>BSBN01000960.1:2769556-5539112 GCA_027924645.1 Cunninghamia lanceolata | reverse complement strand
CATTTATCACCGTGCGCAGGCATGATGATGATGTTACTTATTCTTTGAGTTGCTCGACCTAACTTGTTTTATCCTAAGGGTCGTCGTCATCATCATCATATTTCCAGTTATTATCCTGCTGCTTGTGGAGGTCATCATATTTTCTGCCTTCATGATATTTCGCCGGGGTGATATTTCTATCATCGGGTGATCTTGGTTTATATCATCCTGATGATGTTGTCGAAGAGTTCTAAGTGCGACCCGATATTCACTAGGGTCATCATATTTTGAACGTCAGGATGATCTTAGTCAATATCATCCTGATGATGTTGTATTACTTCTTGATCGTTGTTTTGTCATCCTGATGATGCTGACGTCATCCTTATATATCAGGGTGATATTTGTTTCTCTGCCTATCTGCATCATGATATTTCCGAAGGGGGGGGTGATATTTTCATATCACCCGGATATATGTTTTGTTTGTTCGAGCATCATGATGATGCTGATATCAAGGAGATATCCGCCTGCTGGCTTCGCGCATTTTCTACTGGGGGTGATCTTTTCAAGCAACATCATCATATTCAGTTATCACCCCGATCTTATAGAGGAGCTACAGTGGAGCCTGATATTTGTGCATCAGGAGGATATTTCCAAATATCCGGTTGTCTTCCGAATATCATGATGATGTTAATATGATGATGACGTCATCAAGGTCCGGGGGGGTTATATTTCTAACATTGATCATCTTGAAGAGACCTCCTGATATTTGCAAATATGATTATGACGTCATCCGGATATGAGGAGGTGCGCAGTAGGCAGATATGATGATGACGTCAGCAGTATATGATGATGACGTCATCAGGATGTTCATCGGCCAGACTTTTGTTATAAGCTCAGCAGGAGGATGTTCCTCCGAAGGATCAGGTTGTGCCGATTATCATGAAGGTCATATTTCAATTATCATGATGACGTCAGGGTGATATTTCGAACAACAGGATATCTTGCTGCTGGAGGATGATGATGATGAGGTCTATACTAGTGTCGTCAGGAGCAAAAGCACCGACATGATATATGCTCATGACCTAGTATATAAAGTGTTATTGAGGTCATCGCGGGGTGCATGTGGGATATTGATATCCTGCATTTTCAAATATCATGATGATGAATCTCGGCGGGAAATGGTTGCGACTGCAGATTTGATGATCTTCCCAAGGCCGCGGGTTGGTGCGCCATTAATGGCGATTGTTGCAGAGGTATGGGCGATGGCGTGGGTCGATCTTGTACCCGACTAGAGGTGTCAATCAGCGGACAGAGGCGCAGGGCTCGAGAAATCTTCCTGTCTCCTCCCCTACCTGCTGCATTCAAGTTTGGGCGCCAATCTGGTTGTGTTTGAGCGCCATTTTCATGATACTGTGTATCTGGCGAAATTTTGGTCAACCATGTAATTAATTGCTGAGCACCTACCTTGCTGTTATAAGCAGGTTGTGTTGCTCATTTGAGAGGTTGTTGAAAGTTGATGATTTTTGGCTCTGTAATTCAAAACCAGCTGATCTGGTTGCTCTGTACAGTCTAACTTGTGAGTTTATGTATCTCCTGTTGTACGACTTGGCATGAATCCACTGATTTCATGGTTGATCTTATATGAGTAATGCTATCTTAGCATGTGTTGTGTTAATTCTGTCTCCAGTATTGCATGTATTCTTCTTCTGGATCTGGATGTTTGCGTAATGTTTAGATTCTAGAGCATAGAATTCCTATGTTGAATGTCTGATCTTTTAACCTCTGCTCAAGGGGCAGATTAAACTATTTTCAGGTTGAACATTGGGAAGGGTATACTGCAGTAGGGATGCCATAAGTAGAGATAACTTAACACTCTTCATTGGGAGATATCTGTAAGGCAGATATCATGTGTATCCCCCTGAAATCCAGTTTTAGCTATTTATGCTGATCATTCACAGGTGTATGTCTACCGACTCCAAGCCATGGATAGGCACCAATCATGCTGTGTTCTTGTGTTATACACCATGTCCAGCTTTGCATCCAAATTCATATCAAACCATTTCATACTTCCACCTGTTAGTTGTAGGAGTAGGATTAGGAACCCCCTGCATGCTCTCATACCCAACCAGACATCATGTCCAAGAATGTTGCCAGCCTTGTGATCTATCATGCAGATCTTGGTCCATACATGAGAGTATTCTGCCTGTTGTTGTCAAGTTAGATCATTCTATCTTTGAGCTAGTCAAGGTTACATCTTGAGTTATAGGGATACCCCCCTTGGTGCGGCAGAACCAGAAGTGAAGGGGAGGAGCTCACGCAACCTCCTGTATTCAGTTGGCTGAATCTGCCTGTGCATTAGAACTGGCAATCCCTAATGCTGATTCAAAGAATGTCAACAGAACCTAACCTACATCCCATTGGCCCATTAAGCCTTGTTGTTACTTTATGTTCTATTTTAATTTGACTTATGATCACAAGTAGCTATCACTTAAGTCAACCTCCCAAAGGGTGTTTTGTGTTATTATATGGAGCCTAATCAGACTTGGAGGTTAAATTTTCCCCACTTTTATCAGCACGGTTTCCCCCCAAATTATTTAACGGGTGAGTGCAGGGGGGAAGAGCCCCTCCTACGGGGCTTGGGGGGCTTATCCCCCTAGCGGGGGCTTAGGGGTGGAGCCCACAGTGGGGGTTGCTGGGGGCAGTGCCCCCAGCTGGGGGCTCAGGGGTAGTGCCCTCGAAGCAAAAATTGCCTATTATTTTATAAAGGCGTCAGGAGTTATTTTTTCTATTGGCCGACATAAAAAACCCTAATTTTTCTAACCAGAATAAGGCTTGATAAAAGTGACTAAGGGTTAGGGTTTCCATTGATATTGTATTGTAGCATTTGTAATGGTATTGAGTTGCAAGGATTACTGGTTGTGTTAAGGGAAAATTAGATTCAAATGAATAATCAATATCAAGTTACCCGAAATTTAATGAAATGGTGAATAAAGAAGATTAATTAAATAAAGTAATGAACAATAAAGAAAACCTTCCTCAATTCGAAGCTCCATTGATCGCCTATCACAATCATTCTTGCATGTATGAATGATGCCCTCAGAGAGTGCACTTCCTTGCTATGCTTCAAGAATGTCAATTGGGAACAACTATGATAATACTGCCATGAAGAGGAGCTTCACAATGATGATAGTAGTGCGTAGTGTGTAGTAGCGAATGTGATCACAAGCAATGAAGGAATTGGTGCCAAAGGCGCTTTGTAATTCCTGCAGAGTAACAATACTTAAAGCTTGGATGATTGAAATGGAAGAATGAGGTTCAATTTATAGACTTGGAAGAAATATTTTAGAAAGCAAATTAAATAAATAAATTTATTTAATTGTTGTGCATGATTTTGGAAGAATAAATAAAATATTTGATTGTATTTTATTTTTGGAGATTGAAAAGATTTAAATAAATTTGATTTGATTTATTCAAATTTGGAGGAATGATTTGACTTAATTAAATAATTAAGTATTATTAAATTGTTTGAGAAGAATTGAATTAAATAAAGGATTTTATTTAATTGTTGGAAAAATATGAATCAAATAAATTTATTTATTTATTTATTTATTGAGAGAGGAATTAGAAGGGAATAAATATTAAAAATATTTATCTAGACCAAATCGTGTCATTTTTAGGCGTATAAATTTTGCCCCTCTTTGATGCAATGCAGTTTATGACATTGCTTCAAAGAATAGATAGTTTGACAATGATACATACCCCAGTTTGCCCCTGGTACAGGTTATGACGATAGGATGCCCCCTTGGGATATTGGACGGGAAGAAGGTAGAAGGTGTGAGAGGGACAATCTCACGAAGAAGAAGGGAAAAACTTGGTTAGGTTTGAAGAAATTTATTGAAGAAAGAGATGAATGATATGCTATGCAAGATAGAATGATAACACACACAAGCAAGTAAGCAAGTATGCACAAATGATACAAGAACAAACAAGGTATTGCCCCTATCAAGTAGTAAACCAACGATATACTGATAACAATATACGATAGTGTTGTCATGGCAGGGAACGATATATCCCTAGACCAACATGGAAGGCATGTTGTCATGGTGGGGAATGCTAGATCCCTAGAGAAACATGAAGGATAGTGTCTAGTTTTAGGAAATGGAACATGTCATGTAAGACGCGTGTGTTGGTCTAATTTCAACAATGTTACATCGTGTATAAAACAATTGATTGATTAACTGATCGAGTTGGTTTATGACCAAACAAGGATCAAGACCACTTATTGTGATTGGATCATTTGACAAGATTGAATTTGACTTGATTGGTATGGATTAAGGATGGACCTTGCATTTGGATCATTGCTCAGATTGACCGAATTAAGAAGAATGGATCACAACGATAGAATTTTGATCAATAGAAGAATGACTCGACAGAAGAACTCACAAGCTTTTACTTTGTATTGTTACTCTGCATTGTTTGGATCTTTTATTGCATGGGATATGGATGTATGGATGTATAATGGATGCATGATGAATGTTTTGATTTTGACATCTTGATGGTGCAAGTATTTTGAAGTGCTTATTTCATCATTGGGCAATTTATTTGGTATTTTTTCTAAATGTTGTAAGTTAATATAAGCATCTAGGTATAATTGAACTGAGATAACCTGAGCATTGCTTACATGGATTTTAATTTAGCAAATTAATACAAGCATCGAGGTATAATTGAACCGAGATGACCTGAGTATTTCTTGCATATCAACAAACAAGGATTGCCCCCGTTCATGTTAGACCTTTGATGTCCTTGATGATCTTTTGCCGATCATGTCCTTAGACAAGGTTTCACATTACTAAAGTTTAACCCACAAACAACAAACAAAAAAAATAATCATGCCCCCATCATAGCATCTCTAGCTTTTGGCATCCTTGAGTAGCATAGAAAGGCATGATAGCAAAAATCAAGACTCTGCACCTTAACCATGTTTCCAATCCACAAAACTTTTTTGCATTTAGATGTGTTTGTTTCTGTAGACACCCAAATTTGTCCTAAATTTGTCTATGTCTAGCAATACCTTGATAAAAACATTATCCTAGACATCATGTAGCATTTTGTCCTAAATCCCACTCTTAATCCCATTTATCCATTAGCCAATTAATTAAATAAATTTTATTTATTTAATTAAAATCCCATTCAATCCCACTTTCCAATTAATTAAATAAATTTTATTTATTTAATTAATTTCCCAATCATATCCTAATCCCACTATCTAATTAATTAAATAAATTTTATTTATTTAATTAATATCTAACTCATATCCCAACTAATTCAAATATTTTATTTGAATTAAGTTCTCATCATAAGCCGACTTTCCAATTAATTAAATAAATTTTATTTATTTAATTAATTTATCTTATCATTTAGCCGACATGTGTGCCTCTTTCATTTAAAAAGATAAGTGGTACTACAGCCTTTTATTTAATATCTTTTATATGTAGTACTTTTTATGTACACAAGCACACATGAGCCCTATCCTCCTTGACACTTGTCAAATGACTACAACTCCCTTGAAGAGTGGGATAACCTAATCAATCCTAGCCGTCCACATCAATCAATTAGCTTTTTAATCTCAACCATCCATTTAAACCAAGCCTTTTCTATAAATCAAACCCCTCATAAGCCATTAGCAATGCATTGAGCTTTAAGTAATATTATTCTGCCAAATTATCATTAGCATGCATGGAGCTTCAAGTAACATTATGCTGTTGAAATATCATTAGAGCCTTTGCATCCTTCAACTATCATCCTCATATCATCTTTATCTTAATGTTATGCTGCAGAAGTAAGCACTCAACATTCTTCCAACAATAATCCTTCAAAATCTTGCATGCTCATGCGAGGTGGAGAAGAGCAATGGAGATAAATCAAGCATAGCGTGGAGATCGGTTTGCATTTACATTTCTTATTTTGATTTTCATGTTGTCTTGTGCTTCATTGTGCATTGCTAGGGTTTTTATCATTGCTGATTATTCATTTGCCCTGATTTGCAATTTTACCCTAACATACATTTGGCACGCCCGGTGGGACTCACTTCGTTTGATCTTTTTTTGCAGGTTTTTGTAGTAAAAATTTGCATTCATCTAATCCCCATTGTTGAGTTTTGCAGGTTTAATTAACTTTTTGTTGCAGATCTGCTACTTTTTGGACAAAACCCTAGGTTTTAAAGATTTCATCATATCTTCCAAACGGCTCTGAATTTTTCTACAAGATTTTAGCAGAAGTTTGTCCATGATATAAGGAAGTTACAGAAGAAAAATTTCGCATTTATCGCGATTTTTGCGGGATTTATCACGTTTTTATGTTTTTTCATAAAATCGCAATTCTGGGCGTAAATTAGTGAATTTTTCAGAAATTTTTACATTTCTGGAAAGCTCTTGAAATTCTAATGGGGGTCTATGTTTTGCAGATTTAATTTGGAAGTCGTTTATATTGCGAAAACATCAGATCTTTGCCGATTGTACCATTTTCATAAATCCGCATTTCTGGGCGCAAATCAGGGAATTTTTCTGATTTCGTTACATTTTCGGAAAGCTCTCTGAAAATTAATGGGGGTCTCTTCTTTGATTTTTTAATTTTCGAATCAAAAATCTATCGAAATAATCAAATCTAATTCGGCTATGCATCTAAAATTACAATTTTCCTTGCCTGATGAGCCTATTTTTTATGCCTGCATTATAATATCATTTTCTTTTTATGTTGTAGGTGATCATAAGGAGCTGGAACAACATTGACATCAACATCTACATCAATTTGGAAAACAAAAATAATCAGGTGCATTCATTCTAATCTTTCATCTTAATCATTGTTTGCAAACACATTTGAAATTTGGGCATAAAACGAACAATTGTTTGCAAATTCACATCAAAAAATTGGGCTAAAACAAACCATTGTCTTTCATCACATTTGGATTTGGGTTTTAAAACAAACAAGTGCTTGCATTGTCTTCCACACATTAAACTTCTAAGGTTAATGAACCCCATGCGAGTGTGACCAAGTAAATGTGTATGCTCTCTCCTCGCGTACCAACACGAACTTGGAGATCAAAAAAATTTACTTGTGTTGCTTTTGTTTAGCCTTAGAGAGGCCTGCCTTGGTATCCACCCCAAGGGGACGACCTCAAGCGGTACTTTCATCCGGTCCGCTATAAAAATCAGAGGATAAGGCGAAAGCCAAGTCTAACCGGTATTAGCGCTCACCATACAGTGCTAACTTGAAAGGATGTGTACCTTTGTGTATATTAAAACTCCTAGTAGGGTTAGTTAAAGTCTTAAGTGGCTTGCTGGATGCTCGTGGGGTGCCGGTCCCCCGGATTTTCACTAGAACCTCCTTGTGATAGTGGCCTTGCCTTGACTAGGACTTGTTGAATTGTCTTCACGTGCTTGCTTAACCAACATCACATTATTCCAAACTAATAACTTGCTTATGTGTCTTGCGTGAGTGATTCATGTGTGTATATGCATAATCATTTGTTTGAATATTGCCACATCAAGCTCTAAACACTAAGCACATAAACAAATCAATGTAAACATTCATCCTAGTCAACACACATCATCCAACCATTCATAGCCAAGTCATCCAAACAAGCCACATCATCATCCAAATCCCTAAACAAGCACTTGCTAAAAGGACTTAAGATAAACACTTGGGTGACAACATGTCTACACTAGAAGACCCAACAATCAAATTTCAAAGATTCCTCCAAAATCTTTATCAAGGATCACAACCCCTAAACCAAGACGCCATTGAAATATTACAATTCTTTATCCAAAGAGCTCAACCCCATGCAAGCCAATCACCTCAACTACAACACTCCATAGCCCAAGTCCAACACCTTTTAGCCACTAGTCAAGCTCAACAAGTACATCAATTCTTAGCCATTCACTATCAACATAATCCACCTCATAGCCACATGTCATATCCATCCACTTCATATCAACCTAATCCAGATATCCACCAAGTCAATGCCACATCAACCTATCAACCTCCACCTCAAGCTTATTCAATCCCTCATACCACCATTCCAATGCACTACCAAGCCCATCCACAAGGCAATCAAGTGATATTACAAGAACAACATCCAAGTCCCAATGGCTCTTTGTACATAAATCAAGCAAGTCCAAGTACACTTTTTCAACAAGACCACCAAGCACCATTGGTAGATCTAAATCCACCTTTCCAACAAGAACAACATCCAAGTCCCAATGGCCCCTTGTACATAAATCAAACAAGCCCAAGTTATCCTATGCAAGATCTAATAACCTTTGACAAGGGAGATACCAATCTAGAGTGGCCACCACCATCCAATCACATGCCAACACATGAGCCAACCAATCCTATCCCAACACCATCATGTGATCCCATTCCTAGTCCATTAATCCATCAACCTTCCAAACCACCAAGCCCTTCATTACCTTCATCATCATGTCATTCTAATCCTTCACCAAAGGATGCAGCTGAGATAGTTTTACAAAGGATGCTTGAAGCAAAACTCATTGAACTTCCTAAAGTCAAACCATGTGAAGAAAGTCCATATGATGAACATGATTATTGTGCATACCATAGGACCAAAGGCCACAATACAAATCAATGCCCAATATTTGTCCCAATTGTTTACAAGGTGTACCTACCTATAATGGGAAATCATGCCACATCATCCCAATCCCATGTGTCACACCCATCTAGTCCAAATCCTAATCCACCCAATCCAATTAGCCCTCAACCTAATCCTAATCATAAGCCTACAACACCATCTACTATTATCATCCATCCATTATATTGTCCATCCACTCATACCCTTGCGAAGGATGTGATCCATTGGCTACTAGCTAAGAATAAACTACCCCCATGTCAAACACCAACTCATGAGCCTACCAAAGATCTTCTAAAGGTCATGTCCAATCCTATAATCCCATCATGTGGTCCACCTATCCTTGAGCCTATCCAAGAGCCTTCCATTAACATACCTATCCCTTCAAGCCCATCATGTGACCTACAAGTCATCAAGCCTATTCAAGAGTCTCTTATTATGAATCCAAGTCAAGAGTCATCATGTTCTCATGTTGTTGACCAAGAGCCTATCCAAAAGTCATCTACCTCCATTCAAGCAACCCAAGAGGTATGTCAAAGGTTTAATCCTAAACATGTGGAAACATTAAGCCCTAGTCCAACTCAAGATCAAAACACTTTCATTCAACCTATCCATAACATGTACCTTCTCTATGATCAAGATGATACCTATGAAGAAGCTATTCATGAGCACCTTGATCCTATCCATAATCCTATATCCATCCATGAGCAAGATATCCACATTGCTCCTAGTCATCCGCCATCTAGCCCTATCCATAATGAGCAAACATCCGCTTGTCATGATGAGACACTTGTCCCCCAAGTAAGCATAAAAGATCAAACAAATAGCTTGGATCTTCGTGAACACAATGCTAATCAAGGTCCTAATGATCCTCCTTCCACATCCACCATCGGTTCCACTTCAAGTCCACTATCATGTCCTATTGGTCTTACAACCCTTATGCATGAATGTTCTTCCTTAGGACAACAACGTCCTTTATCGACTTCATCTTCTCCATCCAATAAAGAACTCAAGTCTAATGTTCAAAGCAAATCAAGTCTCATTGTCCATCGCATCCTCCAAAACATGAACTACCAAGGCAAAGGTCTAGGCCTTTATGAACAAGGTATTTTGGAGCCAAACCATGTCAAAATTCCTCCATGCTCATATGGCCTTGGATACACACCCCAAGGTAAACAAGGCAAAGATGTTGGTAATCCCTTCATGCATCCTAAACCTACCACTTTCCATCACACCCCCCATCATCTACCCAAAACATATGTTGTCATTTCACCTCCATCATCCTATAAATGTCAAAAGCATGTGACCGTACACCTTCCACCATCCACTTTACCTCCACTTTTACCAACTCCAAATATCCCTCCATCCACCTTGCCACCATTGCTTCCAACACCTAACATACATATCATTCATAAGTATCCTTACATCCCTAATCATGGCCAACAAAAGCACACATCGTTTAAGCATAAAGCTTCCAATCATTCCATCCACTCCACCCACCCCATGGGATTCAAAAGAAAAATTTTTGATGCCTTTATCTATAAAGACAAAAATCCAACTAAAACTCCTAAGGACCCTCATGCCTTAGGGAATCAATGTGAAAAGTCTCTAAATCATCCATCTTCTAAGCAAAGTACATTCACAAAGCTATCCAAGCCCATACCTCCAAATGCAAAGCCCAAAAGCAAAATGATTTGGGTTCCTAAGCAAAAAGCTAGCAAGTCAAATGAGGCATCCTCATCCACCTCTCAAGAATCCCAATCACATCTCTCCATCCAAAAGCCTACTTCCATCCAAAACTTCCATTCCCTTCAAAAATCCCACAAGCAAAGCAAAAGCACTAAAAATACTAAATCTATGTGGGTTCCTAAATCACTTCGTCAACCATCTCCTAAGCAAACAACCCCATTGCTTCCTACACCACCATCCCATCAAAAGCTTCAATGTTTATCATGGTGTGTGCAGCCGTTGGTCATGATTCCCTTCCACTCCGCATCACCTCCACCCAACTACATCTCCCCATCTTCCATCCATCATCCTACATATCTCCCCCATGCTATCCCTATGGTCCATGCTTTGGCATAAACTTTTCATCCATCTTCATTCCATAAGCCTATATAAATCCGCACCATAAGCCACTAGCCTACCCTCCCATAATTCCACATTATAATCCATTATCTACCTAATCTATCTCCCATCCACGCAATCCCTTATCAACATCTATGAGCATAATGACATGGTCCATGCGAGGACATCATCAATCTCTAAAGGGACACTATCAACCTTCATAGCACTAGCCACTTGAGTCCCTCCTATCCATTACGATGGTGAAAACCTGGCAAACAGGCACCATGAGTAATTGTCATCCCATCTAAAAAGCAAAAAAGCAAAAAAGCAAAAAAAAAAAAAAATCAAAAAAGTAAAGAGAGATCCCTTCGTCCAACGGTGAAAACCTGGTAAACAAGCGCCTTGGATAAGTACCATGATGAAAACCTGGCAAACAGGCATCATGTGTAGGTTGATCTTCTATATCACTTACACTTGGGGGCACATTGTCTCATCCAACCTATCCATTTCCAAACTATCTATCCCATTATATCATTTTCCATCCTATCTTATCCTATCTTGTCATCCTACCATCCTTAGCCATTATATAAACATGCCTATCCTATTGAACCCATTTATCCATTCTTCCACCTTTTGATCTTGATGAAGACATAGGGGAAAATGTTGAAACATGTTTGGATGTTTCTTGGCATACCTTCTTTCCAAACCAAGTCCTATCCATTGACGATTTATCCATCCCATCCAAATCCAATCCATCATGTCATCCCTTGGTCATGAACTTTTTCATGAAAAAATCCTAAGCATTACCACCTAGACTGGGGCAAGTTATTCTTCCTATGCAACATAGCCTTTGGAGATCACATCCTAGCTCCCTTATGATCCATCCACTATGGCATATCCTTATCATGAGCTTTCCATCTTATAGCTTATCCCCATCTATTTATCATGAGCTTTCCACTATAGCCTACCTATCCATTTATCATGAGGCAAGCATCTATCTCTTATATAGCCTATCCTTTTTATCCACCCATCTATCATGAGCCTTTCATCCCATTTACTATGAGCCCATCCTTTTATCCATCCTATCCACCATTATCCATCCTTTTATCCATCTATGCACCTAGACTTGGTTTTCTCCCTTGTCATTGGTATCTAGCACAAAGACTACCCAAATTGTAAATCCATTGACATCCCAAAATGTTCAAAAACACAAAAAAATTAAAATATGTCAAAAATTCTAAAAAAATCAAATATCCAACGAAAAATCCTAGCAATAAAACCAATCACATCATCCAAAACAATCCACTCCATCAACATTCAATCAAACTCAAATCATCATCATCATCGATTCTTCTTATCAATAACATTCATTCATCCATTTCAATCAATCATTTCTTCCAATCATATCGATCAAATCAATCTAAGCAATGATCTTAAATTCAAGTCACACTAATCCATATCAAGCAAGCCAATCAATCAAGGAACATTATCCAATCAAATCACCAAGTTTTTTGATCCAAATCTTGTCATGAGCCAAATCAATCATCATCAATCATCATCAATGGGATATAGCGTTCCCACATCCTTGTGTTGATCTAGGGATATAGCTTTCCCCGCAATGACAACACTATCTATCATTATCAATCAAACAATCAATTATTGGTTTATGACTTGACAAGGGCAATACCTTGTTCATTTTACATCCTTTGAGCACACTGAGAACACTTGCTTATGCTTAGATTGAGTGGATGCTCCAATCATCACACCATCACTATCATCATTCAAAAACAAATCCTATCAATCATCAACATTAACACCAAAGCAAACCAACCAAAGCACATCAAGCCAACTATCAAAACAAATCATATCCATCAACAACAATCATCAAAATCAAAGAACATCAAGCCAACCATGAAAACAAATCTAATCACTTCAGCAAATCAAAAGCAGCTCAATCCACCACATGTCATCCCATCATCAACATTTCATGAAACTAAATCAATCAAATCATCCATCCTTCATCAAATCAATCTAATCAACATTTCATCATCTTCCAACCATTCCAAGCAATGATCCAAATGCAAGTCAATCCTTAAGCTATACCAATCAAGTTAATCAATCAAGCCAAGTTATCCAATCCCAATCAATGGTCTTGATCCTAGCCTTGTTGTAAGCCAAATCAATCAGTCAATCAGCCAACCAACTCAACAAACAACCTTGTGTTGATCTAGGGATATAGCTTTCCCCGCAATGACAACACTCTCAACTATCTTCAATCAAACAATCAATCATTGGTTTACAGCTTGACAGGGGCAATACCTTGTTTGTTTTGAATCATTTGTGCATGCTTGCTTGCTTGCTTGTGTGTGTTATCATTTTATCTTGCATTTGTATCACACTAGTATCATTCTAGCTAATATTCATATCTTGTATCCAGACAAGGTTGTATTATGCTGGGGCACGAGAAACATCGTCACCTTGGTCCTTATACCTTGGTGCATAACGTCAAGTGCTATATCAAACATCATGGTTGCTCACTTTCATTGCAGCATAACGCATCCTTCATTTCTTCTATCTATCGCCTTATCTTTCTTTTGCAGCCAAGCCATTTCTTTTCGAGAGCCTACCCGTGTTTGTCCAACCCACATATCCTCTCGAGGGGGCATCATCATCATATCTTTCCATCATCATTATCCCTATCGATTATCCATACCTTAACTTCTTTGAAATGATGTTAATCATCATAAATCTCATCATCTTGAACATCATCTCAAAGAGGGGCAAAATGTAGACACCCAAATTTGTCCTAAATTTGTCTATGTCTAGCAATACCTTGATAAAAACATTATCCTAGACATCATGTAGCATTTTGTCCTAAATCCCACTCTTAATCCCATTTATCCATTAGCCAATTAATTAAATAAATTTTATTTATTTAATTAAAATCCCATTCAATCCCACTTTCCAATTAATTAAATAAATTTTATTTATTTAATTAATTTCCCAATCATATCCTAATCCCACTATCTAATTAATTAAATAAATTTTATTTATTTAATTAATATCCAACTCATATCCCAACTAATTCAAATATTTTATTTGAATTAAGTTCTCATCATAAGCCGACTTTCCAATTAATTAAATAAATTTTATTTATTTAATTAATTTATCTTATCATTTAGCCGACATGTGTGCCTCTTTCATTTAAAAAGATAAGTGGTACTATAGCCTTTTATTTAATATCTTTTATATGTAGTACTTTTTATGTACACAAGCACACATGAGCCCTATCCTCCTTGACACTTGTCAAATGACTACAACTCCCTTGAAGAGTGGGATAACCTAATCAATCCTAGCCGTCCACATCAATCAATTAGCTTTTTAATCTCAACCATCCATTTAAACCAAGCCTTTTCTATAAATCAAACCCCTCATAAGCCATTAGCAATGCATTGAGCTTTAAGTAATATTATTCTGCCAAATTATCATTAGCATGCATGGAGCTTCAAGTAACATTATGCTGTTGAAATATCATTAGAGCCTTTGCATCCTTCAACTATCATCCTCATATCATCTTTATCTTAATGTTATGCTGCAGAAGTAAGCACTCAACATTCTTCCAACAATAATCCTTCAAAATCTTGCATGCTCATGCGAGGTGGAGAAGAGCAATGGAGATAAATCAAGCATAGCGTGGAGATCGGTTTGCATTTACATTTCTTATTTTGATTTTCATGTTGTCTTGTGCTTCATTGTGCATTGCTAGGGTTTTTATCATTGTTGATTATTCATTTGCCCTGATTTGCAATTTTACCCTAACATACAGTTTCTTGCCATAATTTGGGTAAAATCATTTAGAAGGTCTTAGATTTTTGTGTGCTTTGCTTTGGATAGGTTAGTCCTGCGTCAGGATTTCTACTTGAAAAGAGTGGGTTTTTCCTGTGCTTGCTTGCCTGGTGAGAAGATTCCACAATCTTTATTGGTGAGAGAGACCCTAAGGGACTGACCTAGTGTCTCGGGGGCTCATTGCTAAATGGCCTTACCTACATGATGACATAGAAGCAACATAGTTTAGGGTAAACCCTAGCGGACCTAAGACCTAGGTGGTAGAAAGTGGTGTGGACTTAGATAGATAGAAGGACAAGACACAAGACGGAAGGGACAGTGGAGCTTAGGGGGCACATTTGAGAAATGGCCTTGCCTACGTGACAATGCAGAGGCAACGTAGTTCATGGTTGACTTTGATGGACCTAAGATATGGATCAGATGAGACACGATATGGAATAGATATGGATCAGATAAGACATGATACAGAACATACATGGATCAAATAAGACACGATATGGAACAGACATGGAACAGATATGGAACAGATATGGAATAGATATGGATCAGATATGGAATAGATATGGATTAGATATAGAATAGATATGGATCAGATATGGAACATAAATGGGACAGATATGGATCAGATGATACTAATGACAAGGAAACACCACGGATAGGTAGATGTATGGGTGATAAGGAATGGAATGGGTAGGTAGAAGGAAACAAGGATGTGATCTCCAAGGAATATGTCGCATAGGAATAATGTGCCCCATTGTAGGTAGAATACTTAGGATTTTTCATGGCAACACTTATGACGATAGGAGGATGAGAGGGATAAGGTATGTCAAGAGAAACCTAAAACATTTGTCAACATTGTGCCCCCAATCTTTATCAAGACCAAAGAAAGTAGAGGAATGGAAAGTTAGGATAGATAGAGTGGACAGTATTGGTAGGATAGGATAGGAAATGGTACGGAAGGAAATTGATAGGAGAAGAGTGATAGGCTGATGAGACAAGGTGCCCCCAAGTGTAGGTGATGCAGAAGATCAACTTACACATGATGCCTGTTTGCCAGGTTTTCATCATGGTACTTATCCAAGGCACCTGTTTGCCAAATTTTCACCGCTGGACGAAGGGATTTTTTTTTTGAAATAGTTGGATAGGATAGGTAGAATGGACGAGAGGGCCTCAAGTGACTGGTTCCATGAAAGGTGATAGTCCTGCTAGATGGATGCTATCACATGGACCATGTCGAGTGTTCTCATAGATGTTGGTAGGAGATTGCATGAAAGTGAGATGGAGAAGGTAGATATTGGATTATGAAGGGTGCGATAGTGGATGATGATGCAGAATACAGAGGACTTATGCAAGGATGGATGAAAAGTCTATGAAAAAAAGCATGGACCATAGGAATAGGATGAGGAAGATATGTAGGATAATAGTGGAAGGAAGGGGAGATGGAGGTATGTGGAAATGTTGTGGAATAGAAGGGAACCATGACCAATGGTTGCACATACCATGATAAACATTGAAGCTAATGATAGGAGTGTGGTGTAGGAAGCAATGGATATTTTTGCCTGGTGGATGAGCAATGTAGGCCTTTAGGGACCCACATAGACTTAGTATACTTCTGATTTTTGTTTGTCATGTAGGATGGAAGGATTTGATACTTGTGGATGGGATGGGAGAAAGTGGATGGTTGGGATGCTTTAGAGGTGGATGCCTCATGTAACTTGAGGTCTTTTTTCTTAGGTACCTAAACCTTTTTGTTTTTAGATAGTACCTATGAAGGTATGGGTTTGGGTGTATACAGCTTTTGTGCAGCTTTTGGAGTAATCATTTGTTGGATACAGACCCACACCTTTTTCATCTTGTCATATAGGTGTGTGGGTGTATGCAGCTCTTGAGAAGGATCTTTCTTTGATTCTTAGTTTTTGTATCCTTGGTCATGAGGACTCTTAGGATTTTTGACTTTATAGGTAGAGGCATCCAAATTTTTGTTGTTAAAATCCTTTAGGATGGTGGAAATGGGGTTGGAGGAAGTTCTTTGCTTAGACAACATGTGCATTTGTTGGCCATGATTGGGATTGTTAGAAGATTCATAGATGGCTGGATAAGGTGTTGGGAGAAGTGGTGGTAAAGTGCATGGAGGGATATTAGGAGTTGGAAGTAGTGGAGGTAGATTGGATGGTGGAAGGTGTATGGACACATGCTTTTGGCAATTATAGGGTGATGGAGGAGGAATGGCGACATACGTTTTGGGGATATGAAAGGATTTGCGATGCAAAGTCATGGACTTTGGAGGAGTAGAGGAAGTACCAACATCTTGAGATTGTTCACCTTGGGGTGTGTATCCAAGGCCATAGGAAGGAGGAGGAACATTAACATGGATGGGCTCCAAAATACCTTGTTCGTGAAGACCTAAGCCTTTACCTTGATAGTTCATATGTTGGAGTATGTGGCGGACAACGAGATTATGTGTAGGTGGAACACTAGACACAAGTTCCTTATTAGATGAAGAAGGTGGGATAGAGGATAATGGTGGTTGGTGTTCTAAGGAGGAACACTCATGAATGAAGGCAGTAAGACCAAGGATATATGGTGGGAGATTTGCAGCATGGTCGATAATGGATGGTGGAGGAGTATTTTTGGTTTGATATGCTATGCTTGCTTGGGAGGCAAGTGTCTCATCAAAGGAAGAGGAAGTTGTTGAATCTTGGATAGGACTAGATGGGGTTATAAGCTCAGGACCATGGAATGCATGAAGTGGGCTAAGAGGATCATCATGGTCTGCTTGATCATAGATAGGCTCTTGATCATAGATGGGATCTTGATCATAGATAGGCTTTAGCATGATGGAATTAAGGTGCTCTTGTATATGTTCTTCATCAATGATAATATCTTGATCATGGAAAGGATATAGGCCATGGAGAGGTTGGAATTTGATCTCTTGTTCATGTATAGGATCAAGTTTCTCATGGATAGCTTTTTCATCAAAGGTAGTATCTTGATCATAAAAGAGATATAGGTTATGAATGGTTTGAAATTGGACTTCTTGCTCATGTATAGGTATAGGATCATCGAAAAGATAAAGGTTATGTAAGGGTCGGATGGGAGTGCTTTGATCTTGATTTAGACAAGGGGTTGATGTTTCGACATGTTCTAAAATGTGCTCTTGACATAACTCTTGGGTTGTTTGAATTGAAGTTGAGGTAGAAGACTCTTAGATAGGATCTTGGTCAACAACATGAAGGTACGATGGACCTTGACTTTGGTTCCTAGTAGGAGGTTCTTCAATATGCTCAAGGGGTTGCAGGTGACATGAAGGGGTTGTAGGATTTGACATGTTTGGAGACTCTTTGATAAGGTCAAGGACCAGACTTTGGGGACATGGTTGACTCACTGCTGGTAGTCCTTGGATCACATCCTTTGTAGGCATTTGGGTAGATGAATGAGGTAATGGATGAGTGGATTTGGAGTTTCCCCTAGCTTTTCTTTTGCTGTGTAAATCTGGAAAACATCTTTCCCAAAAATCATCTGAGGCTTTTTTGGTTGTCCATTTAGAGCTCGGGGAACTCAATGGCAGTGTTGGTGTAGGATTGGTATGTTGTGGGCCATGTGTCTTAGAAGACGGTGAAGGAGGACTAGTAGATAGAGTGGTATATGATTTCCACCTTAAGGTGGTGCTTGCCTTGTCATGAGCATCATTAAAATGGGAAATAGATGTATGAGTTTGGGATGAGGCGTAGCCAGTACTGACACATTCAGCTTATAAGATTGCCATTTCTTGTTGTATGACTTGGAGTTCTTGAGCAATTTCTATACAACCTTGGGGTGAGGTGTCTAAGGTTAATTGCAATTTCAAGTATTTGAGTTCTTGAGCAAGCTCTTCTAATTCGGTTGTCATCTCCACAGAAACTAACATAAGACTGAAATGGGTACCTAGAAAGGTGGAAAATTTTCTCGCAAAAGACGTGGAAGTACTCACTATTACGCATGCGTTGAAACAAATATACTGTAGAAACTAGTAAATGCGTAGGAAGTTGGCACAGAAGTGCCACACTGGTAAAAATCAAATGCATTGTAACAAGTAGTAAAAGCGTTACAAGTTGATACAGATGCGCCGTAGGTCGGTACAAATGTGCAGCAACAGAGGACGGATGTACCACTCTGGTTTTTCTCAGTAATTTTGCAATTTTTTAGAAATTTTATGATGTTTTTGGTACTTTGGTTGCAAGAAGGTCTTTTTTGAGCTAATTTTATGAAATTATGGCAAGAAGACATAGCAAACACAAAGAATATTTTTATAGTTTTTTTATTTTTTTGTGATTTTTTGACTCTTTTTGGACTAAAAGGAAAAACAAGTACAAACCCTAGGATTCAAATGGATTACAAGGGTTTTTGGCCACTATAACAAAGGTATTTAATGAAGGCAACCGTTCGAGTGGTTATACATGCAGCAACACTACTCTCCATTATGGAGTCTCCCAGCCTACAAGGGTTGCGCCTTGGAGGGTTTTGGGGGAGGTTGGCTGTCGGTATAACACAACTACACTCGTTGTTTGAAGCTTTCGCTCCAAACACAATTTATTTATAGTGGCTTGGAAGGGCTTGGCGTCTAGCCTGTTACCACTTAGGGTCATTCCTACTTGGATGAATGGTATCCAAGAGTAGGCCCCTCTAAAGGAAAAACACATACAAAAATGATATGTTTGGCATTTTGGTCACCCAAGATAGGTGAGAGCATAGGCCTGGTATCATTCCCAAAACACAAAATATAGTGGTTCTTTTCCCCTAGTTAAAATTAGAAAAACTAGATGAGCTATCTACTTGGGCAAGCACAAAGATTTGTTAACTTTGAAGTGATAACAAGATAGCAATGGTTCAATTTTACCGAGATAGTAATGTGTCTAACTTCAAAAGATAGCAATATAGGAATGATTCAATGATATGCAAGATAGCAATGATTCAATTACCAACCCTCCTAGTTAAGACTATGTGAGATTTGCATGAGCATCGATTTACTTTCCTGTTAGAAATTGAAGTGTTTGGCATTCATGTCCATTGTCCCTTAAGAAAGCAATATGTTCCAAAGACATCGATTGCAAATATGATTTGACTAGATGCTTGTATCAACTTGCTATATCAAAATCCATGTAAGCGATACTCAGGTCATCTCGGTTTAATTATACCTAGATGCTTGTATTTTCTTACAACATAATAAAAGCCCAATGATGAAATAAGCACTTCAAAATACTTGTACCATCAAGATGTCAAAAGCAAATACCACTCGCATCTACAAAGCATCCATACCATTCACATCCACAAAGCATCCATACCATACCCCATGCAATAAAAATCCAATATACAGAGTATCAATACAAATTGAAGCTTGTGAGTCTTTTCTATTGAGTCATTCTTTTGTCAAATCAACTTTCCATCTATCATCATATATTTCATCCTTGTCTTGTCAATCTAAACAATAATAATCAAATGAATAATCAATAATAATCAATATCAAGTTACCCAAAACTCAATGAAATGGTGAATAAAGAAGATTAATCAAATAAAGCAATGAACAACAAAGCAAACCTTCCTCAATTCGAAGCTTCCATTGATTGCCTATCACAATCGTTCTTGCATGTATGAATGATGCCCTCAGAGAGTGCACTTCCTTGCTATGCTTCAAGAATCTCAATTGGGAATGGCTATGATAATACTGCCATGAAAAGGAGCTTCACAATGATGATAGTAGTGTGTAGTGCGTAGTAGCGAATGTGATCACAAGAAATGAAGGAATTGGTGCCAAAGGTGCACTGTAATTCCTGCAGAGTAACAATACTTAAAGCTTGGATGATTGAAATGGAAGAATGAGGTTCAATTTATAGACTTGGAAGAAATATTTTAGAAAGCAAATTAAATAAATAAATATATTTAATTGTTGTGCACGATTTTGGAAGAATAAATAAAATATTTGATTGTATTTTATTTTTGGAGATTGAAAAGATTTAAATAAATTTGATTTGATTTATTCAAATTTGGAGGAATGATTTGACTTAATTAAATAATTAAGAATTATTTAATTGTTTGGGAAGAATTGAATTAAATAAAGGATTTTATTTAATTGTTGGAAAAATATGAATCAAATAAATAAATTTATTTATTTATTTATTGATAGAGGAATTAGAAGGGAATAAATATTAAGAATATTTATCTAGACTAAATCGTGTCATTTTTAGGCGTATACAGGTTGGAATCAGTTTGATTTACTGGATAATAATATTAGACTCTCTGTTGGTGGATGTAACATAAGTTTGGGTGAACCACGTTAAAACTTGTCTCTCGTTGTTATTATTTCTATGTATTTCCATTCCTCTATTTAATCTTTATTTGCATTTAATTGATATTATCTGCCAACTAACCCTAACATTTAGATCAAAAGGTTCACCCACCCTTTCTCCTTGTTAACTGACTTAACATGGAATTGGGCACTCAAGTCCATATCGAGGGTTATGATTAAAAGAGTTCAAGGTGCGAAAGGAATATCTAAAGATTTAGATTTAAATCTAATTCAAATTTCAAAGTATTCTTTTCTTTATAAAGTTTGACGGGCAGGGTTATGAAAGAATTTGTAACTGCTTGTAACTGAACTGTCAACGAACCCTGAGGCTAGAGAAATTCATAGAAGGCTCTGCATAATATTTGAAAAAGAGGGTATTGGTGATTCAAGGTGTGTGAAGAAATATCTACACGGTGATGTGAATAATGTATGTGTTTGAATTAAGACTAGTATTTTTGAGTGGTTCAAACATAAAGGATGATTTCCATTTAAACAAGGAATATTTTTGTGTTAATAATGTGTAGGATGCATAAAGGGCTCTAAATGGTTTCATTATGCATGGCTTAGAGTCTTGTAATTGGAGAGACTTTGTGATGAAGGTGGTTGTAGATTTTTGAAGTGGTTTTGCATTAGTTTTTATGTATATCAGATGTAATTTTGTAAAGGAGTTGTCATCCTTGTATGTAAAGAAGGAGGTGTTCATTATGGATCAGAATATTCTATCAACTCAAATGTTTTTCATGTAGTTTATGATGGCATTGTAATGTACTATTATGCTGAAGTGTATGCTGGAGACATTTGGTGAATAGTGCTTTGTATGGAAATAGAGTAACCCTCTGTATTTGTAATTATCTTTCTGTATGCAGGGAGTGGGTACTCCTACAAACATTTTGCCAGTGAGGTTGTGTCAGGAAGTGGGTGCTCCTATTGATATTGGAGTTGGTTCTCTTGTTGGTGTTTGAGCTTGTGCTCTTGTTTGTTATTGGAGAGATGCATAAGGAGTTGGTGCTCCTAGATACATTGTAGCCAGTGAGGCTTTGTGATCAGTGGGATTTTATTAAGCCAGTGAGGCAATTTTTCCTGAGTGGTTTTTTTATCCCTATGAGGGTTTTCCACTCATAAAACTTGTGTTATGTCTCCTCCTAATGGTTTGTTAAATTGTACTTGTTTTATCATCTTTGTTTAAGTTTTATGTCCTAACTTGCATATCATTGTGACATGTTTTCAATGGGTTTCTATGCATAATACTGGTGAGTCAAGTTTTAAATTTTGAAATTTTATAGACCACTGATTCACCCCCCCTCTCAATGGTCCTGTACTCCAACAAGACCTACCTTATAGGTGAATGCTCCTACTAGTGGAGATTCAACTCAGTTGATGTGCTCTTGAATGTTTAGTGAGAAGGGAGGATTTTCCTTTGAAACTTAAACCAAAACATTTCCCCTCTTTTTCACCCTAAACAATCACGTATATTCAACATTGCAGACTTATATCAGTATCATGAAGGAGAGTCAAGTGACAACATTGAAGATGGATTTGAGAATCAGTTACCATAGAAACAATTGGAGTAGATAGAGGACATCTTGGACAACAAAGTTGGACGCAGCACTAGAGGTAAGCAATACAAAGAATAATTGGTAAAGTGGAAAGGTAGACTAGAAGAAGATTCAACTTGGATTTCTTAAGCTATGGTGGACTGCCTTGGTTTTCCTCTATCACCATAAAATTGAGGGACTCACTTTTTCAACAACCCCAGGTGTCTGATGTAGGAGCATCCCAGGTTGGAGAGCAATCTTGCATCAACCAAAAATATTTGCATTCTTTCTTTTCTTTCATTTTCAGTTCAGATCAGTCATTGGCAGTTTCAACATTTTGTATTACATTTTGCCATATCTTCATTTCAAGTCTTGTGCAATAGGACTTAGCATCTACATATCATCATCTACATCATATCAAAATTTTAGGTCATTTTGACTTGTCTGCTAAAAGTTATCACTATCAGAAGATCATCATCTTTCATAGAATAGAGCATTTAGATAGTCAATTGAAAGAGAAAGTTTGTGGAGCACTTCCATGACTTGCAGAGCTAAATGAAACATATCTCAAGGTACATAAGTATTAGATAGACCTTCCTTGAGGTCTGTACCTTGATTCATGCATTTGCAAAGCATTACCAAATGTTTAGGCCCGACCTATTTGTTTCTACATGTTACATTTCTTCATTGGAGTTTGTAACCTTTCTTGGTTGATGGAGAGGATCTCTTGAGCTTGCAGATGATATATATAGATATCTTAGAGTAGTAGGAAGTTAGTTCAGGATAGGAGTTAATCAGTAAGATAATTCTTAGTTCGGGCTAAGTTGGTGCAGGAGCACCTAGATGTCTAAATTTTGGTTAAAGTTCAAGTTGTTTTGTTTTGTTTAATGAAGTCTTGGAGACCATTTACATGTTGTAATAAGGATTAATGCCATATTGTAATGGACTATGTCCAAAAATCTAGAATCTACTTTGGTTATATTAGGACAGTCATGTTGTCTTAGGTAGTTGCAATAGTTTAAATAGTCATTAAAGTCATTTTAATCTTCATGTTTGTAGCCTTTAGAGGCATGTCAAAAGTTGGAAGGGTGAGTTATAACCTTGTCCAAAGGTTAACTACATGTTAATAAGCAAGATTAGTCATCAAATAGTCATTACAGTCCAATAGAAGTCAGTTTCTAAAACAATCTTTATGACTGCAATTAAAATCAAGAAGAGAATTCGATGGTTTGGTCAGTTTTCTTGGTTCCCAACCATTCCATGCAAATATTGAGGCTTATTTCTAGCCTACCAAGTTGTATTTGGAAAGGATATTCGATGAAGATGAAATAAGAAAGAAGGAAAAAGTTGTTTTTCTGCCTTTTGCTGTTATTTCCTATTTTCTTATGCATTTTTGGGCCATACTTCTGTACTGTACGGCATTGTTGGGAAGTATCAAATATTTGGAAGTGAAGGTGGATGTATTGGCTGCCTTTTGAAGTGAGTTTGAGCCTTGGAAACAAAGGAAGATAGGCTATGATTGAAGATTTCCAAACTTCCTTCTAAACTGCTATTTACCTCAGAAATTCACTATTTTTTCTACAAAATTCCGTACCTGTACGGCACTGTCATGGAACAAGGACATAGTGGATGGATGGTAGAATGAGTTAGCTCTATGTTGATCCTTGTTTGGGCTCTTGACATCAATCTAGGAGTGTGAAATCTCTGTTATGCCTTGACTGCCCTAAACCCTGTTGTTACAACCAGAAAATCATTGTTTTCTTCCATGTACCGTACCTGTATGACTCAGTGGTGACCGGGGCTTGTGGTGGTTGGTTAGTATATTGAGTTACCTTGAATTTGTGAGTTAATTGGGCTCTTGACTCCATGGTATAGCTCTACATTTCTATTTTGTTTGGAAGTGGGTTAAAACCCTGACTTAGGGTATTCCTGAGCAAACCGATGGATTTTTGTCCATTCCATTGACCATTTTCTACCTTCACTCAATGGAATGGAGTGTAATTTTAGTTGTTGAGAGGTCTTGTGAAGGCTTGGAAGGGTAGGAGGATGGTTTGGTCTGAATCTTCCTTGCACATGACTCCGCAGATTCATGTTTATGACTTGTAACTTGGATAGCAGCAAGTATGTGATGATCAGTGACAGAGAAGTGTAATGTTGGTGAATGGAGGAGTGGAGATGTTGTATGTTGCAAGATGCTCTTGGATCTAGAAAGGATCCCATGACTACAAGAATGGGAATAGTCATTGTGAGAAGACAATAGACCTCTAGTAGACAGTCACTACAAAGAAGGCTTAAGGACAGCCATTGCCAAGAAGGTAATTGATTTGTTTTCTATGCTATTGATTTGTCAATGAAGACATTGGTATGTGTGCATGTTAGAGATTGATGTGTTGCAAAGGGATTGGGTTTGTGTAGAGGGAGACTACCCCAAGGAGGTAGTGTGACTATTTACTAGTGGAGTAATAAGGTTGTGACTGTCTTGAGAAGGCAGAATTAGGATGTTGTTGTCCTGCAGACCCTGTTTGGTGGGTTAGAGGGAGTCTTTTTTGGAGTTAGACATCTTGGAAGGTGTAGAATGAAGTTATTGGGTCAAAGACCATGTGTTGGTCATATTGAAGTTATGACCATGCTACTATTGTCATAGATGCTCTACATCATATTGGTATCAGAGCTAGCAAGTAGATCCTTGAGGGTGTTGTGGATCTTGTGAAGAAGATAAAGGTCTGTGAGAGTTTGTGAAGATGCCTCCTAAAAAACTAGATGGCAAGAGAGAATGCTGAGTGAAGAGTAGCCTTAGAGGCAAGAGAGAAAGAGCTGAGGGATAGAAGAGAGTAGGATGCTGCTAGAGACAAAGAGCTGAGGCAAGTAAGAAGGGAGAATGCAACAATCTTGGCAAGATTGGAAGCATTGGAGAAGAAACCTAGAGAGGATGAGCAAGATGATCCTGAAGGAGATGAGGATGCAGATGAGAATCCTTCTGAGGATGAGTTGGATGCTAAGGAAAAGAAGTTTGTGAGATTGCTGAAGGCAGTCCAAGGAAGTGGGACAAAGGCAAACACTGAGTTACCTATCTATCAGGGGAAGATGGATAGTGAAGAGGTGTTAGGGTGGATAGATGCCCTGGAAATTTTTTTTGAGTATGAGGAGATGAGTGATGAAAAGAAGATCAAGTTTGCAAAGACAAAACTAAGAGGAACAACACTTACCTAGTGGAGTAGTGTACAGATAGAGAGAGTAGCTAGAGGTGCATCAAGAGTCACTTCTTGGGGTAGGATGAAGGACATGATGAAGGATCAGTTCCTTCCATCTATTTACTCCATTCAAATAAAGAGGATGAGACAGAATCTGAAGTAGGGCATAGATGTTATGTCCTATACTGAGCAATTTCATAAGCTTAGTATCAGAGGTGGATTGGAAGATGAAGAAGAGAAAGTGGCAAGATACCTTAATGAGCTTAGGTATAACTTGCAGGATGAGATTGGGTTGGCAGTACTAAAAATAATTGGAGAGTGTTTTCAGTTAGCCATCAAGGCTGAAGAGAGAGTGAAGAGGAAGCAAGAAAGGCAAGGAGGTTATGGAAGAGGAAATAGAGGTAGGGGCAAACCTACTAATGAAGTTCAGAATAGCAATGAGAAGGGTAAGGAGTTGTCTACAGAGTAGAGAGGTGGATAGAGGTGGAGGTAGATTTGGATCAGGAAGAGGATGTTGGATCTAGGGTATACAACTGAGAGGGGGGGGGGTGAATCAGTTGTATAAAACTTCTTCTTCTTTCAAACACTTGATTCTTTATTGTTAGTTAGCAGCATATCAAATAATCATCCATGGAAGCATAATACATAAACACAAGAGCAGATAAGCATCAACACATTGAACACCAAGATTTTGACGTGGAAAACCCGGTTAAGGGAAAAACCATGGGGTGATTAACCCAAGAATTATTCTCTGTTAGAAGAATAAAGAAAAATGAATGGCACATGCCAATGAGGGCTCACTGCCCGAGCACACTGCTCACAAAGAGGCCCACTGCCTACAAGGAGACACACTGTCTACAAAGTGATAAAAATCACAGTCTTGAACTGGAGAATGACATCTCTACCATGTCCAGATCAGTTCCAATTAAGCCCAAAAATCTCTGCTCTGCCTTTCACACGTTTCTTCGCTATGCCACACTCATCCACACACCACACTTTGAAATGAACTCACAAACCGTTATTTATACAAGACATCGACTTAGGAACAAACATCTAAGTCGGCAAACAACCATAGGAGTATCCGCAAGATGAATAACACATCCGGTCGGCCATTACAAGAACATTCGCAGGATGAACAACTCATCCGGTCGGCTAAACAGAGCAAGAACTTCATCCAGAAGAATAACTTCAATTCCGGGCTCTACCATCAATGCGGACCAACAACACAACCTAAACATGATCCAAGAACCTTCACAAGCCTGTCTGAATGTCCGGATACATCCGCACTTCCTCTACTTACTGGGATCTCTTGTCTTCCTCATCCTTAACTTCAAGAACACAGTCTGTTGCCACTGTCATAATGCAAGAGGTACTTCCGGACCTCCAAATCATACACAAATCAGGATGACACATCACAAGGACATCCCAAACACTCCGTCCAATCCGCAGATTAGGATAATCCAATTTTAGACCTCACCAGACCTTTTTGTGATCCTCTGTCACCTCTGGATACTTGCCGGAACCAGTTCTATACCGACAGCCACAACTCCTTCAGATCTTCATGCGGACCTCTGAAATCTTAACTGAAGCATCTCAAGACTCATATCTACTAACCCTTTAATCCGCATCCTCCGGTTCTCATCCTATACAGTACATTTACCTTCTTCTCATCACTGTTCTTCATTGTTCCTGACTGAGGCTAATTTTCTCAATATCCTCAGCACACAGCTCATCAAATCCTTCTTGTCAATGCAATATGAGTATGTTGACATCAATGACAACACTGGCTCACCTCATACTTGCAACAATCTCCCCCTTTGTCATTGATGGCAACATATGATGTGAAAAACCATTAAGACAAGAACTTCAACTTTTCATATGTCTTCTCTTCCTTTACTGCTCCCCCTTTGATCATCAACCACTTGTTTTTCACATGTCTTCTCTCCCCCTTTGACATCAATGGCAAAGGGCTCATACTTGCAATTCTCATACATCAGAATCATACCAGCTGCTCCCCCTTAGTTGCAGCTCCCCATTAGTCCGGATCACAAGATATGACTGTGATAGCCACCGGACTGATGCACATCAGTGCATCTTAGTTCATCACCGGAGGGGCCATGACCCCTAACTTCTCCCAGAGATATTCAAAAGAGTCCTTGGGAAGAGGTTTTGTAAAGATATCTGCAATCTGATCCTTGGAGGGAACATACTCCAATCTGACTTCTTCCTTGTTTACTTGTTCTCTCAAAAAGTGAAATTTGATAGATATGTGCTTAGTCTTAGAATGCAATACCGGATTCTTGGAAATATTAATTGCACTTGAATTATCACAGAAAATTGTGATAGGCTCCTCATATTCAACTTTGATGTCTCTTAGCATTTGCTTCATCCATAAGATTTGAGTGCAACTACCTGCTGCTGCAATGTATTCTACTTCAGTTGTAGACAGAGATATTGCATCTTGTTTCTTGCTTAGCCAAGAAACCAATCTCTTCCCCAAAAAGAATGCTCCACCACTAGTGCTCTTCCGGTCATCCACATCTCCTGCCCAATCTGCATCTGTGTAAGCATGAAGAGAGAAATCCGGATCTCTAGGGTACCATAGACCATACTCAACTGTTCCTTTCAAGTACCTAAAAATTCTTTTGATTGCCATAACATGAGATTCTCTAGGATCATCCTGGAATCTTGCCACAAGACCAACAGCCTGCATTATATCTGGTCTAGTTTGAGTGAGATACAACAATCCACCAATCATTGATCTATACTTTGTCTGATCTACCTTTGGAGAATCATCATCTTTGCTTAACTTACATCCGGTTGCCATAGGAGTGTTCATAGGCTTTGAGTCTTCCATACCAAATTTCTTTAACAATTCTTTCACATATTTGGTCTGAGAAATGAAGATCCCTTCTTTTGTTTGAGTAATTTGCAGACCCAAGAAGAAATTCATTTCACCAAGCATAGACATTTCAAACTCACTTTTCATCTGATTTGCAAAAGTTTTGCACATACTATCTCTTCCTCCAAAAATGATATCATCCACAAACACTTCAACAATCAAAATGTTTTCATGATCAATTTTGAAATATAAGTTACTGTCAGCAGTACCTTTGTTGAATCCAATCTGCACAAGATGCTTATCCAACCTTTCATACCATGCTCTTGGGGCTTGCTTCAATCCATACAAAGCTTTCTTCAACTTACAGACCATATCATCATTATCAGACAATTGAAATCCATCCGGTTGTTCAATGTAGACTTCTTCTTCCAGATCACCATTTAGGAAGGCAGACTTGACATCCATTTGATATACCTTGAAGTCTTTGAAGGCAGCAAATGCAAGAAGTAATCTGACTGCTTCAATTCTTGCCACCGGAGCAAAAGTCTCTTCAAAGTCAATTCCTTCTATTTGAGAGTAGCCTTTGCAGACCAATCTAGCTTTGTTTCTGATTACTTCACCAGCTTCATTTAGTTTGTTCCGGAAGACCCACTTGGTTCCAATTACATTCCTGTCTCTAGGTCTGGGAACAAGATCCCAAGTATGATTTTTCTCAATTTGCATCAATTCATCTTCCATTGCTTTGGTCCAGTTTTCATCATTGCAGGCTTCATTTATTGTTTTAGGTTCAATCTTTGAAATCAGACAACATTCATTCTAATTTTGAGCAACATTCCTTCTAGTTTGTACACCTTTGCTTCTGTCACCTATGATTTGATCTTCAGAGTGGTTCAGTTTTACATACCTTGGAATTTTGGGAGTATCCTGCACTGCTGCTTCTTGATCAGGCTCATTCAGACCTATCTCTTCTTCCTGATTTACCGGATCAGGCTGACTCTGTCTCACCGGAGAGGATTGAGGTCCTTGAACACTGTCTTGGTCATCTTCATCAAACTCATAAAATCTTGAAGGCTTCTCAATTCCTTCATCAACCTTTACATTGGTGCTTTCTATCATCTTCCTCAATCTCTTATTGTAACACCGGTATGCTTTGCTTTGAGTGGAGTAACCCAAGAAAATTCCTTCATCACTTCTAGCATCAAACTTTCCTAGATCTTCATCTCTTTTAATATAACACTTGCTACCAAATACTCTGAAATATTTCACAGTAGGAGTGATGCCAAACCAGAGTTCATAGGGGGTCTTACCGGTGTTGTTTCTGATTTGAACTCGATTGAGAGTGTAGACTGCGGTGCTGATAACTTCTTTCCAAAACATTTGAGGAACATTTGCTTCCAGCATCATTGTCCTAGAAGCTTCCTGGATGGTCCGGTTCTTTCTCTCAACTACTCCATTCTGCTGTGGAGTCTTAGGAGCTGACAACTGTCTCCTTATACCCTGTTTCTCACAAAAGTCAATGAATTCACCAGATGTAAATTCACCACCTCTATCAGACCTTAGACACTTTAGTTTCAATCCGGTTTGATTCTCCACCATAGCTTTGAAGATTTTGAACTTCTCAAAAGCTTCTGATTTTTCTTTTAGAAAGGTAACCCACATCATCCGGGAATGATCATCAATTAACAACATGAAATATCTATCACCCTGCAGACTCTTGATTCTTGTCGGACCACATAGATCAGTATGTACTAATTCCAACAATCCGGTAGAAGACTGATCTTTGCTTTTGAAAGAGACTCTGCTTTGTTTACCTAACTGACATTCTTTACACACACTATTTGTAGGTTTCATCAATTTTGGAAGATCTCTCACAGCCTGAGTATTGCTTATCTTGATGATGTTATCAAAATTTACATGACACATTCTTCTATGCCATAACCAACTCTGATCAATTTGGACAAACAAACAACTTTTATTTGAACCAACCAGATGAAAGATATTACCTTTTGTCTGAGTACTAGATGCAATTTCAGTTCCGGAGCTTGTAAAGATTCTGCATTTTCCATTCTTGAACCGGAGATCATAGCCTTTGTCCACTAACTAACCAACACTGAGAAGATTGTGCTTCAATCCTTCAACATACAGTACATTTCCTGTTTTGCTCTTACCATCAAAGGAAATAGTTCCCCTACCTCTGATTCTACCAGCAGAATTGTCACCAAACTTTACCATTCCTCCTTCATATCTTTCCAAATCTAAGAACTTATTCTTGTCACCAGTCATATGGTGAGAACATCCACTATCAATAACCCAATCATCCTTTTCTTCCACTTGAGCAGCCAAGGCTTTTTCAACAACTTTGTGATTGACAGATTCAGAGAGTATTGAATCTTCTTCCTTGATGGCTATAAACACCCACTCATTTCCGGATTTGCTTCCTAGTTCTGATTCATCATCTGTTACTCCTTCATTGTCATCTTCTTCATGAACATAATAGCAATTCTTTTGAAACCTTTGTCTGTGAGTATTAGATCTTGCAGATCTCTCCGGACATCTTGAGGCAAAATGACCAATCTTATTGCAGTTGAAACACTTAAAGGGTAGTTTTCCTTCATACTTACCGGATCCTCTTGGTAGTCTCTTTGCAATGAGGGCTTCAAGTTGAGCTGTTTCTGCTTCTTCTTCTTCCATGTCTCTTCTTGCTTGATCATACCATGACATTTTCCTTGATGAGTTTTCACCCGGATCAAATCTCTGTTTGCCTTTCACATAGGCACTGGCTTTGAAAGCAGATTCAGTCTTGGGAGGATCATCTCCAAATTCGGTCATTTCAAATGCAGCTAGTTTGCCAGCCAGTTGTTCTCTTGTGACAGTTGTGTGGGCTCTGAATTCATTAATGGCAGCAACTTTGATTTTGTAGGCAGCAGGAAGGGATCTTAGGATTTTGCAGACAATCTCATTTTCATCTAAAGTTCCACCAGCATTTCTGATTCCACATACCAGCTCATTTACTCTTGGCATAAAGGTAGTGATGTTTTCATCATCTCTCATTTTCAATCTTTCAAATTTCCCTTTCAGACTTTGCAACCTTGCACTTTTGACAAACTCATCTCCTTCATACAGAAGTTCCAGTTTAGTTAGGATCTCATATGCAGTTGGTAGGTCAATGACATTCGAGAGATCTGAGTCATTCAATGCGCTTAGAAGAGCTTCCTTGGTCCGCAGATTGTTTTCAGCTTCTGTGATTTCATTCAGAGTTGTCGGACCACCTTGTGGAGGTACATATGGTTTTGAAATCATAGCCAAGTATGCTTTTCCCATACATTCCAAGTGACACTTCATGCGACCTTTCCAGAGAGTGAAGTTGGTTCCATCGAACTTCGGACTATCCTTCTTATATGACGACATCCTGGATCTCCTCAAGCGGTTAAGCTCCTATCAGAGGAACTTAGCTCTGATACCAATTGTTGGATCTAGGGTATACAACTGAGAGGGGGGGGTGAATCAGTTGTATAAAACTTCTTCTTCTTTCAAACACTTGATTCTTTATTGTTAGTTAGCAGCATATCAAATAATCATCCATGGAAGCATAATACATAAACACAAGAGCAGATAAGCATCAACACATTGAACACCAAGATTTTGACGTGGAAAACCCGGTTAAGGGAAAAACCACGGGGTGATTAACCCAAGAATTATTCTCTGTTAGAAGAATAAAGAAAAATGAATGGCACATGCCAATGAGGGCTCACTGCCCGAGCACACTGCTCACAAAGAGGCCCACTGCCTACAAGGAGACACACTGTCTACAAAGTGATAAAAATCACAGTCTTGAACTGGAGAATGACATCTCTACCATGTCCGGATCAGTTCCAATTAAGCCCAAAAATCTCTGCTCTGCCTTTCACACGTTTCTTCGCTATGCCACACTCATCCACACACCACACTTTGAAATGAACTCACAAACCGTTATTTATACAAGACATTGACTTAGGAACAAACATCTAAGTCGGAAAACAACCATAGGAGTATCCGCAAGATGAATAACACATCCGGTCGGCCATCAAAAGAACATTCACAGGATGAACAACTCATCCGGTCGGCTAAACAGAGCAAGAACTTCATCCGGAAGAATAACTTCAATTCCGGGCTCTACCATCAATGCGGACCAACAACACAACCTAAACATGATCCAAGAACCTTCACAAGCCTGTCTGAATGTCTGGATACATCCGCACTTCCTCTACTTACTGGGATCTCTTGTCTTCCTCATCCGGAACTTCAAGAACACAGTCTGTTGCCACTGTCATAATGCAAGAGGTACTTCCGGACCTCCAAATCATACACAAATCAGGATGACACATCACAAGGACATCCCAAACACTCCGTCCAATCCGCAGATTAGGATAATACAATTTCGGACCTCACCGGACCTTTTTGTGATCCTCTGTCACCTCTGGATACTTGCTGGAACCAGTTCTATACCGACAGCCACAACTCCTTCAGATCTTCATGCGGACCTCTGAAATCTTAACTGAAGCATCTCAAGACTCATATCTACTAACCCTTTAATCCGCATCCTCTGGTTCTCATCCTATACAGTACATTTACCTTCTTCTCATCACTGTTCTTCACTGTTCCTGACTGAGGCTAATTTTCTCAATATCCTCAGCACACAGCTCATCAAATCCTTCTTGTCAATGCAATATGAGTATGTTGACATCAATGACAACACTGGCTCACCTCATACTTGCAACAGAGGAGTGTTCACAGGCAGATGTTATCACTGCAATGAGGTGGGACACACATCTTTCAACTGTCCTAAGAAGGACGGTGTTGACAAGACCAAGGACAAAAGAGTTCACTTGGCACAAGAGGAGGAGAAGCCAGAAGAACCAGAGATGTCATCAGCCTCTCCAATGATGGATGGAGAAATGCTCATGGTGGAAAGAGGCAAGATGCAGCAACCACCACAGGTATCTATTTTCAAAACTAATTGTTTGAGCCATGGCAAGATATGCAAGTTGATTGTAGATTTAGGTTCTCATGATAACTTAGTTTCTTGGGCAATGGTGAATAAGTTGGGATTGAAGACTTTTGATCATCCCAGTCCTTACCATGTCACTTGGGTGAGTCAAGAGCAGTAGGTAATGGTCACTAAGAAGGCTTATGTTGATTTCACAATTGGTCCATATCAGGAATATGTTTTGTGTGATGTTATTCCTATGACATGTGGGCATGTAATCTTGGGCAGACCATGGCAGTATTTGAGAAGGACTATTCATGATGGGTATATTAATAACTATGTAGTGCACAAAGATGGTAAGAAGTTCAAATTGATTCCTTTACCTTGTGAGGGGAAGAAGGAACAGGTTACTATTTGCTTTGGGGAGAAATTGAAGATGAATGTTCAGGTTTAGGGTGATTGCACACAACAACAACAGTTGCAACAGAGTAAGGTGGATGATAGTCCTAGAGAGCAACAGGCTTGGGACTTGACTTATGTTAAGGTAGGGGACATTGAGTGTCCTATAAGCAGCTAGAAGAAGGAAAACAAACAACAGAGAGTCCAAGAAAGAATGAATCAGAACCTCCAGTTGAGAAGAGCTGAAGCATTGCAGCAACAAGGTCCTAGGCAAGGACACCACAATAGGTTTTATGTTTCTAACATTGTTTATAGGAGCCATGTAGGTTGGAGAAGGAGAATGATAACTCTGGGAGAGTTCATGTTTCCTAGTCAGAGATGGAAGAACATTTGGAGTCAGTCCCACAAATCTTGCACAAGAGTTTTCATCATGTCGGGGAGTATGGTGCAGGAGCACCTAGATGTCTAAATTTTGGTTAAAGTTCAAGTTGTTTTGTTTTGTTTAATGAGGTCTTGGAGACCATTTACATGTTGTAATAAGGCTTAATGCCATATAGTAATGGACTATGTCCAAAAATCTAGAATCTACTTTGGTTATATTAGGACAGTCATGTTGTCTTAGGTAGTTGCAATAGTTTAAATAGTCATTAAAGTCATTTTAATCTTCATGTTTGTAGCCTTTAGAGGCATGTCAAAAGTTGGAAGGGTGAGTTATAACCTTGTCCAAAGGTTAACTACATGTTAATAAACAAGATTAGTCATCAAACAGTCATTACAGTCCAAGAGAAGTCAGTTTCTAAAACAATCTTTATGACTGCAGTTAAAATCAAGAAGAGAATTAGATGGTTTGGGCAGTTTTCTTGGTTCCCAACCATTCCATACAAATATTGAGGCTTATTTCTAGCCTACCAAGTTGTATTTGGAAAGGATATTCGATGAAGATGAAATAAGAAAGAAGAAAAAAGCTATTTTTCTGCCTTTTGCTATTATTTCCTATTTTCTTATGCATTTTTGGGCTGTACTTCTATACTGTACGACATTGTTGGGAAGTATCAAATATTTGGAAGTGAAGGTGGATGTATTGGCTGCCTTTTGAAGTGAGTTTGAGCCTTGGAAATGAAGGAAGATAGGCTATGATTGAAGATTTCCAAACTGCCTTCTAAACTGTTGTTTACCTCAGAAATTCACTATTTTTTCTGCAGAATTTCATACCTGTACGGCACTGTCATGGCACAAGGACATAGTAGATGGATGGTAGAATGAGTTAGCTCTGTGTTGATCCTTGTTTGGGCTCCTGACATCAATCTAGGAGTGTGAAATCTCTGTTATGCCTTGACTGCCCTAAACCCTGCTGTTACAACCAGAAAATCACTGTTTTCTTCCATGCACCATACCTGTACGATTCAGTGGTGACCGAGGCTTGTGGTGGTTGGTTAGTATAGTGAGTTACCTTGCATTTGTGAGTTAATTGGGCTCTTGACTCCCTGGTATAGCTCTACATTTCTATTTTGTTTGGAAGTGGGTTAAAATCTTGACTTAGGGTATTCCTGAGCAAACCGATGGATTTTTGTCCATTCCATCAACCATTTTCTGCCTTCACTCAATGGAATGGAGTGTAATTTTAGTTGTTGAGAGGTCTTGTGAAGGCTTGTAAGGGTAGGAGGATGGTTTGGTCTGAATCTTCCATGCACATGACTCTGCAGATTCATGTTTATGACTTGTGACTTGGATAGCAACAGGTATGTGATGATCAGTGACAAAGAAGTGGAATGTTGGTGAATGGAGGAGTGGAGATGTTGTATGTTGCAAGATGCTCTTGGATCTAGAAAGGATCCCATGACTAGAAGAATGGGAATAGTCAATGTGAGAAGACAATAGACCTCTAGTAGACAGTCACTGCAGAGAAGGCTTAAGGACAGCCATTGCCAAGAAGGTAATTGATTTGTTTTCTATGCTATTGATTTGTCAATGAAGACATTGGTATGTGTGCATGTTAGAGATTGATGTGTTGCAAAGGGATTGGGTTTGTGTAGAGGGAGACTACCCCAAGGAGGTAGTGTGATTGTTTACTAGTAGAGTAATAAGGTTGTGACTGTCTTGAGAAGGTAGAATTAGGATGTTGTTGTCCTACAAACCCTGTTTGGTGGGTTAGAGGGAGTCTTGTTTGGAGTTAGACATCTTGGAAGGTGTAGAATGAAGTTATTGGGTCAGAGACCATGTGTTGGTCATATTGAAGTTATGACCATTCTACTATTGTCATAGATGCTCTGCATCATAAGTGCAAGAAGATGGGAGGCCAAAAACGGGTCTTAAGTGGCCATTTTTTCTCTAAAATCATGAAATGTTGGGTTTGGATGAGAAATTGAGCATAGTTACAGTCAAAATTTTAAGATGCAACAAAAACAATATTCGTAGTGCTCTGAGTCTACTTTCTAAACTACAATTTTTTTTAAAAATGGTATAGATTAAGGGGTTCAAAGAGGGAGCCACAGAAATTGGTGTTGTTTCTGTAAAAAAACATAACATGGCATGTTTTGTGGCTCCCTCAAAAGGTTAACCTTTTTTGGGTACTCTTAAAATTGCTTTAGTGATAAATTAGCTAACAACATGTAGTTTATGCCTAATTTTTCTGATAATTTTTTAATGAATATTTGATTTTTTACTAATTTTCAAAGTGGACGCATCCTGAAAAATAGAATTTTAGCTGTGCTACCCCTCTAAAATTTGAAAACTAATTGAAAATCAATTTTTTTTAATATGTGTAGAATGGAGTCTAGCTTCTAAAAATGTAATTTTTTTGAAATTTCAATGAACGATTAATTTACAATGAAAAAAAAACCAAACACTAGCTTTTGCCCAAAAACAGACACACAAACAAAAGAAATTAAAGATGAAAGGCTTAACATTGTCAAAATGTGAAAATAAATTACATCGTTAAATAGCTAAGAGAAAGACTAACATTACCCAGGTGTTTGATTTGTTTGACCTTGAAACATGTGTAAATTTGAGGGTTAGCATGAACAAAATTATGTGAAATCATATAGAATATGCAAAAAAATGTCTTTGGATGTTGGGAAGGCACTCCAAGACTTTAGGTTGGAAATCCAAAGCAAATCCCAATCCTAAGGCTTGGGATTCCCAAAGCAAAATAAAATACGAGCGTGTTATAATGCGCTCACATTATGTTTTGTTTTGTTTTTTTTCCCTTTTCACGAAAGTTTGCCAGATGTTTATCATGTTTGACATAACGCGAGCGCATTATAACATGCTCGCGTTATGTCTCCCTTGGAATGTTTTATGTTCAATCTTATTAAGCATGTATGTATGTATGCTTGTATGTATGAATGTATGTCTGTACATGCCTATATGTATGGATGTATGAATTGATGTATGTATGTATATATGTATGCATGCATGTATGTATGTATGTATGTATGTATGAATGCATGTATGTATGTATGTATGCTTGTATATATGTATGTAAGGGTTTTGGGTTTTGGGTATATAAGGACCTAATCCTATAGAGTTTTTAGGGTTGAGGGTTGAGAGATTACAGATTAAGTAATAGGTTGAGGGTAGAGGGTAGAGGGTTATAGTTGAGGGATAATATTCAACTTGTTGAGTGTATAAGATTAAGTGTGTAAGGTATGGGGATTAGGGTTTAGGATATTGGGTTTAGGGTTTACGATAAGGATTGAGGGTATATAAGGTATAGGGTGACTTGGGTTGAGAGTGTATGGTTTAGGTTTTAAGTATAGGGTTGAGGCACAATATTTAGGGTTTATGGTATAAGGGTGAGGTTATATGGTATAGGGATGAGGGTTTGTGGCTGTAGGTTTTAGAGTTTAAGGTATAGGGTTGAGGATTGAGGGATTAGGGATTAAGTATATGGTTTAGAGTATAGGGTAGAGGGTTGAGAGTTTACAATTGAGGGATAATGTTCAAGGTTGATTGCCTAAGATATAGGGTTTAGGGTTTAAGGTTGAGGGTATAAGGCATATGGATGAGGGTTGAGGGTTTAGGGCATAAGTATAGGGTTGAGGGTATAGGGTATAGGGTAGAGGTTTCAAGGTTCATGGATAATGTTCAAGGTTAAGTGTCCAAGGTTAAGTGTATAGGGTATAGGGTTTAAGGGTATCTAGGGGTTGAGAGTTTAGGGTTTAAGGGTTTACGGTTTGCGGGATTAAGGGTTCAATGGTTGATAGTTTAAGGGTTGAGGGATTTGGGTTTAAGGTATAGTGTTGAGGGTAGAGGGTTTAGGGATAGGGTTTAGGGATATGATTTAGGGTTGAAGGTTTAAGGGTTGAGGGTTGAGGCTTTAGGGATGACGGTTAATGGATTAGGGTTTAAGGTATAGTGTCGAGGGTAGAGGAGGGTAGGGATGGGGGTGAGGTGGATAGGGGAGGAGAGGGGTGGATAAGGGCTGAGGGTTTAAGGGTTTAGGGTTTAAGCATCAAGGGCTTAGGGTTTAAGGGTTGAGGGATTAGGGTTTAGGGTTAAGGGAGTAAGGTTTAGGGTTGAGGGATTAAGTTTTAAGGTTGAGGGTTGAGGATTTAGGGATAGGGTTTAGAGTTTAGGCATAAGGAATTAGGGTTTAGGACCTTGAGGGATTAGGGTTTAGGGTTGAGGCTTTAGGGATAGCATTTAGGGTTGAGGGATTAGGTTTGAGGGTTGAGGGATAGGGTTTAGAGTTTAGGGATAAGGGATTAGGTTTTAGGACCTTGAGAGATTAGGGTTTAGGTTGGAGGCTTTAGGGATAGTGTTTAGGGTTGAGGGATTAGGGTTGAGGGTTTAGGGATAGGGTTTAGAGTTTAGGGATAAGGGATTAGGGTTTAGGACCTTGACGGATTAGGGTTTAGGGTTGAGGGATTAGGATTGAGGGTCGAGGGATTAGGGTTAAGGTATAGTGTTGAGGGAAGAGGGATTAGGGATAGGGTTTAGGGTTGAAGGTTTAGGGTTGAGGGATTAGGGTTTAGGGTTGAGGGCTTAGGGATAAGGGATTAGGGTTTAAGGTATAATGTTGAGGGTTGAGGGTTTAGGAATAGGGATAGCATTTAGGGTTGAGGGATTAGGGTTTAGGGTTTAGGGTTGAGGGATTAGAGTTTAGGGTTGAGGGATTAAGGTTTAGGGTTGAGGAATTAAGGTTTAAGGTTTAGGGTTGATGGTTGAGGGTTTAGGGATAGGGTTTAGAGTTTAGGGATAAGGGATTAGGGTTTAGTACCTTGAGGGATTAGGGTTTAGGGTTGAGGCTTGAGGGATAGTGTTTAGGGTTAAGTGATTAGGGTTGAGGGTTTAGGGATAGGGTTTAGATTTTATGGATAAGGGATTAGGATTTAGGACCTTGAGGGATTAGGGTTTAGGGTTGATGCTTTAGGGATAGCATTTAGGGTTGAGCGTCAAGGGATTAGGGTTAAGGTAGATTGTTGAGGGTAGAGGTATTAGGGATAGGGTTTAGGGATGAAGGTTTATGTTTGAGAGATTAGGGTTTAGGGTTGAGGGTTCAGGGATAAGGAATTAGGGTTTAAGGTATAGCGTCAAGGGTTGAGGGTTTAGAAATAGGGATATCATTTAGGGTTTAGGGTTGAGGGATTAGGGTTAAGGGTTTAGGGATAAGAGATTAGGGTTGAGGTATTAAGGTTTAGGGTTGAGGGATTAAGGTTTAGTGTTGAGGGATTAAGGTTATGGGTTGAGGATTGAGGGTTTAGGGATAGGGTTTAGAGTTTAAGGATAAGGGATTAGGGTTTGGGACCTTGAGGGAATAGGGTTTAGGGTTGAGGCTTTAGGGATAACATTTAGGGTTGATGGACTAGGGTTGAGGGTTTAGGGATAGGGTTTAGAGTTTAGGGAGAAGGGATTAGGGTTTAGGCTTGAGGCTTTAGGGATGTCATTTAGGGTTGAGGGATTAGGGTTTAGGGTTTAGGGATAGGGTTTATAGTTTAGGGATAAGGGATTAGGGTTTATGACCTTTAGGGACTAAGGTTTAGGGTTGAGGCTTTAGGGATAGTGTTTAGGGTTAAGGGTCAAGGGATTAGGGTTAAGGTAAATTGTTGAGGGTAGAGGGATTAGGGTTGAAGGTTTAGGGTTGAGGGATTAGGGGTTAGAGTTAAGGGCTTAGGGCTTAGGGATTAGTGTTTAAGGTATAGTGTTGAGGGTTGAGGGTTTAGGAATAGGGATAGCATTTAGGGTTTAGGGTTGAGGGATTAGGGTTTAGGGTTTAGGGTTGATGGATTAGGGTTTAGGGTTTAGGGATAGGGTTTAGATTTTAGGGATAATGGATTAGGGTTTAGGACCTTGAGGGATTAGGGTTTAGGGTTAAGGCTTTAGGGATAGCGTTTAGGGTTGAGGGATTAGGGTTGAGGGTTAATGGATTAGGGTTAAGGTAGAGTGTTGAGGGTAGAGGGATTAGGGATAGGGTTTAGGGTTGAAGGTTTAGGGTTCAGGGATTAGGGATAAGGGATTAGGGTTTAAGGTATAGTCTTGAGGACCGAGGGTTTAGGAATAGGGGTAGTGTTTAGGGTTTAGGGTTGAGGGATTAGGCTTTAGGGTTTAGGGTTGAGGGATCAGGGTTTAGTGTTGAGGGATAGGGTTTATAGTTGAGGGATAAGGGTTTAGGGTTTAGGACCTTGAGGGATTAGGGTTGAGGGTCAAGGGATTAGGGATAAGGTAGAGTGTTGAGGGTAGAGGGATTAGGGATATGGTTTAGGGTTGAAGGATTAGGGTTGATGGATTAGGGTTTAGGGTTGAGGGCTTAGGGATAAGGGATTAGGGCTTAAGGTATAATGTCAAGGGTTGAGGGTTTAGGAATAGGGATAGCATTTAGGGTTTAGGGTTGAGGGATTAGGGTTTAGGGTTTAGGACCTTGAGAGATTAGGGTTTAGGGTTGAGGCTTTACGGATACCATTTAGGGTTTAGGGTTGATGGATTAGGGTTAAAGTAGAGTCTTAATGGTAGAGGGATTAGGGATAGGGTTGAGGGATTAGGGTTTAGTGTTTAGGGCTTAGGGATAAGGGATTAGGGTTTAAGGTATAGTGTAAAGGGTTGAGGGTTTAGGAATATGGATAGCTTTTAGGGTTTAGGGTTTAGGGTTTAATGTTGAGGGATTAGGGTTTAGACTTGAGGGATTAAGGTTTAGGGTTTAGGGATTAAGGTTTAAGGTTGAGGGTTGAGGCTTTAGGGATATGGTTTAGAGTTTAGGGATAAGGGATTAGGGTTTAGGACCTTGAGGGATTAGGGATTAGGGATAAAGAATTAGGGTTGAGGGTTGCGGGATTAATGTTTAGGCTTGAGGGATTAATGTTTAGGGTTAAGGGATTAAGGTTTAAGATTGAGGGAGAGGTAGAGAGGTGAGGGTGAGAGCTAGGTGACAGGTAGAGTGGTGAGGGGGAGAGATAGGTGAGAGATAGAGAGGTGAGAGATAGAAGAAATACATCGACAAATGAATAATATCAATTTTTCTATAGTAGGCCACAACGCGCTCACATTATAATGCGAGTGCATTTTGTATTGCTATAGAAATGGTAAAAAGGCATGGACCCTCGTGATCCAGGCCCACATACTCAGTTTTCTTTTGTTTATGTGTGTGTTCTGACAAAAAAAGCATTTTCATTTTGTTGGGAAGTTCACATGCACATTTTTCACATTCTACCACCTTTGCATACACTTTCCACCACCTTTTTCTGCATTGACAACTTAAGGAGGAAATAACATAATTTACACATCAAATTTGATATATATCAATTCAAGTTTCAATTTTTATAGCGTTGCAATGTTAAATGTGATTGAATTGTAGAAATTTAACATTATAGATTGGTTAATAGTATTGTTTTTACTAATTCTATTTGAGTTTTATTCAATTTAATGTTGAAAATTGAGCAAGTCGTGGAAAACTCAAATTGTTGAGGAGTTTGATGCAAGAAGAAAAAACACTACATAATTGGGTACTCTCTCCATTCAAATCTCCATTTTTTAGGTATGTTAAGTCTTTACATGCATGTTCTTTACATTTCCTTAATTCTATTTGAATTACTTTATCATGCTTTATCATACATGTTTATATCACTTGTATGGTTTACATATTTTGTGTTTCAGTCTTGCTTTTTTGATTTTATATTTCATCTGCCTTGTCTATGCTTCCACATTTTGCATACATGTCTTACATTTTTCATTTATAGTTCATCATAGTTATTACTACCTAAAGAGCTTATTCATCACACACAAATGTCCTTATAATAGACTATGTTTTAAATTAATTCATGGTATGCATAATAAAAGATATCTCAAAGGTGAACATTAATTAAAATAGACACAATCATGATCAAGAAAGCAACCTACAATCTCACATGGTGCCATATATATTTTTTACACTTGGGCTCTTTAATAAGTATGTGTAATAATGAATTAAATAGACCTTAACATACTGTGATGTCAAATTATACAAGAATAAATCCTTACAACATATAAATATACAATCCCTTAAGCATAATGAAATACTATTAACTTGTCATAAAAAGTTAAAATACAAATGAATAGGTGCCAAGATCATACAAGTAAATCCCAATAGGCATAATCAAATCATGATCCATGCTATGCTACATTATTCTTCATGTTGATAGTTCATACAAACATTGTATACCAAATGTTTCCATTCCCATATCTATGACAATGTGCCAAGTTAAATACTACAAATTAGTCACATTGCCATGGAATTGATATAGGGTCTCAAGATAGTTCAATCACAACAAAGTGCAAATTTCAACATGAGTGTCTCCATGAAAATCATAAGCCTTAACGCTGATCCTCTTGGTTTTCATAACATGATAATGTGAAGATAAGGGACTGCTGTCACACATCAAAAAATTAGTCCTTACCTCATGCCCTAGTGTGATGTCTCCCATGATCTCAATCATCTCTCATTTCATTACTAGATGGTTATCAACAAGTGCTAGCCCACAAGACATCTCCAAGTGAAAATCAAGTGTATAATGTGTCCTAAATTTTGTCCCATGGCTGCAAGATGAATCTTCATGTGTGAGGAGATGATCTCTATGCGCAAGTAATTGTAGGTAGTTTGATGCCACTAAAACCAAAGCCTCCCCCACATCTTCAACCTTGTAGTCAACATGAAGTCCCATGTACTCATCACTTGTAGCCTCAATAGGTGACTCTCCTTTGTCCTTATCTTCATAGGACTGAAGTGAACTTTGTACAATAATGCTTTGTATGGCTGCAATAACATTATGCAATAATGCTTTGTATGGATGCAATAATGCTTTGTATGCTTTGTACCTATTTTGGTTGAGTGACATTTACTCGTCTACATGATGATTCTATGTACATTTTGTATGAAGGGTTGAATGACATATATTTCAGTTATTTGTATGGATTCATTTCTTAGGAACTAATATTTTTCTCTTTATCATGCTATAGATAAATTCTCTGTCATGTCAAGGAAACAATCAAGAATTAAACCAACATAGGAAGAGATAGAAGCTAAGAATGCAAAGAAAGTTGTGTCTATGAGGGAACTTTGTGAGAAGATGAAATTGGACACGATAAATGAAGACATGATAATTGAAGAGGAACCACAACCATAAAAAATACATGGTATTGGTGACACAAAGGGAATGAATGCAAAAACTTTGTGCTATGAGAGATTTGAATACCATAGTTGGAGACACATCCTCTACCCCAAGTCAACATGTAGGGACACCATCTACCACATCTCAAGTTGAGAGTACATCATCACTCACTTGTGAGGAAGGAGGTATGCCATCATTCCTACCTCAAACTCAAGGTATGTCATCTATTCCATATTTGATTGAAGGTATGCCATCTAGCCCATCTCATTTAAATATTGATGAAAATCCTAATGTTGAGATGAATTTACCTATCTTAGCACAACCTAGAATTTTGCATAGAAAGCCAAAGTATTTGGTTGATATTGATGAGAATATTTTACAGCCAATGGAAGGTAAGATTCCAAAATGCACTTGTAGAAGATATGCTCATAAGATTTGGAGATTGTTCTTTGAAAAGTTAAATGAGACCACAAGATGTCAACTATTCATTGAAATGATGCATAGTATAAAGTATACATCCATCATGAAGATTCTTGGGTTGAGAACATCAGAGGCTTCAAGTGAAAAATCTATTGTCAAGAATCTAATTAGTGCATATGAGAGTGTGGGTAACACCTCACACAAATAATGAAAGCTCGTCTCATTAGAAAGATGAGTCAAACATTGAGAATTAATAGGAAAAACTTATCAAGAGCCATTGGAAGGCACCAAAGAATTGAGGATACCAATGCCAATGAATTATGGGTATTCTCGGGGAGACTACCACGAAAGGGTAAACCAATTGTTAAAGCATTGAGATCACTAACTAAAGACTTTTGGAAGAATTACAAAAGGGTATCTCCAAATCAAAGGGATGTGGTAAGAAGAAGAATTGGTAGTTGGAACCATGAGACACATGCAAAGCATTTTTTGGATATGACTCAAACACAGTTTTTTGGTAAATTTATGGAGATGTATCCTCAAATTAAAATTTGTCAAAGGTATTTTGAAATGCTAAAACCTTTCTATGTCAAGTTAAACCAGACACACACTACTTGTTGTTGTAGATTACATATTGAATTTTCTAACCATTTTGATGTTTATTGGTCTATATGTTTAGATTTGCATACTAACAATGTTTTGTAGGATTATGGCATACATGCCCCACCAACATATTCAAGAGACTTCATATCAAGAATTTTATGTGAAAGAGAGGAAGGTCAAATATTCTATAGGAAATTATGCTTGGATGTCACATGCTAGCATTACAGTGGCTTGCAATGTATGCCAATATGTGAACATATGGAAAGAACACATGTGGTTGGAAATGAACTAGTAGAGTTTGATAAGTATAAAAGAGTGGCATACAATACAAAAGATGGTAAAGAAGAAAAGAGGTGTGAATTGGTTATTCAAAAGATTCCAGTGTATCAGTTTCTTTATATTTTGTGAGAGTATAGTGTATGAGTATGCAAGACATACCCATAGAGCTCAATGGTTAGACTTGCAATTCAAGTCATGCAAGGACACATTTCTAGTTGGTAGCATTATTTCAGTCATCAAATTTGTAGAGAACTATAGTCTATAGCCACAGTGTGAGGTGCAATCACAATATTACAACTCCACACAGGTTTCTATATTTGTACACATAGCATTCATTCATGCGAATGATAGTACACAGGATGACAAAAAGATCATAAGGGAGTATCATTTTTATATTAGTGATGATCACACATATTCTACAAAGTTCATGCGAGGTTCCTTTCAGGTGTTCTACAATGATTTGGCTAGAAGGGGCATATCACTCCGTCAACATATCATATGGTCAGGTAACTGTGCATCACAATTCAAGAACTAACGAAATTTTCTATTGGCTGAGTAAGAGGCATAATATTATAGATGTTCAACATATGTGGAACTTTTGTGAGGCCGGGCATGGAAAGGGGGATCATGATGGTGCAAGAGCATGTATGAAAAGAGCCATAGCATGAGAAGAGTTTAAGTATAAAGACAATGCAAAGTTGACAGATGCAAAATCAATTGTCGAGTGGTGTAATGCTTCGATGGGTCCAGGTAATGAAGGTAAGTCTTTAGTTCATAGATTTTTTTGGTTGATAGATGATACTAACATTGCACCATATGAGGACTATTGTACACTGACAGGATCAAGTGAGCTACACTCTTTCAGAAGCTCAATTGTAGGTTCATGGAGTATCCATACATGGAAGATGACATGCTTTTGTTCTTCATGTACAATTCAACCCTATAATGAGTGTGAGTCAAAGGAGCAGGTTAATGAAAGGCAATTAAGTTATCTTAGCCCACTTGACATGTATCAACCCCCAACGACATTGGAACTGACAAAGATGGAATCATATATTGAATTTGACCACATATCAGATCTAGTTCAACCAGGTAATATATCTACTTGCATAGTTTTTGAAATTCCAAATGTTATCTTACTTTGTAGTTTTTTTGTAATGTTGACTAATTTCATCTAATTTGTTGCACATATCATTATAGGGCATGTTTATGTAGTTATTGTAGATGAAGATAACTAAGAGGGAACATATTATTACTTGTGTTATTATGTTGAGGCCAAAAAGAAATTGGAGGCTCCAGTTATAGATGGAGAAAACATTGAATACCATACAGGCTTAGTGGTTGTTACTAGAACATGGCTTAGAAGGTACCCACATAAGAGTGTTAATGTTTAGCTATTTCAAGACTTTGACATGCATCAGAAGATTCTTCATTACTCAAACCTTGTCCTGGCATCCAATGTTCATTTGATAAAATTTCGGGGTAGACCTTTGAACAAGACCTTGTGGAAGGTGTGTGAGTCTAACCATGAGGCAATACTTGACACAATAAAGAGTAGAGCAGACCCAGATGGTTCATTGGATTAATTTGTAAGTATTCACATTGATTTTGTAAAGTCATGTTACATTGATGTGTAAGTATGCACATTATTTTGTAAGTTTACATAGGTTTGTCTTTTTTTATCTACTGCTACATTTTTACACATATACAATGAATATTGTGATGAATATATTTGTCATTGATGTCAAAGTGCTTGGATGTTAGTAATTGAGTAAGGAATGCATAATTGTGCAGGTCTATTAGTTGTCTATTGTTTAATGATACCATTATGCTTTCAGGATATGTTGTTGGGTTTTGTGATATAAAGACACTTGCTTCATAGAGTATGTGATGTGATGCATAGAGTTTTAGTGCTTCAAGATAAGGCATGAACTTGAATAGTGAAGATCTCACTCAAGCAGTGGTATGAACTTGATTTGTTTGCTATGGTATACATTTGATGTTTGCATCATCATCATGTTATGCTTCATGGGGTTAGATCTAAGTGATGGATGAATTTGATCCTTATTGGTCTTAATCCTATTCACTCATGCTTCACTCATGTCATATCAAGATTCATGTCACAAGGTCTGGATGTTAGTTCATAACATTCATGTTTATCATGTTACATTAGCAAGAAACAGTTGCTTATGTCATTGGTTCATGCCATTGGATCATTGGATTTGGTTGTGGTTCTTCATCATAACATGTCATGCTTTCAGGAGTTGGAATGGGTTGTGGTTCTTCATCATGACAGGAGTTTGTTCATGTCTTCATGCTTCTTTGTGCTCCATGTCTTCAGTGTTCTCAGTGTCTTCATGTGCCATAGATTTCTTTAGTGTCCTCATGATGTTGATGTTGATCACAAAATATGGTGTTAAGTTCATGTTGATGTTGATTGATGAGTTGTGGTTATTGTTGGAAGTTTTGGAAGTCTAAAGTAAGTCACAGTGGCAGTGTTCATATCACATCTACAGAGGTTTAAAAATTCAAAACTAGTTAGGGTTTTTAAGTTAAAGTTATTAGTTATGTTTTAAACCCTAAGTGTATTGTCCAAAGTCCAAAGTGTGATATCCCTAAAGAGTCTAAAGTGCAAAAACAAAGCAATCTTTGATGAGTTGTTACTCAGAAACCCTAACACTTAGAAATATTTTGTCTGAGGCAACGCGATCATGTAGAACCCCTCTACATTAACCTCTCTCAGTTTTTGATATCTCTGAGGCATTTGCCCATGGTGAAAGGTTTTTTTTAGCCCAAAAATCATTAGAAGGAGGTAGTGTAAAGTTGCAAGGGGTGTAACTTTCATCATGCTCCTGATGTGACCAAACTAATAGTTCCAACTCATCTAGATGGGTACGTTTAGGCTAGACATGGTCCTATTTTATACCCAAACATATCGAAACCATTCGAGCTACATTGTACCAGTGATATCCCTGAAGAGTCTAAAGTGCAAAAAGGCAGAAATCTTTGATAAGCTATTACACAAAAACCATGACATTTAGAAACATTTCATCTAAGGAAACGTGATCATGTAGAAACCCTCTACAATAACCTCTCTCAGTTTGTGATATCTCTAAGGCATTTACCTATGGTGAAATGTTTTCTGTTGCCCCAAAAATCATTAGAAGGAGGTAGTGTAAAGTTGTAAAGGGGAGTAACTTTCATCCTACTCCTGATGTGACTTGTAGACACCCAAAATTGACCTAATTATCACTAGTATCAAATATTACATTATTTATCATCTCCATTTGTCTAACACACTTGAGCATTTTCTTTATTTTCTCTAAATCACCTAATTTCTTCTATTAATTAGATAAATTCATATTTATTTAATTAATTCACTATCTATTTCCTCTAATCTATAATTAAATAATCTTTAATTGTTTAATTATCTTCATTCTATCTATTTTAATTAAATAATTTCTATTTATTTAATTAAAATTCCCTTCATAATCCCACTTTCCAAGTAATTAAATAAATTTTATTTATTTACTTAATTTCTCTTATCATTTATCTTCACAAGACGACATGTGTGCCTCTTTTATTTAAAAACATGTGTGGTACTACATCTTTTATTTAATATCTTTCACATGTAATTTTTTATGTACACAATCATTCATGAGCCTTATCTTCCCTCCACTTGTCATTTACACATTCACCTATGACTATCAATTCATCCTAGTCGTTCATATAGCCACCAAATCTCCATGATTGATTGATTTTGGTTGAAGTCTATATAAACACCCTCTCATTTCATACTTGATCTATCCATCATTTTCATATAGCGTCTACATTATCATCTTCATCATATTGAGCACTTTAGCATCCATCTAGCATATTATCATTATCATCCATCCATCATGGCAGCTTTGATCTTCATAATTGTTCATTGTGGAAGAAGCAATCCACATCACAAACAAGGAATCATACAATCTGTTAGGTCTCAAAAATGCAGGTTGCTAATCCTAAGAGGATGCCAGGCTCTATGTTTAGATTAGCAACATTTTTTGAACTAACGTAACGAAATCAACCTTTAGGGTTTGATGATTTCCTACACTTTAGGTCCTGCTACACCTAGGTGGGCTTGGGAATTAAGGCAGACTAAATGTATTGACTAACTGAATCTATCTACAATGGCATATGGTGCAAAATAGATGAAAGTTTGCTAACTAATTCTTATATCTAACTGATGGTTGGTATAAATTGTATAAGTAATATCAAGGTAAAAAGGATTTAAATAATGAATGGAAATAAGCCTAGTGCCTTGTTGGGTAACAGAGTCAAATGAATGAATAAGACTAGTGGCTTATAGTGGACAATAATTCTAACTGTTTGGCACAATTTTAGTTTATAACTTGTATAAACGTGCAGGGAGATGACTGACAAACTCTTCTTATTGATCCAACCAATATAATCAAATATCTTATAATTCACCAGAAGGTATTTTAATCCTTTCTTGAAGGAACCAATTGAGTGGAATATGTAAGAATAACAGATAATATTAACTTGGAGACAAAATGGCAATCCTAATTATATGGCTCTTCTTAGTGATCCAAACTAACACTTCCAGGTTACTGTGACTGATCAGGAGGATTTTAATTCTTATTATAGAAACCAATTAATCAAACCACACAACTACAACAAATGTGTATTGACAAATTAAATATATACTTGATATATTAATCTGAATAACAAAGAAATACAAAACTGGAGACAACCACACAATTGAGTAAGTTTAACAAACAATTGATACCAAGATAGAACCACTAAATTAGAGAACTTCAATCTACTTCTTCAAATAAAATATGCAACATGGTCTTTCTGAAACATTGTAAATTATATATATATATCTTCTACTGCTGATGTCTTTCAGCACCAATTGTTTGAACTTATATAGATATTTTATGAAGAGACATAACTCTTCAATAAGTATTTTGGGAAATTAACAAGATTAACAATCATTACCTAACCACAATTAGGCTCTATTCAACCATAAGTAAATTTTAGCCATATGGTCTAAGTACTCTTGATCACGATAGAAATCACTAAGCTCAATAGCATTTCTTGTAATCACATCAATTGCGACCATCTTTTCCAGGTGTTTGCAAGCTTCTCCAGATGCAGAATTTTTGTCTTTAATCGCTCCCATAGCCTCGTGTAATATAGCTTGATAATCAACGCTCCACTCTTCTCAAACAACCCTGTCAATTGTAATTACAATGATCTTAGAGGGTTTCATCGCTGTCTGCATTTAATCGTTTGAGTAATTTCAATGTCATTCATCGCTGCGAAATGTCACATCATCATAACTCTTGTCATTGGCATGATTTTCAAAATGTCTGGGCGACCTTAATATCTCTTCATGGCGCGAATAATCAATTGGCATAACCCCTCAACTATGTTGAATCATATTGAAGCGAGCGCAACCATCGGCATGACTTCTTTCATCACCGTGTGATTTAAATTTCCTTCCGATATAGTGAGTGTTACCGATATAACTATTGGTGAGATTCTCACCAATATGTGTGACAACAATTTGTTATCGAGATGATCAATACCATTGGCATAACATATTTATGTTTCCCTGAGCTTCGTCGTCTTCTCGATAATCTTCTATATTCTGGATCGGAAGGACTATCTTAATGTCTCACCGATATGGTTGTTGGTTAAATTTCTTATCAATGGGTGTGATCTTATTTCCATCAGAGTGAGATACACCATCAGAGTAATCCTTTTCAAATCATCTGATCACAATTATCTCCCTAATGGCCACTTTATATTCTTTATCGGAGAGACCCTTTCAAAGTGTCACCGACACCTTTTATCGCTGTGACTTGTGAGTCGGAAAGACATAAGTACTTCATTCCGATATGTTGAGTTATGCCGATGGATATGTGTATCAGTGTGACTCATACCGAAAGCACTTTTTATTGTTTTGCCCAGACACTGGAGCATCGAAGACTCATTAATTTTTCATCCTGATGTTGATTTCTTGCCGATGACTATCATTTCCTTTGTCCCCATAGGATGTTCGGTGAGACTTTTGCTGAAATGCTTCATCGGTATGATATATGCCGTCAGGGTAACTTTCAAAGCACCACCCGATGACAATTAGTCATACCGATCGGTGTGACTGCTTGATTCTCTTACTGATAAAAGGCCATCGGTATTATTTGTTCCATCGGCAACTTCTACAAATCTCTCTCCGATCTTTACTCTCATGCCGATAGTCATTTTCATTGATCTCTTATGTATCGGCATAAGCAACACAAAGTCTTGTTGATAGATTGAAATTTAGGTAATGTTGCATTGCTTAGCCATGGACATCTTGTAGGATGTATGAATTTTTTACTATGGTTTTGGGATGTTTTATGATTTGCTCAGATATAGTGAACTGAGAATATAGTAAAAATTTTAAATTTTTACTGTCCCAACAGTGGCTCTGTCTAGGATGTACACTCCCTGTGAGTATAACAAGGATCCAGATCTCCTGGGGAAGTAGACCACATGTTTTATTTATTTGGGGTGATGTTTTTATGAAAATGGAAAAGGAGAGTGACAAATGATGGGGAACGGGAATGATTCCTAAACTACTGTGCATGGAATAAAATATTTTGAGAATTGTTTGAGGGTTGTCCATGCACTGACAACGCTCAATCCTCCTTGTACATGTTTATGAAAAGAATAGCTTTAAATATTGCCCATGCAAAGGCAATTCTTGCTCTTCTCCAGACATATTTTGCAAGTAATAAGAGTCATCACCTCCTTTGCTAGTAATAACAAAAGGACCTAACCATAGGGCTTCAAATTTTCCATGCTTTCCTTTGTCCTGACACCTCGCATTCCACATTAGTACTAGATCATTTATTTCAAACTTCCTATCTTTGGCTTTTTTATCAAAGAGGTATTTGACTTGTGATTGTAGCTTAATATTTTTCTTTTGAGCTAGTATCCTTGTTTCATCAAGCTCTGCAAGATGTTCCAACCTTTCCTCCATTGGTTCAGGAATGTTTAAATCTTCTTGAAGGATGAACTTGTAAACTGGCATGAGATTTTCTAACGGTATTCTTGCCTGTGTTCCATACACTAGTTCAAAAGGAGATCTCCCAATTGCTCTTTTTATAGTGATCCTATCAGCCCATACTGCCATTCTTAATTTTGAATCCCATGCTTTCTTATTTCTATCCAACATTCTCTTGTTTCAGGAGGCTTTTGTTACTTGATTCTGCTTGTCCATTTGCTTGTGGGTGATAGGGGGCAGCATAGGACACAGTGATGCCATGTGTATTATAGAAGTTTTTAAATTCATCAGATCTGAAACACATTCCATTTTCTGTAATTAACCTTACTGGAGTACTGAATCTGAACATAATATTTTCCATTAGAAAGTTAATCACCACCTTATTGGTTGCCTGTTTGGTTGGAATTGCTTCCACCCATTTCGTGAAATAATTAGTTTCTACTAAAATCCATTTATGTCCACCACTTGATTTCTCTACAATTTCACCTATGAAATCAATACCCCACTGATAGAATGGAGCCTCGACTTGCATGGGTTTCAAAGGCAATGCTCCTTGATACTTCAATTTCCTTGAAAACTTCTGACATGCTTCACATTTCCTAGTGTAATGATATGAATCATTAAAAACTTTAGGCCAATAATATCCAGCCCTTAAAATCTTGTGGGATGTAGTCTTAGCGGAAAAATGTCCTCTGCACAAGCCTTCATGCAATTCCTTCATGATATGTTTTGAATGATGCTCATCTAAGCATAGCAGTAAAACTCCATCTCTATTTTTCCAGTAAAGATCCCCATCAACAAATACATATTTTGAGGCTTGTAATTTAAGTGTCCTCCTTTTATTATCATCATACTCCTTAGGAAACTTCATATGTTTTAGATAATATATAATGTCACAATACCGTGGAGTATGCTCAATACTAGAACTTACATTATCAACATCATTAGTACCACATATCTGGGAAGCCTGGAGATTACTTTTAGCCATCAACCTAGTAAGGCCTTGTCCTCTCACTAGTTTAGTAATCTAGATTTCAATATTGAATTCTTGAATTCTATTTATCCACCTGCATCTTCTACCAGTGACTTCGGTCTGGACCAATACATCCTTGACTGCAGCATTAGATACATATGCTATGATTTTGGCTCCCACCAAGTATGGTCTAAAGGTTTTTACTGATTTTACCAATGCATATGCCTATTTTTCAACAATGTCATACTTTAACTCTGCATTCTGAAGGGATTTGTTAAAAAATGAGATGGGTTGTTCATATCCATCATTGTTTTTCTGCAATAGCACTGCTACAACTGTATGGTAAGAGGCAAATGAAAACAATTGGAATGGTTTATTGAAATCCGGGGATATCAAGATAGGAGCTTCTTTGATTGCTCTCTTAATAGTAGCAAATGCTTCTATTGTTTCTGTTGTCCATTTTACTTCTGAGTTTTTCTTTAGCATCCTTGATATAGGGCAAACAATTTCGACAAAATTAGATATAAACCTCCTAACAAAATTAATTTGTCCAAAAAATGACTGTATGGTTGTCACATTCTTAGGAATAGGGACTTGGTCAATTGCTTTTACCCTCTCTGGATCTATTTTCACTTCATCCTTAGAAACTATGTGGCCAAGTAATTTTCCCTCTGTCACTGCAAAATGGCACTTTTTAGGATTCAATGAGATCCCATATTTTAGGGCTCTAATAAATATTTGCTCCAAGTGTGTGCAATGATCCTCTGCCCTTTTAGAATATGCTGTCAAGTCATCTTGATATACTATCATGATTTTATTTATCAACTTAGAAAAAGCCACATCCATTGCTCTTTGGAAGGTTACTCCAGCATTAGTGAGCCCAAATGGCATTCTCAAATATACATATGTTCCAAATGGAGTAGTGAATGCAGTCTTAAATTGCTTTGATTCTTTGACTTTCACCTGATTGTAACCTGAGAAGCCATCCATCATTGACAACAATTCACATCCAGTAACCCTTTGTAATACTGCTTCCATATTGGGGAGGGGATAGTTATCTTTAAGAGAAGACATGTTTAAATTCCTAAAATCCACACATAATCTAATATCATCGTTCTTTTTTCTGACAGGAACTAAATTAGATACCCAAGAGGAATGTCTGATAGGTTTAATGATAGCACCATCCCTTAATTTTGTAAGTTCTTCTAACATTTTAGGAGATAAGGTAGGATTGATTGGCCTCTGTTTTTGCCTGAATGGTTTAGCATTTGGTTTTAGTGGTATTTCATGTTGAAATAGATCCTCTCTATATTCTTTTAAATCATCATATGAGCAAGCAAATACATGCCTGAACTTCCTAAGTAAATTGATGATTTGGCTCCTGATTTTTGGGTTAAGATTTCTTCCAATATACACATTCTTTGGGGCTGCTTGTGTCCCCAAATTGATCTCTTCAAGGTCATTCGGTGCCACTGGTGTATCTTTTATTTTAGATCTATCATGTCCATCGAATGCCTTTTCCAATGCTATAAGTCCCTTGGGTATCTTATTTGTTTTTAACTGAACTATTTCTTGACCAAAAAGGGTTTCCTTCCCATTATGTTCTTCTACAAATGCATTGAAATCAATCTCTTGATTTTCATAATAATCAGCACAATGTAAGAAATTCATTATATTAGCATCATTATCAAACACTTGCCAGTTATGTATATTGTTTGGGATGGTGGGTCTAGTTTTGAATTCAACCTCTATAATTCCTCCCAATGTGGCATCATCCCTTTTCAATGCAATGTTTGCTAAAAAATCCGCCATAATGTTTTTAGACCTATCAATCTAGTTGATTGAAAAGGCATCAAATAATTCAATACTATCCTAGACTGCATTTCTGTATTGTTTCAACTTCTTGTTTTTTGATAGGTACTTTTCTCTCACTTGGGAAGTGACCAATTCAGAATCACCATATACAGCCAATTTTTTTATTTTGTACTTAGTGGCTATGTTCAAACCAATGAGCAAGGCTTCATACTCTACCACATTGTTTGTGCATTCAAATGTTAAGAGAAAAGAATATTTGAAAGTTTTACCTCTTGGTGAAATAAAAACTATTCCAGCTCCATTTCCTATTTTGCTGCATGCACCATCGAAATACATCTTCCATCCATCATTTTTTTCTTTCATAGATTCAGTATGTATTGGATCAGTATTATGCACCTCTGGCATACTTTCTCCAACCTTGAAAGCTCCCAAATCTGTATCACAGAAGAAATTTATTTGATGCCGATCCAATCTTTCTATAATATTAGATCATACATTAGCTCTCTGCACAGCTTGATTTCTTTGCCTCCCACTGGTATGGTGGCATATGATAAGTCCAATTGGACATTCCCTCCTACCATTGAAGCCCATTGCCTTGATAGAAGCATTCCATAATATGGTGGGATGTCAACCACAGTAATATCAATGTTGTAAGTTGCTTCACGGTGTGAGGCAAGTTTTATCTCCACATCTCTCATAATACCAACTACTGGGATAGATCTATTATCCATTGCATAACACTGGCCGAATGTAGTATCAACCCACATTCCCAATTCTTTCATAACTGCTATAGGCATGATGTTCATGGCAACACCTGAATCAATCATGCAATTCCTGACTACCCTGTTCTTGATTAATAATGTAGTGTAGAAAGGGTCTACCTATGAAGGATTCTTTGTAACTGTATCACCAAGGTATACCTCAGGCATTTGAATTGTTTCTTGATGAACATTATTTGTTCTACTTTCATGTCCTTTATGTTTTTGACTTGGTGTATCAGAAATCAACTTAACGACTGTATTCCTGTATTTATCAATCTTCATCATTTCTAAAAGTTGAACTGATATTTTTACCTGAGATACTGCATGAGCAATATCAAAAGAGTGAGCTATAGCCTGATCACTCTTTTCTGTCTTTATATTTTCTTTTTCTTGATTTTGTAATTTTTCTTTCGTTTTATCCTTACCACCCTTTTCTGGTTCTTTAGATGATGACTTTGCATTATTCTTCTTGTTATTTTGATCTTTTATGAATACACTCCCTGGTGTCCCTTGTTTAACGTTTATTGTCCTATTCCTCAAGTTATAATCATTTTTAGCTTGAGCTATTGCAGCTATAGTAAGAGCTTCTCTTTCATCATCAACAAGTTTCCTCCATTGTTCATATGGTTGATTGGCATAGTAAATAGGTTCATCATAACCACCTTCCTGATCTGAGAACACTTCCTGTTCACCCATGTTGACATGATGCCTCTAGTTTCCTACATCTTATTCATATCCCTCATCCTATGTAGAAGAGTAATCTTCAGTTACCACACATGGTGTATCCTACATCATATTTATGGTGTGGTTATCTCTATTATAATTGTATAACATCTCCTCTTGTTGTACTGATTTAGCCACCTCACAGTATTTAGGTAAATGTGGTAATTTACACACCAAACACCAAGGTTTATTTTCTACCATATGTGTCGTGTTTCTTTTCAGAGGGTTAGGAGTATCCTTGCCATATGGTTGCTTTCTACTATTGTCGATGGGTCTCCTATCCTTCCAATTTGTATTGTAGGGCATATCGTGCAACCTAGGCCTTTCATGCCTATGTTGACCCTCTGGTTTAGTCTGTTGAGCATTCAGGTTCTGAGAATTTCTATGGTTGTCTCTCTTACTAACCATTCTTGTACGCTTCCTATTGTTTTCAATGGTTAGGACCACTTTTTGTGCTTCAGCGAGTGTTGCAGGATACCGATTTCTAAGCTCGTGCCCTATTTTGGGGTCAAATGCTTTCATATAAATACTCAGTGCTGCTGGATCAGATAACTTGGCTCCATGTGGTACCTTGTTATGTAATTTGGAAAATTTTAGGTTGAAATCATATATTGATTCATTTTGATACTTCTATATACTTATCAATTCATGTAATGCAAACTCAGGGGCATATTGGTTGCCATACTGCTCCTTAAACTGATTATGGAAATCAGTTATTAAACTGATTGAGCCATCAGGTAAACTATTGAACCAATCTCTCGCATCTTCAGTGAGGGACATCATGAATAACCTCATTCTAATATCTTCCCAGTCCATACCAATATCTTGCACGAAAGCATTGAAACTTCTGATATGATCTTCAGTTGATATTGCATTATTCCCAGTAAACTTGGGAACCATATTTCTCCAAGTACTATCCATAGGATATGGATACAATTGATATCCAGTTAAATTAAATTGGCTACATATGTTTGCAAGGTTTTGAGGTTGAAAGTTCATGGGTGGTGGATTAGGATAGTAATTATATCCACCTAGTGGATGATGATAGGCATATTGCTGCTGTTGGTTCATGTAAGGATTCATGTAGGGATTTTGCGGTCTATAATATTGTTGGCCAGGGGGTGGGTAAGTATTTGCCATATGTTGAGATGCATTATGTATGGGAGGTGGTCTAGGGTTTCGGGGTATGGTATTTTGATGATTTCTAGATGCATGTGAACTTGAAATTCCACCTATTTTTTGCTATGGAATTCAGGAATTGTTTCCTCTATATGGAGGTACATATTTTGGGGGGCTGTTTCAGCTTTATTTTTCATTTGTTGAGTCTCTTGCTGCAACAACCTTTTATTTTCCTATATCTTGAACCTTTCGAGTTCTTCCCAGAGCCTGAGCACCTCCTGTTGCTCTTCACTCATACTTCCTAGATTCTCTAAATTGTTATTTATTTCTTGATTTTCTGGATTGTCATTCATTCCTTGATTTGAGAATCCATATCCTATCCCTTCTCCCTGATGTAATGACATTTTGAAATCATATTCAGCTTGGTTTCGATCAATATCCCTCATGACCTGTGCTTCATACTCGAGCTGTTCTTGAGGATCTAGTTTGTATCTTGCCAAAATATCATTAGTTACTCCATTGAGATTCTCATTTGAATTATGTAGAGGTGTGAACTTGTTGTGAATTGAAATAGTTTGCTCTGCATTATTCTCTTGGGTATCCAGATTTTTATCCTGGTGAGAATAATTTGAAGTTCCATTTCTTTTGGAAATGTTTCTAAGTGGTGGAGATGACTACAATTTCTTGCCTTCCATCTTAGATCTCCTACCATCCATTTGGTATTAAAATTTTTTGTTATAACTGTAACTAGAGTCGTCACCTATTTAGTAAATAGGAAAAGTTTATGTTTTATCTTTAGGGGTTCTTGTTTCCAGCAGAGTTACCAAATCAAAGTTTCTAAAATGACTCTATAAAAGGAATGACTAGTTTCTAAGGTCTTTTATTTAAGTCCCCAGTAGAGTTGCCAATTTGTTAGGTCTCAAAAATGTAGGTTGCTAATCCTAAGAGGATGCCAGGCTCTATGTTTAGATTAGCAACATTTTTTGAGCTAACTTAACGAAATCAACCTTTAGGGTTTGATGATTTCCTACACTTTAGGTCCTGCTACACCTAGGTGGGTGAACCTTGGGAATTAAGGCAGACTAAATGTATTGACTAACTGAATCTATCTACAATGGCATATGGTGCAGAATAGACGAAAGTTTGCTAACTAATTCTTATATCTAACTAATGGTTGGTATAAATTTTATAAGTAATATCAAGGTAAAAAGGATTTAAATAATGAATGGAAATAAGACCAATGCCTTGTTGGGTAACAGAGTCAAATGAAGGACTAAGACTAGTGGCTTATAGTTGACAATAATTCTAACTGTTTGGCACAATTTTAGTTTATAACTTGTATAAACGTGCAGGGAGATGACTGACAAACTCTTCTTATTGATCCAACCAATATAATCAAATATCTTATAATTCACCAGAAGGTATTTTAATCCTTTCTTGAAGGAACCAATTGAGTGGAATATGTAAGAATAACAGATAATATTAACTTGGAGACAGAATGGCAACCCTAATTATATGGCTCTTCTTAATGATCCAAACTAACACTTCTAGGTTACTGTGACTGATTAGGAGGATTTTAATTCTTATTATAGAAACCAGTTAATCAAACCACACAACTACAACAAATGTGTATTGACGAATTAAATATATACTTGATATATTAATCTGAATAACAAGGAAATACAAAACTGGAGACAACCACACAATTGAGTAAGTTTACCAAATAATTGATACCAAGATAGAACCACTAAATTAGAGAACTTCAATCTACTTCTTCAAATAAAATATGCAACATGGTCTTTCTAAAACATTGTAAATTATATATATGTATATATCTTCAACTGCTGATGTCTTTCGGCACCAATTGTTTGAACTTATATAGATATTTTATGAAGAGACATAACTCTTCAATAAGTCTTTTGGGAAATTAACAAGATTAACAATCATTACCTAACCACAATTAGGCTCTATTCAACCATAAGTAAATTTTAGCCATATGGTCTAAGTACTCTTGATCATGATAGAAATTTGTAAGCTCAATAACATTTCTTGTAATCACATCAATTGCGACCATCTTTTCTAGGTGTTTGCAAGCTTCTCCAGATGAAGAATTTTTGTCTTTAATAGCTTCCATAGCCTCGTGTAATATAGCTTGACAATCAATGCTCCACTCTTCTCAAACAACCCTGTCAATTATAATTACAATGATCTTAGAGGATTTCATCACTGTCTGCATTTAATCGTTTGAGTAATTTCAATGTCATTCATCACTGTGAAATGTCACATCATCATAACTCTTGTCATCAGCATGATTTTCAAAATGTCTGGGCAACCTTAATATCTCTTCATGGCGTGAATAATCAATCAGCGTAACCCCTCAACTATGTTGAATCATATTGAAGCAAGCGTAACCATCGGCATGACTTCTTCCATCGCCATGTGATTTGAATTTCCTTCCGATATGGTAAGTGTTACCAATATAACTATCAGTGAGATTCTCACCGATATGTGTGACAACAATTTGTTATCAAGATGATCAATACCATCGGGATAACATATTTATGTTTCCCCGAGCTTTGTCATCTTCTCGATAATCTTCTATATTCTGGATCGGAAGGACTATCTTAATGTCTCACCGATATGGTTGTTGGTTAAATTTCTTATCAATGGGTGTGATCTTATTTCCATCAGAGTGAGATACACCATCGGAGTAATCCTTTTCAAATCATCCGATCACAATTATCTCCCCAATGGCCACTTTATATTCTTTATCGGAGAGACCCTTTCAAAGTGTCATCGACACCTTTTATCGCTGTGACTTGTGAGTTAGCAAGACATGAGTACTTCATTCCGATATGTTGAGTTATGCCGATGGATATGTGTATCAGTGTGACTCATACCGAAAGCACTTTTTATTGTTTCGCCCAGACACTGGAGCATTGGAGACTCATTAATTTTTCATCCCAATGTTTATTTCTTGTTGATGAATATCATTTCCTTTGTCCCCATAGGATGTTCAGTGAGACTTTTGCTGAAATGCTTCATCAGTGTGATATATGCCATCGGGGTAACTTTCAAAGCTCCACCCAATGACAATTAGTCATACCGATTAGTGTGACTGTTTGATTCTCTTACCAATATTATTTCTTCCATTGGTAACTTCTACAAATCTCTCTTCGATCTTTACTCTCACGCCGATAGTCATTTTCATTGATCTCTTATGTATCAGCATAAGCAACACAAAGTCTTGCCGATAGATTGAAATTTAGGTAATTTTGCATTGCTTAGCCATGGACATCTTGTAGGATGTATCAATATTTTACTATGGTTTTGGGATGTTTTATGATTTGCTCAGATATAGTGAACTAAGAATACAGTAAAAATTTTAAATTTTTACTGTCCCAACACAATCTAGGTGATTTTGTTCTTGAATTGTATGCTTTTGATTTTACTTGGATTCGATTCTTTGATGGTGGTAGGATTAGGTTTTCATTTGTAATGCTTGATCTTATTGACCTAATTTTTACCTCACATTTTGGCATGCCTGGTGGGACTCATGTCCTTGATTAACTTTTCTATTTGAAGTTGTTTTATGAAGTTCAGATTTTTGGGAGTGCTTACGGCAAGTTTTAGTCGCTTCTGAGCAAAAACCAGTCACCTACAAAACATAAGCATCGCTTTTAAGCTGAAATATGTTGCTTTCAGCATTTTCCTGATCTCTTCTAAGCCTATAGTGGTTGCTTCCTGTCAAATACGCATCACCTTTAACCAAATCCTGGTCACATTTGTCATCACTTGCATCACTTTTAATCATAAATAGATTGCTTCTGGCTATCTGGGTCGCTTCCTACAACTTATGTTTTTTTGCTAACATCAGATTTTTGTAAGGATTTTACACATCTAGCAGGAATAGGTCGCTTTTCAGAATTAACAGTTTGCATTTGGGTTTTTGGCATCGCTTCTGAGTAGTAACAGTTCACTTTCAGCAGAATTCAAATTATTTTTGAGCAACAGTCAGTCACCTCTAGTAACTGTGTATTGCTTTCAGTTTTATCATTCATAGTTGGGTTTTCTTGGTTATTAATCATTTCTTTGTGCAGCATCTTATCGATTGTCCAAGAAATGGAGGTTATCAAACTACTAATATATCTATTTCAGCTTCGATTGGTCCAAAACATTCCATTTTATCACTAATCTAGGAACATTTGGGCTTGGTGCTTAAAAAGAATCATTGTTTGCTCCGTGCTTGATTTATCTTTTTTGGATTGCTTGTTGTGCATGTTTGTAACCCAAATTTAATAGCAAAAGTATCCTCTCCCCTTGCCTATCAAATTGATCTTAGGTGCATGAGAACTTGTTAGTATCTTTAGAGGGCCTGCCTTCCCAGTGTGAGAAAGGGTACGATCCAAATGGAAACGGGCTAAAGCCAAGTCCTTCCGAACCACTATATAATAAAAGTGTTTGTGTTGAAAGCCACAAACAATAGGTGTTGTTGTGTTATATCGATAGCCAACCTCCCCCAAAACCCTCCAAGGTGTAACCGTTGAAGGCTGGGAGACTCCATAACGAAGAGTAGTGATGCCGCATGTATAGCCACCTGAACAGATGCCCTTACTAGCAACCTTGTGTAGTAGCCAAAATCCTTCTATTTGTTGATGCAAAAGGTGGGACCTTTGAAGCCACCCTGATTCTTGTGGTTCTTAGCAGAGATAGCAAGGACAATCCTAAGGTTTAGTGGGGGGACAAGCCTTGGGAAACCCAGATCTTGGTATGTGTGAGAAGTGAGTGCCATGGAGGGGAGCTGGTACTACCAAGATACTGAAGCTATCTGCTTTGAATAAGTATGGCAAGGGGACTCAACAAATACAGTCCTTTCCTAGCCTAGGTTGTACAAGCTTGTGTATGTTGTGAGTGTGAGTGACTGAAATCACTGTTTTCTTGTCAAAAATATCATTCAAACATATCCTCTATCAGACACAAATCACCTTTGAACCTTAACTTCTCACCTTTAGAAATCCAAATCACTTTCAAACAGTAGTTGTTTGCCTTTTGCAAAAATCATATCTCTTTTAACCAACAGTTGCTCACTTCTGGCAAGAACTGCGTCACTTTTAAATAGTAGTAAATCACTTTTGACCTAGTAAAGATGCTCGCCTCTAGTCAACACTATAGTCTATCATCTGAAGCAAAACCATATCACCTTTGATCTATTATCCACCACTTTTGGCCTTATCTGAGTAACTTTTGAGCTATTACCAGTCACTTCTAGTCAAATATCAACAATCACTATCAATCCAACCCAATCAGTTGCACTTTCAGATATTTTTAGCTCTATCATCATCTTTTAGACAATCTTCTAAGCATCCACAATCACCTCAGCATTGTCTCCTATCTTGAGCATATCAAACCATTGGACTTTGTGAGCTTTCCATCCTCTTGAGACCTTAAAACAACAACCAACTAGCAAAACCAGCAACCAAACATCATCCTTTTGGTTTTACCTAGCCCTAGCAATACCAGCAAACAACATAAGCAACCAGCTTTTCCCTTGAGTGTGTGAGCTATCCTCTAGGGAAGTTTTACCCAACAACAACCAAGCAACTAAACAATAACAACAAAACAACCAACAACAACAACCAAACAACCCATTAGCAAACAAAGCAACTAGCAAACTAGCAAAACAAACCAACACCAAACAATCAGCCAACCATCACCTTTTGGGTCTCAACCTTGACAAACCAAGTCCAACTTTCAACATCAACCATCATGCCTTAAACTAGGAGCCAATATAGAGATGAAATGGAAGCAAAATTGTGAGCTGATATGGAAGCCAAAATGCAACAATCTTGATCAACACCCCTTAAAGATGCAACTCAATTCACAACTGATATGCCTTCTTACATGTTTGTACTGGAAGGATACACTGTTGGACCATCATCTTCACACCAAGTGTAACCTCACCCATTTACAGTGACTTAGGAAGAGCAATTCCAAGAGGACCTATCTGAATTTTGAGACACACATGTATGGGACCAAGTTGAGAAACTTGTTTTATCTGATCTTAATCGTAATTTCTTGGAACTTGCCCACATGGGAACCAAATTACCAAGTGACTTTGACATATCCACTATTCAAGAACATGATCCAAACACTCCCGCTGTTGTTGCAAAGGGACCAACCACTATAGCCACACCTTCACATCCACCTTCCAATCCATCTCCCTCATTATCTACCACTACAACATCAAACCCACCATGATCGGAGTACACTCTAGAACCTTTGATAACTCCAACCAATGTACTTCCTTTTCTTTCACAAAATTTGAGCGTTCCACCTTTCCATGTTTCACAACACACCTCCGCCTCTACCATGACCGTATCCATGCCTCAAGTATCACAAGCTGTCCATGTTTCATAAGCCATTTCTATACCACAAACTCTGCAAGTTTCACAAGCTATCCAAACACCACAAGCCATACGAGTATCGCAGCCATTGCAAACTACTACTCCTATTGTATCACCTGTGGATACCACACCTCACACTCATATTCCTATCACCTCTAATATGGTCTCCATGATTTCCACGAATCCATCCTGCACATCATATAATCCCAATGTTAGTCTTACTAACATGACTGATCCACCTATTGTTACACAAGCTACTTCTAGCACCCCTGTCTACTATGTTGATCAACTTACATCACCCTCTCCACCTCCATATAATCCTTCACAAACTGTCAATCCATCTTATGCAACCCAAGGATTACCTATTGTCACCCAACACATGACGTATACTAATCCTCATGTCATCCAAAACACAAACCCAAGTGTCCATTCTTCCTCATCCATCATTCCTTCCATTTCTTACCATAATACAAATCCAACTTTTCATTCACAACCATCGACCAACATCAATCCATCATCTACTTGCCATGTGATGCAAACTCTTGGAGCTAATCCATCGTAATATACCCAACCACCACTTGTATCTCAAGGATAGCAATCTTCAAACACATATGTATCACATACCAATCCTTTGATGTATAATGTGAGCACACAACCTCAACAAATGGTCATACCCACATACATTCTCCAACAGCAACCACAATATACACCATATTACATTTCACCTCTGAACCATCAGCCCCCTTTGCAACAACATCAACTATCTCAAGCGGATGTTGAACAAATGATTAACAAGGTGGTAGGGCAAAATAAGAAGACATTTTCCTTAGGAGATATATGTGCTTATCCATTTGACAAATCACTTCATATGACACCTTTTCAGCCATATTTTAAAATCCCACAATTTGACAAATATAAAGGGAAAGGAAATCCAGATGACCATCTTAGAGCATTCTATGTTACATGTCTTGATGTTGCTTAAGATGATACATATCTCTTGAGACTATTCCCCCAAATCTTAGTGGGGCAAGTTCTTGAATGGTTCTCTCACTTACCTCTGGGAATTAAGACTTTTGCAAAATTAGCAAATAAATTTTGATCCCATTTCACTTTCAACATTGAACATGAGGTGAACATGAGTGATCTTGTCAACAACAAACAATGCAATGGTGAAGCTTTTTCCTTATTTACCCAATGGTGGCATAACATGGCTAGCAAACTATCATGGCAAATACCTAAGAAACAACTTGATATCTTTGTCCAAAATCTTCACCCCGAGCTTTCATTTCAACTACAATTGCAAAGTGCTAGCACCTTTGATGACCTTATCTCCAAAGGAACCACTATTGAGTGAGCTTTAATTGCTAAGGGCACAATCAAGATTTTCAAAGACAATCCTCAATCGTCAAATGATAAATCCTGCTCTTGGAACAAGAACAAAAATGTTGTTAATGACAGTGTTGTGGATGTAAAGAACATACAAACAATAAAAGCTCCTATTAACATCCAAGCTACATCTACAACAAATCAACCTTTTCAACAAATCGATTGAAAGCTAATCCAACACCTCAATGACAATTTACTCCCTTAGGGGAACCTATGGAGGTAATCTTTCATAAGCTTCTCCAAGTAGGAGATGTCATATTGCCTCAAGCACCACCTAACGGTGAACTAGTCTTCAAAGCTCCTTGGTACAAAGAGAACGAATATTGTGAATATTGTGAAGGGTGAAATGGATTGATCAATAATGATAAATAAACCCAATACATCAATGAAATATGTGAGTAAAAAGAATAAACAAATGAAAGCACAAAACTTACAAACTTGTTACCCTACGGCTTCCATTGTTCACCTATCTGTCCTCGACCTTGATGAAGAAGATTGGCCCTCAGTGAGCTTGCTTCCTTGCTTGTTGATGGTGACAAGAACAGAATGGCTATGATATTTTGTTGTGTTGAAGATGAGCTTCAAACACGGGGACAATGAATAGAGGATGTGGGATGGCTAGAATAATTTCAGCATTAGGAGGGTATGAAGAAGAGAATTGAGAAGAAATTGGGCATTATGAGGATGCCAGAAGAAGATTTCTAGAAGAAGTTGGGCATAGTAAAGATGCCTGAATATGTGTCTCCTAATTGCTTAGAGAATGGTCTCATTTATAGATTTTCTGAAAAGGCAATGGAGGGTGAGGATCAAAAGTTGAGATCAAGGGCCCTCATTTTTTGTGAATTTTTAATTCATAATGGATGAATTAAAAGTTCTTTTTTTGAGAAGAGTGGGTTATGACAATTGAATTAAGAATTCAATAGTGGAGGATAGTGGGTTATGACAATTGAATTAAGAATTCAATAGTGGATGATAGTGGGGAACAATTGAATTAAGAATTCAATAGTGGATGATAGTGGGGAATAATTGAATTAAAGATTTATTTTTGGATTTTGGAGGATATTAGCTAATTAAATATTAAGAATATTTAATTATATGTGCAACATGGTGAGGTGGAAGGGATGAGGTGGAAAGATGAGGTGGATTGATGAAGTGGATTTAGGATTTGAGACATTAGAAGAATTTAGGGATTTTAATTAAATAAAATGATTTTATTTAATTATGGGATAATGAACCAATCAAATAAACTTTGGATATTTATTTAATTGACAAAAGAAAATAAGAATTAAGATAAATATTAAAATATTTATTTAATTTGACCTGAGCCAATTTTAGGTGTCTACAAATACCATAGAGTCAAAGGACATAAAACAAATGGTTGCATGGACTTAAAACATGTCATTCAAGACTGCATTGATCAAGGTCTGATCAAGATCACACCACCAACATCGAACTATGTCCTAGATACTTTCAAGAATCCACTTCCACTTCATGACAAGACAAGTAACCCCCATACTGGGAATGCCATCTGTTAGTACCTGAACTGACTGGCTGTTTTTGAGCAATTTTCATGCAGGCACTCTCCCTAAGTATCCAAAAAATGTTCTAAGTGTTGGACCTCCTCAGCATTTTTCAGCTGTAGCATCATATTTTCTTTGAGGAGGAGGTCATCATCATCATATTTTCTTCGATGGTGGTCAGCATCATCATGTTCTCTGTCGACCGGTTTCTCATCAGGATCATCATATTTCACTATCGGGTGATGTTTGGATATCATCCTGATCCTGCTGATGAGCTACAGTGTGCCCTGATTTGCTTGCGGGGGTGATTTTTCAAGTATCCGGTGATCTTCCAATTATCACCTTGCCCAAACATGATGATGATGTTGCCCCGATATTCTGAAGGGGTTATTCTTTGAGTTGTTCGACTTGACTTGTTCTTTCTTAAGGGTCGTCATCATCATCATCATATTTCTAGTTATCACCGTGTTGCTTACGGGGGTCATCATATTTTCTGCCTTCATGATATTTCGCCGGGGTGATATTTTTATCATAGGGCGATCTTGGTTATGATCATCCTGATGATGTTGTTGAAGAGTTCTAAGTGTGACCCGATTTTCACTGGGGTCATCATATTTTGAACGTCAGGATGATCTTAGTCAATATCATCCTGATGATGTTGTATCACTTCATGTTCGTTGTTTTGTCATCCTGATGATGCTGACGTCATTCTTATGTCAGGGTGATATCTATTTCTCTGCCTATTTGCATCATGATATTTCCGAAGGAGGGGGTGATATTTTCATATCACTCGGGTGTATGTTTGTTCCAGCGTCATGATGATGCTGATATCAAGGAGATATCCGCCTGCCGGCTTCGTGCATTATCTAGTGGGGGTGATCTTTTCAAAGCATCATCATATTCATCTATCGCCCCGATCTTATAGTGGAGCTACAGTGCAACATGATATTTGTGCATCAGGATGATATTTCCAAATATCCGGTTATCTTCCGAATATCATACTGATGTCGATATGATGATGACGTCATCAAGGTCCGGGGGGGGTCATATTTCTAACACTGATCATCTTGAGGAGATCTCCCGATATTTGCAAACATGATGATGACGTCATCTGGATATGAGGAGGTGCGCAGTAGGCAGATATGATGATGACGTCAGCAGGATATGATGATGACGTCATTAGGATGTTCATCGGCCAGACTTTTGGTATAAGCTCAGCAGGAGGATGTTCCTCTGATGGATCAGGTTATGCCGATTATCATGCAGGTTATATTGCAATATGATGCTGACGTCAGGGTGATATTTCGGGCAACAGGATATCATGCTGCTGGAGGATGATGATGATGAAGTCATATACTAGTGTCGTCAGGAGCAAAAGCACCGACATCATATATGCTCATGACCTAGTATATAAAGTGTTAAAGAGGTTGCTGCGGGGTGCATGTGGGATAATTGATATCTTGCATTTTCAAATATCATGATGATGAATCTCGGTGGGAAATGGTTGCGATCGACTGAATTGACGTTTTCCCGAGGCCGCGGGTTGGTGCGCCATTAATGGCGAAGGTTGCAGAGGTATGGGCGGATCTGGTACCCGATTGAAGGTGTACATCAGCGGACAGTGGCACAGGGCTCGAAATATCTTCCTATCTCCTCCCCTACCTGCTGCATTCATGTTTGGGCACCAATCTGGTAGTGTTTGAGCGCCATTTTCCTGTTACTGTGTATCTGGCGGGATTTTTGGTCAACCCTATAATTAATTGCTATGGTACACTACCTGGCTGTTATAAGCAGGAAGTGTTACTCATTTGTGGTTGTTGAAAGTTGAGGATTTTTGGCTCTGTAATCCAAAACCAGCTGATCTGGTTGCTCTGTATAGTCTAACTTGTGAGTTTATGTATCTCCTGTTGTACGATTTGGCATGAATCCACTGATTTCATGGTTGATCTTATATGAGTAATGCTATCTTAGCATGTGTTGTGTTAATTCTGTCTCCAGTATTGCATGTATTCTTCTTCTGAATCTGGATATTTGGGTAATGTTTAGATTCTAGAGCATAGAATTCCTATGTTGAATGTCTGATCTTTTAACTTCTGCTCAAGGGGTAGATTAAACTGTTTTCAGGTTGAACATTGGGAAGGGTATACTGCAGTAGGGATGCCATAAGTAGAGATAACTTAACACTCTTCATTGGGAGATATCTGTAAGGCAGGTATCACATATATCCCCCTGAAATCCAGTTTTAGCTGTTCATGCTGATCATTCCCAGGTGTATGTCTACTGACTCCAGGCCCTGGATAGGCACCAATCTAGCTCTGTGTTGAGGTTATACACCATGTCCAGCTTTGCATCCAAAATTCATATCAAACCATTTCATACTTCCACCTGTTAGTTGTAGGAGTAGGATTAGGAACCCCCTGCATGCTCTCATACCCAACCAGACATCATGTCCAAGAATGTTGCCAGCCTTGTGATCTATCATACAGATCTTGGTCCATACATGAGAGTATTCTGCCTGTTGTTGTCAAGTTATATCTTTCTATCTTTGAGCTAGTCAAGGTTACATCTTGAGTTATAGGGATACCCCCCTTGGTGCGGCAGAACCAGAAGTGAAGGGGAGGCAGCTCACGTAACCTCCTGTATTTAGTTGGCTGAATCTGCCTGTGCATTAGAAGTGGCAAATCCTAATGCTGATTCAGAAGAAAAACCAACAAATTGGCGACTCTACTGGGGAGATCAATGTCATATCCATGAAAGTTTGAGTCTACAAGATAAAAAAAAAATCAGACCTGGAAACTGTATGTTGCAGCAGAGAAAAGGGTTATATATGTGATTCTGCTGGTGGATGACCCAGAATGAAAGAAATCAATTTGCAGCTTCAGCTTGTTTGAAGCTCATTCCTCTTCAAGGAGGTGGCGACTCTGCATCAAAGAACCTGATAAAAGAATAAAATCAGCCAGAGACGAATTTGCAGCTTCTGCAACATATCCAGGTATGTCATATTGTTTGACAGACTCCCTATTTGGTGAGATAGCACTGGTTAAAAGGGGAACATTGGTGAAAGCAGAGCTTGCATGCTTCTATTAGAACTTACACTGTATTTCAAAGGGCATGCAATGTTGTTCAAAAGACTCATTTAAAGGACTTTAGGAAAGTTTGAAAAAACAGTCTAAACTTTGAGTGCCTAAAGTCATTGTTTGTAGAAAATCTGAGTAGAGAGGAGGGTTGCAATAACATAAAGGATGTATCATCTGCCTATGCACCCTTGTGAAGTGTCAAATGCAAAAATGTACAGTAGTCAGTCCCAACAATGTAATAAAAGAAGTTTCAACATAGATAGATATAAGCCCATAAATTTTAGTGGCATTTGTGGCTATCCAAATGCTTTTCCACCTAAAATCAGAAATTTTTTGCCTAAATTCAAGGGTATAAAGGATGAATCAGGTGAGAGACACTTGCAGCAGTTCATCAATGTGATAGATGACTTTGAGATTGACCATGAGGATGTGGTTATGAGATTATTTGTTCAATCTCTAGATGAAGATGCAAGGGACTGGTTTTCCTACCTTCCAGCTCACTCTGTCAGCTCTTGGCATGGTTTTAAATCTGCATTTCTAGTACAGTATGGTGAAAGAGTTTCTGAATATGCAGCTATTAGTGACTTCATGTACATCCATATTGGAGAAGATGAGTTGATCCCAGCCTTTAACCTTAGATTTATGAGGGCATTGAATAGAATTCCAGAATGCATGAGACCTAATGATGCACTGTGCTTAGTTATCTATTTGGGAGCCTTTGATAAGAAAATGAGTTACAGATTAAGAGACAAGGAGCCCACCACATTGCATCAGGCACATCAGTTTGCAATAGATATTGAAAACAATTGGAGGTATGGAATACAAAAGGGTTATTTCTCTGAAAATTTTTGTTGTCCTGCAGCCCCCAGTGTTAATGAAGGATTTAATTCAGGTATTGACAATGAATGTCATAGCACTCACACCCCTATTGTCCCAGTTTTTGCATCATTCCAAGTAGATGATGTTTCTATCATAGAGGAGGATGTCCTTTTTTGCCCAGCAGGTGAAGTTGAAAATAATAAATTTTCAAGTAATATTTGCATACCAGTCCTAAACAAAGAGCCTTCACGTTTAAATGATCCAGTTGTGCAGAGTTGTGATCATATGGATCAAGAATCAATATCAGTTTCATCAGGAAGTATTGGAGGGCTGGAAAATGATGCAGATTGTTCAACTTTAGAGTACATTGAAACAGCAAAAATCTTGTATGCGGGGCAATTAGATGATAAAAATGATATCCATGACCAATTCATGGATCAGGTTTGTTCTTCTTATGACTTTGGATCTGATGATAATGAAGAAGAATTGGAGTGTCATGAAGAAGAAGTAGAGGCCTTTGCAGTGAATGTTAATCCCCTTTATGATGAGCCTGTTGATGCATATGATGTTGTGAGTCTTGATTTTCAGTGGTGCAGGATTAACCCTTTGTTTGAGGATGATGATACTGATTTGCAAACTGTGAATAATGAATGTTCATCATCACCTGATTCAGACATGTGCAACATTGGGTGTGTGGATCAGGTTTTGTTTTCAATATCAGTAGATATTAGGGGTCTCATATTTTCTGAGTATTTTGAATTGTTGGATCAGCTGGATGAGTACCTGATAATGTGCAGCAGCCAGATAAATGATAAAGAATGCCAAGAGCAATATGATGTACTGTCTGAGGGACATAACATACATGTGTTGCCTAATGTTGAAGAATATTATGTGTATGGTTATATGTCTAATTCTGAAATCCAAAATGACAGAGCTGAAAATGATGGTGGCAAGCTTTCAAAACTGGTGGAATATTTTTTTAAGCAGATGACATTATGGGCAGATTATGCCAATCTTTTCAGTTGGGATTGGGATCTTTCAGCTTGGAATCAGGCATTTGACAAGAAAAAATTATGGTTTTTCCTTTTTGGCTGCCCGGGGCCGCCAAAATAATGTTTAAAAATATTGTGTTTGGTGATGCAGATCATGATAACTTCATGACTCTGTGCCCAATGGATAAGGGACTGGTCTGCATCCTAGAGATCTGGGGTTCTCGCTGCAGTCTTGCACCTGCACGTCCCCAGACAGAACCAGTGTTAGTGCCTGAACTGACTGGCTGTTTTTGAGCAATTTTCATGCAGGCACTCTCCCTAAGTATCCAAAAAATGTTCTAAGTGTTGGACCTCCTCAGCATTTTTCAGCTGCAGCATCATATATTCTTTGAGGAGGAGGTCATCATCATCATATTTTCTTCGATGGTGGTCAGCATCATCATGTTCTCTGTCGACCGGTTTCTCATCAGGATCATCATATTTCACTATCGGGTGATGTTTGGATATCATCCTGATCCTGCTGATGAGCTACAGTGCGCCCTGATTTGCTTGCGGGGGTGATTTTTCAAGTATCCGATGATCTTCCAATTATCACCTTGCCCAAACATGATGATGATGTTGCCCTGATATTCTGAAGGGGTTATTCTTTGAGTTGTTCAACCTGACTTGTTCTTTCTTAAGGGTCGTCATCATCATCATCATATTTCCAGTTATCACCGTGTTGCTTACGGGGGTCATCATATTTTCTGCCTTCATGATATTTCACCGGGGTGATATTTTTATCATAGGGTGATCTTGGTTATGATCATCCTGATGATGTTGTATCACTTCATGTTCGTTGTTTTGTCATCCTGATGATGCTGACGTCATTCTTATGTCAGGGTGATATCTATTTCTCTGCCTATCTGCATCATGATAATTCCGAAGGAGGGGGTGATATTTTCATATCACTCGGGTGTATGTTTGTTCCAGCGTCATGATGATGTTGATATCAAGGAGATATCTGCCTGCCGGCTTCGTGCATTATCTAGTGGGGGTGATCTTTTCAAAGCATCATCATATTCATCTATCGCCCCGATCTTATAGTGGAGCTACAGTGCAACATGATATTTGTGCATCAGGATGATATTTCCAAATATCCGGTTATCTTCTGAATATCATCCTGATGTCGATATGATGATGACGTCATCAAGGTCCGGGGGGGTCATATTTCTAACACTGATCATCTTGAGGAGATCTCCCGATATTTACAAACATGATGATGACGTCATCCGGATATGAGGAGGTGCGCAGTAGGCAGATATGATGATGACGTCAGCAGGATATGATGATGACGTCATCAGGATGTTCATCGGCCAGACTTTTGGTATAAGCTCAGCAGGAGGATGTTCCTCCGATGGATCAGGTTATGCCGATTATCATGCAGGTTATATTGCAATATGATGCTGACGTCAGGGTGATATTTCGGGCAACAGGATATCATGCTGCTGGAGGATGATGATGATGAAGTCATATACTAGTGTTGTCAGGAGAAAAAGCATCGACATCATATATGCTCATGACCTAGTATATAAAGTGTTAAAGAGGTTGCTGCGGGGTGCATGTGGGATAATTGATATCCTGCATTTTCAAATATCATGATGATGAATCTCGGTGGGAAATGGTTGCGATCGACTGAATTGACGTTTTCCTGAGGCCGCGGGTTGGTGCGCCATTAATGGCGAAGGTTGCAGAGGTATGGGCGGATCCGGTACCCGATTGAAGGTGTACATCAGCGGATAGTGGCGTAGGGCTCGAAATATCTTCCTGTCTCCTCCCCTACCTGCTGCATTCATGTTTGGGCGCCAATCTGGTAGTGTTTGAGCGCCATTTTCCTGTTACTGTGTATCTGGCGAGATTTTTGGTCAACCCTGTAATTAATTGCTATGGTACACTACCTGGCTGTTATAAGCAGGAAGTGTTACTCATTTGTGGTTGTTGAAAGTTGAGGATTTTTGGCTCTGTAATCCAAAACCAGCTGATCTGGTTGCTCTATACAGTCTAACTTGTGAGTTTATGTATCTCCTGTTGTACGATTTGGCATGAATCCACTGATTTCATGGTTGATCTTATATGAGTAATGCTATCTTAGCATGTGTTGTGTTAATTCTGTCTCCAGTATTGCATGTATTCTTCTTCTGAATCTGGATATTTGGGTAATGTTTAGATTCTAGAGCATAGAATTCCTATGTTGAATGTCTGATCTTTTAACTTCTGCTCAAGGGGTAGATTAAACTGTTTTCAGGTTGAACATTGGGAAGGGTATACTACAGTAGGGATGCCATAAGTAGAGATAACTTAACACTCTTCATTGGGAGATATCTGTAAGGCAGGTATCACATATATCCCCCTGAAATCCAGTTTTAGCTATTCATGCTGATCATTCACAGGTGTATGTCTACTGACTCCAGGCCCTGGATAGGCACCAATCTAGCTCTGTGTTGAGGTTATACACCATGTCCAGCTTTGCATCCAAAATTCATATCAAACCATTTCATACTTCCACCTGTTAGTTGTAGGAGTAGGATTAGGAACCCCCTGCATGCTCTCATACCCAACTAGACATCATGTCCAAGAATGTTGCCAGCCTTGTGATCTATCATACAGATCTTGGTCCATACATGAGAGTATTCTGCCTGTTGTTGTCAAGTTATATCTTTCTATCTTTGAGCTAGTCAAGGTTACATCTTGAGTTATAGGGATACCCCCCTTGGTGCAACAGAACCAGAAGTGAAGGGGAGGCAGCTCACGCAACCTCCTGTATTTAGTTGGCTGAATCTGCCTGTGCATTAGAAGTGGCAAATCCTAATGCTGATTCAGAAGAAAAACCAACACCATCCATTACAACTATGACTCATCTATGATTGGCCGTATTGACCAAGATCACATTTCTACCATTACAATCCAAGGAAAAGCACTTGATTGCATTGTAACTACTAGACGAGGCCATGTTACCATTCAAGGAGCACATGTCAATCCTTCTCGACCATCTTCTAGCTATAATATCCTTGATCATCTTGGCAAAACTCCCACACATATCTCCATCCTAGAATTGCTTCGCATATCCCCTACCCACAAAGCTATCCTTGACAAAGCATTGCAAGAATCTTTAGTGCCCAACAATATCAATATCACACAATTCCAATCTATGGTAGCTAGCATTGCAACCCCTTGCCATCTTACCTTCTCTGACAAAGATCTTCAACCATCTATCAACCCATCACATAACGAAGCGCTCCACATAGAAGTATTTGTAAACCAACACTGTATCAAATGAATACTAGTGGATGGTGGAGCTGGTCTCAATATATGTTCTTTAAAATTAATAAAACAATTGGGATATTTTGAGAAAGACGTTGACACTTCCAAGTTTATTACTATAAAAGCATATGATGATGCTGAGAGAGATATTGAAGGAATTATCCATTTGCCTATCCAAGTTGGTCTTGTCACTATTGACACCCATTGTCAAGTTCTTGATATTGACCTTCCTTATAACATCATCCTTGGTCGTCCATGGATCCATGCCCTTAAAGTTGTTCCTTCAACATACCATCAATGCCTCAAGTTTCCACATAACAGTTTTGAAGTTACTATCCATGCTGATCCCAATCCATTTGAGTTATGTCATGCTTTTCAGGCTAAATATCAAAGTCCCAACCGCATTCCTACCAACACCGAAGCATATCCATCATCATCCTATGTGGACCCATCTGCCTTACTCAAACCATCATCTAACCAAGCCACTTCCAATCTCTATATCAAGTACATTGAACATAGCCTAGGTGAGTACACATTGTAAGAATCTTGTTGTGTGGGAACTCTTCCCTTGTCTCCCAAATCTCATGGTAAACCTTCTACATCCAAGGCATCTTCATCCACAGATGTCATAAAAGCTCCACCAATAGTGTTCATCAAAGGTGGATTCCTTGATGATGAAGACATAGATGACATTAACTCTTGGATATTCTATGATGAGAACGACCAAGTCCAACTTGAAGTGGAGAGATATAACAATAGGTTTTGTATCATTAAGAACATGGGTTACAAAGTACATGGTGGATTGGGATCACAGGAACAAGGACCTATTGAACCCATTGTTGTGTCTAAGAAATTTAATAAGCAAGGCCTTGGCTACCAGCCGGAGGTACCACCTTCCAAAGACATTAAGTGTATTTCTGATATGGAAGCTGGATCTTCTTCGGTAAGAGAGACCTCTAATTCAGATACCATCGATGAATCCTCCCTTCATATCACTGATCTTTTTCAAGAGAATTCCATCTTCATGATCTCTACCACTTCATCTAGCCAAAACCCTTCATTCATTACCCTTTCACTCGTATATCCTGACCTTGTCGATTGGGACCAATAGTGGGCACTGATATTGGACAAATTTGAAAATGATGAAGCTATTGCCAAATTCATGGGCTTATGACAAGGCATTCCATTGGTTGATCACAAAGTAGGCTTCATGATGGACCTCCCTAAACTAGTATATTTTGATGGAAGCATCAAATCCTTTAGTCACAAAAGTGAAATAAATAGAATAAAAAAAGATAGGTCACTAGGTGAAAATTGAAAGGCACCTCTTGCCCATGGAAAAATAAAAATAAAGGATGTATCCGAGGGTGAAAACCTCTCTAAGCCACCCAAGGATGGGGGATTCGATCTTCCTATCACCACTGACTATCATGAAAAATTAATAGTGCTAGTTGAAAAATCTCAAGAAATGAACTTGGGCACAGAGCAAAATCCGAAGATCACTTTTTTGACAGCATCACTATCAGAGCAGGAAAGAAGAAATTTCATAGTATTGTTTATAAAAAGATCTATCAATTTTCCATGGACTTATGCCAACATGCTGGGCCTAGATCCATCACTTGTGGTACACCACCTAGTAGTATCTCCTAATGCCAAACTGGTCAAACAAAAACTGCACAAAATGCATCCACAAATAGCTCTTTTGGTCAAAGCAGAGATTCAAAAGCTGTTAGAAGTAAAGTTCATAAAGCCTATTGATTATCCAGAATGGGTTTCAAACTTGGTACCTATAGAAAAACCTGATGGACGAGTTCGCTATTGCACAGATTTCAGAGATCTCAACAAAGCATGCCCTAAAGATGACTTTCCATTACCAAGCATAGATAACATTGTAGATCTCACAGCTGGACATGAAATGCTATCCTTAATGGATGGATTCTCAAGATATAACCAAATCAGAATAGCAAAGAAATATCAAAACAAAACATCATTCATTTGTGCATGGGGTACGTACTGCTGGGTTGTAATGCCTTTTGGTCTTAAGAATGCTGGAGCTACTTATCAACAAGCCATGATAGTTATTTTCCATGACCTTTTCCACACTATCATGGGAGACTATGTTGATGATATTTTAGGGAAATCGAAGAGAAGAGAAGAACATCTACAGGTACTAGCACATATCTTTGACCGATTAGAGAAATATCAAGTCAGGCTAAACCCAAAGAAATGTGTATTTGGTGTAACATTTGGAAAATTGTTGGGGTACATTGTGTCCCAATGAGGGATAGAAGTGGATCTTGACAAAGTAAAAGCCATCATGGAAATGCCTCCACCATCAAATCTAAAGCAGCTTCATAGTCTACAAGGAAGGTTACAATCCATTCATAGATTTATCTCACAACTAGAAGATAAGTGTCATCCTTTTCAACATCTCCTTCGCAAGGGTGAACCTTTTAAGTGGTATGAAAAATGTCAATAATCCTTCAACAAAATCAAGGAATATCTGGCAACACCTCCTGTGTTAGTACCTCATGTACTTGATCGACCATTATAAATCTACATATCTTCAACAACAGCAGCATTGGGTGCTCTTTTAGCTCAGCATGATGATTCGGGAAAAGAACAAGTCATTTATTATATCAGTAGAACTCTTGTGGGATATGAACTTAACTATTCACCCATGTAAAAAGCATGTTTAGCATTGGTGTTTGCTTCCCAAAAGTTGTGACATTACATGTTGAACCAAACAACAAAGCTCATATCTAACTTTGATCTACTCAAATATCTTCTTTCCAGAGCAATCCTTACATGAAGATTAGCAAAATGGGTTATGATCTTAAGTGAATTTGACATACAATATGTGGATCAAAAAGCCATAAAAGGACAAGTCATTGCTGATCAGCTAGCCACGGCACCTATCACAGATATTCATCCCATATGTCCAGAGTTTCCTGATGAAGAATTGTTCAATCTAACTTCACCAACATTATGGTAACTATACTTTGATGGATCTTACACATAACATGGATCAGGAGTAGGGATATTGTTTGTTACCCCTCAAGGAGATTGTATCCTAAAGTCATACAGAATTGCATTTCCATGTACCAATAACATAGCAGAATATGAAGCTTTACTCACAGGATTATGCATGGCAGTACAATGAGCTATTAAATAGTTATAGGTCTTTGGTGACTCTTAATTGGTTATCAAACAAGTCTTAGAAAAGTATCAAACAAAAGATGAGAAGCTCCTTCCATACAAGGTAATGGTTGACGATTTTAAGTACTTTGACCGTATCACCTTTGAACAAATTCCAAGGATACAAAATAAAGCAACAGATGCTATGGCTATGATTGGATCTCTTCTAGGCATGTCGTCCAATGCACATAAGTGTGATTTTTTAGTTGAACAACTTCTGATCCCAACATTTGAAGTACTGCAGTCTGAGCTCATATGTGAGATTGTTGGTCCCAATTCACCTTGGTATGAGGACATATACGACTATCTCCATAATCAAACCTTACCATTTTAACTATCTAATACCCAACGAAAAAAATTTATCTGCTGAACCTCTCACTACACTATCCTAAGAAACACCTTATATCGTCAGTCTTGATGGTATCCTCCTTAGATGTCTTAATTCCAAGGAAGCAAAAGTTGCCTTACGTAAAGTACATGAAGGTGTCTGTGGATTGCATTCCATTGGCCTTGGTCTTGTTAAGAAACTTCTACGAGCTGGATACTATTGGCCAACTATGGAGAAAGATGCATAGCAATTTGTAAAGAGATGTCTACAATGTCAGAAACATGGGGATCTAATACATGCACCAGCACATGAACTTCAGTCTATCACTACTCCTTGGCCCTTCTCGCAGTGGGGACTTGATCTCATAGGTAAAATCCATCCTACTTCCTCAAATGGTCATAAGTTCATTATCACCTCCACTGAGTACATCACAAAGTGGGTGGAAGCAATACCAATGACTTACATTATTGGCAAGCAAATATCCAAGTTTATCTTACATTATATCATTTGCCGATATGGAGTTTCTCAAGCCATCATCACTGATAATGGTCATCCCTTCAAGAACCAAGAGGTTAAAAATCTTTGTAATAAGTTCCATATCCAACATCGATTCTCTACACCTTACTATCCTCAAACTAACGGCCAAGCTATGGCTTCTAACAAAACAATCATCAAGATCCTTAAAAAGATAGTTAATGAAGCTGGTTGTGATTGGCATTTGTAACTTAATCCTACACTATGGGCTTATAGAACAAGTGTCATAACTCCTACTAGTGCTACACCTTATGCTCTTGTGTATGGTACTGAAGCTATCTTGTCTATTGAGGTTGAGACCCCCTCACTGCGAGTATCTCTACAACATACTATCTCAGATGAAGAATATAGAGTATCTAGACTCCATGATCTTGAGCTATTAGATGAATGACATCTTACAGACTCAATAATCTCCAAGTTTATCAAAATCGCCTACACTGTAGAGATTAGAGAGCGAAGATTTCAAGTTGGCGATCTTGTCCTTAAAGAAAATCAAAGAAATCAGCAACATTGTGAGAAACAAGGCAAGTTTGAACATAAATGGATTGGTCCTTTTGTCATCACATCAGTCTATGGATTAGGTGCATACACTCTTTCAACAAATGAAGGTATTCCTTTGGATGAACAGATCAATAGCATTCATCTCAAGAAGTTCTACCCATGAGTCTCAGCGTATTCCAAAAAAAAATCCTCCAACAGTGAAAACCACTTTGTGGTGCTTTGGATGACAAAAAAATAATAGTACAAGATAAATAATTCATCCTCTGGTGAAAACCTAGCAAATAGGTGCCTTGGATAAGTCCATAGTGAAAACCTAGCAAACAGGTGCTATGTGTAGAGACTAGCCTCTAGTATTTACTTGCTTTGTTTGATCACAACTTTCTATAACCATCATTATCCACTATCTTACCTACATAATCAACATAATAATCCACTATTGTCCCTATCTAAACCTTGCAAGCAACTATCCCTTATCTATCCATAATAAGAGCCTTTTTCACCCTTACCTCTACCATGCTAGTTTTCGTAGTTTGGACTTTGTTGGGGTTAAGATATCATTTGGTACCTTAGCACACTATTTGCATGCAAAACATCCATCACAACCTCTCCATAACAAACTTCATCCCACACTGGGGGCACGTGTTGAACCTTATTTGGAAGTGGATATCTACAACTCTAGCTCATATCAACCAAAACACAACAAACCTCTAAATCCAAAAACATTTTAAAAATCCCAAAAAAATTAAAACATCATAAAAATCCAAGCAATAAAGTTGATTCTTTGACATCAACCATCAACACAATAAACAAGAACTACATCACAACTCTATCATTCAAAGCCTTGATCCCGTGGATACAGGGTATGTAGGCAATTTGAGATGTGAAGGAAGCACTCTAATTCAGACAAAGACGATAACCCCCTTCCCATCATCCATCTTTCATTTTTCTTCTAATCATCCTCCAATCTTTCATCTCACTTTCTTCTTTCATCACTTACATCATCAATAAATCTAGAACTACATATTCATCATGTCTCATCACCATTGTAATGTGCTTTGATCCTATGGTCACAGGGTATGTAGGCAGTCTGGAATACAAAGGAAGTATCCAGTATGCAAGCACAGATGATCCACCCCATCTTCATCTTCTTTCATCTATCATCTTCTTCTCTTTGACCAGCTCAAGCAAGAAGCAGATTATGCACATTAGCAAAATCTTAAGCACTTTAACCAATTAAGGATAAGCTGGAAGCTATTTTGTCGGCATGCCTTAAGCCAATAGTTGCTATAGCATTTTATCAACATTTTTAGCCTTTAACAGGATGCAGCTTTCCTCTTAACAAGGTGCCAACTTAAATCCATCCAAGAGCACTTAAATTTGGCAAGAGAATGTGATGACAATATCTTTTATTTTATCTTTTGATTTATCTTTTTGTCCCTTTCCTATGCCTAATCAAGCTTGCCTTGATCTATCATATCTTGGTACGTTGTGATGAAGTACGGAATGGGGCATGGTCATATTACTTTTTTATGCCGTGTATGTGGGATGATCTTATTTTCTTCCTATGCATATTAGTATTTTGTATGTGTTGGGATTAGCATCTTACATATTAATATCTCTTGCATTTGAGAAGCTAAATAGTCTCTTATGCATTTGAGACTATTCTATGCTAAGACTAGCTCCATACATATAACTAGCAAGATGTCATTATGTGTAGCAAAGATAAGCTCAAACCTTTGCTTGCAGAGTCAAAGTCCATCTTAGAACACTAGCTGCTATTCATATCTTGTATGTGTTGGTTCAACATCTTGACCTCATACATTTAGACAAGATTGTAGCATGCTGGTTGTTCATTGGATACTTCGACACCTTGGACTTTTATACCCTGGTGCATAACATCCATATGCTTTATCAAACATAAGGATTGCATTTCTTTACTTTTGAGCAATTACTTTAAAAATCTACCATACCATCTATCCATTCCATCATATGTTTATATAGTCTTCAACCAAGATCAATCTTTCCCTCCATCTTCCTTTTCCACATTCTGTGTCCTGCAACACAAGTGTGTTAGACATACATAGGTCCATATCATTATCATTTGTCATCTAGATACATTTGCATTATCATAACCTCATTATCATACATTACCATTTTGTACATAATACCATTAGCATAAGATACATTTCCATTATTACCATTTGTATATCATATCATTTGCATAAACATTTATATAAACCATAAAAATACAAACATGCATGCCATCATAACATAAGTGCATCCATCATCATTACAGCATCACATAGGTAATCAATGTCATCACCTATATATATATATATATATCAAATGAGTCAATATACAAGTGTCTACATATACAACATGGGCTATCCATAAGCCATCAAAACTGTATGTACAACTGGCTTATAGACCTCATCATGATACAATAATATACAACATGGTAGCCCTAGTGACTACTGGCAGCCCCCTCACCCTGTCCACCTGTACTAGGTCTTGCACTTGGTCTGGCATCTCTAGGAGGCCCTTGTTGGAATTAGTCCAAACAACTAAGAGGGGGGGTGAATCAGTTGTCCCTAAACTTTAACCTTTTCTGAACATTTAAATCTTCTTACTTAACCAGATTAATGATGTAAACACTTAAGCATAAATCAACACATGAGCAGAAACAACAACACACAACACCAAAATTTTGACGTGGAAAACCTCGTTAAGGGAAAAACCATGGTGGGGTTTAACCCACAAAATGTATACCCTGTTAAAAGTACTTAAGAAAATAGAAGGCACATGCCTTTGGGCACATTGCCTAGAGTTCACTACTCAAGAAGAGGCTCACTGCCTATAAGAAATTATGATTTACATAGAGATTATGAACTGAAAAAATAGCATCTACATTCATGCCTAAATCATTCCCTTTAAAGGATCACAAAAAAACTTCTGCTCCTATCTTCAAATTCTTCTTCACTGACTCTTCACTCTATACTCTCTTCACTCCTCTTCTTCTTTGCTATGCTTTTGATCCTTTCTTCAGATTTAATTCATTTCATACAAGGATGATCTTCCACAACTCTTTAACAAGTATTTATACACTTCATCAACCTTGGAATGATCAACAAGGTCGGCTAAACTTAATGTGAATCTTTACACTATCAGCCAAACATAGCTGAGACTTGAAACTTCCTCCATTGACATACCATGCTTCATAAAATGCTCTTTAGATCATCCACAGCATGCCAGGAACATCTAGTTAGCCAAGACTGGGAAGAACATCAGCCTCAAAGAAGAAATCTTCAATCAATAAGCTTACATTTCAATGTGGACCTCCAAAACAAGAGCCATATGATCTAGAGTCCTCCACAAGCACATAGAATTCACCAATAACATTCACTCTAAATCAAATTACCAGAATCATTTGTATATTCCTCCAGAACCTCAAGAACACTATCTACCATGACTGTCAACCTAGAAAGATAGTTTGCGGACCTCCAAACCACAAACCACTAGAGTTGATGATACACACTGACTTCCCAGACATCCCTTCAGATCCACAGACCATAATATTTCACTGCAGAGCAATCTAGACCAACTTACTGTCACATTGTCTCTTTTGAATACTACAAAATTTGGTTCTACTCAGATGGCCATAACTTCTTCAAATATTCATGCGGACTTCTCAATTCTTAACTAGAGCAACCTCTAACAATCCTCTACACAACCATATGGTCCGCATGCATTGATTGTCATTAATTTTATGAATATCCCCAACAATCCGGTCTTCAATGTAGACAATAATATAGGATATAGTTGACACCAATGGCAACAAGGATATGTTGACATTAATGACAACACCACTTTGGCACATATTTGCAACAATCTCCCCCTTTGTCATTGATGGCAACATATGATGTGAAAAACTGAATCCATCAAGACAACTTCTCCCCTTTTCTCTTATCACACCTACAACCATTTTCTTCACTGCTGCCCCTTTCACCAGCAACTATTCACTTCCAAGTTTTTCACATGACTTCTCTCCCCCTTTGACATCAATGGCAAAGGGAAAATATTTTCTATCTTTTCTCCCCCTTTTTATTTCAGACTGATCTCCAACATTTGCATACTAACTACTCCTTAGAGTAGTATCTTCTCAACATCAATCCAAATCTCAAGATATGTCTAAGATTTCCACCAGACTGATGCACATAAGTGCATCTTAGTTCTGATCAAGAGGGGTAATAACCTCTAACTTCTCTCTGAGATACTCAAAAGTATCCTTGGGAAGAGGCTTAGTGAAGATATCTGCAATTTAATCTTTGGAAGGCACAAACTCCAACTTGACTTCATTCTCATTTACCTTCTCTCTCAAGAAATGAAACTCGATAGATATATGTTTTGTCTTTGAATGCAATACTAGATTCTTTGAGATGCTTATTGCACTAGAATTATCACAGAAAATTGTGACTGGCTCCTCAAACACAATTTTGATGTCCAATATTTGCTTCATCCACAGAACCTGAGTACAATTATTTGCTGCTAGTATATACTTTGCTTCTGCAGTAGATAGAGATATTGCCTCTTTCTTTTTTCTTATCCAAGAGACCAATCTTCTCCCCAAGAAGAATACACCACCACTAGTACTTTTTCTATCATCCACATCTCCTGCCCAATCAGCATCTATATATGCATGAAGAGTGAAGTCATTATCCTTTGGATACCACGGTCCATAATCAATTGTCCCCTTGAGATATCTAAAAATTCTTTGGACTACCATAACATGGGATTCTTTTGGACCATCTTGGAATCTAGCAACAAGTCCAACTACATTTATGATGTCAGGTCTAGTCTGAGTCAGATAGAGCAATTCTCCAATCATTGATCTATACCTTTTCTGATTTTCCTTGGGGGAGTCATCATCTTTGCTTAGCTTGCATATGGTTACCATAGGTGTACCTACTGGCTTTGAATCTTCCATTCCAAACTTCTTCAACAATTCTTTCACATACTTGGACTGAGATATCAAGATACCTTTATCTGACTGAACAATTTGCAGACCTAGGAAGAAATTCATCTTGCCAAACATTGACATCTCAAAATCACTTTTCATCTAATTAGCAAATGCTTTGCACATACATTCATTTCTACCAAAATGATATCATCAACAAAGAATTCAACAATTAGAATGTCCTCATGATTAATCTTGAAGTATAGATTAATATCAGCAGTACCTTTGCTAAATCCTAGCTTAAACAAATGCTTATCCAATCTGGCATACCAGGCTTTTGGAGCTTGCTTGAGTCCATACAAGGCATTTCTCAGTCTATAAACCATATCTCCTTGATCAGACAACTGAAATCCTTCCAGTTGCTCAATGTAGACTTCTTCCTCCAAATCTCCATTCATAAATGTTGATTTGACATCCATCTGATATACTTTAAAATATCTGAAGGCAGCAAATGTAAGAAACAATCTAACTACCTATATCCTTGCCACCAGAGTAAAAGTTTCTTCAAAATCAATTCCTTCCACTTGAGAGTAGCCTTTCAATACTAACCTTGCCGTGTTTCTTACAACCTCACCATCTTCATTTAGTTTATTCTGGAAGACCCATTTGGTTTCAATCACATTTTTGTCCTCAGGTCTTGGAACAAGATCCCAAGTATGAATCTTTTCTATTTGCATCAATTCTTCTTCCATTGCCTTAACCTAGTTTTCATCTTTGCAGGCTTCACTCACTAATTTAGGTTCAATCTTTGAAGTCAAACAAATCTCTTCTTGATCTTCAACAACTCTTCTCCTAGTTTGAACACATTTATTTCTATCTCCTATGATTTGATCTTTAGGATGATTAATTCTTACATACTTAGGGGTTTTGGGAATTGTTTGAACTTCTATTTCTTGAATTTGTTCCTCATCATTTGTACTAACCTCTTGAGTTACTGGAGTTACTAGATTAATCTAGATCTGAGTCTAGATTTGAACTTGCCTTCCTTGACTTTGACTTTCATCTTGATCATCTGAATCATATCCGTAGTACCTAGAATGTCCTTCTAAGTTGCTTTCATCAAATTTAACATTAACACTTTCAACAATCTTTTTCAACCTTTTGTTGAAGCACGGGTAAGCCTTACTTTGAGTTGAGTATCCCAAAAATATTCCCTCATCACTTCTTGCCTCAAACTTGCCTAAATCCTCATCTCTTTTGATATAGAATTTACTACCAAAAACTCCAAAATATCTCACAGTAGGAGGATGACCAAACCGTAGTTCATAAGGAGTCTTACAATAATTTCCTTTGATTTGCACCCGGTTAAGATTATAGACAACAGTACTCACAGCTTCCCTCAAATAAACTTGAGGAACATTTGTTTCCATCATCATGGTCCTGGCATCTTCTTGAATGGTCCAGTTCTTGCTTTCCACAACTCCATTTTGTTGATGAGTTCTAGGAGCATATAATTGTCTCTTTATTCCATGCTTTTCACAGAAAGCATCAAACTCACCAGAAGTGAATTCTCCACCTCTGTCAGATCTCAGACACTTCAATTTCCCACCAATCTCATTTTCAACCATCATCTTGAACACCTTAAACTTATCAAGAGCTTCTAATTTTTCTTTTAGGAAAGTTACCCACATCATTTGGGAGTAATCATCAATCAGCAACATGAAATATCTATCTCCTTGCACACTCCTAATTCTAGTAGGACCACAGAGATCAGTATGTACCAGTTCCAATCTACCACTTGAACCTTGTTCATTACTTTTAAATGAAATTTTGTTTTGTTTACCCAATTGACATTCTCTACATATGCTATCAGGTTTCACAAGTCTTGGAAGATCTCTTACAACTTGAGTGGAACTTATTTTGACAATGTTATCAAAATTCACATGACACATACTCCTATGCCATAACCAACTTTGATCTATCTGAGCAATCAAAAAAATTTTGTCAGAACTATTTAAGTGAAAGATGTTACCTTTAGTTTGAGTACCAGATGCAATTTTAGTTCCAAAGCTTTCCAAGATTCTGCATTTTCTATCCTTGAATTGAAGATCATAACTCTTGTCAACCAATTGTCCAACACTGAGAAGATTATGCTTCAGTCCTTCCACATACATAACATCATTGGTCTTGTTCTTACCATCAAAAGAGATGGATCCTCTGCCACAGATTCTACCAGCTGAGTTGTCTCCAAATTTCACAAGTCCTCCTTCATAATTTTCAAAACTTACAAACTTACTCTTGTCACCTGTCATATGATGAGAACATCCACTATCAATCACCCATTCATCTTTTTAAATAACTTGAGAAATCAAGGCACTCTCCATATTTGCACAACTAGTAGATTTAGTAGACACTGGATCTTCTTCTTTGATAGCAATGAACACCTAATCATTTTCAGAGGAACCTCCATGATCAGATTCATCATTTGTGACACCTTCTTCTCCAGCTTCTTGGACATAGTAACAATTCTTCTGACCCTTGTATTTGTTAGTGTTTGGTTTTGAAAACCTCTCTGGACAACTTGAGGCAAAATGACCAATCTTATTACAAGCAAAACATTTGAGTGGTAATTTTCCTTCATACTTACCGGATCCTCTTGGCATTCTTCTGGTAATAAGAGCTTCAAGATCTCTAGTTTCTATTTCAATATCTTCAAGATCCTTCCTTGTCTTCACAAATCTATTTGATCCTATAGAAGAGCTTTCATCCAGATCATATCTTTGTTTTCCATATACACTGGCTTCGAATGTAGATTCGGACTTAGGAAGAAATTCACCAAATTCACTTAATTCAAAAGCTAAAATTTTGCCAACCAGGTGATCTCTTATAACATCTAAAACAGTCTTGATCTCCTCTATAGTAGCAACCTTACGTTTGTATGAATTAGGCAAAGATCTGAGCACTTTTGCCACAATCTATGATTCTTCCAAAGTTCCACCAGCACACCTGATCCCACACACAAGTTCGTTTATCTTTTGCATGTAGATTGTGATGTTTTCATCTTCGCTCGTCCTCAGATTTTCAAATTTTCCTCTCAGACTTTGTAGTTTGGTACATTTGACATATTCATCTCCTTCATATAGATTCTCTAATTTCTTCCAGATTTCATGAGCAGTTTTCAGTCCAAAAACATTTGTCATTCTGGAATCAGTCAGGGCACTCAACAAGGCTTCTTTAGCTCGAAGGTTATTTTCTGCATCTTTTACTTGATCTAGAGTTGAAGGACCTTTCTCCAGAGGTTCATACTTATTTTTGGTTATTAACCAATAAGCATCACCCATGCATTGTAAATGGCATTCCATGCGACTCTTCTAAATAGAGTAATTTGTTCCATCGAATCTTGGACTATCCTTCTTGTAAGTCGACATCCTGGATCTCCTCGAGCGGTTAAGCTTTTTATAGAGGAACCTTGATCTGATACCAATTGTTGGAATTAGTGCAAACAACTGAGAGGGTGGGGGTGAATCAGTTTTCCCTAAACTTTAGCCTTTTTTAAACTTTTAAATCTTCTTACTTAACTAGATTAATGATGTAAACATTTAAGCATAAATCAACACATGAGCAGAAACAACAACAGACAACACCAAAATTTTGACGTGGAAAACCCAATAAGAGAAAGACCATGGTGGGGGTTAACCCACAAAATGCATACCTTGTTAAAAGTACTTAAGAAAATAAAAGGCACATTCCTTCGGGCACACTGCCCAGAGCTCACTGCTCAAGAAGAGGCTCACTGCCTATAAGAAATTATGATTTACATAGAGATTATGAACTAAAAACATAGCATCTACATTCATGCCTGAATTAATCCCTTTGAAGGCTCACACAAAAACTTCTGCTCCTATCTTCAAATTCTTCTTCACTAACTCTTCACTCTATACTCTCTTCACTCCTCTTCTTCTCTGCTCTACTTTTGATCATTTCTTTAGATTTAATTCATTTCATACAAGGATGATTTTTAACAACTCTTCAACAAGTATTTATACACTTCATCAACCTTGGAATGATCAACAAGGTTGGCTAAACTTAACGCAGATCTTTACACTATCGGCCAAACATAGTTGAGACTTGAAACTTCCTCCATTAACATACCATGCTTCATAAAATGCTCTTTAGATCATCTGTAGCATGCCAGGAACATCCGGTCGGCCAAGAATGGGAAGAACATCAACCTCAAAGAAGAAATCTTCAATCAACAAGCTCAAATTTCAAGGCAGACCTCCAACACAGTAACCATATGATTCAGAGTCCTCCACAAGCACATTGAATTCACTAATAACATTCACTCTAAATCAAATTACCAGAATCATTTGTATCTTCGTCTGGAACCTCAAGAACACTATCTGCCATGACTGTCAAACTAGAAAGATAGTTTGCGGAGATCCAAACCACAAACCACTAGAGTTGATGATACACACTTACTTCCTAGACATCCCTTTAGATCCAAAGACCATAATGTTTCATTGCGGAGCAATCCAGACCAACTTACTATCACACTATCTCTTCTGAATACTGCAAAATTTGGTTCTACTAAGATGGCCATAACTTCTTCAAATCTTCATGTAGACTTCTCAATTCTTAACTGGAGCAACTTCTAAGAATCCTCTACATAGCCATATGGTCCTCATGCATTGATTGTCATTATATTTCTCAATATTCTCAATAATCCAGTATTCAATGTAGACAACAATATAGGATACAGTTGACACCAATGGCAACAAGGATATGTTGACATCAATGACAACACCACTTCGACACATATTTGCAACAGCCCCATCACTGAAGCTATAGATCATGATCCTCCTATCCTCTGTGAAGTTGAAACCCCTGACTTGCTCCTATAGCTACGCTGCCTCTACTCTGCCAGCACTGCTCCATGATATAGGCCTCTATAATACTCAGCATCACCTTGTACCCTCCTGAGCTCTCCCTGTGACTGAGTCAACTATGTAGCTAGGTACATCGTGGCTCCATCTATCCCCAATGTAGCTACTACTCTATCTCTCTCCATTGTCATAGCCTGTAACTATTGTACAACCATATCCCTCTTAGCCCTCACCACCTATACCTACTATATAGTTGCATCTTTCTTAGCTCTAATAGCCTGTATCTACTGCAATGTTGTATCTCTCTCTATTGTAACTACCTGCACCTGCTGCACAACTGCATCTGTCTCTCCCATTACCCTCACAAGAGTACCATCATCTTGCCCATCTCCTCCCTAGGCCCTAGCTTATAGCTGTGCCTGGTATGTCTAAGCCTATGTCTAGCATGCCTCAATCCCATGCCCACCTAATGCCTATCTATCTCCACTCTCCTCAGTCTCATCTAAGCCCACTGCCTCCATCTCATCTCCTCTCTAATCCTTCACCTTAGCTACTAAATCCCCACATCATCATCTCCTAGCACGTATGCCGCTGGCTGTGCAAGAACCTGTGGCTGCAACTGAGCCTGCCCCTGAATCTCTAGAGCTACTAGTACCACTTCCTGTACTAGTGGAGCTTGTCGTTGCCTCCTCCTAACTTGCCTCTCCATCCCAATCTCTCCTATCTCCTCTAGCCTAGTCAGCTGAGTTGGCCTAGCTATAGTCCAGTATGCATCATAATCTGGTAAAGTACCTGGATCTGCAGGACCCTATCTCCACTGCCATGCCACTGGCTATAATCCATCCCTCTCTGCCAAAGATATATCCACCACTATCTCTGGTCCCCAATCAAAAACCTCCTGCCAAGTCCTCCCAAAAATAACATCACCTACTGCTACTCCCTATGGGATGTCGAACTACCTCAACACCCTCTCAGGCAAATAACGCTCTATAATATCTTTGCCATGACAAAAAATGTATCTATCTTGCCTAGCATAGACAAGTTCAGTATCCTCCTTCTCCCATCTCTCACATCCCAGCCATGGTCTCCATACAAACCTATCAGTCTCATCTAATGTCCGCCTCCAATAAACTATCCCTCACCACTGCCAATAGGTAAGAGCCCCCTATACATCCTCACATATGGCTCTCCTACTACTCTCGCTACCCATCCATCTGGCCTCGTCTTGAAATGTGCTCATATGCACATACATGTAGAACTATGACTCCAGCTGACATACTAGCTCCAAACATATATGTGCAGTCATGTAAGTAATGATATAGATGTCCTAATACATACTCCACCCATGCATATCTTGTACCATAGGAGAACATCCCCTCCATCAGTGTCCCCCATCCAACCGAAAAACCTCTAGCCCGTCTGTCTCCAACCAACCATCTGATGATCACCACCACTACTCGCTGTAACCTATCGCATAGCTCCTCCATCCTAGCCATAAGAATCTCTGAGCCCTCAGTCCCAATGTTTGGAGTCCCAAACAATCACTTGAATGTAGCTGGACCTAAGTCAGGATCATAATCTACTCTGTCTCCATCAATCAGGATGCGCAGAATCTAGGACACATCCTCTAGTGTAATCGTCACCTCTCCCATTGGCAACAAGAATGAACTATGCTCCCTCCTCCACTGCTCAACCATCGATGTCATTAGTCCTCAATGTGCCTGTACTGGCTCTAATCTTGATACATGCTCCAATCCAAGGATCTCTAGCACTAGCTGCTCCTCTGTATCTAGTAATCTGACCAATCGTAAATCCCTAGGATGTGGCTCTCGCGACAACAATGGTGGTAGTATATCTTGCATCATTCAATTCACTGTATTAGTCTCTTGTGCTAAAAAACGTGTCTTTTACCTGATCCTAAAGCCTATCTTTACTGAAAGCGATTCAATTTTCTATATGCACTAGCCTTTTTCTCATAAGCAACCCATTTTACTGCAAGCGCATGATTTTCCTCTAAATGTGATCTATTCTATCCTATGTGAGCGACTGTTAGTTAAACGCGAGATAAATTCCTACATGCGAGTACTTTTTGAACATTAACGACTTATTTCCTATAAGTGAGCACCTGCTAGTTATAAGCGACTTGAATTACACTACGTGCTCACTTTTTGCCCAAAAGTGACCTACATTTCCCATATGCGCATTTTGCCTATCCGCTTGACCTAGCTGACTATAAGCAATCTAGTTTTACCCTAAGTGATTACTTCAAGACTATAAGCGAGCTATGCTACCCTAAGCGACTACTTTTCATCTATAAGCGACCTAAAACCCAAATCCTAAACCTAGTCACTTATGGTGACGTCACGTGTGCATTTATGACACTTCTCACCTAAAAAATCATGCATTTAGTAAAAGTTTTGATACATACCGGTACACTTGCTCCTGTTGGTCACCTATGTGTCCTCACTCACTCGGCATGATGATCACTGCATGGAATCACCATCCTGATAGCTCTCCAACACTCATAGCACCAACAGTCTAGGGAGCTCTAGATTTTTAAAGACAACAAGCACAAATGAGCCTCTTTGCCCTTGAGGGACCTACTTATAGCCCCTTTCCAAACCCTAATTCTTCTATACCAAAGCCTATTTTCTTCTGCATCATCCCATTTTCTCCCACCTAACCCTCGTTTTCTTCATGTCAACCTTGTTTCTAGCCTTTCATCCTATCATGAGCCAACCCAACCCTTCCTGGTGAACCTGGCTTACCTCTCGAGGGGGCATCACCTGCTAGTTACACTGGGGCATAACCTTATTTGTTGAGTGAATTATCATATCTTCTTCGACACAACATTCTAACGAACATTGTATCAAAGAGGGGCAAAATGCAGACACCCAAAATTGACCTAAGTATCACTAGTATCAAATATTGCATTATTTATCATCTGCATTTGTCTAACACACTTGAGTGTTTTCTCTATTTTCTCTAAATCACCTACTTTCTTCTATTAATTAAATAAATTCATATTTATTTAATTAATTCATTATCTATTCCCTCTAATCTATAATTAAATAATCTTTAATTGTTTAATTATCTTCATTCTATCTATTTTAATTAAATAAATTTTATTTATTTAATTAAAATTCCCTTCATAATCCCACTTTCCAATTAATTAAATAAATTTTATTTATTTAATTAATTTCTCTTATCATTTATCTTCACAAGCTGACATGTGTGCCTCTTTTATTTAAAAACATGTGTGGTACTACATCTTTTATTTAATATCTTTCACATGTAGTACTTTTTTATGTACACAATCACACATGAGCCTTATCTTCCCTCCACTTGTCATTTACATGTTCACCTATGACTATCAATTCATCCTAGCCATTCACATAGCCACCAAATCTCCACCGTTGATTGATTTTGGTTGAAGTCTGTATAAACACCCTCTCATTTCATACTTGATCTATCCATCATTTTCATATAGAGTCTACATTATCATCTTCAGCATATTGAGCACTTTAGCATCCATCTAGCATATTATCATTATCATCCATCCATCATGGTAGCTTTTATCTTCATAATTATTCATTGTTGAAGAAGCAATCCACATCACAAACAAGGAATCATACAATCTAGGCGATTTTGTTTTTGAATTACATGCTTTTGATTTCACTTGGATTCGATTCTTTGATGGTGGTAGGATTAGGCTTTCATTTGTAATGCTTGATTTTATTGACCTAAATTTTACCTATCACACGATGAAATTGACTATTCCAATGTGTCTGTATGGGTACGTTTAGGCTAGGCATGGTCCTATTTTGCACCCAAACATGCTGAAATAGTTAGAGCTACATTGTATCGGTGATATTCGTGAAGAGTCCAAAGTGCAAAAAGGTAGAAATCTTTGACGAGTTGTTACTCAGAAACTGTGTCACTTAGAAACATTATGTTTGAGTCTATGGGATCACGTAGGGTCCCTCTACAATAACCTCTCTCAATTTTTATATCTCTAAGGTGTTTGCTTGTGATGAAAGGTTTTCTGCTACCCCTAAAATTGTCAGAAGGAGGTAGTGTAAAGTTGCAAAGGGGAGTAACTTTCATCTTTCTCTTGATGCAACCAAACTGACAGTTCCAACGCATTCAGATGGGTATGTTTAGGCTAGGCATGGTCCTGTTTTGCACCCAAACATGCCAAAATAGTTTGAGCTACATTGTATTGGCAATATCTCTCAAGAGTCCAAAGTGTAAAAAGGTAGCAATCTTTGATGAGCTATTACTCAGAAACTGTGTCACTTAGAAACATTCCATTTGAGGCTATGTGATCACGTAGGGTTCCTCTACAATAACTTCTCTCAGTTTTTTATATCTCTGAGGTGTTTGACCATGGTGAATGTTTTTCTGCTGCCCCAAAAATGGTTAGATACATGCAGTGTAAAGTTGTAATGGGGTGTAACTTTCGTCCTGTTCCTAATGTGACCAAATCGATAGTTCCAATGCTTTTGGATGGGTACATTTAGGCTAGGAATCATCCTTTTTTGTACCCAAACATGCCAAAACAGTTTGAGCTATATTGTACCAGTGATATCCTCACACATTGCCTTTGCTATAACTATTATAGTCTTCACATGTCAACATGCATCTTATGGCTATTAACATACTTGTTCTAGTATTCAACATAGTCATATATGAACTGCTTGTTCTTTTATCTTGGTTCACCTTGACTTTGTTCTCTAGTACTCTCTTTGTAGGGTTTGTTTTAGTCCTTCAATGCATTGTTCCATCACTGCAATCTTAGACCCCTATTAGGCCTTAAATAGACCTCTGTTAGGCTACTCTCCTAAACCTTAATATCATCTTCATGTTGTGATATCCATGTTCTTCAACCCTCATCTTCTTCCACCTTTAGGTCACTGTGTTATTAGGCTTGAACTTAGACTTCTGTGATATTTGAAATCCTCTACACTTCATGGCTCTATCATTATGTAATGATCTACATTGTCATTATGTAATGATCTACACTGCACCTATCTTTCTTATCATATTTCATAGCAATCTTGCAAAGAGTTGGGGTAGTGGTATGCAACCTTCTGTGAGATCAATACAATGTCGTAACAAGGCTTTCAAGCTTAACAAGTTTTTGGGTAGGGAATTGCTTTATGGAATTAGAGTCAAATTGGTAAATGTGATGACATGATACATATTAACATGGTGAGATGTAAAGTATACATTTATAATATTAACCACATTCTCAAAGGGATTGTTGATGACTTATTTAAGCCTATAGCCCCAATGTTACGTTGCATACTCAATTAGGTAAGACTCAATGTAGTCTCATAACCTTGCCTTATATGCAACATGAATTACATTTAATAACCACAATGGTCATCAAGTGCTCATAAGCATATGATTTTGACTATCTTATTCAAGACAACAAACATACTCTTTACATCCCAATATGGTATAATAATAAGGAATTAAGAAATATTTTTAATTGAGCAACTCATAAAGAATATGGATCAGCATACCAAGGAGCAACCGTATGAACATCCTTTTGGAACATAGGGAATTACAATATCCCCTTGGTCACTTGCAAAATTAGATAGAGTTGTTTGTGAAACTATGAGACGTGATCCTTAGTGTTGTGCAAATGGCACATGATCCAAAGGGTTGTGTAAGATTTATAGGGTGTCTTTTGAGTTGCACAAAATGCTTCCTATCACTATGTGAATTATGCATGGTGCAAGGAACCATGAACTTTGTGTTGAATCAAGTGGCATTGTTTAGGTGGAAGATGATGCATGAGGTTGTTCATTGCTATGTGAGTGAATAAGGATAACATGCAAGCTTGTACAATAGCATGTAGATCATGATGTGAACAAAAAAAATTGCTTTCCATTTATCCATTTAACCAATCTTCCTTTCTCTATTTTTTTGGGCATGTATAGTTTTGAGAGACTAAAACTTTCAACCCAAAACTCAAATTCTCTTATCATCAATTGGGATGGATTCTTTGACAATTAAACTTTGAAACCTAGAGGCATACAAAAATGATCTACACTGCACCTATCCATATTACATAATGATAAAAAAAATGATTTGTATTAACCAAATATCCATATAGGCATACATCAATATCTGTCAATATAGGTATAACATCTATACAAAATAGCCATGTAGGCTTACAACAATGCCATGTAGGCTTACAAGAATGCCATATAGGCATTCAATGTCAACTATATACAATACAAAATATATGTCCACAAATGCCATATAGGCATACAACAAAGGAACACAATAAAAAGTCATTCCCCTCTATCTGATGAAGAGAATAGATCATGAGTAGTATTTGATCTTCGAGGGGATGGAGATGCATATGAGGGTGGTCTACTACGAACTTGAGGGATGCTCCTCCTATTTAGTTGTTCATGGATATGTAGTTGTTACAATAAAAATTATATGCATTAATATATAGAAATTAGATTATAAAAAATGAAACATTTAACAAAATAATCACTTATCGCTATCAAAAAATCTGTCTCCTCATTTTCCTCAGTACTAGGATTATGTTGTGGTGATATCATGTCCTTGTTATGTTAGAAAAATACACCCTTGGGGACTTTTTCCTTTAAGGTTTAGCTCCCTAGTCTTTAGATTGCATTTAGAGCATCTTGCATGATAATTCAGACTCCTGATGAGAAAACCCTTAGGTCTTGTGACAAATAGGACCTAGGGGGTGCTAATTTAATGATGCCATAACAAAGACATGGGGTGGACAGGGGCTCTAGCACCCTAGTTTAGCCCTATTTTGGGTCTGCACTAAATTCAAATGTCAGGTTTGTGACCATTATTTAGTTTCCAGGCCGACATCATAAGTTTCAAATATGAAATTCTTGGTGGGAATCTTAGTAGTTGCATATATAAACATGGTTAGGTTATCATTTGCAAACTAGAAGATATCTAGAGGATGTTTATGATTTAAAGCTATTGGCATACTTGTGATATTCATTGTGTTGCAGAGCATAGCATTCTTATTGTGTTTGTTTTTGTAGTTTGGAATACATTTTCTCCTCATGGCATTGAGGAGCCTCTTCCTTCCATGAGAGCTTCCTCATCAAGGTGACATCTATTGTGTTTTATCATCATTATCATTTGGATTTTTTCCTCTATCCCACAAAGATACACACTCTCTTCGACGATGGTGATTGGAAGACTTGAACATCTCTTTGAGGCTTGACCAAGGCAAGCCTCTAAACACCACAACCCCCTCCCACACTCCTTGTGATTGCAGGTTATAGGTGTCAGATCTGGAGAAAGTGGAGTTGCAGGGAAGATAGGAAAACATTGAAGATTCACAATCTGAAAAGAAGTGGACACTGTGCGGGATTCCTGGACTAGGGCGCCATTAACCTTGTCCTCCGCATTTTAATCACTAGAAACTAAAGACATAGTAGAGATCAGTGTTGGAAGGAGATAAGGATCCACATAAAAATTAGTACCTTGGACTAGGGTGCCATCACCATTGTCACTGGCTTTTCTATTTTCTAGGCTACGAAAAATAGTGAGTTAAGGTTCTTTGCCCTTTGTCTAATTCCTGTAGCATTTGTCATAATTCGTAGATTTAATTACTATTTTACTTAAATTAGGGTTTCAAGAGCATAAAAGAATGAATTAGCAACATTGTGTGCTAAATTCTAAATTTCCCAGCAGAAAACCAAGTGGCAACCTAATCTGATAGATGACTCTCCTCTCAATAGGAGAAGCATTCAGTTGAAAAGCCCTTGGAATGTTTTGTGGAAAGGAGGATTCAAACCAAAACAAACAATCCCAAAACCCCCCTTTTCATATAAAACATTTTGGTGAACCTATGTTTAGAATTTTTTGGCACCTTGCTGAGTGTTGTTTGATAGATTTACATTCATTTATTTCATTGCATTTAAAAAATTTACAAAAAAATTGATATATTTGTAAAAATTGAAAAATTGCATTCTAGGGTTTGATTGTTGACATAGTTTGCATTCATTCAATTGTATTTAAATAATTCTCTTATTTTTACATCAGATCTGAAATTTGTTGTCATTCAATTCATTATTTTCAATATTGCATTTGAAAAATTACAAAAAAATTAAAAAAATTGGAAAATTTGCAAAAATTGGCATATTAAGCTTGCATTTTTGTAAAATTTGAATTAATTGGCATCTAATTTTAACTAATTTATATGATTTTCATTACATCTAATCTAAAATACCAATATTCATCATTTACAATTCATTTGTATTACATTTGCATGCTTGATTTGTTAGAAATTGCTTGAAATTTTGCATTTTTCATGAAAACCTAGTTTTGCATGAGTTTGAGTTGTAGTCAAAATCTTGTTTCAGATTTTACTAACTTGTTAAAATACTCATTAGACCTGATTTCTAAATGTAGTGTTGCATCATTGTGGCCTCCTTGTGAAATTCCATGTGTAGGGCTTGAAAACCTTGCATTTTCCACTAGATTTGGCCTTACCGTCTTACTAGATTTGCACTCCAAGTGTGTTGTAAGGAATTTTGATGTACTAATTAGATGTTATTAGCATTATTATCTGCTTCCCCTTCTCAATTTCCTTACAACACCCTTTCTTTTGGGCCTTTACATTGAAATATTGTGAAAATTTGCATATTTTCTCTATTTTTGCACTAGGGTTTGATCTAAAGTGACACTATAGGCATGTTGTAATAGATTTTTTGGCATTAGGTGGCTGTTTTTACTATTATAAGTTTCTTTCCATCATAATTTTCATTACAACACCCATTTCCCTACTCTTTTGCATGAAGATTTGGTGAAAAATTGCATATTTCAGCCTATTTTCACTAGGTTTTTACTTATCAACTTTCTAGAGTTGCTTCAAAAATGTGTTGTCAAAGATATTCTTGCATTAGTGGACTATTATTAGGCATATCATTTTCTATTCCCTCTTGAAAATATTTACAACACATCTTCCTTCACTTGTTTGTGTTGGGAAATAAGGTGTCTCAACCTTTGCAATTTCCTAGCATTATGTATTTATTTGTATATTTATTTATTGCCTAATGTTGTAATTACTTACACATTAAGTTTGGTCACATAGTTGAGGTGGCACGATGACATGTCATCTTTCTTGGAATGTGACTTGAATGGTCAAGTCAAACCTACAACACCTCTTCCTTCACTTGTTTGTGGTGGGAAATAAGGTGTCTCAACCTTTGCAATTTCCTAGCATTTTGTATTTATTTGTATATTTATTTATTGCCTAATGTTGTAATTACTTACACATTAAGTTTGGTCACATAGTTGAGGTGGCACGATGACATGTCATCTTACTTGGAATGTGACTTGAATGGTCAAGTCAAACCTACATGGATTTGAGCATCCCATTTGAGGTGGAACTAATATGCCATGTGTCATTATCTTGTGGTGTGTGGAAGACAATATTCCATATGACAGAATCTATGATGCATAATAGCCAAGTTTGGAGATTCCTATGAAGAGTGATGACAAGTGTCGTTGAGTATCTTTGCATGCATGTTTGGGCACCCAAGTTGGGCTATGACATGTTGTAAGAGGAATATGCTATATTTAGCATTGTATGACGGATTCTCTTACAACATGCAAGATTGTTGTGTTGTGGAAATTTATGATAGTTGTAAGATGTGTAAGAGCATCCGTCATAGTCTATTTTTAGCAGTGGAATGCTCTATCTTGGGAAATCAAATCTGCCATGTTATGACAGATGTAAGAGGTGTATTTACAGCTTGGACAAGTGTCCTTTGATGTGGGAAAATGGCCATGTGGCCAAGGTGGATGCCTATGCGAAGATGCTTCTAGAATTTGCCTTGTATCTCTATAAAATTTGAAGTTTTGGAGTTGTAGTTGCATAGTGTTTTTACAGGTATTGTTATGCTACCAGAATTACTCTAGAAATGACATTTGAGGACTCTTCAAAGAACTTGCATTGCAAGTGTATTGTAAACCATTTCAGTTTTGATAATACATTGTGCAGGTTTTAGAGTGTGGGATTTTTTACCTGAAAATGTTTTCCCCACAATACATCTTGTATCCAATTCTCTCTGTCTACATTCTTTGTGTTTGTGTTTGTTGCTATAATATCTTTGATATATGTTTAATACTCCTACAATTATAAAGGTTAAAATGAATTTGCATGCCTCTCCCCTCATTAGATTAGTGTTGAAAGTGTTTTCCACACACCTAACTTCCTTTTAGTTGGTATCAAAGCCTGGCCAATTTTGGTCCTAGCTATTGGGTAGGGGTTTTTTGTACTGATCTTAGATTGAGTGGGAGTCTATGTACAATATTCTATAATCTTGTTGCAGGAAGGAGATGACAGGCACATCCAGAAGAATAGAGGTTGAAAAGTTTAATGGCAGCAATTTTGAGTTGTGGACACTCAAAATGGAAGACATGCTCGTTGATAGAGACCTATGGGAAGCAATTTCTAGTGTAAAACCAATGACAATATCACAAGATGATTGGGAGATCAAAGATTGTAAAGCCAAGGGTCTTGTGAGACTTTGTTTGGCTAATTTTGTCTTGTTAAATGTTCATGAAGAGAAAACTGCGAGGGAGCTGTGGAAGAAACTAGGAGATGTTTATCATGCCAAGTCCCTGGTGAACAAGTTATTCCTACAGAAGAAGCTATATTCTTTGGGGATGGAAGATGGAGGATCTGTTTTTGATCACATGAATGCCTTTAATATGTTAGTTACACAGTTGACATCCGTTAGTGTGAAGATGGAGGACAAGGATCATTGTATGACCTTGCTTTTTTCTTTATCAGATTCATGGAATCATCTTGTAATGGCCATCAGAAGCACTAGAACCACTTTCAAGATGGATGAGATAATGTCTTCATTATTATCTGAAGAGATGTGGAGAAAGTCATTCGAGTCGGTCAAAGAGGCTCTTGCGGTTCGTGGAAGACCTAAGGGGAAAGGGAAAAAGAAGGACAAGAAAGCTAAGAAGGGTAGATACAAATCCTGTGGGAGATCCAAATCTCCTGGAAAGTCCAAGGCACTATGTTGGAACTGTGGGAAAATTGGGGATTTCTGAAAGGAATGCGAAGAGGAGAAAAAGAAAAAGAAGAAGAATGTCCCAGACTCAGATTTTGACAGGTCACAAGATGATGGTGATGCCTTCATTGCAACCTTGGACACCCATTCATCTGATGATGTGTGGCTGATTAATTTTGGTGCCTCTTTCCACATGACCTTGCATTGAGACTAGTTTACAAAGTATGAAGAGTTCGATGGTGGAAGAGTGTACCTAGGTGATGACTCTCATCTGAAGATACTTGGCCATGGAAGAGTCACAATCTGATTCCCTAATGGACGAGTGAAGGTGATCTCTAGGGTTATGCACATCCCAAGGTTGGCATGGAACATGCTTTCTATAAGTAAATTGATTGATGTAGGTGTGCAGGTTGTCTTCTTGAAAGAAGGATGCAAGATTACTAGAGGATCTATGGTGCTTGTGAAGGGTACTCAGAGAGGTACTCTATTTCAGCTGTAGGCATGCATTTCACAATGTAGTAGTTCTTTTGACTCAAAGAAAAGAGTTGTGGTCACTACATCCCCACCATTGGAACCAGTAGTGAAAAGATCTGTTGTATCAAATTCTGATGGTAGTGCATTTTGGGTACCTAAGGGTGCTCATTCTTTGGAAGTTAAGCTTCCTGCTGAGAAGATAATGTTATGGCATAAGAGACTTGGCCCCATTGGAGAGAAGGGTCTTAGAACCATGAAAAATAAAAACCTCATTGAGGGGTTAGATGATTGTAATCTCAATTTTGACTTTTGTGAACATTGTGTATATGGAAAGCAAAACCGTGTTTAGTTTTACTTGAGTTCTCATAAGTCTTCTGATGTATTGGATATTATTCATTCTGATGTGTTTGGTCTAGTTAATGTTCCTTCAATCTCTAAATATGTATATTTTGTATCTTTCCTAGATGATTATAGTAGGACATGGATTTATTTTCTCAGAAGCAAATCTAAGGTTTTTAGTTGGTTCAAAGTGTTTAAATCTTTTGTTGAGAATTAGACTAGTAAAAAGATTAAGTGTTTGAGAACTGACAACGGTGGTAAGTTCTATTCCACAGAATTCAATAAGTTTTGTAAAGAACATGGGATTGAAAGACATAAGACAACTCCATACACCCCACAACAAAATGAAGTTGAAGAGAGGATGAACTTGACACTAATGGAGAAGGCTAGGAGTATGCTTAGTGGAGCTAGCCTTGAATACAAGTTTTGGGCTGAAGCTGTTGCCACTGCTTGCTACTTGGTAAACATGTCTCCTACATCAACTCTTGTTGGTAAAACACCCATAGAGGTGTGGTCTGGTAAGAAGCCTTCAATAAAACATCTTTGTGTTTTTGGTTGTGAGGCATATGCTCATGTGCCTAGGGAGAAGAGTTCAAAATTAGAGAACAAAGCTATTAAGTGTATCTTCATTGGCTATGGTGTCGATATGAAAGGATACAAGATTTGGGATCCTGTGGCCAAGAAAGTGTTGTATAGAAGAAGTGTTATTTTCAGAGAGCTAACACCTTCTTCCACTATTCTACAACCAGAAGAGAAAGAAAAGAAAGAGGATGTGGTTCAATTTCCCACTACCCCTGTGAAGACTGAACCAACAAGCCTTGTGAGACCTGATGATGAGGAGAGTTGTAGTAGCTCTGAAAGCTTAGAAGAAGAAGAACCTCAACTTCAACCTTTAAGGAGGTCTACACGAATCAGAAAGCAACATGAGAGGTTTGGTTATACATTTCTTGATTCTAGTTATGCTTATGCTTTGCTTAGTAACACTGATGAGCCTGGAACTATGACAGAGGCTATGGGCATGAAAGATGCAGGTTCCTGGAAGGAGGCCATGGAAGATGAGATGGCTTCTTTAGAAAAGAATAAAACTTGGGACTTGGTGCCTTTGCCTGATGGACGGAAACCTTTTGGATGCAAATGGGTGTTCAAGAAGAAATTTGGTGCAAATGGTAGTGTTGAGAAGTATAAGGCCAGACTGGTTGCGAAGGGGTACTCACAAGTGGAGGGAATTGATCATGGTGAAATTTTCTCTCTCATTGCAAAGCTGACATATATTCAGTTCTTGTTATCTCTTGCAATAGCTTATGATTTAGAAGTAGAGAAGATGGATGTGAAGACAACATTCCTTCATGGTGACTTGGAGGAAGAGATTTATATGTCATAGCCAGAGCATTACATAGAAAAAGCTAAAGAAAATTTGGTTTGCAAGTTAAAGAAGTCTTTGTATAAATTGGAACAATCTCCTACGATGTGGTTGTTAGGGATCGCATGCAGAAGATATCAATTAAATGCAAATAAAGATTAAATAGAGGAATACAAATACATAGAAATAATAATAGTGAGAGACAAGTTTTAACATGGTTCACCCAAACTCAGGCTACATCCACCAATAGAGAGTCCAATATTATTATCCAGTAAATCAAACTGATTACAACCAGTAATCCTTGCAACTCAATACTGATGAAAAATGCTACAATACATCAACAAAAACCTTAACCCTTATCCTCTTTTATCAAGCCTTATGTCAGTTACAAAATAGGTTTTTTTTTATGTCAGCCAATAGAAAAATAACTTCTGACACCTTTATAAAATAATTTGGGGAAAACCACGTGATAAAAGTGGGCTAAATTTAACCTCCGAGTCTGATTAGGCTCCATATAACAACAATCTCCCACTTGGAGACTGATCAAACTCCACACCATATCATCTCACACTTGGAGACTGATCATAACACCACTGACCCTATAGCTCCCAATGGAAATACGCACCTAGACTCTGCTATTCTGATTTTATTATTTTTTAGTCTTGAAGACCAACCGAAGTTGAAGAGGAGCTCAACTTCTCCCTTATTACTAGCTTTGTAAACATATCCAGTGGATTTTCATCTATATAGATATTTTTCAGCTGTAACCATCCATCATCCAACACTGACCAGATGAAGTGATACCTTAGCTGTATGTGTTTGGTATTTAAATGCAAGACAAAATTCTTTGCAAGATGTATGGCACTTTAACTATCCGTAAACAAATAATTGTTAGCCTATTGTTTGCCCAATTCTTCCATGAAAGATTGCAGCTAGATCATCTCCTTGCTTGCCTTTATTGTAGCTACATACTCTGCCTCTGTGGTGGATAAAGGAACCACCTTTTGCAACATGGAGATCCAACTCACCATTGTCCCACCTATAGTAAAGACATAACCTATAGTACTCCACCTGGTATCAATATCCCTTGCCAAATATGAGTTTCCATAGCCCACTAAATCAATATTAGAGCCCCCAAAACATAAGTGTTTATTAGATGTAGCTCTCAAATATCTGAGAATCCATTTTACCGCATTGCTCCAATTCGAGGTGACTCATATACCTTCTATGACTCCAACATGTACAATATCCAGTCTCATGCATACCATGGCATACATTAAACTTCCTACAACTAAAGCATATGGTACCTTGGACATTTTTCCTTTCTCCTCTTATATCTTAGGACACATCTCCTTAGTTAATTTCAGATGACTAGGCAAATGTGTGCTAATAGCTTTTGCATTCTCCATATGGAATCTCTACAACACATTTTCAACATAATCAGCCTAAGATAGAGTCAATTTTCTATTCTTCCTATCTCTGCAAATTTTCATACCAAGGATTTATTTTTCTGCCCCCAAATCCTTCATAGAAAATGATTGTGCTAACTGTTGTTTTAACTCTCTTATGTGATCCATGTTAGACCCTGCTACAAGCATGTCATCAACATATAAACATAAAATAATGTAGCTATCATTATCCAACCTCTTAAAATAAACATAACTGTAAGAATTACACTGGCTATAGCCTTGCTCAGCCATAAAACTATCAAATTTCAAATACCATTGCTGAGGTGCTTGTTTCAAGCCATACAAACTGTTCTTCAATCTGCACACCAGTTTCTCTTTACCGTTGACCTCAAATCCTTGGGGCTATTCCATATATATCTCCTCCTCCAAATCACCATGGAGAAAAGTAGTTTTCACATATCTATTCCAAATGCAAATCATCAGTAGCCACAATACTTAAAACAGTACGAATAGAAGTCATCTTAACAACCGGAGAAAAAATCTTATCAAAATCAATACCTTTTTTCTGTGCAAATCCTTTTACAACTAACATGGATTTAAATATTTTCTTACCTCCATCTTCCTCTTTCAGCCTATAAACCCATTTGTTTGGTAAAGCCTTTTTTACCTACAGGCAACTTACATAATTCCCAAGTCTAATTTTTCATTAAGGAGTTCATTTCTTCTTTCACTGCAAGCTCCCACTGAACCTTTATATCCACTCTAGTTCACCAACATCTGTTAACAAAATAGAATACAAAGAGGGATAAAACCTTTTAGGAGGTCTACTTAGCCTTGTTGATCATCTAACATTCACTGGAGTTTGTGGTATTTCTTGTTGCTGTTGCGGAGCATGAGGAACTACTAGAACATCATTATCTGGAGTATCATCCAACACCACATAATCCTTTTCTTTCTTCTCATGCTGCTGCAACTGATCTTTGTATATCACCTTCCCATTGAATACAACATTCGTGCTTCTCACAATTTTTTGATTTTCAACATCCCAAAGCCTATAACCAAATTCATCAATGCCATATCCAACGAAGATACATATTTTTTATTTTGCATCCAGCTTGGTTCTATTTTCAGAATCTACATGTGCAACTGCTTCACATCTGAAGGTTTTGGGAAAAGAAAACTCATCTTCTTACTTGTCCATGCTTCCTCTAGAATACCACAGCCCAAAGGAATTGAAAGACCTTTATTAATTAAATATATAGCAATGTTGACAACCTCTGCCCACATGTTTAAAGGCAGCCCAACATGCAATCTCATGGTCCTTGCACACTCCATTATTGTCTTATTCATGCGCTCAACCACTCCATTTTCCTATGGAGTCCCTAGAACTATTTTTTGCCTACGAATTCCATTAAAGGAATAATAATCCTCAAATTCTTTGCTGCAATACTCACCACCATTATTAGATCTGAGACATTTTAAACTTTTACCCATCTCATTCTCAACCAAGCTTCTCCATTTCTTAAATGTTTCAAATACATCAGATTTCTGTCTAAGGAAAGAAATCCAAATTTTCCTAGTTGCATCATCTATGAATGAAACATAATACCAAGAGCCACCGGGAGAAGATACCTGAGCTGGTCCCCATACATCTGTATGCACAAGCTCCAACTTTTCATCTTTTTTTTGCTTCCCATCCTTGAGAAAACTAACTCTCTTTTGTTTGCCATACACACAACTTTCACAGAAATCTATATTAATACATTTTAGACCTGGTAAAACTTTCTTAGAATGAAGTACCTTCATACCTTTTTCACTCATATGCCCAAGTTTGTTATGTCATAGTGTTGTCTCAGAACCTACAACAACTGTTTCATTCTCCTCCTGCAAACCTGCAGCAACTATTCCTAAACCTGTTTAGTTTTTCTTTGCAACAACTAAAGTAAAAGGAACAGTATGACCTGTACAAAGATATAAGGTGCCTACTTTCACACCTATTTCTACAATTAAGGTACCTCTTGAAACCTTCCAATTTTTATCACTGAAAGTAACTATGCAACCTTCATCAGCTAGTTGCCCTGTTCAAATTAAATTCCTACTCAGCATTGGAACATACATTACCTCTTGTAGTAGCCAATGATTCCCATTCTGTAACTTAATCTTGATTCTTCCCTTTCCAATAATCTGATAGGGTTCATTATCTCCTAAATAAACTAGCCCAAAATCCCCTTGGACATAATCAAGAAAATAACTTCTATGGGGTGTAGCATGAAATGAGGCCCCTGAATCTAAAACCCATGAATCACCAGCATTATCTAGGGAAAGAATCAAAGAAACATCTTCAAATGTATTACTTACCACATTTGCCTCCTTATTTCCTTCTTGTTTGTCTCCTTTATTCTTCTGAGAACAACAATGTTTCTTCAGATGACCTGGTTTCCCATAGTACCAGCAATCCTTCTATCCTTTGGATGGGACCTCTTGTCCTTTGATTTTCCTTGTGACTTCCTATGACCTCTATAACCTTTTCCTCTCTCCTTTGATCTACCCCTGCTTTCTATATTCAAAACACTACTTGATGTGGCTCCACCTGAGCTTTTTTGATGCATTTCCTCGCTAAGGATAACACCAACAACATCATCAAATGTCAAAGTATTTGAACTAGAGACAGAGTTACTTACAACTATTACTAAGCTATTCCAGCTTTCTAGAAAAGAACATAATATCAAGAGAGCCCTCACCTCTTCATCAATACTTACTTTTACAAAAGTTAATTAACTGATAATCATATTAAACTCATTTAAATGATCTGTCATAGATCAACCTTCAATCATTTTTAGATTAAACAAATGCTTCATGAGAAATACCTTATTTGAGGTTGAGGGTTTTTCATACAATTTAGCCAAACCTTTCATCAGACCATCTGTTCTCTTTGCTTCCATTATATTGAAGGCCACCAATGGTGCCAGGCACAATCAAATAGTTCTTAGTGCCTTTTTGAACAAAAGATTCCAATCCTCATCAATCATTGTTGTTAGTTTCTTGGCTATTCCTTCCAACTACCTCCATAAATCCTTCTGATAGAGATAATCCTCCATCTGCATCATCTATAACTAATAGTTTTGCCCATTGAATTTATCTATATTCAATTTGCCCTCGTCTTCCATTGCTCCCACTCAACCGTGAGACCTTCCTATAGATGATAATCGAACACAACCCACTCTGATACCACTTGTTAGAGATTGCATGTAGAAGATATCAATTAAATGCAAATAAGGATTAAATAGAGGAATGAAAACACACAGAAAAAATAATAGCGAGAGACAAGTTTTAACATGGTTCACCCAAACTCAGGCTACATCCATCAATAGGGAGTCCAATATTATTATCCAGTAAATCAAACTGATTACAACTAGTAATCCTTGAAACTTAATACCACTACAAAATGCTACAATACATCAATAGAAACCCCAACCCTTAGCTTCTTTTATCAAGCCTTTTCTCAATTACAAAATAGGTTTTTTTAATGTCAGCTAATAGAAAAATAACTCCCAATGCCTTTATAAAATAATTTTGGGGGAAACTGTGCTGATAAAAGTGGGGTAAATTTAACTTCCGAGTCTGATTAGGCTCCATATAACAATAGTGGTACTTAAAGTTTGATGCCTTCATGTTGTCAATTAGATTTGTGAGATTGAAATCAAATCATTGTGTGTATTAGAAATTTGACAATGATCGTATTCTCATTATTGCACTATATGTTGATGATATGTTGCTGATTGGGAATGGTAAGAATATGATTTCTGATTTGAAGTCTCAGTTGTCAGCACAGTTTGAAATGAAAAACTTAGGGGTAGCCAGGAACATTCTGGGGATGGAAATTAGAAGAGACAGAGCAAATAGAAAACTTTGGTTAAGCCAAAGTAAGTATGTGAAGACCTTGTTGGATAGATTCAGCATGGCAGATTGCAGATCATTGTGTGTTCCTATTTCATTGGGGACAAAGTTATCTATTAATGATTGTCCAAAGTCTCCTTCTAAGATAGAGAATATGAGCAGAGTATCTTATTCTAGTGTTTTGGTAGTTTGATGTATTCTATGGTTTGTACAAGACCAGACATTGCCCAAGCAGTGGAAGTCCTTAGTCGGTTTATGGCTAATCGTGGACGGGTACACTAGGATGTAGTAAAGTGAGTGTTCAGATATTTGCGAGGTACTTCTGAGTATTCCTTATGTTATCATGGTCATCCTACAAGACCTTCACATTCTATATGTATTCATGGATTTGTGGATTCTGATTAGGCAGTTGACATTGACAGTAGGAGATCCACCAGTGCTTATGTATTTACTATGTTTGGTGGTGCTAATAGTTGGATGAGTAAGTGACAACCTATGGTTGCTTTATCCATAATAGACGCTGAGTATATGGCAGCAACTCATGCTTGTAAGGAAGCCATTTGGCTTAAGAGGTTGTGTTTAGATAATGGTGTTGATACAGGACAAATTACTATTTGTTGTGATAGTCAGAGCGTGATTTTCTTAGCAAAGAATCTAACTTTCCATGCTAGAAGATGAGAAGGTGATATTGGAGAAAGTAGACACTTTGAAGAATGTTGCAGATGTATTGACAAAACCAGTGGGCACAAAAAAGTTCAGATGGTGTTTGGAGTCTATGGGCCTCTTGACCCCTAACAGATAAATCTTGTCATTTCTTTTGGCTCTTGCAAGGTGTTCAACAAGTGGGATAATGTTGGGAAATAAGGTGTCTCAACATTTGCAATTTCCTAGCATTATTTATTTATTTGTATATTTATTTATTGCCTAATGTTGTAATTACTTGCACATTTAGTTTGGTCACATAGTTGAGGTGGCACAGTGACATATCATCTTACTTGGAATGTGACTTGAATGGTCAAGTCAAACCTACAAGGATTTGGGTGTCCCATTTGAGGTGGCACTAATATTCCATGTATCAACATCTTGTGGTTTGTGGAAGAAAATATTCCATATGACAGAATCTATGACACGTAAGAGCCAAGTTTGGAGATTCCTATGATGAGTGATGACAAGTGTCATTGAGTATCTTTACATGAGGCAAAGGCATCTTTGGGAAACCATGTTGGGCTATGACATGTTGTAATAGTAATATTCTATATTTAGCATTGTATGATGGATTCTCTTACAACATACAAGATTGTTGTGTTGCAGAAATTTATGACTGTTGTAAGATGCGTAAGAGCATCCGTCATAGTCTATTTTTAGCAGTGGAGAGCTCTATCTTAGGAAGTCAAATCTACCATGTTATGACAGATGTAAGAGATGTATTTATAGCTCAGACAAGTTCCCTTTAATGCAAGAAAATGGCCATGTGGCCATGGTGGACACCTATCCCAAGATGCTTCTAGAATTTGACTTGTATCTCTATAAAATGTGAAGTTTTGGAGTTGTAGTTGCATAGTGTTTTTACAGGTATTGTTATGCTGCCAGAATTACTCTAGAAATGATATTTGAAGACTCTTGGAATAACTTGCATTGCAAGTGTATTGTAAACCATTTCATATTTGATAATACATTGTGTAGGTTTTAGAGTGTGGGGTTTTTTACCTGAAAAGGTTTTCCCCATGATACATCTTGTGTCTACTTCTCTCTATCTACATTCTTTGTGTTTGTACTTTCTACTGTAATATATCTGATATATGTTTAATATTGCTGCAATTGTAAGGGTTAAATCAAATTTTCATACCTCTTCCATCATTAGATTAGTGTTGGAAGCATTTTTTGCACACCTAGCTTCCTTTCAGTTTGCATTGAGAAAAGTTAAAAAATCAAGTATTTTAGAGCATATTCGACATCACTTTTGCATTTGCTTTTTGCATAAGTTTTGGAAGATCTTGAAAATATGATTTGACACTCCTTTGCAAGATTACAAATGGCTTCTCAATATAATAATGCTAGGTTTGTTCCTAGGCCTCAATTAAAAAGAAGAGCCCCTAAGCTTGAAATAACATTCACACCCCATGACAAAGAAATGGTAAACACTGAAGGGCCTCTTTATATCACGGTAAAGATAACGGAACAACCTGTGCATGGAACACTCATAGATCCTAATTGCATGACAAATGTGGTCACGAAAGATTTCCTCCTTAAACATGAAATGGTACAAGAATCTTATGAACAGTCAAATTGTAGAATTAAAACACATAATGGAGCTTTAATGAAACCAATTGGCAAGATAACTCTAATGGTCTTGGTCTATGATAAAGTTATGGATCAATCATTTTATATAATCCCCTTATCTTACCTCTTCCATGTAAAACTTGGACATCCTTGGCTTAAAGATATGAATGCTATTCCTTCTACCATTCACAAATGTATGAAATTTCCTTTGCGTGGAGATATCCATACTATCTGTTGTAATGATTATCAACCTCCAGGTAAGGACAAGAACTTTATTCTTGACTACTTTTGGTTGCAACCTGAGACAAACCTGAGCCATGAAGAGATACAACTTTCATAGGATACATAAAATACAAAGGAAGACAACTACCTCGAGTGGCTAGGTCTCCTTTGCAACCAATAAGAGAAGAACAAGAAGTAACCATAAAACAAGATTATTATGGTTTTGATGAAATTTTTGGCATGAGAAATGTGGATAAGGAAAGGTCCCATAACCCACCTCATCCATGGAGAGATGGTATTTGTGTTGAGGTCCCTCCCCTATCATCCTTACATGGATCAAGAGGCTTTCATCGACAACAAAATATTCCACCAAGACCAATGAGATCTGAACATGGTGCTTCCTCCTCTACTGTACAAACTATGGAAAAACATAACAATGATGAAATAAGCAATAAGTCAAGAAGGAATAGACTAGCAAAAGAAAGCAGGAGGAGGAGACAAGCTTATGCCCAATAGATCACAAACGAACAAGAGAACATTCAACCTAACATTGAAACAAATCAAAAAGAGATCAGGGATGAACAAGTTGAAAACAATAAAAACAATTGGGCTTTGGTATGTTACACACCACTTTCATCTAGAATTCGGGATTGGGAGGATGATGATCTCCTCGATGATGACTTCTAGCATGGACCTCTCTATAGGTAAGTATCTCTAACCCTTTATCTCTCATGTTGTGCTTCCCCCATACTGTGCTATCTGTTGTTACGCCTCCTAGGATGACCCTTGATTCTCTTGTAAGGTCAAGGATACTAGGAGACCACCTCTATTGTGACCTTCTTCTATTTGTATCATCATTCTTCTATATCTCCTCTCCTCTGATTTCCTTGTTGTGTGTTGTGTCTTACGGACATAGCGTTGTGGTTGGTGAATTGGGGGCACCCTTGTATGTGACTATCCCTAAGGCACTTGTTTTCTTCTCTGATTTCTTGTTTACCTTCCTCTAGTGTTTCCATCTAGCAGGTGAATGACAAAAAACATATTATACTGATGTGGACCTAATGTCCCTTTCACGAGTAATAAAAAAATGGACCTAGTCCATATATGACGACGGGGTTGTTACATATTATCTGACGCTCCGCTAGTGGAATCAATCCATGATTTCTCTATCTTGATGTTGATGTCGATGTTATCTTATCTTTCTAACAACACTTTAACAATACTGTTGCTCTATGCACTTTCATGTAGTTGATCATATGCTTTGTTGTTTATCATGATTTGGAAACTAAAATTTTCCTTTTAGGGATGTGTTTGTGGGAACATTTGGTGATCGTAAAGTACATGTCACCTCTAGGGGGCATGGGATTTTCAAGATCTCATGTTCCCTTGTGTGTTTTCTTCCTACCTTAACGTGCTTGATATCAAAATGCGATATCAACCACCTTAAGGTGGGGGCATATATAAGGTAAGATGTTTGCTTTAGATCATAGTAAAGCATGTTTGATTAATCTGAAAATGAATCACAATCATTTAAGCCCTCTATAGAGGCTGGATATCAAGCATATCATTTTATCTTAAGCCCTCATCGTGAGGCGGGGATGGTGTATTTCTCAGAGAGATTGCATTATCCTGTCATTTTCAAAAGTCCCCATCGCGAGGCAGAGCGGTTCTGTGACTAACTCAACCCTTAAGTGTGTTTTGAGTGGTTGTTGTGGCAAAGCCCAATCATCAGTGTGTGCATATAATGTGCCTAAGATGGTGATGAACCTAGAAATAGTTTCACTCCATCGCTTGTCTACAGTGTTTTCTCCATGTCTTCCATGTGTGTGTGTATGGCGTGTTTATTCTCAAAGTGCAAGACCAATGGTGATGAGCTCCTCTACACTTTGGGATTTGTTTGGCGTGTTTGTTCTCAAGGTGCAAGACTAGTAGTGAATAGCTCCTCTACACCTTGGGATTTTGTTTTGCGTGTCTATTCTCAAAAAATGCAAGACTGATGATGAACAACTCCTCTACAATTTTTAGGATTTGTTTGTTTACTTTCCTTGTACTTGAATCTTGCATTTCATATGGAAAAATCAAAAAGAAAATAATCACTGCATTCATTGATTCTCTGTGCTTTGCATGTCTTCAATGTTGTATTCTCCATGTTTTGCGTGACCGTAACTATCTTCTCCATGTTTTGTGTGCCTGTTATTGTCTTCAATGTGTTTGGAGTGTCTTCTCCATGCTTGGCGTGTTTACTATGTTTGTTGACCTTACTTTAATGCATGTATTGGCCTTGCATTTAATACATACATTAAAGTGGGGGCTAAATGTTATGTCAGAAAAATGCACCCTTGGGGGCTTTTTCCTTTAAGGTTTAGCTCCCAAGTCTTTAGATTGCATTTAGAGCATCTTGAATGATAATTTAGACTCCCGATGAGAAAACCCTTGGGTCTTGTGACAAATAGGACCTAGGGGGTGCTAATTTAATGATGCTAGAACAAAGATATGGGAGTGGACAATGACACTAGCACCCTAGTCTAGCCCTATTTTGGGTTTGCCCTAAATTCAAATGTCAAGTTTGTGACCGCTATTTGGTTTCCAGGCTGACATCATAAGTTTCAAATATGAAATTATTGGCAGAAATCTTAGTAGTTGCATATATAATGATGTTTAGGTTGTCATTTTCAAACTAGAAGATATCTAGAGGATGTTTATGATTGAAAGCTATTGGCATACTTGTGATATTCATTGTGTTGCAGAGCATAGGATTGTTATTGTGTTTATTTTTGCAGCTTGGATTATATCTTCTCGTCATAGCATTAAAGAGCCTCTTCCTTCCATGAGAGCTTCATCATCAAGGTGACATCTATTGTGTTTTATCATTATCATTTCAATTTTTGCATCTATCCCACAAGGATATGCACTCTCTCTCTCTCTGACAATAGTGTTCAGAAGACTTGAATGTCTCTTTGGGGCTTGACTGAGGCAAGCATCTAAACACAACCCCCTCCCACACTCCTTGTGATTACTGGTTATAGGTGTCAGATCTGGAGAAAGTGGAGTTGCAAGGAAGAGGGGAAAACATTGAAGATTTAGGATCTAAAAATAAGAGGACACTATGCAGGATTCTTGGACTAGGGCACCATCAACCTTGTCCTCTGCATTTGAATCACTAGAAACTAAAGACATAGTAGAGATCAGTGTCAGAAGGAGATCAGGAATCCATAGAAAAATTAGTACCTTGGACTAGGGCGCCATCACCGTTGTCCCCGACTTTTCTGTTTTCTAGACTACGAAAAACAATGAGTTAAGGTTCTCTTCCCTTTGTCTAATTCCTATAGCATTTGTTATAATTCATAGATTTAATTATTGTTTTTCTTAAATTAGGGTTTCAAGAGCATAAAAGCATTCATAATTAGCAACATTATGTGATAACTTCTGAATTTCCCAGTAGAAAACCAAGTGTCAACCCAATCTGATAGATGACTCTCCTCTCGATACGAGAAGCACTCAATTGAAAATCCCTTTGAATGTTTTGTGGAAAAGAGGATTCAAACCAAAACAAACAATCCAAAAACCCCCCTTTTCATATAAAACAGTCCCATAGAAACCATCCAGACAGAAATTAAACTTCAAATCAATAATCATTTGATTTTTCAAAAATAAACAACTATAAAAATGAATGTAATTTAAAATTTACTAATCTGCCTCATACCCCCATCAAAGGCATGGAGCTATGAATCGCAGAGGATACACCATGCTCCATTGCCCTATGAACTTTGGGAGGTGTCTCTGTAGCCTGCATCATCTGAAAATAAAACAACATTGTTAGAATATATTAGGCTCATGATTCAAGATTCCAGTAACATCTCTTTGCAGCTCAGAATGTCTCTATTTTGACTCTATCCAAACATTTAGTGCCTATAACAGTCCTAAGTTTGTCCTAAACAACATTTCATCCTACACAACTCCCTTTATGACAATGCCTCTAATGATTATGACAATCATAGCTCATAAATGACAACAAATCTCCTTCACCAACTTGGTCATGCATTCTTGTACAATCATAATCTAGTCATTTTAACACAATTTTCAAAAGTTGCATGAAGGCTTTAAGGGTGCTTACTGTTGTAACAATCAAGGACTATCATGTTCATGAGAAATTATATTAGTAACAGTAGTGAGGGATGCCATGACAATCAAGTGGGTTATGGATGTTGTCATCATGATAGAATCCTAGGGTTTATTATTTTGTTATTCAAATATTGAAGATTCCTTGTTGAAACCCTAGGGTATTGTTTGAGATTATTATTCATTTTGAAAATGTTGTCATATGCATGTGTGTGACTATCAAGGTGGTGTAAATTTGAGTGTTGCCTATATGGAATATGGATTAGACAATTTGGTTGAAGTTTTTAGGCTATCCTAACAATCTTGTTAGTGTAAGGAAGTACCAATCTATCATCCAAGAATGCAAACATGCCACATACATGATGGACTATATAACTACTAAGAAGATTTTCCTTCAAGTCTTCCATATGGAAAATTGGTTACCATATGACTATTATGCCCAACAGTATAGTCATTAGTGACTGTCCATATTATTCTAGGGTCATATTTTAGGTTGCTAGACAAGTTTTGAAGGACTCTCTTGATGTTATTAAAGTTACAAAGTGTGGTCATCAGTGCAAACATGGTTATAAGCCTTTGAAATTGTCATTTCTCAATGCTAATTAGTTATTTATGACTGTTATAAATAGCACAGTCATGTTTTCAAATTGAAAATCATATGCTATAGATCTAGGGGATTGTCATCATGGGGGTTTTATTATCTTCATGGAATTGATTATTGATCCAATGATTGAGAATTTTCCCAATAAGACCTAATGTGCATGTTTCTTTCTATTACAATGGAAGAGGATTTGCCACTCAACAAGAACACGCATCATTCATTTTACAAAAGGACTATTATACAAAAGAGTTACCCAACCACCTTGTGACAGTCATATTACTAATTAGTTATAGGAGTCATAGCATAGATAATGGTCCAAGGCCCTATCATTGAGTTGAAGAAGCTATCCTTGTGCAAACTTTAAAGGTGCTTCCATGCAAATGTTGCATAAGACTATCCTAGATAGGACTATCATAAAAATGGTTATACATTTGTTTGACCTCATGTTTTGCTAGATTATTATCATTTATTGTTTAGGGATTGTTCATACACCTAACTCATGGTCCTCTCATCACAAGAACAATCTTGATAGCCGAATTAGTATGCAAAATACCATGTAGACTGCCCTAGAAGACTATCACAAATAAATCAACAATAGGACTATCATAAGTTTAGAGGCATCAATGGCATCATTTCCATCTGCTTGTCATGGCATTCCATGAGACCACATTTCTTTGAGGCATTTTTTCAAATAACTATATTGTAATTGAAATTTTTTCATCTATCAACATCTAGTTATTACTTATGCAATGTCTAGTAATGCTTTGAGTTTGAAAGATGTGCAATGCAATGTAATCAATGATATGAATATAAAATACAAAAATCTAATAAGTACAATTCATTAGTTAAACTATTTATTTTATTACCTGAGTGAAGCTTTGAACTCCACCACCACTGGCAGGTGTTGCCGTGAAATCTCCAAGATTAACCTATTCAACATCCAAAATTAGATATTAGAATACTATTCATATAACAATGCTATTCACATGTAATATTTATAATTCTTTACTAGTTACATACTCCGACAGTAGATGTTGTAGTGTAATATGCAAGTGGAGAATTGTTGAAAATTGCATCAACTCTGTGACCTTGAAATTTCATTAAAATCATCAAACTAAATTAGTTAATCTTGCATTTCAAAAATGAAATTTAATTAATTAAATTCAATGAACTTGCTAGGATTTACCTGAGTATCAAGACCAAAAGTCTCACTCAGGAGGGCATCTTTCATCACCATCTGCTTAGCTGCAGATGTAGCCTGTGCACCTGCATCTTGAATATCCGTGGGGTCATAACCATAGGCTAACCTGCAAGCTTGACAAGTATGGGGTGGAACCCTACTCCTCGAACTCTCCCCTAGCCCATGTTGTGCTACAGAACTAGCATGATCTATGATGCTCTGGGTCAAGGCACTAATGGACTGAAGTGTCTCGACCTCAACACTCTCCTTCACAATGGAAGGGATAGGCACATGCTCATGGGCTGGTCTAGCGAGTGCTTGTCTCGTTGGCCGTTGTGGGTCAACACGTGCCCCTGGTCTATCCTGTGCTGACCCCCCACCTCTACCCTAGAACTCCCACATATCAAAATAGTTTGGTACTTTAGTTTTGATAAACTCGTAGTAGAGTTTCCTCAAAAAATATTGTGGGACTTCATTATTGTTGCATGGAGGATGATCAAAAACCATCCACCACGTCTTCTCAAAATTGTACCTTATCACTTGGTTGTTGCACCAATGGATAGGGAACCTCTTGCATGTAAGGAGTAGAGGTTGATTTATTCGTGGGTCCGTGAAAATAAAATACAAGTCTAATTTTGTAATTTGTTCATTTTTAACTTGTTCATAGGATAACTTGTCTGCATAGAACTCTCTAAATTTTCTCCTCTTTTTTGACCAATTAGAGATTTGCTTTCTAATTGAATCTACATTTGATAACATATATTCAAGAGATTGAGCAAGTGTGGATCTATACAAGGTTGAAGTTGTAGGTTCTTTCAACCTTCCAATTATGACCTCAATTTGTTTTTTATTGTTTTCAATTTGCCCCATTATATTTTTTTGTGTTCCAAGGGCATATTGAGGAATGAATGGAGGTGTTTGTTGTTGGGGTTGTTCTTCAATAGGTATTTGTTGTTCACGTGATGGAGGATTTTGTGGATTTTCAGGAGGAGGAGGTGCATTATCAATTCCTATAAATTAAATAAATTTACATAAAAAACTACTTGAACCTACCTATTTAGCAACAAATTTACACAAGAAATCAAATAGAACTTACTCCTTCGGCCTCCCTGACATCATGGTAGAATTTTGATGATGAATCGACAAAAAATTGTTGACGATATACCCTTGGTTAATGCGAGTGTGCTCTACTTTCTCTCCAAGCTGTGGGTTTACTGTGAAATGTAGGGAAACAATGAAATGAAATGCAATTTTTTTTTTAAATAGAAGAGAATAACACGGTTGCATTATAACACACACGCTCGCATTATGGCTTAATCTTTTTTTTAAAAGTTAGCCACTTTTTACCCCCGCAACTTTTTGCACCCACCCTTCATGATCAGTAGATGTTTTGTTCTAGAAGGGTACTTCAAAGCAATATCTATTGTAACTGGAATCAAGCTTGTGAGCCCTTGATTGTAGCCTGCATGTTGTCAGATGTTATGTCAGAAAATGTCCCCTTGGGGGCTTTTCCCTCTTAAGGTTTAGCTCCTGGGTCCTTAGAATGCATTTAGAGCATCTTGCATGATAATTTTGAATCCTAATGAGAAAAAACTGAAGTCTTATGGAAAATAGGACCTACGGGTGATATTTTAATGATCCTTGAACAAAAATAGGAGGGTGGAGCTGGGCACTAGTGCCCTAGTCCTGCCATATTTTGGGTCTACCCTAAATTTTTATGTCAGTTTTATGACCGTTATTTGGGTCCTATGTCAACATCTCAAGTTTGAATTATGAAATTCTTAGTGGGAATCTTTGTAGTTTCATATATAAGCATGTTTAGGTTTCATTTGCAAACTAGATGGAAACTAGATGAACATTGTGAACTTGTGATTTTGATTCAAGGCATTCATAATGTTGGAGAGTAGTATTTTGTTGTTATTGTGTTTCTAATTTCAAATTTTGCTTCATCTTCTCATGGCATGAAGAACATCTTCCTCCCATGATATCTACACTACAAGGTGATATCTATTGTGTTTTTTATCATTTATCATTTGGATTTTGTCTCTATCCCACATGGATACACACTCTTATCTAACGATGTTCAGAAGACTTGAATGTCTCTCCTGGGCTTGACCAACTCAAGCCTCTAAACACCACAACCCCCTCCCACACTCCTTTGTGATTGCAGGTTATAGGTACCAAGTTTCATGGAGTGGAGTTGCTAAAAGGAGGTTTCATACAACAAAGATTTGAGATCTTAAAGAAAGATGACAAAGGTGAACATTTCGGGACAAGGGTGCTAGTGCCAGTGTCCTCCATCATTTTTGGGGTAGAAAAGGAAGATACAATGCAGATCAGTGTTAAAAGGAGATTCAAATCCTATGATGAAAACTATACCTTGGACTAGGGTGCTAGTTCCAGTGTCCCTGACTATTCCGCATTCTTAACTTAAAAAAATAGTGAGTTATTAATCTCTGTCCTTCACCTTAGTCTAAAAGGATTTGTCGTAATTCATTAATTTACTTACTATTTTGCTTATTTAGGGTTTTAAGAGTAAATTGAGCATTAAATTAAGATATTGTTTGATACATCTAAACTTCTACATCATTCTAAGTGGCAGCCCACCCTGATAGGTGATTGCTCTCACTTAGTGGAGATTTAACTTGGTTGATATGCCCTTGAATGTTTGGTGAGAAGGGAGGATTTGCCTTTGAAACCTAAACCAAAACATATCCACCCTTTTCAACCCTAAAATTTTTGGTGAACCCATGTTTTTGGACTTTTTCCACCTTGTTGAGTGTCATGCGATAGATTTACATTCATTCATCTTATTGCATTTGAAAAATTACAAAAAAATTGAAAAATTTGAAAAAATTGGCATCTTAGGCTTGCATGTTAGCATAATTTGAATTAATTGGCATTTAATTTAATTAAATTTTTGTTATTTTAATTATATATGATCTAAATTACATAAATTCATCATTTAGTGTTCACTTGCATTGCATTTTCATGCTTAAATTGTCAAAAATTGTTTGAAATTCTGCATTTTTTATAAAAACCTAGTTTTGCATTAGCTAGGGTTTCTAGTCAAAATCTTGTTTCAAATTTTACTACCCTTTTCAAACACTTACTATTACTTATTTATAATTTTAGTGTTGCATCATAGTGGTTTTCTTGCAAAATTTCATGTCTAGGTTTTGAAAAACTTGCATTTTCACTAGTTTGGGTTACTGTCTCTCTAGATTTGCACTACAAGCATGTTGTGAGGGAGTTTTCTGCATTAATTGGCTTTTATTAAGGTTATTATCTTCTTCCCCTCCTAAAATTACTTACAACACCCTTCCTATTAGGCATTTGCATTGAAAATTTGTGAAAATTTACATATTTTAGCTATATTTTCACTAGGGTTTGACTTGTCAACTCTCTAGATTGGCACTATAGGCATGTTGTTATGGATTTTATGGAATTAGGTGACTAATATTGCTGTTATAATATTCTTTCCATCACAACTTTCCTCACAACACCCCTTCGTTTACTCATTTACATTGAAAATTGGTGAAAAATCACATATTTTTTAGCATATTTTGACTTATCGACTCCTTAAATTTGCATCACAAGCATGTTGTGGAGAATATTTTTGCATAATTGGACTGTTATTAGGCATATCATTTGCTTCCCCTCTTGAAATTCTTTGCAACACCTTTTCTTTCATTCATTTGCATTGAAAAAGGTTGAAAAATCAAGCATTTTTAGGTCATATTCATACATCCTTTTGCATTGATTTCTTGCATAAGTGTTGAAAATATTTGAAATATGATTTGGAACTCATTTTAAAACATACACATGTCACCTTCATGTCATTTTTATATGGTATCTTTGCATGCATTTATCAAAGATCTTGATTTTGACAAATTTTTAACCCTCATGAGTGAACATCCTATGATATTAGAAAGCTTAACTGAGTTCATCTCCATGAGTAGCAATGAAAAGATAATTGTGATAGAACTTCTCCTATCGATTTAGTATCTACTACATGTGATAATGACATAAACTTGTCCTCTGATCATCCGTTCAAAAATGATTCCTCCCATGAAGATATGCTAGTACAAGATGATGAAATCAATGACACATTCCTTAAAACCACCCTATGAAACATTAGATGATAAAATGCTACCTCTCAAGAAGGATTCTTCATGGGTAGAAAATGAGTATTCAACTAATGATCACATGATGCATGAGGTCTCTAAGAATAATCTATTGAACACCCTATCTATAAGTAGAGAGACACAACCTTTGCACGACATCATGCCTCCTACAACTACAATAGAAGAATAAATATTTCATGATGTTGAGGACCCTATTGATGTGATAACACATGTACATGATGAGAAAATAAACAAACTTGACATCGAGCTAGCTAATTTTCAAGCATTTATGGAAAATGAAAGGATAGCAGGCCATTCTATACATGTGATTCATAACATAAGAGAGTTACTAAAAGAAGGAGAAGGTGGTGTTAGTGTACTCTGAGGCATAGAGTATATCATGCAAACTAATGTTATGTCACTATATAATCTAGATAATACTTTACCTTTCTTTCATTCCAATGCTCTCCCTGGCCAAGATGAAGCATCAGTGGATGAAGAAAGAGTTTCCACAGCGAATCCTTCTAGGTACAATAAAAAAGAACAACCCACATTAGAAGACCATCCTATTTATGACTACGATGAAGATGACTATCTAAACTATGATGAAATAATTGGCATGATAGAAGTGGATAAGGAAAATACTAAAGTATTACCTCATCCATGGAAAAATAGCATTGATTTAATTGTCAACAACGGTTAGTTTGGTTGTCCCTCCAGGTAAGTATCTCTAACCCTTTACCTCCATGTTGTGTTTCCCCCGTGATGTGTTACATGTTGTTTAGGCCTCCTAGAATGACCCTTGATACTCTCGTAAGGTCAAGGATACTGGGAGACTGCCTCTGTTGTGACCCGTCTTCTATTTGTATCATCATTCTTCTATATTGCTTCTCCTCTATTTTTATTGTTGTGTGTTGTGTCTTATGGACATAGCATTGTGGTTGGTGACTTGGGGGCACCCTCCTACGTGACTATCCCTAAGGCACTTGTTTCTCCTCTCTTGATTTATTTTTTACTTTCTTCTAGTGGTTCTATCTAGCTGGCGGATGATGAAAAACATATAACACTAATACGGACCTAGTGTCCCTTCAACAAGAAATTAAAAAATGGACCTAGTCTATACATGATGACGAGGTTGATATATATTATCTGATGCTTGGCTAGTCTAATCACTCCATGTGATATCTTGATGCTATCTTATCACACTTACAAAACATAACAATATTGCTGCTTTGTGCACTTTGTCTATCTTGGATCTTGCTTTCCTCAGCTCTTTATGTGAATGATTACATGCATTATTGATTATATGGATGCTAACTCCTTTTCTTCCAGGAAACTATGTGTTTGTGGGAACATATGGTGATCGTAAAGTACATGTCACCTCCAGGGGGCATGGGTTGTGCGAGAGCTCGTGTTCCCTTGTGTATTTTCTTCCTACCTTAACATGCTTGATATTGGTACATAATATCAACCACCTTAAGGTGAGGGCATATATAAGGTAAGCTGTCTAATATTAGATGCTAGCAAAGTGTGTTTGTAAAGCTTGAAATCTATTGTAATCATTTAAGCCCTTTGCGGAGGTGGGATATCATGTATATCCTTTTATTTTAAGCTCTTCTATGGAAGGCAGGGATGGTGTATTTCTCAAGGAGATTGCACATCCTGTCATTTTCTAAAAGTCCTCTGAGGAGGCAGGGTGGATCTAAGACTATCTTAACCCTTAGATGCATCTCTGGTGATTGTTGTGGCAAAGCCCAATCATTGTTGTGTGCCTGTAATGTGCCTAAGATGGCTATGAACCTAGCAATAGGTTTCTTCCATCACTTGTCTATCATCTTTTCTCTATGTCTTCCATGTGTGTGTGTATGGGATGTTTGTTCCCAAGCATAGTTTCAAGACTGGTGGCGATGAGCTCTTCCTTTTCTTTGGGATTTGTATGGCATGTTTGTTCTCAACTGTAGTTTCAAGACTAGTGGTGATGAGCTCCTCCTACACTTTGAGATTTGTTTGGAGTGTTTGCTGCCCCTTATGCAATTTCTGAAAGGAAGCTAGGTGTGCGGAAAACGCTTCCTACACTAATCTAATGAGGAGAGGGCTATGCAAATTCAACTTTATCCTAACTATTACAGCAATGTTAAACCATTAACATGAGATATTACAACAAAACACAAGAACCAGAAAGAAGACATAAGAGAGAGAGACAAGATATACGTGGGGAAAACCCTTACGGGTGAAAACCCCCACACTCCAAAACATAGTTCAAATGTATTACAGTAAACAATAATAGATTACAATACAGTTTCAGAGCCAATGCTCTTTCAGGAGTCTTCAAATGTCGAATCTGGAGATATTCCGGTAGCATAACAGTACTTGTACAAAAGTTATCTATCTCCCATCCAAGCACCTGTTTATATAGAGTTTACAAGGCAAATATGGAACCTTATAGAGATGCGCGTCCATCTTGGACTCATGCCCCAAAACCCATGCCTAAGGACACTTGTCCAACATCCCATCCCGAAGTGGGCACCTGGTCCCAAGATAGGTTACGACAGATACAGCCCCTGGACCCCGCAAGGGGCTACACCCCTTGACCCTATCTTGGGGGCGCTGCCCCCAAACCCCTATTAATTATTCAAGGGTGAAACTACGGCTGCCAAAGTTACCAAAATTTATCCTGTTGCATATACACAAGGTGCTAACTATGCCAACTCAACATGGGATAAATAAATACAACATTAGGAATTTGCAAAGGTTGAGACACCTTAATTCCCAACAGTTTCAAGATTGGTGGGATGAGCTCCTCTTGCATTTGGGTTCTGTGTTTACTTTCCTTGTACTTGCATTTGTATTTTATATATGAGAAAATGAAAAAAGAAAATAATCATTGCATTCACTATATTCACTATGTTTTGCCTGTCTTCAATGTTGTCTTCTTTGTGTTTTGCGTGAATGTAATTGTCTTCTCCATGTTTTGCATGCCTGTTATTGTCTTCAATGTGTTTGGCATGTCTTCACCACACTTGGCATGTTTCTTGTGTCTATTGACCATACTCTAATGCATGTATTGGCCTTACATTTATACATACATTAAAGTGGGGGCTAAATGTTATGTTAGAAAATGTCCCCTTGGGGGCTTTTCCCTCTTAAGGTTTAGCTCCTGGGTCCTTAGAATGCATTTAGAGCATCTTGCATGATAATTTTGAATCCCGATGAGAAAACCCTAAAGTATTATGGCAAATAGGACCTAGAGGGTGCTATTTTAATGATCCCTGAACAAAAATGGGAGGGTGGTCTTGGGCACTAGTGCCCTAGTCCTACTCTATTTTGGGTCTGCCCTAAATTTTTATGTTAGTTTAATGACCATTATTTGGGTCCTATGCTAACATCTAAAGTTTGAATTACAAAATTCTTAGTGTGAATCTTTGTAGTTACATATATAAGCATGTTTAGGTTTCATTTGCAAAAGTAGAAAACTAGATGAACATTGTGAACTTGTGATTTTGATTCAACACATTCATTGTGTTGCAGAGTAGTATTTTGTGTTTGTAATTGCAGATTTGGCTCGATCTCCTCATGGCATGAAGAACATCTTCCTCCCATGAGATCTACACTACAATGTGTTATCTATTGTGTTTTTTTATCATTTATCATTTAGATTTTGCCTCTATCCCATAGGGATATGCACTCTTATCTGACAATGGTGTTTGGAAGACCTGAATGTCTCTCTGGGGGTTGACCGAGGTAAGCCTCTAAACACCACAACCTCCTCCCACACTCCTTTGTGATTGCAAGTTATAGGTGTTGAGTTTCATGGAGTGGAGTTGTAGAAAGGAGGTTGCAGACAACAAGGATTCAGGATCTAAAAGAAAGAGGACAAAGGTCAACATTTCAGGACAAGGGCACTAGTGCCAGTGCCCTCCATCTTTTCTGAGGTAGAAATAGAACATACAGTATAGATCAGTGTCAAAAGGAGATTAAGATTTTGTGACAAAAATTGTACCTTGGACTAGGGCGCTAGTGCCAGTGTCCCTGACTATTCCATATTCTAAACTTTGGAAAATAGTGATTTATTAATCTCTATCCTTCACCTTAGTCTAAAAGAATTTGTCGTAATTCATTAATTTACTTACTATTTTTCTCCTTTAGGGTTTTAAAAGTAAATTGAGCATTAAATTGAGATATTGTTTGATACATTTGAACTTCCACATCATTCCAAGTGGCAACCCAACCTGATAGGTGATTGCTCTCGCTTAGTGGAGATTCAACTTGGTTGATATACCCTTGAATGTTTGGTGAGAAGGGAGGATTTGCCTTTGAAACCTAAACCAAAACATATCCACCCTTTTCAACCCTAAACATCAGCATATAAGCATTTTGAATATATGATCTATATTGAGCATTTGAATCTTCGATTGCATTCTATATTTGTGTTATTTCCATTGTGTTTACTCTAGCTGCATGGTTTGGACAGTTCACTCTATGAACCCTCCAACTGTGATTGCACCAATTTGGCATTTTTTAGTTAATGTTTTATTTCCAAAGTATTCATTGAAAAGTTTTAAAGTCCACAATCAAACAGTTCGTGACAACCTTTTGCCTTCAATTTTTTCCATTATGTTCTCATCAATTTCAAGTAACCTTTTTGGGGTTCTTGGATGTTTTATAATTTCATTAGGCTCATTTTCTTTTGGCAAAGGTCCTCTCTTATTATGTAATTTGGAGATATATTGATTTTGATTGTTTCATCCATGTTATCAATCTCATCAATGTTATAAATAATTGGATTATAGAGTGCAATTTCAATATCATGCGGTTCATATCCACCATCTTCAAGCATATGTCTAGATTGTTCTTCTTCTTTGTCCATGATATTACACTGATCAATAGGTGTTTCATAACATTTTGCAACATTTTCATTTGCAATATAATTGTCAATTTTATTCTTATCAAATATTTCATTATATTGAACATTAACACCTTAAATTTCCATGTCATTAGAGGGTAAATAAGAGACTTCACCTTCATGTGTATCCACCAATCCTTGTCTTCCAATCCTTTTTTCTTTATGATGACTATTTATCCTCAATAGAAGAAAAAATATCACCCTAATTATTGTTCAAAATAATCAAATTTTGTGTCTATAAGTGTAGAAAATATTTTTTTCTCTGTAATATGTAGAAATCACCAATTTCTTTAGAGAAAAGAGTCTATGGGGGTTGTTGTCAGGCCCAACAATCTTCTTTTTGTTTTTTTGGGCTTTTGGGTAACGGATATCCATTCCTAGTAGTGGATATTTGTTACCAGTAATAGATATTTGTTACCCAAACCTAAAATCCTTGGCTAATGGATATCCTGGTAATGGATGTCTATTCTATTAAATGGATATTCGTTACCTAGTCACACATTGCTAGGTAAAAAATATTTATTTATAATAACATATATCCTTTATTATAAAACTGGTTATTATAACTTGATATATGTTACCTAGTCACAAATTTCCAGGTAATGGATATCTGTTAATAAGGAATATATGTTACCTAGACATGAATTTCTAGGTAATGGATATCCATTAATAATGGATATTAGTTACCTCTACAAAAAATTATTATACCTTAGTAATGCCTTAGATTTAGGCTTGAGAGCGTCAAGATTGACTTTTCCTCTGCTCTAACGTGTTTAAAGGTTTCACCATCTTTTCCTAACTTCACCCTTTGTGTTAATGACTTTTTTATGCAAATTTGATGAAACAAAAAGGGTTTATTCAAGAAATTGTCAGCATTCTAAAAATATAATAAATGCTTGGTTATAATATTATTAAATAATTGTAATAATTTTCTACATAGAGTATGTCTGAAATCCTAATGGATGCACTTATTGAAAAACACCCATAACTCTCAAATCATTTCACCTTTTTCAAATCCAAAAGATGCATCACACTCTATACTTTTTTGGTTACAGGTTAAAAAAATTGAATTCTATACCTTTTTAGCAAGTTAGGTTGGCTAGAAAATTACTTTTTAGTTTTATAAAAATGTCAGTAAAAAATTCATAACCAATTATTTTCTTGGAAAAAAAATTCAAAACAATGTACGTCACATTTGAGCGTATGTCTTTTACTTATATTTAAAGATCCAAAAAAAAAATGCTCATACTTAGGTTGGCCGAAATGATAGCCACTTTTTTTTTTCAAAATATTTAGTAGCACTTCATTGAAATATTTATTTTTCACCAAAGAAATTTTTTTAGCCCATGAACTACATTCAATTCTCTACAAATTTTGTTCTTACATATATTTTCAAATTGTGTAGATAATCCATTCAAATTTTCACATGAAGTTTCTTAAGTTTGTATTTTAGTATTTTCATTACCACTTAGAGGTATTGTTTGGCCCATGATGATCCTACACTCACCCTAGTATAAAATTTTACGCAATCTCGTAATGGTTAGTCCAATGCTACACATAAATTTAAAATTTGCATACTATTTGAAGATTTTTTATTCAAGTTGTAGTTTACCTTGTCTTAACAATAGTTATGGCTTGCACTAGATTGAAGATTGTATAAGAAATATAATTTTAAGTAGGTATATGTCCACTACATGCATGGAGAGTTGGACCACAATGAAGAGGCTATTCAAGGTGACTGCAAGAAGTTGGGTCAACTTTTTGGCCAAAAAATGGAAGCATTTTCCCTAAAAATCAAAGTTTGTCATAGTTGGGGTAAAACTTTGAAGTACTCACACATAGAATATGAACATGGTGTAAAAATATGAAATACATGATTTTGTTTCTAATTTTATATATGTAATTTATTCTAATACCTAAATGATAAAAGTTGCTTTTGTATAAGATGTACAAAAGTGACCTTTTCAAAAAGTATGTTTTAGGCCTAAACATGCATGTGTACAAGCAACATAATTTAACCTAAATGAAAGTATTTTTTAAAATCCATTTGTGAAAATATGCATATGATGTTGAAGTTTCATCTAAATATTTTTATAATTTTTTAATGAATATTTTTTAATTAATTTTTTACAAGGCCTAAGCTGTTTTTTAAAACCCCTCATGTATAGACAACATAATTTGACCTAAAATAATTATAACATAATTTTTTTTCATTATATAAAGAATGATGTCTAGATTGGTCAAACATAATATTTTTCAAAAATAATTTGAAATAAAAAGTTCTTTTTTAAAGATAATGTGCTTGGTAAACTTTTTAACATGACTGGTGATGCTAGCACGACACGCCCTCCAGCTCCACAGTAATGATTTTTCCCAGAGCTATAAACCGGTGAGGCAACAACATGGGGGACCTCATCCCCTAGCAAGAACACTTTAAACCCACAAGCTCGTTGGCCCAAGGAAGGCATAAATTTTGTGATCTCATTCGCCCAGCGGGGGTTTGAACACTAGTGGCTGCCACTACAACTGAGTGACTTAACCACCGAACCATGCCCTTAATGGCAATTCGAAATCAAAAGTTATTAAAAAATAGTAATATATGTTATTTCAATTTTATGAGTCTCTTTGTTTAAAAATTAACTAATAAATAGAAAAATATGTTCAACACTATAAAAATTACATATTTCAAACCTAGACGTTGTCATCTGTAATGGATTTTAATTTCATCCAAAAATTATAAATTTTTTTTTGTCAAAGTTAGTTTCTACTCTTGATACTACCATGACATTATACTTGAAGGTCAAAGGCTTAGAGTTTGGTTTCCAAGTCTATTCCAAGACTAAAGCCAAAGCAAAAGTGTGGGTGTCAAATTTTAAATTTCAACAAACATTTACCTGCGATGAAATGCATACCCATTCTAGAAAATAATGGGTATGCATTCTAAAAGGAAATAGGTACCCATTCTAAAATAGAATGCATACACATTTAGAAATAGGTGTTACCCATTTCAATTGTATCCATTGTCAACCCAATTTAGCTTGTTAGAATAGGTACATGTTCCTAAATGGGTATGCATTACTAGCAGGTAACTGTTTAGGAATAATAGTCAAACCTAAAATGGGTACCCATTCTCCATAGGTATGAATTTAGGTTCAAGCTCCTATTCCTAAGAACATATGCACTTTTTGTTAATATGTGCCAGACAACTGAGAGGTGGGGGGGTGAATCAGTTGTCACAAAAACTTAAACAGTTTATGCAATTAAACATTCATCACTTATCCACAATTATTATGATTTAACAATGAGTGCATGAAATCAGAAACTTAACAACATCAAACACAAGAGACATCAAATTTATGTGGAAAACCCCAAGGTGGGGAAAAACCACACAGAAGATTAACTCTCAATATATATTGCAATCTTGAAATAGTGATGTTTAGGTTTGGTCACCCCACAGGCTTAAACATACAGGCTTACTGCCATGAAGAACAACTAGGTCTAGCAGACTCACTGCCTCAACCCTAAACCTAGAAAGATTACAATAAGGGTTGTTAAACCCTGAGGGCTGTTAAACCCTACTAATGGCTTACTGCCAGATTCACTTTCATGATCAAACACCTTTCTTTATTATGAATAAACAATTCCTTAGCTCTGCTCTTCCTCTGCCTTGCTCTTCCGCTTCTTTCCTCTGCCTCTGCTCTGCTTTGCCTTTGGACCTTTCTTAATCTATTCTCATTTTCGTTCAAGGACAACTTTTACATGACTCAACTACAAGAATTTATACACTACATCAACCTTGGAATGATCATCAAGGTCGGCATCAACCATTGGAACAATCTCCAAGGTCAGTATTACAAACATTTACAAAATAGGTCCTAACCTATTGCAACATTATGCAAAGGGAATGAAATGTGGATCAAGCCATGCCTTAGGAGGGACTCAAATATGATCTTCCATGCTACAACACACTTCCACAATCTTCTAGAGATCTCTGCAATCACTGGGATCAAACAGGTCAGCCAAGACTGGTTACACGCTATGTTATCTGGGAACAATCTTCACACACCATCTCAATTTCTTAACGCGGACCAAAGTCTAGATAGGAACATGATTAGGAGACATCTACAAGCATGCTATAATCATTATGAGAAACCATAGGAACCTTAACCACTTTATCGATAGGAATCTTCTCACCGAAACACATGAGCTTTACTGTCTTCAACTGTCATAAAAGAAGGATAGCTTGCAGACCACCAAACCACAAACCATTGCAACTATAGGCACTTATCATCATCCCAAACTTCCCTCTGGAACTACATAACAAAATACTTTCTTGCAGAGGAATGTGAAGCCAAATACTGTCTTCCTATCTCAACTGAACTTACAGACAAAGCAGGCTTCACTCTGGTGAACACAACTCACTCAAATCTTCATGTGGATGGCTCAGACCTGAAATGTAGCATCCTCAGACATACCTCTAACTTAATTCCAATCTACAGACCATGATTTTCAAGCATGACCAATTGTAGAGCAGTTTACTGGACTATTTTTCAGCATACAACTCACTGTCTGTACTGTACTTCTCTGTGGCTTACTTGTTTCTTTCAGAGAGGCTAATTTTCTCAATATCCTCAACATACAAGTCTTCTAAACAAGTAATGAAATAGGATATAGTTGACACCAATGACAACAAGAATATGTTGACATCAATGACAACACCAATTAGGCACATACTTGAAACAATCTCCCCCTTTGTCATTGAAGGCAACATATGATGTGAAAAACTACAATAGCCATCAAGACAAGATTCTCCCCCTTTCTATTTACACACTTGCACTCTTTGTTTCTCCAAAATTCTCCCCCTTTCTCTTACACATCTGCACTCTAATTTTTTCACATGACTTCTCTCCCCCTTTGACATCAATGGAAAAGGGCACATACTTGTAGTTTTCTACTCTGATCTAATCTCTCCTCTGAATTTTGTGACTACTCCCCCTTAGAAGTAGCCCTAAAAGGCATCAATCTAGACCTCTGAATGCCTCCAGACTGATGCACCATTATGCATCTTAGTTTAGAGTAGGAGGGGTGATGACCCCTAACTTTTCTCTGAGATACTCAAAAGTATCCTTGGGCAAAGGCTTGGTAAAAATGTCTGCAATCTGATCCTTGGTCAAAACATACTCCAAATTCACTTCATTCTCTATCACCTTTTCTCTCAAAAAATGATACCTAATGGATATGTACTTTGTCCTTAAATGCATCACTGGAATCTTTGATATATTGATGGCACTTGTATTGTCACAAAAGACTGTAATAGGTTATTCATACATAACTTTGATGTCCTTCAAAGTCTGCTTCATCCATAACACTTGAGTGCAACTGCATGCTATTGTAATGTATTCTACCTCTATAGTAGATAGGGCTATTGAATCCTATTTCTTGCTCAACCAAGATGCTAATCTTTTTCCCAAGAAGAATGCACCTCCACTTGTACTTTTTCTAGCATCCACATCTTCTTCCCAATCTACATTAGTATATGCATTAACAACAAAGTCACTGTCCATGGGGTAGCACAAACCATAATCTATTGTACCTTTTAAATATCTCAGAATTGTCTTGACTACCATCACATGTGATTCCTTGGGTTCTACCTAAAATCTTGCCACAAGACACACTGCATGCATTATGTCAGGTCTGGTTTGAGTTAGATAAAGTAATCCTCCAATCATATATCTATCCTTTTTTTAGTTTGCCAAGGATGAGTTATCATCTTTGCTCAACTTACAACCAGTTGTCATAGGTGTGCATACTAGTTTAGAGTCTTCCATTCCAAATTTCTTTAACAACTCTTTCACATACTTAGACTGAGAAATGAAGATACCCTTATCTGATTGACTTATTTGCAGGCCTAAAAAGAAGTTCATCTCTCCAAACATAGACATTTCAAATTCACTTTGCATTTCTCTAGCAAAAACTGAGCACATAGCTTCATTTTCTCCAAAAATAATATCATCAACAAAAACTACAACAATCAGAGTTTATTCATCATTGATCTTGAAGTAGAGGTTACTATATGTCGTACCTTTACTAAATCCTATTTGTACTAGGTACATGTCCAACCATGTATACCATGCCCTAGGAGTTTGCTTCAACCCATATAGTGCTTTCTGCAATCTGCATACCATGTTCCCTTTTTCTGATGACTGAAATCCTTCTGGTTGTTCAATATAGACTTCCTCTTCCAACTCTCCATTTAGGAAGGTAGACTTCACATCCATTTGATAAACCTTGAAATCTTTGTATGCTGGAAAAGCCAGAAACATCCTTATTGCTTCAATCCTTGTTATTGGAGAAAAAGTTTCTTCAAAGTCTATTCCTTCAACATGAGCGTATCCTTTGCATACCAATCATGCTTTGTTTCTTACTACTTCACCATTCTCATTCATTTTGTTTCTAAAGACCAGTTTTGTACCAATTACATTCTTGTCTCTCTATCTGCATCAATTCTTCTTCCATGGCCTTTATCCAATTCTCATCTTTGTATGCCTCATCCACAGTTTTAGGTTCAATCTTAGAGATCAGATAGAAATTTACTTGTTCTTCTACATCTTTTCTTCTGGTTAAGATCCATTTGCTCTTATCTCCTATGATTTTATTTTTAGAATGACTGATTCTTACATATCTTGGAGTTTTGGTAGCACTTACCGGAGCTTGTTCTTCTTCATCTGTGTTGTCTTCATGCTGCACCACTTCTGAAACATCTAGATCATTTGACTCCTATCCACTTGGTTCTGAAGACCTTTCTTTACACTCATCAACTTTGACATTTTCACTTTCAATGATTTTAGTCAGCCTCTTATTATAGCACCGGTAGGCCTTACTCTTGGTGGAGTAACCAAGAAAAATTCCTTCATCACATCTAACATCAAACTTGCCTAAATCTTCTTCTCTTTTGATATAACATCTACTACCAAAGACTTTGAAATATTTCATAGTAGGAACTCTACCATGCCACAATTCATAGGGAGTTTTTGAACTGTTACCTTTTACTTGAACTCTGCTTAGGATATATACTATAGTGTAAATTGCCTCTCTCCAATATGCTTCCAGAAGATGAGCTTCCTTCATCATGGTTCTAGTAGCGTCTTGAACTATTCTATTTTTCCTTTCAACAACTCCATTTTGTTGTGGAGTTCTAGGCGCAGATAGTTGTCTCTTTATTCTATGCTCTTCACAAAAGAAATTGAACTCATTTGATGTGAACTCTCCTCCTCTATCAGATCTCAAACATTTGATTTTAAAATCCATCTCATTTTCAACCATTGCCTTGAATGCCTTGAATTTATCTAGAGCTTCAGCTTTCTCTTTCAAAAAGGTGACCCAAGTCATTCTAGAATAATCATCAATGAGCAGTATGAAATACATGTCTCCTTGCAAACTTCTTACTTTAGTAGGTCCACACAAATCTGTAAGCACTAGCTCAAGTAGTCCTCCAACTAATTGATCCTTGCTTTTGAAACTTGTTCTTGTTTGTTTCCCAAAATGACACTTCTTGCAAACTGGATTAGCAGGCTTCACAAGCTTAGGAAAATCTCTAACAATCTATGTAGTACTTATCTTCATAATATTATCAAAATTTATGTGACACAGCCTTCTATGCCATAACTAACTTTCATCAATCTAAGTCAACAAGCAATAGTTTTCAGTTCCTTTCAAGTGATAGATATTACCTATGGTCTTCTTACCAGTTGCAATGACTGTTCTGGAGCTTTCCTTGATCTTGCATCCATTTTCCTTGAATCTTAAGTCATAGCCCTTGTCACACATCTGATCCACACCCAGAAGATTGTGCTTTAATCCTTTCACATATAAGACATCTTCAGTATTATGCTTTCCATCAAAAGAAATAGATCTTTTTTCACAAATCCTACTAGCTATGTCATCTCCAAACCTAACTAGTCCACCATCATATCTTTCCAAACTTACAAACTTACCTTTGTCACCAGTCATGTGGTGAGAGAAACCACTATCAATAACCCATTCACCTTTGTCCTTGATGACCTGAGTAGCCAAAGCACTTTCCATTGGTTTTTCTTCCTTCATACAGCTAGAAGAATTAGTTTAATAGCAATGAAAAAGCATTCATTTATAGAGGAATTAGCATTATCTGGTTCACCATTATCTGACACTCCTTCATCATCATCAAAATCTTCAACGTAATAACACTTCTTTTGGGTCCCAGGCCTATTCTCATATCTTCTTCTATTTCTTTCAATTCTTTTAGGACATCTGGAAGCAAAATGACCTACTTTACCACAAGAAAAACATTTGAAAGGTAATTTGCCTTTATACTTACTAGATCCTCTTTGCACCCTTTCCACAAAGTTGGCTTCAACTTCATCTATCTCATCATCAAATTCTACCTTATACTTTTCTGATCTGGAAGTACTTCCAAGAGTAATAGGTTTGAAGGCAGTCTCAACTTTTGGCAAAGTGATGAAGGGGGTAAATCATAAAACACAACAACAGAAATAGAATCTAGAAAATAGAATATTCCTTTATTGATCTGGGAAACTCATTACATTACAGAAGCTCAATTACAATCCGAGGAATCAATCCTCCATAGGCTGCAACACACTACAGCTACACCTCACCAGGCTCTGGAATCTCTGGCCTTCTGTAACCCCAAATTAGCTAGGGTTTATGTTTTCCCACCTATTCTTGACTCCACACTTGCTCCCTTAACTCTACTACTGCCCAGGGTTCCCAAAATAGTCATAAATAGCACTTTTTGGCAGCCTCCAACTAAAATTTGAAATTTGCAACTCCCTCCAAAAGTAGGTCAACTTCCGGGAAGCAAAACTTTTGATTCGGGTGTCCGATTGATGAACTGTTTTAAGTACCGAAAAGCTCGCGATGTGAAATATCACACCAAAATTTGTAAATGGATTTATGTCAACTTTTTAGGACATTATGGGATGTTTTAGTGCCTCATATCTTGTTTTAGAAATTTTCAGGGGCTTTTCAGAAAACAAAAACTTTAATATCTTTCAGCTCACAAATGATCTTTGCCTGATTCCTTCGCCAAAGGTCTTATATTTCTGTTATGTAACTTTCTGTAAGTTTTCACTTCAATCCATGCCCAAATGCAAACTTTCCTAAAATGGCAAGTACACTTTCTAAAATAGGCAGGTTGCTATTTTTAGCAGTTTTGGAAAAATTGCAAGTCCTACATCACTATTTTGGATATTATGGAACCAAAAACACTAATTATGGAAAGAAATGAAAATAACTACAATGATTTTGAATTAACTTCTTTTTGGGTGATGCAAGATTTCCCTTACATCACTGGATGCTCCTATACCAGACACCCAGGGTAATTTGAGAAGTGACCCTATCACGTCTAAGATGTTTGTGTGAGGAAAACCCAAATGGTCAACCTCTACCTTAGACAACCAAGAAGAATCTTCAATAGGCCTTCCTTTCCATTTTACAAAATATTCTTCATATTTCTTGTTCCAAGTACTTCCCACACGGCTATCCAAGATCTCTTCTATCTCCTCCATTGAAGTAGATGCCGGAATACTCCACTGCATTTCTATTGGTCCAGCCTCTGTTCCACCTTCATGATATTCTGATAAATCAGCAATGTTGAAAATAGGGGAAATATTGATCCCACTTGGCAGCTCTACCTCATATGCATTTCTTGAATCATGCTTCTTTAGGATTCTACATGGTCCAAATTTCTTCATTTTCAACTTATTGTATGTTCCAATTGGGAACCTTTCTTTTCTCAAGTGAACCATGACTTCATCTCCTACCTGGAACTCCTTATACCTCCTCTTCTAATTTGCCTTAGCCTTGTACTGAATATTCATCTTATTAATGTGCTTTCTCACCTCTTCATGCAAATTCTTCAGATGTTCTGCAAAGTCTTCAGCTTTAGCACTTGTCTTTTCTCCTTTGTCCAGCTTCCTCAACTCAGAAGCATTTCTCAGGCTATTGCCATATACAATCTAGAATGGTGATTTACTAGTACTCCTATTGATAGAATTGTTGTAAGCAAATTCTGCCTGTGGTAAAATCAAATCCCATCCCTTGGCCTTATCTCCTACTAAGCATTATAGCAGGTTACCCAAACTCCTATTCACCACTTCCGTCTATCCATCAGTCTGTGAATGGTGTGCAGAACTAAACTTCAAATTTCTCTTCAACTTCTTCCATAATGTCCTCTAGAAATAACCAACAAACTTGGTATCGCGATCTGAAACTATGCTCTTCGGTAGACTGTGTAATCTCACCACCTCCCTGAAAAATAACTCTGTAATATGAACAGCATCATTAGTCTTCTTGCAAGGAATAAAATGTGCCATCTTTGAAAATCTGTCCACCACCACAAAAATGGAATCATGTCCTCTCTGTGTCCTTGGTAAACCAAGAACAAAATCCATACTAATATCATCCCATGGATTCTCTGGTATAAGTAATGGCTAATATAGACCTGTATTCTGACTTGCTCCTTTCGCCATCTGACATACTCAGCAACTCTGCACAAATTTCCTCACATCCTGCTGCAACTGTGACCAATAATAATTTTCACCAACATTAGCAATGGTCTTATCTCAACCAAAGTGTCCATCCAATCCTCCACTATGCTTCTCCTTAATTAGGTTCTCTCTCATGGAACTCCTTGGAATGCACAACTAGCTTCCTCTAAACAACATGCCATCTTGGATTATGAAATCCAACCATTTTGTCCTATCCAAAGTAACAGGTTCCAAACAAGCTTTCCAGGCCTCTGTAAAATTTGGATCTTTAGGATACAAACTTTTGAGCTCATCGAACCCAACAACCTCTATCTTCATTTCTGTCAACAAACTTTGCCTTCTGCTCAAGGCATCTGCAACTCTGTTGGACTTCCCACTCCTGTGGTTCAAAACAAAAGTATAGCTCTACAAAAACTCAACCCATTTTAAATGCCTTTGGTTTAACTTTCCTTGACTATTAAGATACTGCAAATCCTGATGATCAGTATATAGAACAAACTCCTTTGGCAACAAATAATGTCTCCATTTCTTCAAAGCCTGAACTATTGCATAAAACTCCTGATCATAAACAAAATACTTTTTCTTGGCATCATTAAGCTTCTCAATAAAATAGGCAATGGGCTTATCTTCTTGACTCAAAACTGCTCTTATAGCACCACCACTAGCATCACAATCTACCTGAAATACCTTATTGATATCTGGAAGTGCCAAAACATGTTTCTTTGTGACTTTTTACTTCAATGTATAAAAGCTTTTATCTACTCCTTTAGTCCATCTAAATTCTTTTCTATCCCCTCTCATTATCTCAGTTAGGGGTGCACAAATGCTATTGAAATTCTTGATAAACTTTCTATAAAAACTTGTCAAACCATGAAAAGATCTTACCTCGGAAGCACTCCTCGATGTAGGCCATTTAATAATAGCCCTCACCTTCTTTGGGTCCATCTTAAGACCTTCCTCTAAGACAACAAATCCCAGGTATACCAACTGCTTTGCAAAACTACACTTCTTTAGATTAATCAACAACTTCTCCTCCCTCAGCTTCTCTAAAACTCTTATGATATGCATCAGATGCTCATCCCAAGTCTTACTAAAAATAAAATATCATCTAAATAGACAATAACAAAACTTCCCAAAAATTCTTTCAGTACCTCGTTCATGAGTCGCATGAATGTGCTCGATGCATTGGTTAGCCCAAATGGCATAACTAACCACTCATACAAACCATCCTTTGTCTTGAAGGTTGTCTTCCATTCATCTCCTCTTTGATTTGGATATGGTGATACCCACTCTTCAGGTCAATCTTTGTGAAGTACTTGGCTCCACTCAAATAATCCATTATGTCATCCATTCTTGGCAATGGAAACCTGTACTTAATCGTGATCTTATTTATGGCTCGAGAATTTGTACACATTCTCCACTCTCCATCTTTCTTTGGTGCTAGTACTATAGGTACCACACAGGGACTTAGGCTCTCTCTTATCAATCCCTTTCTCAACAACTCCTGAACTTGTCTATTCAACTCTTCACTCTCACCTGGAGTCATTCTATGGGATACCTTATTCAGCAAGCTGGCTCCTAATATCAAATCCATTTGATGACTTATCTTCCTTACTGGTGGTAAACCCTCTGGTACATTATTAGAGATAATGTCCTGAAATTCCTCCAATGGATCTAAAACTTCTACTAGTACATCTTCACATTTCTCTTAACTAATCTTAGGAATCAACGCAAAGCAATGACACTCATGCTTCATACCCTTGAAAAAATTTCTACCATCTACCAAGCAAATTCTGGCAGTACTACATACCTTTTCTTCCACCTCCTTCAATGGCTTCAACTTGTGATGAACTCCATTCTTTGTTAGGGAATATGTGTTTGCACGGCCATCATGGACAACGTTCCTATCATACTGCCATGGCCTCCCCAACAACATATGACATGCATCCATCGGTATGATATCACACAACACCTCATCATGGTAGTCCCCAATCTTGAACTTCACTAAACACTGCTCATTGACCAAATCTTGGTGGTCCTTCTGCAACCATGTAATCTGATATGGATGCGGATGCTTTCTTCTTATCAACTTCAACTTGTTAACCATCTCCTCTGAAACAAGATTGTCAGTACTTCCACTATCAATAATAATGTCACAACACTTACCTTCACATTTACACCTTGTGCGGAATAAACTCTTCCTCTGATTGGGTTCTTTCTCCTCATTCAGCAAAGTTCTTTTGACAACCAGGGTTTCTCCCCTTTCAACATCTTCAGAATGCTCAGATTGTGCATCTTCATCTACATGTGCAACTCATGCATCACCTTCAGGTCTTCTATTTGTTCTTCCTTGATGTTGTGGACACTCATATGCTCAATGCCCTTCTTCTCCACATTGGAAATAGGTTCCTCTGAAACCTCCTCTTCCAGGTCCTTGACCAGGTCTGCCTCTTCCTCTTGCTCTTTGCTCACCATTGTTCTAGTCACAAGGGTGGTAGGTATTATCTCCTCTCTGATTTCGAATGGTGCCAGCTTCTTCACTTTTCTTTGCATCTTCATTTCGGCCCCCATAGGGTCTTCCACCAATCCTTCTGCCTTGACCTCTTCCCCTTTGCTTGCTATCAAATCTTTTATTTAGCTTCTCTTCCACCTTCAGGGAAAACTAGTATGCATCTTCTATGGTGGTCATTTTGACCAAGCTCAGCACCTCTTGAATACTCGGATTCAACCCATTAATGTAATGGGCTACCTTCTCCTTGTTGGGATTTGCATGGCCTATCCTAATAGTAATCTTATAAAACTCTTATGTATACTCCTTGACAGACTTGTTACCTTGCTTTAGTCCTTGTAGCTTCTTCAACAACTCCATCTCATTGTCCACAGGAATGAACTGCTTCTTCAGTTTATCCACCATCTAATCCCATCTGGTGATCTTTCCTTTTCCTCTTCTATTCCTCTCTAATTGGACCTCCTTCCACCAAATATTGGCATGGCCCTTCAACTTTGTTTTTACAAACTTGACCCGATCTGGGTCCTCCACATCTTCATACTTGAAATACTCCTCCATGTCATTGATCTAATCAATAAGCTGTTCCAGATTCAAATCTCCAGAATATGTAGAAACTTTGATCCTGGGCCTCTTTCTGATCTTCAAAATGGTCCTCAACAACCTAACTTCTATAGGATCTCCTCTAGCTTCTTGTTCTTCATTAGATAGCTCTTCCTTAGCTTCATCTTCACTTTCTTCTCTTGTTCTCGGGTCAAACCCTCTTCGTAGCTCCTCTTGCAATGCATCAATTTGCCTTTACAGGGCTCTAAAACCCTCTTCCGTCAAAGTATTCCTCCCAATACGATTTCTTCATAGAGGCATCTTGATCTCCATAGCAAACCCACAACCTTAGGTCCTAGTGCATACTACCTCATAGTCGGTGATCTGTCTACACACTCAGGAACCCTTGCTCTGATACCTCTTGATGAAGGGGGTAAATCATAAAACACACAACAATAGAAATAGAATATAGAAAATAGAATATTTCTTTATTGATCTGGGCAACTCATTACATTACAAAAGCTCAATTACAATCCGAGGAATCAATCCTCCATAGGCTGCAACACACTACAACTACACCTCACCAGACTCTAGAATCTTTGACCTTCTATAACCCCAAATCAGCTAGGGTTTCTATTTTCCCGCCTATTCTTGACTCCACACTTGCCCCCTTAACTCTACTACTACCCAGGGTTCCCAAAATAGTCATAAATAGCACTTTTTGGTGGCCTCTAACTAAATTTTAAAATTTGCAACTCCCTCCAAAAGTAGGTCAACTTCCGGGAAGCATAACTTTTGATCCAGGTGTTTGATTGATGAACTGTTTTAAGCACCGGAAACCTCACGATGTGAACTATCACACCAAAAATCTGTAAATAGATTTGTGTCAACTTTTTAGGATGTTATGGGATGTTTTAGTCCCTCATATCTCATTTCAAAAATTTTTAGGGGCTTTTCAGAAAACAAAAACTTTAATATCTTTCAGCTCACAAATGATCTTTGCCTGATTCCTTCGCCAAAGGTCTTATATTTTTGTTATGTAATTTTCTGTAAGTTTTCTCTTCAATCCATACCCAAATACAAACTTTCCTAAAATGGTAGGTACACTTTCCAAAACAGGCAGGTGGCTATTTTTGGTAGGTTGCTAGTTTTGGAAAAACTAAAAGTCCTACATCATTATTATGGATATTATGGAACTAGAAACACTAATTATGGAAAGAAATGAAAACTACAATGATTTTGAATTAACTTCTTTTTGGGTGATGCAAGATTGCCCTTACACCACTGGATGCTCCTACATCACAAAGCATCATCTAACTCCCTCATTTCAAAAGCAGTAAGCTTACCAAGCAACTGATCCCTATTAACTATATGTACTTGCATGAATTCTTCTATCGCGACCACCTTGTGACAGTAGGACTTGGGCAGAGATCTGAGTAATTTTGTGACAATTTGCTTTTCATCGAGAGTTCCACCTATGTATTTTATCCCTGTAACAAGTTCATCAACTCTTTGCATAAATACTGATATGTTTTCATCATTGTTCATCTTCAAGCTTTCATATTTCACTTTCAGACTTTGTAACTTGGCTTCCTTCACAGAGTCATCTCCTTCATACAGTTTTTTCAACTTTTCCCATACCTTATTTGCAGTTTCAAGATCTACCACTTTTGTCAGTATTGAGTCGGTTAATGAGCTTAGCAGAGCATCCCTTGCCTTGATATCTATCTCATATTCTTTGATTTCATCTTTAGTCATCAAACCATTTTGAGGTATGACGTATTCTATTTCTACAGCCTTCCAAACTTTGATACCAAGAGAAAGAAGATGTCTTTTCATCTAAGCCTTCCAGAGAACATAATTAGTTCCATCAAAATGTGGTGCTTCCTTCTTGTAAGACATTTTGGATCTTCCTCAAGCTGTTAAACTTTCTTCAGAGGAACTTAGCTCTGATACCAATTGTTTATATGCGCCAGACAACTGAGAGGGGGGGGGGGTGAATCAGTTGTCACAAAAACTTAAACACTTTCTATAATTAAACATTCATCACTTATCCATAATTATTATGATTTAACAATGAGTGCATGAAATTAGAAACTTAACAACATCAAACACAAGAGACACCAGATTTACGTGGAAAACCCCAAGGTGGGGAAAAAACATAAAGAGGATTAACTCTCAATATATATTGCAATCTTGAAATAGTGATGTTCAGGCTTGGTCACCCTACGAGCCTAAACATACTCGCTTATTGCCATGAAGAACACCTAGGTCTAGTAGACTTGCTACCTCAACCCTAAGCCTAGCAAGATTACAATAAGGGATATTAAACATTGAGGACTGTTAAACCCTACTGGTGGGTTACAGCAAGATTCACTATCATGATCAAACACCTTTCTTTATTGTGAATAAACAATTCCTCAGCTCAGCTCTTCCTCTGCCCTGCTCTTCCTCTGCTCTGCTCTTGCTCTTCTTTCCTCTACCTCTGCTCTACTCTGCCTTTGGACCTTTATTAATGTATTCTCATTTTCACTCAAGGACAATTTTTCCATGACTCAACTACAAGAATTTATACACTACATCAACCTTGGAATGCTCATCAAGGTCAGCATCAACCATTGGAACAATCTCCAAGGTCGATGTTACAAACATTTACAAAATATGTCCTAACCTATTGCAACATCATGTAAAGGGAATGAAATGTAGATCACACCATGCCTTAGCTGGGACTCAAACATTATCTTGCACGCAACAACACTCTTACATAATCTTCTAGAGATCTCCGCAATCACCGGGATCAACCAGGTCGGCCAAGACTAGTTACACACTACATTATCTGGGAACAGTCTTCACACACCATCTCAATTTCTTAACATAGACCAAAGTCTAGATAGGAACATTATTAGGAGACATCCACAAGCACACTATAATAATCAGGAGCAACCGCATGAACCTTAACCACTTTATCCATAGGAATCTTCTCACTGGAACATATGAGCTTTACTGTCTTCAACCATCATAAAAGAAGGATAGCTTGCGGACCACCAAACCATGAACCATTGCAACTATAGGTACTTGTCATCATCCCAGACTTCCCTCTAAAATCGCATAACAAAATACTTTCTTGAGGAGGAATGCGAAGCCAAATACTATCTTCCTAAGTCAACTGAACTTACGGACAAAGCAAGCTTCACTCAGGTGAACACAACTCACTCAGATCTTCATGTGAATAGCTCACACCCAAAATTTAGCATCCTCAAACATACCTCTAACTTACTTCCAATCTACAGACCATGATCTTGAAGTAGGAACAAATGCAGAGTAGTTTACCAAACTGTTCTTCAGCATACAACTTATTGTTTGTACTGCACTTCTCTGTGGCTTACTTGTTTCTTCTAGAGAGGCTAATTTTCTCAATATCCTCAACATACAAGTCTTCTAAACAAGTAATGGAATAGGATACAGTTGACACCAATGACAACAAGAATATGTTGACATCAATGACAACACCGATTAGGCATATACTTGCAACACTTTTTACAAAATTCATACACATTCTTGTTGAGAATATTTTTACCCACGATGCTTCCACTAAAAGTTGACCCAAGTTGTTGCACTCACCCTTCAAATGTCTTCATGACACTCTAGAATATTTATTTGGTACTAGGGAGGACTTGATTTGAGCAAGATAATGAATATAAAAGGATTTTTGGATTTTGATTATGTCACATCCCTAATTTTGACTATGTTTTACTTTTTACTTGTATGTAATTAGTAGATAATTTTGCTTGATTTAATTATTTGATGTTATATGAAAATGTCAGGATAAATCAATGATTTCATGAGTCTGAGTTTATATTCATAGAATTTAGACATGTGATTATAAATTATCATGATTATTTATTCATGAGGTATATGGGTTAACTAATGATATACTAATCTGATTTTGGTGATTGCAAGTTGTATTTGGGAAACAGGTTTTCCACTCTCCAAGAAAGAGAGGGAGAGCATCATCAAAGAGAAGTGAATAGACGTATGGAAATAACATGTTGTTTCCATCTAAGTCTTGTGTTGCATAGTTTAATGAACCTTGTCAGTTTGGTAAGTTGAGTTTAACTTTATTGGTCTTAGTTAGTTTTCGATTCAACAATTGTTGATTTGACATCAAAATCCTTTAGCATAGGTTCTATCAAAAACCAAAAAGGGTTAGTATGAGCATCGATAAGATGTAGTCGATAGCCGATATTTTCCTGATATACTTTATATTCAAGAGAGAATATATATGTTAGTGGTTAACTATCTCATCTTTGGTAATTTTTGATTGAAATTCCTTTATGGTACATTCTATCAGGTAAATTATGTTTGTCTATTATGCTATATACATACGAGAGAGAGGGGGAGAATACCTCAACCCCATTCTCATATCTTGTCAAGAGTTTGAAAACAACATAAGGTATATGTTGTGTATGCTTTGTTTACGATGATATATATATATATATATTTGTATATATATATATATATTTGTATATATATATATATATATTTGTATATCTATAAAGTTTGATATTTAAATGAGACCTTTTGTGTTAAGGTCGATAACTTCTTTATGAAAGTGGTTAAGAGTTAATGTTATGCAAGTTGCTTTGTACTACATGGTTCTTCGACTCTTTTTACTCTCAACTATTTTAGAGAATGGAGTATCCTTTTGACTAGGTTTTGAGTGGTCTTTAATGACCGTCATCTCCATTTGTTTGAATTCTATTGTGGAAAATTATGACTAGCATTATTATTAGGAATGGTGGAATGCGGTTAAAAGACCAGTGCTCTATTTATCATTGTGGATGAGTTCTTTGGTGATACATATAGACTTAGATGCACATGACGAGAGACACATAATAAGCAAAGAACTTTGTACAAAGCCTATCAGGGATGAATGATGATAGAGAAGAAGGTTTTCAAAGCTCGTTGTTGAAGGAAAGAGGTGGTTAAAGGATCGATATGAGTCTTGTTTGCACTATCAATTTATTAGGTTCTTTTCTTCTTTTGAAAATGTTATTTTGTGTTTGAGAAAAAGATAGATTTTATATCTCTATGTTTTGAGAAAACCGATAGCTTATTATCTCTTTATTTTGAGAAATCGATAGGATATATGTTATTACTATGCTTTGAGAATTCAAGAGTTTGGGATATTTTAGCTATATAAGAAGCTGATAGCGTAGTCTATCACCATGATATTGTGAAACCTTTTAACTAAGAGGAACACTGTGTAAGAAGACTGTTTAAATTATACTTGTTCTAGTAGGACAATGAGGCCGAATAGCCTTACACTCTTCATATTTATGGTTAAAACTAGCAGAACTAAACTCTTTTGACTTATCTTACTGAAAGAAGAACTCTGTAGTTCATTTTGAATTATAATATGGTAAGTCTTTGTAGGCCAAATGATTGGAGAGACATAGCCTGTGATAGGTTGAAAAGTCTAGTAACACAGTAGGTTAGCTACTAGATTTAGTTAGCAAACTTTTACAGTTAGAGAAGTCAGTTGGCACTAAGCATTAGAACTTTTGATGCTAATGATAAATTAATCTAGTCATGTTTGAACTCTTTGAATTACTTGAGAACTTTGGTTGTCCTTAAGTTATTTTTCACTTAGGATAGCAATGAATACAATGTTGTTTAGTTTCTCCTAAAACTTAATGGAATCTATCTTTAGACTTTAAACTGAGCCTCTCGAGATCATTGTAATGAGTCTTAGAAGTTAATACTAGAAGTTTTGATAAATATATTTCTTTTATCTCTTATCTCTTTTTAGTTTTATTGTTTTTCAATCCAAGACTTCAAGAAAATGTTTCTCTTATTCTAAAAGTGTATAGAAATGAATTTAGATATCATAAGAATTACTTGAAGCTATGTTAAATATTTATATATTAACATATATGTCTATTCAACTAGATTATGTATTTCCATTATGCAAAGATGGTGTTCTATCATTCTTAATCTTTCTATGTTGGTGAACAAAAGGTGACCATTAGGTCAAAGACATCATTACTTTATTATCTATCTATGCTCATATCCTTTATTAGATTAAAAGATTGAATTTAGCTAAGAATTCTTATGCTTTTGTTAGTCTCTATTAATACTTGACATAAAGGAAGATAAACCTTGTGTATTATGTTTTTAGAGAAAAGGTGAATTCGATCAATGACCAAGTAGTCAATATTTGACGAGTGGTTATCTTATTCACACTATATTATGGATATAATTTATTATTTTTAAGGGTATTTTGATATGGCAAAGTATTGAATAGGGATGTTAAGAACCCTATATTTTACCCCAAAGAGTTAAGAAATCTTTAACTCTCAAGTCAATATGATATTGAGTTAGTCTATTGTGTACTTTGTTCGATAGATAAAAAGTTGAGAAACCATAGATCAAGACATTATTAAGAGACTAAGAAGAATTATGTTGTTAGAAAGTCAATACTAGTTATATATGTAGGAATACAATGGATCACTGAGAGGGGGGGTGAATCCGTGATCTTATAAAACTAGTTCATTCATCAACTTTGTAAAAACAATCACCAACATCAATATGCAAAAGACATCAAGAGATTAGAATCATACAAATAGAACCATAACATAAGATGTAAAGTGGAAAACCTTAAATAGAGAAAAACCACTATCCAAACTCACCAAAACTTTATTAGGTCTCATTGACCAAAATCTCACTGATTACATACATGCCTCACTGGCTAGGATCACACTAATCACATACATGCCGCATTGGCTAGGATCTCATTGATCACATCAACTCCAATCTCAACACAGGAAGATAAACACAAAGTACTACTCTGTTTACATTGATACCAATTGTTATAGATGGTTTCTATAACTCATTTGTTCAAACACCTTATCTCTCCTATATTGACACACATACATCAACACCACCTTTTTTTTACTTACAAACATCAACCCTACTTGCATACATAAAAGATAGTATTCTTTACAAGAAACTCCTTATATCACCAATAAGATACAAGACTGAAAGTATACATTAATATTATCACCAATCGCACTCAATCACTCAATACTTATCCCTCCTTGTACACTTGGATCTTTACAATCAAACCCTTATCTCATCAAACATGAAAAGGACTTAAACTAATATTGAAATGAATAAGAAACTTCTCAATCTTTGTACACATCTTGACAGATCCTCTTTGAATGAATAAACACAAGAAGACTCTTACACAACCATGTCCTTCACACAACACAAACATACTAAACTTAAGAAAAAACAAAGGATACCTGATACTTCATTGCCCTCTGCAATCAATAACGCTCTAATTCTATAGCAAAGATATTGTTATCAAACCCTGATATCATTTCTGCCTCGGTCATCATTATATTCTTCTTTCAGTGGTATTGAAAGTCTTCATCTACACATCAACCTCCTTTGTCAATTCTGTATATATATATATATATATATATATATATATATATATATATATAACATTTGTGTTCACATAGAGGTCTTCACAGTTATACGTACATCTTCATAACAATATACACACTAGTAGAAAAATAGAAATAAATGACTAAAAAAATACCAAAAATTGGTCATGTGATCATTAGTTTGGTCACGTGACCATTGGTAGTTTATTGTCAGTCATTTATCTTGAGACCAAATTTATGACCAAACAAATTTTAGTCATTAATTTGGTAGTATATTTAGTCATCAATTTGGTAGTATATTTGGTAATTTGGTAGTATATTTAGTCATTGTAATCATTAATTTATGTCAATTGGTAGTATATTTAGTCATTTATTTAGTCACTGATTTCTGTCCATTGGTAGTAAGTATATTTAGGAATTTGTATTAACTAATTTCCATCCATTGGTAGTATATTTGATCATTTTAATCATTATTTTTCTGTCAATTGGTCATATATAAATAACTAGTACATGATAAACATCAACTATGCCATTTTTTGTTGATAAACTTCAACAAATCTGCTCAAAGGATTGAAACAAGAATGCTGGAAAATAATTCACTGTATATTTAAACTATATATAAAATATGTTACAAAGAACTCATTTATCAACAAATTTTCTCAAAGGATTGAAACAACAATGTTGGAAAATAATTCACTGTATATAAAATATGTTACAAAGAACTCTATATATAGAGTTTTGGAGACATAATCTTTCTGCAGTATGCAAACTGCTGATTTATTATGCTTTTAAAACTGAAAAAATATAACTGAATAAACCTAGCTTGTCAAATCGGTATACTCCAGACCACCTGTAATAATAAAAGCAGAGAGAATGATAGAGTTGTCAATTGAATCAGTAATTTTTTTCCTTCACGTGTGCCCCTCTGGAATTCACACTCACGAGACTCTACCTAATAATTTCCTTGAACTCTTTCCTATGGATAGATTGGCATAAATTGAAGTCTGCCTCGACTAGCTCGATGTATATCTTATTGTTCACAAATGACAATTTGTAATGTATAAACACATATCATAAACTACAGAGAAATCCTAAGTGACGTGGCTTGATAAACAAGCCTTTGTTACTATTACTGAAATGGGTTTCTGTAGTTTGTTTACCTGTACAATGACTTTCCAATCCAAACATCGTCTGTGCCAACTGTTTAATGTACCTTCTAGTCTCAATCCATGGTGGACTAGCATACCATGGAAAATTTAGAGCATACTCAACCTAACAATATTCCCCATGACGTCAAAATTGGTATCAAAACATTGTAAACCGAAACAAAGAGGTTTCGTTAGGGAAGCATATAAAATTAGCACCTTAACACATATGTGTAACACCTTAAGAAAGGTAAATGACATATCTGTAAAATAAAAAAAATCTTATCTTTCCCTTTTAGATCGATGAGAATAACACATGGTAATAGTAATTCCTCATGACCTTGAGATTTACATAGAAATAAAAATTTTCTTTGAGAAAACAATATACATACAAAAAGATCGACACCATAGAATAAACAAGAAAAAGATGATGTACAGAAATGCAAAGTCTTGTAGATAAAACTAAGCCTTGCCTTCCATTCTAGCATGCGTGATTTCAATGCAAGCATCGACAAAATCATCATCTATGAAATCACAAGACAAGATCTGCAAACGATCGCCATACCCTTTCTTAAACGCAACCAGGAAAGCATCGTACTCTTCACCTCCACAGTGCAGGAGGTTTGTGTGGATGCCTGGATCTGTAACACAAATTCTTAAATAATGAAACAGAAAAAACCTATACAAAGAAATTAAATAAAGAATATAGAAAAATAATAAAAAATAATCGGATCGTTATTTCCACACGAAGACATTCCATGTATTTGACTTAAATTTAAAGTGCCTTAATGAGATTTTTTTTAAACATCTTGGATCATTAGTCTTTTTCTTTCTGAGTATGTTGCCAGTTGTGACTTTCAAGGTCCGATGCCTCTCCACATTTTATTTTTTGGGTGGGTGCCTAGCATGGTAGATATATAATGCCTCACTGAAAACCTTGCTTTCCGTCAGCAGAGGAAATGCCAAGATAGACGACTTTTCCACGATGGCTGCCAATTCTTCACTATGCAAAAAGTTCATTGACTCAGCCATATCTCTGGCAAGGCAATATTTCTTTGATAGTCTCGATCTCGACTGGGAGTATCCTCAAACCTTGGCGGACATGGAAAATTGGGGATAACTATTCACAAAATGGAAAGCTGCGGTGCATGAAGAGGCCATAACCTCCACCAAGGATCCCCTATTGCTCACCGCCGCCATCTATTTCTCAAACCAATTCTTTCAGTGGGGTGTAGTTAGGGTTTCAACGAATGGGCGCCAAAATGAAATGAAAATTTTTGCACCCATATGATTAAAATAGGTTTGGCGCCCATATTATAATATATTATAATATTATATTATATAATATTAAATTTATTTTAATATTATATTATTCTATAATATTATAATATATTATAATATAAATATTATAATATTATACAATATATATATAATATATATATATTATGTTATATAATATCATATTATATTATAATATATTATATTATATTATATTGTATTGTAATATAATATATTATTATTATATTATATTATATTGTCATTTGAGATCACTAAAGCTTCATAGAGACCATATTCATACTATATCCCAGAAGGCCTATAGAGCTTATGTTCATCATCCTAAACAAACTCCCTAAACCCTAAATCCTAAACCCTAAACCTGAAACCTGAAACCCTAAACCTGAAACCCAAAACCTAAAACCTTAAAACTAAAACCTGAAACACTAAACCCTAAACCTAGAACGCTAAACACTAAACCCTAAACCATAAACACTAAACCCTTAACACTAAACCCTAAACCTTAAACCCTATACACTAAACCCTAAACCCTAAATGCTAAACACCAAACCCTAAACCCTAAAGCCTAAACCCTAAACACTAAACACTAATCTCTAAACCCTAAACCCTAAACTTGAAACCCTAAACACTAAACCCTAAACCCTAAACACTAAATCCTAAACCCTAAACCTTAAACCCTAAACACTAAAACCTAAACGCTAAACCCTAACTCAAAACCCTAAACCTAAAACCCTAAACTCTTAACCCTAAACCCTAAACCCTAAACACTAAACCATAAACCCTAAACCATAAACCCTAAACACTAAACCCTAAGCCCTAAATCCAAACCCAAAACCCAAAACCTGAAACCCTAAACCCTTCACCCTAAACCTTAAACCCAAAACCCTAAACCCTAAACCCTAAACTCAAAACCCTAAACTTGAAAACCCAAACATGAAACTTGAAACTCTAAACACTAAACCCTAAACCTTAACTCAAAACCCTAAACAAGAAACCCTAAACACTTAACAGTAAACCCTAAACCCTAAACCCTAAACACTATACCCTAAACACTAAACCATAAACCATAAATTCCAAACCCTAAACACTAAATCCTAAACCCTAAACCCTAAACCCTAAACAATAAACCCTAAAGCCTAAACACTAAACTCCAAACCCTAAACGCTAAACCCTAAACCCTAAACCCTAAACCTAAAACCCCAAACACTAAACCCTAAACCCTAAACCCTAAACACTAAACCCTAAACCCTAAACACTAAACCCTAAGCCCTAAACCCAAAATGCTTAACCCTAAACCCTAAACACTAAACCCTAAACCTGAAACCTGAAACCCTAAACCCTAAACCCTAAACACTAAAACCTAAACCCTAAACCCTAAACCTTAAACCTGAAGCCCTTAACCCTAAACCCTAACCCTAAACCCTAAACCCTTAACCCTTAACCCTAAACACTAAATGCTAAACTCTAAGCCTAAAACCTAAAACCCTAAACCCTAAACCCTAAATGACCTAAATACTAAACCCTAAACCCTAACACGAAACCCTAAACCTTAAACCCTAAACCCTATAACCTAAACCCTAAACACTAAACACTAAACCCTAAACCTGAAACCCTAAACCCTAAACCCTATAACTAAAGTGAACTAAACTCATGCACGACAAGGAAAAAACTTATAATTTTAATTATAAAATCATGAAATTATATTATAGTATAATTATTCATTATTATAATATTTAAATAATATGAAATATTACTAAATTATATTTAACTTAAATTATATAATTACTTTGTTATATAAGTTATAAATTATACAATTTAAGTTATTAAATTATATAATTTAAATTAATTTAATTTAAATTAGTTTAACTTAAATTAATTTAACTTAAATTATACTTGTGCATACTAGACTTGGAAAATTAAATAGTTTATCAATATTATAGTATATTTAAAAGTTTTATAATTAATAATTTTGTCTTTATTTTATTTGTATCTATCCAATTTGTCTATTTTCTTTTCTTATTTTTTTTTTTTTGGTATATTTCATATTGTATGATTTGTCTTTTTTCTTCTTAACCCTTTGTTCAATCCTTTCTCTCTCTTTATTCCTTTGGTCTAAGCGGACATTTATTGTCTTGCCTTGTATTGTCTTTGAATTCATGGATTATGATCAAATTGGAAAGAAAAAAGAATAGAGGAGTAATCATCATTTATTTACTCATTTTTATTTGTCTGACCAATTATTTAGTTGTGTTTTTTGCCCAATGACCAAATTAGTCATTTATATAGTCATTTCAATCGATGACAAAAATAGTCATTTATTTAGTCATTTATAGTTGTGTTGCAAAAAGTTTTAGTCACGTGACTAAAAGTTTGGTCACATGACTAAAATTTTTTGTCACATGACTAAAAGTTTTAGTCACCTTGTCATTTATTTTCCATATTTCTACTAGTGATAGTGTTCCCTCTGACATCATTCCTCATGTTTTCTTGCTTACATAAAAAACCACTTTCTCAAGGGATCTTTGAACCAATATACATACTACATATCAATACTTTATACTTTTCATAACATCCACCCCTTACTCTATAACTAAAGTAGAAAACCCTTTCGTTTGATTGAAAAATAATAACACTGTGCTCAAAGAAAGTTACAACAACCCTAACTGCACTACTACGTGCATATACTCGTCAACTTCATTACAGGAGGAAAGAGCATTGAGATTTAAACAGGTTTAAATTATAACCATCTATTTCATGCTTTGTGCTTAGACAATATTGAATGTAAACCTTAGATTATTCTTTGGCGCACATTCTTACTTCTATAACTAAAGAATCTAGTGGGCCTTATGAAGAGGGGCCAGTTGCCCCATGAGGGCGACCCACTCAATGTTGTAACTTAAGTTGCCTTCAACCTGCTATTATAGGTCAACATTAAAACATAAAAAAAGTGCACTTCCCGTCATAAAGGAACTACAAAGTTTGCATTATAAGCTTTAGAGAAAACTTTAGGGTTTAGTCTTAGAGCTTAGGAACCCTTAGGGTTTTAGGCTATTTAGGTATTAGGTCTTCATGAAATTCTTCATGGAATTGATAAACCCTAGTACTTAGCATTAAGACTTTGATCACCAATATTCTGTAGAGACATAATAAAACTCCTTTGACATCAATGCCTTTGATGTTGACATCAATGATGAATAAATGACCTAAATATCAACAAACACTGTCAAACTGAAGAATAGTGAGCTACCTATCAATAGAACTCACTGTGATACAATAGAACTCACTTTGATATCTACAACAAACCCTATAATAACACTTCACAACTCCACAGCTACTTCACTTCCTTTGCATCAAGCACCACCTAACTTCAACACCATGAATGATGGGTATATGCACAAAGATGAGGGACCCAAAAGTCACCACATGACTTTTTGGTCCCATACAAGTCATAACACGAGCTTGTTATAACATGCTCACATTATAATGCACTCGCATTATGGCTCGGTATTATCGAGCTTATAACATGATTACGTTATAAGGTGACTCGCGTTATAACACGAGCACATTTTGCATGCTCTCTCTCTCTCTCTCTTGCATTGGAGTTTGAATCACCTATGTCATTTCTGAGAGAGAGATATATACTCTCTCTCTCTCTTGCATTGGAGTTTGAATCACCTATGTCATTTCTGAGAGAGAGATATACTCTCTCTCTCTCTCCTAAACCCTAAATAATGCCCCTAAACACTAACTCATAACCCCTAAAACCTAAATCCTAAACTGGAGGAATGCTAAACCTCTATCTCCCTATCTCTCCATTATCTCCTTATATCTATCATCCCTCTACCTCTAAATATCTCTCCCTATCTCTCTGGACATTCTCTCTCTCTCTCTCTCTCTCTCTCTCTCTCTCTCTCTCTCTCTCTCTCTCTCTCTCTCCCTTATCGGCGAAGGAAATGGAAACAAGAAAACTAGGACTCTCTCTCTCTCTCTCTATATATATATATCCCCTATCTCTCCCCTCTCCCTCTTCCTCCCTCTCCCTTATCCACAAAGAAAATGGAAACAAGAAAACTAGGACATGCAAAGAGGGATGAGGATATAAATTTGGAGGATGAAATAGAAACACTTGATAAAATGAAAGTTTATTAGATGGCAAGAATGATGAGAGGAGAGGTGGAAAATAGTAAAATAGGGGAAATTGGTGGGCATCTAAAGGGAAATTAGAAAGGAAAAAGAAAACTAGGAGGTAGATAGGTGAGAGAGAGAGAGACGTGTTTAGGCTCTCTCTCTGTCTCTCCTAAACCCTAAATAATGCTCCTAAACACAACCCGTAAACCCTAAATCCTAAATCCTAAACTAGAGGAACACTAAACCTCTATCTCCCTATCTCTCCATTATCTCTGTATCTCTATCATCCCTCTACCTCTAAATCTCTCTCCCTATCTCTCTAGACATTTGCTCACTTTCTATATCCCTATTTCTCCCCTCTATATCCTCTATCTCTCCCTATCTATATCCTCTCTCTCTAACTATCAATCTCTCTGTATCTCCCTATCTCTTGCCTCTCTCTCTCCCATATCATTCCTCTATCTCCCTATCTCTCCCCTCTATCTCTCCCTCTCCCTTATCGGTGAAGGAAATGGAAACAAGAAAATTAGGACTCTCTCTCTCTCTCCCCTCCATCTCCCCCCTCTCCCTCTTCCTCCCTCTCCCTCTCCCTTATCCACAAAGAAAATGGAAACAAGAAAACTAGGACATGCAAAGAGGGATGAGGATATAAATTTGGAGGATGAAATAGAAACACATGATAAAATGAAAGTTTTTTAGATGGGAAGAATGATGAGAGGAGAGGTGGAAAATAGTAAAATAGGGGGAATTGGTGGGCATCTAAAGGGAAATTAGAAAGGAAAAAGAAAACTAGGAGGTAGATAGGTGAGAGAGAGAGACGTGTTTAGGGTCTCTCTCACTCTCTCTCTCTCTCTCTGAGAGGTAGAGAGGGATACGGAGAAAGTGATATATAGGGAGGGAGGGAGAGAGAGAGAGAGAGAGAGAGAGAGAGAGAGAGAGAGAGAGAGAGAGAGAGAGAGAGAGAGAGAGAGAGTTTTATTTTTTCCATTTCCTTCATCGATAAGGGAAAAGGAGAGATAGTGAAATAGAGGAATGATAAGGGAGAAGGAGCTAAGAGAGAGAGAGAGAGAGAGAGAGAGAGAGAGAGAGAGAGAGAGAGAGAGAGAGAGAGAGAGAGAGAGAGAGAGAGAAGGGAGATATAGAGAGATAGAGGTTTGGGGTTGCTCATGTTTAGGTTTTAGAGGTTAGTGGTTATGATTTAGGGGCATTATTAAGGGTTTAGGAGTTCAGAGAGAGAGAGAGTGCTTTTGACATGTAACCCTAAATTGGTAAACCCTAAATAATGCCCCTAAACCATAAACTCAAGAAACCCTAAATAATTCCCCTACAACCTAAACCCAAGAAACCCTAAATCTCTATCTCTCTATCTTTATCATCCCTCTACCTCTCAATCTCTCTTCCTAAACTTAAGCAACCCTAAAGAATTCCCCAAAACCCTAAACACCTCTCTCTCTCTCTCCAGATAGAAAGTGAGGGACATGTCCAGAGACATAGGGAGAGAGACTGAGAGGTAGAGGGATGATAGAGATAGGGAGATAGGGGCAAGATAGGGAGATAGGGGCAAGATAGGGAGATAGAGGTTTAGGGTTTCTTAGGTTTAGGGTTGCTCAAGTTTAAGGCTTAGTGTTTAGAGCTTAGGAGCATTATTTAGGTGTTAAGGTTTGGAGGTGTTTAGTGTGAAATTGTAGACTTGTCTAAACTAGGTCAAATACCACAATCTCACTACTAAGCATTGGGAGGACAAGGACTGAGCTTGTGAACAAGCTTCTAATCACTTTGTTTGTCCCTTACGCTCATGTGGTTATGAAACCTAAGGCCCTAATCAATATTTTATCAAGTGTTTTCCTTTCAACCAAGTAAAACCCTAATTATGACTTATATCTAAAATATACGGAAACTAATGAAGCAACTAGCAAAATTAATCATAGGAGTATAGAGATAGAGTTTCAAAGACAGTGTACCTAGATTTTGAGGGCTACATGGACTAGCACGCCTGCTCCAGTGTCCTAAAAGTTTCTACATAGGAAAATCTTCTGCACAGGGTGTTTGAGACTACTAAAAGGCTTCCAAATCCTGGAATAAACCCTTGGTTGGACTAGGGCACCTGCTTCAATGTCCCACAAGTCTCAGAATCTAAAAATCTGAAAGTATCTCGCGACTGTATCTGTAATAGCCTTCTTTCTGTAGCTTCTTTCCACCGAAACCTGCAAAACATGATCTGCACCTACAAAAGGAGAATGTTGTGGCTATATAAAACCTTGCCTCAGTCAAGCCCCATCTTTGGTATTTCTACCTCACCAATAGCTAGACATAAAGATTTACAGAAGTGTGTGCAAACCTAACAATATGTGTATGCATAAAATCAAACCCTATATGTCTCAATCAAGGGAAGATCAACAACTTGCTTTGCATCAATAAACACATAGAACATCACCTCAAGGAGATGAGATAAATGAAGACTTGCATGAACAAGAAGGAGAATTAGCAGTGTTTGTGGAGGATCTCCAAGATTACTGTTGGAGGCTTCAACCCTTCTCCCGATCATGCAAAGGGTGTACAAACTCTAGGAAGAGCAAGATAGACTCAAGATCTTGATTCATGATCCTCATCCATTGTCTCCAAGATAGCAAATACAAAATACTTTCAAGAGCTTCAACAAGTCACTGATCTTCAATGGCAATCATAGCAAAGTTTTGGCATCAAGCTTGCATAAGAATTGTGTGTGATAAAATGATTTACAAATGTCTTTTTATATCTAGCTTTAGGGAATTTGAATTTTGAAATAGCGTCTCGATATCGTGCAAAAAATGAGAATTTGAAAACATAATCTTGAGGCACTTGGCGGGAGCCGACATCCTGCCAAAATTCAAAATCCCAGGAAATAGGGGAGGACTAGGGTGCGGGTACCCATGTCCAAGCCTCCATTTCCACTCAGATCTACATTTTTGGGGGTCCTAGGAACCCAAATCTCAAATCGCCTTTCCGGGTTCTATCAATAAGTTAGCTCAAAAAGTGAACAAATTGCTTCTAAACTTATTCAATCAAGGTTTTGGGAAGGCTGAAAAAAGAAAGGTTGAGAGGTCACCAAGAGTGAGGAGCTAAACAGAGGGAAATTGTACCATTCCATATAGGAGGACAATTTTCAACGTTACATTTAGCCCCCACTTTAGTGGCCATATGACACTACGTGCATATGCAACTAAAGGAAAGTAAATACATCAATCATGAAAAGGATACCCAAAAGGATATAGTAGAGGAAGCTGAAGTGTTGTCACTGAAAAGGAGGGAGCCCCCAAGTCTACAATCCTGCAAGATCACAATGTTAGGAACCACAACCTACAAAGGAACACTTGTTAGAGAAATCAAAATCACATCAACTTGCAACCACCACCAATGATTCAGTACAAAAATGATAAGGGGGTTAAGTGATGGGATGGGAGGAAATTGAGGAAGATATATGCCCCCTTGTTTCTGCTTGCTTAGTCCAAGAGTAGAAACAAAGAGATATCCACACGCGTTGATTTCAAGGGAAATGTGTTGTGAGGGTCATTTGAAGAAACAATGATCAAATGTAACACATTGGGGAAGAAAGAGAGTAGAACCTGGATTCTAATGCAACAAACGACACTGGAATTAGAGTTCAACAGCTCAAGAAAAGGGCTCAGGAGTAAAAGAGCACACTTTTACACCTAGTTAGGGATAGGAATTCTCACTCACTTACTTTATGTAAAAGGGAGTTTTCACTTATCACTAACTCATTCTCGTTTCTTATCATTTCAGAGAGAGAGAGGAGAATAGGAGAATGACCATGTTGAGCCGACATCCATATCATTCGCCATGACTAGAGATGCTTCGAGCCTGGGTAGCAGAGAGACGCTTCGAGGCCGAGGTAGGGTCCTAATCCAACTCTTTTGCCATCTTTTATTATACCTTTTCTTTCACATTTATCGATGTCTATGCCAAGAGGGGAAGGTGGACAGGGTTCCCAAATAGGGGCGCCCGAGTCTACCTAGGGCGCGAGAGTCTCTCTGGGGCACCCTAGTCCCATAGGGGTGCCAGTGTCCCTCTAGGTGCCCTAGTCTTCCTGGGGCACCCTGGTCCACAGAGGACATAGGCCCTAGGCATAGGCACTCTATTCAGATTTTGATAGCTTATTTTGATTTCAAGAGGGGATTCTGATGCCCTTGCTTGCTTTCTGATCTGCAAGATGTCCCTGAGATGTGTGAACACATAGGCGGTCATCTGATGACACTTCTATGAGAGCATGCTAGTGCCTTGACTATTGCAGAGAGAGAGCATTTATAGATGGTGGGTGTTTGAGATGCCCACAATCATATTCCACTATGCTATGCTCATGGCACTAATGGAGAGGTGGGATACAGATACATCCACATTCCACTTACCAATTGGTGAGATTACCATCACACTGGAGGATGTATTTAGGATCCTTCAACTACCGATTCGAGGAGAGATAGTGAGGGTTGTTGGACATCACTCAGTGGAATATACTTGTGAGAGTCAGCTATAATACTTGGGTCGCACTATTTTACAGGCAGAGCGAGGACATATTCAACTCTATTTGCTAGAGCAGGGATGCAGAAACATTCCCTTACTATGGAGGATCATGATTGTCACAGTTGCACTAGCCATCACACTAGATGGACAAGGCACTCACCTTCATGGGGGTCTCATTCACACCATTAGAGCGATGGAGGAGCATCAAACTATCTATGCATGGGGGCACATTATGCTTGCGCACCTATATCGCGACTTAGGGCGATATGTCCATTATGAGATGCATAGTCTAATGGTCTGCACATTATTACAGGTCTGGGCCTTTGAGCACATCAAGTGCACATGACCGGTGGGTTTTCCTATAGAGGCAGCATTCACCCATCCACGTGTCTATGCCTATCCACTAGTCACGTGTTGGAGGCACAATAATCTGTTATACTAGAGAATAGTATTTGATAGATTATAGCATGGTGACATCATCTGGAGACCATACCGTGACTACATTAGATGGCCTAGAGAGCAGAGGTAGTTAGCTCAGATGTAGAGGGATCGGCTGATGGCTGGTCACCTTGATCATACTGTATCTTGGTTTTACTTTGATAGGGTGGCACGACAGTTTAGGCAGATACAGGGTGTTCCTACACTTTGTCTGTGTAATGCACGTGTAGCTCAGAGTGCAGTCAGAGCCAATACCGTCTGACGACCGACTATAGCAGACATGCCACTTAGCAATGACGAGGGTCCTGAGGATGTAGAGCCAGTGTCAGAAGCAGATGATGTTGGGTGTACCTAAGCATATCAGACCTGGTGGCACACAGCATGGCTTGCACCTATCTTTCCACCTGGGCATCCTATAGGAGATGCCCGACCTTGGGCTGGTCATGCAAGTGACATAGGGGTGGAGGACGACGTCAGTGATTTTGTGGGATACTATGATCTTGAGGAGGATGAGAAGGAGGATGAGGTTGAGTTTGAGGAGGTCCCATCACAGTATGTCTTCAAAGTGAGATTACGACAGAGTCAGCAGGAGGTACATACTGATGAGGAGACCAAGTTGAGACTACGGTCCAAGGCTCGTGGTCTTATTCCTGCAGATGATGTGAGGCCTAGTTAGATAGAGCAAGGGGAGAGTAGTAGGTCTATGCTCCTAGCTGTGGATCAGACAACAAAGCTCATCACACCATCAGCGATCTAAGATCCATCCTGGTGAGATGGAGATCTAGGTTAGGTTTGATTTATTAGTTTATGTTTTGTATAGTTTATTATTTGTGATATTTATATGGGAGTCTAACATCTATCTCATCCTCTATTTTGCAGTTGGGACTGATTCATGGCGAGACTTCATGAGTCATGTCATAAGGGACATAGTACCGACAGATGCCTCAGAGAAGCGAGTGCGGGCAGGTTATTCACCACGATCATCCGCTGGGTGGCATGCTGAGATATTTATGCCATTTGTCAAATACAGGACTACTACAGAGGCCATGCTAGAGTAGTCTGCATGAGAGAGAGAGGAGTTTCGATAGAGAGTTGAGTGCACTAGGGCTGAGCTCAGGGCACAACGAGAATAGACGGTAGCGGTTCCTACATTGGAGGGAGAGTCGGTTGTCAGTGAGTTCTTACTATAGGAGGTCCAGCAGGCTAGAGCTGACAAAGACAGGGTTTAGGTTGAGAGAGACCGATACTGGAGGATGTACTAGGAGGCACATGAGTAGATGATAGATATGATAGGGGAGATCAGGGGGTTATGACTGCAGAGCATCTCTAGGAGTCATTCACGATCCATTGCCACACATGGTCAGGCTTCTGTCACTCGCACACCATGAGGGCCTGAGGGTATTGGTGATTGAGGCTCAGCTATGTGATATATATTTTAGGAACTATGACATCCCATTTTGTTTTGAGGGATAGTCAACTCAGATGTATACATGAAACTGATATATATATATATATATATATATATATATATATATATATATATATATATATATATATATATATATATATATATCTTTTGATCTGTGTAACAACTTTTGATCTATCACATGTGATTTTTGTAAAAATGCAACTAGTGATGATGTTTAAATGCTATAATTAATGCTATTGTGATATACTAACCATTCTAAAAAAGAACTTGTAGTAACAAACACAATGATTAATTGTTTTACACATAATTTTAATTTCCATGCTACACTCAGTTAATACAAAAGTGATCTAAGCAATTATTACTTAAACACGATACAACAATGATCAATTGAACAAAAATATAATGCCAAATGAATTAAGACAAAATAGTACTATCTTGTCAAAATTGAAGCTAATCTATGTGCTAAATTAGCTTATAAACATTTAACATTAAATCTTTAAGCATAAAATATTTTGAGGTGCGTTGCATTAATAGGTTCTTTAAGTAGCATACCTTGCTTATCGACTAATTTATACACTTCGGATCCAAAGGTTTCAGTGATTATATATGGTCCAAGATAATTAGGGCTGAACTTACCTTTTTCGCCAGGCGGTGCATTTACATTTCATTGATTTTCATAAAGAACCAAGTCCCCAACGTTAAATGAACATTGTATGACTTGCACATTATAGGCTCGTTGCACACCTTTTGTATAAGCCTTGAGATGTTCAAGAGTGTTAATATGTCTTTCATCAAGCATCTCAAGTTCTTGTAATCTTTTCTCTCATTCTATGTCATCATCCATGATGTCTCTTAGGGAGATTTGCAAGGAAAGAATTTCTAACTCCAAGGGCATTATCACGTCTGTGCCATAGACAAGATTATACGGTGTGTTACTAGTAGATGTTTGAATACTTGTTCTATAAGCCCATAAGGCATATGATAATTGTGTATGCCAATCTTTTTGATGTTTATTAACAATTTTCCATAAAATCTGTCTAATAACCATGTTTGAATCTTCTGCTTGGCCATTTGATTGAGGGTAATAAGGCGTAGAGAAGCAATGTTGTATATGATATTTTTTGAGGAAATTTTTCACATCCTTGTTCTTAAATGGTGTACCATTGTCCAAAACCAAGGAGGAAGGTATTCCAAATCAAGAAAGTATGTTATCTTGTATGAATCGATAGATTACATCAGTGGTCATGGATTGCAAAGGGACCGCTTTGACCCATTTTGTAAAATAATTAGTAGCACTAATGATAAACGTATGTCCTTGAGAGGAGGGTGGGGAAATTTTTCTAGTTAGATCCAAGCTCCAGATAAAGAATGGCCATGGTGACACTTGGGCATGAAGCTCTTGGGCAAGAGCATGGATTAGGTATTTATGTTGTTGACATTGCAGGCATCTCTTGGTGTAAGCAAAGGAATCTTGTTCCATATGCTGGAAGTAGTACCCCATACGTAACAATTTTTGCACCAATGATTTTCCACCAAAATGCCCTCCACAGGCACCAGAGTGAGATTCCTCTAAAGCTATTGGAATCTTTGAATTGCTTAAACATCAAAGTAAAACACCATTATAACTTTGTCGATACAAGACATTCAATAATATAATGTATCGCGCTACTAGTTTGCGTAAACAGAATTCTTAGCTGTCGAATCCAGGATGGTTCCATTGCGTAGATAGTTGAATATGTAGGAGAACCATTCATCTATGTATGTATTACCACAGAGTTCCAAATTCGCAACTATAGGGCTTTCAATTACCGATGTCTTAAGATTATGAACAACAAAAGTAAATTCCTCAGGAGAACCTTCAGGGGATGTAAGGGAAGCTACACTTGCCATTGCATCCGTATGCTGGTTATCTTTCCTGGGAATGGTATCAATCGAATATGATGTAAATTATTTTAAGAGAGATAATGCAAATTCATGATATTGAGATAACTTATCATGTTTAGTCTGATACGATCCCGTTATATCTATTTAACAATAAACTAAGAATCACCATATATTGTAATGTTTTCGATATTCAGAGCCAAGGCCACACAAAGTCCAGTGATAAGAGCTTCGTATTCAGCTATATTGTTTGTGCATAAGAAATCTAAGAAGTAAGATAAGGGAATCAACTTACCAATTGGAGGTATTAATATAACACTAGCTCCAGAGCTAGTTCGACATTTTGATCCGTCAAAGTATAACTCCTATTTTTCATCCGCAGAGATTGTTAAAATTTGTTCATCAAGGAATGCATCAACATTTTGTATAGCAAAGGGTGAGGGAGTGTCAGCTAATTGATCGCCTATCACTTGCCCTTTAATTGCTTTTTGTGAAATAAATTTGAGATTGAATTCTATTAATAACATAACCCATTTAGCAAGACGACCTGATAAATCTGTTCTTGTGAAGAGATGTTTCAAAGGGTCAAATTTTACCATTACATGCACTTCAGCATTTAAGAGATAGTGTCTAAGCTTTTGAGTGGCAAACACTAAAGCCAAAAAATGCTTCTCTATAGCTATGTATCGCACTTCATAATCAAGTAAAGTATGACCGATGTAATAAACAGCACATTCTTTGCCTTTAGCATTATGATGTGCTAACAAAGATGCTAGGGCATTATCAGATGCTAAAATGTATAACATGAAAGGTTTATTAGAAATGATAGGTTGCAAAATAGGCAGATTAGATAAGTAATCCTTTAAGTCATCGAAAGCTTTTTGACATTCAGAATTCCATTGAAAGTGAGAATCTTTACTCAGTAGTTGCATAAAGGGGCTAGTCCTATCCGCGAGTTGTGAAACAAATCGGTGGATGGCCTATATCTTTCCCTACAAACTACGAAGTTGAGATATGTTCTTAGGTATTGGCATATTAACAATCGCATCTATCTTTTTCATATTGACTTCTATACCTTGATTCAAAACAATAAACCCAAGTAACTCTACACTATCCATGCCAAAAATACACTTACGGGGATTCAATTGCATATTATATTTTCTTATGCGCTCAAATATTTGTCAAATATCTGTAATGTGATCCTTACGATGGATAGACTTCACTAGGATGTTGTCAACATAGTCTTCTAGAATATTGTACATATAATCATGGAATACAAGAGTCTTTCCACGTTGATAAGTATCTCCTACATTCTTAATTCTGAATGGCATGACTACCCAACAAAATGTACCCCAAGGTGTTATAAAGGCTATTTTATACTAATCAAGAGGATTTATAAGGATTTGATTATATCCTAAAAATCCATCCATAAACGATAGCAACACATGTCCAGCTATGAAATCAACAATCATATCGATATTAGGGAGCAAAAAATCATCTTTGAAAGATGCTAAATTTAAATCTCAGAAATCTGTGCACATTCTTATATGACCATCGGGTTTAGTGACGACAACAATATTTGAGATCCACAGAGAGTAATCAATAGGTTGAATGAAGCCATCTTGTAAGAGTTTTTCTATTTCAGTTCTAATAAGCAAATCAATCTTAGGATTCATCTTACGAATCTTTTGCTTGAATGGCTTAACATCTGGTTTCAACACGATATTATGTGTTACAATATGAGGATCTATACTAGGCATGTCTGAATAATTTCAAGCAAATAATTTTGAGAACTCACTCAATAGTTTAGTCATTTCTTCTTTTTCTTCCACATTTAAACAATCACCAATAGGGATAACTTTTTTAAGGTTATCCTTATCCATAATGACATTAATAGTCTTTTCGTTAAGGAGAGTACTATGGTCTGGGGGATTGTAAGATTGTAATCATTATTCAAGTTCTTCACTATGCTCTACTATAGCATTTATTGTGCTAGTAGTCTTTCCAAAATATGCATCATTGTTTAAATAGTAAGGTAGGCCACGTTTATGGTGATAATGAGGAATACCATCATAAGCACCAAAGAATTCCATTATCACTTCATTCATCATAAACATACCTAATGGAAGTGATCCTGGAGGACAATTGATGTCAATCATCTTAGGGAATATCAAACTAAGTTTTGATATTGTATTCACATATAGAGTAGGGTATTTGCAGGCTTTGGATTCCTTAAAAGGATTATAGCTGATGTCACTTGAATAATGTTGCGAAGCGGATTCTATAGGGACTTTGATTCTTTGTAGATTTATGCCACAAGCATTACCTACATAGTCATAATTTTTACAAAGGATTTAGAATCCTCTTCCATAGAGAGACCATTTTTTAGATGAAGGCTGAGCTTCATAAGTCTCATAATTAGTAGTATAACTTAGAGCATTATCTTTATTTGTCATCAAAGAAGTCTTATGTTTATCATTTGAAGCATGCGATGTGATCGATGCAATATTTGATGTTTCGGGGATGGGGTTTTTAAGTTTATATTCTCCTGTGGAGGAAGATGCAAAATCTAGAGAACCCCAGTCATCACCAACAAATGCATTTGATTGCTTGGACTCTTGCATAACATGTTTAGAGACAAGAGGAGTTGAAAACTGAGCTTTCAAATTGTTCAAACTCTTAGGAAAATAACATGCTTATGCACATCCATTTGCAAACAATTATCAGGTTTAGGATCCGAATGGATAGTATATAGTTTACCTTTAAGTATAAACTTAATCGAATGGTACAAAGTAGAAGGCACTACTCCTAATGCATGTATCCAAGGTATACCCAGAATCATGTTATAAGATAAAGAACAAGGCATGACATGAATCAAGGTAGGCACCATCACGGATCCAACTTGTATAGGTAGAGTTATAGTGCCCATGGATTGTCATCCAACATTATCAAATCCATGAATACTTAATGACTCCGGTTTGATGACAAATATATCAACTTTAACCTTATGCAATGAATCAATACCACAAACATTAAGGGTTGATCCATTATCAATCATAACTCTCTTAACCAATGTTTTGTTTATTGTAATAAAGATAACCAAAGGATCATACTAATTCTAAACCTTAAGAGATGGTAATTCATGTTGTTGAAATAGAATATCTATTTTTATTACATGCATACAATCTAGTAAAGAGGTAACATCATTCGGTTTAACTGTGGGAGGAACAATCACCTTTTGTAATGCTTCTTGTAGCATTCCATGGTAAGTAGGTGAAGTTTGTATAAGTTCCCAAAGAAATATCTTTCCAGGAGTAGCGCAAAGCTGCTCTAAAGGATCATAGTCTTTACCACCTTTACATGTTAAACGAGGTGCTTGAGGAAGCATAGGTTGAGAAGCTGGTAAAGATATCAAAACATTTGTTTGTTGTGTACTTTGTTTATTATTCTAAGTGTTATATGCATGAGCAACCACATTATGATTCGTTTGTTGTAATTTTTGTTTCACTATTTGTTTTGCACAATCATTAATGTGATCAGGAGATTGAGAAAAGGATGAAAGACCTTTAACAACAAGCATAGGTTTAGAGGATGGTTGAACCACATTTGCACATAGAGTGCCCACAATTTTTAGTTTTTTGATCTCTTCTTTAGATTTAGGAACTTAAATTACATTTACAAATCTTTGAAATAGTGATGGCTTAGAGGTTGTAGTGGAATGTTCAATCGAAATAAAGTCCTCAAGGGCTTCATCTAACATATCGAAGTCATCACAACTAAACGGCTCATCATAAGCACAAAAATCTTGCAAAAAATAATCTGACATTTTAACATGCTCTAATTGAACCAAGATTTAAATGCACAATGATGGCCTTTGCAAATGAAATCCAACTTTCAACAATAAATGATAATTTCCAACTCTTTTAGTGAAAAGATAAAGAATGTAATCCATAATTTAACATATGCAATTTCACTAAAGAGGCTTTTCAATCCAATTATACTCTAGAGCAACAAATTATTTCAGATTTGAAGTCTAAAAGGATGCAAATTCTTCAAAGCTTGGGTTCACCAAAATGTTTAGTGTGAAATTGTAGACTTGTCTAAACTAGGTCAAATACCACAATCTCACTACTAAGCATTGGGAGGACAAGGACTAAGCTTGTGAACAAGTTTCTAATCACTTTGTCTATCCCTTATGCTCGCGTGGTTATGAAACCTAAGGCCCTAATCAAGATTTTATCAAGTGTTTTCCTTTCAAAAAAGTAAAACCCTAATTATTCCTTATATCCAAAATATACAGAAACTGATGAAGCAACTCACAAAATTGATCACAGGAGTACAGAGATTGAGTTTCAAAGACAGTGTACCTAGATTTTAAAGGCTACATGGACTAGGGAATCTGCTCCAGTGTCCTAAAAGTTTTCATATAGGAAAATCTTCTACACAGGGTGTCTGAGACTGTTAAAAGGCTTTCAGATCCTAGAATAAACCCCTAGTTGAACTAGGGCGCCTGCTCCAATGTCCTGCAAGTCCCAGAATCCAAAAATCTAAAATTTTGTCATGACTATATATGTAATATCCTTCTTTCTGTAGCTTCTTTCCACCAGAACCTGCAAAACACAATCTGCAGCTACAAAAGAAGAAGAATATTGTGGCTATATAGGAGCTTTCCTCAGTCAAGCCCCATCTTTGGTATTTCTGCCTCAATAATAGCTAGAGATAAAGATTTGCAGAAGTGTGTGCAAACCTAACAATGTGTGTATGCATAAAATCAAACCTTAGATGTCTCAATCAAGGGAAGATCAACAACTTGCTTTGCATCAATAAACACATATAACTTCACCTCAAGGAGATGAGATAAATGAAGACTTGCATGAACAAGAAGGCGAATCAACAATGTTCGTGGAGGATCTCCAAGCTTGTTGTTGGAGGCTTCAACCCTTCTCCCAATCATGCAAAGGGTGTACAAACCCTAGGAAGAGCAAGATAGACTTAAGATCTTGATTCCTAATCCTCATCTATTGTCTCTAAGATAGCAAATACAAAATACTTTCAAGAGCTTCAACAAGTCACTGATCTTCAATGGCAATTGCAGCAAAGTTTTGGCATCAAGCTTGCATAAGAATTGTGTGTGATAAAATAATTTACAAATGTCTTTTTATATCTAGCTTTAGGGAATTCAAATTTTGAAATAACATCTTGATATCACATGAAAAATGAGAATTTGAAAACGGAATCCCGAGGCACTCAATGAGAGCTGACATCCCACCAAAATTCAAAATCCCAGGAAACAAAGAAGGACTAGGGCGCGGGCGCCCAAGTCCAAGCCCCCATTTCCACTCAGATCTACATTTTTGGGGGTCCTAGGGACCCAAATCTCAAATCCCCTTTCCGGGTTCTATCAATAAGTTACCTCAAAAAGTGAACAAACTACTTCTAAACTTAGTCAATCAGGGTTTCGGGAAGGCCAAAAAAGAAAAGGTTGAGAGGTCACCAAGAGTGAGGAGCTAAACCGAGGGAAATTGTACCATTCCATACAGGAGGACAATTTCAGATGTTACAGGAGGTTTAGAGTTTAGGGAGAGAGGACCGCTAGGGGGATATAGAGGACACTGAGGGGAGAGATAGGGAGATAGAGAGTGATGGACATGGCCAAAGACATAGGTAGAGAGATTGAGAGGTTACAAGATGATAGAGATAGGGAGATCAGGGAGAGATATGGAGATCAAGGTTTAGGGTTGCTTGGGTTTAGGTGTTGAGAGAGAGAGAGAGATAGGGAGATCAAGGTTTAGGGTTGTTTGGGTTTAGGGGTTGAGAGAGAGAGAGAGAGAGAGTTGTTTAAGTTCACCATAATGCTATCGCATTATGCATTGCCTTCATTATTTCCAAGCCTAAGGATTGGATTTGTCTTGGGATTCCAACCCAAAGTCTTGGACTATGTTTAGGATGTTTAAAGATGCGTTTTTTCAGATTGTAGCAAAAACCACATAATCTGGAGCGTGCTCCCTATCAGGTTTGCACTTATTTTGATGAAAACTCAAAAGAAATACTACCATAATCTTGATCTCTTTGTTAGCTATCTAACAATATAATGTTTTGCACATTTTGAGTACATTAAGGGTTTTGTCTTTAATTTCTTTTGTTAGTGTATGTATTTTTTGTCAAATACCAGTGTCTAGTATTTTTGAGCTTTTTTAACTATTCGTCAAAATTTGAAATAAGTTACATTTTTAGAAATTAGACTCCATTCTACACTTATTAAATTTTTTTTTTGATTTTCAATTAGTTTTCAAAAATTTTAGGGGGGAGCACACTCAATTTTCTATTTTTTAGGATTTGTCCATTTTAAAAATTACTAAAAAATCAATTATTCATTAAAAAATTATCAGAAAAATTAGGGATAAACTACATGGTGTTAGCTAATTTCTCACTGAAGCAATTTTTGAAATACTAAAAAAAAGTTAACATTTTAGGGGGAGCACACTAGATGCTATGTTATGTTTTTTTGAGAGAAATAGGACCAATTTGTATGCTCCCCCTTTTTGAACCCCTTAATCTCAACCATTTTTAGAAAAAAAAAAAGTTTAGAAACTAGATTCGAAGCACTACAACTCTTATTTTTCTTCCATCTTCAAATTTTGAGTGTAGCTATCTTCAATTTCTCATCCAACATCAATGTTTCCTAATTTTAGAAAAAAAAAATGGCATCTTAAGACTCCCTTTTGGTCCCCCATCTTTGTGCACTTACCTTGATGAATGAGTAGTAAGCATCAACACTAGGAATTAAATGATGAATAAGCATCAGCACTATGACCATAGTACCTCATGAAACAAGTAACCCTATCATGTTGGAACAAACCTTGAAGCCTTGAACTAACCTATCATGCTCTGTCATGGCTTTGTCATGAAGCTCTGCAACTCTTTGTATTGCATCAATGGAAAACTTGATAAACCAACATCTGATTGACAAACTTGATATCTTTTGGCATCTGACCATACCCCAAACAAGTACCTGATATCTTTTGACATCTATCTCTGTGACATGAAGCAATCCAACAAACACCATCAATGACTTTGACATTGAATGCACCTATGACATCAATTGACATCAATGACAAATCAAACCAACAATATAAATAAAGTATGGTTATTATTGTGTAGAGAGTAAATGACAAGAAATCATAGACCTTGATAATTGCAAATATGTAATAAGGGACTCTTGGAAAAGATAAAATATCTAAACTTGCATATTGTATGTATATCCTAGATAAGGAATATTTCTAAGTCAAATGGACTAGGGATTGAGTATAGTTCAAACAATTATGCCTAGAGATACTAGCCAAAAAAATCAAACTGTAGGATGAGATAGTCTTCAAGTCGAGTTAGAGGTGTGTGAACACATGACTACATTTATTGTAAATGCTTATATATATAGAAATTTTGGCCAAAGTGATGCATTTGTCTTTGCATGCATTAGTCAATTCACAATATCTAGATGGCATAACTGGTTAGTATAAGCATACTTAGCTAGAAGATTGTCTAGAGTTGTATGGTCGATTGAGTTATGTAGGACACAACACTAGGACTTAGATGGAAGCTTGTTAGATCCACATGTCTATACTCTTTGTGAAGGTAGGACCACTTCCAAAAAAGAAGGTGTGTGGGAGACCATTGGTCTATGGTTGGAACTAAAGCACTCAAATGATGCTCTCCCTCTATAGCAGAAGACTCACCAAGATTTGAATGACAGATATCAAGATTCCAGATATAGTACTTTTTATGTAAAATTTCATTTTATGATTTGATGTAAAACTTTTCTTTCACCAAGAGCAATATATTGTAAATGTAAAGTGAAACGTTATCACTAAAGATTATCTTTGAATATATTGAATTTTAAGGTTAAAAAATATTTAGAAAAGATATACTTTTATTTCTTTGACGCTTAGAAAATGATTAAAAATAACAAATTCACTCATGTATATCATGTTCTTTTACTTTCCAAGTAAATTGTGTGTTTAATTCCAAGTAATATGAGGAGGCATGTTACAGATTAGATAGGAGATATGGACAACAAGAGGTTTGTAAGTGGTTATATTTTTAATGTGTTTGTGGTGTAGTGAGTTAGATGACCAAAAGATAAGTTATGGTTGCTCTTTTAACTACAAGAGGCAAAACATATGATAACTAATACATATATAAGGAGGAAATTTATCTTCAAATATTATGTTTGGGTATTAGTAAAGTCATGATATAGTGCAAATTTAGTGTGACAATCAAATTGTCATTAGCTTAGCAAAGCACTCTACTTTCGATACATAGACTAAGCACACTGAGGTTTAGTACCATTTTGCTTGTAATATTGTGGAGGACAAGAGGGTTGAGATTAAGGTGGATACTTCAATCAACATTGTAGATGCCTTGACAAAGCTTGTAAGCATGGAGAAATACAATGGTCTAGGATGGTTATAAGAATTTCATCCTTAGCAATTAATTCATATTGTTGGAACACCTAATGATTCTTGCAATGGACATACAGGTGGGAGATTGTAAGGACTAGATTTTATATACCTTATGATTTCTAATGGTGTTTCCATTATTTGATATCTACATTGATAGATGTTCCCCTACTAAGTGAGGTGAGCTCTGTATAGTGTCAGACTAGAATAAATAATCTCCTTTCTAGCATGGGTACATGATGACCATCAGAGAAAACTTAGATGTTCTTGTCAAATAATAGGAATAGTCTCCCCAAATATAGTTTTGGGGAAGCTTCCAATGCAAGCTAGTTTAAATTAGAACTAGTAATTGTTCAAGTCTCATGTATAGAAGGAAAAACCTTCTGAACACATTTCAAACATTTGGATTTAGAGGTTGTTGGATTGTGGTTATAGATGTTGATCACATTCTCAAAGCCATAGTAATTATAGACAAATTAGTAGGCATAATTGCACTATACCCCAATTCTAGCTACATAGTTGCACGAGGGACTAAAATTTTAGTAGAAGGTTTTCTATGTGCCTAAGGGAACAAGAGCATGGAGATACAAGTTGTGGAGAAAGTTTGTGTGCTGGCCAAGGGAGCCATGAACTATTTAAATTTGAATCCCTTTACAAGCAAGGTCATTTGTATGTTGTGTGATAGGGGTTGTCCAGAGTGGTGGTGGGCTTGACAAACCTAGTCAGGGACATGATCCAATGCTTTGCATCTTGTCATAGGTGCTAAAACAACCCTAAACCAAAGCCCCTACTGATGCATGTTTTCTAGTCCATGGCCACATACATGTGTGATGTGCCCAAATGGCTCAAAGAGCTCATATAGACCATGCCATGCTTTCTAAATATGAACACCTAATTCTGTCTTATTTATCAAAGTGTGTTTATCAAACAATTCTATATATTTTTATATGAATACCATAGCATTGCTAAAAGAAAATTCAATTTTCCATAGAAGTTTCAATCATCCTATTAAATGAGAGAATAGCACTGATGCACTTGCACATGTAGGCCGCATATAAGCATAGAACTGAACTAGGCAAATTGTTGAAGAACATAAAATACCACATAGGCTATAGCCACCACTACTACATCCTAAGACTGATTTCATATACACCTAGGACTACGGTTAAAACACAACTTATTGTCTACAATTGGAGTCATCTACCCATTCTTCAACGAATTTTTGATCCAAAGGATGGCACTAACCTAGGAAAATTCTATTTTGACAGTCAATCAGCTAGCAAGAGTTTCTATATAGACACTCGCACAAGCTGATATATTTATGAAAATAAGAGTTATTGTTGCGTCCGTTGCTTAAATGTATATAATATTCGAATAGAAGACCGTAAGGTTGAAATACATTCCAATAACCTCAACCCTACAGCTTGAACACATCTTACAAGCTATAGCAGTATTAAATGATTTATGTATGCATTTTTAAGCAATTTAATTGAATTTTGAATATATTGTTTGTAACGATCATAAGAATTTTGAGGATTCTACTAAAGGATTTACCATGCTTTGGTGATCATATGTAGGTATTCTTTCTCCTTTTTGTTTGTAGCCTAAACTGGACCTAACTTTGACAACAAAATTCTGATGTGCATATCATTTCTCCATTTTGTTTGTAACCTATACCAAATCAGGCTTTGATATTGAAACTCTATCTTTATGGCCATGCTTGCATTTATAGATTATTTTATCTTAATTGACTTATTTTACTGTTTGATTTTTTTTTGGCATGTTGACTTGATCTTTCTTAGTGAATATTACTATATGTATCATTCTTCCATTATTTAAACTAGTTTGATGCTAACATAGAATAATCATAATAGTAATGTTTTTGATCCTAGTTTTCTAACTGGTAATAATAGTTTCGTCATATGAGAAAACTATCATGATAATATTGTGGATGATCCCAATTTTCATAGTCTACAATAGTATTTGGTCTATTCCTATTCTTCTAGTACATCTAAGATCATAAATTCTAGCTCTTTCCTTTAACCTAATATTACTTAAGTTGATTCTTCAAGAAAGTTTTGGTTTCAAGAGTCATATTGAGGAAGATCAAAAAGAAAATGTTTGAGTTGTTGCCATTTCCTTCACCTCAAGGAAAGAAAATATGATTTCTTTGCTAACATATTTTCCCTGACAAATGAACTGAACAATGCAGTGCAAACATATGCATTGTTATGCTTTTTATGGTAAACATTTGAATGACCAAACGTGCTCAAATAGTTATAGTGAAAAGCAATCTTACCTTGATGCTACAATTTACAAGTAGTAGTCCGTTTCTATTGCTCTATAAGCATTGTACTTGTGAAGACAGAGTATATGCCAGAATAACAGGAGTTACAAGTTTATCTAATTAGAAAAATAAAGGTTGTCCATAAGAAATAAATTTAAAAGATTTTGATATAAGCATAATCAAAGTATGTTGTCCTCTTATGTATATGCAGTAGTAAATAATATATATTCTGGTGAATATATATATCGTCGTGGTAATTGTTGCCAACTCCAACTCCTTTTCCAATCTCTGTCTGAAAGCTGCGAGTCATAACTCTCAACTGTTCATAACTGTTTCAGTTTTCCCTGCATTTTGCTCCTTTCAGAATCTGTTTCCTTTTTTAAAAAATGAAAACCCAAAAGTACAGTGCAAATGTAAAGGCAAGAGGACTTAAGATGACTTACCTTTAGGGATTTTTCTCCTTGATTTAAGTTTGATAAACATTAATATTGTAGTAATAGTTATAAGTATTCCAACCCCTGCTACTATTAACCAAACAACAAGTGATTTGCTCGTCTTTCTTTTTGGGGTATCCTTGCAAATGCCTGTTTGGCAAAGCATTTTATTGCCATCGACACTGAAAAAGTAACACAAATATAAACATATGAATCTTATCATACTTTCAACATAATTACTGATCAATTTGAGCTGCAAGAAAAGAAACTCACCTCAGAATGAGTTGTCCACGTTGTTGTTTCTCAGATAGACCATGTGGCACCGATCCATTTAAGTCATTGTCTATCAAATTCCTATATCTCGAAAATAAAATTTCTCAAAATACTGTACATAGTCTGAGTAATATAGCATACTTTAAGGTAAATTAGCTATCCATTTTTTAAGATAGAATGAAATTATTAATATGGTGAAAACTCTTATATAAACTAGAAATACCCAGATGCATATGTTTCAACTCACAGTTCAGTAAGATTGGAGAGAGTAGCTAGAAGCTCTGGTATTGAACCACTCAAATTATTTCTTGCCAAATTCCTGCAAGCAGAAATAAGAGCACAGTTTTGGATATTGACTTTCAACAAGCTAAAAATTATAAAAGAAAGTATTTAGGATTTGTTACTGACAGCTTCGCAAGAGCAGAGAGCTTGCCAAAGGTTGGAGGTATGGTGCCATTCAGACGCTTGTCCGGGAGTGTCCTGTACATCATATAGTTGAAATTGACAGCAGAGTGTAAGTCGATCAAATTATACAAAGTACATCAATGTTCAGATTATGTTCTTAATTGGTCAATGGGATTGTAAAAAGTACAGCTAGGATGGCTTACTTAAATACGCAAAAGTTCAAGCAATTTTGGAAGTGGTAAAATTTGATTAAATTAATAATAAGAGATTTGAACTTATTATTATTTGGTTTCAATAATCTTCTTATACTTCATACACAAAAATACTGAATAATTGTTTTATTTTTAAAAACAAAATGATATACATAATAAATTAATTTAGTAGAACATAGCAATTTTAAATCTAGTAGTTTTATAAACTACTATGGATGTAGTCAAACATTGATTAGAATAATTTAAAAATGCCATGGCCATAGTCAACTTTATATTCATTGATATTGGATGTGATTATGTTCCATTTAAAGCCCATGTCATCTTAAGGAGAAGTTATTGAGTCAAGGAGAAATTGGTCCTAGGCATGAGTTGCATGAATCCCAAGGTGGTTCTGCATAGTTATTGAATCTAACCATGACAAAGCTCAGTAGCCTAGGAAGGTTTCTACAATTTAGATAGACAATAGCTATAGCAGTTCCCAATGCCCCATTAACAATTCCAATAGTAATTTCAATGGCTTGTAATAGATATTAACTTGTAAACTATTGGAAGCCATTACAATACTATACTATAGTTAATTAGAAACAAACTATTGTAATTAGTGATGTTTATTAACTTTAGTTTAGTATAAAGTATAATTTAGTATACTAAACTATAGTTAATAGACTAAACTAATTTGGCTTGTAATGTTTTAATTTATTTAACTTAACTTTTAATAAGTGAAAAATATAAATTTTTTTTAAAAAAATCCTAACAATGCTATCACATCCCTACAAACCCCATGTTTTGCTAAGATGCCTGAGGTCTCAACATAATTTGGACCAAGGCCAAAACCTTTATGTTTTGATTTGCAAACATAATACATTGATTTGAATGTGGTGATGATTTAAACTATGAATGTTAAGGTCTTAATAGTGAATTTATAGTTTAAATATCTTTACTCCCAAGATGATAGCATGGCATAGTGGAATTGGTGATTAAATTTGAGACTAACCGGATACTAATGCTTGTGTGTTGAATTGTCTATGAAGAACTTGATTGGGTTTTGCAGGTATAGGGGTGCGAAACAAAGAGGGCTCAGTGGCTCAGTCGAGGTATATTTTGGTGCCAAACTGACCCCTACTCTCGAGTCTTGGTATATCAAGTCAAATTTAGAGGTTATTTGATAGTAAGTAGCATGAAGTACTAAGTTTATATGGATAGTCAGGGCTTAATAAACCAAACACATATGTTCATCTATTGTTCCAAGGAGTCAATTTTATAATGTCATTGTTGGGCCACCAATCAAGTCTCGATTGCCCTAGCCTAATTTACTGACCTCTATATTTAACTGAGTCTCTATTTAGATAAGAATAATAATGTTATTTCAATAATTATAAGTAAATAAAATAATTATAAAAGAAAATGTTTATAGTTTCATTGTAAGTTATTATATCAATTATAGCCAATTGAATAAATAGAAGAAAATGGGGAAGGGTGAATGGAAGGTAAGGTGTTTAGGAGAAAAGACCCGATAGGTGACATAGTTTGAAGGGTTGAGATAGTATATTTGCATTTAAGGCCCAATATTTTTGAAGTTTGGTACTAGTAGTTGTGACTTTAAGTTTGTTAGTGTTACTATAAGTACTAATAATTGAATGAAATGTGCCATTTAGATTTAAAAAGCAACCAATCATGTGATGCCACATCAGCCCACCAACAAAACATGACTTAATGCACACCTATTGGTCCACCCTTTCTTGGGGGGAACTATTTGACACCTTAACAAAAAGCATGCTAATGTGGCATCATATTTGATGATGTGGCCTTGAAACCTTAGTTATAAGTAGGGGCATTGCCAAGTAAGCTACTGTAAAAATTTTGGAGTGATTTGAAATTGCCACATATGATTTTGAGAGGCATGAAGTTTGGGTACACCACTACTGGGTCCTCTTCCCTAGAGGAGGGAGCACAAAAATTAAATGGTGAGTAGGGAATTTATGGAGTTATAGGCAAGAAGAGGGCCACACCATTACTGAAGTATGGCATCCCTTATCCTTGCCTCAATTTCATCATGTCTAGAAGGCAAATGACACATTGGGGTGAGAAGAATGGCACTTAAATGCTGGAGGTGACTCATTTGTGGGGAGAGAAACATGAAGGTAAAGGTAAAGGAGTAGAGAAAATAGAGAGGTGCGACTGACATAGGAGATTAGTGAGGAAGAATAGCAAGATATAAATGAGAGGAAGCTTTTTGTAGGTAAATTTGTCCCTCTCTATTTATAGGCACTGCTATTAGGCATTTTTATGGATATATGCTAAGTTATTTCTACACTAAATTGTTCTATGTTTCATGTCATAACTATATGTGGGCATCAAGGGGTTAAAATTTATTATTTTGTATGCATCCAAGTTGAAGGGATGCAGTTATAAGGTTTAGAATCTAAAAATTATTTATTCCCATTTTTACATGTACTTCTTGAATGATAAGAGATGGTCAAAATATGCTATGTGTTAGCGCATAACTCATAACTAAATTATGCACATGTTGAATATGTGTTAAGATAAGTGAACATGTGTCATTTGCTATAGTAGAGGTGTAGTTGTAGTCTTTTGTTTCCTTTCACAACTCTTCAGTTCATTGTCAGTTATCTTTGTAGATTTGTAAGGAGTTGTTAAGATGCTTATTGTTATAAGTATGTAACCTTATACGTTCAATAAGAGTGAGTCTTTATGCAGTTCTTCATTCTAGTTTAGAATTATTCTTTCTATTGTTTGTTTTCTATTTTGGTGTCAGAGCCTAGTGATAGGCAATTGCATTAAACAAAGTAATTGTTGTGTATATTGGTTGTAGTATCTGTTGTATCTAATGTTGATGCTAATTTTGTGCATGTGTTGTGTTTGAGTTGTTGCTAATTTAATGTCAAGTGTCATTTGAAGGAGACTCTCCAAAGAGAGCAACATCCATGTGAAGCAAATTGAAGCCATTGTTGTAGTGAGGTGTTCATCTGAGGTCTGTGGAGAGAAGCCTCGTCTATTCAAATATAAGACCAAAAAATCAGAGGTTGGCACCATCTGTGATACGCAGTAATTACTGGTAATACATTTTCTAGTTTTCCAGTTTTATTACCCTAGTGGAAAATTGAGCAATCAAGTGAGCTATAAATTGTGCTAAGGGAGATTTGTGAAAGTTGTGTGTTTATATTTTTTGTCTCTTTAAAATGGAAAATTTGATAGATTCATACCTATCTGAATCAAATAAGTTAGATGGCACGAATTATGTTAATTAGAAGTTTAAGATGTTGACTCTAATGGAAGGGTAGAACGTGTGGAACATTATAAATGGTACGAAGGCCAAACCTAGTATGCCTATAGCTGCTATTAAAGATTGGGAGAATAGAGAATGTAAAGCTAAGATTCTCTTACATATGTCTGTAAAAGACTCCATTATCCCTCATATTTAAGATATCACTACTTTTACTGGTACATGGACTGCTCTAAAGGGTTTGTATCAAATTACACACACAAATAGAATTATGTTTCTAAAGAGCAAATTACATTCAATCAAAATGGAAGCAAATGAAAGTATCAGTGATTACTTGTCTAGAGTTAAGGAATTAAGGGATAAATTAGTTGACATTGGTGTTCAAACAGTTTCAAGTAGTGATTTAGTCATTGTTACTTTGAATGGTATGCTAAGTGACTATCAAGTATTTATCACTAGTTTAGCTGTAAGAGAAAATGCACCTTCTTTTGACAATTTAACAGATATCCTTCTACAAGAAGAAGAAAAGAAGAAGCATATGGATAGTAGACTACAGACTGTAGATTCAACTTTGATGGCCAAGGATAAGAAGCCATCCAAAGGAAATCCATGGACAAAGAATAAAGGAGGTAAATTTGATAACAAAATGTATCAAAATGATAAAAGGCATCAAGATGGAGAATCATCGAAGTCAAATTCCAATGTAAATAAAAATGGAAATTGTAATTATTGTGAAAAATATGGACACTATGCATATAAATCTAGGAAAAAGAAGTATAATGAGTCCAAACATAATAAATATGGAGGCTACTTTGTGAATGGTCATGATGAGATAAAGATGACCTCCATAATCTTAAGTTGTTTATTTCAGATGCTACTCTTTCTACTCATATAGATGATAGTAATGTTTGGTTTATAGATTCAGGGGCATCAATTCATATGTCCTATCATAGAGATTGGTTTAAACTTTTTCATGAGCAAAATGATGGTAGCAATATTTATTTAGGAGATGATACATCTCATGACATTAAAGGTTATGGTGATATAAGTGTACTTTTTCCTAATGGAAATGTAAAGCCACTTTCAAAAGTAAAGTATGTGCCAGGAATTAACAAGAATTTAATTTCAATCTCAACCATTACTGATCAAGAGTTAAAAGTTGAATTCTTGAATACAAGTTGCCAAGTAAAGGATATGAAATATCACTATAATGTGATAGTTGAAGGAATCCGAATAGGAGGATTGTATTAACTTGATGTAGTTGTAGAATGTTATCAAGCAATGACATCTACATATGTGTCAACAGAAGAACTATGACACATGAGGTATGTTCACTTAAATTTTAGAGATCTTATTTCTCTACAAAGGAAAGAAAAGGTGCAAGGTCTTCTAATTTTTAAGAATTAACATGTTAGTTGTGATGGTTGTGCATTGGGTAAACAACATAGGAATCAATTTCCACAAAGGACAAATAAAAGGCAAAGAAATATTCTTGAATTAGTACATACAAATGTGTGTGGTCCTATGCAAACCAGGTCACTTGAGGGTGCTTATTATTTTCTCATATTTGTTGATACACATGGGTTTATTTCTTAAAACATAAGAGTGAAGTTTTTGAATGCTTTAAAGAGTTTAGAACTATGGTGGAAAAATAAACAACTCATAATATTAAGATTATAAGATCATATCAAGGGGGGAATACATTTCAGAAATTTTTGTGAAGTATTGTAAAGAAAATGGAATTATCAAACAATACATAGTTCCTCATAATCTAGAATAAAATGGTGTGGCTGAAAGGAAAAATAGACCAATTGTTGAGTGTGCTAGGAGTATGCTCAAAGGAAAGAATCTCCCTAATAATTTGTGGGCTGAAGCATTTAGTACAGTTGTATATTTGTTGAATAGAAGATCCACCAAGTACCTAGAAAAGATAACCCCTTATGAGGCCCTCACTAGTACTAATCCTATTGTTTGAAATTTTTTGGATGTAAGGCATTCTGTCATATTCCAAGAGAAAATAGGAGGAAACTTGATGCAAAATTAATCAAGTGTATTTTCATTGGTTATTGTGTTCATCATAAAGCCTACAAAATGTATAATCCTACTTCTCATAGAGCGAACTTGCTAGTAGAGATGTTATCTTTCATGAATATGTAGATAATATTCAAGAGGAAGAAAAGGAAGAAAGTATTATTTCATGGGAGCTTCTCAAAGAAGGCATTGAGAGTACAGATAAGAAAACTCATGATCAAAGTGGGATTAAACCAAGGCAAAGTGAAGCTACTCCATCCAGCAGTGAAACATTAAGAAGATCAATGAGGCAAATCAAGACGTCAATCAGGTATAATGACTATGCTTTAATGACTCAAGTAATGAGTGTAGATGAACCTCAAAATTTTAAAGAAGCTAAAAATCATGAAGACTAGATGAATGCTATGCAAGAATTATATGTTTCAATCATGAAAAATGACACTTGGGAATTGATTGAATTAACTACAAATATAATTCCCATAGGTGCTAAATGGTTGTTCAAAACAAAGTTTAATGCTGATGGTAGTATTGATAAATTCAAAGATAGATTAGTTGCAAAAGGTTATTCACAAAAGGAAGGAATAGATTATGAAGATACATTTGTAGATGTAGCTAAAATAAACACCATTAGACTTATGATTACACTTGCTACTAAGTATAATTGGGTTCTACATCAATTGAATGTCAAGTTGACATTTTTAAATGGTGATTTAAAGAAGAAATCTATCATGTTCAACCAGAAGGTTTTATCAAGAAGGTACAAGAGCATCTTGTATGCAGGTTAAAGAAAGCAGTGTATGGTCTTAAACAAGAACCAAGGTCATGGTATGTGAAAATTGATAACTTCTTCCAACAAGGGTTTATCAAAAGTAAGAATGATCCAAATTTGTATATAAAGAAAGATGAGCATGGGAATGATGTTTTGATTTCATTGTATGTTGATGATTTAATCATAACAGGAAGTGCTATAGGTTTGATTGATGAAATCAAAAGAGATCTATCATAGGAATTTGAAATGAAGGATCTGTTGCAAGTATGTGCCTAATTGATGTTGTCATTGATGTCAACATATCTTTGTTGTCATTGGTGTCAATTGTATCCTATTTTGTTATTTCTTTAGAAGATTTTTATGTTGAGGATATTGAGAAAATTAGCCCCTCCAGAAGAATCAAAAAGTAAACAGTGAATCACAGTGAAGATAGTGAGTTGCATACTGAAGAACAGTCTAGAATATTGCTCTGCATTTCTTGCTAACTGAAGATCTTAGTCTGTAGATTGGAAGTTATTTAGAAGCATGGATGAAGATACTAAATCTTGAGTTTGAGCCTCTGGTATGAAGATTTGAGTGAGTTACTTTCACCAGAGTAAAACTTGCTTTTTCTAATTATTCACTGGTGCATGAGAGAAAGTATTATGCTCTACATTTCTCTGCATTAAAGTGTTTTGCTTTGCATTCATAGAGGGAAGTCTGGGATGATGATAAGTGCCTATAATTGCAATGGTTTGTGTTTTGGTGGTCCACAAGCTATCTTTCTTTTGTGACAGTTGAAGACAGTGAAGTTCATGTGCTCTGGTGTGAAGAATCTCATGGATAAAGTGGTTTGAGTTTGTGCGGTTGCTCCTGGTGATTTCAATGTGCTTGTGGATACCTCTTGATCATGTTCCTACCTTTACATTGGTCTACATTAAGGAATTGAGATCATGTTTGGAGATTATTCCTAGATAACGTAACGTGTAACTAGTCTTAGTTGACTTGGTTAATTCCAGTGATTGTGGAGATCCCTTGAAGATTATGGATGTGTGTTGTGGCATAGAACATCATGTTTGAGTCCCAGCTAAGGCGTGGCATGATCCGCATACATCTATACTACAATTCCTTAGCATAATTTTGTATTAGGTCAAGACCTATTTTGTAAATGTTTGTAATGCCGACCTTGGAGATTGTTCCAATGGTTGATGGTTGTAGTGCTGACATTGATGATTATTCCAAGGTTGATGAAGTGTATAAATACTTGTAATTGAGTCGTGGAAAAAATGTCCTTATGTGAAGATGGGAAAATAAGGAAAAGAAGTGGAAAGGCAGAGCAGAGCAGAGGAACTATTGTACTTCAATGTATTAATCTCAGACATGAAGAAGATGATGATCTTGGAAGTGATCCTGGCAGTGAGCTGCCAATAGGGTTTAATAGCCCTTAGAGTTTAACAACCCTTATTGTAATCTTTCTAGGTTTAGGGTTGAGGCAGTGAGCTTGCTAGACCTAGTTGTACTTCATGGTAGTGAGCCAGTATGTTCTAGGCCCGTGGAGTTACCAAGCCTGAACATCTTTCTTCAAAGATTACAATATATTTTGAGAGCTAGTCCTCTCCATGGTTTTTCCCCACCTTGGGGTTTTCCACGTAAAAATATGGTGTCTCTTGTGTTTAAAATTGCATCTATATTCAAGTTTCTGATTTCATGCATTCATTGTTTAATCATAATAAATGTGGACAAGTGATTAATGTTTAAGTGCAGAAGTGTTTGAGTTTTTGGGACAACTAATTCACCCCCCCTCTTAGTTGTTTAGCATATTTCAACAATTGGTGTCAAAGCCAAGTCCCTTCAGAAAGAGTCTAACAACTCAAGGGAGATCTTAAATGGAGTCAAAAGCAAAACAACTACACACTGATGCATCCGAATGCTCATCAAGAGATAACGAAGCAGAATTGTCCATGGAAGCATTTCATGAAGAAAAGAGTGTTAACCATTGAAGAAGTTTTGATCTAGTTCTCAGTATGCACTAGTAATGAAGCCATGTTTCAAGGTGAGAACTGTTGGGTTATTGATAGTAGTTGTTCAAACCACATGACTAGTGATAAGAGTAAGTTTGCAAGTCTGGAGAAATGTGATGGAGGACTAGTTACATTTGGAGATGACTGCACTGCTGAAATATGTAGAATAGGATTAATCAATTTTGGTAACAGACAAATTTTTGAAGATGTTCTTTATGTTAAAAATCTGAAGCAAAATCTCTTAAGCATTGGATAATTATGCAAAAAGGGATTTAATTTTGTGTTTGAAAATGATAACCTTGAAATCAAAGAAAAATTAGGAGTTGCAATAGCAATTGGAAAAAGGACAGAAGAGAATCTCTATCATCTTAGAAAAAGTGACTTTCTTGGGCTCACATCTTAGACCAATAAAAGCTGGGTTTGGTATTGAAGGTCGTGTCATGCAAATCTTGACATTTTAATAAAAACAAGGTCAGTTCAAATTGTAAAGGATCTACCAGAAATTGATTACTCAAACAACATCATTTGTAGGAAATGTCAAGATAAAAGACTATCAAGAAAAATATTGTAGGATAAAGAAAGATCTTCCACTAAACAACTGGAATTGATCCATACAAGCCTTTGTGGTCCTACAAGAATACCAAGCCTCTATGATGACAGGTATTTTATGTTTTTTATTGATAATTTTTCTAGAATGACTTGGGTTAGCTGTTTCAAGGATAAATCAAAGATTCTACATGCACTCAAAGCTTTTAAATAAATGGTTGAAAATGAGCTAGGCATCAAAATCAAGAGTTTGAGAATTGGCAAAGAAGAAGAGCTCACCTCCAACAATTTCAATATATTTTGTGAGACCTATGGGATAGAGAAACAACTCTCTGTAAAAAATAAGGTAATGGAAGAAGCAAGTAGGACTATTCAGGAAACTACAAAATTAATGTTGGAAGAAGCAAATTTACCAGATACATTTTGGAAGGAGGCAATTCAAACCACTGTCTATACATTAAATAGAGTTTAGGTAAAAACCAAAGATGAAAAGACTTCCTTTGAACTATGATATGGAACAATACCCACTATGAAATATTTCAAAATCTTTGGAAGCAAATGCCTTACCAAAATGGAAAAGGATAATGCTAAGTATGAGGAAGGCATTTTTCTTGGATATTCATCTTGGACCAAAGCCTATCATTGCTACATCAATAGATTGGGAAGGATTGTTGAAATTACAAATGTTAAAGTTAATGATAGCATTCAAGAGTACTTGGACCCAACCAATGAGGATCTATAAATAGAAGCACAAGAGGGTTCCCAAACCATCAGTGACAAAACAAAATGTGATGTGGAAGATCACAGAGCTGCTACGAATTAAATCACTCTATGCCTGATTGCCAGTATTGACAACAACAATTCCAAAATTGTAGAAGAAAATGTGGATTTGAAAGAAAATGTAACAGAAGCAAATGATTACATCAAAGAGTTAAGAAATAACATTTGGCAGCTTTAGCAAAGACTAAAAGAGGACAATGAAGAAAAAAACAAAAATTGAGGAATGTCTGAAAGACAAAACTAAAGACTGCATGAAACTTGAAGAAGTTGTAAATTTGAAAGTTGATCTTAAACATGTATGGGGTCAAAGAGACCAATTCAGTGTGAATGCTACTAGATATGATAAATTAATGGCAAGCTAGAAAAATGATGATGACAAAGAAAGCATGAGACTTGAAAAAGGTAAAGATTTCAGAGCAGGTCAAGAAGAGAACAAAAGCAAACAGAATCAAAGAAACAGACCTAGAAGACCATTAATCAGGCATCCAAACACTCAATAGTACCCATCTTTTAATGGTTATTGTAATTCATGCAACAACATTGGTCACAAGGCTACTTGGTGTAGAAACATAATGAATCAAAATTTTCCATCATTTCCTAGTCAGTGTTTCACATGTAATAAAATTAGTCATAAAGTTGCCAAATGCATAAGTAAAGTAAGCTAGAACTCTATTAGATGCTATGCATGCCATATAATGGGACACCGGGCTAATGAGTACAGGAGCCAGGGGAGAAAATGCTATGGCACAAACAAGATAATGGAATCCTTCAGTGGCCATTGTTATACTAGCAATGAATTTGGGCACAAGGCCAACATATGCAGGTCAAGGATAAATGGAAGAAGCAATGATCAAAAAAATATTGCATGATTCAATTGCAACAAGCCTGGACATACTGCAAATCACTGTAGAAATAAGAACATGAAGAAGGATGATCAGTCAGAGTCGAGGATATCAGTGGAAAAGTTGATCCAACAGAAGTCAATAAAGAAATGAATAAGATTTGGGTTAGGAAGGGAATAAATGAAGCAAGAGATGAGTCTGCTCTAGATTCTAGATCAGCTACTTCCTTCGGGAAGTAGATTGTGGTCTATGGCTCAGGGGGAACCATATTGAAAATTTGAAATCCCCCAATCAGATAGTCTGTGTTGATATTCAGTACAAAAATATGTTATATTCCTTGAAAGGATTCTAGTCAGGAAGCCTAAAATGACTAAGTATGAGCAGTGTCCAAAGAAGTACCATTGTGAATTGTCCAAGTCTAGATGGATGAAGTCAAGCCTAAAACAGTATGCAGCACCAGAATATAAGGGTCCGCATTTCTTCACTGTTGCATACTTTGTTCTGTGGTTCTGAAAACATGTTAAGAGGTCAATGATGAATGTTGGATATAAATTCTAGAGTCTCATATGATCTACACTGGGAGATATGTTGTGACAAGTAAATTGGTCACTCATGCACTAAAAGGATAGGCTGACAGGTCGTGAATTTTGATAAGGTGAAAAAGACACTATTTTAGCTACCAATAAGGAATTGACAGGTGCAATTGATATTGAGACAAGGCTGTAGAAGAAAAGCTTTAGATAGAAGAATATTAATCCATTGAAATTATTGGCTATATGTGGTGTCGTTGATTGATAAGCACTATTTTCTTAAGGCATCATGATGATTGATAATGAAATGTTATGTTCCCTAGGAAGAAGAAGGAAAATTCTTGCACACCTTGATGTACACTTCTAAAAGGAAGTATTTAGAACAACAAAAAGAAAAGGGTGTAGTAGTGCAAATAGTAACCAAGTTGGTTGTTGAGGACAAGAGGATCATAAGACATGAGTATCTAATAAAGAGCAGTAAAGTGTTGCGGTGTTGCTGATAGAGGAAATAGTACAATAGAAGCAAGATTTGAGGTTGAGGCTTGACAAACCAAGAAGAAGAAACGTTCATCAAGTAAGGTGGAGCAATCAGCTGAAGAAAGTTTAGAAGAGGCCTTGGTTCAGAAGTAGGAGATTGCAAGTATGCACCCTTTTCCATTGATGTTAAAGAGGGAGAGAAGTCATGTGAAAAACTCTGGTAGACAAGGAGTGCAGATGTGTAAAGAGATAGGGGGAGAATCTTGTCTTGATGATTGTTGCAATTTTTCACATCATATGTTGCCATCAATGACAAAGGGGGAGAATGTTGCGAGTATGTGCCTAATCGATGTTGTCATTGATGTCAACATATCTTTGCTGTCATTGGTGTCAACTGTATCCTCGTTTGTTATTTGTTTAGAATATTTTTATGTTGAGGATATTGAGAAAATTAGCCCCTCTGGAAGAATTAGAAAGTAAACAGTGAATCACAGTGAAGACAATGAGTTGCATACTGAAGAACAGTTCAGAAGATTGCTCTGCATTTCTTGCTGATTGAAGATCTTGGTATGTGGATAGGAAGTTATTTAGAAGCATGGTTGAAGATGCTAAATCCTAAGTTTGAGCCTCTGTATGAAGATTTGAGTGAGTTACATTCACCAGAGTAAAACCTACTTTTTCTGATTATTCATTGGTGCCTAAGAGAAAGTATTCTGCTCTGCATTCCTCTGCATTAAAGTGTTTTGCTCTACAGTCCTAGAGGGAAGTCTAGGACGATGAGAAGTGCCTACAATTGCAATGGTTCATGTTTCAGTGGTCCGCAAGATATCTTTCTTTTATGACAATTGAAGACAATGAAGTTCATGTACTCCGGTGTAAAGAATCTCATGGATAAAGTGGTTTGAGTTTGTGTGGTTGCTCCTGGTGATTTCAACGTGCTTGTGGATACCTCCTGATCATGTTCCTACCTTTACATTGGTCCACGTTAAGGAATTAAGATCGTGTTTGGAGATTATTCCTAGATAATGTAATGTGTAACTAGTCTTATCTGACTTGGTTAATTCCAATGATTGTGGAGATCCCTTGAAGATTATGGAAGCATGTTGTGGCATGGAAGATTGTGTTTGAGTCCCATCTAAGGTGTGGTGTGACCTACATACATCTATACTACAATTCCTTAGCATAATTTTGTATTATGTCAAGACCTATTTTGTAAATGTTTATAATGCCGACCTTGGAGATTGTTCCAATGGTTGATGATTGTAGTGCCGACCTTGATGATCATTCCAAGGTTGATGAAGTGTATAAATACTTGTAATTGAGTCATGGAAAAGATGTCCTTCTGCGAAGATGGGAAGATAAGGAAAAGAAGTGGAAAGGCAGAGCAGAGCAGAGGAACTATTGTACTTCAATAGATTAATCTTAGACATGAAGAAGATGATGATCTTGGTAGTGAGCTACCAGTAGGGTTTAACAACCCTAATTGTAATCTTTTTAGGTTTAGGGTTGAGGTAGTGAGCCTGCTAGACCTAGTTGTACTTCGTGGTAGTGAGCCAGTATGTTCTAGGCTCGTGGAGTGACCAAGCCTAAACATCATTCTTCAAAGATTGCAATATATTTTGAAAGCTAATCCTCTCCATAGTTTTTCCCCACCTTGGGGTTTTCCACATAAAAATCTAGTGTCTCTTGTGTTTAATGTTGCATCTATGTTCAAGTTTCTGATTTCATGCATTCATTGTTTAATCATAATAACTGTGGACAAGTGATTAATGTTTAAGTGTAGAAGTGTTTGAATTTTTGGGACAACTGATTCACCCCTCCCCCCCCCTCTTAGTTGTCTAGCCCATTTCAACAGGATCTTGGACAAATGCATTAATGTTTAGGAATTGAAGTATGGAAAGAAGATGGAAAGAGTTTGATTACTCAAAGTAAGTATGCAAAGAAATTGATACAAAGGTTTAATATGCAAGACTGTAAAGCAGTATCAACTCCATTAGATTAAAATTTTAATTTTTCTATTGATGATGGTACAACAGAAGTAAATGGCACTTTGTATAGACAAATGGTGGGAAATTTTAACTACTTAACCACAAAAAGACCAGATATTGCAGATTTAGTCAACATACGTAGCCAATTCATGGCTAAATCTCTTGAGACTCATTGGAAAGCTGCAAAGAGAGTTATTGGATACCTATAGGGAACCATTAACTTTGGTATTGAATATACTAACCATTTGAATATTGAGTTGATAGGTTATTCAGATTTTGATTGGGCAGGTGATCCAGATGATCAAAGATCCACAACTGGTTATGCATTCAACATAGGTTCAGGCATTGTTTCTTGGAGCAACAAGAAGCAACCAACTATTTCATTGTCCTCTACTGAAGCTGTGTACAAAGCATTGTGTAGTACTACTTGTAAATATATTTGGCTAAGGCGTATTCTTGAAGATATGGGACAAAAGCAAGAAGGACCAACTCCAATCAAGTGTGACAATCAAAGTTCAATCAAGTTGGCAAACAATCCAGTTTATCATGCAAGATCAAAACACATTGAAATTAAGCATCATTTTCTAAGAGAAAAGATTCAATCTCAAGAGATAGAGTTGATGTATTGTAATACAAATGATAACATGGCTGATGTATTTACAAAGCCATTGGGAAAGATAATGTTTGTACAATCTAGGGATATGTTAGGAGTTTATGAAAATTTAGTTATTCATTAAGGGGGAGTGTTAGTGCATAACTCATAATTGAATTATGCACATGTTGAATATGTATCAAGATAAGTGAACGTGTGTCATTTGTTGTAGTAGTGGTGTCGTTGTAGTCTTCAATTTGCTGTCTCAAATCTTCAGTTAGTTGTCAATCTGCATCAATTTGTTGTTAGTTGTCTTTGCATATTTGTAGGGAGTTGTTAAGATGTTTATTTCTATAAGTATGTAACCTTATACGTTGAATAAGAGTGAGTCTTTGTGCAATTTTTCATTCCAGTTTAGAATTATTCTTTCTACTGTTTATTTTCTGTTTATATGTAGATTTGAAATTGTTGGACAAAATACTTGAAATTCTTCTTACAAACTATTGAAAGCCATTAAAATACTATATTATAGTATACTATAATTAATTAGCAACAAAATAGTGTAATGGACTATGGACTATTGTAATTTGTGATGTTTATTAACTTGAGTTTAGTATAAATATAATTTTATATACTAAACTATAGTTAATGGACTAAACTAAATTGGCTTGTAATATTTTAAACTTATTTTGAAAAATATTAACAATACATAATCAATTCAACATACGATTGTCTACAATTCGGTGGCTCTCTAGAGTAAAAAAAGAGGACCAATGTTTGGGGAGAGACTTACACCGCAATAATCCTTGGTGACGCCTCTTGATTGCAATGCACCCCATCCCAAGAGTAGTTCTGTGGCAAACATGGATCACCCATCCACTCCTTTTCCAGGTTAAACTGGCTTGCAATCTCAGCAAGTGCATTCACTGCAAAACTGACATGTTTTAGTAAGCCATTCAAATTTACTCATCTTCCCTAAAAACAACCACCATAAAACAATTTTAAGCAAATACAAACCATCTTCACAGTTAGTTCCGTTAATGAGTGGGCTGCTATATTGGTAGACATCAACGCCATTCAGAATGGCACCCACGGTCGATCGATTGGTAGGATCAAGAGAAATTTTGACTTGCTTCGAGCCAGTAAATTCCCAGGGTATGGGTGTGACGAATGAACTGAGGTAGCCATCTAATTTAACAGTACGCATTGAATTTCCATCGAGAGTAACATTGAACTCCCTAATTGCATTACCTCCAAGTTGCTCTACTTCGGCGAAGCACATCACAAAATAGTATTTACCAATCTCTTCAACACTCCAACTCCATGTCATATTTCCCACGCTCTTGTTGGGGGCCACCAAGGCGGTTTGTAACACAGCTGATGGTATTTCAAATTCTTTATCTGTATCAATGGAATTTGTGGTATTCCTATAAACTAAATCTTTTAATCCTTCAATCAACCATATCCTATCAACCAAACCTTGGCTTGCTCCGTTCGGCCATAACCTATCAAATGGATCGTCTGGATATCTGCACAAAACCGCTCTCAAATCAATAGCTTAACCTTTATTTCTTTTCTTTTCTGCTCATACAAGATGTTCCATAGTAGACGTCTACTTATTTCTTTATTATTGTTGAGGTTTATTTATTTAATTTTATTTTTGAGGAACTAATGATGGATCATCACAAGTGGCTAGCTGTGGCTCTCTTTATATTCAAGTTGTGGTGCTATGCAGATTGATCTTCCACCAGAAAGACACAAAAACCAAAAATAATGGTACAAATCATAGAGAAAGAAACTACCTTAGAGTTGATTGTAAGAATCTTCCATAATCCATGCGTTTTACACTGATTAAAGAGAAATCTTGTCCTACAGCCCCATACATAGCTGGCTTGAGAGGGCGAAGTTCCAAGGATGAAATGAAAGGAACACTTTCCGTACTTCGAACAAGACACACATCAATAGAGGGACCCCTGGCCATGGCGACTATTCCCAGTGCAATGATCTCACTAATGTTTTTTATTACAACAGTAATCCAAGGATTAACATCAACCAACAATTCAAATTGTGGTAATGTCTGAAGGCCGTCATAGTTACCATATAAAAAAGCTGCGCGGATGATGTATTTTGTTCCCCTCACAGCAGGTAAACTGTAGCAATTTCGCTTGCCTTGAGGAAAACAGCGAAGGTCTTTCAGTGGCACCTCTCCCTGTAAATGGGCAGCCAAAATGCTTTTCTTTTCACCTGTCTTAATGTATTGTTCATCTGAGGTCCAGCTAATTCCCCCGCCATCCACATATTCCGCTTCTCCTCCACAATCCAGGCTGATGAATCCTGCAGACATAACATCATCAAATCCATTTAGCAACAGCAGCAATACCAAATTAAGAAAGGAGAAGCAGCGAGCTGATTGAATATTTTACTTTGCTTGCTTAGTTGGAGACTAAATAAGAATGCCTCACTCTGGATGGTAAACAGTCGGACGCTTCGGTGGTTTATAGGTGAAACACATCAGTTGTTTAAACCCTTCCATGCTTCACAGCTAAAGAATTTAAGCCTCCAATGTCCATTATATTTTGAAAAAGAGTTTTTCAAAGAATAAGATTGTCATTATTTTCACACTACTAAAACCCACCATACCGGTGAGAATGACCTCCAATGATATCAGAGTACAGAGTTTTTTATGTCACCAAAGATATCAGAGAGTCCAGAGTTTTTGATTTCTCATGCAGGGTGTATGGAATAATTCATTTAAAAAAATGTTTAACAATTAAAAAGAAAAGTTCAGGTTTTTTTTGGAAATTATAGGCTTCCAAATCAATCATAACTACAACCAATATAAAATTTACTTCAAGTTGGAATATATAAAATGTAGTTCTACTGTCAAAGGGCACTTGTTCTACTAATGAAGTTGAAAGGTTCTGAATGAGCTCGACTTTGATGGAATTGGTACCCCTCAGTCCTTGACTTTCAGCTGATCAAATATATATACATAGTTCCACTAATACTACCACAGACAAAAACTAATCTATGATGATCAAATAAAATAGGACTGTTCAGACTATGCCCTTTTAAAAGCATGTATAATAAAATAGCTTGTTTTAAATCTCTTCTTGTTAAAAGGAATTGACTGTATAAATCTTACAAATTCTCTAAAATTTGTAATTTTATAGAAGAATAAGAATATCTTACCTGATTGTGCATACAGAACTTTGCATATAGAAAGAGCCAACAAAAATTTGAAGCTGATCAAATATATATAGAGAGAGCGCGCTCCACTAATACTACCATAAACAAAAACCGATCTATGATAGATCAAACAAAACAGGACTGTTCAGACTATACCCTTTTAAAAGTATGTATAATAAAATAGTTTGTTTCAACTGATTATATATATATATATATATATATATATATATATATATATATATATATATACATAATCAGCTGAAACAAACTATATATATCCACTAATATTACTGCAGATAGAAACTAATCTATGATGATCGAACAAAACAAGACTGTTAAGATTATGTCCTTTTAAAAAAGCATGTATAATAAAATAGTTTGTTTTAAATCTCTTCCCATTAAAAGGGATTGATTGTATAAATCATACAAATTCTCTAAAATTTGTAGTTTTATAGAAGAATAAGAATATCTTACCTGATTGTGCATACAAAACTCTGCATATAGAAAGAGCCAACAAAAATTTGAACCTGATCATAGAGTTCCTCTAATACTACCACAGACAAAAACTAATCTATAATAGATCAAACAAAACAGGACTGTTCAGACTATACCCTTTTAAAAGCATGTGTAATAAAATAGTTTGTTTCAGCTGATCATATATATATCCACTAATACTACAATAGGCAAAAACTAATCTATTAGGCAAAAACTAACCTATGATGATCAAACAAAACAGACTGTTTAGACTATGCCCTTTTATTCTTTGTTTTAAATCTCTTCCTGTTAAAAGCAATTGACTATAAATCTTACAAATCCTCTAAAATTTGTAGGTTTATAGAAGAATAAGAATATCTTACCTGATTGTGCATAGAGAACTCTGCATATAGAAAGAGCCAACAAAAATTTGAAGGTTACTGTTTCTAAGTTTGCTCCCTCCATCCCTCCAACTGTTTCTTAAATGTTATCATACACAGAAAAAAAATTGAGTGCAGATTACGATAAACCTCTTTAAGTAAATCACTTACAACCAGCAGGTATGTGGCTGAGAAGTGAGGGAAAAAATCCACGAAAAAATTATTTGCCCTATAAAAGTTCTGGATAATATCTTAAATTTTAAATTGTTTGGTAGGGAGAGAGCAAACTTTTCTTTTCAAGGTGGGCACACAATGAGCCTGAAATTTACATAGTACGCTCGCCTTTATGTTTGAAGGAGACACGTTAAGACTGTCACCCCACACACTTTTTCCTTGAAATGGTGTTACTATATTGATTAAGATATGGTTTAAGGGTAAAAGCACACTCCATACAAAATATTTAGGTTAATTAAATAATATAAGTAAATATATGTCACATCCTTACAAAAGCGAGCTTACATGTTGGACCTATATGAAAAGATAGATGATGGTAAATTTACCAACCAGTCAAATATTTAATTAGTGTTGAGTATACTGTCATTAATTAAGATATGGTTGTAAGGGTAAAAGCACACCCCATACAAATAATTTAGGTTAATTAAATAATTTAAGTAAATATATGTCACATCCCTATGAAAGCGAACTTACAAATGAGACCTACATGAAAAGTTAGGTGATGGTAAATTTACCAACCACCATTTGAAAAGTCAAATATTTAATTAGTGTTGAGTATATTATCATTAATTAAGATATGGTTGTAAGAGTAAGAGCACACCCCATACAAATTACCATACAAATTATTTAGGTTAATTAAATAATTGAAGTAAATATATGTTACATCTCTATTTAGCTTACCTACGTGAAATGCTAGCTCTACCTTAGAGATGAGAAAAGGGGTTAATTGTGATGGAGATGGAATTAGTTTGAATTAGGTTTAATTGTGACATGAAGGGAGAATTAATTAATTATGACATTAAATTAGTCATATTAATTAACTACAAGAAGATGGGATTAAATGGAGGAAAGTGGTTAATTTGGGAATAATTGTGGGAAATTAGTGAGGTAAATTCGGGATGTCTACATTTTGCCCCTCTTTGATCTGGCGTCGCAATTAGAAGATGTGATGTCGTGTCAAAGAAGAATAAAAACTAGATGAAGAATCTTAGGTGGTAGGGTTGCCCCAATTGCTAGGACGAATGGGAATTGATGGTGGATTGCAGATTGATGATAGATGTTGCCCCAAGTGTCAAAGATTAAGGATTAGTTGACTTATTGGTTGATTGATGATAGCATTGTTGATGATAAAAATAATGCAAGGATTCTATTGTTAACGATGATAATAACATGAGGATTGATTGACTTGATTTGATTGATTGATGGATTCAAAAGATACTTTGATGCTTGGGATAGGTTTAAATTTGGGGTTCAAATGGATGATGGGATGATAGAAGGATGGCCCCTCAAGAGGACAGGCACATTCAAAGAACATAGGTGTGCTCTTGAAAGGGATGAAACTAATATTACGAAAGATGGGGAGTTTGATCTAGGATGAGGATTGAAGGCAACAAAAGAGAGGGACTAAAGGGATCAATGTTATTGATGAAGGATATATGAGGATGCAGAGGTTGGTGAGGATGGGTAGAAGAATGGATAGAAATATGGTTTGGGAGGATGGGGTGAGTTATGGTTAGAAGGATGGGAGAAATTAGGGTTCGATCGATGAGATGGATTAGGGTTGGGAGGATGGGGTGGATTTGGGTTAGAAGGAGGAGATGGATTATGATTGGGAGGATGGGGTGGATAAGGGTTATAAGGATGGGAGCTATTAGGGTTGGAAGGATGAGACGAATTAGGATTAGATGGAGAGATGGATTAGGAAGTAGATTATGGAGTGGAAGGATGATATTTTTAGGGTTTGGATGAAGGTTAGAAGAATAGAAAGGTTTAGGATCATGAGGGAGCATGATCATGGTTAGATTTGGGCTTTTATTTCTAGGGTAAGGGATTGGGGTCCCTACAAGATTAGATTTTTATGAATGGCATAGTTTTATGGTCACAGTTGGAAAGCTCACTGAATTATCTTTCTAACACTTGTAAGAATGTGAAAAATGGAGTCTATATGCAAAAGTTATGCTCTTCAGAAGTAGGCTATCTACAAGCTAAATGCACAGATGTCACAAAAAATGTAGAAACATCACGAAAAAGGCATAAACATGTTAAGGGTGTGGCACCTATTTCTAGACATGTGTAGATGCCATGGAGTGAGGTGTTTGCACCTGTGTGTAGACATCACAGGACAAGACGTCTACACCTACAAAAGGATTTTGGGGATTTTGAACATGCATAGATGTAAGTGCTCAAGACATCTATGCATGAGGAAGAATTGTGGGGATTTTTGAACATGTAAAGATCTCATAGGGAGAGACATCTACACCTGAGGAAGAATTATGGGTATTTTTAAATAGAAAAGAATCTGATAGCATAGAAATGGAGGTTATGAATATGATACGATGATAGAATGTGATAGGTTAGAAGAGAGGAAAATGTGATAGAATAGATGATGTGAAAGGGCTAGGGGTAAAGATGGTGTGCATCACCTCCACCTAGGGATGGTTGGGGTGGAGACAGTATGCATTGAACCATTTTCACTAGAAAAAATTAGTATGATTCACTCTACCTCTGCTTAGGGAGGGTTGGGGATAAAGAAAATGTGATGTGCACTAATTTTCAATGGTAGAAATGGTGTACGTTGTGCACCACCTTCACCTGGGGAGGGCTGGGGGCAGAGGTGGTGCATGTTACTCCATTTCTGTTAGGCAGAGACGGTACATTACACACTGACTTCACCTAGGGAGGGTTGGCGGTGGAGATGATGTGATTCACACTATTTTCACTAGGTGGTGATGGTGCACTATACACCACCCCCATCTAGGGATGGTTGGGGTGAAGATGGTGCAATGCACATCATTTCTGCTAGACAGAGATGGTGCGTTGTGCATCAACTTGGCCTAGGGAGTGTTGGGGGTTCGCAAAGGTACGTAACACACTACTTCTATGCAAGGAGGGGTTGAAGTGATAGCAAGGGTAATGTGTATGGTGTCACCATCACTTGGTAGGCTTATGTGGGGTAGAGACATGACAATGGGGATAATGGTAGTTATTGTGGATGTTGAATAAGATATGATAGAAGGGGGATACGATAGAAAATGATAAAGATGTGATGGTAGAGAATGATGAGATATGATGTGATGAAGGTGATACCAGTGATAAATACATGTTGTGAAGACAATATTAGTGCAAGAAAATAACCTATTATTTGATGAAGTACTAACATTATGCATCATGATATAATGGATCATGGTGATAGTGCACCAAGTACATATGAACAAACATAATTTGACAAAATGTAAATAGTGTTATGCCCTAGTGAACACGTGATCAAAACACACCATAATATAATGGATTATGGAGACAAAGATTGTCATTGTGTAGTATGGGGCAATATAGCTAAGTGCACACAAACACACATAGATGAGTAAGCAAACACCTAGAAAACACATGATCTGATAACATGTGCATCATTGAATCTAAGGTAGCGGATGGGGAGGGATGGGATGGAGGGATGGAAGTGGATTGGATGTTTGGTTTAGGATCAAGGATAAAAGGATGGGGTAGGATTAGATTTTGCCCCTAGTCAAGTTGTGAGTCGTAAATTGATATGATGATGATGATGATGGTGATGATGATTGTATACGCCTAAAATTGACTCATGTCGAATTAAGTAAATATTCTGATATTTATCTTAATTCTTATTTTCTTCTGTCAATTAAATAAATATTATAAGTTTATTTGATTGGTTCATTACTCCATAATTAAATAAAATTATTTTATTTAATTAAATTTCCTAAATTCTTCTAATGTCTCAAGTCTTAAATCCACCTCACAAAATCCACCTCATCTTTCCACCTCATCTCTTCCACCTCACCATGTTGCACACATAATTAAATATTCTTAATAGTTAATTACCTAATATCCTCCATTATCCAAAAATGAATCTTTAATTCATTTTTGTCCCCCACTAATTGAATTGAAAATTCAATTGTCCTCCACTATTGAATTGAAAATTCAATTATCCTCCACTAATTGAATTGAAAATTCAATTTGTCCTCCACTAATCGAATTGAAAACTCAATTTGTCATAATCCACTCTTCCCAAAAATGAATTTTTAATTCATCCACTATGAATTTAAAATTCACAAATAATGAGGGCCCTTGATCTCAACTCTTGATCCTCACCCTCCATTCCCTTTTCAGAAAATCTATAAATGAGACCTTTCTCTAAGCAATTGGGGACTTCTTTATGGCATCCTTATTATGCCCAATTTCCTCTAGGGACTTCATTCTGGCATCCTTATCATGCCCAATTTCCTATGGAGGGACTTCTTCTGGCATCTTTATCATGCCCAATTTCCTTTAGGAAATCTTCTTCTGGCATCCTCATAATGCCCAATTTCTTCTCTATTCTACTCTTCATACCCTCCTAATGCCAAATTCATTCTAGCCTATCCATATCAGTTGAATGTAGTGAATCTATTCATCCCATATCCTTCATTGTCCTTGTGTTTGAAGTTCATTTTCAACACAACAAATATCACAGCCATTCGGTTCTTGTCACCATCAACAAGCAAGGAAGCAAGCTCCCTGAGGGCCATTCTTCTTTATCATCAAGGTCAAGAATAGATAGGTGAGCAATGGAAGTCAAAAGGTAAAGGTTGTAAGTACCACTTGTTTGTTATTTAAATCTCCCTTTCCTTCATATTTCATTGATGTATTGGGTTAATAATTATCTTAATTGATTCAATCTGATTTTCCCATTCACATTTTGGCACCCACCGTGATCTACTCCACAGTGTTTGTGAGTGTTTGTCTTAGAGGTTTTGTTAAAGATTCAGGTGTTTCAAAGACCATTCGGGCATCAACTCTCGCAAACGACCTCCTATGCACAAACCAAGCTCACCGTTGAGTCTGGGAGGCCTCAAAGGTGATCATTCGGGGCTGGAACAACATCAGGATCAGCAATAACATCAATTTGGACAGCAAAAAAAAATCCAGGTGCATCCATTTTCATCCTTTATCTCTCAATCTTGTTTGCCAACACATTTTGATTTGGGCTTCTAAAACAAACTTTGTTTGATTACACATCATTGAAATTGGGCTTAAAATCAACCAATGTCTTCAATCACATCTTTAAATTGGACTAAAAAGAACCATTGATTGACGTGTCCTTCCTCACATTTCAATTTCTAAGGGATAATTCACAACTACAAGTGTGAATCAAGAGTGCATGTGTATGCTCTCTCCTCACATCGCAAGGTGACCTTGGAGATCAAAAACACCTCACTTGATTTGCTTTTGTCAACCCCTTTCCTAGGAGGCCTGCTAGGGGATTTCATCACCCCTAGGGATGACCTCAATCGAGGCTGAATCAAAAGATACCCTCATTGGGAGTTGTAAATCTTTTCACTCTTAGCTAAGCCCCAAAGAACTTTATACCTTTGGGAAGTGAAGGTGAAGGGTGGGTTACCCCCTTCTCTTGGCTGTGTGACAAGATTTCACTTTCAAATTCCTAGTCAACCTCGTGCAATCTAGTCTAAGACCTAATTGGCCATACCAACCTGACTAGACATTAGGCTTGTGATGTGTTTTCAAGTGCTTGCTTAATAATCATCACATTTCATTTTCGAAGTCAAAAAAACTTGCTTATGTGTCTTATGTGAGTGATTCATGTGTGTATATGCATAATCATTTGTTTGAACATTGCCAAATCAAGCTATAAACACCAAACACAAACAAATCAATATAAACTTTCATCCTAGTCACCTTCATCCTATTCAACTTCATCCAAACAATCCACATTATCATCGAATCATAACCAAGCACTTGCCAAAAAGGACTTAAGACTTAAACACTTGTGTGACATCATGTCAACCTTAGAGGACCTCCAACAGCTCCTTCATAAGCTTCACCACATGCATGCAAGCCAATCCCCTTTAGAGCAGGGAACCTTTCAAAGCATTCAAGAATTGATTCAAATAGGTCAAACAACCCAATCCTCACACATACAATACCTCTTGGAAGAAATCCAACACCTCTTGGCCACTTGCAAAGTCCAACGACCATCCTATCTAGCCCCTATCCCATCATATCTATCCTCTCATCAACCCAATTCTATACCAACTTATTCCATTTCCTCTAATGTTAGCCCTTCTCTATATCAATCTCCATATCAACAACCATTACCCTATGCAACCCCTCCATCCTCATCACATCAATACATTCAACAAATCCAAACACCATTTCAACTTCAACAAATTCCACATCACCCTTACATGTCATCATCTTCAACTTCATACCAACCTACTTCATCCACCTATCATTTCAATGCCACATTAACATATCCCCCCAAATCACAACAACATGTAAGCCCAAATCTACCGTGGCAACAAGATCAAATGCCCTCAACTTCATACCAACCTCAAGATCTTTTGTCTAAATATCCTACCATTTTACCCAACCACCAAGACTATCAATTGCCTCCACAACAAGCACAAGTGAGCCTACATCCACCTTTGCAACAAGAAGCACATGCAAGTCCAAGTGGCCCTTTGTATATAAACCATGCTAGCCTAATACAAAAAGACTTAATTACCTTTGACAAGGGATATACCAATCTAGCCAATGCATCTTATGAGTGCCCTTCACCATCCAATCCCATGCCAACACATGAGCCAATAAGTCCTATCATAAGACCACCATGTGATCCTACCCCTAGTCCATCTTCTAGCCCATCAAGCCCTTCATCAACTCCATACCCATGTTCTACCAATCCTCCAGCACAGGATCCCTTGGACATAATTGTACAACAATTAGTTCAAACAAATTTGATTGAGCTGCCACCGATAGAACCTTTTGAACCAATCCTTAAACCCCCTCGGTATAATGAAAACCATTATTGTGCATACCATAGATATAAGGGCCATACAACAACCAATTGTGTCAAACTTAAGAGATTGATCAAAAACCTCATAAATCGTGGTCAGATTATCCCTTCATCCAATCCAATTAGCCCCCAACCTAATCCTAGTCCTAAGCCTAAAACATCATCTGCTATTATTGCTCAGCCATTATATCATCCATCTACCCATACACCTGCGACGGATGTGATCCAAGGACTACTAGCCAAAAGTCAACAATGTCCCCAAAGTCTGGTCCTGGACCTTACCAAGATTCTTCCAATACCATGTCAAATCCTACAACCCCTTCATGTCATCCGCAACCCCTTGAGCTTCTCAATGAGCCTTCTACCATGCACCAGAGTCAAGGTCCGTCACACCCTCATGTTGTTGATCACGAGCCCATCCAAGAGCCTTCCACTTCCATTCAAGCAACCCAAGAGGTATGTCAAAGGTTTAATCCTAAGCATGTGGAAACATTAAGCCCTAGTCCAACTCAAGATCAAATCACTTTTATGCAACCCATCCATAATATGTATCTTTTCCATGATCAAGATGATAGCCATAATGATGAATCTATCCATGAGCCACTTGATCTTATCCATCTCCCAACAACCATTCACGAGCATGCTATCCAAATTCAACCTATCCATAATATGTATCTTTTCCATGATCAAGATGATAGCCATAATGATGAATTTATCCATGAGCCACTTAATCCTATCCATCTCCCAACAACCATTCACAAGCACACTATCCAAATTCAACCTATCCATAATATATACATTTTCCATGATCAAGTTGATACCTATGAAGAAGCTATCCATGAGCACCTTGGTCCTATCCATATTCCTCTATCCATCCATAAGCGAGATATCCAAATTACTCCTAGTCACCTATCATCTAGCCCTATCCATAATGAGCAAACATCCACTTCCCTTGATGAGACACTTGCCTCCCAAGCAAGCGTAGAAGATCAAACCAGTAATGATCCTTCACCATCCATTATTGACCAAGCTACAAATCCTCCACCATATATCCTTGGTCTTACTACCTTCATGTGTGAATGTTCTCTCTTAGAACACCAACCACCATTATCTGCTATCTCACCTTCTCCATCCAATCAGAAACTTGTGTCTAGTGTTCCACCTACACATAATCCCGCTGTCCAACGCATACTCCAGAATATGAACTATCAAGGTAAAGGCTTAGGCCTTCATGAACAAGGTATCTTGGAACCTATCCATGTCAAAGTTCCTCCATGCTCATATGGCCTTGGATACACACCCCAAGGTAAACAAGTCCAAGATGTTGGTAATCCCTCCACTCCTCCTAAGTCTACCACTTTCCATCTCAAACCCTATCATATCCCCAAAACATATGTCGCCATTCCACCTCCATCATCCTATAAATGTCAAAAGCATGTGATCATACACCTTCCACCATCCACTTTACCTCCACTCCTTCCAACTCCCAATGTCCCTCCATCCACCTTGCCACTGTTGCTTCTGACACCTAACATACCTATCATTCATAAGTATCCTTACATCCCTAATCATGGCCAACAAAAGCACACATCATTTAAGCACAAAGCTTCTAATCATTCCATCCACTCCACCCATCCCATGGGATTCAAAAGAAAAAATTTTGACGCCTTTATCCATAAAGCTAAAAATCCTACCAAAAATCCTAAAGGTCTTCATACCTTAGGACATAAAGAATCAAAATCAAAGCAAAGTTCATCTAAACAGCCATCTAAACCCTTACCTCCAAATGCAAAGCCCAAAAGCAAAATGGTTTGGGTTCCTAAGAAAATAGCTAGCAAGTCAAATGAGGCATCCTCATCCACATCTCAAGAATCCCAACCACCTATATCCATCCAAAAGCCTACTTCCATCCAAAACTTCCATTCCCTTCAAAAATCCCACAAGCAAAACAAAAGCACTAAAAATACTAAATCTATGTGGGTTCCTAAATCACTTCATCAACCATCTCCTAAGCAAACATCTCCATTGCGTCCTACACCACCATCTCATCAAAATCTTCAATGTTTATCATGGTGTGTGCAGCCGTTGGTCATGGTTCCTTTCCACTTCACAACACCTCCACATAACTACATCTCCCCATCTTCCATCCATTATCCTACACATCTTCCTCATCCTATGCCTATGTTCCATGCTGTTGCATAAGCCTTCCCTCCATATTCTGCATCATAATCCACTATCTACATATGCCATATCACTTTCATACGATCCCCTACCAACATCTATGAGCACACGGGACATGATCCATTCGACAGTATATATCTAGTGGGACAATCCCCTTTCAAGGAACTATATACTTAAGTCTTTCCATATCCACCTTCTCCAATCTAAATATTCAAAAAAAAAAAGGGAAAAAGAAAAAAGTAAAGAACAATCCCTTCATCCAACAGTGAAAACCTAGTAAACAGGTGCCTTGGATACATACCATGATAAAAACCTAGCAAACAAGCATCATGTGTAGGTTGATCTTCTATGTCACTTACACTTGGGGCCACATTGTCTCATCCAACCTATATATTTCCAAACTATCTATCCCATTATATCATTTTCCATCCTATCCTGTCCTACCATTACCACACCATCCTACCATCCTTAGCCATTACATAAATATGCCTATCCTATTGAACCCATTTACCCATCCTTCTGCCTTTTGATTTTAATGAAGACATAGGGGCAAAATATTGAAACATGTTTGGATATATCTTGGCATACTTTCTTTCCAAACCAAGTCCTATCCATTGACCATTTATCCATCCCATTTAAACCGATCCATCATGTCATCCCTTGGTCATGAACTTTGTCCTGCAAAAAATTCTAAGCGTTACCACCTAGAATGGGGCAAGTTATTCCTATGCAACATAGCCTTTGAAGATCACATCCTAGCTCCCCTACTATCCATCCACTATGGCGTATCCTTATCATGAGCTTTCCATCTTATAGCTTATCCCCATCTGTTTATCATGAAGCTTTCCACTATAGCCTACCTATCCATCTATCATGAGGCAAGCATCCATCCCTTATATGGCCTATCCTCTTATCTTTCCATCCAACTCTCATGAGCCTTCCATCCCATTCACTATCATCCATCCTTTCATCTGTCCTTTGCACCTAGAGTTGGTTTTCTCTCTTGTCATTGGTATCTAGCACAAAGGCTACTCAATTGTAAATCCATCGACATTCAAAACATTTCCAAAACTCAAAAAAAAAAATCAAAATATATCAAAAAAATCTAAAAAATCAACTATCCAACGAAAAATCCAAGCAATAAAACCAATCATATAATCCAAAACAATCCACTCCATCAACATTCAATCAAAATCAAAGCATCATCATCATCAATTCTTCCTATCAATAACATTCATTGATCCATTTCAATCAATCACTTCTTCCAATCATATCAATCAAATCAATCTAAGTAATGATCTTAAATCCAAGTTACACTAATCCATATCAAGCAAGCTAATCAATCAAGGAACATTATCCAATCAAATCCACAAGTTTTGATCCTAATCTTGTCATACAAATCACCAATCATCATCAATGGGATATATCGTTCCCACATCATCCTTGTGTTGATCTAGCGATATAGCTTTCCCTGCAATGACAACACTATCATGATCAATCAAACAATCAATCATTGGTTTATGACTTGACAAGGCCAATACCTTGTTTGTTTTACATCCTTTGAGCGCACTAAGAACACTTGCTTATGCTTAGATTGAGTGGACACTCTAATCATCACACCATCACTATCATCATTCAAAACAATCCAATCATTAAAACAATCAACCTGTCCAAGGCAAAACAGAGCACCATACCAAAACACTCAAGATAATTCTATACTAATTATGGTAAAAAGACACATCTAATGCAAGAATGTTTTGTGATTGGTTAGATTAACTTACAGAGTCTTGATTTATGCTATTATGTCTTCCTATGCTACTCAAGGATGCCAAAAGCTAGAGATGCTATGATGGGGGCATAATCTTTTTTTTTTTTGTCTGCTACTTGTGGATCAAACTTTAGTAATGTGACGACTTTTGTCTAATGACATGATCGGCAAAAGATCATCGAGGACTCCAAGATCTAAACATGAAAAGGGGCAATCCTTGTCTGTTGAAAAATGCAAGAAATACTCAGGTCATCTCGGTTTAATTATACCTAGATGCTTGTATTTTCTTACAACATAATAAAGCCCAATGATGAAAGCGCTTCAAAATACTTGCTATATCAAGGTGACAAATATCCATATCCATATCCATACCATATCCAATCACATCTCATATCCATACCGTATCAAATTGCATCTCATATCTGTACCCATATCCGTACCCATACCCATATCCATACCATATCCAATTGCAAGTCTATCCTTAATCCATGCCAATCAAGTCAAATCAATCTTGTCAAATGATCCAATCACAATCAATGGTCTTGATCCTTGTCCGGTCGTAAACCAACTCGATCAATTAATCAATCAATTGTCTTATACAGGATGTTGCATTGTCGAAATCCGACCAACACACACGTCTTACATGACATGCTTCATTTCCTGAAACCAGACACTATCCTTCGTGTTGCTCTAGGGATCCATCATTCCCCGCCATGACAACACACCTACCATGTTGGTCTAGGGATATATTGTTCCCCACCATGACAACACTATCGTATCAAATGTCTTAGATAGGATGTTATATTGTCAAAACTAGAGCTGAAGTCTTATACGACATATCTCATTCCTGAAACCAGACATCATCCATCTATATCCTGGGTTTACCGCTTGATAGGGGCAATACCTTGTTTGTGCTTGTATCATTTCTGCATGCTTACTTCTTGCTTGTGTGTGTCATCTTTTTATCTTGCATCCCATATCATTCATCCATTTCTTTTGCATCCAACCATTTCATCTCATGTCAACCTATCTCATCGTGAGATTGTCTGTCTCACGCCTTCTGCCTTCTCCCTGTCCAATCTCCCGAGGGGGCATCCTATCACCATAACATGTACCAGGGGCAAACTGGGGCATGTATCATGGCCAGAAAAAAATTTATTCTTTGAAACAACGTGATAAAACACATTGCTTCAAAGAGGGGCAAAATGTATACGCCTAAAATTGACTCATGTCGAATTAAGTAAATATTCTGATATTTATCTTAATTCTTATTTTCTTCTGTCAATTAAATAAATATTATAAGTTTATTTGATTGGTTCATTATCCCATAATTAAATAAAATCATTTTATTTAATTAAATTCCCTAAATTCTTCTAATGTCTAAAGTCCTAAATCCACCTCATCAATCCACCTCATCTCTTCCACCTCACCATGTTGCACATATAATTAAATATTCTTAATAGTTAATTAGCTAATATCCTTCATTATCCAAAAATGAATCTTTAATTCATTTTTGTCCTCCACTAATTGAATTGAAAATTCAATAGTCCTCCACTATTGAATTGAAAATTCAATTGTCCTCCACCATTGAATTGAAAATACAATTGTCCTCCACTAATTGAATTGAAAATTCAATTGTTCCTCCACTAATTGAATTGAAAATTCAATTTTTCATAATCCACTCTTCCCAAAAATGAATTTTTAATTCATCCACTATGAATTTAAAATTCACAAATAATGAGGGCCCTTGATCTCAACTCTTGATCCTCACCCTCCATTCCCTTTTCAGAAAATCTATAAATGAGACCTTTCTCTAAGCAATTGGGGACTTCTTTATGGCATCCTTATTATGCCCAATTTCATCTAGGGACTTCATTCTGGCATCCTTATCATGCCCAATTTCTTGTGGAGGGACTTCTTTTGGCATCTTTATCATGCCCGATTTCCTTTAGGAAATCTTCTTTTGGCATCCTCATAATGCCCAATTTCTTCTCTATTATACTCTTCATACCCTCCTAATGCCAAATTCATTCTAGCCTATCCATATTAGTTGAATGTAGTGAATCTATTCATCCCATATCCTTCATTGTCCCTGTGTTTGTAGTTCATCTTCAACACAACAAATATCACAGCCATTCCGTTCTTGTCACCATCAACAAGCAAGGAAGCAAGCTCCCTGAGGGCCAATCTTCTTCATCATCAAGGTCGAGAATAGATAGGCGAGCAATGGAATTCGAAAGGTAAAGGTTGTAAGTATCACTTGTTTGTTATTTAAATCTCCTTTTCCTTCATATTTCATTGATGTATTGGGTTAATAATTATCTTAATTGATTTAATCCGATTTTCCCATTCACAATGATGATGATGATGATGATGACATTTTTAATGATAAGAAAAATGTGAGGATATTTTTGTTAATGATGAGAACAAGACAGGGATTGGGGTTGACACATCCCAATGTTGATGATTAGACTATTTTTAGGACTAAAGAAAACTTGTAGCAAGATAGGGACCAAAGATTATGGATGTTTTTGTATGGGTGAAAGGTGTTGGACAAGACTTTTCTGGATTTGGAGAGCTTGCACATGAATGAGGTGTTTTAGGGATCATACTTTAGATTTAGATTATGCCTGGGCAAGTATTTGCTTGTGGTTATTGTCTCGTGACAAGGGAAAAGTCAATCCTAGAGACAAGGATGGAGTTGGATGAAATGGTTGAGGGTATGAGCTAGGGTGAGATGGAGAAGAGATGAAATGATAGAAGGATGTATGGGAGATTTCCAAGGACTATATCACAATGGTCTAACATGCTTGATCTAGGATATGAGGTTGGACAATGTTATGGAGGTGATGGCATGACATTAGATGCTACATAGCCAAAGGACAACCATGTCAAGAGTGTACCAAAGCATGTTTTAGGTATTTTCCCCCAATCCTTATCACGGTTGACGAGAGGATGGAGTGGATGGGATTAATGGATCATGTAGATATGATTCATGGATGTGATGGGACAGATATGTATGGTGGAATGGATGGGACAACTTGCCTCCAAGTGTAATGGTCCACAAATGGATTTTACTCATGATGCCCATGAATGGGTTTTCATCACGGTGCTTTCCCAAGGTGCCACAAGAAGTGGTTTTCGCCATTGGACAAATTTATTTCTCTTTAATTTTTAAATTCTTTTACTTTTTTGCATTTTTTGATAACTTTTTGATTTTTTTGGATTTTAAATTTGCTTCTTCAAGCATTAGGACCTTGTTGATCTGGTGTAGCCATCTTAGATGCTTCTATCATGACATTCCAATAGTACCTTTCCTAGCATAATTATTTTTCTAGGATCATTCTATTGTTGTACAATCTATAGGTGTTGTGATCTTCTTTGATAGCTAGTTTGGCTTTATCTGAATGTGCACATCTCAATAGGGTGCCATTATAGCCCATATGGTAAAGTGTCACTACCAGGATATGACAAATTCAAGGTTTCAAGTTCTTGTATGTAAGGCATGATTTTGGATTTGGATGGGGGATGTTGGATGTGGAATTAGGTGTTGCTAATTTGTGGGATTTAGGTGGATATATTGGCAATTGAGATTGGGTTGGGGAATCTTAACTTGCCATACTTGGGATGGTGGGTTAGGGATTTTAGATTTTGTATCAAGATGGTGATTAGGACCAACATTCTTATACAAGTTGGAAGTTCATGGACACCTATTATAAATTTAGCACTTCACTTCACTTTAGGATCCATATCACTTTTTGTCTTCTCTTTTGATTTGTGAATTCATGTTTCTTTCTGGATTCATTTGGATCTTTTTCTTGATTTGATTTTCTTCTTGTGTCTTATTTGGTTCTTGATGTTGATCCTTTGCTACGATAGGATGTATAATCTTGTTTGTCCAAACTAATGCATTTAGGATGTGGGAGGGGAAGGCAGATGGGATGGTTGGAGGTGCAAATGAAAGGGTGAGTGGTAGAAAGAGTATTGTCAGGGCTATGAAGGGACTTTATTTTGATGCTTGCATTGAATGAAGTTTCCGCAGAAATCACTGAAGGATCACTAACATCATTAGATTGCCTTAAGAGCATACACAAACTTGGAATCCTTGGGATAAACAAGAAGTGAACCAAGAGGTGTTTTTTATTGCCAATATCACCTTTTAGTGCAAGGGGAGATCATACACACTTCTTTTGACCCATAGAAACCCATAAAATAATATTAATTTACCTTAGGAAATGAAATGTGTGGTGTGAAAATCAATATGTTCAAAGGGTATTTTTGATTCCCAATATCATCTTCAAGTGAAAGGGAACAGCATACACACACCTTTAAGCACAAAAAATTCACCTAAAAAAGTAATTTTAAAACCCTAAGGAAATGTTTTAGTAAACACACAAGGTTTAAAGTTTGATAATAGGCCTTCATAAATTAAACCTACAAGAAAACTTGTTAGTAGTTTTGGAGGTCTTGTATTAACAAACCTACAAGTGGTTAGTTATCAAATATTCAAAATATTCCAACCCAAAAGAAAAATAAGTTAAGCCAAAATAATAAAAAATGATGTCAACTGGAAAATATATGAGATGCAAAAAATGTTGACACATAGGGTGGAAACATCGCACAATATGTAGAAAGAATGGACCATGTAGAAAAGACTTGGAAAAAAGTAGAAATGTTTTGTAAAATGTAGAAATGCACAACTATGTAGAGATGACTCTGGAAAATGTACAGACTTTTTGCAAAATGTAAGAACATGATAGAGGGATGATGCTTGTGCCTAGATGGAGTCAAAGACAAAAAATGTAAGAAAAATGAGAAAAAAAATCAAAACCCTATAAAAGAAAGGTTAGCCTAGAATGTTAATGATGCTCGTACAAGTACCCTTGCAAGTCAAATTTAGTGTCAAGAGCTGAGAAAAGTTAGATAATCATCAAATTTTTGCAAGGATTAAGTTCACAATAAAACCCTATTAAAAATGATTAACAAAATAACAACTAGAATGCTTAAAGACTATCAAAGGCCTTGAATAACATTAATGATGGTATGTTGAGATCTTAAAAGGCCTAAGAATCTACAAATAGAGGGTGAACATTTGATTTGTGTCAAAAATAAAACATAGTTTTTGAAACATGTCACAAACATCTTGGGAGATGTAGAAATGTCTCACAAAAGACATAAACATGACAAGGTCACACCATCTGTGCCAAGAATGTATCCCCAACCCACAAAAACACAAAGATTAGTCCCAAAAATTGTCAAATCTCTACAAGGTGAGGGTTAGTCACTTCCCTTAAGGATATAAACAAGTGCACCTTTAAAGGAGCATTAGTACAAAGGATAAATAGAGGGACAACTATACAAAAGAGGGCAACTAATAAAACCCTACAAATAATTAGCCCAAAATGATTTGAAAACACTTATGAAAAAGATTAAACACCCTAAAGTCTAAACACAACCCTATGGAAAAAGTGAGGGAAGCCCAAAAACCCAAACTTCTGCAAGAAGAACAAAGCCAAGGACATGTAAATCTTAAAACTACATAGACGTGACGATCTAGGGAATAGATGTCTTGATAAATGCATCTAGATGTGACACCTACCGTTCACCTCCATTGAAATGATGAAATAGAGACTCAGAAGATGCAGAAATGTCATGATTGCATGCACAAACATTAGTATATAGGGTACAAATGTAAGGCAACCTGGGATCACGTCTAAGAGTGTCAAAACCTATAAAAACTAACATAAAGACTCAAAGGACAAAAGATTAGTATGGGACAAGAGTCCCACTAGGTGTGCCAGAAATGTGGAGGCTAAAATTGGATTAAATAAGTGCAAGTGAGCCAAAAAAACAAACTTATAATCCAAGTTCAACCACTACCTTCAGTTTGAACAAGAAAATGGAAGCAAACAACAAATGAAAAACATAAATAAATGCATTATACCTCCACATAGTTGTTGTAGATGTGCTCCAATGATTATATGTGATATGCCATAATGTAATGTGGTTGCTCAATTGCTTAGATATTGCTTAATTTGGCAACATGATGGTAGTGCATGAATAGTTGACCAAATAAGAGGGGTAATCCTCTCTTAAATATATTTTTTGGATGAGAGATGGATGGCTAGGATGCAAGGATGAAATCAATAGTTGAGATTTCTTTTGCTCATGGATTGATGAGGTGGAAGAATAAGTGTGCTCACACATGTGTGAGCAAGGAGTGTGGGATGAGTCAAACATGGAGTGGAATGAGTCAAACATGCTCACACATGTAGAAGCATGAAGTGAGTTGAGGTGGAGGGCTAGCATGACTCTAATTGGGCATGCTCACACATGTGTGAGCAAGGAGTGGGTATCTAGCATGCACACACATGTGTGAGCATTAAGGGGGGTTTGGTCAAATGAAAATGATGGATAGTTTAGATCTTTATCCATGTAGATGGATTAGATGGTTAGGATTAAAAGGTCAAGTATTAAAAGGGTGATGTAGATTATTAAATTGGAAGAAAAGTTAAGGGGGATTAACTAGCCTTAATTAATTAACTAATCATGGATTAATTAATTGATTAAGTTGGAGGAATAATTTGGGCTAAGGTTAATAAAATTATGTATATTTAATTAATTAACCTTAGAGATGAGAAAAGGGGTTAATTTTGATGGGGATGGAACTAGTTTAAATTAGGTTATCACATTTATTGTGATATGAGGGGATAATTAATTAAATATGACATTAAATTGGTTATATTAATTAATTACTAGAAAATGGGATTAAATAGAGGAAAGTGGCTAATTTGGGAATAATTGTGGGAAATTGGTGAGGTAAATTTGGGATGTCTACAAAGATGAACTATGGTATCACCTTACTTATAATTATCAACACTATTTACCAAGTTATTAATCACAAGATGATGTCTTCTTGATCTATGGGGTAGTTGATAGATATATGTATGGGGTAATCATTAGGATACTGAATGTTGCATGATATCTTGGATATATAGTTTATTTCGAATGATTGTCTTAGGTATGACTCAAGTATTGTTCATGTTTAGAGAAAGTTTATAATTCGCATGTTGTAAGTCTTTCAAAGTTGAGATGATTGTCATATGGCCTTCTAGATGTGTGTTGTAATTCTAATCAAGAAGGATGTCATTAATGTAAGGAAGCTAAGGTAGCGGAACAACTTCCTACACTAATCTTGAGAGGAGGGATATGCAAAACTTTTCAGATATTTACAATAGTTACAGAAATTATATAGAAATAAACATAAATAGAAATCATACACAACATAGTAATTATGTGGGGAAACCCTTTCAAGAGAAAAAACCCACTCTCCAAAAGCCGCCCAATATATTATTCAGAAATCAACAAGATTATAACATACTTGTAGAGAAAGATTTCATAGTAGTATAACCAACTAGAGATATAGAGGAAACTCAACATCTATAAGAGGGTCAATGTAGGATCATGGGGGTCCAAACTAGGCCCCTAAGTGGCAATGAAAATTTACAAAAAAACAGAGTTAAGCAACTTGACATAAAAATTTGAATAGGTTATTAACATAATTTGAAACTATGTAAGAACATAATTTTTAGCAAATTGATTGTAGTTTTTAGGCTACTAGTCCTTTTTTGGAAAAAAGTAAATCTATTTTGCAAAAATTTGAAATTTCAATGTAGTAGTACTAAATTTTTAGGAAAAAGATAAAAAGCAGATGTATGACTGACCAACCTAAGTACAAGAAAAAAAAATAGTTTTTTTCTGCAACTTTCAATATAAGTAGAGGACACATGCTCAGATGTGCCGCTTTTTTTTGTAATTTTTTTGCAAGTAAATAATTAGTTATGATTTTTTTATTAGAACATTTCAAAATTATTAAAACTTGTTTCTCTGACCAACATAACTTGGTCAAAAATTTATGAAATCCAATTTTTTTTATCCTATAGTATGCAAAGCATAGAATGTGACTCATCTTTTAGATTTGAAAAATGTGAAATAGTTTGAAAATTATAGAAGTTTTTCAATCAGTCTATCAATCAGAACTTTAGTCATAATTTATGTAGAAAATCAATAATAATTATCTATTAAATTCAAAATAAGGCATATCTTATATTATTGGAAAGCTGACAATTTTTTCAATAAACCCTTTTCGTTTCATCAAATTCAGATAAAAAAAGTCATCAACCACAAGGGCAAACTTTAGAAAACTAAGGAAATTTTGTAAACAAATTTTTTTAGTTGACTTTCCAGGTATGACAATCTCAAACCAAATCCCAAGCCTACTAATTTTGTCAGAAAAAAATGGATATCTCTTACCTATATTATTTATAATACATAATATATATAATATATTAATATATACTAATATATTATATATTATATCGCCGATGATGGCATGGTTTGGTGGTTAAGTCACTCAGGATGTAGTGGCGGCCACCAGAGTTCAAACCCCCACTGGGCCAACGAGCTCGCAAGGCTTTACGCCTTCGCTGGGCCAATGAGCTCGCGGGTTTGAAGTGTTCTTCCTAGGGGATGAGGTCCCCCAGTTGTGGCCTCACCGGTTCATTGCTCCGGGCAAAAGCATTCGCGTGGAGCCGGAGGGCGTGTCGCACCAACGTCGCCGGTCATGTTAAAAAGTTTACCAGGCGCATTATCTTTAAAATTTATATATATATATATATATATATATATATTATATATATAATATATTATTATATTATATTATATACTATATATAGTATATATTAAATACTAAATATTATATTAATAATATGTAATATATATTATATATATTGTATAATATATTTAATACATAGTATATATTATATACTACATTATAACATATACATATATATATATATGTACATATATACATATATATATGTATATATATGTACATATATATATATATATATGTATATATTATACATGTATATATATATACATGTATATATCTGTATGTATATATGTGTATGTATATATATGTGTATGTATATGTATATATATATATACATATATACATACACACACACACATATATATATACATATACACACACACACACACACACACACACACACACACACACACACACACACACACACACACATATATATAGTGAGATAGAGAGAGGGAGAGTGACAGGTAGACAAAGGGAGAGACTTGAGAGAGAGAGAGTCAATTGAATAAATTGTAATAAAAAGTTGATTCTAAAGTACTTAAATCTATGTTCAATGATCAAATCACAATCATCTATCACCCAAAAATAATTTGCACTGTACATCTGAACTTGGTTCCATACAAAAGTGCTCACATTTGCCTTGCTCCAAATAATAATAATATTAATATATAATATATTATATAAATATATATAATATTAAAGGTAAAATTGAACAAAGAAAGAGCTCAAAGCTGATGCATACAATAATTAAAGACTCTGTCCTCTTGCCAACTCATGATAGTAAATGTAAATGAGAATGAGTTGGCAAGAGGATAGAGTCTTTAATTACTATAGCATCAGCTTTGAGCTCTTTCTTTGTTCAATTTTACCTTTTCAAATAATTACTACCTAGACCCATTAACTTCCCTGACTGCCTCAACCCCACTGAAATATGTTGTAGAGCCTTGTTGAATGAAAAGTTATGGCTCTAAAAGTAAATGGGCTGGACCTAAATGATTTACTAGATGGATTACTGACCTTCATTTTGAGTAAAGTTCCCTTGAAGCAAGCAGTGTGTTGTTATGTCTTCTCTAAAAGATGGAAATTCCTTTGGACCTTCTTACCCAACCTAAAATTTCCAGAAGATTTCTTCTATTCATCATGTAGCCCAGTTGCATTCCAAAATAGCATTGATAGAATTTTTGAGCTTCATTCTAGTCCCCTTGAGCTTTTCAAGTTTAACAACATCTACCCTTGCTTTTCAAGTGAGAAGATTTGTGAATGGATTCACCATGCTGCTCTGAAAGATGTGAGAGTGATTAGTATTGTAGATTCACCTTATGCTAAAGTTGTCGCTAAGGTTCCAACATCCATTTTTTTATGCCACAAGCTCAGATCTTTGGCTCTCAGTAATTTCTTTCTCACAAAATTTCTCAACTATTTTAGTGGATTTGCTTGCCATTGTTAAACCTGTTTGATGTTGAAAATTTTAAAAAATTATAGTTATTTTAATGCAAACTATTATGCATATTCAAAAACCTATTTTTGACTAAAGTTCTTAAAAAATAATGCAAAACTAAAAAAATTGAAAAAAAAATACATTAAAAATCATACATACCTTTGTTTAGTGGGTGATTTTTGAAAAAACATCACTGGCAAATGGATATTCGAGTTCTTTGGTTGCTCCAAAGCATGCAACAGAGAATAAGGCAAGTGAAAATGATGCTCAAACTTTTCTTTTTCAGATTTAAAACACAGGAAACAGATATTATCAAAACAAATATCCATTTTGTTTATGTTGTTTTTTATAATTTAGTCAAGTCTGCACCATCGCTTAGTATAAGGGATGGTGCAAACTGACTAATAAGAGGGTTTTTATATTATAAAAAAATCATTTATATATAATAATATTATAAAATGATATATATATTATTATATATATTATATTGTATTATAATATAATATCATATATATATAATATCATAATATATTATATTATAATATATATAATAATATATTATATTATATAATATGATATGATTGTTACCATTTTTTATCATAGCTAAAAATTGGCAGAACTGATTTGTTTTCTATTTGTTTTAAGGATGAGAGATTCATAATGTTATACTAGTTTGCATAGTTTGAAGCCATTTAAGTGGAAATTTCATTTTATTAGTTTATCACTTGCTTATTGCTTGTAAAGAGACATAAAGTATTATATATTAGTTAACATTTATTGTGTTGCAGAAAGTTGTCTCATTTCATACTACAATTTTCATTCATTTGATCAAATGAGATAGACAGAATATTACAATGTTTCATTCATTGAATGAAGAACAAAAGAGCAATTAATTGTCCCACACAAGCCATGGGAGTAGCTGGATCTAAATATCTAATACAATATGTTATGCAACTGTAAAAGAACTGACAAAGCATATGAAAGAGAGGGTGCCAATCATTGCCTGAATTCAGAGTTGGTTGATCATATGGCAGTTGCTCCATTCGTTGCCGAGCTTTCGAAACCGTCATAACCTGCATTAGAGGAGAGAAAAGGGGGGTTTAGCACTCAAGACATCATCTCATCCATACTCTATATTAGTACGAACATAATACATAATAGATTGTATGAGATAGTCAAGATCAGAAAGTACAATGAACATCATTTACATGCAAAAGATCAGAGAAGGAAGAATCATAAATGATTTTAACTTTTAAGCTAATCTATTTGTTTCATGTGCAAGTATAGGTGAAGGTATAATGTTGTTTGAAGACATATCAGTACATGGTTTAAAATGGGCTCCCATTAGGATCGAGCTAAGCGTGCTACCCCGATTCTCAGAAGGGATGAAAAGGTGGAACATATCAAATGAGTGCCCAAGCTAGATCATTATTCATCCATGGCTACTAGTTACGAGGTGAAATGACCACCTTACACGAGTAATGATTTAACAAGCTATCCAATGAAGCGTGAGACTAAATCAAAGGTATTATCAATATTAGAGTATCCATTACACTGCCATTATGTTTATTTGTTGTTCCAATATTATATGATGTCTTTTCTATGCATCCAAATTACTAATATTGGAGCAATAAAAGCAATAAGAGCAACAAAATAATCAAAGCAGCATAGGTTGTAGGGATCAAGGGACAATATTCTTTCAACTCTTCATTAGAGGAGCAGTTAGATAATCATACAACACGAGTGCCATGATAGCTTCAGAAGGGAATAAAGTGTCATATCCATCAAATGGATCATCTCAAAGATATAACTGGGTGAATATCAAAATATAACTTGCAATTTCAAGATTATAGGAGGATTCATATGTATTGGAACAACCATTTAGAAACCAAGAATACATCCATTTGACACAAACAAGAATGCATTTGGATATAATGAAATGGACAAAAGATATATCACATGTTACAGATTGAATGATAACATGGCAAGTATATCTAGAGATCAGTAGATGCACTTCACCAAAATGATGGTAAGAATGAAACTTCAACATCAATATTCATCTACATGAGATGTAAAGACACAAAGTGAACAACAACTTAGTAGAGTATAAGATCATGGACTGAGTAATGATATGTTGGTATAAGTTTTGTATGCTGTCAACATTCAGAGCACATGAGAAGTGTGGTAATGGATGTCATATATCAATAAATACTTAATCAAGTTGAACCTGTTGAGTGTATGCATGAAAAGAGCAGCATTTATGAATGGATGAATTAAAGAGTAACACTAGGTATGCTTTTATTTTTTACAATTGTTGTTTGGACATCACTATGGATATCAATTCAAGCAAATAAAATAGATGTGATAGATCCAGATGATAATGCAGCTCCAAAGAGGTAAATTGGAAGATCATGGTACATTTCATATTTCGTTCTAGAATTTTCTGAGTAAACGAAAACAATGTAAATGCTGCTATTGGCTTCAATAGTGAAATGTTCATCTCACATTTGTGTTTTTGGTATGAGAATCAAGTGAGATTTGTTTATAGAAAATGTGTATAAATGCCAGGTGAAAGATGAATTTCAATCTGTTAGGGTATATGCAGGAATAACATATGTTTAAGAATAGTATCATGGCAACGTTCTCCTGGGACAGCAGTTGCAAAGCGCTAGCTCATAAATGGAAATGCTAAGAATAAGTGATGTCTTGTAGCTAGCATAAACTGCTAGGAAAGGAAAAATAAACAAAGTATGTTATGCTACTACCTCCATGAAACTCAGAGCCCATATTGAATGTATGGTTGTGTGGCTGCTTGATCATAGGATGGATCACCAGCATAGCCACGACCAGAGGGAGAAAACAACCTATTTTCATAACATAGTAAATCTAGTTGGGGTTGTCCAGTTCGAATGTAAAGTTTGATGATTTTGATGCTCAAAAAAGACTCATAACCACAGCCACACATACAGAATCAGATACAGAAATGGAGTGTTTGGAGTATTTAATGTTCAGGAAGAAATATAGGGTCGTGGCCTCTCATAAAGAAATAATAGAAAATTAGATACAAAACTCTCTTGGCAGCATTTTTTCACCTGTTTGGGGTTTTCAAACAAATATGACAACTTAGCTCACCTTAAGTTATATTTTGATACAAAGAGAAATAAAAGTCAAGCTTTTAAGTTCAAAAAGAAAACTTAGAATATAGCTAGAGTTACAGCTAGAGAACACAGTATATAGAGACTATATATTTCTCAAAACCCCTATTATTGTTCGCATGGCAGGTTTCAGATATAGAAGATCTATGAAAAGTCCAAGGAAATGGAAGCTTTTGAATATAAAAGTAATGAACAAGGCTATGGCATAGGAGGTTACTTTGTTCTCATTTTGTGAGTAGATATAGCTATGAAAGCCAACCAAATCTCTCTCACAAACTCAATTAAGAAATGACAGTAAAGACTAAATGTAGAAAATAAACATCAGATATGTATATGTCGCAATTTATCAAGCTTTGTTTAACTCAGAGTTTAAAAAGAAGGTCTAAAATATGAGTCATACATGAATAACAGAAGTTCTTACCTTCAATTTTTAGTCGGTAATCATCAAGAAAAGACCATCAGATGCAAAGGAAATGGCGGCTTCTGTTCAAAACCCTAGCTCACACTGTGGCAACCATCGTGCAGAGCAGCATCTCCCAAAGTCAAAAGGTAAAAAATTGAATGCAAAATGATAGGGAAGGTGTGTTTTGTCTATTAGGGTTTCTTTTTCACCCTAATTTGATGGCATTTTTTGTCAAATTCTTTTTATTTCTTGGCCCGATCTAATACCTCATGGTATTATGTGTTCATCTTGGTGCTTGGGTGATGACTTGATAAGGTCAAGCATGGCTCCCTTTTAAATACTTTTAAAACACTTTAGTTACCTTGTGAAGCATAATATGCCATGGTCCTAAAAGTTAGGGTGATTTTCATGCCTTAAGAACATTATGCAAACCTTTGCATTTTTGGTGATGTAAGACAATGGCATAACTATGGAGTGCACTTGACATTAGTTTTGACAGATAGAGGAATATGTAATGGCTTCATATTATTTTTATGAATTTTTTAGAAAAAATCAAGCATTGTAGCTGTGAACGGCAAAATAATAAGCCATAGTGTTTTGTTTTTCTTTTAAGAATCATATCAAATGGGATATTGATTAAACTGCCACATAATGTAAAGCTAACTTTAAAGCAATGAAATTATAAATTGCTTTTAAAGTTTAGCTATTTTTAGGTAGTTAAAGCATTTTTCTTTCTTGGGAAAAATTAGGCAGATGAGGACAAATAAGAGCCTTTTTGGATCAAGATTGGATCTATTTTAATGCAGATTTGGTTAGACCACCTGGGACATCAAGTTGACAGCTTTTATTTGTAGTTTGGAGGTAGTTTTGAGGGGATTTTTGGAGGCTTTTTAATGGATTCCAAAAATGGATTTGCATATCTATTTTTAGGAGTTTTGTGAGCTTTCTTTTGGAGAGATCTTTTGGAGGCATATATAGGAGAAAAACTATGTTTTTCTAAGAGGGAGTTAGTTAACATCAGTTTCTTCTCTCTTGTTCACAGGTAGAGTTGTATACATGAAGTTGGCTCATATTTCATTTTATGCATTGTACTCCTTCCAGTTCTAATAAAAAATCATCCTTTTCACATATTTTGCAGTCTTGATCTGATGATATATTGTGACTTTTTATGTCCTCTATTATGTCTCAATGTTGTTAAAACTTAGTTTTTTCCTAGTTGTAGTTTGTGTTTGATCTAAACCTTGTTGCAAATCACTTAAGGGATAAACTATCAGTGGAATTGTGAAGATTCAAGTTAGAGGATCTATTTTATGAGTGGTAGAGATTCATCCAGATTAGTTATAAATGCTTAGTTTTACATTTTAATTACCCTTCTATCATTTTTCCCCTCAAGTCATTAGTTTAGGAATCATAAGACAACTAGCTCACTCTGGAGATTCATTCTCATAAAAGGAGACCCACATCCAAGAATGATTCCATGTTTCAACAGGTAGTTAAGTTTCTACGAAGTTAACAAGGGTGCATACTTGAATTGACAATAGTTTTTGGCATGCTTGGTGGGACTCAAAGCTAAGAAGTAGGGTGTTGTTCTTAGCCTGTTGCAGTTTTGAAAATATCTTTTAAGCATCTGATAGATCAGTCACCTTGGTGCCAATAGTTTTTGGCATGCCCAGTGGGACAAGTTGGATTGTTTTAGTCCATAGTTTGATCATTTATCACTGATATTTGGTGTGTGTATCAGTGAATCTAGCCTTTTGAGGCAAGCAACTAGCATGCCTGGTGACTCTACATGTTATTCTTCTAGTTTCGAGATGATCAGTTCATATCATGTGTTGGTAATCATTTATGTTTAGGGTTTTGAGCTTGAATGTTTGTAGGGTTTCTTTTGCAAACCCTAAAATTTCTGAGTCATGGGGTCTTGCATTGTTCTGTCTATTTTGTTAGTGGCCTTCTGCAATGGGTTCCTAGTTATTAAATCTCATCCTCATGAGTTAGTTTTCGTTGGTTGATTGGCCCCCAGGTAATGATTTGCCGCCTTTTCCTATCACACTCATGAGAAATGTTAAGTTTTTGTATGTGCCATTGCAAATGTGCACCATCGGCCTGCAAAAATTGATAAAAAACTAAATTATATGCATTTTATATGTATATCAGGCTCTAAAAGGTGCATGTACAAAGGGGGAATCTTTTGTAAATTCCCAGGAATATTCCCGCTTTGTATATCGGGCTATATACAAAGAAAAGTATACAAGGAGGTGCTAATATGCAATTGCCACAGTGGCGAGTGGAAGATACCTTCCTGGAATATTCTGTAGAAGATTCTGCAGTTGTATATTAGGGGTTTGTATATCTATGTTTGCATATTTGACATACAAGGGCGTAAATGTACATTTGCTACAATGTAGAAGCAGAGATGCATGTGGTGGGGCCCGTGGATATACAAGACAGAATGTACATTCAAAAATATACAAAGGGCCTGCGACATGCAAAGTGAACAGTGTCGTGGATACTCAAAGATACATACAGCAGAGACATAAGTGGATGGGGCCCGTAGATATATACAACTGAGTTTGTATATCGTCTGTATACAAAGAAAATATGCATTCACGGATATACAAGCTGGATTCCAAAGTGTTTCAAATGTGCTTTTTAATTATGGCAAAGTCCAACTTGTACATTGCATTTGTATATGTGATGTGCAATCAAATGTGCAAGGGAAAGAGAAAATAGGTCAGGCCCACCAGCTATATACAATGGTAATTGTATGTATGGCGACATACATGCAAAACATACAAGTGAAAAGATGCATTCTGGACTCGAGTAGAATTCCAAGATGCTTCATACAAGTTTGGGGTCTGCAGCATGCAACCCGATATACAAAACAAAGATATACAACCCGAACGTGAAGGAAGAGTCAAATACAATGAATAGTAATTTGAGATCCGGGGGTTGTATAAAGTGATTGTATGCTTGTGCAATAGCCAATATGCAAAGAGATTATTGCCAAGACCATATGTGTCAGCCAGGCTTTCTTGGGTTATTCCGATGGCTGATGGAGATCAAAATGCACAGTGATGGAGGACTAGTCACAAGCTACCACTTGCTTGGGAACTGTTGCATGTATATGCATCCTGCATATACAAAGATTTAAAAGGAGTGTTTGTATATGCATTTCATCACGCATATACAGGGGTGAAAAAGGCAAAATTGAAGAAGGGGCCAGCAATAGAAACATGAGGTGCCAATGTGGCACGATTTCACTGGTTGAGGACTTTTCAATTTTTTTGGGTGTTGTTGATCACAGCGATGGAGGGATGATTGATGGTCTTGTTTTGAACCTGCTATGATGGTTTTTCCTGAGCGTGAGCGACCATTTTTGAGCGGGAAAGTCTCCAGATGCATCTGTTGTTGCATCCCATAGGTAGTTAAGGCTTTAATGGCAGTCATGCAGAGGCACGATGGATTGAGTGATGGACCAGCTACTAGTTTTATGATGAATGTCCCCAAACGGTGGCACGGGGCTCGAGTTTTGTTTCTCCTCGCCTTTTTTTATGCCTGTTACCTACAGTATTTTTTAGCACCATTTTCTCATGCATTGTATCTAGTACAATTTTTGATGTGCCATGTAATTAATTTTTGCCGGGTACATAGTCTTGGTATAAAAGCCAAACTATGTTACTTGTTGTTGTTGGAAAACTGGACAAATTTTTGGTGCTGTGACAAGATACAACTTCATTGGTGGCCCTGTTTTGGATGTTTTTGTGAGTTTACAAATCTCACATTGTCTGTTTAATGCATAAACTTATTGGTTTCATGTTGATTTAAATGAGTAATGCTTCATTGCATGTGTTCTGTTACTTTTCTCCAAATTGAATGTATTCTTCTTTTGAATCTAAACAGCTAAGGGGTGTCTAAGATTCTTGAATATAGATTTGCTATGTTGAATGCTTGGTCTTTTACTTCCACTCAAGGAGTAGATTAAATGTTTTAGGTTAAAGTGTTAAGAAGAATATATTGTAGTGAGGATCTTCTAAGCAGAGGTAACTGAATGCTCAATTCTAGGAAGTATCTGTAAGGCAGATATTAAACAACCCCCTTGAAACTCAGTCATTGATATGGGTTTATGTGTCCATTCACATGTGTATGTCTATTGACTCTGAGCCCTGGATAGGCACCGATCCAGTCTTGTATTGAGGTCGCAACCAAAGTCCTAGTTTTGCATCCATGTACCAAACAAACTCAAACTTCATATACAAACCTTTAGGATAGTAGAAGTAGTTTTAGGATCTAAAATCCTTTGTCTACAACTGAACATAGGCCCAAAGCGAGCCCCTTTGCACTTGTCTCATAGTTTTGGTCTACATAATAGAAGATTTATCTACTTTGTATCAACATCCCAGTCAATACACAAACATACCTCATGGATGTTGAATAGGGAATACCCCCTTGGTTCTGCAGAGCCTAAAGAAGAAGAGGAGATATTTATAGAGTCTATCTCCTATACTATTAGCCACTAGCCCAGGAATCCTATTGATCATTGATGGCTACCTTGTAGGGACAACTGGGAATAAGCATCCAGTCGGAGTGAGAGGTAACAAAAATTGGCGACTCTGTTGGGGATGGAAAGTGAAGTGTAGGGAAATGAAGTGTTATCTTTTCATCCCTGGTAAATTATTGCCCATCTGAGTCACAACACAAATTGGTGACTCTGCTATGGAAGGTGATTTGAAAGTATTATCTTGCAAACCCAGGTACTAAAGAAAATAATTCCTAGTAATAGATGGTGACTTCGAATCAATTTCCCAACTGGTAAAGTAAAAATTTGTATGCAAGGGAGAAGATCCCAACATAACCCTTTGTTTGAAGAGTTACCCATCAAGATGGTTCTCCTAGCCCCAGGAAAAATGAATTTATTCAGGACAATCCAGGATCCTCAGAGCAAACAATACCCTATTTTTCAAACACTGAGGCTGAAATCCAGAATGTATACGAAAGATAACAGGGTGGTGCTCTGAGAATAAGGTCAGAAGTTTTTCAAGAATGCCCTTTCTTGGATCCTAGTGATAGATTTGAAGAGGTTGAGTCTCCAAGGGATGAAGATAATGATGATCAGAATGTGATAAAACCATCTTCTTCTATGCCTAGAGAAGAGGAACTAGCTGATGAAATTAAGAGCTTAAGGGTAGAATTAGAATATCTGCAAGTAGTAAAGATTAGAGATGACATGAGACAGAGAGTGCAAGCTCTGAGAGTTGCTAAGAATGATTTAGTTCCTACCCTTGGCAATGCAAATATGCAAAGAAATCAACACAGGAATGAAGTACAGGATCAACACAATGATCAGAGACAAAATGCAAATAATGCTGGAGTACCATTGAATAATGTAAGAAATCAGAATGCAAATAGAAATGCCAATGTTATTCAGCCTGGTAGACAACCTATGCAGCTAGACAGATTCAGGCAATTAGTTTTTGATGGCATTCCTGGTTATCCAAATCCTATTGACAAACATGTGAGGCTGCAAGTTCCTAAATTTTTAGGAAATAATACTGTGTCAGGGGAAGACCATCTAAAAGCTTTTCAGAATATCATGGACAACTTTGAGGTTGAGCATGAGGATGTTTTCATGAAATCATTTATGCAATCCTTAGTTGATGAAGCCAAGGAATGGTATAAAGGTCTACCTGACGGAAGCATTTCATCGTGGGAGGATTTCATGAGGATATTCAAAGAACAATATGGTGACAAAACTGATCCTAGTTTCTTCATTAATAAATTTACTGGCATTACCAAAGGATCAAATGAACAGGTTGCTGATTTCAATGCTAGATTCATGAAGGTATTGAACAAATTGCCACAGGACTTGAGGCCTAATGAACCTATGTGCATAGTGTTGTACATAAATGCTTTTGATGCCAAAACTTCTTATGGATTAAGAGATAAGGGTCCTCACAGCCTCAGAGATGCCTTCAAGATTGCAACAAATATTGAAAATAACAGAAAAGCATCTGGTAAAACAAATAGAAGGGATGATGTGAAAATTTTGTAAAATCCAAATACTAAATCTCAAGGTGTTCAAGGCAATGCATCTACTTCTGAGGATAAAATAGATAAGTTGACAACTATTGTCAAGGACCTAGGTTAGAGAATAGCTAAAAATGAAAAAGGAATAGGTCCTGACAGACCAGTTTACCAAAGGTAAGAAAGAAGACCATCATTACATGATATGCCATATAACACCAATTGGCATAATGGTAAACCCATCCTTCCACACAACAACACAAATCAGAGGACTCAAAATGTTAAGGAAACTCCTGATCCTTTGAAGAAGGCTATAAATATTATTAATGACACCCCATGGTGTATAATATGCCAAATGCCTCATTCACAGTCACAATGTATGATTGCTCAATCTTTATACAATAATGCTATTGCCTGTGATGAGTGCAATGAGCCACATTGCATGGAAGATGAGAATGTTAATATGTTGTCTACAAACAGGGAATACTCTTCTCATGATGCTGATGCAAATGCAAATGATGAGATTCAGATCTGCCAGCAGTTTCCCTATGATGATGAAGATGACTATGCTTATGCTCAGGACTCACACAACTTCTTGAGTAACTTGAGGAGGCCTTTTGATGAAGAAATTAGAGCCCTCACAGCTACAACGGTGGCTCAAGTCAAAAGCAATTACAACCTAAGAGGTAAAGCTCAGGTAAGCAATTTGCACCAACCAGAGAACACTTTTGAGAGCCGACCAGTGCAAAATTATAAGGGGACTGAAACATATAAGAAACAATGGAACAATAATAAGCAAGGTTTTAAGCAAAAAATAGGTTATGATTCTCAAAAAATAGAAAATACAGCTCCCCAGGTTGAGAATCAGAATAAAAATTTTCAGAACAATAATGACAGTCAAGGAGCCACAAAAACTAAGGCTGGATCATCCTAGGATAAGGGTAAAATGGTGGAGCAAGTTACAACCGTTATTAAAAATTATGCTCCATTTGATATAACTCAAGTATTATCACAAATAAAAGTTTATGTTCCACTGATGGAACTGCTGAAAGTGGAAAAATTAAAAAATAAAGCAGTATCCTTAATTTCAGGAATACCTTGTCAAGCCAAGTTGAGTGAGGAACCTTAGGGTAAGAAGCAGGCCCTGTGTACTGATGAGGATGAAGTTCCTGAGGTATATCTGGGGGTGACCATGACAAAATGCCCTTCATAAGTGGAACCATTTTATGTCTCCCTTGTCGTAAATGGAAAAATAATTAAGAACTGTATGCTTGACTCAGGAGCATCAACAAACATCATGCCTTTGTATATCATGCAACAAACTGGATTAAAAATAGATAAGGTATGTGGGAAGTGCTATGCAATGGATGCTAGGGAGGTACCTGTCATTGGAATTATGAAAGATGTTGATTTCAGACTGGCAGCATATCTAGAAAAAACTTACAAAATGAATATAATAGTTGGTGACATCAAGCCACAATATGACATGTTGCTGTCAAGAAGATGGACAACATTAATTGGTGGGAGTATGCAATTAGATTTGTCATATGCTATGATCCCAATGAACAAAAAGGATGTCAAAGCAATCAGAGAAGAAAGGTCATTAGAGACAGTGGAAGATCAAGAATCAGAGGAACATATATGTTTTGTGAACAATGACTATGATAATTTCAGAGTTGTCTCAAATGTTAAAGAAAGTAAAGAGGGAGATACTTTCTTTCAAGAATTGGATCAACAGGGTCTATGGACCATGTATTTTGATGGAGCTTGTTCAAAGGAAGGCTCTGATGCTGGAGTGGTATTTCTGTCTCCAACTGGTAAACTTCTAAAATTCTCTTTCTTGTTGAAGTTTGCTTGTACAAACAATATTGCAGAGTATGAGGCTCTGTTAATAGGATTGAATGTTGCCTTAAAGCATGGAATTAAGATGCTCAAGGTATTTGGTGATTCAGAGTTAGTTGTTTCCCAAGTTAGAGATAAGTATGCATTGAAAAATAAGAGATTAAAACAATATAAGCATGTTGTTTGGGATACAATTGAACTGTTTGATGCTTTTTCAATAAACTAGATAGAGAGATCAAAAAATGTCAAGGCAGATTTCCTATCTAATGTAGCCATAAGGCCTAATGATATCACTCTATTATATGTAACAAATGTTGAAGTCAAACTCAGACCTGCAGTGCCAGATAACGTATGTAGCTGGTAGGTGTTTGTGGATGATAAAGATTTACTAATATTTTTACATTGCATTGGTGAGTATGAGAACCAAGAAATGGATTTCTAGAATTTTGTGGAAGTTGTAGATGGAAAAGACACTCTCTTAGGGAATGAGCTAATTCAACTCAATACAAATAAAATCCCCAAAGGGCTGGTAGCTTTAGAGAGAGCTTTTGACAATAGGGACCAATTTGGTACAAAGGTATCTTCAACAAACAAGAATGATTTGGAGGAGATAAACTTAGGAATGTCTCATGCTCCCAAAAAGGTATATATTGGCAAACAACTCAAACCACATATCAGAGCTATGCTGATTGCATTACTGAAAAAGTATAAGCATGTCTTTGCCTGGTCATATGAGGACCTCAAAGCTTATAGAGAGGATTTATTTTAGCATGAAATCCCTTTGAAGCCTAGAGCTAAACCATTTAGACAAAAACAGAGGCCTATAAATCCAACCTTAGCTCCAAAAATGCAAGAAGAACTTATGAAACTTAGGGAGGCTAGAATAATTATGCCTATCAGACATTCAACTTGGGTGTCCAACCTCGTCCCAGTTAGAAAAAAGAATGGTGATATCAGACTGTGTGTTGATTTTAGAAATTTGAATATGTCTTCTTTGAAGGACAATTATCCATTACCAAACATGGAAGCTATGTTGTAGAAGGTGACTGGCTGTGAACTTTTGTCCATGATGGATGGATTTTCAAGGTACAATCAGGTGAAGGTGAAAGAATCAGAACAATTCAAGACTGCTTTCACTACTCCATGGGGAACCTATGTATATGTGAGGATGCCATTTGGATTGACAAATGCAGGTGCTACATTTCAGAGGGCAATGGCTGTCGCTTTCGCAGGATTGATTGATTCAATCTTGGCTATGTATCAAGATGATTTAACTGCCTATTCAAGAAAGGAGGAGCAGCACTGTATGCATCTAGAGCAGATTTTTATTAGAGCATTGGAGTATGGCATCTCACTCAACCCAAAGAAATGTGTTTTTGGGGTAGTGGAAGGAAAATTGCCTGGACACATTGTTTCCAAGGATGGAGTCAGGATTGATCCTGAAAGGGTGGCTGCAATTTATAAAATTTAGATCCCTAAGATAGTTAAAGGTGTTCAGTTCTTCTTTGGACAAATTAATTTTGTTAGGAGATTTGTTCCTAATTTTGTAGAGACCACCAAGGAGATCTCTAAAATGATGAAAAAGAATGCAATTGTCAAATGGGAAAATGAAGCAACCAAATCATTTCAAGGCATAAAAGAAGCTATAAAGATGGCTCCTATATTGAAATCTCCTAATTTTTTGAAGCCATTTCAATTATTTTCATTTGCTTCTTTCCATACTATTGCTACATGCTTATTGCAGAAAAATGAAGAAGGGTTTGAACAACCTATCGCTTTCTTTAGTAAGTCATTGCAGGCTGCTGAATTGAAGTATGACAACATGGAGAAGCAAGCATATGCACTAGTTAGAGTAGTCAAGAGCTTCAGACCATATTTAGTGGGCTCTCAAATAGTTGCATATGTGCCTCATGCAGTAGTGAAAGATATTTTTACTCAGCAGGAGGTAACTAGAAGAAGATGCAGATGGATAAATAAGTTGCAGGAGTTCAACATTGAAATATAGATCACTAAATTGGTAAGAGGACAAGGTTTAGCAAAACTGATGACATAGTCAAATCTAGAGGCATACCAAGTGAATGTAGTGCATGATGAAGTCATAAATATGTTAGAATCTGAGTGGTATAAGGACATAGTATATTATTTGCAAAATTTAAACTATCCTTCCCACCTCAGTGATATCCAGAAGAGAACTTTGAAGCTACAGGCTATTAAATACATCATTGTTCAAGGAGAGCTGTATTGGAGAAATCGTGATGGTGTATTACTCAGATGTGTGGATGAGAATCAGGCCAGGCACATTCTCAGTGACATGCACAATGGAGTGTGTGGTGGACACTATGTTGCCTATACAACAGCCCACAAAATCATCAAAGCTAGCTACTGGTGGCCAACTCTTTTCTCAGATGCACATAGAGTGATAAGGAAATGTGATCCTTGCCAAAGGTTCTCAAGAAAGCTAAAATATGGAGGTGCATTTCCCCTTAAAACTATAACTGTAGAAGCTCCATTTCAGCAATGGGGGATTGATTTCATAGGGGAAATCTTAGAAAAATCTAGTGGAAGACATAGTTGGATTCTTGTTGCCACTGATTACTTCGCTAACTGGATTGAGGCCATTCCGACTAAAAAAGATACAAGCAAAGTGGTGGTGGACTTTATTTTAGAGAATATTATTATCAAATTTGGAGTACCAGCCAAATTGGTCATAGACAATGCTATGTGCTTTAGGTCTGGTGAATTTATTGATTTTTGAAACAATTATGGTATTGATTTATCTCATACATCACCATACCATTTGCAAGGAATTGGTCAAGCAGAGTCAAGCAATAGGAGTCTCATGAAAATCATCAAAAGGATGGTGGATAGAAATAAGAAGTCTTGGGACTCAAAGCTGAAGTTAGCATTATGGGCTGACAGTGAAAAGAGCAACTGGAAGATCTCCTTTTGAATTGGTATATGGTGCAATAGCTAGGTTGCCTATGAATAACCTCCTGCCAGTTTATAAATTCATCCAAGGGAACGATGAGGAGATTGGAGACCCAATGACTGAAAGAATAAATCAGCTGGTCGCACTTGATGAAATCAGAAGAGAAGCATAGAGAACAAACATCAAGAAACAACAAAAAGTGAAATATCTGTTTGATAAAAGGGCTGCAGTGAGAAGGTTTCAGATAGGTGACTTAGTGCTTATGTGGAATGTAAGGGGCCATGATAAGGGCAAGCATGGTAAATTTGAACCCCTATGGACCGACACATATCAAATTAGCAATCTCTATGAAGATGATTCTTACTTTCTCCAAGCCCTAAATGGTGAACTAATGGAATTGTCAGTGCACGGTAAATTCCTTAAAGCCTTTTTCACATAAATGAGCACCTTCTGTGCACACTGTAAATTAGATGTAAATATTTTGTAGATGCCTTGTAGAGTCGGTTGTGTTTCAAGTTTTGAGTTTTGTCTGGTCTGCCCCAGAGTAGTCTAGTCCTTGTTGCAGTCTTGCGTCTGCACGTCCCCAATCAGAGCCTATGTTGGTAATCATTTATGTTTAGGGTTTTGAGCTTGAATGTTTACAGGTTTTCTTTTGCAAACCCTAAAATTTCTGAGTCATGGGGTCTTGCATTGTTCTATCTATTTTGTTAGTGGCCTTCTACGATGGGTTCTTGGTTATTAAATCTCATCCTCATGATTTAGTTTTCGTTGGTTGACCAGCCCCATGTAATGATTTGTCACCTTTTCCTATCACACTCATGAAAAATGTTAAGTTTTTGTATGTGCCATTGCAAATGTGCACCATCGGCCTCCAAAAATTGATAAAAAACTAAATTGCATTTTATATGTATATCAGGCTCTAAAAGGTGCATGTACAAAGGGGGAATCTTTCACAGATTCCCAAGAATATTCCCACTTTGTATATCAGGCTATATACAAAGAAAAGTATACAAGGAAGTGCTAATATGCAATTGCCACAGTGGCAAGTGGAAGATACCTTCCTGGAATATTTTGTAGAAGATTCTGCAGTTGTAAATTAGGGGTTTGTATATTTGTGTTTGCATATTTGACATACAAGGGCACAAATGTACATTTGCTACAGTGTAGAGGTAGAGATGCATGTGGTGGGGCCCATGGATATACAAGGCAGAATGTGCATTTGAAAATATACAAAGGGCCCGTGACATGCAAAGTGAATAGTGCCGTGGATACTCAAAGATACATGCAGCAGAGACACAAGTGGATGGGGCCCGCAGATATATACAAGTGAGTTTGTATATCATCTATATAGAAATAAAATATGCATTCACGGATATACAAGCTAGATTCCAAAGTGTTTCAAATGTGCTTTTTAATTATGGCAAAGTCTGACTTGTACATTGCATTTGTATATGTGATGTGCAATCAAATGTGCAAGGGAAAGAGAAAATAGGTCGGGCCCACTAGTTATATACAATGGTAATTGTATGTATACCAACATACATGCAAAACATACAAGTGAAAAGATGCATTCCAGACCCGAGTAGAATTTTAAGATGCTTCATACAAGTTTGGGGTCCGCAGCATGTATATTGGGTTTGTATATGCAGCATGCAACCCGATATACAAAACAAAGATATACAACCCGGACGTGAAGGAAGAGTCAAATACAACAAATAGTAATTTGAGATCTGGGGGTTGTATAAAGTGATTGTATGCTTGTGCAATAGATGATATGCAAAGAGATTATTGTCAAGACCATATGTGTCGGCTAGCCTTTCTTGGGTTATTCCGATGGCCAATGGAGATCAAATGCACAGCGATGGAGGACAAGTCACAAGATGCCATGTGCCTGGGAACTGTTGCATGTATATGCATCCCGCATATACAAAGATTTAAAAGGAGTGTTTGTATATGCATTTTAGCACACATATACAGGGGCAAAAAAGGCAAAATTGAAGAAGGAAAGGGGCCAGCGATAGAAACATGAGGTACCAACATGGCATGATTTCACTAGTCAATGATTTTTCAACATTTTTGGGTGTCGTTGATCATAGCGACAGAGGGATGATTGACGGTCTTGTTTTGAACCTGCTGTAATAGTTTTTCCTGAGCGTGAGTGACCATTTTTGAGCGGGAAAGTCTCCAGATCCATCTGCTGTTGCATCCTATAGGTAGTTGAGGCTTTAATGGTGGTCATGTAGAGGCGTGATGGATTGAGTGATGGACCAGCTACTAGTTTTATGATGAATGTCCCCAAACGGCGGCATGGGGCTCAAGTTTTGTTTCTCCTCGCCTTTCCTTCTTCTTGTTGCCTGTAGTATTTTTGAGCGCCATTTTCTCATGCGTTGTATCTGGAAAATTTTTTGATGTGCCATGTAATTAATTTTTGTCAGGTACATAGTCTTGGTATAAAAGCCAAACTGTGTTACTTGTTGTTGGAAAGCTGGACAAATTTTTGGTGCTGTGACAAGATATAACTTCATTGGTGGCCCTGTTTTAGATGTTTTTGTGAGTTTATGAATCTCACGTTGTCTATTTAATGCATAAACTTACTGGTTTCATGTTGATTTAAATGAGTAATGCTTCATTGCATGTGTTCTATTACTTGTCTCCAAATTGAATGTATCCTTCTTTTGAATCTAAACAACTAAGGGGTGTCTAAGATTCTTGAATATATATTTGCTATGTTGAATGCTTGGTCTTTTACTTCCACTCAAGGAGTAGATTAAATGTTTTAGGTTAAAGTGTTAAGAAGAATATATTGCAGTGAGGATCTTCTAAGCAGAGGTAACTGAATGCTCAATTATGGGAAGTATCTGTAAGGCAGATATTAAACAACCCCTTTGAAACTCAGTCATTGATATTGGTTTATGTGTACATTCACATGTGTATGTCTATTGACTCCGAGCCCTGGATAGGCACCGATCCAGTCTTGTATTGAGGTTGCAACCAAAGTCCTAGTTTTGCATCCAAGTACAAAACAAACTCAAACTTCATATACAAACCTTTAAGATAGTAGAAGTAGTTTTAGGATCTAAAATCCTCTGTCTACAACTGAATATAGGCCCAAAGTTAGCCCCTTTGCACTTGTCTCATAGTTTTGGTCTATATAATAGAGGATTTATTTGCTTTGTATCAACATCCCAGTCAATATGCAAACATGCCTCATGGATGTTGAATAGGGAATAAACCCCTTGGTTTAGCAGAGCCTAAAGAAGAAGAGATATTTATAGAGTCTATCTCCTATATTGTTAACCACTGGCCCAGGAATCCTATTGATCATTGATGGCTACCTTGTAGGGACAACTGGGAATAAGCATCCAGTCGGATTGAGAGGTAACATCATCCACCGTATCATGATGGTGTTACCAATCAGCTATATCAGAGCAACCATGCAGCTAATTTTATTCTAAAAAGCCATGCAGTAACAGCATACCAGTATGCACAACATTTTTGCCACCCACCCACCCCTGCTCAACCTTCTTATCAACTAACTCAGTTTGCAGTAAGGGAGGTTAAAGACACACTTAATAATACCTTGGCAGAAATGATAAGGTTAATAGATGAGATCAATAGGCAGATTGAGTACAAAGAACAGCAGGATGAATTAGCCTATCAAGGATATCTTCATGAGCAGGAGTCGGAGGAACAAAGAGCACATTTTGAAAAAGAAATAGCAGCTAAAGAATAGCAAATGAGGTTTTTGCTTCATCAAATGCATGGACAGTGAATTCAAGCTCCTTCTGTCAGTCAAAATTAGCCTTTTTAGGATGAGGTATGTAGGTATAATTTTGCATGTTTCAATCAAAGTGAGCCTATAATCCCTGCCGAGGTCAAGATTCCTAGTTTGAAGAACCCTATACCCTTGCAAGAACCTAGGTTGGTATGGCATAAATATATTATGCTTCAACATCTAAAGCAACCACCCTATGAGACCTCTATTTCTAATAAGGAGTGGGAGACCAAAAAAGATAGTTTGAAGAGAATCTTGAGAGAGGTGGCTACAAAAACAAATCTGTTGCTTGCTCGAGCCCAAGCAGCCCCTATTGTCCTAGAACAACCTACTTAGGAAGAGGCACATGAGTATAACTTTCCAAGTTTTAGGCTACATAAGCCTCTTAATGCCTCTAAAGTAGAAATTCCAAGTTTCAAGCTACCTGGAGAATCCTCTTCCTATTAAGAAGTTAGTCTTGAATGCAAACAGACTCCTTAGAAAGTTAAAATCCTGAGTCTCAAAGGATCAAATTTTGCTGAGGAGCCTATCAGTATTCGAGATCAGTCTGTTGACCAACAGAATAGAGATAGGCTAGTAAATTTAGTACATGTAGCTTTGGAGCAATATTGGTTAGAACAGAAAAGAATTGAACAAGCAAAGGTTTCTCCCGATGAACCTTTCAATGATTACACTAATGACCCTCCTTGTTTTGTGAAAGATGACCACCTAGATAAGTTAGAAGAGAAGCAAGAGTTTGCTGCCATTAGTGTTGTTTTTACAACTGATTATAAGCATTATACATCTGAAAAGGTTGTTGTTTCAGACCTGATACCAAACCCTCTAGTTTTTGTTTCAATTGAAAAAATTTCTAACGATGTTCAAAAGCTACATGAAGGCAGGATACAAAAAATGCAGCATGAAGAGGAGGAATCAGTTACTTTATTCAATCAGTTACCTAATTTTGTCCAACCAGATGAGGAATCCATAGTCATATCAAGGACACTAATTTCAAAACAACAAAGAGGTAGTGGTGAGTTACTGAGTAAAGCCAAGCAATCTGACAGTAACTTGTTGGTTCAAGGATAGTCTGGTGAAAACAACCCTGTTTTAGATAATCAAAAGCTAGAGGAAGATCTTTTGCAGGCTAAAATTGAGCTTTTCTGCTCATATTTGGCTGACCCTTTGGAGGAAAGTCACCTAGGACAGCAAGGAGAAGAGGAAATCATGACATTCCTAAGTAAATCACTAGGGCAGTCTAATCTAGACTATTTTGAGTTGTCCTTCTGTTGCACAAAGGAGTCTGATGCTGGTGTTATGCCAATTAGTGGTATGATGGAAAAGGTTAGTTCATTGTCTAACCATTTACCTTCATTCATAGAAAAGGGGATGCCTGATTCAACATGTTCTTCATTAAATGATGATATGTATTTTGAGCCTGATTTTAAAGAGTTGTTAGCAACCCTGACAGAGGAGGATGGCCCATTGACTATGGAGGAAGAGCTTACATGGTAGGCCATCATACAAAATGAGCATGATACTACTGCCCCTAACCTTGTAAAATGTTTTCTATCTGATCTGACACCTTCCAGAGGGTGTCCTATAAGATATTTGGTTGGGTTGGTAGCTGACAAGGGGGTACAAGCTCATAAAGATACTGATCCACATTAGCAAGAAAGGTATCAAGTTGAGCCCTATCAGTTTCGTTGTTCTTTTGGTTAGTTTACCAAATAGGTGAAATGGGTAAGTGCTTTCATGTTCCTATTTGGACAAGTGTTACAGCTATCTGCTACCTATTTGTTTCTATTTCACCTCTTTGGGTCCAGTCACAAGCTAATGAAGTATTACAGATTGTGGAGGAGGAGTTATTTTATCGAACCAGTAAATGGTTTTGTTTGATCAACTTTCTAAGCTGGTTAAAGTAGGTTAGATTAGCTGTTGCTATTAATAAGTACTTTATGCACATTTCTTTTAAGTTACTTGTTTCCTTAAGTGCTACTGCACATGTCTTTTGGCCATCAGGGCCTATTAGATTGCTTTCAATTAGTTTGTTTTTAGTTTTCTGTTGTTGTTGGAACTGTTAGAGACCTGATTTGCAATGTTTTATGAGTTTGAGAAGAGTATATTATGACTCAATGCCCAATGGATTTTTAAGGAAACTAGTCAGATGCTTTGCAGGCAAGCATATAGTAGAAGTCGCTAGAAATGTTACCATTTTTTTTATCACAGCTAAAAATTGGCAGAACTGATTTGTTTTCAGTTTGTTTTAAGGATGAGAGATTCATAATGTTAGACCAGTTTGTGGTGCAGAGGCACCTACCTAACAGCTGGCCTCCATGAGGCAGTTAGTTTGTTATAGGTCCGCATGATGACATACATGATCAGGATATAGGATAATTATCAGCATGATGACAGGATAGCCTATTTTTAGTATGTTTGACTTTATTATGTAATAAGGTCCATTGGACCGATGCTATGTATTAGATCAGCATAGGAGTATGTGTAGGCAGTTAGAGATCGGGATAAGGTTATCTGAGCTGTCCTCTCTCCCAGCCGCTTGGAAGCTCCCAGCCGCTAGGAAGTGAGTCGGTAGTACTCGAAGGACTTTGCTATATATTCCTTCGATCTATTAGGGTTTAGACATAGTTCATATTGAGTTTGATAGATGTTATGTTCAGGAGAGTAGTACTGGTGATATGCTGTACTGGTGATCAGTCCAGATATTGTGAAGCAGAATTGTAAAAGCAGGACATTTGAATCTCAATTGAATAAGATCTCATCTTTTGCAGTATTTGAGTTGATCAGTTGTATCTGTGTTGATTTCCTTTCTGTTTGCAAGTTAATGGGTACTTTCAACCCTTCCACCGGTTGATCCTGCAAATCGGTGGAATGGTCCTGTATCATAGCTTAGGTTACATTTGTGTTTTCTGTTTATGCATTGCATTGTTCAAGAGATCAGTTAGGAGCATGATGTGAATCAGCCTAGCATCCCCACGTGCTAGGTATAGAAAGATAAGTGATTAGACTTTGGTTTGAAGGTGATCCGGCCCGGTCGTCACATTGTCTTTGTGAAATTGAGCGGTTCGGAGTGGTTACATGCAGTGGACGGATACACAGGAGTCTGCATGTGCATTTCCAGTCGGAACGAGCCGCACCATCATCTGCGAATGCATCGCCATCAGGATCGGGTCATGAAGCTGTTGAAGTTTGCATGTTGCAAGTGCATCATGATGTTCTAAGTTGGATATATACTCAGTGTATATATCGCAGTCAGGATCATCTCTCGGAGAAGCTCATCATCCGCATATCGCTAACAGATGCGGAAGTGAAAGTTCGGGTTTTTGGCTAAGTGTTGAAGAGGTCATCAGGATATTGTGTGACGTCATCGTCATCCGCATATGACGTCATCGTCATCAGGATATTGAGATATCCCCCTATGCATATTGATCCTGTCGTCGCTAAGGGTTTAGGCATCGGCGAAGGCTCTCGGCAGAGAGTTGTGAAACATCATCAGGGGGTGTATCGGCGTAGGCGGAAAGTTGGGTTAACATCATCAGGATGTTCCAAGACAACCGGATAAATCGTATCATGATGCTGTTGTTTGTATAGACGGCTATCGGGTCATCGAAGGGAAGCTGCTGAAGGTGTTCGTCATCAGGATATTTGGAGCAACCGGATATTTGGATATCCTGCTGACGAAGGTAGTGTTGAAGATCATGATGATGACGTTAGTGTTTGGCACCCGATGAACAGTGCAACCGGAGGATGTTTGCGCCCGTTGATTATCATGATGATGATGATAGGCGACAGGCGGAGGAGGTGAATAGTAGTCGGCAGGAGGATAATTGCGATCATCTGAAATATGATGATGCTGTTGGTGTTTCTAGGAAATATGATGATGATGCTGAGCCGATAGACATTTTTATCATGCTGTTTGTGTTGTTGGCAGCTCCTTCCTGTTAGTTAGCTTCCGTTGCGTTTCGCTCTGCATCATAGTGGTATCAGAGCAAAGGTTAGGATCTTCTGGAAAAGATAAGCAGGATGTCAGACGAAGAAGGAACATCTGAGGTTCCAGCAAGGATGACCAACGCTGAGTTGGCAGTTCTGGTGAAGAAACAGATTGCAGAAAGCAAGGCCGTGAAGGCTCAGAATCAGGAGTTGAAAGATGAATTAGCAAAGTTGAGGAGCAGAGTAGGTTCTGGTAGAGAAGATGATAGGGAAGAAGAAGAGATCCCTAATTGGAGCGAGGAGGTCATTCTTGCAGACCAGAGACCACTGTTAAACGCCCTCAAGGCCATGGAGAGGAGAACCATGGATGTGAAGCTGGATTTGCCAGTGTTTACAGGTAAGATGGACCCTGATTCAGTGATGGAATGGATAGACTATCTGAACAATTTCTTTGTAACAGAGGAGATACCAGAACAGCAGAGAGTGAAGATAGCACAGTCAAAGATGAAAGAAGCTACCTTGACATGGTGGAATTTTATCCAGGATGACAGAGTACAGGAGGGAAAACGTAGAGTTGCCACATGGAAGAAGATGATGGAATTAGTAAAGGAAGCTTATATTCCATTGGATTACAGTATCCAGTTACACAAGAGGAAGCAAAACCTGAAGCAGAAGGAGCTAGATGTCAGCTCATATGCAGAAGAGTTCATGAAACTCTGTATGAAGACAAAGGTGAAAGAAAGTGAAGAAGAGAAGGTAGCCAGATACCTTAATGGATTGAGGTTTAATATTCAGGATGATCTAAGTCTGCATAACCCAGATACAGTGCAGAAATGTTTCCAGTTGGCATTGAAAGTGGAAGAGAAGTTGAAGAGAAAACAAGAACAAAACAATAGAGGAAGAGGATCAGCCCATAGAACAAGGCAAACTAATGAGAGTCAAGAAGACACTGAGAAAGGACAGGAACAGTCTGATTTCAGAGGTGGATGGAAAGGTAATAAAGGAAGATTTGGAGGTGGTAGAGGTTCTACTACATTTTCAGGGAAATGTTACACCTGTGGTGAGTTTGGTCATCCATCCTTCAAATGTCCAGAAAACAAAGGTTCATCATCCAGAAATGATAGAACAAGTGACAAGAGAGTACAACTTGTGCAAGAAGAGAAAGAAGAGAAAAGTGTGCAGAGTCCAAACATTTATCAAAAGGATCAGGAGGCTGATAATGTTGGATATCCAGAGAGTGGAGAATCATTGATGCTAAGGAGAATTAGTTTGCAGGCATCAAAGGATATGATGCAAAGAAGAGCTCTTTTCAAGACCACATGCAAGAGCAAAGGTAAGGTATGTAAGGTTGTCATTGATAGGGGTTCAACAGACAACATGGTATCTCAGGAGATGGTGGATAAACTGAATTTGGAAAGGATTCCACATCCACACCCTTACAAGGCATCTTGGGTGAGTGATAGTCATTCACTTTTTGTCTCTGAACAGGCATATGTTGATTTCCAGATTGGAGCATATCAGGATAGAATTTTGTGTGATATTTTGCCCATGGAATGTTGTCACCTACTGTTGGGTAGACCATGGCAATTTGATAGAAGAGTACTGTATGATGGGTATGCTAATACCTACACCATCAAGAAGGATGGAAAGACTATTAAGTTGATGCCCTTACAGGAAGCAGCTGCAGCACAAAAGACAGCCAACGTCATTTTAATGGGAAAGAAGGAATTTGTGCAGATGCCTAGAGGAGCAGGCATAAAGGTAGTTCAGGACACTGCAAGGGAAGAAGTTGTTCAAGACAACAAGCTGAAGAAAGTTTCAGTTGTGACTGACAGAGGTCAGCAGCAGGTTCAGAAACAGGTTTGCACACAGCAACCAGTTCAGAAGAATGACAGGGATGTTGTCATAGTTGGGACTATTGCTTGTCCTATAAAGATTGACAGGAAGATAGTGTTGAACATTTCAGAAGTTCAAGAGGCAGTTCAGAAAGAGGTTCTGGTCAGGCAACCTGACAAGCACAAGGTATGTGAGAGAAAAGCCTACATTGACAGGCATGAGGATTTACTTGCTAGACAGCAAGTTACAGTTCAGAAGTCTTGGAGCAGCCAAGAGACAGCAGCAGACAAAGCTGGAACAGGGCAAAACATTGCACAGGCAAAGTGTAGAGGTGGAAGACTTCCATATCCTAACTCATGGGACATGAGTTATTTTCTTTTGGGGAGTATGGTGCAGAGGCACCTACCTAACAGCTGGCCTCCATGAGGCAGTTAGTTTGTTATAGGTCCGCATGATGACATACATGATCAGGATATAGGATAATTATCAGCATGATGACAGGATAGCCTATTTTTAGTATGTTTGACTTTATTATGTAATAAGGTCCATTGGACCGATGCTATGTATTAGATCAGCATAGGAGTATGTGTAGGCAGTTAGAGATCGGGATAAGGTTATCTAAGCTGTCCTCTCTCCCAGCCGCTTGGAAGCTCCCAGCCGCTAGGAAGTGAGTCGGTAGTACTTGAAGGACTTTGCTATATATTCCTTCGATCTGTTAGGGTTTAGACATAGTTCATATTGAGTTTGATAGATGTTATGTTCAGGAGAGTAGTACTGGTGATATGCTGTACTGGTGATCAGTCCAGATATTGTGAAGCAGAATTGTAAAAGCAGGACATTTGAATCTCAATTGAATAAGATCTCATCTTTTGCAGTATTTGAGTTAATCAGTTGTATCTGTGTTGATTTCCTTTCTGTTTGCAAGTTAATGGGTACTTTCAACCCTTCCACCGGTTGATCCTGCAAATCGGTGGAATGGTCCTGTATCATAGCTTAGGTTACATTTGTGTTTTCTGTTTATGCATTGCATTGTTCAAGAGATCAGTTAGGAGCATGCTGTGAATCAGCCTAGCATCCCCATGTGCTAGGTATAGAAAGATAAGTGATTAGACTTTGGTTTGAAGGTGATCCGGCCGGGTCGTCACATTGTCTTTGTGAAATTGAGCGGTTCGGAGTGGTTACATGCAGTGGACGGATACACAGGAGTCTGCATGTGCATTTCCAGTCAGAACGAGCCGCATCATCATCTGCGAATGCATCGCCATCAGGATCGGGTCATGAAGCTGTTGAAGTTTGCATGTTGCAAGTGCATCATGATGTTCTAAGTTGGATATATACTCAGTGTATATATCGCAGTCAGGATCATCTCTCGGAGAAGCTCATCATCCGCATATCGCTAACAGATGCGGAAGTGAAAGTTTGGGTTTTTGGCTAAGTGTTGAAGAGGTCATCAGGATATTGTGTGACGTCATCGTCATCCGCATATGACATCATCATCATCAGGATATTGAGATATCCCCCTATGCATATTGATCCTGTCGTCGCTAAGGGTTTAGGCATCGGCGAAGGCTCTCGGCAGAGAGTTGTGAAACATCATCAGGAGGTGTATCGGTGTAGGCAGAAAGTTGGGTTAACATCATCAGGATGTTCCAAGACAACCGGATAAATCGTATCATGATGCTGTTGTTTGTATAGACGGCTATCGGGTCATCGAAGGGAAGCTGCTGAAGGTGTTCGTCATCAGGATATTTGGAGCAACCGGATATTTGGATATCCTGCTGACGAAGGTAGTGTTGAAGATCATGATGATGACGTTAGTGTTTGGCACCCGATGAACAGTGCAACCGGAGGATGTTTGCGCCCGTTGATTATCATGATGATGATGATAGGCGACAGGCGGAGGAGGTGAATAGTAGTCGGCAGGAGGATAATTGCGATCATCTGAAATATGATGATGCTGTTGAAATATGATGATGCTGTTGGTGTTTCTAGGAAATATGATGATGATGCTGAGCCGATAGACATTTTTATCATGCTGTTTGTGTTGTTGGCAGCTCCTTCCTGTTAGTTAGCTTCCGTTGTGTTTCGCTCTGCATCAGTTTGTATAGTTTGAAGCCATTTAAGTGGAAAGTTTAGTTTATTAGTTTGTCACTTGCTTATTGCTTGTAAACAGATAGAAAGTATTATATATCAGTTAACATTCATTATGTTTCAAAAAGTTGTCCCATTATACTACAATGTTTCATTCATTTGATCAAATGAGATAGACAGAATATTACCATGTTTCATGCATTGAATGAAGAACAAAAGAGCAATTAATTATCGTACACAAGCCATGGGAGTAGCTAGATTTGAATATCTAATACAATATGTTATGCAACTGTAAAAGAATTGACAAAGCATATGAAGGAGAGGGTGCCAACCATTGCCTAAATTCGGAGTCAGTTGATCATATGGTAGTTGCTCCATTCATTGCTGAGCTCTGAAACCATCATAACCTGCATTAGAGGAGAGAAAAGGGGTGTTTAGCGCTCATGACATCATCTCATCCATACTCTATATCAGTACGAACAGAATACATAACATATTGTATGAGATAGTCAAGATCAAAAAGTACAATGAACATCATTTACATGCAAAAGATCAGAGAAGGAAGAATCATCACTGATTCTCACTTTTAAGCTAAACTATTTGTTTCATGTGTAGGTATAGGTGAAGGTATAATGTTGTTTGAAGACATATCAGTACGTGGTTTAAAATGGGCTCCCACAAGGGTCAAGCTCAGCGTGCTACCGCGATTCTCAGAAGGGATGAAAAGGTGGAACATATCAAATGAGTTCCCAAGCTAGATCATTATTCATCCATGGCTACCAGTTCATGAGGTGAAATGACCACCTTACATGAGTAATGATTTTACAGGCTATCCAATGAAGCATGAGACTAAATCAAAGGTATTCTCAATATTAGAGTATCTATTACACTGCCATTATGTTTATTTGTTGTTCCAATATTATATGATGTCTTCTGTGTGCATCCAAATTACTAATATCGGAGCAATAAAAGCAATAAGAGCAATAGAACAATCAAAGCAACATAGGTTGTAGGGATCAAGGGATAATATTCTTTCAACTCTTCATCAAAGGAGCAGTTGGATAATCATACAACAGGAGTGCCATGATAACTTCAGAAGGGAATAAAGTGTCATATCCATCAAATGGATCATCTCAAAGATATAACTAGGTGAATATCAAAATATACCTTGTAGTTTCAATATTACAGGAGAATTCATATGTATTGGAAGAGCCATTTAGAAACCAAGAATGCATTTGGATATAGTGAAATGGACAACAGATATATCACATGTTACAGATTGAATGATAACATGGCAAGTATATCTAGAGATCAGTAGATGCACTTCACCAAAATGACGGTAAGAATGAAACTTCAACATCAATATTCACCTACGGAAGATGTAAAGACACAAAGTGAACAACAACTTAGCAAAGTAAAAGATCATGGACTGAGTAATGATATGTTGGTATAAGTTTTGTATGTTGTCAGCATTCAGAGCACATGAGAAGTGTGGTAATGGATGTTATATATCAATAAATACTGAATCAAGTTGAACCTATTGAGTGTATGCATGAAAAGAAAAGCGTTTATGAATGGATGAATTAAAGAGTAACACCAAGTATGCTTTTATTTTTTACAATTATTGTTTGGACATCACTATGGATATCAGTTCAAGCAAATGAAACAGATGTGATAGATCTAGATGATAATGCAGCTCCAAAGAGGTAAACAGGAAGATCATGGTACATTTCATATTTCGTGATGGAAATTTTGAAGTAAATGAAAACAATGTAAATGCTGCTATCAACTTCAATAGTGAAATGGTCATCTCACATTTGTGGTTTTGGTATGAGAATCAAGTGAGATTTGGTTATAGCAAATGTGTGTAAATGCCAGGGGAAAAATGAATTTTAATCTATTAGAGTATATGCAAGAATAACATATGTTTAAGAACAGTATCATGGCAAAGTTCTCCTAGGACAGCAGTTACGAAGCCCTAGCTCATAAATGGAAATGATAAGAATAAGTGATGTCTTGTAGCCATCATAAACTGCTAGGAAAGGAAAAATAAACAAAGTATGTTATGCCACTATCTCCATGAAACTCAGAGCGCATATTGAATGTATGGTTGTGTGGCTGCTTGATCACAGGGAGAGATCACTAGCATAGCTATGGCTAGAGGGAGAAAACAACCAATTTTTCATAATACAGTAAATCTAGCTGGGGTTGTCCAGTTCGAATGTAAAGTTTAATGATTTCAATGCTCAGAAAAGACTCATAACCATGACCACACATATAGAATCATATACAGAAATGGAGTGTTTCGAGCATGTAATGTTCAGGAAGAAATATAGGGTCGTAGCCTCTCAAGAAGAAATAACAGAAAATTAGATATAGAACTTCTCTCTTGGTGGCATTTTTTCACCTATTTGGGGTTTTCGAACAAATATGACAACTTAGCTCACATTGAGTTATATTTTGATACAAAGAGAAATAAAAGTCAAGCTTTTAAGTTCAAAAAGAAAATGAGAATATAGCTAGAGTTACAGCTGGAGAACACAGTATATAGAGACTATATATTTCTCAAAACCCCTATCATTGTCTGCATGGCAGGTTTCAGATATAGAAGATCTATGAAAATTCCAAGGAAATGGAAGCTTTTGAATATAGAAGTAATGAACAAGGCTATAGCATAGGAGGTTACCTTCTTCTCCTTTCACGAGTGGATATAGCTATGAAAGCCAGACAAATCTCTCTCACAATCTCAATCAAGAAATGACAGTAAAGACCAAATGCAGAAAATAAACATCAAATATGCATAGGCCGTAGTTTATAAAGCTTTGTTCAACTTAGAGTTTAAAAAGGTCTGAAATATGAGTCATGCATGAATAATAGTTCTTACCTTCAATTTTTAGTTGGTAATCATCAAGAAAAGACCATCAAATGCAGAGGAAACAAGGGGTTCTGTTCAAAACCCTAGCTCACACTATGGCAGCCGTCGTACAAAGCAACATCTCCTAAAGTCAAAAGGTAAAAAATGGAATGCGAAATGATAGGGCAGGTGTGTTTTTTCTATTAGGGTTTCTTTTTCACCCTAATTTGATGGCATTTTTTGTCACATTCTTTTTATTTCTTGGCTCGATCTAATACTTCATGGTATTATGTGTTCACCTTGGTGCCTAGGTGATGACTTGATAAGGTCGAGCATGGCTCCCTTTTAAATACTTTTAAAACACTTAAGTTACTTTGTGAAGCATAATATGCCACGGTCCTAAAAGATAGGATGATTTTCATGCCTTAAGAACATTATGCAAACCTTTGCAGTTTTGGTGATGTAAGACAACTGCATAACTATGGAGTCTGCTTGACATTGCTTTTGACAAATAGAGGAATATGTAATGCCTTCATATTATTTTTATGATTTTTTTAGAAAAAATCAAGCATTGTAGCTGTGAATGGCAAAATTATAAGCCATAGTGTTTCGTTTTGTTTTTAAGAATCATATCGAATGGGATATTGATTAAATTGCCACATAATGTAAAGTTAACTTTAAAGCAATGAAATTATAAATTGCTTTTAAAGTTTAACTATTTTTAGGCAGTTAAAGCATTTTTCTTTCTTGGGAAAAATTAGGCAGATGCAGAAAAATAAGAGCTTTTTTGGATCAAGATTGGATCTATTTTAATGCAGATCTGGTGGGACCACCTGGGACATCAAGTTAGCAGTTTTTATTTGCAGTTTGGAGCCAGTTTTGAGGGGATTTTTGGAGGCTTTTTGATGGATTCTAAAAATGGATTTGCTTATCTATTTTTAGGAGCTTTTTTGAGATTTCTTTTGGAGGCATGGATAGGAGAAAAACTATGTTTTTCTGAGAGGGAGTTAGTTAGCATCAGTTTCTTCTCTCTTGTACATAGGAATAGTTGTATACAGGAAGTTGGCTCATATTTCATTTTATGCATTGTACTCCTTCCAGTTCTAATAGCAAATCATCCTTTTCACATATTTTGCAGTCTTGATCTGATGTTATATTGTGACTTTTTATGTCCTCTATTATGTCTCAATGTTGTTAAAACTTAGTTTTTTCCTGGTTGTAGTTTATGTTTGATCTAAACCTTGTTGCAAATCATTTAAGGGATAAACTATCAGTGGAATTGTGAAGATTCAAGTTAGAGGATCTATTTTATGAGTGGTAGAGATTCATCTAGATTAGTTATAAATGCTTAGTTTTACATTTTAATTGCCCTTCTATCATATTTCCCCTCAAGTCATTAGTTTAGGAATCATAAGAGAACTAGCTCACTCTAGAGATTCATTCTCATAAAAGGAGACCCACATCCAAGAATGATTCCATGTTTCAACAGGTAGTTAAGTTTCCATGAACTTAACAAGGGTGCATACTTGAATTGACAACAATGCTATGATATATATATTATAATAAAATATAATATATATATATATATATCATAATATTATAATATTATAATATTAATATAATAATAATATAAAATGACTCTCCAAAGCACGTAGCAGAGAATAAGGCAAGTGAAAATGACTCTCATTTAATACACATGAAACAAATATTCATTTTGGAACAGATATCCAGTTTAGAATGGATATCCATTTAGCAACAATATCTATTTTGGAATGGATATCCATCTTGGAATGGATATCCATTTTAAATTGATATTTGTTCCGCTTTGGTACTTGCTATGGCAACATGTACTTTCTACTCGAGCCTAAAAAAAGTCAAAGTGGAATTTCACATTTTTGGGAAAGTAAAAAATGTCTTTTTTTTCACATCACCATTTTTTGGACCCCGATGATCCTGCATAGACCCAAGATTCTCACACATAACCTCCATCTCAAGCTCTTGAGATATAGGGGATACAATGCACAAAACCATCAACGGTAATTACGAAAGCTTGAGCCAAAACCACCCAAAAGTGGAACCCAAATTGTATCCAATCAAAAATGACTTGTGATGTCCCAAAACACACACCAACATGTGTAACTTCCCCCTTTACAGTTCTTTTACGTGTCCAACACATTTTCACATTTCCCAAAATGGGAGGTCCAACTTCTAGAGGCCATGACTTTTGATCTAGGTGTCCAATTGACAAACCATTTAATGCATCAAAAATCTTGTGAAGAGATCTATCAAGCTATAACTGCTTCACTAGTTACAACAAATTATAGGGTAAATGTGGGCCTCTAAGTGCCTCAAACCTAAGTTTGAAACTTTTCCAAGAGTTTAAAAAATAGAAACTTTAATATCTTGCAATCCAAGTATGATCTTCGGTTGAAACTCACTAATGATCTTTATTTGGTAGTTTCACATATTTTTTAAAAAAATTAGGTCCATTAGTGCTCAAATGTAGACTTACTAAAATAGTAATCCATACCATTTTTAGTCCCTTTTGGAAACTTTGAAAGTTCTAAGTTCCATTCTTCAAGATAAAGGGTATTTGAAAAGATCAAAATGGGGAAGAATAGTAACCTTTTGTAATTGCAAGGTTGAGACACCTTTCTTAATATTCTCCCACTTGTTGAACACCTTGCAAGAGAAAAGGGAGTATCAACACCATGATTTAATTGCTAGGGTTTAAGAGGCCTATAGACTCTAAACACCATTTAAACTTGTTTGTGCTCATAGGTTTAGTTAATGAAACTGCAACATTCATCAAAGTCTCTAACTTAGCTAGCTTCACCCTACCATCCTTGACCATATATCTGATAAAATTATATTGTGCATCAATGAGCTTGGTCCTAGCATGAAATTTTTCATTCTTAGCTAGGCTGATCACACTCTGACTATCACAATAAACTATCACTACACCTTGTTTTATTCTGATATCTGAACACAATCTCTTAATCCCAATGGCTTCTTTACAAGCATGAGTAGCTGCCATATACTCAACTTCAGTGGTAGACAAAGCAACCACAACCTATCACTTACTCTATGACTTTTTGGTTCCATGTAGACTATAATGTGAGTGCATTATAATGTGCTCACATTATTGTTTGCATAGAACAAAAGAAAAAATAGATTTCCTTCATACCCATGGCCAAAACTACAGTTTGGCAAGGAAAAACTAGTCAAATAGCGTGAGCACATTAAAGGAAGGGCAAATCAAGCAAGTGTTAAGATAAACTGATGTTTTCATGATGAAACCTCACCAAACCTGCTCTCGAAGATGTCGTGAAGCAAATGTAGAGGGTCTAGTAGCCGAAGAAGGTAGGGTTTGATTATTTTTTGAGTTTGAAAAGAATTTTTTACTTTTGCAATGTTTGATTAGTTTTTTGTATTGAATTTATAGTCAATGAGGCAAGACAAAATACAAATCTAGTTGAGGCTCAAAACAACACTGAAAACCCTGAAAACCCTCATAACCCCCCACCTTCACATCCTCACCATGAAAGAGATACACAAGAAAACTATTTAGGGAAAATAGAAGAAAATAAAAAACATCATCAAACCCATGCAACAACAATGAGGGGCCACAATATCTTTTGAGGAAACTCCATTGCGAGTTCATCCTCAAGAAGATTACTAATTATTTTGCATTCAAGAGTTTGAGGGAAGATGTCGTGGCTTTGCCCAAGATAGAGCTGGGGCACAATGAGATCAAAACCATGTACCTAGACCCCTAATAAGGCCAGCACATGTGTCACTCCCTTTGACTTTAGAGGAGAGTGTTGAGGTGGACACACTGCATTCATTGAGTGCTCTCACACAGTCTCTATCATAGCATGATGATGATCTCACCCAGTTAAATGAGGGTGAGAGCAGCAGGTGTTATTTTCCCCACATCTATGTATTTCATGTGGGAACCTGTGCAATTATGGGACACAGGCTTTGCGTTAGGACTCTCGGCAAGATGCTGGGATGTAGGGACAACATCTAATGATGGACACATCCATATTGGATGATCTTGTTCTCATAGATGATGTCTTACAACATACATTTGGTATTAATTCCCAGGTAATTTTTTACAAGTTTCATCTTGATTTAATATATTCTTATTTTAAATTTGTAATTAATTTTATATGACTATCTATATTATAAGTCAAAACTAATGTATGTAATTGTCTGGGCAATGAAATTCCAAGGTCAAAGTCTTCATCCTACCTCTGTTAGCCGTCCATTGGTGGGTTATGAGAGGAGGTCAAATCAACAAGTATGTAATTTACCACATGAATGTAAATATAGTACATATATCAAGGGTAATATTATTTAGTGAAAATTTGATGATTTCAACAAGGAGCTTCACTAGCACCTCCACAGTTTCCCTGGTCCCCTACACATAAAACCACTTTTATAGAGGTATATTAAACCATTTGTAATCATTATACATATAAATAATGTTATGTATCTATTTTGGCTTAATAACCTTGAACTCTATTTTCAGATGTTGAATATGGAGTCCTTATCTTTGTGAGTCACCACAGGCAAGCATTCCTGCAGCCATGTTGTCTTCAAATCCTTTGACCGAGGTACGAAACAGTAACATGTAAATTTCATTTTGTATTTCTTATTTTATCTCATGTCATTTGATGTACATAAATGATATTTGTGTTTAGTAAATTTGACTTCTTGATGCTTCTCACAGGAGGTCACAAATCCAACCTGTCCAACTATGGATGAAGAGAGAGAAAAGATGATCGAGAGGGATCATCAGGTAGTGGTAAGTGATCAATTACATATGTGATGTTATATACTTCATGTTTTCTATATTAATGTGCATATTGTTTCATTTTATTAACAGGTGGAGCTATAAAAATCTCTGTCGAGGAGGTCTACTCAACAAGAGAGAGAGGACGAGTCACTGATTGGCTCTCCATCTTCATGGCCAAGCAAGGGCCGCTGATTATATGATAGAAGTTCATAGGAAACTAGATTTTGGGACATATTTTGTATGCCTAGATGGATTTGTATACATACTTTTGTATGTTACCAATGTATATTTTTGTATATGCCTATATGGCTTTGTTTGGACATGCCTATATGGCTTTATATATAGACTAGATGTTGTGTGTTCATGACATTATGTATATGACAGTTTATATTAAATATTAATATGATGATTGTTGACCCATTTTACTCTGCCTGAGTCAAATAGTTCACCTTGTAAATCCCCTTGAAATTCCTTGGAACCTAGCTCTACAAGCCTTAAAATCCTTCAAATTCTAGTGTTTTACCTTGCGAAAATCCCTAAAACCTCATCTAGAGAGTCCTTGCGAAAAACCTAGAAACCTATAATTTTCAAAGTTTTGCCTTCGCAGGGTTTTCTATTGTTTGGTTGGCATGAATGTTTGTTGTCTAGATATCCAGATATTATCTAAATATCTGAACCTTAACTAATATCTAGATATTATTTTAACATCTAGACCTTAGTTAAGATTCGAACCTTGGTCGATATCCAGACCTTGGCTAATATCCGGATGTTATTTTAACATCTGGATCTTAGCCAAGATCTAGATCTTGTTGGATATCTAGAACTTTCCCTATGTCTTGATCCTTTAACATGTAGATCCAAGTGACCTCATCTGGATCCCCTCTCCAAAGAAACACTTGAAGTGATGATGTCATCAGGACATTCCAGTGGATATTTGGCAAGTCTTGATATCTCAATCCTCCCAATATGTAGTGACATCACCAGGATATGGATGTCAGTTTCACAGGAATGGACATAGGAAAGGATCTAGATATTTACAAATGTGAAGACCTTGAAGATATTCATGGATATCCATACACCCATTGACCGCAACTTTGACTACAAATATCTTCTTTGTCCCGAGGAATTTCCACATGATCCAGAAGGCAAAATTTCTTAGTTTTTCATCCTCTTTCATTTGACGGGCTTCTAAGGGAAATCCTCACTCTAAAATTATGATCCAGTATGCATGATCTAGATATGGATATGCATATTTGGGTATCAGGATAAGTTGCTGACCTGAAAGGAATGTACAGACTTGCCTAACAAGGTATAAAACATGGAATATCCTGTGCTAGGTGTCATCTTCATGGTTCTTTGTAGCCATCCTTTGTATCACGATTGTGTTTCCTTGAGCCTCAGTTCTATTTATGATACATGATGGTCATTGATTTCATTCCCGACAACTCCATCCAACAGTCGAGATTCAAATGTATGTATATGGTGATCTAGTGGCTGGATGGAGTTGTCGATTGGGTAGGTGTACTTTGCATTCAATTCTATAGTCAGGGCTGAATGATGTTGGATGAAATAGTGTAGTTCTTCAATGTTGGGGTACAGTTGTAGCTACATTTCAGATATTTAGGTGCATGGAAGGACTCTTTTGCATTCCCTCTTGAATGCATCTATTAGTCATGCGTGCAAGCATCCATTTGTAGATATTGTAGATCCACCAGAGCTGTGGGCTCTATCCAAGTTGTAGGAAGTTTTTGATAAACAAATTGAATGGGGTATGGGTTGTCCTAGGTCCCTATGACTAGTTTCAGTGTTCACTATAGAGAACAGGATTGGTATAAATTCTATAAAATTTGTAATCTTAGTAGAGTTTTTTGGGCTATTATGTTGCTGAATTGTTTGTAGTCAGACCATGTAATGCAATTGTAGGAATCACTAGAATCTGATACATTGTACCTATAGCTAGGCCTTTGATGTCTTCTAGTTTGATTCAATAATGAATGTAATTGATTATTTTGTGTCTATTCCTTGCTACAATTTGTTCTACTGTGTAATGGTCATTTGACCTTCATGATCAATACACTTCTAATATTTTTCCTCTCTTGTGTTATGTCTCTATGTCTTATCTAAAATTATAATCTATCTTTGAGTAAAATGGCTCCTTTATAGGTTAGGGTTTTTTATTCGAAAACCTCTGTCAAGATTGCAAGTCTATGTGAGTTCTTTAGGGTTAAGATCATTGTTGTGTTGATTCAGATCAGCTACTACATATTAAATCTAGTGCATCACCTTTTCTCCTTTTGTTTCCTTCTATCCCTTTTCCCCTACAAGCACTAGCACTAGGTTTAGTTAATTTCTCTAAGCTTTAGGCTTAGAATGAGGAACTAGCCTTCTCTGGAGGTCTGATCTCATATTGCAAGGTCCCACACCTTGAGATCATTCCCATTGTGTCAATAAAATGCTTGGACTCTCTCCAAGCTGGGTGCAATTCTATGTGATAATAGTTTTTGGCACACCCGGTGGGACCCTCTGCTTTGAGTGAGAGCTGTACTAAGGACTTGGTGCCATTCTTGGTTCATTTGCTTCTTCAAAAGCATTCAATAGGTACTTGGAGACTCTACTAATCTAGTTCCTACACAATCATTCAACATTTCATGCCTGGAGTGTAGACGAGGTCTTCTTCTAGAGGTAATTTCCAATTCATAGAACTTTCTTTTGCTGATAGAGGAAGAAGAAGAAATAGACTATCTAGGTCCCCTATGAAGGCAAGTAGAAGTAATAATTCATCCCATTCAAGATCTCATTCTACTCCCCCTCTAATCAATTTTTAGGTTAGGTCTCAATATTTAAGAAGAACCCTATGCATACCTGTAATCAACCTGAATATCCCTAATATGGCTAGCAATATTCCATTTTTTGCATTCCATGGAAATAGCCCTCTAGACCTAACACAGTATGATGACATCCCTACTTCATCCTTAAAGGCTATTCTATTTTTTACTGGTGAGAACTCTACTACCCCTGCTGAGCATATTCAAGATGTTGCTAGTGTCTTCTTGGTCCACCATGTCACTGCTGACAATGTGGCTATGAGACTATTAGGTTCTTCATTCAAGAGAAAGGCCTTACAATAGTATAGAGGTATCCAAGAAAATTCCATCCATAATTGGGATGATTTGGGCACAAAACTGTGCCAACACTTCGAAGACAAGAAATTGACCACTTGTCACTAATGGAACAATTAGCTACAATCAAGAGAGCCCCTTATGAATACATGGTAGACTTCAATTATAGATTCCAAAAAACATCAGATAGAATTCCCCTACTGGTAAAGCCCTCTCCAAACACAGCATTCATCTATTATTTAAGGTCTTTGAGTCAATATATTGTTGTTATGATTCAATCCATGGGTGGGATTGTATTGCCAGATGCCTATGATACAACCATAAGAGTAGAAAATTTCCTAATTTAAGTAGCAAAGATTGCTCCAAGGCCACCAATGCCTCTATTTCCAGAGGTCCCTGTTATTTAGCTTGTTGTGGCACCAATTCTTACTATCTCTTATGTTGCTCCTCTAATCACAACTTCTATTGAACCACCAGAGGATAAAGATGCCAAGATAAGGATATTGACTAATCAATTGGTGCTAGAAAAGAGACAGAATGCACAATCAAATAGGCCATTTCAGCCATACAATCAAACATATCAACAAAACAAACCTCCAAATTAGGGTAACATGTAAAGGCAAGGGCAACCTAGTTATATCAAACCATTAAATGCTATTAATCCTAGTGTAGCAAGCACCTCAGGGCCCCTTGTGCCAATTCAAAACAACTTGGCCCAAGATAGTGACTGGTGTTATCCTTGCAATTAGCCACATGACCAAAACTTGTGTCAAAGTGGATAGTTCAGTCATGCTTTAATTGTGCAAGAGCAACCAACAAATTTAGAACAACAACTCAACATCAATCAAGGAATGGTTGGAGGTCAAGAATAAATGCAACATAATGCTACTTTGTTGTGTTAGCAAGAGACACTACTCTGGTATGGACTTGTATGTTGTCATTGATGGCAACAAGGCTCAGAGATCTGACCACCATGATTCAAAGAGATAACTCTAGAAGGACATATTGGATTTTAGGTTCGGTTGACAGAAAATAGCTATGGGTATTTACAAAGTAAAGAACAGTCAGTGGGTCAGTGTGCTTCTGCAGATGATGATTTGGAAATGCGTCTTAGGAATGATGTTAGTAATTGTTTAATGATTCTATGCTTCATAGATTAAGTCCTAACTTCCTCCAAAAGTCACCTTGAAGAAATGTCTAAGTCCAGGTAAGCGAAGGTATAGTAAGAATAGTGAACAGGGTATAGTGCAGTGGTCCTCATTCCTCTGTAGGTGAGCATTTTCTTATGAGGTTTTGAGCTATTGTAAACACTTATATGAAGTGTCTAATTCCAAAATTGGGAGATCTGAAATCCAACAAAATAATAGTTACTGTTAGGGTAAAATATGGTTTAATCAAATGAATAATATCAAACCCAAACATCAACAGAATAATGAAAATAAGAAAGACTGAAAGAAATGAAGAAAATGAATAACAATGCAAACCTTCCCTATTTCAAAGCTTCTGTTGTTCACCTATTACAATCGTCCTTTGCTGATGAAGTAGGCCCTCAGAGAGTGCACTATTTTAGTTGTGTTGTAGGATGTCGATAGTAAATGGTTGTGTTGATAAACATGCAATGAAGAAGAGCTCGAAAGCAAATGTGTGATCTCAAGCAAATTGTATTAGGGTGCCAAAGGCGCGTGGGTAGAATTCTGTAGAGTAACAATATGAATAGCCTGGATGAATAGAATGGGAGGATGAGGCTTCTTTTATAGACTCAGAAGAATGAGAATCAATGGTTGAGAGGAAATATGAAGATCAATGGCTGAGGATGGTTGAGGAATGTGCAACCAGTAGAAATATAACAAGTGTCTCATCTCCATCATGAAAGAGGGGATTTGACAACATTGATTGGAGAGTTAACTCCATTAACTGATCAATTAACAAACTTGATTAGTCAGTTGGAAGAATGAATTATAGAATTGACTGAATTGATTGAGGGATTAACTCAATTGACTAGTTAGTTAACACTTTTGATTGATTAGTTAACTAACTTCTGATTTGAGAAGAAATAGGACATGTGGGTGAGGGAAAATAAGGTAATTAAATATTTAACATATTTAGTTACATGTGCAACCCGGTGAGGTGCACAAGGTGAGGTGGAAAGTGAGGTGGATTTTTGGAATTAGAACTTAGGATGGAGGAATTTGGTTTAATTAAATAATTTAGGATTATTTAATTGTGTGAGACATTAGAAGAATTTAGGGAATTTAATTAAATAAATTGATTTTATTTAATTATGGGATAAGGAACCAATCAAATAAATTTAGAATGTTTATTTAATTGATAGAAGGAAATAAGAAGGGAATAAATATTAAGAATATTTATTTAGAATGAATCATGTCATTTTTAGGCGTATACATTTTACCCCTCTTTGATGCAATGTAGTTTACATCGTTGCTTCAAAGAATAAATAGTCTGATAGTGATACATGCCCTAGTTTGCCCCTGGTACAAGTTTAATGATGATAGGATGCCCCCTCGGGAGATTGGATGGGAAGGAGGCAGAAGGCATGAGACAGACAATCTCACGAAGACAAAGGGAAGCTAGGTTAGAATGAAGAAATCGGTTGAAGAAAGAGTCGAATGATACGCGATGCAAGATGGAATGATGACACACACAAGCAAGCAAGCAAGTATGCACAAATGACACAAGAACAAACAAGGTATTGCCCCTATCAAGCGGTAAACCAATGATATACTGATAATGATATACGACAGTGTTGTCATGGCAGGGAATGATATATCCCTGGACCAACATGGCAGGCATGTCGTCATGGTGGGGAATGATAGATCCCTAGAGCAACATGAAGGATAGTGTTTGGTTTCAGGAAATGAAGCATGTCATGTAAGACGTGTGTATTGGTCTAATTTCGACAATGCAACATCCTGTATAAGACAATTGATTAATTAACTGATCAAGTTGGTTTATGACTAGACAAAGATCAAGACCCTTGATTGTGATTGGGTCATTTCTGCAAGATTGACTTGACTTGATCAGTATGGATTAAGGATGGACCTTGCATTTGGATCATTTCTCAGACTGACTGGACAAGGATGAAAGATATGATGATAGATAGAAATCTGATTGATAGAAGAAAGACTCGATAGAAGGACTCACAAGCTTTTATTTGTATTGATACTCTGCATTGTTGGATCTTTATTGCATGGGGTATGGTATGGATGTATAAATGGATATAGGATGGATGCTTTGCTATTGGAGTGCTTTATTTCATCATTGGGCAATTTATTTTTGGTACATTTTCTGAAATGTTGTAAGTGAATACAAGCATCTAGGTATAATTGAACTGAGATGACCTGAGTACCACTTACATGGATTTTGATTTAGGAAGCTAATACAAGCATCTAGTCAAAATTGAATCTAGATGACCTGAGTACTTCTTGCAAGTCAACAAACAAGGATTTCCTCCGTTCATATTAGACCTTTGATGTCCTTGATGATCTTTTGCCGATCATGTCCTTAGACAAGACTTCACATTACTAAAGTTTAATCCACAAACAGGAAACAAAGAAAGTAATCATGCCCCCATCATAGCGTCTCTAGCTTTTGGCATCCTTGAGTAGCATAGAAAGACATGATAACAAAAATCAAGACTCTGTAACTTAACCCTAGTTCTAATCCACAAAACATTCTTGCCATTAGATGTGTTTATTTCTTGCTGTAAGTTGAATAAAATCATTTAGAAGACCTTGGGTATTTTCTTTGCATTGGATAGGTTAAGATGTTCATAGTCAAGATTTCTACTTGAGGCGTGCGTTCTACTTGCATTTGCTTGTTTGGTGAGAAGATTGTACAATCTTTATTGGGGAGATGGACCCTAAGGGACTGACCTAGTGCCTCGGGGGCGCATCGCTAAATGGCCTTGCCTATGTGATGACGCAGAGGCAACGTAGTTCGGGGTAAACCCTAATGGACCATGGATGGACTAGAAGAAAGATGACAAGAAAGGGGATGAATGGGACCGTGGGAGAAATGAAAGCCTTGGGGGCGCATTGGAATAATGGCCTTGCCTACGTGACGACGCAGAGGCAACATAGTTCACGGACTTGGACCATGGACACTTATGAGGGACATTATGTCAGGCTCACACTGAGGAGACGGTATGGGATAAAACCTTGGTTGACAAGGCCACAATGAGAGGATCAAGCCATGATAGGTAACTGTCAAGTGTTTATTGTGGGACAGATATGGATCAAATGGGAAATAAGCGAAGGAAGAACAGACTCAGGGTGAGTGGATTCTCAAAGATGGAGAAGGCGGTTTATCACAAGTAACGCCTATTTACCAGGTTTTCATCACTTGCTTTTATTTGCACGAGAAGCTAGAAAGTAAACATGATGCCTGTTTGCCAGGTTTTCATCATGATACCTATCCAAGGCACCTATTTGCCAGGTTTTCATCATGATACCTATTTGTATGCTTTCTATTTTTTCTGATTTTTTTTGTATTTTCTCTTTTCAATTTTCTTGATTTTTTGATTTTTTGATTTTATTATGCCCCCTTGCATTGGGGTTCTCCTAGGTATAGAACCAGCGAAGGTGCATGCTGTTGATTGGAGCATTGAACAACTCACCCTCTAATGTGGCCAACTAATATGCCCCCGATCCATAAGCAGCTACAATCACATAGGGCCCAAGCCAATTAGGTTCAAACTTGCCTTTCTTTTCTCTGTCTTGTTGATTGCGAGGATTCTCTTTGAGAACGAGGTCCCCAACCTTAAAGCATCTTGGGCGAACCTTGTGGTTATAGCTTCTTGACATCATCTGTTGATATGCTTTGAGATGATCAAAGGCTTTTGGGTGCCTTTCTTCTAGCAACTCTAGTTCTTGTAACCTAGAGACTCTGTATTCTTCGTCTGATATGAGACCTTTCAACGACACCCTGAGAGATGGTAGTTCAACCTCAATGCGGAGGATGGCTTCTGAACCATAGACAAGGGTGTAGGGTGTAGCACCTATGGGAGTGTGTATACTAGTTTTGTAGGCCCATAGAGCGAGATTGAGTTGGACATGCCAATCACGGCTAGCCTCATTGATAGTCTTCTTTAGGATTTTCAGAATGGTTTTATTCGATGCCTCAACTTGCCCATTACCTTGGGGGTAGTATGGAGTGGAGAAACGATGTTGGATTTTGAAACTCCCATAGAGTTCTTAGACATCCTAATTTTTGAATGGTCTTCCATTATCCATTATGATGGATGAAGGGATGCCATATCTGCAAATAATGTAATTCAGGATGAAAGAGGAAATTTGCTTGCCTGTGACAGTGGTTAGGGGAATGGCCTCAATCCACTTTGTGAAATACTTAGTGGCGGTTATGATGAATTTGTGGCCGTTGGAAGAGGGTGGATGAATCTTTCCCACAAGGTCAAGTCCCCACTGGCAAAAGGGCCAGGGTGTCGTTAAAGGTCTCAACTCTTGAGTAGGTGCATGGATCAGGTTCCCATGTATTTGGTACTATTTGTACTTTTTGACGAATTAATATGAATCAATTTCCATGTTTGGCTAGTAATAACCCAAATGCATGAGTTTCTTGGCTAAGGAAGGACTGCTGGAGTGTGTTCCCTAGATGCCCTCGTGTATGTCTCGCAATGTAGTGATGGATTCTTCTTGTTCTAAACAATGGAGCAAAGTACCATCTAGACCACATCGGTAAAGGGTATCGGCTATGATGGTGTAGCGAGAGGTTTGTCGTATGAAGGTTCATTTTTGGTCAGAAGAGAGGTCAGGTGGGAGAATGTTGTCCTTGAGGTAAGTGTAAGCCTTACCGTACCAAGGTGAATCAGATCCTACTAGAAGGCATATGGAATGGGTCTCAAGAAGATCATAAGCTGGTTGTCGGATAGTTTCCACTAAGAACTCATATTGTGATTCATTTTCAGGTATTTCTAGAAGAGAGGCAATGGTTTCCATTGCATCTACTGCTTTGTTCTCGATCCTAGGGATTTGCTCGAAGGAGATGGTTCCAAAGTGTTCTTTGAAGTCATAGACCATTCTTTTGTAGGGGATGAGCTTTTCATCTTTGGTTTGATACTCATCATTGACCTGATTGATGATAAGCTGAGAATCACCGCAGACATGTAGTTCTTGGATTTTCCACTCAATTGCCATCTTAAGACCAATTACCAAGGCTTCATACTCCCCTATGCTATTGGTGCATCGAAATAACAAATGGTAAGACATTGGAATTGTGTCACCTTGGGGAGTTATAAACAGGATACCTGCCCCCGATCCATGGTTTGTGTAAGACCCGTCGAAGTAGAGTTTCTAGGAAGATGTTGACACAGTGAATAAGGATTCATCTGGAAATTCAAACTGCATGGGCTTGTTGTCTTGTAATGGTGCATCTACTAGTTGGTCAGCTATGATTTGTCCCTTGATGGCTTTTCTATCCACATATTCAATGTCATACTCATTGAGAAGCATTACCCACTTTGCTAGGTGACCTGTGAGAGCAGCTTTGCTGAGAAGATACTTCAATGGGTCTATTTTTACAATGAGCTTAACTAGATGTGCAAGCATGTAATGTTAGAGTTTTTGTGAAGCAAAAACTACTGCGAGACAGGATCATTCTACTTGTGAGTATTGCAACTCGTAGCCCACTAAGGTTTGACTAATGTAGTATATGGCTCTTTCCTTATTCTCATAATCATGTTGTGCTAGAAGTGCCCCCAGAGCAGTAGGTGTAGTAGATATGTAGAGAATTAGAGGTTTTCCTTAGATCGGTGGCATGAGAATGGGTGGATTCATAAGGTACTCCTTTAGCTTGTTGAATGCTTCTTCACACCACTCATCCCACCTAAATGGAATGTTCTTATGTAGGAGATGGCTGAAAGGTTGGCACTTGTCTGCCAGCTATGATATGAATCTGCGGATGGCCTGCAGCTTGCCCTGTAAGGATCTCAACTATGTTAGAGTTTTGGGTGATGGCATGTCCATTATAGCTTTGACCTTGGCTAGGTCTACCTCAATTCCATTTGCTAACATGATGAAGCCTAGCAGCTTGCCTGAAGTTACCCCAAACACACATTTCTTGGGGTTCAGCTTCACTTGGAAATGGTCCAACCTTTGAAAAAAAAATTCTAGTACATCCAGGTGTGAATCCCTTGTGAGAGACTTGGCTAGGATATCATCGACATGGTCTTCCATAGTTACATGCATCATGTCATGAAATATAGTAGTCATAGCTCGTTGATATGTAGCACCTACGTTTTTCAGCCCAAATGGCATGACATTCCAGCAAAAGGTACCCCATGGGCAAGTGAAAGCTGTCTTGTGTCGGTCCTCTGGTGCTATTTTGATTTGATTATACCCTAAGAATCTGTCCATGAGTGATAGCATTATATGTCCTGTAGTTAGGTCGACTATGATATCGATGTTTGGCAATGGAAAGTCATCCTTGCGGCATGCTTTGTTTAAGTCTCAAAAATGATTACATAGTCAAACTCGGCCATCTGGTTTAGACACTGGCACAATATTGGATATCCATTCTGGGTAATCTATGGCTCTAATGAACCCCACATCTAGCAATTTCTTGAGTTCTTCTTTGACCAAAAGGGCTATGTGAGGATGCATCTTTCTCAGCTTCTGCTTTACTAGTTTCACTCCTAGATCCAATGGCAGATGATGTATAATTAAGTTTGTGTCTAGACCTGGCATGTCTGCATACGACCAAGCAAAGCTGCCTGTCTTCTTCTTAAAGAACGGTACAAACCTAGTTTTCTCTGGTGGTGTAATAGATTTGGCAAAGTGGATAATCTTGGGCTATTCTTCTATTCCAATATTCACGGGCTCTATCGGTTCCACAACAATCTGTGACCTTTCCTGGTACATATCACTAGGGAGAGTGTCAAGAATTCCATCGTCAGGTGCCACAATTGGGTTTTCACCTTCGGATGCATCCTTTCTTTTTACTATTTTGTGATCTAGCACTGCCGCAAGGCAGTTTTCACTGTCAGATCCATTTTTGATCTTGATATTTTTGTGACTGGAAGGCTTGGCACCCTCCCCAAAGTAAGCCATGGTATTCAGTTCGATAGCAAAACCAGCTTTATGATCTCCCTTGGGTAAGTGGTCCCTAAGTTCCATATAATCAATGTAAGCATTGTCGTTTTGGAACATATCTAGTTGGGGAGTTCCTTGTAGATCCTAGTCTATAAGCTTAGGGTACAAGAGGGGAAGGGAGTCAGATGATAGACCTGATTCATTGATGGTGTGAATGGAAATGTTAGGAGCATTGGCGGGGGTAGTGTTCCGGGTGGTACTTTCCTCCAAGTTGTTTATTGCAATGGAATTTAAACTTTCCTCGAAAGCCATAATCTCAGGGATGGGTAAATCAGACTCCAGTGGTCTGTTTCGTTGCATTTGTCCCTCACGGTAGGGGATAAGAGTTTGGATGGTGTCAACCTCTTTGTCGTCGTAGGACTGCTCTGTTAGCTCGTCCCACTCATACTCATTTGAATCATCTGAATCTGTGTTGCTGTCCACTTGGAGTGTTTGGATTGTTTCCACAAGGCAAGCATTTTCCTTGGCTTTACCCTTGCCTTTGTATCCTAGGCCACTTGTGTTTCTAGCCAAAGAGGATGAAGAAGGTTGTATAGGTTCAATGATTCCTTCTTTTCTAAGGCTGATGGGGCCTTGTCCTTCGTACCCCATCCTGTGCAAAATAGTCTCACCTCACCCATAGAGTTCTGTTGGGAGTCTAGGTGGATCTTGGGGTGTGTTTTCTTCTTCAGCATAAAGCAATTGCAGGAGATCTCACTCCTTTGTTTCATCAGATAAGGTCCCCCATTTTACAAAGGGATTTGCGGGGGCTATGAGAGGAGTAGATGGCTTTGGAAAATGTTTGGGTTGATGTTTGGGTTGGCCAAAAGATTAAGGAGACAAAGGCATCTTGGCAAGATTGAGGCTGTGCTCAATGGAGTATTCCCCCACTCCACTTTCTTTTATGGTAATTTTCTGTGCTTTGGGTCTTGAGGAGGAAGCTTCAATGGTATGGTCCTGTTGTGGGGTAGGGGAAATGTATGCTCTATTGTTGGGTATGACACACTCAGGTTTTGCACGAAAAGAATTGCAGTGTTGGTAGGGGTCAGGGTCACCTTGAATGGTGACTTGCTTGCCATTGTGCAGGAATTTAATGCATTGATGAAAGGTTGAAGGGACAGCCTTCATGGCATGAATCCATGGTCTCCCAAGTAGGATATTATAAGCAAGCTCCCGATCAAGGATTTGACACACCACATCTTTTATGACTGGTCCAACTTGAATGGGTAGGACAATTGTTCCCTTTGTGGTTCGTTCTTCCTCGTCATATGCTTTGTTGGTAATTTTCCTCCGCAAATTAACTACCTGTTCAGAGAACCCCAGTGCAAGGACTAGCTTTAATGTGCAAATATTTAAACCAGCACCTCCATAATGAGAACCCTCTTGATGCAGTGTTTGTGTATGAAGGCGACAATGTGCAGAGGGGTGTTATGAGGTTGGGATACAGATAGGTCATCTTGCTCAGTAAACAATATGGAGTTGGAGGATGTCAGATTGCCTACCATGGTCTGGAACTTTCTTGGGCCAGGTTAGTGGGGATAGTGGTTTCCACTAAGGCTTTCTCAAGAATCTCCTTATGATAAGGAGATAGACACAATAGCTCCAATATAGAAATGTGAGCCAAAGTTTTCTGTAATTGGTTGATGACATTGTACTAATGGAAGTTGGATGGAGATGGTGATGACCTTGGAGGGGCAGTATTGAGTGTGACTTTACCACTGCGGGTAATTATACTACAACCATTTCTATTAGGTTCTGGTTATTGGTTGGGTGAGATGACATTGACCTGTGGGATTTGCTCAGAAATGCAATTTATGGTGTAGTCAAATGGTACACTTGCATAGTTGGCATTACTAGTCCCGCTGTTCTGATTTGGCCGGTTGCGATTATTGTTGTTGTCGTTACTGTTGTTGCCATTGTTGTTGTGGCCATTGGTGTTGTTGTTGTTGTTATATGGCCTATTGTGATTCAGAAGTGGATCTCTATAGGCCACATGAGTTTCATTGGAGGTATGCTGTTGTGTCCCTCCCTGGTTTTGATCTAGTACATCTTGGATGACATTTTTGAGGCAGATGCAGTTGTTAGTTGTATGCCCCCTTCCGCGATGATATTCACAATAGTTTGTGTCCTTCCAGTAGGGAGGTTTGACTATAGGCTCGTAATCACTTGTTGGTAGTAGATAAATTTTGTTGTTTGCCAATAACTTTCGTAGTGCAGACTCTTGAGACTCACCCAATGGTGTGAATTTTCTCCTTGGATTTGAACTAAACCAAGGTCTGAGCTCCTGAGAAGGTGGTTTGTTGAGTGTACCATTGTTTGTTTCTCCCTTAAGAGTGAATATGGGTTGTTGCTTGGGAGCTGCCGTCTTGGCATCCACTACTCCATTGTTGACCACATTCTTGTTCTCGGTCCAAAACTTTGATTTATCCGTTGTGTAATTAGAAGTAGGTGTGTCCTTGCAAATCTTGATAGCTCCTTTAGTGATCATAGCCTTTTCGATGAATAAGCCCATTTCAATGACTTTTGAGAAAAATGTAGGGCATTGTATCTGTATTTGATAGCTAAGATCAGTGTTTAGGTTGTGGACAAACATCTCCAATAGCTGCTTCTCAGGCATATCATAAGAACACTTACTAGCTAGTTGTCTCCATCATTGTAAGAAGGTGGCAAATGACTCACCACTCTTTTATTTGGTGTTGCATAGATCTAGCATAGATACCTCGTGTTCGAGGTTGTAGGAGAAGTGCGTTATAAATTTATTGACAAGTTCATCAAAAGTTCTGATTCCTGATGGGAGACGCAAGAACCACTCCATAGCTTGACCACCTAAAGATCTTGGGAATAGTCTCATCAAGTAGGTCTCGTTGTGAGCTACTTCTAAACATGCTGCATTGAATTCCCTGATATGATCTCTAGGGTCCCCCTTCCCTTTGTATTTGTCAAACTTTGGCACTCCGAACTGATAGGGGAATAGTTTCATGACCAATTTTTTGTCAAAGGGGTATGGTGCTATATCTTCCAAGGAGTAGTTCTTGGTACTTGTACCCATCTTAAGGTCTGATATTTCTTGTGTGAGGCTCTCGAGTCGTTTTCTCATTTCTTCCATAGGAGCATTTTGATCTATGGGTTTCTTTCCTCTATCATTTGCATGCAGGACTGTGTCATTTGTCCCCCTCTCATTTGCAAGCGGGACTATGTCATTCGTACCCCTCTCATGATCATCGTCTACATGTTCTATGATTGTACTTATATCAAAGTCAGCGAGGAGTTTAATTCTGAGACTAGCAAGATGATGGAATTATTTATGGGGGTCTTCAAGGAGCACCTTCTCTACTAGGCATTGGAATTTTCTATCTTGAATGTGCGCTACTAATTCTTCATGGGAAATTTCTTCGTCACCATCACATGGTGGGACGAGGTGATTGGATGAGCTAGCCATTTCTATTTGCTTTTGTACTAGGATCGGGTAAGAACCATGCAAGGTGACATGGGATGGAGGAGACTGGGACCAGAAATTTTGGCAAGGTGCCGACGGAGACTGCAGTGGATAGGATATCTAGGATGAGACTCAGACAAAGGACTTTTTTGCTCAATGACTTCAGGTAAGATGGTTGACACAAGATGGTAGCCACTAGTAAGGGTAATTGATACTGTCTTACTGTATATGGACTAGTCATTCAACAAGACTACTAGGAAAGGTATTATGACCTACTAGGCTTATGTGAATTCACTAATGACACAAAAAGGGACCTATGTCAAACCGGTATGGGATAAACTGACTTTGGGACAAGAGGGGTTTGGATAGAAAGTGAATGAAATGATTGATGAAAAAGAGAGATTTGGGTGAAATGGATGAAGACTGACTGCAAGGTTGAATCTGATCTCAGAAAGTGAAGCTAGGCTGAAATGGGTGCTCCAAACAGGTGAAAATATTTTCTCAAAAATAGTGCATGTTGGTGCAGGAGCACCTACCTGATAGCTGGCCTACATGAGGCAATTAGTTTGTTATAGGTCTTGTTAATGTTTCCAAGAAGGTCTTATAAGACCAATGCATGTAATAAGGTCCAAGTTGACCGTGCTTTTCTATTTTTAGGTAGTTTGTTATGACAGCTGATGATAGCTGTATAGTTTGTTAGTTCAGTTGGATCCTCCCAGCCGCTTGGAAGCTCCCAGCCGCTAGGAATCGAGTGGTAGTACTCGCAAGCAGTTCCTATTTATGTAGTAGGATCGGTTGGTCTTAGGATAGATAGAGAGATAGATATAGATTGAGGAGTTAGATTTTAGAGTGAGACAGAGTACTGTATTTGCATCTTTTGAAATCAATAAAGAGATCCTGTTTGTGTCAATTTTCTGTTTGGATTCCATTGTGTAATCGAGTTGCTGTTCTAGTGGTTACATGGATTCACTGATCCATTCCACCGGTTGATTCATCGAATCGGTGGAATGGCTATGTACAATAGTTTAGGATTTAGTTTGCATTTTCTGTTTGTTCACATGTATGTTTGCAGGATCGCAGTCGAGAGGTGTTGAGAACCCTAGCATGGGTATGTGCTAGGTCGTGCTGGTAGTTCGAGTCTGGAAAGTTGTCCAGGAAGCAGATCGAGTCACCTCAGGAGGTTCGGCGGATCAAAATTTTCTAAGGTTGGAAATTCGTCACAACGGCATCATCAGGATATTTCTCTGTATATCCTGTAGTTACTTCAGGTGTCATCTGAGTAGATGGAGGTGAGCATGATGCAGTAGTTTGCATAAGGTGAATGAGCATTGGGGTGATCATCACAAGGTGTTGCCGAGGAAGAGTATATCGGCATAAGTTAGTCGATCAGGTTGATAAAATCATCGCGGGCTGATAATGTTAAGTTTGGCCGACAGTAGGATATTGAAGGAACTGCATATGACGTCATCGTCATCAGGATAATCGTCATCAGGACATTCTGAAATATCACCCGATAAAGGTTTATCCTGCTGACCCTAAGTGTTTTGGCATAGGCGTAAGGCATCGGGGAGATAAGTGGATCGTGAGAGGATATTCGGCAGAATATTTGTCATCAGTATAAAGTTGAGTATCATCATCAGGATGTTTCAATATGACCGGATAAGTCATATCCTGATGCTGTTGTTTAAGTAGTCAGATATCAGGGTGACGTAAGCATCAGAGGAAGGGTGCATGAAGTTGTCATCATCAGGATATATGGGAGGAACCGGATATTTTATATCCTGCTGATGAACATGATGTTGAACATCATGATGCTGCAGAAAGCATCTGGTGGTAAGATGAATAGTGAACATCAGGAGGATGTTTGCACTTGCTGAATATGATGATGCTGCTGATAGCCGGATATGATGATGCTGCTGATAGACGAAGGGTCGAAGGTTTGTCTGCAGGAGGATATCGGTCGGCAGAGAAAATATGATGATGCTGACAGTGTTAATAGAAATATGATGATGATGAAGGGTTGTAGACATACAGGCTATATGTCAAGGTTTTAGTGTGGATGCCTCTGCATCATAGTGGATTAATGACTTTTCCATCCTATTTGTAAGCTTCTGTTGCATTTCCTCTGCATCATAGTGGTATCAGAGCGAAGGAAGGATCTTCTGGAAAAGATCAGGATATAGCAGGATGTCAAATGAAGAAGGAACATCTGAGATTCCGGCAAGGATGACCAACGTTGAGTTGGCAGTTCTGGTAAAGAAACAGATTGCAGAGAGCAAGGCCGTGAAGGCTAAGAATTAGGAATTGAAGGATGAGTTAGAGAAGTTGAGGAGTAGAGTAGGTTCTGGTAGAGAAGAAGATAGGGAAGAAGAAGAGATCCCTAGTTGGAACGAGGAGGTCGTTCCTGCAGACCAGAGACCACTGTTGAACGCCCTCAAGGCCATGGAGAGGAGAACCATGGATGTGAAATTAGATTTGCCAGTGTTTACAGGAAAGATGGAACCTGATTCAGTGATGGAGTGGATAGACTCCTTGAACAATTTCTTTGAAACAGAGGAGATACCAGAACAACAAAAGGTGAAAATAGCCTAGTCAAAAATGAAAGAAGCTGCCTTGACATGGTGGAATTTCGTCCAAGATGATAGAGTACAGGAAGGAAAGCGTAGAGTCACTACATGGAAGAAAATGATGGCATTAGTAAAGGAAGCTTATGTCCCATTGGATTACAATATCCAATTACACAAGAGGAAGCAAAACCTGAAGCAGAAGGAGCTAGATGTCAGCTCATATACAGAAGAATTCATGAAACTTTGTATGAAAACAAAGGTAAAGGAAAGTGAAGAAGAGAAGGTAGCCAGATACCTTAATGGATTGAGGTTCAACATTCAGGAAGATTTAAGTCTGCATAATCCAGATACAGTTCAGAAATGCTTTTAGTTGGCATTGAAAGTGGAAGAGAAGTTAAAGAGAAAACAAGAACAACACAATATGAGGGGAAGAGGAGTAGCCCCCACAACAAGGCAAACCAATGAGGGTCAAGAAGACACTGGTAAAGGACAGGGACAGTCTGATTTCAGAGGTGGATGGAAAGGTAATAGAGGCAGATTTGGAGGTGGTAGAGGTTCTACTACATTTTCAGGAAAGTGTTACACCTATGGTGAGTTTGGTCATCCATTTTTCAAATGTCCAGAAAGCAAAGGTTCATCATCCAGAAATGACAGAATGAATGACAAGAGAGTACAACTTGTGCAAGAAGAGAAAGTAGAGCAAAGTGTGCAAAGTTTAAACACTTATCAAGATAGAGTTCCTGACAATTATGGATATCCTGAGGAGGGAGAAGCATTGATGCTTAGGAGAATTAGTTTGCAGGCATCAAAGGATATGATGCAAAGAAGAGCTCTTTTCAAGACCACATGCAAGAGCAAAGGTAAAGTATGTAAGGTTGTCATTGATACTGGTTCAACAGACAACATGGTCTCTCAGGAAATGGTGGATAAACTGCATTTGGAAAGGATTCCACATCAACACCCTTACAAGGCATCTTGGGTGAGTGATAGTCAATCACTTTTTGTATATGAACAGGCATATGTTGATTTTCAGATTGGAGCATATCATGATAGAGTTTTGTGTGACATTTTGCCCATGGAATGTTGTCACCTACTGTTGGGTAGACCATGGCAATTTGATAGGAGGGTACTGTATGATGGGTATGCTAATACCTACACCATCAAGAAAGATGGGAAGACTATTATGTTGATGCCATTGCAGGCAAATGCTGCAGCACCGAGGGCAGCCAAAATCATTTTAGTGGGAAAGAAGGAGTTTGTGCATATGCCTATAGTAGCAGGCATAAAGGCAGTTGAGGACATTGTAGGGAAAGAAGTTGTTAAGGACAACAGTTTGAAGACAGTTTTAGTTTTGACTAACAGAGGTCAGCATCAGGTTCAGAAACAGGTTTGCAAATAGCAACCAGTTGAGAGGAATGACAAGGATGTTGTCATAGTTGGGACTATTGTTTGTCCTATAAAGGTTGAAAGGAAGACAGAATTGAACATTGCAGAAGTTCAAGAGGCAATTCCTAAGGTTATTCAACCAGGTATTCAAACAGAGGTTCTGGTAAAACAACCTAACAAACACAAGGTATGTGTGAGAAGGGCCTACATTAACAGGCATGAGGGTTTACTTGCAAGATAGCAAGTTACAGTTCAGAAATTTTGGAGCAGCCAAGAGACAGCAGAGGATAAAGCTGGAACAGGTCAGAACACTGAGATGGCAAAGTGCAAAGGTGGAATTCTTCCACAACCTAACTCATGGGACATGAGTTCTTTTTCTGTTGGGGAGTATGGTGCAGGAGCACCTACCTGACAGCTGGCCTACATGAGGTAGTTAGTTTGTTATAGGTCTTGTTAATGTTTCCAAGAAGGTCTTATAAGACCAGTGCATGTAATAAGGTCCAAGTTGACCGTGCTTTTCTATTTTTAGGTAGTTTGTTATGACAGCTGATGACATCTGTATAGTTTGTTAGTTCAGTTGGATCCTGCCAGCCGCTTGGAAGCTCCCAGCCGCTGGGAATTGAGTGGTAGTACTCGCAAGTAGTTCCTATTTATGTAGTAGGATCAGTTGGTCTTAGGACAGATAGAGAGATAGATACAGATTGAGGAGTTAGATTTTAGAGTGAGACAGAGTACTGTATTTGCATCTTTTGAAATCAATAAAGAGATCCTGTTTGTGTCAATTTTCTGTTTGGATTCCATTGTGTAATCGAGTTGCTGTTCTGGTGGTTACATGGATTCACTGATCCATTCCACCGGTTGATTCATTGAATCGGTGGAATGGCTATGTACAATAGTTTAGGATTTAGTTTGCATTTTCTGTTTGTTCACATGTATGTTTGCAGGATCGCAGTCGAGAGCTGTTGAGAACCCTAGCATGGGTATGTGCTAGGTCGTGTTGGTAGTTCGAGTCTAGAAAGTTGTCCAGGAAGCAGATCGGGTCACCTCAGGAGGTTCGGCGGATCAAAATTTGCTAAGGTTGGAAATTCGTCACAACGGCATCATCAGGATATTTATGTGTATATCTTGTAGTTACTTCAGGTGTCATCTGAGTAGATGGAGGTGAGCATGATGCAGTAGTTTGCATAAGGTGAATGCGCATTGGGATGATCATCACAAGGTGTTGCCGAGGAAGAGTATATCGGCATAAGTTAGTCGATCGGGTTGATAAAATCATCGCGGGCCGATAATGTTAAGTTTGGCCGACAGTAGGATATTGAAGGAACTGCATATGACGTCATTGTCATCAGGATAATCGTCATCAGGACATTCCGAAATATCACCTGATAAAGGTTTATCCTGCTGACCCTAAGTGTTTTGGCATAGGTGTAAGGCATTGGGGAGATAAGTGGATCGTGAGAGGATATTCGGCAGAATATTTGTCATCAGTATAAAGTTGAGTATCATCATCAGGATGTTTCAATATGACCAGATAAGTCATATCTTGATGCTGTTGTTTAAGTAGTCAGATATCGGGGTGACGTAAGCATCAAAGGAAGGGTGCATGAAGTTGTCATCATTAGGATATATGGGAGGAACCGGATATTTTATATCCTGCTGATGAACATGATGTTGAACATCATGATGCTGCAGAAAGCGTCTGGTGGTAAGATGAACAGTGAACATCAGGAGGATGTTTGCGCTTGCCGAATATGATGATGCTGCTGATAGCCGGATATGATGATGCTGCTGACAGACGAAGGGTCGAAGGTTTGTCTGCAGGAGGATATCGGTCGGCAGAGAAAATATGATGATGCTGACAGTGTTAACAGAAATATGATGATGATGAAGGGTTGTAGACATACAGGCTATATGTCAAGGTTTTAGTGTGGATGCCTCTGCATCATAGTGGATTAATGACTTTTCCATCCTATTTGTAAGCTTCTGTTGCGTTTCCTCTGCATCACATGTGCTCACTGTCGTGTATGTGCAGAAACAAATGCATAGCAGAAATGAACATATGCACTGTAAGTCGCAGTATATGCATAGCACTGGTTCAGGATAAATGTACAGCAATAGTCTGTATATGCACAGCAAGTCTATACGTATGCGTAGCAAGTCGATGCAAATGTGCAACAGAAATGTGTATATGTGCAGCTCTATTTTTTGGTAAAATTTTGGACCTTTTTGTTGTTTTTGGTTTTTTTTGGCTGGAAAAAGGTCTTCTTGATCTGATTTTATGAATTAATAGCAAGAAAACATAGCAAGCACAAAGAATATTTTGTAGTTTTTCATTGTTTTTGTGGTTTTTTCGACTCTATTTTGGACTAAACTAAACAAAAGCAAGCACAAATATCCTAGGCGAGAAATGGATTATAAGGGTTTTGGGCCACTAGAACAAGAGGTATTTAATGCAGGCAACCGTTCAAGTGGTTACACATGCGACGGCACTACTCTCCGTTGTGGAGTCTCCCAGCCTCAAAGGGTTGCGCCTGAGAGGGTTTTGGGGGAGGTTGGCCGTCGGTGTAACATAGCAGCACTTGTTGCAGGAAGTTTTCACCTCAAGCACAATTTATTTTAAGTGGCTTGGTAGGGCTTGGCTTTAGCCTGTTACCACTCAGGGTCGTTCCCACTTGGACAAGCGTGCATCCAAGGGCAGGCCCCTCCTAAAGGTTAAACAAATAGAATGACAAGTCTGGCACTCTGATCACCCAGTAAAGGGGAGAGCATAAGCCTATTGTCATTCATCAAGCACAGAAGACACTGATTAATCCAACCTAGTTAAAAATAGAAAAACTAAATGGGCTAATCTACTTGGGCAAGCACATAACTTTGAAGTGATTTTTAGCAAGATAGCATTGGTTCAGTTTTAATCCCAGAAATCAATGGTGAGTTTAGTTTTAATCCTCGTAGCATGAAATAGTTAACTTTGAAGTTTTAGTCCAACGAGATAGCAGTAGTTCAATTTTAACCCAGAAATCAATGGTGAGTTCAGTTTTAATCCTCGTAGCACGAAATAGTTAACTTCAAGTTTTGGTCCAATAAGATAGCAGTAGTTCAATTTTAATCCCGAAATCAAAGGTGAGTTCAGTTTTAATCCCAGATAGCAATAACTTGGAAAGTGTTGCAATGCAAGAAACAAATGATCCAGTTACTTCTTTCCTAATTAGAGCTAGGTGAGGATTTGAATGAACATCAGTTTTACTATCCCTTAGAAAGTGAAGTGTGAACTATTTAAATGCAACTATATGGAACTAAACCTGAGCCTATCCTGCAAAACAGCTCCAATAAACACCTGCGAAAAGGTTAGCGTTAGCAAACTTTCCTAGAAAAGCACTAAAACTATTGCTTATTACAAATGCATAGCTTCAGTGATTAAATGTGCATAAATAATCAACAGAAGTGCAGCAAGGATAAATGCACCGTAACAGTACACATATGCGCAGCAGAAAAGAACAGATGCGCAGTAATGATGAATGCACCATAACAGTGCACAAAAGCACAGCAAAAATGAATAGAAGCGCAGGAATTACGAATGCACTGCAACAGTAGACACATGCACAACAAGAATAAACATATGCGTAGGATTAACAAAAGCGCTGTAACAGTGCACAAAAGCGCAGCAAGAATACACAGAAGTGCAGAAGTAATAGAAGCACCGTAACAGTGGGTATATCCACCATAGAAATGTTCAAATGCACCAAAGTAGCCTGTGCGTGACCTTGCGTGACCTGTACGAAACCTGCCTTCAAGAAAGCTCAGATTTTGATGAGATAAAGGGGCAAAAGCCCCATGGTGGGCACCAAAAATGTTAGGGTAAAACATGGTTTAATCAAATGAATAATATCAAACCCAAACATCAACAGAATAATGAAAACAAGAAAGATTGAAAGAAATGAAGCAAATGAATAACAATGCAAACCTTCCCTATTTCAAAGCTTCTGTTGTTCGCCTATTACAACCGTCCTTTACTGATGAAGTAGACCCTCAGAGAGTGCACTCTTTTAGCTATGTTGTAGGATGTCGATAGTAAATGGTTGTGTTGATAAACGTGCAATGAAGAGGAGCTGCAAAGAAAATGTGTGATCTCAAGCAAATTGTATTGGGTTGCTAAAGGTGCGCAGGTAGAATTCTGTAGAGTAACAATACGAATAGCCTGGATGAATAGAATGGGAGGATGAGGCTTCTTTTATAGACTCAGAAGAATGAGAATCAACGGTTGAGAGGAGATATGAAGATCAACGACTAAGGATGGTTGAGGAATGTGCAACTAGTAGAAATATGACAAGTGTCTCATCTCCATCATGAAAGAGGGGATTTGACAACATTGATTGGAGAGTTAACTCCATTAACTAATCAATTAACAAACTTGATTAGTCGGTTGGAAGAATGAATTATGGAATTGATTTGATGTAGAGGCATCCACACTAAAACCTTGACATACAGCATGTATGTCTACAACCCATCATCATCATCATATTTTCTCTTGCCGACCGATATCCTCCTGCAGACAAACCTTCGACCTTTCACCTATCAGCAGCATCATCATATCCGGCTATCGGCAGCATCATCATATTCGGCAAGCACAATCATCCTCCTGACGATCACTGTTTATCTTACCGCCAACCTCTATCTGCAGCCTCATGATGTTCGACATCATCTTCATCAGCAGGATATAAAATATCCGGTTCCTCCCATATATCCTGATGACGACAACTTCAAGCACCTTTCCTTCGATGCTTACGTCACCTCGATATCTGACTACTTAAACAACAGCATTAGGATATGACTTATCTGGTCAAATGAAACATCCTAATGATGATACTCAACTTTATACTGATGACGAATATTCTACCGAATATCCTCCTCCCGATCCACTTAACTCCTTGATGCCTTATGCTGATACCAAAACACTTAGGGTCAGCAGGATAAACCTTTATCGGGTGATATTTCGGAATGTCCTGATGACGATTATCCTGATGACGATGACGTCATATGTAGTTCCTTCAATATCCTGCTGTCGGCCAAACTTAACATTATCGGCCCGCGATAATTTTATCAACCCGATCGACTAACTTATGCTGATATACTCTTCCTCGGCAACACCTTGTGATTATCACCTCGAAACGCATTCACCTTATGCAAACAACTGTATCATGCTCACCTCCATCTACTCAGATGACACCTGAAGCAACTGCAGGATATACACAGAAATATCCTGATGATGCCGTTGTGATGAATTTCCAACCTTAGCAAATTTTGATCTGCCGAACCTCCTGAGGTGACCCGATCTACTTTCAGGGCGATCTTCCAGACTCAAACTATCAGCACGACCTAGCACATACCCATGCTAGGGTTCTCAACACATCTCGACCATGATCCTGCACACCTGCATGCAAACAAATACAAAATGCAGACTAAACCCTAAGCTATTATACATGGCCATTCCACCGATTCGACGAATCAACCGGTGGAATGGATCAGCGAATCCATGAAACCGCCAGATCAGCAACTCAATTTCACAATGGAGATCAAACAGAAAATGAACACAAATAGGATCTCCTTATTGATTTCAAAAGATGCAAGTACAATGCTCAGTCTCTCTCTCTCTGTCTCACTCTCTGCAATGTCTGATTGATGATCTGCAATACTACCTAAAACCAACCGATCCTAATGCATAAATAGGATCTCCCGCAAGTACTACCGACCTAACTCCAAGCGGCTGGGAGCTTCCAACCAGACATACAGCATAACAGTTGTCCTAACAACCTAGCTAAAAATAGTAAAGTCTGGTCAACATGACCTTATTACATGCATTGGTCTTACAAGACCTTCTTGGAAACATCAACAAGACCTAAAACAAGCTAACTGCCTCATGGAGGCCAGCTGTCAGGTAGGTGCTCCTGCACCATACTCCCCAACAGAAAAGAACTCATGTCCCATGAGTTAGGATGTGGAAGTCCTCCACCTTTACACTTTGTCATGTCAGTGTTCTGACCTGTTCTAGCTTTATCCGCTGCTGTATCTTGGCTGCTCCAAGACGTTTGAACTGTAACTTGCTGTCTTGCAAGTAAACCCTCATGCCTGTCAATGTAGGCCCTTCTCACACATACCATGTGTTTGTCAGGTTGTCTTACCAGAACCTCTGTCTGAATACCTGGTTGAATAACCTTAGGAATTGCCTCTTGAACTTCAGCAATGTTCAAATCTGTCTTCCTTTCAACTCTTATAGGGCAAACAATAGTCCCAACTATGACAACATCCTTGTCACCCCTCTCAACTGGTGGTTGTTTGTAAACTTGTTTCTGAACCTGCTGCTGACCTCTGTCAGTCACAACTGAAACTGTCTTCAAACTGTTGTCCTTAACAACTCCTTTCCCTGCAGTGTCCTCAACTGCCTTTATTCTTGCTACTATAGGCATATGCACAAACTCCTTCTTTCCCACTAAAATGATTTTGGCTGCCCCTTGTGCTGCAGCATTTGCCTGCAATGGCATCAACATAATAGTCTTCCCATCTTTCTTGATGGTGTAGGTATTAGCATACCCATCATACAGTACCCTCCTATCAAATTGCCATGGCCTACCCAACAGTAGGTGACAACATTCCATGGGCAAAATGTCACACAAAACTCTATCATGATATGCTCCAATCTGAAAATCAACATATGCCTGTTCATATACAAAAAGTGATTGACTATCACTCACCCAAGATGCCTTGTAAGGGTGATGGTGTGGAATCCTTTCCAAATTCAGTTTATCCACCATTTCCTGAGAGACCATGTTGTCTGTTGAACCAGTATCAATGACAACCTTACATACTTTACCTTTGCTCTTGCATGTGGTCTTGAAAAGAGCTCTTCTTTGCATCATATCCTTTGATGTCTGCAAACTAGTTCTCCTTAGCATCAATGCTTCTCCCTCCTCAGGATACCCATAATTGTCAGGAACTCTATCTTGATAAGTGTTTAAACTTTGCACACTTTGCTCTACTTTCTCTTCTTGCACAAGTTGTACTCTCTTGTCATTCGTTCTATCATCTCTGGATGATGAACCCTTGTTTTCTGGACATCTGAAAAATGGATGACCAAACTCACCACAGGTGTAACACTTTCCTGAAAATGTAGTAGAACCTCTACCACCTCCAAATCTGCCTCCATTACCTTTCCATCCACCTCTGAAATCAGACTGTCCCTGTCCTTTACCAGTGTCTTCTTGACCCTCATTGGTTTGCCTTGTTGTAGGGGCTGATCCTCTTCCCCTCATATTGTTTCCTCTTCCTCTCATGGACTTATCTTGTCTTCTATTCACCTTTTCTTCAATCCTGATTACCATTTGATAATAATCTTCCACATTCTTAGGGTTAGCTAAAACTAACTCATCCTGTATGTTCAATCTCAAGCCAGCCAAGTACCTAGCCACCTTTTCTACCTCATTCTCATGATGACCAGATCTCATACTCAATTTATAAAACTCCTCAGTATATGCCTTCACATCCATTTCCTTCTGCCTTAAAAATTGCAGCTTCTTAAACATCTGAATCTCATAATCCTTGGGCAAGAATTTGTTGCAAGTATGAGGTGAGCCAGTGTTGTCATTGATGTCAACATACTCATATTGCATTGACAAGAAGGATTTGATGAGCTGTGTGCTGAGGATATTGAGAAAATTAGCCTCAGTCAGGAATAGTGAAGAACAGTGATGAGAAGAAGGTAAATGTACTGTATAGGATGAGAACCAGAGGATGCGGATTAAAGGGTTAGTAGATATGAGTCTTGAGATGCTTCAGTTAAGATTTCAGAGGTCCGCATGAAGATCTGAAGGAGTTGTGGCTGTCGGTATAGAACTGGTTCCGGCAAGTATCCAGAGGTGACAGAGGATCACAAAAAGGTCCGGTGAGGTCCGGAATTGTATTATCCTAATCTGCGGATTGGACGGAGTGTTTGGGATGTCCTTGTGATGTGTCATCCTGATTTGTGTATGATTTGGAGGTCCGGAAGTACCTCTTGCATTATGACAGTGGCAACAGACTGTGTTCTTGAAGTTCCAGATGAGGAAGACAAGAGATCCCAGTAAGTAGAGGAAGTGCGGATGTATCCAGACATTCAGACAGGCTTGTGAAGGTTCTTGGATCATGTTTAGGTTGTGTTGTTGGTCCGTATTGATGGTAGAGCCCGGAATTGAAGTTATTCTTCCGAATGAAGTTCTTGCTCTGTTTAGCCGACCGGATGAGTTGTTCATCCTGCGAATGTTCTTGTGATGGCCGACCGGATGTGTTATTCATCTTGCAGATACTCCTATGGTTGTTTGCTGACTTAGATGTTTGTTCCTAAGTCGATGTCTTGTATAAATAACGGTTTGTGAGTTCATTTCAAAGTGTGGTGTGTGGATGAGTGTGGCATAGCGAAGAAACGTGTGAAAGGCAGAGCAGAGATTTTTGGGCTTAATTGGAACTAATCCGGACATGGTAGAGATGTCATTCTCCAGTTCAAGACTGTGATTTTTATCACTTTGTAGACAGTGTGTCTCCTTGTAGGCAGTGGGCCTCTTTGTGAGCAGTGTGCTTGGGCAGTGAGCCCTCATTGGCATGTGCCATTCATTTTTCTTTATTCTTCTAACAGAGAATAATTCTTGGGTTAATCACCCCGTGGTTTTTCCCTTAACCGGGTTTTCCACATCAAAATCTTGGTGTTCAATGTGTTGATGCTTATCTGCTCTTGTGTTTATGTATTATGCTTCCATGGATGATTATTTGATATGCTGCTAACTAACAATAAAGAATCAAGTGTTTGAAAGAAGAAGAAGTTTTATACAACTGATTCACCCCCCCCCTCTCAGTTGTATACCCTAGATCCAACAATTGGTATCAGAGCTAAGTTCCTCTGATAGGAGCTTAACCGCTTGAGGAGATCCAGGATGTTGTCATATAAGAAGGATAGTCCGAAGTTCGATGGAACCAACTTCACTCTCTGGAAAGGTCGCATGAAGTGTCACTTGGAATGTATGGGAAAAGCATACTTGGCTATGATTTCAAAACCATATGTACCTCCACAAGGTGGTCCGACAACTCTGAATGAAATCACAGAAGCTGAAAACAATCTGCGGACCAAGGAAGCTCTTCTAAGCGCATTGAATGACTCAAATCTCTCGAATGTCATTGACCTACCAACTGCATATGAGATCCTAACTAAACTGGAACTTCTGTATGAAGGAGATGAGTTTGTCAAAAGTGCAAGGTTGCAAAGTCTGAAAGGGAAATTTGAAAGATTGAAAATGAGAGATGATGAAAACATCACTACCTTTATGCCAAGAGTAAATGAGCTGGTATGTGGAATCAGAAATGCTGGTGGAACTTTAGATGAAAATGAGATTGTCTGCAAAATCCTAAGATCCCTTCCTGCTGCCTACAAAATCAAAGTTACTGCCATTGATGAATTCAGAGCCCACACAACTGTCACAAGAGAACAACTGGCTGGCAAACTAGCTGCATTTGAAATGACCGAGTTTGGAGATGATCCTCCCAAGACTGAATCTGCTTTCAAAGCCAGTGCCTATGTGAAAGGCAAACAGAGATTTGATCCGGGTGAAAACTCATCAAGGAAAATGTCATGGTATGATCAAGCAAGAAGAGACATGGAAGAAGAAGAAGCAGAAACAGCTCAACTTGAAGCCCTCATTGCAAAGAGACTACCAAGAGGATCCGGTAAGTATGAAGGAAAACTACCCTTTAAGTGTTTCAACTGCAATAAGATTGGTCATTTTGCCTCAAGATGTCTGGAGAGATTTGCAAGATCTAATACTCACAGACAAAGGTTTCAAAAGAATTGCTATTATGTTCATGAAGAAGATGACAATGAAGGAGTAACAGATGATGAATCAGAACTAGGAAGCAAATCCGGAAATGAGTGGGTGTTTATAGCCATCAAGGAAGAAGATTCAATACTCTCTGAATCTGTCAATCACAAAGTTGTTGAAAAAGCCTTGGCTGCTCAAGTGGAAGAAAAGGATGATTGGGTTATTGACAGTGGATGTTCTCACCATATGACTGGTGACAAGAATAAGTTCTTAGATTTGGAAAGATATGAAGGAGGAATGGTAAAGTTTGGTGACAATTCTGCTGGCAGAATCAGAGGTAGGGGAACTATTTCCTTTGATGGTAAGAGCAAAACAGGAAATGTACTGTATGTTGAAGGATTGAAGCACAATCTTCTCAGTGTTGGTCAGTTAGTGGACAAAGGCTATGATCTCCGGTTCAAGAATGGAAAATGCAGAATCTTTACAAGCTCCGGAACTGAAATTGCATCTGGTACTCAGACAAAAGGTAATATCTTTCATCTGGTTGGTTCAAATAAAAGTTGTTTGTTTGTCCAAATTGATCAGAGTTGGTTATGGCATAGAAGAATGTGTCATGTAAATTTTGATAACATCATCAAGATAAGCAATACTCAGGCTGTGAGAGATCTTCCAAAATTGATGAAACCTACAAATAGTGTGTGTAAAGAATGTCAGTTAGGTAAACAAAGCAGAGTCTCTTTCAAAAGCAAAGATCAGTCTTCTACCGGATTGTTGGAATTAGTACATACTGATCTATGTGGTCTGACAAGAATCAAGAGTCTGTAGGGTGATAGATATTTCATGTTGTTAATTGATGATCATTCCCGGATGATGTGGGTTACCTTTCTAAAAGAAAAATCAGAAGCTTTTGAGAAGTTCAAAATCTTCAAAGCTATGGTGGAGAATCAAACCGGATTGAAACTAAAGTGTCTAAGGTCTGATAGAGGTGGTGAATTTACATCTGGTGAATTCATTGACTTTTGTGAGAAACAGGGTATAAGGAGACAGTTGTCTGCTCCTAAGACTCCACAGCAGAATGGAGTAGTTGAGAGAAAGAACCGGACCATCCAGGAAGCTGCTAGGACAATGATGCTGGAAGCAAATGTTCCTCAAATGTTTTGGAAAGAAGCTATCAGCACTGCAGTCTACACTCTCAATCGAGTTCAAATCAGAAACAACACCGGTAAGACCCCCTATGAACTCTGGTTTGGCATCACTCCTACTGTGAAATATTTCAGAGTATTTGGTAGCAAGTGTTATATTAAAAGAGATGAAGATCTAGGAAAGTTTGATGCTAGAAGTGATGAAGGAATTTTCTTGGGTTACTCCACTCAAAGCAAAGCATACCGGTGTTACAATAAGAGATTGAGGAAGATGATAGAAAGCACCAATGTAAAGGTTGATGAAGGAATTGAGAAGCCTTCAAGATTTTATGAGTTTGATGAAGATGACCAAGACAGTGTTCAAGGACCTCAATCCTCTCTGGTGAGACAGAGTCAGCCTGATCCGGTAAATCAGGAAGAAGAGATAGGTCTGAATGAGCCTGATCAAGAAGCAGCAGTGCAGGATACTCCCAAAATTCCAAGGTATGTAAAACTGAACCACTCTGAAGATCAAATCATAGGTGACAGAAGCAAAGGTGTACAAACTAGAAGGAATGTTGCTCAAAATCAGAATGAATGTTGTCTGATTTCAAAGATTGAACCTAAAACAATAAATGAAGCCTGCAATGATGAAAACTGGACCAAAGCAATGGAAGATGAATTGATGCAAATTGAGAAAAATCATACTTGGGATCTTGTTCCTAGACCTAGAGACAGGAATGTAATTGGAACCAAGTGGGTCTTCCGGAACAAACTAAATGAAGCTGGTGAAGTAATCAGAAACAAAGCTAGATTGGTCTGCAAAGGCTACTCTCAAATAGAAGGAATTGACTTTGAAGAGACTTTTGCTCCAGTGGCAAGAATTGAAGCAGTCAGATTACTTCTTGCATTTGCTGCCTTCAAAGACTTCAAGGTATATCAGATGGATGTCAAGTCTGCCTTCCTAAATGGTGATCTGGAAGAAGAAGTCTACATTGAACAACCGGATGGATTTCAATTGTCTGATAATGATGATATGGTCTGTAAGTTGAAGAAAGCTTTGTATGGATTGAAGCAAGCCCCAAGAGCATGGTATGAAAGGTTGGATAAGCATCTTGTGCAGATTGGATTCAACAAAGGTACTGCTGACAGTAACTTATATTTCAAAATTGATCATGAAAACATTTTGATTGTTGAAGTGTTTGTGGATGATATCATTTTTGGAGGAAGAGATAGTATGTGCAAAACTTTTGCAAATCAGATGAAAAGTGAGTTTGAAATGTCTATGCTTGGTGAAATGAATTTCTTCTTGGGTCTGCAAATTACTCAAACAAAAGAAGGGATCTTCATTTCTCAGACCAAATATGTGAAAGAATTGTTAAAGAAATTTGGTATGGAAGACTCAAAGCCTATGAACACTCCTATGGCAACCGGATGTAAGTTAAGCAAAGATGATGATTCTCCAAAGGCAGATCAGACAAAGTATAGATCAATGATTGGTGGATTGTTGTATCTCACTCAAACTAGACCAGATATAATGCAAGCTGTTGGTCTTGTGGCAAGATTCCATGCTGATCCTAGAGAATCTCATGTTATGGCAATCAAAAGAATTTTTAGGTACTTGAAAGGAATAGTTGAGTATGGTCTATGGTACCCTAGAGATCCGGATTTCTCTCTTCATGCTTACACAGATGCAGATTGGGCAGGAGATGTGGATGACCGGAAGAGCACTATTGGTGGAGCATTCTTTTTGGGGAAGAGATTGGTTTCTTGGCTAAGCAAGAAACAAGATGCAATATCTCTGTCTACAACTGAAGCAGAATACATTGCAGCAGCAGGTAGTTGCACTCAAATCTTATGGATGAAGCAAATGCTAAGAGACATCAAAGTTGAATATGAGGAGCCTATCACAATTTTCTGTGATAATTCAAGTGCAATTAATATTTCCAAGAATCCGGTATTGCATTCTAAGACTAAGCACATATCTATCAAATTTCACTTTTTGAGAGAACAAGTAAACAAGGAAGAAGTCAGATTGGAGTATGTTCCCTCCAAGGATCAGATTGCAGATATCTTTACAAAACCTCTTCCCAAGGACTCTTTTGAATATCTCTGGGAGAAGTTAGGGGTCATGGCCCCTCTGGTGATGAACTAAGATGCACTGATGTGCATCAGTCCGGTGGCTATCACAGTCATATCTTGTGATCCGGACTAATGGGGAGCTGCAACTAAGGGGGAGCAGCTGGTATGATTCTGATGTATGAGAATTGCAAGTATGAGCCCTTTGCCATTGATGTCAAAGGGGGAGAGAAGACATGTGAAAAACAAGTGGTTGATGATCAAAGGGGGAGCAGTAAAGGAAGAGAAGACATATGAAAAGTTGAAGTTCTTGTCTTAATGGTTTTTCACATCATATGTTGCAATCAATGACAAAGGGGGAGATTGTTGCAAGTATGAGGTGAGCCAGTGTTGTCATTGATGTCAACATACTCATATTGCATTGACAAGAAGGATTTGATGAGCTGTGTGCTGAGGATATTGAGAAAATTAGCCTCAGTCAGGAATAGTGAAGAACAGTGATGAGAAGAAGGTAAATGTACTGTATAGGATGAGAACCGGAGGATGCAGATTAAAGGGTTAGTAGATATGAGTCTTGAGATGCTTCAGTTAAGATTTCAGAGGTCCGCATGAAGATCTGAAGGAGTTGTGGCTGTCGGTATAGAACTGGTTCCGGCAAGTATCCAGAGGTGACAGAGGATCACAAAAAGGTCCGGTGAGGTCCGGAATTGTATTATCCTAATCTGCGGATTGGACGGAGTGTTTGGGATGTCCTTGTGATGTGTCATCCTAATTTGTGTATGATTTGGAGGTCCGGAAGTACCTCTTGCATTATGACAGTGGCAACAGACTGTGTTCTTGAAGTTCCGGATGAGGAAGACAAGAGATCCCAGTAAGTAGAGGAAGTGCGGATGTATCCGGACATTCAGACAGGCTTGTGAAGGTTCTTGGATCATGTTTAGGTTGTGTTGTTTGTCCGCATTGATGGTAGAGCCCGGAATTGAAGTTATTCTTCCGGATGAAGTTCTTGCTCTGTTTAGTCGACCGGATGAGTTGTTCATCCTGCGAATGTTCTTGTGATGGCCGACCGGATGTGTTATTCATCTTGCGGATACTCCTATGGTTGTTTGCCAACTTAGATGTTTGTTCCTAAGTCGATGTCTTGTATAAATAACGGTTTGTGAGTTCATTTCAAAGTGTGGTGTGTGGATGAGTGTGGCATAGCGAAGAAACGTGTGAAAGGCAGAGCAGAGATTTTTGGGCTTAATTGGAACTGATCCGGACATGGTAGAGATGTCATTCTCCAGTTCAAGACTGTGATTTTTATCACTTTGTAGACAGTGTGTCTCCTTGTAGGTAGTGGGCCTCTTTGTGAGCAGTGTGCTCGGGCAGTGAGCCCTCATTGGCATGTGCCATTCATTTTTCTTTATTCTTCTAACAGAGAATAATTCTTGGGTTAATCACCCCGTGGTTTTTCCCTTAATCGGGTTTTCCACGTCAAAATCTTGGTGTTCAATGTGTTGATGCTTATCTGCTCTTGTGTTTATGTATTATGCTTCCATGGATGATTATTTGATATGCTGCTAACTAACAATAAAGAATCAAGTGTTTGAAAGAAGAAGAAGTTTTATACAACTGATTCACCCCCCCCCTCTCAGTTGTATACCCTAGATCCAACAGAATTTACCTTTGATCCTTGCTACCATTTTATCCCATGAAGTGATCTTTGACTTTCCTTGTTTCCTTCTCTCGGATTGTACATAATCCCACCATACCAAAGCATGACCTCCTAACTTGGTCTTTTCAATCTTTACCTTCTGATCCTCAGCAACATCTTCACATTCAAAGTGATTATCAAGTGCAGCAATCCAATCCAGTAACTCATCTTCATTCAAACTTCCATTATACTTTTAAACATCAACCTTTACCTTAGGTTTATCACTCTGTACTGCCTTTAACAGTTTTGCAAATCTCTGGTCTTCAGCATCCAGACCTTCAGCTACCTCTTCATACTCTTCAACAGCATCTTCATCTTCTTCTGACTCACTGTCTTCCACTTCCCTCTTTTTGTTCTTTTCCAGGGCTACAAGCCTGGCTTGAAGTGCTTCAGCAAGCTCCTTCATCTTCCTCATCTCTCTGGCATGTTTTTCCTTCATCTCCTGCAACTCCCTTGCAGTACCATTACCTTTCGGAGGCATTTTGTCAACCCCTCACTCCTCTACCTCTGTCTTTTCAGTGACAGAATCAACACACAACAGCCCAGACCTTTTGCTGAGCTCTGATACCACTATGATGCAGAGGCATCCACACTAAAACCTTGACATACAGCATGTATGTCTACAACGCATCATCATCATCATATTTTCTCTTGCCGACCGATATCCTCCTGCAGACAAACCTTCGACCTTTCACCTATCAGCAGCATCATCATATCCGGCTATCGGCAGCATCATCATATTCAGCAAGCACAATCATCCTCCTGACGATCACTGTTCATCTTACCGCCAATCTCTATCTGTAGCCTCATGATGTTCGACATCATCTTCATCAGCAGGATATAAAATATCTGGTTCCTCCCATATATCCTGATGACGACAACTTCAAGCACCTTTCCTTCGATGCTTACGTCACCTCGATATCTGACTACTTAAACAACAGCATCAGGATATGACTTATCCGGTCAAATGAAACATCCTGATGATGATACTCAACTTTATACTGATGACGAATATTCTGCCGAATATCCTCCTCCTGATCCACTTAACTCCTTGATGCCTTATGCCGATACCAAAACACTTAGGGTCAGCAGGATAAACCTTTATCGGGTGATATTTCAGAATGTCCTGATGACGATGACGTCATATGCAGTTCCTTCAATATCCTGCTGTCGGCCAAACTTAACATTATCGGCCCGTGATAATTTTATCAACCCGATCGACTAACTTATGCCGATATACTCTTCCTCGACAACACCTTGTGATGATCACCCCGAAACACATTCACCTTATGCAAACAACTGTATCATTCTCACCTCCATCTACTCAGATGACACCTGAAGCAACTGCAAGATATACACAGAAATATCCTGATGATACCATTGTGACGAATTTCCAACCTTAGCGAATTTCGATCCGCCGAACCTCCTGAGGTGACCCGATCTACTTTCAGGGTGATCTTCTAGACTTAAACTATCAGCACGACCTAGCACATACCCATGCTAGGGTTCTCAACACATCTCGACCATGATCCTGCACACCTGCATGCAAACAAACACAAAATGCAGACTAAACCCTAAGCTATTATACATGGCCATTCCACCGATTCGACGAATCAATCGGTGGAATGCATCAGCGAATCCATGAAACTGCCAGATCAGCAACTCGATTTCACAATGGAGATCAAACAGAAAATGAACACAAATAGGATCTCCTTATTGATTTCAAAAGATGCAAGTACAATGCTCAGTCTCTCTCTCTCTGTCTCACTCTCTACAATGTCTAATCGATGATCTGCAATACTACCTAAAACCAACCGATCCTAATGCATAAATAGGATCTCCTGCGAGTACTACCGACCTAACTCCAAGCGGCTGGGAGCTTCCAACCGGACATACAGCATAACAGCTGTCCTAACAACCTAGCTAAAAATAGTAAAGTCTGGTCAACATGACCTTATTACATGCATTGGTCTTACAAGACCTTCTTGGAAACATCAACAAGACCTAAAACAAACTAACTGCCTCATGGAGGCCAGCTGTCAGGTAGGTGCTCCTGCACCATGATTGAGGGATTAACTTAATTGACTGGTTAGTTAACACTTTTGATTGATTAGTTAATTAACTTCTGATTTGAGAAGAAATAGGACATGTGGGTGAGGGAAAACAAGGTAATTAAATATTTAATATATTTAATTACATGTGCAACCCGGTGAGGTGGAAAGTGTGAGGTGGATTTTTGGAATTAGAACCTAGGATAGAGGAATTTGGTTTAATTAAATAATTTAGGATTATTTAATTGTGTGAGACATTAGAAGAATTTAGGGAATTTAATTAAATAAATTGATTCTATTTAATTATGGGATAAGGAACCAATCAAATAAATTTAGAATGTTTATTTAATTGATAGAAGGAAATAAGAAGGGAATAAATATTAAGAATATTTATTTAGAATGAATCGTGTCATTTTTAGGCGTATACAGTTACAAGCTATTGAGTATTGGTATAGTGTTTGATAGAGTTTGACCAAGACAGAGTCTGAGTTTTGATGGACTGCATTTCTCGGCAAGATGATATCATACCTTGTGGTTCTGAGGGTAAGTTTGGAAAGGTGTAAAGAGTCCTTGATATGGTTGTTGAGGTGTTTAGTGATTCATAGTAAAAGTTGTAAGTCAACAGATGAACCTGTTAAGCATGCTCTTGAGGAATAGGCTGACTAGTATAATAAATCATTGTGTGACAAAGAGATAATGTCTGAAGGATCTATGTAAGTTAAGATCTAACCCATATGAACATGTTTGACCAAACATTTGGGTCCACACAACATATAGTGCATTGGATTAAGCCGACACGCTACATCTTTCTATGTACATGTTTCATTTCTTGGATGCCAACTTGATTGTGGATCAAATCATGATGTGGATATATAAAGGTGATGAATTTTAGTCATTAGATGGGTGAGGTGTGTGTGATTGATGTGATCATGTGAATAGAAGAGCGGAGTTAGAAGAACAGTGATGAAGACATGGGATTCAGAATTCAGTTGCTAAATGACTGCACCCTGGCATAGTGACTGATGCTTTTGCAGTATTCAGTTTTCATGTGCAATTTGCTTTTGAAAGTGATATTTCTTCATCAAGGCAGTGATCCTGGCAGTGAGCCTCCATTAGGGTTTAACAACCCTTATTGTAATCTTGCTAGGTTTAGGGTTAAGGCAGTGAACCTACTAAACCTAGTTGTACTTCATGGTAGTGAGCCATCCTGTTCTAGGCCCATGGAGTGACCAAGCCTGAGTACCATTATTTATAAAGATTGCAATATATATTTGAGAGCTAATCCTCTCTATGGTTTTTCCCATTTTGGGTTTTCCACATAAAAATATTGGTGTCCATGTGTCATGTTTTTATGGCTATTGTTTATGTGTATGTTGTGCCTTTATTTAGTTAATTTTGGGGAGTGGTTGAAAGTTAAAGTGCATGAAAGGATTTTTAGAACACTGATTCACCTCCCCCCCTCTTAGTGTTCCTGATATTCAACAATTGGTATCAAAGCGAGGTTCCTTGGAAGAAGTCTAACAGCTTGAGGAAGATCTAGGATAGTGTAACCATAGCAGCAAGAAGATATGGGAATTATGAAAGCAATAGTGAACTAGAAGCAACTCTTATGGATCTTGAAAATTCTGAGGTAGAAATTAGGGATCTGAAGGATAACTTGCAAGAAGTTGATGAATGCATCACAAGACTAAAGGGACAAGTTAAGAAATTCAAGGTCAAATACAAAGAGGTTAGTGACCAGTTAATATCAACAAATGAAACCCTAAATCTCTTGGGAGTAGAAATAACAAAAAAAGAAGATCTAAATTCAATTGTGAAAAACAAATTAGAATATTGTGTCAAACTTGAAAAAGAAATTGTGAGTTTAAAAGAAGATTTGGAAAAGGTGACAGGCTTTGAAGAAAAGTTTAAAATAAGCTCTGCAAAATTTGAGGAGTTACTGGTTAGTCAAAAACTCACTGATAAAAAGTAAGGCTTGGGATTTGAAAAGGGAGAAAGCTCAAATTTAGGTCAAGATAGATCTAGAGAAAGAAGAGGTAGAAACCATCTGGTCAGGCAACCAAATGCTCAAAGGTACCCATCTTTTTAATGGCTATTGTTTCAAATGCAATAAGTATGGCCATAAGGCAACTCAGTGTAGGATCAAAATAAATCAAAAGGTTCCATCATTCTCTGGTCAGTGTTTTAATTACAAGAAAATTAATCATAGAGCAAATGAATGTAGAAATCAGATCAAGAAAAATTTCAACAATAGACTCTTCAAAGGTAAATGCTTCACTTGCAATAAAATTGGTCATAAAGTAGTTTTGTATAGAAGTAAAGTGAGTTAGAATTCTATTAGGTGCAATACATGCTATAAAATGGGACACAGATCAAATGAATGTAGAAGTTCGGTAAGAAATGTTTTTCAAAAAATTAGGAATAGTCAATCGTTCAATGGAAAGTATTTTGCATGAAATAGATTTGGACATATAGCTATTTAATGTAGATCAAATCCAATCAATAAAATGAATCAAGGTTAGAAGAATGAAGTGTACTTCAATTGGAACAAATTTGGTTGTGATGTAAAATTTTGTAGAAGCAAGAGTGCGAAGAGAAATTACTACGTTGAAGAAAGAAAAATAGAGCAGAGGAATAATAAGGGAAAAGAAAAGATTGATCTGGTTGAAACCAAGAAGGAAATGGATAAGATCTGGGTCAAGAAAGAAGTAATCAAAGAAGAGGATAGATCCGCACAAGAATCTGATGTAGATACTTCCTATGAGAGGTAAATTGGAAGCTTTGGCTCAGGGGGAGCAGTGTTGAAAATTTAAAACCCCCGGCTAGAAAGTGGGTGCCAAAATCAGGAATGAAGGTGTATGATGGAATCTGATATGACAAAGCTCTTAAAGGAAAAAATGGAAGAAAAGAAGTTAGTATGGCACATTACAGAGCAATCCTAATCAACTGTATTCTATAGTAAAGAGTTTAACATCTTTTTGGGACAAGCATTAATAATGATTAGGTTAAGTCATGTGGAGGATAAAAGAGAGCTAGTTTGAATTTGAAACCACTTTGCATCCGAAGCTATCAAGTGTTCAAAGAGATTGAATCTGAGCTTGAGCAGTGACAACCAAGATTTGAAGCAGTTGAAGAAATTTGAAGAAAAGAAACCCTAACACAAGGTATTTTCATTGAAACCTCATTTGTGAATCTATTAAATTTTTGAAATGGCAACTCCGCAAGTCATTGATATCACTGAATGACCTTGGCCAAAATTTAAGAAACACCCATTCAAAACAACAGAAGTGGATCTGAAGGGTGCATTTTCAGATATTCCTCATGGAGTTCTATTTGTTGAGGATGTTAGGGCATACATTCATGTTGCCCTAGAAGAACATGGGAGGAGCAAAATCACAGACTTATTTCTAGATCACCTGTACAATGGAGGTTACGATCTCAAAAATGAATACAAGGCATTGGAGATAAAGAAATTGATTCAATACATTGACTTTCTAACTTTCGCGGAGGATGAATGGGTCTAGTATGTATTGAGAAAGGTTCATGATGAATTCATGTGGCTTGAGAGACCATTTAACATCACTAAGGAAGCATCAGATCAATAACTAGACTTTGGTTAGCCGGATTGGTACCAGTTCTAAAATCTATAAAGAATGATAAAATATGGCAACCAACGGAGCCAAGTTTGACAAAAGAGCATTAACAATCAATGATATTGAAGACTATGATGTAAGATTTGCATCCATGGTTATTGGTTACAGTGTTTACTTCTCAAACCATGAAAATTTAGTATCCGATATAGCAATTTATATAGCCTTTGAGATGGTGAAGGAAGATACAGAGTATGATCTTTGTGAACTGCTCTGGTAACAACTAATAGAAAATTTAAGGAAGACCAAAGAACAAAAATATTCGTTCAAATACGGTATGTTGATTCTCTGTTTATTCTTCTACTACATGTAAGAAATTATAGGTATGATGAATCTACTTTGGACAAATGATAAACTTGTAGCAGTTCAAATTAGAAATCATCTTAATAGTATAGGAAGTATCGATGCTCAAAAATCTACCCTGTTGGGCTATTTCAAAAATTTCTAAAGCATGATGCAGTCTAGAGAAAGAATTCCTAGGAAAATTGTTGAGAATTACAAGGATACCATCTATTTCATGGTTACAAAAGATCAATGCCTAATGGAAGTTGTTGAGCCTAGGACTGTCTGGGTAATGTCGATGGGCTATAAAGTAGATGGGTAAATATTAGAGAGCTATGCTCAACACATGCTGAGAAAACCCAAGGACAATAGGGAAGAAAGATTTGGAACTTATGAAGAGATATCCATGAGACTTCATGTTGAATTTAGAAAACCTGAATCAACTAGAAAAGTCAGAAAAGAGGTGAAAGAGATCGCTACAAGATATGGCATCACCAAGGAACAACTGAAAGAGGTAAGGAAAAAAGGAGAGAAAGTAGCAAAAGAGAAGAAAAAGGATAAGCCAGTACAGATTCTGGAGGAATCTCAGTTGAAGAAGGACAAACCAAAAAAAGTTCAAAGGACTACCAGGAGCTCTGCCGCCTCCTCTGGCACCACAGCTTCAATAAACCTAGAGAAAAAATCAAAAGAATTCCCTATCAAAGACATGAAAAGGAAAAAGATGAAGGGAAGAATACTATATGTTAGTGTAGGTGAAAAGGATGATGAAGAAACAAAGTTAGATGAATAGGTCAAGAAGATGAAAGCTAAGGCTACCAAAGCCTCTAGAAGCAACAAAGAAAAGCCCTCTGGAAAGGAGAAATCTAGCAAAAGACAGAAAAAGGAAAAACCTCCACCACTTGCAGATGTAATAAAAGTTGTCACCATGGATGGGAATTTCAAACCCATGATTGAGTACTATGATGGATATAGTGATGTTGATAAAAGAAGTTAGGAAGAAGCCACTGTGAAATATCTAAACATTTTCAATAGAGCCCTCATTGAGATCATCTCTGAAATTCTAAAAAGCCTAGCAAATATTCTGAGCATCAAAAAGGAGACTGCTAGACCTAAGGATATTGAGCTAAGACAACATGTTCTGACAAGATTGTGTCTTGAAATTACTCTAGAAGAAGAAAATCTGATCTCTAAGGAAACCAAAGAAAAATTTAGAACCAAAATAAGGATGAACTTGTTGATAATGGGAGAAATTGATAAAGTGGTCAAGGAGATAGAAGAAATCACTTTGGAAATATTGAGGAAATACAATATTCCTACGACTCATGACAATGTAGCAACAGATGGTGGAAATGGTACACCTATTCCAGAGGTAAACCTAGAGCAAGAATTAGATAAAGATGACAAAGTGATTGAGCTGGAAGTACTTGTTGATAATTCTAAAATAAGACCCTCTCCAGTACATCATGTTGAGGATGACACTGACAAGGAGAAGATTGAGGAAGAATAGGTCATGAAAATTCATCCACTGAAACAAGAAGAGGATACTAATATGGATTGAGATGATCTGGAGCAAAGCCACAAAGAAGAAGTCTCTATCATAGCAAGAGACACTGCAGATTTTGTAAAAGAATTGTTGGAGAAAAGAAAACAAGCTTTGGATGAGCCAGATTTTCTACATAGTCCAATAAACCTGGACACAATGTCATTGGCACAGAAGCTTAAGTGGGTTACAATTGTTTAGGCAAAGGCTCAAGAGGAAATGTTGAAGTCTCACATTAAGGATAGTGAACTCATAAATGATGCATCCAACATTTTGGAAAAATTGGTGCCAACTTACCGAAAGGATACCTCTCTGTCTACCACTTGTCAACTCAAGGGACTAATTCATTCTGTAAGTACACACTTTGAATCTCTTGAAAAATCTGTTAAAACAAAAGTTAGACAAGAGTTTAATGAAAAAAGGCTTGATGAGTTGACAAAGTTGATAGCCCATGATAAGGCTCAACTAGAAAATGAAATACAAAATATTCAAAGTGCTATTGTAGATGTTGGTGATGTATATAAATTTTTTCTATCATGGCCAGAAGTTACAAAGAAGACAGACAAAAAGATCAATGAATTGGAAGAAAAACTGATGGATATTTCTAAGAATTGTGATCTGGTACATGAATCAACTAGCAACAAGGAAGCCCAAGTTATTAACATCCATAATGACTTGAATAATTTAATAAATCAAAAGTATCAAATAAAGAGTAGAATGGGATAATTGAGAAGACTGATCAGTCCCAAACTAGATTCAATGACTAAGCTTGTGGCTGAAGCACAACTTGCTACATAGATTGCTTCATCATCAGATTTACAAAAGGCAGAAGCTATAGTTTTTCTAATCAGTGGTCATATTCAAATTTTAGATAATGCCAAGAAAAATTAGGATGGTGAATGGGCTCATGTAAAGAACATGTTCAATGACATCCTTTAGCACATGTAAAATTAAGTTGAAGATTGTACTTGTAAATATGTCGCAGAGTACATAATTTTTTTTGAAATTTTGACAATTTTTGGTTCTAGGTCATACCCTTTGCCATTGATGTCAAAGGGGGAGAAGAAGATTAGTGAAAAATGGATAAACATCTCAGGGAAGTAGGAGAATGAAGTGTATATAGTAAGGGGGAGTAGTCAAGCATTTTTCACTAAGTGCTGCCATCAATGCCAAAGGGGGAGATTGTTGGCAAGAGACACTACTCCGGTATGGACATGTATATTGTCATTGATGGAAAAAAGGCTCAAAGATCTGACCATTATGACTGGAAGAGATAACTCTGGAAGGACATATTAGATTCCAGGTCTGGTTGACAGAAAATGGCTAAGTATGGGTATTTACAGAGTAAAGAATAGTCAGTGGGTCAGTGTGCTTCCGCAGATGATGATTTGGTAATGTATCTCAAGAATGATGTTAGTAATTGTTTGATGATTCCATGCTTCAGAGATTAAGTCCTAACTTCCTCTGAAAGTCACCTTGAAGAAATGTCTAAGTCTAGGTAAGCAAAGGTATAGTGCAGTGGTTTGCATTCCTCCACAGGCGAGCATTTTGTTATGAGGTTTTGAGGTATTGTAAACACTTATATGAAGTGTCAAATTCTAGAGTTGGGAGATTTGAAATCCACTAGAAGGATAGTTACAAGCTGTTGAGTATCGGTACAGTGTTTGATAGAGTTTGACCAAGATAGAGTCTGAGTTTTGATGATCTGCATTTCTCTGCAAGATGATATCATGCCTTGTGGTTCTGAGGGTAAGTTTGGAAAGATGTAAAGATTCCTTGATATGGTTTTTGAGGTGTTTGGCAATTCACAGTAAAACTTGTAAGTCAGCAGATGAACCTGTCAAGCATGCTCTTGAGGAACAAGCTGACTAGTATGATAAAGCATTATGCAGTGAAGAGATAATGGTTGAAGGATCTATGTAAGTGATTGAATGATTAGATCCAACCTATATGAACATGTTTGGCCAAAGATTTGAGTCCACACAACATATAGTGCATTGGATTAAGCTGACAAGCTACATCTTTCTATGTACACGTTTCATTTCTTGTATGCCGACCTGATTGTGGATCAAATCATGATACAGATATATAAAGGCACTGAATTTCAGTCATGAGATGGGTGAGCTGTGTGTGATTGATGCGAGCATGTGAATAGTAGAGTAGAGTTAGAAGATCAGTAGTGATGAGGACTTGGGATTTAGAATTTAGTTGCTAAATGACTGCACCCTGGCATAGTGACAGATGCTTTTGCAGTATTTAGATTTCATGTGTAATTTGTATTGAAAGTTAGCTTTCTTCATCAAGGTAGTGATCCTAGTAGTGAGCCTCCATTAGGGTTTAACAACCCTCAGGGTTTAACAGCCCTTATTGTAATCTTGCTAGGTTTAGGGTTGAGGTAGTGAGCCTGCTAAACCTAGTTGTACTTCATGGGGGTGAGCCAACATGTTCCAGGCTCATGGAGTGACCAAGCTTGAGTACCATTATTTGTAAAGATTGTAATTTATATTTGAGAGCTAATCCTCTCCATTGTTTTTTCCTATTTTGGATTTTCCATATAAAAATCTTGGTGTCCATGTGTCATGTTTTTATGGCTATTGTTCATGTGTATGTTGTGCCTTTATTTAATTAATTTTGGGAAATGGTTGAAAGTTAAAGTGCATAAAAATATTTTTAGAACATTGATTCACCCCCCCTCTCAGTGTTCTTGATATTCAACATGATGAACTAGACCCCCGGTGACTATTATGGTGTCAATTAAGGTACTAGTCCAATAGCCTTCAATACAAGGGCAAAGAGAAGAGCTCTTGAAGATACGTCAGTACCCGCAGTTGGTCATACACCTCTACCCAATGTATCTCTAGTAGTTACAACAAAAGAGAAAGTACTTGAGACTCCTTTGAGATAGGTAGATCAAACTATTTTAAGGGTAGATTCAGTACCCATTGTGCAATCCCAATCCAATCAATAGCAAAAAGGTGATCCAAATGTCACTAAAACATCACAAAAGGGTGGTCAAATACCCTTTAACATAGTGGACCAGATGAAGAAGACAAACTTAAATGTCTCTAGGTGGGATGTATTGCTAATTCTAGCTCAAAGGAATCTCCTTCAAGAGGCCCTAATAGAGTTTGGTCAGCTTGCTATGGAAGAAACAAAAGAAAAAACAATTACCCCAACAAACCTATGCTAGCCAAAGGAGGAAAGCACAAGAAAAATAAGTAAGCCCCCTCCATTTTATGTCTCTTTAATCATAGGTGATAAATTATTACATAATTGTATGATAGACTCTTAGGTGGGTACCTCTGTCATGCCTAAAAAATATTGTTGATAGATTAGGTATTGAAAGGAAGCTAGGTGTACAGAAATTGCTTCCTACACTAATCTAACGAGTGGAGGGGAGTACAAATTCAATTTTATCCTTACTATTACAGTAATGTTAAACCCACTAATAGAGATAACAAAGATATTGCAACAAACACATAAATAAGAAAGTGAGACAGAAGAAGACGGACACATGATATACGTGGGGAAAACCCTTATTGGGTGAAGAACCCCACACTCCAAAACCTGCATAATGTATTAACAAAACTGAAATGGTTTACAATATACTTGCAATACACACTCTTAGGAGTCTTTGACACTCGTGTCTGGAGATAAACTAGCAGCATAACAGTACCTATCAAACCTGTAATACATCTCCTCCTCAAAGCACCTGTTTATATAGAAAATACAAGGCAAAATTACCTCTATCTTGGAATGGGCGTCCAAGTTAGCCTCATGGCCCAAAAACCACACCTATGGACACTTGGTTAACATTGTAAGATGCCTTTGACACTTTTCCACACACCCCATCCCAAAGAGGTCACCTATTTCTAAAATGGGCTATGACAGATGCTCTTACAACTCTTACAATCGTCATAGAATCTGTCATAGCAGTTACAACTTACAACTATAAGAGATTCTATCATACACAGGCTATAAATAGCATCTTCTCTTACATGTCATAGTCCACCTTGGGGAACCCAAAGATGCCTTTTTCAAAGATGCTCTTTGACACATGTCTTCACTTGTCATAGAGTCTCCTATTTCTGACTCTTACATGTCATAACTTTGTCATAGGAATCTGTCATGACTGTTTCAGTCAATATTCCCTTACACAACATCCAAGATGTTGACACATGGCAAAATATTCCTACCATAAAGTGGGATGCCTATCTCCTCATGTGAGAAAAAAATTACAAGTTGTCATCTTCCATGTAGGATGACACATCACCGTGCCACATCCCACAAGATGACAATATGAATTTACAATTGAATTTACAACATAGGCAATAAATAAATAAATACAATGAAAATAATACAAGGAATTACCAAGGTTGAGACATCTTAATTCCTAACATTCTCCCACTTGTCGAACACCTTCTAAGAGCCAATAGAATTAACAGGATTTAACTGCTATAGGCCAAGAGGCCCATAGACTCTGAACACTATCTAAACTTATTTGTGCCCACTAGCTTCGTCAATGCATCTGCAACATTCTTCAAAGCATCTACCTTCTCCAAATTTACCCTCCCATCCTCTACTATGTCTCACATGAAGTGAAATTGTACATCAATATGCTTTGTTTTGGCATGGAAAGTTTGATTCTTCACATGGCAAATCGCACTCTGACTGTCACAACAAATCGTAATATGTCCTACATCAACACCAATATCTAAACACAATCTCTTAAGCCAAATGGATTCCTTACAAGCATGAGTTGCTTCCATGTACTTATCTTCTATCGTGGACAAAGAAACCATAGGTTGTCTCTTACTCATCCAACAAATTGCACCACCAAAAATTGTGAACACATATGCACTAGTGGATCTCCTACTGTCAATGTCACCTACCCAATCAGAATCCACAAATCCACGAATACAAACTAAATGTGAAGGTCTTGTAGCATTACCATGATAGAAAATGGAATGCTCAGAAGTACCCCTCAAATATTTGAACACTCGCTTAACTTCATTCCAATGTACCCATCCAGGATCAGCCATAAACGACTAAGGACTCCCACTTCTTGGGCAATGTCTGGTCTTGTGCAGACCATAGCATACATCAAACTGCAAATAGCACTAGCATAAGGTACTCTGCTCATGTTCTCCACCTCACTAGAAGATTTTGGACAATCATTAATAGATAACTTTGTCCCCAATGAAACAGGAACACACAATGGTCTACAATCTGCTATGCTGAACCTATCCAACATGGTCTTCACATACTTACTCTGGCTTAACCAAAGTTTTATGTTAGTTCTGTCTCTTCTGATTTCCATTCCTAGAATGTATGTAGCTACCCTTAAATCTTTCATTTCAAATTGTGCTGCCAACTGAGACTTAAAATCAAAAATTATATTCTTACCCTTCCCAATCAGCAACATATCATCAACATATAATGCAACAATGAGAATACGATCACCATCAAGCTTATAATACACACAGTGATCCGATTTCAATCTCACAAGTCCAATTGACAACACAAAGGCATCAAACTTCAAGTACCACATCCTAGGAGACTACTTCAAACCATACAAAGACTTTTTCAATTTGCAAACCAAATTTTCTTTACCTTTCACTATGTAATGCTCTAGCTGTGACGTGTAGATTTCTTCCTCCAAATCACCATGAAGGAAATTTGTCTTCACATCCATCTGTTCTACCTCTAAGTCATAAGCAGTTGTAAGAGATAACAGAAATCTAATAGATGTCAGCTTTGCAATGGAAGAGAAAATTTCACCATAATCAATTCCCTCCACTTGTGAGTACCCCTTTGCAACCAATCTAGCCTTGTACTTTTCAACACTACCATCTGCACCAAATTTCTTCTTTAACACCCATTTGCAACCAATGGGTTTCCATTTGTGATCTATGAAATCAAAATGAAGTTGAAATACAAATCAAATGCAAATACAAATGATTATACCTTTACTTGACCCACAAATCTAAGATAGCAGGAAGGAGTTGCACCCGATAGCTCCTCAAATTTTACCCAAGTTGCTGAATAATGTGGATTGCTCAATGCTTGCTCAACACAATCTAGATGAGTTATTTGGACTTAGATGGAGATGGAGATAGGGATGAGGCATGATTTTGGCATTATGATGGTATGATGAGGAGATTGAGAGAAATTTTGGTAGAGTTTGGATGCAAGAAGAAGTCTCTCCTCAATGGCTTGGGTGAGGGTCTCATTTATAGATTTTCTGAAAAGAGGATGGAGGGTGAGGATCCAGAGTTGAGATCAAGGGTTAGGAATGAACTAGAGTTAGGGTTAGAATTGAAGCCATAGCCTTGTGACAAGTGTCACAAAAGGACTGGATGAGAGAGATCAAGGGTTAAATCTTAGTCAATGGGATTGGAGGGCTCTCAATATTTGTAAATTTTAAATTCACATGGGGAAAGGTGTGGAGGACAAAAATTAATTAAAGATTCATTCTTGGGAAGAGTGGACATGACAAGTGAATTTTTAATTCAACTCATAGGGGAGTGTGAATTAAAAATTCACCTTTATGTGGAGATGTGAAGATGTGCTCTTACATGTGTAAGAGGGTGATAAATAAAGGGGTAAGGAGGATTTGACCCCTTTGAATAAAAGATTGATTTTTATTCAAAGGTGTGTGGGAGGATGGGCTAGGCAAGGTTAATTAAGTGTTTAGCTTAATTAACTTAGGTCTAGGGGATAGGTAGGCTAGGGTAGATTGATTAAATAATTGTTATTTAATCAACTAGGCTAGGGATAGATTGATTAATAGGGTAGGTTAATTAGATAAGCATGATTTATCTAATTAACAAGGATTAGGGAAATGGACAAAATCAACTAAATAAATATTAGAAATATTTATTTAATTGATGAGGATAGTGTTGTAAGGTCTAGTGATAAATTAAGTGAGCTAATTGATCACAAGGGATAGACAAATGGTTAAGGATAAATTAATTAAATAAAATGAATTTATTTAATTAATAGGAGGGATAAATTGGTGTAGAGGTGGTTTGCAGAGAACACCAATTTTAGGTGTCTACATTTACCCCTCTTTAATTTGTGTTGTAGCTAAGTAACATCATTTCAAAGAAGTTAAAACATAGAGTTTGATTGGATAGAAAAAAAAATTTGGCTTGTAAGAATAGGGTAAGGTTTGGGGATAACTGGTAAGGGTGATGCCCCCTTGAGAGGATAGGCGGGTTGCAAGAACACGGTTGTGCTCTCGAAATGGATGGAAGAGATTGGTAGAAGTGGTTGGAGAATAAGGGGCGAGATAAAAGTGTGATAATGTTGGGAGATTGATTGGTGGATGATCATTGTGCTGAAAATGATTTAGAGCAATCCTAGGTTTGATATAGCAAAGTGGATATTTTCACCAGGGTATAGAAGACCAGGGTGATGATGTTTATCCAACATTTGCATGGACTAGACACACAGACAAAGGGATGATCGTATGCATGCCCAAGATAGTACAACCTTGTCTAGATGAGGAAAGGGGACTCATAGCATAAGTCCTTAGTACACAAAAGGTATGATGAACCTTAGATGCATAAGGGGATCAATATGCTAGAACCGACCCTACAATCTACAAGATATGAATACTAGCTTGGAGTGATGAAATCAACCCACAAGCACAGCATACGAAAGCAAGACTATGCCCCATTCTAGATGTTTTTGCCACATACCATGATATAGTGAGATCAAGGTAGCTTTGATGTGATCTTCAAATAGGAAAAAAGATAAAAATCAAAAACAAAAAGACCAACAAACCAAACAAGTAGCCATTGCCTCTCTTGCCAAGATGGATGATGATTGATGGATTCTACCTATTGTAGGAATGATATATCCTAAGGCAGGAATCAATTGATGATTGGATCATGTTTAGTTGTTGTAAGATTGGCTCAAGATATGATGGTGACAAGTTGTGGTTGATGTTCATTTGACAGTTGATGATTTTTGTTAAGGGATGATGCTTCAATAGGTGATGCGATGCTTGGGTCTAGTGTAAGCTCAGTGGGTTGGATGGGTGCATCTTATGCACTTGAGTACTAGAAACTTCCTTCATATTCCAGACTGCCTACATACCCTGTATCCACAGGATCAAGGCACATTAAGATGCAAGTGGTGATGATATGTAGTTCTGATTTGTGATGATGATATGGGATGTTTGAGGATAGGTGTAATGATGTTGGAAGATGATGTGTTGGATGATTTGGGTGATTTTGAGGATGTTGGAATATGATGAGATGTTGATGGAACAATGTTGATTTTGTGATGGATATATTTTTGGGATTTTATGGATTTTTTGATTTTTTTGGATTTTAGATTTTCTAATTTTTTGATTTTTTGGATTTTCATGATTTTGGAAAAGGAATGGTTTATTATGAGATGGTTGCATTGGATTTTGATTGGATAGCCTTTGTGCTAAATACCAATGACAAGGGAACACCAAGTCTAGAGGTGAAAATGATGGGGTTGTATAGGGGGATTGGTGATGAAAGGATAATGGATAGGAGATTTGTTATAGATGAATGGAAAAGTGATAGGGATGCATGTTAGATAGATGGAAGATAGGGATGAGGGATAGGATAGGTATGCATGATATATGGATGGAGGGTTTTAGGATTTTCTCCAAGGGCTAGGTTGCAAGGAATCATATGCCCTAATGTAGCTTAGGAGAACAAATGAGGTGGAAATACTTAACAAAATGCATAAAAACACAAAAAGCTATACCTCACATGAAGACCTAATCTCATCAAGGGAGAGGAACCATTGCACCCAAAACAAGCTCCTAAGACATGATTATTCCATAGACAAGTGATTCAAATGTGAAATGCTACTCAAATTGCAACTCACTAAAAGACTAGCTCAATTGATATTTTGGCATAATAACTTTGCATAAAACTTGGATCCTTGAATGGGTTGAGAGATGTATTTATAGACTTTTTGGAGGGATTTTGATCCAAGGGTGGAGATTGATTTGGAAGATCAATGGTGGAGGATAAAGGTGATGTGGAGGGCTTAGATCCAATCTTGAATGAATGGAGGGCTAGGAATAAAAGTGAATCTTTTATTCATTTTGGGAAAATAGGTTATTAAATGAGCATGGGTGGTGAAGGATTATTTTTGAATTAAAGATTCATATGGGGGAATGTAAATGAATTAAAAATTCATTTGGCGATAAGTGGAAATAAATGAGTATGGGTGAGGTAAAGGGTTGTAAGGAAAATTAAATGTGATGTGGGATGTTTTTAAATAAAAAATTAACTTAGGTGGAATTATTTCAATTTTTTATTTGGAGGATGTGGGGAAGGGTGTTAAACTAGGTTTGACCACCCAAATGAGAGGTTAGGATTAATTAAACACATGTTTTATTTAATTAATCCTAGGGCTAGGATGAGGTAGGCTAGGGTAGGCAATTAAATAATAGCTATTTAATTGTCTAGGGTAGGGATAGGTCAATTAGTAGGCTGGATTAATTAGTTAACATGGTTTTAACTAATTAATTCGATTTAGTGAAAAAGGGGAACTTGATTTAATCAATATTGCATATTTATTAAATCAATTGGCTAAGGTTTGGACTATTCAATTAATGAATTAATTCAATTGTTGGGATAAAATGAAGGAAAATAGGGTAATGAAGGGATAATTAATTAAATAAAAATTTAATTAATTGGTTAGGAGGGAAATTGACATGATTAGGGATGTCGGGAGTCAGTTTGATGGTAGAAGACATTTTTAGGTGTCTACATTTGCCACTCTTTGACGTGGCGTCCAGACCTAGGAGGGAAGTGGTGTCAGGTTGAAGAAAAATATGCCTCATCTGCTAGAAAGGAATAAGATGGACTAGGGATGCCCCCTCGAGAGGTCGGCGGGAAAAAAAAATTTCCAGGTGAGTTCTCGAAAGGATGTGATAGAAGTGAAAGTTGGATAGGCGATGGGAAAAGAAGATGGTAGGAAGAAAAATGGAGGAAAAAGGATAAGATTTGTGCCCTGGAGGAAAAAAGAGGGGGTGGAAAGATGACATGGCCCACTATATTAGGAAAAGTGGGCCCTAAGAGTGCCGCATTTGCACAGCTTTGACTTTAGAGAAGAAGAAGTGAAGGAGAGATGGCTGACCGCAACCCCCAGTTCCTGCGACTTCGACACATCTCAGAGCAGTTCCGATCATTTGGTCGGGCACCAGAGGCTGGACCCCAGGTAGGGTCTAACCTTGACTTTTCAATTTTTTTTATTTTTCATGCATTTTTGGGGTTCGGGGGTTAGGGCTTAGAGCACGCAGCGCCAAAAGTTAGGTGGATTAGTGCCATCCTCTGGATTGGCGCTATCCGCTAGGGCAGGGTTAGGGTAGTTTGTCGCCATTTAGCTGGGATTTTAGTGCTATCTTTTGAAGTAGTGCCATTTTTAGAAGAATAAGGTTTTAGGGTTGTAGCACCAAATTTATGTTAGGGTAGCGCTATTCTCTGGAATAGCTCTATCTATGGGAGTGGCGCTATGTTAAAATTTAGCACCATATCTGGGAATAGTGCAATAGTGTATATTAGTGCTTTTGGAAAAATTGGTTCTATTCATTGGAATAGTGCTAAATGGTAAATCGATGCCATGTTTCAAAATGGTGCCAAGTATGTTGCACTGTAGTGCCATATTGAGAATTAGCATGAAAGGGATTACGCAGTGGTGCTATTATCTGTAATAGCGGTATGGAGAAGTAGTAGCACCATTTTGGGAATGGCGCAAAGGTTTGCCTATTTTGGCACCAAATGATTTTGTCTTTTAGATAGTAGAAGAAAGGGGGTGATTAGAAAAAGATAGGTTAATATCTGACCCAAAAGTTGTGGATGTAGGATACACGCTAATTTATAGTCTATTCATGAGAGCGACGGGTGCCATCTGTGATGGCACTGTTCGACAATTTTGATGATGCTACATGGGCTCAACTGGTGAGATTAGGGCTTTTGATGGTGGTGTCGATGCCAGTTCTGTGAGCTCATAGAGCTCTAATGACAGTGGTTGTGGAGCGGTACCACTCTAAGACCTACAGCTTTTTGTTGCCAACTGGTGAGATCACCATTACACTTGAGGATGTATATTGCATCCTCAAGCTACTTATTTGAGGCCGGTGTGTTAGATATGACATGAGGAGGGGATGGAGTGCCCTGATCAGAGTGTTTGGAGAGGACTACATTGTTCTCTTAGCAGACAGGAGAGAAATGAGTTATGAGGGGACACTGGCTGTGGGTGTAGATCCATTTGCCTTATTCCTATGTGCATTGATTGGAGGTGTTGTGATGCCTGACAGGCGAGATAGGGGTTTTTCAGTTGGTTGGGGGGTGATAGAGGGGATGGTGAGGCATGAGACCATTTATGCTTGGGGACCGACGATGCTAGGTCAGTTATACCATGAGATGCATACAGTCACCTATCTTGATGATTTAGCGTTGTTAGTTGGGGTTACTCTGCTTCATGTATGGATTTGGGAGCACATCACTATTACCTGGCTGACATGTGGGTATTATCGGTGGCCTTTTGAGGCCTTTGTGTTTTTATATCAGGATGCATAATACATGTTTACTGGACAGGTGCGGTACTGGAGGAAGATGCTAGATGATGTTATTAGTGTGACCTAGCAACCATATATCGGCGTAGAGCCATGGCCAGATGATGATATTCATCTACCATTTACGTTTTAGCAGTGGTACCTGATGTGTCAAGGAGACCATACTATAGAGATGTATCTACCCTCTCGGGTCATAAGTCAAGTTGGTTTGAGATAGGACACTCTGCAGTAGATGGCCATATTTTGCGTGGACTCCTTGAGATGCGCCCTTCTGGCCTGCAACCATACAACCACAGGTTGCCTTAGCTGACTTTGGAGCTCTACGGCCAGTGCGGTGGGATTGGGGGAGCACTGTTAGAGATGTAGGTACTATGCCTGCATATGATATATGGTGGCAGATGCATCAGCCCACTCGGTTGACAGACTCGGAGGAGGCAGTTCCAGTGGAGGAAGAAATGGGGTCAGGTGGTGATGATGATTCTGATGATGGAGATGGCCCAGATGGGGATGACATCCTGGAGAAGGGGGAGGAGATCTTAGAGGACTATCTAGTGGAGGTGGGAGTAGATGGAGAGGAGAGGGTGGTTAGAGGGGAGGGACAGCCAATGGACGTGCTGGCGGTAGCAGCAGCTGGACAGGTGCCCCAGCAGCAGGTTATAGGGCAACAGGCACCTGTTTAGCAAGTTCCTATTGAGCAGGTGTAGATTGGAGTGGGGTGACAGCTTAGAGGGCCTCGGCGTCGTGGGGGACAGCTGAGGGTGGATAAGGGTGATCTACCCCCACCACAGGTAGTGCAACAGTAGGTTGCAGGGCAGCAGGCCGAGGCAGGCCCTTCAAGGACAGCTAGGGAGGCAGCGGTTGAGAGGTTCACACCTCGTCAATGGCCTCAGAGTGAGGAGGAGGATATGGAGACCCTACGAGCACAGGTGGCTAGCTTGGAGGAGGCACTAGAGAGCTATGATGTAGAGTTGGTGCAGTTGTGGGGGGCATTGGCTTTATTAGATGAGGCAGATGGACAGGTGGCTACGTTGTAGGCATAGTTAGCCTAGGCGTAGGGTGATATAAAGGTGTTGACCAGAGAGCGGGATACAATGCTCGCCAGGGCCCAGTAGGCAGAGACTTTGTTAGGTAGTCTATAGGCTTCAGGTGGTGGACTTGCCCTAGTTTTGACAGGGATGCAGGCTCAGTTGTCCTAGGTGTAGACATAGTCATATAAGTTATAGCGACAGTTGAGCCACATGCAGGGGTAGCTGACTCAAGTACAGGGGGATCTGATAGAGGCCAGAGCATGGGTGGAGTACTATCGGGGCTTGTATTATGCAGTCGTACCAGCAGCGCAACGTGCCTTGAGCTACAGTTAGGTTAGTAGATTGGGGGCCTCTAGGTCTCATAGATCGAGATCAGTGTAGTTAGTTCAGCAGATGATGCCTCCTCCCTCATACGTGCCCTAGCAGGTTCCATAGGTTCAGGTGCAGCCACAGCCACAGTCACAGATAGGAGCATAGCCACAACCAGGATCAGAGTCTCCCACTCCTTCAGAGAGAGGATCCTCCATGTGATAGCTTTATCATGTTATCCCTCAGAGGCATTGTATCAGGACTTGGTATTTTTTGATGATATGCATGGTGTACATTTTTGGCTGTGATTATATATATGATACGATGCTTTTTGATGGTTTATGAGGCCCTATTATGATGATGCCTATGTGATGAATATATTATTCTCTATGGATTTATATGCTATGGATGTGTTATGTTGATGCAATTATGTTTTTAATTTTATGGATGTATTTGTGATGGATTTATTGTGATATATGCATGGTATTTGTGATTTTATGGGCTATATGATGAAAATGAATGTTCAGGCTAATAAACATTTATTATGGATGCAACAATGTGATAGAATGTATGTTTATCAAAATAAACACATGTTATGTATGGAAATATGTATATGCCTACGAGATGATTTGTTAAATGCAGTTTCAATGATTATGATTGTGAGGATGTAATGTAACTAAATGTCACTAGTGTTGATATGTGAAATGTAATGTGATGATTTATTAAATGAACCTAATGATTGTGCAAATTAAAAGATTTCTAAGGTGAACCTAAATGACATGCCAGTTAAATGATTAAGATGTACCTAATGATATGCAATGCAATTTAAACTGGTTCTAAAATGAACCTACCGATATGATAGGCAATTTAAACTGATTCTAAAATGAAGCTAAATGATATGCAATTTTTAAATGTTTAAAATGTACCTAATGATATGCGATTTTAAATCTAAATGACTATGCAAGTTTAATGATTTAGAATGAACCTAATATGATATGCAAATTAAAGGATTAAAATGAATCTAATGAACCTAATATCATATGCAAATTAAAGGATTAAAATGAATCTAAATGATTATTGAGGCTAAATGACTCTAATATGATATGCAAATTAAAGGATTAAAATGAATCTAACTGATTATGCAGCTAGGTGATATGCGAGATGCAAACTAGGTGATAGGTGAGATGCAAACTAGGTGATAGGTGAGGTGATCAAGTCCTGATACACATGATGTTCTTTGTTTGACCCTGAGTGGTGAGGCTGTGGCAAAGGGGATTAGGTGGGGAGAGGATAGGGGTGTATGGATGGGGTATGGATAGGGTTGGGAATGTCTTAGAGAATGGGGGTTGGGGGGGGATGAGAGGATTGTTTAGGTCATAAGACGCCGCATCATTGAGGGGACATTTACTTTGGTTAAAGATGTGTCAGATAGAGATATGGTGGGGGAATGGGATTAGTGAGGGAATTTTAGATGGGGGGGCATAGGGTAGGTGATTATGAAATCTAGGCCTAGATGGTAATGTTGAATGAGTGATTAGGATGGTGATTTTGAGCTAGTAACAGTAGTTGCATAAGATTAATTGAGAGCATTTCTTACTTTATTATAGCAATGTAGGATACAGTTCACAAAGGTATGAAATGACCTAGGTGATGATGTATATCCTACAATTGCATGGACTAGACTCACAAACAATAGGTTGATTTCATGCGTGCCCAAGGTAGTATAATCTTGCCTAGCTTGGGAAGGGGACTCATAGCGATGAGTGCGAATAATACATATAAGGTTTTGATGCCTATATATGTAAATGGGACACATCATGCTAGAACCGACCTAGACTTCAAGCTATGAATACTATTCCTGAAGTAATGGAACCAACCCACAAGCATAGCATACAAAAATAGTTGACCATGTCTACTCTAGGTGTTGTCTGCTACTTACCATGATATAATGAGATCAAGGTAGCTTTGGAGGTAACCTAGAGTGAGACAAAAAGATAAAAATCAATAATCAAAAATACCAATGGAAAGATACAACTAACCTTTGTGTGCTCTTGCCAAGAGACATGATGATAGAACGATAGATTTTTGTCCATTGTAGGAAAGATATATCCTAGGACGCAGATTAGTTGGTTTTGATTGAAAAATTTTTGGAAGATGGGCAAAAGAATAGTTTGGCTAGGTGTAGGATTATAGTTGGTATGTTGATTGATGATTTTTATGCTAGGGACCATGTTTCAAGTGTATACATAGCATGTGTATCATTTATTAGATCTAGAAAGCTCAGTGAATGGGGGTCATCCAAACAGGTTGGATGGGTGCATCTTATGTACCTGAGTACTGGAAACATCCTTCGTTTTCCAGATTGCCTACATACCCTATATCCATGAGATCAAGGTACTTTCAAGATGCGGGCGAAATTAATATGTAGTTCTGGTATGACTTGATGATGTGGGAATAGTTTGGGATGGTTGTGATGGTGGGGATTTGATGTATGTTTTGATGATTGTGATTTGTAACGAGATTGATGTATGGGGTGATTTTTTGGATTTTCTATGTTTTTCTACTATTTTTGGATTTTTTGATTTTGTATTGTTTTTTGGATTTTCTGATTTTGTATGTACAAAGGGGAGTTTACAAGGGTCCCCGTTCCATGAATCAGCCTTGGGATGGGACAGTGTGGGTTGGGCGATAGGGTTTGATGTTTCTCAATTCCAAGCCATGGGATGCGTGGGATATGGATTGGTGTGTCGGAAAGAGGACTTATTAGATGGTGAAATCAGCCACTACGCATGGCACCTAAAACAAGTTTTCACCATGGTACTTATCCAAGGTGTCACCAAAGTGATTTTCACCATTGGAAGTTTTTATTGCACTTGGGTTTTTTGCTGAATTTTTTATTTTTCTATTTTTTTTATTTTTTTGACTTGGAGTACACGATGGGTTATGCATAAAATTTCTTGAGATGTAGGATGTTCACTAGCTCATCTAGAGGCTGCCCCTCAGGTGTTGCAAGCTGATAAGCTCCTGATCCATAGTCGGCTATGATGACATAAGGTCCTAGCCAATTGGGTTCAAACTTTACTTGCTTAGGACGCTCTTGCAAGTTCTTCTAATTTTCCATAAGGACAAGGTCACCTACTTCAAATTTTTGGGTTCTAATCCTCTTGTTGTAGCTTCTTCAGAGGCGGTTATGATATGCCTACAGGTGGTTCAATGCATTTAGGCATTTCTCATCTAGTAGTTCTAGTTGATGCAACCTTACGACTCTGTATTCCTCATCAGAGATTATGTTTTGCAGGGATACTCGTAGAGATGGGAGCTCAACCTCAATAGGTAAAATGGCTTCAGATACGAATACTAGTGAAAATGGAGTGGCTCCAATGGGGGTGCGAATGCTTGTGCAGTAGGCCCATAGGACAGGATTGAGTTGGAGGTGCCAGTCATGACTAGCTTCATTGACTATCTTCTTGAGAATGTGAAGGATGGTTTTATTAGAAGCCTCTGCTTGACCGTTTCCTTGAGGGTAATACAGCATGGAGAAATGGTGTTTGATATCAAACTTTTCACACAAGGTGTGAACTTTTTGGTTCTTGAATGGCTTTCCATTGTCAGGGACAATGGAGTGAGGGATACCATAGCAGTAGATGATATAGTGGAGGATGAATTTGGAGATTTGGGTGCCAGTGGTGAAGGTGAGTGGTATTGCTTCCCCCCACTTTGTGAAGTATTCAGTAGTAGTGATTATGAACTTATGGCCGTTGGAGGATGGGGGATGTATTTTCCCTATGAGGTAGAGTCCCCATTGTGAGAAAGGCCACGGTGTTGTGATGGGTTATAGCTCCTATGCTAGTGCGTGGATGAGATCGCCATGCTGTTGACATGGGAGGCATTTTTTGATGAACCAATAGGCATCTCGGTTCATGGTTGGCCAATAATATCCAGTCCTCAGGATCTTTTTAGAGAGAGTGGGTCCACTTGAATGCGCCCCATAGATACCTGCGTGTACCTCTTCCAAGGCTACCTCAGCTTCCCTAGAGTCTAAACATCGTAGAAGTGTGCCATCAAGACTCCTTTTGTACAGGGTGTCACCTACAAGGATGAAGCGGGAGGCTTGACAGATGAACAATTTTCGCTGTGAGGTAGATAGGTTAGGGGGGAGGATATTATCATGAAGGTATAGGTAGGTTTCCTAATACCATGGGGAGAAGTGACTAATGACTTCACACACTAGTTCAAATTGAGGAACATCATATGCTAGGATGGGGAGTTCTTCTATCAGGAACTCACATTTCCTGTTGTCTTTCTTCATGTTGACCAGAGATCCGATGGTAGCCATGGCGTCTGTAGCTTTATTGTTGAGCCTTGGGATTTGCTCGAAGTGGATGTTGTTTAAGTAATCTTTGAAGTCGTCGACCATCTTTTTGTAGGGCAGGAGCTTATCATCCTTGGTCTTGTACTCATTATTTACCTATCAAATGACTAGTTGAGAATCTCCATACATAGTCAGGTTCTCAATTTTCTATTTTATTGCCATGAGGAGACCTGTTATGAGGGCCTCATATTCTACCACGTTATTGGTACATGGGAATGTGATCTTGAAGGACTTAGGGATGGTGTCGCCCTGAGGGGTAACAAATAGGACACCTACCCTCGAGCCTCTGTGTGTGTATGATCCATCGAAGTACATCTTCCATGTGTCTGTGGCTGGTGTGATTGTCAAGATAGCTTTGTCAGGAAACTCTGCTAGTGTAGGATGTTCTGCCAGAATAGGTGCTTCAGCCAGCTGATCAGCTATAACCTATCCTTTGATGGCCTTTCTCTTAGTGTATTCAATGTCAAATTTAGTGAGAATCATGACCCATTTTGCCATTCTTCCAGTAAGAGCCACTTTGTTTAGCAGATACTTTAGTGGGTCAATCTTGGCGATGAGCTTGGTCTTGTGATTGAGCATATAGTGTCTTAACTTTTGTGAAGTAAAGACAAGGGCTAGACATGCTCATTCAATTTGTGTGTAGTTGAGCTCATAACATATTAGAGTTTAGCTGATGTAATAGATGGCTCTTTCTTTTCCATTCTCATCATGCTGTGCTAACAGGGCTCCGATAACTGTCTTTATGGCAGAGATGTATAGCAGGAGGGGTTCTCCTTGCCTTGGTGGAGTTAGAATAGGAGGATTAGCCAAGTATTCTTTTAGTTTATCAAAGGCGTCTTGACACTAAGTTTTCTAGACAAAGGCTATATCTTTTCGGAGTAGATGCTGGAATGGTTGGCACTTATCAGCAAGTTGGGCAATGAATCAACGAATAGACTGGAGCTTTCCTTGTAGACTTCTCAGCTGTTTCAATGTTTTTGGAGGAGGCATTTCAGTGATGGCCTTAACTTTTGTGGGATCTACTTCAATTCCTCTTCTAGAGAATATGTATCCCAGGAGTTTTCTAGAGGTGACTTCGAAGACACACTTCTTTAGATTTAGGCAAACATTGTATTGCTCTAACCGGTCAAACATCTTGGCCAACACATCTAGGTGTTCTTCTCTGGTCTTTGATTTCCCTAGTAAATCATCCACATAGTCTTCCATGATGTGGTGAAATAGGTCATGGAAGATGATAGTCATAGCTCTTTGATATGTAGCTTCGGCATTTTTTAGGCCAAACTGCATTACAACCCAGTAGTACGTCCCCCATGGGCATATGAAGGCCATCTTATGCTGATCCTCTTTAGCGATTTTGATTTGTTTATATCCTGAAAAGCTATCCATAAGGGATAATATCTTATGTCCTGCCATGAGATCCACGATCATGTCAATGTTTGGTAGTGGGAAGTCATCTTTCGGGCAAGCCTTGTTGAGGTCTCTGAAGTCGATACAGTAGCGGATTCAACCATCTAGTTTGGCTACTGGTACGAGGTTTTAAACCCATTCAGGATAATCAATTGGGCAAATGAACCCAACATCTAGTAGTTTTTTTAGCTCTACTTTGACAAGGAGGGCCACCTAATGATTCATTTTTCTAAGTTTCTACTTTACTGGTTTCGCATCAAGGTATACTGCAAGATGATGAACGACCAAGGCAAGATCTAGCTCTGGCATGTCTGCGTAGGTCCATGCAAAATTGTGATTTCAGCGTGTGAAGAATGCCAAGAAGTTTTCCTGTTCTTATATGCTAAGAGATTCTACCCTAAAAGTGATCTTTGGTTCTTCTTCTGTCCCAAGGTTCATCTCTTGGGCTAGCTCGACTAGGATAGGTGACCTGTCTGGATAAACCTTGTCTATCTCAGGAAGGCCCATGCTTCCATCTCCTAGCGCCTCGGGGAGGTTTTCACTAGGAGATAACGTCTTTTGTTTTTTCTTTTTTAGGATCTGACACTATCGCAGAACGGTTTTCACCATCAGATCCATTTTTGATTTTTATGTTTTTATGACTGGAAGTAGGGGTTTTCTCCCTAAAATAGGCATGTGAATCAAGCTCCATGATGTATCCTGCTCTGTGGTCTCCCAAGGGGAAGTGGTCTCTAACTCCCATCATTTTAGCAATGGCCTCATCGTTAGGTGTGATGTCGAAGACAGGAGGTCCCCATTGGTCCCAATCTATAAGTTCTAGGTATACCAGTGGTAAGCCATCGGAGGATGAGGTGAGGGTGGTGATTGTGTGGATGGTGCATATGGATGAGTCAAAGAAGTCGGCAAAGTCACTAAATGAGTCTTGATGGTCGGTTTCATTGACGTTGTTGACTTCAGAGGAGACTGTAGCAACCTCGGCTAAGATACATTCATCGGTAGTGAGGATACATTGTCTTTGACCATATCCTAACCCTTGGGTGTAGGGGTTTCTTGTTGCTTGCAGCGGTTCCATGATTCCTTATTCACGAAGGCCTATACCACCTTGTCCTTTGTAACCCATGCTTTTGACAATTTCAGACTCTTTGTCGTAGATTTCTGTTGGGATGGTGGGGGCTTCTTGTTCAGGCTCTTCATCCTTGTATAGCTAGGATGAGATATCTTCGAGCACATCCTAGTCCAAGAGATGTTTCTTCTCAAAGATGGGTGATGGCTTGCATTTGATGATGATCGTGTTGGCTGCCTCTACTTTTGGGATGCCAAATGTCTTAGGATTGGGTAATGTGCCCACACAAAAGGTACCGTGCAGGTCATATTCCCCACATCCCATGTCACTTAGCTTGATCTTGACCTCAAGTGGTGGAGGTGCTTGGGATGAAGTGGTGGCAATGTTTACGAGGTTAACATATGAGTTTGATGCTGTTGGATTGGCTTCGGTGGTGGCTTTATTGTATGGGCAGAAGGTTTGGTTGTGGTCTTCCAGAAAACTGTAGTATTGGAAGGGGCGAGGTTTAACATAGACTGTTACTTCTATGCCGTTGTGAGGGAACTTGAGGCATTGATGGAATGTGGATGGGATGGCTTGCATGGCATGGATCCATGGTCAGCTGAGGAGAATGTTGTAGGGGAGGTCAAGATCAAGGACCTGACATTTTGTTTCCAGTATTTTCTGTTCCACTTGAATAGGAAGCTTGATGGTGCCTTCAGAGAGCCATTTGGTGTCATCATAGTCTTTGATTGTGATGCACTTGCTGGTGTGTACAACCACATTGGAGTACCCCAAGTGTTTTAGGAGTTTTAGAGTGCATATATTTAGGCCGAAGCCACCATCTATTAAGACTCTTTTAATGGTATGTTTGTGGATATGGACTTCGATGTGTAGGGCGTCGTTATGTAAGTGTTCAAAAGCGGGAAGGTCCTTTTCTAAAAATGTGAGATGGTGTGGTGCGGCGATGTTTCCTACCATGGCTTGGAATTGGGTCACATTCATGTTGGTGGAGACTTGAGTTTACAAGAGTGCTTTGTCGAGGATGTCCTTGTGAAGGGGTGATGTGCGGAGCAACTCAAGTATGGAGATTTGTGCGGGTGTCTTTCCTAGATGCTCTAGGAGGTTATACTGATGGGTAGGTGATGGACGTGTGGTTGGATGAGGAGGTAGGGGATCGGATGTGGATGCAGGCATTTGTTTAGTGGGAGGGGCGATGCAGATGGATACACAGCCATAACGGGTTGTAACAGCGCAATCGGGTGCTTGTGCCTGAATGGTGATTGTGTTGACATGGTGGGATGATGGTTCTATCAGGCCTATGATGGAGTCATAGGATGTGGGTGGTGGGGTGACATTGTATGCTTGATTGGATAAGGAGGCTTTATTATGGTTGGGCAGGGGATCTTTATAAGCTCTAAGGTTGGCGTTTGGTGATGGTTGGGTGCTTTGATCGAGGCTAACTATATTTTGATCTATAAGGTCTTGGATGCAATGCTTTAGTTGCATGCAGTCAGCTATTTTAGGACCCGCAATGCGGTGGTATTTGTAGTAATTATTTTCATTGTACCATGCTACTTTGAGTTCATTCTCTTGACGGGGTCTAACAGGTGGGAGTTTGATCAAACTTTGCTTGAGACATCTATCGAGGATGTCTTCAATGGGTTCCCCTAAGGGTGTAAATTGCCTTCGAGGTTTGCATGGTTTAGTTTGACCCTTCTGGTTATTTACATTTGTTGCATATGTATGTGCAAGTATTTGGTTCTGTACATGTTGGACGGCTTTCACATCCATGACACCATCGTTCAAAGTGTTCTTCTTCTTCCCCCAATAGTGTAATTTGTCATTTGATTGCATGTTGGCATTGTTGTTTGTATTGGGGGTGTTGTTATTGGATTTGTAGTTGTTATTGTTGTTGTTGTTAGATTTGTAGTCGTATAGTTTGATGGAGCCCTTGGCAATGAGGGCCCATTCGATAGTGGTACCTTTGTCGATGACCTCTTCAAAGGTAGATGCACAAAGAATTTGTAAATGGAATCCTAATTCTTGATTGAGGTTGGCCACGAACATGGTGACGAGTTGTTTTTTAGGAATTGGCCATGGGAGTTTGCTTGCTAAGCCTCTCCATCTCTATAAGAAGGAAGCGAAGGATTCTCCGTTCTTTTGTTTGGTGTTGCAAAGGTCTATCATAGACATTTCGTTCTTGAAGTTGTAGGAGAAGTGGTTTACAAATGTTTCTGTAAGCTTAGGGAAAGTCCTAATGTCTGGGGGAAGATGTGTGAACCATTCAGCGGCTTGACCGCCGAGACTTCTTGGGAAGAGTCTCATAAGATATGTATTGTTATTTGAGACTTCTAAGCAAGCGATGTAGAACTCCCTAAGGTGATCTCTAGGGTCTCTCTTCCCCTTGTATTTGTCAAATTTTGGTGTTTCAAAGTTCTTGGGGAAAGGGGGCATGTACAATGTGTGATCAAATGGATAGGGGCAAATGTCCTCAAAGGAGTAGTGTTTGCGCTTGCCCCTAGTTTTCATGTCGTCTACCTTTTGGATCAAGGATTGTACAACGGTCATGAGATCTTGTGGTTGGAATGTGTAGACCTGTTGGTTGGTGAGATGTTGGAGGTGGGGTGGGATTTGATGTTGGGGATTTGTTTGGTTGAGGTTTTGGTATTGCGGGTTGGTGTTTTGGTTGATTTGTGCTTATTGTTGTTGATATGTGTGGAGTTGTTGGAGAATGTGTGGTGGTATTTGGGGATTGGTTTGATGTTGTGTTGATGAAGTTATGGGGTTATGTGGATAGGTGATATTGGATGGATTGACATTAGATAGGTGGACGTTGGATGTATTTTGAGGTGGTTGTGAGAATAATTATCATAGGTATGCTATGGTTTGGGGGTTGGGTGGAGGTACACTCTTGGAGGTACTCACGTGTGTGATGTTTCCTTGTATGCCCAAGGTGATTTGTGGAATGGAAGGGTTTATGGTAGTTGTGGTAGCGGATGTGATGACAGGTTGGGAAGTGGTAGGGATGGCGGCACTTGTGGGGATTGTAGATGTGGCAGCGATAGAGCTTGTGGAAGTGGTAGATATGGTAGGTCTTGATGTTTGTGAGATGGTATGTTGGGTATTTGATGTAGATGCTTGGGTATTTGATGTGGTAGGAATGATTGTAGAGGTGGATGGTTGTGATGAGGTTGTGTTATGGGGTGGTTGGGCACCAATCTTGAGGAGATAATCCAGAAATCTATTTGGATCCAACCTTAGGAATTTGTCAAGCATGTCCATGTTATCCACGTCTTGTGTAAAGGTCAAGACATCTAGATCATCTTGGGATATGGTGGGGACGTTTTGTGTTGGTGGTGGTGGTGGTTGTGGTCATTGTTGCAAGTAATGGAAGGAATTTTCATTGGGACTATATGGGGGGATGTAAAAGTATGTGGGTGCATTTTGATTGATGGGTATGTTGCTGCTATTGGTGTTAGGCATTCCTATGCCACGATATAGCCAGGATTCTGCCATTTTTTTATTCTTTTTGTGTTGTGATCTTGTGATGGGCATGCACGTATATGGAGTTGATTTCTAGAAGTAGAGTGAGATGAGGATGGAAACCTTAGAGAATCTGATTGATTGTGTTGGACCCAAAGATGGATGTGGTAGTGAGATGGAGTAGAAAAAGAGGATGTGGTGGAAGATCGATATGTCTTTCTAAAGGTTTTAACCTATGGGTGATACGAATGGACGATTATTGATTTTTGCACAAATTTTGAACCAAAGATGGATGATGATGATGTATGTTTTGAGGATGATTTTGATGGAAGGGATTTTTTATTTTGATGTTGATTTTGACTGATTAGGATGATTTAGGATGATGTTTTTTGTGAAGGACTTTGATGGTCAACAAGTTGAGCTTTTAGGTGAGATCTAGATTTTTGTGTTGGCAAAAAAGGGATGTTTCTCTTTGTTTAGGGTAAACTAATGACCTTACGCAAAGAGGGGTGATTGTTTTTATTGAAAGGTAGACTAATGACTTTTCAAGGAAAATATGATGTTAATGATGAGATCTAGATCTAACTTTGGCTCAAAAGGATGACAAGCTTTGGTTGATGTTTTGTTTATGGGTGTTTTTATTTGGATTAGGATTTTTTGAAATGATTTGTTTTTGTCCAAGGAGATATGCAAAAAGATTTAAGGGGGATGGATAGATATGGATTTTGGGTGATTATGATGTAGCAAAGGGTCCAATAATGATGATGGTGGATTCTCTAAGGTTGAAATGATGGCATGTTTTGGAAAATTTTGAGAAAATGGATGGGGTACAAACAGTTTTTTCAAATGTAAATATGGATTATGGAAGAGAAGATGGTGAAGATCACAATTGAATGGGTCTTAGTCTTAGGAAAATCAATCTAAAAATAGTGCCAATCCACAGGTGAAATGGTGCCACAATCAAACAGAGATGGCGCTAAAACTAGGCAGTGTTGGTCGAGGTCCTAAAAAAGGATAGATTTTTGATGGCAATGTTGGATTTTCTTTGTTTGGAATTTGATCAAATAATTTTCAATGTCTCTTGGCAGGTGTTTGAAAACAATTTAAGCATGTTAACACACAATTTAAGCACATGAACACATAATAACCAAGATTTTTTTTTTGTGAAATGATGTGTGATTTTGTTAAACAAGCACTTTGCACAACCTAAGGTGAAGATATGACAGTATTTGTTGAATCCCCTAGCTACGCCTATTCAAAGTGGGTAGCTCCAGGATCTTGGTAGCACCGACTCCTCCTTACAATTGTACACACTTCTCATGCATACCAAGATCTGGGTTTCTTATAAGGTTTGTCCCTCACCAAACCTTTAGATTATCCCTGTTACCTCGGCTAAGAACTGCATGAATCGGGGCCGCTTCAAAGGTTTCTGTTCTATGTCAACAAATAGAAGGATTTTGGCTTGCTAAACAATGGTTCATAGTAAGGACATCAGTTTAGGTGGTTATACGTGCGGCAGCGCTACTCTCTATTATGGAGTCTCCTAGCCTCCAAGGGTTACACCTTGGAGGGTTTTGGGGGAGGTTGGTTGTCGGTATAACAAAACAACACCTGTCTCTTGTGACTTTTGTCCCAAACACCTTATTTTATATAGCAGCTTGGAAGAGCTTGGTTTTAGCTTGTTGCCGCTTGGGTCATTCCCACCTTTCGAAGTGGGGTGGCAGGCCCTCTAAGGATTAACAAAAGCAACACAATCACAAAAATACTTTTGATCCCCAAGTTTATACAAAGATGCAAGGGGAGATCATACGTATTCCCTATGTTTGCATCACACTAAACATGATTCATTTTAGTTCTTTGGATTAAGTTGGGGGTGATAAATGCAAGTTTTGTGAAAAGATTTTGATTCCCAAGGTCACCAAATGGTGCAAGGGAAGAGCATACACTTTTCACTCTACAAACATAAACCACGAAAACAATTCACATAGAATTAGATTGATTTTCTTGATTATATGTGTGAAAAATGTAGATTGTTGTTCTTTTTAACCTAATGCTTTCAATTGATCCAATTTGTGGTTCCTTTTAAAGCCCAAAATTGAAGTGTTTGATAGTTGTTGGCACACAATTGTCAATTTTAGAACACCAAATTCAAATGTTTGACACACACACACAAAGATTTGTTTGTTTTTTGTTCAATTTTATAGCACCAAATTCAAAATGTTGTGTAGCTAACATGCAAAGGGTTCATTTTTAGCTTTCTAATTGAAGTGTTTTTGCTAAACTAGAGATAAAAACATCCTGCAAAAGTTTGTTAGTATCTAAAAAATGATAGTAAAGACCTGCAAAAACACTTGTCAGTACTTGTACAGACAATAAAGTTAGTTCCAAAAATAGAGCTAAAACAGAGGTCAAATGGCACCACTCCAGACAATAAATGGTGACACTGACAGAAAATAGACTGAGAACCTGACACCCTATACTAATGGCGCTAATTCAACAGATAGCGCTAATACAAGACCCAGAAGGTGCCAAACCAGACTATTGTGCTACAGAGTTATAAAGAAGGTGCTAATAAAGTTAATAGCGCTAATACAATAGATGGAAAGCACTAAAGTAGAAAATAGCGCTAAAGTAGATCTATCAATGCGCCACTGCGCAGCTTGTCAGATAGTCTAGTTACTGTTGCGGATAGCGATAATCTAGACATGGATAGCATTGATACGGGGCTAAATGCATCTGAACTGCAAAAAGTGGTATTTCCTTAACAACACAAAGGGTCAGAAAACAAAATTGAGGTTTTGTTAGCCTTGTTAGCACAACAGATGAGAAAACAAGATAGGGTGATAACCAAAAAAATATGTTTGGATTTTTAGAGAAATTTTGTCATAACCTCCCCTTGTCCAATCAATAATCCTGTGAAAATAGAAAGCAGTTAGGCACAGAAAATAGCAGGGAGATTATTGAAAGAGACTTGGGAGTGCGTTTGTGAAATGGAAATGTGCTGCACAAAATAGCACTAAAATAGAGTATAGCGCTAAAATCGACCAGTGATAGCGCCACTATGCAGGGTAAATGGCGTTGTACCTGTAAAAACATGTCTAGAGCACTAAAACTCACAAGTGATTAGATTCGGACCTTGTGGGTCCCACTGGGCGTACCAATGTAGATTAGGAGAACAAATGAGGTGGAAATACTTAACAAAATACATAAAACCACAAAAATCTATACCTCACATGAAGACCCAATCTCATCAAGGGAGAGGAACCATTGCACCCAAAATAAGCTCCTAAGACATGATTATTCCCTAGACAAGTGATTCAAATGTGAAATTCTACTCAAATTGTAACTCACTAAAAGACTAGCTCAATTGATATTTTGGCATAATAACTTTGCATAAAACTTGGATCCTTGAATGGGTTGAGAGATGTTGTATTTATAGACTTTTTGGAGGGATTTTTCTCCAAGGGTGGAGATTGATTTGGAAAATCAATGGTGGAGGATGAAGGTGATGTGGAGGGCCTAGATCCAATTTTGAATGAATGGAGGGCTAGGAATAAAAGTGAATCTTTTATTCATTTTGGGAAAATGGGTTATTAAATGAGCATGGGTGGTGAAGGATTATTTTTGAATTAAAGATTCATATGGGGGAATGTAAATGAATTAAAAATTCATTTGGCAATAAGTGGAAATAAATGAGTATGGGTGAGGTAAGGGGTTGTAAGAAAAATTAAATGTGATGTGGGATGTTTTTAAATAAAAAATTGACTTAGGTGGAATTATTTCAATTTTTTATTTGGAGGATGTGGGGAAGGGTGTTAAACTAGGTTTGACCACCCAAATGAGAGGTTAGGATTAATTAAACATATGTTTTATTTAATTAATCCTAGGGCTAGGATGAGGTAGGCTAGGGTAGGCAATTAAATAATAGCTATTTAATTGTCTATGGTAGGGATAGGTCAATTAGTAGGTTGGATTAATTAGTTAACATGGTTTTAACTAATTAATTGGATTTAGTGAAAAGGGGGAAATTGATTTAATAAATATTGCATATTTATTAAATCAATTGACTAAGGTTTGGACTATTGAATTAATGAAATTAATTCAATTGTTGGGATAAAATGGTGGAAGATAGGGTAATGAAGAGATAATTAATTAAATAAAAATTTAATTAATTGGTTAGGAGGGAAATTGACATGATTAGGGATGTCGGGAGTCAGTTTGATGGTAGAAGACATTTTTAGGTGTCTACACCATCCATCAAACAAAGGCACCAAGTCCCATGTTTTGTTCTTTTCCAAAGAAGTCATCTCATCCTCCATGGCCTCCTTCCAGGAACCTGCATCTTTCATGCCCATAGCCTCTTTCATAGTTCTAGGCTCATTAGTGTTAGTAAGTAAAGCAAAAGCACAACTAGAATTAAGTAATGAATAACCAAACCTATCAGGTTGCTTTCTTATTCATGTAGACCTCCTCAATGGCTGAGGTTGAAGTTCTGCTTCTTCTTCTGAGCTTTTAGAGCTGCTAGAGCTCTCCTCATCATTAGGTCTCACAGTGTCTGTCTATTCAGTCTTTTCAGGGGTAGAAGGAAACTAAACCACATCTTTTTTCTTTTCTGTCTGTTCTGGTTGTAGAACAATGGAAGAAGGTGTTAGCTCTCTGAAGATAACACTTCTGCTATACAACACTTTTTCAGCCATAGGATCCCAAAGCTCGTATCCTTTCACACCGACACCATAGCTAATGAAAATACATTTAATAGCCTTGTTCTCTAATTTAGACCGTTTCTCCCTAGGCACATGTGCATATGCTAACAACCAAAAACATGAAGATGTCTAACTGAAGGCTTCTTACTAGATCACACCTCCATAGGTGTCTTACCAACAAGAGCTGATGTAAATCTATTTACCAGATAGCAAGAAGTGGCAAGAGCTTCAGCCCAAAACTTTTGTTCGAGGCTTGCTCCACTAAGCATACTCCTAGCCTTCACTGATAGTGTCATGTTCATCCTCTCTGTAACTCCATTTTGCTACGGGGTATGTGGAGTTGTCTTATGCCTTTCAATCCCTTGCTCTTTATAGAACTTATCAAACTTTACCAAACAAAACTCACCACCATTGTCAATTCTCAAATACTTAATCTTTTTACTAGTCTAATTTTTAGCAAAGGTTTTAAACTCCTTAAATTGACTAGAGACTTTAGTCTTGCTTCTGATAAAATAAACCCATGTCCTTCTACTGTAATCATCTATGAAAGATACAAAATATACTGATTTTGAAAATGAAGGAACATTAACAGGACCAAACACATCAGAATGAATAAGATCCAATACACCAGAAGACTTGTGAGAACTAGAGTAAAACTAAACACGGTTTTGCTTTCCATAAATGCAATGTTCGCAAAAGTCAAACTCGAGATTACAATCATTTAAACCCTCAACGAGGTTTTTATTTTTAAGGGTACGCAAACCCTTCTCACCAATGTGGTCATATTTCAAATGCCATAACATAGTCTTTTAAGCAGGAAGCTTAGCTTCCATAGCATGTGCACTACCATCGGAACTAGTTACAACAGATTTCTTCACTGCTCATTTAGATGGTGGGGATGAAGTGACTATAGATCGTTTCTTTGAGTCAGAAGAACTATTGCACTATGAAGTGCATACCTCCAGCTGAAACAAAGCACCTCTCCGAGTACCCTGTTGGAACTAGAAATTTCCAGTTAGTTTTTTCAAAAAAGGATGCCCGACAAAATACAAAATTTTTGGGACAGTTAGGGGATGTTTGGAATCTTGGAGAAAGTGAGCTTTGGAAACCACTGACTAAAGCTGTACTTGCATATTTGAACTGGAGACTAGCTAGATTTGCCCAAGAAATTCCTCCGCGTATTGCCCCAAAGTGAGTGGTTGCATGTCTTGTAATTGCCATGAAAGTTTTCTACCGCCCATTTTCTGTTAGTATAATATGACTAATCTTTGATAAGTTAGTTAGAAAACTTAAAATGGCACAAATAGACATCTTGTGGCAGACATTTGATTGTTTGGATCTTGCTTATAAGTTAGAACTACTGCATAATACCATCTTGCAATTTAGAGTTCTAGCATAGTGTCTTCTTTCTTTAGAAGCTCTCTTGTAGAATAACACATTGATTAATAATTGTACTATCATTCTTGCATTCGTTTCCATTTATAACACATCAATTCTTTAAGTGTGTGTTTCCTGGCTCATTTGGTCTCCAGATCAGTGGTATTAGAGTGATCATTCTTTGTGTCATATTCTAGTGTGATTGAGTTTCCCATCTAAGTCCTTTGAACTTGTGTAAGCCCATTCATGTGAGTCTGTGAATAGCAAGCTTGATCTCAAAATACTTGACATTTCATTGTATCTTACTTCACAATCTTACCAGATGGCAAACAAGTATACACTAGAGATACAGCTTAAGAAATATTTCAGAAGAGGGAGAGAGATTGTTCTTATTTGAACTTCCATTAGTATTAAGGTGTCTTCTAGTTTGATCTTCTTGTAGGCGAGGAGAGAGGATACCATGGGAGTGAATAACCAGTTCATTAGAATAATCTAACATAAATATATCTCTCTTTTAAGTTCTATTAAAAAGGAAGCAAATAGCCATGATTGCTCCATAAACGAGTGGAAACCAAATTGAGAAGAGTACCAACAACATTAATAGAGGAGTAACTTCAAATGCATTAATGCTTAGAAATTTAAATTCAAAAGATTCTCAAAAATATTAATAGAGTCCAACCAAGATTTGGCCCACCAAAATTAAAAGAGTGTGGATTGAAATTCAACAACAATTTAGAAGCTTGGATTGGAAAAATCAAACAAAAGTAACATAACACAAATTGAAATTCAATAATAAAGAAGTTTGGATCAAGAATATTTTCGACAACATTGTGAGCGAGGAAAACTTCAAAATCAACAACTTGTAGGAAAATAAAAGCAAGTACAATGTTGATAACATTAAACGAGAGGATGATTTGAAATGAAATAGCATGTGGGAACTCAAATTCAGAACAATAATAAATAGAGAGGATAAGAGTTGAATCCAACATACTAATGGAGGGCTTCTAAGAGTCCCCACAGTATTAATAGTGGTAATTAACTAAACATTGAGAATGCTTACATGACTAATTTGAGAAAAATCCCAGCAACAATCATAAAGATGATGGATTAAAACTGAAGACACTTGATTTGTTAAGAATGGTGATATTAATAGAAAGTGTTGGTTTTTTCCCAGACTGGATGCTTATTCCCAGATTTCCCTACAAGGTAGCCATCAGTGATCAACAGGATCTTTGGGCAAGGGGCCAACAGTGTAGGAGATAGACTCTATATTTTATCTCCTCTTCTTCTTCAGGCTCTGCAAAACCTAGGGGGGTATTCCCTACTCAACATCCATGAGGATATGCATACAAAGGCTGGGATGCTGACAGAAAGCAGATAAGTCCTCCTGTAAGTAGACCAAAACTGAAAGATAAGAGCAAAGGGGCTAGCTTTGGGCCTATTTGCAGTTGTAGACAAAGGACTGAGGATCCTAAAACTAATTCTAATGTCCTAATGATTGTTTTAGATTTTGATTTGGATTTTAAGTTTGGATGCAAAGCTGGACATGGTTATAACACAAAAACAAAGAATGATTGGTGCCTATCCAGGGCCTGGAGTCAGTAGACATACACCTGTGAATGATCAACAAGAACAGCTAAAACTGGATTTCAGGGGGATGTATGTGATATCTGCCTTACAGATATCTCCCAATACAGAGTGTTAAGTTATCTCTACTTATGGCATCCCTACTGCAGTATACCCTTCCCAATGTTCAACCTGAAAACAGTTTAATCTACCCCTTGAGCAGAAGTTAAAAGATCAGACATTCAACATAGGAATTCTATGCTCTAGAATCTAAACATTACCCAAATATCCAGATTCAGAAGAAGAATACATGCAATACTGGAGACAGAATTAACACAACACATGCTAAGATAGCATTTCTCATATAAGATTAATCATGAAATCAGTGGGTTCATGCCAAAAACATACAACAAGAGATACATAAACTCACAGGTTAAGCTGTACAGAGCAACCAGATCAGCTTGTTTTGAATTACAGAGCCAAAAATCTTCAACTTTCAACAACCACAAATGAGTAACACTTCCTGCTTATAACAGCCAGGTAGTGTACCACAGCAATTAATTACATGGTTGACCAAAAATCCCGCCAGATACATAGTATCAGCAAAATGGCGCTCAACGCATTACCAGATTGGTGCCCAAACATGAATGCAGCAGGTAGGGGAGGAGACAGGAAGATATCTCGAGCCCTGCGCCACTGTCCGCTGATGTACACCTTCAATCGGGTACCAGATCCGCCCATACCTCTGCAACCTTCGCCATTAATGGCGCACCAACCCGCGGCCTTGGGAAAACGTCAACTCTGCATCGCAACCATTTCCCGCCGAGATTCATCATCATGATATTTGAAAATATGCAGGATATCAATTATCCCACATGCACCCCGCGATGACCTCTTTAACACTTTATATACTAGGTCATGAGCATAAATGATGTCGGTGCTTTTGCTCCCGACAACACTAGTATAAGGCTTCATCATCATCATCCTCCAGCAGCATGATATCCTGTTGCTTGAAATATCACCCTGACGTCAGCATCATATCGCAATATAACCTGCATGATATTCGCCCTCATCCGCACAACCTGATCCATCGGAGGAACATCCTCCTGCTGAGCCTATACCAAAAGTCTGGCCGATGAACATCCTGATGACGTCATCATCATATCCTGCTGACGTCATCATCATATCTGCCTACTGCGCACCTCCTCATATCCGGATGACGTCATCATCATGTTTGCAAATATCAGGGGATCTTCACAAGATGATTAGTGTTAGAAATATGACCCCCCCGGACCTTGATGACGTCATCATCATATTGACATCAGGATGATATTCGGAAGATAACCGGATATTTGGAAATATCATCCTGATGCACAAATATCATGTTGCACTGTAGCTCCACTATAAGATCGGGGTGATAGATGAATATGATGACGCTTGAAAAAATCACCCCCACTAGATAATGCACGAAGCCGGCAGGCGGATATCTCCTTGATATCAGCATCATCATGACGCTGGAACAAACATACATCCCGGTGATATTCAAAAATGAAAATATCACCCCCTCCTTCAGAAATATCATGATACAGATAGGCAGAGAAATAGATATCACCCTGACATAAGAATGACGTCAGCATCATCAGGATGATAAAACAACAAACATGAAGTGATACAACAACATCAGGATGATATTGACTAAGATCATCCTGATGTTCAAAATATGATGACCCCAGTGAATATCGGGTCACACTTAGAACTCTTCAACAACATCATCAGGATGATCATAACCAAGATCACCCGATGATAAAAATATCACCCCGGCGAAATATCATGCAGGCAGAAAATATGATGACCCCCGCAAGCAACACGGTGATAACTGGAAATATGATGATGATGATGATGACGACCCTTAGGAAAAAACAAGTCAGGTCGAACAACTCAAAGAATAACCCCTTCAGAATATCGGGGCAACATCATCATCATGTTTGGGCAAGGTGATAATTGGAAGATCACCGGATACTTGAAAAATCACCCCCGCAAGCAAATCAGGGCGCACTGTAGCTCATCAGCAGGATCAGGATGATATCCAGACATCACCCGATATTGAAATATGATGATCCAGATGAAAAACAAGTCGACAGAAAACATGATAATGCAGACCATCATCGAAGACAAGATGATGATGATGATCTCCTCCTCAGGAAAATATGATGCTGCAGCCGAACAATGCCGAGGAGGCCCAACACTTAGGAAAATGGGCAAGAAGATATAGGGTTCAAATGAAGAAACCCCCTAAACATGAAAAATCACCCCTCAGGTCAAAATGAGTGCTAACACTAGCTCCGAATGGGGACGTGCAGGTGAAAAACCTGCAGCGAGAACCAGATCTCCGGGCAGACCAGACAAAAAGCCAAAAAGCACGAGCTGTACAAGGCATTTACACTACATACATGTTTTTACAAATGTGCACAGCAACAAGTCGTTTATGCAAAATAGAACTTAAGGAATTGGCCATGCACAGGCAATTCCAGAACTTCACCATCTAGGGCCTGGAGGAAATAAGAATCCTCCCCATGAGTATTGCAAACCTGATATGGGCCCATCCATAAGGGTTCAAATTTACCATGTTTACCCTTTTCCTGACCTTTAGCATTCCAAATGAGCACCAGATCATTGACTTGAAACTTCCTTTTTGTAGTTCTCCTGTCAAACTGATATTTCACATCTTGTTGTCTTTTGAGATTGATCTGGTGGGCTTTCCTTCTATTTTCATCCAATGCAACCAGCTGATTCACTCTTTCTGTCATGGAATCTTCAATCTCCTCATCATTTTCCTGAATGAATCTGTAAACTGGTAGGAGATTGTTTATGGGCAATCTAGCTGATGCACCATATACTAGCTCAAAAGGTGACTTCCCAATAGCCCTTTTTACTATCACTCTGTCAGCCCATATTGCTAAGTTCAATTTTGAGTCCCAAGCTCTCTTATTCTTGTCCAGTATCCTCTTGATAATTTTCATGATGCTTTTATTGCTTGATTCTGCTTGACCATTTCCTTGTGGGTGATATGGTGATGTGTATGATAGATTTATCCCATACCTGTTGCAAAAATCAACAAATTCACCTGATCTGAAGCACATAGCATTATCAGTGACTATCTTAAATGGTACTCCAAACCTGATGATAATATTTTCTAGTATGAAATCTGTCACCACCTTACTTGTAGCTCTCTTAGTTGGAATGGCCTCAATCCATTTGGTAAAGTAATCAGTTGCCACCAAAATCCAACTGTGTCCCCCACTTGATTTGTCTGCAATTTTCCCTATGAAGTCAATTCCCCATTGCTGAAATGGAGCATCCACAGTTACAGTTCTAAGGGGTAAAGCACCATCATATTTCAGCTTTCCTGAAAATCTTTGGCAAGGGTCACACTTCCTCACTAACTTTTGTGCATCTGAAAAGAGAGTGGGCCACCAATATCCTGCTCTGAGAATTTTATGAGCTGTTGTTTGGGCAGTATAATGTCCACCACACAATCCTTTATGCATATCAATCAAAACATTGTTAGCCATATCCTCATCCACACATCTCAGCAGCACACCATCAGGGTTTTTCCAGTATAGCTCACCTTGAACAATAACATACCTGATTGCATGTAACTTTAAAGTCCTCTTCTGACTATCACTTAAATGGGAAGGACAATTCAGATTTTGCAAGTAGTAGATAATATCCTTGTACCATTCAGATCCTGATACATTTACACTATCATCTTGGACTGCATTAACTTGGCATGCTTCCAAGTTTGACTGTGCCATCATCTTGGCTAATCCTTGTCCTCTTATCAACTTGGTAACTTGTATGTCTATGTTGAACTCTTGCAGTTTGTTTATCCATCTGCACCTTCTTCCAGTCACCTCCTGCTGAGTGAATATGTCTTTGACTGCTGCATGGGGTACATATGCAATTATATATGATCCTACCAAGTATGGTCTGAAACTTTTGATGGCTCTGACTAGTGCATATGCCTGTTTTTCCATAATATCATACTTCAACTCAGAGGCCTACAAGGACATACTGAAGAAAGCGATGGGCTGTTCAAAACCATCTTCATTTTTCTGTAACAAACATGTAGCAACAGTATGAAAGGAAGCAAATGAAAATACTTGGAATGGCCTAGAAAAATCAGGAGATTTAAGAACAGGGGCCATCTTGATTGCCTCTTTGATACTCTGAAATGATTCTATTGCTTCCCTTTCCTAGTTGACAGTTGCATCCTTCTTCATCATCTTGGAAATGTTCCTTGTGGTTTCTGCAAAGTTGGGAACAAATCTCCTAACAAAATTTATCTGTCCAAAGAAGGACTGAACTCCTTTTACAGTTTTTGGCATTTGAATCCTGTCAATAGCAGCCACTCTCTCTGGATCTATCCTGACTCCATCCTTGGAAACAATATGTCCCAGGAGCTTTCCTTCAACTACTCCAAAGGCACACTTCTTTGGATTTAAAGAAATACCATACTCTAGTGCTCTTATGAAAATCTGCTCCAGATGCAAACAATGCTACTCTTCTTTCTTTGAGTAAGCAGTCAAGTCATCCTGATATACAGCCAGGATTGAATCAATCAGCCCTGCAAAAGCAACATCTATTGCTCTTTGAAATGTAGCACCTGCATTTGTTAGTCCAAATGGCATTCTAACATACACATAGGTTCCCCATGGAGTGGTAAAGGCAGTTTTATACTGTTCTGATTCCTTTACCTTCACCTGATTATATCCTGAAAATCCATCCATCATGGATAAGAGTTCACAACCAGTCACTCTCTGCAACATAGCTTCCATATTAGGCAGTGGATAGTTATCCTTTAAAGAGGATACATTCAAGTTCCTGAAATCAACACAAAACCTAATATCACCATTCTTTTTTCTGACTGGGACAAGGTTAGACACCCAAGTTGAATGCCTGATTGGCACAATTATTCCAGCTTCCCTGAGCCTTTTGAGTTCTTCTTGCATCTTGGGAGCTAAGGTAGGATTAATAGGTCTTTGCTTTTGTCTAAATGGCTTAGCTCCAGGCTTCAACGGGATCTCATGCTGGAATAAATCTTCCCTATAGGCTTTTAGGTCCTCATATGACCAAGCAAAAACATGTTTATACTTTTTCAGTAATGCAATCAGCATACTCCTAATGTGTGGTTTGAGCTGTTTACCAATGTATACCTTCTGAGGGGCCTGAGATGTCCCCAGATTTATCTCTTCTAAATCTTCCTTATTTGTGGGAGATGTCCTTGTGACCAGTTTATCTCTACTGTCAAAAGCTCTTTCCAAAGCTACCAACCCTCTAGGGATTTTATTAGTCTTTAATTGAATTATCTCTTTTCCCACAAGAGTTTCTTTTCCATTTATAGTCTCTACAAAAGCTTGGAAATCAATTTCTTGATTCTCATATTCATCTATGCAGTGCAAAAATTTCAACAAATCCCTATCATCATTAAACACTTGCCAACTGCATATATTTTCTGGTACTGCAGGCCTAATTTTAACTTCTACATTTGTAACACCTGACAGAGTGATGTCATCTGGCCTTATTGCAACATTGGCTAAGAAATCAGCCATAACATTCTTTGACCTTTCTACCCAGCCTATTGAAAATGCATCAAATAGTTCAATGGTATCCCAAACAGCATGCTTGTATTGTTTCAATCTTTTATTTTTTGCAGCATACTTATCTCTAATTTGGGATACAATCAGCTCAGAATCCCCAAATACTCTTAACATTTTGATTCCATGTTTGAGAGCAATATTTAGGCCTAAGAGTAAAGCCTCATATTCTGCAATGTTGTTTATGCAATCAAACCTCAGCAAGAAAGAGAATTTGAGGAGCTTACCAGTTGGAGACAGGAAAACAACTCCAGCTCCAGAGCCTTCTTTTGCACAAGCTCCATCAAAAAACATGGTCCATAAGCCTTGCTGATCCAGCTCTTCAATGCAGACATTTTTCTTTTTAACTTCTGTATCATCTGAGACAACCTTGAAGTTATCACAGTCAGTGTCTACAAAGCATACTTGTTCCTCTGCTTCTTGGTCTTCCACTGTCTCTGATGATCTTTGTTCTCTGATTAGCTTAACATCCCTGCCATTCATTGGAATCATGGCATATGACAGGTCCAGCTGCATACTTCCACCAATTAGTGCTGCCCATCTCCTTGACAACAACATACCATACTGTGGCTTGATGTCAACCACTGTTATATTCATTTTATATCTCTTTTCAGGAAATGCTGCCAGTTTGAAATCTACATCCTTCATGATTCCAATAACTGGTACCTCTCTGGCATCCATAGCATAACACTTTCCACATGCCTTGTCAATTTTTAATCCAGTTTGTTGCATGATGGCCAAAGGCATGACATTTGTAGATGCTCCAGAGTCAAGCATACAATTTCTAATTATTTTTCCATTTATAACCAGGGAAACATAAAATGGTTCCACTTGTGAAGGACACTTTGTCATAGTCACTCCTAAATAGACTTCAGGAGTCTCATCTTCTTCATTACACATGACATGTTTCTCACCCTGGGTCTGAACATTTTGTTTAGCTTGAAAAGGTACCCCTGAGATTAGGGATATTGTCCTATTCTTGATCTCTTCCACTTTCATGAGTTCCATAAGTGGAACAGAGACTTTTACCTGAGAGAGGACCTGAGCTATATCAAATGGAGCATAATTTTGTATAACAGTTGTAGCTTGCTCCACAATCTTGTTTTTATCCTGAGCTGATTTAGCTTTCACTTTCATAGTTCCCTGATCATCATTCTTGTCTTGGGAACCTTTACTTTGATCTTCAGCCTGAGGGATTTTGTTTTCTGGTCCTTGAAATTCATGACCTGTTCTATGTCTAAAGTTCTGTTTATTATTTACCCACTGCCTTTTTTGTGGTTCAGTTCCTTTATGACCATGCACTAGCTGACCTGCAGAAATATCTTCTGGCTGATGTGGGCTGCCTACTTGATTTTTACCTCTGAGATTGTAGTTGCTTTTGACTTGAGCAACTGCTGCAGCTGTGAAGGCTCTAATTTCCTCATCAGAAGGTCGTTGTAAGTTACTCAAAAAATTGTGTGAGTTCTGAGCATACACATAGTTATCTTCATTATCTTCATCATATGGGAACTGTTGGCAGGCCTGAATTTGATGATCTGTATTCTCATCAGCATCATAAAGAGTGTATCCATTGCCTATGGACATCATATTAACATCATCATCCTGCACATGATGTGGCTCATTGCATTCATTACAAGATGTAGCATTATCATACAAGGATTGAGCAATCATACACTGTGACTGTGAATGTGGCATCTGACAAATTATACACCATGGAGCATCATCAACAATATTTATAGCTTTCTTTAGAGGATCAGGAGTTTCTTTGACATGTTGAGCCCTCTGATTTGTGTTGTTACGTGGGAATACAGGCTTACCATCATGCCAATTGGTGTTATAAGGCATATCATGTAATGATGGCCTCTTTTCCTGCCTTTGATAGACTTGCCTATCAGGACCCATCCCTTTTTCACTTCTAGCTAATCTATAGCTTAGGTCCTTAACAACATTTGCCAATTTGTCTATCTTATCTTCAGGGGCAGATGTATTACCTTGAGTGTTCTAAGGCTTGTTTGGATTCTACAGAATTTTTACATCATCCCTTCTATTTGTCTTGCCCGATGCTTTCCTGTTGTTTTCAATATTCACTGCAATTCTGAAAGCATCCCTGAGAGTAGCAGGACCTTTATCTCTTAATCCATATGCAGTTTTTGCATCAAAGGCATTGATATACAATATTATGCACATTGGTTCATTTGGCCTCATGTGATGTGGCAATTTGTTTAACACTTTAGTAAATCTTGCATTAAAATCTGCAACCTACTCATTTGACCCTTTAGTGATACTGGTGAACTCATTTACAAAAAAGCTAGGGTCAGTTTTATCACCATATTGCTCCTTGAACATCCTTTTAAAATCATCCCATGATGAAATACTCCGGTTAGGCAGATTCTTGTACCATTCTCTTGCCTCATCTATTAAGGATTGCATGAATGACTTCATGAAAACATCCTCATGCTCAACCTCAAAGTTATCCATGACATTTTGAAAGGCTTTTAGATGATCTTCTCCTGACACTGTGTTGTTTCCTGAAAATTTAGGCACTTGCAGCCTCAGATGCTTATCAATGGGGTTAGGATACCCAGGAATACCATCAAACACCAGCTGCCTGAATCTATCTAACTGCATGGGCTGTCTGTTTAACTGATTAACATTAACATTTCTGTTTGCATTTTGGTTTCCTACATTGTTCAGTGGTATCCTAGCATCATTCACATTTTGTCTCTCATCATGATGCTGATGTTGCACTTCATATCTTTGCTGATGTCTCTGCACATTTGCATTCTCTAGGGTAGGAACTGAATCATTTTGGGCAGTTCTTAAGGCTTGCACTTTCTGCTTCATATCATCTCTGATTTTCATGGCTTGTAGATATTCTAGTTCTGCTCTTAGACTTCTGATTTCTTCAGCTAACTGTTCATCCTTAGGCCTGGAGGTAGATGGTCTCATACCATTCTGGTCATCATCTTCATCATCCCTCAGAGACTCTGCCTCTTCAAACCTTTCACTAGGGTCTAGAAATGGGCATTCTTGGAACACCTCTGACCTCATTCTCATGCTACCACCCTGTTGCCTCTCATATGCACCTTGAATATCAGCTTCTGCATTTGAAAAGTAAGGCACATGCTGTCCTGATGGCCTAGGGTTATCTTGTATATCATCACCTTTTCTGGGGGAACTCTCATGACTAACTGAGACAGCTCCCTTTCTTCTGTACATCATTCTTCTTGTTACTGGTAACTCTTCAAATAAAGGATTTTGTTGGGATCTTCTCCCCTGCATATAAATTTTACTTTGACCAGTTGGGAGATTACTTCAGAGTCGCCACCTATTACTAGGAACTGTTTTCTTTTGAAAACCAGGGTTCTTTCACAAATCCCCAGTAGAGTCGCCAATTTTTGTTGGTTTTTTCCCAGACTGGATGCTTATTCCCAGATTTCCCTACAAGGTAGCCATCAGTGATCAACAGGATCTCTAGGCCAGGGGCCAACAGTGTAGGAGATAGACTCTATATTTTATCTCCTCTTCTTCTTCAGGCTCTGCAAAACCTAGGGGGGTATTCCCTACTCAACATCCATGAGGATATGCATACAAAGGCTAGGATGCTAACAGAAAGCAGATAAGTCCTCCTGTAAGTAGACCAAAACTGAAAGATAAGAGCAAAGGGGCTAGCTTTGGGCCTATTTGCAGTTGTAGACAGAGGACTGAGGATCCTAAAACTAATTCTAATGTCCTAATGATTGTTTTAGATTTTGATTTGGATTTTAAGTTTGGATTTAAAGCTGGACATGGTTATAACACAAAAACAAAGCATGATTGGTGCCTATCCAGGGCCTGGAGTCAGTAGACATACACCTGTGAATGATCAACATGAACAGCTAAAACTGGATTTCAGGGGGATGTATGTGATATCTGCCTTACAGATATCTCCCAATACAGAGTGTTAAGTTATCTCTACTTATGGCATCCCTACTGCAGTATACCCTTCCCAATGTTCAACCTGAAAACAGTTTAATCTACCCCTTGAGCAGAAGTTAAAAGATCAGACATTCAACATAGGAATTCTATGCTCTAGAATCTAAACATTACCCAAATATCCAGATTCAGAAGAAGAATACATGCAATACTGGAGACAGAATTAACACAACACATGCTAAGATAGCATTTCTCATATAAGATTAATCATGAAATCAGTGGGTTCATGCCAAAAACATACAACAAGAGATACATAAACTCACAGGTTAAGCTGTACAGAGCAACCAGATCAGCTTGTTTTGAATTACAGAGCCAAAAATCTTCAACTTTCAACAACCACAAATGAGTAACACTTCCTGCTTATAACAGCCAGGTAGTGTACCATAGCAATTAATTACATGGTTGACCAAAAATCCCGCCAGATACACAGTATCAGCAAAATGGCGCTCAACGCATTACCAGATTGGCGCCCAAACATGAATGCAGCAGGTAGGGGAGGAGACAGGAAGATATCTCGAGCCCTGCGCCACTGTTCGCTGATGTACACCTTCAATCGGGTACCAGATCCACCCATACCTCTGCAACCTTCGCCATTAATGGCGCACCAACCCGAGGCCTCGGGAAAACGTCAACTCTGCATCGCAACCATTTCCCGCCGAGATTCATCATCATGATATTTGAAAATATGCAGGATATCAATTATCCCACATGCACCCCGCGATGACCTCTTTAACACTTTATATACTAGGTCATGAGCATAAATGATGTCGGTGCTTTTGCTCCCGACGACACTAGTATAAGGCTTCATCATCATCCTCCTCCAACAGCATGATATCCTGTTGCTTGAAATATCACCCTGACGTCAGCATCATATCGCAATATAACCTGCATGATATTCGCCCTCATCCGCACAACCTGATCCATCGGAGGTGTTAGTGCCTGAATTGACTGGCAGTTTTTTGAGCAATTTTCATGCAGGCACTTTCCCTAAGTATCCAAAAAATGTTCTAAGTGTTGGACCTCCTCAGCATTTTTCAGCTGCAGCATCATATTTCCTTTGAAGAGGAGGTCATCATCATCATATTTTCTTCGATGGTGGTCAGCATCATCATGTTCTCTGTCGACAGGTTTTCTCATCAGGATCATCATATTTCAATATCGGGTGATGTCTGGATATCATCCTGATCCTGCTGATGAGTTACAGTGCACCCTGATTTGCTTGCGGGGGTGATTTTTCAAGTATCCGGTGATCTTCCAATTATCACCTTGCCCAAACATGATGATGATGTTGCCCCGATATTCTGAAGGGGTTATTCTTTGAGTTGTTCGACCTGACTTGTTTTTGCTTAAGGGTCGTCATCATCACATCATATTTCCAGTTATCACCGTGTTGCTTGCGGGGGTCATCATATTTTCTGCCTTCATGATATTTCGCCGGGGTGATATTTTTATCATCAGGTGATCTTGGTTATGATCATCCTGATGATGTTGTTGAAGAGTTCTAAGTGTGACCCGATATTCACTGGGGTCATCATATTTTGAACGTCAGGATGATCTTAGTCAATATCATCCTGATGATGTTGTATCACTTCATGTTTGTTGTTTTATCATCCTGATGATGCTGACGTCATTCTTATGTCAGGGTGATATCTATTTCTCTGCCTATCTGCATCATGATATTTCCAAAGGAGGGGGTTATATTTTTATTTTTGAATATCACCCGGATGTATGTTTGTTCCAGCGTCATGATGATGCTGATATCAGGGAGATATCCGCCTGCCGGCTTCGTGCATTATCTAGTGGGGGTGATCTTTTCAAGCATCATCGTATTCATCTATCGCCCCGATCTTATAGTGGAGCTACAGTGCAACCTGATATTTGTGCATCAGGATGATATTTCCAAATATCCAGTTGTCTTCCGAATATCATCCTGATGTCGATATGATGATGACGTCATCAAGGTCCGGGGGGGGTCATATTTCTAACACTGATCATCTTGAGGAGATCCCCCGATATTTGCAAACATGATGATGACGTCATCCGGATATGAGGAGGTGCGCAGTAGGCAGATATGATGATGAAATCAGCAGGATATGATGATGACGTCATCAGGATGTTCATCGGCCAGACTTTTGGTATAGGCTCAGCAGGAGGATGTTCCTCCGATGGATCAGGTTGTGCCGATGAAGGCGATTATCATGCAGGTGATATTGCGATATGATGCTGACGTCAGGGTGATATTTCAAGTGACAGGATATCATGCTACTGGAGGATGATCATGATGAAGTCTTATACTAGTGTCGTCAGGAGCAAAAGCACCGACATCATATATGCTCATGACCTAGTATATAAAGTGTTAAAGAGGTTGCTGCGGGGTGCATGTGGGATAATTGACATCCTGCATATTCGAAATATCATGATGATGAATCTTGGCGGGAAATGGCTGCGATCGACTGTTTGACGTTTTCCCGAGGCCGCGGGTTGGTGCGCCATTAATGGCGAAGGTTGCAGAGGTATGGGCGGATCTGGTACCTGATTGAAGGTGTACATCAGCGGACAGTGGCGCAGGGCTCGAGATATCTTCCTGTCTCCTCCCCTACCTGCTGCATTCATGTTTGGGCACCAATCTGGTAATGCGTTGAGCGCCATTTTGCTGATACTGTGTATCTGGCAGGATTTTTGGTCAACCATGTAATTAATTGCTATGGTACACTTCCCGACTGTTATAAGCAGGAAGTGATACTCATTTGTGGTTGTTGAAAGTTGAAGATTTTTGGCTCTGTAATTCATAACACGCTGATCTGGTTGCTCTGTACAGCTTAACTTGTGAGTTTATGTATCTCTTGTTGTATGATTTGGCATGAATCCACTGATTTCATGGTTAATCTTATATGAGTAATGCTATCTTAGCATGTGTTGTGTTAATTCTGTCTCCAGTATTGCATGTATTCTTCTTCTGGATCTGGATATTTGGGTAATGTTTAGATTCTAGAGCATAGAATTCCTATGTTGAATGTCTGATCTTTTAACTTTTGCTCAAGGGGTAGATTAAACAGTTTTTAGGTTGAACATTGGGAAGGGTATACTACAGTAGGGATGCCATAAGTAGAGATAACTTAACACTCTTTATTGGGAGATATCTGTAAGGCAGATATCATGTGTATCCCCCTGAAATCCAGTTTTAGCTATTCATGCTGATCATTCACAGGTGTATGTCTACCGACTCCAAGCCCTGGATAGGCACCAATCTAGCTCTGTGTTGAGGTTATACACCATGTCTAGCTTTGCATCCAAAATTCAAACTAAACCATTTCATACTTCCACCTGTTAGTTGTAGGAGTAGGATTAGGAACCCCCTGCATGCTCTCATACCCTACCAGACATCATGTCCAAGAATGTTGCCAGCCTTGTGATCTATCATACAGATCTTGGTCCATACATGAGAGTATTCTGCCTGTTGTTGTCAAGTTAGATCTTTCTATCTTTGAGCTAGCCAAGGTTACATCTTGAGTTATAGGGATACCCCCCTTGGTGCGGCAGAACCAGAAGTGAAGGGGAGGCAGCTCACGCAACCTCCTGTATTTAGTTGGCTGAATCTGCCTGTGCATTAGAAGTGGCAAACCCTAATGTTGATTCAGAAGAAAAAATCAACAAAAGTGGCGACTCTGCTGGGGAGAAAATTGATGAAAAAGTGTTATATCTTGTGGCCCATTTGAGTCAGCAACAAAATGATGCTCTGCTGGTGGAATGAACCTGGAAAAGTAGCTTTCAGCTATTGTAAATTTTGTCCTCTCTGGAGAGGTGGCGATTCTGCAAAAAAGATCTAAATGCACATGAAAGATGGATGTATGTGATGTGACAAAAATGTGTTGTTCATTTTTCTGCATCTGTATGAGAAAAGGTACCTTGTTCCTTCCCCTTTATTTGCTGTTTTACTGCATAGGTTAGATGCCAGGGGAAGCCTTAGGTCTTAGACAGACAAACGATGTCTAAGAGTAAGATTTTTATGAATCCAAGTATGAATTATCCCATACTCAGTGGTGAAATGTTGAATAAAGGAATAGAAGAGATAAGAAATAGATTGATATTCTTAGAGGCTGAGCAGGCCCAGTTAAAAAGCAGTAACCCTGTTGTGTCTGCCAGTTAGAAAGCTAAACCTCCTGTCAGCCCTTTTGATCCTTTGTATGACCAACTGGATTTGTCATGGGTGGATTATAAAGTAGAAACTATGCCTGCTAGGATATACTATCAGATGCCTAGATTTAGTGGTCACAATGTATGTGATGGGAATGCACATATCCAAAATTTTCACAGTTTTATGGGAAAATATTCATTCAGAGATGAGGATATGTGGATGAGGTTTTTTGTTAGGTCCTTTGATGCAAAAGCAAAAGACTGGTATTTGAGCTTTCCAAAGAAATCCTTTGCCTGTTGGGATGAGCTTGCTGACTGTTTCAAGGAAGAATTTGCAAAAGAACCGGCTGACCTTGTTGTAGAATTGATGAGAATCAGAAAACAAGATGAAGAGCCATGTGTTGATTTCAGTCATAGGTTTGCAATAGCCCTTTCACAGATCCCAGAAGTCTTCAGACCTGATATTTCAGCCTGTGTTGGCATATTCTTTGAAGCTTTTGAGGAGGGCTTTAGTGCAATACTGAGGGATTTCAAGGTGACAAGTATGCAAATGGCATACAGGTTCATAGAAAAGATAGAAAAAATCAGAAATGTGTACCTGTTGAAACCCCTGTCCCCAGGCCTTGATGTGAGAAATTGTTGTGAAGCTGCAAATGACCAAATGATTATGGCATCATGTACAGATAAAAATGAAAATAAAAGCATAGAGGTTGAGACTGCTGTGTTTGAACATAATGCTAACAATACTGCTCAACTGGATTGTTCACCAGTTGAGGATGCCAGTGAAAGGACTAATGAGGATTCCCATTGCAATGATGAGGCAGCTGACCATGAAAACAATAACGAGGTTGTGGACAGCAATGAGCAATTTTTGGAATGGACCTGTGGAGACAATTGTGAGTATTGTACTCAAGACAGAGAAGATATAAGCAAACAGAGAAGCAGTCCTATGTGTGACCCATTGCCTACCTTTCAAACACATGGAGATCATGAAGAACAGTCAGAAATTGAAATAAGTGCTTGTTCAGAGCATGATTGTTTTTCATTTGATGGCTGTTTTGCTTATGACACACAGGCTGATACTCCTCCACAAAGTGAATCCAATGGTGATGAAGATGCATGCTCTGCTGCCCATGAAAAAATGGCATATTATGATGAAACTGATGCACCTGGGTCACCCATTTATGACACATATGGTGATGAGGATCTGTCTGAGTATGGTGAGGATCTAGACATTATTTTTGGCTTGGATTCTGTTTCTCATCCTGATGAAAGAGGAAACAACATACATCAGGTAAGTGACTGTGAAAATGTGCTTGATTTGAAAGAGATGCCAGAGCCTGATCTTTTCCAGCTTGGTGCTACTATTGGTTGTGTACATGATGTAAACAATTGTGATTTTGAAAGCTTTTCTTTTGATGTGCCAGTATATACAATGAGCTCTGATCTTCCTAGCTGTGTGGTGGACTTTGAGTGTTTCCTATTTTCAGTCCAGCTAGGAGATCATGTTGCAATGCATGATGATGATATAGATGATAAGTGCTATATGCCATATAAGTATGCATTGCTTGATACATTCTGCACCCACATGTCACATGATGCTGAAAGTTATCTGCACAGGGGTGATAATGACAAGCCAAATCAGAGGGTTGAATATGCAGATGACAAGGTTTGTTTGTGGGTGGATCCTGACAGTATCTCCAGGCTTGACCCAGTGCATGCAGATGAAAACAAGATATTTGACAAAGGGAGATACATGTTTTTCTTTTCTTGGTGGCCTTAGGCCATCAAGTGTGTTTGGTGATGCAGGTCAGTGCAGTATTTGACTCTGTGCCCAATGGATAAGGGACTGGTCTGCATCCCAGAGATCTGGGGTACTCGCTGCAGTCCTGCACCTGCACGTCCCCAGACAGAGCCAGTGTTAGTGCCTGAATTGACTGGCAGTTTTTTGAGCAATTTTCATGCAGGCACTTTCCCTAAGTATCCAAAAAATGTTCTAAGTGTTGGACCTCCTCAGCATTTTTCAGCTGCAGCATCATATTTCCTTTGAAGAGGAGGTCATCATCATCATATTTTCTTCGATGGTGGTTAGCATCATCATGTTCTCTGTCGACCGGTTTTCTCATCAGGATCATCATATTTCAATATCGGGTGATGTTTGGATATCATCCTGATCCTGCTGATGAGTTACAGTGCGCCCTGATTTGCTTGCGGGGGTGATTTTTCAAGTATCCGGTGATCTTCCAATTATCACCTTGCCCAAACATGATGATGATGTTGCCCCGATATTCTGAAGGGGTTATTCTTTGAGTTGTTCGACCTGACTTGTTTTTGCTTAAGGGTCGTCATCATCATCATCATATTTCCAGTTATCACCATGTTGCTTGCGGGGGTCATCATATTTTCTGCCTTCATGATATTTCGCCGGGGTGATATTTTTATCATCGGGTGATCTTGGTTATGATCATCCTGATGATGTTGTTGAAGAGTTCTAAGTGTGACCTGATATTCACTGGGGTCATCATATTTTGAACGTCAGGATGATCTTAGTCAATATCATCCTGATGATGTTGTATCACTTCATGTTCGTTGTTTTATCATCCTGATGATGCTGACGTCATTCTTATGTCAGGGTGATATCTATTTCTCTGCCTATCTGCATCATGATATTTCCAAAGGAGGGGGTGATATTTTCATTTTTGAATATCACCCGGATGTATGTTTGTTCTAGCGTCATGATGATGCTGATATCAGGGAGATATCCGTCTACCGGCTTCGTGCATTATCTAGTGGGGGTGATCTTTTCAAGCATCATCGTATTCATCTATCGCTCCGATCTTATAGTGGAGCTACAGTGCAACCTGATATTTGTGCATCAGGATGATATTTCCAAATATCCGGTTGTCTTCTGAATATCATCCTGATGTCGATATGATGATGACGTCATCAAGGTCCGGGGGGGTCATATTTCTAACACTGATCATCTTGAGGAGATCCCCCGATATTTGCAAACATGATGATGACATCATCCGGATATGAGGAGATGCGCAGTAGGCAGATATGATGATGACATCAGCAGGATATGATGATGACGTCATCAGGATGTTCATCGGCCAGACTTTTGGTATAGGCTCAGCAGGAGGATGTTCCTCCGATGGATCAGGTTGTGCCGATGAAGGCGATTATCATGCAGGTGATATTGCGATATGATGCTGACGTCAGGGTGATATTTCAAGCGACAGGATATCATGCTGCTGGAGGATGATGATGATGAAGTCTTATACTAGTGTCATTAGGAGCAAAAGCACCGACATCATATATGCTCATGACCTAGTATATAAAGTGTTAAAGAGGTTGCTGCGGGGTGCATGTGGGATAATTGACATCCTGCATATTCGAAATATCATGATGATGAATCTCGGCGGGAAATGGCTGCGATCGACTGTTCGACGTTTTCCTGAGGCCGCGGGTTGGTGCGCCATTAATGGCGAAGGTTGCAGAGGTATGGGCGGATCTGGTACCCGATTGAAGGTGTACATCAGCGGACAGTGGCGCAGGGCTCGAGATATCTTCCTGTCTCCTCCCCTACCTGCTGCATTCATGTTTGGGCGCCAATCTGGTAATGCGTTGAGCGCCATTTTGCTGATACTGTGTATCTGGCGGGATTTTTGGTCAACCATGTAATTAATTGCTGTGGTACACTTCCTGACTGTTATAAGCAGGAAGTGATACTCATTTGTGGTTGTTGAGAGTTGAATATTTTTGGCTCTGTAATTCATAACAAGCTGATCTGGTTGCTCTGTACAGCTTAACTTGTGAGTTTATGTATCTCTTGTTGTACGATTTGGCATGAATCCACTGATTTCATGGTTAATCTTATATGAGTAATGCTATCTTAGCATGTGTTGTGTTAATTCTGTCTCCAGTATTGCATGTATTCTTCTTCTGGATCTGGATATTTGGGTAATGTTTAGATTCTAGAGCATAGAATTCCTATGTTGAATGTCTGATCTTTTAACTTCTGCTCAAGGGGTAGATTAAACAGTTTTCAGGTTAAACATTGGGAAGGGTATACTGCAGTAGGGATGCCATAAGTAGAGATAACTTAACACTCTTTATTGGGAGATATCTGTAAGGCAGATATCATGTGTATCCCCCTGAAATCCAGTTTTAGCTATTCATGCTGATCATTCACAGGTGTATGTCTACTGACTCCAAGCCCTGGATAGGCACCAATCTAGCTCTGTGTTGAGGTTATACACCATGTCCAGCTTTGCATCCAAAATTCAAACTAAACCATTTCATACTTCCACCTGTTAGTTGTAGGAGTAGGATTAGGAACCCCCTGCATGCTCTCATACCCAACCAGACATCATGTCCAAGAATGTTGCCAGCCTTGTGATCTATCATACAGATCTTGGTCCATACATGAGAGTATTCTGCCTGTTGTTGTCAAGTTAGATCTTTCTATCTTTGAGCTAGTCAAGCTTACATCTTGAGTTATAGGGATACCCCCCTTGGTGCGACAGAACCAGAAGTGAAGGGGAGGCAGCTCACGCAACCTCCTGTATTTAGTTGGCTGAATCTGCCTGTGCATTAGAAGTGGCAAACCCTAATTCTGATTCAGAAGAAAAAACCAACAAAAGTGGCAACTCTGCTGGGGAGAAAATTGATGAAAAAGTGTTATATCTTATGGCCCATCTGAGTCAGCAACAAAATGATGCTCTGCTGGTGGAATGAACCTGGAAAAGTAGCTTTCAGCTATTGTAAATTTTGTCCTCTCTGGAGAGGTGGCGATTCTGCAAAAAAGATCTAAATGCACATGAAAGATGGATGTATGTGATGTGACAAAAATGTGTTGTTCATTTTTCTGCATCTGTATGAGAAAAGGTACCTTGTTCCTTCCCCTTTATTTGCTGTTTTACTGCATAGGTTAGATGCCAGGGGAAGCCTTAGGTCTTAGACAGACAAACGATGTCTAAGAGTAAGATTTTTATGAATCCAAGTATGAATTATCCCATACTCAGTGGTGAAATGTTGAATAAAGGAATAGAAGAGATAAGAAATAGATTGATATTCTTAGAGGCTGAGCAGGCCCAGTTAAAAAGCAGTAACCCTGTTGTGTCTGCCTGTCAGAAAGCTAAACCTCCTGTCAGCCCTTTTGATCCTTTGTATGACCAACTGGATTTGTCATGGGTGGATTACAAAGTAGAAACTATGCCTGCTAGGATATACTGTCAGATGCCTAGATTTAGTGGTCACAATGTATGTGATGGGAATGCACATATCCAAAATTTTCACAGTTTTATGGGAAAATATTCATTCAGAGATGAGGATATGTGGATGAGGTTTTTTGTTAGGTCCTTTGATGCAAAAGCAAAAGACTGGTATTTGAGCTTTCCAAAGAAATCCTTTGCCTGTTGGGATGAGCTTGCTGACTGTTTCAAGGAAGAATTTGCAAAAGAACCGGCTGACCTTGTTGCAGAATTGATGAGAATCAGAAAAGAAGATGAAGAGCCATGTGTTGATTTCAGTCATAGGTTTGCAATAGCCCTTTCTCAGATCCCAGAAGTCTTCAGACCTGATATTTCAGTCTGTGTTGGCATATTCTTTGAAGCTTTTGAGGAGGGCTTTAGTGCAATACCGAGGGATTTCAAGGTGACAAGTATGCAAATGGCATACAAGTTCATAGAAAAGATAGAAAAAATCAGAAATGTGTACCTGTTGAAACCCCTGTCCCCAGGCCTTGATGTGAGAAATTGTTGTGAAGCTGCAAATGACCAAATGATTATGGCATCATGTACAGATAAAAATGAAAATAAAAGCATAGAGGTTGAGACTGCTGTGTTTGAACATAATGCTAACAATACTGCTCAACTGGATTGTTCACCAGTTGAGGATGCCAGTGAAAGGACTAATGAGGATTCCCATTGCAATGATGAGGCAGCTGACCATGAAAACAATAACGAGGTTGTGGACAGCAATGAGCAATTTTTGGAATGGACCTGTGGAGACAATTGTGAGTATTGTACTCAAGACAGAGAAGATATAAGCAAACAGAGAAGCAGTCCTATGTGTGACCCATTGCCTACCTTTCAAACACATGGAGATCATGAAGAGCAGTCAGAAATTGAAATAAGTGCTTGTTCAGAGCATGATTGTTTTTCATTTGATGGTTGTTTTGCTTATGACACACAGGCTGATACTCCTCCACAAAGTGAATCCATTGGTGATGAAGATGCATGCTCTGCTGCCCATGAACAAATGGCATATTATGATGAAACTGATGCACCTGGGTCACCCATTTATGACACATATGGTGATGAGGATCTGTCTGAGTATGGTGAGGATCTAGACATTATTTTTGGCTTGGATTCTGTTTCTCATCCTGATGAAAGAGGAAACAACATACATCAGGTAAGTGACTGTGAAAATGTGCCTGATTTGAAAGAGATGCCAGAGCCTGATCTTTTCCAGCTTGGTGCTACTATTGGTTGTGTACATGATGTACACAATTGTGATTTTGAAAGCTTTTCTTTTGATGTGCCAGTATATACAATGAGCTCTGATCTTCCTAGCTGTGTGGTGGACTTTGAGTGTTTCCTATTTTCAATCCAGCTAGGAGATCATGTTGCAATGCATAATGATGATATAGATGATAAGTGCTATATGCCATATAAGTATGCATTGCTTGATACATTCTGCACCCACATGTCACATGATGCTGAAAGTTATCTGCACAGGGGTGATAATGACAAGCCAAATCAGAGGGTTGAATATGCAGATGACAAGGTTTGTTTGTGGGTGGATCCTGACAGTATCTCTAGGCTTGACCCAGTGCATGCAGATGAAAACAAGATATTTGACAAAGGGAGATACATGTTTTTCTTTTCTTGGTGGCCTTAGGCCATCAAGTGTGTTTGGTGATGCAGGTCAGTGCAGTATTTGACTCTGTGCCCAATGGATAAGGGACTGGTCTGCATCCCAGAGATCTGGGGTACTCGCTGCAGTCTTGCACCTGCACGTCCCTAGACAGAGCCAGTGTTAGTGCCTGAATTGACTGGCAGTTTTTTGAGCAATTTTCATGCAGGCACTTTCCCTAAGTATCCAAAAAATGTTCTAAGTGTTGGACCTCCTCAACATTTTTTAGCTGCAGCATCATATTTCCTTTGAAGAGGAGGTCATCATCATCATATTTTCTTCGATGGTGGTCAGCATCATCATGTTCTCTGTCGACCGGTTTTCTCATCAGGATCATCATATTTCAATATCGGGTGATGTCTGGATATCATCCTGATCCTGCTGATGAGTTACAGTGCGCCCTGATTTGCTTGCGGGGGTGATTTTTCAAGTATCCGGTGATCTTCCAATTATCACCTTGCCCAAACATGATGATGATGTTGCCCCGATATTCTGAAGGGGTTATTCTTTGAGTTGTTCGACCTGACTTATTTTTGCTTAAGGGTCGTCATCATCATCATCATATTTCCAGTTATCACCGTGTTGCTTGCGGGGGTCATCATATTTTCTGCCTTCATGATATTTCGCCGGGGTGATATTTTTATCATCGGGTGATCTTGGTTATGATCATCCTGATGATGTTGTTGAAGAGTTCTAAGTGTGACCCGATATTCACTGGGGTCATCATATTTTGAACGTCAGGATGATCTTAGTCAATATCATCCTGATGATGTTGTATCACTTCATGTTCGTTGTTTTATCATCCTGATGATGCTGACGTCATTCTTATGTCAGGGTGATATCTATTTCTCTGCCTATCTGCATCATGATATTTCTGAAGGAGGGGGTGATATTTTCATTTTTGAATATCACCCGGATGTATGTTTGTTCCAGCGTCATGATGATGCTGATATCAGGGAGATATCCGCCTGCCGGCTTCGTGCATTATCTAGTGGGGGTGATCTTTTCAAGCATCATCGTATTCATCTATCGCCCCGATCTTATAGTGGAGCTACAGTGCAACCTGATGTTTGTGCATCAGGATGATATTTCCAGATATCCGGTTGTCTTCCGAATATCATCCTGATGTCGATATGATGATGACGTCATCAAGGTCCGGGGGGGGTCATATTTCTAACACTGATCATCTTGAGGAGATCCCCCGATATTTGCAAACATGATGATGACATCATCCGGATATGAGGAGGTGCGCAGTAGGCAGATATGATGATGACGTCAGCAGGATATGATGATGACGTCATCAGGATGTTCATCGACCAGACTTTTGGTATAGGCTCAGCAGGAGGATGTTCCTCTGATGGATCAGGTTGTGCCGATGAAGGCGATTATCATGCAGGTGATATTGCGATATGATGCTAACGTCAGGGTGATATTTCAAGCGACAGGATATCATGCTGTTGGAGGATGATGATGATGAAGTCTTATACTAGTGTCGTCAGGAGCAAAAGCACCGACATCATATATGCTCATGACCTAGTATATAAAGTGTTAAAGAGGTTGCTGCGGGGTGCATGTGGGATAATTGACATCCTGCATATTCGAAATATCATGATGATGAATCTCGGCGGGAAATGGCTGCGATCGACTGTTTGACGTTTTCCTGAGGCCGCGGGTTGGTGCGCCATTAATGGCGAAGGTTGCAGAGGTATGGGCGGATCTGGTACCCGATTGAAGGTGTACATCAGCGGACAGTGGCGCAGGGCTCGAGATATCTTCCTGTCTCCTCCCCTACCTGCTGCATTCATGTTTGGGCACCAATCTGGTAATGCGTTGAGCGCCATTTTACTGATACTGTGTATCTGGCGGGATTTTTGGTCAACCATGTAATTAATTGCTGTGGTACACTTGTTGACTGTTATAAGCAGGAAGTGATACTCATTTGTGGTTGTTGAAAGTTGAAGATTTTTGGCTCTGTAATTCATAACAAGCTGATCTGGTTGCTCTATACAGCTTAACTTGTGAGTTTATGTATCTCTTGTTGTACGATTTGGCATGAATCCACTGATTTCATGGTTAATCTTATATGAGTAATGCTATCTTAGCATGTGTTGTGTTAATTTTGTCTCCAGTATTGCATGTATTCTTCTTCTGGATCTGGATATTTGGGTAATGTTTAGATTCTAGAGCATAGAATTCCTATGTTGAATGTCTGATCTTTTAACTTCTGCTCAAGGGGTAGATTAAACGGTTTTCAGGTTGAATATTGGGAAGGGTATACTGCAGTAGGGATGCCATAAGTAGAGATAACTTAACACTCTTTATTGGGAGATATCTGTAAGGCAGATATCATGTGTATCCCCCTGAAATCCAGTTTTAGCTATTCATGCTGATCATTCACAGGTGTATGTCTACCGACTCCAAGCCCTGGATAGGCACCAATCTAGCTCTGTGTTGAGGTTATACACCATGTCCAGCTTTGCATCCAAAATTCAAACTAAACCATTTCATACTTCCACCTGTTAGTTGTAGGAGTAGGATTAGGAACCCCCTGCATGCTCTCATACCCAACCAGACATCATGTCCAAGAATGTTGCCAGCCTTGTGATCTATCATATAGATCTTGGTCCATACATGAGAGTATTCTGCCTGTTGTTGTCAAGTTAGATCTTTCTATCTTTGAGCTAGTCAAGGTTACATCTTGAGTTATAGGGATACCCCCCTTGGTGCGGCAGAACCAGAAGTGAAGGGGAGGCAGCTCACGCAACCTCCTGTATTTAGTTGGCTGAATCTGCCTGTGCATTAGAAGTGGCAAACCCTAATGTTGATTCAGAAGAAAAAACCAATAGGAGGAACATCCTCCTGCTGAGCCTATACCAAAAGTCTGGCCGATGAACATCCTGATGACGTCATCATCATATCCTGCTGACATCATCATCATATCTACCTACTGCGCACCTCCTCATATCCGGATGACATCATCATCATGTTTGCAAATATCGGGGGATCTTCACAAGATGATCAGTGTTAGAAATATGACCCCCCCAGACCTTGATGACGTCATCATCATATTGACATCAGGATGATATTCGGAAGATAACCAGATATTTGGAAATATCATCCTGATGCATAAATATCATGTTGCACTGTAGCTCCACTATAAGATCGGGGCGATAGATGAATATGATGACGCTTGAAAAAATCACCCCCACTAGATAATGCACGAAGCTGGCAGGCGGATATCTCCTTGATATCAGCATCATCATGACGCTGGAACAAACATACATCCGGGTGATATTCAAAAATGAAAATATCACCCCCTCCTTCGGAAATATCATGATGCAGATAGGCAGAGAAATAGATATCACCCTGACATAAGAATGACGTCAGCATCATCAGGATGATAAAACAACGAACATGAAGTGATACAACAACATCAGGATGATATTGACTAAGATCATCCTGATGTTCAAAATATGATGACCCCAGTGAATATCGGGTCACACTTAGAACTCTTCAACAACATCATCAGGATGATCATAACCAAGATCACCTGATGATAAAAATATCACCCCGGCGAAATATCATGCAGGCAGAAAATATGATGACCCCCGCAAGCAACACAGTGATAACTGGAAATATGATGATGATGATGATGACGACCCTTAGGAAAAAACAAGTCAGGTCGAACAACTCAAAGAATAACCCCTTCAGAATATCGGGGCAACATCATCATCATGTTTGGGCAAGGTGATAATTGGAAGATCACCGGATACTTGAAAAATCACCCCCGCAAGCAAATCAGGGCGCACTGTAGCTCATCAGCAGGATCAGGATGATATCCAGACATCACCCGATATTGAAATATGATGATCTAGATGAAAAACAAGTCGACAGAAAACATGATAATGCAGACCATCATCGAAGACAAGATGATGATGATGATCTCCTCCTCAGGAAAATATGATGCTGCAGCCGAACAATGCCGAGGAGGTCCAACACTTAGGAAAATGGGCAAGAAGATATAGGGTTCAAATGAAGAAACCCCCTAAACATGAAAAATCACCCCTCAGGTCAAAATGAGTGCTAACAGAAAGGATAAAAACCCAACAACACATGGCATGCCCAACATTTTGTCAACATTTACAAAGATGTTTAATTAAGACTCAGCAATATTTGGCAACCCAAATTGAGAGAAATTGCGTGACAACATCAACAAAGAGGACAACATGAAAATTTAGTTGACATTACCAAACAAACTTCCAATTCTAGTTTGATAAATTCAACCAATTTTTCTGGTTGATTGGTGATTCATCCATATTAAATCACCACTTGGAAAATATTAAAGTCAATCAAAGATCTTATATTTCCACAATCCATTGTAAATGAATTCACATAGTTTTTTCCAAGAAGATCATACCTGCACAGAAAGGCATCAATAAACTTCCAAAACTGATCAAACTGGGAAGAAGATTATTTGCTGATAACTGATCACTTTACTGCACGCTTCAGAGATTTCTCAGGCTATACGGTAGTCATAGGGCAGCCAAAAATTCATAGAAATCAAATTGCTTGATAACAGTTCATTCTACCTTCAAAACTGATTACTAAACCACATATAACATTCTAAAAATAGAGATGAGATGAGATAGAGATATCACTGCATTATTTAATGATTTGTTGCAGACCTGGGCCGTACGGCCATGGATGGTATGATCTGCTCACAGTCCCCAAACTTCACAGCTAAAATCTATGAAAATACTCAGAATGGCGGTGCCTTGGGACAGCCATCTAACTCCAACTAATCTTTATTACAAAAGTATCCAACAATAATAACTGGAGGAAGTTGTGCCATACAATACGGACGGCATGGAAGGGTATGGACTTGGTCACATTAATTTGAAACTGCATAAATGATAATGGGAATCCCTCTAGATTGAGTTGCCTATATCAGATGATAACATTACAATAACAAACAAGATACAAAACACCTTTATTGAATTTATTTTCATGAACTTCTAAATCTACAAGTACAGCCATTACATGTACAGACATCCTTCAAACAAATCATAGCATGTATCAATCTCTCTGCTATTGGTTTAAAATGAGGTAGTTTGATCATACTAAAACAACACCAAAGCATTGATCAAACTGTTATCAATATTTATTGCAAACTACAAATCATGCATTCAGCTGGTACGACACTGTAGATGTACAGACTCAGCCCAGAAGAAATTCTAAACTCAAGTTCTATCTTTGCATTCACTCCAAACAGCAACCAAGGAAAACAAACAGTGAGACAATGCTTACCAAACACCATCGTACCCTAACATTAAATACACTTCATCACACGAGAATGCACAATACAATAATTGCATATGCAGTATTCTGTTTTCCACAAGGATGTTCTGTGAGGATGCCTGTCAAATGTAACTTTCACTTTCACTTAAATATGGTTTTCTAGCAAAGTAAAGTATCATGAAAACTTGTGAAGGCACCCAAAGAAAAACAAAACTCTAGAAGATTTGAAATTTTCAAAGATAAACATAATATCATATTCCTGGATACAACTGTCTAATGTTTTTTTTTTAATTCCAACATTTAGGGTCTCCTTCAAGATCCCCGAGAGAATTATTACATCAAAGCTGTAGTTTTAACTTTAAGGATATCTTTCATATACAACAAGATTAAAATGGGAAATTATTTTCAAATCAGAGGTGAATTATTTTGGAAGATTTAACCTGATGCAAGGAAAGATTTTTGATATTTTACCTTGGAATAAGATATCGAAGGGATTAATTCAATAGGTAACTATTTCACCCAGAAAATATTACGGAAGAACATATAAAGGTCGGTAAATATTTTGCTAAGGAGAAGTAATAGCTTTTGAAGTAATTTTGTCCAACAAAAATGAAGAAATGTGCGGGTGAATATAAATAAAGAAATAATGTGAAGATTAATAAGGCATAAGATTAAATATTTTGTTATAAAAAATGATGAAGATTAATTTAAATATTGAATTTGCCAAAAGGCAACTCCTTAAATATCTTATTTTGTGATGGCAAAAGATTAATGTTAAAATTAATTAAAAGTCACACCAAAAGATTTGTTAAATTATTGGAGCCTTAAATCGAAATATCAAGGCAAATTATTATTAACATTCAGGTATGATAAAGTGGCATTTGATGAATGAAATACATTGTCCTGGTGATGAAACCCTAAATACATGTCAATGAACAAATATACAATGGAAATAAGGAAATGATACCTTATACCACGGGTCCTAAGGTTCGCCTAAATGCAAATTAGATGTTTATATATTTTTTATCTGATGAATAAATTTGTTTACTTTGTAGGATTAGGGTTGTGTTGAATGCAATGAAATGATTCTCAACTAGCGGTTAAATGAAGGCTCGGGGAGATTAAATATTTTATTTTAGCCTGAGATGATCATTAAGTGTTTCAAGCCAGAGATGAAAGAATGTAGTCGGATGATTAATTATTTTATGTCAAGTGAAACCATATATCCATTATATCAGTTATTTAAACTGCAAAACGAATGTAATGGGTCTGAGGCTTGTTGCATCTCTTTAAATAGAGATCCCAGGACCCGGAATAAGGAGTTAGAAATTAGGTTAGAATTAGATTAGAAATAGGGATTTTTACAAAAAGACAGTTGAAATATTTTAGGATTAGATTAGGTTAGATTTGATTCAATCTGATGCAAATTTGATCCTTCTATTCTATGTAATTTCATTCTGAGAAGGCTATGGTGCATGATACATTCTGAGGCAGCAGTTGAGGATTCAAATTTGAAATACATTGTGATGGTATCATCTGTTTGTTGTTTTTAATTCAATCAATTTAATTATCTCCATGTCATTCATTTTCTGATTATTCAATTTGAATGTGTTAAGGATATGTTCAAATTGTCTGATTACATTTGCTAATCCAGTATAGTTGATTTGATTGGTTTCTCAGAGAGAATTAAATCCTTTCTCATCAATTATAGTAATCTTAGAATGTTGAATGGATTACTAAGTACGATTAATTGATTAGGGTTATTAATTTGTCTCCAGAGTTGATCTAATTTATTATTTTGCAAAGTTAAATTGGTTCTTTATGGAAAGATTAAAATCCTTTTAATATTTTGCATTTAATATAATTATATCCTTTGGATTATTAAGAATGAATTAATAATTTCTTCCTTGCACGTTTGTACATGTTGCAAACAGTTATATGTGCCAATCAGATCGAGTTATTACCTGATACAAGTTATTTGTTTCTGACATCCTGACTCCGTTGCCCAAATGAACAAAGCACCAGTCTAACTATTGATTCATCTTATATTTAAAATCTTTACTCTGTCTAATTGTTATAGTTTAGATTCATTTCATGTTATTTGTTATTTATTTCTGTTAGAATTTAAATTAAAACATTTGCTTTCTTTAGAATTAGTTTACAATTTCTTATCTGATTTACAAGTATGCCATTGTAATGGGATAAACTAGCAGCAAACTAACATTGATTTAATCATACAACCTACTTTGATAATCAAAGGTTCACCCACCTAGGTTGTAGCAGGACCTAAAGCGCAGGGAGAAGTTGATCGTTAAGGTCAAACTCCAGTCATTGGCTCAAAAATGTTGTAGATTTGACCATAGGGCTTAGCATCCCCTTAGAATCCACAACCTACATTTTTGAGACCCAACAAATTGGTGACTCTGCTGGGGAGTCAAGTGAAAGTATTAGCTAGAAATGCTGAAGTTTTTCCCATCCAAGTCCCAACAAATTGGCAACTCTACTGGGGAGAGTTTGCCTAAAAATCTAAAGCCATTTGTCATAGAGTCAATCCAAAGCTTTAATTAAAAGACTCTGCTAGGAAGAAAAGTATTTTAATTTTCCTCGTCTCACAAGAGGTGGTGACTCCGAAAATAAAATTGATTGAACATGGAAAAATATAACATACCCCCTTTAGATGCATTCTTTGAACCAAGGAGACATGAAGGAGAACCATTAAATGATGGGTATACAAATGAAAATAATGACTATAATAGCCCACATGATGAGGAGAAGCTTATTGATCAAATTGTTGTTGACCTTGATAGCATGACTGATCAGGAATTAGAAATGTATTTAGAATGGGGTGACCAACAACTCAGGAGATTACAGATGATACAAAAAAGCAAAGAACTAGAAAGACAAATAGTAGGATTGGATAGACAGCTAGCACAATTGGGCCTCCAGGTACTAGAACCATTGAAACCTATCCCTCCACGTAAACAAAGTGGTGATGTCAATTCACATGCACCCTCTCAAAACACCTATGCTCCACATACTTTGAGAGTACCTCATGATCCATACCATAACCCTATCCAGCATAATAAGCCACCACAAGAGCCCCATCTTATAAATGCAAGTAACATTCCTCAATACTATTCACCACTAGGACAACACTATACCTCGCAATACCAACAATATATGCCGCTTCACAATGCTTACTATCAGTCTTTATATAAGACAGAGTTTTTACCCACCCACCCACCGCTATATATGGATTAGCAGTGTTGGGAGGAAGAGGAAAATAACCAATAGTGTTGGGAAGAAGAGGGGAATGAGTATTTGCAATCAGGACAAGATGACAGTGAAGAGGAAATATACATGTCTAAGAATAATTTTCAGGTTTGTTCAAATCCATTGTATGATAACATAGTAAAAGAAGATGAGGTGATACTTTGCCAAGATATTCCTGAACAAGAATTCCATGTGTATTCAGATCTAAATTATGAGAGGGATGAATTGCCCTCAGATAACCAAAGTGATGTGTCATCTTGTAAACATGCTAACAAAATAGGTATATCTGATTTTAATGATCTTGAGCATTGTGGTAATGTTGAAAGAGATGAAGAAAATGTTGGAAACATGATGGATGAAGAGGCATATTCACTTGACAGTGATCAAATCTCACAGTTACTCACCATAGAATATCAAAAATATGCACATGGGGGTGATTTGAAAGTTTCATGTCCATCATACATATGCTTTGACAGTGAGGATACTTTGCATGATAGTAGACCATATGATTGGCGTGAAAGGATAACATCAGAATCATATTCAGTTGAGGTAGAAACATCTAGTGATTATGAGTTTCATAGCAATGATTATCCAGAGATAAGTTCTATCAAACCTTGTAATAATGAAGTCTGGGTATCACAGTTGTATGAGGAAAATACATATAGTGCTAAAGGTAGTGGTGATGAATTTGAATCTGATATAATACCATTAGATGATGCTAACATTGAAAAAAGTGAATATCAAATATAGTCTGATTTTGCCTGTTTTTCAGTTCATATAGAGAATTATCATTTGGGGGATGATAGTGAATATTGTTACTTAAAATATCACGATAAAAATGGGTTTGACCTATCATTTGGGAGTTTTCAGATTGTGTATGATTTTTAGATGCATAATCATGAAGAATATAGCAACATCAATGAACCATTGTTAAAAAATATGGATATGACCAATCATGCAAACTTAAATGATATATTCAAATTGGTTTCATTACAACATGATCAAAACAAGGTTTTTGACTGGGGAAAGACATGGATTTTCTTTGCTGATATGGTCTTTTGACCATATCAGTTTTGGGGCAAAAGTAGACTTTGTCACCCAATGGATAAGGCACCGGCCTGCTTCCCAAAGATCTGGGATCTTGCTATGTACACAAGGGACATACATCCCCAGATGGAGCCTATGTTGGAACTAGAAATTTCTAGTTAGTTTTTTCAAAAAAGGATGCCCGACTAAATACAAAATTTTTGGGACAGTTAGGGGATGTTTGGAATCTTGGAGAAAGTGAGCTTTGGAAAGCACTGACTGAAGCTATACTTGCATATTTCAACTAGAGACTAGCTAGATTTGCCCAAGAAATTTCTTCGCGTATTGCCCCAAAGTGAGTGGTTGCATGTCTTATAATTGCAATGAAAGTTTTTTGCCGCCCATTTTCTTTTAGTATAATATGACTAATCTTTGATAAGTTAGTTAGAAAACTTAAAATGGCACACATAGACATCTTGTGGCAGACATTTGATTGTTTGGATCTTGCTTATAAGTTAGAACTAATGCATAATGCCATCTTGCAATTTAAAGTTCTAGCACAGTGTCTTCTTTCATTAGAAGCTCTCTTGTAGAATAACACATTGATTAATAATTGTACTATCATTCTTGCATTCATTTCCATTTATAACACATCAATTCTTTAAGTGTGTGTTTCCTGGCTCATTTGGTCTCCAGATCAGTGGTATTAGAGTGATCATTCTTTGTGTCATATTCTAGTGTGATTGAGTTTCCCATCTAAGTCCTTTGAACTTGTGTAAGCCCATTCATGTGAGTCTGTGAATAGCAAGCTTGATCTCAAAATACTTGACATTTCATTGTATCTTACTTCACAATCTTACCAGATGGCAAACAAGTATACACTAGAGATACAACTTAAGAAATATTTCAGAAGAGGGAGAGAGCTTGTTCTTATTTGAACTTCCATTAGTATTAAGGTGTCTTCTAGTTTGATCTTCTTGTAGGAGAGGAGAGAGGATACCATGGGAGTGAATAACCAGTTGATTAGAATAATCTAACATAAATATATCTCTCTTTTAAGTTCTATTAAAAAGGAAGCAAATAGCCATGATTGCTGCACAAACGAGTGGAAACCAAATTGAGAAGAGTACCAACAACACTAATAGAGGAGTAACTTCAAACGCATTAATGCTTGGAAATTTGAATTCAAAAGATTCTCAACACTATTAATAGAGTCCAACCAAGATTTGGCCCACCAAAATTAAAAGAGTGTGGATTGAAATTCAACAACAATTTAGAAGCTTGGATTGGAAAAATCAAACAAAAGTAACATAACACAAATTGAAATTCAATAATAAAGAAGTTTGGATCAAGAATATTTTCGACAACATTGTGAGCGAGGAAAACTTCAAAATCAACAACTTGTAGGAAAATAAAAGCAAGTACAATGTTGATAACATTAAACGAGAGGATGATTTGAAATGAAATAGCATGTGGGAACTCAAATTCGGAACAATAATAAATAGAGAGGATAAGAGTTGAATCCAACATACTAATGGAGGGCTTCTAAGAGTCCCCACAGCATTAATAGTGGTAATTAACTAAACATTGAGAATGCTTACATGACTAATTTGAGAAAAATCCTAGCAACAATCATAAAGATGATGGATTAAAACTGAAGACACTTGATTTGTTAAGAATGAAGATATTAATAGAGAGGATAAAAACCCAACAACACATGGCATGCCCAACATTTTGTTGACATTTACAAAGATGTTTAATTAAGACTCAGCAATATTTGGCAACCCAAATTGAGAGGAATTGGGTGACAACATCAACAAAGAGGACAACATGAAAATTTAGTTGACATTACCAAACGAACTTCTAATTCTAGTTTGATAAATTCAAGCAATTTTTCTGGTTGATTGGTGATTCATCCATATTAAATCACCACTTGGAAAATATTAAAGTCAATCAAAGATCTTATATTTCACAGTCCATTGTAAATGAATTCACATAGTTTTCTCCAAGAAGATCATACCCTGCATGGAAAGGCATCAATAAACTTTCGAAACTGATCAAACTGGAAAGAAGATTATTTGCTGATAACTGATCACTTTACTGCACGCTTCAGAGATTTCTCAGGATGTATGGTAGTTATAGGGCAGCCATAAATTCATAGAAATACAAATTGCTTGATAACAGTTCATTCTACCTTCAAAACTGATTACTAAACCACATATAACATTCTAAAAATAGAGATGAGATGAGATAGAGATATCACTGCATTCTTTAATGATTTGTTGCAGACCTGGGCCGTACGGCCATGGATGGTATGATTTGCTCATAGTCCCCAAACTTCACAACTAAAATCTATGAAAATACTCAAAATGGGGGTGCCTTGGGATAGCCATCCAACTCCAACTAATCTTTATTACAAAAGCATCCAACAATAATAATTAGAGGAAGTCGTGCCATACAATACAGACGGCATGGAAGGGTATGGACTTGCTCACATTAATTTGAAACTGCATAAATGACAATGGGAATCCCTCTAGATTGAGTCGCCTATATCAGATGATAACATTACAATAACAAATAAGATACAAAACACCTTTATTGAATTTATTTTCATGAACTTCTAAATCTGCAAGTACAACCATTACATGTATGGACATCCTTCAAACAAATCATAGCATGTATCAATCTCTCTGCTATTGGTTTAAAATGAGGTAGTCTGATCATAGTAAAACAACACCAAAGCATTCATCAAACTGTTATCAATGTTTATTGCAAACTACAAATCATGCATTCAACTGGTACGACACTGTAGATGTACGGACTCAGCCCAGAAGAAATTCTAAACTCAAGTTCTATCTCTGCATTCATTCCAAACAGCAAGCAAGGAAAACAAAAAGTGAGACAATGCTTACCAAACACCATCGTACCCTAACATTAAATACACTTCATCACATGAGAATGCACAATACAATAATTGCATATGCAGTATTCTATTTTCCAGAAGGATGTTCTGTGAGGATGCCTGTCAAATGTAACTTTCACTTTCACTAAATATGGTTTTCTAGCAAAGGAAAGTATCATGAAAACTTGTGAAGGCACCCAAAGAAAAACAAAACTCTAGAAGATTTGAGATTTTCAAAGATAAACATAATATCATATTCCTGGATACAACTGTCTAATGTTTTTTTTTGTAATTCCAACATTTAGGGTCTCCTTCAAGATCCCCAAGAGAAATATTACATCAAAGCTATAGTTTTAACTTTAAGGATATCTTTCATATACAACAAGATTAAAATGGGAAATTATTTTTAGATTAGAGGTGAATTATTTTGGAAGATTTAACCCGATGCAAGGAAAGATTTTTGATATTTTATCTTGGAATAAGATATTGAAGGGATTAATTCAATAGGTAACTATTTCACCCAGAAAATATTACGGAAGAACATACAAAGGCCAGTAAATATTTTGCTAAGGAGAAGTAATAGTTTTTGAAGTAATTTTGTCCAAAAAAAATGAAGAAATGTGCAGGTGAATATAAATAAAGAAATAATGTGAAGATTAATAAGGCATAAGATTAAATATTTTGTTATAAAAAATGATGAAGATTAATTTAAATATTGAATTTGCCAAAAGGCAACTCCTTAAATATCTTATTTTGTGACAGCAAAAGATTAATTTTAAAATTAATTAAAAGTCATGCCAAAAGATTTGTTAAATTATTGGAGCCTTAAATCGAAATATCAAGGCAAATTATTATTAACATTCAGGTATGATAAAGTGACATTTGATGAATGAAATACATTGTCCCAGTGATGAAACCCTAAATACATGTCAATGATACCTTATACCACGGGTCCTAAGGTTCGCCTAAATGCAAATTATATGTTTATATATTGTTTATCTGATGAATAAATTTGTTTTCTTTGCAGGATTAGGGTTGTGTTGAATGCAATGAAATGGTTCTCAACTAGTGGTTAAATGAAGGCTCGGGGAGATTAAATATTTTATTTCAGCCTGAGATGATCATTAAGTGTTTCAAGCCGGAGATGAAAGAATGTAGCCGGATGATAAATTATTTTATGTCAAGTGAAACCATATATCCGTTATATCAGTTATTTAAACTGCAAAACGAATGTAATAGGTCTTAGGCTTGTTGCATCTCTTTAAATAGAGATCCCAGGACCTGGAATAAGGAGTTAGAAATTAGGTTAGAATTAGATTAGAAATAGGAATTTTTACAAAAAGACAGTTGAAATATTTTAGGATTAGATTAGGTTAGATTTGATTCAATCTGATGCAAATTTGATCCTTTTATTCTATGCAATTTCATTCTGAGAAAGGCTATGGTGCATGATACATTCTGAGGCAGCAATTGAGGATTCAAATTTGAAATACATTGTGACGGTATCATCTGTTTGTTGTTTTTAATTCAATCAATTTAATTATCTCCATGTCATTCATTTTCTGATTATTCAATTTGAATGTGTTAAGGATATGTTCAAATTGTCTGATTACATTTGCTAATCCAATATAGTTGATTTGAATGGTTTCTCAGAGAGAATTAAATCCTTTCTCATCAATTATAGTAATCTTAGAATGTTGAATGGATTACTAAGTACGATTAATTGATTAGGTTTATTAATTTGTCTCCAGAGTTGATCTAATTTATTATTTTGCAAAGTTAAATTGGTTCTTTATGGAAAGATTAAAATCCTTTTAATATTTTGCATTTAATACAATTATGTCCTTTGGATTATTAAGAATGAATTAATAATTTCTTCCTTGCACGTTTGTACATGTTGCAAACAGTTATATGTGCCAATCAGATCGAGTTATTACCTGATACAAGTTATTTGTTTCTGACATCTTGACTTTGTTGCCCAAATGAACAAAGCACCAGTCTAACTATTGATTCATCTTATATTTAAAATCTTTTGTCTGTTTGATTGTTATAGTTTAGATTCATTTCATGTTATTTGTTATTTATTTCTGTTAGAATTTAGATTAAAACATTTGTTTTCTGTAGAATTAGTTTACAATATCTTATCTGATTTACAAGTATACCATTGTAATTGGATAAACTAGCAGCAAACTAACATTGATTTAATCATAAAACCTACTTTGATAATCAAAGGTTCACCCACCTAGGTTGTAGCAGGACCTAAAGCGCAGGGAGAAGTTGATCGTTAAGGTCAAACTCCAGTCATTGGCTCAAAAACATTGTAGATTTGACCATAGGGCTTGGCATCCCCTTAGAATCCACAACCTGCATTTTTGAGACCCAACATACCCTTCATAAGCACCATAGATCCTCTATTCATGTTGCATCCATCTTTCGAAAAGACAACCTACACACCTGCATCATTCAACATACTTACAAAAAGTAGGTTCTGTGCAAGGCCTGGAATGTGCATAACTCAAGTGATCCCCTTCACCCATCCATCAGGGAATCAAATTGAGACTCTTCCACAACCAACAATCTTTAGATGAGAGTCATCACCCAGGTACACTCTTCCACCATCAAACTCTTCATATTTTGTGAACTAGTTGCGATGCGAGGTCATGTGGAATAATGCACTAGAATCAATCAACCACACATCATCAAATGCATGGGTGGCCAAGGCTGCAATGAAGGCATCACAATCATCTTGTGACTTTTTAGAATCTAAATCAGGTGCTTTCTTCTTCTTTTTCTTCTCCTATTTGCATTCCTTTTAGAAATATGTAGTTTTACCACAGTTCCAACAAAGAGCCTTGGAATTTCTAGGAGATTTGGATCTCCTACGAGATTTGGATCTGCCCTTCTCAGCTTTCTTGTCCTTCTTCCCTTTCTCTTTGGGTCTTCCACAAACCGCAAGAGCCTCTTTGGCTACCTTAGGAGACTTCCTCCCCATTTCTTCAAATAATAGTGAGGACACCACATCTTCCATCTTGAAGGTGGTAGTGGTGCTTCTAATAGCCATGACATGATGATCCCATGAATCTATCAAAGAACAAAGCAGGGTCATGCAACAATCCTCCTCCTCCATTTTTACACCCATAGATGTCAACTGTGCAACAATCATGTTGAAAGCATTCATGTGGTCCACAACAAACCCTGTCTTCCATCTTTAGAGTGAACAACTTTTTTAGAAAAAGTTTGTTTACCAAGGACTTGGCCTGATAAACATCACCCAACTTCTTCCAAAGATCTTTCGTGCTCTTCTCCTCATGGACATTCAATAGGACAGAGTCAGCTAAACAAAATCTTATGAGATCCTTAGCCTTCCAATCTTTGAGGTCCTAATCAACTTGTGACATTACTGTAGGTTTCACACTGGATACTATTTCCCATACGTCACGATCAACAAGTAGGTCCTCCATCTTGAGTTTCTACAACTCGAAATTAGTGCCATTAAATATCTCAACCTCTAACCTTTCGGATGTGGTTGCCATCTCCTTGCTGCAACAAGATACAAAATACTCTATAGAACAATCCTGCTCAACCTAAGATCAGCTCAAAAAACCCCTACCCAACAACTAGGACCAAAGGTGATCAAGCTCTGATACTAACTGAAAGAAAGCTAGGTGTATAGAAATCACTTCCTACTCTAATCTAATGAGGGGAGGAGAGTGAAAATTCAATTTTATCCTTACTATTATAGAAATGTTAAACCCACTAATAGAGATATTGCAGAAAACATATAAATAAGAAAGTGAGATAGAAGAAGACAGACACAAGATATATGTGGGGAAAACCCTTATCGGGTGAAAAACCCCACACTCCAAAACTTGCACAATGTATTAACAAAACTAAAATGGTTTACGATACACTTGTAATGTAAGTTCTCAAGAGTCTTTGACACTTGTATCTGGAGACAAACTAGCAGCATAACAGTACCTGTCAAACCTGTAATACATCTCCTCAAAGCACCTGTTTATATAGAAAATACAAGGCAAAATTGACTCTATCTTGGAATGGGCGTCTAAGTTGGCCTTATGGACCAAAAACCATGCCTATGGATACTTGGTCAACATTGTAAGATGCTTCTGACACTTGTCCACACACCCCATCCCAAAGAGGTCACCTATTTCCAAAATGGGCTATGACAGATGCTCTTACGACTCTTACGACCGTCATAGAATCTGTCATAGCAGTTACAATTTACAGGTGTAAGAGAATCTATCATACACAAGCTATAAATAGTATATTCTCTTACAACATGTCATAGTCCACCTTGGGGCACCCAAAGATGCCTTTTTCAAAGATGTTCTTTGACACATGTCTTCACCTATCATAGAATCTCCTATTTCTGACTCTTACATGTCATAACTTCATCATAAGAATCTGTCATGACCATTTTAGTCAATATTCCCTTACACAACATCCAAGATGCTGACACATTGCAAAATATTCCTACCACAAAGTGGGATGCCTATCTCCTCATGTGAGGACAAAATTACAAGTTGTCATCTTCCATGTAGGATGACACATCATCGTGCCACATCCCACAAGACAACAATATGAATTTATAATTTAATTTACAACATAGGCAATAAATAAATAAATATAATGAAAATAATACAAGGAATTACCAAGGTTGAGACACCTCAATTCCCAACAGGGGTTAAATATGAACCTGTGAATAAGGGTGTAATGCAATTAGATGGTACTTCTATGAAGACAGTAGGAGTTATCAAAGATTTAGAACTCACCTTGCATGCATGCCCTTGCTATTTTTTTTCACAAGATATATCAAGCATAGACCTCCTTGCATACTTTGGCATATGCTTATATAGGGATTTCACTACTAAAATAGGTGGGTACTTGTCTTCTGATTGGTTCCACATGTTGTTTAGAACTATATATGGCACCTAAGTGACTATTAGGGCTGAGCCTATTGTAAATGACCATATAGAGCCCTACTTTCCCAACCCAACCAACATGAATTGCACAATCCATGAGTTGGAAGAAGAGGATAACATTAGGCATGAGGATGTAACCCCTGTGGAGGAAATACCTAACATACTGTTGGATGAGTGGAATTTTTTTTTTAGTTTGACACCCAGACAACATAGAGAATATAGGGCTAGGTACTTATTGTATCCATGAGGAAGCTATTACTATCCCCAATCTTGAAAAGGAAAAGTCAGATCTAAGTGGGATATGACAGATGTACTTTGATGGCTCTAGAAGAAAAAAATGGAGCAGGTGCTGGGGTTGTACTAATTTCATCCCAAAAAGAAAGTTATTTCTCTTCATTTAGATTGTAGTTTAGCTATACTAACAATGTAGCTTAGTATGAAGCTTTGATTTAGGGCATACAGCTGGCACAAAAAAGAGGAATAAAAATTTTACAAGTATTTGGTGATAGTGAACTGGTTGTCCACCAAATTAGAAAACTAAGTGCTTCAAAGAATGACTTGTTAAAGTCATACAAACAGAGGGTCTGGGACCTAATTGAAGACTTTGATACCTTCAACATTTAGTTGGTTCCCAGGTAGAAAAACAAGGATGCTGACAGACTGACCATAGTTGGTGCTCAGTTTGACATTGCTCAGAATGTCAAATAGATTTTAGATCAGCATATAAAATTTGTCGTGAGGTCTATTGTGCCTAACAATGTGATAAGTTGGTAGGTATTTGAAAGTGACCAACAAACTGTGAACTTCTTGCAAGATGAGGCAAAGTTTGTTGCTAAAAATCAGTCAAAATTGCAAGAATAATATGGTGACTAGATGATCCAGCTAAAGACCAACAAGCTGCCCAAAGGGATGATCACTTTAGATAACATATTTGGCATAGATGATCAGACAAAGAAAGAGAAAATGAACATGATAGTAAGAAAAGAAGATTATGAAGAGGTGGAAATTGCATAGGGCAGATTCCTAAAACATGGCAAGGTATGTAGTCAAGTTGAGAAGTAGGATTTCATTAAGCTTTGTAATGAATTTAATCATTTGATAGCTTTGGATTATAGGGATTTAAAATGCTTTCATCCTAGTTTAATCTAACATACTATTGACCTGGACCCTAATGCAAAGCATGTCCACCAAAAACAAAGGCTAGTCAATCCAAAAATAGATCCATTAATGAGAAAAGATCTATCCAAACTCATAGAGGATAAGATCATTTATCCCATTAAGAATTCCTCTTGGGTAGCCAACTTAGTTCCAGTTAGGAAGAAGAATGGGGAAATTAGATTATGTGTGGACTTTAGAGACTTGAATAAGGCCTCACTTAAGGACCACTATCCACTTCCTTCCATGGAGCGGATTTTACCAATAGTAGCAAGTACTGAAAGGTTTTCACTCCTAGATGGCTACTTAGGCTATAATCAAATTCTTGTGAAAGAATCAAATCAGTACAAAATAGCCTTTACCACCAAGTGGGGTACTTTGGCTTATCAAAAGATACCTTTTAGGTTGATAAACGCTGGGGCAAAATTTCAAAGAGCAATGGATCTAGCCTTCAAAGCCTAATCAATGATATTATCTTTGTCTACCTTGATGATCTGACTATATATTCCAATGATGCAGCTGACCATTTGGGTCATTTGAGAATTTTTTTTGAGAGATGCAGGGAATATGGGATATCATTGAATCCAAAGAAGTGTGTATTTGTTGTTCTAGAGGGCAAACTGCTAGGGCATGTGGTTTCCAAGGAAGAGTTGGCCATTGATCCAGAAAGAACAAGTGCTATTTTGGATCTCCAACTTCCCAGTCATATGAAAGGTCTACAAATCTTCCTGGGTAAGATCAACTTTGTGAGGAGATTCATACCTAACATTGATTCAATAGCAAAACCTCTCACAACTATGCTAAAAAAGGATGATGCTTCCACTTGGTCCAAAGAAGGAAGAGATGGTTTTGAAGCCATCAAGAAGGCTATTACACAAGCCCCTATGCTGATAGACCCTAGTTATGAGAAATATTTTATTCTTTATGCCTTTGGAGGAAAAGAGGGTATATCAATTGTCCTAACACAACAAAATGAGGAGGAGATGGAACAGCCAATCACTTTCTTTAGCCAACCTCTCAAAGAATATGAACTAAGGTGTGATTTTATAGAAAAACATGTATTTGTTGTGATAAAGGCCCTAAAAAAGTTCAGACATATATGCTTTCTAATAGAAAAATTTAGTTGATGGTGAACCACCCTAGTGTGAAAGAATTCCTCTTAAGCAGGGATATCAATGAAAAGAGAGCTGGATGGATCACAAAGGTAATGGATTTTCATATCAACATCAACATTGCCAAGATGGTTCATGGAAAAGATCTATGTGAACAAATGACAACAGACGTCAAGGACAAAGAGGATGTTGTATACGTCCAAGGATTTGCACAATCAGTTGAGCCTCATACTCCAACTGACTGGTATCAAGACATGGTCACATTTCTATAGTCAGGTAGATGTTCATATGGACTGGATTAGGCAAAAAGAAGGTATTTCAGACTCTAATATGTCCCTTATGTTATTATTGATGGTGTATTATTTATAAAAGGCATCAATGGAGTTCTTCATAGGTGTATTACTTATAACTAGACTTCTAGGTTCTTAGAATAATTTCATAATGGCCTTGCTAGTGGCCATTATTCTCTAAGGACAATTGCAATTAAATTTATGAGGGTAGGTTATTACTATCCTAGTCTATTCAATGATGCACACAAATGGATAAGGAAATGTAAAGAATGTGAATTATTCGCTGGAAAGCAGAGGCTGGCAGCTCTTCCCCTCCATCCAATCCAAACAGATCAGCCTTTTTCTAAATGGGGTTTAGACTTCATTGGAGTAATCAATCCACCTTCTAGTGCTGGCCATAAGTGGATTCTCACAACCATTGATTATTTCACCAAGTGGATAGAGGCATTTGCATTAAGGGATGCCACAGAAGCATCCATTGTGGACTTCCTTGAGGGTATAGCTACAAGGTTTGGTGTGCCATCCACCATTATATCTAATAATGCCAAGGCCTTTATAGGTACAAAGGTTAGTGAATGGGAATTGAATTATGAAGTTTACATGAAGACCGATTCTAATTACTACCCACAAGGAAATGGCTTGGTTGAGTCCACCAATAAAAATATGATCAGAATAATCAAGAAGATAGTGGAGGATAATCAAAGAACCTAGCACTCCAAGTTAAGGACTGATCTTTGGACTGATAGAATCACTCCCAAAAGATCCATAGGTAACTCTCCTTTCATTATTTTGTATGGGAGAGAAGAAAGGGTTCCTTTATCATTGGAATTACCTTCTCTTGAGTTGGCACAATAGCTATAAACAATGGAAAATGGTGCCATGACAGCCACACTTGCAGAGCTATTAGAACTTGAAGACAAGAGGAATACTTCCATGAAGACCCTTGAAGATGATCAAGATCAAGTTAAGAGAACTTTTGAGAAAAACTCTACTGATAGAACATTTAGTGAAGGAGATATAGTGCTAAAATGGGATTCAAATAGGGCTAAAGCTAGAAGACATTCAAAGTTTGATGCGATGTGGAGTGGCCCCTACATTATTACTAGCTGAAAGCAAGCTAATGCATTTCAACTCTCTAGGCTAAATGGAGAGGTTTTGCCAATCCCAGTCAATGGGATTCATCTCAAACCTTACTTTTAGCATGGTTGTGAGACTTAGTAAATAGCTTAGACATTTGCTTTTAATAAGTGGCTCTGCACTCTACTATATTCTCATTAAGAGGATACATGCTTAGTTTGTTTTGTTTTGTCTTGGTGGCATGCTCAGTTTTGGACTCCCCTATTCTTGTTGTATTCATCTTTTGACCTCATATCCAATGGATGTTTAAGGCCACTAGTCTTTTGTTTAGCAGGCAAACATCCTTGTGAGTCGCTAAAATGTTGACCCATTTTACTCTGCCTGAGTCAAATAGTTCACTTTTATATTTACATATACTTAAGTACATCTCCAAAAATATTCCTTAGTAGGGCCAACTCTTCTTAATACTATTCAAAGTTGTAATGTGGCCATTGAACAAAAATACTTGTGCTTTAGATTTCTGGAGGTCAATGGGATCACCTGTTTGAGTAATAGTTTGGGCTTTTATTACAGCATTGAACATAGCTTCTATCTTAGGGGAAATCAATCCTCAGAGTTCACCCATTCTTGCTTCAATGTTCTCCTTTTCTCTTGTTAATTTCTTTATTTCTTCTAATAGACTGATTGCTTGACAATCCTTACTTGCCACTGATACTGTTAATGGATCAAAAGCTTGGGACATACTTGACAATTTCTATTTGGAGTCCTTTATTTTATCTTCTATATTCTCTATGAATTCAGGAGTAGATAAACAAAACTTATATATATTGCCTCCTTCAGAAAGAGCATTTTGAATATTCTTTATACTGCTATCTAGCACTAATCTATCTATCCCAATCATGCCTTTGAGTGCATCAAATCTTTTGCTATTAAATTCATTCTGAACTTTAACTTCTACAGATTTTTCAAAGGACTCAAAGTGAGTACTTACAGAATTTACAAGGCTCTTCATATTTTCAGAGGGAGAATCAGATGAATTCTTCTGGAATGTTGGTATTAACTTATCCAATATACCAAATGTAAGGCCTAGCAGATCATTGTCCTCTATGTGAGATTTCAATACTTTTTCTCTTGCCTTGGCTTGTGTGAAAGATGCTATCTTCATCATTTGGACCAGAGAGAGAGTATCCAGGTTGAGTGGTCCTTGAATCAGTTCAGGTTCATCAAACTCTAGCATCTCTTTACTAAAAAAACTCTTCACTGCATCTACAGTGTCTCTTGCCACAATTTCTAGACCACCTTCCTTTCCTTGGAATTTCTCAATGGTAGGACTATTTTTTTGGGTGTACCAACATTTGCACCATCTTCTTCTATTTTATCTTCCTTTCCTTTGACTTCTTCTTTCTCTGCTTCACTTTTCTCTGTGTCATTTGCAGGGGGATTCTTTCCTTTGTCCTCACCATTTGAAATCTATTCTAGAGGATCTTGTGTAGCAGTAGTATTCTCATCATTGTCTTCTTTTCCAAATTGATCAAGAGGGGTTAGAGTATCACCTGCATCATCAGTTTTATCCACCATCTCTATATCTTCCTTATTTATTTGCTCCACTTCTGGAATAGAGGAGTCATCTATTCCACATTGTTGCTCATCCTTCTACTACTCTTCTTCATCTAGGACTGGTGTGTTATCAAAAGGCTCATCTAACACAACAAAGAACTTGTTCTTGTCCAATGCTTTTCTCAAAATTTGTTTAGTTTCTTGAATTATTTCATCTATCTCTCCAATCATCAGTTTATTCATTCTCTTCTTGCTCCTGAATTCATTTTTGACCTCTTTGAAGATTTTGTCTGCTTCTCTATTGGAGATTACCGGACATAGAGTGGTCAGTACATGTTCTCTTAACTCCATATCTTTTGCCTTGGAAGCTTCTTTCCTAAATTCTAATATATCCTTTAGACCTTTTGGAACTTCAGACAAAATTTCTGCCAGTGCTCGATTGAACACATTCAAGTACTTGATAGTATCTTCTTCCAAGAGTCTTTTGTCAGCATTACTGCAAAGATCATAGAATTTGGTTAATGGTTTTAAGTTCCCACCAACAGTGATTGTCTTGACAGTGTTTGCCATAGAGGGAATTTTCTTCTCAGTATCAACTTCTGATTTTTGTCTCTTTATTGTCTTCTTGCTTCTAGAAGGCTTTTCTTTAGATACTTTGACATCTTTAGCACCTGTGGCCTATAGCTCCTTAAGTTCATCATCCGTATCTTTCTTCTCTTCATCCTTTTCTTCCAAACTTCCATATGGCCTTTTTGCCATTACTTTTGTTCTTTTCATTTCCTTACTGGATGATTTGTCTTCTAGTTTTGCAGGTTTAAGGGGAACATAGATAGTAGCAGAACTTCTAGTAGTTCTTGAAGTGGAGGATGATTCCACCGCAACATCTTCTTGTTTCTTATCCTATTTCTCCTTTTCAGCCTTTTCAATTCTTTCTCTGTTTTACTTCACTACTTCCTTGGTTAGGCCAATGCTTTCAACATACATTTCAACCTGCCTCTAAACTTTTCTCTTGGTCTCTAGTTTACTGAGCTCAACATGCAATTTTAGACTTAGCTCCTTATATGTTCCAAACCTTTCAACAGAGGTGTCTTTTGATTTTCTCAGAAGATGTTGAACATACATTTCCAAGATCTTCTCATCAAGCTCATAGCCCTAGGCATAATCCATATAGTTCTGGGTTCCACAGCCTCCATTAGGCACTGGTCAGTGTCTACCATAAAGTAGATTTCATCCTTGTATTTCTCAACTATAGAATTGGGAATTCTTTCCCTAGAATGCATCATATTATGAAAATGTTTAAAGTAACCCCAGATTGCAGTCTTCTATGTACTTGAGTCTCCAATGCTGAGTAGATGATCTCTTATTTGCCAAGCAACTGGTTTGTCATTTGTCCAATGCACACCTTGTAATCTAGGCACTTCATTCATAAAATAGAACAACAAACATATAACTAGGGAACCATATTTGAAGGCGTTTTTCTTATCCCTTTTTATTTTACTCAAATTTTCAATCAATTGATTCTATAACAGCTCACATAGGTCATAATTTGAATTCTCCTTCAACATTTGATATGGTACATATATGGCAGTTCTAGAAATAGAATTCTCCTAGCTGGAGTGGTAAATCTTGTAGCTAATCACCATAGAGGCAAAGTTTACATTCGGTTCTACAATACCATTGATGGTCATTGCCCTTTTGTCAAACTTGGCACCGGTAGCATTGGTCACTGTCTGGTTTTTCATGTCTTTCAGCATGGGTAATCCACCAATTGAATTTAACCTAGTTACAATCTTGATAACATCCTTTGTAATCTTGAATGGTTTCAATAGCCATATGAACTCATCATGCATTCAGCTCAAGATATATCAAACCCACTCATTCTCATCAAATGTCAGAAATTTAATGACCTGCCAAAAATGTTTGCTCTCTAGGGCTTTGTATTTAGGTTTCAATTTATAGCCATCATCCCTTAGGTAGCTGTTAAAAAAATCCAAGAGTTTAAAGTTTCCAAATTCTTCTATGCTATAGTGGATGTATGCCCTAATATCCTCAACATGCAGAACTCCATATGGGACACTAGAAAATGCTCCTAAAGGTTTGATTTTGACTGATTTGTATGGAGGCTTCTTAAATTTTGGCCGGGGCCTTTCAGTAATATCAACAACAAGAGGAGTGGTCATTGTAAAGGATTATGAATTCAAGGCTTCACAGATAAATACCTTTTTCTTGCATGGAGTTAGGGTTAGCGGACAAATTTACCAGTCGTAATTCAAATCCTTGAAATCTCAGCTCAGACACTCTTTTGTTTGCTATATTTGAATGTAAAGTGATTCAAATGAAGAATGAATGACCTTTTTATGCTTCGCAAAACCTAATTTGACTTTGTAATAAATGCTTTGTCCTAACACATCTGGCTACACTATTTCTACATACAATCGATCTTCAATTGCTCCGCAAATTGTCATATCCACCTTTTGTCTTCTAGAAATACTTTCAAATGATGTATAATAATCCAAATTATTTTCTCTCATTATGCCAAATGTAGGCACCCACTTACTGGCTGGGGGATTTTAGTTTTTATTGCAGCTCCCCCTAAGCTAGAGCTCCTAATTCAATTCTTGGAGGAATTATCAGCACCGAAATCTAGTGCGGACCCATTACTATTATTCACAACACTTTTCTTGACTAGATCTCATTCACATCAATTTTTCCCTTGCCTTTCTCTTGTCTCTACTCATCCAGTTTTCTATTTACCAAACCTCTTCTTTCATTATTCCTACTTCTACAGAATCTTGCAATATGACCAGATCTATTGCAATTAAATCACACAACATTTCTTTGCTTATATACTTGATTTCCTCTTGATCTGCACTGATTAGCAATGTGTCCAAATCCATTGCAAGTAAATTAGTAACCATTGAAAGAGTTGTCATTTCCTCTATTATTAGAGTTATTTATTATCATACTTGTGCATTCATTTGATCTATGACCATACCTCTTACATTTGAAGCATTGATCAGAGAAGGATGGGCCATTTTGATTTACTCTACTTCTGTACTAAGTAGCTCTATGACCAAATTTATTGCATTTGAAACAATTGCCATTGAAGATGGATATCTTTGAGCAATAGGCTATCTTACCAAAGGTCTTCTAGGTCTGTTTCTCCCATTCCTTGGTTGAAAATTTCTTTATTCAGATCTAGAGCTTTCACCTTTCTCATATCCAAGACCATGCTTGTCATCAGCCTTTTTCTAACTTTCAAGCAGTACTTCAAGTTTAGCTAAGCCTATCTTAAACTTCTCCTTGTATTCATTTGCAACTTCTAGGTCATGTCTAAGAATGACAATTTGCCTCTCAAGTTCTCTCTCATTGTCTCTGCTTTCTTGTAGATCAGACTCTAGATGGCTAGCTATTCTATCTGTTAGATCTAGGGCACACAACTGAGAGGGGGGGTGAATCAGTTGTACAAAACTTGCTTCTATTTCAAACACTTGATTCTTCTTTGTTACTTAATAGCATATCAGTTAATCATTCATGAAAGCATCAAGAATAAATACCAGAGCAGTTAAACATCAACACATTAGACACCAAGATTTTGACATGGAAAACCCGGTCAAGGGAAAAACCACGGGGTGATTAACCCAAAGATTATTCTCTGTTAGAAGAATAAGAAAAATAGATGGCACATGCCAATTAGGGCTCTCTGCCTGAGCACACTACTCACAAGGAGGCACACTGCCTACAAGAGACACACTGTCTACAAGATAACAAGTATTACAAACTTGAACTAGAGATTGACATCTTTACCATGTCTAGATCAGTTCCATTTAAGCCCGAGACACTTCTGCTCTACCTTTCACTCTTTCGCTATACCACCCTCATTCGCTACACAACACACTTCAAAATGAATTCTCAAACCTTTATTTATAGAAAGCATCGACTTAGAAACAATTATCTAAGTCAGCAGTCATCCACAAGAACATTCGCAAGATGAATAACTCATCCGGTCGGCCAGCCTAAACAAGAACATCTTCATCCGGAAGTATATCTTCAATTCCAAGCTCTAACACTAATGCATACTGACAACACAGCCTCAACATGATCCAAGAACCTTCACAGGCTTGCCTGAAAGACCAAGTACATCCGCACTTCCTCTACTTACTAGAATTCTTCTCTTCATCATCCAAAACTTTAAGAACACAGTCTATCGCTACTGTCACAATCACAAAGGTGCTTCTGAACCTCCAAACTATGAACAAATAGAGATGACACATCACAAGGACAACCCAAACACTCCTTCCAATCTGCAGAATAGGACAATGTACTTCTGGATCTCACTGGACCTTTTTGTAACACTCTGTCACTCCGGAGCATCTCCTGGAACCGGTTCTACTTGATCGATCACAACATCTTCATATCTTCATGCGGACCTCTAAAATCTTAACTAGAACATGTCAAGGCTTATATCTACAAACCCTTTAATCTGCATCCTCTAATCCTCAACCTATTGAGTACTTTGTCCTTCTTCTCATCACTATTCTTCACTGTTCCTGATTGAGACTAATTTTCTTAATATCCTCAGCACACAGCTCATCCAATCCTTCTCATGAATGCAATATGAGTATGTTGACATTAATGACAACATTGGTTAAACTCATACTTGCAACAATCTCCCCCTTTGTCATTGATGGCAACATATGATGTGGAAAACCATCAAGACAAGAACTTCTCCTTACTGTCACAGCTCCCCCTATCAGCAACGACTCTTCACATGTCTTCTCTTTCTTTATTGCTCCCCCTTTGATCATCAACCACTTGTTTTTCACATGTTTTCTCTCCCCATTTGACATCAATGGCAAAGGGCTCATACTTGCAATTCTAACACATCAGAATCATACCAGCTACTCCCCCTTAGTAGCAGCTCCTCATCATCAATCCAGATCACAAAATATGACTGTGATATCCACCAGACTGATGCACATCAGTGCATCCTAGTTCATCACCAGAGGGGCCATGACCCCTAACTTCTCCCTAAGATACTCAAAAGAGTCCTTGGGAAGAGGTTTAGTAAAAATATCTGCAATCTGATCCTTGGAGGATACATACTCCAATCTGACTTCATCCTTGTTCACTTGTTCTCTCAAAAAGTGAAACTTGATAGATATGTGCTTGGTCTTAGAATGCAATACCGGATTCTTAGAAATATTTATTGCACTTGAATTATCACAGAAAATTGTGATAGGCTCCTCATATTCTACTTTAATGTCTTTTAGCATCTACTTCATCCATAAGATTTGAGTGCAACTACCTGCTACTGTAATGTATTCTGCTTCAGTTGTAGACAGGGATATTGCTTTTATTTCTTGCTTAGCCAAGAAACCAATCTCTTTCCCAAAAAGAATGCTCCACCACTGGTACTCTTCCGGTCATCCACATCTCCTGCCCAATCTGCATCTGTGTAAGCATGAAGAGAGAAATCATGATCTCTAGGATACCACAAACCATACTCCACTATCCCTTTTAGATATCTAAAAATTCTCTTGATTGCCATGACATGAGATTCTCTAGGATCAGCCTGGAATCTAGCAACAAGACCAACAGCTTGCATAATATCTAGTCTAGTTTGAGTGAGATACAACAATCCACCAATCATTGATCTGTACTTTGTTTGATCTACTTTAGGAGAGTCATCATCTTTGCTCAACTTGCATCCGGTTTCCATGGGAGTATTCATTGGCTTTGAATCTTCCATCTCAAATTTCCTCAACAATTCTTTCACATATTTGGTCTGAGAAATGAAGATCCCTTTCTTTGTTTGAGTAATTTGTAGACCTAAGAAGAAATTTATTTCACCAAGCATAGACATCTCAAACTCACTTTTCATTTGATTTGCAGAAGTTTTATACATACTATCTCTTCCTCCAAAAATGATATCATCCACAAACACTTCAACAATCAAAATGTTTTCATTTTCTATTTGGAAATATAGATTACTATCAGTAGTACCTTTGTTGAAACCAATCTTCAAAAGATGTTTGTCCAGCCTCTCATACCATGCTCTTGGGGATTGCTTTAGACCATACAGTGCCTTCTTTAATTTGCAGACCATATCATCATGCTCAGATAACTGAAATCCATCCGGTTGTTCAATGTACACCTCTTCTTCTAAGTCATGATTCAGGAAAGCAGATTTGACATCCATCTGATACACTTTGAAATCTTTGAAGGTAGTATATGCAAGAAATAGTCTGACAGCTTCAATTCTTGCCACCAGAGCAAAGGTTTCCTCAAAATCAATCCCTTCTATTTGAGAGTAGCCTTTGCAGACTAATCTAGCTTTATTTCTGATTACTTCACCAACTTCATTTAGTTTGTTCTGGAAGACCCATTTGGTTCCAATTACATTCTTGTTTCTAGGTCTAGGAACAAGATCCCAAGTGTGATTTTTCTCTATTTGCATCAACTCTTCCTCCATTGCTTTGGTCCAATTTTCATCATTGCAGGCTTCATTTATTGTCTTAGGTTCAATCTTTGAGATTAGACAACATTCATCTGAATTTTGAGCAATCTTCCTCCTTGTTTGTACCCCTTTGCTTTTGTCACCTATGATCTGATCTTCAGGGTGGTTTAGAGTTACATACCTTGGAACTTTGGGAGTTTCTTGCACTACTATTTCTTGATCAGGCTCATTCAAACAAACTTCTTCTTCTTGATTTACCAGATCAGTCTAAATCTGACTTTCAGAGGAGGTTTGAGCTCCTTGAACCAGAGAACCATTCAGATCATCTTCATCATATTCATAAATCCTTGAGGGCTTCTCAATTCCTTCATCAACCTTCACATTTGTACTTTCTATCATCTTTCTCAGTCTCTTATTGTAACACTGGTATGCTTTGCTTTGAGTAGAGTAACCCAAGAAAATTCCATCATCACTTCTAGCATCAAACTTTCCTAGATCTTCATCTCTTTTGATGTAACATTTGCTACCAAATACTCTGAAATATCTCACAGTAGGAGTGATACCAAACCAAAGTTCATAAGGAGTCTTACCGGTATTGCTTCTGATTTGAACTTGATTGAGAGTGTAGACTGCAGTGCTAACAGCTTCTCTCCAAAACATCTGAGGAACATTTGCTTCCATCATCATTATCTGAGATGCTTCTTGGATGGTCCGGTTCTTTCTCTTTACTATTCCATTCTACTGTGGAGTCCTAGGAGCAGACAACTGTCTCTTTATACCATGCTTCTCACAAAAGTCTATGAATTCACCGGATGTGAATTCACCACCTCTATCAGATCTTAGACATTTCAGTTTCAATCCAGTTTGATTCTCTACCATGGCCTTGAAGATTTTGAACTTCTCAAAGGCTTCTGATTTCTCTTTCAGAGAGGTAACCCACATCATCTGAGAATGGTCATTAATCAATAACATGAAATATCTATCACCTTGCATACTCTTGATTCTTGTCGGACCACATAGATTAGTATGAACTAATTCCAATAGTCTAGTAGAGGACTGATCCTTGCTTTTGAAAGAGACTCTGCTCTATTTACCTAGCTGACATTCTTTGCACAAACTATTTGTAGGTTTCACCAATTTTGGAATATCTCTTATAGCCTAAGTATTGCTTATCTTGATAATGTTATCAAAATTTACATGACACATCCTTCTATGCCATAACCAACTCTGATCAACTTGAACAAACAAACAACTTTTGTTAGAACCAACTAAACAGAAGATATTACCTTTTGTTTGAGTACCAGATGCAATCTTAGTTCCGGAGCTTTCAAAGATCCTGCATCTTCCATTTTTGAACCAGAGATCATAACCTTTGTCTACCAACTGTCCAACACTGAGAAGATTATCCTTTAATCCTTCAACATACAGTACATTACTAGTTTTTCTTTTTCCATCAAAGGAAATAGTTCCCCTACCTCTGATTCTACCAGCAGAATTATCACCAAACTTTACCATTCCTCCTTCATACCTTTCCAAGTCTAGGAACTTGTTGTCACCTGTCATATGGTGAGAGCATCCACTATCAATAACCCAATCATCCTTTTCTTCAACTTGTGCAGCTGAAGCTCTTTCTACAACCTTATGATTGACAGATTCAAAGGATATTGGTTCTTCTTCCTTGATGGCAATAAACACCCATTCATTTCTAGATTTGTTTCCTATTTCTGATTCATCATCTGTTACTCCTTCATTGTCATCTTCTTCATGAACATAATAATAGTTCTTTTGGAACCTTTGTCTATTAGACTTTGACCTTGTAGATCTTTCCAGACATCTTGAAGCAAAATGACCAATCTTATTGCAGTTGAAGCACTTAAAGGGTAATTTTCCTTCATACTTACCGGATCCTCTTGGCAGTCTCTTTGCAATGAGGCCTTCAAGTTGAGCTATTTTTGCTTCTTCCTCTTCCATGTCTCTTCTTGCTTGATCACACCATAACAGCTTCCTTGAAGAATTTTCTCCCAGATCAAATCTTTGTTTGCCTTTCACATAGGCACTGGCTATGAATGCAGATTCAGTCTTGGGGGGATCATCTCCAAACTTAGTCATTTCAAATGCAGCTAGTTTGCCAGCCAATTGCTCTCTTGTGATAGTTGTATGGGCTCTAAATTCATCAATGGCAGCAACCTTGATTTTGTAGGCAGCCAGAAGGGATCTAAGAATTTTGCAAACAATCTCATTTTCATCTAGAACTCCACTAGCATTCCTAATTCCACACACCAGCTCATTTACTCTTGGCATAAAGGTAGTGATATTTTCATCATCGTTCATCCTCAATCTTTCAAATTTCCCTTTGAGACTTTGCAACCTTGCACTCTTAACAAACTCATCTCCTTCATGCAAAAGTTCCAGTTTAACCCATATCTCATAGGCAGTAGGTAGGTCAATAACATTTGAGAATTCTGAGTCAGTCAACGTGCTTAGAAGAGCCTCTTTGGTCCGTAGATTGTTTTTAGCATCTGTGATTTCATTTAGAGTTGTCGGACCACCCTGTGGAGGTACATATGCTCTTGTGATCATGGATAAGTATGCCTTTCCCATACACTCCAAGTGACATTTCATGCAACCTTTCCAAGAGAGAAATTGGTTCCATCAAACTTCGGACTATCCTTCTTGTATGACGACATCCTGGATCTCTTCAAGCGGTTAAGCTCCTTTTAGAGGAACTTAGCTCTGATACCAATTGTTAGATCTAGGGCACACAACTGAGAGGGGGGGTGAATCAGTTGTACAAAACTTTCTTCTATTTCAAACACTTGATTCTTCTTTGTTACTTAACAACATATCAGTTAACCATTCATGAAAGCATCAAGCATAAATACCAGAGTAGATAAACATCAACACATTAGACACCAAGATTTTGACATGGAAAACTTGGTCAAGGGAAAAACCACGGGGTGATTAACCCAAGGATTATTCTCTGTTAGAAGAATAAGAAAAATAGATGGCACATGCCAATTAGGGCTCACTACCCGAGCACACTACTCACAAGGAGGCACACTGCCTACAAGAGACACACTGTCTACAAGATAATAAGTATTACAAACTTGAACTGGAGATTGACATCTTTACCATGTTTGGATTAGTTCCATTTAAGCCTGAGACACTTTTGCTCTGCCTTTCACTCTTTCTCTATACCACCCTCATCCACTACACAACACACTTCGAAATGAATTCTCAAACCTTTATTTATATAAAGCATCAACTTAGAAACAATCATCTAAGTTGGCAATCATCCACAAGAACATTTGCAAGATGAATAACTCATCCGGTCGGCCAGCCTGAACAAGAACATCTTCATCTGGAAGTATATCTTCAATTTCGGGCTCTAACACTAATGCAAAATGACAACACAACCTCAACATGATCCAACAACCTTCACAGGCTTGCCTGAAAGACTAGGTACATCTGCACTTCCTCTACTTACTAGAATTCTTCTCTTCATCATCCAAAACTTCAAGAACATAGTCTGTCGCTACTGTCACAATCACAAAGGTGCTTCCAGACCTCCAAACTATGAACAAATAGAGATGACACATCACAAGGACAACCTAAACACTCCTTCCAATCCGCAGAATAGGACAATGCACTTCCGAATCTCACCGGACCTTTTTTGAACACTCTGTCACTCTGGAGCATCTCCCGGAACTGGTTCTACTTGATTGATCACAACTTCTTCATATCTTCATGCATACCTTTAAAATCTTAACTGGAACATCTCAAGGCTTATATCTACAAACCCTTTAATCCGCATCCTCTAATCCTCAACCTATTGAGTACTTTTGCCTTCTTCTCATCACTATTCTTCACTGTTCCTAATTGAGACTAATTTTCTCAATATCCTCAGTACACATCTCATCCAATCCTTCTCATCAATGCAATATGAGTATGTTGACATCAATGACAACACTGGTTAACCTCATACTTGCAACACTATCTAATCTGCAGCATTCTTCAGTTCTTTCTTTTAGAGTTTGATTTTGGTCTTCTTCAGTCTTTTTCCTTTGCTCAATTTCTTTGGTTAGCCTCATTACCCTAGGTTCCATCTCATGTTTTAGAACAGAAACTTCTTTTGTCAGCTTCTCACATTCATTTGTCTTTCCTTCCAAAGCCTCATTCATGCCATTTTCTTTAGTAAGATTAGCTAGCTGATGAAGTAGTTCCTTCCTTTTTTCCATTGATTTCTTTAGTTTGTCTTTTATCAAGTCAATGCAATCATCATCCTTAAGGTTTGCTTTCAGGTCATCTATTTCTACTTTGAACCGATTAGGATCTTCTAGAGCTAATTGAAGTTGTTCTTTGAGTGAACCCATTGAATACTCCTTCCCAGATCCTCCTCAAGTTGTTAGGTTTCTCTCAAGGAACTTGGCTCTAATACCAATTGTTGGAATTAGGGCTGACAACTGAGAGGGAGGGTGAATTAATTGTCTTAAAACTTTTAAAGCTTGCTATAGTTAATTCTTCTTTACCACTTCTTAATAGATTAACAACATAATCAGGAAAAGAAAGAATTAATAATACATGAGCAGAAACATAAACAACACACTTGACACCAAGATTTTGACATGGAAACCTGGTTAAGGGAAAACCCATGGTGGGGGTTAACCCACAAAGATTATATTCTGTTAAAAGTATTACAAAAGGGGAAGGCACATGCCTTTGGGCTCACTACTCAAGAGAGGCTCACTGCCTACAATAATGATTACAAAAGGATTACAGATTGTTTGAAATAATAAGTAGCATCTGCCAACACAAGAATTTAGTTTCGGTTAAGCATAGAATACTAATTTTGGACACTTCATCTTTATTCTACATTGTTTACTACTCTGCCATAATCTAGTCCTTAGATCTTTTCTCTTTTGTACTTCTATCTACCTTTTCCACACTTATTCCATATTTGCATCACTATTACATGTCACAATACTCAAGTCCATTGGTTATATATATCCGCGTCAACAACCTCAATCACTTATCTATCTGCCTTATGAAGAACTTAACAAACAATACAAGTACTTTGTTCTATTAGCTAAATCCATACATCAATATTGATGCGTACCAAAAATATCACTTACAGATCACCATACATGTCAGCCACTACCATTATATCCCATACACAACTCAACAAAACACTTCTACTAGATTTGTACAAGGATCTAACACAAGTCAACCTGTTCTTCACTGGATTGTTTTGTCATATTTGGACCCAGTACTTAGATGCTGATAACTTTTAATCCCTTTGTCACCAGAGGCTGAAATCTTGGATTTGGATTGTTTTGACATTCCTCTACACTTCCTCAGATTTGCAACATGCAATAATTAATTGGAGAGATCCGCTGACCAAAATACTAAACTTTGTCATATACCCTATTCCTGTCTATCCAGACTAGACAAATCTTGGAACTAACTTCCGATATGATCTAATACTGCACTGCAGATGTATGGAATGGACTTAGTTGCCATCAATGAAAACACATGACATGTCTTGCCATGCCTCTTGCTAACACTTCTCCTCTAAGGCCTGTACTTTTTTTGACATGGCAGTCATTGCCCTTTGTAATGGCAGCATTGGCTTGAATTCCACATATTCCTAGCATCTCCTTCCCCAGTGAAACATGGCCTTAGGGATGTCTATTGGGAGCACCTCTAGGTATGCATCTATTTGAGTCCCTTGTTCCATGGTAGCAACTGGATTGATCAACTCATGAAGCAACTCTTCCTGATCATCCATTTTGTTGTTGGCCCATTTCAGCTTCTTAGCCTGACTACATCTTTTCAATTAGTGTTGCGATTAATGTGAGACCATTGTCTCTGGCTTTAACAATATTAGAGGTATTTTGTACTGCTTCCTCTTCCTTCTTTATTTTGAATGATCCTATGTTTCTCTTTAAGCTCATTTGTCAACTCCTTAATTACCTACTTCTATTTTGTTTCTTTTTCTTTCATGACCTTCTTGAGGTCAGTGATGATTAGGTTCTTCCCCCACAACAGTCTCTTTAGATTATCAAATTCTTCCATCAGCTGTTGTTCTCTTGGGACCTCTACATCCTCTTGATCAGAGGGGTGAGAGTAACTTCTTGTTTCTTCTTCTTCTATTCTTTCTGCATCAGGGGCCTCTGTGTCTTCCTGCCCCACATTGTCAGTTGCATCCCCTTGCTCATTTGCTTCCCCTTTCTAATCCTCATCTTCTCCTTGGGTCTCCTTTTCTTGAGCTTACTCTTGGCTTACTTCTACAAATGTTGGGGATGATGAAGGTCGAGCTTCCTCCATAGAAGTTCTAAAGCCCATAAGGACCTCAACTAAGAGAGCAGTGTCCTATTCAGCTTGAGTAGGCTATCTCTTCCTAATGCAGGAGCATCCATGATTTCAGAGAAATCTTGCATCAACCAAAAACATTTGCATTTCAGTTTGTTTGTAGTTCAATTTGTTTCCTTTCATTTTCTAGTTCAGTTCAGGCAATTCAATCAGTAGCAGTTTTTATATTTTGGTCCACATTCTGTCGCAGTCATATTTTAGACCTTGCGGAGCTAGACTTAGTATCTATACATGTTCATCTACGTCAAATTCAAAATTTAGAGTATTTCGATCAGTTACCAGAAAGCTATTTCTATCAAAAGATCGACTATTTTCTTAGAATAGAGCATCCTAATAGTCTCAGAGAATCAGCTAAAAGAGAAGACTTATAGAGCATTCCTCGACTTGTGGAGCCTAATGACACATTATTCAATGATCTTTGGTTCATGGCCAACCTTCCCTAAGATCTACACATCTTTCCATTCATTTGCAGAGGATTTCTATGCATTTAGGTCTGACCTATCCGTGTACACATGTTACAACTCTTCATTGGAGTTTGTGATCTTCCTTGGCCGACACAGAGGAATCTTTTGTACCAGAGATGATATATATTTATGCAATAGATCCTTAGGAGGGGGTGATCAAGTTATCAAGTTCAAGATAATAGTGATAGTGGATAGTTTAGATTTTGTGCAAATGAGCTTCAAAGCTATATCTTGTGCATATTCTGATATTCTGTAATCAGGCCTTTGAGCCCTAATTGTAAGCCTGCATGTTGCCAGCTGATCTGTATTTGAATTCTATGATATACTAAATGACTAAATCTGCATTTATTCTAAATCTTGAGTTGTTTCCATTATGTTTACTCTAGTTGCACGGTCTAGATAGTTGATTCTATGAACCCTCCTGTTGTGACTGCACCAAGTGGTATTAGAGTGAAAGTTTGAATCTTTGGAGTGAATTGAGCAAAGTTGGCGAAGGAATTCCATAAGATCTTGCTGTGGAAATATCACCAAATTGAGGTAGGTTACTTGTGTTGCAACTGATCACTGATTGTGAGGTAGTTGTCACCTTGTAGCTTGATCACTGAACTTGAGGTAGTTTGCACTTGATCCTAGGAAGATGTTGCCAAGGAGAGTTGTTGTTATTAGAACAATGGCTGGTAGAATGGATGAGATGATGGAAATGATGAAGACAATGGGAATTCAATTGGATGTTGTTGAAGAAGATAAGTGAAGAGGATTGACACCTAGACCTAATGTTGAAAGTGATGATTAAGAAGAATTTCAATCTATTGAAAAAATTGGTGAAACCCTAGGAGGTGATGAGGAAGAAGAATCAGATCAAGTAAAGATGTTGCAAGCTATTTCAAAGATCAGAAAGAGGCCTAGAATTGAGGTGCTAAACTACATTGGTAATTTGAACCCTAAAGAATTGATTGACTATATAAATGACATGGAAGAATACTTTGAGTATGAACAAGTTGAAGATCCAGAGAAGGTGAAATTTGCAAAGACAAAGTTAAAAGGACATGCTGCTATATGGTGGAAGGAAGTTTAGTTGGATAGAGATAGAAGAGGAAAAGAAAAGATTACAAAGTGTGATAGAATGGTTACAAAACTAAAGAATCAATTCATACCTGCTGAGTGTGAGTTGGAGTTGTTGAAAAGATTGCAAAACCTGAGACAAAAGGAGAAATCTGTGAAGGAGTATACTGAAGAATTTCATAAGATGATCATAAGGATAGGACATAGTGAAGCTAGTAAGGAAAAAGTGGCTAGATACATCAATGGACTAAGATTGAACATATAAGAAGAATGAAGTCTGGTGAGGGTGACATCTTTGGAGGATGGATATCAGTTTGCACTGAAAGTGGAAGACAAGCTGAATAAGAGGCATGATCAGATACAGAGAGGTAGAGGAGGTAAATTTCAAAGAGGAAGAACACTTTTCAGAGGAGATAGATCATAGGAGCAGAACAAGTTTGAAAATACATTTAAGAAGGAGGACAAAGATAGCAATACATACCGAAGTAATGACAAAAATTTTCATCACAGAGGTAATTATAATTCATACTGGAACGAAGGATATAGAAGAGAAGGAAGAGGAACTGATAAGAGAACATTTAGAGGCACTTGTTTTAAGTGTGGAGGTAAAGGGCACAGAGCATTTGAATGTAATCAAGGGAGTACAAGAAAAAGAATAAAGAATAGTGGAAGAGCAGCCTATGTTGAAGAACCTGTTGGATCACCTAGTTTAGTTGGTAAACTGGAGAAAGGAGAATCACTTGTGATGAGGAGAGCACTATTTCAAGTAGAGACAAATGAAGAACCGCCACAGAGGAATATTTTGTTCAGAACAAGATGCAAATCAGGAGGCAAATGTTGTAATGTTGTAATCGATAGTGGTAGTTCTAATAACTCAGTTTCAGAGGAGATGGTGACTAAGCTGAAGTTGGAAAGATTGAAGCTGTTGGCAAGAGACACATTGTAGCTTCATAAGTGTTGTCATTGATGGCAACAAAGTTCATCCCACCCATCTGCAGGACATGGTGTGTCTATACCAGAGGTCAAATTATAGAGTAACTTGGTCCGGTGACCAAGAATAGAGTAAACAGAGGAAGAACTGACTGGTAGAGCATCAGACGTTGATCCGGATGAGATATTGATGGTGATCAAGCTTACTAAGGTATCATTCATGATTGGCCAACATGATTGATGACTTCTATAAGCACCTCTTTGATCTGCATTACTTGGTATGCAAAGATTCAGCTAACAAATCAGAGTTTGGAAAATATTGAGTATTCTGGATGTCGACTAGAAAGTGGATGAAATCTTTGGTGTAGATATATATACCAGATGGATTTAGATATGAATGTAGGTATTGTGTGTGGTATTGTGTGAAGGATAGCAGAAGAGCAGTGTGAAGGCAGTAAGACAGGTCCAGAATGTAATAGGACAACATCACCTAAGGAGAGTAAGAATAAAGTGCAGCAGATCAATATATTGGGCTTAATCAGAACTAAACTTTAGCATGTGTGGATGCTTCTCATTAGTTCAAGTATTTTGTTACCTTCTTTTCTTGCAGACAGTGAGTCTCTTGTAGGCAGTAAGCCTCTTGTGAATAGTGTGCTCAGGTAGTGAGCCCTAATTGGCAAGTGCCATTTTGTACTATTCTATTCTTCTAACAGAGAATACAATCTTGGGTTAATCACCCAGTGGTTTTTCCTTTAACTAGGTTTTCCACATCAAAATCATTGTGTCATGTTTACTAATGTTATTTTTGTTTCCATGGTAATGCTTGCTTGCATGATTTGATTCTGTACTAATTGTTAAAGAAAGCCTGAAAGTCAAAATAATTAAGATAATGGATTCACCCCCCCTCTCAGTTATCAACAATTGGTATCAGAGCTAGGTTCCTCCAAACAGAGCCTAACAACTTGAGGAAGATCTGGAAATTCAAATGGATATGTATGGTATGAGGGAATAACTTTAGTTTGCCCTAGATGATCTTGAACAATCTAATTTTGAATTCAATGAATTGAAGTAAAGACTTAAACAGGATGATGAATTCATAAATGAATTAAAAGGGAAACTGAGTATCTCTATGAAAAAGAGAAAGGATCTACTTCAGGAATTAGCAAGTCAAGGTGAAACCAATGATACAAATGAAGACCTAAAAGAGAAAACCAAGCTATGTGAAAAGTTATCAAAAGAGGTCATTATGGTAAGCTATGAAATGGAATCAGGAGTTATGAAGTTCACCCAAGAAATTGAAGAAAAAAGAAAAAATGAAGATGATCTAAGACAATCTCTCAAGGAAAAATCAGAAGATTGCCATAAAATGGATAGAATAATTAGACATCTAGAATTTGATCTTGAAGATGCTAGAGATAATGAAGAAAAACTTGAGGATCAAATAAACATTCTTAAAAAGGATCTACAAATAGGAAATGAATACAAAGAAAAATTTAAGATAAGCTCTGCTCAACTTGAAGTTCTTCTTGAAAGTCCAAAGAGGGTAGATGACAAGCATGGCTTGGGATATGAGAAAGGTGAATGCTCCAGATCCAGTCAGAAGAACTTTGGATTAGGAAATCCAAGGAACAGACCTAGAAGACCTCCGGTAAGGCAACCAAATGCTCAAAGATATCCATCCTTCAATGGATATTGCCACAACTGCAATAACTTTGGTCATAAAGAAAATTAGTGCAGAAAAAGAATAAATCAGAATAATTCATCCTTCTCCGAACAGTGTTTCAATTGCAAAAGGTATGGTCACAAATCTCATGAGTGTAGAAATATGCAAATGAACAACTCATTCAATGGTAGATGTTTTGCATGCAATAGAATGGGACATATGGCTAATCAATGTATATCAAGAGGATATCAGTCAAATATGCAAAGAAATGTTGTTTACTACAATTGCAATAGATCCGGTCATATTGCCAAATTCTGTAGAAGTAAGAATCAAGACAAAAGGGGTCTGGAATAGTATAATCATAGCCAAGACAAAGGAAAGGGAAAAGTGAACGCGGATGACATTCAAAAGGAGATGAATAAGATCTAGGTGAAGAGAAGCACATAGAATGTTGGGGATGGATCCACACTAGAATCTGGTGCTGATGATCCTTTTGAAAATTGAGTACATGAGCTCTGGCTCAAGGGGAGTCACTAAGAAAAACAAATCCCCCAGCCAGTCAATTGGTGCCTGAAATTGGCACATGGGAAGTTGTGGATTAAAGGATTCTCAGAGAAACATATAAAGAAAGCTTGGTAAAGATATGGAAGATCTACAGGAAGATTTGAAGAATCTAATCTTCCAAGATTGATCCAGTTTAACAGTCATCTGGTAAAATAGGATTATCACAGTTAGATCCAGTATGATTCAAATTCAAGGCATCTTGATCTACGGATAGATCAAATGTTTGGAGAGAGTAAGATAGTTTGTTATTAACCACTAAGGATAACTCTAAGTATATCTCAGTGATCTAAAAAAGATCTTCCTCAAAATAAGGAGAACCAGGCAACCATAATGACTTAAGTTGCGCATTTATTGCAGTGTGGATTTAGGGTTTTTCTCAAAAATAAAAGGGTTCATTCGCTCATCATTTGCACATTTACATTCGAGAAGAAAAGAAAAGGAGCTCTGCAACAAATTGTTTCAAATTTCTCAAAGATCAACCGTTGAAGTTGATTCATCCAGCAAATCAATCCGGCTCACTCTGCAAACCCTAGAAGTGCAAAAGGTATTTTTTACTATTGAATATTTCTCTGTAAATCATTTTGAAGATGGCTACACTAAATGTTGTAAAGATCACTGATAGGCCGCATCCTAAATTCAAGAAACATCCATATAAATCCCTAGAAGTTGATCCCCTAGGCGCCTTTTCAAGCACTCCACATGGGGTTCTACATGTAGAAGATGTTAGGGCATATATTCATGCAAATATTGAAGAATTTGGGGAATCTAAGATGGTTGATATCTATCACAAGAATTTGATAGATGACTCATTTGAACTCAAAACTCAGTATAAAGCCATCCAGGACAAGCATTTTGCACAATGCGTTCATTTCCCCTATTTTTTAGAAGATGAATGGGTCCGGTATATTTTGAGCAAAATGCATGACAAATTCATGTGGTTGAACAGGTTGTTAGATCACTAAGGATGCCATTAGGGCACTAACCAGATTACACTCAACTGGTGGGATGCCTACTCTCAAATCTGTCAAAAACCAAATTGTAAGTGAGGCTACCAGATCCAAATTTGATAAAAGAGAAATGACAATTGAGGATATCACAGATCCGGATATCAAGTTTGCATTAATGATAATTAGATATAAGATATATCAATCTAGCAGGGAAAATTCAGTATCTGGAACTACTGTATACACTGCTTATGAAATGTTGAGGAAGAATGCAAACTATGATCTTTGTGAGCTCCTTCTTAATCAACTCTTGGAGAATCTGTAGAAGATAAAGAAGGATAAGAAGAATTCTTTCAAATATGGTGGTTTGATACTCTACCTATTCTTTTACTACATGAATGAGCTACCCAGATCCAATTGATGGGTATGGCAAAATAACAGACCGGTTGCAATTCAGATCAGAGATTACTTGCATGGGCTTGGCGATGCCAAGGCACAAAACACAACACTATGGGGTTACTTCAAAAACTTCCAAAGCATGATGTAGGCTAGAGAAAGAATTCCCCAAACCCTAGTTGAAAAATATAAAGATACAGTATGCTTTATGGTAGAAACTGATCAGTGCCTAATGGAGGCAGTGAAACCAAGAACAGTGTGGATCATGCCAATGGGGTATGAAGTTGATGAAAAAATTGTAGAGTTACATGTTCAACACATGCTAAGTCAGCCCAAGGATCCTAAGGCAGAAAGGTTTGGAACCTTTGAAGAATTAAGTGTAAAAATCCATGTGGAGCTCAGACAACCAGAGATGAAGAGAAAAGTGAGAAAAGAGGTAGAAGAATTTGCCAAGAGGCATGGAATCTCAAAAGAGGCACTTGATGCCAACAGAGAGAAAATGGAAAGGGCGGAGAAAGAAAAGCAAGAAACTAGAAAAGAAAGTGCTCCGATACAAGCCCCCTCCCAGACCAGATCAACCAAAAGCTCTGCACCTGCCATTTCCAAGGGTCAAAAGGCTTTAGAATCGAAAGCTCAGACATCTGGAAAAGGAGAGAAGAGAAATAAGAAAAAAAAAGCAACAAGGTCTTACACAAGCCAAAAGGATGAAGAAGAGACAGAATCAGATGAGGAAGTAAAGAAAATGAAGAAGAAAAGGAAAACATCTAGTGAACCCTCTACTGAAGAAGTAATAGAAGAATTTGTTGAAAAACCTACTCTGTGCATTGATGACATCATAAAATTAGTTATTGTGGATGGGAACCTTCAACCAATGGCTGAATTCTATGATGATTACAATGAAGCTGACCAAAAGATCTTGTAAGAAGCCACAGTCAGGTATCTAAATATCTACAACAAGGTTTTTATTGAAATTATATCTCTTATTCCCAAAAGCCTAGAAAAGGAATTAGAAATAAGAAAGAATAATGCTACGGCAAAGGATCTTGAGATCTGAGAACAGATAGCTATTTAGCTATATCCTTCAATCACTCCTAAGCAGAAGAATATGATCTTTAAAGATTGTAAGGATGAGTTCTAGAGCAAAGCTAGAATGAATCAGCATATGCTCGGAGAAACTGACAAAGTAGCAAAAGAGATAGAAGAGATCCTTCAGAATGCATACAAAAGATTCAACATTCCTATTATAGAGGACTTAGGTGATGATCCCTCGGCTACAGATGTTGAAGAAGAATCTACTGAGACAGTGGCAGAAGAGGTAAAGGAGACAGGTGAAGATAAAGGTAAGGACTTAGATTCCTCTGCTCCAGAAGAGGAGGTCCATGATCAAGCAAACATCTCTCCTCCAGTTTCCACTGCTAACTCCAGATCTAAAGAAGAAGAAAGAGTAGAAGAAAAGATTAGTCAAGAAGCAAAGGTGAAGGAAAAAGAAGATGACAGTAATAAGGGTGCAGAAGGAGAGAAAACTCCAATAGAAAATACCACAGATGATAGTGGTAAGGCTGCAAAAGGGGACAAAACCCTGTCACCAGAAAGAGACACATTAGAAGTAGTCGAGGAATTCTTAACCAAGGAGATGATGGAATTTGATGAACCAGAACTTCTTCAAGGATCGTTCAATTTTGACTCCCTCTCTCTGGTTCAAACTATGAAGCTAGCATCCTTTACTTCAGCAAAGGCAAAAGAAAAACTTCTAAAGTCTCACATGGAAGACTGCAAGCTCATAGAAACTACATCTAGTGTATTAGAAAAGATCATGCCATCTTTTTAGAAGGATCCCTCAGTCTCTTCATCCGGTAATCTCAAAACTCTAGTAAATAGTGTTAGCACACATTTTGATTCCTTAGAGAAGTCAGCAGAAAATAAAGTCCAGAAGGAGTTTGTGGAAAAGAGATTCTCTGAAGTACAAGGACAAATAACCAATGATAGGAGAAATATGGATATAGGGATAAAGAGCTTAGAAAATTCTCTTAAAGATGGTGGGGAAATGTATAAATTTTGTCTATCATGGTCCAAAGTAATAGTAGAGATTGAGAAGAAAGTGAAAGAACAGGAGGATAAACTAACAAGACTATCTTAGAATTTTGATCCTCTTACCACTCCCATAATAAATCAAGAATGTCAGACTATTGCAATCTTCAATGAAATTAAGAAGCTTGAGAAGGAGAAGAAGAATAGAATAAGTAGGTTGAGTGAACTTAGAGGGATAATTATCCCTAAGTTAGAGGCCATGCATGAAGCCTTAAATGATGCTCAAACCATAGCCCGGACAAGTGATCTGATAGATCTGAAGAGGGCAAAATCTTTTGCATTCCTATTGAGTGGTCACATCTTAATTTTGGATAGGATGAAGCTGAGCTGGCAACAGAAGTTGTACAATTGAAGAATACTTTTGCAGATATACTAAAGTATATGTAAAGTTTAACCGGATAATATACTTATGTGATAAAATTTTGGTGTGCAGCCCCCACCCTTTGCCATTGATGATAAAGGGGGAGTGAGGAGTAGTGAAAAATGAGGAATCTAGCTAAGGGGGAGCTTCGAAAAATGTACATAAGAACAAAGCATTAACCAAGGGGGAGTATAGTATGACACTTAGTTATTTTTCACTAAGTGTTGCCATCATTGCCAAAGGGGGAGATTGTTGGCAAGAGACACATTGTAGCTTCATGAGTGTTGTCATTAATGGCAACAAAGTTCATCCCACCCATCCACAAGACATGGTGTGTCTATATCGGAAGTCAGATTGTAGAGTAACTTGGTCCGGTGACCAAGAACAGAGTAAACAAAGGAAGAACTGACCGGCAGAGCATCAGACCTTGATCCGGATGATATATTGATCATGATCAAGCTTACTAAGGTATCATTCATGATTGGCCAACATGATTGATGACTTCTATAAGCATCTCTTTGATCTACATTACTTGGTATGTAAAGATTCAACCGACAGATCAGAGTTTGGGAAAATATTGAGTATTCCGGATGCTGACTAGAAAGTGGATGAAATCTTTGGTGAGGATATATATACCAAATGGATTTAGATATGAATGTAAGTATTGTGTGTGGTATTGTGTGAAGAATAGTAGAAGAGTAGTGTGAAGGCAGTAAGACAGGTCCAAAATGTAATAGGACAGTAGCACCTGCAGAGAGTAAGAATGAAGTGCATCAGATCAGTATATTGGGCTTAACCAGAACTAAACTTTAGCATGTGTGGATGCTTCTCATCAGTTCAAGTATTTTGTTACCTTCTTTTCTTGTAGACAGTGAGTCTCTTGTAGGCAGTAAGCCTCTTGTGAGCAGTGTGCTTGGGCAATGAGCCCTAATTGGCAAGTGCCATTTTGTACCATTCTATTCTTCTAACAGAGAATACAATCTTGGGTTAATCACCCCGTGGTTTTTCCCTTAACTGGGTTTTCCACATCAAAATCATTGTGTCATGTGTACTAATGTTATTTCTATTTCCATGGTAATGCTTGCTTGCATGATTTGATTCTGCACTAATTGTTAAAGAAATACTAAAAGTCAAAATAATTAAGATAATTGATTCACCCCCCTCTCAGTTATCAACAGAAACACCCTAAACCCTATTAGATAACATGGATTCAAGATGATCATAAGGTACTGGTGAGTGCACAATGTTTGGTGAAATTTCATATTGGATTTTATCATGAAGTATTGTGTGATATTATGCCTATGGATGTATGCCATATTTTGTTTGGTAGACCTTGGCAGTATGATAGAAAAACTAAACATGAAGGGAGAAAGAATACATACACTATAACATCAAATGGGAAGAGAATTACCTTGATTCCTTTAGAGGATGATCCTAAGGGTGAAGTATGTGGGAATGATAGAATTTGTTTGGTAGATGGAAGAAAATTTCTGGATGGTTTGAGACATGAGAATATGTGTTATGCTTTGATTCCTAAGAAGCCTGAAACATTAAAGAATGAGACTGAAGAATCAAAACTGAAGGAGATAAGAGAGTTGGTGACAGAGTATGAAGACATCATATCATATAATGTACTAGAAGGATTGCCATCTATAAGGAGTATCAGTCATCACATGGATCTTATACTGGGAGCTAGTTTTCCTAACAAAGCAACACACAGAATGATATCGACAGAGAATGAAGAATTGAATAGGAAGATATAAGAATTGCTAAGGAAAGGTTTTATCAGAGAAAGTTTGAGTCCTTATACAGTACTTGCATTGTTAGCACCTAAGAAGGATGGAGAATGGAGAATGTGTATGGACTCTAGAGCAATAAACAAGATCATAGTTAAGTATAGATTCCCTTTACCTAGGATGGATGATATCATGGATTGTTTAAGTGGGGCAAAATATTTCACAAAGATAGACTTGAAGAGTGGATACCATTAGATCAGAATTAGAGAAGGAGATGAATAGAAGACTGCTTTTAAGACAAATGAAGGATAGTATGAGTGGCTAGTGATGCCTTTTGGATTGACAAATACACTGAGTACTTTCATGAGATTGATGAATGAAATCTTGAAGAAATTATTGGGTAAGTTTGTGATTGTATACTTGGATGACATTCTGATTTTTAGTAAGATAAAATAAAAACACTTGTGACATATTAGACAAATTTTGCAGAGGTTGAGAGAAAAGAAGTTGTTGATAAACATCAAGAAGTGTAGTTTCATGAAAGAAGAATTAGTATATTTGGGATTTGTGATTTCTGCGGAAGGATTGAAGATGGACCCTAAGAAAGTAAGAGCAATTGTTGAATGGCCTACACTGAAGAGCATGGGAGAGGTTAGATCATTTCATGGATTGGCTAGTTTCTACCAGAAGTTCATCAAAAAATTTAGTTCAGTTTGTAACCCTATGACAAAGACAATGAGAGGTGACAGGAAAGAATTTAAGTGGACATCAGGAGCAGATAAAAGTTTTGAACTACTGAAGCAGAAAGTGACGAGCAACTTGTTTTAGAATTACCAAATTTCAATAAGGTATTTCAATTTGATTGCGATGCAAGTGGGAGTACAATTGGAGCAGTGTTAAGTCAAGAAAGTCAACCTATAGCATATTTCAGTGAGAAGTTGAATGATTCAAGGAGAAGATATTCAGTTTATGATCAAGATTTATATGCCATAATTCAAGCCTTGAAGAGGTGGAGACATTATTTGTTGCCTAAGGAGTTTGTGTTGTATACAGATCATCAAGCTTTGCAATATTTGAACAGTCAAGGTAAGTTGAATTAGAGACACATGAGATGGGTGGAGTTCATGCAGAGTTATACTTTTTTGTTGAAGCTTAGCAGTGGAAAATTGAACAAAGTTGCAGATGCCTTGAGTAGGATAAGGAACTTGTTGACAGAGATGAGAGTTGAAGTGTTAGGTTTTGATGAATTGAAGAACAAGTATGAGGGAGACATTGATTTTGTAGAACCTTGGAAAGCATGCAAGGAACCTGTTGTGACAGATAGGAGTAAGTGGTTGGATTATTTCATTCTGGAAGATATGTTGTTCAAAGGAAATCAATTGTGCATACCTAGAAGTTCAATGAGAGATAATCTAATTAAGGAGAATCACAGTGGTGTATTGGCAAGACATTCTGGCATCAACAAGATAGTGGCTTTGGTGAGTGAAAACTACTATTGGGCTTAGATACATAAGGATGTTTAGAGATTTGTGTAAAGTTGTAGAGTTTGTCAAGTTGCAAAAGGGAGTAGTCAGAATACTGGATTGTATAAACCTTTGACAATACTAGAGAGACCTTGGGAAGGCATAAGTAGGGATTTTGTGATAGGATTGCCTAAGACACAAAGGGGACATGATTCTATAGTTGTAGTGGTAGACAAATTTTCAAAGATGGCTCATTTCATACCTTGTAAGAATACAACTAATGCAGTGCATGTAGCAAACCTATTTTTCAAGGAGATTGTGAGATTGCATGGATTACCTAAGAGCATAATTTCAGACAGAGACACCAGATTTCTTGGATATTTTTGGAAGACAATTTGGAAGAAGATGAAGATAGATTTGAAGTTTAGTTCAACTTTTCATCCACAGACTGATGGACAGACAGAGGAAGTGAATAGGAATTTGGGAAACTTGTTGAGATGTTTGGTTAGAGAGAAAGCAGGAAGTTGGGATTTAATTCTTTCACAAGCAAAGTTTGCATATAATAATTCAGTGAATAGGAGTACTGGAAGAATGTCTTTTGAGATTGTTATTGAAATAAATGCTAGAGGAGTTGTAGAGTTGAGATATATCAGTATGGCAGAAAAGAGAAGTGCAGAAGCAGAAGAATTTGTAGTACATATGGAAGCAATGCATAATCAGGTGAAGAAACATTTAGAGAATATGAACAACAAATATAAGGAGCAAGTAGATGAGAAGAGAAGACATAAAGAATTTGAAGTGGGAGATGAAGCGATGGTATACTTGAGAAAAGAGAGATTTCTAGTTGGAACATATAACAAGTTGAAGATGAAGAAGTTTGGACCTTGTAAGATACACAGGAAATTTGATTCAAGAAATGCATATGTAGTGGAATTACTGGGGACATTGGGTATATCACCTATTTTCAATATTGTAGACTTGTATCAGTATCATGAAGTAGAGTTTAGTGATGGCCTTGAAGAGGACTTGAAGAAGAAATTACCACAACAAGCACTGAAGCAGATTGAAGACATTTTGAACAACAAAGTTGGACACAACACTAGAGGAAGACAATACAAAGAATACCATGTGAAGTGGAAAGGCAGACCGGAATAAGATTCATCATGGATTTCTTAGGCTGAGGTGGACCATCTTGGGTCTCCCCTAGCCCCAGCAAAGTGAGCAACTCAATTTTTCAATAACCCCTGATGTCTGATGTAGGAGCATCCCTAGTTCAAGAACAATCTGGCAACAACCAAAAACATTTGCATTTCAGTTTGTTTGTAGTTTAGTTTATTTCCTTTCATTTTCCATTTTAGTTTAGACACTTCAGTCAGTAGCAGTTTCTATATTTTGGTCCACATTCTGCCACAATTATATTTCAGACCTTGCATAGCTAGACTTAGCATCTAGACATGTTCATCTACATCATATTCAGAATTTAGAGCATTTGGATTAGTTACCAAAAAGTTACCACTATCAAAAGATTGACTATTTTCTCATAATAGAGCACCCTGATAGTCTCAGACAATTAGCTAAAAGAGAAGACTTGTAGAGCATTCCTTAGCTTGTGGAGCCTAATGACACATCATTCAATAATATTTGGTTCATGGCTAACCTTCCCCAAGATCCACACATCTTTCCATTCATTTGCGAAGGATTTCTATGCATTTAGGTCTGACCTATCTGTGTACACACGTTACAGCTCTTCATTGGAGTTTGTGATCTTCCTTGGCTGACATAGAGGAATCTTTTGTATTGGAGATTATACATATCAATGTAATAGATCCTTAGGAGGGGGTGATCAAGTTATCAAGTTTAGGATAATAAAAATAGTAGATAGTTTAGATTTTGTACAAATAAGCTTCAAAGCTATATCTTGTGCATATTCTGATATTCTATAATCAGGCCTTTGAGCCCTAATTGTAAGCCTGCATGTTGCTAGCTGATCTATATTTGAATTCTATGTTATATTGAATGACTGAATATGCATTTGTTCTAAATCTTGAGTTGTTTCTGTTGTGTTTACTATAGTTGCACAGTCTGGACAGTTCATTCTATGAACCCTCCTGTCATGACTGTACCACTTCCTCTTGCTTCTCCAGAGCACTGGTGGAACCTATGTCTTCAGAGCTGGTTCACTACCCTTAGAATCTAAATAAATGGTTAGGGTTTCTTTCTCTGCTAACTCTGGAGCTTGAGTGTTTTGTGGATCTAGAGTCTGAGACCTTGGACGAGTAGGAGACTCCAGAGTAGTTCCCTCAACTACTCTTCTTTGTATTCTTCTTCTAATCAGATGTACTTCATCTGACTCATCAGACTCTTCCTCATCCCTTTGATGCCTACTAGACTTAAGTGTTTTTAGAGACCTTTCTATTTTCTCTTTCCACCCTATTTCTTTCCTATGCCTTGTGGCCAGAAGTTTGGGTAGAGGTCGGTGTTATTTCCTCTTCCATGATGACAACTCCCCTTGTTTACTTGGTTGGAGTAGACTCCTCAACTAAGGTTATCTTTCATTTTGTTGAGCAATTCATATCGAAATGTTGCTCTGTAATTGGCTCTTCCAGTTGTTCAGTGGCAGCTAAGGCTTCTCCCAAAACTTTGTTTCCTTTCTTTTTCTTCTCAGTAGTGGGGGGTGAAGTTGGTGTTTCCTCCATTATTTATTTCTTGCCCTTGCCCTTTCCTGTGGCTGGGGAGGAAGTAGAAGGCACTACTTTCTCATCCTGCTGAGTAGAGGAAATCTCTTCTGTACCCTATGCCCTCCTTGGTGTTCTAGCCTGAGATTTATCATCTAAGAATGATTGCCATAAGGCCTCTCCATCATCTTGGGATAGGAAATGGTGTTTTACAATCAAGAAAATGAGGCTGTGGTGTTTCATGGGACCATTCCCCTATTGATTCTTATCTGCTGATGCTACAATAGCAGAATATAGAAAGTTTGGGAGGTTGATGCTAAATTCTAGATGGGCATGCTCATGCCTTAAGAAAATTAGCATCTTCATTGTGGGTCCTAAAACCAAAGAGAATTGACCATCACATGTAAAATATTTCATTAACCACATAGCTAGAGATTTCCATGGTTGTGTGAGTGAGGTCCTAACAATTCCCTTGACTTCATTTTTACTTAAGCGCAACTAGATTTCAGGTTCACCTTCTACTAATTTGTTTTTAATTAAATCAGTGTACAGGGTTTTGAGATGATAGAATCTCTCACCTTGTTCTTGTAGCCCTGAAATATGGCTAATAATGGTGGCTAAGACATTGATTGGGACCCTTCACACTATAGTTTGGTTATTCTTTAAGTGGAACAGGAAATCATATACAATGTCCTCCTGAAATCCTTCAAATTTCTCTAGAAATTCCAACCACCCAATATTTCTTAAGATATCTACTACAACTTGGTCTTGCAACAGTCCTATTACATTTTCAGGTTCTAATTTATTTTTCACCCCCATCTTCCTGTATTATTTCACCCCTTATGAATGAACCTTCCCTTGGCCTTCTTTGTAGTTCCTTTTCTTTGCTCTTTTCCTCTGATCTTTTGGAAGACTGTGGTTGTAAAATCTTAAAGATTACATCTGAGGTTTGGAAAGCTCTGCAATTTCTAAAACTAGGGGCTTGATATCTGTTAATGGCAATTGCTTGGAATACGAGAGGGTTAATCAACTTCAATTAATTTGAATTAATAGCTCATTCATAATCACAAGGAATGATATGACACTCTGGAGTGAGGTCGATAGTGTGGTAATTAAGGTGACATGCATAGGTCAAAAAGGGAAATAATGGCAGGGGTACGTGTCGAAGTAACTACACCTAAAAATAGAAATGACAAGACAAGTAATAATTAACTAACTTGAGTGAATTACCTAGATCAATTTTTGTGATGATGGCCCGATGTACTTGGTTGCAACATCGTGGCTTTGATGAGGTGTGGTGTGACTTGACATGTGTGCAGCCCTCATGTCACTTGGAATGGCATCAACATCATCAATATCATGTGGTCTAAAATCTTTCCTCGTGAGTAGATTTGAAAATGATGTGTTATCAAGTGACATCATGAGGAGTAGCTGGGATGATGCATGTAGGTGGCAGCAACTTCCTTTTTTATTGTAAATAATGTGGCATGCTGACCTCATCGATTTCTCTTTTCAAAAGTAGAGGATGTTTCATGCTGACCTCATCATGTGGTGTCCCCACTTTGATGTCTGGAGAGCTAGGTCCCCCTCCCCATTCTTTGAGATGGTTCCATTATTGTTGAAGCACCGGAGGTGCTCCTAGACTGCTTTGGAGATGTGTTTCAGTGACTCCTGGGTACTTGGTTAGCTTCGAAGATCATTTGCTGAAATCCTGGAAGAAGAAGGGAACCACCATTTACTAGTTTTCAGTTCCCCTTGGTGAGAAAGACAACCATTTACTAGTTTTCCATCTTTCTCTTTTTTTTTCTTCTTTTTTTGAGAAAGGCCGCCATTTGTTGGTTTTCAAGCCTTCTTTTTTTTTTTTGAGAAAGGCTGCCATTTGCTAATTTTCAACCTTTCTAATTTTTTTTATTGTCCTGAAATTTCTTCAACCTGTGGTAGAGGTTGTGACCCTTGTCACCAAGCACAAGTCCTTGGTAAATTCTTCCTTAGTAGCTGGCCTTGTATAGAGATGAATTATGTGGCCATTTACTAAGAATGTGTCTTCACCTCCATCAGTGGGTGCTAGCAAAATTGTTCCATTCTCATAGACTTCCCTTATTTGGTAAGGGCCCATCTAATGAGTTTGTAACTTTCCCTTGAATTCCTTAAACTTAGAATCATATAGGAGAACCCAATCCCCTTGCTGAAATATTCTCTTCTTGATGTATTAGTCATGCCACTATTTCCTTTGATATTGAACAAGTTTTGTTTGTTGTATGGCTTCTATCCTGATTTCATCCAGCTCATTGAGTTGAAGAATCATGTTCTGCTATGCTATAGACAATGGTAGGCCAATATCCAATGAGGTCTTCAGTGTTTACAATTCAAATTCTATTGACAGAATGGGTTTCTTTTCATAAACCAATTCATATGGTGAGAACTCGGTTATTGACTTCCAGGTGGTATTGTAAGCCCAAACTGCTTTAGGTAACCTACTAGCCCAATCCTTTCTATTCATGGCCATTGTTCTTGTTAGGATATTTTTTAGCTCCCTATTAGTCACCTCTACCTACCTATTAGCTTGGGGGTGGGAAGGTGAAGACTTTCTATGTTTAACTTGGTATAGATCTATGAAAGCTTGAATTACCTGAGAAGTGAATTGCAGTCCTTTGTCTGAAACTATGGATCTTAGAGCTCCAAACCTCAAGAAGATTCTATTATAGAGAAAATCAGCAACTTTTTTTCCCTTGCAAACTATAATGCCTAAACTTCTACCCATTTAGTTACATAGTCTGTGAAGACTAAAATGTATTCTTTGCCTGAAGATGGTGGAGAAATTGGTCCCACAAAGTCTAGACCCCATTGCTCAAATGGTTCCAACACTACTTGAGGGTGCAGTGACATTTCTTGGGTAAAGGTTAGTTGACCCACTCTTTGGCACTGATCACACTACTGCACATACCTCTTAGTGTCCTTATGTAGAGAGGTCCAGTAATAACCAGCTCCCAGAATTTTGTGAATGGTTCTTTATGAGGAATAATGTCCACCAGAAGGTTCATCATGACATGATCTTAAGACATCAAAAATTTCATCAACGCTTAAGCACCTACATAAAATAAAGTCAGGACCACATTTAAATAGTAAACCATTTAACCATTTGTAAGATAAACTTTATTTTACCAATCACTTTTTTTGTTTTGAGGTGAAATGAGATGGAAATAGGCCTATAGCTAAGAAATTAGCTATGTCAGCAAACCAAGGTGCAGTAGAGGAAACAACAAAGAGATGTTCATCTGGGAATTTGTCCTCCACTAGTTGGTTTTCTCCACCTATATGTAACCTTGATAGAAAGTCAACAACCAAATTGAATTTCCTTAGGTTGTCAACTATGGTAATGTCAAATTCCTACAATAGTAATAGCCATCTAATTATCCTTGCACCTACTATAGGTTTGTTCATTAAGTATTTGATAGCCTCATGATTAGTATGCACAAATATTTTGTATCCTGTGATATAATGCTTGAATTTGTTAATAGCATATATGACTGCCAAGAATTAATTTTAGGTTGTGGCATAGTTTTTTTTTTTTTTGCTGAAGTAAGGTTCTTACTGATGTAGTAAATGGCACGCATACCTTCTCCCTCTTCTTTCTATCCTAGGACTGCTCCAACGGACTCATTTGAAGCATCAGTTTGTATGTGAAATGGTAAATTCCAATTGGGTCCTCTCAAGATAGATGTGATCGTAAGTTTCTCTTTAATGGTTTCAAATGCTAATTGGCAATCCTCTGTCCATGAGAAGTCAACATCTTTGGTAAGCAGGGAAAACATAGGAGAATCTATTCTGCTGAAATTCTCTATAAATCTCCTATAGTATCCTGCATGACCTAGAAAGCTTCTAACATCTATTTGGTTTTAGGTGAGGGTAATGGTTTTATCACTTCTATTTTATTCTAGTCTACTTTGATCCCTTTTGGTAATATGTGATGTCCAAGTACAATTTCCTCCTCTACCATCATAAAGCATTTTTCATGGCTCAAGGATAGCTAGTTTTTTCCACAACATTGTAGCACCTTATCTAGGTTTGTGAGAGCTTCCTCAAAGGTGTCTCCATACACAATAAAGTCATCCATATAGACTTCCATATACTTATTAGCCAATTCAACAAAAATGGCTAAAATAGCCCTCTAAAATGTAGCTGGAGCATTACATAGTCCAAATGGAAGAACTCTATATGTAAAAGTTCTCCAAGAACAAGTTAAAGTGGTCTTGTCATGGTCCTCTAGTGCTACTTGAATTTGGTTATAACCACTAAATCCATCTAAGAATGAGAAGTACTTTTTCCCTACTAAGTTATCTCGTACTTGATCAATGAATGGTATGGGAAAATGGTCCTTCTTTGTGGCTTTGTTTAGTTCTCTATAGTCAATACACACTCTCCACTTCCCATTTTTTTAGGCACTATGACTAGGGGCAAGACCCACTAACTACCTGAGATAGGGTATATGAACCCTTCTTGCAATAGTTTCTCTATCTTAGTCTTAACAATATCTTTCAGGGTAAGGTTTAATCTCCTCTGGGGTTGTCTGACCGGTTTAACATCCTCAGTGTATATGTGATGAGTACAGATCTCAGGAGAAATGCCCTTCATATCTTGGTATTCCCAAGAAAAATCTATTAAATGGGAGACCAGAAGATTGAGGAGTGCTTCTTCCTATTTTTCTGCTAACTGGGTGTTGATGTTCAATATTTTCCCAAGTAAAATCATGACCTGCTTTGTAATCTGATCCATAGCTATCCCTACCCCATATCTTGGAGTCATAGTATTAAGAGGACAGAAATGTGGAAGTAGTATATGGAATGTGGCCAAGTCTCTATAAAAGGTTTCTCCACAAGGAAAAATGTTTGCAAGGGTACAATGGGTAGCAATGAGGAATTCTCTTCTTGAGTCTTGGGCTAATTCCATTATATCCTTGTCAATAAGAATGTGGGTGATGTATTCTGTTGTGTCATAGTTTATTTCTTCTTCTAACTCACCCAAATGTTCCTTGATGGTAATCATTTCTACTGAGGCACTGTTTCCCATGTTATTAGGCTCATCTACCCACACTTTCCCTAAGTAATGTATTGATGGTTTAGCTAGAGGATATAAAGAGATTTTTTTCAAATCTATCCCATTGGAAATGACCATGTCTCCTATTCTAATATCAATAGATGCTACTATTGTAGCCAGCCATGGTCTTCCTAAGATCAAGGGGTAAGCATTTCTCTGGTTTATGGGTTCTAATATCATAAAGTCTATTGGAAATTCCCATGATTCCACCATGACTGGGACATTAGATAACACTTGTTTTGGAATAGCTACTGACTAGTTAGCCAATTAGAGGATTGTAGATGTGGCTTGGACACCTGTCAGACATAATTTGTCCAGGGTGTGCACTATCATTACATTTATTGCTGCCCCCAAATCAACCAAAACATTGGATATTTCTACCCCTACAATATAGACAGTTATGATAGGGTTCCCAACATCTCCATATTTTTGAAGGAGCATCTCTCCCACAAGAAGGTCCACTACTTTCCCTTCCACCTAAATGGTGGGAGGGAAGTTTTTCTTCCTGTCCTAGGTTTTAACACAATGTTGTTTGATGAATTGGTTTAGTTTAGGCACATCCCTGATTTCTTGTAGGAGTAGAATTTTAATATTCAACTATTTGATTTCTTGCAGAAGTTTTAATTCCATGGTAGATTGGACTTGTGTTTGTGGGATGATTTTCTGAGGGACATGTTGTTTGAGCCAGTGTGGGTAAGGTGTTGGTTTTTCTATCTCCAGAGTAGCACCAAAGTTCTTCATAGAAGTTGCTCTAGAGGTGTTCTTCAAAGTTGTTCCTTTAGGAGGAACTCTGGAGTTACCTAAGGGCTATTTTTCTAGCACAGTTTTGATAGTAATCTCATCCTAAGGTTGAGTGGATGGATTTTTAGGTTCCACATCATTGGTTACTTCAACTATAAGTGGGGGAGATGGTCTTGGAAGTGCTTTCCCAGAACATAGCTAGAGATTGTTGAGATAAATAGCATTGACACCAACCATATTTTCTTGCTCTATCATGTAAATAGTTGCTCCCTGTTTATTTCATGGATTTGTTATAGGTTGGGTTGGTAAAGGTGGCTAACTAACTAGTTCATTTTGTGACTGTCCCTATGTGTTGGGGTATCTAGTTAGTAGTGCTTGTTGCTGAGGTTGGAAACATCTAGGTTGTCCTTTGTATTGTTGATTATAACCTTGTTGAGGACCCCACTGAAGCTACATGTTTTACGATCCAAATTGTTGTGGGAACTGTTGTGGCCATTCTTGATTTCCCTAGGGCTAGTTTTGCCAATGCTAGTTCTACCATTGTTGGTGTGACCAATCTTATGGTCACCAAGGGGAAATGTTCTAAGGCCCCTGCCATGTTGGATTCCATTGATTATTCCCCCAGTTTGAAGGACCCCTATAGGAAGCCTAATTTGGGTACTGATTATAAGGGAAATTGCCAGTTTGTTTTTGTCCTACGTAATTCAACTCCTCTTCTATTATGACAATTTGCTTAGTCAATCTTTTTAAGTCTAGGAGTTGATCACACTAACTAGTAGGGTGCTCCCTATCACAAATTTGGCATATTTCTAATTTTTCTAGAGGGAATTCTCTCAACGAGTGTTTTTTCCTACATCTAGGATTCTACTTTGTTCATTTGTTCTAGTCTTTGCCTGAATCCCATCTAATGTGGTATTTAGTTGGACCAGAATATCCATCTTAAGATTTGCAATCTCCTCCATTAACTTTCCTATTTCATTCTTCCCTTCAAAAGATCTGGGTTTTCTCACTCCATTTTGGGTTCTAGAATAGTTTCTACAGAGTTCTTCTATAGCAGGCATATCCATTTTGTTAATGTTCCCTCTCCCCATTAGATCTAGTGCATGTTTTGATTCTCTTTCTAATCCTTTTATAAATAGTGTTCTAGTCAAGGGGTGAGCCATAGGATTGCCATACCTCCTCAAGGATAAATTGAACCTATCCAAATAGTCCTCTAAGATTTCATCATCTCTTTGTTTAATTTTGAACAACTCCTCCTTTTTATCACTAACCCTACAATAATCCTAGTATTTTCCTAGGAATTTAGTTTCTATTTGATCCTAAGAGCGAATAGAGTCTAGGGTTAAGCCCATGAACCATCTCATCACAGAATCTTTCAAGGTTGATGGGAACAATTTGAGTTTTTGATTATCTGATCCATAGTCATAGGTCTAGCATACAACTTTAAACTCAAATAGAAATTGATCTGGATCTTTAGAAGAAAACCCCTCATGTTTGGCAGGTTTGCAGGTGAGATGTTCTTCATCGGGGCATTATCTCCATGAGCAAGGACAATAGGGTATGAGAAGGTCCTAGGAGCTTGATCATCTTCCTAATCATGATTATCATCCATCTCTGGTGTTTCTTCTCTTTGAGATTCAGTATGGGGTTCTGAAGAAGTGGATTCAGGTAATTAATCTACCTGGTATCTTTCTTGCAATTCTTGGATATACTCAGAGAGTGAAGGACTTTGAGGATTTGATGGAATGTCAAGTTGGGGTGTAGCTTCCAAGGTAGGTTCTAAGTGTTCCTCTTCAACAAGATCTTTTGCCACCCTACTACTTTCTCCTATAGTTTACTACTGGGGTGTTCATTTTATGTATCTACATTTTGAATCCGTAGGTCTAACCATATAGATTCAATTTAACCTAAAAAGGATTGCTAACTAAGTTTTCCTCATTAATGCAAGAGTCCCTAGTAGCGGCGCCAAAAATGACAAGGGTCGTTGGTCCTTGGCATTTAATCATGTTTTTCATATGTCAAATCCAGGGTTGTGTCCTAGGCTATCTACAAGAAGGGATTCTATAGTTACCAGTCCACTAACTTCTACTAGTCTAATTATTTCAAAGATTAATACTGCTAACTTGTTTGCTGTGAAAGGAAATTCTAAAAACACTAAAACAATGCTGAAATAGTAAATTACTAAAATTGACCTATTCTAATCCACACAACTAAAAATATGCATTTACTAGAAACAACTATTAAACAAAAAGAAATCCATCTTTATGAAAACAATAAACTATCTTCCTATTAGAATCTAAAACAAAACAATGAAACAAATAGATACTAGCCTCTTGTCTTGATGGCAGGAGTGGGCCCTTGCTCCTCACCTTAGGGACTAAAGACTAAAGAAAAAACTTAGTACAGAAATATAATAACACTATAAAGTGCAGAAATCTCATGTACTAAAAATAGTATTCCAAAAAGAAATGCTTATTCCAAATATGGAAAGTGAAACATTTTATTCATTAAAATATTCATAATTGCACAAATAGCAAGTTTCCATTAATGCAGTACAAATTCCATACAGTAGGAAGTGTTACATTTCCAATTACATACACCAATCAGGGTGTTACAATAAATTTGTTTCAATGTTACAAGTAGAGATATTGCATCAATACATCAATGAAAGTAATTTTAAATTTTACAAATTGGCTATGCAAGCCATACAAGAGTAATACAATGAAATAAATATCCACAATGAATCATATAGCATAAGAATCTCTGATCTCGACCGCCATGACCCCACTGGTCTTCCGCAAGCTGAGGCCAAGAGTGTCATTAAGCTGCTTTTTCTACCCAACCATGAAGTACTGGACTTCCCCGGGTTTCTTCCTAACTCAAAGAAAACATCGACCTTGTATGAGGAGCCTAGCAACTTGGAATGGTAAAGGCAGGAGGGAATCTCTCGATGCGTGCCTGATCCCTGTATGCATTCTTAATCTAGAATGACATAACTATTACATGCAGGATGTGGCAGAGACATATATAAAATAAATCTAGGCTTTTTCTAATCCATCTATTTCAATGGTATAGTAGCTTGGCCAAGCAATAATAAAACAAGTGGTAATTTAGAAAAAGTAAATTACCGTCTCTAGGAGCCCACATTCAGCATCCTATCCTGGAAGGAAAATTAACTCTCCAAATATAAATACACCATTTATACAAAAAGAATAAAACATTCCCATAGTTTAAAATAATGAATTGTCTAAGATTAAGTATTCATCATCAAAATGTCCATTTCAGAAAAAAAAATAAAGTTTACATCAACCAATTCACTACTCTGGTTTGCATGTTGTCTATGTTTCCAATTTCGGTGGTTTATATTGATCTTTCATGAAAAGAGGTTTTTTAGTTTGATATAGAATAACTATTTGAAAAAAACCAAAGATTGAATCTATGAGTTTACTTTAATGCCGGTTCATTTCATTTCAGTGGCTTTTGTCAAATTCCACAGGTAAATGTTGGTCAAGTATATTCACAATAAAACATGCTTTTATACAAAATCTAATATAAGGAATTTTCAATCATTAAAATATATTTAATAAATCTCCTTGTAAGGATTACAACACTGTCCAATTCTTATATATACAGTAAAATTTATATACTACAAACTTATTTTATGCTTGTTTATATATATATATATATGAGAAATCATGCATGAATATCAAATATATCAATAATACCCAATAACTCAATGAAATAAGAAACAAAGGAGTTTAAACAAATAAAGAACTCAAACCTTGCAAACCTCTTTACTTCATGGCTTCCATTGGTCGCCTATCTCAAATGATCTTGTGTATGAATATGGCCCTCAGAAGGTGCACTTCCTTGCTATTTTCCAAGATGTCAAGTGGGAATGGATATGATAGATTTGCAATGAAGAGATTCTTCAACACAATGGCAATGATAATATATATATGTTACGGGAAATCATGCATGAATATCAAATATATCAATAATACCCAATAACTCAATGAAATAAGAAACAAAGGAGATTAAACAAACAAAGAACTCAAACCTTGCAAACCTCTTTACTTCATGGCTTCCATTGGTTGCCTATCTCAAATGATCTTGTGTATGAATATGGCCCTCAGAAGGTGCACTTCCTTGATATTTTCCAAGATGTCAAGTGGGAATGGCTATGATAGATTTGCAATGAAGAGATTCTTCAACACAATGGCAATGATAAAAGTGTGATCGCAAGCAATGGAATGACTTGGGTGCCAAAGACATGCTGTAATTCCTGTAGAGTAAGTTTACTAAAAGCTTGGATGATAGAAATGGAGGAATAGGGTTCAATTTATAGACTTAAGAGAGAAGATCAACGGTATAGAAAGAACAAGAAGATCAATGGTATAGAAGACTTGAGAGGATGTGCGCGAATAGAAAGAAGACAAGTGTCACACAAAAGCTATTTTGCTTCAGTTAACTACTTTCTTTTACAAAGATAAGATTTTCTTTCATAAATTAGAATGCTTTTTTCTAATTTAAGAGTTGTTGATAAAAACAAGGTTGATTGAGCCAGATAACTCAACTTGTGATTTCCTTTTGCATGATTTGAGAGAAATTAAATAATAAATTATCTAATTTTGTGTGCATGAAGAAGAAGACTTATTTTTAGAAGATTTAGAAGATATTAGAAGAGGTAATTAAATAATTTGATATTTAATTAATTTAGAGGAATATGAATTGAATAAATAAATTGATTTATTTATTGATAGAGGAGATAGAATGAAATAAATATTAAGAATATTTATTTAGACAGAGTCATGTCATTTTTAGGTGTATACATTTTGCCCCTCTTTGATGCATTGTGTTTTATCATGTTGTTTCAAAGAATAGAATTTTTCTGATAATGATACATGCCCCAGTTTGCCCCTGGTATAGGTTTAACAATAGTAGGATGTCCCCTCGGGAGATAGGATGGGAAGAAGGCAAAAGGACATGAGACGGACAATCTCACGATGAAGAAGGTGAAACAATTAGGTTGGGGTGAAGAAAATTTGTTGAAGAAAGAGTTGAATGATACGTGATGCAAGATAAAATGATAACACACATAAGCAAGTAAGAAAGCATGCACAAATGATACAAGAACAAACAAGGTATTGCCCCTATCAAGCGGTAAACCAATGATTAATTGACAATGATAGATGATAGTGTTGTCATGGCGGGGAATGATAGATCCCTAGAGCAACATGAAAGATAGTGCTGTAATGGGGAACGATAGATCCCTAGAGCAACACGAAAGATTGTGTTGTCATGGTGGGGAATGATAGGTCCCTAGAGCAACACAATAGGTGTGGGAAAGATATATCCCACTGATACTTATGAATGATTGAGTTGGTTTATGACCAGACAAGGATGAAGACCACTGAGTGTGATTGGATCAATTGACAAGATTGACTTGACTTGATCAGTATGGATTAAGGAAGGATCACTACTTGAACTGACTAGATTGGGATGAGAGATACAATGAGAGATAGAAATTTGATTGATAGAAGAAAGACTTGTTAGAAGGACTCACAAGCTTTTATTTGTAAACATTGATACTCTCAATAGAATTTTTATTGCATGGGATATGGATGCTTTTTGGATGTGAATGGTTTTGCTATCTTGATATTGCAAGTATTTTGAAGTACTTATTTCATCATTGAGCAATTTTTTTTGTTATTTTTTCCGTTTGTTGTAAGTTAATACAAGCATCTAGGTATAATTAATCTGAGATGACCTAAGTATTGCTTACATGGATTTTGATTTAGAAAGTTGATACAAGCATCTAGGTATAATTAAACTAAGATGACATGAGTATTTCTTGCATCTCAACAGATAAGGATTTCCCCCTTTCATGTTAGACCTCTGATGTCCTTGATGATCTTTTTGCTGATCGTGTCGTTAGACAAGGCTTCACATTACTAAAGATTGATCCACAAACAACAAACAAAGAAAATAATCATGCCCCCATCATAGCATCTCTAGATTTTGGCATCCTCGAGTAGCGTAGATACACATGATAACAAAAATCAAGACGCTGTAACTTAATCTGATCACAAACACAAAAAATTCTTGCATTAGATGTGTTTTCTTGCCATAATTTAGATAGGATCATTGAGAGTGCTTTAGGTACTTGTTTGCTTTGCTTTGGATAAGTTGAGGTCTTGCATCAAAACTTCTACTTTGGAAGTAGGTTTTTACTATGCTTGCATGCCTAGTAAAAGGTATCACAATCCTTATTGGCAAAACAGACCCTAAGGGACTGACCTAGTGCCTCGGGGGCACATTGACAATGGCCTTACCTACATGATGACACAAAGGCAATGTAGTTTGGGACTTGGACTTAGATGCAAATGGACTAGAGGATAGATGACAAGATATGGGATGGATGGAAAGCCTTGGGGGTGCATTGATAATGGCCTTGCCTATGTGATGACGTAGAGGTAGCATAGTTCGGGGTGACCCTATGATACTGACGATGAATGCTAAGATACCCCGATGCTTCTGGGATTTTTTCAGATAGCCTAAGTGATAGATACCGATGACAAGGGAACACCATGGATAGGTAAACATATGGGTGATAGTATATAGAAGGAATGCACACAGAAAACAGAAAAGATGTGATCACCAAGGGCTAAGTCACATAGGAATAACATTCCCCATTATAAGTAGGACACTTAGGATTTTTCATGACAATGCTTATGACGACAGGAGGATGAGAGGATAATGAAGGATTTGTGTGTTTTAGAGCGATAAGGTATATCAAGAGTTTTTCCAAATCATGTTTTGACAATTTGTCCCCAATCTTTATCAAGATCAAAAGAGGAAGGGGGCACGAAAGGGCTCAATATGATAGGTATATGCAGGATATGGATGATAGGAGGGTATGGTAAGATAGGATTGAAAATGATAGGGTCAATGAGACAATGCACTCCCAAGGGTAAATGACATGGAAGACCAACCTACACATGATGCCTATTTGCCAGGTTTTCATCATGGTACTTATCCAAGGCGCCTGTTTACTAGGTTTTCACCATTGGACAAAAGGATTTTTCTTTACTTTTTTTATTTTTCCTTTTTTTTTCTGAATATTTGGATAGGAGAAGGTGGATATGGAATGAGAAGGCCTCAAGTGCCTATCTCCAAGAAGGTAATAGTGTCCTGCTAGGTGGATGTTGTCGTACGGACTATGTCAAGTGTTCCCATAGATGTTGGTAGGGGATTGTACGAAAGTGAGATGGAGAAGGTAGATAGTGGATTATGGAGAGTGTGATAGTGGATGATGATGCAGAATACGGAGGACTTATGCAAGGATGGAGGGAAGGCTTATGCAAAAGCATGGACCATAGGAATAGGATGGAGAAGATATATAGGATAATAGTGGAAGGAAGGGGAGATGGAGGTATGTGGAAGTGTCGCGGGATGGAAGGGAATCATGACCAACGATTGCTCATACCATGATAAACATTGAAGCTTATGATGGGAAGGTGGTATAGGAAATAATGGGGAGTTTTTCTTGGTGGATGAATGATGTAGGCATTTAGGGACCCACATAGACTTAGTCTACTGCTGATTTTTGCTTGTCATGTGGGATGGAAGGATTTGAGAACTTTGGATGGAAGAGGAGAAAGTGGGTGATTTGGATGTTTGAGAGGTGAACACCTCATTTAAATTGATGGATTTTTGCTTAGGTACCCAAAGCATTTTGCTTGTAGACGTTACCTATGAAGGTATGGGCTTGGGCATGTGCAGTTTCTAAGGTAATTACTTGTTGCTTGGGGACCCACACTTTTTTTAGTTTTGCTTTGAGGTGTGTGGGTGTATGCAGCTTTTGAGATGGGTATTTCTTTGACTCTTGGATTTTGTATCCTAGGTCATGAGGACTCTTAGGATTTTTTACTTTATAGGTACAGGCATCCAAAATTTTTCTATTGAATTCCCTTGAGATGGTGGAAGTGGAGTTGGTGGAAGTTCTTTGTTTAGACAACATGTGCACTTGTTGGCCATGATTAGGATATTTAGAGGATTTATAGATGGATTGATAAGGTGTTGGAAGAAGTGGTGGTAAAATGCATGGAGGGATATTAGGATTTGGAAGTAACAGAGGTAAATTGGATGATGGAAGGTGTATGGTCACATGCTTTTGGGATGTGTATGATAAGGGAGGTGGAATGGCGACATATGTTTTGGGGATATGGTAGGGTTTGTGATGGGAAATGGTAGATTTAGAAGGTGTGGAGGAAGTACCAACATATTGAGATTGTTCACCTTGGGGTATGTATCCAAGGCCGTAGGAGCGAGGAGGAACATGGACATGGACGGGCTCCAAAATACCTTGTTCATGAAGGCCTAAGCCTTTACCTTGATAGTTCATATGTTGGAACATGCAGCGGACAATGGGATTTGGTGTGCTTTGGATACTAGTAGCAATCTTCTTATTTGATGGAGAAGGTGAGATAGAGGATAATGGTTGTTGGTGTTCTAAGGAGGACCACTCATGAATGAAGGTGGTAAGACCAAGGATATATGGTGGGGGATTTGCAGCATGGTTGATAATGGATGGCAAAGGATCATTACGATCTTGATTCTCATAATGCTTAGTAGGATCCAAGTTATTGGTTTGATCATCTATGTGCACTTGGGAGGCAAGTGTCTCATCAAGGGAGGTGGAAGTTGTTGGATCATAGATAGGACTAGAGGGAAGATGGATAGATGGGGTGATAAGGTCATAACCATGGAATGCATAAAGTTGGCTAAGAGGATCGTCATGGTTTGTTTGATCATAGATAGGCTCTTGATCGTAGATGGGATCTTGATCATAGATAGGATTAAGCATTATGGGATCAATGTTCTCATGCATAGGTTCATCAACGATAATATCTTGATCATAGAAAATATAAAGGTTATGGATGGATTAGAATTGGATCTCTTTCTCATGTATAGGACCAAGTTGCTCATGGATAACTTCTTCAGAGGTAATATCTTGGTTGTAGAAAAGATAAATGTTCTGGATGGGTTGGAATTGGATCTCTTTCTCATGTATATGATCATAGAAAAGATAAAGGTTATGGATGGGTTGGATGGGGGTGCTTTGATCTTGATTTAGACAAAGGTTTGATGTTTCCACATGTTCTAAAGTGTGCTCTTGACATAACTCTTGATGTGCTTGAATTGAAGTGGAGGTAGAGGACTCTTGGATAGGCTCTTGGTCAACAACATGAAGGTACGATGGACCTTGACTTTGGTTCATGGTGGGATGTTGTTTAATAAGTTCAAGGAGTTGTGGATTACATGATGAGGTTGGAGCAATGGACATGTTTGAAGGTTCTTTGGATACGGTTGATTCCTTGCTAATAGCCATTGGATCACATCCTTCATCAGTGCATGGGTAGATGGACAATACAACAGATGGAGAATAATGGTAGATGGCTTAGGATTATGAGGAGGGTTATTCGTGCTAGAAGGGAAAGGAATTAACTGAGTGGATTTGGATTTCTCCATAGCTTTTCTTTTGCTGCATAAATTTGGAAAAAGTCTTTGGAAAAAATCATTCGAGGATTCTTTGGTTGTTGGATTAGAGCTTGGGGAACTTGATGTCGGTGTTGGTGTAAGACTGCTATGCTTTGGGCTATGCCTTCTAGGGAATGGTGAAGGAGGACTAGTGGAGGGATTGTTACATGATTTCCAACTTGAGATGGTGCTTCCCTTGTCAAGAGTATCATTAAGATGGGAAAAGAATGAATGATCTTGGTGCGAGGCGTAGCTAGTACTGGTATGCTCATGTTGAGAGGGATTTGGTATGCATAGATAATCTATTTCCCTATATTTGTTAGAATTGGGCACATTAAAAAAAGAATGGGAATGTATTTTGGCCAAGCTTTTATCAGATGGATAAGGGGATATGTCCTCTAGCAGATATTGATTCGTGGAAGATCCAGTTTGCAAGACTACCAGTTATTATTCTAGGACTCAAATTTCTTGAGCAAGTGCTTCTAATTGGTTTGTCATATCCTTAGAAAACTGAAACAAGACCAAAATGGGTACTCAAAAAGGCTAAAAATTTTCTCTCAAAAGATGTGGAAATCCTCACTATTGTGGATGTGCAGCAACAAAAGCACTGAAACAGAAGGTATATGCATAGTAGGTCGAGATAAATGCACAGTTCTGGTGAAGGATAAAAAGCATAGTAGCAGATGATAAATGCGTAGGAAGTCTATGCAAATGCACTATAGGTCGAAATGGATGCATAGCTCTACATGACAAATGCACAATTCTATTTTTTTTACTACTTTTGCATAGTTTTTGACATGTTTTTTGATGTTTTTGCCTTCTTGGCTACAAGTTGGTCATTTTTCTCTAATTTTCTCAATTATGGCAAGAAGACACAGCAAACACAAAGAATATTTTCATGGTTTTTTTGATCTTTTTTTTTTGTAATTTTTGGACTCTTTTTGACTCAAAAAGCAAGTACAAATCCTAGGCTGGCTGGGACAATATAAACCAAATTCTCACTATTTCTAGATGAGGCATCTTCGGGAGGTGATAATCGCCCTTCCTTACATCGGCTTATAGGGGTTTTTGGCTACTTAAAACAAGGGATGATTAGTAAGTGCAACCGTTCGAGTGGTTATACATGTGACAACACTACTCTCCATTATGGAGTCTCCCAGCCTTCAAGGGTTGCGCATTGGAGGGTTTTGGGGGAGGTTGACTGTCGGTATAACACAACTTTACTCATTGTTTGAAGCTTTTGCTCCAAACACAATTTATTTCTAGTGGCTTGGCAGAGGTTGGATTTATCTTGTTAGCACTTAAGGTCATTCCCACTTGGACAGATGAATATCCAAGGGTAGGCCTCTCTAAAGGTTTAACAGATGCGAAATGATATGTCTGGCATTTTGGTCACCCAAGATAGGGGAGAGCTTAGGCCTAGTATAATTCCAAAAACACGAAAGACAGTGGTTCTTTTCCACTAATTAAAATGAAAAAGACTAAATGAGCTAGCTACTTGGGCACACACGCAATTTGTTAACTTTGAAAGCAAGATAGCAATGGTTCAATTTTATCCTCCTAGCATTGGGACTAAATTCAAGTTGTTGATGCGACAAGATTAAGTTACTCCCTTCCTAGTTAGATCTAGATGTGATTTTGCATGAACAATTCGATTACTTCCTTGCTAATTAGATCTATGATGTGTTAACAATGCAGCTAGAATGTTTAAACCAGCCCCTAACCTGCAAGTAGATTAGAGAAAATGCCTGCAAAAAGTGTAAATGTTAGCTAAATCACAAGAAAACCCAAAAGTCATTGTCAAAATCAGATGTGCAGGTACAGAGGTTAGATGCGTAGCTGTTACAAAAGCATTGAGACAGAGGTCAAAAGCATGGAAACAAAGAGTATATGCGTAGTTTCAGTAAATATGTCATATCAGAACATAGATGTGCAACTTCATGAGGTAAATGTGCTGAAAGATTAGATGCACCAGAACAGAGCTTAGATGCATGTTAGAATTGATCAGATGCACCAAATCCTTCTGTGTCGAGACCTTAGCACAAAAAATTTAGTTTTTGGATTAAATTGGGGCAAGGCCCTACGGTGGACACCAAAAATATTATAGGAAATCATGCATGAATATCAAATATATCAATAATACCCAACAAATCAATGAAATAAGAAACAAAGGAGATTAAACAAACAAAGAACTCAAACCTTGCAAACCTCTATTATTTGTGGCTTCCATTGGTCACCTATCTCAAATGATCTTGTGTATGAATATGGCCCTCAGAAGGTGCACTTCCTTGCTATTTTCCAAGATGTCAAGTGGGAATGGCTATGATAGATTTACAATGAAGAGATTCTTCAACACAATGGTAATGATAAAAGGGAGATCGCAAGCAATGGAATGACTTGGGTGCCAAACGCGCGCCGTAATTCCTACAGAGTAAGTTTACTAAAAGCTTGGATGATAGAAATGGAGGAATAGGGTTCAATTTATAGACTTGAGAGAGAAGATCAACAGTATAGAAAGAACAAGAAGATCAACGGTATAGAAGACTTGAGAGGATGTGCGCGAATAGAAAGAAGACAAGTGTCACACAAAAGTTTCTTTGCTTCAGTTAACTGCTTTCTTTTATAAAGATAAGATTTGCTTTCATAAATTAGAATGTTTTTTTCTAATTTAAGAGTTGTTGATAAAAACAAGGTTGATTGAGTCAGGTAACTCAACTTGCAATTTCCTTTTGCATGATTTGAGAGAAATTAAATAATAAATTATTTAATTTTGTGTGCATGAAGAAGAAGACTTATTTTTAGAAGATTTAGAAATAATTAGAAGAGGTAATTAAATAATTTGATATTTAATTAATTTAGAGGAATATGAATCAAATAAATAAATTGATTTATTTATTGATACAGGAAATAGAATGAAATAAATATTAAGAATATTTATTTAGATAGAGTCTTGTCATTTTTAGGTGTATACAATATATCTATATATATATATATATCACATTATGCATATCTACCTGTAATACTACAAATAATGAATATACAAAAATTTGGTTTACAACAGTAAATGCCTAACTGTAAGTTACAACGATCTATATATATATATATATATATATATATATATATATAGAGAGAGAGAGAGAGAGAGAGAGAGAGAGAGAACATTGGTGAACAAGTTCTAGCGTAATGGAATCAGCAAATGGCAAAAATTGTTTAGTTTACAAACATCATATATAACACATCCGTCAATATTCATAATAGACATCGAATATATATCGCTTTGAGCATAAAGCTCTATGCGAATTGAAGTTTGCAAACATAGTTTAAGTTTATATGGCTGGCAACCTCATCATGGGTGGTGTAGTCCCCTTTGGGGACTGCAACCTCCATGATGAGGTCGCCCCCACAAGCAGCGACTCTGCCACGACTTCATGCCATTCAAAGTAAAATTTCAATATTAAATTTTATATGCACAATTCCAATCTCTAAATTAGAATTTCCTAGAGTATTGTTCACCATTATAATATTACTTAAGACTAAAATTTATATATAAATAATGTATACACAATTAAAAAAAGAGTACAATAGTATATATTTATATTACACCATATATATAATACAGTTCAGATGTATACACAGTAACATAAAATAAAGATAATAATACAATAACTTACAGTATATAAAATTCATAAAAGCATAACATATATAATATTTATGGTGTCTAATAAACCCCTTTACTAGTAATTCAGTAACAGTTGTAAATGATATTAGATTTTTAATAAGAGTACAGATACATACATATATGTAACATTCCATTATATAGTTTATAAAGATATATGACAGTAATTGATAAATATTTTATCACTGAATACACAAATTTGTACATAGTTTTAAGATATTTATATTGATAATAACAATCAATTTCTAATTTATTTCCACAAAGCAACAGAGGATGTCCAAACAAACATTTAATCACACAAATTTAGAATAGGAAATATGGATTTGCATAAAAAGATGTGTAACGTTTTCCTGTAGTTAAATCTTTCACTGTTCTCCTTTGTTTTTTGAATGCTCCCCTTTTGTCCAAGTTTGAAATTTTCTTCTGTGCTCTCTTCTTCAAAATGAATGTTGTATAGAATAATTTCTGTGTCTATTTTTGCTTTTTAGATTAAGAGTTGTGAATGAATGTTGTTGTGAGAATGATAATTCCTTCTCTTTGTATTATTTCCTTACTCTTTTCTTCTTTTTTTTTTTCTATTTTCTATTTTTCTATTTTTTTTTGTATATTATTTCCTAAATTTAAGTCTTCTTTTTTTATTTTTCTATTTTTCTATTGTGTTCTTTCACATTGTTTTATTTTCTAAATCATGCTTTCTTTTATCAAAAACTAATATTAAATAATAAACATGATTTATTAGCTTGCATCAAAACTATCTATAAGACAATTAATAATAATAATTTCATTCTTCAAATAAAATCAAGAAATAATTTAAAACTATTTATTCTATTTTTCTATGAGCATTTAATTTTAACCACCAATGAATTAAATAATCAACTATAAAATAAGAAGCAATATAATGCAATTCAAAGTGTTGAGTGTGTGAGAGAGACCCCTCCATCCTAACCCTATTAGGTTGCTAACCTCCTCTACCTTAACCACACCCTTGTCTTCAACAACCTGCAACTCATGAAAACTTAGATTTCCCATTAATAGGTTAGTGTCCAAATAGCCGAAGCACTATAATTTATCATTCCAAAATAATATGTTCTATCATGAATAAAATAATATTCATTACATTTCATCTTGTCCATAATAAAATAATCATTTACTTATTTCATCTTTCAAAATAACATAATATTTATTCAACCACACAATTATCCATAAATCAGTTCCACATAAAGTAAGTTCAGAAAGCATCAAAGTCTAAGATGTGACATCCTTCCCCACTTGGAAGAGAAATCATCTCGATGTCTTATTACAAAACATCTACATAAAAAGTCTTATACAACTAGTATCAATAATATAATAAAAGTCATCATATGTAGAAATAAAAGTATGTTAAAATCTAAGATGCGGGAATGACCTATCAATATCCTTCGCTTTCTCCCAAGTGGCACTATCCACCGAATACTAGTCCCACTGGACCCTATACTGCACAACATTATGGTTCCACAACTTAATGTTGGGCCACTCCAAAATCTTGGTGGGTTCCATTAGTACCACCCCTAGATCTTGAACCTGCAATGCACACCAGCCAAGAATATGAGAAGCAGTTAGATGGTATGGCTTAAGCATAGAAACATGAAGACATTATGTATATGGGATAGAGCCAGTGGTAGAGCAAGCCTATATGCAACTAGGTTGATAACTTCCAAGACATCAAATGGCCCAACATATCTAGGGACAAGCTTAGACCCCTTTCCAAAAGTAATTAAACTCTTCTGCGGTCAAACCCTCAAGAAGACCTTATCTCCCACTAAGAACTGTCTAAAGGTGTTGTTCCTATTTGCAAAGCTCTTCTGATGATCTGAAGCCTGCTTCAACTTTTCCTTAATTAGCTTCATCTGATCCTCCATCTCTCTCAACATCTCTACCCTAATGACAATCCTATCTTCCACCTTATCCTAGCTGATAGGTGTATGAAATTTATAGCCATACAAAGCCTCAAAAGGTGCCATTCCTAGAGAGGCATGATATGAGTTATTGTAAGCAAATTCCACTAAAGGTAGGTACTCCTCCCATTTATGCTACTGATCCATGTAGTACATTCTAAGGGGATCCTCCACTACCTGATTCACCCTCTTTGTTTGACCATCAGTCTGAGGATGATAAGATGAACTAAAGTTCAATTTTGTTCCCAAAGAATCATACAATGTAGTCCAAAAGCTAGAGGTCATTCGAGTGTTGTGATCAAAGATGATCATTTCAGGAATTCCGTGCAATCAAAAAATCTCCTGCACAAACTTTTTGGCTAAAACCAATGATCCATCCTTAAGATTCCAAGGAATGAAGTGAGCTAACTTCATCAATTTATCAACAACAACCAAGATGACATCATGTCAGGTCTTGGTCATAGACAAACCCTAAATGAAATCCATAGTGATTACCTACCATTTATATTTCGACACTCTATGTGGGTATAGAAGTCCCACTGGATGTACATGCTCAGCCTTAACTCACTGGCATTCTAAACATCGGGCTACAAAAGTAGTAACATCATTCCTAAGTCCTAGACATAAATATAATGGTCTGAGTCCCTTTATCATTTTTGTTACATCGAGGTGCCCTGAATAAGGTGCATTGTGAAATTCTTCTAGTGCTAAATCTCTCAACCCTACTAAATTAGGAACATACATCTATCCCCGGTATCTTAAGAGTCCATCAGACTCAAACATGTATCCATCAAATCTATGATTCGAAGGATCTTGATCTAGGGCTTGTTTCACCCTATCATAATGCTCATCTCCTGACAATGCCTAAATCACCTGTTGTCTAAAATTTGATTTTACACTGATCATAGCTGCAAGATGTCTCCTCTTGCTTAGGGCATCTGCAACTCTATTTTCTTTTCCTTTTATATACTCAATGCTAAAATCATACTCGCTCAAAAACTCCAACCATCGTCTATATCGAGCATTCAAATTGGGCTGAGTGAATATGTACTATAGTCTCAAATGATCTATTTTCAGCTCAAATGGCTTCCCCAAAAGATAGTGCCTCCACTTTTGAAGGGCATGCACTATGGCAGCCAACTCCAAATCATGTGACCTGCATAGTTTAGTTCATGCTGCTTCAATTTTCTAGATTTGTATGCTACCACCTATTCGTCCTACATAAGAACTACTCCTACACCTTCCCCTAAAGCATATGTTATCATTGTGAAGCACCCATTTGGATCTGACACAATCAGGATAGGTGCAGAAGTAAGTTTCTCCTTTAAAAGTTGAAAGGCCTACTCACACTTATCACTCCATTCAAATTTCTTTCCCTTTCTTTGGAGTGCAATGATGGGTGCTGCAATTGTTGAGAATCCCTTGACAAATTTTCTATAATAGCCGGCAAGCCCCATAAAGCTCTTGACTTCTAATACATTCTGTGGCGCTAGCCACTCCATGATTGCCTTGATCTTATCTAGGTCCACTACTATCCCCACAGCTGAAATAACATGCCCCAAATAGTGTACCTTAGTCTAGTAGAAAGTACATTTTGACATCTTCCCATAAAGCTTATGATCCCTCAAATGCTGCAAAACTATTCGTAGGTGTTTGTCATGCTCTTTTTTTGATTTGGAGTATATCAAGATATCATCCAAAAAAACCAATACAAAGTCATCCAGGCAGTCTTGAAAGACACTGTTCATCAAATTCATAAAAGTTGTTGGGGCATTGGTTAGCCCAAACAGTAACACCATGAACTCATAATTCTATATCTAGTCCTGAATGTAGTCTTAGAAATATCTTCATCTTTTATCCTTAGCTGGTGGTATCCCGATCTCAAATTGATCTTCAAGAATACCTTAGCTCCTTTCATCTGGTCAAACTATTCATCTATTCTAGGGAGCAGATATTTATTTTTGATGGTGGCCTTGTTTAGCATTCTATAATCAATACACAACCTCAAGGTACCATCTTTCTTCTTTACAAATATGACAGGTGCTCCCATGGAGACACACTTGGCCTTACAAATCCTTGGTTAAGCAACTCTTGTAGCTGTACCTTTAGCTCATACAATTCAGTAGTGTTCATCCTATATGGTGCCTTTGATTGTGGCTCAGTTCCTAGTAATAATTCAATCGAGAAACCAAATTCCTGTTTAGGTGGTAACTTCGTCAGTTCATCAGGAAATACATCTTGAAATTCCTTCATAACGGGATGGTCATTAGCTAATGACTCTAAGTTATCAAGGTCCTTGACCTTTACTACATAAATAGTGCACCCTTTCTAGTTAGCCTTTTTCAGCTTCATGGCAAAAATCTACCTAAATTCTAAGGGTCTTTTTAAACCATGAATCTCAACACAGTTACCATGATCATCTAAGCATTTCACCATTCTCTCTTCACAATCTACAATGGACTTATGCTTAGTAATCCAATTTATCCCTAGAATTACATCATATGACCCTAGGGGTGCCACATACAAGTTGACCTATGTCTGAAAACTAGGAAGTTCAAGTTCACTGCAGGAAAGACAATGCTCTACCGTTTTCTCTACCCGATTTCCATATTGGACCTTCCATGAGTTAGCCATTTATCCTAGTTTAACTAACAACTTTGAAATAACATTTGGATCTACAAAACACTTAGTGGCTCCAGTATCAATTAAAATCAAAATAGGGCATCCAAAAAGCTTACCCAAACACTAGATTGGTGTAGCCTAGAAATCAGCCTAGAGATTATCTACCGCCGCATGGATGTGATGCTAGTTTCTATTTTTCTAATTATTCCCCCTCCGAGGACACATGTTGGCATAATGCTCACCACCGCATGTGTAACAACCACCGCAGGGTGCTTTGGGTCTATCTGAAGCATCTCTCCTATTATTGTTGTTATTATTGTTATAATTGGCCCTCTTGTTATTGTTCTGATTTCCTTCATTGTGGTCTTGAGAATCATTTCCCCTCTTGAGATTTGTAATCTACCAGTTATTGTTATTGCCCTAATTATTTTGATTCTGATTACTCTAGTTGTTTCCTTGAGATTTCTTATTACCATACTTGGCATCTGTGCTCTTCCTATAGTTTGCAACCTATTGTAATTTCTGTTTCTTCTTGATTGCTTTTTCAAAAACCTCATCCATGGTGGAAGGGTTATGAATGTCTACATTAGTTCCAATTTGAGGCCTAAGCCCCATGATAAATTTGTGAATATGAAATCTCTCATCAAGCTGATACTAAGGCATGTACTTGAGTAAGTGGGAAAATTTCTCCCAATATTGAGTGACTGTCATTGCGCCCTAGATGAGATTCTAAAATTCAATCATTTTCTTGTCAAAATATAGCTATGGTAGCCACCTTTTCCTGAACAACTATAGAAATTACTCCCAAGTTACCTCACCAGGCGACAACCACTTCTCAACCTTTTCATTATCCCACCAAGTGGCAGCCTCACTGGTGAGTTGATACGATCCCCATATAGCCTTAGTCTCATTAGACAAATTCTGTAGGGCAAAATACTGTTCCATCTCAATTATCCAAGCTTTTGCCCCGTCCCCTATTGTTTTGCCATCAAATTTTGGTGGTGTGACCTTTTTGAGGGCCTTACCCAACTCCTCAGCCATTTTCTCCTGCCTACTTGGGTTTCTCTTGGTCTCAGGGTTTTCTTCACGAGATTCACCCCTATTGCCCCCATTTTCTCCTACATTCAGCCCTGGTTGGCCTGTTCAAATTTCTTGTTCCAGACAATCCATCATAGCCGCTTGTCAATTCAACATGGCTAGAATATGATCCGATCTTTCATTCAGATCACCATGGGATCCTCCTCCACGCTAGTAAGTGAATCTAGTATCCATCTGGATTATTCTGTACACATTACATTATAGCATAATTAGGCATAGGTCCTAGAGTTTAGCTTAGACAATCTGATACCAAATGTACACTGTGGAAATCTCACGTACAAAAAATCATATTCCAAAAAGCAATGCTTATTCCAAATATGGAAAGTGAAACATTTTATTTATTAAAATATTCATAATTGCACAAATAGCAAGTTTTCATTAATGAAGTACAAAATCCATACACTAGGAAGTGTTACATTTCCAATTACATACACCAATTAGGGTGTTACAATACATCTGTTTCAATGTTACAAGTAGAGATATTGCATCAATACATCAATGAAAGTAATTTTACATTTTACAAATTGGCTATGCAAGCCATACAAGAGTAATACAATGAAATAAATATCCACAATGAATCATATAGCATAAGAATCTATGATCTCAACTGCCATGACCCCACTGGTCTTCCGCAAGCTGAGGCTAAGAGTGTCATTAAGGCTTTTTTTCCACCCAATCATGAAGTACTGGACTTCCACGGGTTTCTTCCTAACTCGAAGAAAACACCGACCCTGCACGAGGAGCCTAGCAACCTGGAATGGTAAATGTAGGAGGGAATCTCTCAATGCGTACTTGATGCCTGTATGCATTCCTAATCTAGAATGACATAACTCTCGCATGAAGGATGTGGCAAAGACATATATAACATAAATCTAGGCTTTTTCTAATCCATCTATGGTGTAGGGGCACCATGTTAGTTCATTTTTGTAAATATGGACTTAAGTTGGTTTTAGGTGTTTTAAGTTTAGATGTCATCTAATAAGGTCATAATAGACCATTTCTAATGTAATTTGAGTCATAGAAGGGTCATTTTGCTAAAAGTTGCCAAAAATGCAATATTTGTAAAGGTGCAAACAATGCAAATTGTCGAAGTTCAACGGTCATATGGAGTTCAAAAGGTTGTTGGGTCAGTTTGATAGTTAGTTTTTGGGGTTTTGATGTTGAAATGGCATCACACAATTCGAAGCAAAGAGAGAAGCTTTGTTAGTGTAGGTTTTTATTTTCCTAGAGGGTTATTTATTTTTCCTATATTCCTAGGTTTTTCCTACACTTCTATTAATCTTGCTTAGGTTAATAAAGTATGTCTTATTAGGTGAGTGGTTGCGAGGTGTCACCTTCCTACATGTGAGCATCCATTAGCTATCTTGGGAAGATACTTTGCTATCTTTAGTCCAATAGATGGTTGCTCCTCATTGGTCGGTGTTGCCACCTCCTCCCTCTTCTTAGTCTATATAAGCATGCTACCTAGCTTGTATTTGGTATCTTTTATTTTTGCATCCTCTTAATGCTATTTTTCTTCTAGCATTTGCATTACTCTCTTGGAGACTAACTCTGTGTTGCTATTTTGATTTCATATCATTTGCATTCATAGTTTTAATATATATTCTTTGCACTAGTTTTCTAGGTAATTAATCTTTTCAGATTCTAACATGGTATCAGAGTTGTTCTATGTACAAGAGTAGATTTTAGTTTCTATAGTTGAGAGATTCGAGGGGGGCTAATAAATCTTATTACAGTTTTTTAAAAAACCCAGTATGCTCTTCTCTTGCATCTTCGGATGATCTTGAGAATCAGAAAAGTTTGACGGAAACTTTTTTTAATCTCTAGGGTTTCCACATGTGTTTTATGAAATCTAGGTGATTGCAGCATTTATGGTTATACTGACAGCATTTTTGGCTGTTTCAACGGGTCCAGGAGGCTTGAGAAAGTCAGATTTGGCTTTCGTTTCACCGAAATCGGAGATCGTCATACATAGTTGCAGAATCAGGGTTTTGAGCTCAAATCTGACAACTAGCTTGCATATTTGGTCTTTTAAATCAATATTGTAGGTTCTAGCATCTGATTCAACCTTTGCATGTCATTTTTTGGTCACTGGGGGTCATTTTTTGTAGCTAAAGGTGTTCTATTTACACTGGAGCAACATTTTCTGTACATTTGCAAGAAAAATGCCTTCTGGGTTTTGTTCGCAGCACAGAAAAACCATCTGGGTCTCTTTCCAATTTTGTATGCAATTTGTATATTTTTTAGAAACACGCTTAGAAAGCTACAGCAAGACCCTTCTCCGTTGGCAGTTGAAATTTTGAAGGCAGTTTTCAAATGCTCCGTTCTTGCTCATATAGACTCTTTTTCCCACGATTTTTTATTTTATTTTGGCTATTTTTTCGTGCTTTATGCACTAGTGTAGACATTTTTTTGATTTTGATGGCAATATATTTCAGAAATTGTAGATTCTCAGTCATGACATTGCACAGTTCTCGTTTTGGGAACTTTGGAGGATCATAACTTTCACATACGACCTCGTATCGAGGTGATTCTTGTTTTGAAAGTGCATGATTTTTTGAGTAGATCGCAGTGGTGTTGTTTATTTCTCTAAGTATTGTGTCAAAGTTGTATTTTCAGCATATGCTTTTCATGAGGGTTTTGTAATGCATTGAAATCCAGACCACTTAGTATTTCTTGCTAGTGGCAGTTGTAAACGCACTAATATAAAGTGCCAAATCATATTTTCTTTGGGGGGGTCCTTTGATTGAGTGAAAAGGGGGGGTTGTCTTAGTTGGGTTCTCTTCTTTTCGACACTTCTTCTCTGCATTTCTTCCTCATGGATCAAACAAATCTACCCATCTTAACTCCATACAATTAATTTGAGTGGAAATCATGCATGACAATTCACTTAAGGAAAGCTAGATTAAATAGGATAACTATGAGACTTGAAACTAAACCTACTAAAGATGAAGATAAGCCTAAGTGGTTTAACAAATGTGATGAGGCATATGGAACATTGTGTTTGTCTATTTCTCCTAATTTACTCTTTCACATTGAGTCTTTGAATACACCAAATGAAATCTGGACAAAGCTAGAAATACTATTTGGCACACAAGATTCAATGAGGGGTCATATGTTGGAAAATGAACTAATTAGCTTAAGTCTAGGCAATTTCAACACAATCCAGGATTTCTTCACTAAATTGAAATCACTAAGGCTGCAGTTAAAACAATGTGGAATTGAAAAGAAAGATGAACAATTGATTCTTAGTATTCTCTCTAAGCTAAGTTCAGAATATTTTGTGTTTGTTTTTACTTTCTATGCTACTAAGGGTGCACTTGGTACTCAATTCACCATGCCATCTTTAGATGATTTTGCTGTCAATCTCACTCAGGAATAGGACAAGCTAATCCAGATGGGCACTCTTAAGTCCTCTAAGTCACATGCCTTGGCTGCCAACCAAGGCACAAAAGAACAAAAAGCACAAAGTAGTAACAACAATAGTAAGGATAAGAAATAGAAGAATAGCAAGGAGAAGAAGGATCAGATAACAGTTGCTTCAAAAGCAGCTAATGAGACCCAATTTTCCAAAGACAACAAGCCTGAGAAAGAGAGGGTCTAATGTGCCTATTGTAAAAGACCTGGTCATGATAAACATAAATGTCTGAAGAAACAAATTGATCACTTGACACACATTCTTGAGAAGAATAATATAAGTGTTCCTGAGTCTATCAAATAGAGTTCTAATGAGGGGTCTAACAAGGCAAAAGAAAACAACAAGGGGAAAGGAAAGGGCAAGGCCCTTGTTGCAGTTGCTTCTTCACCATCCACTTGGGTTCTTGATTCAGGTGCTTCACACCACATGGCTTCATCTAAGGAAGAACTTGCATCTTTGGAGCCGTGTACTATGCCTTCTATTTTGATGGGTGATGACACTCCTGTTGAGGTGTGTGGGAGAGGGTCTATTGATTTGGGGGATGGCACATTCCATGATGTTCTTTGTGTGCCCTCATTATCAACTAATCTCCTATCGGTATACCAGATCACTCACACAGGTTTAGGCAAGCGGGTTGAGTTCACTCCTGATTCAGTGGAGATTCATGAGTTGCACAGTGGTTCTACAGTTGCAGTTGGGAGAGAAGATCATCAGTCACAGCTCTATCTATTTTCTCACTTTGTTCCTGATCCTCCTTCGACTGTTTTGCTCACTCATTCTAATGATGTGATTAGATTATGGCATGAGCGGTTTGGCCATCTTAACTTCTGCTACTTGCAACAGCTCAACTAGCAGAGCATGGTCATAGGGTTGCCTTCAGTTCAGTTTTTAGATGGTGTTTGCCAAGGTTGCATTCTTGGTAAGCATCCTAAGGAAAAGTTTGACAAAGGTAAGGCATGGAGAGCTTCACAGATACTGGAGTTAGTTCACAGTGATTTGGCTAGTCCATTTCAGCATCCTTCTTTCAGTAGGGCTAGATATGTCCTCACATTCATTGATGACTTTTCTCGATATACTTGGGTATACTTTCTCAAACAGAAGTCTGAGGTATTTGATCACTTTCAGGACTTCAAGACTTTTGTAGAAAAAGAATCTGGGAAAGCAAAGTTTTGCGCACTGACAATGGTGGTGAGTATGTCAACCATCGGTTTGATAGTTTTTGTACTTCAGAGGGGATTGATTTGCAGCATTCAGTTCCATACAATCCTTAGCAGAACAGTGTAGCAGAATGGAAGAATAGGTCCTTGAAGGAAATGGTGAACTGCATGATTCACTCCAGATCTCTTGCACCATAGTATTGGGCAGAGGCCATTAACTGTGCTTGTTATATCTAGAACCGTGTTCCTCACCAAGCCTTAAAGGGAGTCACTCCTTTTGAAGCTTGGAGCAGTCGGAAACCACCAGTTAAGCACTTTCAATTTTTTGGTTCTCCTGCATGGGCCCACATTCCTGCAGAGAAACGCAAGGCCTTGGATCCGCAAAGCAGACCTTGCATATTTGTAGGTTATCCTGATGGTGTGAAGGGTTATCGGTTGGTCCACCCTACTACACATGAGTTGTTCATTGAGAGGAGTGTTCAGTTTGAGGAGGGCTCTTTGAGCTCACTTTCTATCACTTCTCCAACTCCTTCTACTTTGACATTAGAGTCACTTGGGATACATGACAGATCTTCTGATGAGTCAGATTCACCTGAGCAGTCTTCTACCTCCACTTCCAATGCAGAGAGTGATTCAGAGGACTCGCCTCCTTCCTCTCCTAGTCATCATTCAGAGGTTGATGATTCTCCTCCAGATTCTCCATCTTCGGGTCCACTTTGGGCTAGATAGACCTTGCAGTCTCCAGGTGATTGGGTTGGGGATCCATCAAACACCAGGCTGACTCGTTCATAGTTCTAGGATGCTCCGCATGTCTTCATTGCTACTGCCTCAGATCCACTGTCTATTCATGAGGCTTCTGGTATTCCTGAGTGGGATACAGCTATGCAGGAGGAGTATAGTTCCTTGATGAGGAACCACACTTGGGATCTTGTCCCTCTTCCTAAGGGAAGAAAACTTGTTTGATGTAAGTGGATCTATCAGACAAAATTTGCAGCAGATGGGTCTGTTGACAAGCATAAGGCTCGCTTGGTTGCCAAAGGATTCTCCCAGGTTGCTGGGATTGACTACTCTAAGACTTTTGCACCAGTTGCCTGAATGAATTCCATCTGACTTGTTCTTGCCATTGCTACAGCTAATCATTGGGAAGTACACCAGATGGATGTGAAGAGTGTTTTTCTTCACGGTGACCTTCAAGAGGAGATATACATGGAGCAACCACAAGGGTTCCTTCAGGATTCTTCACTTGTGTGCCATCTTTGGAAGTCTCTCTATGGCCTCAAACATGCTCCTCAGGCCTAGTATGCCAAGATGGACTCCTTCCTTCTATCAGTTGGGTTCACTCGGTGCCATTCTGATCCTAATGTCTACATTTTGTAGCAGGATGATTCACTCCTATTTTTGGTTATGTATGTTGATGACTTGCTGATCACAGGGAGTTCTTCAGCCACCATTAGGGCTGTCAAAATTGCCTTTCATGACAAGTTTTTGATGACTAACTTGAGCTTGTTGCATTACTTTCTCAGGATTGAGATCTACCAGTCTGCTTCCGGGATCACCATCAACCAGTCCAAGTATGCTCTAGATTTTCTCTCGAGGTTTCATATGGCTGACTGCAAGCCTACTTCGACTCCCTTTCTTTCTAGAGTCAAACTTGAGGCTCAGTGTTCTTCTCCATTTGTTGATGGTACTTTGTACCGACAGCTTGTTGGGAGTCTAATTTATCTGACTCATACGAGACCTGACATTTCATATACTATAGGCATGGTCTCTCGATTCATGCAAGAGCCTCATGAGTTGCACTAGAAAGTAGCCAAGTGGATCCTTCACTACATTTAGGGTTCTCATAGTTTTGGGATTCACTATGCAGCGGGCATTGAGCTTGACTTGGTTGGCTACACAGATTCAGATTGGGTGGGCAATTCTTAGGATCGCAAGTCTACTTCAGGTTACAGCTTCTCGCTTGGTTCAGGTCCTGTTTGTTGGTCGAGCAAGAAGCAGTCTGCTATTGCTCTATCTTCTACTGAGGTCGAGTATCAGGGGGCTGTGAATGCTGCCACTGAGGCCATTTGGCTTCAGAATCTTCTCACTAAGTTTAGTATCCAGATCAGACAGCCATCAGTCATATTTTGGGACAACTAGAGTGCCATTCAAATCTCACAGAATCCAGTCCATCATCAGCAGACCAAACACATAGAGGTCCACATGCACTACATCTAGGAGCTCATCCATGGCCACGTCATCGACCTTCACTACTATCTGACTTCCGAGTAGGTTGCTGATATCTTCACCAAACCCTTCGCTGAGAGCAAGTTCCTTCATTTATGAGCTTTGCTGGGGGTGCGAGATGCTTCATCTTCTGGGGGGCTTCTTCCTCTCACTCAGAGTCCTGACTCTCTCTACTTTTGGGGGGGTCTCTTCTCTCTCTCTTTGAGGGGAATTTTATGTACATGGGTACCTCATCAGGGTTGATTTGCTAGGACCCATTTCTACATCCACCTAAGCTTCGTTTATGGGGGGTGTTAGTGTAGGTTTTTATTTTCCTAGAGGGTTATTTATTTTTCCTATATTCCTAGGTTTTTCCTACACTTCTATTAATCTTGCTTAGGTTAATAAAGTGTCTTATTAGGTGAGTGGTTGCGAGGTGTCACCTTCCTACATGTGAGCATCCATTAGCTATCTTGGGAAGATACTTTGCTATCTTTAGTCCGATAGATGGTTGCTCCTCATTGGTTGGTGTTGCCACCTCCTCCCTCTTCCTAGTCTATATAAGCATGCTACCTGGCTTGTATTTGGTATCGTTTGCTTTTGCATCCTCTTAATGCTATTTTGCTTCTAGCATTTGCATTACTCTCTTGGAGACTAACTCTGTGTTGCTATTTTGATTTCATATCATTTGCATTCATAGTTTTAATATCTATTCTTTGCACTGGTTTTCTGGGTTATTAATCTTTTCATATTCTAACAGCTTTGTATTGGAGTTGTAACCATCTTTGGTGATTAAATCAATAAAAAAAGACCTTGTTTTTTGTACCTTTTAACATAATAGTCCATGTTTCTACCTTGGTATGGCCCTATACAGAATGGGAGGGCACTAATCTTTATTGCAATGGATATAGGAATGAATTGAGAGTCTAATGGTTTTTGTTTGAGGCATTTTCATCAAATAAAACATTTGTTTGAGGCATTTTAGTGAAGACTGTTCTGAGAACCCTGTTTTGAGGTTTAGAGAACAAAATTGGAGATTTGGGCCCCATTCCACAAGAGAAATTTGCTCAAACTTGGTGGAATGGAAAGGCTTAGAGTGTTCTTTGAGATTTTGATACTCAGTAGTGTATAAAATAGGGTTAAGGGTGAGTTTGTTCAAACCCTAGATTGATTTCCTTACATTTTAGGCTTGTGAGATTAGGCAAGTGGTTACATTGATAAAAGAACATATTGTTGTTGTGTTATGGTAACAAAATTTGCATAATAGAATCATATGACATGTACCTAGGTCATTGGAGTTGATAGGAAAGGTTGGGAGTGTGTATTTCTTGTAGTTGCTTTGGAAAAGAGGGCTAATTGGGCCTAGTTGCAAAATAGGATAATCAATTTTCAAGGGACAGTCTTTGAAACAACCCCTATCCATTTTGGAATATGTTAACAATGGCATTAATGGGCACTCAAAAATGGTTTGTATTTCTTGGTATGAGATTTCCCTTAAAATTTATGCTTTGACAGACTGGTTTTGAGGGCTACTAGGTTAGGGGCCTAATTATGAAGGAAATACTAACAAACCTATTTTTATTGAGGGTTTGGGGGTTGTCTGAGTTAGTTGGAAGCTAATTGGTCTTACTCTACATCAATATATTTCAATGGTACAGTAACTTGCCCAAGCAATAAATAAAACAAGTGGTAATTTAGAAAAAGTAAATTACCATCTCTGGGAGCCCACATTTGGCATCCTGTCTCGGAAGTAAAACTAACTCTCCAACTATAAATACACCATTCATATAGAAAAAATAAAACATTCCCATAGTTTAAAATAATGAATTGTCTAGGATTAAATATTCATCATCAAAATGTCCATTCCAGAAAAAAAAAAGTTTACATCAACCAATTCACTACTTTGGGTTGCATGTTGTCTATGTTTCCAATTTCAGTGGTTTATATTGATCTTTCATGAAAAGAGGTTTTCTAGTTTTATATGAAATAATTGTTTGAAAAAAAAACAAAGATTGAATCTATGAGTTTACTTTAATGCCAGTTCATTTCATTTTAGTGTCTTTTGTCAAATTCCATAGGTAAATGTTGGTCAAGTATATTCACAATAAAACATGCTTTTATATGAAATCTAATACAAGAAATTTTCAATCATTAAAATATATTTAATAAATTTCCTTGTAAGGATTACAACACTATCCAATTCTTATATACACGGTAAAATTTATATACTACAAACTTATTTTATGCTTTTTTTTTATTATATATATATATATATGTATATTTCACATTATACATATCTTCTTGTAATACTGGAAATAATAAATATACAAAAATATGGTTTACAATAGTAAATACCTAACTGTATAATTACAATGATATATATATATATATATATATATATATATATATATATATATATATATATATATAAATAGAGAACATTGGCAAACAAGTTCCAGTGTAATGGAATCAATGAATGGAAAGAATTGTTTAGTTTACAAACATCATATATAACACAGCCATCAATATTCATAATAGATAGTTGTTAACAAATGAAACAACGAATATATATCCCTTTGAGCATAAGGCTCTATGCGGATTGAAGTTTGCAAACATAGTTTAAGTTTATATGGCTGGTGGCCTCATCATGGGTGCTACAGTCCCCTCTGGGGACTGCGAGCTCCATGATGAGGTCACCCCCGCAAGCAATGACTCTACCATGGCTTCATGCCATTCAAAGTAAAATTTCAATATTAAATTTTATATGCACAATTCCAATCTCTAAATTGGAATTTCCCAACGAGTATTGTTCGCTGTTATAATACCATTCAGACGTATACACAGTAACATAAAATAAACATAATAATACAATAACTTATAGTATATAAAATTCATAAAAGCGTAACATATATAATATTTACGGTGTGTAATAAACCCCTTTACCAGTAATTCATAATAGTTGTAAATGATATTAGATTTTTAATAAGAGTACAGATACATATATATGTAATATTCCATTATACAGTTTATATAGATATATGATAGGAATTGATAAATATTTTATCACTGAATACACAAATTTAAACACAATTTTAAGATATTTATATTGATAATAACAATCAATTTCTAATTTATTTCCACAGAGAAATAGTAGATGTCCAAACAAACATTTAATCACATAAATTTAGAATAGGAAATATGGATTTACATAAAAACATGTGTAACACTTTCCTTTAGTTAAATCTTTCACTATTCTCCTTTGTTTTTCAAATGTTCCCCTTTTGTTCGAAGTCTAAAATCTTCTTCTCTGCTCTCTTCTTCAAAATGAATGTTGTATAGAATAATTTATGTGTCTATTTTTTCTCTTCAAATTGAGAGTTGTGAATGAATGTTGTTGTGAGAATGAGAATTCCTTCTCTTTTTATTATTTTCTTGCTCTTTTCTTCTTTCTTTTTCTATTTTTATTTTGCTTTTTTTTTTGTGTTTTATTTCCTAAATTTAAGTCTCCTTTTTCTATTTTTCTATTTTTCTATTGTTTTCTTTCACATTGTTTTATTTTCTAAATCATGCTTTCTTTTATCAAAAACTAATATTAAATAATAAACATGATTTATTAACTTTCATCACAACTATCTATAAAACAATTAATAATAATAATTTCATTCTTCAAATAAAATCAAGAAATAATTTAAAACTATTTATTCTATTTTTCTATGAGCATTTAATTTTAACCACCAATTAATTAAATAACCAACTATAAAATTAGAATCAATATAATGCAATTCTAATGCATCTATATGATTCTAAGTGTTGTGTGTGTGAGAGAGACCCCTCCATCCTAACCGTGTTAGGTTGCTAACCTCCTCTACCTTAATCACACTGTTGTCTTCAACAACCTGCAACTCATGGAAACTCAGATTTCCCATTAATAGGTTAGTGTCCAAGTAGCCAAAGCATAGCCAAAGCACTCTAATTTATCATTCTAAAATAATATGTTCTATCATGAATACAATATTATTCATTACATTTCATATTTTCCATAATAAAATAATCATTTACTTATTTCATTTTTCAAAATAACATAATATTTATTCAACCACACACAATTATCCATGAATCAGTTCCACATAAAGTAAGTTTAGAAAGCATCACAGTCTGAGATGTGACAAACATAGTCTTTCTTTAGTCTAATTCCATTAGTATGCTTGTATTCAAAAAGTATGTCGAATCTAAAAAATATAAGTTACAATAATCTAATAGTAATAATTTGTCTATCTTTCTGCTACTTCTACCTTAACATTTATCCAATCAAGCAATGAGATATCTATCTATTCTAACTATTAGTTTATCTATGAGATATCATCAATCTCTTATTTTAACAATTATTTTACTGTAGAGTAAAATCATGCAAACTGAAATAGGTTTTAGTGGTACAATAGTCCCACTAAATCCAAAGTCATAACTTAAATAACAACTGGGCTGTAAGGCCCTAAAATGTAGTTCTTTAACACATCTATCAAAACTCATGCAAAATCAATAAAAGAGGAATTAGATCCCTAGCAGCTGACTAGAGTCTTCACTAGATCATTCTGGTGCTAGCTGAGTAAACTCAGGAGCACTGCAGTTGCCTCTGAAGATGTAGATTGATAGCGGCACCAGAAACTCTACACAATCATCAGGAGCTCCGAAGATGCACCCATTACTCTTGTAATGCCCCACCAAGGAACTCTAGAGAACAACACAATTACAGTATACAAATAGGACAATTTTTTTTTTTAATGAAAGAGATAACAAAGCAACATTTAACATATCTAAACTAAGTAATGTTCTCCCAGGGTTCCATGGTTGCATCACTGACAAAACTACTATCATGTTCTCTCATACATCATGTATTAACTGACAACAATTATTCATTCTGTATCTATTGCATTAAATGGATAACCATATACATTTCCATGACATTAGATAAATAATCATCCAGAACAAGTACAACTACTTTTTTTTTCCATACACATGAGGATACAACATTACATTGTTTACACCATCTCATTTTGATTCTGATACACAGAATAGTACATGAGCATAAATAACTGTCTTTATAGACTAGTACAAGATCTGTATCTTCTACAGGAGCGACAACCTTCTTGCTCATGAACAAAGCAAGGAAAAACCAATGGAGATAAAGCACATCCACCTGACCATGTGGAACCCTAAGGTCCACCCCCCATGCCAGGAGATAACATAAAGTCCCAAAACATCAAACAGTCAGGTAGATAATTGACTAATAGGAACAAGGACTAATCATGACTCCATTACAACACATGACAATATCACAAGCAACTCAACACCACTTCTAGAGGCAACACACGAAGAATGGGGAGAATATAACTAGGGAATGCTAGGCTGCAGTAGGGAGAGTGTCATCGCATGGTCCTAACATGGGTTATCTTGATAGCCTCTCACTAGGCGCCGGTCCCCATCTATGGTTATCTTGACAACCTCTCACTAGGTGCCGGTCCCATAGGGTGACACATGCTGAATCAACCTTCCTTTCATGAGGACAAGGAAGTTAATTATGCCGACCAGGTCTTCTCAGCCCATCCTTAGCCTAAACGAGCACTATAGGCATGGGAGGGGAAATCCATTTATCTTGTTTATTGTGTAATTTACCCCTTTCCCCCTAGTTCATTTTTAGGTTTTCACTTAATTAACAACTTTCAATGGGTTATCTTGACAGCCACTTTGGGCTCTGGCCCCACATTGAAAGCCACTCCCCTACCTGCATCTAGAAACCCTAACGATCAAGCAAGATAATTACTAACATAATGACAAGTATACATAAGCAATGCAAGATATTTACCTTCTTGCTTATAAAACATAATCACAAGGACCAACCTTTACTTCATTGCCCCAAATCTTTTAGTTAATCAATCACAATAACCATAACAACACATATCCAGAGCAAGGTATGGGTCATCTTGCTCTCAAATCTCAACCATGAACAAAATAGTTTCTCATTACGATTTCCAAAATCTCCCCATTACAATACTACACACAATTTCAATATCAACACATCCTTAAAGGAGATTTAACCCCATCATAATATATTCACAACACAGTATGTACATCATCTCATATTATCATTTACTAAGACCCACATACATAGACAAGAGAAATCATGTTCTTACAACATCTTCATTTCAAGACACCTATCAACAGAATACATGCAATCAAATCATATTATCTTATGCCTCTGGAACCTAAACTTGACAATTTATACATAGACCAACTCACATGAAAATTTTGCTTGCAATAAGCAATTTCAACTAATCAACTCATTGACAACATAAATTCTTCTTACTAGAGCAATTCAATCTCTTAGTTATCTAGTTACCTATAAGTTTTACTTATAAGGCTAAATTTTCAAGTACATGGTTGTTTAACCTAATTCCAATCTTTCAATTTAATTTCAACTTAACAAAATCATTATGAAAAGACCTTTACAAAATCAATTAAACTAGATTAAATTTCATCTACACTAATTATTTTGTCATATCCATTTACATTTAATCGTATTAGCAACTAGATTCAAGTTATATCTCCACAAGAATTCATAAAACCTAGGTCTAGTTTAATAAATATTAATTCTATCTATTCTATTAAATCAATCATCAATTACATATAAATATATCCTTCAAGCTAAACAAATGCATAGGTAATATTAACTACAAATGCTTATAAATCAAATACTAATTACAATATTTATACATCTAATTCCAACCTATTAATCCAATTCCCAGCTTGACAAATCATTATCAAGAAATCATATTAAAATCAATAACAATTCAAATAAAATTCATTAACAACTCAATATTACACATATCGATTGAAATAAATCAAATGCATAAAACATAATTTACCTATCTTGAGCATATGCATTATAATTAACTTAATAACCTATTTCAATGTAATAAAAAAAATCATTATATAACTCTTTACATGGAAACTTCATGATATTAAACTCTAAACCAATGGGACACATTGTTTTGGCATACCTACATGTGTGCAGAACTGATTTCCCAAAGTGTGACACTGAACTTGGTGCACAAATTTGAACTGTAAGTCATGTGAATGATTTAGCAGAAAAATTGACTATTGAAATGTGCTTGAAGATACTAATGATCATTAATGACGTCCCTTCAGAAACCTAATTCTCTTCCTCATGTATCACAATGTAATCTAAGGCAATTATCATTCTTCCTAAATGAATTAAATATGCACATTATGTAGCAGACTTCAATTCCACAATGTAACCATATGGCTATGCCTTGAGGTTAATTATCCAATGACTATAATACAATGACTTGACATAAAAGAAATATATGTGATAGATTCTCACTTAAAACAATTGACACTTCAACAATAATTGTATACAGCTTTGTTATAAGATAGCTATGTGCATTGCTAGGTATATTAGTCATTCGAAAACACATTAGACGCTATTTTAAATTTCATAAGATGAACTTCATATTTAACCAGCTTGATTTTCGAATTCTTAGAACTGTATATTATTTTTTGCAAAGCTGGCAGTGATGGGATTGTATCTTATTTACCACACAGGGAAGAAAACGTACTATATAACCTGGGCTATGCAGTTTGGACAATCACATTAAGACCTAATGCAACTGGTAGCAAAGTGAGGATGAATTTTATATATTCACACTACGTATATCTATATGTATTTAGAGAGAAACATTTTCCAAAGCACTAGGCTTGACCTCCATTGAATAAAGGTATTGGACAATGCCATCTCCTTTCTATTTTTAGTTTCTGTCTTCAATCACATTTGAACCCCATATGTGTGTATGGTTGACCATCCTAGCCAGCGATCTAGAAGATACCCTAAACTTTGTCAATAAGATACCTATTAAGTCTGTGCTGGTTGTGTTCTTAAGTTTTTCTTGGTGATTGTAGATCACATATGAACATAGGCTTAGGAGTATCTATAGCGACCCCGCCCTTTTGATTGTGCAATCAACATCTAAACAAAACTGGGCACGTATGGTGATGTTTTAATGACACATTTGTGAAACCTTAAATTTTCAAGATACATAATTTTGGTTAAATTTCTGCTAACCTATTCGAGGGTTTCAAATGAAGAAGGCATTTTGCTACTTTGGTCATGGAGAGCAATCATAATAATCTCACCCAAGTTCAAATCCATCTCAGGGTATAAGAGATGCATAACATTGGGGACAAGTGGTGAGTTTGGTTTACATTTGAATGCAATGCAAATTTGAATCTTAAGAATGTAATCCAAGCTCACCCCTCATAGCATTGAACAAAAATTTACCAAGCGAGACAATTATTTAGCCAACCTATCATAGAACATCATCAGTTGAGAAAGATATGATGTCATCACAATCCTTTCAGATGTCATTAGCTTCAAATCTGAAAGACCAAATCTTAGCGGCGGGTGTGTGAAAATCATTTGCATTTGCGTTTACAGGGGGGCCTCTTCTGAGTCTTTTTAGTGTGGAAAGTGGTTCATGTTTGTTGGAGCAATTTATGAGTTCATCTCCAAAATTTTGAGGAGTGGCGGGTCTAGGGTTCGAACTTTGCCATTCAAGTTCCCAGTCTAAAGACTTCTGTGAGTCTTGTATGTGTATGATGTCTGAGGGTTGGATTTTGGCAGGTGGAATTTCTGAATCGAGGTTGATGTCAAAGCTGAGAGAGAGGAGGGGTGTTGTGACTCGAAATCGAGATTGAGTGAAAAGTTGGGTGCTTCAAAATTGTCCATCACAAGATGTTGCCTCGCTAGACAAGTGATGGTATATTGGTAATGACCAAATGATGGGGTTTGAATGATTAAGGAGATCAATAAAAGATAGAGGATATGGATGTCAGCTAAGCATAATCAATAGGGAAAAATAATATCAGATGTTTTAATATATCTACCCTCCCCACACAACGCCAAAAGAATGATTGCAGGATATGCTTAGATGGTTGCAGAATGCACTAAAATGATGATCACAAGATAGCACAGAACAATTCCAAATGTTATAATTACTAGATGCACACAAACAATTATAGATAAAATGACTATAGGGTACACACGACATATTTGCAAGTAAAACCTTAGAGCGTTTAAACAAATACAAAAAGGCAGGAGTAAGGGCAAATTTTGCAATCTTTATGACAATGTAGGGTATCTTGGGGTAATCTAAACTTGACATTGATACACCAATTAAAACTGTGTTGGATGCACGGATGTGGTGAATGGGAAACAAATTATATTTAATTGAATCTAAAGAAAATGGGAAATTTGTGACAAGTCTCAAAACTATAGATAGGTTGGAGGTCAAGAGTAATTTCAAGTCTGCTTTTAAAGAATCTAATACCAAATCCTGAATAAATCCCATCAATGGAGGAAAACACAAATAATCTAATTCCATTAGAATTTCATATGTAATAGGCATAAAACATATATAGTTGCATACCTGAAGTTTCTTAAGCTTTTACCAGAGTCTCCTTTACTCTCCCAATGCAAACCCCCTCCCCTGCTCTTCCCAAAATATTTCTCCTTCCTCCCACCTTTTCTCATCTCCCCCAATTTCTAACAGCAACCTCCCTGATATGCCAGGGGCTCCCCCCTCTCTTCCAGAACCTTCCTCCACCATTTTAGGAGGTGAGCACATGATCCTATGCCAACTAACAACAACTACTTATTAAATTTATCCCTTTTACAACTCATGGTTTAATTTACAACTAAACATTGTAATGTTTTATTTTATTTATTTTAATATTTTACTATAGATATATTTTATTATATATACATATAGATGTAGTGCCCCTCCGTTCTCACCTTGGATGTATAGGTGAATTGGTCAAGGCACATGAAGGTGAAGGTAAAATAATAGGAATATTTGAGGTAAGGTAAACAATTGATGTTGTACAATATAGATAGATGCTTCATCCATGTGTGGTTTCATATAATAGTTAGTGTGTTTTATTGATAATCTCTATTGTGACACTGATAATGCATGCTCTGACATTGTTTTGCATTACAATGATTAAGATGTCGATCTTACTATGATTGTTATTTGTTAGAATGGATCTCATGTGACTGATTCTATTAGATTTATTTGTTATGATGGTACTTCTGACACTTATGATTTCATGCACCTATATGATCAGTGTATGGTTCTGTTCAGATAATGAGGTAGATTTGATTTGGTTATGATTATGTGTTGATCTAATCTAGATTGATATGATGTGGAAAGGACTATGTCACATCACTCGCTTGCGAGTGCCCTGCGATGTTGTGATTCCTTTTCCACCTAGTGCCAGTTTATATGCATCTATACATGCTTGACCATGTCATTTGTTGCAGGATGTAGGTATCAGGCATCAACTCCCCATATTATCATTATTATTAATAATATTCAATAAGGTTAAAATGGTAATTGATAATTACCAAGTTCAAGGTAATTATTCAAAGTTGTTTGAATATGAATTTTTTTATTACAGTTATTAAATTTATTTAATTGAGGGTATTTATAAATTTAAATAAGTAGTCATGTCTGTAAAAGTTAGGATTATTGTCATCACATATTATTATGTTCTGATTACTTTATCTATTATTTAGATATTGGCCTCATGTCCATATTCCAAGGAATCCAACCTCGTCAATCCACTTATTCATGAACACGGGAATATTTGTGAAAGATGAAATGCTGTGATTTTCAACATACCTTATGCTTAATTGGTAGTAAAAAATTAAAATTAAAATATGAAAATAAAGTACATAGTACTATGATTCAGAGGTTATAAAAATAAGGTAAATAATTATAATATATATATATATTATAATTATTTACCTTATTTTAATAACCTCTGAATCATAGTACTATGTACTTTATTTTCATATTTTAATTTTAATTTTTTACTACCAATTAAGCATAAGGTATGTTGAAAATCACAGCATTTCATCTTTCACAAATATTCCCGTGTTCATGAATAAGTGGATTGACGAGGTTGGATTCCTTGGAATATGGACATGAGGCCAATATCTAAATAATAGATAAAGTAATCAGAACATAATAATATGTGATGACAATAATCCTAACTTTTACAGACATGACTACTTATTTAAATTTATAAATACCCTCAATTAAATAAATTTAATAACTGTAATAAAAAAATTCATATTCAAACAACTTTGAATAATTACCTTGAACTTGGTAATTATCAATTACCATTTTAACCTTATTGAATATTATTAATAATAATGATAATATGATGTAACCCTATTAAATATTATAGTGGATCAAATAATAGTATGACTATCTAACAAAATCTAGGCATACAACATAACCCACTGAGCAAGACAACCCTTGAAAGCCAAATCAAACATGTTCACAAGCCAGGGCCAAAAATGTACTTAACCAACACAATCCATCAAATATTAATCAATTGCAAGACCTCAAGCAACGCTAACTGACCAAACTGACATACTGACAGAACTGGCAGGTTGAATTGGACATGTCATGCATCCTGATCGAGGATGATGACTTGGGGTGTGGGACCTTAAGTTATCTCTGAAACAACTTATCCATTGGATTCAAGGCACACTCAGACCTATTAATTCAAGTGGAGTCGATGCCTGATACCTATATCTTGTAACAAATGACATGGTCAAGCATGTATAGATGCATATAAACTGGCACTAGGTGGAAAAGGAATCACAACATCGCAGGGCACTTGCAAGTGAGTGATGCACATCATCCTTTCCACATCATATCAATCTAGATTAGATCAACACATAATCATAACCAAATCAAATCTACCTCATTATCTGAACAAAACCATACACTGATCATATAGGTGCATGAAATCGTAAGTGTTAGAAATACCATCATAACAAATAAGTCTAACAGAATTAGTCACATGAGATCCATTCTAACATATAACAATCGTAGTAAGATCGACATCTTAATCATTGTAATGTAAAATAATGTCAGAGCATGTATTATCAGTGTCACAATAGAGATTATCAATAAAACACACTAACTATTATATCAAACCACACATGGACGAAGCATCTATCTATATTGTACAACATCAATTATTTACCTTACCTTAAATATTCCTGTTAGTTTACCTTCATCTTCATGCGCCTTGACCAGTTCACCTATACATCCAAGGTGAGAATGGAGGGGCACTATAGCTTTGGAGATGATCCACCCTTGGCTCCCCTACTTCAAAATACTTCAAACACATTGGGAAAATGTTGGAGTCTGGTGTAGTATCCTTCATGTCAGCTCTGAAGAATATTAGGACCATCTCTGAAGATGATCAAAATTGCCTTTGCCTATACAACTACACCTATAGATGCAAAAAAGAGAGACTTTTTTGCACATTTTCATTAGTTTTTTGCACATTAGTCCTTCAATCAAAAATCATGACCTTTAACGATTCATCTCTCATTAATGTAATTAAAACAAATCTTATTGGTCTATTATGGTACAATTACCAAGAAAATAGAATAAAAGGGGTGGAAAAAGAGAGGTAAAAAGGTGTATTCTTCTAGGTGCTACTTGGCACTCATTAGAAGAAACTATTCCCTGAATGCTTAGCTCACAACTATCACAATGATAGTATAAATACAAGGACTACTAGAGAGAGTACATCTATTGTATGTTGATGGTATAGTTTTTTCTTTCTGTTCAATATCTTTCTTCAAACTGAAACTGAATCTGCACATTTCATATCTACTTTGCTATCTTCATATTTTCCTTCATTACCTTTCAAATGAATTATATCTTCTATATATATTCTCCGCAACACCTTCAAAATTTGACTAGGTCTTCATCCAAAACAATATTGAATGTAACGTGTAGCAAGTCACAGGTCAGCCACAACACATGCAAATTGATAACAAACTTGTTTCCGACCTTAGGGCTTTGTGAAGAACATCAGGACACATCTTTCCACACCTTTCAAACTTGGAGAAACTAGTCAAGAGCCTCCACATGCACTAGGTATTTAACCAGTCGGCTCATACTGCTTAACATTGTCAACTGTTCATCTTTCAACTATCAGGGAGAAGTCAAACCTCAATGTAGACCAAGGATTCAATCATACACTATCTCAAAAACATCCATACACCTTCCCAAAGGAGTATCATACTAAGTTATGCATCTGTAAAATAAGAAATGTATTAGTCTGAAGAGAATAGAGTCTTCTGGACCTTAAGTAATCATTCATAACCCAAGGTATGAAGTCGCAGTGAAGTATAGGGCCTGAAATTTTTTGAGAATGATCAAAGATGTCAATGTATGCAACTCATCATATCTACACATCCTTTTATGGAGATTCTGGAGGAATTCAAAAATGGCTTAAGTACTTACAGTTCTAAAAGACAATTATACTTGAATTCTACTTGTAGACAAGAATACTTGATGCGGTACCAGAGAATGAAGAATGTCTACATGCGGATCATACCTGATGTATTATGGACCATGTGGAACCTCCACATTAGCTCTGATAATAGAACTATATATGTTTCATCCTCTATAGAACTTAACTTATAGATTCATGCTCCAGAATACAGTGTGATACCTCTGTCTCTTGAGTAATGTCTTTGTGGACCACTAAAACACTTGAAACTTCATCATAGCATATAACATACTGATATTAGTCATTCTTTAGAGCCACATGACAAACAAATCTCTTCCAGAAGAGTGCAGAGCATTCCACTGTCTCCCCATTACTACTATGCTTTATCTAAGTGATGACTGATGAACTAACCCTTGTAACTTTTCATGCTGAGTAGGTGAGAGGCTAAAACTTTTGAGATGTCATGTCAATTTATGTCAAAAGTTGTCAATAGAACTACATGGCCAAATATTGTTTTGCAGAGAAATGCAGACAAATTCAAGTCAACTTTGCCTTAGAATGTACACTGTGAATGCCTTAGGCACTTTTCAACTTCTTACCCTTGAGTGCGGTACTCCCAATTGATAAGATGTGTATGTGTGTGTGCAGGAATGATTCTAGGATATGAGTGTTTGCCTCCACATCATGTTCAAACCCAAAATTGATCCATACTTAGATTATTTCTTCTTCTCCCTAAATGGTTTGTCTTGACCATACTGACTCCTTCTTTGTACAAGTCTTGTCTATACATTTCAATCTGATATGTTGACATCAATGTATACTATGTTGACATCAATGTATGCTGCTATGTTGACATCAATGACAACACATATGGCCAACAATCTCACCCTTTGTCATTGATGGAAACATATGCCCCCCTTAGACTCTCTCCCCTTTTGACATCAAGGACAAAGGGAATGATAACCTTTGTATTAATCCAACACTATATGTACTCTCCCTTACAAAAAGATGTCTAAATTGTGGGTAAGTGCAAGAAGTTGGGTCCACATAGAGGGGAAGTCGCAGGTAAAAAAAGAATCCTGATAGAAATGGGTACCCATTTAGGAACGGGTGCCTGAGTCTAAACAGGTACCCACTTAGGAATGGGTACCCATTTAAGAACGGGTGCCCGATCCTAAATGGGTACCTATTTACGAACGGGTGCCCGTTTCTACATAGATATTTAAATTTGAAAAAAAAACCATGCACCTTTTTTTCCCACACAAAAGGAATAGGTATCCATTCATAACGCGTACTTGTTTTAGAATGGGTACCCATTCGTAAAAGCTTAGGCTTGGGAAAGGTATGGTAAGCCAACCCCTTGCCTTGGACCTGTAAGTTTTTTTGTAAGTATAGAACAAGAGAAAAGACTGAGTTTACCTATATGGCTGACGACATTCTTTTCTGACTTTTTTTACGGAATTAAAATGCATTATAGATGACAGTGTCTAGTTTTCAAATATGTAATTTTTTTATTGGACTTGTTTTTTTATTTATTATTTAATTTATGAGCAAACTAGTCCAAAAACTTGAAATGACAGGTGTTTGTATTTTTTTAATAACTTTTAATTTTTAAAGTTTTTCCAAAAAAAATTATATGTCATAAATCTACACATCATTCTCTACACAATGAAAAAAAAATCATTTTATGATTAGTTTTTCTCAAATTATGTTGGTCATACACGAGGGTTTTATAAAACAACAATTAGGGCCAATAAAAAATTAATAAAAAAATAATATTTCAAAAAAAATTATAAAAAAATATCCTCATCAAACTTCATTTACTACACATCTTTCCCCAAAAGGATTTAGAAAAATACTTTTATTTAAGTCAAATTATGTTGGTCGTACACATGCATGGTATGATTAAAAAAAAAGTGACTTTTAAATAGTGGTTTTTTGAAATGCCTATTGAAAATCAATTTGTATCATCTGGGTATTAAAATAAATTACATATTTGGAAACTAGACTCCAAGTACTACATTTCATATTACTAACTTTTTTTAAGATTCAATCTTTAAGTGCCTCAAATATTTAGGTCAAATGTGACAAATTCTGAAAATCAAGGAAAACACTTCCACTTTTTGGCCAAAAAGTGGACCCAACTTCTTGCACTGACCCTTGTGCTCCCCCTGACTGTATTATTTAGTTATAAAATTGTACCCTTGACAATCAAAATGGTACTACCACTCTACTTATTATCTCCACAATACTATCTACATCAGAATTGTTCTAATTACATTAACTCATTTGGATCGTAGGATGGCTTTGTAAATTAGCTTGAGTTGTCAGATAGTTGAAGTCCAGATAGTACATTTTTAGGTAAGCAATTGAGTTTGACACTCACATTGTATGCACATTTTCTCTGCTTCCTTTATATTGCTTGGGGTCTTCATCTTTTGGTTTATCTTTTCTACTTCCCCCAACATGCTAGTCATTAAGGCAAGTCTCAAGTCCAATACCTCTCTCAACTGACCATATTGCTTCTTTATATTTTCACTTTGATCCTGCAGTTGTACATGTAGGCTTTCAACTTGTGCCCTTGTTGCACCCATCTTGTCTTTTGACAAGTCATAAGTTTCTACTAACTTAGTCAATTGTGACTCAATAAAGTCAATTTGTGCCTTCATAATGTTTGTTGAAGTAGGCCATTTTAAGCAAAATAAATATAGGACAATAGCTTCATCTATGTAGTTTTTGAATTTCTTTAAGCTTATTATGTGTATTAACACATTTTTTAGTCATTTCAATCATTTTCTTATGAACTATTTTCTTTCTACTTCTTGTTTTGCTTTTTGCTTCAAATGAGAAGAGTAATCCTTAAAGGAGTCCATTAATATTTTAAGATTTTGCTGAGTAGGCAGAGAGGAGTCAATAGTTACCTCAGGTAACCCTTCTTGAGTGGCTTTTACTGGATCTTCTACTACACTACTTTTCTTCAAGCTTTCTTGTAGGAACTCTTTCCTAGCAGTAGCATGCAATATATCTCCAAGCTGCAATTTATGAAGATGAGAGATGCCTGTCAGATCTATCTGCCCCTCATTAGTTGGAATATACAGTAGCTGGGAAGTGATGACCAGTTGAAATTGTATTTGTAAATTCAATAGTCTTGGAGAGAATCTATCTCAGATCCACTTTGATTTATGTCATATGTCCCTTATAACTTCTCTTCCTCTTTATCCTTTTCTTTATCTTTTACAATCCTTTGTTCCTCATCATTATTTTCCATCTCATCTTGATTCTCCTTAGAGATAGCTTCTTCTCTTGTTTCAACACTTCCTATGTTCTCCAAAGGAGGTGCAACACTATCCTTGTCTTGACTCTCAATATTTTGTGCCTTGGTTGTTTCTAGAGGAAGAAAACCTTGCTCTATAGGAGTGTCTGGAGGAGCCGAAGCAGTAATGTCTTCAGTAAGGGCCATCTCCTTATTATTTTTAGGCATGTCATTTTTCTCCTTACTTTCCTTAGATTGATCAGTTAGTTCTTCAATAATCCCCATCTCAATCTTCATTTCTTTGAGGACTTCAACAGTTTTCTTTAGTGTTTCCTTTTTCAAAATTTCTATCTCCTCCTCATTTCTTGACATTAGAATGTTTAGTCTCTTTTTAGTCCTAAATTCTTTTGTTAGAACCTTGGAGACTCTGACTCTATCTTCTTTGGAGATTGTGGAACAAGCCTTTTCAACTTCACTCTTCTTTATCTCAGCTTCTTTCTTTAGTGCATCATCTCTCTTTTTGGTTAGAACGTCAGCCAAGCTCTTGGGAAGTTGATCTATGATTTCAATCAAAGACAGATTGTGTGCTCCCATGTATTTGACCACTGCTTCTTCAAGAGTGGATTTGTCATCTATAGGCCTTTCATCATAGATTTTTGCAACTTCTTTTGAGTCACCTTCTGTCATTACATTTATGGTTGCATCTAATTGTAGAGGAACATGATCAAGTTCCTTAGTTTTCTTAGCTTTTCCTTTTCCTTTTTCCTCTAAATTTTCACCTTCCTTTCTTGGTCTTTTCTTTAATGAAGATGCTTTCTTTATTTCCTTTTCATCTTCTTCAACATCTTCAACATTTACAAGATTTATCTTTTCTTTATCTTTAATTTCTTCCTCTTCTTCAACTTTTTTGACCTTTTCTCCTTTTCCCTTACTCTTTTGTCTAGGTTTTTTCTTTTTAGTAGTTTGTTCTAGGATCTCAGAGCCAATTCTTTTAATAGGTAATGAGGATCCTGACACAACAAAGGAGGTAGCTACAGTAGATGTTGATCTGCTTGTTCTTCTTAGGAGTACAGAGGGAGGTGTTTGTGCCCCTCCTAAGGAACCTCTAGGAGACTTTAGTATCTCTTCTAAATTTATCTTCATTTCCTCATCCTTGGACTTTGTGACCTCTATTTATTTCACATCCTTCTTTGTATTTTTGTACATGATTTCATCATATGTTCCAAACCTCTCAGCAAAGGGATCCTTTGGCCTACTGAGAAGTATATTAGCATATCCTTCCAGATCAAATTCTGACACCTCATAGTGTAAAGTTGTGATCCAAAAGATCCTTGGTTCCACAGCCTCCATATAACAATTATCTTTATAAACCATAAAGGTGATATCATTTTTGTATTTCTCCACAACCTTCCCAGGTATTCTTTCTCTAGATTGCATGTTAGGTTTGAAAGGTTTTGAAGAACCTCCTAAATAAGGTATTATAGTGCTTATGGTCAGAGAAATTTTTTATGTAGTCTTTGATTTGATGGGCAACTGGTTTATCTAATTTCCACACTACTCCCTTCATTGAAGGCAACTCATTCAAATAATAAAACATGAGGCATATGATGAGGGAACCATACCATAATTTGTATTTGGTTTCATTTGTCCTCTTTAGGTTGTCTAACAGTTGGTACCGAAGAAGCTCACACATATCAAAGTCTTTTCCTTCCTTTACCATCTGATAGGCTATGTGGATTGCTATTGTAGAAGAAGAGTTATCCCTATTTGTAAAGTAAATCTTGTATGCAATTCCCATGGTTGCATACTAGACCCCCAAGTCATCAATGTCATCTATTGTCAAAGTTCTTTTGTCAAATTTATTGTGAGCCTCATGACCTCTTCATTCTTAACAAACTTTAGTATAGGCATAGGTCTAGGGGAGCATAAACTTGTCATTGCCTTTATGTCATCCCTAGTGATAATGTGAGGCTGGTCTATGTAAAAGATGTCCTCATGAATCCGGCTTAGGGCAATCCTTACCCAAGTATCTTCACACCAAAAGTTTGGAAAACCCTTCCAAATGTCTATATTTTTGGTGGCAACATTTGCAAATTTAGGTTTTAGCTGGAAATCGTCTCCCAATAGATGCTCATTTCTAAACTATTCAAGCTTAAGATGATCAAATTCATAAATTTGAGAGTGGATACATTGAAATTAGGGTAGACAATTAAGAGGGGGGGTGAATCAGTTGTCACAAAAACTTTACTTTTCTACATTTAATCTTCTTTACCACTTATTAATAGATTAATGATATAACCATGAAAGCATGAATCAACAACACATGAGAAGAAACATAATCAACACACATAACACCAATATTTTTACATGGAAACTTGGTTAAGGGAAAAACCACAGTGGGGGTTAACCCACAAGATTTATTCTTTGTTAAAAGAATAGAAAAATGGGAAGGAACTTGCCTTTGGGTGCACTGCCTAGAGCTCACTGCTTAAAGGAGGCTCACTGCCTACAAAAATATTCACACGACTAATACTGAAAAGTTGAACTGAGAAACATCTTCTCCATGCCAAGGTTTAGTTTCATTAAAGCTCACAACACCTCTGCTCTACCCCCAAACACTCCCTCGCTATATCCATGTCTTCTCACATATCAACACCATTACATGACTTCATTACACTTATTTATACATGACATCAACTTTGGAATGAACATCAAAGCCGGCCTTACAATCATCTATCTAGAACATTCTCCAAGATAAGCATTATAAGTAATTACAATCACAAGACTTAAAATGCTACATGTGAACCATTACACTGTCAGCCAAACATAGTTGGGACTCAAATCTTCCTCAAACAACACACCACACTCTATAGAACTCTTAGATCATCCGCAACATGCATGAAACATCCAGTTGGCCAAGACTAGAAAGAACAACAAACACCTAAGGAGAAATCTTCAACTACAAGCTCAATCCTCAATGCGAACCACCAATACAATAGGCACATGATCCAAAGACCACCACAAGCACAATGAAATCAACAAGAACAACCTCACCACCTCAAATCACCAGAATCACTTGTACCTTGATATGAGAACTTAAGAACACTAACTATCATGACTGTCATACTAGAAAGATTGCTTGCAGACCTCTAAACCATGAACCACTTGAGTTGAGAATACAGGCCAACATCCCAAACATACCTCTAGAACTGCAAACCATAATATTCCAATACGGAGCAATCCAGACCAAATTCCTATCACACTATTATCTTTGAACAACTACAAAACCCAGTTCTACTCAGATGACCATAACTTCACCAATCCTCCATGCGGACCTCCCAAATCTTAACTGAAGCAACTTCAGATAATCCTCTACAAATCTCTTTAGTCTGCAGACTTTGATCTTCATCTCATTGGAAATGTGGAGCAATCTACTTTGCTGAACTACATTGTCTTCACTATCTCTGACAAAGAGATATGTTGACATCAATGACAACACCTCATATGCACGTATTTGCAACAATCTCCCCCTTTGTCATTGATGGCAACATATGATGTGAAAAACTGATTCAACCATCAAGACAAGCACTTCTCCCCCTTTCTCTTATCACACTTGCAACCACTTTCTTCACTGCTCCTCCTTTTACCAGCAACTACTTCTAATTTTTTCACATGACTTCTCTCCCCCTTTGACATCAATGGCAAAGGACACATATTTGCAGTCATCTTCCACCCTTTTTGTTTCTTAGACAAAACCAAAATGAACTCCAAAATTAACATACTAACTACTCCCCCTGAGTAGCATCCCCTTAACACCAATTTGGATCACAAGATATGACTGTGAGTTCCACCAGACTGATTCACACTAGTGCACCTTAGTTCTAAATAGGAGGGGTAATAACCCCTAGCTTCACTCTGAGATACTCAAAAGTGTCCTTAGGTAGAGGCTTAGTGAAGATATCTACAATTTGATCCTTTGAAGGAACAAACTCCAATCTGACTTTATTCTCATTTACCTTCTCTCTCAACAAATGAAACTTGATGGATATGTGCTTTGTCTTTGAATGCAACACCAGATTCTTTGAGATGTTTATTGCACTTCAATTATCACAGAAGATTGTAATAGGATCTTCAAACACAATTCTGATATCCTTTAACATTTGCTTCATCCACAAAACTTGGGTACAATTACTTGCTGCTACTATATACTCTGCCTCTGTAGTAGACAAAGATATTACCTCCTGCTTTTTACTCAACCAAGAAACCAATCTTGCTTTGTTTATCACAACTTCACCATCTTCATTCAATTTATTCTGGAAGACCCATTTAGTTCCAATTACATATTTATTTTTAGGTCTAGAAGCAAGATCCCAAGTATGATTCTTTTCATATTGCATTAATTCTTCTTCCATTGCTTTTACCCAGCTTTCATCATTACAAGCTTAATTCACTGATTTTGGTTCAATGTTTCAAATCAATCAATACTCTTCTTGTTCTTCAACAACTTTTCTTCTAGTTTGAACACCATTTTTTCTATCTCCTATAATCTGATCTTTAGAATGATTCAACCTTACATACTTGGGAGTTTTGGGATTTTCTTGAACTTTTGATTCTTGAACTTGTTCCTCAACATTTGCACTAGCTTCTTGAGTCACTAGATTCTCTGGAGCAATCTAAATCTGAGTTTGAGTTTGAACTTGCTTTCCTTTATTTGGAATTTCATTTTGATCATCGGAATCATATCCACAAGACTTGGAAGGTCTCTCCTTGCTTTCATCAACCTTGACATTAGCACTTTCAACAATCCTTTTCAATCTTTTGTTAAAGCATCGGTATGCCTTGCTTTGGTTAGAATAACCCAAAAATATTCCTTCATCACATCTTGCATCAAACTTGCCTAGATCTTCATCTCTTTTGATTTAGCATTTACTATCGAAAAATCTAAAGTATTTCACAGTAGGAGCATTACCAAACCATAGTTCATAAGGTGTTTTACCAGTATTACCTTTGATCTACACTCGATTAAGAGTGTAGAAAGTAGTACACACAGTCTCTCTCCAATAGACATGTGGAACATTTTCCTCCATCATCATGGTTCTAGTGGCCTCTTGAATAGTTTGGTTCTTCCTTTCCACAACTCCATTTTGCTGAGGAGTCCTAGGAGCAGATAACTGTCTTCTCATTCCATGCTTTTCACAAAATATATTAAACTCACCAGAGGTAAACTCTCCACTTTTGTCAGATCTTAGACACTTTATCTTCACACCAATCTCATTCTCCACCCTAGCCTTGAACACCTTGAATTTGTCAAGAGTCTCTAATTTCTCTCTCAAGAAAGTGACCCACATCATCCACAAGTAATCATCAATCAGCAACATAAAGTATCTATCTCCTTGTAAACTCCTAACTCTGGCAGGACCACACAAATTAGTGTGCACAAGTTCCAACAATCCACTTGAAAATTGTTCTTTACTTTTGAATGTAGTTCTACTCTATTTTCCCAACTGACATTCCTTACACCTGCCATAAGGAAGCTTCACAAGCTTTGGAAGATCTCTCACAGCCTAAGTAGTACTTATCTTGACAATATTATCAAATTTTACATGACACATTCTCTTATGCCATAACCAACTCTGATCAATCTGAGCAATCAAACAACTTTTACCAGTACCACTTAAATGAAAGATATTATCTCTAGTCTGTGTACCAGATGCAATCTCAGTTCTGAAGCTTCCCAAAATTTTGCATCTTCATCCTTGAATTAGATCATACTCTTTTTCAACTAACTGTCCAACATTGAGAAGATTATGCTTCAACCCTTCTACATACAAAACATCATTAGTGTTATTCTTACCATTAAGAGAGATGGATCGTCTGCCACAGATTCTACCAGCTGAATTGTCTCCAAACTTCACGATTCCACCATCATATCTTTCCAAACTTACAAACTTACTTTTATCACCAGTCATATGATGAGAACATCCATTGTCAATCACCCATTCATCCTTTTCTTCAACCTAAGTAACCAAGGCACTTTCTACATTCACACAGTTAGTAGATTCAGTAGGCACTGGATCTTCTTCTTTGATAGCAATGAGCACCTATTCATTTCCAGAGGTACTTCCCATATCAAATTCATCATCTATGACTCCTTCATCAGTATCTTCTTGGACATAGTAACACTTCTTCTGAACCCTAGGTCTTTTAGGGTTTGGCTTTGAAACCCTCTCTAGACATCTTGAAGCAAAATGACCAATCTTATTGCAAGCAAAATATTTGAAAGGTAACTTTCCTTCATACTTACCAGATCCTCTTGGTAATCTTTCGGCAATAAGGGATTCAAGTTCTTCAAGCTCAGATTCATCTTCTTCAAGTTCCTTCCTTACCTTCTCATATCTGGTTAGTCTTCTTGAAGAGCTTTCACCTGGATCAAATCTTTGCTTTCTGAAAACACTGGCTTTAAATACAGATTCTAATTTAGGAAGAGAATCACCAAACTCACTCATTTCAAATGTTGAAAGCTTGCAAACCAACTGATCCCTTGTAACATCTGTCATAGTCCTGATCTCCTCAATAGCAGAAACTATGCTTGTATGAAGCAGGTAAGGATCTGAGTACCTTTCCAACAATCTCTAATTCTTCTAGTTTTCCACCAGCACACATGATACTACACACAAGCTCATTCACCTTCTACATGTAGGAAGTGATGTTTTCATCTTCACTCATCCTCAAACTTTCATATCTACCCTTTAGGCTTTGTAACTTAGCACATTTGACATATGCATCACCTTCATACAAAGTTTTCAACTTCTCCCAAATTTCATGAGTAGTTTGCAATTCCAAGACATTTTTCATTTCTGTATCAGTCAGAGCACTCAACAATGCTTCTTTAGCCTGAATGTTGTTTTCAGCATCTTTGATTTGATTTGGAGTTTTAGGACCATTCTATGGAGGAGTATACTTATTCTTGGTTATCAAGCAATAAGGATTACCCATGCATTACAAATGACATTCCATGCGATTATTCCAAAGAGAGTAATTTGTTCCATCAAATCTCAGACTGTCCTTCTTGTATGTTGACATCCTGGATCTCCTCAAGCGGTCAAGCTTCTTTTAGAGGAACCGGTTCTGATACCAATTGTTGAAATTAGGGTAGACAACTGAGAGGGGGGTGAATCAGTTGTCACAAAAATTTTACTTTTCCTATAATTAATCTTCTTTACCACTTATTAATAGATTAATGATATAACCATGAAAGCATGAATCAACACACATAACACCAGGATTTTTACGTGGAAACCGGTTAAGGGAAAAACCACGGTGGGGGTTAACCCACAAGATTTATTCTCTATTAAAAGAATAGAAAAATGGGAAGGCACTTGCCTTCGAGCACATGGCCCAGAGCTCACTACTCAAAGGAGGCTCACTGCCTACAAAAATATTCACATGATTAACACTGAAATGTTGAACTGAGAAACATCTTCTTCATGCCAAGGTTTAGTTCCATTGAAGCCCACAACACCTCTTCTCTGCCCCCAAACACTTCCTCACTATATCTGCATCTTCTCACATATCAACACCATTACACGACTTCAATACACTTATTGATACATGACATCAACTTTGGAATGAACATCAAAGTCGGCCTTATAATCATCTATCTGGAACATTCTCCAAGATAGGCATTACAAGTAATTACAATCACAAGACTTAAAATGCTACATACAAACCATTACATTGTTAGCCAAACAGAGTTGGGACTCAAATCTTCCTCGAACAACATGCCACGCTCCATAGAACTTCTCTTAGATCATCCGCAACATGCACCAAGCATCCAGTCAGCCAAGATTGGAAAGAACAGCAACACCCAAGGAGAAATATTTAACTACGAGCTCAATCCTCAATGCGGACCACCAATACAATAGGCACATGATCCAGAGACCACCACAAGCAAAATGAAATCAACAAGAACAACCGTACCACCTCAAATCACTAGAATCACTTGCACCTTCATACGTGAACTTAAGAACACTGTCTATCATAACTGTCATACTAGAAAGATTGCTTGCGGACCTCTAAACCACAAACCACTTGAATTGGGAATACATGCCAACATCCCAAACATACCTCTAGAACTGTAGACCATAATATTCCAATACGGAGCAATCCAGACCAAATTCCTGTCACTCTATTACCTCTGAACAACTGCAAAATCTAGTTCTACTCAAATGGCCATAACTTCACCAATCCTCCATGCAGACCTCTCAAATCTTAACTGGAGCAACTTCAGACAATCCTCTACAAATCCCTTTAGTTTGTAAACTTTGATCTTCATCTCATTGGAAATGTAGAGCAATCTACTTTGTTGAACTGCACTGTCTTCACTGTCTCTGACAAAGAGATATGTTGACATGACAACACATCATATGCACATATTTACAATAGGATATATATTTGGACATCCTCTGTGTGTAATACATGTGTAGGAACTTGTGAGAATGCCTTAGCTTCATTAGTTATGGTGGATTTAAAGGGATGTTTCTTGAATTTAGGCCTTGGCCTTTCTACTATATCTATTACCACTCATGTTAGCATTACAATATCTTCACAGCTAGAGTTTAACCAAAAAGATGAAAAATACATGGAAGTGGTGACAAATCTTACTTCAATCAACTTGTTGAGCACTTTCAGATATCCTTTAGCTCTTTAGAATTTTTAACTTTGCTCAAGTGTGGTCAAAATGATGAAGAATCGTCTATATAAACATTCTGCTAACAATTTTCCTCTGCATTAATTGCAGTTTCTATTTTGACTTAACTTGTTCTCTTTCATATGTGGGATAATGTAATCCTTTAGCAATCCTCTGTAGATTATTCAAATGCTCCATAATTTTTGTTAAGATCATCTACATGTTGAGTGCTTGCATCATCATGAAGAGAGGATGGTGATTTTTTAGAAATAACTCCTCCTGAGCCCATGAAGCTTCGTGGTGAAAAACCTTATTATTGCTAACCCTAAAGTCTTCTACATTCTACCGTATTTAGAGATTTTTCTCAAGAATTTTCACTAGACTTCTTTAATTCCTTAATCCTATCATTATCATGCCAAAACTAATCTATATGCTGAAAATTCAACATCTTGCATGTTCAAGGGTTTGAAAGATTTACTGTTGTAACTCCCACTGACCCAATATTTTATCTTTTAATTACTGGAGGACCCACTTGCACTAGGTAGAGGTCCGGAAATACCACTAACTTCCTTCTTCTTCCATACTCTTTACTGAGCAATATGTATTCTTCTGAGCTACAATCAGAGGTTTTCTTCCTAGTTCTTTCCTACCGGTATGCTCTCTAAACTAGGATTTTGTAACTTTTTATTCATAAATAATATATATTATATTGGTTCACCACTTTTGTTTAAAAAAAATATATCAAGGGGTTTCACATTCTTTCCAAAAGTCCTTGTTTGATTGCACTCATGATAGGTGCACTTAGTTTGCTGAGCATTTCCACTCCTTGCCTTTAATCTGCAATTAGCTACTTTGTGGCTAAACCTATTACAAGTATAATAGTAACCATAGAATGATTGAGCATTATCCCTATTATACCTTGGCATTCTGCTTCTGCACTCATTTTCCCTATGTCCCATCTTATTGCTTGCATAACACCTAATAGAGTTCTAGCTCATCTTACTTCTACATTCAACAGCTCTATGACCAACTTTATTGCAAGAGTAACATCTTATGACATTTTGATTTATCTTTTTTCTATAATCCAAAGCTTTATGACCAAACTTATTGCAAGTAAAACATTTGCCATTGAAGCCTTGAAACTACCTAATGTGAGCTAGTTGCTTTGTAGGTTGAGGAGGCTTGAAATTCTTCCTCACATTCTTCCTTTGTCTTTAAACAGGAGTGAATTCATCTTCTATTGGATCTCTATAAGTTTTTCTTTTAGGATCTTCAGTGTAGGTTTCTTCTCTCCTAGATTCATACTTTCTGGTTGTATGAAAGTTATCATATAAGTTTGTAGAGACATTGACCATAGGATTCTTTCCCTTATCAAAACCAAGACCCATTTTTTCTTTAGCTGGTTTTTGAGAACTTATTATTTCATCAAGAATATCAATTCCTCCTTTCTGTTTTAAACCCTTGTCAATCTATTCTTGTGCCTTTTCTAGTTCTTTCCTTAGAGTAACAACTTCTTCCTCAAGTATTGAACATTTAGTTGATTCCTCATTGAGCTTGATATTTAAGCAGTCTTTAATTCTCTTCTCTTCTTCAACCGTGATCTTCAATTTTGAGATAATTTCTTCTGCCTCCTTGAGTTTGTCATGTTCTTTATTTCCTTCTATCAAGTCTTTAATTTGCCTATTTCTTCTTTTGATCGTTTGGCTTTTGTCTTTAATTTCTCAGTTGTTTCTTTTGCCTTTTCAAGCATGTCTTCATACTCGAATTTTAGTTCTTTTGCTTCCTCTAGATCATTGAGAGCTGCCTTGAATTCTTCTTCAAAGTCCACTTCATTTTCATTGGATTCAAGATCCCAACCTTTAGGATCCATTGTTTCAAGATCAGGTTTAGGTGCAAATATATCATTGTCCAACACTTCAGATTCCATGTGTTCAAGTGGAGGATCTACCTTAGTGATCAAGCTTCTCAGAGGTACTTGACTTTGATACCAATTGTTGAACATAATGAGGTGCTGAGAGGGGGGGTGAATTAGCACACTTAAAAACCTTTAGCCAAACATTTACTAATAAAACTAAACATCTTTGAAAACATGAAAGAAAACATACAAATCAAGTGTCAACACATAACACTAGTATTTTTATGTGGAAAACCCTAAAATAGGGAAAACCATGGTGAGGATTAGCTCACAATATAATATGCTCACTACAAAAGTATTACAAGTTTATTTTAGGGCTTCAACCCAAGGAAGCTACTACTCCCTGATTTACAACTTTGATTTTGGGTTATGAACCTAGAAAGCAATTACTCCCTAAATGCTTAGCTCACAACTATTACAATGATAGTATCAATACAAGGACTACTAGAGAGAATACATATGTTGTATGTTGATGGTGTAGTCAGTTATTTCTACTCAATATTTTTCTTCAAACTAAATCTATGCATTTCATATCTAATCTACTATCTTCATATTCACCTTCATGATCTTTCAAATGAATTATATCTGTGTTAGGGGAAAAAGCTATCAAACATGCAGAAATTAAATCACAACAAACCCTAACACCCAATGGAGTGCAAGCAAGTCTATGAATCAATCAAACAAATAGCAAATAAACCCAGATTCTAAGCTAAACATTGGCTTATCTCCATTGTCCTCCTCGATCTTGCGCAATGTTCTCAGATTTGCAAGTGTGCAAGGAATGTGAGAAGCTCAAATGGATGTAACAACAAGATGTTGGAGAGTTGTCGCGTCTTGTCGTGTGTTCTGAAAAATGGTTGTCGAAGGGGTTTTATAGGAAAACATGTTTGAATGGATGACTCTTATTAAAAGTAAAATTTGGAGCAAATGAAGGGTGGAGATCAATTAGGGTTTCCCTCCACTACAAGATAAGAGGGAATCTCAAATTTGAGGATATGATGAGGTGTAAAATTAGATAAACTTGCCCAATTTATTTGATTTATTGAGATAAGGTATGTGAAAATGAGCTTTTTCCATTAAGTGAGGGTGTATTTAAACAAATATTTATTTGTTTAAATTAAGATAATTCATGTGAAAAGGAGATTTTTCTATTAAGTGAGGGTGTATTTAAATAAATATTTTTTTGTTTAAATTAATTAAATGATAAGGGATATTAGAGTGTGGATTATTAAATAATTAATTAAAATTAATTATTCAACAATAGAAGAAAATTGGGGAAAAATAGGTAAATGATCAGAAAGAGGAAAATTGAATTAATTAATTAATTAATTAATTAATAATGCAAGAAAATTAGGGAAAAAGGGATAGATGACCAGAAAGAGAAAAATTGAATTAATTAAATAATTAAAATTATTTAATTAATAGATGAATTATGGAATTTGGAAGAGAATTGTCCTGAATGTGGCATTTGTGATGCAAGTACATTTTTAGGTGTACAATATCTTCTATATATATCCTCCACAACACCTTGAAAATTTGATTAGGTCGGCATCCAAAACAATATTGAATGTAACGTGTAGGAAGTCACAGGTCAGCCACAACACATGCAAATTGACAACAAACTTGTTGTGGAACTCAAGTCTTTATGAAAAACATCAGGACACATCTTTCCACACCTTTCAAACTTGGAGAAACAAGTCAGGAGCCTCCACATGCACTAGGTATTTAACCAGTCAGCTCATACTGCTTAACACTATCAACTATTCATCTTTCAACTACCGGGGAGAAACTAAAACCTTAATATGGACCAAGATTCAATCATACATCATCTCACAAACATCCATACACCTTCCTAGAGAAGTATCATACTAAGTTATGCATCCACAAGATAAGAAATGTATTACTATATAGAGAAAAGAATCTTACAGACCTTATGTAATCATTCATAACCCAAGGTATGAAGTTGCGGTGAAGTATAGGGCCTGAAATATTTTGAGAATGATCAAAGATGTTAATGTATGCAACTCATTAGATCTATACATCTTTTTATAGAGATTCTAGAGGAATTCAAAAATGGTTTAAATACTTACAATTTTGGAAGACAGTTATACTTGAATTCTACTTGCAGACAAGAATGCTTGATGTGGTACCAACGAATGAAGAATGTCTACATGCAGATCATACCTGATGTATTATAGACCATGTGGAACCTCCACATTAGATTTGATAATAGAACTGTATATGTTTCATCCTCTGTAGAACTTAGCTTATATATTCAGGCTCCAGAATATAGTGGGATACCTATATCTCTTGAGTAATGTCTTTTTAGACCACTAAAACACCTAAAACTTCATCATAGCATATAACATACTTATCTTAGTCATTGTTTAGATCTACATGACAAACAAATCTCTTCTAGATGAATGCAGAGCATTCCATTGTCTCCCCATTACTGCTCTGCTCTGTCTAAGTGATGACTGATGAACTAACCCTTGGAACTTTTCATGCTGAGTAGGTGAGAGGCTAAAACTTTGGATATGTCATGTCAATTCATGTTAGAAGCTATCATTAGAACCACATGTCCAAATATTGCTTTGTAGAGAAATGTTGACCAATTCAAGTGAACTCTACCTTAGAATGTGCACTGTGAATGCCTTAAGCACTTTTCAACTTCTTACCCTTGAGTGCAGTACTCCCTATTGATGAGATGTGGATGTGTTTGTGTAGGAATCATGCTAGGATATGAGTTTTTATTATGTTCAAAGCCAAAATTGATCCATTCTTAGATTATTTCTTCTTTTGCTTGATTAGTTTGTCTTGACCATACTGACTCCTTCTTTGTACAAGTCTTATCTATACATTTCCATCTGATATGTTGACATCAATGTATACTATGTTGACATCAATGACAACACATATGACTAACAAAAGGAGGGTTTGATCTAGTGTGTTCACATATTCCATCTCTCTTTTTAACTTACAATACTTAGCAACTTCATTCTTGATGGGAAATAGATTCAATTCTTTAATCTTGTCAACAATTGGTTGCTTATCAAATATACAAAGTGGCATCTTTAAAATATCAATATTAACACTAGTAAATGTTATGTATGAAAAGTGGGAAGATGGAAGATAGTGTTAAGATCTATCAAATCAAACCCTCCTTTCACAATAACACTTAAGGAAAACACCTGATCCAAGTTACTACATATGAATGAGGATGTAGCTATAGGTTGGTGTACTCAGGAATGATATGAAATGATATATTAGATTGAGAGATTTGTCAAACCCTAATTTCAATGGAATCATATACAAATGAGCAAAATGCTACAGATAACTAGACAGGAAGGCACTCAGGAAGGGGCAGAAACATACCAAAAGTTAGACTTCTAGAATTGATAACTTTGCAAACTATAGGGTGGACGCCCAAGTCTGATAGGGAAACTTTTCTGTAGATCTGGAATAGTGAGCAGTGACTGATGCTATTTATCTCTTGAGTTCAAACTAAATCATATTAAGAGGACTATGAGGCAGACGCCCTAGTCCAGTAGGGTAAAATATCAGTAAGTTTTCTCTAGATCCTAAATCCTTATCCTCTAAATTGCTTCTCTGTACCTATACTTCAGCAAATCCTGCACCTAAAACCTATAATCACAAAGAGAGGGGTTTGGGGGTTGTGGTGTTTAGGAGCTTGCCTCGGTCAAGCCCCGAAATGACATTCAAGTCTTCTAACACCATTGTTAGATAGAGTGCATGCCCAATGGAGGGAAGAGGCTAAAGCAATGATGAAATAAAATGATTGAAGCAAAAATAGATGTCACCTTAGGTGAAGCCCTCATGGAGATGAAGATCCTTCAAATCATGAGGAGATGGATTGATGAAGCCAAATCTGCAATAAACAAACACAATAACAACACAATTCTACTCTACAACATAATGAATAAGTTGAAATCCCTTAGCTCAATATCACAAGTTTGCATTATCCATCTAGGTGTAAAATGAAGACATAAACTCACTTATATATGCTTTCTCTCTAATATTCATAATTCAAATTACAAAGGCTGACAAAGGGAAACCTTTTGAGAGGGTCCAAGCCAACACATTAAAATTTAGATCCCGACAAATCATCCTAGACTTGGGTGTGGATGCCCAAGTCCCCAGCCCATTTTTTGGTCTTGATTATCATTTAGAGTGGGAGCCTAAGTCCCATTTGACATGGGTTTTGAGGGAAATTGCTCCAAGATAAGTATTAATCTTGCATAATGAAAAAGAGGTGACCTAGGAGCTAAACTAGGAGGTAAAAAGGCACAGGGTTACTTTTTACTCCATAACATTTAGCACCCACTTTAATTTATGTTTGATCTTGTGATTCTATACATGCATTATAGTACAGTCGAAAACACACCAAACAGACCAGGCACATAAAGCTAAGGCATACCAAAAGGTTGGAGGACCATTTCTAGCCCCCAATCTTAGGTAAGCACTAGAAAACATGTGGAATACACGCAAGACACAAGGAAGATAGTAAGAAGCATGCAAAAAATGGATAATACAGTGGAAGTATATAATACATGAAGAAGAAATGAGAGCAATCACGCAATGTGAGGCCCATCCCTTTCTGACATTTTAGTTGACTTAATTTGCATTGCTTGGTTATATTAGTTGGATTATATTTTTGATGAGTGTGGAACATTATGTTAGTACTATGGACATTTATGGTTATTATGATTGGACATTATGCTAGATGATACCTTGGACATTTATTATAATTAAAATTTGTGGATTTATGTGGTTGGACTTTGTGATTTAATTAAATCTGAGTAGATGATTTTCAGATTTATAATTATGTGGGAAAGGATGTGTTAAAAGAAATTCAATGCTTATATGTTAGTTATCAAATAAATTATTTTTTTTGAATTATTTAAGTATGTGATCATGAATGAAAAGTGATTATTTAAATTATTTTTGCTATGCATTTTAAGTTGCTTTGGCTATATTAGATTGACATACTGATGTTCAAAATTAAGTGTGTAGGTGGGTGGCCAAGATTCATTAAGGGGTTTTGAAGACTCCATGAACCCCTATGTTATACCAGTTAGCCTTGCCTAACCCATGGAAGGGGTTAAGGCAAAAGTGTGGTGTAAAATTATTGTTTTATTTTTAATTTTCATTTTTGTGTGTTGTGAAATTTAATTATTTTTATAAATTCTATTTAATTGCATTTATGTGGTGAGAGTCAATTTAATTATTTGTTTTTATTTTAATTATTTCTTTAGTGGGATGAGGATAAGTGCTTTAAATTAATATTTTAATATTTCATTTATTAGAGGATTTTATTTCCTTGTTTTATTTTGGAAAGGAAGAGTCTTTTTGGGAAAAAAGAAAGGAAATTGCTTTCTTTTCTCCTGTTCCCTCCTTTTTGATTTTATGGAGTTTTATTTATGGGAAAATTGAGGGAAGGGGTTTCATACTTTTGCTGTACATAAATTTGAGAGGAGAAAATTTGAGAAGAAAAAAAAAAGATCTTTGGGGCTTGAAGATTTTGGAAAACTTTTGAGTACAAGAATTTGGATTCAAGAGCAAGGGTTGGATTTCATTTTTGGTTTTATTTTTGGGCTCACCCTCACTTGGGGAGCTGAGGTAACATTCTAGATTTCTTGCATTTTTTAAGTTTGTAAAATTTATGTAATTTTATGAGATTTTCATATTTGTATGAGGTTTTGGGTTTTTCTATCTTTTTGTCAAGTTTGTGGGTTTTAGGTTTATGGGAGTGATTCTCCAAATTGATGAGAGCATCCCAAGTCTTGGGGGTTGAGGGAGGCACGAACCTCTCTTGGGGAATGATTACTGGTTTTATTTGTTTCATTGATGGATATGTGATTGGTGTATTGTGGAGGTTGTGGAGATGTATATTGATATAATTTGTTGTGTTGATGTGTATTTGTGGAGGTTGTGGAGATGTATATTGGCATAATTTGTTGTCTTGATGTGTATTTGTGGAGGTTGTGGAGATGCATGTTGGTATGTTTTTTTTATATTGAGGTTATTGGAGGTTTTGGAGGTGTGTGGAGTGTTGATAAGAGACACTGCTCTGGTATTGACTTGTATGTTTCCATTGATGGAAACAAGTCTCAGAGATCCTATCGCCATGGCAAGAAGAGATATCTCTGGAAGAACATATTAGATTCCAAGTCTGGTTGATAGAAAATGGCTAAGTATGGAAAGTATGTGGAGTAGAGGATAGTAAGCTGGACAATATGCCTCCACAGATGATGATCCAGTAATACGGTTCAGGTATGATGTTCTAAATTGTTTGATAGTGTTATGCCTCAGAGATTATGTCTTGACTTCCTCTAGAAGTCATCTTTGAGAAATGTCTAAGTCTGGGTAAGCAAAGGTATAGCAAGAACGGTGAATAGGGCATAGTACAGTGGTCTGCATTCCTCTATAGATAAGTATTTTGTGATGCAGTGTTGAGGTGTTGTAAACATATCTATGGAGTATCTTATTCCAGAGTTAGGAGATCTGAAGTCCACCAAAAAGATAGTTGCAAATTGCTAAGTATCGACATAGTGTTTGACAGAGTTTGATAGAGACAGAGTCTGAGTTCTAATGGTCCGCATTTCTCCGCAAGATGACATCATGCCTTGCAGTTCTAAGGGTAAGATTGGGAATGTGTAAAGAGTCCTTGATATGATTTTGAAGGTGTTTTGAGATCCTTAGTAAAAGTTGTAAGTAGTAGATGAAGTTGTTAAGCATGCTTTTTAGGAACAGGCCGACTGGTGAGATAAATCATGATGCAGAGAAAGGATAATGTGTGAAAGATCCATTCAAGTATTTGAATGATTAGAGCTGACCTATATGAACACATTTGGGGGAAGATTTGGGTCCGTGCAACACATAGTGCATTGGATTGAGTGATAAGGTACATCTTTCTATGTACACGTTTCACTTCTTGGATGCCGACCTGATTATGGATTAAATCATGGTGCAGATATATATAAGAGTGATGATCTTTAGTTGATGGAATTGTGTAAGTAGTGTGTGTGTGTGATGCGAGCATGTGAATAGAAAAGAAGAGTTAGAAGAGAAGTAGCGATGAAGACTTGGGATTCAGAATTCAGTTGCTAAATGACTGCACCCTGACATACTGGCAGATGCGTAAGCAATATTTAGTTATCATGGGTGATCTAATTGGAAGAAATTTTTTTTCATCAAGGCAATAAGCTAACAATGATCCTCTAGTAGGGTTTAATAGCCCTCATTGTAATCTTTCTAGGTTTAGGGTTGAGACAGTGAGCCTACTAAATCTAGTTGTACTTCATGGCAGTAAGCTAACATGTTCTAGGCCCGTGGAATGACCAAGCCTGAACATCATTTTTGTAAAGATTGCAATATATGTGAGAGCTAATACTCTCCATGGTTTTTCCCTCTTTGGGTTTTCCACATAAAATCTTGGTGTTATGTGTCATGCTTTTGTGGATGCTATTTAGTTGTATATTTTGCTTCTATTGGATTATTCTTTTGAAATGGTTAAAAGTAAAAGTACAAGAAAAGATTTATAGAACATTGATTCACCCCCCCTCTCAGTGTTCCTAATAATCAACAATTGGTATTAGAGAAAGGTTCCTTGGAAAAAGTTTAACAACTTATGAAAGATCTGGGTCATGGCAGCAATAATGTATGGAAATTATGAGAGATACAATCAACTAGAAGTAGCTCTTATGGATCTTGATAATTCTAAAGCAGAGGTCAGAGATCTGAAGGAAAATCTGAAACAAGCTGATGAATGCATCTTAAAGCTAAAAGAGGAGGTCAAGAAATTCAAAGACAAATACAAAGAAGTTAGTGACCAATTGTTATTAGCAAATGAAGCCTTAAATGATTTAGAAGCAGAAGTTATAGAAAGAACAAGATCAGAAGATGATCTAAATTTGATTGTGAAGAACAGATCAGTAGATTGTGCTAAACTTGAAAAGGAAATTATAAGTTTAAAAATAGATTTGGAAAAGGCCAGAAGTTTTGAAGAAAAACTCAAGATAAGTACTGCAAAGCTTGATGAAATGATTGCTAGCCAGAGGAATGCTAATGACAAACACGGTTTAGGATTTGAGAAAGAAGAAAGTTCAAACTCTAGGAAAATAAGAACTGAGTCAAGGAAAAACAAAGGATACCAGTTCAGAAATCAAAGAAGAAGATCCAGAAGACCTCCAGTCAGAGAACCAAATGCTCAAAGGTAACCATCTTTCAATGGTTATTGTAATTCATGCAATAAGTATGGTCATAAGGCTACTCAGTGTAGGAGAAGAATAAATCAAAGAATTCCATCATTCTCTAGTCAGTGTTTCAATTGTAATAAATTTGGTTATAGAGCAAATGAATGTAGAAATTAGATTAGGAAAAGTTTCAACAATGGGAGGAATGAAGAATCATTCAAAGGTAAATGCTTCACTTGCAATAGAATTGGTCATAGAGCTGTTGTATGTAGAAGTAAAGTGAGTCAGAATTCTATTAGGTGCAATGCATGTTACAAAATGGGACATAGATCAAATGAATGCAGAAGTTTAGTAAGAACTAACTTTCAAAATATCAAGAATAGTCAATCATTCAATGGAAAGTGTTTTGCATGCAATAGATTTGGACATATGGCTAATCAATGCAGATCAAATTCAATTAATGGAAGGAATCAAGGTCAAAAGAATATGGTATGTTTCAATTGCAACAAATTTGGACATGTTGAAAGACTTTGTAGAAGTAGGAATGTGAAGAGAAATCACTATTTTGAAGAAAGAAAAATAGAGCAGAGAAAAGATAAAGGAAAATAGAAAGTTGATCTGGTTGAAACCAAGAAAGAAATGAATGAGGTATGGATCAAGAAAGAAGTAATAGAAGTAAATCAATCCCAGGAAGTAAATCAAGATCTCTAGCTTAGAGGGAGGAGTAATTCAATCCCCCAACTAGATTGTGGGTGCTAGAATCAAGCACGAAGATGTATAAAGGAATCTGATGTGACACACCTTTTAGAAGAAAAACCAGAAGAAAAAGAGTCAATGTGGCTTATTGCTGATCAATCCTAATCAACCATATTCTACAGTGAGGGGTTTCAATAGCCTTTCAGAATGAGGATTTAATGGATACTAAGTCAAATCATGCGGAGGATAAAAAGGGACTTGTTTTCGGCACAACAATGTATCAATTTGCTCTACGAACTACAGTATTTTTTCAACCTGCTGCATGGAAATTCTTCCTTGGACTAAGGATAAATGATTCTATTTTTGTCATGCTCACATAAAGAAGCCCTTGGAAGGTTGTATTTGTAGTAGTTGTAAATAAAGCAAGGACTATGATAGATTTTGAGAATTTGTTGTTGGAGGCAACTGGGCAAACTAACGCCCATGATGGAAAGCATAAGGAATCAAGCTCCAACAAAGAGGAAGCAATTTGATTCTTTTTCAGATGATGGCTGTAATTCCAATTTTTATAATGGGAATGATTCTGATGATAGAAAGACATCTAGGACAAGGATGCCTTTGAAGAAGAGATTTGATTCTAGTGAAAAAGATAATGATGATGTGAGCTAAAGAGATGATTCAGACAGTGATGGATTATCATTTGGGAGTGATTTGTACAAAGATGATGAAGATAGGGAATGACTTTGAAAGATGTTTGAACTAGACAAGGAGATATTTTTGGCAGAGAGAGCAGAGGCGAGAGATAAATTTTTGGTACAGAAGAGGGCTGAAGCTCAAAAAAATGACACTAGGAATAAGAGGGAAAAGACATAGGGACACCATCTTCATGGATGTGCTCTTCTGTGAAATCTACCAGGACGATGAAAGAAAATGCCTTAAATGAATTAGTTGCAAGGAGATAGAAGGCATAGGATTCAGATGTGTAGAGAAAGTGAAGGGACACTCCTGGGTCATCTAGAGGACATGATTCTTCACCTAGCAAACAAAAAGTCTCATGATAGTTCTAGCCTTAGTCCATCATCCTCTAGTAACAGGGATCAGAAGTCCAAACAACTGTGGAGATCCAAATGATAGAATTGGAGAAGGAAAAAATTCTAATGCTCCTTCTTTTGAAGATATTAAGAGTATAACAATTTGGAAATCAAAGCTTACCAAGAGGTTCATGGAGTCATTCTTTGAAAAGATCACTGTGGGTTGTTTTGTGAGAATTGGGATTGGTATGTCAAGGTCAGGATAGCGTATTTGCCGTCTTTGCATGGTTAGAAATGTAAACTCAACCAATGCTAGCAAACATTACAAATTTGAAATTAGCATTATCCACAAGTACGTGGATTGTACTTGAGGAAGTGATGATAGTACAACTATATGGTAGATGGAGAGGGTGTCTAATTTTTTGCCTCTTGAGAAAGAGTTTAAAGAATGAGAATAGGAAGTAGAGCATACTGAGGACCAAATTTTTGGTAGAACTGATATGGAAGTGCACTGAAGGAAAAATAAATTTTATCTATTCTATAGAAACTGTAAAGCAGATGTTGTAGGAAAAGAAGATGACTTCTGCAAGGTCATCAAATCTGGCTGATGAGAGGGATAGGCTGAGGAAGGAGATGAAGCTTGCAGAGAGCAAACATGATTATTTAGAAGTAGACAAGATCAAAACAAGGTTGAAAGAATTAGAAGTCCTTTCACTTTAGAGAAGAGGCAAGGATGCAAAAGCTAGAATGCGTGTAGAGATGAATAAGAAATAAAAATTGAAAATTTTACGAATCTTTCAATGATCAAGCCTACCAACTTTAATCTAAAAGCAGGTGAGACTGGGTATGATCCTTTGTTTCATTGCTGGACTATATCTTAAAATTATTATAGTGCAAAGAGTGGTGCTACAAAAGAAAACACAAAGGCAATATAGACAGAACTAAAATGGATCTATCTCTTGAGTATCAAGCTGAGGATGTAGAAATTAGGGAACAGTTAAAGAGCCCTATGCCAGAACAAAATATGGACAAAAATCCTCTGGAACGAAGTTAAGAAGGAAGATCTGAGAGAACAAGAGAGACTGCAGACGTCTTAGTTGATGCTGGAAGGGAAGAAGTTGCAAATAAAGCCATGAAATCACTTGCATTAATTGACATGCCATCAGATGTATAGAGGGCAGAAAAGATAGTTTTTCTAATGGCCATGTCGATATCCTAGAAAGTGCAAGGAATAGATGGAACAGAGAAATAGCTCTGATAAAGACTATCTTTAGTGACATTTTGCCTTTAGTCACAAATTGAGATGAAGATTACAATAGGTACACACATTTTTTAAGTTTTTGAAATTTTTTGTATTATGGGCTATGCCCTTTGCCATTGATGTCAAAGGGGGAGAAGTAGATCAGTGAAAAATGGATAATCATCTCACGGAGAGAAATCAAGCATTTTTCACTAAGTGTTGCCATCAATGCCAAAGGAGGAGATTGTTGGCAAGAGACACTGCTCTGGTATTGACTTGTATATTTTCATTGATGGCAACAAGGCTCAGAGATCCTATCACCATGATAGGAAGAGATATCTCTAGAAGAACATATTAGATTCTAGGTCTGGTTGACAGAAAATGGCTAAGTGTGGAAAGTATGTAGAGTAGAGGATAGTAAACTAGACAGTATGCCTCCGTAGATGATGATCTAGTAATGCGGTTCAGGTATGATGTTCTAAATTGTTTGATAGTGTTATGTGGTGCAGGAGCACCTACCTGATAGCTGGCCTCCATGAGGCAGTTAGTTAGTTTAAGTCTTGTTATGTTTTCAAGAAGGTCTGATAAGACCAATGCATGTAATAAGGTCATGTTGACCATGCTTTACTATTTTTAGCTAGTTTGTTAAGACAGCTGTTATGCTGTAGGTCCGGTTGGATCTCCCAGCCGCCTGGAGAGATTTCCCAGCCGCTTAGAGTCGGGTCAGTAGTACTCACAAGAGATCCTATTTATGCATTAGGATCGGTTGGTTTTACATATAGTATTACATTGAGCAGAGGAGTTAGATTGCAGAGAGAGACTGAATATTGTATTTGCATCTTTTGAAATCAATAAAGAGATCCTGTTGTGTCAATTTTTTGTTTGATCTCCATTGTGAAATCGATTTGCTGTTTTGGTGGTTACATGGATTCGCTAATCCATTCCACCGGTTGATTCGTCGAATCGGTGGAATGGCCATGCACAGTAGGTTAGGGTTTAGTCTGCATTTTGTGTTTGTTTGCATGCAGGTGTGCAAGATCGCGATCGAGAGGTGTTGAGAACCCTAGCATGGGTATGTGCTAGGTCGTGCGGGTTGTTAGAGTCTAGAAGATCACCCTGAAAGTAGATCGGGTCATCCCAGGAGGTTCAGCAGATTGAAATTCGCTAAGGTTGGAAAATCCTTCGCAACGGCATCATCAGGATATTTCTGTGTATATCCTGCAGTCGCTTCGGGCGTCATCCGAGTAAGTGGAGATGAGCATGATGCAGTCAGTTGCATAAAGTGAATGTGCATTGGGGTGATCATCATCAGGTGTTGCCGAGGAGGAGCGTATCGGCATAAAGTAGAAGATCGGGTTGATAAAACCATCGCGGGCTAAGAATGTTAAGTTTGGCCGACAGCAGGATATTGAAGAAACTGCATGTGACGTCATCGTCATCAGGATATCGGGGCAGCAGGATATTGAAGGAGCTGCATGTGACGTCATCGTCATCAGGATAATCGTCATCAGGATATCGGGGTGACGTAAGCATCAAAGGAACGGTGCATGAGGTTGTCATCATCAGGATATATGGGAGGAACCGGATGTTCTATATCCTGCTGATGAACATGATGTTGAATATCATGATGCTGAAGAAAGAGGTTGGCGGTAAGGTGAACAGTGAACATCAGGAGGATGTTTGCACTTGCCGAATATGATGATGCTGCCGATAGCCGAATATGATGATGCTGCTGATAGGCGAAAGGGCGAAGGTTTGTCTGCAGGAGGATATCGGTCGGCAGAGAAAATATGATGATGCTGACAGTGTTAAGGGAAATATGATGATGATGATGAAGGGTTGCGGACATCCATGCTGTATGTCAAGGTTTTAGTGTGGATGCCTCTGCATCATAGTGGTATCAGAGCTCAGCAAAAGGTCTGGGCTGTTGTGTGTTGATTCTGTCACCGAAAGGGCAGAAGTAGAGTTGATTCTGTCACTGAAAGGACAGAGGTAGAGAAGTGAGAGGTTGACAAAATGCCTCCGAAAGGTAGTGGTACTGCAAAGGAATTGCAGGAGATGAAGGAAAAACATGCCAGAGAGATGAGGAAGATGAAGGAGCTTGCTGAAGCACTTCAAGCCAGGCTTGTAGCCCTGGAAAAGAACAAAAAGAGGGAAGTGGAAGACAGTGAGTCTAAAGAAGATGAAGATACTGTTGAAGAGTATGAAGAGGTAGCTGAAGATCTGGATGCTGAAGACCAGAAATTTGCAAAACTGTTAAAGGCAGTGCAGAGTGATAAACCTAAGGTAAAGGTTGATGTTTCCAAGTATAATGGAAGTTTGAATGAAGATGAGTTACTGGATTGGATTGCTGCACTTGATAATCACTTTGAATGTGAAGATGTTGCTGAGGATCAGAAGGTAAAGATTGCAAAGACCAAGTTAGGAGGTCATGCTTTGGTATGGTGGGATTATGTACAATCTGAGAGAAGGAAACAAGGGAAGTCAAAGATCACTTCATGGGATAAGATGGTAGCAAGGATCAAAGGTAAATTCTTCCCTAAGGATTATGAAATTTAGATGTTTAAGAAGCTGCAATTTTTAAGGCAGAAGGAAATGGATGTGAAGGCATATACTGAGGAGTTTTATAAATTGAGTATGAGATCTAGTCATCATGAGAATGAGGTAGAAAAGGTGGCTAGGTACTTGGCTGGTTTGAGATTGAACATACAGGATGAGTTAGTTTTAGCTAACCCTAAGAGTGTGGAGGATTGTTACCAAATGGCAATCAGGATTGAAGAAAAGATGAATAGGGGACAAGATAAGTCCATGAGAGGAAGAGGCAGCAATATGAGGGGAAGAGGAGTAGCCCCTACAACAAGGCAAACCAATGAGGGTCAAGAAGACACTGGTAAAGGACAGGGACAGTCTGATTTCAGAGGTGGATGGAAAGGTAATAGAGGCAGATTTGGAAGTGGTAGAGGTTCTACTACATTTTCAGGAAAGTGTTACACCTGTGGTGAGTTTGGTCATCCATTTTTCAAATGTCTAGAAAGCAAAGGTTCATCATCCAGAAATGATAGAACGAATGACAAGAGAGTACAACTTGTGCAAGAAGAGAAAGTAGAGGAAAGTGTGCAGAGTTCAAACACTTATCAAAGAGAGAGGGAGCCTGACGGTTATGGATATCCTGAGGAGGGAGAAGCATTGATGCTAAGGAGAACTAGTTTGCAGGCATCAAAGGATATGATGCAAAGAAGAGCTCTTTTCAAGACCATATGCAAGAGCAAAGGTAAAGTATGTAAGGTTGTCATTGATACTGGTTCAACAGACAACATGGTATCTCAGGAAATGGTGGATAAACTAAATTTGGAAAGGATTCCACATCATCACCCTTACAAGGCATCTTGGGTGAGTGATAGTCAATCACTTTTTGTCTATGAACAGGCATATGTGGATTTTCAGATTGGAGCATATCAGGATAGAGTTTTGTGTGACATTTTGCCCATGGAATGTTGTCACCTACTGTTGGGTAGACCATGGCAATTTGATAGGAGGGTACTGTATGATGGGTATGCTAATACGTACACCATCAAGAAAGATGGGAAGACTATTATGTTGATGCCATTGCAGGAAAATGCTGCAGTATAGGGGGCAGCCAAAATCATTTTAGTGGGAAAGAAGGAATTTGTGCAGATGCCTATAGGAGCAGGCATAAAGGCAGTTGAGGACACTGCAGGGAAAGGGGTTGTTAAGGACAACAGGTTGAAGAAAGTTACAGTTTTGACTGATAGAGGTCAGCAGCAGGTTCAGAAACAGGTTTACAAACAGCAACCAGTTGAGAGGAATGACAAGGATGTTGTCATAGTTGGGACTATTGTTTGCCCTATACAGGTTGAAAGGAAAATAGAGTTGAACATTGCAGAAGCTCAAGAGGCAGTTCAGACAGAGGTTCTGGTCAGGCAACCTGACAAACACAAGGTATGTGAGAGCAGGGCCTACATTGACATGCATGAGGATTTACTTGCAAGAAAGCAAGTTACAGTTCAGAAGTCTTGGAGCAGCCAAGAGACAGCAGAGGACAAAGCTGGAACAGGTCAGAACACTGACATGGCAAAGTGTAAAGGTGGAGGACATCCACACCCTAACTCATGGGACATGAGTTCTTTTCTGTTGGGGAGTATGGTGCAGGAGCACCTACCTGACAGCTGGCCTCCATGAGGCAGTTAGTTAGTTTAAGTCTTGTTATGTTTTCAAGAAGGTCTGATAAGACCAATGCATGTAATAAGGTCATGTTGACCATGCTTTACTATTTTTAGCTAGTTTGTTAAGACAATTGTTATGCTGTAGGTCCGGTTGGATCTCCCAGCTGCCTGGAGAGATTTCCCAGCCGCTTGGAGTCGGGTCAGTAGTACTCGCAAGAGATCCTATTTATGCATTATGATCGGTTGGTTTTACATATAGTATTACATTGAGCAGAGGAGTTAGATTGCAGAGAGAGACTGAATATTGTATTTGCATCTTTTGAAATCAATAAAGAGATCCTGTTGTGTCAATTTTCTATTTGATCTCCATTGTGAAATCGATTTGCTGTTTTGGTGGTTACATGGATTCGCTGATCCATTCCACCGGTTGATTCGTCGAATCGGTGGAATGGCCATGCATAGTAGGTTAGGGTTTAGTCTGCATTTTGTGTTCGTTTGCATGCAGGTGTGCAGGATCACGATCGAGAGGTGTTGAGAACCCTAGCATGGGTATGTGCTAGGTCGTGCGGGTTGTTAGAGTCTGGAAGATCACCCTGAAAGTAGATCAGGTCATCCCAGGAGGTTCGGCGGATTGAAATTCGCTAAGGTTGGAAAATCCTTCACAACGGCATCATCAGGATATTTCTGTGTATATCCTGCAGTCGCTTCGGGTGTCATCCGAGTAAGTGGAGATGAGCATGATGTAGTCGGTTGCATAAAGTGAATGTGCATTGGGGTGATCATCATCAGGTGTTGCCGAGGAGGAGCGTATCGGCATAAAGTAGAAGATCGGGTTGATAAAACCATCGCGGGTTGAGAATGTTAAGTTTGGCCGACAGCAGGATATTGAAGAAACTGCATGTGACGTCATCGTCATCAGGATAATCGTCATCAGGATATCGGGGCAGCAGGATATTGAAGGAGCTGCATGTGACGTCATCATCATCAGGATAATAGTCATCAGGATATCGGGGTGACGTAAGCATCAAAGGAACGGTGCATGAGGTTGTCATCATCAGGATATATGGGAGGAACCAGATGTTCTATATCCTGCCGATGAACATGATGTTGAACATCATGATGCTGAAGAAAGAGGTTGGCAGTAAGGTGAACAGTGAACATCAGGAGGATGTTTGCGCTTGCCGAATATGATGATGCTGCCGATAGCCGAATATGATGATGCTGCTGACAGGCGAAAGGGTGAAGGTTTGTCTGTAGGAGGATATCGGTCGGCAGAGAAAATATGATGATGCTGACAGTGTTAAGGGAAATATGATGATGATGATGAAGGGTTGCGGACATCCATGCTGTATGTCAAGGTTTTAGTGTGGTTCAGGTATGATGTTCTAAATTGTTTGATAGTGTTATGCCTCAAAGATTATGTCCTGACTTCCTCTAGAAGTCATCTTTGAGAAATGTCTAAGTCTGGGTAAGCAAAGGTATAGCAAGAACAGTGAATAGGGCATAGTACAGTGTTCTGCATTCCTCTATAGATAAGTATTTTGTGATGTAGTGTTGAGGTGTTGTAAACACATCTATGGAGTATCTTATTCTAGAGTTAGGAGATCTGAAGTCCACAAAAAAGATTGTTGCAAACTGCTAAGTATCGGCATAGTGTTTGACGGAGTCAAAGTCTAAGTTCTGATGGTCAGCATTTCTCCGTAAGATGACATCATGCCTTACGGTTCTAAGGATAAGATTGGGAATGTGTAAAGAGTCCTTGATATGATTTTGAAGGTGTTTTGAGATTCTCAGTAAAAGTTATAAGTCAGCAGACGAAGTTGTTAAGCATGCTTTTGAGGAACAAGCCGACTGGTGAGATAAATCATGATGCAGAGAAAGGATATTGTGTGAAAGATCCATTCAAGTATTTGGATGCTTAGAGCTAACCTATATGAACGTGTTTGGGGGAAGATTTGGGTTTGCATGACACATAGTGTATTGGATTAAGTGACAAGGTACATCTTTCTATGTACACATTTCACTTCTTGGATACCGACCTGATTATGGATTAAATCATGATGTGGATATATATATATATATATATATATATATATATATATATATATATATATATATATATAAATATATAAGAGTGATGACCTTCAGTTGATGGGTGTGCATAAGTAGTGTGTGTGTGATGCGAGCATGCAAATAGAAGAGCATAGTTAGAAGAGAAGCAACGATGAAGACTTGGGATTCAAGATTCAGTTGCTAAATCACTGCACCCTGGCATAGTGGCAAAGGCTTGAGTAGTATTCAGTTATCATGTGTGATCTGATTGGAAGCAAGTTTTTATCATCACGGTAGTAAGCCGGTAGTGAGCCTACAATAGGATTTAATAGCCATCAGGGTTTAACAACCCTCATTGTAATCTTGCTAGGTTTAGGGTTGAGGCAGTGAGCCTACTAAATCTAGTTGTACTTCATGACAGTAAGCCAACATGTTCTAGGCCTATGGAGTGACCAAGCCTAAACATCATTTTTGTAAAGATTGCAATATATATGAGAGCTAATTCTCTCCATGGTTTTTCCCTCTTTGGGTTTTCCACAGAAAATCTTGGTGTTATGTGTCATGCTTTTGTGGATGTTGTTCAGTTGTATATTTTTCTTCTATTGGATTATTCTTTTGAAATGGTTAAAAATAAAACTAGAAGAAAAGATTTATAGAACAATGATTCACCCCCTCTATTGTTTTTGACAATCAACATGAAGAAGTGGAGACTATTGTAATGTTGTGGTGGTGATTGGTGGTGTTGGGGTTTGAATTCTTTGCATTTGAGGAGGTATGTGTGGAGGTATAAGGGTTGGTGGTGATGGAATTGTGTATTGTGATTTGTGATGATTCTTGATATTTGTTGTGTCCCCAAGAGAGTTGATTTTCCCCTCCCTCCCCCTAAATTGGATCCATGAATGATCGTTGTTTGTGACTCAAACCATCAGAGTCTTGTGATTTTACTCTATTTGGATTTGTGTATTTGCAATTTTGTTGTATGTGTATGTGAACCTGATTTGTTGGAGTTCTCCTGCTTGGGGGTCGGATGTGCATTGCAATCCCTATGGTAGGGTGGAGAGTAGGACTTGGCCATCTATTTGGCTGTATGTGTGCAGGTTAAAGGAAGGACTTCCAGTCAAGGTTGAAAGTTGAAAATAGTTTCTATATTTCTTAGAAAAAGAAAAGAAAATCTGTTTTACTATTGGCAGGGATGCCTTTGTACAAGATTCTTGTGGAATTCTTTCGTTGTGAACATAGAGTTTTTGAGAAGCTGCATTTATTTTTTAAGGAGAATAGTTTGAGCATTGTATATGTTTTGTTAAATCTGAAAATGTTCCTTCCATATTGTATACAATTAAAATTTTTATTAAACTGCTATTGGTCTGAAAAGAAAGTAGATATTCTTGTTGATTCTCTCATAAAAACTGGAAAATTGTCCCTAGAAAAACAAGTCTATTCTATCTTCATTAACTTTTATTTTAGAAACTAGATTTTTCTAAAATTTTTAGGGAAATTGTGCCACTAAGTTTTCTAAATCATATAAAGAAATCAGTGATACAAAAATTCTATATTTCGAGATATAGAAATATTTGTGACTAGATGTATGGGTTGTTAAAAAAAATATCTTGATAAAAACCAGTCCATTGTATCTTTAATAAATTTTGTTTTAAGAACTAGGTTTCTTCCATATTTTAATTTAAGATGCGCAACCTAGTTGACTAAATCCTCACAAGAATTCAGCCATACCCAGATTCTCAATTATGAGATATGTACGAATTAGTAACTATCTATCTCTATTATTTTTTAAGAATTAGAAAGAATATCAATCTTATAAATAAGAACGTAAAGGCAAAATTAGTATTGTTTTATTTAAAATTAATTAAGGAAATAGAATTAACTTTATTGCATAGAAATTGTAATTCCCTACCAATAAACCCCAGAGAACAGCTCAATTATACTATATAAAAAAGGACATTTTTTTTTAAAGAAAGAAATAACAAAGAAATGTAATTCATATTTATACATAACATCAAGTTAATCTTATCCTCTAGTGTTCCACAGCCGCATTACTTAACAAACTATTATCAAGATCTAACCAACATAAAGAATTAACTAAAAACCATAGTTCATTCTAAATCTAATTACATCAAATGAATAAACACATACATTTCCATATTATAACATCTGATAAGTAATCATTAAGGTCCGGCATTAAGGATTATAAGTACATACACAATTTCCTTTTTAAGAGAGTATAACATTACATTGTTTACAATATTGCTTTCCTGATTACATTGGAGTACATACATCAAGATAACAGTACATGATTCTACTGATATACAAAACTGGAACATGAACATAAACATCTATCTTCTCAAGCTGGAACAAGATCTGAAATCTTTCACACGAGGTACATCCTTCTTGCACACAAACCACAACATGGGAAACCAATGGAGATAAAGGCACAACCACCCCACCATGTGGAACCCTAAGGTCCACCCCCATGCTAGGAGATAAAAATAAGGTCCCACTAAGAACACAATCAAGAAAGATAGTAGACTAACAGGTGTAAGGACTACACAAGGCTTCAATACAACACGGGTTAGTAAGAACATCACAAGTAACTCCAACAACACTTCCAGAGGCAATCACACAACAAAAAGGGAAAACACAATTAGGGAAAGCTAGGCTACAGTAGGGAAGAGTGTCATCACATGGACCTGACATGGTTTATCCTAACAGTCTCTCACTAGATGCTGGCCCCCATCTATGGTTATCCTGACAGTCTCTCACTAGATGTCGGCCACATAGGGTGACACATGTGGAACCAACATTCCTTTCGTGAGGACAAGGAAGTTGATTTTACAACCACGGCCTTCTCATCGTATCCTTAGCCTGAACAAGCACTATAGGCATGGGTGAGCAATCCAATTATCTTATTTAGTGTGGAGACTACCCAACCCTCTAATTTTTTTTATTAAGTTATCACTAGATTAACAACTTCCAATGGGTTATCCTGACAAGCCACTTTGGGTGCTAGTTCCATATTGAAAGCCACTCTCCCTTCACTGCATCTAGATTCACAAAGTCCAAAACATAAAACAAGCATGAACTATCACATTTCTCATCATGATGTGTTTACAACAGAAAATATACATCATTTCACATTACACAGAGGAAGGCATTCCCATCTTGCATAATCATCATAATCACATGAATAAGTACACTGAGCAAGGTACAAACCATCTTGCACATGTATCATACAGACATGAATAGGAGGCAACATTTAAAGAATTCATTTCATTCAACTCACATGATGCACACATAGCCAACCCCCACACAATCACAGCCACCTAGGCTTCTAGAAACAACTTCCCCACTTGACACAACACTTGACACTATTAAAACACAATGGTTTCACATCACATTCACTCTCAAAAGCACATCATAAACTAATATCCTTCATCAATATTTCAATTACAATACCACAAATGCAACATATAAAATGATGCACTAATATTTCAACATGAGAACATGCTACTCTAAAAGTTAAGTAATATATGGATAGTTTCACTTTATTGATCAATATTAGATATCATGTGAAGGATGTTAACAATATCATTTACAAAGATCCCTAAGGAACAATAAAGAGATTATAATCATGAAACATCAGATTTATTTCTGAATAATCTAACACTCTTCCAAACATTACAGTTTATATCACCAGGATTCCAAAATATAAGGTCAAAAACCAACTATGGAAGGAGATCCACTAACATCATTCTTTTTTGAAAGTCATAATAGGAACTGAGATTTAGGTGAGAACATTGCTACAATGATTCAAGGATTATAGATGTTTATCACCTTGAGTTCTAAAATACACTATCTTATACAATTCCACTTGTAATCAACTAATTTCTAAAACAAACTTATAAATCAAATCTTAAATACATTGTTTACAAACCTAATTCCAACCCATTAATCAATTTTAATACTATTACAAAGAAATTGTAGTAAAATCAATATTAAATTCATCAACAATAATTAACAACCATGTCAACTCTTATTTAATCATATTAAACAAAATATAGTATTGTAATTATATATATACAAATGTACTTTTATATAACAATTAATAAGGTATCATTCATAAGGTTTATGCAGTTTTGGTTAGACTTTCACCCATACACTCCCCAGACAGCTTGGGGATGACAACTATTACTTTTGAAAATATCTTTAATTAGAAAATATCTTGTCTAAAGATTAATTCTCATAACTATATCAAAACTTATAGTGAATTAAACCGCTATCTAAATAGATCCTAACATGATTAATATATACATATCTCACTTTCTTTCTTTATTATCCTTTGAGCTACACTTGATATTATTAATAATAAAAAACATATTAATTCATTATTTCCTTTGTTATGGATTAGTTAGATATAATTTCTATCTCTACTAGGTTTGAACATATGATCTAATTATTAAATTAAGAAATTTGACACATTGCTCATAAGTAGTTCACTCAAGTTAGAATTAGATGGTGCCATAATCTACTAAATTTCCATGTATAGGTGACAGAGAAGAGGGAGGTTAGTTAGAAAGAGTAGATTTTCATACAAACTCTGTTAGACTTAGGGCACACAACTGAGAGGGGGGATGAATCAGTTGTACAAAATTCTCTTCCAATTAAACACTTAATTCCACTTTACAATTCAGCAGCATAATAATAAATTAATCAAGGAAACACAATGCAACAAATCAAGAGCAGAAACACATCAACACATGAGACACCAAGATTTTGATGTGGAAAATTTGGTTAAGGGAAAAACCACGAGGTGATTAACCCAAGATTGTATTCTCTATTAGAAGAATAGAAAGAACAAAACGGCACATGCCAATTAGGGCTCACTGCCTGAGCACACTGCTCACAAGAGGCTCACTACCTATAAGAGACACACTATCTACAAAGAATTAAGTATAACCTACTTGAATTAGAAAATAGCATCTTCACATGCTTGAAACAGTTCCATTTAAGCCCAATACTTTTGCTCTACCTTTCACTCTCCTCCTCACTACCACACTCTCATCACCACAAGGACAACTTTGAAATGACTTTGCAATCCCTTATTTATACAAGACATCAACTTAGGAACAATCATCTAAGTCAGAAAACATCAATAAGATCATCCGCAAGACGTATAACTCATCTGGTCGGCCAGTCTCAGGAAGAACACCATCATCCAGAAGTTATTCTTCAATTGCAGGCTCCAACACTAATGTGGACCACCAACACAAACTGGACACGAACTAGAGACCTCCACAAGCTTTCCTAAATCACCAAGAACATCCACACTTCATCTGCTTACTGAAATCCTTCTCTCCTTCATCTGGAACCTCAAGAACATAGTTTGTCATCACTGTCACAAAGGAATAGATGCTTTTAGACCTTCAAACCATGAACTAATCGAGTTGATACTTCACAAGGACTTTCTCAACACTACCTCAAATCCACATAATAGCACAATGCATTTCTGGATCTCACCAAACCTATCTATAACACTCTGTCACCACTAAACACCTACCGGAACAAGTTTTACTTAAACAGCCACAACTTCTTCTGATCTTCATGCGGACCTCTGAAATCTCTACTAGACCACCTTAAGACACATATCCACAAACAAATTAAACCGTATCCCCTGATCCTCATCCTATCTTGGACTTTTACCTTACTGTCTTCCCTGTTCTTCTTTGTTCCTGATTGAGATTAATTTTCTTAATATCCTCAGCACATAGCTCATCCAATCCATATCATTAATGCAACAGGAGTATGTTGACATCAATGACAATAGTGGTTAGGCCCATACTTGTAACAAACTCAATTGGTATTCAAGAGGAAAAGATAGTTTTCTTTATAAGAACTAATTATCAAACATAAAAATAAAAGAGTTCAATCGTCTATGATTTTAACCCACAGTAAGGAAAAGCTACATGGTACATTGATCACTCCATTTCCATTTAGAAGTAGTGTAATCCAAATTGGGAGGAGGTCATAATTCTTACATAAGGTGAGTGTTTTAGATTATTTTTGTGCTTGCCTTACTGCCTTGGCATGATTTCTAGCATGAATATTATCTATCAGTTTGCATAATAATGGATGTTGTAAGATAGATGATAAGAGATAAATAAGAAGGATGCTGATGTAGCCAACAATATACACTCAATAGAATTGCGCCATTAATCACGTGAGAGCCAAAGATTTGAATGCTGAAATATAAAAAAACTTCTATTCATCAACTTTGCTACTACAATAAGAGAAAACTCTCTTATATCCAAGAAAACAAAAAAAATCAAAAAATTAACTTTTTTGGCAGATTTCGACAATTGTCAGATTTTGCCATTTTAGGTAATTTTACAATCATATCTTGAGAATCCAATTTTTTCCCAAAAGCTTCCTAAAAATAAGGTAGGATGAAATGCCAACTAATATTCTAAATTTGAAACATGAGTTTTGAGTTATTACAAAAGCAACTTTTTTAAAATCTAGAAAAAAACACTAAATAGCCATTTTGAGGGCCAAGATGGGGTCCAACTAACTAGGGTAGGTTGGGAAACCACTTTCCACCTCATAAGGCATCCACCTGTAAAATCTCATAGAAAACCCACATCCGAGTCAAAAGTTATGACCTCCGGAAGTCCTTGCATCATTCTCCTCTGGTTGAAAAGAACACAGCTCCTACAAGTGAGTGTCTTCGAACTGCTGCCACTTGACTGGATCCAACCTCTGCACTTCCTACTCTATAATCCATGTGCTATCTTTTGGTGGCAATCCTTCCCACTGTACTAAATAGTTGTTGTACTACCCTTGCTGAGTGTAGATAGTGTTCTTATCAAGAACCTGTGCAATCTTTTCCTTCTTCTTATGGAGAATGTGGTGGTGCCATGCCTCTTCTGGTTGACTATCTTTAGCATCATCCTCACCATGGAATCCATATAAATTAGACACATTAAACATAGGAGAAATATCAAGATCATCTGGTAAACTGACCTCATATGCATTATCATTAATCTTCTTTGTAATTTTGCAAGGACCAATTTTCTTGTACTTCAACTTGTGGTATGTTCTAGTAGGAAACCACTCTTTTCTCAAATATACCATCACTAAGTCACCTTCATTGAATGTTTGATATATCCTACTAGCATCCATTATATTCTTGTACCTCTCATTACTGTCTTGTAACTTCTGTCTCACTTCTTTCTCCAACTGTTGAAGGTGTTCTGCGAATGCTTCCCCATCATCACTGACCCTATCTTTCATTGCTAGCTGTACCAAATCTAGAACACCCTTAGGATTCCTACCATACACAATCTAGAAAGGGGACTTTCCCATTGATTGTTAACATAACTATTATAGGAAAATTCAGCTTGGGGTAATGCCATGTCCCATTGTTTTGGCTTTTCTACAACAATACACCTCAACAAATTTCCCAGACTCTGATTGACTACCTCTGTTTGCCCATCCATTTGAGGATGATAGGCACTACTAAACTGTAACTTGGTCCCCATCTTCTTCCATAAAGTCCTCTAGAAATGACTGAGGAATTTGGTATCCCTATCAGAGGTAATAGTCTTTGGAACACCATGTAGTTGAATAACTTCTGAAAAAAATAACTCTGCTACCCTCGTTGCATCATTAGTTTTCTTATAGGCAATAAAATGAACCATCTTGGAGAACCTATCAACAACTACAAAAATAGAGTCATTACCTCATTGAGTATGTGGAAGTCCCAACACAAAGTCCATGCTCAAATCTGTCCATGGTGCAGTTGGTACTGGTAATGGCATATACAACCCTGTATTTTGTGAATATCCCTTAGCCACTTGGTAGATCCTACACCTTGTTACATACCTAGTTATATCCCTTTTCATCTTTGGCCAGTAATATTTATCTTCTATCAAGGCTATTGTCTTGTCCTTGCCAAAATACCAGCCAACCCACTACTATGAAATTCTCTAAGAATGTTTTCCCTCATAGAGCCAGCTGGTGTGCATAGTTATTTTCCTTTAAATATATACCCATCTTGCATAAAATATTCACCCCTAAAGTGATCCAAGTTACCAGATACTGGTACCTTCAATTGTTCCACAATCTCCCAAAAATTATCATCAGACTCATACAAATTTTTGATGGCATCAAAACCAATCACCTCAATTTCCATTGTGGTCAAAAGTGCAACACACCTACTTAATGCATCTGCAACCTAGTTTTGTTTTCTAAACTTATGCTTCAACACAAAATTGTAACCCTGCAAGAAAGAGACCCACTTGGCATGCCTACTATTCAACTTTTTATGTGTCTTCAAGTATCTCAATGTAATATGATCTGTAAACAATACAAACTTTTGGGGAACTAGATAATGTCTCTAATGCCTCAATGCTTGAACAATTGCATAAAATTCCAAAACATAAGTAGAATAATTCTTTCTCACTTCATTCAGCTTTTCACTAAAGAAAGCTATAGGTTTTCTAGCTTGGCTAAGCACAGCACCTGTTCCCACATGGGAGGCATCACATTCTACTTCAAATACCTTATCAAAATTTGGCAATGCAAGTATAAGTGCTTCTGTTACATTTTGCTTCAAGTACTTAAAGTTCTCCTCAACATCTGTGGTCCATACAAACTCCCTTCCTTTGGTGCAATCTGTTATAGGAGCTACAATACTACTAAAATTTCAAATGAACTTTCGATAGAAAGTGACCAAGCAATAAAAACTTTTTACCTCTATGATGCTATTTGGACTAGGCCATTCTAGAATTGCCCTGACCTTCTTTGGATCCATTTTGACACCATCTTTAGAAATGATAGCCTAAAAAAACCAAATTGTCCTACATGAACCTACACTTCTTCAAATTGGCATAGAGCTTCTCCTTTCTTAACACACCAAAGATGATCCTCAAGTGTTGTAAGTGCTCTTCTTTGCTATTACTAAATACCAAAATATCATCAAAATAAACTACCACAAACTTACCAATGTAAGGTCGTAGTATAGTGTTCATCAATCTCATAAATGTACTAGGTGCATTTGATAACCTAAATGGCATAACCATCCACTCATATAATCCGTCTCCACTCTTAAAGGCTGTCTTCCACTCATCCCCTTCTTGGATTCGGATTTGGTGGTAGCCACTTCGTAGGTCGATCTTACTAAAATATTTGGCTCCTGCAAGGACATCCATCATGTCCTCCATACGAGGTATAGGAAACCGATATTTGATGGTAATCTTATTGATTGCTTTGCTATCAATGCACATCCTCCATGTTCCATCTTTTTTGGGGGTCAACAATGTTGGTACAACACATTGGCTCATGCTCTCTCTAACCACACCTTTACTAATGAGTTCTATTACTTGCTTATTCAACTCTACATGTTGTGTTGGATTCATCCTATAAGCTGCTTGGTTGGGTAGAGTTGCTCCTGGAATCAAATCAATATGATCCTGAATATCTCTCTTTTGGTGGTAGACCATTAGGTAATTCATCAGGCACAACATCAACAAATTCTTTCAATAGCTCTGCTACTTCTGGGAGAACTAAAATGTCTTCCTCTTCACCATTTTTCACTACTAATGCATAACAACACCATGTCACCTTCATTTCTTTAACAAGATCTCTTTCAGACAACATGGTCTCACCTTTTCCTTCATCCTTGAGAGGCAACAAAATCACCTCAGAGCCATCTTTCCAAAAGGTGTATGTGTTTTTCTCTCCATCATGTATGACTTTTCTATCATACTGCTATGGCCTTCCCAATAACACATGATAGGCATCCATTGGGACAACATCACACCATATCTGATCTGATAGATCTTCCCTATGCTAAATTTAATTAGGCATCTTTTATCAACAATGACTTCATTTCCCTTTTTAAACCATGCAATGTGGTACGGATGAGGATGTTTTTCATAGTGTAAATTCAATTTGTCTACCATTTCTTTAGAAACCATATTTTCACAACTACCTCCATCAATAATAACTTGACATACCTTGCCACTAGAAGTGCATCTGGTTCTAAAGATATTAGCTTGAAGACATGAACCATCAGAGCTTTGGCTTGTGTTTTCTCCTTCTCTGGAATCACCATTGCTCTTCTCATCATGAGACTTTCTCCCACATCTGGTGGAACCTCTAGTTCTATCCCTTCCAATTCATGTTGTGTTTGAATCAAGTTCACCCTAGGTTGTTCTCCTTGATTTCTTTCTTGCATATTATAATTTGATCATTCAAATGCCCTATGACCTTCTTCTTCACATGTGAAACAAGTGAAAAGCCTTCTCTGGTTTTCCCATCCTCTACCGCTACCATAACCTCTACCTCTTTGAAATCCCCTTCCTCATTCTTGATTCAGAGGATCTTGTCAAGTATCTACTTGTTTTTCCAATCCATGAGATGACTCTCCCTTGCCATAATTTGAACCTCCTTGAAATGGGGTTGATGTACCCCTTCTTCCTCCTCTATTCCTTTGATGGTATTGTCTGTTTTGTTTTTCTTCAGCCTTTAGAGCCAATTGGTAAGCTTCTTCCATACAGTTGAGTCGATGCATGCTCAATTTGTCTTAAATAGAGAATTTTAGGCCATTCACACATCTAGCAACCATCTATTCATCAGTTTCTTGATGCTCTATATGTATAGATAGCGTATAAAACTCATTTCTATAATCGTGTACAGAAGAGAGGCTCTGCTTTAAATTTTAAAACCTACCAAAAAGGGTTTGCGCATAATCTATTTTGAAACCTATGAAAAAAAATTCTCTCAACTTCTTCTCCATTTATTCCATGTCCTAGTCTTATCCTTGCCTTTCCTTGTTCATTCCTTTTGAAGATGATCCCACCAAATCATTGCATGACCCTTTAATTTGGTGCATGTGAATTTCACCTTCTTTTCCTCTGTCATGGATTTCCATTCAAAAAAAAATTTCATATCATTCAACCAGTCTATCAACTCCTCTGGTTTAAGACTACCTACATAATCTGAAACATCTACCTTGAGCATCCTCTCTTCAAAACTCATGCCTTCTAATTCTTCTTCTTCATGTTCTATATCTTGATCTGCACCTCCTCGACCTATCTCTTCATCAGATTTGTCTCCTCCTCTAACCAGTCTTTGGTTTTCCATCTGTGTTGTAAGTTCTGCTACTTGCCTTTGTAGATTTTGCATTTTTCTATGCATTTGGGCAAGACTGCCTCTTCCTCTTCCTCTCCCAGCCATCTTCCTGCTCTGATACCAGATGATGTAGCCAACAATATACACTCAATAGAATTGCGCCATTAATCATGTGAGAGCCAAAGATTTGAATATTGAAACTAAAAAAACTTTTATTCATCAACTCTGCTGCTTCAATAAGAGAAAACTCTCTTATATCCAAGAAAACAAAAAAATAAAAAAATTACCTTTTTTGGCAGATTTCGACAATTGTTAGATTTTGCCATTTTAGGCAATTTTACAATCATATCTTGAGAATCTAGTTTTTTCCCAAAAGCTTCCTAAAACTAAGGTAGGACAAAATTCCAACTAATATTCTAAATTCAAAACATGAGTTTCGAGTTATTACAAAAGAAATGTTTTAAAAATCTTTAAAAAAATACTAAATAGCTATTTTGAGGGCCAAGATGAAAGTTTCAAGCCCAAAAAAAGTGCCAAGATGGGGTCCAACCAACTAGGGTGGGTTGGGAAACCACTTGCCACCTCATAACACATCCACCTGTAAAATCTCGTAGAAAACCCACATTCGAGTCAAAAGTTATGACCTCCGGAAGTCCCTGCATTAGATGCTTCTTGTTGGCTCTATTTAGTCACATGGTATGCTAGGTTTTGCTAACGAATGGTTAAGTATAACATTCCTTAGGTGCCTTAAAGGGCTCAAATGGGAGGATATCAAAGGTCAACCTACATGCAACATCATAGACAACTCGCAGGAATTGTTAAAACCTAACATCTCAATAGGAACTATCTCATGCAATGTATTGATCAGATTATGCACAAAATGTATTTGTTGAAAAGGTCTTTGAAACTTTTAAGAAATGCAGCTATCGAGTGTAAGGCTAGACTCCACAACCTTTGCCAGTATCCCCTGTACATGTACTTAGATGGGAGCTTTGGAGTAGGGTATGGCCATCCATCGAAGCAGAATAGAAGGGGGGATTTGCCAGATATTTAAGTTGGAAATGCTCTGGTAGACATACATGCAAAATGTGAATACAAAGACTAGGCACACAAACTATTTGATAGAATACCTCTAAGAGATATCATCTAATGGAATGCAATTATTGTAGGATATTCCCAAAATGAATTTGTTAATAAGGCTTTAGAAACTTTCAAGCAAATGTGATTGGTAGTAGAAAAATCAAATTCCACCATCCTTGATGGCGTTCTCCCTGCTTGCATGTGTGGGAGTTTGGGATAGGCTAAGTATATCTAACAATTCATGGAGGATAGTGGAAATTGTTAGAAGCTATAGGTGCAACTGTTGTGGGTGGCATGTATGCAAAATATACTAGAATTTACAAGAGCTGAAAGAAAGTCTTAAGAATGGTGGTCTCCATAACATATTAGAAAGGATAAGCATTGACATAAAGTTCCATTATTGATGCAGGAGCATCCAGTGGTGTAAGGGCAATCTTGCATCACCCAAAAAAAGATGTGTTTCAAAATTGTTGATGTTCTTTCCATTTCTTTTCAAAATTTATGGTTTTGGTTCCATAATCGCTTGAATAATGATGTAGAACTTTCAATTTTTCCAAACTGCTAAAAATAGTAACCTGCTATTTTTAGAAAGTTTGCATTTGGGCACGGATTGAAGTGAAAATTTGCAGGAAGTTACATAACAAAAATATAAGTCCTTTGGCGAAGGAATCACGTAGAGATCATTTGCGAGCTAAAAGATATTAAAATTTCTGTTTCCTGAAAAATGCCTGAAAATTATTCAAACTCAGGTTTGAGGCACTAAATGGTCCCGTACGAGCCTGAAAATGGCCAGAAATGGCAGAGTGGTTCTTAGCACATAGAGCACTCCGCAAACTTTCTGATGCATAAAACAGTTCATCAATCGAACACTCGGATCAAAAGTTATGGCTCCCAGAAGGTGCTCTATTTTTGGAGGGAGATGCAAATTTTGAAATTAGGTTGTTGGCCACCAAAAAGGCTATTAATAACCATTTATGGGAACCCTAGGTAGTAGTAGAGTTAAAGGGTCAAGTATGGAGTCAAGAATAGGTGGGAAAATAGAATCGTAGCTGATTTGGAGTTATAGAAGGCAGAAGATTCCAGAGCCTGGTGAGGTGTAGCTATAGTGTGTTGCAGCCTGTAGAGGATTGATTTCTCTAATTGTAATTGAGCTTTTGTAATGTATTGAGTTGCCCAGATCAATAAAGAAATATTCTATTTTCTGTGTTCTATTTTTGTTGTTGTGTGTTTTATGATTTACCCCCTTCTTCAAATGGTATCAGAGTGAGGGTTCCTGATTGTGTAGACAGATCACTGACCGTGAGGTAGTTTGTTGTAGAGATCAAGATGCCTCCATGAAGAAATCATATTGGGAGGAATGGTTTGACAGAAGAGGGTTTTAGAGCCCTGTAAAGGCAAATCAATGCATTGCAAGAGGAGCTGCGAAGAGGGTTTGATTTGAGAACAAGAGAAGAAAGCGAGGATGAAGCTGAAGAAGAGCTCTCTCAGGAAGAACAAGAAGCTACAGGAGATCCTGCAGAAGTTAGGTTGTTGAGAGCCATTTCTAAGATTGGAAAGAGGCCCAAGATCAAAGTTTCTACATATTTTGGAGATTTGAATTTGGAATAGCTCATTGATTAGATCAATGACATGGAGGAGTATTTTGAGTATGAAGATGTGGAGGACCCATATCGGGTCAAGTTTGCAAAAACAAAGTTGAAGGGCCATGCAAATATTTGGTGGAAGGAGGTCCAGTTACAGAGGAATAGAAGAGGAAAAGGAAAGATTACCATATGGGATCAGATGGTGGAGAAATTGAAGAAGCAGTTCATTCTTGTGGACTATGAGATGGAGTTATTGAAGAAGCTGCAAGGATTGAAGCAAGGTAACAAGTCTATTAAGGAGTATACAGAAGAATTTTATAAGATTACTATCAGAACCGATCATGTAGAGCCCAACAAGGAGAAGGTGGTCCATTACATTAATGGGTTGAGGCTGAGTATTCAAGAGGAGCTGAGCCTAGTCAGAATGACCACCATAGAAGATGCATATCAGTTTTCCCTAAAGGTGGAAGAGAAGCTGAATAAAAGATTTGATAGCAAGCAAAGGGGAAGAGGTCAAGGTAGAAGAACTAGTGGAAGACCCTATGGAGGCCGTAATGAAGATCAAAAGAAAAGTGAAGAAGATGGAACCAATCAAAATCAAAGAGAGGATAATGCCTACTACCCTCGTGACCAGAACAATGGTGAGCAAAGAGGAATAGGAAGAGGCAGACCTAGGCAAGGACCCGGAAGAGGAGGTTTTAGAGGAACCTGTTTACAATGTGGAGAAGAAGGGCATCGAGCATACAAGTGTCCGCAACATCAAGGAAGGACAAATAGAAGACCTGAAGGTAATGCATGAGTTGTACATGTAGATGAAGATGCGTAGTTGGAGCATTCTGAAGATGCTGAAAGGGGAGAAACCCTAGTTGTCAGAAGAACTTTGTTGAATGAGGAAAAAGAACCTAATCAGAGGAAGAGTTTATTCCACACAAGGTGCAAATGTGAAGGTAAGTGTTGTGATATTATTATTGATAGTGGGAGCACTGATAATCTTGTTTCAAAGGAGATGGTTGGCAAGTTGAAGTTGACAAGAAGAAAGCATCCACATCCAAACACAACTTCCCTAACAAAAGATGGAGTTCATCATAAATTGAAGCCCTTGAAAGAGGTGGAAGAAAAGGTATGTAGTACTGCCAGAATTTGCTTGGTAGATGGTAGAAATTTTTTGGAGGGTATGAAGCATGAGTGTCATTGCTTTGCATTGATTCCTAAGATTAGTCAAGAGAAATGTGAAGATGTACCAGCAAAAGTCTCTGAAATGTTGGAAGAATTTCAAGATATTGTCTCTAATAATGTACCACAAGGTTTACCATCAGTGAGGAAGATAAGTCATCAAATGGATTTGATACCAGGAGCCAGTTTGCCAAATAAGGCAGCCCATAGAATGACTCTAGCAGAGAGTGAAGAGTTGAACAAACAAGTTCAGGAGTTGTTGAGGAAGGGATTGATAAGAGAGAGACTAAGTCCATGTGCGGTACCTGCAGTACTAGCACCAAAGAAAGATGGAGAGTGGAGAATGTGTACAGACTCTTGAGCCATCAATAAGATCACGATCAAGTACATGTTTCCATTGCCCAGAATGGATGACATAATGGACTGTTTGAGTGGAGCCAAGTACTTCACGAAGATTGATCTGAAGAGTGGGTATCACCAGATCTGAATCAGAGAAGGAGATGAATGAAAGACAACCTTCAAGACCAAGTAGGGTTTTTATGAGTGGTTAGTCATGTCATTTGGGCTAACCAATGCACCGAGCACATTCATGCGGCTCATGAACGAGGTATTGAAACAATTTTTGGGAAGTTTTGTTATTGTTTATTTGGATGATATTTTGATTTTCAGTAAGACTTGGGATGAGCATTTGATGCATATCAGAAGATTTTTAGAGAAGCTAAGAGAAGAGAAGTTGTTGATAAATTTGAAGAAATGTAGTTTTGCAAAGGAGTTGGTATACCTGGGATTTGTTGTCTCAGAGGAAAGTCTTAAGATGGACCCAGAAAAAGTGGGGGCTATTATTGAATGGCCTACGCCAAGGAGTGCAACGGAGGTATGCTCTTTTCATGGTTTGGCAAGTTTTTACAGAAAGTTTATCAGAAATTTTAGTGGCATGTGTGCACCCCTAACTGAGACAATGAAAGGGGATAGAAAAGAGTTTAGATGGACTAAAGGAGCAGACAAGAGCTTTGATACATTAAAGAAAAAAGTCGTAGAACAACTTGTTTTGGCACTTCTAGATTTCAATAAGGTATTTCAGGTAGATTGTGATGCTAGTGGAAGTGGTATAGGAGCTGTTTTGAGTCGAGAAGGTAAGCCCATTGCCTATTTTAGTGAGAAGTTTAATGATGCCAAGAAAAAGTATTATGTTTATGATCGGGAATTTTATGCAATAGTTTAGGCTTTGAAGAAATGGAGACATTATTTGTTGCCAAAAGAGTTTGTTTTATATACTGATTATCAGGCTTTACAATATCTTAATAGTCAAGGAAAGTTGAACCAAAGGCATTTAAAATAGGTTGAGTTTTTGCAGAGCTATACTTTTGTTTTGAAGCACAGGAGTGGGAAGTCCAACAGAGTTGCAGATGCCTTGAGTAGAAGGCAAAATTTGTTGACAGAAATGAAGATAGAGGTTTTTGGGTTCAATGAGCTCAAAAGTTTGTATCCTGAAGATCCATATTTTTTAGAGGCCTGGAAAGCTTGTTTGGAACCTGTTACTTTGGATAGGACAAAATGGTTGGATTTTATAATCTAAGATGGCATGGTTTTTAGAGGAAGCCAGTTGTGTATTCTGAGGAGTTCCATGAGAGAGAACCTGATTAAGGAAAAGCATAGTGGAGGATTGGCTAGACACTTTGGTTGAGATAAGGCCATTGCTATCGTTGGTGAAAATTATTATTGGCCACAGTTGCAGCAGGATGTGAGGAAATTTATGCAGAGTTGCCGAGTATGTTAGATGGCGAAAGGAGCAAGTTAGAATATAGGTCTATAACAGCCACTACCTGTAGTAGAGAAGCCATGGGATGATATTAGTATGGATTTTGTTCTTGGTTTACCAAGGACACAAAGAGGACATGATTCCATTTTTGTGGTGGTGGATAGATTCTCAAAGATGGTACATTTTTTTCCTTGCAAGAAGACTAATGATGCTGTTCATATTGCAGAGTTATTTTTTAGGGAGGTGGTGAGATTACATGGTCTACCAAAGAGCATAGTTTTAGATTGAGATACCAAGTTTGTTGGTTATTTCTGGAGGACATTGTGGAAGAAGTTGAAAATAGATTTGAAGTTTAGTTCTGCACACCATCTGCAGATTGATGGACAAACATAAGTGGTGAATAGGAGTTTGGGTAACATGTTACGATGCTTAGTAGGAGATAAGCCCAAGGGATGGGATTTGATTTTACCACAGGTAGAATTTGCTTACAACAATTCTGTCAATAGGAGTACTGGTAAATCACCATTCCAGATTGTATATGGGAATAGTCCAAGAAATGCTTCAGAGTTAAGGAATCTGGACAAAGGAGAAAAGATAAGTGCTGGGGCTGAAGACTTTGCAGAACATCTGAAGAATTTGCATGAAGAGGTGAGAAAGCACATTAATAAGATGAATATTCAGTACAAGGCTAAGGCAGATCAGAAGAGGAGGTATAAGGAGTTCCAGGTAGGAGATGAAGTCATGGTTCACTTGAGAAAAGAAAGGTTCCCAATTGGAACATATAATAAGTTGAAAATGAAGAAATTTGGACAGTACAGAATCCTGAAGAAGCATGATTTAGAAAATGCATATGAGGTAGAGCTGCTGAGTGGGATTAATATTTCCCCTATGTTCAACACTGCTAATTTAACATATTATCATGAGGGTGGCATAGAGGATGGAACAACAGAAGAATAGTGGAGTATTTTGGCATCTACTTCAATGGAGGAGATAGAAGAGATCTTGGATAGCCGTGTGGGAAGAAGTACTCGGAACATGCAATATGAAGAATATCTAGTGAAATGGAAAGGAAGACCTATTGAAGATTCTTCTTGGTTGTCTAAGGCAGAGGTTGACCATTTGGGTTTTCCTCACACAAACACCTGAGATGTGACAGGGTCACTTCCCAAATTACCCTGGGTGTCTGATGCAGGAGCATCTAGTGGTGTAAGGACAATCTTGCATCACCCAAAAAAAGATGTGTTTCAAAATTGTTGATGTTCTTTCCATTTCTTTTCAAAATTTGTGGTTTTGGTTCCATAATTGCTTGAATAATGATGTAGAACTTTCAGTTTTTCCAAATTGCTAAAAATAGTAACCTGCTATTTTTAGAAAGTTTGCATTTAGGCATGGATTGAAGTGAAAATTTACAAGAAGTTACATAATAGAAATATAAGACCTTTGGAAAAGGAATCATGCAAAGATCATTTGCAAGATGAAATATATTAAAGTTTCTGTTCCTTGAAAAATGCCTGAAAATTATTCAAACTCAAGTTTGAGGCACTAAACGGCCCTGTACGGGCCCGAAAATGGCTAGAACCGGCAAAGCGGCTCTTAGCGTGTAGAGCACTCCGTGAGATTTTCAATGCATAAAATAATTTGTCAATCGGACACCCGGATCAAAAGTTATGGCTCCCGGAAGTTACCCTATTTTTCGAGGGAGATGCAAATTTTGAAATTAGGTTGTTGGCCGCCAAAAGGCTATTAATAACCATTTTTGGGAACCCTGGGCAGTAGTAGAGTTAAGGGGGCAAGTGTGGACTCAAGGATAGGTGGGAAAACATAAACCCTAGCTGATTTGGAGTTACAGAAGGTAGAAGATTCCAGAGCCTGGTGAGGTGGAGCTGCAGTGTGTTGTAGCCTATGGAGGATTGATTCCTCTAATTGTAATTGAGCTTCTGTAATGTATTGAGTTGCCCAGATCAATAAAGAAATATTCTATTTTCTGTGTTCTATTTCTGTTGTTGTGTGTTTTATGATTTACCCCCTTAATTATAAAAATGATTTAAGAAGAATAAAAAATAAGATTTAATTTCTATTTGAAAAGATTCTTAAAAGATACATGAAGATAAATTTTTACTATTAGTTCAAAATTGGCTGATAATCATAACATATGGTGATAGATCTTAGCATAGAAGGAATTGAGGTTTCTTCACAAGTCAATAAGATCAGCACAGAGACTTATACAACAAGGAATAGAAACCACTGTAGACTAATTTGATTCAAGCAAGGGCCAATTAGGACATTGTGGAGGTTGACAAATATCATATGTGAATATAGATTGGATGCAAGGATTAATGATGAAGATTTTAATATTATCAAGTAAAAGATTCAGATAGCTAAAGATTGACCCCAACATTCGTTTTACTATCTTCGAAAACAATCATATATCAGCCATGAAGAAGAAAGTTTTGATCCATAATTTACCCATTGCAAGATCAACTGTTGGTCATAACATTCAAGAAAACTGATTATGAGATTGCAGAGACAAACATAATAAAACCATTATAAAGTTTACAGTAGAAAATCTCTAGTCAGTTTAAATCTTTTTTAAGCGAAATACAGATCAATATGAGATAAGTCCATGGAATTCATAACTGCAATTATTTCTACATTAATCTCCTAATCTTCTTTTTCATCATATCTTTTCTTTGCCTCCTTTCTCCCAAAACGTCTTTATCTCCCTTCCAAATCAACCATTCCCCCTGGCTCTCTCTTCTGAATCCACTCTTAGGCAGGCTCCCAAATTCCAGAGAGCATCCCACAATTATACACTCGGAAGAATAAAATAGCAAAAGTAATAAATTTTCTTTTCGTTACTGACCACCCACTACCTCAAACAATTAATTTTCATTTACAACCAAGCATGACAATATTTATTTTAGTATTTACTATATATGGGTTTTATGACAACTCATAAATATCATTATTTATTAATCTTAAATTACAATTAAGAATATTTTATGACAACACACAAATAGAAAATTTATTTTTTATGGACACTTAACAAAATATTACTTATTTACAAACTATTTTCATATTAATATTATCAATTAAATTCCTGATTTTTTTAAAACACTTTATTTACCTCATTAATATTAAAGTGCCCTCTAGACTAATAATTTCTATTTTAATGCAACAACTAACCAAAGCACTAATTGAACAATTTCAAACAAAATATCCCAAATGCTAAACAATACCTAACACTATGCATGATCTGAAAGCAAGACCACCACAACAATGACTGACTATCATGCCCATACCAACAACACTAACTAGGTGCAAAATTGGATAATCATCCTTTTCAAGGATGATGGCTAACTAGGGGACCATATGTTATCTCTGTTCAATATTTCCATTGGTTTTAAGGCACGCTCAGACCTGTCAATTCAGGTGGAGTCGAGCTTGATACCGGTATCCTATAACAACCAAACAATTGAATAAATAGACATATATATATATATATAATCATATATTCAAATACACCGTGGAAGGGAATCATAGCGTAGCAGGGTACTCACGCATGAGTAATGCAACACCATCCCTTTCACCAACACTTCAAACATGTAATCACCACACACATAGCAATCAATTACTGAACAACTAAATAAGAACCATCATCAGATAATCGCATGATACACATAATAAGATTGATCCACACAAAGTATCACAACATAACATCCTATGATACATAATCAGTCGCATACAAATTAATTCTAACATATGACAATCATAGTAAGATCAACATCATAATTACCTAATTGTAAAACAATGTCAGAGCATATGAATTATTAGTGTTGCAACAAGGATTATCAATAAAACATACTAACTTCATCTTCATGCTCCTTAACCCAACCACCTGCACATCCAAGGTGAGAATGGAGGGGTACTATAGAAGTAAAAGAAATGTAAATGTTTAATAAGAAAAGAATTGTTTTTTCGAGTTGTACAAAAAGGAAAAGTTTTAGATATATTGGTATGGGTAAGTGCAAGAAGATGGGGGGCCAAAAAGGGGTCTTAAGTGGCCACTTTTTTTCTGAAATCAGGAAATACTGGCCTTGGATGAGAAATTGAGCATAGTTACACTCAAAATTTGGAGATGCAACCAAAACAATGTTCGTAGTGCTCTGAGTCTACTTTCTAAACTACTATTTTGTTTTGAAAATGGCATAGATTAAGGGGTTCAAAAGAGGGAGCCACAGAAATTGGTGTTGTTTCTGTCAAAAAAACATAACATAGCATGTTTTGTGGCTCCCTCAAAAGGTCAACTTTTTTTTGGTATTTTTAAAATCGCTTCGGTGAGAAATTAGCTAATAGCATGTAGTTTATGCCCGATTTTTCTGATAATTTTTTGATGAATATTTGATTTTTTACTAATTTTTAAAGTGGACACATCCTAAAAAATATAATTTTGGCCATGCTACCCCTATAAATTTTGAAAACTAATTGAAAATCATTTTTTTATTTTTTTAATATTTGTAGAATGGATTCTAGTTTCTAAATATGTAATTTTTTTAAAATTTGAATGAATAGTTATTTTACAATGAAAAAAAGACCAAACAGTGGTTTTTGCATAAAAACGGACACACAAAAAAAAGAAATTAAAGATGAAAGGCTTAACATTGTTAAAATGTGAAAAAAATCACATCGTCAAATAGCTAAGAGAAAGCATAACATTACCCATGTGTTTGATTTATTCAACCTTGAAACACGTGCAAATCTGAGGGTTAGCACGAACGAAATTATGTGAAATTTTGAAGAATATAGAAAAACACGTCTGTGACTGTTCATAAGGCACTCCAAGCCTTTGGGTTGGAAATCCAAAGCGAATCCAAAGCCCAAGGCTTGGGATTCCCAAAGCAAGAAATAACACGAGCACGTTATAATGCACTTGCGTTATGTTTTGCCTTACATTTTTTCGCAAGTCTATCTTTTGCCATGTTTGACATAACGTGAGCGCGTTATAACGCGCTCGCGTTATGTCCCACTTAAATTTTTTTACATTCAAGGCTATTAATCATGAGGGTTAAGGCATAAGGGATAGAGTTGGAAGGTTTACGGATAAGGGATTAGCGTTTAAGGTATAGTATCGAGCCCGTTGAGGGTCTAGGAATAGGGATAGTGTTTAAGGTTTAGGGATGAGGGATGACAGATTACGGTTGAGGGTCGAGGGATCAAAGTTAAGGGTTGATGGATTAGGGTTTGACATTAAGGGTTGAGGGTTGAGGTTCAAGGGTCAAGGGTTTAGGGATAGGGTTTAGGGTCGAGGGATTAGGGTTAAAGTAGAGTGTGGAGGGTGTAAGGATTAGGGATAGGGTTGGAGGGTTTAGGGATAAGGGATTAGGGTTTAAGGTATAGTATCAAGTCTGTTGAGAGTTTAGGAATAGGGATAGCATTTAGGGATTAGGGATGAGGGATTATAGTTGAGGGATGATGGATTAGGGTTGAGGGTTGAGGGATTAGTGTTTAGGGATAAGGTTTAGCGTTGAGGGTTGAGGGATTAGGGTTTAAGGAATAGTGTTGAGGGTTGAGGGTTTAGGATTAGGGTTTAGGGTTGACAGATTAGCATTTAATGTTGAGGTTAGGGTTAGAGTGTTGAGGGTAGAGGGATTAGGGATAGGGTTTAGGGTTGAAGGTTTAAGGATTGAGGGTTGAGGCTTTAGGGATGAGGGTTTAAGGCTTAAGATATAGTGTCAAGTGTTGAGGGTGTAGGGATAGGGTTTAAGTTTTAAGGGTTAAGGGTTGAGGGATATGGATTAGGGTTTAAGGTATAGTGTTGAGGGTCGAGGGATCAGAGTTAAGGGTTGAGGGATTAGGGTTTGACGTTGAGGGTTGAGGGTTGAGGTTCGAGGGTCAAGGGTTTAGGGATAGGGTTGAGGGTCGAGGAATTAGGGTTAAAGTAGAGTGTGGAGGGTATAAGGATTAGGGATAGGGTTGGAGGGTTTAGGGATAAGGGATTAGGGTTTAAGGTATAGTATCGATTTTGTTGAGGGTGTAGGAATAGGGATAGCATTTAGGGTTTAGGGATGAAGGATTAGAGTTGGGGGATGACAGATTAGGGTTGAGGGTTGAGGGATTAGGGTTTAGGGATAAGGTTTAGGGTTGAGGGCTGAGGGATTAGGGTTTAAGGTATAGTGTTGAGGGTTTAGAGATAGGGTTTAGGGTTGAGGGATTAGGATTTGACGTTGAGGGTTGAGGGTTTAGGGTTTAGGGTTAGGGTTGAGAGATGAGGGATCAGAGTTAAGGGTTGAGGGAATAGGGTTTGACATTGAGGGTTGAGGGTTGAGGTTCGAGGGTCAAGGGTTTAGGGATAGGGTTGAGGTTGAAGGGAATAGGGTTAAAGTAGAGTGTGGAGGGTGTAAGGATTAGGGATAGGGTTGGAGGGTTTAGGGATAAGGGATTAGAGTTTAAGGTATAGTATCGAGTCTGTTGAGGGTTTAGGAATAGGGATAGCATTTAGGGTTTAGGGATGAGGGATTAGAGTTGAGGGATGAGGGATTAGAGTTAAGGGATGAGGGATTAGGGTTGAGGGTTGAGGGATTAGGGTTTAGGGATAAGGTTTAGGGTTGAGGCTTGAGGGATTAGGGTTTAAGGTATAGTGTTGAGGGTTGATGGTTTAGGGATAGGGTTTAGGTTTGAGGGATTAGGGTTTAGGGTTGATGAATTAGGGTTTAATGTTGAGAGTTGAGGGTTGAGGGTTGAGGGTTGAGGTTGAGGGATAGGGTTATTGGTCAAGGGATTAGGGTTAAATAAGAGTGTCGATGGTAGAGGGATTAGGGTTTAAGGTATAGTATTGAGCCTGTTGAGGGTCTAGGAATAGGGATAGCATTTAGGGTTTAGGAATGAGGGATTAGAGTTGAGGGATGACGGATGACAGATTAGGGTTGAGGGTTGAGGGATTAGGGTTTAGGGACAAGGTTTAGGGTTAGGGTTTAGGGATAGGGTTTAGGGTTGAGGGATTAGAGTGAAGGGTTGAGGGATTAGAATTTGGCGTTAAGGGTTTAGGGTTTAGGTTTAGGGTTGAAGGTCGAGGGATCAGAGTTAAGGGTTGAGGGATTAGGGTTTGATGTTGAGGATTGAGGGTTGAGGTTCAAGGGTCAAGGGTTTAGGGATACGGTTGAGGGTCGAGGAATTAGGGTTACAGTAGAGTGTGGAGGGTATAAGGATTAGGGATAGGGTTGGAGGGTTTAGGGATAAGGGATTAGAGTTTAAGGTATAGTATCGAGTCTGTTGAAGGTTTAGGAATAGGGATAGCATTTAGGGTTTAGGGATGAGGGATTAGAGTTGAGGGATGAGGGATTAGGGTTGAGGGTTGAAGGATTAGGGTTTAGGGATAAGGTTTAGGGTTGAGGGTTGAGGGATTAGGGTTTAAGGTATAGTGTTGATGGTTGATGGTTTAGGGATAGGGTTTAGGTTTGAGGGATTAGGGTTTAGGGTTGATGAATTAGGGTTTAATGTTGAGAGTTGAGGGTTGAGGGTTGAGGGTTGAGGTTGAGGGATAGGGTTAATGGTCAAGGGATTAGGGTTAAATAAGAGTGTCGATGGTAGAGGGATTAGGGTTTAAGGTATAGTATCGAGCCTATTGAGGGTCTAGGAATAGGGATAGCATTTAGGGTTTAGGAATGAGGGATTAGAGTTGAGGGATGATGGATGACAGATTAGGGTTGAGGGTTGAGGGATTAGGGTTTAGGGACAAGGTTTAGGGTTAGGGTTTAGGGATAGGGTTTAGGGTTGAGGGATTAGAGTGAAGGGTTGAGGGATTAGAATTTGGCGTTAAGGGTTTAGGGTTTAGGATTAGGGTTGAAGGTTGAGGGATCAGAGTTAAGGGTTGAGGGATTAGGGTTTGATGTTGAGGGTTGAGGGTTGAGGTTCGAGGGTCAAGGGTTTAGGGATAGGGTTGAGGGTCAAGGAATTAGGGTTACAGTAGAGTGTGGAGGGTATAAGGATTAGGGATAGGGTTGGAGGGTTTAGGGACAAGGGATTAGAGTTTAAGGTATAGTATCGAGTCTGTTGAGGGTTTAGGAATAGGGATAGCTTTAGGGTTTAGGGATGAGGGATTAGAGTTGAGGGATGAGGGATTAGGGTTGAGGGTTGAGGGATTAGGGTTTAGGGATAAGGTTTAGGGTTGAGGGTTGAGGGATTAGGGTTTAAGGTATAGTGTTGAGGGTTGATGGTTTAGGGATAGGGTTTAGGTTTGAGGGATTAGGGTTTAGGGTTGATGAATTAGAGTTTAATGTTGAGAGTTGAGGGTTGAGGGTTGAGGGTTGAGGTTGAGGGATAGGGTTAATGGTCAAGGGATTAGGGTTAAATAAGAGTGTCGATGGTAGAGGGATTAGGGTTTAAGGTATAGTATCAAGCCTGTTGAGGGTCTAGGAATAGGGATCGCATTTAGGGTTTAGGAATGAGGGATTAGAGTTGAGGGATGATAGATGACAGATTAGGGTTGAGGGTTGAGGGATTAGGGTTTAGGGACAAGGTTTAGGGTTAGGGTTTAAGGTATAGTGTTGAGGGTTTAGGGATAGGGTTTAGGGTTGAGGGATTAGAGTGAAGGGTTGAGGGATTAGAATTTGGCGTTGAGGGTTTAGGGTTTAGGATCAGGGTTGAAGGTCGAGGGATTAGAGTTAAGGGTTGAGGGATTAGGGTTTGATGTTGAGGGTTGAGGGTTGAGGTTCGAGGGTCAAGGGTTTAGGGATAGGGTTGAGGGTCGAGGAATTAGGGTTAAAGTAGAGTGTGGAGGGATGACGGATGATAGATTAGGGTTGAGGGTTGAGGGATTAGGGTTTGATGTTGAGGGTTGAGGGTTTAGGGTTAGGGTTGAGAGATGAGGGATCAGAGTTAAGGGTCGAGGGCTGAGGGTTTGACGTCGAGGGTCAAGGGTTTAGGGATAGGGTTGAGGTTGAAGGGATTAGGGTTTAGGGACAAGGTTTAGGGTTAGGGTTGAGGGATTAGGGTTTAAGGTATAATGTTGAGGGTTTAGGGATAGGGTTTAGGGTTGAGGGATTAGAGTGAAGGGTTGAGGGATTAGAGTTTGGCATTGAGGGTTTAGGGTTTAGGATCAGGGTTGAAGGTCGAGGGATTAGAGTTAAGGGTTGAGGGATTAGGGTTTGATGTTGAGGGTTGAGGGTTGAGCTTCGAGGGTCAAGGGTCAAGGAATTAGGGTTAAAGTAGAGTGTGGAGGGATGACGGATGATAGATTAGGGTTGAGGGTTGATGGATTAGGGTTTGATGTTGAGGGTTGAGGGTTTAGGGTTAGGGTTGAGAGATGAGGGATCAGAGTTAAGGGTTGAGGGATTAGGGTTTGACGTTGAGGGCTGAGGTTTGAGGGTCAAGGGTTTAGGGATAGGGTTGAGGTTGAAGGGATTAGGGTTTAGGGACAAGGTTTAGGGTTAGGGTTGAGGGATTAGGGTTTAAGGTATAGTGTTGAGGGTTTAGGGATAGGGTTTAGGGTTGAGGGATTAGAGTGAAGGGTTGAGGGATTAGAGTTCGGCGTTGAGGGTTTAGGGTTTAGGATCAGGGTTGAAGGTCGAGGGATTAGAGTTAAGGGTTGAGGGATTAGGGTTTGATGTTGAGGGTTGAGGGTTGAGGTTCGAGGGTCAAGGGTCGAGGAATTAGGGTTAAAGTAGAGTGTGGAGGGATGACGGATGATAGATTAGGGTTGAGGGTTGAGGGATTAGGGTTTGATGTTGAGGGTCGAGGGTTTAGGGTTAGGGTTGAGAGATGAGGGATCAGAGTTAAGGGTTGAGGGATTAGGGTTTGACATCAAGGGCTAAGGTTTGAGGGTCAAGGGTTTAGGGATAGGGTTGAGGTTGAAGGGATTAGGGTTTAGGGACAAGGTTTAGGGTTAGGGTTGAGGGATTAGGGTTTAAGGTATAGTGTTGAGGGTTTAGGGATAGGGTTTAGGGTTGAGGGATTAGAGTGAAGGGTTGAGGGTTTAGGGTTTAGGATCAGGGTTGAAGGTCGAGGGATTAGAGTTAAGGATTGAGGGATTAGGGTTTGATGTTGAGGGTTGAGGGTTGAGGTTCGAGGGTCAAGGGTTTAGGGATAGGGTTGAGGGTCGAGGAATTAGGGTTAAAGTAGAGTGTGGAGGGATGACGGATGATAGATTAGGGTTGAGGGTTGAGGGATTAGGGTTTGATGTTGAGGGTTGAGGGTTTAGGGTTAGGGTTGAGAGATGAGGGATCAAAGTTAAGGGTTGAGGGATTAGGGTTTGACGTCGAGGGTTGAGGTTTGAGGGTCAAGGGTTTAGGGATAGGGTTGAGGTTGAAGGGATTAGGGTTTAGGGACAAGGTTTAGGGTTAGGGTTGAGGGATTAGGGTTTAAGGTATAGTGTTGAGGGTTTATGGATAGGGTTTAGGGTTGAGGGATTAGAGTGAAGGGTTGAGGGATTAGAGTTTGGCGTTGAGGGTTTAGGGTTTAGGATCAGGGTTGAAGGTCGAGGGATTAGAGTTAAGGGTTGAGGGATTAAGGTTTGATATTGAGGGTTGAGTGTTGAGGTTCGAGGGTCAAGGGTCGAGGAATTAAGGTTAAAGTAGAGTGTGGAGGGATGACGGATGACAGATTAGGGTTGAGGGTTGAGGGATTAGGGTTTGATGTTGAGGGTTGAGGGTTTAGGGTTAGGGTTGAGAGATGAGGGATCAGAGTTAAGGGTTGAGGGATTAGGGTTTGACGTCGAGGGCTGAGGTTCGAGGGTCAAGGGTTTAGGGATAGGGTTGAGGTTGAAGGGATTAGGGTTTAAGGTATAGTGTTGAGGGTTGATGGATAAGAGTTAAGGGTTAAGGGATTAGGGTTGAGGGTTGTAAGGATTAGGGATAGGGTTGGAGGGTTGACAGATTAGGATTTGACGTTGAGGGATTAGGATTTGATGTTGAGGGTTGAGGGATTAGGATTTGACATTGAGGGTTGAGGGTTTAGGGATAGGGTTGAGGGATTAGGATTTGACATTGAGGGTTGAGGGTCAAGGGATCAGAGTTGAGGGTTTAGGGATTAGGGATCTATAGCAGGACAAAACGCGAGCGCGTTATAGTGCGAGCACATTATAATGCGAGCGCGTTATAACACGAGCGTGTTATAACGCGCTCGCATTATAACGCGCTCGCGTTTTGTATTTCTACTGAAACGGTAAAAAAGTGGTTACCCCCGTGATCCAGGCCCACATGCTCTATTTTCTTACTGATTCTGCGCGTGCTCCGACAAAAAAGAAGTGCTTTCATGCTATTGGGAAGTTCACATGCACATTTGACACATTGTACCACCTTTGCATGATCTTTCCACCACCTTTTCTACTTTGCCAACTTGAGAAGGAGGAAATAACATAGTTTTCAAACCAAGTTTGATATATATCTATACAAGTTTCAATTTTTGTAGTATTGCAACATTAATTTTGATTCAATTTTAAGAATTTAACATTGAAAAAGAAGCAAGTGGTGAAAAACTCAAATTGTTGAGGAGTTTGATGCAAGAAGATAAAAACACTACATAATTGGGTACTCTCTCCATTCAAATCTTCATTTTTTAGGTATGTCAATTCTTTACATGCATGTTCTTTACATTTTCCTTATTTCGGATTGAATTACTTTATCATGCTTTATCATACATGTTTAAAATAGACACATTCCCAATCAAGAAAGCAACCTACAATCTCACATGATGCCATGTATATTTTCTACACTTGGGCTCTTTAATAATTATGTGTAATAAACAAACCTTAGTTCATACCATGATGTCAAACTATACAAGAATAAATCCTTACAACATAAAAAAAATACAATCCCACTATTATCATGTATTCATTTCTTAGGAACTAATATTGGTCTCTTTATCATGCTACAGACAAATTCTCCGTCATGCCGAGGAAACGATCAAGAATTAAACCAACACAGGAAGAGATAGAAGCTAAGAATGCAAAGAAAGCAATGGCTTTGAGGGAACTTCATGAGAAGAGGAAATTGGACATGATAAATGAAGACATACCAATTGAAGAGGAACCACAACCATCACAAAGAGATATGGTATTGGTGGCACAAAGAGAACGAATGCAAAAACTTCGTGGTACGAGAGATTTGAATACCATAGTTGGAGACACATCCTTTACCACAAGTCAACATGTAGGGACACCATCTACCACATCTCAAGTTGAGAGTACATCATCACTCACATGTGATGAAGGAGGTACGCCATCGTTCCCACCTCAACCTCAAGGTATGTCATCTATTCCATCTTCGATCGAAGGTATGCCATCTAACCCATCTCATTTAAATATTGATGAAATTCCTAATGTTGAGATGAATTTACCTAACTTGACACCACCTAGAATTTTGCATAGAAAGCCAAAGTATTTGATTGATATTGATGAGAATATTTTGCAGCCAATGGAAAGTAAGATTCCAAAACGCACTTGTAGAAGATATGCTAATAAGATTTGGAGATTGTTCTTTGAAAAGTTAAATGAGACTGCAAGATGTCAACTATTCATTGAAATGATGCAAAGTATAAAGTATAGGTCTATCATGAAGATTCTTGGGTTGAGAACATCAGAGGCTTTAAGTGAAAAATCTATTGTCAAGAATCTAATGAGTGCGTATGAGAGTGTGCGTAACACCTCACGCACAAAAGATAGTAATGCAACACGGCGTGTGATTACATCGACTATAGTAAGTAGTCAAACGAGGAAAGCTCGTCTCATTAGAAAGACAAGTCAAGAATTGAGAATTAATAGGAAAAATTTATCAAGAACCGTTGGAAGACGCCAAAGAATTGAGGGCACTAATGCCAATGAATTATGGGTGTTCTCGGGGAGACTACCACAAAAAGATAAACCAATTGTTGAAGCATTGAGATCACTAATTGAAGACTTTTGGAAGAATTACACAAGGGTATCTCCAAATCAAAGGGATGTGGTAAGAAGGAGAATTGGTAGTCAGAACTGCGAGCCACATCCAAAGCATTTTTTGGATGAGACTCAAACACAGTTTTATGGTAAATTTCTAGAGAAGTATCCTCAAATTAAAATTTATCAAAGATATTTTGAAATGCTAAAACCTTTCTATGTTAAGATAAATCACACACGCACTAGTTGTTGTTGTAGATTACATATTGAATTTTCTAACCATTTTGATGCTTATAGGTCTATATGTTTAGATATGCATACTAACAATGATTTGCAGGGTTGTGCCATATGTGCCGCACCAACATCTTCAAGAGACTTCATATCAAGAATTTTATGTGAAAGAGAGGAAGGTCAAATATTCTACAAGAAATTATGCTTGGATGGCACATGTTATCGTTGCGGTGGCTTGCAACATTTGCCAATATGTGAACATATGGAAATAACACATGCGGTTGGAAATGAACTAGTAGAGTTTGGCAAGTATAAAATAGTGGCATACAATACAAAAGATGGTAAAGAAGCAAAGAGGTGTGAATTAGTTATTGAAAAGATTCCAGTGTATCAGTTTATGCCTATATTTTGTGACAGCATAGTGTATGAGTATGCAAGACATGCCCATAGATCTCGATGGTTGGACTTGCAATTCAAGTTATGCAAGGACACATTTCCGGTTGGTAGCATTGTTTCAGTCGTCGACTTTGCAGAGAACTACAGTCTACAGCCACAGCGTGAGGTGCAATCACAATATTACAACTCCACACAGGTTTCTATATTTGTGCACATCACATTCATTCATGCGAATGATAGTACAGAGGATGATAGAAAGATCATAAGGGAGTATAATTTCTATATTAGTGATGATCGTACGCATTCTACGGAGTTCGTGCAAGGTTGCTTTCAGGTGTTCTACAATGATTTGGCTAGAAGGGGCATATCGTTCAGTCAGCATATCATATGGTCAGATAATTGTGCATCACAATTCAAGAACTCGCGAAATTTCTATTGGCTGAGTAGGAGGCATAATTTTATAGGTATTCAACATATGTGAAACTTTTGTGAGGCCGAGCATGGAAAGGGGGAGCATGATGGTGCAGGCGCATGTATCAAAAGAGCCATAGCACGAGAAGAGTTAAAGTATAAAGACAATGCAAAGTTGACAGATGCAAAATTGATTGTCGAGTGGTGTAATGCTTCCATGGGTCCAGGTAATGAAGGTAAGTCTTTAGTTCGTAGATTTTTTTGGTTGATAGATGATACTAACATTGCACCATATGAGGATTGTTGTACACTGACAGGATCAAATGAGATGCACTCTTTCAGAAGCTCAATTGCAGGTTCATGGAGTATCCATACACAAAAGATGTCATGCTTTTGTTCTTCCTGTACAATTCAAGTCTGGGATGAGTGCGAGTCAAAGGAGTGGGTTGATGAATGGCAGTTAAGTTATCTTAGCCCACTTGACATGTATCGACCCCCAACGGCACTGGAACTAACACAGATGGAATCGTCAGTTGACTTTGACCAATATCAGATTTAGTTCAACCAGGTAATATAGGGCATGTATATGCATCTAATTTCATCTAGTTCAACTAGGTAATGTCATCTTACTTTGTAGTGTTTTTGTAATGTTGACTAATTTCATCTAATTTGCTACACATATCAATGTAGGACACGTATATGCAGTTATTGCAGATGAAGATAATGAAGAGGGAACAGATTATTACTTATGTCATTGTGTTAAGGCCAAAAAGAAATTGGAGGCCCCTGTTACAGATGGAGAAAACATCGAATACCCTACAGGATCAGTGGTTATTACTGGAACATGGCTTAGAAGGTACCCACATAAGAGTGTTAATATTTGGCTATTTCAGGACTTTGACATGCATCGGAAGATTCTTCATTACTCGAACCTTGTCGTGGCATCCAATGTTCATTTGATAAAGTATCGGGGTAGACCTTTGAACAAAATATTGTGGAAGGTGCGTGAGTCTGACCATGAAGCAATACTTGACACAATAAAGAGTAGAGCAGACCTGGATGGTTCATTGGAATAATTTGTAAGTATTCACATTGATTTTGTAAAGTTATGTTACATTGAGTTGTAAGTATGCACATTAATTTGTAAGGTTTGTCTTTTTTTATTTCCTCCTGCATTTTTACACATATGTACACATTTTTACATCATCATGTTATGCATTTTTGGTGTCCTGCTCCTGATGTGACCAAACTCATAACTCACCCTACTAGACACCATTTGATGATCTCTCCAACACTCTGGATCTAGGGTGCCCAATCATGATGATGACCTATATACCATTCTCCCAAGGCGCTCATAATGAATGAAAAGAAGACCAAGGGTGCCCAAGCTTAATAGACTTATTTCTTTCAATTTTGATGATCCAAACTCTTGCAATATGACATCCACTTTCATGCCTTTAGATCTTCCTTCACATATAGGGCGCCAAATCAATGCATTAAAGTCTCTTGATATTAGGCGCTCATGATGATGAAACTTAGAGCTTTTTCCTTTCCTATGCACTCATCTAAGATGTTTGAATGATAAGAAGTGCCTCGACCTCTATAATGTACATTGGGCACCAAATCAAGGTGATTTTAAGTCACTTTGAGTCATTTGGGGTCAGTTTGAGTCTTTGAGTCATGTTGCAAAAAAGTGTCAATGTTGTCAAGTTGCACAAAGCAACTTTTGCATTTTTGGTGTCCTGCTTGTGATGTGACCAAACTGACTATTCCAACGCATCCGGATGGGTACATTTACACTAGGCATGGTCTTGTTTTTCACTCAAACATGTCGAAACAGTCTGAGCTACATTGTACCAACGATATCCCTGAAGAGTCCAAAGTGTAAAAAGGCTGCAATCTTTGATGAGCTGTTACTTGAAAATCGTGTCACTTAGAAACATTCCGTCTAAGGAAATGCTATCACGTAGAGTGCCTCTACAATAACCTCTCTCAATTTTTTATAGCTCTGAGGCATTTACCCGTGGTGAAAGGTTTTCTGCTGCCCCAAAAATCATCAGAAGGAGGCAGTGTAAAGTTGCAAAGGGGTGTAACTTTTGTCCTGCTCCTGATGCGACCAAACTGACTATTCCAACACGTCCGAATGGGTACAATTACACTAGGCATGGTCCTATTTTTCACCCAAACATGTCAAAACAGTCAGATCTACATTGTACCAACGATATCCCTGAAGAGTCCAAAGTGCAAAAAGGTAGCAATCTTTGACGGGATGTTACTCAAAAATTGTGTCACTTAGAAACATTCCGTCTAAGGCAATGCTATCAAGTAGAGTGCCTCTACAATAACCTCTCTCAGTTTTTTATAGCTTTAAGGAATTTGCCCGTGGTGAAAGGTTTTCTGCTGCCCCAAAAATTGTCAGAAGGAGGTAGTGTAAAGTTGTAAAGGGGTGTAACTTTCGTCCTGCTCCTGATGCGACCAAACTGACTATTCCAACACGTCTGAATGGGTACATTTACGCTAGGCATGGTCCTATTTCTCACCCAAATATGTCAAAACAGTCGGAGCTACATTGTACCGACGATATCCCTGAAGAGTCCAAAGTGCAAAAAGGTAGCAATCTTTGACGAGATGTTACTCAAAAACTGTGTCACTTAGAAACATTCTATCTAAGGCAACGCTATCACGTAGAGTGCCTCTACAATAACCTCTCTCAGTTTTTTATAGCTCTGAGGAATTTGCCCGTGGTGAAAGGTTTTCTGCTGCCCCAAAAATCGTCAGAAGGAGGCAGTGTAAAGTTGCAAAGGGGTGTAACTTTCGTCCTGCTCCTGATGCGACCAAATTGACTATTCCAAAGCATCCGAATGGGTACATTTACGCTAGGCATGGTCCTATTTCTCACCCAAATATGTTGAAACAGTCGGAGCTACATTGTACCAACGATATCCTTGAAGAGTCCAAAGTGCAAAAAGGCAGCAATCTTTGACGAGATGTTACTCAAAAATTGTGTCACTTAGAAACATTCTATCTAAGGCAATGCGATCATGTAGAGTGCCTCTACAATAACCTCTCTCAGTTTTTTATAGCTCTGAGGCATTTGCCCGTGGTGAAAGGTTTTCTGCTGCCCCAAAAATTGTCAGAAGGAGGCAGTGTAAAGTTGCAAAGGGGTGTAACTTTCGTCCTGCTCTTGATGCGACCAAACTGACTATTCCAACGCGTCTGAATGGGTATATTTACACTAGGCATGGTCCTATTTCTCACCCAAATATGTCGAAATAGTCGGAGCTACATTGTACCGACGATATCCCTGAAGAGTCCAAAGTGCAAAAAGGTAGCAATCTTTGACGAGATGTTACTTGAAAATCGTGTCACTTAGAAACATTCCGTCTAAGGCAACGTGATCACGTAGAGTGCCTCTACAATAACCTCTCTCAGTTTTTTATAGCTCTGAGGCGTTTGCCCGTGGTGAAAGGTTTTCTGCTGCCCCAAAAATCATCAGAAGGAGGCAGTGTAAAGTTGCAAAGGGGTGTAACTTTCGTCCTGCTCCTGATGCGACCAAACTGACTATTCCAACACTTCTGAATGGGTACATTTATGCTAGGCATGGTCCTATTTCTCACCCAAATATGTCGAAACAGTCGGAGCTACATTGTACCGACGATATCCCTGAAGAGTCCAAAGTGCAAAAAAGAAGCAATCTTTGACAAGATGTTACTCAAAAATCGTGTCACTTAGAAACATTCTGTCTGAGGCAACGCTATCACGTAGAGTGCCTCTACAATAACCTCTCTTAGTTTTTTATAGCTCTGAGGCATTTGCCCGTGGTGAAAGGTTTTCTGCTGCCCCAAAAATCGTCAGAAGGAGGCAGTGTAAAGTTGCAAAGGGGTGTAACTTTCATCCTGCTCCTGATGTGACCAAACTGACTATTCTAACGCATCTGAATGGGTACATTTACGCTAGGCATGGTCCTATTTCTCACCCAAATATGTCGAAACAGTCGGAGCTACATTGTACCGACGATATCCCTGAAGAGTCTAAAGTGCAAAAAGGTAGCAATCTTTGACGAGATGTTACTCGAAAACTATGTCACTTAGAAACATTATGTCTGAGGCAACGCGATCACGTAGAGTGCCTCTACAATAACCTCTCTCAGTTTTTTTATAGCTCTGAGGCATTTGCCCGTGGTGAAAGGTTTTCTGCTGCCCCAAAAATCATCAGAAGGAGGCAGTGTGTTAAGTCAGGATGAAAGCCTATTCACTCTAGGCGCCTGTTTTTGACCAAATCACACATGCGCCTTGAACAAGTGATGCTACAAGTGGTGAACAAAATGGGCGCCTTGTCTTATGATAGCTCAAGCATTATCAATCGAATCCTGAAGCTCTTCTTCAACTTTGATGAGCTACCTCTTTTAAGGCGCTCAACTCTGTCTTCAAGGCGCTTTTCTCTAATCTCTGTAACTCTCCAAATCCACTAAGGTGTAAATTTTACCTCTTGGGCTCAAGATATAGGTTCTTCATCCAAGGCACCAGAATGGTCCAAAGGCGCATTTCACCTCTAACCTCACCTCTGACCTTTCTTTGAGGCGCTAAACCTTTTGACATTTCAAGTAACTTCAAGAGAACTATTTTTCCTTAAGGTGGTTCACTCCTTGCAATTGGATGTATGGTACTTGTAACTCATTTGATTGACTTTGTAATGTTTCTTCTTCTCGCAGAGTAGATAAGGATGATATAAGCTTACATCATGAATCGGAGTAGAAATCTCTCTAGGACTTGCTAGGTGAAAGGACTTGAACTTGAAGGACTTGAAGTTGGTGAAGTGATCCTTCATGATGGCCTTTGACATTACCTTCTCGGAGTGTAGATGATAACACCTTCCTTGTAGATGGCCTTTGAAGCTTGATGAATCTTGAAGATTGGGTTTCCTCCTACTCCCCTTCTGGGCTCCACTCCATCAAAGGCATATTTAGTTGTCCAAGGCGCCAACATTCACTCAGGGGCACCCAAAGAGAAAGTTTACAACTCTAAGGCGCTAAACTCTTATGCAAAAATGGTCATCATCAAAGGCACAAAAATGGGTCTCTGGGCGCCAATCTCTACAAGACATTCCATCTCATTGCTCTCCTCCATTACAAGCGCTCACTTACCTCAATCTTGGGCGCATACCAACATCCCAACATCCAAATCACCTAGGCGCTCAAAACCTTCAAGACTCAAGGCACATTTTATGATCAAACAAGGTATCTCCTGAACAAGGCGCTCATAGTCTCATCAGGGTGTTAATCATCATCATGAGTGCTCATATTGTTCTAGGTTCACAGTTATCTCTGGAATGCTCAAGGCGCACATACCCTTCTCCAGGCTAGTTTACACTTATTCAAAGCGCTCATTCCAAACTTACATGAACTCCTCATTACAAGACACACAAACTAGATGATCCTAGGGCATAAGGGCACTCAAACTAGATCTTTGCAAAAACTCCCCAAGCATTCAAAATTTTAAGGCGCCAAAAGTGGTCTTTTCTACAACTTCTCTAGCCATATGCCTTGGGTGCTCAAACCTTCCTTGAACTCCAATTATTCAATCCAGGGCGCTCAACTACCTCCTCAAGGCGCTCTATCTCAAGTATCATTACTCTTCTTAAAGACCTAGGCGCACATTGTGGGGTATTCTACTCAACAAGACCTAGGCGCTCATTATGAAGACTCCAATTATCAACGTTCACTTCAACTTTCAAAGGTGCATTTTGGACTCCAAAGGCATTAGGTTAAAGCCACTAGGGCGCTAGATACCAAAGGGGGCAAGGTGTCAGAACCTCCTTTAAGATGTAAGAAAATCTCCTCAAGGCACGGCTAAAGGCGCTCCAAACCATACCAAGGCGCTAAAACACTTAATGCAAGTTCTTCAAGTTCTTCAAGTACTTATCCAACTTGATTCCTCCAACACAGGGCGCATATCTTTCTTCATGTCTTCTCTGGGCGCATTTCAAGGTTTGAGCTAGATGGTGCAATGTCTACTTGAGTTGGCCCCAGGGTGCTAAGTGAGTACTCTGAGCAAATCTTCTCCGGATGCCCAATCTTGTCCAAGGTGCCAAAACAATACCTCCCACTATAGGCGCTAAATGACTTATCCAATTCCTTGAAAACATTTGAAGTGTTTTACCTTCCAAGGTGATCAATTTCTATCATCTGTGGTGCATATTACCCTTAGATATTCAACCTTACTCTCTTCATCAAGACCTCTCCCCATCAAGGCACCCAAGTCGCTTCAACATGCCAAGAATACTCCTTAAATGCCATCCTCTTGAAGGCGCTAGATTGGTTAAGGCATTCATCTCTGGAGACTTTAATCATCAGGGCGCTCTCATTCCATTAGTAAGGTGCTTCTACTCTTAGGCGCAAATTCAACTCAACCAAACCTTTCCTGATGATGGCCTATGCTTCTAGGCACTCATTTACTCTGAAATGGACCAACCTTAACTCCAAGGTGCATTTCCACTTGATCTTCATCCTGGCGCTAGATGGAAGTTTGAAGTTTGATTTTGATTGACACAAGGCATTCAAGGGGCATGAGTCACTTACCTTTGCTTAGGCGCTACTTCTTGCTCTCTGCCACTTCAAAAAGCCCTTTTATCATCCTTCAAGGCGCCAATTCCTCCTAAGGCGCATCATCTTTCTTTATCAACCCATCTAAGGTGCTTCGTCTAGACTCATTACCTTCCTTAGGTGCCAACACCAACTTCAAGGCAACTGAAGGTGCTCAAGTCACTTCAAGGTGCCAACTCATGGACAATCTAATCCTCCGCATCATTAATATTCAAGACGCTGATAACTTGGAATGAGATTGCATAAATCAATGCAAAGCATCTGAGCTCAAAAAAGAGGGGGTCCCCAGTCCAATGGGGTGATGTGTGTTTTGGTCACAATAGGAAGTACCTTGAAGACTTAGATTAAGATGGAATTCACCTCCAGAATGTTAGGCATTTGATAGAAGATAAAGGCGCTAGGGTAAAAGAGCTTCAAAAGTTTGATGTCAAGTGTGAATTGAGATAATAGGCGCTGATACCAGTTGACATTACTCCAAACATGCGTCTAAGAGAGATGCAAGTCCCCAAGACCAATTTTGGAACAAGACGCTCCATCAGAGGGTAAGATGATAATCCTTGGAAGTCAAGTGTTTCAAAGATTCTTTGAGAAATTGACAAGTTGTAACCTAGGCGCCAAAACCCCTGAGAATCCTCCTATCTAGTGCCTAGTTAGAAGAACACTAATATTGTGCCTAAGTGAATTTGAGTGTCAATATAGAGTCATCAAACCCCACCAGACGTTCATCCATGTCTCTACCACCTCAAGGAAGTGCCCAGCTTAGGATGGCGCCTAGTCTGGTCTCTACTACCTTCAGTTGGCGCCTAACCCTAAGAGTCTTGCAACTATGATGTTCATCCATGCAACAAGCAAGGTGATGCTCCCTTGTGATATTGTGAGGTGTTGACATTCAGTTGACATCATTGAGTTTGATTGAGTTGATCAAGTGTAGATGCCATTGTAAACATCAAGGCTTCAAGGCCTTTCTTTTGTATCTCCATTGAATAAGTTGTAACTTCATGCTATTGAAAGCATTATCCATGTAATAAGACATTGCAAGTTGATTGAGTCAAATAACTAGACAAGTACCCAACTCTAAGGTTGATTCATTCAAGTAGTTATCTTTGATGTATATCTTTGTGTTGTTGAAGTAGTTAATGAATTGATAGCAAGTAAAATTGTTTAAGGAAAAATTTTCGTAGAACTAGTTGGGTATCTTACACCATGCCTATCCATCAAACATCACAATGCAATCAAAATCCTAACAACATGCCCATGATCCAAGATCAAGTGCAATCATGCAAAGATATTCTCAATCACAAGCCTATTAAGAATGAACTAGAGTCTTCTAGTGCCATACTTTTCTATCAAACACCATCATGTAATCCATGGCCTATCAAGCCTATCAAAGAAAATGCAAACATCCTATGTAATACAATTGGACTTTAAATATTTGAAGTAGCCATCTACAAATATCCATTCAAAAGTGGATTTATAATGCAAGTATGGACGCCATCAATAAAAAAGATTTGTATTAACCAAATATCCATATAGGCATACATCAATATCTGTCGATATAAGTATAACATATATACAAAATAGCCATATAGGCTTACAAGAATGCCATATAGGCATATAATGTCAACTATGTACAATACAAAATATATGTCCACAAATGCCATATAGGCATACAACAAAGAAACACAATAAAAGTCATTCCCCTCTAGCTGGTGAAGAGAATAAATCACGAGCAGCCTTTGATCTTCTAGGGGATGGAGACATGCATGTGGGTGGTCTACTACGAACCTGAGGGCTACTCCTCCTATTTAGTTCTTCCTGCACCTTTACCTGTTACAAAAAAAAGTATAGACATTAATATATAGAAATTACATGTTATAAAAAAATGAAACATTTAACAAAATAATCACTTACCGCTAACATATAATCTGTCTCCTCGCTTGTCTCAGTAGCAGGAATAGGCCCTGGTGATGTCATGTCCTATAGAAACCATCCAAACAGAAATTAAACTTCAAATCAATAATCTTTTAATTTTTCAAAAATAGACAACTATAACAATAAATGTAAATTGAAATTTACTAATCTGCCTCATACCCCTGTCAATGCCATAGAGCTATGAATCGTAGAGGCCACACCCTGCTCCATTGCCCTATGAACATGGGGAGGTGTCTCCGCAGCCTGCATCATCTGGAAATAAAACAACATTATTCAATTACGAAAACTATAATAGTGATGCAAATCATGGCTCCTAACATACACACACGTTCATCTAAACATGGAAATACACACAATAAAACACACAAATCACATACAAAAATTTAGTAAGTACAATTCATTCATTAAACTATTTATTTTATTACCTCCGTAAAGCTTTGAAGTCCACCACCGCTGGCAGGTGTTGCCATGAAATCTACAGTATTAACCTATTCAACATCCAAAATCAAAAATTAGAATACCATTCATATAACGATGCTATTCACATGTAATATTTATAATTGTTTACTAGTTACATACCTCGACAGTAGATGATCTAGTGAAAAATGTAGGTGGAGAACCACTGAAAACTGCATCGACGCTATGACCCTGAAATTTCATTAAAATCATCAATTTAAATTAGTTAATCTTGTATTTCAAAAATGAAATTTAATAAATTAAATTCAATGAACTTGCTAATATTTACCTGAGTATCAAGGCCGAAAGTCTCACTCAGGAGGGTATCTGTCATCACCATCTGCTCAGCTGCAGATGTAGCCTGTGCACCTGCATCCTGAATGTCCATGGGGTCATAACCACAAGCTGACCCGCAAGCCTGGCAAGTATGTGGTGGGACCCTACTCCTCGCACTATCTCCCAACCCACTCTGTGTTGTAGGATCGGCATGCTCTATGATGCTCTGGGTCAAGGCACTAATCGACCTCAGTGTATCGACCTCAACACTCTCCTTCACAATGGAAGGGATAGAAACATGCTCGTGGGCTGGTCTACTAATTACTCATCTCACTACCCGCTGTGGGTCAAGACGTGCCCCTGGTTTATCCTGTGCTGAGCCCCCACCTCTACCCTGGAAGTCCCGCATATCAAAATAGTTTGGCACTTTATTGAGGACAAACTCGCAGTAGAGTTTCCTCAAAAAGTATTGCGGGACCTCATTATTATTGCATGGAGGATGGTCAAAAACCATCCACCACCTCTGCCCGAAATTGTCCCTTATCGCTTGGTTGTTGCACCAATGGATAGGGAACCTCTTACATGTAATGGGTGGAGGTTGATTTGTTTGTGGGTTTGTAAAAATTAAACACAAGTCTAATTTTGTAATTTGTAATTTTTTGACATCTTGGTATGATAATTTATCTGCATAGTAATCTCTAAACTCTCTCTTTTTATCAGTCCAACTAGTTATTTGCTTGCTAATTGAATTTACATTTGTTAACATAGACTCAAGAGATTCGGCAAGCGTGGACCTATGCAAGGTTGAAGTGGAAGGATCTTTCAACCTTGCAATTATATCTTCAATTTGTTTTTTGTTGTTTTCAATTTGCCCTATTATATTATCTTGTGTTCCAGGGGCATGTCGAGGAATGAATGGAGGAGGTTGTTGTTCTGTAGGTATTTCCTCCTCAGGATTTTGTGGATTTTGAGGAGGAGGAGGAGGAGGAGGAGGTGCATTAACATTTCCTAACAATTAATGAAATATACATCAAAAATCAACAAAAACCTACCTATATAGAAAGAAATTCAAACAAAAAAACAAAGATAACTCACCTCTTTGGTGTGCTCGACGTCGCGGCGGCATTTTGGTGATGAATTGACAAGATTTTTGCGTTGATTGGCGTTTTACAGAACGTGAGCGCGTTTTTGAGGGTTTGGAGGCCGCGGGCAGAGGAGAAAATGGGAGTGAAATGAAATTGACTTGCTTTTTTTTATTTATAGTTTGCCATAACGCGAGCACGTTATAACGCGCTCGCGTTATGGCTCGGTAATGACGAGCCTGTGGCTTGTCATTACCAAGCCATAACGTGAGCGTGTTATAACGCGCTCGCGTTATGACTTAAATCTTTTTGAAATTATTTTGGCCACTTTTTGGCCCCCCATCTTTTTGCACTTACCCATATATTGCTTTATTTTAATTTGAGGCATTTGGAAAATTTATTGATTTAAAATTGCAAAGGAATATTTTAATTGAGCTTCTAGAGAAAATTGTGTGTAGCTTATTTGGATCGACGTTTCGGATCACATATTCTCCTCTTTTATTTCTGATGATGGATCATGGAGTGTGATCTGAAACGTTAATCCAAATAAGCTACACATAGTTTTCTCCAGAAGCTCAATTACTATATCATGAACTGTGGAAATATCATGTCTACTAAGGAATATTTTATTTAGTTAATTTTGGAAATTAGAAAATTTAAATTGAAAAGCATTTTTTGTTGTCTTATTAATTTATTAGAAAGAACTTCAAATCAGTTCTATTTTACATATATTAGAAAAATGTATTTACTTTCAGAATTTTAAAGGAAAGGATTATTTTATGATTTATTTTAAATAGGAAAGCAAGTTTTATTTCAAAAATAAATTTTTGTTTTTTTCCTTTTTACTTTAAAGAAAGCAATCATACTAGTTGAATAAAAGGAAGTTTTGTTTTCATAATAGAAAAAGGAATTGTTTTAATTCTACTTTATGATTTTAAGGTTGAATTAAACGATAATTCTAATTTGAAATTTTATTAATATAATATTGGTTTGAGAGATTGATTTAGGTTTATTTAAAATTAGTTATTAGGTTTATTTCAAGTAGAGAATTAAATAAAAGAATTTTCAAATTATAGGAAAAAGGGTTTTAATTTTATCTAGCCATATGGTTAATTATAAGAAAAGCAATAGTGTTATATTGATTCAAAAGTAAAATACATTATCTTATTCTATTTTAAAAAAAAGGAAAGCTTTGTTATATTGTGATTTAGGAATAAGATTTCGTATTGGAATTTAGATAATGAAAACAGAGGTTAAGACTTCTTTTGAAAAGGATAGTAAGACTATATTTGTGAAGCAATTGAATGTTTTATTACTACTTTATGAAATCATGAAATAGTACTATTATTCTATGTTATTTGAATTAGATTATTTAAAGAATTGTTTAAGTTAAAATTATTCATTATTAAGGATATTTATTTGTGCCAATGAATTAAGTAGATCTTACAAGTTGGAATGTAGATTAGATTAATGCTTCTAGTTATTATTAGTAAAATTATTGATCTTGTCAAATAGTTACACTATGGATAATTCTTATGAAATTGTGGATTTGATGTTAATAAAATAAATTTCTTTTAGAAAATTATGACTAAGGTAACTATTAAACTTTTCTAATGCTCTAAACTAATTAAATGGATTATTAGGCTATTAGTAACCAAAGAACTCTCAAACCTATATGCGATTGTTACTTAGAATTAAACTTTAGGTAAACTATCATTGCAAGTTATACAATTATTCCTTAAACCTTTAAAAAAATTACCTTTAGCCCACTTGTGTGGTTGACATACAGGTGGGCTTGTCATGGGCATGACATTTGGTATTAGAGCCAGGTTTCCAACACTTTGGGAACTCTGGAGAATTTGATTAGTAATATAGAAGTCATATAAAGGGTATGTAGATGAAAGTTGTTTTCGTAACAAGTAGCTAACTCCTCTTTGAGTGCTTCCAGGAGGAAGCCTAATACTAAGAGGGGGAGGATGTGAGGCCCATATCTTTCTGACATTTTAGTTGACTTAATTTGCATTGCTTGGTTATATTAGTTGGATTATATTTTTGATCAGTGTGGAACATTATGTCAGTACTATGGACATTTATGGTTATTATGATTGGACATTATGCTAGATGATACCTTGGACATTTATTATAATTAAAATTTATGGATTTATGTGGTTGGACTAGGTGATTTAATTAAATTTGAGTAGATGATTTTTAGATTTATAATTATGTGGGAAAAGAAGAGTTAAAAGAAATTCGATGCCTATATGTTAGTTATCAAATAAATTTTTTTTTTGAATTATTTGAGTATGTGATCATGAATGAAGATTGATTATTTAAATTACTTTTTCTATGCATTAAGTTGCTTAGGCTATATTATCTTGACATACTGATGTTCAAAATTAAGTGTGCAAGTAGGTGGCCAAGATTTGTTAAGTGGTTTTGGAGACTCCATGAACCCTTATGTTATACAAGTTAGCCTAGCCTAACCCATGGAAGGGGTTAAGGATAAAGTGTGGTGCAAAATTATTGTTTTATTTTTAATTTTTATTTTTATGTGATGTGAAATTTTATTATTTTTATAAATTCTATTTAATTGCATTTATGTGGTGAGAGTCAATTTAATTATTTATTTTATTTTAATTATTTCTTTAGTGGGATGAAGATAAGTGCTTTAAATTTAAATTTTAATATTTCTTTTATGAGAGGATTTTATTTCCTTGTTTTATTTTGGAAAGGAAGAGTCTTTTTGGGAAAAAAGAATGGAAATTGCTTTCTTTTCTCCTTTTCCCTCCTTTATGATTTTATGGAGTTTTATTTATGGGAAAATTGGGGGAAGGGGTTTCATACTTTTGTTGTACATGAATTTGAGAGGAGAAATTTTGAAAAGAAAAACAAAGATCTTTGGGGCTTGAAGATTTTGGAAATTTTTTGAGAATTTGGATTCAAGAGCAAGGGTTGGATTTCACTTTTGGTTTTATTTTTGGGCTCACCCTAACTTGGGGAGTTGAGGTAACATTCTAGATTTCTTGCATTTTTTAAGTTTGTAAAACTTATGTAAATGTATGAGATTTTCAGATTTGTATGAGGTTCTGGGTTTCTCTATCTTTTTGTCAAGCTCATGGGGTTTGGGTTGTATGTGAGCGGCTCTAAAAATTGATGAGAGCCTCCCAAGTCTTGGGGGTTGAGGGAGGCATGAACCTCTCTTGGGGAATGGTTACTAGTTTTATTTGTTTCATTGATGGGTATGTGATTGGTGTATTGTGGAGGTTGTGGAGATGTATATTGGTATAATTTTTTGTGTTGATGTGTATTTGTCGAGGTTGTGGAGATATATATTGGTATAATTTGTTGTGTTTACATGTATGTTGGTATATTTTGTTATATTGAGGTGTATGAGCGTTTTGGAGGTGTGTGGAGAAGTGGAGATTGTTTTATGTTGTGGTGGTGATTGGTGGTGTTGGGGTTTGAATTCTTTGTATTGTTGAGGAGGTATGTGTGGAGGTATAAGGGTTGGTGGTGATGGAATTGTGTATTGTGATTTGTGGTGATTCTTGATAGTTGTTGTGTCCCCAAGAGGGTTGACGTTCCCCTCCCTCCCCCTAAATTGGATCCATGAATGATCCTTGTTTGTGACTCAAACCATGGAAGTCTTGTTGTGATTTTACTCTATTTGGATTTGTGTATTTACAATTTTGTTGTATGTGTATGTGAACCTAGTTTTTTGGAGTTCTCCTACTTGGGGGGGGCGGGATGTGCATTGCAATCCATATGGCAGGGTGGAGAGTAGGACTTGGCCATCTATTTGGCTATATGTGTGCAAGTTAAAGGAAGGACTTCCAATCATGGTTGAAAGTTGAAAAGAGTTTCTATGTTTCTCAGGAAAAGAAAAGAAAATTTGTTTTTCTATTGGCAAGGATGCCTTTGTACAAGATTCATGTGGAATTCTTTCATTATGAACATACAGTTTTTGAGAAGCTATATTTGTTGTTGAAGGAGAACAGTTTGAGTATTGTATATGTTTTGTTAAATCTAAAAACGTTCCTTCCATCTTGTATACAATTATAAATTTGATTAAACTATTGTTGGGAAAAGAAAGTAGAAATTCTTGTTGATTCTCTCATAAAAATTGGTAAACTATCCCTAGAAAAATCATTTTGTTCCACCTTCATTAACTTTGTTTTGGAAACTGGGTTTATCTAAATTTTTTAGGAAAAGTGTGCCATTAAGTTTTCTAAATCATAAAAAAAATTAGTGATACCCAGATTCTATATTTTGAGATATACAAATATTTGTGACTGGATGTATGGGCTATTAAAAAAATTATCTTGATAAAAACCAGTCCATTGTATCTTTAATAAATTTTATTTAAGAACTGAGTTTCTTCGATATTTTAATTTAAGATGTGCAACCTAGTTGACTAAATCCTCACAAAAATTCAGTCATACTCAAATTCTCAATTATAAGATATGTATGAATTAGTAAATGTCTATCTCTATTATTTTTGAAGAATTAGAAAGAATATTAGTCTTAGAAATAAGAACGTAAAGGCAAAATTAGTATTGTTTTATTTAAAATTAATTTAGTAAGGAAATAGAATTAGCTTTATTGCATAGAAATAAAAGAAAAGTAAATGTTTAATAAGAAAGGAATTGTTTTTTCGAGATGTGCAAAAAGGAAAAGTTTTAGATATATCGGTATATTGCTTTATTTTAATTTGAGGCATTTGGAAACTTTATTGATTTAAAATTGTAAAGGAATATTTTATTTAGTTAATTTTGGAAATTAGAAAATTTAAATTGAAAAGTATTTTTTTGTCTTATTAATTTATTAGAAAGAATTTCAAATTAGTTCTATTTTACATATATTTGAAAAAATGTATTTACTTTTGGAGTTTTAAAGGAAAGGATTATTTTATGATTTATTTTAAATAGGAAAGCAAGTTTTATTTGGAAAAGAAATTTTAGTTTTTTTCCTTTTTGCTTTAAAAAAGCAATCATACTAGTTGAATAAAAGGAAGTTTTGTTTTCATAATAGAAAAAGGAATTGTTTTAATTCTATTTTATAATTTTAAGGTTGAATTAAATGATAATTCTAATTTGAAATTTCATTAATATAATAATTGTTTTGAGAGATTGATTTAGGTTTATTTGAAATTAGTTATTAGGTTTTTTTCAAGTAGAGAATTAAATAAAAGAATTTTTGAATTATAGGGAAAAGGGTTTTACTTTTATCTAGCCATATGGTTAATTATAAGAAAAGCAATAGTGTTATATTGATTCAAAAGTAAAATACACTATCTTATTCTATTTTTTTTTTTTTAAAAGAAAAAAAAAAGAGAGGAAAGCTTTGTTATATTGTGAATTAGGAGCAAGCTTTTGTATTAGAATTTAGATAATGAAAATAGAGGTTAAGACTTCTTTCAAAAAGGATAGTAAGACTAGATTTGTGAAGCGATTGAATGTTTTATTACTAGTTTATGAAATCATGAAATAGTACTATTATTCTATGTTATTTGAATTAGATTATTTAAAGGATTGTTTAAGTTAAAATTATTCGTTAGTAATGATATTTATTTGTGCCAATAAATTAAGTAGATCTTACAAGTTGGAATGTAGATTAGATTAATGCTTCTAGTTATCATTAGTAAAATTATTGATCTTGTCAAATAGTTACACTATGGATAATTCTTATGAAATTGTGGATTTGACGTTAATAAAATAAATTTCTTTAAAAAAATTATGACTAAGGTAACTATTAAACTTTTCTAGTGTTCTAAACTAATTAAATGGATTATTAGGCTATTGATAACCAGAGAACTCTCAAACCTATGTGCGGTTGTTACTCAGGATTAAATTTTAGGTAAACTATCATTGCATGTTATATAATTATTCCTTAAACATTTCAAAAGAAATTTCACCTTTAGCCCACTTGTATGGTTGACATACAGTTGGGCTTGTCATGGGGATGACACACAATACATGAAGAATACATTGATTTAACAACTAAAATAAATCCTAAACTAGGGGGTAGAGGGAGCTCATCACTATGTGCCTTTAGACCACACCCAGGGGAAGACTCAACAAATACACAAGGAAGACACGAGTGCCACATAGTATGTCATAGACACACTATACATCTTATACATGAAAAACATGAGTGATGGAAGGAGCTTATTGCTAAGTCCCACCATATAAAACATGCCAAACACACCTAATGATTGAGATACGCTACCACAACTGCCAAAGACATACTTAAGAGAGGATGACTCAAGATGTAATCCTGCCTTTGCAGAGGACTTTGTATAAATGGATGTGCACTAGCTCAAGAGATACACCATCTTACCTCGCGATGAGGGCTTTTTTATAAATGGATTCTCACTAGCTCAAGAGATACGTCATCCCTCCTCATAGAGAGGGATTTTTTCTTTTAAAAAGGATGTGTACTTGCTCAAGAGATACATCATCCCTCCTCATGGAGAGGGCTTACAAACATGCTTTGTCAATACAAAAGATAATTAGAGAAATACCATTATATATGCCTCCACCTTAAGGTGGTTGATGTTGCTTACCAGTATCAATCATATTAAGGTAGGGTAAAAAACACAAGGGAACAAGAGCTCTCACAAAGCCCATGCCCCTAGAGGTGACATGTGCCACGATCGCCGAATGTTCCCACAAACACATTGATAAAATTTTCTAAGATAATCAACAAGAAATAAGGTTAAAACATCTTACTCTAAGATAGCAATCAAATCAAATCATGAAAGCTATGCATAAATCATATATTAGATCACATCAAAGACCAAGGCTACACTTACGGGTTCAGAACCGAGTATAGTCGTTGGGCTTATACTAAAGGTATCTCAGGATCAAGTGTAGCAACAAGGTGAGATACAAAACCATCTAAAGTGCATGGAACAGATTGAGAGTATTGTAAAGAATTTGTTACAAGAGATAGCATAATATGATATATCACATGGAGTGATTCTACTAGTCAAGTGTTGGATATATATATCAACCCCATCTTCATATATGGACTAGGTCCATTTTTGCTTGCTTGTTGTAGGGATACATGGTCCTTATCAGTATTTATTTGTTTTTCATTATCCGCCGACTAGGTAGAATCACTTATGAATGTAAACAATAAAAATGAGAGAGGAGACAAAGTGCCTTAGAAACACCACGTAGGAGGATGCCCCCAAGACATCTTCCACAATGCTATGCTGCTCATATACGACACACAACAATAAAATAGAGGAGAGAAGAATAGAAGAATGTAGAAACACATAGAAGAATGATCACAACATAGGCGGTCTCCTAGTATCCTTGACCTTACAAGAGTATCAAGGGTCATCCTAGGAGACCTAAAAAACACATAACACAACATGGGGGAACACAACATGACATGTATATATATTTTATTTTAGAGGAGTTCAAACTTGCAAGCATCTTAGAGAGGTGCTCCATCAAGTGTGACAAATTGTGTGAGAAGTTCATACTTGATTGATGCTTATTTCCAGAGTGGTCATGCAGTGTTTGTTTCTCAAGACCCTATTTGTTAAAAATATTTTATTTCTTATGAGGAGGGGAATCACTACTATTTCCTGCTGATGATAATCACCTTGTTCTTTTTCGGTCCTTTACTTTCTTGTTCTAAATTTCTTGATGAAGGAGTCTTTCACGATGGAATGGGATACTTTCCATCATGACAAGTTTTTCTTGCATAATGTTATCTTGTCAAGGTTGCTTAATTTGCATATCTAATGCATTTTGGTTGTCTCTTGATCCTTGAAGGGATAATGGTAGAGTAACCTTAGCATAGATACCTTTCCCTTGTAGACAAGGTGAGTCTTAACTCTTTTTCTTATCCACTTCTATCATGCCAATTATTTCATTATAGTCGTCATTCTACTCGATTGTATTTTGCTCTACCATATTGTTGTCACTATGCTTAGGAAAAGGATTAGTGAAGATTTATAAATTCTGATTTGGAGGAGCAACCGACTTATTTCCATTGTCATTCACACTAGTTACTTGTATTATATTAGAATCAACGAGGTCTTGAATTTCATGTTTAAGATGCATACATCATTCGGTATCATGTCCTTGTGGGTGGTGATAGTGACACTAAGCATTGGCATCAAATGAAGGTACTTGTATCTTGTTTCTATCAAATGGTTTAATAGGAGGAAGCTTCAAAAGATTGTTGCTTACTACTTGATTCATAATTGATTGAAGAGAGTTGGATAATGGGGTAAATTGCCAATGTTGTTGTCTGAATTAGAATGGTGCCCATTTAGGATTAGTGATAGCGAACACATGTGATTGAAAATTATTTGAGTGTTATCCATTGATCTTGATGAAACTCTTGTTTTTCCTCTTAAAGTTGTTTTGAGATGGTCCAACCGTGGATTGACCAACTTAAGCCAATGAGTTTTGATTTTCATACTAACTAGACGAAAGCTGGTAATTGCGAAGGGCTGTCCATAAGTGTTGAAAAGAACTATACTTCATAAAGAGGATTTTATCATGGATGATAGGTTGTAGATTCATAATTAATACCTTCTGAAGATCTTCATCTTTAATTGGATATCATGTTTGCGAGATGAGACCTTGATATCGACTAATGAATTCCATCAATTTCTCTTTCGAACCTTGTTTACAATGAACCAAATCAATCAAAGTGACAATAGGTCTAATGTTTGCTCGGAAGTGTTGTAAGAATTGATCAACTAGTTGTGAGAAGGAATTTATTGAATTAGGAGGGAGAGAGGAAAAACATTCCAAAGAAGTATCTTTGAGAGATTGTGGGAAGAGTTTTGCTAGCAAATCCTCTTCAAAGAAGAAATCACTACACATTGTTGTGAATGCAGCCACATGAGTATTAGGATCAGCTTTACCACCATACTTTTCAAAGGAGTCTCAAATTTTTGAGGCATTGGAGTTCTTAGAATTATATAGGATAAAGGACTATGAGCATGATATGTTGGTAAAGTAGGTTGAGAAGAAGAATTAGTCAAGTTTTTCACTTTTTGCTGTAAGGAGGTCATGCTTTGAAAGAGTTGGTTTAAAAGGGCATCATTATGTAATGTGGTTTGTTGGTGAGAAGAATTAGAAGCTGTAGTCATGAAATTTAGAGGTGATTGGTTATGAGTGGTAATAAAAGGTGGTTGAGAACAATTGTAAGTGAAAGGTGGTTGAGAATAAGTGGAATGGAGAGGTAGTTGAGAATGGTTATTCTTGTAGGAAGACACCTAAGGTACTAGGTTCTGATAATTAAATCCCATAGCTCCTTGTAATTATGTGAATTAATGCCACTAGATACTCCCATGCTAGTGGTAGCATTACTATAATCTTGTGCATTAGTAGTGAGGATTGATGATGTAAAAGTGGACATTCATGTAGTCGATATAGGTGTCGTTACTTGTGTATGAGTCATTGATGACACATTGTTAATGATATTCATGCAGGTAGCTACTGACATAATGTTGTTACCCACTATATGAGATATCCCACAGAGCATGTTAACACCATCTTGTCCTTCTTTTAATAAATTTCTTAGATTATGAACAATAGGTATGGCTTCTTCTCTTAGCCTTTCTTTTTCCACAAATGCTTCAAATTCAACTAGTTCTCTATCTAGCTTGTTAATTTGTTCATCAGGTACATGTACTATCACCTCAATTGCTTCTTCAGAATCATGAAATGTTTGTTCTTCCATCATATTTAAATTGTTGTTGTTTGGATAAGATATTGTTTCACCTTGTGTGAAGTAGTGAGAAAGTAGATTTTCCAATGTTGGTACACCATTGCTATCAGGAGCACTAGAACCCATTAGTCTAAGACTTCTTCTCACGAAGGTGTTTGTTTTAGGGCAGCAGGTTAGAAAACTCACACAAAATTTTATAACACACAATGCACTAATAAACGAAACAATTAATGATATACTAAGATATGTATGTTAAAATACACAATGTATAATTGCAAAGGTGAAAGTTTCAAAGCCAACACAACACTTCAATATCAGATTTGAATGAATGTTAAAAAGGAGTAGCAAAATCTAAAAATGAAATTTTGACTACAAAGCCTAGTTTTTGCAAAGACTAGGTTATATGAAAAATGCAACTTTTTAAGCAAAACCCTAGCAAATAAAGCTTTTAAATGCAATATTTGAAATCATGAAATGACTAAATACTAAAATTTATCTCAGATCATAAGTAAATATCAGAAAATTAAATGTTATTAATGATATACAACACAAAATATGCAAAACTATGCTATTATGCAAGCCTAGAATGCCTTTTTTTATTTTTTCAAGTTTATGCAAGATTGACAAATATGATATGAATGAATAGAAGGACAGATTACAACACTTAGTAAGATGCAAGTTCATTAAAAACACGGGTTCACCAAAATGTTATGTATGAAAAGTGGGAATATGGAAGATAGCGTTAAGATCTATCAAATCAAACCCTCCTTTTACAATAACACTCAAGGACAACAACCAAGCCAAGTCACTATAGATGAATGATGACTCAACTACAGGTTGGTGTTCTCAGGAATGATATGGAAAGATAGATTAGATTGAGATATTTGTTAAACCCTAGATCAAGTAAGCCTCAAACCCTAATTTTAATGGAATTGTATATAGACAAATGAAATGCTATAGATAACTAGATAGGAAGGCACTCAGGAAGGGGTAGAAACATACCAGAAGTTGGATTTCTAGAATTGATAACTTTGCAGATTATGGGGCAGGTGCCCAAGTCTGATAGGGAAACTTTTCTGTAGATCTAGAACAGTGAGCAGTGTCAGATGTTGTCCAGCTCCTGAGTTCAGGATAAATCCTATTGAGAGGACTACAAGGTGGGTGCCCTAGTCCAGTATGGTAAAATATCAATAATTTTTCTCCAGATCCTGAATCCTTATCCTCTGTTTTGCTTCTCTATACATGTACTTCACCAAATCCTACACATGTAACCTCCAATCACAAAGAGAGGGGTTTGGGGGTTATGGTGTTTAGGACCTTGCCTCAGTCAAGCCCTAAAATGACATTCAAGTCTTCCAACACCATTGTTAGATAGAGTGTGTGCCCAATAGAGGGCAAAGGCTAAAACAATGATGAAATAAAATGATTGAAGCACAAATAAATGTCACCTTAGAGGTGAAGCCCTCATGGATATGAAGATCCTTCAAATCATGAGGAGATGGATTGATGAAGCCAAATCTGCAACAAACAAACACGATAACAACACAATTCTTCTTTGCAACACAATGAATGCCTTGAAATCCCTTAGCTCAATATCAGAAGTTCACATTATCCATCTAGGTGTAAAATAAAGACATAAACTCACTTATATATGCTTTCCCACTAACATTCATAAATCAAACTGCAAAGGTTGACAAAGGGAAACCTTTTGAGAGGGCCCAAGCTGACACATTAAAATTTGGATCCCAACAAATCGGCCTAGACTTGGGCATGGGCGCCCAAGTCCCAAGGCCATTTTTTGGTCTTGATTATCATTTAGAGTGGGCCCCTAAGTCCCATTTGATATGAGTTTCAGGGGAAATTTCTCTAGGATAAGTATTAAGCTTGCATAATCTAAATAAGGGGGCCTAGGATCTAAACTAGGAGGTAAAAAAGCATAGAGTTACTTTTTACTCGATAACAGTAAATGTAGGCTCAATAAGATCCACATCATCATTAGAAGAATTATGATGGAAAACATCAACACCATTATGAGTAGGCACATTTTCAACATCAATAATAGACTAAATTCTCTTATAGGGTTTGGTTAACAAATCAAGCTTGGATCTCCATCTAGAATGATCTATCCAACCAAAATGCATATGCCTCACAAACTTTGAAGGTGGATTTTGTAGATAACAATGTTTGGTAGAATGAGTATATAGACCACATGATGTATAAGGGTGTAGATCAAAACAAGATACTGATGTATGACCATGATGACCATAATAGGAACACACTCTTGGTTGAACCAATTTGACAGTAAGGAAGAGTCAACTTTGTTGGAGTGCTTGGTAACACTGAGAGGGGGGGTCAATCAGTGTTATAGGAAACAATGCAAATTTTCACACTTTATTATAGATTTGAAAATTAGACATGAATGCTTATTATTGCATGAACTAGTGTGTTAAAGAGATAAGTAATCATGTACTATCAATTTATAAATCAAATAGCAAATAACAGAATAACAATATGAAACAGAGGATAGATAACATAACACAAAGATTTTAGGAGTGGAAACCCTTTAGGGTAGAAATCCACTCAATAAAAGTGCCTCACTGGCTTATCTCAACCATTACAATAAATTGTGTAAATCAAATACAGAGGGACACTCTGTTTCACTGAACCTCACTATCTTTGTTATAATGTCAGCAATAATGTTTTCTCACATCTATCTTTTACATTACATCAGAGACATCAATATATTACATTCTTTGTTCAAGCCCTTCTTTCTCTTTACAAACAGTTTGAAAAACATAACTGTAGAAGTGTAATTGTCTGAGGTCATTCTTAATTGACAAGGAGGTTATATCTAGTAACCTTTTTAACTACTTCTTTAACCACGATAAAGTAATGTTCAAACTGTGTATAGAGTTAAAGAAGGCTCTTCATAACTGCCAAGAATACCCGTATAGGAAACCACAATGAAAGATGAAACAACAACCACAAACAACTGAAGAGTTTCTCATCTCAATTGAATATAACTGATTTGCATAAAAAATAACATATACCCACAAAAGAAAACTAACTTGTATATTTTTGTTTCAACTGTCAAGAAGAAAGAATGATAACCCTCGACAGATTTATGTGCATAACAAAGTTTCATAAAAAATGTTGCATACCCTTATTGCATATGAGAAGATTTTACAAGAAGAATGATCCAAGAAAGGAAAGTATCACCTGATAGGCTGACTAGAAACTAGCTCACTATTCAGCTCTGTCAAGTCCATGAGATCCTTAGAAGACTTTCAAAGATTCATGCTGGTATCTCCATTACATCCAATGATCACACTCAGAAAATGAAATAGAAACAAACCCTAGCTCTGCTGACAATATCCAAAGTTTAAACTATGCAAAATGAAAGTGTTTTGTTCCTTTTTGTTTCCATGTAACCGGTGCCCTCGGTGTACCCTAAAAAGGGCCGGTAGAAACTTTGCAAATAAAACCTTTTTAAACCTATTTTAACCAACGACAACCTGTCTAGCAGGTAAACCACTTAACATGCTCGATGTGAATGCTTTTTCAAAGTATTATATTCACTAGGAAATTCAATATGACCTCGTGTGATATACAAACCATGGTGAACACTTTAATACATGTCTTTTAATGCAAGATATTATGAGCCCCTTATAACAATAAAACAAATATCCTTTTCCTTTTATATGCATGGTCTTCATGTGATAAAAAGTTTGCCTCTATATGCCTTTATAACCCCTCTAATGCAAATGTGAACAAAGTTCATGCCAACCAAAACTCGTGCCTCATTTCAATTGTGTCATAAGCCAAACTGTCACAAGAATCCATGTGCCAAGTAAAAACATCAAGAGATATGTAAACTAGCATACTGCATAAACAACTTGTGATGTCATACCATCAATACATCTATCAAGAACAATTGAAATCTGTATGTTATAGACATGGGAAAGTGACAAAGTATACCATAACAACCATCATGATATGAGCTCACAACTGAAGCAAGTGATACCATGCTATCAATATCATGTCAATTGTGGTAATATCAAAATGAAATAGTATAGCAACTATAGCAGCTAAGATGAGGAGCAAATGCATATCAAATATCATAGATGTCCATACTTACAATACATGGCTACAAGTCTATATCAATACAATGATATCCAACTATCATCATCCCATACAAGCACAAAGGATCATCATACCAAGAGAGCATAAGAACACAGAAGATCAAGTGCATAGACAATATGAACCATGAGAACATATATGAACTATCATCAACAATAATATGACGCTGTGACATGAGCATTATATGCATGATATGCCACTAAGCATGTGAGCATGATATGCATGATATGCCACTGAGCATGTGAGCATGATACCATAATAAATATGTGCCAACTATCAAGCATATACCAGAGCATGTGACCAATGTATATCAATCATCATAGAGTTGTCATAGAACATGCATGACTATGAGCATGCCAACAATTAACTGAAACAACAAACTCAACTGTCCTATATAGCATGTGTCATACCATTACCATTACCATGATGCTAGAACCAATAACCTCTATCAACATTACAAGCCAAATACCAACTGCTTGTAGAGAATAGTAAATGCCACAACCAACACAAGCATATTTGATTCTCTTCTAGTGAACAAAATTATAAGCATAAACAAGATCATCATTGAGTATAAGCATAAAAGAACATCACATCATCAAGAATATGAGTTCATGCATCGAATGCTAAACCTCATGAATACCAAATACCAATGCCAACAGTCACTGTGCCAAGTGGTACCAAGTTGTGTGTTTGTCATCAATGGACAACAACTAAGGGGCAACCAACAAACTCCCCCTTTGTCCATGATGGCAAAAACACAACTTCTCTCCCCCTTTTTTGTCATCAAGACAAATGAAGAAAGAAAAATGTGCCAATGCCTCTAGCAGATAACATAAATCAGAGATCAACAAATGCCTAAAATGAGAAATAGAATCAGAAAATATAAAACATACCAAACATACCATGATTGTCCCATGAAGGAGAACTATCCAGAGCATTTGAAACAGAAATTGTATTGTCAGCATCATCAGTGACATAGAAAGAAGCATATATAAAGTAAGGACAACAATTGAATATGCTGATAGAAGAACACTGTCGTCACTATCAATGATCAAACGCCTGAAGAATAGTTGAGTACATCACTGAGTAAGAACCAAACACTGAACTAGTTGTCATAAAATAGTCAATAGAATCATTGACATGCAATTTATTGTCAAATGTAAAAGATACTATCATCCAGAGTAGATAGGACTGTCTTGTCATTAACTTAACTCTTCTATCATAAATCTCCTATACTCAGTAACTCACACAATGAAAAATAAACATTTGTTACTTATATACTATTTTTACTATCTCAACTAGCTATCTTGTTAAGAAAATAATGACAAACTGCACTTTCACTTGCCAGTGTCATATGCAACTAGATCATGAAGAGTGTTTCCAACAATAAAGACACTCTAATACTTATTATTATCTAATACTATTGATCATGACGTGTTCTTACATAATGACACACTCTTACTCCCACTGAAACTATGATGGATTTCTTGAAAAATTGATGCAGTAGGGATACTATTACACTGCCACAAATATTGTCCACTGTACTATTAGAATGAAAATAGATATGATATGCATGATAACCTCAACACTTGCAACAAAGTGAATCTCTTCAACTTAGAATCAATGTCCATACATCAACTCAACTTCAAGCACTGTCAAAGCACCAAGCCTGTTATTTACACCAAAAAGGGCCGACCACAAAAAATTAGTATGTTGCTATAAACCTCAAACATCATTGTTGATCAGAGTTAAAAGATAGCAGAGTATCATACTACTACCCATAAGAAGTAATATATTCTTCTCTATTTCAAAATGAAAGATGTATCAAGCATGAATTCCTGTCACCTTGTCTCCAAGAAACTCAAGAAAGAAAGTCATTAAGAGACTTTGAAGTTCCCTCTACACATTGCACCTGTATAGATGTCATACCCTGTACATGAATAACTGTATAAGTAGGAATTACTATGAACTAATAACATTTTCTTGTCATTTTCCCTCAATATATATCTAATAGTAGTCATCACCAGAAAAGGATTGAAGAATAAAATCTTCAACAAGAACATCTAACCTTGATGCATGAAGCAACTCAAACAAAAATAATCATCAATAGCAACTGGGGTAATAATTATGACATCTAATGAAAAGAATATCATCTCTTCTTTAAGCAACACTGACATATACCTTAACATGATGGAATCTACTCAATCACCTTGTAATCACAAACATTTGACCACAACACCACTTCACAAGCCTACTCCTTCACAATCCTTAATTAGAATGACAAAGAACAGTTTAATAAACATGACTGAGATCAAAAGTACTGAACCACTATCAAAATCAGAGTAGTATAAGGACAAAGGATGTCCTTTCACCCCTCTGAACAATTAACTAATCATGTAGTATATGCACACTAAAAGACATATCAAGCATACCAACATGAAGATCTCAAAACAACAACTACCATGTCTTGAAGAAAGAGTATCAAGCATCATCATCAAATTATCTTGCAATATCATATTCTTGAAAAAGATAACATGAATTTGTACTGTACCTTGGATTATCTACACTTTGTAATGATATAGATGATCATATAACTGCACCTCCATGAAGAAAGTGAACATTATCTACTGAAACTCATAAAAATAATAGACATCAAACTTCTTTTGATGACATATCATGCTAACAACTTCTCTTTGTATAGCAACAAACCTCCAAACTCCTTGGGGATGAAAGATAAACAATAAGCATCTCCCCCTGACTTTAAGCCAGTTCTCATGCGAAGGATAATGTCTTTTGTGTAACATGCATGGGTTTTGGTTTTTCATTTCTTGGTTGTTTTCTTCTCCAAACTAGTATAGGATATTTATTTTCCTTGCCCAAGGCATTCACTTGCTTTTACTTAAACATATAACCACCAGTTGGTTTTATCCTTCTTGTACACCATTGAGCTTTATGCCCAAAACTATTGCATCTATATCACAATATATTATAGTTTTGATCAAGAGGAGAATAGTTTCTTCTAGAGTCATACCTTGCATACATCCAACATTTTCTTGCAAAATGTCCAACTTTATTGTAGATATAACAAACATTATTGTAATTATGATTTGACCAACCATAAGAACTTTTCTCTTTATTCCACCCAAAACCATTTCTTTTATAATCTCTGGCCCTATGACCATAAGTAGTACATGCATAGCAATAACCATGGAATTGAGAGTAATTGCACCTAATAGATGGAGGTCTTAAAGACTCATCAGCAACATTAACTTTAGTTTTCTTCTTAGCTTCAACTTCAGGTGTAGCATAATGAAATGTCAGGTCTATCTTCTTCCTAGGACCATTTCTTGTCTTGGAACATTCTCCTTTCTCATAACCCAAGCCAGTAGTGTCTCTGTGATACCTTTTTAGATAGTCAGTACTCTTTTCAAATTAAGTATTCTTTTGCAATTTTGAAGATGCTTCTTCCAAATCCTTTATCAAGGAGACTATTTCTTTCTCTAACTTTAGACATTCTATTCTTTTTACTTCAAGATCAGAATTTGTTACATCTATTATTCTTTTGGCTTCCTCTATTTCATTCTTTAGGCTAATAGTTAGCTTATTTGAATCTTCAACTTGACCTCTTAAATCTACAATCAAGTTTCTTCCCTCTTCAAGTTATAAAGAGACTTTTGCAAGGTCAAAAAGTACCTTTTTCTTGGAGTCTTCTTCTTGTTGAAGTTGATTTGCTAATCTTCAGTTTTCTTTTTCAAGATACTTATTCATTTCTAGAGCACATAAAAGTTCTCCTTCAATATCAACTTCACATTCATTTTCATTGAACTCCTGTCCATCTTCATCTACAAAGAAATATTCTCCTGCATCACTAATTTCAACTACAAAATCATCAAGTGCTTGTCTACTAACATTCACATTGTCAAGACTCTTAACTGTAGGACTAATTTCTTTATGACATTTTGTATCTACATTCATGGTAGACTCATGTAACAACTCATTTTTGGACTTAACTGAGGCTTGCTTTTCAATTTGTTGATCAACATTTTTCTTTTATTTATTTGAGGCCTTATTCCTATTCTTTTTACCCATTGTACTCCATGTTCCAGGAACCCTTAAGTTGGTTAGACTTCTTGCAAGGGTCTGGCTCTGATACCACTTATTGGAGTACTTGGTAACACTGAGAGGGGGGGTGAATCAGTGTTACATGAAACAATGCAAATTTTCACACTTTATATAAATTTGAACATCAGACATGAATGCTTATTATTGTATGAACCAATGTGTTAAAGAGATAAGTAATCATGTACTATCAATTTATAAATCAAATAGCAAATAATAGAATAACAATATGAAATAGAGGACATATAACATAACATAGAGATTTTAGGAGTGGAAACCCTCTAGGGTAGAAAACCACTCAGTAAAAGTGCCTCACTGGCTTATGTAATAAACTTGCCTCACTGGCTTTTCAACATTGTCTCATTGACAATAGTGCCTCACTGGCTTGCTTTTATTTCTGCCTCACTAGCTTATCTCAACCATTACAATGAATTGTGTAAATCAAATACAGAGGGACACTCTGTTTCATTGAACCTCACTATCTCTGTTATAATATCAACAATAATGTTCTCTCACATCTATCTTTTACATTACATCAAAGATATATCAATATATTACATTCTCTGTTCAAGCCCTTCTTTCTCTCTACAAACAGTTTGAAAAACATAACTGTAGAAGTGTAACTGTCTAAGGTCATTCTTAACTGACAAGAAGGTTATATCTAGTAACCTTTTTAACTGCTTCTTTAACCATGATAAATTAATGTTCAAACTATGTATAGAGTTAAAGAAGGCTCTTCATAACTACCAAGAATGTACTCGTATAGGAAACCATAATGAAAAATGAAACAACAACCACAAATAACTGAAGATTTTCTCATCTCAATTGAATACAACTGATTTGCATAAAAAATAACATATACCCACAAAGGAAAACTAACTTGTATATTTTTGTTTCAACTGTCAAGAAGAAAGAATGATAACCCTTGATAGATTTATGTGCATAACAAAGTTTCATCAAAAATGTTGCATACCCTTATTGCATATGAGAAGATTTTGCAAGAAGAATGATCCAAGAAAGGAAAGTATCACCTGATAGGTTGAACAGAAACTAGCTCACTGTTCAGCTCTGTCAAATCCACAAGATCCTCAGAAGACATTCAAAGATTCATGCTGGTATCTCCATTACATCCCATGATTACACTTAGAAAATGAAATAGAAACAAACCCTAGCTCTGCCGACAATATCCAAAGTTTAAACTATGCAAAATGAAAGTGTTTTGTTCCATTTTGTTTCCATGTAACTAGTGCCCTCAGTGTACCCTAAAAAGGGCTGGTAGAAACTTTGCAAATAAAACCTTTTCAAACCTATTTTAATCGATGACAACCTGCTTGGTAGGTAAACCACTTAACATGCTCAATCTGAATGCTTTTGCAAAGTATTATATTCACTAGGAAATTCAATATGACCTTGTGTAATATACAAACCATGGTGAACACTTTAATACATGTCTTTCAATGCAAGATATTATGAACCCCTTATAACAATAAAACAAATATCCTTCTCCTTTCATATGCATGGTCTTCATGTTATAAAAAGTTTGCCTGTGTATGCCTTTATAAGCCCTCTAATGTAAATGTGAACAAAGTTCATGCCAACCAAAACTTGTGCCTCATTTCAACTATGTCATAAGCCAAACTGTCACAAGAAGCCATGTGCCAAGTAAAAACATCAAGAGATATGTAAACTATCATACTACATAAACAACTTGTGATGTCATACCATCAATACATCCATCAAGAACAATTGAAATCCGTATGTCATAAACATGGGAAAGTGACAAAGTATACCATAACAACCATCATGATATGAGCTCACAATTGAAGCAAGTGATACCATGTTGTTAGTATCATGTCAACTGTGGTAATATCAAAATGAAACAATATAGCAACTATAGCAGTTGAGATGAACATCAAATGCATATCAAATATCATAGATGTCCATGCTTACAATACATTGCTGCAAGTCTATATCAATACAATGATATACAACTGTCCTCATCCCATACGAGCACAAAAGATCATCATACCAAGAGAGCATAAGAACACAGAAGATCAAGTGCATAGACAATATGAACCATGAGAACATATATCAACTATCATCAACAACAATATGATGTTATACCATGAGCATGTGAGCATGATACCATAACAAATATGTGCCAACTATCAAGCATATATGTTGGCAAGAGACACTATATGGATCCATGATTGTTGTCATTGATGGCAACAAAGTTCATCCCACATATCCGCAGGACATGGTGTGTCTCTACCGAAAGTCAGAGTGAAGAATGTTGTGGTCTGGTAAACAAGAACAAAGCATGTGGCGAGGTCCGACAGACAGGTCTGAATCTCTCAAAGGAAGTTTCTTGGTGAGTGCAGATTTGGGGAAGTCAAGACAACTACCTTGAGTGATAGATTCCAAGGATTTAACCTCTAGTGATAGATGAGGAAAAAGAAATGAATACTTGAGTATCAGGTTCCTGAGTGACAGTATGAACAGAGGAAGAACTAACTGGCAAAACATCAGACTTTATTCTGGATGTGTAACTGATGATGGTAAAGGTTATGAAGGCATGAATTATGTTTTGTTGACATGATTAATGATTTCCACAAGTATATCCTTGATCCGCAATGTTTGGTAAGTAAGGATTCAGCCGACAGATTAGAGTTTGTGAAAAGATTGACTATTCCAGGTGCCAACTAGAAAGGTGATGAAATCACTTGTGCGGATATATATACAAGATGGATTTAGTTGTGAGAAGTGTTGTTGTAGTTGGTGATGTGCGAATAAAAGCAGAAGAGCACAACAGAAGCAGTAAGGAAGGTCCGGTATGTGAAAGAAAAGTAGTATAAGAGAAGAGGAAAGATGAAGTGCAGTAGATCAGTGTACTGAGCCTAACCAGAACTGAACTCTAGCATATGTAGATGCTTCCAATCAGTTCAAGTATTGTATAACACTCTTTTTGTAGACAATGTGTCTCTTGTAGGCAGTGTGCCTTCTTGTGAGCAGTGTGCTTGGGTAGTGAGCCCTAATTGGCAAGTGCCATTTTGTATTTCCATTCTTCTAACAGAGAATACAATCTTGGGTTAATCACCCCATGGTTTTCTCCCTTAACAGGGTTTCCATGTCAAAAATATTGTGTCATGTGTATTTTCATTTCATGGTTATGATTGCTTATTTGAATTAATGTTACATTGATTATTAATAAAGTTCAGAAAGTAGAAATAATTAGGATAATTGTTTCACCCCCCCTCTCAATTATCAATAATTGGTATTAGAGCCAAGTTCCTCCTAACAGAGTCTAACCACTTGAGGAAGATCTGGGAATTCAAATGGATGCATATGGTTTAAGGGAGCAACTCAAGACTGCCCTTGAAGATCTTGAGTAGTCAAACTCTGAAGTCAATGAATTAAAGGAAAGACTCAAACAGGCTGATGATTTCATGAGAGAACTAAAAGACAAATTAAGTCTCTCTATGAAAAAGAGAAAGGAGCTGCTTCAGCAATTGGCAAGACAAGGTGAAGCAAATGATGCAAATGAAGAGCTAAATGAGAAAACCAAGTTATGTGAAAAGTTATCAAAAGAAATCATTATGGTAAGACATGAAATAGAATCTGGAGTTATGAAGTTCACTCAGGAAGTTGAAGAGAAAAGAAAAACTGAAGATAATCTAAGACAATCCCTCCAAGAGAAATCAGAAGATTGCCACAAGATGGATAGAATTATCAAACATCTTGAATTTGATCTTGAAGATGCTAAAGATAATGAAGAAAAACTTGAGGATCAAATTGTCTCTCAAAAGGGATCTTCAAACAGCAAATGAATATAAAGAGAAATTCAAGATAAGTTCTGCTCAACTTGAAGTTCTTCTTGGAAGTCAAAAGAGAGTAGATGACAAGTGTGGTTTGGGATATGAGAAAGGAGAAAGCTCTGGATTCGGTCAGAAGAATTTTGGATTAGAAAATTCAAGGAACAGGCCTAGAAGACCTCTGGTAAGACAGCCTAATGCTCAAAGATATCCATCCTTCAATGGATACTACCACAACTACAATAAATTTGGTCATAAAGCTAATCAATGCAGAAAGAGAATTCAAATCAGACTAATTCATCCTTCTCCAGACAGTGTTTTAATTGCAAAAGGTATGATCACAAATCTCATGAATGCAGAAATATGCAAATGAACAATTCATTCAATGGTAGATGCTTTGCATGCAATACAATAGGTCATATGGCTAATCAATGCAGATCAAGAGGATATCAATCAAATATGCAAAGAAATGTTGTTTGCCAAATTTGCAATAGATCCGGTCATATTGCAAAATTCTATAGAAGCAAGAATTAGGACAAAAGAGGTCTAGTATATCATAATCAGAATCAAGATAAGGGAAAACAAAAAGTGAATGCGAATGAAGTTCAAAGTCAGATGAACAAGATTTGGGTGAAGAAAAGTACAGAGAATGCAGATGATGGATCCGCACCAGACCTTGGTGCTGATATTCCTTTCGAAAACTAAAAAGTGAGCTCTAGCTCAGGGGGAGACACAAAGAAAACCTTGTTCCCCCAGCCAGTCAATTGGTGCCAGAATTGGCACAAGCAGAGCTGTGGATTAAAAGGGGTCATACAAGAAACATCTAAAAGGGGTATAGTAAAGATTTGAGAGATCCGTAAGAAGTTTTGAAGAGTTTAATCCTACCAGAATTGATCCGGTAAAATAGTCTTCTGGTAAAAATAGATTCCTTACAAGTTTGGTCTGGTATGATTCAAACTATGGTGTCTTGATCTGCAAATAGATCAAATGACCAATAAAAGAAAGATAGATTATCACTACTCTCCTAGAATAATTTTGAAATCTATCTTAGAGATCTAGAAAGGTTCTATCTCTGAATAAGACAAACAAGGCAAACTAGAATGAATTAGGTTGCGTATTTATTGCCGAATGAAAATTAGGGCTTCTCAGAAATAAAAGAGTTCATTCGCTCATCATTTGTACACTCACATGTGAAGAAGAGAGAAAAGGAGCTCTGCAACTACTTCTCCCAAAGATCAAGATGATTCTTCATATAGCTCAATCTGAATTTCATCATGTGTGCCCTAAACAACATAAAAGGTATTCTTCATTCTTGACATCTTTTAGTAAAATTCCTTGATGATGGCTACTCTGAATATAGTAAAGATTTCTGATAGACATCGCCCCATTTTTAAGAAGCATCCATACAAATCCTTGGAGATAGATCCCCTAGGAGCCTTCTCTAGTGTTCCACATGGTGTTTTGCACACCGAAGATATTAGGGTTTACATACATGCAAATGTTGAAGAGTTTGGGGAATTCAAACTAAGAGATATCTATCACAAACAACTGTTAAATGATTCATTTGAGCTCAAACCCCAATACAAGGGCCTCCGAAATAAGCACTTTGCACAATACATACATTTCCCCTATTTTACTGAGGATGAATGGGTCAGGTACATTTTGAGCAAAATACATGACAACTTCATGTGGTTAAATGGACCATTTAAAATCACAAAAGATGCCATCAGGGCAGTTACTGGATTACACTCATCTGGTGGGATTCCTGTTCTTAAATCTATGAAGAATCAAACTGTGAGTGAGGCTACCAGATCCAAGTTTGACAAAAGAGCAATGACAGTAGATGACATCTCTGATCCAGATGTCAAGTTTGCCTCCATGATCATTGGATATAAAATATATCATTCTAGCAGGGACAATTTTGTACCTGGAACTACCATCTACACTGCTTATGAAATGCTAAGAAAGGATGCAGACTATGATCTTTGTCAACTTCTCTTGAACCAACTCTTGGAGAATCTATAGAAAATAAAGAAAGATAAAAAGAATTCATTCAAGTATGGTGGATTAATATTGTGCTTATTCTTCTACTTTATGAATGAGCTTCCTGGATCTAGTGGCTGGGTGTGGGAGAGTGATAGACCAATAGCTATCCAAATCAGAGATTATTTGCATGGACTCGGTGATGACAAAGCACAAAGTATAGCTCTGTGGGGATATTTTAAGAATTTTCAGAACATGATGCAAGCAAGAGAAAGGATTCCCCAGTCTCTTGTTGAGAAATACAAAGATAGTTTGTTTTATGGTAGAGACTGATCAGTGCCTAATGGAGGCAGTAGAACCAAGAAATATATGGATCATGCCCATGGGGTATGAAGTTGATGAACAAATTGTGGAACTACATGTTCAACACATGCTAAGTCAGCCAAAGGATCCAAAGGCAGAAAGGTTTGGAACCTTTGAAGAGCTAAGTATAAAAGTTCATGTGGAACTTAGACAATCGGAAATAAAGAGGAAAGTGAGAAAAGAAGTTGAAGAAGTTGCCAAAGGATTTGGCATCTCAAAGGAGGCACTTGATGCCAACAGGGAAAAGAGGCAAAAGGATGAGGAAGAGAAGAAAGAGGCAAAAAAGGAAAGCAAGGAAAGTGCTCCGATAGAAACCTCCACCTGGACTAGATCATCAAAGAGATCTACATCTGTCATAGCCAAAAGCTCAAAAACATCAAAACTGGAAGTCCAGGCATTCGGCAAAGGAGAGAAAAGATCAAAGACAAAAGCCACAAGGGCTTATGCCAGTCAAAGAGATGAAGAGGAAACCGAATCAGATGAGGAGATAAAGAAACTGAAGAAGAAGAAATCATCTAGTGAACACTCTACCGGTCAAGGAGAAGAAGAGAAGGAAGAGGAATTTGCTGAAAAACCCACTCTATCCTTAGATGTTGTAGTGAAAGTAGTCACTGTGGATGGGAACCTGCAACCCTTAACAAAATTCTTTGATGAATATAATGAAGCAGATAAAAAGATTCTAGAGGAAGCCACAGTTCAGTTTTTGAACACTTACAACAAAGCTTTTATTGAAATTATCTCTCTAATTCCCAAAAGCTTACAGAAAAGGCTTGAAATGAGGAAGAACAATGCTTGAGCAAAAGATCTAGAAATCCAGGATCAGATAGCAATTTAGCTATACCCTTCAATCACTCCACATCAAATGAATATGGTATTCAAAGATTGTAAGGATGAGTTCAGGAGAAAACCAAGGATGAATCAACTTATGTTTGGTGAGACTGAGAAGGTAGCCAAGGAGACAGAAGAGATTCTCTGGAAAGCCTTCAAAATATTTAATCTTCCTATTATAGAGGACTTGGGTACTGACCCATCGACTACAAATGTTGCAGAAGAATCTACTGAGAAAATGATAGAAGAGGTGGACCTTGAACAGACTAACATTTCTCCTCCGGTTTCCCCTATAGCCTCCAGATCTAAAGGAGAAGATAGAATACAGGAGAAAGAAGCAGGAGTGAAGGAAAAAGAAGTTGACAGTACCAAGATTGTAAAGGGAGAGAATACCTCAACAGAGAAAACCACAAATGCTAGTGGTAAGAATGTAGGAGAGAAAGCTCCAAGGGATAGCTCTAAGAATGCAGAAGAGAAGAAACATCTATCTCTAGCAAGAGACACTACAAAAATTGTCCAAGAATTCCTGAACAAAGAAACAATGGAAATTGATGAACTGGAGCTTCTACAAGGACCATTTAATTTTAATTCTCTTTCTCCGGTACAGATAATGAAGATAGCCTCATTTGCTAATGCAAAGGCTAAAGAAAAACTCCTAAAGTCTCACATGGAAGACTGTGAGTTGATAGAAGCTGCTTCCGGAGTGCTAGAAAAGATTATGCCATCATTTCAGAAGGATCCCACAACCTCCTCATCTGGTAATCTCAAAACTCTAGTCAATAGTGTTAGCATACATTTTGATTCTCTAGAGAAGTCAGCTGAAGAAAAGGTCTAGAAGGAGTTTTTGGATAAGAGATTCTCAGAGGTACAAGGGTTGATCATTAATGATAGGAGAAATATGAATATTGGGATAAAGAGCTTAGAAAATGCTCTTAAAGATGGTGGTGAAGTATACAAATTTTGTATTTCCTGGTCTAAAGCAACAACGGAGATTGAGAAGAAAATGAAAGAACAGGAGGATAAACTGATAAAACTTTCTCAAAATTTTGATCCACTTACTACATCAATAATAAATCAAGAATATCAAACGGTTGTAGTTTTGAATGAGATTAAGAAGCTTGAAAAAGAGAAGAAAAATAGAATAAGCAAGTTGAGTGAGCTCAAAGGGATAATTGTCCCTAAGTTAGAGGCCATGCATGAGGCCATAAAAGAAGCTCAAATCATAGCTCAGACAAATGATCCAACAGATTTAAAAAGGGAAGATGCGTTTACATTTCTATTGAGCGGTCATATATCAATTTTGGATAGAATGAAGCAAAGTTAGGCTATAGAATTCATTCAACTGAAAACAACTTTTGCAGACATACTGTAGTATATGTAAGTATTCCATATGTATATACTTATGCGGCTAAGTATAGTTAAATTTTTTAAAATTTTGGTATGCGGACCCTACCCTTTGTCATTGATGTCAAAGGGGGAGTGAGGAGCAGTGAAAAATGAGGAATCCAACTAAGGGGGAGCTCCAGAATATGTATATAAAAATAGAGCATCAGCCAAGGGGGAGCATAGTGTAAACACTTAGTCATTTTTCACTAAGTGTTGCCATCAATGCCAAAGGGGGAGATTGTTGGCAAGAGACACTATATAGATTCATGATTGTTGTCATTGATGGCAACAAAGTTCATCCCACACATCCATAGGACATGGTGTGTCTCTACCAGAAGTCAGAGTGAAGAATGTTGTGGTCCGGTAATCAAGAACAAAGCATGTGGCGAGGTCTGATAGATAGGTCTGGATCTCTCAGAGGAAGTTTCTTAGTGAAGTGCAGATTTGGGGAAGTCAAGAGGACTACCTTGAGTGATAGATTCCAAGGATTTAACCTCCGGTGATAGATGAGGAAAAAGATATGAATACTTGAGTACTGGGTTCCTGAGTGATAGTATGAATAGAGGAAGAACTGACTGGCAGAACATCAGACTTTATTTCGGATGTGTTACTAATGGCAGTAAAGGTTATGAAGGCATGAATTATGTTTGGATGACATAATTAATGATTTCCACAAGTATATCCTTGATCCGCAATGTTTGGTAAGTAAGGATTCAGCCGACAGATCAGAGTTTGTGAAAAGATTGACTATTCCGGGTGCCAACTAGAAAGGTGATGAAATCATTTGTGAGGATATATATACAAGATGGATTTAGTTGTGAGAAGTGTTGTTGTTGTTGGTGATGTGCGAAATAAAAGTAGAAGAGCACAACAAAAGCAGTAAGGAAGGTCCGGTATGTGAAAGAAAAGCAGCATAAGAGAAGAGGAAAGATGAAGTGCAGCAGATCAGTGTACTGAGCCTAACCGGAACTAAACTCCAGCATATGTAGATGCTTCCAATTAGTTCAAGTATTGTATAACACTCTTTTTGTAGACAGTGTGTCTCTTGTAGGCAGTGTGCCTTCTTGTGAGCAGTGTGCTCGGGCAGTGAGCCCTAATTGGCAAGTGCCATTTTGTATTTCCATTCTTCTAACAAAGAATACAATCTTGGGTTAATCACCCCATGGTTTTCTCCCTTAACAGGGTTTCCACGTCAAAAATATTGTGTCATGTGTATTTCCATTTCATGGTTATGATTGCTTATTTGAATTAATGTTACATTGATTATTAATAAAGTTTAGAAAGCATAAATAATTAGGATAACTGATTCACCCCCCCTCTCAGTTATCAACAATATACCAGAGCATGTGACCAATGTATATCAATCATCATAGAGTTGTCATAGAACATGCATGACTATGAGCATGCCAACAATCAACTGAACCAACAAATTCAACTATCCTGTACAGCAATAGCATACCATTACCATTACCATGATGCTAGAACCAATAACCTCTACCAACATTACAAGCCAAATACCAACTACTTGTGGAGAATAGTAAATGCCACAACCAACACCAACATGTTTGATTCTCTTCAAGTGAACAACATTATAAGCATAAACAAGATCATCATCAAGTATAAGCATAAAAGAACATCACATCATCAAGAACATGAGTTCATGCATCAAACGCTAAACCTCATGAATACCAAATGCCAATGCCAACAGTCATTGTGCCAAGTGGTACTAAGTTTTGTATTTGTCATCAATGGACAACAACTGAGGGGCAACCAACAAACCTAACATGTATTCATAAGCATTCCATATACAAATTTTATGGGTTTGGAATACTTTAGAACATAAGACCCAATAAAACCTTGATAACCAAGACCACATTTTCCCCTATTTATTTTTTGGCATTCCCAAACTCTCACAATGTGTTTTGATTGGTGGCATTTTTGGGTTTTAAGCTTAAACACAACATATGGCTTATGTGACACAAGAGGGGACACAACAACATTGGTTTTACAAGTTTGTTGTGTTGAAGTGATAGAAGAAGGTACACCCTCCTTTACATCTTTATACTTTATATTTTTCTTATGTGCTTTAGAATTGGGAATATGATTTTGTAATCTATCGATCTCTTGTTGTAGAAAAGTATATTGAGAACAAAATGGCATAAAGGTAGGCTAAAATTACCTCCAACACTCACATATTTGAGTAACTTCTTCTAAGTTTGTAACCTTTGTTGCAAGTATGTGCCTAATCGGTGTTGTCATTGATGTTAACATATCCTTGTTGTCATTAGTGTCAACTGTATCTTATTCTATTACTTTTTTTGAAGACTTGTATGTTGAGGATATTGAGAAAATTGGTCTCTCTAGAAGAAGCGAGTTACAGAGAAGTGCAGTACATAAAGTGAGTTGTATGCTGAAGAACAGTCTGGTAAACTGCTCCTTACTTATTTATGCTTGAAGATAGCGATCTACAGATTGGAAGTAAGAGATGTCTAAGGATGCTACATTCCAGGTTTGAGCCATCTGCATGAAGATCTGAGTGAGTTGTATTCACCAGAGTGAAACCTGCTTTTTCTGTGAGATCAGTTGGGATAGGAAGAAAGTATTTTGCTCCGCATTCCTCCGCAATAAAGTATTTGGCTATGCAGTTCTAGAGGGAAGTCTAGGATGATGATAAGTGCTTACAATGGCAATGGTTATGGTTTGGTGCTCCACAAGCTATCTTTTTTATGACAGTTGAAGACAGTGAAGTTCATGTGTTCTAGTGAGAACATTCCTATAGATAAAGTGGTTAAAGTTCATGTGATTACTCTTGATGATTATAGTGTGCTTGTAGATGTCTCCTAATCATGTTCCTATCTAGACTTTGGTCTGTGTTAAGAAATTGAGATGGTGTGTGAAGATTGTTTCCAGCTAATGTAGCGTGTAACCAGTCTTGGCCAACTTGGTTGATCCTAGTGATTGTGGAGATATCTAGATTGTGGAAGCGTGTTGTGGTGTGGAAGATCATGTTTGAGTCCTAGCTAAGGCATGACATGATCTGCATTTCATTCCCTTTGCATGATGTTGCAATAGGTCAGGACCTATTTTGTAAATGTTTGTAATATCGACCTTGGAGATTGTTCCAATGGTTGATGATTGTGATGCCAACCTTGATGATCATTCCAAGGTTGATGTAGTGTATAAATACTTATATTTGAGTCATGGAAAAGGTATCCTTGAGTGAAAATGAAAAGATATTAAGAAAGATCCAAACAACTGAGTAGAGAAGAGGCAGAGGAAAGAAGAGGAAGAGTAGAGTAGAGGAAGAGCAGAGCAGGGGAATTATTATACTTCAATTGCAAATATAGAAAGGTGTTGATCATGGCAGTGAGTTTGGCAGTAAGTCACCCATAGGGTTTAACAACCCTTATTGTAATCTTGCTAGATTTAGGGTTGACGTAGTGAGCTTGCTAGACCTAGCTATTCTTCATGGCAGTAAGCTAGTATGTTTAGGCACATGGAGTGACCAAGCTTGAACATCATCATTTCAAGATTACAATATATATTGAGAGTTCATCCTCTCCGTGGTTTTTCTCCACCTTGGGGTTTTCCACGTAAATCTAGTGTCTCTTGTGTTTGATGTTCTATCTATGGTTGAGTTTTTGATTTCATGCACTCATTGTTAAATCTTATAATAATTGTGGATAAGTGATGAATGTTTAAACTCTAGAAAGTGTTTAAGTTTTTGTGACAACTAATTCACCCCCTCTCTCAGTTGTTCGGTGCATATCAACAATTAGTATCAGAGCCAAGTTCCTCTGAAGAAACTTTAATAGCTTGAGGAAGATCCAAAATGTCTTACAAGAAGGAAGCACCACATTTTGATGGAAAAAATTATGTTCTCTGGAAGGCTCAGATGAAAATCCATCTTCTTTCTCTTGGTTACAAAGTTTGGAAAGCTACCGAAATAGAATACACCATACCTCAAAATGATCTGATGACTGAAGATGAAATCAAAGAATATGAGATAGATATCAAGGAAAAGGATGCTCTGCTAAGCTCATTAACCAACTCAATATTGATGAAAGTGGTGGATCTTGAAACTGCAAATAAGGTATGGAAAAAGTTGAAAAATCTGTATGAAGGAGATGATTCTAGGAAGGAAGCCAAGTTACAAAGTCTGAAAGTGAAATATGAAAGCCTGTAGATGAATAATTATGAAAACATATCATCTTTTATGAAAAGAGTTGATGAACTTGTTATAGGGATAAAAGCCATAGGCGAAACTCTCAAAGAAAAGGAAATTCTTAGATCTCTGCCCAAGTCCTACTGCCATAAGGTAGCTGTGATTGAAGAATTCATGCAAGTAAAAACCATTAACAGGGAACAGTTGCTTAGCAAGCTTACTGCTTTTGAAATGAGGGAGTTAGATGATGCTCTATCAAAAGTTGAGATGTCCTTCAAAGCTAGTACTCCGAGAAGTACTTCCAGATCAAAAAAGTACAAGATAAAATATGATGATGAGTTAGATGAAGTTGAAGCCAATTTTGTGGACAAATTGCAAAGAGGATCTAGTTAGTATAAAGGCAAATTACCTTTCAAATGTTTTTCATGTGGTAAAGTACATCATTTTGCTTCCAGATGTCTTGGAAGAATTGAAAGAAATAGAAGAAGATATGAGAATAGGCCTAGGACCCAAAAGAAGTGTTATTATGTTAAAGATTTTGATGATGATGAAGGAGTATCAAATAATGGTGAACCAGATAATGCTAGTTCCTCTATAAATGAATGCTTGTTCATTTCTATTAAGGAAGATCTCGTGTCTACTAATTCTTCTAGCTATGTGAAGGAAGAAAAACTAGTGGAAAGTGCTTTGGCTGCTTAGGTCATTAAGGACAAGAATGAATGGGTTATTGATAGTGGTTGTTCTCACCACATGACTGGTGACAAAAGTAAGTTTGTAAGTTTGCAAAGATATGATGGTGGATTGGTTAGGTTTGGAGATGATATAGCTAGTAGGATTTGTGGAAAAGGATCTATTTCTGAAGATGTCTTGTATGTGAAAGGATTAAAACACAATCTTCTGAGTGTGGGATAGATGTGTGACAAGGGCTATGACTTAAGCTTCAAGGACAATGGATGCAAGATCAGGGAAAGTTCTAGAACAGTCATTGCAACTGGTAAGAACACCAAAGGTAATATCTATCACTTGAAAGGAACTGAGAACTATTGCTTGTTGACTCAGACTGATGAGAGTTGGTTATGGCATAGAAGGTTGTGTCACATAAATTTTGATAATATTATGAAAATAAGTACTGCACAGATTGTTAGAGATTTTCCTAAGCTTGTGAAGCTTGCTAATCCTATTTACAAGGAGTGTCAATTTGGGAAACATACAAGAACAAGTTTCAAGAGCAAGGACCAATCAGTTGGAGGACTACTTGAGCTAGTACATATAGATTTGTGTGGACCTACCAGAGTAAGAAGTTTGCAAGGAGATAGGTGTGATAGAGGAGGAGAGTTCACATCAAATGAATTCAATTTCTTTTGTAAAGAACATGGAATAAAGAGAGTTATCTGCGCCTAGAACTCCACAACAAAATGGAGTTGTTGAAAGGAAAAATAGAATAGTTCAAGAAGCTGCTAGAACCATGATGAAGGAAGCTCATCTTCTAAAAGCATATTAGAGAGAGGCAATTCACACTGTAGTATATATCCTAAAAAGAGATCAAGTAAAAGGTTACAATTCAAAGACTCCTTATGAATTGTGGCATGGTAGAGTTCCTACTGTGAAATATTTCAAAGTTTTTGGTAGCAGATGTTACATCAAAAGAGAAGAAGATTTAGGCAAGTTTGATGCTAGATGTTACATCAAAAGAGGAAGGCCTACCAGTGCTATAATAAGAGGCTGAATAAGATCATTGAAAGTACAAATATTAAATTTTATGAATGTAAGGAAAGGTCTTCAGAATCAAGGGGATATGAGTCAGATAATCCAAATGTTTCAGAAGTGGTATAGCATAAAGACAACACAGATGAAGAATAACAAGCTCAGGTAAATGCTACCAAAACTCTAAGATATGTAAGAATCAGTCATTCTAAAAATCAAATCATAAGAGATAAGAAAAAAGGGAGAGTTGGAAGAGGAAGTCTATATTGAACAACCCAAAGGATTTTAGTCATCAGAACAAGGGGACATAGTATAAAGATTGAAGAAAGCTTTGCATGGATTAAAACAAGCTCCCAGGGCATGGTATGCATGGTTGGATATGTACCTGATACAGATAGGGTTCAGTAAAGGTACTATAGATAGTAATCTCTACTTCAAGATCAATGATGAACAAACCCTGATTGTTGCAGTTTTTGTTGATGATATTATTTTTGAAAGCAATGAAGATATGTGCTCAGTTTTTGCTAGAGAAATGCAAAGTGAATTTGAAATGTCTATGTTTGGAGAGATGAACTTCTTTTTAGGTCTGTAAATAAGTCAATCAGATAAGGGTATCTTCATTTCTCAGTCTAAGTATGTGAAAGAGTTGTTAAAGAAATTTGGGATGGTAAACTCTAAACCAGTATGCACACCTATGATAACTTGTTGTAAGTTGAGCAAAGATGATAACTCATCCATGGAAGACCATATAAATTATAGATCTATGATTGGAGGATTACTTTATTTGACTCAAACTAGACTTGACATAATGCATGCAGTGTGTCTTGTGGCAAGATTTCAAGCAGAGCCTAAGGAATCACATGTGATGGTAGTCAAGAGAATTCTGAGATATTTGAAAGACATAATAGATTATGGTTTGAGGTATCCCAAGGATAATGACTTTAAATTCTTAGTGCATATAGTGATACAGATTGAGCTGGAGATGTGGATGACAGAAAAAGCACAAGTGGAGGTGCATTCTTCTTGGGAAAAAGATTAGTATCTTGGTTGAGCAAGAAACAAGATTCAATATCCCTGTCTACTGTAGAAGCAGAATACATTGTAGTAGCATGTAATTGCACTTAAGTGTTATGGATGAAGTAGACTTTAAAGGACATCAGAGTTGTGTATGAAGATCCAATTACAATCTTTTGTGACAATACAAGTGCCATCAACATATCAAAGAATCCAATGATGCATTCAAGGACAAAGCACATATCCATCAGGTATCATTTTCTAAGAGAAAAGGTGATAGAGAATGAAGTCAAGTTGAAGTATGTTTCTACCAAGGATCAGATTGCAGATATTTTTACCAAGCCTTTGCCTAAGAATACTTTTGAGTATCTTAGAGAAAAGTTAGGGGTCATCACCCCTCCTGCTCTAAACAAAGATGCACAATAGTGCATTAGTCTAGAGGTGTTCAAAGGTTTAGATTGATGCTTTTTAGGGCTACTTCTCAGGGGGAGTAGTCAGAGAGTTTAGAAAAGAGATTAGATTAGAGTAGATGAGTGCAAGTATGTGCCATTTTCCATTGATGTCAAAGGGGGAGAGAAGTCATGTGAAAAACTTAGAGTGTAGATGTGTAAAAGAAAGGGAGGGGAGATTTTGGAGACAGAAAGAGTGTAGGTGTGTAAAGAGAAAGTGGGAGAATCTTATCTTGATGGCTGTTGTAGTTTTTCACATCATATGTTGCCATCAATGACAAAGGGGGAGATTATTGCAAGTATGTTCCTAATCAGTGTTGTCATTGATGTCAACATATCCTTGTTGTCATTAGTGTCAACTGTATCTTATTCTATTACTTGTTTTAAAGACTTGTATGTTGAGGATATTAAGAAAATTAGCCTCTCCAGAAGAAACAAGTGAGTTACAGAGAAGTGCAGTATAGACAGTGAGTTGTATGCTGAAGAACAATTTGATAAACTACTCCACATTTATTTATTCTTGAAAATTGCAGTCTATAGATTGGAAGTAAGTTAGAGATATGTCTAAAGATACTACATTCTCAGTTTGAGCCATTCGCATGAAGATCTGAGTGAGTTGTATTCACCAGAGTGAAACCTGCTTTTTCTATAAGATCAGTTGGGACAGGAAGAAAGTATTCTTCTCCGCATTCCTCTGTAATAAATTATTTAGCTTTGTGGTTCTAGAGGGAAGTCTGGGATGATGATAAGTGCTTACAGTGGCAATGGTTCATGGTTTGGTGGTCTGCAAGCTATCTTTCTTTTATGACAGTTGAAGACAGTGAAGTTCATGTGTTTTGATGAGAAGATTCCTATGGATAAAGTGGTTAAGGTTCATGTTGTTGATAGCATGCTTGTGGATGTCTCCTAATCATGTTCCTATCTGGACTTTGGTCTGCATTAAGAAATTGAGATGGTGTGTAAAGATTGTTCCCAAATAATGTAGTGTGTAACTAGTCTTGGCCGACCTGGTTGATCCCAGTGATTGTGGAGATCTCTGCAAGATTGTGGAAGTGTGTTGTGGCATGGAAGATCATGTTTGAGTCCTAGCTAAGGCATGACATGAACTACATTTTATTCCCTTTACATGATGTTGCAATAGGTCAGGACCTATTTTGTAAATGTTTGTAATACCAACCTTGGAGATTGTTCCAATGGTTGATGATTGTGATGCCAACCTTGATGATCATTCCAAGGTTGATGTAGTGTATAAGTACTTATAGTTGAGTCATGGAAAAGGTGTCCTTGAGTGAAAATGAAAAGATATTAAGAAAGGTCCAAAAAGTAGAGCAGAGAAGAGGTAGAGGAATGAAGAGGAAGAGCAAAGTAGAGGAAGATCAGAGTAGAGGAAGAGCAGAGGATCGAGGAAGAGTAGAGCAGAGAAAGAGAAGAGCAAGGGAATTCTTGTACTTCAATTGCAAATATAGAAAGTTGTTGATCGTGGTAGTGAGTCTGGTAGTAAATCACTAGTAGGGTTTAACAACCCTTATTGTAATCTTGCTAGGTTTAGGGTTGAGGCAGTGAGCCTACTAGACCTAGTTGTTCTTCATGGCAGTAAGCCAGTATGTTTAGGCCCATGGAGTGACCAAGCCTGAACATCATTATTTCAAGATTGCAATATATATTGAGAGTTAATCTTCTTTGTGGTTTTTCCCCACCTTGGGGTTTTCCACGTAAATCTGGTGTCTCTTGTGTTTGATGTTGTATCTATGGTTAAGTTTCTGATTTCATGCACTCATTGTTAAATCATAATAATTGTGGATAAGTGATGAATGTTTAAATTGTAGAAAGTCTTTAAGTTTTTGTGACAACTGATTCACCCCCCCGTCTCAAGTGTCCAGCACATATCAACAACCTTAATATGTAATGATAAAATACTATCTTCATATAAAGTAGATCCCATGCAAAATGTAAAAACAACTTGTTGATGACTGTTTTGATGCAATCATAACAATAAGTTAAAATTCACATGTAATGAACTGAAACTATACTTGAAAGATAAGAAGGAATCATTTGAGATTCAACTAATCCCAAGTCTACAATGGTTCGGTTGGTCAAGTTCAGTTGGTCAATGTGAAGCTGTAATGTTCAAGGGGCCTTACGTAGTTTAGGTTTGTTTGGTGGTTTACTGGACTAAGAATATGCAAAAAGGTCATGAGATACATCAATACTTTTCATTCCTTTGCACAAAAGTGATACTGTGCTGCAAGTTTTAGATGGTTTTCTTGAATTTTTGCAGCTTTCTTCTTTATCTATTTATGAAAACTGTCTACTTATAGCTCTGTTATGCATGCTTCTTCAAATTTGAGACAATTTCCTTTAGATTTCTACGTTTTCAGCTAAATATTTCAGATGGGTTGGGAAAAGTTAGAAAGATCTAATCTATACCTCATTTAATCTACCGAAGGATCTAATTGTTTCTGTTATGCACTATGTAAATACTATAGTAATTTGATCAAATCCACAGTAAAAACCTTAAATGTAAGTTCTGAGCATTTTCACAAACATACATTTAAAATTGCAAGCTCTCAAAGAAAATATTTCAAAACACAAAGAAGAGCAGGAGAACACTCAGAAGATAGATACAGAACTCCAGATTCTATTGTATCAGAAACGAATAGTCATACATGATTTACAATGTAGGAATGACTCTTAGTTTCATTGATCATACTACAGAGAACTTACAAGCTTTACAGATACAGTAAGGCAGCCAGACATTCCACGCGCACCTTACTGCAGACAAACAGGCGACCTCCTTCTTCTACCTCTAAACTATGCTAACTTGTTGTATGTTCCTAAAAGAAAAATCCTATTGTAGGCCCTGTTGTTTTCCTAAAATCCCTGTTGTCCAGTATTACAGTGTAGAGAGGCACAATATAAAGACATTCTGATTGTCCTCACTACAACAAAAACCTAACTGAACCCCTGGTTCAAACCCCTGGTTATAGCAATAAATATAGGTGAACCAGCTCTTCAAAATATCTTTGAGCAGTGTCAAATTTGGGTGAAATATTGCCCCTTCTAAGAAGTTCCGGCAGCTGGGTAATAACTTCTGTTTGTCTGTTGTAGTAATACTCTCAGCTGCAACTCTGTTCTTTACTTGAATGGCCTTGACTTTTTCGCACTTCGTCCTTATCTTCCTACTCCTGAGATCAGATTTTCTTCCTCTATGAGGTCACTGTGTTGACTTTCCAACTGCTTCCTCAACTGCAAGCCTGCAAGACAAGACAAGCAATAAGTATTTCATTTATCACATAAACAGCAAGAAATTAAAATAATTGTTTAAACCCAGGTGACTGCGCAAAATCGTGGAAATCGGATCCAGAATACTCTCAAAACGCGTTCAAAACGCATTCAGACCGCTCAAAACCCATCGGGTCAACCATCGCTGACTGAAAAACATACCACGGGCACCAAAAAATGGTTTAAAACTCCACCGCTTCATTTCCCGCCCATCGGCATGACTATCGCTATCGGCGTGTCAAAAAACATGTTGGCCGATATTCACTTCATTTGCATGATATTCTTGGAAATATGATGCTCTCCCTTTCGAAGGTCTAGATGACGTCATCAGGATGTTTCGCTTCTGCATATTGGGGAAAAGAACAACATCATCATCATCATCATGTTGAAGGAGAATAGGAGGATATGGAATATGATCCTGCTGCTGAGTTAAGGAAAATGATGGTGATGTCATCGTCATATTCGGGCTTCATTAAAATGCAAAAGATGACGTCATCATCATGTTCAGTTAAGATCAGGGGATAATTATGATATCGGGTCACCTAAGGAGCATGATCAGGATGATGAATGTAATACGACCCCTTTGCGGCCAAGGCAACCCTCTCGAAAGATCAGGATGATGATGATCATCAGGATATTTGGGGCTTTTGTCGAACTTAGAATAAGACGTCATCATCATATTCGTGAACCGGATCGTGTTTTGGAAGATATCCTGCCGAAGGGAAATGTGATGATGACGATCATCAGGATATTAGCTTCTTCGTTTATCAGATCGGGATGACGTCATCATGATATTTGGGGCCTTTGTTAACTTAGAATATGATGTCATCAGGATGTTTCGCTAACCGGATCATGCTTTGGAAAATATCCTGCCGAAGGGAAAGTGATGATGATGATCATCAGGATATTTGCAAAAGGTCGTTCTTTCTCGGCAGGAGGACTTTACGAAATATCGGGTAGACAAACAAGATCATGATGATCTTGACAATATGACAGGATAAAAATATGATGATCCTCCTCATCGAATATCATGATGATGTCATCATCATATTTCATCTTCGGAGCATGAGGATGAGTTGAGGTCATCATCAGGTTAGCGCTAGGGTGATATTTAAAATATGATCATGCTGTTGAGGAATGGAATATCACCTTCTTCTTAAAAGATAGGGTGATCATCATGATATTGCAAAAAGGAGATCAGGAGGATATGAAGACGTCATCATCATCTTAGCGAATTTCAGCAAATATCAGGATGATGACCCTCCGATAGGATTTTAACATGCGCATGCAAATATGCCGATGGTGGATTTTCTAAGTCAGGGTGATATTTAATATCAGCATGATGCTCGCGATACAAAAGACCGCTTGACGGGGAAAACTTACTATGACTTAAAGTTGACGTCCGGATATTTGAACCTTAGGATATAATCGGGGGGGGGGCGTTTCAAATATGATGATGATGTTCTTCATACAGCAAAACTAAGTTTATAAAATATGACCCTCCTAAAATCATGATGCTCACGATGCGCATAAGGCCATTTGACGGGTAAAGGGCACTACCACCTAAGATTGACGTCTGGATATTGCGACTACATGATTTTTATCGGGTGATAGACCAAGATCATGATGACCTTGATAACATGACAAAAAAATGATGATCACTTGTGATTATCAGGTTTGACCAAAACTTTGACTGTGCATAACTCCCTCATATGGACGAATTTTCAAGTGAAGTAAAAGGCAAACCTCCATGGAATTTCAAGCTCTTTCTAAATATGAGGTCACAGAAACAAAATATGAATTTTGACAAACTGACCTCATGATGATGATGCACCTCATCCTGACCTTCATGATGATGATGCACCTGACCCATTTTTACCAAACCGCCAGAAAGCAGACAAACACAAGCAGAAGCAAAAAGCAAAACATCAGCAGGGGTCCCCATTTTGCTAAGGAGCATAATGGGGCGTGTTGTGAACATCACAACAACTAGCAACCAAAACAAAACAATTAAATTCAGAGTGTTCAAGGAAACTAGATGAAATGAACTCATAACTTCTGACTATCTTTCCTGCAAATTACTATTCAGCTTGAGACTTAAGGTATTCAATAAAGATGCATGAACTTCCATTTTTAGTTTAGTTGTGTGCACGTGATTAATTATCCTCTTCTTGAAGATCGGTTGAACAAACCAGTGACTGACATTAGCCTACGTAGGTGAGGATATTCCCTCATAGCCGACCGGATAGAGCCTTGCTGCCAGCGAGCGTCTATAGCCCCGGCAAGGTTATCATTACAATTCTCCTAAGTAGAGCCCCACTACCAGCGAGCGTCCATAGCCCCGGTAGAGTTACTTAGATGGCTTAATCTAGATTTTCAATATAATCTGCTTTATTTATTTATTTATTTATTTTTTGTTTTCTAATTTTGAAAGATTTCATAAGATATAGCAATTTGTAACTTCATGATGCAAGGAGTGGGCACTTGCTGAAATTAAGCTGAGAATTGTAATGGTAGCAAGGGTGACCTCTGATTTTTCACCTAATATCTACACTGGTAAGTTCAACAAACCCAAGGATTTTAGGTGTGTCATCGTGAGAAACCTGCTTCGAATTCTCAATCACATTTATTGAATACAAAACTTCAGAAGATGAACAACTCTCTACATTCATGACAGTGACAAATTATGTGTAAATTGCAAATGGTTAACCTGAATATCCTAAATTTTATACTGTTTTGAATGGTTGCTAGTTTTGCTCCTTAATACTCTAAAGTAAAATAAAGATCCCTGCTGAGGAGACAATAAACAAACCAAACAAACAGGCTGTACAAACAACACAACAAAAGAAAAAACTGTACAAACAGAAAGAAACAAAAAGCAAAAACAAACAAAGGACAAGCTATACAAACAGCTAACCTAAAAAGAAAACAGCAAAAGAAGAACACAAAAACAAAAATAACTACCCTACCAGACTATATACAAGCCTCTACAAGGCAATTAGAAACCCAGGAAAAAGACCCAAAAACACCCCTACTTGCATATTTCTTTAGGTTGTGCAGGAGTAACAGGGTACTAGTTATGGTCCTCATCCTAGCAGATTTATCTTTGAATTCTGAAAAAAATTCTGATATTCTAGATTCATTGTGTTTATCAGAATAGCTCTTAATGACTAGTAACTGAGGCAGCTCATCAGGGTTATGATTAATCCATATGCATGTCCTATCTCTTGAATTTCTATAATCAAAATAGCATTTATCATTATTTAGTAAGGAAAGGAAAGAGACAACCTGATGTGCCCTTAGCTCTGTGGAACACACTTGTTTATTAATAGCTGGCTTTTCATTTAGCTCTGCATTTTCATTGCCCAGCTCTATGTCTAGTCCTTTTTCAAGTTGAAAGATGAATGACTCTAGATGTATCATTTCTTCATCTTCATCCAGCTTTGTTCCTTCATTCTGGATGTTCAGTTTATCCTCAAATTCAGCAGACCTCTCAATGTTCTCATTAGTTTCCTACACATCAGCACTTAAGTAAGTATCCTCATCATCATAATCTGACATACGGAAATTAATCATTTCTAAATCACTTGAGAGTAAAGGTGGGACGACATCTTTAGATTGACAAGAATACTCCCCTGTCTTATTTTTAACCTGGCATGGGGGTGATGTCTGATTGTGCACAGCAGCTCTATGATCGTCTATATCCTCTTCTTTCAAGAATTGTTCATCATATGACTCACATTTGTCATTTAGTGAAGAGTCTAATCTTATTGACCTGCAACAATCTTGATTTTGATCATTCAATTTAAAGAAGTCAGGTGTAACACTAGGATTTACTTTCTTTTCTATGACTTCATTAGCTTCTATAGTAGGGATCTCATCAATTTTAGTGCATTTTAATTCTACCAATGCTTGTTTACATTTCTTTGCCAAATCATGTTCGTTAAAACTTTTCAGGTCAGACCCAGAGGCTTCTTCTTGACAAATATTCCTTAGTAGTTCTATATATTTATCAAATGTATCAAGATGAACCTCACTTTCCTTTTCTTTTTCATTAAATCCTTTTTGCTTATTATCTAGAAAAGGGACATGAGCTGTGATTTCTTCTCTGCATTTTTTAGGATATTTATACTTTTCACTAACTTTAATCATAGCCGGATCCGGACGAAAAGACAGATTTTTTTTCTTACCATCACATGATTCCTGCCAAGAGATCTTATTATCCTTTATTCCTAGCATTGGTTCCATCTTTGTATCCTCTGCACATTTAATGACCGTTGATGCTGCATCCTCATGTCGCTCAATAATCTCCTCATTTCCCTGCCAACTTTCAGCCTTATACACATCTGAGAGAGAGATTAGTCCTTTCAAATATAAATCTAATCTTGTAAGGAAAGCTATACAATTAAGCTCACCATGCTCTGCAGACTCATGTATCCTACACCTTCCAAATAAACCATAGCTATATAAATTTTTAGGATAAAGCTGGTTATTCAAAACCTTTTGAAATGAAGGAATGTCAACTTGAAAACTGTCCCTATATGAGTCCATTAAAAATGGGACCTTCTTTCAACTTTTTAGGCCTTTGAAATTTTATGAGATCTAACATATCTTAGAATATAACATTTAAAACTCAAAATTTTAACCCTAAACCAAATCAGGCCCTCCTTCTAGCACCAGAAAACTGTTGATGACTGTTTTGATGCAATCATAACAATAAGTTAAAATTCACATGTAATGAACTGAAACTATACTTGAAAGATAAGAAGGAATCATTTGAGATTCAACTAATCCCAAGTCTACAATGGTTCGGTTGGTCAAGTTCAGTTGGTCAATGTGAAGCTGTAATGTTCAAGGGGCCTTACGTAGTTTAGGTTTGTTTGGTGGTTTACTGGACTAAGAATATGCAAAAAGGTCATGAGATATGTCAATACTTTTCATTCCTTTGCATAAAAGTGATACTGTGCTGCAAGTTTTAGATGGTTTTCTTGAATTTTTGCAGCTTTCTTCTTTATCTATTTATGAAAACTGTCTACTTATAGCTCTGTTATGCATGCTTCTTCAAATTTGAGACAATTTCCTTTAGATTTCTACGTTTTCAGCTAAATATTTCAGATGGGTTGGGAAAAGTTAGAAAGATCTAATCTATACCTCATTTAATCTACCGAAGGATCTAATTGTTTCTGTTATGCACTATGTAAATACTACAGTAATTTGATCAAATCCACAGTAAAAACCTTAAATGTAAGTTCTAAGCATTTTCACAAACATACATTTAAAATTGCAAGCTCTCAAAGAAAATATTTCAAAACACAAAGAAGAGCAGGAGAACACTCAGAAGATAGATGCAGAACTCCAGATTCTATTGTATCAGAAACGAATAGTCATACATGATTTACAATGTAGGAATGACTCTTAGTTTCATTGATCATACTACAGAGAACTTACAAGCTTTACAGATACAGTAAGGCAGCCAGACATTCCACGCGCACCTTACTGCAGACAAACAGGCGACCTCCTTCTTCTACCTCTAAACTATGCTAACTTGCTGTATGTTCCTAAAAGAAAAATCCTATTGTAGGCCCTGTTGTTTTCCTAAAATCCCTGTTGTCCAGTATTACAGTGTAGAGAGGCACAATATAAAGACATTCTGATTGTCCTCACTACAGCAAAAACCTAACTGAACCCTTGGTTCAAACCCCTGGTTACAGCAATAAATATAGGTGAACCAGCTCTTCAAAATATCTCTGAGCAGTGTCAAATCTGGGCGAAATATTGCCCCTTCTAAGAAGTTCCGGCAGCTGGGTAATAACTTTTGTTTGTCTGTTGTAGTAATACTCTCAGCTGCAACTCTGTTCTTTACTTGAATGGCCTTGACTTTTTCGCACTTCGTCCTTATCTTCCTGCTCCTGAGATCAGATTTTCTTCCTCTATGAGGTCACTGTGTTGACTTTCCAGCTGCTTCCTCAACTGCAAGCCTGCAAGACAAGACAAGCAATAAGTATTTCATTTATCACATAAACAGCAGGAAATTAAAATAATCGTTTAAACCCAGGTGACTACGCAAAATCATGGAAATCAGATCCAGAATACTCTCAAAACGCGTTCAAAACGCATTCAAACCGCTCAAAACCCATCGGGTCAACCATCGCTGACTGAAAAAAATGCCACGGGCGCCAAAAAATGGTTTAAAACTCCACCGCTTCATTTCCCGCCCATCGGCATGACTATCGCTATCGGCGTGTCAAAAAACATGTTGGCCGATATTCACTTCATCTGCATGATATTCTTGGAAATATGATGCTCTCCCTTCCGAAGGTCCAGATGACGTCATCAGGATGTTTCGCTTCTGCATATTGGGGAAAAGAACAACATCATCATCATCATCATGTTGAAGGAGAATAGGAGGATATGGAATATGATCCTGCTGCTGAGGAAAGGAAAATGATGGTGACGTCATCGTCATATTCGGGCTTCATTAAAATGCAAAAGATGACATCATCATCATGTTCAGTTAAGATCAGGGGATAATTATGATATTGGGTCACCTAAGGAGCATGATCAGGATGATGAATGTAATATGACCCCTTTGCGGCCAAGGCAACCCTCTCGAAAGATCAGGATGATGATGATCATCAGGATATTTGGGGCTTTTGTCGAACTTAGAATAAGACGTCATCATCATATTCGCGAACCGGATCGTGTTTTGGAAGATATCCTGCCGAAGGGAAATGTGATGATGATGATCATCAGGATATTAGCTTCTTCGTTTATCAGATCGGGATGACGTCATCATGATATTTGGGGCCTTTGTTAACTTAGAATATGACGTCATCAGGATGTTTCGCTAACCGGATCATGCTTTGGAAAATATCCTGCCGAAGGGAAAGTGATGATGATGATCATCAGGATATTTGCAAAAGGTCGTTCTTTCTCGGCAGGAGGACTTTACGAAATATCGGGTAGACAAACAAGATCATGATGATCTTGACAATATGACAGGATAAAAATATGATGATCCTCCTCATCGAATATCATGATGACGTCATCATCATATTTCGTCTTCGGAGCATGAGGATGAGTTGAGGTCATCATCAGGTTAGCGCTAGGGTGATATTTAAAATATGATCATGCTATTGAGGAATGGAATATCACCTTCTTCTTAAAAGATAGGGTGATCATCATGATATTGCACAAAGGAGATCAGGAGGATATGAAGACGTCATCATCATCTTAGCGAATTTCAGCAAATATCAGGATGATGACCCTCCGATAGGATTTTAACATGCGCATGCAAATATGCCGATGGTGGATTTTCTAAGTCAGGGTGATATTTAATATCAGCATGATGCTCGCGATACAAAATACCGCTTGACGGGGAAAACTTACTATGACTTAAAGTTGACGTCCAGATATTTGAACCTCAGGATATTATCGGGGGGAGCATTTCAAATATGATGATGATGTTCTTCATACAGCAAAACTGAGTTTTTTAAAATATGACCCTCCTAAAATCATGATGCTCACGATGCGCATAAGGCCATTTGACGGGTAAAGGGCACTACCACCTAAGATTGACATCCGGATATTGCGACTGCATGATTTTTATCGGGTGATAGACCAAGATCATGATGACCTTGATAACATGACAAAAAAATGATGATCACTTGCGATTATCAGGTTTGACCAAAACTTTGACTGTGCATAACTCCCTCATATGGACGAATTTTCAAGTGAAGTAAAAGGCAAACCTGCATGGAATTTCAAGCTCTTTCTAAATATGAGGTCACAGAAACAAAATATGAATTTTGACAAACTGACCTCATGATGATGATGCACCTCATCCTGACCTTCATGATGATGATGCACCTGACCCATTTTTACCAAACCGCCAGAAAGTAGACAAACACAAGCAGAAGCAAAAAGCAAAACATCAGCAGGGGTCCCCATTTTGCTAAGGAGCATAATGGGGCGTGTTGTGAACATCACAACACAACTCAAAGGAGACTACTCAATACTAGTTGGGTTCAACAAATAATCACCTTATAAATCTAGATATTATCACTCTAAACACCCGTAAAAATGTTAAAAACAATCTCCTCCTTTATATACAAATAATGCAAATAAATGACATATATTCTAGTCTATAATACATGATCCCAAACATCATTTTTTATGGCAAAAGGAAACTGTGAGTTACTAGAAAATCTGAGTGTTGTAGATGCAACTGAATGCATGACAAAGTTGGTTATGGCCACTCTAGAAATCACAGATCACATAAAGGTCAATCTCACCTCATATAAATTGGACGTTCCCATTCCCTAGTCACCAAAGATGCCAATAGTCAAGGGTGATTTAATGCAAGAGTTAAAAAATAGTATAGCTAAGCATTCAACAAATTCATTTCTCTCATGGCTATCATATATGGCTAGTTGATCTCAGCTTCAATTTTTTTACAAATTGATTTAATCAGGTTCAAAAAATAGGTTCAAATAACTTCTATTCAAAGCAGCTTCCTAAATAGGAGAAACAAACATCAAGTCATTGCTTTGTAAAATCTTACCTTGAAATCAGATTCTTGATGCACTAATTATCATTGGCACTTCTCCATTCCTTCAAATCCAAGACTGTACATAGGAAAAACCTCTACACAGGTCGGCATTCTCTGGAATAATTGTTGTTACCTACTCAAAAGTTCACATAGAAGTAGACGACAACATTATGATCATGAGAACAAGAGGCCCATGCCTCTGATACCATTGTTAGGCACCTAGATTGTAAAAGGAGGGTAGAATGATAAATTGTATTGATTTGAAGTAAAAAATTACTTGTGTTTATATAGGCAGAAGTATAGTTTAACTATACATAACTATCTAAATAGGAAAATAATTGGAAAATAGATTACATAAAATACAAATGTTTAACCCTAAGGATTCACACGTTAACAATTTAAATATCAAAAATTAACTCCTTCAATACATTTGTATAGTAATAATTTGTGTAAGTATGGGAGAATAGAGAAGAGGTATTGCTACGTGGGATCTCCCAGTACCATTTGTGTTTCGCTTTGAATAATGGAATGGAGAAAATTATCAATGACTTAAATCAACTTTTTCATGTGCTGGTATGAGTTATCACTTAGGGTTGACAATATATGAAATCTATGTTACTACAATTGTGAGGTGAAGATCTCATTTCCTATTTTAATTGTAGAAATAGTGTAACTTCTATTTCCAACAGTCAATTCTAATCTTCCTTCATGGTTTTTAGTAAACAATGTTTCCCTAAAAAATAAATAGGTAAGGGCAATTTTAGTCATAGTTGGTTGACTTTTTTGCTTTTCCATTAAATTTTGGAAAGTTTAAATAAGTATATTTTATTTAAAAACGTATTATTTTAATAAATAATAAATTAAATTAAATATATTTATTATTTTATAATTATTTAAATAATATATTCAATATTTAAAATTTTAACAACTAAATTTTAAGTAAATAGAATTTATCTATTTTAAAATTAATGTAATTTTTTCATGTTTTTATTTTAATTCTATATGTGTGTGTTTTTAATATGTAATCTTTTCAATTTTGTTATATTATATCATTTCTTATTGCTTGTTTTCGATATAGATAAAAAATGGGATTTTGAAAGGGCTTGGACAATTTTACAAAGCAGCAAAAAGGCAAACTAAACAAGTACCATGAGATATGGGACAAACAACACAAAAATTGTAGCCCTCTTTGATACAACAAAGTAGAACAATGAGACCTAGACAAATCAAGATCCTAATCTAGCAAATCTTACTCCCCTAACTTGAGGGTGTGAAACAAAGACTGATTTAGGGAGTCATTTATTTCTTCTCTAAACAACTATCCAAGAAAACCCTGAGTCCAAATCCTTAGAATGATAGAAAAAGAGGGATTTCTCAACCGATGCCTCAACCATAGATAGCTCACAAGAAGAGGGGGGTGGACCCAATCCAGAAGCTAGAAGAACCTATTACAAATATGTGCATACGATGTGTTTTCATTGATGTCAACATATCTCTTTGTCAGAGACAGTGAAGACAGTTCAGTTCAACAAAGTAGATTTCTCTGCATTTCTAGTGAGACAAAGATCAGAGTCTGTAGACCAAAGGGTTTTGTAGAAGATTGTCTGAAGTTGCTCCAGTTAAGATTTGAGAGGTCCACATGGAGGATTGGTGAAGTTATGGTCATCTAAGTAGAATCAAGTTTTGCAGTCATTCAGAGGTAACAGAGTGACAAAAATTTGGTCTGGATTGCTCCGCATTGGAATATTATAGTCTGCGGTTCTAGAGGTATGTTTGGGATGTTGGTGTGTATCCTCAACTCAAGTGGTTCATGGTTTAGAGGTCTGCAAGCAATCTTTCTAGTGTGGCAGTCATGACAGTTAGTGTTGTTAAGTTCCCATATGAAGGTGAAAGTGATTCTGGTGATTTGAGGTGGTGCAGTTGTTCTTGTTGATTTAATTATGCTTGTGGTGGTTTATGGATCACATTCCTTTTGTTTTGGTGGTTCGCATTGAGGATTAAGCTCATAGTTGAAGATTTCTCCTTAGGTGTTGTTGTTCTTTCCAGTCTTGGCCGACCTGATGCTTGGTGCATGTTGTAGATGATCTAAGAAGGGTTCTATGGAGCGTGGCATTTTGTTTGAGGAAGATTTGAGTCCTAGCTATGTTTGGCCAACAGTGTAATGGTTCACATGAAGCATTTTAAGTTTTGTGATTGTAATTGTTTGTAATGACTATCTTGGAGAATGTTCTAGATAGATGATTGTAAGGCTGACTTTGATGTTCATTCCAAAGTCAATGTCATGTATAAATAAGTGTTGTGAAGTCAGGGAAATTGTTTAAGGAAAAATGAGTTAATCAAAATTGATTAGAAAACCCAAACATATACAGAATAATAAAGATAAAAGGAATAAAAATAAATAACAAATGATACCTTCACCTTTTACCTTTTGCTTTCTGTAGTTCACCTATCCTTCTTTGATCTTGATAATAAAAGCCCTCAGAAGCTTTTGCTTGCTTGCTTGTTTGAAGATGACAAAGAGTGAATGGCTGTGATACTTGTGTATTTGAAGATGAGCTTCAAATACAGAAATGGAGGATGTTATGAAGTGCTCAAATGGATGTGGGGGTGCCAAAGGCGTGCTTAGATTCCTACAGCGTAAGTTTGCTCAAATGATGGATCTAAAATGAAGAGAAGAAGGTTGTATTTATAGAAGAAGGTGAAGGAAGATCAATGGTGGAGGCTTGTTGAGGAACGTGCAATGAATGGAAGAAGGACATGTGTCATTCGAAAAGAAGCTTTGTTCAGTTAAAAGCTTTCTTGATGAGCATGAGTTTTCATTTTCTTTAAATTAGAATTTATTTTTCTAATTTAAGAGTAAAGTTGCTTTAAAGTTGTTTTAACTCAGCTTTTACTTTTGTATGACAAGAAGAATTTATTTTTAGAAGATATGAAAATTTTTTAGAAGATAAGAAAGCATAGTTAAATAAATAAATTTATTTAATTACTTGTGGATAATTTGGAAGAAAAGAAAGCAAATTAAATAAATAAATTTATTTAATTCATTTTTAGAAGATTTGGAAGATAAGAAAGCAAATTAAATAAATAAATTTATTTAATTTATTTTTAGAAGATTTAGAAAATAAGAAAGCAAATTAAATAAATAAATTTATTTAATTTATTTTTAGAAGATTTAAAAGATAAGAAAGCAAATTAAATAAATAAATTTATTTAATTTGCTTTTAGAAGATTTAGAAGATAAGAAAGCAAATTAAATAAATAAATTTATTTAATTTGTTTGCACATGATTTTGGAAGAATAAATAAAATATTTAAATATATTTTATTTTGTGGAGATTTAATTTAAATAAATTTGCATTTTATTTAAATTTAGAAGAATGGATGATTTAATTAAATAATTAAAATTATTTAATTGTTTTAGAAGAATAAGGTTAATGTAGATGAAATTAATTAAATAAACAAAATTTATTTAATTAAATGGGAGGAAGTGAATCAAATAAATAAATAAATTTATTTATTTATTGATAGAGGACTATGAAGATGAAATAAATATTTAAAATATTTATTTAAGTAGAGTCATGTCATTTTTAGGTGTATACATTTTGCCCCTCTTTGATGCAATGTGTTTTATCACATTGTTTCAAAGAATAAGATTGTCTAAAAATGATACATGGCCCAGTTTGCCCCTGGTACAAGTTTAATGACAGGATGCCCCTGCGGGAGATTGGATAGGGAGACCATAGAAAGGCATGAGATGGACAATCTCACGATGAAGAAGAGGAGAAATAGGAGAAGAAATGGTTGGATGCAGAAGAAAGATGGTGAATGGTATGTGATGCAAGATAAAATGATGACACACACAAGCAAGCAAGAAAGAATGCACAAATGATATAAGAACAGGCAAGGTATTGCCCCTGTCAAGTGGTAATCCAAAGATATAGATCGATGATGTCTGGTTTCAGGAATGAAACATGTCGTATAAGACTCCGGGTCTGGTTTCGACAATGCAATATCCTATCTAAGACATTTGATACGATAACAATATATGACAGTGTTGTCATGATGGGGAACGATATATCCCTAGAGCAACATGAAGGATAGTTATGACTAATTGATATGGTTTACAACAAGATTAGGATCAAGACCACTGCTTGTGATTGGATCATTTGACAAGATTGACTTGACTTGATTGGTATGGATTAAGGATAGACTTGCATTTGGATCACTGCCTAGGTTGACAGCTAGAACTATTGACAAGAGATATGAAGACAGATAGAAATTTGATCGATAGAAGAAATTCAATAGAAGAAATCAAAAGCTTTTGTAAACATTGATTCGCTGCATTTTGGATCTCTATTGGATGGGATATGGAGTGCAATTGGATGTGCTATCGATATGGATATGGATATGAACTGCAATTGGATACAGTATGGATATGGATATGGATATTTGTCATCTTGATATAGCAAGTATTTTGGAGTGCTTATTTCATCATTGGGCTTTTAAAATGTTGTAAAAAAATATAAGCATCTAGGTATAATTAGACCGAGATGACCTGAGTATTGCTTACATGGATTTTGATATAGCAAGTTGATACAAGCATCTAGGCAAACTTGAATCCAGATGACCTGAGTATTTCTTGCATTTCAACAGACAAGGATTGTCCCTTTTCATGTTTAGACCTCGGACTCCTCGATGATCTTTTGCTGATCATGTCGTTAGATGGAAGTTGTCACATTACTAAAGTTTAATCCACAAGCAGCAGACAAAGAAAAAGATTATGCCCCCATCATAGCATCTCTAGCTTTTGGCATCCTTGAGTAGCATAGGAAGACATAATGACAGAAATCCAAGACTTTGTTAAGTTAACATGTTCACAAAAGCATTCTTGCATTAGATGTGGCTTTTTGCCATAATTGATATAGAATTGGTTGAAGTGTTGCAGTATGGTGCTCTGCTTTGGACAGGTTGATGTTTTTGTGTCAAGATGCCGCTATTTTGGGAAGCTCTGTTGTGCTTGTCTGGTGAAAGGTATCACAATCCTTTATTGGCATCCTCTTAGAAAGTGTAGCATTCAAGAATCCAAATCCGTAACTAGGTCAAGGAGTTGCCCCCAGTTTAGATGAGGATCAACTTATTATGAGTGACACGACAGACAGACATGGAGAAACGGACCCTAAGGGACTGACCTAGTGCCTCGGGGGCTCATTGCTAAATGACCTTGCCTACGTGACGATGCAGAGGCAATGTAGTTTGGGGTAAACCTTGATGGACCTAAGACCTAGGTGATGGTGGAGATGTAGAAATGGTATGGACCCAGACAAACAAAAGGATGAGACATGGAGTGGATGGGACAGTGGTGCCTCGGGGGTGCATTCGAGAAGGGCCTTGCCTATGTGATAGCTCAGAGGTGACGTAGTTTGACAATGGTGCAAAGGACTAGTTCAAGATGAACGATATGATAGACACAAGAGATATGAAATCGAAATGGAAGCAGGGAGTCGTTTGTCGTAGGATAGCGCCTGTTTACCAGGTTTTCACCACTTGCTTTTATTTGCATGGAAGCCAAGAGTACACATGATGCCTGTTTGCAAGGTTTTCACCATGGTACCTATCCTAGGTGCCTGTTTGCTAGGTTTTCACCATTGGACGATTTGTTTGTTTGTTTGTTTGTTTTTTTGGAACACTTTTTCAATTTTTTTGTATTTTTCAGGACTCCCTGACATTGGGGTTTTCAGGTGTAGAACTTGCGAAGGTGCATGCTGTTGATAGGATCATCAAACAGTTCACCTTCAGATATGGCCAGTTGATATGCCCCCGATCCATAAGTTGCAATGACGACATAGGGACCTAACCAGTTTGGTTCAAATTTTCCTTTCTTTTCATGATCTTGTTGATTTCTTGGATTTTCTCTTAGGACTAGATCACCAACCTGGAAGACCCGGGGCTTCACCTTGTGATTGTAACTTTTGGACATGTGTTGCTAATATGCTTTCAGGTGGTTAAAGGCCTGTTGCCTTCATTCTTCAAGCAGCTCTAGTTCTTGGAGTCTGGTTACTCTGTACTCTTCGTCAGTTATGAGACCTTTTAGTGAAACTCTCAAGGATGGGATCTCGACTTCAATGGGCAAGATTGCTTCAGATCCATAAACTAGGGAGTATGGTGTTGCACTTGTAGGTGTGTGGATGCTTGTGCGGTAGCCCCACAATGCGGGATTCAGTTGGACATGCCAGTCGCAGCCAGCATCATTGATAGTCCTTTTTAGGATTTTTAGAATGGTTTTATTCAATGCCTCTGCTTGACCATTACCTTGAGGGTAGTATGGGGTTGAAAAGCGGTGCTAGATATGGAATTTGTCACACAGTTCCCTGACATCTTGGTTTTTGAAGGGTCGTCCATTATCAGTGATGATGGACGAAGGGACACCATAACGATAAATGATATAGTTCAGGATGAAAGAGGCAATCTGTTTGCCTGTGATGTTGGTTAGGGGCATAGCTTCAATCCACTTCGTGAAGTACTCTGTGGTAGTGATAATGAATTTATGGCCGCTTAAGGAAGGAGGGTGGGTCTTGCCCACTAAGTCGAGTCCCCACTGACAGAAAGGCCAAGGAGTTGTTAATGGCTGCAGCTCCTGCGCTGGTGCATGTATCAACTTCTTGTGGATTTGACATTTCTTGCATTTCTTCACAAAATGAGAGGAATCTTGTTCCATCGTTGGCCAATAGTACCCCATGCGGATGAGTTTCTTGGCTACAATAGGACCGCTAGAGTGAGTCTCGCATATACCATCGTGAATTTTGCTTAGAGCAGTTTGATATTCGTCTCTATCTAGACACCTAAGGAGGGGACCATCGAGACCTCGGCGATATAGGGTGTTTGCGACAATGGCATACCGGGATGCCTATCGGATGAAGGTGCTTTTCTGGTTGCTGGAGAGGTCAGGTGGGAGGGTGTTCTCTTTTAGGTAGGCAAATATTTTGCTATAGAGTGGGGAATCAGTTCCTACGATGTGGCATATGATATGGGAATCTGGGGTGTCATAAGCAGGACAGGAGACTAGCTCTACTAAGAACTCATACCATGTTTGATTTCCTGGGATGTCGAGGAGAGATGCAATTGTGGCCATTGCGTCGGCAGCTTTATTCTGGATCCTTGGTATCTGTTTGAATCATATTTTGATGAAATATTCCTTGAAGTCATATACCATTCTTTTGTAAGGAATCAGTTTCTCATCCTTCGTTTGGTAGTCATCATTCACTTGATTGATAACCAGTTGTGAGTCACCATAGACTTGGAGTTCCTTGATGTTCCACTCAACTGCCAGTTTGATACCGATAACTAGAGCGTCATATTCCGCTACGTTGTTAGTGCAAGGGAACATTAACCTATATGACTTTGGAATAGTATTGCCATTAGGTGTTATCAATAAGATACCTGCCCCCGATCTGTGCTATGTGTATGAGCCATCGAAATACATTTTCCAGTTTGCTATGTTGACATGGAAGATAGATTCATCTAGAAATTTGAAGCTTAGGGGATTGTTATCCGTTAAAGGTGCATCTGCTAGTTGATCTGCAAGCACTTGTCCTTTTATTGCTTTTCTATCCACATATTTGATATCAAACTCACTAAGAAGCATGACCCATTTTGATAATCTACCTGTTAAGGCAGCCTTGTTAAGTAGGTATTTCAGTGGGTCAATCTTTGCCACGAGTTTGATAGAGTGTGATAGCATGTAATGTCTCCACTTTTGTGAGGCGAAGACAACAGCTAGGCATGCTCTTTTAATAGGTGTATATTGTAGTTCGTATCTGATGAGTGTTCGACTAATGTAGTAGATAGCCTGTTCTTTTCCATCATAGTTCTACTATGCAAGTAAAGCTCCTAGAGCTGTTTGTGTAGCTGAGATGTACAATAATAGAGGCTTGCCCTGCATAGGTTGCATCAATACCGGTGGTTTCATAAGATATTCTTTTAGTTGCTGAAATGCCTGTTCACATGACTCATTCCATTTGAAGGGTACATATTTGTGTAGCAGATGAGAGAATGGGTGGAACTTGTCTGCTAGTTGGAAAATGAACCGTCTAATAGACTATAGTTTGCCTTGTAGGGATCTCAATTGAGTCAGATTTTTGGGAGGTGGCATTTCCATGATTTCTTTCACCTTAGTAGGATCCACTTTGATACCGTCTGTAGATACTATATATCCCAGTAATTTGCCTGAAGTAACTCTGAATACACACTTCTTTGGGTTAAGTCGCACATTGAATTATTCCAGTCTGTTAAAGATCTTGTCTAGTACTGCTAGATGCCCTTCTCTTGTGAGAGACTTTGCTAGAATGTCATCGACGTAGTCTTCCATTATAGTATGCATCATATCGTGGAAGATTGTTGTCATGGCTCTCTGATATGTTGCCCCAGCATTTTTTAGACCAAACGGCATGACGCAGCAATAGTAGGTGCCCCAAGGACATGTAAATGTAGTTTTGTGCCGGTCTTCTGGTGTGATCTTAATCTGGTTGTAGCCTGAGAAACCATCCATGAGTGATAGAATAGTGTGTCCTGCCATAAGATCAACAATCATGTCTATGTTGGGCAGAGGGAAGTCATCTTTGGGATAGGCCTTGTTCAATTCTCTAAAATCATTGCAAATTCTGACCCTGCCATCTGGTTTAGCCACCGGTACTATATTCAAGACCCATTCAGGGTAGTCTATAGGCCTGATAAATCTAACTCTAACAGCTTTTTTAGTTCCTCTTTTACCATGAGGGCCACATGCGGGTGCATTTTTCTGAGCTTTTGTTTGACTAGTTTGGCCCCTAGAGCTAGAGATAAATGATGCATGATAAGATTTGGATCTAGCCCTAGCATGTCAGCGTATGTCCATGCGAAGTTGATCTTTTTTCTTTTGAAGAAATATGTGAATGCTAGTTTTTCATGTTCTGTTAGAGCCTTTGCCATGTGGACCATTCTAGGATTATCACCTGTGTTGACATTGATTGCCTTTGCCGGTTCTATCAAGATCGATGATCTCTCCTAGTGTGTGAGATTTAGGAGAGGGTCGAGCCTTCCATCCTTCAGCGCCTCAGAGAGGTTTTCACCATTGGATACATCTTTATTTTTACTGTTTTGATGATCTAACACTGCAGTGGAGCGGTTTTCACCATTCGATCGTCCTTTATTTTGATGTTTTTATGACTGAAAGGCTTGGCTTTCTATCCAAAATAATCCTTCTTGTTGAGTTCAATAGCGTAGCCAGCTTTGTGGTCTCCTATAGGTAGATGATCTCTAAGCTTAAGAAAATCTATGATGGCATCATCATTTTCAAAGGAATCAAGCTCAGGGGTGGTGCCTTCTAGGTCCCAGTCTATAAGTTCAGGGTGTACCAAAGGCAAGGAATCATTGGGTTGGTTTGGCTCAACGATGTTGATGGTAAGGAAAAAATTGTTGAGGGAATGGACAAAGTCTGCTATGGTACTCACTAGTAGGGGATCTGTCGAGGGAGGTATCACTCTTTCCTTGCAATTGTCATTGTGCAGAATGGACTCTAGCAGTCTATCTCTTGGACCTTGTTTCTCATTCGCAGGGGTTGGGTCATACTCGTGGACAACATCAATATCCTTTTCATCACAAGACAGCTCAGAGAGGCTATCCCACTTGTATTCATTAGAATCTGTTTCACTCCCCAGTTGCATTCTCTGAATTTGTTCAACCAAATTGCTAGTGGATGCTTCTGGTTGTTTGTCCTTATTTTTTTTGGTCCTATTGTTTCTTGGTGCTCCAGTGTAGCCTAGCCCTGTAGTGTCTCAGGCTGTTAAGGTATGAGGTTGGATGGGTTCAGTGATACCATCCCTTCTTGAACCAAGTGGACCATGTCCTTCATACCTGATTCTTTGTAGCATCTGAAAGCCTTGACCATACTGTTCTGTGTGTATAGTGGGATGGTCATGTTGTGCCAAGGAACTAGCTTCATCTTTGTATAGACACTGTAGGACATCTTTTTCATCACTTTCGTCTTCTAGGCTTCCCCATCTTACAAAGGGTCCTTTGGTAGGCTTCTCTACTTCAGGTGTTTTTAAGATAGGCCTCCCATAGGAACTAGGAGATAGAGGCAGTTGTGCCAAACAGAGGGACTGAGATACCGTGTCTTCACCCAAGCCTTTATCTTTCAGTTGGAGTTTAGGTTGAGGTCCTCTAGAAGAGGAAGTGAGTGTAGCTGAATCAATATGAGATGCCGAGGATGTAGAAGCACGATTGTTGGGGATTACAACTTCTGGTTTGGGCTGAATTGAGTTGTAGTATTGATAGGGGTTAGGATCACCTTGGATGGTGATTTCTTGTCCTTCATGCGGGAACCTGATACATTGATGGTATGTAGAAGGTACTTCTTTCAAGGCCTGTATCCATGGTCGCCCAAGGAGAATGTCGTAAGCTAGTTCCATGTCAAGGACTTGACAAGCTACATCTTTCACTAAAAGGCCAACTCTCATTGGTAGTGTAACAATTCCTTTGGACGTCCTTTCTTCCTCATCATAGGCTTTTATGGTGATTTTTCTTTTTGGATCTATAGCCTTCTTTGAAAACCCCAATGTAAGGATTAACTTCAGTGTGCAAATATTCAAACTAGCCCCTCCATCTATTAGGACTCTTTTGATCTTGTGCTTGTGTATGAAAGCTTCAATATGAAGGGAGGCATTATGGGGTTGAGTGAGAGACATATCATCCTTCTCAGTGAATGATAGGGAGCGCGGTTAGGTGATGTGACCAACCATAGTTTGGAATTGTTCTTCAGCTAGGTTCGTGGGACGGAGGCTTTTGCTAAGACTTTGTCAAGTATAGACCTATGAGAAGGAGACAAACGTAGAAGTTCCAACATGGAGATGTGTGCAGGTGTTTTGTGGAGTTGATCCATGATACTGTATTGACCGGACAGGGGAGCGGAAGCTCCTCTAAGGGTGACCTTGTTACTATGGGTAGTAACATTACAATCCGGATCCTTGTTGATAGTGATCACATTGATGTGTGAATCACCCTCTAAGATATGATTAACAACATAGTCAAAGCTGACATTTGTGTAGTTTGTGTTGTTAGAGCCACTGTTGGAAGGTCCTTCCTGCTCATAGTTAGGAAGAGGATCCTTGAATGCCTGATGATCGCTGTTGGAGGTATGTCTACGAGGTTGTCCGTTGACAGATATTTTGTTTTTCTCTATCAAGTCTTGGATTATATGCTTTAGTGCAATACAATCATTTGTCTTGTGCCCCTTGTTTCGGTGATATTCACAAAAATCATTGTCGTTCCACCAACGGGGTTTGACCATTTGTTCATACTCTCGTGCTGAGGGAAGCGTTATGAGATTGTTGGTGATTAGCTTCTGTAGGGCAGTTTCTAGTGGCTCATCCAAAGGTGTGAACGTTCTCCGAGGTTGGTAGTTGGTAAACCTAGATTTGGTATTCTGTGGTTTGTCTTGCGGGGGGTTATTTTGAGGTGTTGATAGATTGAAAATTGGTTGCTTAGATGCCACATTTTTGGCATCGACTACCCCGTCGTTAACAACATTCTTGTTTTTTTGTCCAGAATCTAGGTTTGTCATTATTGGTGTTGGTATTGGGAGAGTCTTTATGGAGTTTGATTTGACCTTTTGTGATTAGGGCTTTTTCTATGATGAGGCCGATCTCAATGACCTTAAAAAAAAGATGTAGGACATTGGATTTGGATTTGGTAACTTAGGTCTGTTTGTAGATTGTGTACAAACATTTCTAGCATCTATTTTTTTGGTATTTGGTGTGGGTACTTGCTTGCCAGTTGTCTCCATCTCTGTAAGAAGGTAATGAAAGATTCTCCTCCTTTTTGTTTGGTGTTACAGAGATCCAATATTGAGATGTCATGCTCAATATTGTATGAGAAGTGGGTGACAAATTGGTTGACAAGCTCATTGAATGTTTTAATACCAGGTGGCAGTCTAGAGAACCAATCCATGGCTTGTCCTCCCAAGCTCCGTGGAAATAGTCGCATAAGGTAAGTGTCGTTATGTGCAACCTCTAGACAAGCAGCATTGAACTCTTTCATATGATCTCTTGGATTGCCCTTCCCTCAATATTTATCGAATTTAGGCACCTCAAATCTTGAGGGGAAGGGAATCATGATTAAGGACCTATCAAAAGGATATGGTGAAACATCTTCTAGGGTGTAGTTTTTAGTCGATGTTCCCGTTTTCATGTCTGACATTTGTTGTTGGAGAGCTTCAACTTTTTGGTTCATTAGGCTTAGGGCATCCGAGGAGTCAATAGTTGTTTTGCTCTTATCTGTGGGTACTTCATCATGTCTACTTCCTTCAGGGATTCTCTCTTTGTCAGTTTCTTTGAGAGCCTCCACGTCATAATCCTTAGGGAATTTGGCTCCTAGACTTGCTAGATGTAAACTGTACTTTGATGGGTCTTGGGCAAGCACCCCTTCTAATAGGCGTAGAAATTTTGGGTCATGCTACGTGTGGAGGATCTCATCTATGGAAGGTTCTTCATTATTTTTGTGACTGTCAAAAATACTTTTCTCTGCCATTTCTAACTGCTTTTGTTTTTGTAATCTTGTCAAGACCATGCAAGGTAGTAAAGAGATGGGATGAGGTGAGTTTGGAAGATTTTGAACAAGGTGCTAGGACAAAACAAGGTTTTAGCAAGGTTCTTTTTAGATCTAGGTGGTATCAAACAAAGTGGGATATATAAAAGTGATAGTTAAAAGCTAGGATGTTAGGAATCCGTTACTTGATGTTGACTAGCATTTGCACAACCCCCTAGTGGAGTTCCAAAAGGATAAGTAACCCTTGATATGGGAGCCTCACTAGGTTTTTGCTTGAGATTTGATTTTGATCAAGAATAATTTAGCTATAACCTTGTTGGAAGAAAACATTCAAAAATCCTGAAAATGATACAAAAGTTTCCAAAATTCAAAGAAAAACTCGGTGTTTTTGAGGATGTTGACGTTTAATTATGGCAAAAACATAGCAAACACATAGAAGTTTTCCTTGATTTTTATCCTTTTATATATTTTTTTGTGTTTTTGGACTATTATGACTCAAAAGAAGTACAACCTAGGCTGGATGAGACAATATCCATTGAATCCTCTAGCTGTGCCACTCAAAGTGTGTAGCTCCAGGATCTGGTAGCACCGGCTCCCCTCCACAACACTCACTTCTCACGCATACCGGATCTGGGTTTCCTTAGGCTCATACCCCCACCGAACCTTAGGATTGTCCCTGCTACCTCTACTAAGAGTCACTTGAATCGAGGCCACTTCAAGGTCTCCACCCTTCGCATCAACGAATAGGGGTTTTTGGCTTGCTACACAATTAGTTCTTAGTTAGGGCAACCGTTCGAGTGGTTACATGTGCGGTGGTGCTACTCTCCATTATAGAGTTTCCCAGCCTCAAAGGGTTACACCTATGAGGGTTTTGGGGGAGGTTTGCCGTCGATGTAACACAGCAGCACTCGTTGCTTGAGGTTTTCACCCCAAGCACAATTTATTTTAAGTGGCTTGGTAGGGCTTGGCTTTAGCCTGTTACCACTTAGGGTCATTCCCGCTTGGATAGGTGTGCATCCAAGGGCAGGCCCCCCTAAAGGTTTGACAAAAAGAATGACAAGTCTGGCACTTTGATCACCCAGTTAAGGGGAGAGCATAAGCCTATTGTCATTCGCAAGGACAGAGTATAGTGGTTAATCCAACCTAGTTAAAATAGAAAAACTAAATAGGCTAAGCTAATTTGTGCACTCACATGATTGTTAACTTGAAAAGTGATTAATCATAGCATTGTTCATTTCCTGTTTTTTAACTTTGAAATTGATTAATCATAGCATTGTTCATTTCCTGTTTGTAAAAGAAAGCAGTGATTAAGCTAGAAAATGAATCAACAATGCAAGATAGTAGATTGGTCCAATTACTTCCTTCCTAGTTAGGGACTATGTGTAGTTTGTCATGAAATGCATTTGATTACTTCACTCCTAGTTAGGCTAGATGAACTAAGTAAAATATCTAGATGACCTAATACAGCCACTACTCTTGCAAAACAAATGTTAGTTCCAGCATGCAAAGATCAGAAAATGTAAAACAAAAATTAGAAGAGAGAAGCGCAACACTGCAGCTTGAATGCGCAGAAATAGGGAGTGTGCAACTTTTTGAATAGAAGCACAAATGCAGAGATCAAATGCGCAAAAATACAGGACACCGGCGTAAAAACAACATATGTGCAAAAAGATGAGGTGGATGTGCAAGAAGACAAGATAAATGTGCAAGTTTAACAAAAATGCAATCTCTCGAAGTATATGCGCAAATTCATGAGGCATATGTGCAACTTTTAGCAGAAGCGTAATATGGTGGATTATATGCGCAACTCGGGACTCAGATACCGCTATCAAATTGTATGCGCAACTTCGGAGGTCGTATGCACAGCTGTGGAGATTGAATGCATCAATTGGTCAGATGTGCAAAATCAGAAGGTGAATTCACAAATCGTGAGGTCAGATGTGCCAGTTCATCAGATGCAGCATTTTGGAAGGCAGATGCATTATTTCAGAGTTTGTATGCGGAAGACTTGCTCTGTCAAAAACCTGTTCGTCACCTGTACGGACCTATCTTCAAGAAAACTCAGATTTTTTTGATTAGTAGAGGGGCAAGGGCCCCACGGTGGGTGCCAAAATGTTTAAGGAAAAATGAGTTAATCAAAATAGATTAGAAAACCCAAACATCTATAGAGTAATAAAGATAAAAGGAATAAAAACAAATAACAAATGATACCTTCACCTTTTACCTTTTGCTTTCTGTAGTTCGCCTATCCTTCTTTGATCTTGATAATAAAAGCCCTCAGAAGCTTTTGCTTGCTTGCTTGTTTGAAGATGACAAAGAGTGAATGGTTGTGATACTTGTGTATTTGAAGATGAGCTTCAAATACAAAAATGGAGGATGCTATGAAGTGCTCAAATGGATGTGGGGGTGCCAAAGGCGCGCTTAGATTCCTGCAGCATAAGTTTGCTCAAACGATGGATCTAAAATGAAGAGAAGAAGGTTGTATTTATAGAAGAAGGTGAAGGAAGATTAGTGGTGGAGGCTTGTTGAGGAACGTGCAACGAATGGAAGAAGGACATGTGTCATTCAAAAAGAAGCTTTGTTGAGTTAAAAGCTTTCTTGATGAGCATGAGTTTTCATTTTCTTTAAATTAGAATTTATTTTTCTAATTTAAGAGCAAAGTTGTTTTAAAGTTGCTTTTACTTTTGTATGACAAGAAGAATTTATTTTTAGAAGATATGAAAATTTTTTAGAAGATAAGAAAGCATAATTAAATAAATAAATTTATTTAATTACTTGTGGATAATTTGGAAGAAAAGAAAGCAAATTAAATAAATAAATTTATTTAATTTATTTTTTAGAAGATTTAGAAGATAAGAAAGCAAATTAAATAAATAAATTTATTTAATTTATTTTTAGAAGATTTAGAAGATAAGAAAGCAAATTAAATAAATAAATTTATTTAATTTGTTTGCACATGATTTTGGAAGAATAAATAAAATATTTAAATATATTTTATTTTGTGGAGATTTAATTTAAATAAATTTGCATTTTATTTAAATTTAGAAGAATGGATGATTTAATTAAATAATTAAAATTATTTAATTATTTTAGAAGAATAAGGTTAATGTAGATGAAATTAATTAAATAAACAAAATTTATTTAATTAAATGGGAGGAAGTGAATCAAATAAATAAATAAATTTATTTATTTATTGATAGAGGATTATGAAGATGAAATAAATATTTAAAATATTTATTTAAGTAGAGTCATGTCATTTTTAGGTGTATACATTTTGCCCCTCTTTGATGCAATCTGTTTTATCACATTGTTTCAAAGAATAAGATTGTCTAAATGATACATGGCCCAGTTTGCCCCTGGTACAAGTTTAACGACAGGATGCCCCCTCGGGAGGTTGGACGGGGAGACCATAGAAAGGTGTGAGACGGACAATCTCACGATGAAGAAGAGGAGAAATGGGAGAAGAAATGGTTGGATGCAGAAGAAAGATGGTGAATGATATGTGATGCAAGATAAAATGATGACACACACAAGCAAGCAAGCAAGAATGCACAAATGATATAAGAACAGGCAAGGTATTGCCCCTATCAAGCGGTAAACCAAAGATATAGATCGATGATGTCTTGTTTCAGGAATGAAACATGTCGTATAAGACTCTGGGTCTGGTTTCGACAATGCAACATCCTGTCTAAGACATTTGATATGATAACAATATATGACAGTGTTGTCATGGCAGGGAACGATATATCCCTAGAGCAACATGAAGGATAGTTATGACTGATTGATATGGTTTACAACAAGATTAGGATCAAGACCACTCATTGTGATTGGATCATTTGACAAGATTGACTTGACTCGATTGGTATGGATTAAGGATAGACTTGCATTTGGATCACTGCCTAGGTTGACAGCTAGAACTATTGACAAGAGATATGAAGATAGATAGAAATTTGATTGATAGAAGAAATTTGATAGAAGAAATCACAAGCTTTTGTAAACATTGATTCGCTGCATTTTAGATCTTTATTGGATGGGATATGGAGTGCAATTGGATGTGCTATGGATATGGATATGGATATGAACTGCACTTGGATACGGTATGGATATGGATATGGATATTTGTCATCTTGATATAGCAAGTATTTTGGAGTGCTTATTTCATCATTGGGCTTTTAAAATGTTGTAAGAAAATACAAGCATCTAGGTATAATTAGACCGAGATGACCTGAGTATTGCTTACATGGATTTTGATATAGCAAGTTGATACAAGCATCTAGGCAAACTTGAATCCAGATGACCTGAGTATTTCTTGCGTTTCAACAGACAAGGATTGTCCCTTTTCATGTTTAGACCTCAGAGTCCTCGATGATCTTTTGCTGATCATGTCGTTAGATATAAGTCATCACATTACTAAAGTTTAATCCACAAACAGCAGACAAAGAAAAAGATTATGCCCCCATCATAGCATCTCTAGCTTTTGGCATCCTTGAGTAGCATAGGAAGACATAATGACAGAAATCCAAGACTTTGTTAAGTTAACATGTTCACAAAAGCATTCTTGCATTAGGTGTGCCTTTTTGCCATAATTGATATAGAATTGGTTGAAGTGTTGCGGTATGGTGCTCTCCTTTGGATAGGTTGATGTTTTTATGTCAAGATGCCGCTATTTTGGGAAGCTCTGTTGTGCTTGTCTGGTGAAAGGTATCACAATCCTTTATTGGCATCCTCTTAGAAAGTGTAGCATTCAAGAATCCAAATCTGTAACTAGGTCAAGGAGTTGCCCCCAGTTTAGATGAGGATCGAATTATTATGAGTGACATGATAGACAGACATGGAGAAACGGACCCTAAGGGACTGACCTAGTGCCTCGGGGGCTCATTGCTAAATGGCCTTGCCTATGTCACGATGCAGAGGCAATGTAGGTCAGGGTAAACCTTGATGGACCTAAGACCTAGGTGATGGTGGAGATGTAGAAATGGTATGGACCCAGACAGACAAAAGGATGAGACATGGAGTGGATGGGACAGTGGAGCCTCGGGGGCGCATTTGAGAATGGCCTTGCCTACGTGATAGCTCAGAGGCAACGTAGTTTGATAATGGTGCAAAGGACTAGTTCAAGATGAACGATACGATAGACACAAGAGATATGAAGTCGAAATGGAAGGAGGGAGTGGTTTGTCGTAGAATAGCACCTGTTTACTAGGTTTTCACCACTTGCTTTTATTTGCACGGAAGCCAAGAGTACGCATGACACCTGTTTGCCAGGTTTTCACCATGGTACCTATCCTAGGCACCTTTTTGCCAGGTTTTCACCATAGGACGATTTGTTTGTTTGGTTTTTCTTTTTTGATCACTTTTTCAATTTTTTTGTATTTTTCAGGACTCCCTGACTTGGAGTTTTTAGGTGTAGAACTTGCGAAGGTGCATGCTGTTGATAGGATCATCGAACAGTTCACCTTCAGATATGGCCAGTTGATATGCCCCCGATCCGTAAGCTGCAATGATGACATAGGGACCTAACCAGTTTGGTTCGAATTTTCCTTTCTTTTCACGATCTTATTGATTTCTTAGATTTTCTCTTAGGACTAGATCGCCAACCTGGAAGACTCGAGGCTTCACCTTGTGATTGTAACTTCTGGACATGTGTTGCTAATATGCTTTCAGGTGGTTAAAGGCCTGTTGCCTTCGTTCTTCAAGTAGCTCTAGTTCTTGGAGTCTGGTTACTCTGTACTCTTTGTTAGTTATGAGACCTTTTAGTGAAACTCTCAGGGATGGGATCTCGACTTCAATGGGCAAGATTGCTTCAGATCCATAAACTAGGGAGTATGGTGTTGCACCTGTAGGCATACAAATGCTTGTGTGGTAGGCCCATAATGCGGGATTCAGTTGGACATGTCAGTCGCGGCCAACATCATTGATAGTGTTTTTTAGGATTTTTAGAATGGTTTTATTCGATGCCTCCACTTCACCATTACCTTGAGGGTAGTATGGGGTTGAAAAGCGGTGCTGGATATGGAATTTGTCGCACAGTTCCCTAACATCTTAGTTTTTGAAGGGTCGTCCATTATCAGTGATGATGGACGAAGGGACACCATAACGACAAATGATATAGTTTAGGATGAAAGAGGCAATCTGTTTGCCTGTGATGTTGGCTAGGGGCACAGCTTCAATCCACTTTGTGAAGTACTTTGTGGCAGTGATAATGAATTTATGGCCACTTGAGGAAGGAGGGTGGATCTTGCCCACTAAGTCGAGTCCCCACTGATAGAAAGGCCAAGGAGTTGTTAATGGCTGCAGCTCCTGCATTGGTGCATGTATCAGATTCCCGTGGATTTGACATTTCTTGCATTTCTTCAAAAAATGAGAGGAATCTTGTTCCATTATTGCCCAGTAGTACCCCATGCGGATGAGTTTCTTGGCTAGAGTAGGACCACTAGAGTGAGTCCCGCATATACCATCATGAATTTTGCTTAGAGTAGTTTGATATTCCTCTCTATCTAGACACCTAAGGAGGGGACCATCGAGACCTCAGCGATATAGGGTGTTTGCGACAATGGCATACTAGGATGCCTGTCGGATGAAGGTGCTTTTCTAGTTGCTGGAGAGGTCGGGTGGGAGGGTGTTCTCTTTTAGGTAGGCAAATATTTTGCCATAGAGTGGGGAATCAGCTCCTACAATTTGGTATATGATATGGGAATCTGGGGTGTCATAAGCAGGATAGGAGACTGGCTCTACTAAGAACTCATACCGTGTTTGATTTCTTGGGATGTCGAGGAGATATGCGATTGTGGCCATTGCATCAGCAGCATTATTCTGGATCCTTGGTATCTGTTCGAATCATATTTTGATGAAATATTCCTTGAAGTCATCTACCATTCTTTTGTAAGGAATCAGTTTCTCATCCTTCGTTTGGTAGTCATCATTCACTTGATTGATAACTAGTTGTGAGTCACCATAGACTTGGAGTTCCTTGATGTTCCACGCAACTGCTAGTTTGATACCGATAACCAGAGAGTCATATTCTGCTACATTGTTAGTGCAAGGGAACATTAACCTATATGACTTTAGAATAGTATCGCCATTAGGTGTTATCAATAAGATACCTGCCCCCGATCTGTGCTATGTGTATGAGCCATCGAAATACATTTTCCAGTTTGCTATGTTGACATGGAAGATAGATTCATCTGGAAATTCGAAGCTTAGGGTATTGTTATCCATTAAAGGTGCATCTACTAGTTGATCTGCAAGCACTTGTCCTTTTATTGTTTTTCTATCCACATACTCGATATCGAACTCACTGAGAAGCATGACCCATTTTGATAATCTACCTATTAAGGCAGCCTTGTTAAGTAGGTATTTCAGTGGGTCAATCTTTTCCACGCGTTTGACAGAGTGTGATAGCATGTAATGTCTCAACTTTTGTGAGGTGAAGAGGACAGCTAGGCATGCTCTTTTAATAGGTGTATATTGTAGTTCGTATCTGATGAGTGTTCGACTAATGTAGTAGATAGCCTGTTCTTTTACATCATAGTTCTACTGTGCAAGTAAAGCTCCTAGAGCTGTTGGTGTAGCTAAGATGTACAATAATAGAGGCTTGCCCTGCATAGGTGGCATCAATACCGGTGGTTCCATAAGATATTCTTTTAGTTGCTGAAATGCCTGTTCACATGACTCGTTCCATTTGAAGGGTACATTTTTATGCAGCAGATGAGAGAATGGGTGGCACTTGTCTACTAGTTGGGAAATGAACTATCTAATAGACTGCAGTTTGCCTTGTAGGGATCCCAATTGAGTCAAATTTTTGGGAGGTGGCATTTCCATGATTGCTTTCACCTTAGTAGGATCCACTTTGATACCGTTTGCAGATACTATATATCCCAGTAATTTGCCTGATGTAACTCTGAATACACACTTCTTTCAGTTAAGTCGCACATTGAATTGCTCCAGTCTGTTAAAGATCTTGTCTAGTACTGCTAGATGCTGTTCTCTTGTGAGAGACTTTGCTAGATTGTCATCGATGTAGTCTTCCATTATAGTATGCATCATATCATGGAAGATTGTTGTCATGGCTCTCTGATATGTTGCCCCAGCATTTTTCAAACCAAACGGCATGATGCACCAATAGTAGGTGCCCCAAGGACATGTAAATGTGGTTTTGTGCTGGTCTTCTGGTGCGATCTTAATCTGGTTGTAGCCTGAGAAACCATCCATGAGTGATAGCATAGTGTGTCTTGCCGTAAGATCGACAATCATGTCTACGTTGGGTAGAGGGAAGTCATCTTTGGGATAGGCCTTGTTCAAGTCTCTGAAATCATTACAAATTCTGACCCTGCCATCTGGTTTAGCCACCAGTACTATATTCAAGACCCATTCAGGGTAGTCTATAGGCCTGATAAATCTAATGTCTAACAGCTTTTTTAGTTCCTCTTTTACCATGAGGGCCACATGCGGGTGCATTTTTCTGAGCTTTTGTTTGACTAGTTTGGCCCCTTGAGCTAGAGATAAATGATGCATGATAAGATTTGGATCTAGCCCTAGCATGTCAGCGTATGTCCATGCGAAGTTGATATGTTTTCTTTTGAAGAAATCTATGAATGCTGGTTTTTCATGTTCTGTTAGAGCCTTTGCCATGTGGACCATTTTGGGATTATCACCTGTGTTGACATTGATTGCCTCTGTCGGTTCTATCAAGATCGATGATCTCTCCTAGTGTGTGAGATTGGGGAGAGGGTCAAGCCTTCCATCCTTCGGCACCTCAGAGAGGTTTTCACCGTTGGATACGTCTTTATTTTTACTATTTTGATAATCTAACACTGCTGCGGAGTGGTTTTCACTATTAGATCATTCTTTTATTTTGATGTTTTTATGACTGAAAGGCTTGGCTCTCTCTCCAAAATAAGCCTTCTCGTTGAGTTCAATAGCGTAGCCAGCTCTGTGGTCTCCTGCAGGCAGATGATCTCTAAGCTCAAGAAAATCTATGATGGCATCGTCATTTTCAAAGGTATCAAGCTCAGGGGTGGTGCCTTCTAGGTCCCAGTCTATAAGTTCAAGGTGTACCAAAGGTAAGGAATCATTGGGTTGGTTTGGCTTAATGATGTTGATGGTAAGGATAGAATTATTGAGGGAATGGACAAAGTCTACGATGGTACTCACTAGTAGGGGATCTGTCGAGGGAGGTATCACTCTTTCCTTGCGATTGTCATTATGCGGAACGGACTCTAGCAGTCTATATCTTGGACCTTGTCTCTCATTCGCAGGGGTTGAGTCATACTCGTGGACAACATCAATATCCTTTTCGTCACAAGATAGCTCAGAGAGGCTATCCCACTCGTATTCATTAGAATCTATTTCACTCCCCAGTTGCATTCTCTGAATTTGTTCAACCAGATTGCTAGTGGATGCTTCTGGTTGTTTGTCCTTATTTTTGTTGGTCCTGTTGTTTCTTGGTGCTCCAGTGTAGCCTAGCCCTATAGTGTCTCAGGTTTTTAAGGTATGAGGTTGGATGGATTTAGTGATACCATCCCTTCTTGAACCAAGTGGACCATGTCCTTCATACCCTATTCTTTGTAGCATCTGAAAGCCTTGACCATACTGTTCTATTGGTATAGTGGGATGGTCATGTTGCGCTAAGGAACTAGCTTCATCTTTATATAGCCACTGTAGGACATCTTTTTCATCACTTTCATCTTCTAGGCTTCCCCATCTTACAAATGGTCCTTTGGTAGGCTTCTCTACTACGGGTGTTTTTAAGATAGGCCTCCCATAGGATCTAGGAGATAGAGGCAGTTGTGCCAAACAGAGGGACTGAGATACCGTGTATTCACCCAATCCTTTATCTTTTAGTTGGAGTTTAGGTTGAGGTCCTCTAGAAGAGGAAGTGAGTGTAGTTGAATCAATATGAGATGACGAGGATGCAGAAGCACGATTGTTGGGGATCACAACTTCTGGTTTGGGCTGAATTGAGTTGTAGTATTGATAGGGGTTAGGATCACCTTGGATGGTGATTTCTTGTCCTTTGCAGGAACTTGATACATTGATGGTATGCAGAAGGTACTACTTTCAAGGCGTGTATCCATGGTCGCCCAAGGAGAATGTTGTAAACTAGTTCCGTGTCAAGGACTTGACAAGCTACATCTTTCACTATAGGGCCAACTCTGATTGGTAGTGTAACAATTCCTTTGGATGTCCTTTCTTCCTCATCATAGGCTTTTATGGTGATTTTTCTTTTTGGATCTATAGCCTTCTCTGAAAACCCCAATGTAAGGATTAACTTTAGTGTGCAGATATTCAAACTAGCCCCTCCATCTATTAGGACTCTTTTGATCTTATGCTTGTGTATGAAAGCTTCAATATGAAGGGAGGCATTATGGGGTTGAGTGATAGACATATCATCCTTCTCAGTGAATGATAGGGAGTGTGGTGAGGTGATGTGACCGACCATAGTTTGGAATTGTTCTTCAGCTAGGTTCATGGGAACGGAGGCTTCTGCTAAGGCTTTGTCAAGTATAGACTTATGAGAAGGAGATAGACGTAGAAGTTCCAACATGGAGATGTGTGTAGGTGTTTTGTGGAGTTGATCCACAATACTGTATTGACCAGACAGGGGAGCAGAAGCTCCTCTAAGGGTGACCTTGTTACTACGGGTAGTAACGTTGGAATTTGGATCCTTGTTGATAGTGATCACTTGATGTGTGAATCACCCTCTGAGATATGTTTAACAACATAGGCAAAGCTGACATTTGTGTAGTTTGCATTGTTAGAGCCACTGTTGGAAGGTCCTTCCTGCTCGTAGTTAGGAAGAGGATCCTTGAATGCCCGATGATCGTTGTTGGAGGTATGTTCGTGAGATTGTCTGTTGAGAGATATTTTGTTTTTCTCTATTAAGTCTTGGATTATATGCTTCAGTACAATACAATCATTTGTCTTGTGCCCCTTGTTTTGGTGATATTCACAAAAATCATTGTCATTCCACCAACAAGGTTTGACCTTTGGTTCGTACTATCGTGCTGAGGGAAGCATTATGAGATTGTTGGTGATTAGCTTCTGTAGGGCAGTTTCTAGTGACTCATCCAAAGGTCTGAATGTTCTCTGAGGTCGGTAGTTGGTAAACCTAGATTTGGTATTTCGTGGTTTGTCTTGCGGGGGGTTATTTTGAGGTGCTGATAGATTAAAAATTGGTTGCTTAGATGCCACATTTTTGGCATTGACTACCCCGTCATTAACAACATTCTTGTTTTTTGTCCAGAATCTAGGTTTGTCATTGTTGGTGTTGGTATTGGGAGATTCTTTATGGAGTTTGATTTGACCTTTTGCGATTAGGGCTTTTTCTATGATGAGGCCCATCTCAATGACCTTAAAAAAAAGATGTAGGACATTGGATTTGGATTTGGTAACTTAGGTCTGTTTGCAGATTGTGTACAAACATTTCTAGCATCTATTTCTCTAGTATTTGGTGTGGGCACTTGCTTGCCAGTTGTCTCCATCTCTATAAGAAGGCAGCAAAAGATTCTCCTCCTTTCTGTTTGGTGTTACAGAGATCCAATATTGAGATGTCGTGCTCAATATTATAAGAGAAGTGGGTGACAAATTGGTTGACAAGTTCATTGAATTATTTAATACTAGGTGGCAGTCTAGAGAACCAATCCATGGCTTGTCCTCCCAAGCTCCGTGGAAATAGTCGCATAAGGTAAGTGTCGTTATGTGCAACATCTAGACAAGCAGCATTGAACTCTCTGATATGATCTCTTGGATCGCCCTTCCCTCGATATTTATCGAATTTAGGCACCTAAAATCTTGAGGGGAAGGGAATCATGATTAAGGACCTATCAAAAGGATATGGTGAAATATCCTCTAGGGTGTAGTTTTTAGTCGATGTTCCCATTTTCATGTCTGACATTTGTTGTTGGAGAGCTTTGACTTTTTGGTTCATTAGGCTTAGGGCATCCGAGGAGTCAATAGTTGTTTTGCTCTTATCCATGGGTACTTCATCATGTCTACTTCCTTCAGGGATTCTCTCTTTGTCAGTTTCTTTGAGAGCCTCCACGTCATAATCCTTAGTGAATTTAGCTCCTAGACTTGCTAGATGTAAAATGTACTTTGATGGGTCTTGGGCAAGCATCCCTTCTAATAGGCGTAGAAATTTTGGGTCATGCTGCGTGTGGAGGATCTTGTCTATGGAAGGTTCTTTGTTATTTTCGTGACCATCAAAAATACTTTTCTCTGCCATTTCTAACTACTTTTGTTTTTGTAATCTTGTCAAGACCATGCAAGGTACTAAAGAGATGGGATGGGGTGAGTTTGGAAGATTTTGAACAAGGTGCTAGGATGAAACAAGGTTTTAGCAAGGTTCTTCTTAGATCTAGGTGGTATCAAACAAAGTGGGATATATAAAAGCGATAGTTAAAAGCTAGGATGTTAGGAATCCGTTACTTGATGTTGACTAGCATTTGCACAACCACCTAGTGGAGTTCCAAAAGGATAAGTAACCCTTGATATGGGAGCCTCACTAGGTTTTCGCTTGAGATTTGATTTTGATCAAGAATGATTTGGCTATAACCTTGTTGTAAACTAGGAAGAAAGTGGTGAGATTTTGGATGGACAAGCAGCTATGGTGCGGATAAGAGAAATGGTTTGATTTTGCAAGGTCTTTAACCAGATTTTTGAAAACTAGAACAGGTTTGAACTAGTTTTTGAAAAGTATTGACAAATTTTGCTCTTTGGAAGATATGGTTTTTTGCTCTTTGGTTCAAATGCACAACAACAGAAGGCAAATGCGTAACAAGTCGATATGAATGCGCAATACTCGTGAAGTTTGTATGCACAAACATAGAGTTCAGATGCGCAATACTTTGCAAATGCACAACAAGTTGATTCAAATGTGCAAAGAGTCGGTATCGATGCGCAATTTTGGCTACTTTCTTGTTTTTTCTCTGAATTTTGGAAACTTTTGGATCATTTTTAGGATTTTTCAATGTTTTTGGTTTGAAAAACTTGGTGTTTTTGAGGATGTTGATGTTCAATTATGGCAAAAACACAGCAAAGACATAGAAGTTTTCCATGATTTTTATCTTTTTATATATTTTTTTGTGTTTTTGGACTATTATGACTCAAAACAAGTACAACCTATCCTGGATGAGACAATATCCATTGAATCCTCTAGCTGTACCACTCAAAGCGTGTAGCTCCAAGATCTGGTAGAACTGGCTCCCCTCCACGGCACTCACTTCTCACGCATACCAGATCCGGGTTTCCTCAGGCTCATACCTGCACCGAACCTTAGGATTGTCCCTACTACCTCTACTAAGAGTCACTTGAATCGAGGCCGCTTCAAGGGATCCGCCCTTCGCATCAACGAATAGGGGTTTTTGGCTTGCTACACAATTGGTTCTTAGTTAGGGCAACCGTTCGAGTGGTTACACGTGTGGCAGCGCTACTCTCTATTATGGAGTCTCCCAGCCTCAAAGGGTTATGCCTATGAGGGTTTTGGGGGAGGTTGGTCATTGGTGTAACACAGCAGCACTCGTTGCTTGAGGTTTTCACTCCAAGTACAATTTATTTTAAGTGGCTTGGCAGGGCTTGGCTTTAGCCTGTTACCACTCAGGGTCGTTCCCACTTGGACAGGCGTGCATCCAAGGGCAGGCCCCCCTAAAGGTTTGACAAAAAGAATGACAAGTCTAGAACTTTGATCACCCAATTAAGGGGAGAGCATAAGCCTATTGTCATTCGCAAGCACAAAGTACAGTGGTTAATCCAACCTAATTAAAATAGAAAAACTAAATGGGCTAAGCTAATTTGTGCACTCACACAATTGTTAACTTGAAAAGTGATTAATCATAGCATTGTTCATTTCCTGTTTGTTAACTTTGAAAGTGATTAATCATAACATTGTTCATTTCTTGTTTGTAAAAGAAAGCAGTGATTAAGCTAGAAAATGAATCAACAATGCAAGATAGTAGTTTGGTCCAATTACTTCCTTCCTAGTTAGGGACTATGTGTAGGTTGTCATGAAATGCATTTGATTACTTCACTCCTAGTTAGGCTAGATGAACTAAGCAAAATATCTACATGACCTAATCCAGCCACTACTCCTATAAAACAGACATTAGTTCCAGCATGCAAAGATCAGAAAACCTAAAACAGAAATTAGAAGAGAGAAGCGTAACACTGCAGCCTGTATGCACAGAAATAGGGAGTGTGTGACTTTTTGAATAGAAGCACAAATGCAGAGATCAAATGCACAAAAATATAGGACATCAGCGCAAAAACAACATATGCACAAAAAGACGAGGTGGATGCGCAAGAAGACAAGATAAATGTGCAAGTTTAACAAAAACGCAATCTCTCAAAGTATATGCACAAATTCACGAGGCGTATGCGCAACGTTTAGCAAAAGCACAATATGGCAGATTATATGCGCAACTTGGGACTCAGATACCGCCATCAAACTGTACGCGCAACTTCAGAGGTCGTATGCGCAGCTGTGGAGATCGAATGCGTTGATTGGTCAGATGCGTAAAATCAGAAGGTGAATGCGCAAATCGGGAGGTCATATGCGCCAGTTCATCAGATGCGGCATTTTGGAAGGCAGATGCATTATTTTAGAGTTTGTATGCGCAAGACTGGCTCTGTCAGAAACCTGTTCGTCACCTCTATGGACCTGTCTTCAAGAAAACTCAGATTTTTTTGATTAGTAGAGGGGCAATGGCCCCACAGTGGGCACCAAAATGTTTAAGGAAAAATGAGTTAATCAAAATAGATTAGAAAACCCAAACATCTACAAAATAATAAAGATAAAAGGAATAAAAACAAATAACAAATGATACCTTCACCTTTTACCTTTTGCTTTCTGTAGTTCGCCTATCCTTCTTTGATCTTGATAATAAAAGCCCTCAGAAGCTTTTGCTTGCTTGCTTATTTGAAGATGACAAAGAGTGAATGGATGTGATACTTGTGTATTTGAAGATGAGCTTCAAATACAGAAATGGAGGATGCTATGAAGTGCTCAAATGGATGTGAGGGTACCAAAGGTGCGCTTAGATTCCTGCAGCATAAGTTTGCTCAAACGATGGATCTAAAATGAAGAGAAGAAGGTTGTATTTATAGAAGAAGGTGAAGGAAAATCAATGGTTGAGAAGAAAAGAAGAGATCAATGGTGGAGGCTTGTTGAGGAACGTGCAACGAATGGAAGAAGGACATGTGTCATTCGAAAAGAAGCTTTGTTGAAATAAAAGCTTTCATGATGAGCATGAGTTTTCATTTTCTTTAAATTAGAATTTATTTTTCTAATTTAAGAGCAAAGTTGCTTTAAAGTTGCTTTAACTCAGCTTTTACTTTTGTATGACAAGAAGAATTTATTTTTAGAAGATATGAAAATTTTTTAGAAGATAAGAAAGCATAATTAAATAAATAAATTTATTTAATTACTTGTGGATAATTTGGAAGAAAAGAAAGTAAATTAAATAAATAAATTTATTTAATTCATTTTTAGAAGATTTGGAAGATAAGAAAGTAAATTAAATAAATAAATTTATTTAATTTATTTTTAGAAGATTTAGAAAATAAGAAAGCAAATTAAATAAATAAATAAATTTATTTTATTTTTAGAAGATTTAGAAGATAAGAAAGCAAATTAAATAAATTAATTTATTTAATTTATTTTTAGAAGATTTAGAAGATAAGAAAGCAAATTAAATAAATAAATTTATTTAATTTATTTTTAGGAGATTTACAAGATAAGAAAACAAATTAAATAAATAAATTTATTTAATTTGTTTGCACATGATTTTGGAAGAATAAATAAAATATTTAAATATATTTTATTTTGTGGAGATTTAATTTAAATAAATTTGCATTTTATTTAAATTTAGAAGAATGGATGATTTAATTAAATAATTAAAATTGTTTAATTATTTTAGAAGAATAAGGTTAATGTAGATGAAATTAATTAAATAAACAAAATTTATTTAATTAAATGGGAGGAAGTGAATCAAATAAATAAATAAATTTATTTATTTATTGATAGAGGACAATGAAGATGAAATAAATATTTAAAATATTTATTTAAGTAGAGTCATGTCATTTTTAGGTCTATACAGAAATGTGTGGATGTGAGTAAAGATGCAGATGTAGCGAGGAAGTGAGTGGGGGCAGAGCAGAGGTGTTGTGTGCTTCAGTGGAACTAAACCTTGGCATGGAAAAGATGTTGTTTCTTAGTTCAACCTTTCTGTGTTAATCATGTGAATGTATCTGTAGGCAGTGAGCCTCCTTTGAGCAGTGAGCTCTGGGCCGTACTCTTGAAGGCAAGTGCCTTCCCATTTTTCTATTCTTTTAATAGAGAATAAATCTTGTGGGTTAACCCCCACCATGGTTTTTCCCTTAACTGGGTTTCCACGTAAAAATCTTGGTGTTATGTGTGTTGATTATGTTTTTGTTCTTGTGTTGTTGATTCATGCTTTCATGGTTATATTATTAATTTATTTATAAGTGGTAAAGAAGATTAAATGCAGCAAAAGATAAAGATTTGTGACAACTGATTCACCCCCCCTCTTAGTTGTCTGCCCTAATTTCAACAATTGGTATCAGAGTTGGTTCCTCTAAAAGAAGCTTGACCTCTTAAGGAGATCTAGGATGTCTCCATACAAGAAGGACAGTCTAAGATTTGATGGAACAAATTACTCTCTTTGGAAGAGTCACATGGAGTGTCATTTACAATGCATGGGTGATCCTTATTGGTTGATAACTAAGGATAAGTATACTCCTCTGGAGAAAGGTCCTTCCACTCCAGATGAAATCAAAGAAGATAAAAACAACATTTGGGCTAAAGAAGCATTGTTGAGTGCCCTGACTGATACAGAAATGACAAATGTCTTGGAATTGAAGACTGATCATGGAATTTGGAAGAAGTTGGAAACTTTGTATGAAGGTGATGCATATGTCAAATGTGCTAAGCTACAAATCCTGAAGGGTAGATACGAAAGTTTAAGGATGAGTGAAGATGAAAACATCACTTCCTACATGTAGAAAGTGAAAGAACTTGTGTGCAGTATCAGATGTGCTGGTGGAAAACTGGAAGAATCAGAGATTGTTGGCAAAGTGCTTAGGTCCTTACCTACTTCATACAAACACAGAGTTGCTACTATTGAGGAGATTAGGACTGTGACACATGTTACAAGTGATCAGTTGGTTGGCAAGCTTTCAACATTTGAAATGAGTGAGTTTGGTGATTCTCTTCCTAAATCAGAATTTGCTTTTAAGGCCAGTATTTTTGGAGAGCAAAGATTTGATCCAGGTGAAATCTCTTCAAGAAGACTAACCAGATATGAGAAGGCAAGGAAGGAACTTGAAGAAGATGAATTGGAGCTTGAAGAACTTCAAGCCCTTATTGTCAAATGATTACCAAGAGGATTTGGTAAGTATGAAGGAAAGTTTCCTTTCAAATATTTTTCTTGCATTAAGATTGGTCATTTTACTTCAAGATGTTTGGAGAGGGTTTCAAAGACAAACCCTAATAGACCTAGGGTTCAGAAGAAATGCTACTATGTCCAAGAAGCTAATGATGGAGTCACAAATGAAGAATTTGATTTGGAAAGTACCTCTGGAAATGAATGGGTGTTCATTTCTATCAAAGAAGAAGATCCGGTGCCTACTAAATCTGCTAGCTGTGTGAATGTGGAAAGTACCTTGGCTACTTAGGTTGAAGAAAAGGATGAATGGGTGATTGACAACGGATGTTCTCATCATATGACAGGTGATAAAAGTAAGTTTGTAAGTATGGAAAGATATGAAGGTGAAATTGTGAAGTTCAGAGATAATTCATCTGGTAGAATCCGTGACAGAGGATCCATCTCTCTTGATGGTAAGCATAACACTAATGATGTTTTGTATGTAGAAGGGTTGAAGTATAATCTTCTCAATGTTGGATAGTTGGTTGACAAAGGGTATGATCTCTAATTCAAGGATGGAAAATGTAGAAGTTTGGAAAGCTCCAGAACTGAGATTGCATCTAGTACACAGACTAGAGGTAATATCTTTTATTTAAGTGGTGCTGGTAAGAGTTGTTTGATTGCTCATATTGATCAAAGTTGGTTATGGCATAGGAGAATGTGTCATGTAAACTTTGATAATATTGTCAAGATAAGTACTACTCAGGCTATGAGAGATCTTCCAAAGCTTGTGAAACCTACTAATAGCATGTGTAAGGATTGTCTATTGGGAAAATAGAATAGAGCTACATTCAAAAGTAAAGAATAATTTTCAAGTGGATTGTTGGAACTTGTGCACACTGATTTGTGTTGTCCTGCCAGAGTTAGGAGTTTTCAAGGAGACATACTTTATGTTACTGATTGATGATTACTCCCAGATGATGTGGGTCACTTTCGTGAGAGAGAAATCAGAGGCTTTTGATAGATTCAAGGTGTTCAAGGCTAGGGTGGAGAATGAGATTGGTGTGAAGATAAAGTGTCTAAGATCTGACAAAGGTGGAGAGTTTACCTCCGGTGAGTTTAATGTATTTTGTGAAAAGCATGGAATAAGAAGATAGTTATGTGCTCCTAGGATTCCTCAGTAGAATGGAATTGTGGAAAGGAAGAACCAGACTATTCAAGAGGCTGCTAGAACCATGATGATGGAAGAAAATGTTCCACATGTCTATTGGAGAGAGGCTATGAGTACTGCTGTCTACACTCTTAACCAGGTGTAGATCAAAGGTAATACTGGTAAAACACCTTATGAATTGTGGTTTGGTAATGTTCCTACTATGAAATATTTCAGAGTTTTTGGTAGTAAATGCTATAACAAAAGAGATGAAGATCTAGGCAAGTTTGATGCAAGATGTGATGAAGGAATGTTTCTGGGTTACTCTAACCAAAGCAAGGCATACCGATGCTTCAACAAGAGATTAAAAAGGATTGTTGAAAGTGCTAATGTCAAGGTTGATGAAAGTAAGGAGAGGCCTACCAAGTCTTGTGGATATGAATCAGATGATCAAAATGAAAGTCCAAATTAAGGAAATATTCACATTGCTTCAGAGAATCTAGTGACTCAAGAATCTAGTGCAAATGTTGAGGAATGCGTTCAAGATTCAGAAGTTCAAGAAAATTCCAAAACTCCCTAGTATGTAAGGTTGAATCATTTTGAAGATCAGATTATAGGAGATAGAAATAAAGGTGTTCAAACTAGAAGAAAAATTACTGAAGAACAAGAAGAGTATTGTTTGATTTCAAAGATTGAACCAAAATTAGTGAATGAAGCTTGTAATAATGAAAGTTGCATAAAAGAAATGGAAGAAGAATTAGTTCAAATTGAAAAGAATCATATGTTGGATCTTGTTCCTAGACCTAAAAACAAAAATCTAATTGGAACTAAATGGGTCTTCTAGAATAAATTGAATGAAGATGGTGAAGTTGTGAGAAATAAAGCAAGATTGGTGTGCAAAGGATATTCTCAAGTAGAGGGAATTGATTTCGAAGAAACTTTTTCTCTGGTGGAAAGAATCGAAGCAGTTAGATTATTTCTTGTCTTTGTTGCTTACAAAGATTTCAAAGTTTATCAGATGGATGTCAAGTCAGCATTCCTAAATGGAGAGTTGGAAGAAGTCTACATTGACCAACCAGAAGGATTCAAGTTGTTTGATCAAGGAGATATGGTCTACAGATTGAGGAAAGCATTGTATGGACTTAAACAACCCCCAAGAGCCTGGTATGCAAGATTATATAAGTATCTGCTAAAGTTAGGATTTAGGAAAGGCACGGCTGACAGTAATCTTTATTTCAAAATTGATCATGAACACATCTTGATTGTTGAGGTGTTTGTTGATGATATCATCTTTGGTGGAAATGAGAGCATGTGTAAAAAATTTGTTGATTAGATGCAAAGTGAATTTGAGATGTCCATGCTTGGTGAAAATAAATTTCTTCTTGGGTCTACAAATCATTCAGTCAGATAAGGGCATCTTCATATCTCAATCTAAGTATGTAAAAGAGTTGTTGAAAAAGTTTGGAATGGAGGATTCAAAACTAGTAAGTACTCCTATGATAACCGGATGCAAGTTGAGTAAAGATGATGATTCCCCTAAGGAAGATCAGAAAAGGTATAGATCAATGATTAGAGGACTGCTTTATCTGACTCATACCAATCCTAATATTATGAATACAATTAGCCTTGTTGCTAGATTTCAAGCTGATCCTAGAGAATCTCATGTAGTAGCAGTCAAAAGAATTTTTAAATATCTGAAGGGAACATCTGATTATGGCTTATGGTATCCTAAGGATGATGATTTCACTCCTCATGCATATACAGATGTTGATTGGATAGGAGATGTGGATGATAGGAAGAGTACTAGTGGTGGTGCATTTTTCTTGGGAAAGAGATTGGTTTCTTGGTTGAGCAAAAAGTAGGAGGCAATATCTATGTCTACTACAGAGGTAGAATATAAGCAGCAGCAAGTAATTGTACTTAAGTTTTGTTGATGAAGCAAATGTTGAAGGATATGAGAATTGTGTTTGAAGAGCCGGTTACAATCTTCTGTGATAATTCAAGTACAATAAACATCTCAAAGAATCTAGTGTTGCATTCAAAGACAAAGCACATATCCATCAAATTTCACTTTTTGAGAAAGAAGGTGAATGAGAAGGAAGTCAGATTGGAGTTTGTTTTTTCTAAGGATTAGATTGTAGATATCTTCACTAAGCCTCTACCTAAGGATACTTTTGAGTATCTTAGAGTGAAGCTAGGGGTTCTTACCCCTCCTATCCAAAACTAAGGTGCACTACTTTGCATCAGTCCGGTGGAACTCATAGTCATATCTTATGATCTAGATTGGTGTTAAGGGGATGCTACTCAGGGGGAGTAGTCAGTATGTTAAGTCTAAAGTTTAGTTTGATTTTTTCTAAGAAACAAAAAGGGTGAGAGATGATTGCAAATATGTGCCCTTTGCCATTGATGCCAAAGGGGGAGAGAAGTCATGTGAACAACTTGGAAGTAAGTAGTTGCTGGTAAAAGGGGGAGCAATGAAGAAAGTGGTTACAGGTGTGATAAAAGAAAGGGGGAGAAGTCCTTGTCTTGATGGTTGAACTAGTTTTTCACATCATATGTTGCCATCAATGACAAGAGGGGAGATTGTTACAAATATGTGCATATGATGTGTTGTCATTGATGTCAACATATCTCTTTGTCAGAGACAGTGAAGACAGTATAGTTCAGCAAAGTAGATTGCTCCGCTTTTCCAGTGAGATGAAGATCAGAGTTTGCAGACCAAAGCATTTTGTAGAGGATTGTCTGAAGTTGCTCTAGTTAATATTTGAGAGGTCCTCATGGAGGATTGGTGAATTTATGGCCATCTGAGTAGAACCTGGCTTTGTAGTCATTCAAAGGTAATAGAGTGACATAAATTTAGTCCAGATTGCTCTGCATTGAAATATTATGGTCTGCAGTTCTAGAGGTATGTTTGGGATGTTGGTGTGTATCCTCAACTCAAGTGGTTCATGGTTTAGAGGTCCACAAGAAACCTTTCTAGTGTGACATTCATGACAATCAATGTTCTTAAGTTCTTGTATGAAGGTGAAAGTGATTCTGGTGATTTGAGGTGGTGTGGTTGTTCTTGTTGATGTAATTGTGCTTGTGGTGGTTTCTGGATCATGTTCCTTTTGTGTTGGTGGTCCACATTGAGGATTGAGCTTGTAGTTGAAGATTTCTCCTTGGGTGTTGTTGTTCTTTCTAGTCTTGGCTGACCAGATGCTTGGTGCATGTTGCAGATGATCTAAGAAGAGTTCTATGGAGTGTGGCATGTTTTTCAAGGAAGATTTGAGTCCCAGATATGTTTGGCTGATAGTGTAATGGTTCACATGAAGCATTTTAAGTTTTGTGATTGTAATTGTTTGTAATGCCTATCTTGGAGAATGTTCCAGATAGATGATTATAAGGCCAACTTTGATGTTCATTCCAAAGTCGATGTCATGTACAAATAAGTGTTGTGAAGTCATGGAAATGTGTGGATGTGAGTGAAGATGTGGATGTAGTGAGGAAGTGAGTGGGGGCAGAGTAGAGGTGTTGTGTGCTTCAATGGAACTGAACCTTGGCATGGAAAAGATGTTTCTCACTTCAACCTTTTTGCGTTAATAATGTGAATGTTTTTGTAGGTAGTGAGCCTCCTTTGAGTAGTTAGCTCTGGGCAGTGCACCCAAAGGCAAGTGCCTTCCCATTTTTCTATTATTTTAACAGAGAATAAATCTTGTGGGTTAACTCCTACCATGGTTTTTCCCTTAAATGGGTTTCCACATTAAAATCTTGGTGTTATGTGTGTTGATTATGTTTCTGCTCTTGTGTTGTTGATTCATGCTTTCATGGTTATATCACTAATCTATTTATAAGTGGTAAAGAAGATTAAATGTAGCAAAAGATAAAGATTTGTGACAACTGATTCACCCCCCCTTAGTTGTCTGCCCTAATTTAACAGAACTAATGGTAGAACTAGAGATAGCATCTCCACACCACCTGACATTGGGGCTAAAAATAAATGAAGGGGTAATCTAAGCCTAATTAGGAGTGGAAGACTTGGGAAGAGTCTAGGGGCTCACCACAGCCTTTCTCGCTAGCACTTCCATCAGACTGTGTGCTACAGGGGAAATAGATGGAGAGGACTCAAAATTTTGAGAAGGCTCTATTGCAAGTATGGGCCTAACAAGTGTTGTCATTGATGTCAACATACTCCTATTACATTAATGATAAGGCTGGATGAGTTGTGTGCTGAGGATATTGAGAAAATTAGTCTCAATCAGGATCTATGAAGAATAGTGATGACATAAGGAAAAAGTCCAAGACAGTATGAGGATTAGAAGATGCGGTTCAAAGGGTTTGTAGATATGTGTCTTAAAATGTTCTAGTTGAGATTTTAGAGGTCTGCATGAAGATTTGAAGAAGTTATGGTAGTTCAAGTGGAACCGGTTCTGGCAGATGTTCAGTGATGACAGAGTGATACAAATAGGTCCGGTGAGATTTAAAAATGCATTCTCTAGTTCTGCAGATTTGAGGAAGTGTTGGGGAAGTCTTTTTGGTGTGTCAACTCGATTGGTTCATGGTTTGAAGGTCTGGAAGTATCTATTCCTTTGTGACAGTAATGGCAGACTGTGTTCTTGAGGTTCCAGATGAAGGAGACAAGGGTTTCAGTAAGTAGAGGAAGTACGGATGTTCTTGGTGTTTCAGGAAAGCTTGTGGAGGTCCTTGGATTGTGATCAGTTCATGTTTATGGTCCACATTAGAATTGGAGTCCCAGAAATGAAGAATAACTTCTGGATGATGATGTTCTTTCTGTGACTGGCCGACCAGATGAGTTTTACATCTTGCGGATGTTCTTGTGGATGTTTGCTGACTTAGATGTTTGTTCCAAAGTTGATGTCATGTATAAATAAGGGATTGCGAAGTCATTTCAAAGTGTGATTCATGGAGATGAGTGTGTGGTAGCAAGGAGAAGAGCGAAAGGCAGAGCAGAAGGTTTGGGCTTAAACAAAACTGACTCAAGCATGGTGAAGATGCTATTTTCTAGTTCAAGTATGTGATACTTATTCTTTTGTAGATAGTGTGTCTCTTGTAGGCAGTGAGCCTCTTGTGAGCAGTGTGCTCGGGCAGTGAGCCCTAATTGGCATGTGCCATTTTATTCTTTCTATTCTTCTAACAGAGAATACAATCTTGGGTTAATCACCCTATGGTTTTTCCCTTAACCAGGTTTTCCATGTCAAAATCTTGGTGTCTCTTGTGTTGATGTATTTCTGCTCTTGATTAAATACATTAAGTTACATATTTGATTTATTGTTATACTACTAAGTGAATGTAAGTGTTGAAAGTAAGAAAGTTTTGGACAACTAATTCACCCCCCTCTTAGTTGTCTACTCTAAGTCTAACAAGCTCATTGTTCTAGGATCCATCCATCGAAGAGTCAGAAGCGTTGATAGTCAAGTGATCATCAAGAGCATTCTTCCACCAAGTAACTTCACCCTTGTGATGAGAGTAGGAACAAATGGAGGCTAAGTGACAAGTAGATAAACATCATCTACATTTGAAGGGGAGGCCCTCATAATCTAATTGTTGCATCCAAGAACCTTTCCCCACCATCAAAACTACATCTCCATGAAGGGGTTTGGAGATATCAATGTCCACCAAAATATGGGAAAACATAGAGTGTACCATGAATGATGTAGTGGAGTAAACCTTCTAGAAGTAGATAATTGCATTGCTAATGTTCTCATAGTATGAATCTTCCTAAAATTGGAGAGGGAGATTCAAAAGCCTAAACCATATTGCTCTAATGTTAAGCGGTTTGGCGAGTACATTGAAGGAGATGGACCTATTGCAAGTATGTGCTAATTGGTGTTGTCATTGGTGCCAACTGTATCTTCTGATATTAGTATTTATTGATTCATTGAGTTGTCATGTTAAGAACAATGTCTGAGTATATTTCTCTGCATTTCCTTTGTGCTAAAGATCATAGTATGAGATTTGGATATGTTTCAGAGAAGTGGTTGAAGATGCTAAATCTAGAATTTAGTGGTCCAGATCGCTGTACAAAAAAAGTTCTATTCACTAGTTTGAAGACCATGCCTGGCAATGTTTGCAGAGTGATAGGGAGATAGTATTTTGCTCCACATTTCTTTGCAGGTTAGATTTTGGTCTTGTGGCTTTAGACTTAATTTTATAAAGTCCTTATTTATCTTCATTCCAAAGGATTTGTGATTTGGTGCTCTAGAAAGCAAGTTATTGATTAGAAGAGTTTGACAGTGTTTGTTGAGAAGTAGTCTATGATATATCTTCAAGTGATATTTTTTTGTCTTCAACTGAGATTTGTTACGATTGGATTTGTTAGCTCCCAAGTGATTCCATGTTATTTGTGGATCTCTCTAGAATGTATTGAAGGAATGTGCTTGATCTGTAAGCTGTAATGAAGTTCTTGGAAGCATGTATCTAAGTGTTCTTATTATGTGTATTAGCTCTGGCCGACTTGATTAGTTACACTTGTTGTGAAGGTGATGTTGCAAATATGTGCCTAAGTGGTGTTGTCATTGATGTCAACATATCCTTATTACCATTGGTGTCACTATCTGTATAGAAGACCAGACTATTGAGGATATTGAGAAATTAATGACAATCAATGCATGTGGACCATATGGCTGTGTAGAAGATTGTTAGAGGTTGCTCCAGTTAAGATTTGAGAATTCCACATGAAGATTTGAAGAAGTTATGGCCATTTGAGTAAAACTAGATTTTGCAGTATTTGGAAGAGACAGTGTGATAGTAAGTTGGTGCGGATTACTCTGCAGTGAAATATTATGGTTTGCGGATCTAAAGGCATGTTTTGGAAATCAATGTGTATCATCAACTCCAGTGGTTCATGGTTTGGAGGTCCACAAGCTATCTTTCTAGTTTCACAGTCATGACAGATATTGTTCTTGAGGTTCCAGAGGAAGATACAAATGATTCTAGTAATTTGGTTTAGAGTGAATGTTATTGGTGGTTTCAATGTACTTGTGGAGGTCTTTGGATCATGTGGCTACTATGTTGGAGGCCTACATTGAATTTTGAGCTTGTTGATTGAAGATTTCCTCTTTGAGGTTGATGTTCTTCCTAGTCTTGGCCAACCAGATGTTCTTAGCATGTTGCAGATGATCTAAGAACATTTTATGAGGTGTGGCATGGTTGTAGAGGAAGATTCAAGTCTTAGTTGTGTTTGGCCGATAGTGTAATGATTTGTGTCAAGTTTAGCTGACCTTGTTGATCTTTCCAAGGTTGATGAAGCATATAAATACTTGTTGAAGAGTTGTTGAAAAGTATCCTTGAATAAATGAGTTAAATCTGAAGAAAGGATCAAAAAGCAGAGCAGAGAAGAAGAGGAGTGAAGGAAGTATAAAATGAAGAGTCAGTGAAGAAGAATTTGAAGATAGGAGCATAAGTTTGTCAGCCTTCAAAGGGACTGATTTAGACATTAATGTAGATGCTATTTCTCAATTCATTATCTCTGTGTAAATCATAATTTCTTATAGGTAGTAAGCCTCTTCTTAAGAAGTGAGCTCTCGGCAGTGCACCCGAAGGCATGTGCCTTCTATTTTCTTAAGTACTTTTAATAGGATACACATTTTTGTGGGTTAACCCCCACCGTGGTTTTTCCCTTAATCAGGTTTTCCACATCAAAATTCTGGTGTTGTGTGTTCATGCTATTTCTGCTCATGTGTTGATTTATGCTTAAATGTTTTCATCATTAATCTGGTTATAAAGAAGATTTAAAAAGTTTAGAAAAAGTTAAATTTTAGGGACAACTAATTAACCCCCCCCTCTCAATTGTCCAGACTATTTCCAACAATTGGTATTAGAGCCAAATACCTCTAAAAGAAGCTTTACCACTTGAGGAGATCCAAGATGTCATTTTACAAGAAGGAAAGTCTAAGATTTGATGGAACAAATTACCCCCTCTAGAAGGTATGCATGCAGTGTCATCTGGAATGTATGGGTGATGTCTTTTGGTCAATAACCAAGAATGTGTATAAGATTCTAAAGAATTGACCTTCAAATATAGATGAACTTAGAGATGTTGAACACAACACTCGAGCCAAAGAAGCATTGTTGAGTGCCATGTCTGATACCGAATTGGCAAATGTCCTAGATTTGCAAACTACTCATGAAATCTGGATTAATCTGGAAAATCTGTATGAAGGTGACAAATATGTTAAATGTGCTAGCTACAAATCCTAAAGGGTAAGTATGAAAGATTGGTAATAAGTGAAGATGAAAACATTACTTCCTACATGCAGAAAGTAAATGAACTTTTGATTGGTATCAGAAATGCAGGTGGAGTATTGGATGAATCATAAATTGTTGCCAAAGTGCTCAGATCCTTACCTGCAGCTTACAAGCACAACGCTACAACCATTGAAGAAATCAAGACAGTAACAACAGTCACAAGGGATTAGTTATTTGGTAAGATTTCAGCATTTGAAATGAGTGAGTTTGGTGATTCTCTCCCTAAGTCTGAATCTGCATTCAAGGCCAATGTGTATGGAAAGCAAAGATATGATATGGGTGAAAGTTCTTCAAGAAGGGCAAATAGATCTATCAAGGGAAGAAAGGATCTTGAAGATGATGAAATTGAGACTACAGATCTTGAAGCTCTCATTGCCAAACAGATGCCAAGAGGATTTAGTGAGTATGAAGGAAAGTTGCCACTCAAATGTTTTGCTTGTAATAAGATTGGTCATTTTACCTCAAGGTGTCTAGAGAGGTTTTCAAAACCAAACCTTAACAGATACAAAAGTTAGAAGAGTTGCTACTATGTCTAAGAAGCTGAAGAAAGAGTCACATATGATGAATTTGATCATGGAGAAGGTGACTGGGTGTTCATTGCTATTAAAGAAGAAGATCCAATGTCTAGTAAATCTGCTAGCTGTGCAAATGTGGAAAGTGCCCCGGCTGCTCAGGTTGTTGAAAAGGATGAATGGGTGATTGATAGTGGATGTTCTCATCATATAACTGGTGACAAGAGTAAGTTTGTGAGTTTTGAAAAATATGAAGGTGGGTTTGTGAAATTAGGAGACAACTCAGCTAGTAGAATCTATGGCAAAGGATCCATCTCTTTTGATGGTAAGAATTGCACCAATGATGTTCTGTATGTGGAAGGACTGAAACATAATCTTCTTAGTGTTGGATAGTTGGTTGACAAGGGTTATGATCTTTGATTCAAGGATGGAAAATACAAAATCCTGGAAAGCTCCAGAACTAAAATTGCATCTGGTACTCAAACTAGAGGTAACATCTTTCATTTAAGTAGGTCTGGAAAAAGTTCTTTGATTTCTTAGACAAATCAAAGTTGGTTATGGGATAGGAAGATGTGTCATGTAAATTTTGATAACATTGTCAAAATAAGTTCCATTCAAGCTATAAGAGATCTTCCAAGACTTGTGAAACTTGATAGCATATGTAGAGAATGTCAATTAGGTAAACAAAACAAAATTTCATTCAAAAGTAAGGAACAAGGTTCAAGTGGAAGATTGGAACTGGTACATACTAATCTCTGTGGTCTTGCTAGATTTAGGAGTGTGCAAGGAGATAGATATTTCATGTTGCTGTATGATGATTACTCCCAGATGATGTGGATAACTTTCCTAAAAGAAAAATCAAAAGTTCTTGATAAGTTTAAGTTGTTCAAGATGATGGTTGAAAATAAGATTGGTGGGAAATTGAAGTGTCCGAGATCTGACAGAGGTGGAGAATTCACTTCCAGTGAGTTTGATGCTTTCTGTGAAAAGCATGGAATAAAAAGACAATTAGCTGCTCCTAGGACTCCTCAGCAAAATGGAGTTTTAGAAAGGAAGAACCAGACCATTCAAGAAGCTACCAGGACCATGATGATGGAAACAAATGTTCCTCAAATTTATTGGAGGGAAGCTGTGAGTACTGTTATCTACACTCTTAACCAGGTGTAGATCAAAGGAAATTTTGGTAAGACTCCTTACGAACTATGGCTTGGTCATCCTCCTATTGTGACATATTTAAGAGTTTTTGATAGTAAATGCTATATCAAAAGAGATGAGGATTTAGGCAAGTTTGAGGAAAGAAGTGATGAAGGAATATTTTTGGGATACTCAACTCAAAGTAAGGCTTATTGGTGCTTCAACAAAAGGTTGAAAAAGATTGTTGAAAGTGCTAATATTAAAGTTGATGAAAGCAAAGAAGAACATTCCAAGTATTGTGGATATGATTCAGATGATCAAGATGAAAGTCAAATTCAAGGAAGATAAGTTCAAATCCAAACCTAGATTCAGATTGATCTAGTAACTCCAGTAACTCAAGAGATTAGTACAGAAGATGAGGAACAAGTTCAAGAAATAGAAGTTCAAACAATTCCCAAAACCCCCAGGTATGTAAGAATGAATCATCCTGAAGATCAAATTATAGGAGATAAAAATAGAGGTGTTCGAACTAGGAGAAGAGTTGCTGAAGATCAAGAAGAGATTTATTTGATTTCAAAGATTAAACCTAAATCTGTAAGTGAAGCTTGCAATGATGAAAACTAGGTTAAGGCAATGGAAGAAGAATTGATGCAAATTGAAAAGAATCACGCTTGGGATCTTGTTCTTAGACCTAAGGACAAAATGTGATTGGAACCAAATGGGTCTTCTGAAATAAATTGAATGAAGATGGTGAGGTTGTAAGAAACAAGGCAAGGTTGGTATGTAAAGGTTATTCTCAAGTGGAAGGAATTGATTTTGAAGAAATTTTTGCTCCAGTGGCAAGGATAGAGGCAGTTAGATTATTTCTTGCTTTTGCTACTTTCAAAGATTTTAAAGTTTATTAGATGAAATCAACATTTCTAAATGGAGATTTGGATGAAGAAGTCTACATTGAACAACTGGATGGATTTTAGTTCTTTGATTAGGGAGATATGGCTTGTTGACTAAGAAAAGCCTTGTATGGACTCAAGCAAGCTCCAAGAGTCTGGTATGCCAGATTGGATAAGCATTTGCTTAAGCTAGGTTTTAGCAAAGGTACTGCTGATAGTAATCTGCACTTCAAGATAAATCATGTGGACATTCTAATTGTTGTAGTCTTTGTTGATGATATCATTTTTGGTGGAAATGAATGCATGTGCAAAGCATTTGCTAATCAGATGAAAAGTGAGTTTGAGATGTCAATGTTTGGTGACATGAATTTATTCCTATGTCTACAAATTGTTCAAATAGATAAAGGTATCTTCATATCTCAGTCCAAGTATGTGAAAGAATTGTTAAAGAAGTTTGGAATGGAAGATTCAAAGCCAGTAGGTACACCTATGGTAACTGGATGCAAGCTAAGCAAAGATGATGACTCCCCCAAGGCAAATCAGAAAAGGTATAGATCAATGATTAGAGGATTGCTTTATCTGACTCAGACTAGACCTGACATCATGAATGCAGTTGGACTTATTTCTAGATTTCAAGCTGATCCAAAAGAATCCCATGTTGAGGTAGTCAAAATAATTTTTAGATATCTCAAGGGGACAACTAATTATGGACTGTGTTATCCAAAGGACAATGACTTCACTCTTCATACATATACAGATGCTGATTGGACATGAGATGTGGATGACAAAAAAAGTACTAGTGGTGGTGCATTCTTCTTGGGAAGAAGATTGGTCTCTTGGATGAGCAAAAAGCAAGAGGCAATTTCTTTGTCTACTACAGAGACAGAGTATATAGAAGTAGAAAATAATTGTTCTCAAGTTCTGTGGATGAAGCAAATGCTAAAGGACATCAGAATTGTGTTTCAGGAGCCAGTCACAATTTTCTTGTGATAATTCAAGTGCTATAAGCATTTCAAAGAACCTGGTATTGCACTTAAAGACAAAGCATATATCTATCAAGTTTCATTTCTTAAGAGAGAAAGTTAATGAGAATGAAGTCAAGTTAGAGTTTGTGTCTTCAAAAGATCAGATTACAGATATCTTCACTAAGCCTCTTCCCAAGGATACTTTTGAGTATCTCATAGAAAATATAGGGGTTATTACCCCTCGTGATCAGAACTAAGATGCACTAAGGTGCATCAGTTCAGTGGAATTCACATTCATATCTTGTGATCCGGATTGATGTTAAGGATGTACTACTCAAAGGGGGAGTAGTCAGTATGCAAATTTTGGGATCAGTCTAAAGCAAAAAGGGAGAAAAGATAGTAAATATGTGTCATTTGCCATTGATGTCAAAGGCGGAGAGAAGTCATGTGAAAAACTAGTTGATGATGTAAGGGGAAGCAGTAAAGAAAGTAGTTGCAAAAGTGAGAAGAGAAAGGGGGAGAAGTTCTTGGCTTGATGGTTAAATTCAATTTTTCACACCATATGTTGCCATCAATGACAAAGGGGGAGATTGTTGCAAATATGTGCCTAAGGGGTGTTGTCATTGATGTCAACATATCCTTGTTGCCATTGGTGTCAACTATATCCTATTTTACTATCCGTATAGAAGACCAAACTGTTGAGGATATTGAGAAAATTAATGACAATCAATGCATGTGGACCATATGGTTGTGTAGAGGATTGTCAGAGGTTGCTCCAATTAAGATTTGAAGAAGTTATGACCATCTGAGTAGAACCAGATTTTGTAGTATTCAAAAGAGACAACATGACAGTAAGTTGGTCTAGATTGCTCCGTAGTGAAATATTATGGTCTGCGGATCTAAAGGCATGTTTGAGAAATCAGTGTGTATCATCACCTCCAGTGATTCGTGGTTTGGAGGTTCGCAAGCTATCATTCTAGTTTGACAGTCATGACAGATAGTGTTCTTGAGGTTCTGAAGGAAGATACAAATGATTCTGGTAATTTGGTTTAGAGTGAATGTTATTGGTGGTTTAAATGTGCTTGTGGAGGTCTTTAGATCATGTGGCTATTATGTTGGAGGTCTACATTGAAGTTTGAGCTTGTTGATTGAAGATTTCTTCTTTGAGGTTGATGTTCTTCCTAGTCTTGGCCGACCGGATGTTCCTGGCATGTTGCGGATGATCTAAGAACATTTTATGGATTGTGGCATGGTTGTAGAGGAAGATTCAAGTCTTAGTTGTGTTTGGCTGACAGTGTAATGATCCGCATCAAGTTTAGCCAACCTTTTTGATCATTCCAAGGTTGATGAAGCATATAAATACTTGTTGAAGAGTTGTTGAAAAGTATCCTTGAATAAATGAGTTAAATCTGAAGAAAGGATCAAAAAGTAGAGTAGAGAAGAAGAGGAGCAATGGAAGTATAGAATGAAGAGTCAGTGAAGAAGAATTTGAAGATAGGAGCAGAAGTTTTTGAGCCTTCAAAGGGACTGATTCAGGCATGAATGTAGATGATATTTATGAGTTCATTATCTCTATGTAAATCATAATTTCTTATAGGCAGTGAGCCTCTTCTTGAGCAATGAGATCTAGGCAGTGCGCCCAAAGGCATGTGCCTTCTATTTTCTTAAGTACTTTTAACAGGGTATGCATTTTTGTGGGTTAACCCACACCATGGTTTTTCCCTTAACCAGGTTTTCCACGTCAAAATTCTGGTGTTGTGTGTTCTTGTTATTTCTGCTTATGTGTTTATTTATACTTAAATGTTTTCATCATTAATCTAGTTATAAAGAAGGTTTAAAAAGTTCAAAAAAGGTTAAAGTTTAGGGACAACTGATTCACCCCCCCTCTCAATTGTCTGGACTATTTCCAATAGGTGATTCATGGATTGTGGAAGCATGTTGTAGCATGTGAAGATGTATTTGGATTCAAGCTAAGCTGTGAAGTGTTCCTCTTTCATTCATTTGCTCTACAAGTTTGTTGAGGTCTAGTCCTAATTTGATTTATATATGTATGTCGACCTTGGAGATAGTTCCAATGATTGTAGAATGTAATGCTAACCTTGATGTACATTCCAAGGTTGATGATTGGTATAAATGTATGTAATGAATTCATGAGTGAGGTGAGATGGTGGGAAAATGTGAAGATAAAGTGTGAATTGTAAGAGCAGAGCAGACGAGATATATTGTGCTTCAATGGAACTGAACTCAGGCATGTTGTAGATGCTACTATATCAGTTCATAGCAATGAGCCACCCATCCTAGCAGTGAGCCACCCTTTGGAAGTGAGCCACCCTTTGGTAGTGAGCCACCCTTTGGCAGTGAGCCTTTCATTTGGGTAGTGAGCCTTGGGCAATGAGCCCTTTAGCAGTGAGCCTCTTTTGTTATTTGGTATTGTTACAACATTATATTGTGAGCTAACACTCACCGTGTTTTTTTTCCCTTATTAGGGTTTTCCACGTAAAAAATTGGTGTTCATGTGTGTATGGTGTTGATGTGTTTATGTTTTGATTCTGCTATTCATGTTTAATCTTCATGATAGAATAAGCAGTTAAAGTAAGTGAATGTGAAAGTGATTTTTTAGTGCAATCATGGTTAGGAGGGTCCTCAAAGAGAACAATCTCGACCGTGTAGCAAGAGTAAACACAATGGAAACAATTCAAAGATATAAGGCAAATGTAGACTCATTCATTCAATATATCATAGAATTCAAATACAAATCGGTTGGCAACATGCATGCTTACAATTAGGGCTCACAGGCCTGATTTCACAATAACAGAATATGTGCAAGATAAAGCTTTGAAGCTCCTTTGCACAAAATCCAAACTATCTATATTCTAAATCATCATAACTATGCTAACTGCTTTCCTAGGGACCTATTACATCATTATATGTCATATCCAGAACATAATGTTCCTTCGAGTTAGCCAATGAATATCACAAACTCCAATGAAGAGCTATAATGTGTGTACATAGATAGGTCAAACCTAATTGCATAGAGTTCCTCTGCAAATGAATGGAATGATGTATGAATCTTGAGGAAGGTCAGACATGAACCAAACAACTTAGAATGATGTGTCATTAAGCTTCAAAGGTTGTGAAATGCTCCGCAAGTCTTCTCCTTTAGCTGATTATCTTAGACTATCAAGATGTTCTGTTCTGAGAAAATAGTCGATCTTCTGATAGTGATATCTTTCTGGTATCTTAACCAAATACTTTGAGATTTGGATATGATGTGCATGAATGTCTCTAGATGCTATGTCCAGCTCCGTAAAGTCTAAAATGCAACTGTGATAGAATACAGACCAAAATACAGAAATTGCTACTGACTAAACTACCTGAATTGAACTAGAAAATGAAAAGAAACAAACTAAAATGTAAACAAACTGAAATGCAAATGTTTTTGGTTAATGCAAGATTTCTCTTGAACCAGTGATGCTCCTACATTAGACATCCAAGGTTATTTAAAAAGTGAGTCCCTCACTTTGTTAGGGCTATAGGAAAACCAAGGCGGTCCACATCAGCCTGAGAAATTCATGATGAATCTTCTTTCAGTCTACCTTTCCACTTCACAAGGTATTATTTGTATTGTCTTCCTCTGGTGTTGCATCCAACTCTATTGTCCAAAATGTCTTCAATCTACTCTGGTGCTTGTTGTGGTAATTGCTTCTTCAAGTATTATTCAATTCTATCACTGAACTCTACTTCATGATACTGGTATAGGCCTCAAATGTTGAAAATAGGTGGTATATCCAATTGCTCTAGTAACTCCACTTCATATGCATTTCCTAAATCAAACTTTCTGAGTATCTTACAAGGTCCAAACTTCTTCATCTTCAACTTGTTATATGTTCCCACTGGAAATCTTTCTTTTATCAAGTATACCATCACTGCATCTCCAACTTCAAATTTTGTCTCCTCTTCTCATCTTCTTGATATTTATACTTGCTATTCATATCCTCCAAATGCTTCTTCACCTAATTATGCACTATCTCCATATGTTCTACAAATTCTTCTACTTCTGCACTTCTCTTTTTTGCCATATTGATATCTCTCAACTCTGTAACTCCTCTAGGGTTTACTCTAGTAACAATCTCAAAAGGTGTTCTTCCAATACTCCTATTCACTGAATTATTATATGCAAACTCTACTTGTGAAAGAATCAAATCCCAACTTCTTTCCTTCTCTCCAACAAAACATATCAACAAGTTTCCCGAACTCCTATTCACTACTTCTGTTTGTCCATCAGTCTATGGATGAAATACTAAACTAAACTTCAAATCTGTCTTCATCTTCTTCCAAAGTGTCTTCCAAAAGTATCTAGGAAATCTTGTATCTCTATCTGAAATTATGCTCTTAGGTAATCCATGCAATCTCACAATCTCCTTGAAAAATAGGTCATCTACATGCATTGCATTAGTTGTCTTCTTACAAGGTATGAAATGTTGCATCTTTGAAAATCTGTCTACCACTACAAATATTGAATCATGTCCTCTTTGTGCCTTAGGCAATCCCATCACAAAATCCATACTTATGTCTTCCCAAGGTTTCTCTGATATTGTCAAATGTTTATACAATCTAGTGTTTTGACTACTCCCTTTTGCAACTTGACAAACTCTACAAATTTGCACAAATTTCCTAACATCCTTATATATCTAAGGCCAAAAGTAATTTTTACTTTCCAAAGCTACTATCTTATCAATGCCAAAATGTCCTACCAATCCACCACTATGCTTCTCTTTGATCAAATTATCTCTCATGGAACCTCTAGGTATGCACAACTGATTTCCTCTAAACAACATATCCTCCTAAATGAAATAATCCAACCACTTACTCCTATCTATCACAACAGGTTCCTTACATGCTTTCCAGGGTTCTACAAAATCAGTGTCTCCCTCATACATATGTTTCAATTCATCAAAACCTATCACTTCAACTCTCATTCTTGTCAACAAGTTCCTTCTCCTACTCAATGCATTTGCAACTTTGTTTGATTTACCACTCCTATGCTTCAACACAAAAGTATAACTCTGCATGAACTCTACCCATCTCATATGTCTCTGATTCAACTTTCCTTGACTGAACATTTAAACATTGCAATGATTGATGATATGTATACAACACAAACTCCTTAGGCAACAAGTAATGTCTCCATTTCTTCAAGGCTTCAATTATAGCATAGAATTCCTAGTCATAAACTGAATATCTTCTCCTTGCATCAATCAACTTCTCACTAAAATATGCTACAAGTCTACCTTCTTGACTTAATACTACTCCAATTGCATTTCCACTTGCATCACAATCTACTTGAAATACGTTATTAAAATTTGGTAATGCAAAAATAGGTTGTTCTGTCACTTTCTACTTTAACAACTCAAAACTTTTATCTGCTCCTGATGTCCACTTGAAATCTTTTCTATCACCTCTCATTGTCTCTATCATAGGATTACAAACTGAACTAAAATTTTTGATGAACTTCTGGTAGAAACTAGCCAATCCATGAAATGATCTGACTTCTCCAATGCTCTTCGATGTAGGCCATTCAACAATTACTCTCACTTTCTCAGGATCCATCTTCAATCCTTCCACAGAAATCACAAATCCCAAATAAACCAATTCTTCCTTCCTAAAACTACACTTCTTGATGCTTATTAGCAATTTCTCTTCTCTTGACCGTTGTAATACTTGTCTCAAGTGTTGTAAATGTTCTTCTTTTGTATTACTAAAAATCAGAATGTCATCCAAATATACAATAACAAACTTACCCAAGAATTTCTACAAAACCTCATTCATCAATCTCATGAAAGTACTTAGTACATTTGTCAATCTAAAAGGCATTACTAACCACTCATACAATCCTTCATTTGTCTTGAAAGAAGTCTTCCATTCATCTCCTTCTCTAATTATGATTTGATGGTATCCACTCTTCAAGTCTATCTGTGAAATATTTTGCTCCACTTAAACAATCCATGATATCATCCATCCTAGGTAGAGGGAATCTATACTTAACTGTGATCTTACTGATTTCTCTAGAGTCAGTACACATTCTCCATTATCCATCTTTCATTGGTCTTAATACTACAAGTATTGTACAAGGTCTCAAACTTTCTTTGATCAAACCTTTCCTCAACAACTCTTGTATCTATCTATTCAATTCTTCATTCTCTATTGGTGTCATTCTATGTGCTACTTTGTTAGCCAAACTAGCTCCAAGTATAAGATCCATGTGATGACTGATACTTTGGATCAATGGCAACCCTTTAGGTACATTGTCTGATATGATGTCCTCATACTCTATTAGCAATTCAGTTATCTCCTTCGGTTATGATTCTTTAGTCTCCTTCTTCAATGTTTTAGGCTTCTTCAGGATCAAAGCATAACACATATTCTCATGCCTCAAACCATCCAAAAATTTTCTTCCATCCACCAAATAGATTCTAGCATTCCCACATACTTCACTCTTAGGATCATCTTCCAAAGGAATCAAAGTAATTCTCCTTCCATTTGATGTTATAGTGTAAGTATTCTTTCTACCATCATGTATAGCTTTCCTATCATACTGCCAAGGTCTACCCAACAAGATATGACAAACATCCATAGGCATAATATCACACAATACTTCATCATGATATGATCGACTATGAAATTTCACCAAACATTGTTCACTCATCAGTACCTTATGATCATCCTGAATCCATGCTATTTGATAGGACTTAGGGTGTTTCAATCTTTCCACCTTCAACTTAGTCACCATCTCCTCTAAAACTAGGTTATCAGAACTACCATTATCAATTACAACTTTACAACATTTACCTCATGATTTGCATCTTGTTCTGAACAAACTTTTCCTCTGCGGTGGTTCCTCATTTGTCTCTGCTTGAAATAATGCTCTCCTCATGAAAAGAGATTCTCCTTTCTCAGGTTTGCCAACTAAACTAGGTGATCCAACAAGTTCTTCTTCAACATAGGCCAGGCTCTTCCACTGTTCTCTATCCTCTTGCTTGTACTCCCTTGATTACATTCAAATGCTCTATGTCCTTCACCCCCACACTTGAAACATGTTCCTCTGAATGTTCTCCTATCAGGTCCTCTTCCTTCTCTTCTGTATCCTTCACTCTGGTACGGACTAGGGTTTCCTTTGTGGTAGAAATTTCTATCATCTCTCTAGTATGCATTGTTATCTCTGTCCTCCTTCTTGAATGTGTTTTCTTGTCTATTTTTCTCCACATATGATCTCTCTCCTCCAAAAAATTTTCTACCTCTCTAAAATTTACCTCCTCTGCCTCTTTGTCGCTGATCATGCCTTTTGTTCAACTTCTCTTGAACTTTCAGGGCAAACTGATATGCTTCCTCCAAAGATGTCATCCTTACCAAGCTTAGTTCATCTTAAATGTTCAATCTCAGTCCATTGATGTATCTAGCCACTTTCTCTTTGCTTGCTTCACTATGACCTATCCTTATGATATTCTTATAAAATTCTTCAGTATACTCCTTCACAGTTTTCTCCTTTTGTTTCAGGTTTTAAAATCTCTTCAATAATTCCAACTCATAGTCAGTAGGTATAAACTGATTCTTCAATTTTGTCACCATCCTATCACACTTTGTAATATTTTCTTTTCCTCTTCTATTTCTATCCAACTGAACTTATTTCCACCATATAGCAGTATGTCCTTTCAACTTTATCTTTACAAATTTCACCTTCTCCGGATCTTCCACTTCTTTATATTCAAAGTATTCTTCCATGTCATTTATCCAATCCATCAACTCTTCAAGGTTCAAATTGCTAGTGTAATTAGGTACATCAACTCTAGGTCTCTTCCCAATCTTTTAAATAACTTGCAACATCTTGACTTGATCTGATTCTTCTTCTTCATCACATCCTAGGGTTGCACCACAGTACAACAAATCCATGTGATTAGCTCCCTTTTTTTCTTCCACCCACTATTTTAATGTATTTTTCTCCAATTTTTTGAAAAAGTCAGCGCTATTTATTGGGATGGTGCTATTTTTGGCATTTTTTTGTGCCAATCAGAACATGTAGGCACTAATTTAGGCACAAATTAGCACATAATTTAGCGTCGACTTTAGTACCAACAGTAGCACCTACATTAGTGCCACCTTTAGTGCCACCTTTAGTGCCTACATTAGTGCCGACTTTAGCATCAACTTTAGCACCGACTCTAGAGCTAACTTTAACACCTATTTGTGTTAGATAAATGTCACATGGTGGAGGATGGTGTTAGGATGAGTGATGATTGTTGTGGGAATGTTATGGTCAAATGTGTTATGAAAATGAGGTGGCATGGGTAATGGGCTATCAATGTTGGGAAAGGGGTTAGGGAGGATGTAATGGAGGAAGGGATGTGTGTCATGGTATGATGTCTATATATATATATATATGGAGAGAGAGAGAGAGAGCAATAGAGAGAAATTAATTTGTGCCTAGTTATGATTTAAATGAAATTTAATTGATGTGCAATTTAATCAATTATATCTCTCTATAATTACAAGTCCTCACTATTCCACCCACCTTGTCTAGCATAATTTGCAAATTTGTTGTTATGATCTCCTCCAAAAGATATGCTGCGACAACTAAACCATTTAAGAACTCATGCTAACAAGCATTAGCCTATCATAAAAGAGTGATTGTAAGGCACTGGTGCAGGAGCACCTACCTGACAGCTGGCCTCCATGAGGCAGTTAGTTAGTTTGAGTCTTGTTAATGTTTCCAAGAAGGTCTGATAAGACCAATGCATGTAATAAGGTCATGCTGACCATGCTTTTCTATTTTTAGCTAGTTTGTTAGGACAGCTGTTATGCTGTAGGTCCGGTTGGATCTCCCAGCCGCCAGGAGAGGTTTCCCAGCCGCTTGGAGTCGGGTCAGTAGTACTCGCTGGAGATCCTATATATGCATGAGGATCGGTTGGTCTTGCATAGATCGATCATCGAGCTAGGTTGCACAGAGTGAGATAGAGAGAGAGACTGATCATTGTAATTGCATCTATTGAAATCAATAAAGATCCTGTTTAAGTTCATTTTCTGTTTGGTCTCCACTGTGTGATCGATTTGCTGTTTTGGTGGTTTCATGGATTCACTGATCCATTCCACCGGTTGATTCGTCGAATCGGTGGAATGGTCATGTACAGTAGGTTAGGGTTTAGTCTGCATTTCATGTTTGTTTGCATGCAGGTGCGCAGGATCGCGGTCGAAAGGTGTTGAGGACCCTAGCATGGGTATGTGCTAGGTTATGCTGGTAGTTAGAGTTTGGAAGATCACCCTGAGAGTAGATCGGGTCATCCCAGGAGGATCGGCGAATTGAAAATTCGCTAAGGTTGGAAAATCCTTCGCAACGGCATCATCAGGATATACGTCATCAAGATATTATGGAGCAGCAGGATATTGAGGAGCTGCATGTGACGTCATTGTCATCAGGATAATCGTCATCAGGATATCGGGGTGACGTAAGCATCGAAGGAAGGGTGCATAAGGTTTGTCATCATCAGGATATGTGGAAGGAACCAGATGTTCTTTATCCTGTTGATTAACATGATGTTGAACATCATGATGCTGAAGATAATGAAGATAGAGGTTGTCGGTAAGGTGAACAGTGAACGTCAGGAGGATGTTTGCGCTTGCCGAATGTGATGATGCTGCCGATAGTCAGATATGATGATGCTGCTAGCATGCGAAAGGGCGAAGGCTTGTCTGCAGGAGGATATCGGTCGGCAGAGTAAATATGATGATGCTGACAGTGTAAAGGTAAATATGATGATGATGATGATGAAGGGTTGCGGACATCCATGCTGTATGTCAAGGTTATAGTGTGGATGCCTCTGCATCATAGTGGTATCAGAGCTCAGAAAAAGGTCTGGGCTGTTTTGTGTTGATTCTGTCACCGAAAGGGCAGAGGTAGAGTTGATTCTGTCACCGAAAGGACAGAGGTAGAGTAGTGAGAGGTTGACAAAATGACTCCGAAAGGTAGTGGTACTGCAAGGGAATTGCAGGAGATGAAGGAAAAACATGCCAGAGAGATGAGGAAGATGAAGGAGCTTGCTGAAGCACTTCAAGCCAGGCTTGTAGCCCTGGAAAAGAACAAAAAGAGGGAAGTGGAAGACAGTGAGTCTGAAGAAGATGAAGATGCTGTTGAAGAGTATGAAGAGGTAGCTGAAGATCTGGATGCTGAAGACCAGAAATTTGCAATACTGTTAAAGGCAGTGCAGAGTGATAAACCTAAGGTAAAGGTTGATGTTTCCAAGTATAATGGAAGTTTGAATGAAGATGAGTTGCTGGATTGGATTGCTGCACTTGATAATCACTTTGAATGTGAAGATGTTGCTGAGGATCAGAAGGTAAAGATTGCAAAGACCAAGTTAGGAGGTCATGCTTTGGTATGGTGGGATTATGTACAATCTGAGAGAAGGAAACAAGGGAAGTCAAAGATCACTTCATGGGATAAGATGGTAGCAAGGATCAAAGGTAAATTCTTGCCAAGGGATTATGAAATTCAGATGTTTAAGAAGCTGCAATTTTTAAGGCAGAAGGAAATGGATGTGAAGGCATATACTGAGGAGTTTTATAAGTTGAGTATGAGATCTGGTCATCATGAGAATGAGGTAGAAAAGGTGGCTAGGTACTTGGCTGGTTTGAGATTGAACATACAGGATGAGTTAGTTTTAGCTAACCCTAAGAGTGTGGAGGATTGTTACCAAATGGCAATCAGGATTGAAGAAAAGCTGCATAGAGGACAAGATAAGTCCATGAGAGGAAGAGGCAGCAATATGAGGGGAAGAGGAGCAGCCTCTACAACAAGGCAAACTAATGAGGGTCAAGAAGACACTGGTAAAGGACAGGGACAGTCTGATTTCAGAGGTGGATGGAAAGGTAATAGAGGTAGATTTGGAGGTGGTAGAGGTTCTACTACATTTTCAGGAAAATGTTACACCTGTGGTGAGTTTGGTCATCCATCTTTCAAATGTCCAGAAAGCAAAGGTTCATCATCCAGAAATGATAGAACAAATGACAAGAGAGTACAACTTGTGCAAGAAGAGAAAGTAGAGCAAAGTGTGCAGAGTTCAAACACTTATCAAAGAGATAGGGAGCCTGACAATTATGCATATCCTGAGGAGGGAGAAGCATTGATGCTAAGGAGAATTAGTTTATAGGCATCAAAGGATCTGATGCAAAGAAGAGCTCTTTTCAAGACCACATGCAAGAGCAGAGGTAAAGTATGTAAGGTTGTCATTGATACTGGTTCAACAGACAACATGGTATCTCAGGCAATGGTGGATAAACTGAATTTGGAAAGGATTCCACACCAACACCCTTACAAGGCATCTTGGGTGAGTGATAGTCAATCACTTTTTGTCTATGAACAGGCATATGTGGATTTTCAGATTGGAGCATATCATGATAGAGTTTTGTGTGACATTTTGCCCATGGAATGTTGTCACCTACTGTTGGGTAGACCATGGCAATTTGATAGAAGGGTACTGTATGATGGGTATGCTAATACCTACACCATCAAGAAAGATGGAAAGACTATTAGGTTGATGCCATTACAGGAAGCAGCTGCAGCACAGGGGGTAGCCAAAATCATTTTAGTGGGAAAGAAGGAATTTGTGCAGATGCCTATAGGAGCAGGCATAAAGGCAGTTGAGGATACTGCAGGGAAAGAAGTTGTTAAGGACAACAGGTTGAAGAAAGTTTTAGTTTTGACTGACAGAGGTCAGCAGCAGGTGCAGAAACAGGTTTGCAAACAGCAACCAGTTGAGAGGAATGACAAGGATGTTGTCATAGTTGGGACTATTGTTTGTCCTATAAAGGTTGACAGAAAGATAGAGTTGAACATTGCAGAAGTTCAAGAGGCAGTTCAGACAGAGGTTCTGGTCAGACAACCTGACAAACACAAGGTATGTGAGAGAAAGGCCTACATTGACAGGCATGAGGATTTACTTGCCAGAAAGCAAGTTACAGTTCAGAAGTCTTGGAGCAGCCAAGAGCCAGCAGAGGACAAAGCTAGAACAGGTCAGAACACTGACATGACAAAGTGTAAAGGTGGAGGACTTCCACAACCCAAACTCATGGGACATGAGTTCTTTTCTGTTGGGGAGTATGGTGCAGGAGCACCTACCTGACAGCTGGCCTCCATGAGGCAGTTAGTTAGTTTGAGTCTTGTTAATGTTTCCAAGAAGGTCTGATAAGACCAATGCATGTAATAAGGTCATGCTGACCATGCTTTTCTATTTTTAGCTAGTTTGTTAGGACAGCTGTTATGCTGTAGGTCCGGTTGGATCTCCCAGCTGCCAGGAGAGGTTTCCCAGCTGCTTGGAGTCGGGTCAGTAGTACTCGCTGGAGATCCTATATATGCATGAGGATCGGTTGGTCTTGCATAGATCGATCATCGAGCTAGGTTGCACAGAGTGAGATAGAGAGAGAGACTGATCATTGTAATTGCATCTGTTGAAATCAATAAAGATCCTGTTTAAGTTCATTTTCTGTTTGGTCTCCACTGTGTGATCGATTTGCTGTTTTGGTGGTTTCATGGATTCACTGATCCATTCCACCGGTTGATTCGTCGAATCGGTGGAATGGTCATGTACAGTAGGTTAGGGTTTAGTCTGCATTTCATGTTTGTTTGCATGCAGGTGCGCAGGATCGCGGTCGAAAGGTGTTGAGGACCCTAGCATGGGTATGTGCTAGGTTATGCTGGTAGTTAGAGTTTGGAAGATCACCCTGAGAGTAGATCGGGTCATCCCAGGAGGATCGGCGAATTGAAAATTTGCTAAGGTTGGAAAATCCTTCGCAACGGCATCATCAGGATATACGTCATCAGGATATTACGGAGCAGCAGGATATTGAGGAGCTGCATGTGACATCATCATCATCAGGATAATCATCATCAGGATATCGGGGTGACGTAAGCATCGAAGGAAGGGTGCATAAGGTTTGTCATCATCAGGATATGTGGAAGGAACCGGATGTTCTTTATCCTGTTGATTAACATGATGTTGAACATCATGATGCTGAAGATAATGAAGATAGAGGTTGTCGGTAAGGTGAACAGTGAACGTCAGGAGGATGTTTGCGCTTGCCGAATGTGATGATGCTGCCGATAGTCAGATATGATGATGCTGCTGGCATGCGAAAGGGCGAAGGCTTGTCTGCAGGAGGATATCGGTCGGCAGAGTAAATATGATGATGCTGACAGTGTAAAGGTAAATATGATGATGATGATGATGAAGGGTTGCGGACATCCATGCTATATGTCAAGGTTATACTAATTCATGATATTTAGGTTGAGCTTATGAGCTAAATTACATGTATTTTGCATATGCACCTAAGACAAGTCAAGGTTTGAACAACTTACACTAATTTGTACTAAAAATTGAAGACTCTTGATATGAGTTATAGTATACAAAGATGTAAATTTCATGTGAAAAGTTTATTTATAAATAAAGGAATACAAACTTTTGTTATCGACGTCTTTAATTTCAAAGTGGGTATCATACATGAGAAGATACAGTACAAAATCTAGAAAATGAACATAATTGGTGTCGATGTTCTATGCATATGATATTGATTAGTGATTTTATATATACTTTTCTCCTCAAGCATGAGTGTTGACATTGGTTCTGATTCACAAGAAGAGATATTACTTCAAGCAACTCTAGATTCTAATGCTAAATTTGAATGGCAAATGCAGTATTGAATATAATAGGATAACACTTTGGCAAAGAATTATAACAATATCCTAAAATAACTCTTCAATCTAAACACTTCAATCAATACTTTCTTCTCTAGGTCATCCATCTCTGATCAAAGGAGCCACTAATGCATAGAGTTAAAATAATGTTGTCAATTGTCATTTGAGAATTAATTACTTTCTACACAATTAATGAAAATAACTTTTGCAATGAAATGTACAATTATATATATGCTCATAGTGACTCTTCCAAAGCCACTAAGTTTTGATTTAATAGCTACTAGAATCATGATAAAATCTGCCATGACTTGTTAATTACAATTGTATTTCCCCTTATGATACCCATGACTACATCTATTCCTGTACATTTTGTTCCATGTTCCAGAAGTAAAAAATTAATTGCATACCAATAACAACGTCCTTGCAAAAATATAGATAAGTACAGTTTATATAACCAAATTAACACTATTATCACCTCCAAATCTAACTACATTAGAGGTAATTTATTTGCAACCCCTTTCTTTTTTCAGTAATATATCTATTTGTTGTATGTTTTGAATTCTATTTTTGGTCATTTGTTGACATTAATAGATTTTTTTGGAAGGGTTTAATGTATCTAACATCTTGATAATTTTCTTTCTTGCAAACTAAATTAGTTTGTTGTGTATTTGATTCTCTACGCACTTAACTTTTTCAAAATAGTCTTTTGAAAATAGTTTAAATCTTGTCTAAATCTCTAGACAACTAGAATTGAAGTAAAAGGTTGCCTTATTGCCTCAAGACTAAAAATGGTAAACAATATATAGTTACAAGGAACATTATGCATTCTACTTTATAAGTAATTCACAAATGTCATCTAAGCCAACTACCATATGACTTGCTAATGCTTATTTTATTTTACTGTTCTAATACATACAACCTTAGACATATGCCTCCCATCATGAACTAGAATAACTACCATATAAATTGCATAACTCATTTTGTATAAGAACAAAATAATCTTGCACAGTTAATTGTTTCATGTTTAGTTTGCATCAATGACCTACTCTTAATTCATGTTTAGATAGGGTGATTTGAAGGAAGATCAAAGTTGCACTCCAAGTAGATGTGTGGATAAAGAAGGGCTTAGCAGAATATAGAAAACTTTAGATTTTGTGATTTTTGTTTTTCCATTTCAAAACTATTTGTTTTCTTTCTTTACTAATGAACATTTATTCAGAAGCCCTTTCCTACACTCAAATCTTCAGTTTTAAACTCACTTGCATGGAAGATGCATTAAAGGTATCAATTATATATGTTCCATGATTTAAATCCATTATTTTGTGGTTCTTAGTATGACAAAAAGAAGGATGTTTTTTCTTCTTAGACTTGTTGCACACCTTGCACTAGGTCCACAGGCTAGTGGAATGGTATCTGAGGACACAATGGCTCTCATATCAGATTTTTTTGTAAGGAATCAATTTAAAATGGTTTGAGGCCTAGCTTTCATTCCAACCTAGGATTCCATCACAATAATGTCATATTATAGTATTCAGATATGTGTATAGTTTATGTGCATGGTAGCAACCATTTAGTAATAATTCCTCACACACCACACTATAACTGAGATGTGTGAATGCCCTAAAACTATTTAGGTTTAGTCCAAACACTATCATAAGATCATGCTTGATAAGATCACAGATACATCATAGTTTAGGTTTCTAAATGCTTAAGTCCTCCTTTGTCAAATGTTGTAGTTACAACTGCCCTGTTAGACATGTATGCAAAATGTGGAAGCATAGACAAGGCATGTGAACTATTTGACAGAATGCCTCAAAGAAATGTGGTCTCATGGACTACAATGACTACAGGATATGCACAAAATAGATTTCTTGAAAAGGCTTTAGAAATTTTAAAGTAAATGCAATTGGCTGGTGTAAAGCCAAATTCCACAACCTTTGCCAACATCCTCCTTGCCTGTGTCAAATTGGGAGCTTTGGAATAGGGTATGGACATCCATCAAAACATAAAGAATAGAGGAATTTTGTCAGATGTTGTAGTTGCAATTGCCCTATTAGACATGTATGCAAAATGTGGAAGCATAGACAAGGCACGTGAACTATTCAACAGAATGCCTCAAAGAAATGTGGTCTCATGGACTACAATGACTGCAACATATGCACAAAATGGATTTGTTGAAAAGGCTTTAGAAATTTTAAAGCAAATACAATTGGTTGGTGTAAAGACAAATTCCACAACCTTTGCCAGCATCCTCCCTACCTGTGTCAAAATGGGAGCTTTGGAATAGGGTATGGACATCCATCAATACATAAAGCATAGAGGAATTTTGTTAGATGTTGTAGTTGCAACTGCCATATTAGACATGTATGCAAAATGTGGAACCATAGACAAGGCACATGAACTATTTGACAGAATGCCTCAAAGAAATGTGGTATCATGGACTGCAATGATTGTAGGATATGCACAAAATATGGAATCATAGACAAAAATGTGAACTATTTGACAGAATTAAAATATGTTGTAGTCATCAAATCCTCAATCATAACTTCCTCGCAATGAATTGAGGCCATTGTAGAGTTAAGCCTAAGGTTTCTTCTTAGTGCAAAATGAGGATTAGGTTGAGACCTTGGCATAAAAGAAAAATATAATGCAATGAAAAGGAAATTGCATCCAAGTAATCCTAATTTTTTCTACCAACAATTCATACAAAAGGTTGAACAATTTAAGGATATTGCAATAGGTAATTTGTATCAACACAAATAATATTACTGAAGCATTACAAAGTTTAGGCCATAAGAATCATCCTTTTTTAAACATGGATTACAAATAATTCTAAAAATTTAGAAGTCTTGGTCATTAATATTATTGTCTGCTACAATGTCATCAAGTGTATCATTGTCAGTGTTCATATGTTCTTTCAAGCATTTAATATTATCATCATCCTCATTGTGACCTACATCATCTTCATCATCATTGAAATTTGACTGTAGACCATCTATATTGTTACCAGATGTATTTGGATCATCATTTTCTATACCATCCATATTGTTGTCTTCCATAACATCATCTAACTCTGGATTGTTGTCTTCATGTGCCTAAACATAACCATCTTCAACATCATCATCGATGTCAATTTCTTCAATGTTCTCTAATCCCTCTCTCTCATTTTGTTGGCCATCATTGTTTTTCTCATTATCCACTAATGCATCATCAAATACATGCCTTAATCTTGGATCATAATGTATGACAAATATCCATTTCGGGTCCAAAATATCTTCATAGAAAAATACCTGCACATGAACCAATTGAATAAATCAAACAAGAACAGTAGATGATATCAACTTGGAAACAGAATGCCAACCCTAATTGTGTGGATCTTCTTATTGATCCAATTAATACTCATAGATTACTGTGATCTAAAAACAATGTTGGTAAGATTTTTGGGATATCTTCAATGGGGCTCTCAGTATCACTAAAAGTAACATAGGGGAGAGGACCCAATTGCTGAGCATGTTCCAGTAGCTGTGATAGTGTTTGTGGACTTAAGGCTCAATATTTTTAAAACTTTAGCACTAGTAGTTGTAACTTTAAGTTTGTTAGTGTTGACTATAAGTACCTATAATTGAATGAAATGTGCCCTTTAGATTTAAAGACAACCAATTATGTGATCCTACATTAGCACACCAACAAAACATGACTTAATGAACAACTATTGGTCCACCTTTGTTTTGGGAACTATTAGACACCTTAACAAAAAGCATGTTGAGCAACTATTGGTCCACCTTTGGTCAAGAGCATTGCCCTTAGACCTCACTCTAGGTTTAAAAAGAAAAAAATAAAAAACATTTTGAACCATGCTAGATGGAAAAACAACATTTTTTTAAAATTTGACTTTTTTCCAACTAAATCCCAAATATTTGAATTTATTCTTCTAGTTTCCTAAGTTGATCTTTATCCTAAGTAATGCTCCTATGCCCCTAGCAGAGATACAAACGCATGGCTCCACAAAGAGATAGCAATTTTGGACTAATTGATACAAACTTCTTTCTACCATAATTCATGATTCCATATTATAATTTTTGTTTTTGATGCCATGGATATCATAATTGATAAGTTTTATATTCCTAAAACACTTTGACAATATTTATATATCTAAAAAATGATACAAACTTCTTTCTACCATAATTCATGATTCCATATTATAATTTTTGTTTTTGATGCCATGGATATTATAATTGATAAGTTTTATATTCCTAAAACACTTTGACAATATTCATATATCTAAAAATGTTGTTTCTTTTATACTTGATCTTAGTAGCTTCTATTAGATTAGTTTATTGTGTCTTTAAAATTTATTTAATAAATGATGCATGAAACTGATTTTAAATCCTTAAAAATCTCTATATTTAATTGCCTAGTCTTCACTGAGTTTTGACCGAATCTCAACACAGAATCTGAGGTCAAAAAGAGTCCAAACCAGTTGGATCAAACCATCATAAATTTTTATATAGCAGGCAGCTATGACAAGAGTCAATACTAGAACCTATAGTAGAGGAAACCATCATAAATTTTTATATGGAAGGCAACTGTGATATATCAATTTAAATAATAAGGAAGCACTAAAATGGAGACAACCAAATAATTGAATAACTTTAACAAACAATTGATACCAATATGGTACCACAGAATCAAAGATTTTCCATTAACTTCTTCAAAATTATGCTTGCAACATGGTCTTTGAGTTTGTAAATATTATCAAACTTTTTCTACTATCTACCACTACTAGCTCCTCTCTTCCCTCTATATCTCTTTATCAGGTCTTGGTCTCTCTTTTTATAGGAGAGGCAAACAAGCTTCAGACCTGTTACAACAGAAAAGACATAACTGTTCATAATTGTTAAGAGAATACTTTTAAACTTAACAAAATGTTTTTAATTAGAAAAGACCAATCCGTTATTCACCAAATAGAAACCCATGACCATTCAAGGCTTGAGCAAGGAATTCTATTTTTTGATGTGGTATCTCCTCTTCACATTCAATCCTCTTCAAAACCTAAATATGTTCATAACTGTTCATAACTATTAAGAAAATACATTTAAAATTAACAAAATGTTTTTAATTAGAAAACACCAATCTGTTAATCTGCGAATAGAAGCCTGTGACCATTCAAGGCCTAAGCAAGGCTTTCTATTTTTCCATAAGGTGCTTCATTTGTCTACTAGCTAATTTACTCCCTCTGAAGAATTCATGGTGGCGTCAGTCGTATCAATTGCTCTGCATAGGAACATATTAATCTTAGATAAATGTTCAATATACTCTTATTTTGCATATGTGTCAACATTAATGACTACCCCTTTCATGTCATGCTCCATGTTCATCTTTTTCTCAAGATACTTGTGAATATTCTACATGATCATATCTTCATTATTGATTTCTTGTAAAGCAGTATTTAGAACTATGGATACATCTTCCTTCCACTCTTCATATTTTTGTGGTTCTCCAATATCATCATGAATTGAGGGAGTGATATCAAAAGAATTCAACTCCTTATTTAATTTATTATGATGCTCTTCATGCATCTTGACCAACTTATCATACATCTGCAATCCTTGTTCTATTAAATGTTTTTTCTCTAAAAGTTCCTCTTTCCTTTCCATCATCCTCTCCTGCAATCTTTTGTTTTCTATAATGGCTGAATATGTTTGTTCGAATGATTTCCAATAGGTATCTGTGCATTCCCACATCTTTTTGAATCTTTCTTTTATTATTTTAGAGGCCATGGTGTATATGAGGGTCTTTACTTCCCTAAAAAGCTTCTCACATTTTTTCTAGGATTTAGCATGGCATTCTTTCCAATAGATTACATTTGTTAATGCCTCTATGATTTCTTTGTCTTTTTGGGTCCATGGGGAATGTACCTCAGATGCAGAAGAAGGAGCTCTTTCCTTGTGGTATATTAATTCTTTCTTCATTTTGTCATTTTCCTTGATTAATTTCTCAATCTGGGCCTTAGTGAACTTTGCTACATTAACATTTAGTTTAGTAGTTTCCAAGGGATCTGTGTCTCCTATCCTTTTGACCAAGAGGTGACCAAACATTTGATTTGGGTCACTGGTTATTATTGGTCTCTTATCTTGGGGATAAAAAGACCAAATCAATAAAGTGGCTTCATCTACATTATACCCCGATCCTGAGTATACTTTGTCACTTTCTTCCTCTGTCAAACTCAGTGTTTTATCTTCCCTCCTCCTTAACATGTCAAATACAATGGTAGATCTCATATCCCAACTTGGTACAAGCAATACCTTGTCTTCTTGGAGTAGTTGTCTTCCTCTTTTTGGAGCAATAGACTCCATTTCTCTATCAATCTCTTTTTTCAATTCTTCCGAGGTAGCAATTTCTTGCTTAGGGGTAGTATCTTTCATGTTTTGCCTCATTTTATTTCCTTGATACTCATATACAAAAGATTTAAATTCAGGAGTCTTAATAAATTCATCATTAGAGACAAACTTTTGAGCAACCATAACTCTAATGTCATTAGACAGATCCTCAGAAGTCTCAAATTTTACATGGCTCAATTCTGTAGGAGGCTCATAATGTGGAACAACATGAGCAATTATTGTTTGCATTTGTTCAATCTCATCATCACTCACTTCTTCATCTATATCTATAACTACAAAAAATGATTCTTCATGGGTTGGCTATGAAGGTATGTGAGTTAGAGGCTGCACCTCTTGAGCTTGTGTCCTAGAGTATTGTATGTAAGCTGTATCAAAAGCAATTAAAGGCACACCCTCAATTATCTCATCTGCATGAGAAATAAGCTTCTCAACTCTTGATAGTGGGTCTTCAATTTCAGAAAAGGCTCTTGAGTATGAAGGAACATTCTTGCATTTCCAATCCTCTGTAAGTAGAATTTTATTAAATATAGCAATTCTATCTTCAATAGAGGCTTCGTCTTGATTTCTAATTATATCTACTTCTGAAAAAAGATGTTCATAACTAGACAGACCCTATGAGACCCTAGCTTTGTGAATAAAACCCTCTGTATCAAAACCTTTTCTTTCATCTCCTATTGGGAGATCATACTGCACTAGTTTGGCATTGACTTCTTCATAACCCTCTTTCATGACTATTGTGAATTCCCCAAAGCAGAAAGTGTTGGGCATGAATGATTGTTTGTTGTTCCTCTTTAGATGAATAGCATCAGATTTAGCCAATTGTCTCACAATTTCTAAGTATGCAATTTTGTCTGGGACAACCCTAGGCAATAGATAAGGGGAACCCTCAAATCCATAGACTCATATCATGGTGCATTCTGAAAAGGCATACCAATCTCCCTAGTTATGATTCACCTTAGTCTTTGGATCATTTTCCTTTGGCCTAAGAAACCTTTGTATACTGGGAGAGAGGCTATAATCATGAGAATGTCCCAACAGTTGCATTAGAGGCTTCACAAAATATTCTTCAAAGCAAAAATAATGAGATCTATCAAAATGACAATCCCACAGTGAGGTCCACATTTGCATTGGTTTTGGGTCCCCATTGTCAAACGAGTCTCAAATTTTCATCTCTGAACTCCACCATCCTCTACCATGCCCTTCGTGCAAAAGCAAATGCATTAACAAAGAGTAGTGTTTGAAATTAATCTTATCATTATTATGTTTGATTTTCTCCAATCCATGGTTCAGAGCATTAGCAATGTAACTTGCATAATCAAAAGGCCTTGCTCCCTTTGTTTGAATATCTGCAGCTAACACCATAGGTGCAATTGACATTTGTGGGGGAGCCTCAAGACCTAAGACTTGACCAGCAGCATAATAAGTGTAATGAAAGTACTCCTCAAATAATTCTTCAAAAAATGGAGGGTTCTCAGCATTGGAAATTTTCCTCATCTGACCCTTGTCATCTTTTAGCCTGTGTAAAGCTAACTTGCCTCTCTTATAACTAGTGTCCATATGCCTATACTCCAACAATATGTCTCTGACTATAATGGGTGTGTCAAAGCCACATTCTAATTGAAAAACATTCGCAATGCGATCTTTGGAAAGCACCAGTGTGTGATCTAATAGTTCTTGTTTTCGGGTCATATTTGCTAGCTAAGGATTTAATCAAATCCACGTTGATAAAGACATTAGACACTATTAGCCTTGCTAAATTTAACCTCCAAGGGTTGCAGATAGGATCATACCTATATTGTTTCTTGAAATGATATAGAAGCAATTGATACCCTCGAAGAGGGGTCCAAACATCTCCCAACTCCTTATAGTTGTCTATCAATTTATCTATGGAGGGATTAGTCTAGGAACTTCTTTTTGGTCTCAGCCTAGACCCTAGGCATTGGTCAATTAAATCTTGATTCAGTGATCTTTTCTCGACCTTCTGCTTTTTAGCTTTATGTTTCTATGGATTATTTTCTATAATGTAGACTCCAAAGCTTCTACACAGTATAAATTTATAGTCATGACCGATATACTTGAAATATATTTCTGGTTGGCCTTTTTCTGCTCCTTGCTCTGCAAGAGGTCAAAATTCCTCTCTCCTTCTTTCTTCAGCCAAATCTTACGGGGGTGGAATAACTTATTTCAATCTCAGCTCATAAATGCACCATCGATGTGTATCTTGCCATCTAGCTGGTTTATTAATTGCAAATATTCAACCGATGTCTTGGAATGTCACATCAATCTTGTCTGACAATCATCATTATACGCTGAGACTTTATTTTATATTCCACTGAAGTCCATCCCTTCCATCAATAAATTTCCTTTTCTCGGCCCATCGGCGAGGTTCTATATGAAGTTACCCCAATGTGCCCTAGTCCGGTTGATGTTCTTCATATCCTCAATGTTTTATAGTTATTTTAGGCTATCGGTGGAAATTCATCCTTAGGTCCACTGATCCTTACATGCTACAATGATGCTTTTGTCTTTGTTGGTTTTATCAGCATGTCGGGGGAACTCATATATAAGTTCTACTGAAGTTGACATGTTCCGGTGATATAACCTTCTTCAGCCAAATCTTATAGGGGTGGAATAACTTATTTCAATCTCAGCTCATAAATTCACCATCGATGTGTATCTTGCCATCGAGCTGATTTATTAATTGCAAATATTCGACCGATGTCTTGGAATGTCACATCAATCTTATCTGACAATCATTGCCATATCGCTGAGGCTTTGTTTTATATTCCACCGAAGTCCGTCCCTTCCATTGATAAATTTCCCTTTCTCGGTCCATCGGCAAGGTTCCATATGAAGTTGCCCCGATGTGCCCTAGTCCGGCTGATGTTCTTCATATCCATAATGTTTTATAGTTATTTTGAGCTATTAGTGGAACTTCATCCTTAGTTCCACCGATCCTTACATGCTACAATGATGCTTTTGTCTTTGTTGGTTTTATTGGCATGTCAGGGGAACTTGTATATAAGTTCTACTGAAGTTGACATGTTTCGGTGATAAGTTAACTCTTGTCGAGTTCATCGGCTCATCGGTGAGGGTGTGATATGTATTCCATCAAAATCCACATGTTACAGCGTTATAACCTTCTTCTAGCAACTTTATTGGCTTGTCAGTGGAACCATGATGTGGTTTCCACCGATGTCTGCATGTTATCCCAATAAGCTCATTTTATTCCATTTTGTTAGTCTATCAGTGGGATGACCTCAAAGGTTACCCTAATAGATCATTGTTTTGCCGATATAGTGATACTATATCTTTATCGGGCCATCGATATAGCAAAGTGAAAGGTTCCAACGATGGGGTCACATTGGGCCGATATGTTCTTAGGAAAGGCAAAGGGTACAATTCGTGGAATGGATATGCAAGACTTAGGTTAATTATGGATTTTGTAACACAATTGATTACTATTATGAGATTAAGAATATAATGTTCTGATCTTGGTTGAAAAGGGCATAGATAGATGTATAGAAAAATTGTGAAATTTTTCTGTCCCAATAGGGTTTAGGGTTTAGGGTTGAAGATTTAGGGATTACGGTTTAGAGTTGAGGGTTATAGTCCCATTAGAGAATGATGTCCTCACACATGGACCATGTTAAGTGCCCTCATTGATGTTGGTAAGGGATACATGGAAGGCAAATGGATTAGGCAGATAGTGGATTATGACGTGGATTCTAGAGGGGAGAAAAGTGGATTATGACATGGATTATGTAGGGAAAATAGTGGATTATGTCAAATTTATGCCAAAGCATGGACCATAGGGATGGTATGTGGACGGTATGTAGGATAGTGGATGAATGATGGTAGATTTTTTGGCTTTATTAGTAGAGGCATCTAATTTTGCATTTCTAGATCCCTTGAGGATGGTGGAATGAGTGGAAGCTTTAAGTTTAGCTTTAAGATTAGGGTTGAGGGATTAGGGTTTAAGGTATAGTGTTGAGGGCTTAGGGTTTAGGGTTTAAGGTTTAGGGATTACGATTTAGAGTTGAGGGATTAGGGTTTAAGGCATAGTATTGTTTAGGGTTGATGGTTTAGGGATAGGGTTTAGGATTTAAGGTTTGAGTTTTGAGGGTTGAGCCTTTAGGGATAGGGTTTAAGGTTTAGCATTAAGGGATTAGGGTTTAGGGTTGAGGGATTAGGGTTTAGGGTTGAGGGATTAGGGTTTAGTGTTGAGGGATTAGAGTTTAATGTATAGTGTTTAGTGTTGAGGGGTTAGAGTTTAGTGTTGAGGGATTAGAGTTTAAGGTATAGTGTTTAGGGTTGAGGGTTTAGGGATAGGGTTGAGGATTTAAGGTTTAAGGGTTGAGACTTCAGGCTTTAGGGATAACATTTACAGTTGAGGGATTAGGGTTTAAGGTATAGTTTTTAGGGTTAAGGGTTGAAGGTTGCGTTATGCTGCAATGAAAGGTTATAGTCCCATTAGAGAACGATGTCCTCACGCATGGACCATGTCAAGTGCCCTCGTCAATGTTGGTAAGGGATACATGGAAGGAAAATAGATTAGGTAGATAGTGGATTATGACATAGATTATGTTAGACTTATGCCAAAGCATGGACCATAGGGATGGTATGTGGAGGGTATGTAGGATAGTGGATGAATGACGGTAGATTTATTACAGAATGGAAAGGAACCATAACCAATGGTTGCACACATTCCCATAAAAGTTAAAGCTTGTGATGCGGAGGTGGTGTAGGGTGCAATGGAGATGTTTTCTTATGAGATGGATGATGATGGTGCTAAATTAGGCACACTTGGTGCCAGTTTTGGTGTCCCAAAGAAATTACATTTAGGGATGAAAGTTGGTGCAAAAGTCAGAGTTAGAAACGCTAACTTTAGCACCGACTAATGAATCCAAAAAAAAATTTAAAATTTGCACTAGTGTTAAAACATACCACACAAAAAAAACACAAATAAGTTAATACATTTAAGCCCACAACACAGTGTACTCTACCTTTGTTTTAGGTTTCCTGTGAAGCGATGACTTTATTATGTCAAAAACGGTAGTTACTAAAAAGTTTCTACAATGGATCCGTGAATTTGTATTTTATTTATTTTTGGTTCTAGACATCCAGAAGATAAAAAAATGCTTTAGCTAGCTACTAAATTTGGGGTTTCTAGCTACGTCAGCCATTCAATCAAGATTGTTCGTCTGCTTTTTAGCAAGTAAGTTAACTCTTGACCTAGGTTTTTATCAATTTTTATATAATTTTGAGCTCAAAGAAAGTTTTTCTAAGATGTTGTACTCACGCTTTAGGGTAAATTTGAGTAGTAATGTTGTTAATTATCCTTTCTTGTAGTATAACTTGTATTTACCATTTTTAAAAGGCCTGTCGAATAAGGTCTCTTTGTACATCATACGCAAAATACAAGCTGTTAAGTTTTGTTTTTGGCTACATATTTTGTTTTTGCCTACAATTGGTCAAGCATGCTATTAATTCATACCTAACAATGATTGCCTCCATAGACTGGATGAAAATAATTTGCCCTAGGTCACCTCAAAATGTCAAGCAATAGAGGGAAGGGAGCAAACTCTCGCCACAATCAGGTAATTCACTATCAATTTATAGATTTGTAAATGTTTCCATTGTTTATTTGATTTTTAGTATTTGGTTTTCTATTTCTAAATTTTAAAAAAGAAATTTATTATATATATATAGGGACATGAGACTGACAAAGATAAAGAGGCATTGGCTTCCATATTGGGGGTAGACGTAGTGAACAAATTGGATGGTGTTGACTTGACAATGCTTGCTAGATACATAGAGAAATGATCTAGTAAAGCCCCTAAAACATTGCAACCAAATCAATAGTGTCAAAGGAAATCAATTGATTCCCCAACCAATCATGGATTGGGCAAAAGATCTAGGAGGAAATCAATAATAGTAACCTCTAAGAATGTGGAATAGGGAGTAGAGGCTTCCAATGTCCCAGCCACTCCTGGGACATAGACTTCTTCGACCACCATGCCATGTTTTGCATCTTGCATTGGTAGCTATGATACCAACATAGAATACGATGTGGTTTCAGGGGAAGTCCGAATGACAGATGCTAGAAAAAAATTTGTGAATAGGTTGAAGGAATCATGCCTTCAATGGTTCAAAGACCATCTACATTTTCCATTCTCAAAGATACCCATGCACCTGTAAAAAGTAGTTATCCAAGACATGGAGACTAAATTTGGCACAGGTTGGCCTGTAAAGAAAATAAAGCTACGAATATCTCAAAACTACAAGAGATTTCAGTGCAACCAAACAAAAAAGATAAAAAAAATCCCTCCTAAGAAAAGGCTAAAAAAAGGCCAATTGATGTAAGTCTCAAAGTATGGAAAGAGCTTGTAAAAGCATATGAGAAGTTTGATGCATGGAGGAAGTCTAGTGTGGAGAGTACGCAGGTATTTGAATTTGCTCTTAAGATTATATCAAATTTATTAAACAATTTTTAAATTTTATTTGCGCTTTACCTAAATTGAATTATTATATGTTTCAGGACAAGGCCTCCAAGACTAGGCTTGACAAACTTCGTGCCACTCATCACAGTGGCTAGAAAGGTTTACAGGCCTTGATCTGTACATTTGTAAGTATATTTAATATGTTAAATGATATGTTTTTTATTTCCTAGGAAAAAGTAAATGATTGCATATTAATTAGTTTAACTAGTCCATGTGCCATGTTTTGATAGGAGAAGAAATATGGCCGGCAACCAACACAATTTGAAAAGGAAATGTTACAAAGCAAAAAGTGGACCGACTTTGTAATCTAGATGGAGAATGAGGTATCAATGGTTGATTTTCAATAACTTAGTTGGATATTGTTATGTTAATATGTCAATTTGCATTTCTTGTGCTGAGTTTCAATAATCTTTGAAGATGTTATAGAGTGATACTTGAGACAAATAGTTACAGTTGTACTCTGTTTGTTGTGTTTGGTTTCTATTGGTCTTCTTGTCTTTTTGACTCAAGTGGATTGTTATTCATAGGTTGCTTGTCATTCTTGTTGATCATGTAGATGTAGTTATCATTGAGTTTTCAGGTGGTCTCCTAAGTGAATAGACCAAAGGGTTTATCTCAAGTCTTTGTTTCCTAACCTTTTTATTATAATACTTAAAGGGGGGCATGCATTACAGTTATGTTGTTGGTTATATTTCAAACCTTTGAAATATAATAGTGGACCTTTAAATTTTAATATGCATATTTTTTTTGTTGAGAAGGATCCATCATTAGCAGTAGGCATTAACTCTCCTCTGCCATAATAGCTTTGGGAAGTACTAGTCTTTAATGTGCTTGGTTTTGGGGTATGTGAGGGAGAAAAGGAAGGAGTGGGGAACCATTTTGTGGGGGATTCTTATTTTTTCCTTGGGGTCGAGGAAGGAAGGTTGATGGCTGGACTATAAGTGATTTAGAGGAAGGGAGACTTTGGGTGTGCTGATCATGTTGGCTGAGTGTCTTGCTGTTTGGGTTGGAGACTAAGATTCAAATTGCCAACTAGCATTCTTCAACTAAACTAACCTTTCTTTGAAGTAAATCTCCTTGTCATCCATTCTTGTAAAATTACACTGACCATTTTGGTGATACATTTCCTTTAACTTGTGTAACTGTATGTGGTCTTGTGAAAGCCTATGCTAAAGGGTTTGGATGAGGAAAATATTGTTAACTGTGAGAGTTCAGACTTAAGATCATGGGACTTACGAACTGTGGTAAACTATTGGTTATTGCATTTTGGATTTATATCATGAAGGAAGCTACATTAATTTGGTCACAGTTTGAGGTGGAGTTTCAAACCCTAGCTAGAATTGCCAGAATGCTATCATTGCAACATACCATGAGTCTTGAGGAAACCTAGCTTGGTTCATGGTTATCTTTTTTGACATGGTTGTAATCCCTAATGGTGTTGGTATTTCACCTATAAATGTCCACTCTCTCAATTGTGGATGCAATGTCTTCTTGGGATTAATAATGCCACTCCTAGGTGGGCTTTTGGGATGGTTTTGGATCCTTGGTTCAAGTCAACTTGCCCCCCAACACTCCCTCCAAGGTTATGAGGTTTGCATTACTGAAGCCACAATGGAATACAATGTTGAAACAACACTACATGATTGTATTTGATTACCAGTAGACTCTTGGAAAGAATGGGTTTTGTCAATTGCTTACAGTTGTGTAACATTGCAATAGTTGTATTATACTTGTAACTAGAACAATCTATTGTGTAGGCATTCATTTGATGACAATGACCTTTGAGTTCATTGTAATGACTTGCACTAAATTAGAAATGTGATTTCAAACTAGTATTTATTAAATTGGAGACTGTTTGTGAACAAATTTATCTTAGTATGGACTTCCCTGTGTTTGAATGTCTGAGCACTACCCACGAAATAGTAGATATTATGTACTTGTGATCACTGCATCATTTGGACAGAGGACTCATAAATGGAATATAGGACCTTCTATTTTATTGTCCATAAAATCCTAAGGGTTGATTAAGTTATTGTGCATGGATGTAAATGGAAACTTTAAGCTCTCTGAAGGCTTGCTTATTGTTTGCAAAGTAGCATTAATTTCTTATTTTAACTATGGAAACATCTTGTGGACACTAGTATGGTGTTGACTAAGGAATTATCTTGTAAACACTAGAAAGGTCTATGCATCTTAATCATAGACTGTAACCCTACATTTGGAAGGAAATTGTTACTATAGATGTGATATATACTGTACAGTGGTATCTGGTCTATGGCATGACATCTTTAGTAGGAGGTACCTTTAGATTTCTGTAGCATCATGTCTGGGATAAGGTACTGTAAAGTTAAGTGTGCATTGTATGGTGTTATTGTATTGGAGGTTGCTGTATACAAATCTATAGTGATATAAGGAGACTCAAATCTTGTCATTTCATTGCACAAAGTGAGTGACAAAACAACTACCTAGTTTAAAATTGGCCATTCTTTAAGCAACATATGTAGCAATGAGACTTAGGATTCTTGAAAATGAGAAGCATCCTTCTCCCCATACAACCTGCTAACTAGGGCCTCTTTGTTTATGTGCATGGTTGACCTCCTTGCCATTGCTAGCTATCTTGAGAACACCCTAAACTTTATCATTGAGATACATGTTAAATCTGTGCTGGTTGTATGCATATGTTTTCTTGGTGCCTATAGATCACATATGAATATAGGCTTAGGAGTATTTACAGCAACACTACTTTTTGATTTGGATTCTAAAAATGTTGCACAACTTATGTTCTTCTCTCAAACATCTACCAACAAGTGGGCAGGTGTGGTGAGGTAAGGAGATTGATGAAAGATAGAGGAATTAAAAAAATGCCTAGATGCAATTGGATTGAAGGGCATAAAATGGTACATGCTTTTTTGTGTAGGAGGTAGATCACATCCATAGACAAAGGAGACCTATGCAAAGTTGGAGAAATTGGCTTGGAAGATGAAGGCGGCAAGTATTTTCCAGATTCAAGAATTTACTTAATGTTGTGGAAGGATGGGAAAAATAATTATTTCTCTGCCACCATGGTGAAAAGTTAACAATTGCATTTGGTTTGTTAAACATGCCCCATGGAACAACTATTAGACCTTTATCTTAAGGTTCCTCATGAACCTTAAGTTAAATAATTATTGAAAAAAATTATGCATTCATTAATGACATGTAAGAGAATTTAATCAACTGCTACTTAAAAAATCTTTAATGTTTCTGTCTAATGTAGGTTATTAGATTAATAGTGAAAAAGAACATACATTGACCATGCAATTTGTGGCACTTAAGGTTATGTAATAGAATTTACAGTTGATAGTTAAATTGTATAATAAATTTTTTATGATCTTTAGTAACGTTTATTAGAATTGTTGCATGTTTTACATCATTGGAATGGCATATTAGCTGTAACTTTTTTGAAATTTTATTATGGTATGTGCACTTTGATATGATGTAATATGATTATGGTTTCATTTCATATGTTGGAATATTAGATATATAACAGAAAAATAAATTATTACATGAAATAAATAATAACTTTTCATTTTAAATATTTTTTTTGTAGAACACGGGTCTTCTAGAAGATGAAGATGATCCTGATGATATAGATCCATATTATATTGGTTCTGGTATAGATCACATGGTAAAGGATAATGATGATGTAGATACAGAAGACAATGAGGCCAATGACGATGATGATGATGATGATGATGATCATGATGATGATGATCACGATGGTGATGATGATGATGAGGTAGTTCCTAGTAGTAGCCGATGACATTCATGATCATATAGACCACATCATGGATCATTGCCAATATATCGTTATGATGCCCCTTTTAATGGTTACTATCATATGTATCATTTTCACGGCCTGTAGTACCATATTATTGAGTTGTATCGATTTCACATGTATCAATTTGACTTATATCATTTGGACAGACATGTATCATCTTGACTTGTATCATTTTGAGTTACATGATTTATCATTTTTACTTATATCATTTGTACATGTATCATTTTGACTTATGTCAACTGTTGGACATGTAACATTTTGACATGTTATTGATCTACTGGCATATTTGACTTTCACTTGTTTTAGTTATATATGATGATGATCTTATCAGTATTGACTTGTCAATTTATATATATTGAAAGTGGTTGATGATTTTTGGATGGATATTTATTACATGTGATGATTTTAATTTACTGTAGGATGGATGTTGTAAAATTCAAATAAATTATAGATATATTTGACTCACTTGTTTTAATTATAGATGATGATCATGCTATAATAATTATCTTACTTTTTTATATAATTATCTTGTTAAATTAGAAGCAAAACCCAAAGCAACAAAGGAGGTCATAATGGAAGCAAAACTTGGCATCAATTAGGAAGCCAAAAAATAAGCTATTTTAGATGCCATACAAGAAGCAAAATATGAAGCACAAATGAGAGCAAAACTAGAAGCAAAAATGGGAGCAGACATGGAAGCAAAACTGGAAGCTAAATTGGAAGCAAACTAGGAAGCAAAAATGGAAGCAAATCTAGAAGCAAACCTAGAAGCAAAATCAGAAGCAACAATGGAAGCAAACCTAGAAGCCAAATCGGAAGCAAAACTGGAAGCAACACAAGAAGCCAAACCAGAAGCAAAATCAGAAGCCAAAGTGGAAGCCAAATCTGGTGCTAAATTGGAACCAAATCTGGAAGGAAAATGGGAAGCAAAAATGGAAGCAAAAACAAGAAGCAAAACTGGAAGCAAACTTGGAAGCAAAACAAGAAGCAAAATTAGAAGCCAAACTAGAAGCCAAATTGGGTGCCAAATCTAGCACTAAATGGGAAGTGAAATTAGAAGCATAACTAGAAGTAAACCTACAAGCAAAACCCAAAGAAAAAATGGAAGCAAACCTAGAAGAAACACAAGAAGAAAAACTAAAAGAAAAATCAGAAGCCAAATTGGGTGCCAAATCTGGTGCTAAATTGGAAGAAAATCTAGAAGCAAAATTGGAAGCAACATTGGAAGCAAAAATGGAAGAAAAACAAGAAGCAAACTTGGAAGCCAAACCAGAAGCAAAATCAGAAGCCAAATTGGGTGTAAAATTTGGTGCTAAATCCGGTGCCAAATCTGGCTGTTGCTTTCTAGTGTAAAATTCTATGCAAAAGTTGGTGCTAAATTTGCCGCTAAATTCAGCGCAAAAGTTATCATGCAAAATTGTGCCAATTTTTGTGCTGGACAAAGTGTCCAATTTCTAAGCTCAATTGCACTAAAATCTAGTGCTATTTTAGGCTCTAATGACCTGTTCTATTGTAGTGGCAATTTATTCAATAGATTGAAATTGCTCTTCATCATCACTTTCAACATTAGGTCTAGGTGTCAATCCTCTTTTCCTATCTTCCTCAACAACATCCAATCAAATTCTCATTGTTTTCATCATTTCCATCATCTCATCCATCCTACTAGCCATTGTTCCAATAGCAGGGCTTCTCCTTGATGGCATTCTTCGTAGGATCAAGTGCAAACTACCTCAAATTCAGCAATCAGGTTACAAGGTGACAACTGCCTCACAATCGGCGATCGGTTACGACATGAGTAAACTGCCTTGGATCAGCGATCTATCCATAGCAAGATCTTATAGAATTCCTTTGCCAACTTCACTTAATTCACTCCCAAAGATTTGAACTTTCACTCTGATACCACTTGGTGCAATCACGGTTAGGAGGGTCCTCAAAGAGAATAATCTAGACCGTGCAGCAAGAGTAAACAAAACATAAACAATTGAAAGATATAAGGCAAATGTAGATTTAGTCATTTAGTATATCATAGAATTCAAATACAAATTGGTCGACAACATGCAGGCTTACAATTAGGGCTCATAGACCTGATTTCACAATAACAAAATATGCGCAAGATAAAGCTTTGAAGCTCCTTCGTACAAAATCCAAACTATCTATCTTCTAAATCATCACCACTATGCTAATTACTTTCCTAGGGATCTATTACATCATTATATATCATATCCAGAACATAAGATTCCTCCGCGTCAGCTAAGGAAGATCACAAACTCTAATGAAGAGCTGTAACGTGTGTACACAGATAGGTCAGACCTAATTGCATAGAGTTCCTCTGTAAATGAATGGAATGATGTGCGGATCTTGAGGAAGGTTAGCCATGAACCAAACAACTTAGAATGATGTGTCATTAAGCTTCAAAGGTTGTGAAATGCTCCACAGGTCTTCTCCTTTAGCTGATTATCTGAGATTGTCAGGATGCTCTATTATAAGAAAAAAATCGATCTTCTGATAGTGATATCTTTCTGATACCTTAACCAAATGCTATGAGATTTGGATATGATGTGTATGAATGTCTCTAGATGCTAAGTCCAGCTCTACAAGGTCTGAAATGCAACTACGGTAGAATGCAGACCAAAATATAGAAATTGCTACTGACTGAACTGCCTGAACTGAACTGGAAAATGAAAAGAAACAAAGTTAAATGTAAACAAACTAAAATGCAAATGTTTTTGGTTGATGAAAGATTGCTCTTGAACTAGGGATGCTCTTGCATCATTTTTGTTTAAAGAAGTTAAAGTTTTTGATACAACTTATTCACCCCCCTCTCAGTTGTCTTGTACCTTTCAACAATTGGTATTAGAGTGAGGTTCCTTTGAAGAAAGCTTAACAGCTTAAGGTAGATCTAGGATGGCACACAAGAAAGACATTCCTCACTTTGATAGATCTTACTATGCCTACTAAAAGGTACAAATGCAAAGTTATCTTATTTCTATTAGTTATAATGTTTGGAAGATGGTCAAAGATAAATCTATAGTTCCTAAAGGTGGTCCGCAGTCTGATGAAGAGATTAAGGATTTTGAATCACAAAGCTAAAATGCTCTATTAAATACCCTGTCTAACACTAAAATGGCAAAAGTTGTGGATCTAGAAACTGTTCATGAGATTTGGGACAAATTGAAGAAAATTTATGAAGGTGATAAATATGTCACGAAGGCTAAGTTGTAAAACTTGAAGACCACATATGAAACCATGTGAATGGCTAAAGATGAGAACATAACAAGTTACATATAGAAGATTTATGAAGTTATCAGTAGCATCAGGGGTCTTGGTGGAAAATTAAAGGATGAGGATGTTGTAGATAAGATACTCAGAACTCTTCCCAAATCTTATAGTCACAAGGTATCTACCATTGAAGAATTGTTTTATATGGGAAAACTTTCAAAAGATCAATTGCTTGGTAAACTAACTAATTTTGAGATGAGAGAGTTTGGTACTACTAATGGTCCTATGAAAAATGAGACTACTTTCAAGGCAAAGGAAGAAAAGACTGCTAGATCAGATAAATAGCTGTGGAATTAGATGAAGAAGATTTTGATGAGCTTGAGGCAAAATTTGCAAGAAGAATTAAAAAGAGGTAGCAGAGGAAAGTTTAAAGGTAAGTTACCTTTCAAATGTTTTAGTTGTGGTAAAATTGGTCACTATGCTTCAAGATGTCCTAATAGAGCCTTGAAAATCAATGAAAGTAAAGGAAAGATGGTAAGAAAGAGTTACTATGCTAGAGACGATGATGGTGTAACTAATGATGAACTCAATTCTAATGATGGTAATAGTAGTGAATGCTTGTTTATTGCACTTAGAGAAGAACTTGTTTCTGCTAATCTTGCAAGCTGTGTGAAGGAAGGAAGTCTAGGAGAGTTGTCTACATTTCATGTTGAAAAGAAAAATGAATGGATCATTGATAGTGGATGTTCAAATCATATGATAGGAGATAAGAGTAAGTTTGCTAAGTTTGAAAAAATTGATGGAGGACTAATTACGTTTGGTGATGATGCAGCTGGTAATATTTGTGGAAAAGGATCAATTACCTTTGCTGGCAAGCATAATATAGATGATGTTCTTTATGTCAAGGGCTTAAAGCATAATATTTTAAGTGTTGGAAAAATGTGTGACAAAGGGTATAATCTTGTGTTCAAGGACAATGGGTGTGAGATAAGGAAAAGCTCCGAAACCTTAATTGTTGTTGGTAAGAAGACTCATGGTAATGTCTATAATTTGAAAGGTACTAAAAATTGCTATTTGTTGGCTAAGAGAGATGAAAGTTGGTTATGGCATAGGAGAATGTGTCACATTAACTTTAATAATATGGTGAGAATAAGCATTGTTCAAGTTGTAAGAGACCTGCCTAAGATTGTGAAGCCTACTAATGTTATATGCAAAGAATGTCAGTTTGGGAAGATGGCAAAGACTAATTTCAAGAGCAAAGATTAATCCTCTATTGATTTTCTTGAGTTGGTGCATATAGACCTATGTGGTCCTACAAGAACAAGATGTCTACAAGGTGAAAGGTATTTCATGCTTCTTATTGATGACTTTTCAAGAATGACTGGGGTTACTTTCCTTAGAGAAAAAGCAAAAGCACTAGATAAGTTCAAGGAATTCAAAGCTATGGTTGAAAATGAGTTGGATTTGAGAATCAAGTGCTTAAGGTCTGACAGAGTTGGTGAGTTTACTTCAAGTGAGTTCAATGCTTTTTGTGAAGAACATGGAATAAAGAGACATTTATCTGCCCCTAGACTCCTCAACAAAATGGAGTGGTTGAAAGGAAGAATAGAACTGTTCAAGAAGCTATGAAAACTATGATCAAGGAAGTAGACCTACCAAAAGTATATTGGAAAGAACCAATACACACTGATGTCTACATTCAGAATAGAGTGTAAATCAGAGCAAAAGAAACAAAGACACCTTATGAGTTGTGGTATGGTAGAACTCCTACTGTCAAATACTTCAAAGTTTTTAGAAGCAAATGCTACATCAGAAGAGATGAAGAATTAGGAATGTTTGATGCTAGATATGTGATGAAGGCATATTCCTTGGGCACTCTACTAAGATCAAGGCTAACTGGTGCTATAACAAAAGATTAAGAAAGATCATTGAAAGTGCAAAAGTGAAGGTGGATGAAGATATTCAACCAGATGGATATGAGTCAGATGGATCTGTTGATACAAAAAAGATTGAAAAAGACAAAGAAAAGGAAGGTTAGACTAAAGTGCAAGTTCCTCTAGAAGAAGAAGAAGTTCAAGCTGAAGATCCAGTAAGAATTCCTAAAACTCCCAGGTATGTGCAAAGAGATCATTCTAAAGATCATATTATTGGTGACAAAAAGAAAGGTGTGATGACGAGAAGTGAGATTGCTGAAGAATAAGTAAATCTTTGTCTACTTTTAAAGGTGGAACCTAAAATAGTAAATGAAGCATGCAATGATGAATATTGGGTTAAGGCAATGGAAGAAGAATTAATGTAGATTGAGAAGAACAAGACTTGGGAACTTGTCCCTAGACCTGCAAACAAAAATGTGATTGGAACAAAGTGGGTTTTTTAGAATAAACTGAATGAAGTTGGAGAAGTTGTGAGAAACAAGGCAGGACTTGTGTGTAAAGGCTGCTCACAAGTGGAAGGAATTAACTATGAAGAGACCTATGCTTCGGTGGCAAGAATGGAAGCTATCAGACTATTTTTTGCATTTGCAGCACAAAAATTTCAAGGTATATCAGATGGATGTGAAATCTTCCTTCCTAAATGGTGACCTAGAAGAAGAGGTCTACATAGAGCAACCATATGTGTTCCAATTATCAAACAAACCAGACTTCGTATGCAAGTTGAAGAAGGCTTTGTATGGATTAAAGCAAGCTCCCAGAGCTTGGTATGCAAGACTAGATAAGTATTTGTTGCAGTAAGGTTTCAGTAAAGGGTCTGCAAATAGTAATTTGTATATCAAGGTAAGCAAAGATTGAATCTTGATTATGGAAGCCTATGTGGATGATATCATATTTGGTGGAAAAGAAGAGATGTGCAAGAGTTTTGCAAATGAAATGCAAAAGGAATTTGAGATGTCTATGTGTGGTGAGATGAACTTCTTTCTTAGACTACAAATCAATTAGACTAATAAAGGTATTTTCATTTCTCAATCAAAGTATGTTAGGGAATTGTTAAAGAAGTTTGGAATGAAGGACTCTAAATCACTATGCACTCCTATGGTTATTAGTTGTAAACTTAGCAAGAATGATGAATCTCCTAAGGCTGATCAAAGCAAGTATAGATCAATGATTGGAAGAATGCTTTACCTGACTGCAACTAGACCAGATATCATACATGCAGTCCGTCTTGTGGCCAAATTTTAATCAAATCCTAGAGAATCACATTTGATGGTAGTAAAGAGGATATTCAGGTACTTAAAGGACACTCCAGATCATGGTTTGTGGTATCCTAAGAATAATGACTTTTCCCTAAGTGCCTATACAGATGCAGATTGGGCCAGATGTGCTGATGATAGGAAAAGCACAAGTGGAGGTGCATTCTCCCTTGGAGATAGGGTAGTATCCTGGCATAGTAAGAAACAAGAATCAATCTCCTTATCTATTGCAGAGGTAGAATATATTGCTGCAACATCATGTTGCACTCAAGTGCTATGGATGAAACAGACCTTAAATGATATCAAAGTTGAGTATGATGAGCTAATTCCTATTCTTTGTGATAACACAAGCACCATAAATATTTCAAAGAATCCAGTGATGCATTCAAAGACAAAGCACATTTCAATTAAGTATCACTTTTTTAGAGAGAAAGTTGTAGAGAATGAGATGAAGCTTGAGTATGTACCTACAAAAGATCAAGTTGATATATTCACTAAGGCTCTTCCAAAAGACACATTTGAGTATCTTTGAGAAAAATTAGGGGTTATTTCCCCTCCTTCCTTGAACTAGATGCATAAGAAGATGCATCAATCCAATATTCTTCAAAGTACATTTCTCCTTTTGGACTGATGTTGGATGCTACCTCTCAGGGGGAGCAGGTAGTGGTTTGAGATGATTATTGCATTCAGGGGGAGTAAAGAATGATTTTAGACTGATTAGAGAAGTGGTGTGCAAGTATGTGTAGTAGAATACATGTGATGCCATTTACCATGGATGTCAAAGGGGGAGAGAGATCATGTGAAAAAATCAAGGGGAGAAAGAATTCAGATGTGTAAAAAGAAAGGGGGAGTTCTGATGCAGAATCGTGTCTTGATGGTGGAACATGTTTTTCACATCATATGTTGCCATTAATGACAAAGAGGGAGATTGTTTCAAGTATGTGCTAATTGGTGTCATTGATGTCAATATGTTTGTCTTGTCATTGGTGCCAACTGTATCTTCTGATATTGCTATTTGTTGATTGACTGAGTTGTCATGTTTAAAACACTGTCTAAGTATTTTGCTCCGCATTTCCTCTGTGTTAAAGACCAAAGTATGAGATTTGGATATGTTTTAGAGAAGTGTTTGAATATGATAAATCTAGAATTTGGTGGTCTAGATCACTGTGGAGAAAAAGTTCTATTCACCAGTTTAAAGACTGTGTCTGGCAATGTTCGCAGAGTGACAGGGAGATAGTATTTTACTCCGCATTTCTCCATAGGTTGAATTTTAGTCTTACAGTTCTGGAATTAAGTTTATAAAGTCCTTAGGTATCTTCATTCCAAAGGATTTATGATTTGGTGCTCCAGAAAGCAAGTTCTTGATTAGCAAAGTTTGATAGTGTTTGTTGAGAAGTAGTCTATGATATATCTTCAAGTGATATTTGATGTCTTCAAGTGAGATCTGTTGCGATTGGATTTGTCAGCTCCCAAGTGATTCTATGTTGTTCGTGGATGTCTCTAGAATGTATTGAAGGTGTGTGCTTGATCCACAAGCTGTAATGAAGTTCTTGGAAGTGTGTATCTAAGTGTTCATGATGTGTGCACTAGCTTTGGCCGACCTGATTGGTTACACTTGTTGCGGAGGTGATTCATGGATTGTGGAAGCATGTGAAGATGTATTTGGATTTGAGCTAAGCCATGAAGTGTTCCTCTTTCATTCATTTTCTCTGTAAGTTTATTTAGGTCTAGTCCTAATTTGATTTATTTATGTATGCTGACCTTGAATATAGTTCCAATGGTTGTAAAATGTAATGCCGACTTTGATGTACACTAGTAGAATTTTAGCAAATAAATGACTACGTGACTACAACTTTTAGTCATGACAACTAAAAATGACTAAATTATACTAATTTTTTGCAGCACAACTATAAATGACTAAATAATTAGTCACACAAATAAAAATTAGACAATATGATATTAAAGTGGGCAATAAAAAAAATATTTCCAATTGGAAAGAGAGGGAAATTTTTTTGATGAAAAATAATTCAAACAAAAGAAACCCATGTATCATCGTGTGACAGAGAAGAGTTTTCAAAATATGGGGAGGTAGAGTTATGCTCTAAAAAGGGTTTTCCAGTTGGATTTAGAGGTTAAGGGTTCTAATAGAGGTAGCAATGGATCTGATGCAAAGAATGCCACCTATGCAATCACAAAGCATGCTTAATAACTTGTTGGCTTTCCTTCCCAAGCACTTGACCGAGTTGCTCTCACATGTCGATCAACCCCTCCAGGTAACCCCCCATTTTTTCCTTTTATTTGTCCTCTCATTTTTCCTCATCTTCCCAATGCAGTTTTGGCTAAATTTAATGATTTCTTGTGTATTTGTTTATTGAAAATTTGTTACGATCTGGCTTAGTACCCATTTTAGTTTCTACTAGCCCTATCACAGTTTAGTCTCCTGAATAGTCATTATTGTGTTGAAGTATTGGTTATTAATACTAGTGTTGGTGTGTTTTGAAGAGTATTCAATATAATCCGTTGTTAAAATGGGGTTTGATTTTTCTTAATTGGGGTGATCTTAGATGGTTCATCTTGGCTTAAAATGCCCAAGTGACGAGCTTGCAGATCAATCTAGAGTTTCTAGATTTTTTTCTATGATATGGAAGTCACCCTTTCAGATGTTTCTCTCCTTGATGATCATCTAACTAAAATGTCCTTTTAACATGATGAGTTTCCTCTCATGGGCAAATTCATGGGAAGAAGACTAGATGACTTAAAACTCTATGGATGGCTATGGAATCTACAAGGCTAGATACAGACTTAAATTCTTCCTTTTAAGGATTTCTTTCTTCTTCAAGTCTGCCAAGGATAGAGAGTTTTCTCAAACAAGGGTTGTAATATTTTTGGCAAATCTAGGTTGTTTTTATGTCCTCTGGCAACCATTTTTAGACCTAGATCATACAGAAAATAAAGGACACTTGAGAGCAAGGTTTCCCTTCAAATTTAACTGCAAAACCCAACATACAATTTAGCAAAATTACCCCTGAGATTTCATCTCTATTATCCAATTAATTTACCCTCAAAATTACCAAGCCTAACAATTCAGTAATATGATCTCTCAAATTTCAACTCTAAAATCTATCAATTTACTATGCAAGATAACAATTCTTTGGGTTCTCAAGTCTTTATCTTTCTACTTCCTTTCATTTAGAATCACATGGTCATTGGCTTATCAGGTCTTTATCTTTCTACTTCATCAAATACTTGCATTATCATGTCATAAGATCTCTAACACAATACCATGGAAGCCTCAATGCATCTTGTATAAAGCCAAATAGTTTAAAAAAAACAACAAAGTAAGAAACATACTCAGCAAAAGTGATGACAAATTAGCACATTATCTTCTCATTTTTTTGTACAATTTAGAATATTCCAAATGTTTTCAAATGTCAAATTCTTTGATACATCAAATGACTCCTCCAAATTATTACTTTTTATAAAATAGAAAGTTCATAGTTTATAATACTAAGAAATCATCAATCTTTTTTCCATTTCTATGATCTGAAAGCAAATAACAAGCACTCAAGAAAGAATCAAAAGTAACAAAGTCAATTAATAAGACAGCCTAAAATAAGCCTCAAACAATACAAGGAAACAAGGATTACAACCTAGTTTGAAGTCTTTCCCAAAATTTTGAATCAAGAGTAAACCACTAATGATAAGAAACAATAATAGGAAACATGGTTTACAACCTGGTCCCCATAAATTGTTGACACAAAGCAACCTAAAGAAAAAAGAAACTAAAAGATGACATTTTAAAATAATCAGAGCTCTATAATTGTTTAATTATGATTAAGTACATGTGTATGCTAAGCCTTCTTTGTACAATGCATAGTACTGGCATGCCCAATGTGTTGATGATTACCACCACCACGAGGATGCTCAACAGGATTCATTGCCACACCACGAACATTGGGCCAACAATTTCTTTTGACCCTATATTTGTGATATGCATTGCCAGCTTTGAGCATTGGCTTTTCTGTCCTTCCACGACTAGTAACCTGACCAATCATGGCTCTACAACTACTTGGCACAATCTTCTTAGCTCTAGATGGAAGTTTTACCCTATAAATTGAAACCAATTTCCAAGACTCGTCAAACAAGGCTATTAAAAATCTACAAAATAAAAAATTACACAAATCTGAACATTAAGAGAGAACTTAGATAATTGTTCCAAAATTATTTCCACTACCTTTCAAATAATTGCATTTATCAGCTCATTGTAACCTTGGAAAAAAAATTAAGCATAGAAATATGCCATAAGTCTCCACAAGGTGTACACCTAGAACTCAAAATAGTTTGAAAATAATTTGGAAAAAGCCATCATCTATAGGACATCACAACAGATGCATCACATGTTTGTTGCTAGCCAAAAAGCAAGATGATAAACAAAAATGATAATGAGTCAAGGGGAACATCAAGAAGCAGTACATTCAAATTAAATTTCAACTAGTTGCTAAACGAGCACAACCCACTTTGACTTTTCATAAGTTCAAAATATTAGAATAGCTACACTTTTATGTCTATAAAGGTGATAATAATCCAACAATGGATCAAATGTTTCTGATTGAAATGCAATAAAAATGCATTGCAAATGATAGCAATCAAATTTGAAATTACTTAGCTCATAAAAGAATAGTGGAGAAAAGGCAGAAAAAAGTGTTCTTTGATTTGATCGGGCCAATGAGAAATATTGTCTCAAAAATTTAACTATATCACCATGAATTGTTCCCTGCCATAGTACCACAAACTAATTCTTTGACCATCATGGGACCACGGTATACTAAATATCACTTGAAGCCTTTCACCGCACTACCACACTCCTTCATTGAAACTATCGCAGGGCCATGGTATTCAACACTTACATAACTTAAAATCCTTATACCGCCATACCACAAGCCTCACTTGAGGCTGCCGTGGGGGTGCAGTGTACTATTTTTCTCTACTCCTTACCACCATACCGTAAGCCTCACTTGAGGCTGCTACAGAGGTGTGGTGTATTGTTTTCCTCTGCTCCTTCTTACCGCCATACCGCAAGCCTCACTTAAGGCTGCTGCAGGGGCACAGTGTACCATTTTCCTCTACTCCTTACCACACTACCACCAGTTATTCTCTTGACTATTGCGAGACTATGGTGAAGTATCATATGCCACTTAAATTTATACCGCCAGCCTACCACTTCATTTTCAGACCACTGTGGGGATGCGGTAATCGATCTCTACATACCGCGATGCTGCAAGTGCAATCTCTTCATGCTGTGGGATAGCGATAACTATTCCCTTGTTATCCTTGGTTCCTGGACACCCACTACGACGTTTTGAGTGACCTACAGGACTGTGGTGAGAGACAAAAACACATCAATGGTTAAAAATACAAATATCTTTCACATGGACTTGGTATGGGGTACTTATGAATGACTCCTAGAATAATTTTAAAAGAAATATGGATCCCTAAGATGGATTTATGGAAGGAAATTTGCATGAAACCAAGTGGGACTATAAGAATTTTGAATGGTCCTAATGAATGACTACAAACCTTTCTATTCTTGTCTTGGCTAGGCCATGTACAAGCTTGTTATGGGTTCCATAGGGTTTCTAGAAGTCTATATATATAGACCTTACAAATTTGTCATAAACCCTTAGAAAACTTCACAGACCCTTAAAAAGCTTGGGCATACCTTTAATGACTTGATAGAGTTCCTAATGATCATTCAGAATTTCTCATGGTTTATGCAAGGTCCTCCACTAGCAAGACCTAGTCCTACTTTAGGACCTCTTAATGGCTAGTGGACATCACCTTCACAACCACCAATTCCTTATCCAGTTGCTACTCCAATTAAATAATCTCCTTGTTAATGGTGAAATTTTAGTTGTATGTCACCTATTATGAAACCATACATACTTAAGTTTGTCATGATACTAAAAGGTAAAATTTTAAATCCTAAATGAAACATTGTGGGCTGATCTGTAACTTATATAATTATTGAAAGATTGGAGTTAAATATAAGGCCTTAGTTGCTTTTGCTCTTTGTCTTTTGGTTGAATCAGTATCCAACAAAAGCAGTGCATGCTTGTTGAAGCAATGAAGTATTTTTTAAAAATTTAGTCCGTTTCTTTTGGGTTGAGTGCTTTTGTAGAGTTTGTAGCCCAGGGCCTAGGCTAAAATCTTGAGTTTGGGAAAATTAAATCAAAATCTTATGGATTTGATTATTGTGTTGGGGGTTGTATATATGTAGCTAAATATAAGTCTTAGTGACAATTTTTTATGTCTGCAGCTAGAACTCTGTAAGGTATTAGTCCCTGAATGTTCTTTTATCAAATGTATGTATAGATGTGTATCACCTATAGAACATTGTAGGAGAATTACTGTAGAAGATGAATTGACTCCACATGCTTCTTAACTAACCCTGTTTCATTTCATGAATACTTGAACCTTCTCAAATGGATAAGCCATCTTTCCATAAGAAATACATTTTTCTTGTTTCCAAGAAACATAGTTGAGACTCTGTTGGATGACAACTTCAAATAGATGTGAGTTGATTTGTCAAGTGCCCATATTTAGATCTAGTAGTCTTTTTATTTTAATTTAAATCTTTATTGTAGGTTAGTTCCCTATATTATTTATTCTTGGTTTGAACTCCTTGATATTGTGGTTTTTTTTAGGACCCAGAGCCTTCATATGCAGGACCACCTACAAGGCGCTAAAGGAGTCATCTGGATCATGACTTAGGAGCTGGTTAGTATTCATTGAGTGGTATAATGGTGGTTGAACTATCCTAGTCTATACAACTAATAGATGTACTTGTGTTCTTTGTAGTTTATTTGTTTAATTTTTTTATGCTTAGAAAAATATCATAAATAGATAGGATGATATTTTTGTAATTTATTCCTTCAATCACTTGTCATAGGTCTAGTTGGAGGTAGCAGAGCTAGTGGAATGGAAGGTGTACCTTATCTACCTATTTATTCAAGAAGAAATGTTGCAAGTTCCACTTCGGATCACCAAAGCCTTCACAAAATCATCTGCACAAAATTCAATAATGAAGAATTTATGTAGAAATTCTCTTTTGAATGATGCACAAAGCCTCCACCATAACATCACACTGTTGCTGGACCTTGCGGTGATGCAGATGATTCCTGCATCACCGCAAGGCCCAGCAACAAACTGTGTGGTGTTGTGGTGGAGGCTTTGTGCATCATTCAAAATAAAATTTGTACATAAATTCTACATTATTGACTTTTGTGCAAAAATTTTTGTGAAGGCTTTGGTGATCCGAAGTGGAACTTGCAACTACAATATTTGATAAAAATCTACTTCCAAATATGCTTTTGATGGATGTTCATATCCTCATCCAAATATCTAATTTAGACATAGGTAGGAAGGGTACTTTCAAACGTTGAGGAGTTGGGCTTTACACCCACTAGTTGCATTTTCTTAAAATTTTCTAAGACTTTTCAGAAAAACCCATTTTAAACATATCCTTTAATCATGGCATTCCATGATATCACATTTCTTTGAGGCATTTTTTGAAACAATTCGCTTGCCTTGTCTATGCTTCCACATTTTCATGTATGTCTAGCAAGGCACTTGTAACTACAACATATGACAAAAAAATCCATGCTGTTATGCTTTGATGGTTGTCCCTTTGTTATTAATGGATATCTGATGTAGTGTACATTATTATAGTGCAACCCTATTTTCCAAATTGTTTCATTTAGCATCACCAATATTCTCCACAAGAACATTGTCCCTCTTTAAAATGATGGAAATGGTTCACATCTCTCAAAACAATTTCTCTTGCAACAATCTTGTAGATGAATTTAGATGTAGTGTGAAAATCAGAACATACTCGAAGGTTCTTAACAACTCTAATGGTTGTACTAGGGGCCATGCTTTAAAAACCAAATGCAATTGCTAACTTTTCACTATGGTGGTAGATAAATGACTCTTTTTTCTTCTATTCAATAGCATTAAGTAAAAGTCTTGAATCTAGAAATACCCTACTGCCTTCATCTGCCATTCCAATTTCTCCAATTTTACATAGCTCTCCCATGTTTGTGGATGTGATCTGTCTCCTACACAAAAAAGCATGTACCATTTTATGCCCTCCAATCCAACTACATGCAGGTATCTTTTTAATTCCTCTGTCTTTCATCAATCTCCTTACTATTTGAACCTCACCAAACCTACCTGCTTTTGCACAGATGTTTTAGAGAAGAACATAAGTTGCAGAATTTTTAGGATCCAACTAAACAAATAGTGTTGCTGGAATACTCAGCCTACATTCAAATTCTGAATTCTAGGAAATTATATAGTAAATAGATTGATGGCTGTTTGGATAGTGAAATTAGCTTTCTTAGAAATTAACTGAAATATCTTGTCTTGAAATATCTAGAAGGATTATTTTCATTAAAGAGGATTTTTTGGTTATTTTTGTAACAATGATTGAAAATAATTTTATAGTCCAGCTAGCTTGCTATTTTCATTCAAGATACAAGTCATCAAAGTCAAGCACATACCAAGAAGATGGTACTCTACTTCAAACCCTCAACCTCACTTAGTTTAGTCTACTTACATGGGGATATTAAGGAAGTTTCTAAACAATTAATATATATCATTTGTTTTTTGAGAAGGAGAATCTTGTGAGATCCAATATGGCAGTGGATCAATATCCAGTTTCTTAAGTAAAGATGATGTCATAGTTGGGAAACTCATTGTGAAACATCAAGTTAGTAATTTTTGGATGTTAAGGCTTCCCAGTTGGATATCAAAGATCTTTCCTCATCAACTTAATTCAGAATTTCTGTATTTAAATGGATTCTTTCATGGTGTAGGTCTTTATTGAGACAACACATGAACCAGGGTTGACATTTTTGTTGTCTAAGTCTGATGGCATTCTTGGGCTTGGTTTCCAGGAATTTTCTATTGATAATGTTGTTCCAGTCTAGTTAGTGTTGATAGCCTTCATTCTATAATGTCAACTTCATTGTATAATCTGAGCGTATCACCTTTCTTAAACTTTGAACACAATTATGAAATCAAGGGTTCAATATGCATATTTCAGGCCTATGTTGAACACTCTATTTAAGGCATTTGTTAACAAGGATACAGTTTTTTAATTGATTTATCTTTTTGTTGTGTTTGGACTTACTTTTGTAAACTTACAATATACAATGCACTTTTATTCTTCTTTAATTGAGACTAATAGTAATTTTTTTGGTTGTATTGAGGTACAACTTCATTCATGGTGGAAAAGGCAGCACCTTGTTGCTCATATCAGATGGCACGTTGCATATAAAGGAGGAAATATTCTAGGGTTATTGTTGGCTACATTGAAGGAGAGAGCTTCATATATGGGACATGATCAACACTCTCCTTCTTGGATTCTACACATTATAGCTTGCTCCAGGAAGATTTCCCATGTTACAAAAGTTTTAAGAGATGAAAGGGGCATGTGCTTGCATTGAAGGAATCCAAGCATGTGTTTCCACACTAGTAACAGTCTTGCAGATGACATAGAGTGCATACCTAGGTAACAGTAGTAGTGATGAAGTGTTTTCAAGGAATTTGGAAAAGATATAGTGGTTTCAAAGGTACTAAAGGCATTCAATAGAGGGGTAGTGTTCTACATTGATGGGAGGTAAAGTATAAGTGAAAGCATGCTAGAATAATGAGCTAGGTAGTGGCAATCATGAGGCATTGTTATTTTATAAAGGGAAAATGCATGATAGTAGGTTGACAAGTGATTGGACAATGCAATTCAAGAAGCTACAAGTTTGATTAGGACAATGCATAGCCTAGTCATAAGGCAATGTTGAATAACAGTCCATGACAATTAAGGCATCCTACCAAAGATGATAGTCATTAGAGGCATAATCATTAGAGATAAGGATAGTTAATTATTGCTACAGGTAACAATTCACAGTGGCAGCTTATGAACTAGAGCAAGTTGGGTGCATGAGACAGGATCTCTACAGAGATAATAGTGTGATCTTGAACTAGAACAGTGAGCTTCATGGGACAGTTATGGATTTGTGAAGAAGATGTCTATGAATATCTTTGTGCTTCTATGCTCAGTGATACTCAGAAAATTAATTTCTTGTTCATTCTTTGAGCTATTTATTGTAACCATGAAGGTTTTTTAGCAAAGAGAAAGCCTTGTAACTTATTTTCAGATTTGTATGTTGTTTGTAAGCATTTTTATCAATAAAACAATTTGTTTTTACCTTCTCAAAGATGTTTCATTGTGCAAGCTTCAAAATATACTACTAAATATTCTAATGACTAAATGCAAGCTTCAAAATGACTAAATATACTACTAATTGACATCAATTAATAATTAAATTGACTAAATATACTACCAATTGACAGAAATCAGCGAACAGTGAATAAATATGACTAAATATATGATCAGTTTTAAATCAGTGAATAAAAATGACTAAATAAGTGACCAGTTAACAACAATCAATGACTAAATTAACGACTAAATATATCACTGAATAAAAAATGACTAAATAAGTGACTAGATTACAATAATCAATGACTAAATCAATGACTATATATACTACCAAATTGATCAATCAAAATAACCAATAAATGACTAAAAATGGTTTAGTCATCAATTTGATCGCATTATAAATGACTAGCAATAAACTACTAATGGGCACGTGACTATGTTTGGTCATTTATAAGCAATTTTTAGTAGTTTTTCAGTCATATATTATTGTTTTTGTACTAGTGGTACATTCCAAGGTTGATGATTGGTATAAATGTATGTAATGAATTCATGAGTGAGGTGAGATGGTGCGAAGATGAGAAGATAAAGTATGAATTGTGAGAGCAGAGCAGAAGAGATTAATTGCACTTCAATGGAACTAAACTCAGGCATGTTGTAGATGCTACTATATCAGTTCATGGTAGTGAGCCACCCTTTGGCAGTGAGCCTTTCATTTGGGTAGTGAGCCCTTTGGTAGTGAGCCTCTTTTGTTATTCGGTATTGCTACTACATTATATTGTGAGCTAACACTCACCATGGTTTTTCCCTTTTTAGGTTTTTCCATGTAAAAATATGGTGTTCATGTGTTTATGTTTTGATTATACTTGTGATCAGTGAGATCAAACTGAAGATAAAACTAATCTAATGCATAAACAAAATGATTATACCTTCATTGAAACCTCACGAATCCATGCGAGAAGGAGATGCACCCAAGAGCTCCTCAAGATTGTTCCCGTGATGAGTGTGACTAATGTGGATTGCTCAAAGCTTTTCAACACAAATGTAGATGAGAGACAAGGTGGATGGATAGATTAGATGGGATTGAGGCAAGATTTTGACATTATGGTGGCATGATAAGGAGATTGTGGAGAGATTTTGGCAGAGGTTTGGTGCATGATTGAGTCTCTCTAAAATGGCTTGGAGAGGGTTTCATTTATAGAGTTTTGGGAATGAGAATGGAGGGTCAGGATTAGAAGGTGAGATCAAGAGCTAGGAATCAATGAGAGTTAGGGTTAGGATTGGGTTCATAGCCTTGTGACAAGTGTCACAAGGAGAGTGGATGAGGGAGATCAAGGGTTGAAACTTGGTCAATGGGATTGGAGGGCTCTCATTAAAAGTGAATTTTAAATTCACATGGGGAAAGGTGTGGAGGATTAAAATGAATAAAAGATTCATTTTGGGAAGAGGGGACATGACAAGTGAATTTTTAATTCACTTTTATGTGGAGATGTGAAGATGGTACTCTTACATGTGTAAGAGAGTGATAAATGAGGTGTAAGAAGGATTTGACCATTTGAATAAAAGATTGATTTTTATTCAAAGGGTGCATGGAAGAAGGGGATAAGCAAGGTTAATTGAGTGTTTAGCTTAATTAACCTAGGTCTAGGGGATAGATAGGCTAGGGTAGCTTAGGGTAGGTCAATTAGTAGGCTAGATCAATTAGATAACCATGATTTATCTAATTAATGAGGATTAGGAAAAAGGACAATTTAACTAAATAAAAATTGTGAATATTTATTTAATCAAATGAGGATAATGTTGTAAGGTAAAAGTGATAAATTAAATGAATTAATTTATCACAAGGAATGGGTAAATGGTCAAGGTAGACAATGAGGGATAAATTAATTAAATAAAATGAATTTATTTAATTAATAGGAGGAATAATGAGGGTGTAGAGATATGGAAAATTAGTTTGTGAAGCAAGCCAATTTTAGGTGTCTACATTTGCCCCTCTTTGAGATGGTGTTGTGGCTAAGTAACATCATTTCAAAGAAGTTAAAACATAGAGTTAGGTTGGATAGAAAAAGATTTTGGCTTAGAAGAATAGGGTAAGGTTTGGGGATAATTGGTAAGGATGATGCCCCCTCGAGAGGATAGGAAGGTTGCAAGAACACGGTTGTGCTCTCGAAATGGATGGAAGAGATTGGTCGAAGTGGTTGGAGGATAAGGGGCGAGATGAAAGGATGATGATGTTGGGAGATTGATTGGTGGATGATCATTGTGTTAAAAATGATTTAGAGCAATCCTAGGTTTGATATAGCAAAGTGGATATGTTCACCAAGGTATAGAAGACCAGGGTGATGATGTTTATCCAACATTTGCATGGACTAGACACGCAAACAAAGGGATGATCCCATGCATGCCCAAGATAGTACAACCTTGTCCAGACGAGGGAAGGGGACTCATAGCATAAGTCCTTAGTACACAAAAGGTATGATGAACCTTAGATGCATAAGGGGATCAATATGCTAGAACTGACCCTACGATCAACAAGATATGAATACTAGCTTGGAGTCATGAAATTAGCCCACAAGCACAGCATACAAAATCAAGACTATGCCCCATTCTAGATGTTTTCGCCACATACCATGATATAATGAGATCAAGGTAGCTTTGATGTGATCTTCGAATAGGACAAAAGATAAAAATCAAAAACAAAAAGACCAACGAACCAAATAAGTAACCATTGTATCTCTTGCCAAGATGGATAATGATTGGATAGATTCTGTCTATTGTAGGAAAGACATATCCTAAGGCAGGAATCAATTGATGATTGGTTGATGTAAGATTGGCTCAAGATATGATGGTGACAAGTTGTGGTTGATGCTGATTTGATAGTTGATGATTTTGATTAAGGGACGATGCTTCAATAAGTGATGCGATGCTTGGATCTAGTGTAAGCTCATTGAGGATAGATGGGTGCATCTTAGGTACCTGAGTACTGGAAACTTCCTTCATATTCCAGACTGCCTACATACCCTGTATCCACGGGATCAAGGCACATTAAGATGCGGGTGATGATGATATGTAGTTCTAATTTGTGATGATGATGTGAGATGATGATAGATGTGATGATGGGATGAATGATTGAATGATGTGTTGGATGATGAGATGTTGATGGAGCAATGTTGATTTCATGATGGATATTTTTGGGATTTTAAGGATTTTTTGATTTTTTTGGATTTTCTAATTTTTTGATGTTTTTTGGATTTTCTGATTTTGGAAAAGGAATGGTTTATTATGAGATGGTTGCATTGGCTTTCATGTGGATGACCTTTATGCTAGATAGCAATGACAAGGGAACACCAAGTCTAGAGGTGAGGGTGATGGGGTTGGATAGGGGGGTTGGCGATGAAAGGATGATGGATAATTGATTCGTGGTAGATGAATGGACAAGCGATAGGGACGCATGTTAGATAGATGGAAGATAGGGATGAGGTTTTTCTCCAAGGGCTAGGTTGCAAGGAATCATATGCCCCAATGCTTAGAATTTTGCATGATAGGTTCATGTTTGAGTGGATGGACTTTGCAATAGATGGATGGAAGATATACTTACAAAGGGAGTATGCCAAGAGGTCTCCAAAGCATGTTGTTGATATTTTGCCCCTTGTCTTTATCAAGATCTAAGGTGGGAAATGGTAGAAAAAAGATATAATGGATAGGATGGATGGGAAATGGTAGGATAAATAGAGGGTAGTGGATAGGAATATGATAGGATTAGAATAAGATAGTGGATAAGATGTGCAAGGATATTATGGATGTGGATGAAGGATACGGTTTTGCCCCCAAGTGTAGGGGTACAAAATGGATGGAGAAGGGGTTACACATGATGCCCACAAGGGGTTTTCATCAAGGTACTTGCCCAAGGCGCCACAAGGAGTGGTTTTCACCATTGGACGGATTTTTCTCTTTACTATTTTCTTGATTTTTTGATTTTTTTTTTGATGGGATGGGGACTCTAGCATCTGTTTCCATAGCAAGGAGAAGATGGTACCATGTTGGATAGCATTATGGATGATGATTGCATGGATTGTTGGTAGATAGGAGAAGATGGAATGGATGGTGGATAATGGATTATGATGTGGATTATGTGGATAATGATGTGGACTATGTGGATTATGATGTGGATTATGCAAAAGCATGGACCATAGGAATGTGATGGGGAAGATATGTAGGATAGTGAACAAAAGATGGAGAGATGGGGGTATGTGGGAATGTTAAGTGGTGGAGGGGAACCAAGACCAACGGTCGCACACACCATGATGTATTTGGAAGCTTGTACTTTGGATGTGGAGTTGGGAGTAATGGGGATCGGGATGGGGGATTTTTGGATGGTCGATTTGGGGTTTTAGGTACCCAAATGGATTTAGGAATTATGGGATTTTTAAATGGGGAGCGGTATGTTTGGGATTTTGCAGCAGATTGGGATGTAGATGCCTCATTAGAGTTTGGTGCTTTTTGTTTAGGGACCCACACCATTTTTGTTTTTGCTTTTTCTTGTGATGGTGTGGGCTTTGATAGCCTTTGGGATTTTTGATTTTTCTTGGAAGGGATAACATCTTTAGGCTTTTGTTCTTTATGAGTTGAGGCATTCAAACTTTTGAATCCCATGGATTTGGGGGAAGCTTCATGTTTGAAAGATGTGTGCTTTGGTTGGTCTTGATTGGGGATTTTAGGGGATTTATGGGTGGAGGGGTAAAAAGTGGGTTTATGGATAAATGACTGAGGGGATTTGAGGATGGGGATGTTAGGAGTTGGTAGGAGTGGAGGTAAATTTGATGGAGGGAGATGGATGCTCACATGCTTTTGCAAATGATAGGATGATGGAGGAGGGATAGTGACATATGTTTTGGGAGTGCGATGAGATGCACCATGTTTGGGATTGGATGAATGGATTTTAGAAGGTGTGTGGGTGGTACCAACATGTTCATTTTGTTTGTCTTGGGATGTATAGCCAAGACCATGCGAAGATGGATGGAATGTGGTGTGGATGGGCTCCAAGATGCCTTGTTCATGAAGGCCTAAGCCTTTGCCTTGATAGTTCATATGTTGGAGTATGCGACATGCAATGGGATGTTTGTTGCTTTGGAAACAAGACGCGAATCCATTATTTATTGGAGAAAGATAGGTGGTGGATGGAAGTTGTTTGCCTCCTAGAAGGGAGTCACCATAGATGAAAGTGCTTGTGCCAAGTGGATAAGGGGATGGATGTTGGATGGGATTGGTAGATGGAGGTGAAGGATTCATGGGGGATGGTGAAAGGGTGGTAAAAGATGGTGTGAGATCAATAAGTTGATCAATGGATGGTAGGGGATCGTGGATGGGATTAGATGGGATGGTTAGATCTTGATTAGGAGAAGGGGTTGATGTTTCAACATGCTTCAGATTTGATTCTTGCCATGACTCATGTGTTTGGATAGAAGTGGGAGTGACTTGGATAGATGTGATAGGTGCTTGGATGGATGTGATAGGTGTTTGACTTATGTGTTCTTGAACATGGCTACATGATGGTTCTGGATTTATGATAGGGGGTTGTTCAAGGGATTTGGTGGATGTAGGATTGCATGAGGGTGTTTGATTCCTTGCTAATAGCCAATGGATGGTATCCTTCATGAGTTTATGGGTTGAAGAACAATGTAATGGATGGAGAATGATGGTGGTTGGTGTAGGATTAGGATTGGGATTGGATAAGGGGGTGATAGGATTAGGTAATGATGGTTCATGGGTAGGTTCAAGGATAGATGTTGGATTTGATGGTGGATTAGATGGTGGATGGGGAGATACATAAGGTGATGGATTAAGGTTGATAAGGTTGAAGGGATATTGTGATTGATTGGAGGATGGGGATTATGAGATGGGGGATTTGGTTGTTGATATGAGGTTTGGATTTCAGATATAAGGTGTGCTAGATTGGTGTTCCCTTGATCAAAGTTAGCATGACAAAGGTTGGGGGATGGATAAGTTGGAGGTATTGGTTGATTGGATAAGTATGATGGCATGGATGTGTAAGGGGATGGTGAATGATATGAGGGTAAAGGTTGATATGAGGTTGATGGTGTGGATATGTAGGATGTTGAAGGTTGATATGAGGATGATGGAGGTTGATATGATGGAAGTTGATATGATGAAGGGTGATGGGAGGTTGATGGTGTGGATATGTAAGATGTAGGTTGGTATGAAGGTTGAAAGAATGACGATTGATATGATGTGGATGGGGATGATGTGTAAGATGTTTGTTGATATGATGAAGGTTGGATAGAGGATTGGGATTCTCTAATGATGAGGTGTGCTAAGGGCATATCTTTAATTGCATTTTTGAATTGTTCCTTAGCATTAGGATCCATGTTCTCATAGACTTCTCTACGTCTTTGTAATTGTTGTATTGTTTCATGAAGATCCATTTCGTTGGAGATGGTATGGGATGATGGATGATAATGGATGATTGTGATGGTGGGATCAAAATTTCAAGTCCTTAAGATGATTTGATTTGATTTGATTTGATTTGATGAATGGTTCTCTATGCTTAAGATAGACTAATGATCTTAAGCAAGAGGGTTGATTGGGTTGGTTTGATTAGGTGATCGATTAAGGTCTTGATTTTTTGATTGGGTTGATTTGGATTTGGAGTTTGATAATGATGTGGGGGATTTGGATAATGATTGGGATTGATGCTGATTTTGGATTGGATTTGATTTGGATGAGATGGGATTAGAATGATGTTGATGAATTGGATTAAGGGTGATGAGAGTGATTAGGATAAGATTGGATTGAATGATTTGGATGATGATGTGGATAAGAATGATGTTGATGAATTGGATTAAGGGTGACGAGAGTGATTAGGATAAGATTGGATTGAATGATTTGGATGATGATGTGGATAAGATAGGTGGTTAGGATGATTAGGATGAAGTGGATAAGAATGATTAGGATGATGAAGATAGATTATGACTATAGAAGAAGTGGATTAGAATTTAATCAAGCTCAAATAAAGGGATTGGATAAGCTCAACTTGTGGGGTTTGATAAATGGGGGGATGGTGTAGCGGTGTTGGGAGGAAAACCCAGCTCGACGTGAGGGGGGGTGCGGGGGGACAGACGCAACCCCCCGCTGCAGGGGTTCGGGGGCGCAGCCTCCCGACTGGAATTTTTTTGAAAATGGGCTTATAAAATTGATGTTTTTGATGGGAAAATTTGATTTTTTGACATGGATGAAGAAGGTGCTAAAATAGGTGGAAAATGGTGCTGAAATAGAGAGGAAATGGCGCTAAAGGATGTGAATGGTTTGATTGATGTATGAATTTGATTTTTCTTGGCAAGTAGACAAACGATCAAGCACGAAGACACAATGGTTAAAGGTTTGATTTATGAAAAAATGTGACAATCAAGCATGTAGAACCTTAAGGATTTGGGCCACTAAAACAAAGGTTCGTAGTGGGGGAACATCCGAGGGATCGGCACCTTACGAGCATCCGATAAACCACTTAAGGTTTTGACTAGCTCTACTAGGAGTTTAATATACCTCAAGGGTACTACTTCCTTTCAAGCTAGCACCGAATGGTAAGCGCTAATACCGATTAGACTTGGCTTTCGCCTTATCCTCAATTTACATATAGCGGACCGGATGAAAGTACCGCTTGGGGTCGCCAATGAGTTCTCCAAATGGATATGTCTCAAGGGCAGGCCCATGTCCTAAAAAAGATAGAATAGAACCATTTCTCTTCACCCAAGATCCTTTTGAAGGAAAGGGGAGAGGATACTTTGATTCTACCCTATGGGATAACACCAACGTGCAAGTGCACAAGACACGGCAAACAAGAGCTAATATTCGTTTTAAGCCCAAATTGAAAATGTGCCTAAAGTTGTTTGTTGCAAGCAATGATTAATTTTAGTTGCACCAAAATCAAATGTTCTTTACACTAAGGCACTCAAAGATTCTTTTTAGGTGCACCAAAATGAAATGTTAGATTTGTAGATAACATGCAAGGGTTCATTTTAAGTTGCAAATGAAATGTTTTAAACAAAGATGAAAGAACCCTGCAAAAAGACTTGTTAGTATCCTCAAGATGATATGTGGTGACCTGCAAGCAAACTGTCAGTCCCTGCACAGAACCCAAAAAATAGTCTCAGAAAATAGCGCTCATATAGAGGCAAGATAGCGCTAATACAGACGATAGCACTAATACAGAAAATAGCGCTAATACAGAAACTAGCGCTAATACAGAAAATAGCGCTAATACAGAAAATAGCGCCAATACAGACAATAGCGCTAATACAGACAATAGCGCTAATACAATATAAAGAAAGTGCTAATACAGACAATAGCGCTAAAATAGGTCATGGAAGGCGCCACTGCGTGTTGTCAAAGGTTCTGATCACGGTTTGAAGATAGCGTCGATACGGGGCTAAAATGCGTCTGATCTGCAAAAAAAAATGTTGTTTTTTTTCTTCTAGAGAAATTTTGGCATAACCTCCCCTTGTTTAATCAACATTCCTGCAAAAATAGAGAGCATTTTGACACAAAAACAGCAAGAAAATGCTTCATGAGAGACATGTGAGTGGAAGTTAGGAAAAAAAAATTCTCTGTTGAAATGGTGCTAAAACAGAGGATAGCGCTGAAACGAGCTAGTGATGGCGCCACTGCTAGGGTATAATGGCGCTACACCTGTAGAAACACATCTATGCACACAAAAACTCACACATCAAGTTAGATTCAGACCTTGTGGGTCCCACCGGGCGTGCCAATGTGATCAGTGAGATCAAACTAAAGATAAAACTAATCTAATGCATAAACAAAATGATGATACCTTCATTGAAACCTCACGAATCCATGCGGGAAGGAGATGCACCCAAGAGCTCCTCAAGATTGTTCCCATGATCAGTGTGACTAATGTGGATTGCTCAAAGCTTTTCAACACAAATGTAGATGAGAGACAAGGTGGATGGATAGATTAGATGGGATTGAGGCAAGATTTTGACATTATGGTGGCATGATAAGGAGATTGTGGAGAGATTTTGGCAGAGGTTTGGTGCATGATTGAGTCTCTCTAAAATGGCTTGGAGAGGGTTTCATTTATAGAGTTTTGGGAATGAGAATGGAGGGTCAGGATTAGAAGGTGAGATCAAGAGCTAGGAATCAATGAGAGTTAGGGTTAGGATTGGGTTCATAGCCTTGTGACAAGTGTCACTAGGAGAGTGGATGAGGGAGATCAAGGGTTGAAACTTGGTCAATGGGATTGGAGGGCTCTCATTAAAAGTGAATTTTAAATTCACATGGGGAAAGGTGTGGAGGATTAAAATGAATAAAAGATTCATTTTGGGAAGAGGGGACATGACAAGTGAATTTTTAATTCACTTTTATGTGGAGATGTGAAGATGGTACTCTTACATGTGTAAGAGAGTGATAAATGAGGTGTAAGAAGGATTTGACCATTTGAATAAAAGATTGATTTTTATTCAAAGGGTGCATGGAAGAAGGGGATAAGCAAGGTTAATTGAGTGTTTAGCTTAATTAACCTAGGTCTAGGGGATAGGTAGGCTAGGGTAGCTTAGGGTAGGTCAATTAGTAGGCTAGATCAATTAGATAACCATGATTTATCTAATTAATGAGGATTAGGAAAAAGGACAATTTAACTAAATAAATATTGTGAATATTTATTTAATCAAATGAGGATAATGTTGTAAGGTAAAAGTGATAAATTAAATGAATTAATTTATCACAAGGAATGGGTAAATGGTCAAGGTAGACCATGCGGGATAAATTAATTAAATAAAATGAATTTATTTAATTAATAGGAGGAATAATGAGGGTGTAGAGATATGGAAAATTAGTTTGCAAAGCAAGCCAATTTTAGGTGTCTACAATACTATTCATGTTTAATCTTCATGACAAAATAAGGAGTTAAAGTAAGTGAATGTGAAAGTGATTTTTGTTTAAAGAAGTTAAAGTTTTTGATACAACTGATTCACCCCCCTCTCAGTTGTCTTGTTACTTTCAACAGGACCATGGCTTGATGGAGAGGGAGTGCACACACCATAACCAAACCCTACCATCAAGCACTAAAGCATGCTCCTTAGGGGTCTCAAAAGTCACAATGAAGAAGCCCCTTCTATAGGGGAAGAGCTCAACATTTTCCTTCACAAAGGGGTTTTCAAGGATCCAAGACTCACTTGTGTAGGTTAGGCAGGGATGACCACAATCTATCAAACCTACAAATCACCCCATGGTGCTGATAAAACTCATCATTCTCAATGACTTCCTAGCCACACACCTCAACTAGGGAAGGATGAGTACATGGTAGGGGTTGAAGCTTATCATTCTTTGATGGGTATCCATGAACCCATGAACCTGTTATAACTATAAAGGACCTATCATCAACCTCAGGAAAAAGGGCATGAAACAAAAGCAAGCCATGGGTAAATGCATAAAGATGGGGGACCAAAAAGTCACCACCATGGTCCAAAACAAGGAAAAATGTGAGCGCGTTATAATGCACTCACGTTCTTCCTGACATAAAAAGTGCAAAACATTTTTCATTTCTGCCATTCACCGCGAGAGAACTCTTTTGTGTGCCAAAAACCTTGCAAGAAAGCATGAGCACATCCAAGGAAGCCCCTCCAAGCACATGCAAGAGAGAAAATGTCATTTTCACGATGCCACCTCACTGACAAAGATGTCGTGCAACAAATTTGGAGGGTCTAGCAGCTAAAGAAGGTAGAGTTTGATCAATTTTTGTTAGTTTTAGAAGAATTTTTGGATTTTACATTGTTTGATTGGTTTTTATATTGTATTTATAGTTTTTGAGGCAAGAGAAAACCTAAATCTAGCTGATGAGGGTGAAAACAACCCCCAAAACCCTCCAAACCCTCCAAACCCACCTTCACTTCCTCACAATGTAAGGGATAGTAAAAAAAATTACCTATGAATAATAGAAGATAACAAGAAACATCTTCAAACTATTATTTAAATGCTAAATAATCCAAGTGGAACCACTGAATGTAGAAGGGCGATTGCAAAATCACTAGAGGAGATTATTTCCCATACTGAATTAGTGACAAAATAAATCACCAAATTCCAAGACTATAGGGAGAGTTGTCAGAAATATTATGCCAACAATTTGTCATATGAACAAGTCAAGAATGGAAAAAATATAAAATCTCAATTATGTGTACATTTTATTAATCCCAAAACTCGCCAAAGATTAGAAGAAACTTGCAAACGGTTTCCTATTCATTGGTGTAGGAATGGAGAAATATCTCGAAACTTTTGGGATAGATGGTACATGGTCTTCAATGAGCACCCATGCAATAATGATGAGGTACCACAATATTTCTTGAGGAAACTCCATTGCGAGTTCATCCTCAACAAGATTCCCAATTATTTTAACATTCGTGAGTTCTAGGGTAGAGGTGGTGGCTCTGCCTAAGATAGACCCAGAGCTCAGCAAGATGAAGATTGTGTGCCTGTACCCCTGTTGAGGCTAGAACATAGGTCACTCCCTTTGGCTTTAAAGGAGAGTGTTGAGGTGGAGACGTTACATTCATTGACTACTCTCACCCAAACTCTATCATAGCATGCTGATGATCTTACCTAGGCTGATGAGGGTGAGAGCAGTAGGCGTCATGTGTCCCCATATTTGTGTAGTTCATGTGGGAACCTGTGTGATTATGGGACGCAGGACACACGGCAGGACTCTCGACAGGATGCTGAGATGTAGGATGCATGGTAGGACTCTTGGCAGGGTGATGCGACATAGGAGTATCATCCAATTATGGAGACATCCATATTGGATTAGATTGTTATCGTTGATGATCTCTTATAGACTACATTTGGTATTGACTCTCAGGTAATTTGTTACAAGTTTCATCTTGATTTAATATATTGTTATTTAAAATTTGTAATTAATTTTATATGCTTATCTATATTATAAGTCAAAAATAACATGTATGTAATTGTCTACACAATGAAATTCTAGGGTCAGAGTATTCATCCTGCCTCTGTTCGCCATCCATTGGTAGGCTATGAGAGGAGGTCAAGTCAGCAAGTATGTAATTTATCACATGATCGTAATTATTGTAGATCATATGTCAATGGTAATATTATTTTGTGACAATTTGATGATTTCAATAGTCACTGACACCTCCATGATTTCCTTGGTCCCCTGGACACAAATCCACCACTTTTACAGAGGTAAATTTAACCATTTCTAATCATTATGCATTTTTAAAATAATGTTATGTATTTATTTTGGTTGAATACAATTGAACTTGATTTTTAGATGATGATTATGGAGACTCCTCCTCATCTTCGTGAGTCAGCACAGATAGGCATTGTTGTAGCCATGATGTCTTCAAATCCTTTGACCAAGGTATGAGCCAATAACATGAAAATGTCATAATTTTGTATTTCTTGTTTTATCTCATGTCATTTGATGTACATAAATGATATTTATGTTTATTCAATTTTGCTTCTTGATGCTTCTCATAGGAGGTCACAACTCCAGCCCGTCTAACTACGAACAAAGAAGTTAGAGAAAAGATGATGGAGAGTGATCATCAGATGGCAGTAAGTGATCGATTACATATGTGATGTTATATATTTCATGTACATTTTCTATAGTAATGTGCATATTGTTTGATTGTATTAACAGGTGGGGCTGCATGAACTTGAACTGTCAAAGAGGTCTACTCGATGACAGAGAGAGGATGAGTCATGGATTGGCTTTCCATCTTCATGGTCAAGCAAGGGCTGCCGATTAGTTCATAAAAGTCCATAGGAAATTAGTTTTTGGGATATTTTTTGTATGCCTAGATGGCTTTGTAAGTACATACTTTTGTATGTTACAGATGTATAATTTTGTATATATGCATGTATGGCTTTGTTTGGACATGCCTATATGGCTTTGTATGTAAACTAGATGTTATGTTCATGAAATTATGTATATGATAGTTTATATTAAATATTTAATATGATGATCAATCATCGTTACATGAATTTGGTTTTACTCCTCCCAATTGCATTTGCTTGAAAGTAACATATAAATTATTTTCAAATAATCCATTTTGTGCATCTCTTGCAATCATTGCGTTCTATAGGATTGTGTATTTCTTTGAGGCATCATTTCAAATAGGTCACGTGCCTTGTCTATGCTTCCACACTTTCCATACATGTCTACAAGGGCAGCTGCAAATACAATACTGTGACAAAATTCCTATATCATTTATGCTTTGATGGTTGTCCACACCATGTTCCCCAGATCCCATTCTGGTATAGGTAAGGAGGAAGTTGGATAAGATTGTGTAATTTTGTTTTAGATGTGCCAAAATTTGTGTTTGGTTGAAATTTACTTTTGTGCATTTGCTTGAGAGTTTTTAAATCCCTATGAAAAATCCATTTCATGCATATCTTGCAACCATTGAATTCCATGAGACAAAATTTCTTTGAGGCATCATGTCAAACAGTTCATGTTCGTTGTATATGCTTCCAGACTTTGCATACATGTCTTGTAGGGTACTTACAACTACAACATTTGACAAAATTTCTATATCCTTTATGCTTTGATGGATGTCTATACCATGTTCCAAAGATACCACTTCTAAGGTTTTTGGAATTTGGCTTTACGTGCTTACCAATTGCATTTTCTTGAAACTTTCTAAAGGCTTATCAAAAAAATCCATTAAATGTTCATATCATGCAATCGTTGCATTCCATGAGGTGACATTTCTTTGAGGCATCATGCTAAACAATTCACATGCCTTGTCTATGCTTCCACACTTTGCATACATGTCTCTAAGGGTAGTCGCAACTACAACATCTAACAAAATTCCCATATGTTTTATCCTTTGATGGATGTCCATTTTGGCATAGGCAAGGAGGATACTGGATAAGGTTGTGGAATTTTTCTTTACACCTACCAATCGCATTTGCTTGAAATTTTCTAAAGCCTTATCAAAAAATCCATTTTTTTCATATCTTGCAATCATTGCATTCAATGAGGCAACATTTCTTTGGGGCATCATGCCAAACAGTTCACGTGCCTTGTCTATGCTTCCACACTTTGCATACATGTCTACAAGGGCAGGTACAAAATTACAGCATGTGACAAATTTCCTATATCCTTTATGCTTTGATGGTTGTCCATACGTTGTTCCAAACAATCTATTTTGGTGGATGTCCATACCCTATTCCAAAGATCTCATTTTGGCATTTACACCTGTCAATTGCTTTTTCTTGTATGTTCCTAAATCCTTATAAAAAAATCCATTTTATGCATATCCTGCAATCATGTCATTCCTTTAGACCACATTTATTTGAGGCATCATGTCAAACAATTAACTTGTCTTATTAATGCAGAGCATCTATGACAGCAGAAGCATATTTCACAACTTCAATGGAAGGTCTCTTAAGATTACTGTTTTCTCTAACAGAAATCAGGCTTCTCATAATGCAAGGCTTCACACAATAACCAACTTGTTCTTGACATACAACATGAGGGACTTCAGGACACTTATCTTAGGGTGTCTAACTCCATCTAAGGTTCCATACAACCCACTGTGCAGGGTCTGCAGGACAGCAGTCTCTTAGATTGTCACCACACCATTGCACCATTGTAAAGAGAGTCACCATGTCCTCCTTGGAATGATCTCCACCAACACAAACTCAACTTCACTATAGCCTACCAATTCAATAACTTACCAAACACCTAATGCCTTTCTTGGCAAATCAATAACATGACAAACAAATCTATTACTTTCCTTGTGGTGGTTGTCTCCTTAGAGGACTGTCAGAGATAGTAAAAGGTAAAAAGGGACTGTTATCTTAAAGAGATCTCTTCCTTCTTCCTATCATAGGATCATTGCAAGATTAAGAGCCCTTGTGTTGGGCACAATGCATGGCATTTCGCTGACTGACCACTGAACACAGTCAATACTACCTCCTAGTTGTTGCTACCCTTCACTTCATTCCTAATACATGGATTTGGAGAATCATTTGCATGGAAAACTCAGACCAAACCATCCTCCTACCTCCCAAAAGCTTCACAAGGCTTTGGACTAACTATCTTACAACCCATTCCATTGAGTAGAAACAGAAAATGATCAATGGAATGGGGATATCTCCATCAAGTTGTTCAGAAGAACCCTAATCTAGGTTTTAGGATAGTCAACACAAAACAAAGATTTTCTCGCAAGTATTTTACTGTCAAGGCCTCAAAATAGATTCAAACCAAAGGAACTTCAATCCTCTAACATTCCATTACAAACATATGCTATGACTATTCCATATAGGCGTGGGTACAGACTAATAACAGTGAAGAAAACACAGAAAAGCAGAAAAAGTAGAAAAATAGTTGTCTTTTTGTTATTTCTTCCAATTCCTCTGAATGTCTCCTCACAATACCCCTTGACAGGCTAAAAATAAGCCTCAACATTTGCATAAAGTCAATTGGGGTGTTTGGGGTCCAAGAAAACTGCCCCAACCATTGAGCTTTTTCTTGATTTCTAACTGCACTAACTGACTATTTTAGAAACTGTCTTCTTTTACCAACTATTTTATGTTTAGAATACTTTTTAATATGTGGTTTAACCTTGGACAAGGTTCTAACTCAACTTCAAACCCTTGACATGCCTTTAAAGGCTTACAAACATGAAAATTTCAATGACTGCCCCCCTACAATAAGACTGTCCTCCTTAGGACTACAACATGAAAATAGATTTTAGCTACTTGGACATAGTCCCTTACAAGTATGGCATGCAAGCCTTATTACAACATGTAGATGGTCTCAAAGACCTTATTAAACAAACTACTTGAAGATCAAATAAAATCTAGACATCTTGGTGCTCCTGCACCATACTCCCCAGCATAATGAAAACTCTTGTCCCAAGAGTAAGGGGATCTTCTCCAAACATTCTTCCATCTTGTTGGAATGATTCTCTAATATGTGACAGGGAACATAAACTCTCCAAGAGTTATCTTCTTCCTTCTCCAACTTGCATGGCTCTTGTAAACAGTGTTAGTACCATAAAACTTGTTTAGGTGTCCTTGCCTAGGACCCTGCTGCTGCAATGCTTCTGTTCTTCCCAACTTGAAGTTTTGATTTCTTTCTCCCTGTACTATCTGTTGTTTGCCTTCCTTCTTCTGCATCCTTATAGGGCACTCAATGTCTCCAACTTTGACATAACTCAAGTCCCAAACCTTCTGCTCTTTACCACTGTCATCCACCTTCTTCTGCTACAACTATTCCTACTGCTTCCCATCATCCTTAACCTGCACATTCAACTGCAATTTCTCTCCAAAACAAATGGTAACATGTTCCTTCTTGTCTTCACAAGGTAAAGGTACTAGTTTAAACTTTTTCTTATCTTTATGCACCAAATAGTCATTAGTGTAACCATCATGAATTGTCCTCCTTAAATGTTGCCATGGTCTACCCAAAATAATATGCCCACATGTCATTGGAATGACATCACACAAAATGTAATCATGATATGGACCAATTGTAAAATCAACATATGCCTTCTTAGTAACCCTTACTTTCTGTTCTTGACTCACCCAAGTGACATTGTAAGGACTAGGATGATCAAATGTTTTCAATCCCAACTTATGCCCCATTTCCCAAGAAACTAGATTATCATGGGAACCTAAATCTATAATCAACGTGCATACCTTTCCATGGCTTAAACAATTTGTTTTAAAAATAGATACCTGTGGTGTTTGTTGCATTTTACCTTTTTCCACCATGAGCATTTCTCCAACTAGTACTAGAGAGGTTGACATCATTTCTGATTCTTCTGGCTTCTCCTCCTCTTGTGCCAAGTGAACCCTTCTATCCTTGCTCTTATCAACATCATCCTTCTTAGGACATTTGAAAGATGTGTGTCCTACTTCATTGCAATGATAACATCTACCTGTAAACACTCCTCTTCCTGATCCAAATCTACCTCCACCTCTATATCCACCTCTCTGATCTACAAAAAACTCTTTGCCTTTCTCATTGCTGTTCTATACTTCATTAGTAGGTCTACCCCTACCTCTATATCCTCTTCCACTTCCTCCTTGCCTTTATTGCTTCCTCTTCACCCTCTCTTCAGCCCTGATGGCCAACTGAAAACATTCTCCAAGTGATTTTGGTACTGACAAGCCAATCTCATCCTGCAAGTTATACCTAAGCCAATTAAGGTATCTTGCCACTTTCTCTTCTTCATCTTCTAATCCTCCTCTAATACTAAGCTTATGAAATTGCTCAGCATAGGACATAACATCCATGTCCTTCTGTTTCAGATTCTGCCTCATCCTCTTTGTTTGAATGGAGTAATCAAATGGAAGAAACCGATCCTTCATCATATCCTTCATCCTACCCCAAGAAGTGATTCTTTTGCACCTCTAGCCATTCTTTCTGTCTACACACTACTCCACCATGTAAGTGTTGTTCCTATTATGTGGTTACACAACACGCCCCATTTTGACTTGGCAAAACAGGGACCCATTTTTTGGTTTGGCTTGTGCGTCTGCTTCTGGGCGGTTTGGTAAAAGTAAGTCGAAGTGCATCATCTTGCAAAATCATGATGAGGTAGGTCACCATGAGGCTAGTTTGTGAAAGTTCGTATTTCATCTCTGTGACCTTATATTTTGAAAAAGCATTGAAATTTAGGTAGGTTTGCCTTTTACATCACCTTGATATTCGTCAGGATATAAAAGTTATGAACAGTCAAAGTTTCGGTCAAACCCGATATTCATAGGTGGAAGGTCATATTGTCTTGACATCATCATATTTGAAATACTCCCCCCTGATATATCATGTGGTTCAAATATCTAGACATCAACTTTAAATGGTAGCAAATTCTTCCCGTCAAACAGTTTTGTCTACCGTTTGCATCATACTTCGCATATAACCTGATATATCTTTATATCCTCCTGATGCAAATATCACCCTTAGCAAATATCCTAATGACATCATCCTAGTACGATAAATGAAGGAACATACATCCTGATGACATCAGCATCACATTTACACTGTCGCAGGTTTTTTTCTCTAAAGAATGATCATGTTAGCCTAATATGATGATGACGTCATGATGCACTTCCGATACGAAGAGTGAATATCAGGATGACGTCATCCTGATATTCCGAAAGAGAGAGAGATGTAAGTTTGTCTCGACATCATCATATGTTGAAACATCACCCGATACACTGAAATATCCTCCTGATGTACTACATAGAAATAAAAGGTGCTTTTGTCACCCGAATCTTGTCGCGATGACAATGTCAATACGAGGGAGGATGATATTGAAACTCAACCTGATATTTGTGAATATCATCCTGCCCTCAAAATATCCTATCATAAGGATTTTCTCCCACTCTCGTTGCTGCCATTATCATTTAATGCGCGCAGCCATGGTAGGTGGTTCCCGCCGACTCCAGAACCCAATGAAACACCTGGCAAGATCCTGTATTTTTTTCGCACGAATAAGCAAGGAACATGATCTAATCTGTCAGAGTTGCCCTAAATGCGCCCTAAATGTGAGGTTAAAAGGTAATTCAACCGCCATTTTTACATTTACCTTATGATAAACTTGTTTTACAAAGCACTAGCTTCCATATCTGCATATCAGCTACCGTTGTGCAATTTGAGCTCACGAGCAGAAGGGAAAGGTGATCACCAGCTGAATTAAGAACGTCTCGACATTCTACTGGTATAAAAGGAAATCTGCACAACCAGGTAAGTGAATAAACCCTTGTCATATTGTTTCTATTCTGGTGTGATGATGTAAGTTCTGGTTTATGTGCCCATATGATCAAGTAATGTTGGAGTTCATACAATAGGCATAGTGATTTATGAATTCAACTACAGTATGCATGCATATGTACCTTGTTGTGAGATAGGATTGTTGTTAATTATAGGCAATCATGGCTGAGAAGCGATTAGTCAAGTGTCAGGAAGAGTTTAGCAAGCCCATGTTCTCTACTCAGAGGGGGGTCCTGTTTAGATACGGAGCAATCATAGACACCCATCAGGAAAGCACTAATCTAGAAGCCTGGTCAGCCAAGCTTAACAATGGGCATGACAAGAGTCCTGTGCTGGATGCAGTGTTCGTATCTGGATTATGGAATGCCGCTGGTTTTCCATACTCCATGGAGTCTCCGGAACTCCTTATTGAATGTGCCCAGAATTACAACCCTCAAACCAGGCAGGTAGTGAAGCATGGGAGGGTATATGCAGACCTCTCCATCAAAGGTCTCTCCCAGACGTTCGGATTGCCGCTGCGAAGTAAAGTCAAAAGTGTGGACCTGAAGAAGTCAGAGAGGGAGTATGAAGCCAATAAGAAGTCATCCAGGAAGAACATGTACGCGTGGCAGGCTGAGAACAACACCTATAACGTAGCTGCCAAGCTTCCTGTGCACCTGCTCAAATATGATTTTAATGAGGAGTATCAATACATGATCGCACTTCTGAACAGGGTTACTGGCCAACCTGATACTGGCAGTTTCAGAGATTGGATGTATGGGATTATAATGATGTGTCTGCATTCAGACACCAAGCCACTGTGGGGGCAAATTATTAGTGATGCTCTGCATGAGCAGCTGATGAACCTGGGAGGTTCTAATTGTGCTTTTTTCATGTCCTCATATATTGTGTATTCCTGTGCATATAGCGGCACTTTTGATGCCTTAGTTATAGATGGGAAGCTCACAGGCACAAATGTAGCATATATCTGGGACCATCATCCTCAGCTGCAAAGAACCAACTACTTAAAAGATTACAAACTGGTCAATGATGCATTCTCTATGCATCTGGTAAGGACCATGGAAGAAGACAGAACGAAAAGATTGAGCTTGGAAGCTCAAGAGGCAGTATACAGGCATGGGGCCTGGTACATACAGTTTGTGACCTTTTCCTACATCAGGGTTGAAAGTTTCGAGGGACATCCCCTGATGCTGCCGAGGAATCCTACCGACGCTGTGGTATTAATGGAATTCATTAGGCAGGGCTCCACCATGATCCAGATGTACAAGGATGCCAAGAAGCTGCCACCAATTTTGTTCCCAGTCAGCATTGGCAACTACATGTGCCCTGACTCTAATAACATTAAGAAGGTGATGGTCACCCTGAATAAGATGAACTTGCAGCCCTTTCCAATAACTAGACCATATGATCCTTACGGCAGAATACAGAAAGTGCTAGGAAAGCCTGTTCACCAGAGGCACCTAGAGGATTTTTGGGCTGACTGCGAGGATGAGGCAGAGGCCAGGAGAAGGAGGTATCAGAGATTAACTCTGAACCAAGTTAGAACATTTGATTGCATCTCCCTGCCCCAACAGTTAAAGAAGGATGATGGCAGGACAATGGCAGATGAGTATGAAGAGAAGAAGATATATAATGACACCATATCTACACCTAACCTCACCATGCAGGAGGATATATCCTTGGACCCTTTCATTGCCAGGACCCTACGCCTAACCCAAGCTTGGGTTGATGAACAGGTAGAGGCATTGAAGAAGAAGGGTGTTGCCATCACGGTGGACAACAAGAAGAAGGGGCAGGATATCCCCGCAGATGAATATGATGACTTCCTATTGGAGAAAAGGAAGACCAAGGGAGATAAGGTCCCTCCACCACAGCAGCAGAGCAAAAGACAAGCGAAGGGCAAGAAGGTGGAACAGGGACCAAAGGGGATTATAATTGAAAGGGTAGTGTTTACAGCTGAGCAGGCCACAGGGTCAGGATCTGAATCAGCATCCCCTCCAGAAAAGGACAAGCCCAAGAAAAGTAAGACAACAGAGGCTGGAATCATTGAGACCCAAGAGGTGGGTCAGTCTTCTAAACAACCAGGGGTGGAGGGCACCCTCATAGAAGAAGAGCCGGAGGAGGAGGAGACTCTGTTGATAATAAGAAGGAAGAGGAGAGCTCCGCAGGTGCTGGTGTCTTCCCCGCCAAAGAAACAGAGAAACTCCATGAGAGGTGAAATAAGCCAACCCCCTACTTCATCACAAGGGGAGGGTAGTGAAGTGCATAAGGAACTGCAACACAATGTTCCACTTCCTACCATTGTCAAGTTCAAGACTGAACTTGCTGAAGAGCAGTTGAAAGAGACCTCCCAGACACAAGCGGAAGGGCATGTCTCGCTAGACGAGACAATAAACTTGTCTGATGATGAGGTAGTGCAGGATGTGGCTGCACAAGAAATGGAAACACTTGCTGCTGATGCAAGTGTGACTCCTCACAAGCCTCCATTGGTGCAAACAGTGCTTGAGGAGATGAAACAAGCAGAAGAGGAGCAAGAAAAGAGCCCAGAGCAAATAGCTTAGGAAATAGGGCTAGACACATTGATAACAGAGGTGACCAGTCCTGTCGTGGTAGATCTGACAGAGAAACAGGATGCAAGTCCTGAACAGCCAGCAGGATCACCTGATAAGGGCCACCTAACAAAAGAGATGGAGATGGCAGAAACAGAAGGCCATGCTCTTAAAACTGGACAACAAAGCCCATAGGATACAACGAAAGAACCTGCTATAGTAGAGGTTCGAGAAGCGAGGGCTTATGAGAGAGGAGCAATAGAGGACCTAGCTGCCAAAGTACAAGAAGTGGATGTTGCAGGCTCGAAAAAAGTAGTAGCTACAGAGCAATCTCCACCACATCAGGCAGAGTCCCCAATATTTGGTGCAGTGGATAAACCACAAGAAGAAGAAGAAGTGGGAACAGATGAAGTAATGGCAGGGGCGGGTCATGATCATCATGATCAGCACATAGCTACGCCACAAGGTTCCCCACAACACATAGATGCACCACAAGGTTCCCCTCAGCATGAAGATGCTCCTCTGGAGAAGGGAATCCCTCAATAGGAGGAGGTACCACAGGATCAACCACAAAAGGAACATCAAGAAGAAGAACCAAGGAAGTCACCATCTCCACAACATTTGTTGACAGAAACGGGAGATACAGGTGAACATCAGGATGATGTTGAGAAACATGATCAGGTGCCTCCGTGGTTGGCAAAGGAGGTAGGTGCTGAGGAAGAGATTGAAATTTAGGAATTCGACGTCTCCACCCTATTTTCTGCGGATATAGTGAAACCAAGGAGGAAGGCCAAAATGACTTCATCCATCAAGAGAGATCCGGCAACAGGGAGAAGGACTGCACAAATTGCCATACCTACGGTGGAGAAAGAAAAAGGTAAAATTACCGTCGACGAATTTCAAATTAGTACAGTAGATTTGGGCTTTGCCAATGAGGACCAAGAAGGTCAGGAGGGCGAAGATATTATTGACTCTCTAATTCAGAAAGTGAAAAGAGAGAAGGAGAAAAATAAGCAACATAAAGAGCACATTGCTCAGTTGCACGCCTATATCAAAGGGCTGACCAATCCTGATGATACCGCGAATGAACATGCAGTCCCATTGACTGCCATTTCTCAGGAGGAGGTAAATAAATTGGACATCATGAAATATGAGGTGTCCGTAATAAGGAGATGGATGTCATCCACATTGGATGATGATGTTGAAATAGTAAAGGCCTCTTTGAAGAGGTGGAGCACTCTAAGTGACTCTAAGGCCAAGGTAGATAGATTGTAGATGCAGACTGGAAAGAGGTCTTACAAGCTGGAGAGAGTCCTGGCCCTATTAGGGGAAATAAGAAGCATAAATCCACAACTGCTTATCAGTAAGTAGGTACTAAATAATAATACAACATTATTAATTGATATTCGGTATAAAGACACTCAGTTTGACTGTGCAGTCCTCAAAAGGTGTAATAATAAGCTGAGGGATATCAGCATGAGGCTGCAAGATTTAATGGCTCAGGAGGCAGTGATACTGGAGGCTTTGGAAGGTAAGATGGAAGGAAAAATAGAGAATCAGGATGAAGAGTCCGCCATCAAAGCTGTACACAGCAACTTCCAAGCAGAGACAGATGGTCCACTGGTCCCTTTGACAGAGGAATTAATAAATAAAATAATGAGGATCAAGGTCCAGATGGAAAAGTACCAAGAGACACTGCAGGACAGGAAGAATAAGCTCGACAATAGCAGGGATAAATATGAAGCACATAAGCACGCCATTATAAAGGCAAAGACTCAAGATGGCGGAGGGATAGATCAAGTTGTGCATTCATACGAGTAGGTCCGCAGTAGTATGCAGCCGCATCATCATCAGGATAGTGAAAGTTCAGAAAGTGAGGCACATGATGATGAGCCGCATGAATCAGCTGAAGAGCATGATGAAGATACATCATGAAGGGGATACTAACATAAGTAGTATAGATAGTTGCCAGCTGGCAACTTGTGCCTTTTTGTAAACATTGACGAAGTCAAGTGAATCAAGGCCATAGATTTGTATTGATAAATCTAGATCGTAGATCTTTTGTAACAGATTCCTCACCTTATTCTATAAAAGGTGGTGGAATGCCTTGTTAAAACATTCGAAACTTAATTGAAATCTGTTCGTTGAAGTATTCAGGGCTTATTTCGAAGTTATTGCATATGTACATGTCTTTTGCATACTTAATGAAAGAGAAGAGTATTTCGATTACAAATCTTCATAAATCTTGAGTAATCTGTGTCTGAATTCTGGATATGTGCTTTGATTTGCTGCGTCCCTTGGAGTGCTCATCATGTTGCATGTATTGTTTTCATTCATCATCCTCTGAAGTTTGCATCAACTGTATCTAGCTGTGGAACATCCTGGTGAACATATGGTTTGATTTTTTCTCATCATGATAGTATCTAGTATGTATGTGGATCAATAGCTGAAGATTCAACTTCAAATTTGTAGTATTCTTTTAATTTCTTTCAAATTTAGACACATTTCACTACCACAATTGCAGATAATTGATAATCTTAAGCAAATAACGCAAATATGCAAACATCTCGTAGATAATCGCAAATATTTAACATATTTTGAATGCAAAGATTAAGGTATTTTACATCTTTTCATCTAATAACTGCATAATATGACTTCTCTGTAAAAAATTTCTGCAGAAAAGTCATGATGATGGCACAATTTCATGTAAGGCCCCAAAATGGAAACAACAACTCACATTAACCTCTGAGTAACGTCAGACGATTAAGACCTAATCACCGGAGACTTGGGATCCTGAATTCCTTGAATTCACAGTATCTTTCAAGATGAATAAAGGTTAATGTGTACTTTTATTCTATGCTTGTTTATGAATAACATCATGACCAACATAAATTGGTGCTAGAAGGAGGGCCTAGTCTGGAACACTACGTTCATCATCATTATTTTCAGGTTCTATGATGCCGAGAGTAAGGTAACCTCAGATCGTTAGTGAATTTTGAATATTACGTCAATATTTACTGTAAGAAGCTCATGTATGTTCATTTCATATGAAGATTTCCAGATCTTACATAAATATTGCAAGCTTTACAGTAGATCATTCTGAATCCACTAATATTGGCTAAAGATCCGTAAATCTGTTCAAACTTTGAAGAGTTTAAGCTTTAGATACTTAAGATCTCGTGCTAGGGTCATTATACCCTAAATATCCTATCATACTTGCAGTATCTTCATAAATATTTCATCAATATCCAGCTTGATTAGCCATCCGACTACAAATATCACTTCATCCGGTGAAATCCAGCCAATATTTGCAAAGTTTTGGCCAATTTCCCTCAAAATTGAGAAATCCTGGCTTACAAGATAGATACCAGGTCTAGATCTAGTGGAATCTTCGAGGAACTACCTGTTAGAGGTTTCAGACCTAGAACTGTAGACATTCATCATACTCTAGGGTCTAGTGCGTCAGGAGCTTCACCAGAACCTCCTCCTGTAACTCCCGTTGGTTTACAAGTACCTTCCAGGATATCTGTAACACCTCCTGTTCAGCCTTAGGGAGTACCATTGGTTCAACCCCAGCCAGCTGCAACATCAGCCCAACCTCCTCTGGTTGCGATGTCTTTCTTTGCAGCGGAGTCACCTTTGACCTTTAATGCATATCATGAGTTACCAAAGAATCCAGATAAACTGTGTCCAAAATATCATCCTTATCAAGATGCTGATGATCATATCAGGACATTTAAAGAAGCTTGCTGCAGAGCTAGAATAGAACATCAAGATGTAGTGTGCAGGTTATTTCCTTTTTCCTTAGGGGAAGATGCTTATAATTGGTTCATTAGTCTTGGCCAAGCCTCTGTTGGTTCATGGGATGTCTTAGAGAAAGCCTTTCTTGACAGGTTCAAAGTTCCTATTGATCCATCTATGAATTACCATATGTTTGCTACGATCAAAAGATTTGAGCATGAACCTATTGCCAATTTCAATGCTAGGTTTCAGAAAATGTTGTCCAAGTTAGTTGCCCCATATGTAGTATCTGATGCCTCTGCCCGGAGTATCTATTATTCAGCTCTGGATCCATTAACTTCCATGTTCATTAGGAGAACACATCCTGAGATCACTACATTGACAGGAGCTTTTCAAGAAGCCATCAAGGTGAACCAGCAGTTGATACCTGCTCCTACTCCAAACATAGTGTTTCCTACCTTGCCTGGCATGCATTCATAATATCCCGCATCATATCCTGCAACATATTCTCCGCAGTATCCTGCACAGTATCCTAATGGAACAGTGATACCTCCAGCAGTCATGCCTGTCCCTTTGCAAATACCTCCACTGAGCATCATGCCCCCTCCTAATGGAAATAGTCAAGTGTCACAATACCCTACACAAGCCCAGATACCTTAGGGTGCTGATCTATCCAATAATAACCATGGATCCTCTTTCTTCAAGCCTCAGACTGAAAATGTAGTGGCCAAAGCTCAAGAAGAAAAGGAGGAAATCAAAGAAATTTCTGCTCAATTAAGAAAACTCACCACAGAAGTGACACACTTGAGAAATCAGGGTTTGTATTCCCAGTCCAGTCAGAACAGAAATTATTCCAATGACAGACCAAATTATCCTGATAGAGGATATAACAACAATAATTTCAACAATAATGGTGGAAATAACAATAATCCACCTAGACAGCCCAGAGTATGGAATTCTAGGCCAAATAATGGTTCATTGCCATCACCCCTGGATAATCAGCCTCCTAGTGAAGCCAAACAGACTACTAGAGTCAATCTTGCTGAGGCAGCTCTTACTAATTGGTGTAGGATCCACAATACTAATGCACATGCAGAGTTAGACTGTCCACAATTTAGAATTGCTGCTAGCATCTTTCAGACTGAAGTGTCTAACACTTCTGGAAATCCACCTCATACAGAAGGAAATGAGATTGTTCCTTGTGGATACGACTCAGCTTTTGTGCTAGAAGCCTACACAAATGAACCCCGTCAGAATTATAACCAGGCATGTGAAGAATCAGCCTTAGCTTTCGAAACAAACTATGTTTTCCCCTTTGAAGATGAAAATGAGCCTGCAAGGGAACGTGAAGAAGTACATGCCTATCAGCAGCAATATCTTGGTAAGCACAATTATAACTTGAGGAGCAATGCCAACAGACCTGTTGGTCCATTGACATCATCTCTACCTCCAAACAACTTCAATACACCTCCTGATCCTAAGGCTAGCAATAACCCAGGGTTCCCTAAGGTGAATGCTCAGTACTTGTCACCTCAAAACACAGTATCAAAGATTGTGAACACACCTCATGAATCTGACAAGTTGGTCAGCTATCTCGCTGATGAAATGAAGAAAATTAAGATCAGCCTGTCCCTGTCTGAGTTACTGAAAACCGCTGCCATTAAAAAGGCATTCATGAAGTCCTTAGATGATCTTGCCCCCAAAGACGATAGCCATTTTTCAAACGAATCCAGTGGCAAGGATCATGCTATTAAGGATAATATTATCAAGCCTAAAGTGTCAGCTACAGTCCAAGTTGTGGAAACCTCCCACATGACCTTGTATAGGGATAAAACCGAATCAACTCCGTTCCTTCTTACCATAAGAATGTTTAGTAAGAACCTGCACAACTGTCTGGTAGATTCGGGAGCTTCAACGAATGTTACGCCCTTGTCAATATGCAATGCCTTAGGACTACATCCTGCTAAATCCTTAAAGAAAGTCACACAGTTGGACAAAACAGAAGTAAGTGTAGTAGGCGAATTAACTCATATCCACATGCAGCTAGCATCGGATCCTAGGATCCAGTATTATATTGATATTCAAGTAGTTGACATACCTGATACGTACGGGATGTTGCTCAGCCGCGATTGGTCTAAAATGCTTAACGGATATATGTCCACAGATTTTAGTCACATGTGGTTACCCTGGAAGGGTATACCTAATCAGATCAAGATTGATGCTGAACCTAGAATGAAACATATGATAACTGAATATAACAGAACAAATGAGATCATGTACGTAAACGTAGAACCTGGAGTTTATTGCATCAGGCCGCAGACCGTCAAAATAGAAGAGATCATGATGCTTAAGCTACATCATCATCATGATGATGATGATCAGAAAGACATGCTCGTCATAAAAACTGATAATAATCTAGATAATGAGAATGAAATAGATCACTTCAGAGATTTTGAGATACATCTATCTAGATAGGTAAAATGTTGTCAATTGCTAAATATACTGGCTAATGATATTTTGATTGACGGATGGTGCAGGTTACACGATGAAGCACATTCAGAAAAGACATGTGAAACATGCTTAGAGATGATGATACTAGAACAAACATACAGCGAGCCATCATCATCATATTCCGAGGTAAATGCTACATTTGACGATGATGACAATAATAACTCTTATCTGTCTTTTGTAGGAACTGAAGAGCCGACAGATCATGATGAGCATCCTGTCCCGAAAACAGAGGAAATTTTAGTTTCTCTCCAAGTAAATAATGAAGGGAAAGAAAAGATCACCCCAGGAAGTGATTGCTTTATGGAACCAGATTATGAATTGTCTGATGAGGACAAAGGTAGTGACCTGACGAAGTTCGAAGAATTTTTGGAAAAGGAAATAGAGAAGATGATATGGCAGCATAAATCTCCTCGAGAGGTCTTAGTTAAAAATTGGTGTAGGCTGCACGAGGCACCTCACTCAGAAACAACTTGCTCACTATGTTTACACATCCTGAAAAAGCATGCAGCTGCAGATTCAGAAGATCATCCTCCTGCTGAAAAGAAAGAGAGAATAGAAAAGCCATCAGGCTCACAGGAAGAGGGAAAGAGGAAACTTAAGGATGATGATGTCCCTAAGATAAAATGGATATCAGGCGGAGCAGCAGCCAGAGCTGCCAAGGGAAAAGAAAGTTCAGCTAAATGTCCTACTGAAGATAAACCTTGGATCCTGAGGTTTGATGGATCCAAATCTAAGCAAGGTGCTGGGGTAGGAATAGACCTGATTGATCCGACTGGGAAATCCCATCTGGCAGCTTACAGATTACAGTTCCCCTGTACTAACAATGTAGCGGAGTATGAGGCTTTGATTCCTGGAATGCTATTTGCTCATAAGAGGAAAGTAAAGATTTTGCATGTCTTTGGAGATTCAGAACTAGTTGTGAAGCAAGTAAGAGGAATTTATTCCTGTAACTACAGAAAACTATCAAATTACAGACATCATGTGTGGGACCTAATGGAGGACTTTGATGCCTTTAACATCACTCATGTACCAAGAGAACAAAACCATAGGGCAGATGCGCTAGCTCAAGCTACCAGTACATTGGAGCCACTATCTATATCTGATCTAAAGAGATTTTCAGTAGAACTGGTGTCAGTGCCATCAATACCTGACAATATGACTAATCTCCAGGTGTTTGATGATGATCAACACATTTTGAACTTCATTTCAAATAGAGACATATTTGAGGCTCAGATCATAGATGAGAATGGAGTGGAGGATCATGTCTGGGAAGAAGATGAGATATTAGAGTTGCCTAGCAACAGAATCCCTAAAGGTATGATTGAGTTGGAAAGAGCCTTTGATTTGGATAATATGCTTAAACATAAAGATCTGCCTAAGGCAGATGGAGGTCAATATTCACAAGTGAATATTGGACAAGCTGATGACAAGAGAAACGTCTTATTGGGTAAGGTTTGTACACCAGAAGAGTTAGAAGGAATAATTTAGGCCCTCAAGGATTACATACATGTCATCGCATGGACTTATGATGAGATGAAGACATAAGACACCTCTGTCATAACTCATACTATACCTCTCAAGCCGGATGCGAAACCTTTCAGACAGAAGCAAAGACCAGTCAATGCCTTGCTCGAACCAATAATTCTTGAGGAAGTTAAGAAATTGTTGAATGCCAGGATAATATTTCCTGTCAGGCACTCCACTTGGATCGCTAATCTTGTGCCAGTCAGGAAAAAGAATGGAGATATCAGGTTATGTGTAGATTTCAGAAACTTGAACAGAGCATCAGAAAAGGATAATTATCCTTTACCCTCACTAGATGAAGTTCTACAGATTGTAAATGGAGCCAAGATGATGTCCTTCTTGGATGGCTTTTCAGGGTACAACCAAGTCATGGTTGACAAAATTGACAGATTGAAAACTGCCTTCACCACAAAGTGGGGGATATTTGCATATAGACGAATGCCCTTTGGACTCATAAATGCTGGAGCTACATTCCAGCGAGCAATGGACATAGCTTTCAGAGGTTTAATAGGAAAGTGCATAGTCATCTACATGGATGACTTGACGGTATTCTCCAAGGAAAGGAGAAATCATGTTGCTGATCTCAGAAGTGTACTGAAGAAATGTGAAGAATATGGAATATCTTTAAATCCCAAGAAGTGCTTATTTGGAGTCACAACAGGAAAATTACTAGGCCACCTGATCACAGAGGATCGAATTATCATTGATCCTGACAGGGTGGAATCTATTATGAAGTTACAACTTCCAGGAAGCAAAAAGGAACTCAAGTCTTACTTTGGTAAGATAAACTTTGTGAGGAAGTTCATCACCGGCTTTGCTGAGATTGTCAGACCTTTAAATGCTATGTTAAAAAAAGATTCACAAATTGAGTGGACACTAGAAGCCCGAACTGCATTTGAAGATATAAAAAAGGCCATATCAGATGCTCCTGTCCTCATTAGTCCAGACTACACCAAAGATTTCTACATCTATTCATTTGCTTCAGAACATACCTCTGCAGTAGTGTTAACTCAAAGAAATGAAGAGAAAGAAGAGAAACCAATTGCTTTCATGAGCTGCCCTTTCAGGGATGCTGAGTTGAGATATGTAGATGTTGAGAGACAGGCACTTGCATTAGTCAAGGCAGTAAAGAAATTCAGACATTACATACTCAGAAGCAAAGTGATTGCTATGGTGCCTGATACAGCAGTGAAGATGCTGCTGATGCAAAGTGAGCCTGGTGAGAAAAGAGCTAAATGGATTACTGTATTACAAGAGTATGACATGGAAATTACACCAATGAAGCTGGTAAGAGGACAAGCTCTGAGCCAGATGATATCTGAGATTGATCCCAACATCACTAGTCAGCAATATGTGATCAATGAGAAAGACAATAAAGAGTGGTACTCAGATATCAGGCACATCTTGATTACTGGAAGATGTCCATCAAGGATGCAGGCCTCACAGAGAAGAGCCTTAAAGATAAGATCCCAAAAGTATATGATGAAGGGAGGAACCTTATTCAAGAAGAATTACAAAGGAATATACCTTAGATGCTTAGAGAATCCAGAAGCAAATAGAGTCCTGGCAGAATTACATGATAAGTTTGGAACGGCACATGGATCAGCGTTGGCCACAACACATGCAATCCTCCGAGCAGGATATTACTGGCCTACAATTTTTAAAGACACAGCTGATCATGTTAAATGTTGTCATGTTTGCCAGGTTGCTGCCAACAGAGAGAAGTATGCTGCACAACCCTTGCAGCCAGTAATGGAAGAGCGCCCATTTGCACAATGGGGCATGGACTTCATAGGACCAATCAATCCTCCGTCTTCCTCAGGGCATAGGTATGTTTTAACAATTACTGATTATTGTACTAGATGGACTGAGGCTATTAGCAGCAAAACTTGCACTGCAAATGATGTCATTAAATTTCTGGAAAGCAACATTGTCACTAGGTATGGAACTCCTTATGCATTAGTAAGTGATAATGGGTCCGCCTTCATTTCCACCAAGTTATCCGGTTGGGCTTTTGACCATGGGATTATACTTAAGTTCTCATCTAATTACTACCCTCAAGGGAATGGTTTAGCAGAATCCACCAAGAAGAATTTACTGAGTATCATAAGAAAATTGATAGAGAAGAACCCCAGGGAATGGAACTCATTCCTAAAGTATGCCTTATGGGTGGACAGAACTAGAATAAAAATTGCATTAGGAAACTCACCTTTCCAACTAGTATACGGAGTGGATCCAATCCTCCCTATAAACTTAAAAATTCCTACCCTACAGTTTGCCCAAGAATACCTAGGCTTAGACAATAGACAAGAAGTCAGGTTGCTTCAGTTGATGCACCTGGAAGAAAAAAGGAGTCAAGCAATTGATCAATTTGCAAAACATCAGGCTGTTGTCAAATGCTGGTTTGACAAGAGAGCCAGAATTAAAGCTTTCAGGATATCTGATTTGGTCCTGATGTGGGATAAGGCCCATGAAAAGAAAGGTGACCATGGTAAGTTTGATAGATTATGGATAGGTCCCTTTCAAATTTCTGAGATAGTAGGAGACAGTACTTATAGGCTTAAAAACCTGACAGGTGAGGACGTCCCATTGCCTGTCAATGGACAATTCCTCAAACATTATTTCCAAGCCTGAATGACTTCATAACAGTCATGTGTATCATATTGTATATTTGTATAGTTGTTTGTACAGTGTGTCTGTTTTGCTTGTTTTGTTGTGTTGGTTGGGACCTTGTTCTGGTAAGTCAGGATTGTGCACTTCATCACCCTAGAAAATAACCAAATTGTTAAGATTCAAGTAATGAGATCACATTTAGACATAGGTTATGATTTATTGTAAGAAGTGTTTATGATCAGGTTTGTGATATCTTTTCATCAGGATGCCTTTTCTTGATCAAAGTGAATCAATCACAATGAAACACCTAACAGCCTTGGGTTTGTTGAACACACAAGTATAGGTGTTAAGTGAAAAATCTAAAGGGACTCCTTTGCTACCAATACAATCTCCAACCTAAAGCTGCAAGTGACTGTACCTTGTACAAATAGGCTAACATGATGATATCAAATACAAATCTTAAAGAGAAAATTAGAACAGAAATAAAATTAGGCCATCTAAGTAACTCTACCGGGGCTATAGACACCTGCTGGCAGTGGGGCTCTACTTAGGGAGATTGTATAGATAACCTTGTCGGGGCTATAGACGCCTGCTGGCAGCAAGGCTCTATCCAGGTCAGCTATGAAGGATGATCCCCAACTATGTAGTTTAACACCGGTTATTTATGTTTTCAACTTGCTTTCAAGATGAGGATAATCAATCATGTGCACACACCTGATCCTTTGTTAGCATTGTTGTCATGACAAAATTTTATCATTCATAGGATCATGATACTTATGCTTATATGGAATTAGAATACTATATGTAATTGTGATTACATCACTTGAATCATTGGAATTTGTTTGTTTTCTTTGGTGGCAAGTTGTTGTGTGGTTACACAACACACCCCATTTTGACTTGGCAAAATAGGGACCCATTTTTTGGTTTGGCTTGTGCGTCTGCTTCTGGGCGGTTTGGTAAAAGTAAGTCGAAGTGCATCATCTTGCAAAATCATGATGAGGTAGGTCACCATGAGGCTAGTTTGTGAAAGTTCGTATTTCATCTCTGTGACCTTATATTTTGAAAAAGCATTGAAATTTAGGCAGGTTTGCCTTTTACATCACCTTGATATTCGTCAGGATATAAAAGTTATGAACAGTCAAAGTTTCGGTCAAACCCGATATTCATAGGTGGAAGGTCATATTGTCTTGACATCATCATATTTGAAATACTCCCCCCCGATATGTCATGCGGTTCAAATATCCAGACGTCAACTTTAAATGGTAGCAAATTCTTCCTGTCAAACAGTTTTGTCTACCGTTTGCATCATACTTCGCATATAACCCAATATATCTTTATATCCTTCTGATGCAAATATCACCCTTAGCAAATATCCTGATGTCATCATCCTAGTACGATAAACGAAGGAACATACATCCTGATGACATCAGCATCACATTTACACTATCACAGGTTTTTTTCTCTAAAGCATGATCATGTTAGCCTAATATGATGATGTCATGATGCACTTCCGATACGAAGAGCGAATATCAGGATGACGTCATCCCGATATTCCGAAAGAGAGAGAGATGTAAGTTTGTCTCGACATCATCATATGTTGAAACATCACCCGATACACCGAAATATCCTCCTGATGTACTACATAGAAATAAAAGGTGCTTTTGTCACCCGAATCTTGTCGCGATGACAATGTCAATACAAGGGAGGATGATATTGAAACTCAACCCGATATTTGCGAATATCATCCTGCCCTCAAAATATCCTATCATAAGGATTTTCTCCCACTCTCGTTGCCACCATTATCATTTAATGCACGCAGCCATGGTAGGTGGTTCCCGCCGACTCCGGAACCCAATGAAACACCTGGCAAGATCCTGTATTTTTTTCACACGAATAAGCAAGGAACATGATCTAATCTGTCAGAGTTGCCCTAAATGCACCCTAAATGCGAGATTAAAAGGTAATTCAACCGCCATTTTTACATTTACCTTATGATAAACTTGTTTTACAGAGCACCAGCTTCCATATCTGCATATCAGCTACCATTGCGCAATTTGAGCTCACGAGCAGAAGGGAAAGGTGATCACCAGCTGAATTAAGAATGTCTCGGCATTCTACTGGTATAAAAGGAAATCTGCACAACCAAGTAAGTGAATAAACCCTCATCATATTGTTTCTATTCTGGTGCGATGATGTAAGTTCTGGTTTATGTGCCCATATGATCAAGTAATGTTGGAGTTCATACAGTAGGCATAGTGATTTATGAATTCAACTACAGTATGCATGCATATGTACCTTGTTGTGAGATAGGATTGTCGTTAATTGCAGGCAATCATGGCTGAGAAGCGATTAGTCAAGTGTCAGGAAGAGTTCAGCAAGCCCATGTTCTCTACTCAGAGGGGGGTCCTGTTTAGATACGGAGCAATCACAGACACCCATCAGGGAAGCACTAATCTAGAAGCCTAGTCAGCCAAGCTTAACAATGGGCATGACAAGAGTCCTGTGCTGGATGCAGTGTTCGTATCTAGATTATGGAATGCCGTTGGTTTTCCATACTCCATGGAGTCTCTGGAACTCGTTATTGAATGTGCCTGGAATTACAACCCTCAAACCAGGCAAGTAGTGAAGCATGGGAGGGTATATGCAGACCTCTCCATCAAAGGTCTCTCCCAGATGTTCGGATTACCGCTGGGAAGTAAAGTCAAAAGTGTGGACCTGAAGAAGTCAGAGAGGGAGTATGAAGCCAATAAGAAGTTAGCCAGGAAGAACATGTATGCATGGCAGGCTGAGAACATCACCTATAACGCAGCTGCCAAGCTTCTTGTGAACCTGTTCAAATATGATTTTAATGAGGAGTATCAGTACATGATCGCACTTTTGAACAGGGTTACTAGCCAACCTGATACTGGCAGTTTCAGAGATTGGATGTACGGGATTATAATGATGTGTCTGTATTCAGACACCAAGCCACTGTGGGGGCAAATTATCAGTGATGCTCTGCATGAGTAGTTGATGAACCTGGGAGGTTCTAATTGTGCTTTTTTCATGTCCTCATATATTGTGTATTCCTGTGCATATAGAGGCATTTTTGATGCCTTAGTTACAGATGGGAAGCTCACAGGCACAAACGCAGCATATATCTAGGACCATCATCCTCAGCTGCAAAGAACCAACTACTTAAAAGATTACAAACTGGTTAATGATGCATTCTCTATGCATCTGGTAAGGACCATGGAAGAAGACAGAATGAAAAGATTGAGCTTGGAAGCTCAAGAGGCAGTATACAGGCATGGGGCCTGGTACATACAGTTCGTGACCTTTTCCTACATCAGGGTTGAAGGTTTCGAGGGACATCCCCTGATGCTGCCGAGGTATCCTACCGACGCTGTGGTATTAATGGAATTCATCAGGCAGGGCTCCACCATGATCCAGATGTATAAGGATGCCAAGAAGCTGCCACCAATTTTGTTCCCAGTCAGCATTGGCAACTACATGTGCCCTGACTCTGATAACATTAAGAAGGTGATGGTCACCCTGAATAAGATGAACTTGTAGCCCTTTCCAATAACTAGACCATATGATCCTTACGGCAGAATACAGAAAGTGCTAGGAAAGCCTGTTTACCAGAGGCACCTAGAGGATTTTTGGGCTGACTGCGAGGATGAGGCAGAGGCCAGGAGAAGGAGGTATCAGAGATTAACTCTGAACCAAGTTAGAACGTTTGATTACATCTCCATGCCCCAACAGTTAAAGAAGGATGATGGCAGGACAATGGCAGATGAGTATGAAGAGAAGAAGATATATAATGACACCATATCTGCACCTGACCTCACCATGCTGGAGGATATATCCTTGGACCCTTTCATTGCCAGGACCCTACGCCTAACCCAAGCTTGGGTTGATGAACAGGTAGAGGCATTGAAGAAGAAGGGTGTTGCCATCACGGTGGACAACAAGAAGAAGGGGCAGGATATCCCCGCAGATGAATATGATGACTTCCTGTTGGAGAAAAGGAAGACCAAGGGAGAGAAGGTCCCTCCACCACAGCAGCAGAGCAAAAGACAAGCAAAGGGCAAGAAGGTGGAACAGGGACCAAAGGGGATTATAATTGAAAGGGCAGTGTTTATAGCTGAGCAGGCCACAGGGTCAGGATCTGAATCAGCATCCCCTCCAGAAAAGGACAAGCCCAAGAAAAGTAAGACAGCAGAGGCTGGAATCATTGAGACCCAAGAGGTGGGTCAGTCTTCTAAACAACCAGGGGTGGAGGGCACCCTCATAGAAGAAGAGCCAGAGGAGGAGGAGACTCCGTTGATAATAAGAAGGAAGAGGAGAGCTCCACAGGTGCTGGCGTCTTCCCCGCCAAAGAAACAGAGAACCTCCATGAGAGGTGAAATAAGCCAACCCCCTACTTCATCACAAGGGGAGGGTAGTGAAGTGCACAAGGAACTGCAACACAATGTTCCACTTCCTACCATTGTCAAGTTCAAGACTGAACTTGTTGAAGAGCAGTTGAAAGAGACCTCCCAGACATAAGCGGAAGGGCATGTCTCGCTAGACGAGACAATAAACTTGTCTGATGATGAGGTGGTGCAGGATGTGGCTGCACAAGAAATGGAAACACTTGCTGCTGATGCAAGTGTGACTCCTCACAAGCCTCCAATGGTGCAAACAGTGCTTGAGGAGATGAAACAAGCAGAAGAGGAGCAAGAAAAGAGCCCAGAGCAAATAGCTTAGGAAATAGGGCTAGACACATTGATAACAGAGGTGACCAGTCCTGTCGTGGTAGATCTGACAGAGAAACAGGACGCAAGTCCTGAACAGCCAGCAGGATCACCTGATAAGGGCCACCTAACAGAAGAGATGGAGATGGCAGAAATAGAAGGCCATGCTCTTGAAACCAGCCAATAAAGCCCACAGGATACAACGAAAGAACCTGCTATAGTAGAGGTTCGAGAAGCGAGGGCTGATGAGAAAGAAGAAATAGAGAACCTAGCTGCCAAAGTATAAGGAGTGGATGTTGCAGGCTCAGAAAAAGTAGTAGTTGCAGAGCAATCTCCACCACATCAGGCAGAGTCCCCAATATCTGGTGCAGTGGATAAACCACAAGAAGAAGAAGAAGTGGGAATAGATGAAGTAATGGCAGGGGCGGGTCATGATCATCATGATCAGCACATAGCTACGCCACAAGGTTCCCCACAACACATAAATGCACCACAAGGTTCCCCTCAGTATGAAGATGCTCCTCTGGAGAAGGGAATCCCTCAACAGGAGGAGGTACCGCAGGATCAACCACAAAAGGAACAGCAAGAAGAAGAACCAAGGAAGTCACCATCTCCACAACATTTGTTGACAGAAATGAGAGATATAGGTGAACATCAGGATGATGTTGAGAAACATGATCAGGTGCCTCCGTGGTTGGCAAAGGAGGTAGGTGCTGAGGAAGAGATTGAAATTCAAGAATTCGACGTCTCCACCCTGTTTTCTGCGGATATAGTGAAACCAAGGAGGAAGGCCAGAATGACTTTGGCCATCAAGAGAGATTCGGCAACAGGGAGAAGGACTGCACAAATTGCCATACCTGCGCTAGAGAAAGAAAAAGGTAAAATCACCGTCGACGAATTTCAAATTAGTACAGTAGATTTGGGCTTTGCCAATGAGGACCAAGAAGGTCAGGAGGGCAAAGATATTATTGACTCTTTAATTCAGAAAGTGAAAAGAGAGAAGGAGAAAAATAAGCAACATAAAGAGCACATTGCTCAGTTGCACGCCTATATCAAAGGGCTGACCAATCCCGATGATACCGCGACTAAACATGCGGTCCCATTGACTGCCATTTCTCAAGAGGAGGTAAATAAATTGGACATCATGAAACATGAGGCGTCCGTAATAAGGACATGGATGTCATCCACATTGGATGATGCTGTTGAAATAGTAAAGGCCTCTTTGAAGAGGTGGAGCACTCTTAGTGACTCTAAGGCCAAGGTAGATAGATTGTAGATGCAGACCGAAAAGAGGTCTTACAAGCTGGAGAGAGTCCTGGCCCTATTAGGGGAAATAAGAAGCATAAATCCATAACTGCTTATCAGTAAGCAGGTACTGAATAATAATACGGCATTATTAATTGATATTTGGTATAAAGACACTCAGTTTGATTGTGCAGTCCTCAAAAGGTGTAATAATAAGCTGAGGGATATCAGCATGAGGCTGCGAGATTTAATGGCTCAGGAGGCAGTGATACTGGAGGCTTTGGAAGGTAAGATGGAAGGAAAAATAGAGAATCAGGATGAAGAGTCCGCCATCAAAGCTGTACACAGCAACTTCCAAGCAGAGACAGATGGTCCACTGGTCCCTTTGACAGAGGAATTAATAAATAAAATAATGAGGATCAAGGTCCAAATGGAAAAGTGCCAAGAGACACTGCAGGACAGGAAGAATAAGCTCGACAATAGCAGGGATAAATATGAAGCACATAAGCATGCCATTATAAAGGCAAAGACTCAAGATGGCGGAGGGATAGATCAAGTTGTTCATTCATACGAGCAGGTCCGCAGTAGTATGCAGCCCCATATGCAGTCGTGTCATCATCAGGATAGTGAAAGTTTAGAAAGTGAGGCACATGATGATGAGCCGCATGAATCAGCTGAAGAGCATGATGAAGATACATCATGAAGGGGATACTAACATAAGTAGTATAGATAGTTGCCAGCTGGCAACTTGTGCCTTTTTGTAAACATTGACGAAGTCAAGTGAATCAGGGCCGTAGATTTGTATTGATAAATCTAGATCATAGATCTTTTGTAACGGATTCCTCACCTTATTCTATAAAAGGTGGTGGAATGCCTTGTTAAAACATTTGAAACTTAATTGAAATCTATTCGCTGAAGTATTCAGGGCTTATTTCAAAGTTATTGCATATGTACATGTCTTTTGCATACTTAATGAAAGAGAAGAGTATTTCGATTACAAATCTTCGTAAATCTTGAGTAATTTGTGTCTGAATTCTGGATATGTGCTTTGATTTGCTACGTCCCTTGGAGTGCTCATCATGTTGCATGTATTGTTTTCATTCATCATCCTCTGAAGTTTGCATCAACTGTATCTAGCTGTGGAACATCCTGGTGAACATATGGTTTGATTTCTTCTCATCATGACAGTATCTATTATGTATGTGGATCAATAGCTGAAGATTCAACTTCAAATTTGTAGTATTCTTTTAATTTCTTTCAAATTCAGAAACATTTCACTACCACAATTGCAGATAATTGATAATCTTAAGCAAATAATGCAAATCTGCAGACATCTCGTAGATAATCGCAAATATTTAGCATATTTTAAATGTAAAGCATGCACCATTGAAAATATCATGCAAAGATTAAGGTATTTTACATCTTTTCATCTAATAACTGCATAATATGACTTCTCTGTAAAGAATTTCTGTAGAAAAGTCATGATGATGGTGCAATTTCACGTAAGGCCCCAAAATGGAAACAGCAACTCACATTAACCTCTGAGTAACGTCAGACGATTAAGACCTAATCACCAGAGACTTGGGATCCTGAATTCCTTGAATTCACAGTATCTTTCAAGATGAATAAAGGTTAATGTGCACTTTTATTCTATGCTTGTTTATGAATAACATCATGACCAACAGTTCCTCTCAGTTTTGTTTTTGCAAATTTGATCTTCTTCTCATCACTCATTTCCTCATACTCAAAAAATTTTTCTAGGGCATCTATCCACCCTAATACCTCTTCACTATCCATCTTCCCCTGATAGATAGGTAACTCTATGTTTGCCTTTGTTCCACTTCCTTGGACTGCCTTCAGCAATCTCACAAATTTCTTTTCTTCAGCATCCAACTCATCCTCAGGAGGATTCTCATCTACATCCTCATCTCCTTCTAACTCATTTTGTTCATCCCTTCTAGGATTCTTCTCCAATGCTTCCAATCTAGCCAAGATTGATGCATTCTCCCTTCTTACTTGCCTCAACTCTCTTTCCCTTGCAGCATCCTACTCTCTTCTATCCCTCAACTCCTTTTCTCTAGCCTCTAAGGCTTCCCTCAACTCATTGTTCTCCCTAGCCATCTGATTCTTAGGAGGCATCCTTACACCTCTCACAAACCCTTACTATTTCACAAGATCCACAACTTCCTCAAAGACCTACTAGTGGCTATGATACCACAAATGATGCAGAGCATCTATGACAGCAGAAGCATAGTTCACAACTTCAATGGAAGGTCTCTCAAGATTACTATTTTCTCTGATAGAAATTAGGCTTCTCATAATGCAAGGCTTCACACAATAACCAACTTGTTGTTGACATACAACATGAGGGACTTCAGGACACTTATCTCAGGGTGTCTAACTCCATCTAAGGTTCCATACAACCCACTGTGCAGGGTCTGCAGGACAGCAATCTCTTAGATTGTCACCACACCATTGCACCATTGTAAAGACAGTCATCATGTCCTCCTCGGAATGATCTCTACCAACACAAACTCACAATCACTATAGCCTACCAATTCAATAACTTACCAAACACCTAATGCCTTTCTTGGCAAATCAATAACATGACAAACAAATCTATTACTTTCCTTGTGGTGGTTGTCTCCTTAGAGGATTGTCAAAGAGAGTAGAAGGTAAAAAGGGACTATTATCTTAGAGAGATCTCTTCCTTCTTCCTATCATAGGATCATTGCAAGATCAGGAGCCCTTGTGTTGGGCACAATGCATGGCATTTCGCTAACTGACCACTGAACACAGTCAATACTACCTCCTAATTGCTGCTGCCCTTCACTTCATTCCTAATACATGGATTTGCAGAATCATTTGCATGGAAAACTCAGACCAAACTAGCCTCTTGCCTCCCAAAACCTTTACAAGGCTTTGGACTAACTATCTTACAACCCATTCCATTAATAGAAATAGAAAAAGATCAATGGAATGGGGAGATCTCCATCGGGTTGTTCAGAAGAACCCTAATCTAGGTTTTAGGACAGTCAACACAAAACAGAGATTTTCTCACACCTATTTTACTATCAAGGCCTCAAAATAGATTCAAACCAAAGGTACTTCAATCCTCTAACATTCCATTACAAACATATGCTATGACTATTCCATACAGGTGCAGGTACGGACTGATAACAGCGAAGAAAACATAGAAAAAGCAGAAAAATAGTTGTCTTTTTGTTATTTCTTCCAATTCCTCTGAATGTCTCCTCACAATACCCCTTGACAAGCTAAAAATAAGCCTCAACATTTGCACAAAGTTGATTGGAGTGGTTGGGGTCCAAGAAAACTGCCCCAACCATCAAGCTTTTTCTTGATTTCTAACTGCACTAACTGACTGTTTTAGAAACTATCTTCTTTTACCGACTATTTTATGTTTAGAATGTTTTTTAATATGTGTTTTAACCTTGGACAAGGTTCTAACTCAACTTCAAACCCTTGACATGCCATTAAAGGCTTACAAACATGAAAATTTTAATGACTGTCCTCCTTAGGACTACAACATGAAAATAGATTTTAGCTACTTGGACATAGTCCCTTACAAGTATGGCATGCAAGCCTTATTACAACATGTAGATGGTCTCAAAGACCTTATTAATAAACTACTTGAAGATCAAATAAAATCTAGATATCTTGGTGCTCTTGGACTACTTATCTATGCTTCGACATTTTACATATATGTCTTCTAGGGCAGTTGCAAATACAACATCTATCAAAATTCCCATATCCTTTATGCTTGAATGGATGTCCATGTACCATGTTCCAAAGATCTCAGTTTGGCATAGGCAAAGAGGATGCAGTCAAAAGTTGTGGAATTTGGATTTACCCTTGCCTATTGCTTTTACTTGAAAGTTCCTAAAGCCATATCAACAAATCTGTTTTGTGCATATCCCACAATAATGGCATGTTCCATGACACCGCATTTCTTTGAGTCATCATTCCATGCAAGTACAATATTTGATAAAATTCCCCTATGCTTCCACATTTTGCATACATAGTTGTACTATACTCTTTTTGTATCCTATCAAATAGTTCATTTGCCTTGTCTATGCTTCCACATTTTGCATACATCTTGATAGAATAGACCTTGTAGATGTATGTAGCATCATGATGCATCCTAAAGGAGAAGTTGACCCTTTTGATGTGTTGTTTGGTAGCAGACCTTTGTTTGTTGATGACTATAGACATGGAGGCAACAACTTTATGATCCTCTTGTAGTGTCAGACTTGCAGGCTTGATAGATTCTCTTGCATATGTGTTGTTGCAGATTACAGTGTTGTTGCAGTTCTGTGTTGGCAATCTAGTGACAGTGATCACAATGTTGTTTATCAAGTGTGATCTAGTTTATAGTTGTTGCACATCTATTAGTTAAATGGTTTAAACATATTAAACATATATAATATGTTGCATATCCATTAGTTGCATAGTTTTAGTTTGTTACATAGAGAGGATGTAGTCAAAGGTTGTGGATTTTAGCTTTACACCCACCAATTGGTTTTTCTTGAAATTTTCTAAAGCCTTATCGACAAATCCATTATTTGCATATCCTGCAACCATACCATTCCATGAGATCACATTTCTTTGAGGCATCATGTCAAACAGTTCACTCACCTTCTCTATGCTTCTGCATTTTGCATACATGTCTTCTAGGGTAGTTGCAACTACAACTCAAAATTTGAATAGACCACTTTTTTTTGAGGCATCATTCAATGGAACTACAACATTTGATAAAATTCCCATATGCATTTGTAAGAATACATGAGATACTATATATTTCTATATAATTACCCTAATTAGTAAGAATTAATAAGAAAGAAGCATAATGGTAATAATTAGCATTCAAGGATTTCTAATGAAGACATAGGGTTTGGGTGCCAATGGCAACTCACCAAACCCTCATACACAATCAAGAAGGCACAAAACAATCAAAAGCATGGATGGTCAAGGGACTATCATGAAATCATAAGGTTGTTATCTGACAAAATTCTGGTATCCTTTATGCTTTGAGGTGTTAGGTCAAACCGTCCATGTGACTTGTCTATGCTTCCACACTTTGCATACATGTCTACAAGGGTAGAAACTATTACAACATCTAGCAAAATTCCTATATCCTTTATGCTTTGAGGTGTTGTATGATCAAACAGTCCACATGCCTTGTCTATGCTTCCACACTTTGCATACATGTCTACAAGGGCAGCAACAATTACAACATCTAGCAAAATTCCTATATACTTTATGCTTTGATGGTTGTCCATACCATGTTCCAAAGATCCTAATTTGGAGGATGCTAGCAAAGGTTGTGGAATTTGTCTTTACACATGCCAATTGCATTTGCTTGAAAGTTTCTAAAGCCTTTTTAGTAAATCCATTTTTTGCATATCTTGCAATCATTGCTTTCCATGACAGAAGATCTCTTTGAGGTGTTAGGTAAAACAACTGACATGCCTTGGGTATAAAATAGGACCATGCCTAGCCTAAACATACCCATCCGGATGCGTTGGAACTATCAGTTTGGGTGCATCAGGAGTAGGACAAAAGTTACACCCCTTTATAACTTTACACTACCTCCTTCTGATGATTTTGGGGGCAACAGAAAACCTTTCACCATGGTCGAATGCCTGAGAGATATAAAAAAATGAGAGAGCTTATTTTAGAGGGGTTCTATTTGATCACGTTTCCTTAGACAGAATGTTTCTAAGTATCACAGTTTCTGAGTAACATCTCGTCAAAGATTGCTACCTTTTGCAGTTTGGACTCTTTAGGGATATCGTCGGTACAATGTAGTTTGAACTGTTTCAGCATGTTTGGGTACAAAACAAGACCATGCCTAGCCTAAATGTACCCATCTAGAAGTGTTGGAACTGTCAGTTTGGTCACATTAGGAGTAGGACAAAAGTGACACCCCTTTGCAACTTTACACTACCTCCTTCTGACAATTTTGGGGGTAGCAGAAAACCTTTCACCACGATCGAATGCCTTAGAGATATCAAAAAATGAGAGAGGTTATTGTAGAGGGATTATACATGATCATGTTGCCTTAGATGGAATGTTTCTAAGTGTCACGGTTTCTAAGTAACAGCCTGTCAAAGATTGTTGCCTTTTTGTAGTTTGGACTCTTCAGGGATATCACTGGTACAATGTAGCTCAAACTATTTTGGCATGTTTGGGTACAAAACAGGACCATGCCTAGCCTAAACTTACCCATCCATATGTGTTGAAATTGTCAATTTGGTCGCATTAAAAGCAGGACAAAAGTTACAGCCCTTTGCAATTTTACACTACCTCCTTCTGACGATTTTGGGGTAGCAGAAAACCTTTCACCATAGTCGAACGCCTCAGAGATATCAAAAACCAAGAGAGGTTATTGTAGAGGGGGTCTACATGATCATGTTTCCTCAAATGGAATGTTTCTAAGTATCACAATTTCTAAGTAACATCTCATCAAAGATTGCTGCCTTTTTGCACTTTGGACTCTTTAGGGATATTGCCGATACAATGTAGTTCAAACTGTTTTGGCGTGTTTGGGTACAAAATAGGACCATGCCTAGTTTAAACCTACCCATCTAGATGCATTCAAACTGTCAATTTGGTCACATCAGGAGTAGGACGAAAGTTACACCCCTTTGCAACTTTACACTACCTCCTGACGATTTTGGGGGCAGTAGAAAATCTTTCACCATGGTCGAATGCCTCAGAGATATCAAAAACCAAGAGAGGTTATTGTAGAGGAGTTCTATGTGATTGCATTATCTAAAATGGAATGTTTCTAAGTGTCATAGTTTTTGAGTAACAGTTCATCAAAGATTGCTACCTTTTTGTACTTTGGACTCTTCAGGGATATCGCTAGTACAATGTAGCTCGAACTGTTTCAACATGTTTGGGTACAAAAAAGGACCATGCCTAGTCTAAATGTACCCATCCAGATGTGTTGGAACTATCAGTTTGGTCGCATCATGAGTAGGATGAAAGTTACACCCCTTTGCAACTTTAAACTACCTCCTTTTGACGATTTTGGAGGTAGCAGAAAACCTTTCACCACAGGTGAATACCTTAGACATATCAAAAACTGAGAGAGGTTATTGTAGAGAGGTTCTACATGATCATGTTTCCTTAGATGGAATGTTTCTAAGTGTTATGGTTTTCAAGTAACATCTCGTCAAAGATTGATGCCTTTTTGCACTTTGGACTCTTTAGGGACTTTGCCCATAGCCTGCTACCCCAAATGATTGGGGTACTTGGCACATGAAACAAGACCTTCCCTGGCATTTACCCACCCACCCCGACACATTGGTAAAGTCCATTTAGTCCCATGACCTATGGAATGCAAAATGTCACTCCTAGCACCTTTCCAGTGCATGAAACTAAAGCATTTTGCAAGAATGCATTTAATTTCGGCACGGTCAAATGGATTGGAGTTCACCAAAATTGAGAGAGTTTATTGTGGACAGACCCCACATGCACCTGTAGGTCTAAACGAAACATTCCCAACTTCCACGAATTCTGAGAACTGCTTCGTCAAAGTTTGGCAATTTTTTCGTCTTAGGGATCTTAAGGGACTTTGCTGGTAGCGTGTTGCCCCAAACAACTGTGGCGCTTGGCACATGAAATGAGACCTCCCCTAGCATTTACCCACCCACCCTGATATGATGGCAAAGTCCATTCAGCCCTACAAGCTATGGAATGCAAAATGTCACTCCTAGCACCTTTCCACTACATGAAACTAAAGCATTTTGCAAGAATGCATTTGATTGTGGCACAGTCAAGCAGACTCGAGTTGACCAAAACTGAGAGAGGTTATTGTGGATATACCGCACATGCACCTATAGGTCTAAACAAGACGTTCCCATCTGCAATGAATTTTGAGAAAATCTCTGTCAAATATTGACAATTTTTCTGTCTTAGGGATCTTAAGGGACTTTGCCAGTAGCCTGCTACCCTGAACAAATGAGGCACTTAACACCATATTTTGTGATCAACATCAACATTATGAGGAAACTGAAGAAATCTTTGACACATGAAGACATGGAGGAGAAAGAAGCATGAAGACATGAACAAACTCCTATCATGAGGAAGAACCACAACCCAATCCAACAAGTGTCTTTATATCACAAAACCCAACAACATATCCTGAAAGCATAATGGTATCATCAAACAATAGACAACCAATAGACCTACACAATTATGCATTCCTTACTTTCGAGCAAATGTAATTGGCATGTCTAAAACCCAATTCATGTAAGGATAATTGATCATCATATTAAATATTTAATATAAACTGTCATATACATAATGTCATGAAGATAACATCTAGTTTACATACAAAGCCATATAGGCATGTCCAAACAAAGCCATACAGGCATATATACAAAAATATGCATTGGTAACATACAAAAGTATGTACATACAAATCCATCTAGGCATACAAAAAATGTCCCAAAAACTAGTTTCCTATGGACTTTTATGAAATAATCGGCGGCCCTTGCTTGACTATGAAGATGGAGAGCCAATCCGTTACTCATCCTCCCTTTGTCGTCGAGTAGACCTCTTCGACAATTCAAGTTCATGCTGCTCCACCTATTAATACAATCAAACAATATGCCATTTACTATAGAAAATGTACATGAAATATATAACATCACATATATAATTGATCACTTACCACCATTTGATGATCACTCTCCATCATCTTGTCTACTAGATCACTTACTGCAATCTGATGATCACTTACTGCTATCTGATGATCACATATGTAAAGGACAATGGTAAGAGAAGAAAACCTACTAGATGTATACTGAAGGGAAGCAATTCATACTACTGTTTATATACAAAACAAAGTACAAGTAACCATCTAGGAAAGTTTTATGCATACTTACAAATTAATCCAATGAACCATCTGGGTCGTCTCTACTCTTTATTGTGTCAAATATTGCCTCATGGTCAGACTCATGCACCTTCCACGAGGTCTTGTTCAAAGGTCTACCTCAATATTGTATCAAATGAACATTGGTTGCCACGACAAGGTTCGAGTAATGAAGAATCTTCTGAATTGTGTCAAAGTCCTCAAACAGCCAAACATTAACACTTAGATGTGGGTATCTTCTAAGCCATGTTCCAGTAACAACCACTGAGTCTGTAGGGTATTTGATGTTTTCTCCATCTATAACTGGGGCCTCCAATTTATTTTTGGCCTCAACATAATGACATAAGTAATAATCAGTTCCCTCTTCATTATCTTCATCTACAATAATTGTATAAACATGCCCTACAATGATATGTGTAGCAAATTAGATGAAATTAGTCAACATTACAAAAATACTACAAAGTAAGATAACATTAGGATTTGTTCTAAAAACTATGTAAGTAGATATATTACCTGGTTGAACTAGATCTGATATGTGGTCAAAGTCAACTGATGATTCCATCTCTATCAATTCTAATGCCATTAGCGGTCGATATGTGTCAAGTGGGCTAAGATAACTTAACCGCCATTTGTCAACCCACTCCTTTGACTCGCACTCATTCCAGGCTTGAATTGTACATGAAGAACAAAAGCATGCCATCTTCCGCATATGGATACTCCATGAACCTGCAATTGAGCTTCTGAAAGAGTGTAGCTCACTTGATCCTATCAATGTACAATAGTCCTCATATGGTACAATTTTAGTATCATCTATCAACCAAAAAAATCTACGAACTAAAGACTTACATTCATTACTTGGACCCATCGAAGCATTACACCACTCGATGATTGATTTTACATCTGTCAAGTTTGTATTGTCTTTATACTTTAACTCTTCTTGTGCTATGGCTCTTTTGATACATGCTCCTGCACCATCATGCTCCCCCTTTCCATTCCCGACCTAACAAAAGTTCCATATATGTTGAACACCTGTAATATTATGCCTCTTTCTTAGCCAATAGAAATTCTGAGTTCTTGAATTGTGATGCACAGTTATCCGACCATATGATATGTTAACTGAATGATATGCCCCTTCTAGCCAAATCATTGTAGAACACCTAAAAGAAACCTTGCACGAACTCCATGGAATGCATGCAATCATTGCTTATATAAAAATGATACTCCCTTATGATCTTTCTATCATCCTCTATACTATCATTCACATGAATGAATGCACTGTGCACAAATATAGAAACATGTGTCGAGTTGTAATATTGGGATTACATCTCACGCTGTGGCTATAGACTATAGTTCTCTGCAAAGTTGACGAATGAAACAATGCTACCAACTGGAAATGTGTCCTTGCATAACTTGAATTACAAGTCCAACCATCGATCTCTATGGGCATGCCTTACATACTCATACACTATACTGTCACGAAATATAGACATAAACTGATACACTAGAATCTTTTGAATAACATATTCACATCTCTTTGCTTCTTTACCATCTTTTGCATTGTATGCCACTATTTTATACTTGCCAAACTCTACTAGTTCATTTCCAACCGCATGTGTTCTTTCCATATGTTCACATATTGGCATACGTTGCAAGCCACCACAATGCTGACATGTGCCATCCAAGCATAATTTCCTGTAGAATATTTGACCTTCCTCGCTATCACATAAAATTATTGATATGAAGTCTCTTCAAGTAGTTGGTGGGGCACATGTGCCACAATCCTACAAAACATTGTTAGTATGCAAATCTTGATTGTCATTGATATCAAAAAGGTGTTGAGTTGATGATGCAGATACATCATAGTGAAATTTAGATCATTCATGGTGATCTTAGTTCAAGTTGTTTTAATCTTCACGTCAGGTGTTTTATGTCATGCTTGCTATCCTTCATGTCTTAGGATGCTTGGTGGAGTTGCTTCATGTTTGCCACAGATGGAGATGATTTCTTGATGTTGCAGGTTGACACAGGTTGATAGTGCTTTATCTTTTATGTCTTGTAAAGTGATGTTCTTCATAATGAGATTATATTAGGATGTCAAAGATCCTCATTTTCATGTTCATGATGATTCATTGTTATGTGATAAGTTGTGTCATCAATACCATTATCATGATGGTCTGTCAAAGTTGTCTTCAGGAAATCAGATGTACTTTATGTGTCATTCAATATCTTGTCAGGAGTACTTGCTTTTTCAGAGGTATGGCAGAGGTTTCTTGTTTGGTTCCAATGTTGAATTCATTCTCTAATATATAATGGAGTTTCAACTATTGTCAAGGTAGTAGATCTTATAGTGTTGTGACATTCATGATAGAGGTAAGAGACATGGTAATAAGGATCACTTGCAGGACAAAAGTTGCAGCTCATATCTATGCATGCAGTGATGACATAATAGAAGTGTCTTGGTATGCAGCTCACTCTAGTTTGATAACATGTTGGAGTTGTTAAAGTGTGTAGTATGACAGAATGAATAATTTAGTTTGCGAGAAATCCATCATCCTGGTTCAAGGAGGACATCATACTTCAAGTCATCATCACATTTCACTCAGAGGTCTTATTGTGATGGGATATCAAGGTCTCCTTATGTTTAAAGTCTTTCACTTATGTTGTTTCAAGCACATTTATATCTTATTGATATCTTCATGTAGTGGTAATACTTCTTATTGGTGTCTTCATAAGGTTGCATAGTCAAAATATTGTTGTAACATGATGTTGATGTGGTCTTTTCATGTGATGGTTGTTGTAAGTATGGGCTTAACTGGTGTTGTCATTGATGTCAACATACTCATGTTGCATTAATGATAAGGATTGGACGAACTGTTTGTTGAGGTTATTGAGAAAATTGGTCATATCAGGAATAATGAAGACAGTAAGGTAAAAGTTGAAGATAAGATGAGGATCAGAGGATGTGGTTTAAAGGGTTTGTAGATATGTGTCTTAAGGTGATCTAGTAAAGATTTCAAAGGTCTACATGGCAATCTGAAGAATTTGTGGCCGCTCAAGTAAAACTAGTTCCAGCAGGTGTTCAGAGGTGACAGAGTGATACAGATAGGTCCGGTGAGATCCGGAAATGCATTATCCTATTCTACAGATTTGAGAGAGTGTTGAGGAAGTATTTTTGAAGTGTCAACTCGATTGGTTCATGGTTTGAAGGTCCGCGAGCATCTATTCCTTTGTGACAGTGATGACAGACCATGTTCTTGAGGTTCTGAATGAAGGAGAGAAGGATTTCAGTAAGTAAATGAAGTGTGGATGTTCTTGGTGATTCAAGCAATCTTGTGGAGGTCTTTGGATCATGTCCAGTTCATTTTGGTGGTCCTCATTGGAGTTGGAGCTCACAATTGAAGAATAACTTCCAGATGATGGTGTTCTTCCTGAGACTAGCTGACCAGATGAGTTACACATCTTGCGGATGTTTGCCAACTTAGATGATTATTCCTAAGTCAATGTCTTGTATATATATGGAGTTGTAAAGTCATTTCAAAGTGTCTGGTGGAGATGTGAGTGTGGTAGTGAGGAGGAGAGAGAAAGGCAGAGTAGAAGTACTAGACTTAAATGGAACTGATTCAAGCATGGTGACGATGCTATTCTCCAGTTCATGTATGTGATACTTATTATTTGTAGATAGTGTGTCTCTTGTAGGCAGTAAGCCTCTTGTGAGTAGTGTGCTTAGGCAGTGACCCCTAATTGGCATGTGCCATTTTGTTCTTTCTATTCTTCTAACAGAGAATACAATCTTGGGTTAATCACCCCATGGTTTTTCCCTTAACCAGGTTTTCCATGTCAAAATCTTGGTGTCCTGTGTGTTAATGTGTTTCTTCTCTTGATTTAATGCATTATGTTTTCATGATTGATTTATCATTATGCTGTTGAATTACAAAGTGGATTTAAGTGTTTAATTGGAAGAAAGTTTTGGACAACTGATTCACCCCCCCCTCTCAGTTGTCTGCCCTAAATCTAACAATGGTGTCTTAGAATGTCTTCATAGTTGATGAATAATGTTTCTTCTATGTTGATTGATGAGCTCAGTGATTGTGTTATTCACTTATTCATATAAGTGAAGCATAAGAATTAAAGGTTGTCAAAGAAGAAAATCCTAAAAATTAGGTTGAAGTCCTAACAGCCTATATTAAACTCTAATATACTAGTCACTTCTTCACTTACCTTTTTGTTTTAATGTGAAGTTGACTTGCTATAGCAAGTCGAGTCACTCAAAGTGACCTAGTAGAGGGTAGTTAAGTCATGAGTATTACCGGCCCCTTCATATATCTCTACTGACTACATCAGTCTCTTCTTATAAGCTTGAGCAGGAAAAACAAAATCAATAGTCTTCTTCAAATGTGTAAAGAGCGCGCAGAATGAAATCAATGAATAAGATTTAAACTTCAAATTCCTCCTTCGAGCATGTATTTTGATGTGTCTTTAGCCATCATCCTCTCTTCAACAGCAAGGAAAGTTTTTTTAAGGGCTATATTTAGCCAATATAAAAGGCAGATTTTTATGGTTTTAAATGCACTAATTCTAAGGAGATTTTCTTTCTATTTTAGACTCCCTCGTGACATGAAAGATCAAAAAGAAGAAGTTTTTAAAAAGGAAGTTTTTTTTTAAGGGGAGATATTTTTATTGGCTTTCTAAATACTTATTATGAGAAGTTTAAAAGATTTTTTTTGGAGAATTCTTTATCTTTTTGCAGATGGAGCTATTTATGAAAGAGATTTTTTGTAGATGGATTTATTTATGAAAGAGATATGGAAGGAATTTTTTTGGGGAACAAAGATTTTTAGATTGAAGAAGATTTATTTTTTGAAAAGGGAAGATGAAAGATTGAAGAATATTGAAGAATATATATATGCAGAAAATAAGTAAATGAAAGGTTTTTTATTTTTGTGAAGGTGAAAAATGTATCATTGAAAAGAAGAATTTGAATGGTCTTGCAGAAAAGAGGAATATGATTTTATTTCGCAGGTAAATGGATTTATGCAGAGAGGAGAAGAATGTGAAAATACATTCTATTTTTTTATTTAATGGTTTTGTAGGTGCATTTATTGGTGAATTTTTTGTGTGTGTGGATCAAAATGCAGAGTTGAAGATATTTTTGTGAAAATTCTTTTGAAGAGAAAATATAGATGAATCATCATATTTTATATGTGATTTGAGAGAGGTATGAGATCATGTTTTTGCAAGGGTAAATATAGAGAGTGACAAGATCATGAGATGTTTCAATTATAAGGAGGAGATTGGATGATGCAGGTTACTCAAGGAAGAAATTTATTGTATTCTTTGTGCAGTGATTGTATTTGAATTGTTGTGTGAGTGATGAATCATAGGTTATGTAATGGTGCAAATCAGATTGACTTGCAATCATTTCTTGCACACTAAGCATTATGTTTTGATGATGGTGATTGTATTTGCCAGTAAGGTAGATTTATGCCAGTGAGGCTTTGTATGTCAGTGAGACAACTATTGTTGTAATAAGTGAGATTCAAATAAGCCAGTAAGGTAAATTTTTAGAGTGGTTTTTATTCCCCTTGAGGGTTTTCCACTCATCAAAACCTGTGTCAGGTGTTCTCTTTGTGATTGATTATGTTGTATCTATTTGATCATCTTTATTTAAGTTTTGCATATCATGATAACTATGTCTTTTAGTGAACTCCTTTGCACAATATTTTTGAGTCAAGTTTTGAAATGTTAAAAATTATACAATGTTGATTCACCCCCCCTCTCAGTGTTGTTTTGTACTTCAACAAATCTAAACATATAGACTGATAAACATCAAAATGGTTAGAAAATTCAATACGTAATCTACAACAACAAGTAGTGCATGTGTGATTTATTTTGACAAAGAAAGGTTTTAGCATTTCAAAATATCTTTGAGAATTTTTTTTTGAGGATACATCTCTAGAAATTTACCAAAAAACTATGTTTGAGTCATATCCAAAAATGCTTTGGATGTGGCTCACGGTTTTGACTACCGATTCTCCTTCTTACCACATCCCTTTGATTTGGAGATACCCTTGTGTAATTCTTCCAAAAGTCTTCAATTAATGATCTCAAAGCTTCAACAACAACTTTGTCTTTCCGTGGGAGTCTCCCAGAGAATGCCCACAATTCATTAGTGTTTAGGTCCTCAACTCTTTGACGTCTTCCAATAGCTCTCATTAGAGTTTTTCTACTTATTTTCAATGCTTGGCTTGTTTTTCTAATGAGGCAAGCTTTTTTTGTTTGTTGACTTACTATTGTTGATGTAATGACATGTCGTGTGACATTACTATCCTTGGTGCGTGAGGTGGAACCCACATTCTCATATGCACTCATTTAGATTCTTGACAATTGATTTTTCACTTGAGGCATTTGATGTTCTTAGGCTGAGAATCTTCATAGTGGGCCTAAATTTCTGATTTCTCATCAATTCAACAAAGAGTTGACATCTTCCGATTTCATTTAAATTCTCAAAGAATAGTTTCCATATCTTTGGCAAGTGCTCATGGGAATCTTATCTTGCATGGGCTTCAATACATTCTCATCAATATCAATTAGAAACTTAGGCTTCCTATGTAAAATTCTAGGAGGCATTTTAATTGGTAAAGTAGACTCAACATTAGGAATTTCTTCAATATTTACTTGAGATGGGATATATGATGTACCTTCAATTGGAGGTGAAAAAGATGAAAATGACATACCTTCAACTTGAGGTGTGAATGATGGCATGCCACCAACTTGAGAAGAAAATGTAGATGTACCTTCTACTTCACCTAGTAAAGATGGAGTGTCTCCAATTTGAGAAGATAATGATGGTTTTCCTTCAACTTGACCTGTGGACGATGGAGTGCCTCCAATTGAAGATTCTCTTTCCTCATTGCATGGATTTTTTGCATTTGTTCCCTTTGTGCCACTAATTCCATCTCTCTCTTAGCTTTATTAGATGTGTCATGTTCCTCTTCAATTGGCAATGGTGGAATGTCTTCTTGTATAGTTGACAATTTCCTACTTTCTCAAGTTCACCTTATTCTTTCTCTTTTCCTCTCATTCTTAGCTTCACACTCTTCTGGTGTTGGAGTCTTTTCTCATTTCCTTAGCATGATGATTATTTCTACAAGCATGATGAATAAGACAATGATAATTAGAACTTTTATAATGACAATGAATAATAGTCACAATGAAAAAATACAAAATAAGTTATCATGTTTGGTGATTTGCATCACTTTAGGAGCTCTAATTTCATGAAATTCATCATTTTCCTTTTTTATTAAGATATGATAGACCATGATCAAAGTTGAATCATAGATAGGAAAAAAATCATTAAAAGATATGATAGACCAAAAAATTGTCCCAAAAAGCACTCAAATTCCTTGAATTGATAACATCAAGATCATGAGAAAACTCCCCTAATTCTTGATTATGTTCATGTGTGAGAATTTCATAGGCTAGGGAAGTATCATGGAGGTATCTAAAATATTTTTGAACTCATCCAAATGCACAAATATCATGCACCTCCCCTTGTGGTGAAATACTAGCTTGATTTATACCCATTTTCTCAACCAAATCAACAACTTGTTCTTCATGTTCATGGCTATTGTAAGTTTAATAAAAAGTCATTTTTATGATGCCCAAGTTGTCCTAGACATGCATAAGGTTCATAACTTCTAAAAAATCATTTTGTAGTTCATTTTCTTGACGCATGAAAAAAGTTATAAATGTTGTCCTAAAGTCTAGAGGAAGACACATGTGAAGACAAAAATCATGACTTGAATGAATCCCTTTGCGAGTAGTTTCAAATCGAGCATTGTTAATTAATTAAACCCTAACTGTGAAGAATATCATTATGAATAAAAGAGGAATGTGGATCTGGGAGCTCATCAAGATGTTGTCTTAGTAAGGATAATTTGATGCAGGAGCACCCTCTTCATCAAAATGTTCAGACTTTGGGTTTTGTCTTATTTTGTGTTGTTTCATGTGAATAATGTCATTTTGGGCCATGTCTGATCATTTGGAGTCATTGTGGAAAGTTTGGAGACAATTGGTTAAAAGATGTAAAAGTTGTTATTTGTTGTCAATGACAACTTTTCTATGTAATGAACCAATTTGCAAAGTTGTTTCAAAAATTAGTTGGGGTTGGTTGAATGGTGATATGTGTTGTAGTGGCTAAAAGGGTATCTCAAACTGGTCTCCCTTTTTGAATGTCAAGTCTGCTCCAAAAGTTATGTCAAAAAAGGCCTTTTTGAAAGGCTACAAGGATCAATGGCAATTTGAGAAGGAAAGCCAATAGATAATGGCTAAGGGTTCTTGTGAGTGGTTGTTTGATTATGTTGTATGATCAATGGCATCATAATCATTATGAGGACTAAATATATTGTATGCTATTAAAGTATTTGTCTAAGCTCTAAAATGAGAACCACTATACAAGGCTCGTGGGACTGTCAACAAATCTGCTATGAATGTCATCCTATAAACCTCCAATCCTATTACAAAATGAAAATGGGGATTGTATTAAGTGTTTAATAGACTATTATGATGTGATTAAAACTCACACGTGCTATCATCAAGATTCCAGTCATAATCATTACACTTGGTAGGTATTTATGTGATCATGCTATCATGTTACAATAAAGAATTACCAACAGCCATAGGATAGTTCCTAGATGACTATCATTAACCCTCACGATTGTCATGAGATATTTACCCAAGGTGAGCCTATTTAGCATCATGGAATTAGCCAACATGTCTCACAAAATGTTAAACTTTGTAGAAGGATTATCATGAAGGCAACTAGAAGGTAAGGGAAAGGGTTGTCATATCAAAATCACTGAGAATGATGGGACAGTTATGCATATCTCTTCCAGAATAGTTGAAAATGGACATCTTCATAACCATCCATACTCTAATGGATTGGCAAGGCTACCAATGAGTTGTGAAGCACACACACAAGTAAGGGTAATGAGTATGGACCAATAAGGATATAGTAAATCTCTCATTTGATGGTTGCCCACTATGCACATGATAAAATTTTCTTCTAAACTCAGACCTACCTTAGTAACCTAAGTGATGTATGTGCAAGGATAGTGATAGGAAGGGGAAATTTTTATGGGGATGAGAGTATTTTGTGATGGGGGTGATGGTAATTTTTAACTAGTGATTGCCAACACCTTGTCTATATGGGAATACCGAAACAATGGCAATGTTGTGTATATTTTGTGCCCTAATTTCCATTTCAAGTAAATAAGAAGTTAGTTTTAGTATAGGGGAGGACTACATATAGGGTATTTGGAAGAAAACCATAGACTCAATCTCAAATTTGATTGCGAAAGACAACCTATCAAAATTCCATGATTTGGACTGTCCTAAGCAACATTTTGAAATTGTTTAGCAAATTGTCAATACCCTATCTATGAATAAATCTCTCCACACCTCAAGATTATTCTAGTGAAGTATGGGTCAAGTGACTCATGAGATCCTACACACTTGTGAAATAAGGAAGAGGATTATCTTAATTAAGAAGAGATGTCATTCAGCTACTCCCTAGTCATGCCTTAATTGTCACAACAATGGCAAAAAGGAAGATAGTCTCATGAAATATGTTGTGAATAGTAGTGACAAAATTATGCTTTGGATTAGTGTAGAGGGTGAAGAAGGGATATCAAGAGACAATTACTGAAGTCAAGGCTCATTAATATGGCAATGCCAAACTCAAGTAGATAATCATGTGCATAAGCTAAATTGCCATAAAGGCCACTATGAAGGAGACAATTTGTTGTCATAACCAACACAAGTAGGATTCATGAATAGGTACAAATGCCTTGCTCAGGAGTGTTGTTGATCTTTCCAGTGAGAATGAAGGTGAGGATGGGTGTTATAGAAAGATATCCTAGACAAGTTCATTGCATGGAGACATGATTGTCATATTCAGATGCAAATAAGACTATCACAGCTATGAGGGAAGTCATAATAGTCCTAACTATCTAAGACTATCACACCTAGTTTTTGAGACAACCATTATTGTTTATCACTTCATGCACATGATAATAAATTTATTCATAAGGTTCTAAGAGGATTATTTTAGAGATTTTTCAATACAAACAAAAGGTGAAAGTTTGAAGAAGATTGACCAAGTGCTCATAAAAGATTGTCATGCCATAACTGATTTATTCAAAAGGATAGTCATATTCATGAAATTTGAATTGAGTTTTATTTCATTTGAGGTGGTGTGATGGAGTTTTATTATTTCAATAAGTTTCACATACGACTGTCCTAACACTACAAACTAGATTGAAACACACATGAAGAAAATCTAAATTGCTGAAATACATAGTGTGCAATTCACAGATTAGTCCTAGGGATAGCCATCTAGGGTAATTGTGATTAGATAATTATGGAATTATGAAGACACTATGACATGATGAATTATATGAATCATGAAGACAATGATGGAGATCCATGGAGAAAACCAAGGAGGACAAGATAAGAGACAAAATTTGTGAAGTTGTCAATGGCAACAAATTTACCACCTAGCTGTCCTTAACTAATCCATGATTGCAAATGGTTGTATTTTGTATCAGAACAAAGGTTTGCAACACTGGGATCTCTGGTTCCTGTCATTGTTTAGGTTAAACATTTCTCTCCTTATGGTGAGTTGGTAATAGTACCTCTCACTTAAGAGCCTTAGTATGGTGTTAGAAGGTTGATAAATTTACAAACTTGTTCTTTGTTTCTGGAAGAAATAAATCCTTTATGCTTTGTTCTACTTGTGTGTCTGTTATGCAAAAATGTGATGATATATCTAACCATAAATGTTCCCTGAACACTAGTGCTTGCTGATTTTTGAGGCCTCAAGTTCCTCTTGTGGTCTCTAGTGCTTCCTAAGATAGAAGCCCAGGTACTTTTAGTGCATGGAATCAAGAGAATGGAATTTGCCCCTCTAGTGATGTGAATATCCTGAACCCATTTTATGTGGGGTATTGTAAAAAGACAGTGGTGTTTGTCTTCCCTGGTTTGGTGAAGTAACCATACCTTGTGAGGTTATGTTTAGGGTGTGGAAGCACCATACCATCTATATGTTAATGACATTATTTGTGTAAGTATTGGAATGATTTAAATATTTGGAGGCATCATGCATTGTAAGACATGTGGTTAAGAGGTATTGTCATGTGTGGGCATCTTAAAGTAGTAGTTTGACATCTATTTTTTTAGTGGCCATGACTTCATGTGGAAGTTCTTTTGTGGATTATGAAAGTTATCATTGTGTATGTATGTGAAAACCAAATGCAGGAGATCAAATTGGAGCTTGTGTTAGACCCATCTCATATAAATGTGATACTTTAAGTAAAATGTAGCCTTGATTAAGTATGTTCTTGTGTGCAATATTATCTATTCTTCCTCACATAAAGAAATTGTATTGCATTAAAGGTAGAGATTGTTGTAAATAAGTACTTATTTTGTTGCCTTAAATCCTTGTATAAAAGTTGCTTAGGTATGAGGATGTAGATAACCTAATTATCTATGTGTTGGCGTATGTTCTCTAACACATTCTAGACCTTGTGTCTTGGGTGTTGTGTAGCGGATACTCCCTTTTTGTGGCTAAAATTAGCTACTTTGTGATGTGGGTTTGTTTGCAATTTGGTTAATTTGAAAATTTTGATGGTTGTTTCATGTGTTGTTAGGGGTTAATAGTGAATTTGTTTTCTTTGAAATTTCTTATGACAGGAGTGGTCACCAAAACTCTTTTCTCTATACTTGAGTTATTGTTGGAAATTACTGGCATTTTGTGACTTAAGATTGGATTTGGTTATTTTCCCACTTGGGTTTTCACCTTCTTTAAAACTTTGATGGTGACTATTCCAAATGTTTGTTTTTGTTAGCCTTGTATTGTGTCAAGTGTTGTTTCTATCGTGTTCATTTCAAACCTCTGATAGTGTGTACAAGGGAGGACTCTGCGGAGGATTGTACTTGAATGCTTGGTAATTAGTTAGAACCATGGTGGAAATAAGAAATAAGATGTAATTCTCCTTGATAATATGTAAACACAGATCCCTAAACTGAATGAAATGCTCAAAATACGTGTGATTGGTTATAAGTAGATTACATGATACACTTTAAAGGTAAGGAATTGATGTCTTTTATGCCTATATTGAATGATTGTGCTCGTCTTGGGAACAATTGCTTAATGTGAATGTGTATGTTGGCAATAGAAAATTGTAATACTAATGTGTTATGTTTCCACCCTAGTCTGTGACTTCCAGGAGTATGTCAAGTTTTAGGGGGGGAGGATGTAGGGCCCCTCCGTTCCCACCTTGGATGTACAGGTGAACTGATCAAGGCACATGAATATGAAGGTAAAATAACAGGAATAATTAAGGTAAGGCTTTGACATTGTTTTGCATTCCTATGATTAAGATGTCGATCTTACTACAATTGCTATATGTTATAATGGATCTCATGGACTGATTCTATTAGATTTATTTGTTATGATGGTACTTCTGAGACTTATTCAATTTCATGCACCTATATGTTCAATGTATGTTCTATTCAGATGATGAGGTAGATTTGATTTGGTTACGGTTATGTGTTATCTAATCTAGATTGATATGATGTGGAAAGGACGATGTCATATCACTTGCTTGCGAGTGCCCTGTGATATTGTGATTCCTTTTTCACCTAGTCATTTGTCATTTGTTGTAGGATGCAGGTATCAGGCATCGACTCCACCTGAATTAACAAGTCTAAGCGTGCCCTAAACCCAATGGATAAGTTGTTCCAGAGATAACTTAAGGTCCCACATCTCAAGTCATCATCCTCGATCAAGATGCATGACATGTCTAGTTCAACCTATCAGTTCTGTCAGTATGTTAGGTCTTGCAACTGATTGATAATTGATGGAGCCTGTTGGTTAAGTGCGTGTTTGGCCCTAGCTTGTGAACATGTTTGATTTGGCTTTTAACGGCTCTCCTACTCAGTGGGTTATGTTGTATGCCTATATTTCATTATATAGTCATACTAATATTTGACCCACTTTAATATTTAATAAGGTCATATAATATTCTTATTATTATTATTAATATTTAATAAGATTAAATTGGTAATTGATAATTACCTAGTTCAAATAATTATTTAAAGTTGTTTGATTATGAATTATTTTATTACTACTATTAAATTGATTTAATTTAGGGAAGGTCACTGAACACTAGTAAACGCACTAACCAGACCCTAGAGTAGAGAGGAGACTGTCTTATCACCCAATTGACGAAGCCTAACAATTAGATCAAGAGTGTATTGATTCAGCGTTACACTATGGTTACTAATGGATTTGTGATAATATGTTATTTATGATGGATATATTTTGGCTATATATTGTACTAACACTTCTTGTTGAGTGTACATGTAGAATTATTATGTCAATGGATGATGGTGGTCATTTAGCCACTTTATGTCTTTCTATGTGATGTCTGACCTAGGCATGGGGCCCTAAGGTCTATTGGCCATGATGTTAAGAAATATTATTTTTAGTTTTATGTGATAAAATGATTATGTTCTTGTGTGGGATTTAACCTTGTAACTTTTAAAATGATTTTTAAGTGTTTTTAAGAGGTCTAAATTGTATTTTATGTTTGGAAAATTGTCTTATGTCCAAGGTACATAGGTAAGAAGTTTATTTTTGTCATTTATAATATTTTAAAAGGTTTTTAGACCCTCCTTTAAGCCCCACTTACAAAAGTGACGAAAATGGGAAGGTGGTTGGTTGAATTAGTTGGGTGGTTGAGTTAGTTGGTTGGTTGATTTAGTTGGGTGGTTGAGTTAGTTTTGGGTAGGAAGTTACTATTTCCTTCTCTTTAAAAACTCTTCATGGAGTGGGGGTGACTTGCTCATTTTATGATTTTCCTTCAAGGATTCTACCATTAGTGGGATATTGCGATTGAGATATCATGTTTTCTTTATTAATTAAATATAAATATTATATGTTTTTCTTTATTGATTAAATATAAATATTATATGTTTTTCTTTATTGGTTAAATGTAAATATTGTATGTTCTAAATATTATATGTATCCTTTATTTATTAAATGTAAAGGTTGTTTTTCTAAGGGTTGTTGCTTGTGAAATTGGAAAAGCAAACATTTCAATGTAAGAAGAATATTTGTTGCCTTATTTGCATGTCATAAACCTAGATCATCATAGCATGAATTATATTTTTGATTTTTACATTAGATCTTCCTATAATTATAAGATAGTAATCGCCATATATATTGGCATTAAGGTTTGCACATAATCATATGTTATCTATATATTAGTATTAAGATTTCTATATAATCTTATAATTGCTAAATGTTGGTGTTGGATCTTAGAAATGATGGTTTTTATCTATTTTTTAAAAGGGGTTACGAAGTCATCTTGCTAAGGATCTGTTAGTTTGTTCATATCCTCTAATAGATAAACTAATGATGTTCTTTGTGTACGTAAGTATCTTTGAACCTTGTCAAACAGTTCAAGTACCTTGTCCATTAGAGTATTCCTTACTTCTACCTTCTATTAGATCTAGATGGAAATGTTTTTCTTATGTGCAAATAAATATGGACTTTGGATCATATAAAACTGCCCACTTTTGCATGGATTCTTCAGGATCCAATTCTTATAGTAGATTGTATTAAACATCTTATTAGCTCTTCATTTAGTCAATTTATATTTTTGGTGTCTTGTTCTTTGGTTGTTCAAATCTTCACAGTATTCTTGATCGACCATAATCTAAATCTAGATAACCCATTTAATACAGTGTGCATACTCCTTAAGTCTGTCAAACTCCATCCTCTAGGTGAGACTCCAGCCATGTATAACAAAGGTGTTTCAAATTGGGTGTGGTGGTCTATGAAGTCGTCGCTTGAAGAAATGGAAATGGTGTGGTTGCTACTCAAAGGCAGAGTGGTGTTGTTTATAAACCGTCTAAAATTTGAAGGTTGATTGACCAAATCTTACCTTGAGAATAGGAATAACCTACACAAGTGCATGAACATGTATATAAACATTTATGTCATATGGATATTTGTATAGGTATCAATTATTAATTATAAATTAAATATGAATCCATGCATAGTTAAGATACATGATTTAGTAGATGAGTTTGTTGGAGTATATATATATATGATATAGATATTAACTTATGAAACAAAAGAAATGTAGTTGTTATAGTTTAATACAAATGTTTATTAAACTAATCAATATGATCGCATATTTACTATAATATGGCATTGATTCTATTATAATGGTTTTGTTAGTAGAAATATGATATATGGGTTTGGATTATAAATGTTGTAATTAGCATTTAAGTTATAAGTATTTGTAATTAATATTATCTATGCATTGGTTAGCTTGATGGTTATATGTAATTGATGAGTGATTAATATAATAGATAGAATTAATATTAATTAAACTAGACCTAGGTTTTATGAAATTCTTGGTGGAGATATAACTTGAATCTATTTGCTATTACAATTAAATGTAATTGGATATGGCAATATAATCAGTGTAGATGAAATTTAATCTAGTTTGGTTTGATTTTGCAAAGATGGTTTTCATAATGATTTTGTTAAGTTGAAATTGGATTGAAAGATTGGAATTAGGTGAAATAACAAAGTATTTGAAAATCTGGACTTATAAGTAAAACTTATAGCTAACTGGATAACTAAGGGAGTGAATTGCTATAGTTAGAAGAATTTATGTGGTCAATGAGTTGTTTAGTGGAAATCACATATTGCAAGTAAATATTTCATGTGAGTTGGTCTATTTGAAGGAGTTGTGCTTTTAAGAGTAAATGTTAATGTGGGATTATCGTGTTATAGTGGTGTCTAGTGGAAGTTGTTTCCAGAGGCTAGGAAGGGTAGTTGTGGGTTTGACCCTTGTGATATGGCAATCTTGTTATAGGATGAACTTGTTTTGGTTTATGTGATTATAATGACTGTGCAAGAGGGACAATGCCTTGCTCAGTATATCTAGTCCTATTGTTATGTCTTGAATCCATGTTGTTGAGCTCTTCTTGAAGGCTGTGGCTCCCTATTGTGTTGAGCTTGTTTTAAATTCTATGTTGGTCTGTGTAAAGGATTGAAATTTTGGGAGCAAGAGGACCCATGCCTTGCTCTGGAATACACTTTGTTATGGTTGAAATTTTAGGAGCAAGAGGACCCATGCCTTGCTCTAGATTACACCTTGTTATGGTTGAAATGTTGGAGCAAGAGGACCCATGCTTTGCTCTCGTGATTTATTATGTTGTGATTGGTTGCAAGATGGTTGATGCCTTGCATTATTATGTATATTTGTTGTTATGATGATAGTTGTTATGTTTGATGGATAGGGTTTCCTAGGTGTAGATAGGGGAGTGGCTTCCAATGTGGGGCCGGTGCCCAAAGTGGCTACCAGGGTAACCCATTGGGAGTTGGTAATCAGTGATAACCTAATAATTAATCTAGGGGTTGGGTAGTTTTCACACTAACAAGATAATTGGATGCCTCACTCATGCCTGTAGTGCTCATTCAGGCTAAGGATGAGATGAGAAGGCCGTGGTTGGCAAAATCAACTTCCTTGTCCTCATGAAAGGAATGTTGATTCCGCATGTGTCACCCTATGGGGTCGGTGTCTAGTGAGAGACTGTCAGGGTAACCATAGATGGGGGCCGGAGCCTAGAGAGAGACTGTCAGGGTAACCCATGGATGGGGGCCGACATCTAGCTAGAGGCTGTCAGGGTAACCCATGTTAGGGCCATGTGATGACACTCTCCTTACTGCAGCCTAGCATTCCCTAGTTGTACTCTCCCCATTCGTCATGTGTTGCCTCTGGAAGTGATTTTGAGTTGCTTGTGGTGTTGTCATGTGTTGTAATGGAATCTTGTTTAGTCTTTGTTCCTATTAGGCAATTGTCTACCTAACTTAATGATGTTTTGGGACCTTATGTTATCTCATAGCATGGGGGGTGGACCTTAGGGTTCCACATGGTCGGGTGGATGTGCTTTATCTCCATTGGTTTTTCCTTGCCTTTGTTCGTGTGCAAGAAGGTTGTAACTCCTGTAGCAGATTCAGATCGTGTACCTATTTATGGAGACAGTTATTATGCTCATGTACTAGCCTGTGTATCAGATGATTCATTATGTATGTATTCATATGTATTCAGAAGATGATAATGTAACGATGTAATGTTGTATTCATATGTCGGGAGAAATTGTAACTATGTACTAGATCCTGATGAATACTTATATGATGTTATGTAGATGTAAATGTTTATTGATTTAGTGCATTAGGTTTACAATGAGTTACTGATGTTAATTCATGATGTGTGTTAGATTATGTTAATTGTTTTGTCAAGTAATGCAACCATGATATCTTAGAGGACAAGTCATTAGTTTAAATGATGTGTTAATATTACTTTGTTACTTTACTATCTCTTTTAATTTAAAAAATATATATATCCTATTGCATATAGCATAAATGTGATGTTCTCTGAGGTATTCATGGCAGGGCATTACATTTTGGCTTCTATTGACTAAAAGTGACTTATTTATGATCAATATAATGCTCAAAATTGTTTCTTTCAAGTCTAAGAAGTTCTTGAAACAAGTGGACATTAGCTAGAGCTATCTTGGAAATATGAATATTTGGAGACATACCTAGGACTGTCATAAAAATAATTAAACTAATCTATGTAATTTAGGGTATTGAAAGGTATATAGTCAATCAAGGTAACCACCATCATGTGCTAACAAAGGACAATTAGGAAATTTTGAAATATTGTTGTGTCATGTGCATACAAATCATCATGAATAGGTGCATATGGAATGTCCTAGCCCAAGACACTAAAGAGGTCTCCACATCCTCCAACCTTCTCGAAGAGAATTCATACTATGAAACATGCATGGAGAAGTTATCAAAAGGACACCTAACAATTATGTCTAAATGATCAATAGATAGAAGTAGGATTGTCATAATAGGGGGCATATGATAGTCTAAGATTCAAGCCATTGCATGGTTCTATTGAATGAATTGAATTATGCATATTAAGGAATAAATCCTTCTATATCATCCTAGGGCAAAAATTAAGTGTCTTCCAAAATCAATTTTGGCTCCATTGATCATGAATATGAGTATGACAAACAATTGTTCACTAAAATTATTTTATGAAGTATTTGATATTGTTTTTCTCTTGTATAGCTGAAAATAGGTGAAATGAAGACATGAAGGGCCGAAACAAGGTGGAAACATGAGGAATTTGGAATCTTTTTGACTGAACTAACTAATATACCTAGACACATATATATCTTCGAACATAAAGAACATAAGAATCTATATATGTGAATTAAAATGGACATAAGTTGAACATACCTTAGAATTCGATATTGCAATTGACCAATTCTCCAAAATATGGCTTCAAAATCCTCAAATTCTTCTTTTTCACAAGTTTGATTATGAATTCTATATAATTCTAGAATAGGATTAGTGAAATTTATGGAAAAAACAAACATATATCATCAAATTCAATCTATATATCAATGGTAATTAACTTTGAAACAATATCACACATGAAACATGAAACTTTCAGTTTAAATAATCAAATTTTATCCAAAAACATGCAAAATCAGTTCTTCTACATTGAAAAAACAAAAAAGGTGGTGGATTGATATAAAAATGATTCTCAATAAGTCAAACAACATAAAAAGTGTTTTGTTGTGTAATATACTACATGAAAAGTAGGAATAATAGTCATGTGGGGTCTGAAACACATATCCCACATGCTTTTTTACCATTTTTCATGCCACACAAGTGTGTTCTGGTAAGCATGAAAACATAAAGGTTCATGCATGCAAAAATCATAACCTTCTCAATGTTGGTGCCAAAATCATGGTCTAGGATGTCATGCTCTCACATAAAATATATTGTAACTATGCATGTAGTGCATCAAATAGGTAATCAAGTGATGGTCCAAGAGTATCCCTAGACTCAAATATCCATGTGGTTCATGAAATAGAACTTGTTTATACTAGGAGGAACAAATGTAACCTTGTATCTACATGGGAGAGTCTCTCTCTCTATCTTTATTTCTCTATCCTATATATAGAGAGGGACTAGGAGACATACAGAGATAGAGAGGGACATGGATAGGGAGAGAGCCCAAGGACATCCAGAAAGAGATGGAGAGATAGAGATTAAGTTAGAAAAAGGAAAAAATATAGAAAGAGTGGCAAATAGAGAGATAGAGAGGGATAGGTGGAGTTAGAGAGAGGGGATCGAAAGAGAGAGCAAGATAGAGAGACAGGGGGAGAGAGAGATAGAGAGGTAGGTATAGTTAGAGAGAGGGATAGAGGAGACAAAGATATCTCTCCTAAGCTCGGTCTCCTCTATATCTCCCTATTCTCCTTTCTACCTAAACCATAAACCTAAACCTCTAAACCTTAACCCCTAACCCCTAAACCATAAACCCTAAACCCTAAATAATGCCCCTAAAGATTAACCCCCAACCCCTAAACCCTAAAAATGAGCAACCCTAAACCACCAAACATCTAACCCCTAAACCATAAAACCTAGAAGCAACCCTAAACCTCTATCTTCCTATCTCTCCCAATCTCTATTGGTCCCCTCGCTCTATCTCTCTCTAAACCCTAAACCCGAACCCCTAAACTTGAGCAACCCTAAACCCCTAACCCCTAACCCCTAACCCCTAAACCCTAAGTTCCCTAACCCCTAAACCCTAAACCCCAAACTTGAGCATCCCTAAAAGCCTAAAGCCTAAATAATTCACCTAAAGCCTAACCCTAAATCCTAAACTCATGTAAACCTCAAATAATGCCCCTGACCCCTAAACCCTAAACTAAAGCAAACCAGGCTAAACACCTAAACATATAGGTCGATAGGGGATGGTGGAGGATCAATGGGAAATGGATGTAGAATTCTCGGATCTTGATTAAATCATTATACTCATTGGGATGTGATTTGATAGGATCTAAGTTATTTGTTTGATTGTCTATATTTTCTTGGGGATCAAGTGTCTCATTATGGGATATTGATGGATAATGAATAGGACTAGCATGGGATGATGGATAGGGATAATGGGATGATGGATATGAGTGATGTGGGTTACTTGCTCATGGATAAGATCTTGATCATAGATAATATCCTGATCATAGGGAGGATAAGCATGGATAGAGCGATATTAGATATGGATACGGTAAGTGGGGATGCATTGATATTCATTGAATTGGGGAGTAAGAGGTGGTGATGGGGGTTCACTAGGAGATGTTGGAGGATTAATGATGGGATCAATGTATAGAGGGGTTGACCATGAGATGGTAAGGGAACCAACATGGAATTAGATGGGATGTTTGTATTTTGATTAGGGTGGGTGGTTGGTGTTTCCATATTCTTTGGACTAGGCTCTTAATGTATAGCTATTGGGTTTCTTAGATGGATGTGATGGGTTCTTGGATCCAAGATCAATAATATTTGGATGTTTGACAACATGGCTACACATGATGGGGTTTGACTTGGACTTATGGTAGGAAAATCTTCAATTAAATGGATAGACATAGGAGTGGATGATGGTGTTGGAGTGGTATACATGTTGTTAGGAGGCTCTTTGTTAGGCTTAAGGATAGGAATTTGAGTACATAATGTTCTTAGATTCCTTGCTAATAGTCCTTGGGTCACATCCTTCATGGATTCATGGGTTGATGGACTAGGATATGCATATAGTTGATGGATAATGATGGAAGATGTTGTGGGGTTAGGATTAGGATCAAGTGAATGGATGTAGGAGGTTTGAATGGATTAGGAGATGGGTGGACTAATGCATTAGGATTAGGAAGATTGGAGGGAAATTATAAAATAATTCCCCTTTAAGCCTAACCCCTAAACCTCTCTCTCCCAAAACCCCTAAATCCTAAATAATACCCCTAAAATTTAACCCCTAAACCATATACCTGAGCAACCCTAAACCCCTATACCCTAAATAATTTCACTAAACCCTAAACTCATAAACCTAACCAACCCCCCCCCCTCTCTCTCTCTCTCTCTCTCTCTCTCCCTCCCTCTTCCTCCCTCTCCTCTCACATGTTGACAAAGAATATGGAAACAAGAAAATTAAGACATGCAAAGAGGGACGAGGATATAAATTGGGATGATGAAATAGAAACAAGATAATTTATGAAATTTCATTCGATGGGAAGAATGATGAGGAGAGGTAGAGAGGGGAAGGAAGTAGACAGTGAGAGAGAGGATAGTGTTGTGTGGTTACACAACACGCCCCATTTTAACTTATCAAAACAGGGACCCAACTTTTGGCATGGCTTGTGTTGTCTGCTTTCTGGCAGTTTGGTAAAAATAAGTCAGGTGCATCATCATCATGAAGGTCAAGATGAGGTTGGTCATCATCATGAGGTCAGTTTGTCAAAGTTCATATTTTGTTTCTATGACCTCATAGTTAGAAAGAGCTTGAAATTCCATGCAGGTTTGCCTTTTACATCACCTGAAAATTTGTCCATATGAGGGAGTTATGCACACTCAAAGTTTTGGTCAAACCTGATAATTGCTGTATGAAGATCATCATCATGATATTTGAAAAGCCCCCCCGATAATATCCTGAGGTCGAAATATCCAGACGTCAAGTTTAAGTCGTAGTAAGCTTTTCCCGTCGAGCGGTCTTTTGTATCGCGAAAGGTCATCCTCATGATCTTACTCTATCACCTGATAAAAATCATGCAGTCCCGAAACATCCGGACGTCAATCTTAAGTGATAGTGTGTTTTACCCGTCAAGCGACCTTGGAAACATCACGAGCATCATGATATTCTAACATCACCCGATATTATAATATCATGCTGATGATCATCATCACCCTACTTAGAAAATTCACCATCTGCATAATTTGCATGCGCACGTCAAAGTCCTGGTGATCATCATCATCATGATCTTTCAAGGTAGGATCACATTTCGTAGTATCCTCCTGATCTCCTTTTGCGTGATCATGATGATCATCTTATCTTTCAAACGGAGGGTGATATTTCATTCCTTAGTCATGTTGTCAAGATCATCATGATCTTGTTTCTCTACCCGACATTTCATAATATCCTCCTGCCGAGAAGTATAACCTTTTGCAAATATCCTAATGACGTCATCCCGACCTGATAAACGAAGAAACAAATATCAGGATGACGTCACCATCACCTTTCTCTTTCGGCAGGATATTTTCCAAGGTGTGATCCTGTTCGCCAATATGATGATGACGATGACGTCATGTTCGAAGATTAACAAAAGCCCCGGATATCCTGATGACGTCATCTGGACATTCAGCAGGATCATATTTTAAATCACCCAGTGCAGATATGATGATGATGATCATCATCATCCTAATCTTTCGAGCGGATTACCTTGGCCGAAAAAGGGGTCATATTACTTTCATCACCTGATCATCTTCCTAAGGTGACCCGATATTACATTTATCTCCTGATTTTAACGAAACATGACGGTGACGTCATCCCTTTGCATTTTAATAAAGCTCGAATATGACGATGATGTCACCATCATATTCCTTTCCTCAGCAGTAGGATCATATTCCAAATCCTCCTATTTGTCTTCATCATGATGATGATGATGATGTCTTTCTTTCCCCAGTATGCAGAAGTGAAACATCCTGATGTGCTTTTCATCAGAGCATTCGGAAAGGAGGAGCATCATATTTCGTAATATCCTGCAGCTAGATAGAAGACATAGGGTTGGTCATCATCATGATTTTTTGACGTAGGTATAACTGTTGCCATCGGCCGAGTCTAAATTTGTCACCCTGATCATATGTGGTCGCACCGACGCGAATATGATGATGACCTGAAACATTCAAATAGAGCATGCAAAGCCAGATGTGAAGTAATTTGTTAAGAGCGGTTATTTCCTTGTATATTTTGAGATACCTGATCATATTTTGAACCCGATATACAAGAAAATGGGCAAAAACATGAAGTGATAGAAATTTAAAAGCCCGACTGCCTGATTTTGGTCAACGATGGTTGACCTGGTTGTTTTATGCTGTTTATGCATTTAGTGCATATTTTCCACAGGTAAAGCCCGATTGCCTGTAGCTGCACATTTTTGGGGGCTTGTTTAATAAAACGTTTACTTCTTGTTGTTTATCCATATGATGATGAACTTAATGTTTGTCTGTTTACTTGCAGGAAGTCATGATGATGCTGCTGAAGCTGAGCATTGAAGTCATGATGCTGTTAGAGCTGCTGCTGAAGCTGATAATTACAAAGTTGCACATGGAGGCAACATGAGCCAGAAATGAGGAGGATATCGTCAAATATGCTATTCGCCAGCTGGAGACCGAATCAAGTTGAAGATGCTGGAATATTCTGTGCCAGCTGTACATTTGCGAACTGACGAAGCATGTGCTTTTCATCTAGACCGTTGTTTGTTATGAGAGGATCCTGATCATTGGATCACTGTAACCATTTTCTGGCATTTGCTCTATATAAAGGCCAGATCCTGAACATTAAAAAGGGGAATATATCTAGATATACATTAGAATACAAAGACGCATCTGGCGCATTAAGGCTAATTACTGTAGAATCAATTAGGAGATCGGATTACTGAGACTAATGAGGATAGAATTGTTGAAATGTCAAGGTTCTTTCTTCAGATCACTGTAAATGTACCTGTTCTTGAGCATACTGAATGGATATGAAGTTTCAGATTACATCCTGATTGTAAATTTTACGTAATCTTCTTGTTGATTTCTGGATATGTACTGGTGAATGCTGTGTTCAACTGGAAGCGCTTTCATTTCATTACATGTTGTTGTCAACTTTTCCTTTGAAGATTTGCACTAGATCATGCGGATTTGTGGAATGTCCTGGTGAAGTATGATTTCTAGTTTTCCTTCTTTTCATTGCATGTATTGGAGCTTGTATGTGGATCAGTGATCTAAGTCCAGTAGTTTTGGGAATCTCATTCTTTAACCCTTTTCCTTTTTTTTCAATTTCATAAATTCATCACCATAACTGCAAAAATCATGATAAATAACAAGCAGAATAGAGAAATATGCTGAAATCCCGTAGGTAACTGAAGATCATTAGCATATTTGGGTTAAATGCATGTATTATTGAAAACATCATGCAAAGAATCATAAATAATGATAGAAATCATGCAAATATCAGCCTGTAGGCACATTATTTGACTAACTTCACAGTGCAGAGGTAGAATTATTGGAGATTTATGTAGAGCAAACATCCAGAGCAGGATATTTGAAGATAATGATGATGAACTTTGCAGAAACACGTAAGGCCCCTGAATGGAAAACAGTAACACACATCAACCACTGAGTAACGTCAGTAGATTAAGACCTAATCCACAGAGACTTGGGATCATGAATTCTCTGAATTCATCGTATCTTTCAAGATGAGTAAAGGTTGTTGTGTAACTTTTATTCTATGTTTGTGAATGACTAACATCACCACCAACATAAATTGGCGCTAGAAGGAGGGCCGAACTGTTTCTCAGCATCATCAACAGAAGGAGGGCATGAGCCGTTTCTCAGCAAATAAATCCTGTTCAGTTGAAGTGATATCCCCTGCCTCAGTTTAGCAGCCCGCTTTAAATCTTGCTAACGTATCTACAGGCCCCTCGCTTCTAACGCAACATAAATTGGCGCTAGAAGGAGGGCCCCGACTGGAAGATCACGCTCATCATCAGTATTTTCAGGTTTGATGACGTATAAGAGTAAGGTAACCTCACATCACTCATGAATTTCAGTAAATTTCGTAAATATTTGCTATGACAAGATTGTATATGCACATTCTATGTAAAGATTTCCAGATCTCACTTAAATATTGCAACCTTTACAGTAGATCTCTCTGAATTCACTAATATCGGCTACAGATGCGTAAATTTGTTCAATCTTTGAGAATTTGAGCTTTAGGCACTCGAGATCTTGTGTTACGGGTCAGGATATCCCAATATCCTATCACATTTTTGGATTTTCTGCAAATATTGCATAAATATTTCAGCATTTCAGTTAAATGTCTGCAAATATCTCTTACCTGGGATGTTTTGGTTGCACCTTTGCAAAGATCTAGCCCAAAGCATCAAATATTTGTTTGATTTTCTGGACTTTCAAGTTTTAGTCTGAGATATGATAGATCTCCTTAAAATTGCAAAATACTAAAAAATTGAAGAATAGAGTCTCATTTTGATAGATGTATATGAAAATAATTGCCAAATTAACATTCCTTTATTTCAGGAAACTTTAAATAGGCAGCTTTACCCTCACAGTTTGTCTAACTTTGGTTTATGTACCTGTTGCAGGATACACCAGACTGCAGAACACAGTGAAATAAATTGCTTAACTTTCCTTACAAGGTTGGATTTATATTTGAAAGGACTAATATTCTTTCTGGATGTGTTCAGGGTTGAAATTTGCCAAGAAAATGAAGAAGTCTGCCAGGAAAATGAAGAAATTCTGGAGCAACAAGCAGATGCAGCACCAGAAGTTATTAATTGTCCAGACACTGAAGTGGACCGATCTGAAGATTTTGAATTATACTTGTCTAGAAATATACAGTGTAGTCAAATATTAGGTTTGCCCATTGATGATGTCTTGATTGAAAGCTGGTGCAGATTACATGATGAAGAGCATTCAGAGAGAGATTGTTATCCTTGCTTGGTCATGTTGAAAAAGATTCTAGAAAATACAATAGCTGAGTCAATTCCAGAAGGTAATGAAGAGGAAACATCTTTCCCGGATTCATTTTATGGTGAGATTGATGGGAGTTCTCTACTTCCTAATACAAGTAAGGACCAGTCAGTATGCAGGTATGAATCTTGTGAAAATTTTAGAGAAGAAATCACTCATCAGGATAATATTTTTGATTTTGATCCTAATACTTTTGATAAAGAAGATGAAACATCTTTCCTGGAGTCATTCTATGGTAAAGAGAAGTGTAAACAGATAGTAGAGCAATTTAAATGCACTCCTGATGATGAAGTTCCTATGATGGTAACTCAGGGAGTCATAGAGAAGAAAATAAATACTGATTTATTACCTGACTTCTTTGAATTAAATGATCAAATGCAAGAATGTTACAGGTTAAAGGAACCAGATCCTCTAATAGATAGAAAATGTGAATTATTTAATGAACAATTCCTGAAAGAAGAAGATGTAGAAGACTTTGGAGTTGTTGTGCATAATCGGATGTCACTCCAGAAATATTTTGAAAATGAAACAGGGGAGTGTCCTCATCAAGTGAAAGTTGTTTCTCCTTTACAGTCAAATGATTTAGAAATGATAAATTTCTGTATATCAGGTTGTGATAATAAAGATACTTATTTAGATGCTGATGTGCAGGAAACTGAAGAAAATACTAAGAAGTTTCCTGAACTGGAGGATAAACTAAACATCCAGAATGAAGGGATAAGGCTGGATAAAGATGAAGAATTAATACATCAAAGGTCATACATCCTTCAATTTGAAGAGGGACCAGGCACTGAGCCAAGCAGTGAAAATATAATGACAAATGGAAGATCAGCTGCCAATGAAGAAGCATGTCTAGCAAAGACAGAAATACACCAGGTTGTATTTCTCCTTTCCACAGTAAATAATGTTGAATACTATTTTGATTATGGAAATTCAGAAGATAAGACATGCATATGGATTAATCATGAACATGATGAGCTTCCTCAGTTGCTGATCATCAAGAGTTGTTCTGTTGAATACAGTGAATTCAGAATATCAGAATATTCTTCAGAATATAAAGATAAATTTGCTAGGTTGAGAACCATAACTAATACCTTGATGCTCCTGCACAATCAAAAGAAGTATGCAAATACAGGTGTCCTTAGGTCTTTTTCTGGTTCTTGTTTGCCTAGTAGTGGTTTGTATATAATTTTGTAGGTTAGTTGTTTGTACAGTCTACTTGTTTTGCTTTCTTGTTCTGTTCCTGTTGTTTCCTTTTTGTAGGTTAGTTGTTTGTATAGTGTTTCTTCTGTTTTGTGTTGTTTTGGTTGAGTTTTGTTTTGGTAAGTCAAGATGATGCACTTCATCACCTAAGAAAATAACTAAATTCTTAGGATTCAAGTGATGAGATTAGATTTAGATATAGATTGTAATTCATTCTGATAAATACTCATGATCAGGTTTTATAATATCTTTTCATCAGGGTGCCTTTTTCTTGTCCAAAGTGAATCAAACACAATGAAACACCTAACAGCCTTGGGTTTGTTGAAGATATGAGTATAGGTGTTAAGTGAAAAATCTAAAGGGACTCCCTTGCTACCAATACAATCTCCAACCTAAAGCTGCAAGTGACTACCCCTTGTATAAATGAACTGACATGATGATATCAAATATAAGTATATAAATAGAAAATATATAAACAATAAACTTAGGCCATCTAAGTAACTCTACCGGGGCTATGGACGCCTGCTGGTAGTGGGGCTCTACTTAGGGAGATTGTATAGATAACCTTGCCGGGGTTATGGACACCTGCTGGCAGCAAGGCTCTATCCAGGTTGGCTATGAGGGATGATCTCCAACTATGTAGTTTAACACCAGTTACTTATGTTTTCAACTTACTTTCAAGATGAGGATAATTAATCATATGCACACACATGATCCTTTGTTAGCACTGTTACCTTGATGAAACTTTATCATTCAAAGATCATGATGATTTTACTTAGAAAGAATTAGAATACTATAGATGAATATGATCATATCACTTGAATTATTTGAATTTTGTTGTTTTCTTTGGTGGCAAGTTGTTGTGTGGTTACACAACACGCCCCATTTTAACTTATCAAAATAGGGACCCAACTTTTGGCTTGGCTTGTGTTGTCCGCTTTCTGGCGGTTTGGTAAAAATAAGTCAGGTGCATCATCATCATGAAGGTCAGGATGAGGTTGGTCATCATCATGAGGTCAGTTTGTCAAAGTTCATATTTTGTTTCTATGACCTCATAGTTAGAAAGAGCTTGAAATTCCATGTAGGTTTGCCTTTTACATCACCTGAAAATTCATCCATATGAGGGAGTTATGCACACTCAAAGTTTTGGTCAAACCTGATAATTGCTGTATGAAGATCATCATCATGATATTTGAAAAGCCCCCCCGATAATATCCTGAGGTCAAAATATCCGGACGTCAAGTTTAAGTCGTAGTAAGCTTTTCCCGTCGAGCGGTCTTTTGTATCGCGAAAGGTCATCATCATGATCTTACTCTATCACCTGATAAAAATCATGCAGTCCCGAAACATCCAGACGTCAATCTTAAGTGATAGTGTGTTTTACCCGTCAAGCGACCTTGGAAACATCGCGAGCATCATGATATTCTAACATCACCCGATATTATAATATCATGCTGATGATCATCATCACCCTACTTAGAAAATTCACCATCTGCATAATTTGCATGCGCACGTCAAAGTCCTGGTGATCATCATCATCATGATCTTTCAAGGCAGGATCACATTTCGTAGTATCCTCCTGATCTCCTTTTGTGTGATCATGATGATCACCTTATCTTTCAAACGGAGGGTGATAATTCATTCCTTAGTCATGTTGTCAAGATCATCATGATCTTGTTTCTCTACCCGACATTTCGTAATATCCTCCTGCCGAGAAGTATAACCTTTTGCAAATATCTTGATGACGTCATCCCGACCTGATAAATGAAGAAACAAATATCAGGATGACGTCACCATCACCTTTCTCTTTCGGCAGGATATTTTCCAAGGTGTGATCCTGTTCGCCAATATGATGATGACGATGACGTCATGTTCGAAGATTAACAAAAGCCCCGGATATCCTGATGATGTCATCTGGACATTCAGCAGGATCATATTTTAAATCACCCAGTGCAGATATGATGATGATGATGATCATCATCCTAATCTTTCGAGCGGATTACCTTGGCCGAAAAAGGGGTCATATTACTTTCATCACCTGATCATCTTCCTAAGGTGACCCGATATTACATTTATCTCCTGATTTTAACGAAACATGACGGTGACGTCATCCCTTTGCATTTTAATAAAGCCCGAATATGACGATGACATCACCATCATATTCCTTTCCTCAGCAGTAGGATCATATTCCAAATCCTCCTATTTGTCTTCATCATGATGATGATGATGATGTCTTTCTTTCCCCAGTATGTAGAAGTGAAACATCCTGATGTGCTTTTCATCAGAGCATTCGGAAAGGAGGAGCATCATATTTCGTAATATCCTGCAGCTAGATAGAAGACATAGGGTTGGTCATCATCATTATTTTTTGACGTAGGTATAACTGTTGCCATCGGCCGAGTCTAAATTTGTCACCCTGATCATATGTGGTCGCACCGACGCGAATATGATGATGACCCGAAACATTCAAACAGAGCATGCAAAGCCAGATGTGAAGTAATTTGTTAAGAGCGGTTATTTCCTTGTATATTTTGAGATACCTGATCATATTTTGAACCCGATATACAAGAAAATGGGCAAAAACATGAAGCGATAGAAATTTAAAAGCCCGACTGCCTGATTTTGGTCAACGATGGTTGACCTGGTTGTTTTATGCTATTTATGCATTTAGTGCATATTTTCCACAGGTAAAGCCCGATTGCCTGTAGCTGCACATTTTTGGGGGCTTGTTTAATAAAACGTTTACTTCTTGTTGTTTATCCATATGATGATGAACTTAATGTTTGTCTGTTTACTTGCAGGAAGTCATGATGATGCTGCTGAAGCTGAGCATTGAAGTCATGATGCTGTTAGAGCTGCTACTGAAGCTGATAATTACAAAGTTGCACATGGAGGCAACATGAGCCAGAAATGAGGAGGATATCGTCAAATATGCTGTTCGCCAGTTGGAGACCGAATCAAGTTGAAGATGCTGGAATATTCTGTGCCAGCTGTACATTTGCCAACTGACGAAGCATGTGCTTTTCATCTAGACCATTGTTTGTTATGAGAGGATCCTGATCATTGGATCACTGTAACCGTTTTCTGGCATTTGCTCTATATAAAGGCCAGATCCTGAACATTAAAAAGGGGAATATATATAGATATACATTAGAATACACAGACGCATCTGGCGCATTAAGGCTAATTACTGTAGAATCAATTAGGAGATCAGATTACTGAGACTAATGAGGATAGAATTGTTGAAATGTCAAGGTTCTTTCTTCAGATCACTGTAAATGTACCTGTTCTTGAGCATACTGAATGGATATGAAGTTTCAGATTACATCCTGATTGTAAATTTTACGTAATCTTCTTGTTGATTTCTGGATATGTACTGGTGAATGCTATGTTCAACTGGAAGCGCTTTCATTTCATTACATGTTGTTGTCAACTTTTCCTTTGAAGATTTGCACTAGATCATGCGGATTTGTGGAATGTCCTGGTGAAGTATGATTTCTAGTTTTCCTTCTTTTCATTGCATGTATGGGAGCTTGTATGTGGATCAGTGATCTAAGTCCAGTAGTTTTGGGAATCTCATTCTTTAACCCTTTTCCTTTTTTTTCAATTTCATAAATTCATCACCATAACTACAAAAATCATGATAAATAACAAGCAGAACAGAGAAATATGCTGAAATCTCGTAGGTAACTGAAGATCATTAGCATATTTGGGTTAAATGCATGTATTATTGAAAACATCATGCAAAGAATCATAAATAATGATAGAAATCATGCAAATATCAGCCTGTAGGCACATTATTTGACTAACTTCACAGTGCAGAGGTAGAATTATTGGAGATTTATGCAGAGCAAACATCTAGAGCAGGATATTTGAAGATAATGATGATGAACTTTGCAGAAACACGTAAGGCCCCTGAATGGAAAACAACAACACACATCAACCACTGGTAACGTCAGTAGATTAAGACCTAATCCACGGAGACTTGGGATCATGAATTCTCTGAATTCATCGTATCTTTCAAGATGAGTAAAGGTTGTTGTGTAACTTTTATTCTATGTTTGTGAATGACTAACATCACGACCAACAGATAGGAGGTAGAGACATGAGGGAAGTAGAGAGTGGGAGAGGACTATAGGAGGTAGATAGGGGAAGGAAGAAGAGAGAGAGGGTAGGAGGTAGATAGGGGAGGGAAGCAGAGACTAAGAGAGAGGACCTAGGAGGTATACAGGGGAGGGAAGTAGAAAGTGAGAGAGAGGGTAAGAGGTAGAGAGGGAAGAGAAGAGAGTGAGAGAGAATGTAGGAAGTAGAGAGGTGAAGGAAGCAAAGACTCAAAAAGAGGGTATGAGGTAGATAGGGGAGGGAAGTAGAGAGTGAGAGAGAGAGGGTAGAAGAGAGAGAGAGGAAGTGCAGCTACCCTTGTAGACATGTATGTAAAGTGTGGAAGCATAGACAAGACATATCAATTGTATGACGTAACAACTCAAAGAGATGTTCTATAATGGAATGCAATGATTGCAAGATATGCAAAAAATAGATTTGTTGAAAAGTCTTTAGAAACTTTCAACCAAATGCAATTGGCATGTGTATTTCCAGTTATGCTTAGCTTTCTTTGACATGTTTTTATCAATTTTTAGCAAAATCTAGAGATAATCTAGAGCGTGCTCCCCATCAAGATGGCACTTTTTTCAATGAAAACTCAAAAAAATACCACCATAATCTTAAGCTCTTTGTTAGCTATCTAACCATATAATTTTTTTCACATTTTGAGTACGTTTAGTGTTTCATCTTGAATTTCTTTTGTTAGTGTGTCCATTTTTTTGGTCAAAAACTAGTGTCTAGTATTTTTAACTTTATTTTTTAACCATTCATCAAAATTTGAAATAAGTTACATTTTTAGAAACTAGACTCCATTCTACACGTATTAAAAAAAAATATTGATTTTCGATTAGTTTTCAAAAAGTTTAGGGGGGAGCACACTCAAATTTCTATTTTTCAGGATGTGTCCACTTTAAAATTACTAAAAAATGAATTATTCATGAAAAAATTATCAAAAAAATCAGGGATAAACTACATGGTGTTAGCTAATTTCTCATTGGAGCGATTATTGAATACTACAAAAAAGTTAACATTTTAGGAGGAGCACACCAGACTCTATGTTATGTTTTTTTGAGAAAAATGGGACCAATTTGTGTGCTCCCCCTTTTTGAACCCCTTAATCTCAACCATTTTTAGAAAAAATTAGTAGTTTAGAAAGTAGATTCAAAGCACTATGACTCTTGTTTTTGTTCCATAAATTTTGAGTGTAGCTATCTTAAATTTCTCATCCAACATCAATGTTTCCTGATTTTAGAAAAAAAAATGGCAACTTAAGACCCCATTTTGGTCCCTCATCTTTGTGCACTTACCCCCATGCCCTCTTGCACTATGAACAACATTAGAAACAAGATCTCCAATAATTGTGGTGGCATTCGCGGCATTGGGCACACCATGATATTCATTTTCAGCAATAGATCTCACAACACTGTCACCCGATGGAGGGATACCCCCAATAGCATCCTTAAATCTTGTCACAATAGGCACACTTGTACAATGCCACCATACAAAGCAAAAACTCTGTGAGAGCCCAGCAAAGCACCAAACTAATGTTACCAAATTCATTGTTTTGATTTCTTGTTTCTAATAATATTATATTAAAATTTTCTCATTTGTAATAACTGTTAGAAATGTTGTCATTGATGTCAAAAGTGGACAAGGTTGTCATTGATATTAAGAAGATAGTCATGAATAGACAAGAGTATAAAAAATGTTATCATGGATGTCAAAAGATGGAGCATGTTCAATAAACAATCTACATAGTGATACCTAAAGATGCAAAAGACATGGTGTTAGTGACAAGAAGAATGCAAATGGCCAATATATCATCATAATCATATTACACATTAATATGGTTGTTATGAGACATCTCTATTTGATATTATGTGGTGAAGAATAAACACATTGATATGAGTGAGTATGGTAAAGTTTAAATTAAAGATTTAAACTTACACAAGACTCCTTCCTAGATTGGTGTCTTGAGTTAGAATGAAAACAAGTTGAATTTGGATACATGGGCAAACCCATATTGGAGTTTAAATTTTGTTTATTAAGACAACAATTAACACATGAAGAGATGAAGCACCTTACATGTAAGAAACAATGTCTTATTCATATTCAATCATGAAGCGATGCAATAATATAAATAAGACAAAGTGATTCAGTCAAGAGATTAAGGGAAGAGGTAATAATTATGAGAAGAGTGCAGTGATGTGTTTTAATAAAAGAAAGTGATTTGTTTTGGAATAACAAAGGCAACGATTTAATACAAAGGTGGCCAACTAAAGTCTAATTCCATATAGACAAATTCTTAAGAGAAACATAATAAAGACTTACCTACGATTGTTTAAAAGAGATGAGAATTAAATAAGACAAGTCTGAAATTCAAATTTAAATAGATATTACTCCTTGGGGTGGCTGACCATACAAAGGGTACTACAAATAGAAAACAAACATCATATTTAAATATGCATGGAGCGATTAACAAATATACATCCAATGATTTTTATGAATACGAAAAAGATAAGATGAAATGATGTGTGAATAAGACAACAATGAAAAGGTGTGATTAATATTACTTGTAATGTGATTGATAAAGCAAGCGATCAACATTAACGAGATGCATTTCATTACAAATGAAGTGATTTGTATTGTGTAGCAATCAACATTGAGGAGGTACGATCTTTTGTAGACTTGTGTCTTTGGTGAAAAGTCACATATATTCATAAATACATATATCATGTGAAAGATATAAATACATAATGATGTATAAATGCATAGAGATGGTGTGGACGTAATGCAAGCAATTTAAATGAAATATATCTAATGTGAAGAGCAGATTGAAAAGAGAAAAGGCAGAAAAATGAAGTGCAAATAAGACTTATATTAAATAGATGAAGGGGTTGTGGATATGGTGAAAGAAGAACAAATGATACATCATTAGAGAGAAGAAAATTTCAATGAAGACATAGCCATATTTGTGATCATATGTTGAAAGAAGATTATGCATGATTGTAATCAGATTTGTGAAAGGAATTGGTGAATAAATTAGATCAGATTTGTGAAAAGAGCATTGTGTAAAGGGTGTGACCAGATTTGCAAAGAAAGGATTGTGTGAAGTGTGTGCTCAGATTTGAATGGAAGGAAGTGTGTGATCAGATTTGTAAGGGAAGGAAGTGTGTGATCATATTTGTAAGGGAAGGAAGTGTGTGATCAGATTTGTAAAAGGGGTAAATAGATTTTTTAGAGGAAGATCTTGTGGAGAAGTAAACTATATCAGCCATTGAAGGATTAATAGGTTGGAGCCTCTTTTTGGGTTGGAGCTCAGTTTGTGTGGGGGTTAGAGCCTCCAATAGGTGGGAGCCTCTTTCTAGGTTGGAGATTAGTTTGTGTGGGGGTTGGAGCCTCCAATAGTTTGTTGCCTATAATTCTATTAAGTGGAGATTGGAGTCTCTAGTAGGTTGGAGCCTACAAGAAGAAGAAGATCAATCTATAATATATAAGCAATATTTTGCCACACAATTTTCTCTCATAAGGGTTTCCATGTAAATGTGTGTTCTCATTATATTCTTAATTGCTAGATCTTGCATATGTGTAGTTGATGTGATTGATTGAGTTTGAAAAAGTAAAAGTTTATTATATACTAATTCACCCCCCTCTCAGTATAATCGTGTGCTCATCAATAACATTATGTTAAAGAGATGTTTGAGAAAGATGAATTTTATTAGTAGTTTTAGTACTATCCTTTTTATTCTTTTATAATTTTTAAATGTTTCAAAGAGCTTTTAATTTTTTATGGGTTTCTTTAATTAAAAATCCAAATATTTAATATATTAGAAATCAATGTTTCATAAGATGTCTTATGGTTAGTTTCATTACCCTTATTTTATGGTTTACAATGTTTGGGTATGATATATTTTAAGTTGGGAGGATTTACCTCTAAAGAAATATCTTAATATGTGTATGTATATTGGAGCTTTTTTTTTAATAATTGAAATGCATTTTAATATAATGATTCAATTTGGGGGGAAGAGGGATAATTTAGTTAATGTGATATGGCAGGTATTAAGGGTTGATAAACATGTTTGTAAAGGAGGTGGGATCTTTATAAGTGGTGTTCCAAATTCTCTAAAGATCACTATCTTTTTTCACATCACATAGTCTTGTATTATGTTAGAGCTTCATAATGTTAGGGGTGTCTACTAAATCTCAATTCTTATACAATTAACAAACGAGATGTAATGATCACACCAAGGTCATGTCTTTTCAATATACTCTTATGCAAGCTTCCTAAAATTAATTACAAGACACCTTTTCATAATGCAATGACCGTACCAAAAGAATCACCAAGTATCTATAAAACCCTTCCATATATACAATTCCTAGATTCTTGTCACACCAACTATATAAATAAATCATCATAATAATAGATATCTTGATTACATATACATGTAGATATTTGATAAATTAGAAAGAGTAGTACCATAGATGACCCACATGATAATCTTGTTGGAATAAATTTGGATTTGATAAAGTATATTGGTTAGGCTTCTATCAGTAATTGCAATATTATGATCAAGAATGTTGGAAATTAAGGTGTCTCAACCTTTGCAAGTTCCTAATGTTGTATTTATTTATTCTTGCCTACTATTGTAATTTTATATATAAATTTTATCCTCACATGAGGAGGTAGGCGTCCCATGTTGACTTGACATAGTTTTTTCATTTGTCAGCACCTTGTGGTCATGTGTCATGAGTTATGATAGATTCTATGACATGTAAGAGATGAAATGGCAGGTGTGATAAATTGTTAGTATGTGGTGACTGATCATGATATAGGGCTAGAGGTACATGCAGCAAGGTAAGTTTTGTTGACTTTGTCAGCTATAGTTTCCTCCCAAATAATTAATGGGGGAGTATAGGGGGCGAAGCCCCTCTTATAGGGCTTGAGGGGCTTATCCCCATGGTGGGGGCCCAAGGACGGAGCTCATGGTAGGGGTCTAGGAGCAACGCCCCCAACGGGGGTTGCTGGGGGTAGCGCTCCAGACCGAGGGCTTAGGGGTTTAGGGGCTTGGGGGTAGTGCTCCCGAAGCCAAAAAAAACCCTACATTTAATAAAGGCATCGACAATTAGTTTGTTATTGGCTAACATGGAAAAATTGACATTGGATAACTACCAAAGAGGCTTGATAAATAAGCAGCTGGAGAATGTGAAAGGTCATGGGATGCAAATGAGAGTTGACATTTGTGTACTCCTAAAAGAGCTTGCATTGCAAGTGTGTTGTAATCATCTTTTGATTTGATAATACATTGTGCAGGTTTTGGAGTGTGGGGTTTTTTACCTGAAAGGGTTTTCCCCACGTATATCTTGTGTTGTGAGCATTGTACTTGTTTTTGATGTGTTATTACCTTTCTGTTAATGTGCATCTAATAATGTATAACTAGTAAAGATTAAAATTTGCATAACTTTCCTCATTAGATCAGTGTAGGAAGTTGTTTTTGCATACCTTGCTTCCTATCAAAGAATGCCTCCAATGTTTTTATGTGGGTTCAATACAATGGAAAATATTTGAGCATCCATGTCAATGTAGGTAATGTGCCAAATCTGTCAAATCCTTTTCTCCTTGTTGTCATTGATTTGTCAATAAACATTGTCAATTGTTCATTTACTTGTGTTAATTGTTGCCAACTCCTGCTCAAAATGATGTGGACTTTGAAAGGTACATAAATCCCAAGGTCTAACTATCTGGCAAAGGTGAATGAGCTATGCCTACATGAGAGGAATCTAAAGACAACATTGCAAGATTTATAAGGTAGTTGGAGGATTCCACCTACCAAGATCCACATCTTGTCACCCATTTCACAGGTGGAATACTCCAAAGTGCAAATAAATAGCCTCAAAGGAGACAATGTCCATGACATCTATGAAAATTTGCACCCAAGACATGTGATCTTGTTGCATTAGAGAAGTAAGCGAAAATCATGGCTACACCTTAATGTGCAAGAACCTTGTCAGCCAGATGCCTAGTAGACCCATATAATTTCTATGTTCCATCATCCTAGTGGTGGGGAGCTCTCCAAGATTATCACATTTTAAATAGTTTTTTTGAACTATACCTGAAAGGCACATTATGTAGATAAGCTTTTTCAGTAATATTTTTTGTCTTCCCATTTTTTGTGATGTTTCCATTGGCCAAAATTAATCCATTCATGCATGTTATCCATTCTTGGCAAATTTAGCACTGTTCATTTACCATTTTGTGTCTTGGTATTTTAAATACAAAGATTGATTAATAAAAGATTATTACTTGTTGAATATTTTATAAATGTCGATGTTTTCACTTTTAATACAACAATGATGAATGTGTAATACAATAAAACTCAATTTTGATTTTTAAATATGACTACATTTAGTTACATTAAAATATGATTCTACTTTGATCGTGCAACTAGGAAATCATACCCTAAGGTAACTAATTAGGTTATTCTAATACCTTTCTCTATGATGGAAAACTAAATTTTAGTATATTTTGTAATTGTGCATGAATGTAGGAACATACAAATATTTACATTTTACTATTGTTTGTGTTTAATTTATTTTAATTTACAAGAATGTTAGACTATTAATGGAGAGGATGGTGCTAACTTATGTTATTTTATAGATATGTTGATTTTAATTAAAAAGATGGCTTTAGAATAAGTTAATTTGTTAGAATTTTAGTTATTGGTGTTTATACATTTTATATCAATGTATTTTAATTGATTGAAACTAGACTTTAAAGGGAGAACATGTAGCAACGATATAATTGTTGTGGAGTTTGATATTACAACAAAAATTTGAGCATCCATGTCAATATAGGTAATTAATGTGCCAAATTTGTCATATCCTTTTCTCCTTCTTGCCATTGATTTATCAAAAAAAATTAGTTATCTCATTTACTCATGGTAGTCATTGCCAACTCCTTCTCAAAATGATGTGGTCTTTAGCAATCCATAAATCCCAAGGTCTAACACTTAGAGTAAATGCAAAGAGATGGGGGACCAAAAAGTCACCACCATCTCCAAAATTAAAGAAAAATGCTAGCGTGTTATAATGCACTTGCATTTTTCTTTGCATAAAAGTAAAAAAAACCATTTCTCGTCACTCACAGCCACGACCATTGCAAGCTTAGTAGCAAAGAAAATAGGTAAAAGTGTGATTGAATTAAAGAAAAGGCTATCCAATCAAGTGTAATAAAGAAAACAACAAATTCACAATGCCACCTCACCGCCAAAGAAGTCGTCATGCAAATTTGGAGGCTCCAGCACAGGAAGAAGGTAGGGTTTGACTGATTTTGTTAGTTTGGGAACAATTTTTGAGTTTTGCAATGTTTCATTTATTTTTATATTACATTTATAGTTATTGGAGAAAGAGAAAACGTAAATCCAACTGAGGAGGGTGAAAACAACCCCCAAAACCCTCCAAACCCTCAAAACCCACCTTCACCTCCTTTTAATGTAAGGGATAATCAAGAACACTACCTAGGGATAATAGAAGAAAACAAGAAACATCTTCAAACTATTATTCAAACCCTAAACAATCCAAGTGGAACCACTGATCGTAGGAGGGCACTCACAAAATCACTAGAGGAGATTGTTTCCCACATGGATTTGGTGACAAAACAAATCACTAAATTTCAAGACTATACGTAGAGGTGTCGGCAATATTATGCCAACAAGTTGTCATATGAACAAGTCAAGAATGAAAAAATTACAAAATATCAATTATGTGCAAACTTTATTAATCCCAAAACTGGCCAAAGATTAGAAGAAAGTTGCAAACGGTTTCCTATACATTTGTGTAGGAATGAAGAAATATCCCAAAACTTTTGGGATAGATGGTACATGGTATTCGATGAGCGCCCATACAACAATGATGAGGTACCACAATATTTCTTGAGGAAACTCTATTGCGAGTTCGTCCTCAACAAGATTCTGAATTATTTTGACATTTGTGAGTTCTAGGGTAGAGGTGGTGGCTCTGCCCAAGATAGACATGGGGCTCAGCGAGATGAAGACCGTGTGCCTGTACCACGAGTGAGGCTAGAACATAGGTCACTCCCTTTAGCTTTGAAGGAGAGTGTTCAGGTGGAGACATTACATTCATTGACTACTCTCACCCAAACTCTATCATAGCATGCCAATGATCTCACCTAGGCTGATGAGGGTGAGATTAGTAGGTGTCATGTGTCCCCACATTTGTGCAGTACATGTGGGAACCTATGTGATTATGGGATGCAGGAGGCACAACAGGATGCTATGATGCAGGGGCAGGATGCTGCGACATAGGGGCAAGACATATTGGATGAACTTGTTCTCAGTGATGATATCTAACAACATACATTTGGTATTGACTCTCAGGTAATTTGTTACAAGTTTCAACTTGATTTAGTATATTGTTATTTGAAATTTGTAATTAATTTTATATGATTATCTATATTATAAGTAAAAAATAATGTATGTAATTGTTTGTGCAATGAAATTCTAGGGTTAGATCTTCATCTTGCCTCCATTAGTCGTTGATTGGAGGGTTATGAGAAGAGGTCAAGTCAGCAGGTATGTAATTTATCACATAATCGTAATTATTGTAGATATGTCAATGGCAATATTATTTTGTGACAATTTGATGATTTCAACAGTCACCGACACCCCCACGGTTTCCTTGGTCCCCTAGACACCAAACCACCACTTTTATGGAGGTAAATTTAACCATTTCTAATCATTATGTATTTTTAAAACAATGTTATGTATTTATTTTGTTTGAATAATCTTGAACTTGATTTTTAGATGTTGAATACAGTGGAGACTCCTCTTGATCTTCGTGAGTCAGTGCAGATAGGCATTGTTATAGCCATGATGTCTGTAAATCATTTGACTAAGGTATGAGCCACTAACATGAAAATGTCATAATTTTGTATTTCTTATTTTATCTCATGTCATTTGATGTACATAAATGATATTTAAATGTTTAGTCAATTTTGTTTCTTGATGCTTCTCACAAGGTCACAACTCTAGTCTGTCCAAGTACAGATGTAGAGAGAGACAAGATGATGGAGAGTGATCATCAGGTGGTAGTAAGTGATCAATTACATATGTGATGTTATATATTTCATGTTATATATGTGATTTTATATATTAATGTGCATATATTGTTTGATTGTAATTACAGGTGGAGCCAGATCGACTTCTGTCAAAGAGGTCTACTCGACGACAGAGAGAGGATGAGTTAGTGATTGGCTCTACATCTTCATGGTCAAGAAAGGGCTGCCGATTATTTCATAAAAGTCCATAGGAAACTAGTTTTTGGGATATTTTTTGTATGCCTAGATGGCTTTGTATACATACTTTTGTATGAACTACTAATGTATATTTTTGAATATATGCCTATATGGCTTTGTTTGGACATGCCTATATGGCTTTGCACATAAACTAGATGTCATGTTCATGACATTATGTATATGAGAACGTATATTAAATATTTAATATGATGATCAATTATTGTTACAGGAATTTGGTTTTACACGTGCCAATTGCATTTGCTTGAAAGTTTATAAATCATTTTTAAATAATCCATTTTGTGCATATCTTGCAATCATTGCATTCCATGGGACAGTGCATTTCTTTGAGGCATCATTTCAAATAGTTCATGTGCCTTGGACCTATGCCTCCACACTTTCCATATAGTTCATGTGCCTTCATGAGGTGACATTTCTTTGAGGCATCATGTCAAACAATTCACATGCCTTGTCTATGCTTCCACACTTTGCATAAATGTCTACAAGGACAGTTGCAATTACAGCATGTGACAAATTTCCTATATCCTTTATGCTTTGATGGTTGTCCATACGCTATTCCAAACATTCTATTTTGGTGTACAGATAGGGAGGATGTTGGCAAAGGTTGTGGAATTTGTCTTTACACGTGCTAATTGCTTTTACTTGTTCAAAATTTTCTAAAGTCTTCTCAACAAATCCATTTTCCGCATATCTTGCAATTATTGCATTCCATGAGACAATAAAGTTGGAAGTGTGTCTATTCATATAAATGTGCATTGAGATGTGCTTTCTAGGTCTTTTGAATTTTTGGACCAAGGAGATGGTATTTGTTGAACAATAGTATGATTTTTCTAAATATGTGGTCACATTCAATGCTCATTCACTAGCATGTTGGCAATTGGATTTTAGTACTTTCTTTGGTGTATGATTTGAATGTTCTTGTAGTCTTATAGTAATTGGGATGAGTAGGAAAGAGTTAATATCCAAGGTGTCTAGCTTGGATTGTTCTCACCTTGAATGAAACCTATTAAGCCACACTCACTCACCATCCAAGTCATGGCTTATGGATCAAAGGGTGACAAATTTCCCTCTATTAACATGACAAAGATCCTACATTAGGGCAATCCTTTATGACTATACCTTGCATTAAAGACAGCCCATCAACAATTCATATTACCATAATAGTCCCCACAAGCATTGAGCCACTTTACAAACTTTTCACCTCTTGCTTACAATGAAAACCCCTGAAGTAACCCTTTTAGAGCCTCATGACTATTCCTCTTCTTGTAATTTGTTTATAGGATGGCTTTGTGAACTTCTTAGGTATTGATACCCTTAGTGATTACTAGATGAAAGTCTAAGGAGTACTCAAAACCTTTCTTGCAATAATACTCTAGTCCAAATGATTTAAGATAGTCATTAATGGTGCTCACAAGTAGGTTGGGGTCAGCTAGATAGTATTATGATGAAGTTTAGTGACATAGACACATGGGGGTAGTCGTTTAGAGACCTTGATTACATATCTATACTCCCAAAAACTCATAGGATAGTCTTTTGGAAGGTTTATTAGAATAATTCTATGCATGGTTTTAATGGTAAATCAAAGCACAAAAGTTGTTACAATGTTGCCCCTATTTAGCAGTCCTATATTGGTAAGGTGTCGGAAGTCCTTTGATGAAATTGTATGTTTATTCCACCACAATATCTCTTGATTCTCCATAACTTGTGAACCTAGATGAAATATATGATGATATCTTTGATCCCTTCTCAAAATACTGTGATATTAATGATCTTGAATCATCCTCCTGGATCCAAGTCATTGTACTCAATATCATGACAACCATGGCCAACCATAACATCCATCTTATGTGATTGCACTTGAAGTAGGAATGGTATAAAAGGTAACCCAAGGTGGATGGCTAATACTATTCCCTTAACTTGCAATGACTTAGAGCTAGGTAATTAGAAAATTGTATCAAGATAGTGGGTTAAAGAGGGTTTCTTTGCACATAGTGTAACAACTAGTATTCAATGGGTGTGTTTGGATAGTGCTTGAAATGTAGATGACAGTGCTGAATCTTTCTTTCTCCACAAGTAATCAATTTCTTACTCTTGAACAACATCTCCCCATCTTGACACAACTTTAAACCTTGCTTTCTATAATAACTCTAAGATTAGGGAGTCTCACAATAAATAGTAACATCCATTTAGGGCTGTGTGGTCAGGGTGTGACAATCTTTCTCAAGGATTCAGGGTAGTCTTCTTGATTAATTTCACCAACATTAATACAAAGATTTAGGCTTAGGGTTTTATGGATTGCCCTACAAAATCAAACCCTAGCCTTCATATAGATTATCCATAGTCTTCATACTCACACAAAATTAAGTTCTAATGACTCTATGGACTAGTATACCATCCTCAAAGAATGACAGACCTCTGCTAGCTTTTAAAACCCTTCATAATCATGTTTGAACACTGATCTCCCTTTGTGTGACTCTAGGGAAACATCAAAGCATGATTGTTTTACCTTGTGACTATTTTATTACCATTCTTCTTCATGGTATTTTGATGACTGCCTCATCATATCGTCTTAGTATCATCATTAAGAGAATATGCCCACTCTCTCACATTGATTGAGGACCATATTAACTAAATAAGAAACATGACTGCACCCTACCTCTGTGACTGTCCCTGAGATCTACCCTGCACAATATCAATCAGAAGGTTGGGAAGGACTATCTCAAGGGTAGCATATTCCAATGTATAGGTGTGATAACCTTGTTGCACCATAAAAGACTCAATGACTTCCCTTAGAGACTTATCCTAAAACCACTTAATGAAATTAGGGTCCAGAAAACCCTCCATCAAACATAAGCCTTAGAGAATGCAGTCATGAATTTACAAAGTCATGATCCTCATATAAAGGAAGAACACCACAGATTCACCTCAAGTTTATTAATATTTTCTCCTCCAATCCTGAGACTAGCCCTCCTAGACAACATGTAGCAATAAAATTAGAAAGGTAATAAGTTTATCATGAGAAATAAATAGGGAAAAATCATAAAATCATGTGCCAAAAGGAAAAACCAACCCTAAAATCAGAAATCCTCACCTATTTTAGAAAAATAAATAAAGAAATAGGATTCCAAAGGCCTAAAACAAATGCAATGGTGCAGTCACAGTAGGAGGGTTCCTAGAATGAACTATCTAGATCGTGCAGCAAGAGTAAACATAATGGAAATAACTCAAATAAATGGAATAAATACAAATTCAGTCCTTCAGTATATCATAGAATTCAAATAGAGATTGGTCGGCAACATGCAGGCTTACATTTAGGGCTCACTGGCCTGATTACATACATATGCAAGATAAAGCTTTAAAGCTCCTTCGCACAAAATCTAAACTATGAACTTATGCAAATGATTAGAACTTGATAACTACTTTCCTAAGGATCTATTACATCAATATATATTAATTCTGGATCTTAAGATCCCTCCGCATCAGTCAAAGAAGGTCACAAACTCCAATGAAGAGTTGTAACATGTGAACACGGATAGATCAGACCTAATTGCATAGAACTCCTCCACAAATGAATGGAATGATGTGTGGATCTTTGGGGAAGGTCAGCCACGAACCAAATATAATTGAATGATGTGTCATTAGGCTTCAGAGAATGGGAAATGCTTCCGTAGATCTCTCCTTTAGCTGGTTGTCTATGATTATCAGGATGCCCTGTTCTGAGAAAATAGTCAATCTTATGATAGTGATATCTTTCCATTAATTATGTGTAGATCTCTAAATTCTAGATATGATGTAGATGAATGAATGTAGATGCTAAGTCCAGTTCCGTAAGGTCTAAAATACAACTATGGTAGAATGCAGACCAAAATGCAGAAACTGCTTCTGACTGAACTGCCTGAATTGAACTGGAAAATGAAAAGAAACAAACTAAACTGAAAACAAATTGAAATGTAAATGTTTTTGGTTGATGCAAGATTTCTCTTGAACTAGGGATGCTCCTACATCAAACATTTGAGGCTATTTAAAAAGTGAGTCCCTCACTTTGCTGGGACTAGGGGAGAACCAAGGCGGTCTGCCTCAGCCTAAGAAATCCATGATGAATCTTCTTCCAATCTGCCTTTCCACTTCACAAGATATTCTTTGTATTGTCTTCCTCTAGTGTTGCATCCAATTCTATTGTCCAAAATGTCTTCAATCTACTCCAGTGCTTTGTGTGGTAACTATTGAACTTCAAGTCTTCTTCCATGCTGTCACTGAACTCTACTTCATGATATTGATAAAGGTTTGCAATGTTGAAAATAGGTGATATACCCAAGGTCTCCAGTAACTCCACTTCATATGCATTTCCTGAATCAAATTTTCTGAGTAATTACAAGGTCCAAACTTCTTCATCTTCAACTTGTTATATGTCCCAACTGTAAATCTTTCTTTTCTCAAGTACACCATCACTTCATCTCCCACTTCAAATTCCTTATGTCTTCGCTTCTCATCTACCTTTTCCTTATACTTACTATTCATTTCCTCCAAATGCCTCTTCACCTAATTATGCACTGTCTTCATGTGATCTACAAATTCTTCTACTTCTGCACTCCTCTTTTCTTCCATGCTGATATATCTTAATTCTGATACTCCTCTAGGATTCACTCTAGTCACAATCTCAAAAGGTGTTCTTCTGGTACTCTTATTTACTAAATTATTGTATGCAAACTCTTCTTGTGAAAGAATCAAATCCCAACTTCCTATCTTCTATCCAACCAAACATCTCAACAAGTTTCCCAAACTCCTATTCACTACCTCTGTTTGTCCATTAGTCTATGGATGAAAAGTTGAACTGAACTTCAAATTTATGTCTTTGTCTTCTTCCAAAGTGTCTTCCAAAAGTATCCAATAAACTTTGTATCTCTATCTGAAACTATACTCCTAGGTAATCCATGTAATCTCACAATCTCCTTGAAAAATAGGTTAGCTACATGCACTGCATCAGTCATCTTCTTACAAGGTATGAAATGAGCCATCTTTGAAAATCTATCAACTACTACAAATATTTAATCATGTCTTCTCTGTGTCTTAGGCAATCCCATTACAAAAATCCCTGCTTATGTCTTCCCAAGGTCTCTCTGGTACTGTCAAAGGTTTATACAATCTAGTGTTCTGACTGCTCCCTTTTGCAACTTGACAAACTCTACAACTTTGCACAAATCTCCTAACATCCTTATGTATTTGATACCAAAAGTAGTTTTCACTCACCAAAGCCACTGTCTTATCAATGCCAAAATGTCCTACCAATTCACCACTATGCTTCTCCTTGATCAAATTATCTCTCATTGAACTTCTAGGTATGCATAACTGATTTCCTCTAAACAACATATCTTCTTGAATGAAATAGTCCAACCATTTACTCCTATTTGTCACAATAGGTTCCTCACATGCTTTCCAAGGTTCTACAAATTTAGTGTCTCCCTCATGTACATATTCTTCAATTCATCAAAACCCAAAACTTCAACTCTCATCTCTGTCAACAAGTTTCTTCTTCTACTCAATGCATCAGCAACTTTGTTTGATTTTCCACTCCTATGTTTCAACACAAATGTATAACTTTGCATGAACTCTACCCATCTCATATGTCTCTGATTCAACTTACCTTAACTGTTCAAATAATGTAAAGCTCAATGATCTGTATACAACACAAACTCCTTAGGCAACAAGTAATGTCTCCACTTCTTCAAGGCTTGAATTATGGCATAGAACTCTTGATCATAAACTAAAGTCTCCTCCTTGCATCATTCAACTTCTCACTAAAATATGCTACCGGTCTACCTTCTTGACTTAACACTACTCCAATTGCATTCCCACTTGCATCACAATCAACTTGAAATACCTTATTGAAATCTAGTAATGCAAAAATAGGTTTCTCTGTCACTTTCTGCTTCAACAACTCAAAACTTTTATCTACTCTAGATGTCCACTTGATATCTTTTTTGTCACCTCTCATTGTCTCTGTCATAGGGTTACAAACTGAACTGAAATTTCTGATGAACTTCCAATAGAAACTAGCCAATCCATGAAATGATCTAACCTCTCCAATGCTCTTTGGTGTAGGCCATTCAACACTTACTTTCACTTTATCAAGGTCCATCTTTAATCCTTTTGCAGAAATCACAAATCCCAAATATACCAACTCTTCCTTCATGAAACTACACTTCTTGATGCTTATCAGCAATTTCTCTTCTCTCAACCTTTGTAAAACTTGTCTAATATGCCACAAATGTTCCTCCTTTGTCTTACTGAAAATTAGAATATCATCCAAGTATACAATCACAAACTTACCCAAGAATTTCTTCAGAACTTCATTCATCAATCTCATGAAAGTACTCAGTGCATTTGTCAATCCAAAGGGCATCACTAACCACTCATACAATCCTTCATTTGTCTTAAAGGCAGTCTTCCATTCATCACCTTCTCTGATTCTGATATGATGCTATCCACTCTTCAAATCTATCTTTGTGAAATATATTTCTCCACTCAAACAATCCATGATATCATCCATCCTAGGTAGAGGAAATCTATACTTAACTGTAATCTTGTTTATTTCTCTAGAGTCAGTACACATTCTCCATTCTCTATCCTTCTTAGGTACTAACACTATAGGTACTACACAAGGACTCAAGCTTTCTCTGATCAAACCTTTCCTCAACAACTATTGTATCTGTCTATTCAATTCTTCATTCTCTGTTGGTGTCATTCTATGTGCTGCTTTGTTAGGCAAACTTGCTCCTGATATAAGATCCATGTGGTGACTGATACTCCTTATAGGTGGCAATCCTTCAGGTACATTATCTGATATGATGTCTTCATACTCTATCAGCAATTCTCTTATCTCCTCCGGTTGTGTCTCTTCAGTCTGCTGCTTCAATGTTTCAAGCTTCTTAGGAATCAAGGCATAACACATATTCTCATGTCTCAGACCATCCAGAAATTTTCTTCCATCCACCAAATAGATTCTAGCATTCCCACATACTTCACTCTTAGGATCATCCTCCAAAGGAATCAAAGTAATTCTTTTTCCATTTTCTATTATAGTGTATGTATTCTTTCTCCCATCATGTATAGCTTTTCTATCATATTGCCAAGGTCTACCCAACAAGATATGACATACATCCATAGGCATAATATCACACAAGACTTCATCATGATAAGATCCAATATGAAATTTTGCCAAACATTGTTCACTCACCAGTACCTTATGATCATCCTGAATCCATGCTATCTGATAGGGCTTAGGGTGTTTCAATCTTTCCAACTTCAGCTTAGTCACTATCTCCTTTAAAACTAGGTTATCTGAACTACCACTATCGATTACAACTTTACAACACATACTTCCTGATTTGCATCTAGTTCTAAACATACTCTTCCTTTGCGGTGGTTCCTTGAATTTATCTCTACTTGAAATAGTGCTCTCCTCATCACAAGTGATTCTCCTTTCTTAGGTTTTCCAACTGAACTGGGTGATCCAATAGGTTCTTCTTCAACATAAGCTGCTCTTCCACTATTTTTTGTCCTCTTACTTGTACTACCTTGATTACACTCAAATGCTCTATGTCTTTCACCTCCACACTTGAAACAAGTACCTCTGAATTCTCTCTTATCAAATCCTCTTCCTTCTCTTCTATATCCTTCATTCCGGTATGCACTAGGGTTTCCTCTTCGGTAAAAATTTCTTTCATCTCTCAGGTAAGCATTGTTATCTCTATCATCCCTCTTAAAGGGGTTGTCAAACTTGTTTTTCTCTAGATGTGATCTATCTCCTCTGGAAAATGTTCTACCTCTCTGAAATTTACCTCTTCTACCTCTCTATCTTTGATCATGCCTCTTATTCAGTTTCTCTTCAACTTTCAAGGCAAATTGATATGCTTCTTCCAAAGATGTCATCCTTGCCAAGCTTAGTTCTTCTTGAATGTTCAATCTCAGTCCATTGATGTATCTAGCCACTTTCTCTTTGTTTGCTTCACTATGTCCTATCCTTATGATCATTTTATGAAATTCTTCAGTGTACTCCTTCACAGATTTATCCTTTTGTCTCAAGTTCTGCAATCTTTTCAACAGTTCCAACTCATAGTCAGTAGGTATAAACTAATTATTCAACTTTATCACCATCCTATCCCATTTTGCAATCTCTTATTTTCCTCTTCTATTTCTTTTTAGTTGAACTTCTTTCCACCATATAGCAGCATGTCCTTTCAACTTTGTCTTTGCAAATTTCACCTTCTCTGGATTTTCAATTTCCTCGCATTCAAAGTATTCTTCCATGTCATTTATCTAGTCAATCAACTCTTAAGGGTTCAAATTACCAGTATAGTTTGGCACATCAAATCTAGGTCTCTTTCTAATATTTTAAATATCTCATAGCATCTTTATTTGATCTGATTCTTCTTCTTCATCACCTCCTAGGGTTTCGCCAGTTTGTTCAACAAATTGAAATTCTTCTTCCTCATTGCTTTCAACATTAGGTCTCGGTGTCAATCCTCTTCGCCTATCTGCCTCAACAACATCCAATTGAATTCACATTGTTTTCATCATCTCCATCATCTCATCCATTCTACCAACCATTGTTCTAACAACAGTAACTCTCCTCAGTGGCATTCTTCTTAGGATCAACTGCAAACTGCCTCAAGTTCAGTGATCGGGCTACAAGGTGACAACTACCTCACAATTGGCGATTGGTTGTGACACAAGTAACTTGCCTGAATTTGGTGATCTGTCCATAGCAAGATCTTACATAATCCACTTGCCAACTTCACTCAATTCACTTAATTCACTCCCAAAGATTCAAACTTTCACTCTGATACCACTTGGTGCAGTCATGGTAAGAGGGTTCACAGAATGAACTGTCCAGACCATGCAGCAAGAGTAAACACAACGGAAACAACTTAAATAAATGGAATAAATGTAGATTCAGTCCTTCAATATATCATAGAATTCAAATAGAGATCAGCCGGCAACATGTGGGTTTACATTTAGGGCTCACAGGCTTGATTACATACATGCGCAAGATAAAGCTTTAAAGCTCCTTCGCACAAAATATAAACTATGAACTTATGAGAATGATTATAACTTGATAACTACTTTCCTAAGGATCTATTACATCAATATATATCAAGTCCGGATCATAAAATTTGTTGCAAATATGTGCCTAAGTGGGTTGTCATTGATGTCGACATATCCTTGTTGCCATTGGTGTCAACTGTATCCTATTTTGTTATCTTCTTAGAGGACCAGTCTGTTGAGGATATTGAGAAAATTAAAGACAATCATTACATGCAGATCATGTGGTTGTGTAGAGGACTGTCAAAGAATACTTCAGTTAAGATTTGAGAAGTCCGCATAAAGATTTGAAGGACTTATGGCCATATGAGTAGAACCAGTTCCTGTAATACTTAAGAAAGACAAAGTGACAAGAAAGAGGTCTGGATTGCTCCAGTAATATCCTTGTTGCCATTGGTGTCAACTGTATCCTATTTTGTTGTCTGCTAAGAAGACCAGACTATTGAGGATATTGAAAAAATTAATGACAATCATTACATGCGGATCATGTGGTTGTGTAGAGGATTGTCAGAGAATGCTTCAGTTAAAATTTGAGAAATTCACATAAAGATTTGAAGGAGTTATGGCCATATGAGTAGAACCAGTTCCTGCAATACTCAAGAAAGACAAAGTGACAAGAAAGAAGTTTGGATTGCTCTGGTAATATAAAATTGTGATCTATGAATCTGAATGCATGTTTGGGAAGTCAATATGTATCATCAACACTAGTGGTTCATAGTTTGGAGGTCCGCAATATATCCTTCTAGTTTGACAGTCATGGCAGAGTGTTCTTGAGGTTCTGGAGGAAGATTCAAATGCTTCTGATAATTTGGTTTAGAATGGATGTTATCGGTGAATTTAATGTGCTTGTGGAGGTCTCTGGATCTTATGGCTACTATGTTAGACGTCCGCATTGAAGTTTGAGCTTGTTGATTGAAGATTTCTTCTTTGAGGTTGATGTTCTTCCCAGTCTTGACCGACTAGATGTTCCTAGCCTATTGCGGATGCCTTAAGAGTATTTTTATGAAGCATGGAGTGGTTGTAGAAGCAGATTCAAGTCTCAACTATGTTTGGCTGACAGTGTGATGATCTGCATCAAGATTAGCCAACATTGTTGATCATTCCAAGGTTGATGAAGTATATAAATACTTGTTGAAGAGGTATTGAAATCATCCTTGTACAAAACAGATCAAATCCAAAGAAAGGATTAGGAGTAGAGAAGAGAAGAAAAGGAGCGAGAGCATTATGGAGTGTGAAGAAGAATTTGGGGTAGAGCGAAAGTTCTTAAGCATTCATTCAAACTGAATCAGGCATGAAGTAGATAGTATTTCTTAGTTAATTATTTCTAAATAAATTCTGTAGGCAGTGAGCTCTGGGCAATGCACTCGAAGGCACGTGCCTTCTATTTTACTAAGTACTTTTAATAGGGTACAAATTTTTGTGGGTTAACCCCCACCGTGGTTTTTCCCTTAACTGGGTTTCCAAGTCAAAATCTTGGTGTCAAGTGTGTTGATTATGTTTCTGCTCTTATGTTGTTGGTCTATACTTTAATGTTTACATCACTAATCTGATAGTAAGATAATAAAGAAGGTTAAAGGCAGAAAAGTTTTTATTGTGGGACAACTGATTCACCCCCCCTCTCAGTTGTCTAGTTCCAACAATTGGTATCAGAGCCAGATCCTCTCATTAAAGCCTAACTGCTTGAGGAGATCCAGGATGTCAACCTACAAGAAGGATAGTCCAAGATTTGATGGAACAAATTATTCTTTTTGGATAAATCACATGGAGTGTCATTTGCAATGCATGGGCGATGCTTATTGGGTAATAACTAGTGTTGAGTATAAACCTCCAGAGAAAGGTCCTTCAACTCCTGATCAAATCAAAGATGCTTAAAATAATCTTCAAGCTAAAGAAGCCTTATTCAGTACCCTGACTGATTCAGAGATGACAAATGTCTTTGGTCTAAAAACTACTTATGAAATCTGAAAAAAGTTGGAGTATCCATATGAAGGTGATAAATATGTCAAATGTGCAAAGCTACAAAGTCTGAGAGGAAAATTTTAAACTATGAGGATGAACAAAGATGAAAACATCACAATCTACATGCAAAAGATAAATGAACTTGTGTGTGGCATCAGGTGTACTAGTGGATCTTTGGAAGAATCAGAAATTGTATCAAAAGTACTTAGATCTTTACCGGATTCATACAAACATAAGGTTATAGCTATAGAAGAGATCAGGATAGTCTCATAGGTTACAAGAGATCATCTGGTTGGCAAAATTTCAGCTTTCGAATAAGTGAGTTTGGTGATTCTCTTCCCAAATTTGAATCTACATTTAAGGCCAGTGTGTATGGAAAACAAAGATATGATCCAGGTGAAATCTCCTCTGCAAGATCAAATAGATTTATGAAGACAAGAAAGGATCTTGAAGATGTCTAGAAAGGTTTTCAAAACCAAACCCTAATAGGTATAAAGGTCAGAAGAAATGTTACCATGTCTAAGAAAATGGTGAAGAAGGGGTAACAAATGATGAATTGATCATGGAGGCTCCTCTGGAAATGATTGGGTGTTTATTGCTACCAAAGAAGAAGATCCAGTGTCTACTGAATCTGCTAGCTATGAAAATGTGGAAAGTGCCTTGGCTACTCAGGTTATTGAAAAGGATGAATGGGTGATTGATAGTGGATGTTCTCATCATATGACTAGTGATAAGAGTAAGTTTGTGAATTTTGAAAACTATGAAGGAGGACTTGTGAAATTTGGAGACAACTCAGCTGGTAGAATCTATGGTAGAGGATCCATCTCTTTTGATGGCAAGGACAACACCAATGATGTTTTGTATGTGGAAGGACTAAAGCATAATCTTCTTAGTGTTGGACAGTTGGTTGACAAGGGTTATGATCTTCGGTTCAAGGATGGAAAATGTAGAATCTTGGAAAGCTTCGGAACTGAAATTGCATCTGGTACTCAAACCAGAGATAACATCTTTCACTTAAGTAGTTCTTGGAAAATTTGTTTGATTTCTCAGACAGATCAAAGTTGTCTATGGCATAGGAGGATGTGTCATGTGAATTTTGACAACATTGTCAAAATAAGTTCCACTCAAGCTGTAAGAGATCTTCCAAGACTTGTGAAACCTAATAACATATGTAGAGAATGTCAATTGGGCAAACAGAACAAAATTTCATTCAAGAGTAAGGAACAAGGTTCAAGTGAGAGATTGGAACTGGTACATACTGATCTCTCTGGTCCTGTTAGAATTAGGAGTGTGCAAGGAGACAGATATTTTATGTTGCTAATTGATGATTACTCCCGGATGATGTGGGTAACCTTTCTAAGAGAAAAATTAGAAGCCCTTGACAAATTTAAGGTGTTCAAGATGATGATTGAAAATGAGATTGGTGGGAAATTAAAGTGTCTGAGATTTGACAGAGGTGGAGAATTTACGTCTGGTGAGTTTGATGCTTTCTATGCAAAGCATGGAATAAAAAGATAGTTATCTACTCCTAGGACTTCTCAGCAAAATGGAGTTGTGGAAAGAAAGAACTGGACCATTTAAGAAGCTACCAGAACCATGATGATGGAAACAAATGTTCCTCAAGTTTATTGGAGAGAAGCCATGAGTACTGTTGTCTACACTCTTAACCGGGTGCATATCAAAGGAAATTCTGGTAAGACTCCTTATGAACTTTGGTTTGGTCATCCTCCTACTGTGAGATACTTCAGAGTCTCTGGTAGTAAATGTTATATCAAAAGAGATGAGGATTTAGGTAATTTTGAGGCAAGAAGTGACAAAGGAATATTTTTGGGATACTCAACTCAAAGTAAGGCCTACCGGTGCTTCAATAAAAGATTGAAGAAGATTGTTGAAAGTGCAAATGTTAAAGTTGATGAAAGCAAAGGACATTTCAGGTACTTTGAATATGATTCAGATGATCAATATGAAAGTCAAAATCAAGGAAGGCAAGTTCAAGTTTAGACTCAGATTTAGTTTGAACCAGTAACTCCAGAGGTTAACACAGATGATGAGGAACAAGTTCAAGAAACAAAAGCTCAAACAATCTCCAAAACTCCCAAGTATGTAAGGTTAAATCATCCTAAAGATCAGATCATAGGAGATAAGATTAAAGGTGCTTGAACTAGGAGAAAAATGTCTAAAGATCAAGAAGAGATTTGTTTGATTTCAAGGATTGAACCTAAATCAGTAAGTGAAGCTTGCAATGATGTAAACTGGGTCAAAGAAATGGAAGAGGAATTGATGTAAATTGAAAAGAATCACACATGGGATCTAGTTCCTAGACCTGAGGACAAAAATGTGATTGGAACCAAATGGGTCTTCCAGAATAAACTGAATGAAGATGGCGAGGTTGTAAGGAATGAGGCAAGGTTGGTATGTAAAGGCTACTCTCAAGTGGAAGGAATTGATTTTGAAGAAACTTTTGCTCCGGTGGCAAGGATAGAGGCAGTTAGATTATTTCTTACATTTGCTGCCTTCAAAGATTTTAAAGTATATCAAATGGATGTGAAATCAGCATTTCTGAATGGAGATTTGAAGGAAGAAGTCTACATTGGGAAACCAAGAGGATTTCAGTTGTCTGATCAGGGAGATATGGTTTGTAGATTCAGAAAAGCCTTGTATGGACTCAAGCAAGCTCTAAGAGCCTAGTATGCCAGATTGGATAAGTATTTTCTTAAGCTAGGATTTAGCAAAGGTACTGCTGATAGTAATCTCTACTTCAAAATTGATCACGAGGACATTCTAATTGTTGAATTTTTTGTTGATGATATCATTTTTGGTGGAAATGAATACATGTGTAAAGCATTTGTTGATCAGATGAAAAGTGAGTTTGAGATGTCAATGTTTGGTGAGATGAATTTCTTCCTAGGTCTGTAAATTGTTCAATCAAATAAAGGTATCTTTATATCTAAGTCCAAGTATGTAAAAGAATTGCTAAAGAAATTTGGAATGGAAGACTCAAAGCTAGTAGGTACACCTATGGTAACCAGATGCAAGCTAAGCAAAGATGATGACTCTCCCAAGGGAAATCAGAAAAGATATAGATCAATGGTTGGAGGATTGCTTTATCTAACTCAGACCAAACCTAACATCATGAATGCAGTTGGACTTGTTGCCAAATTTCAAGCTGATCCAAAAGAATCTCATGTTATGGAAGTCAAAAGAATTTTTAGATATCTCAAGGAGACAATTGATTATGGACTGTGGTATCCAAAGGACAATAACTTCACTCTTCATGCATATACAGATGCTGATTGGGAAAGAGATGTGGATGATAGAAAAAGTACTAGTGGTGGTGTATTCTTCTTGGGGAGAAGATTGGTCTCTTGGATAAGCAAAAAGCAAGAGGCAATATCTTTGTCTACTATAGAAGTAGAGTACATAGTAGCAACAAATAATTGCACTCAGATTTTGTGGATGAAGCAAATGTTGAAGGACATCATAATTATGTTTTCTGTGATAATTCTAATGTAATAAGTATTTCAAAGAATTTGGTATTGTATTCAAAGACAAAGCATATATCTATCAAGTTTCATTTCTTGAGAGAGAAAGTAAATGAGAATAAAGTCAAGTTGGAGTTTGTGCCTTCCAAAGATCAGATTGTAGGCATCTTCATTAAGCCTCTTCCCAAGGATACTTTTGAGTATCTCAAAGAGAAGTTAGGGGTTATTACCCCTCCTGAGCAAAAGTAAGATGGACTAAGGTGCATCAGTCTGGTGGAATTCACAGTCATATCTTGTGATCTGGATTGATGTTAAGGAGATACTACTCAGGGAGCGTAGTCAATATGCAAAGTTTGGGATCAATCTGAAGCAAAAAGGGAGAGAAGATAGCAAATATGTGCCATTTTCCATTGATGTCAAAGGGGGAGAGAAGTCATCTGAAAAACCAGTTGCTGATGTAAGGGGGAGCAGTAAAGAAAGTAGTTATAGAAGTGAGAAGAGAAAGGGGGAGAAGTTCTTGTCTTGATGGTTAGATTCAATTTTTCACATCACATGTTGCCATCAATGATAAAGGGGGAGATTGTTACAAATATGTGCCTAAGTGGGTTGTCATTGATGTCAACATATCCTTGTTGCCGTTGGTGTCGACTGTATCCTATTTTGCTATCTGCTTAGAAGACCAGACTATTGAGGATATTGAGAAAATTAATGACAATCATTACATGCAGATCATGTGGCTGTGTAGAGGATTGTCAGAGAGTGCTTCAGTTAATATTTGAGAAGTCCACATAAAGATTTGAAGGAGCTATGGCCATCTGAGTAGAACCAGTTCATGTAATACTCAAGAAAGACAAAGTGACAGGAAAGAGGTTCGGATTTCTCTGGTAATATAAAATTGTGATCTGTGGATCTGAAGGCATGTTTGGAAAGTCAATATGTATCAACACCAATGGTTCATGGTTTGGAGGTCCGCAAGCTATCCTTCTAGTTTGACAGTCATGGCAGAGAGTGTTCTTGAGGTTTCGGAGGAAGATTCAAATGCTTCTGATAATTTGGTTTAGAATGGATGTTATCGGTGAATTTAATGTGTTTGTGGAGGTCTCTGGATCTTATGGCTACTATGTTAGAGGTCTGCATTGAAGTTTGAGCTTGTTGATTGAAGATTTCTTCTTTGAGGTTGATGTTCTTCCCAGTCTTGGCCGACCGGATGTTCCTAGCCTGTTGCAGATGCCTTAAGAGTATTTTTTATAAATCGTGGAGTGGTTGTAGAAGCATATTCAAGTCTCAATTGTGTTTGGCTAATAGTGTGATGATCTGCATCAAGATTAGCTGACCTTGTTGATCATTCCAAGGTTGATGAAGTATATAAATACTTGTTGAAGAGGTATTGTAATCATCTTTGTACAAAATAGATCAAATCTGAAGAAAGGATTAGGAGCAGAGCAGTATAGAGTGTGAAGAAGAATTTGTGGCAAAGAGAAAGTTCTTGAGCATTCATTAAAACTGAATCAGGCATGAAGTAGATGCTATTTCTCTGTTAATTCTTTCTAAATAAATTTTGTAGGTAGTGATCCTCTCTTTTGAGAAGTGAGCTCTGGATAGTGTGCCTGAAGGCATGTGCCTTCTATTTTACTAAGTACTTTTAACAGGGTACACATTTTTGTGGGTTAACCCCCACTATGATTTTTCCCTTAACTAGGTCTCCACATCAAAATTTTGGTGTCAAGTGTGTTGATTATGTTTCTGCTCTTCTATTGTTGATCTATGCTTTAATATTTACATCACTAATCCGATAGTAAGATAATAAAGAAGGTTAAAGGTAGAAAAGTTTTTATTGTGGGAGAAATGATTCACCCCCCCTCTCAATTGTCTATTTCCAACAAAGATTCCTTTGCATCAGCCAAAGAAGGTCACAAACTCCAATGAAGAGTTGTAACATGTGAACACAGATAGGTTGGACCTAATTGCATAGAACTCCTCCACAAATGAATGGAATGATGTACGGATCTTTGGGGAAGGTCAGCCATGAACCAAATATCATCAAATGATGTGTCATTAGGCTTCATAGATCAGGAAATGCTTCCACAGATCTCTCCTTCAACTATTTGTCTGTGATTATCAGGATGCCCTGTTCTAAGAAAATAGTTGATCTTCTAATAGTGATATCTTTCTGGTAGTGATGCGTGAATCTCTAAATTCTAGATATGATGTAGATGAATGAATGTAGATGCGAAGTCCATCTCCGCAAGGTCTGAAATGCAACTATGGCAGAATGTGGACCAAAATGTAGAAACTGCTTCTGACTGAACCGCCTGAACTAAACTAGAAAATGAAAAGAAACAAACTAGACTACAAACAAATTGAAATGCAAATGTTTTTGGTTGATGCAAGATTGCTCTTGAACCAGGGATGCTCCTGCATCATTCAATTAGCTTTATATCCATAGTAGCCATGTGTGTGAGGTTATTATATGAATATCCATACTAGCCACATGTGTGAGGTCATTATTAAAGCAAGATGGGTGTAGAAATTAACCTACAATAGTTGCTTCCAATAATAAAAAGAGTCTAAAAGAGTTCAATGTTACGATCCTATAGAGGTACACCTAGGAGCATAAATGAAGATGGTGCAAGAACACTTTGTCATTTTGTGTTGTTGTCCTAAAGAAGGTCCTTCCTCTGCATCAAGGTCTTTTCTTGAAAGTTTCTAAAGCCTTATCAACAAAACTGTTTTGTGCATATTTGATGCAGAAATATGGTAGAACACAATGGTTTCAACATCCAAAAGCAAAATTTGTAGTTTCTATTCTCATAGCCACCCTTAGGTGCATACTAGGCTCTAAGGTCTTATGGGTCATTAACACCTCAAACACCATAACCTACACTAGGAGGGTCTTACATAGGATGGAGACAACAAATATAATGCAATGATGCTTCACAAGAACTTAGGAACAACAAGCTTCTAAGATTTCCTTATTTGACTGACCCTAGGCCTAGTAGTACAACAAAATGACATTTTCTTGCATAATTTTCAACTTAGGCCTGATACCTAGAATATAAACATAGATTTAGATACCCATTTGGACTTTACACAACATACTAATATTTCAAGGGAGGTCACTTTGTATAGAACCCTCCAAAAATTGATTGTTCTTCTGTAAATTAGGCTTAATTAAGCCTCTAGGCATAACCCCAAATGGCTTTGAGGCTTCAAGGTTTCCCAATTCTTGTTCCAACACCTCAGACACATTCAACAAGGTCTCAAACAATTGTTCCAACTCCAGGGATCCCTCTCCAATGACATATAACAAGATTTCACCAACTCACCATGATTAGTAAGAATTAATAAGAAAGAAGCATAATGGCAATAATTAGCATTCAAGAATTTCTAATGAAGACCCAGGGTTTGGGTGCCAATGGAAACTCACCAAACCCTTAGATCAATCTTTATTTGAAGAGATTTTATGATTTAGAATAATACAGATGCTTGGGTATATCATGATCATATTGAGATTTAATCATTATTTTTTTTCTTGTAGGGTTTTTTTTCCATGCTTCTAATCATAATAATCAAGGTTATGGGACAACAAGGATATGGAATAGCTCTTGTCACGTCATATGAGGAGATCATGGCAACAATATCATCAAGATGTTGTGAATTTCAACAACAAATTTCCATCTGTCCAAACCCTACCATCGTACACACTCAAGAAGGCTTCAGTTTCATGTAATAAAAAGGTGCTAGGAGTGACATTTTGCATTCCATAGCTTGTGGGGCCGAACAGCCTATGCCAACACATTAGGGTGGGTGGGTAAATGCTAGGGGAGGTCTTGTTTCATGTTCCAAGTGCCCCAATCGTTTGGCGCAGTAGGCTACTAGCAAAGTCCCTTAAAATCCCTAAGATGAAAAAACTACCAAACTTTGACGAAGCAGTTCTCAAAATTCATGGTAGCTAGGAATGTTTCATTTGGACCTACATGTGCATGTGGGGTTCATCTACAATAACCTCTCTTGGTTTAGTTCAACTCTTGTCTTTTTGACCATGGCGGAATCAAACGCATTCTTACAAAATGCTTCAATTCCATGTAGTAGAAAGGTGCTAGGAGTGACATTTTGCATTCCATAGCTTGTGGGGCTGAACAGACTATGCCAACACATCGGGGTGGGTGGGTTAATCCTAGGGGAGGTCTCATTTCATGTGTCAAGTGCCCTAATCATTCGTGGCAGCAGGCTACCGGCAAAGTCCCTTAAGATCCCTAAGATGCAAAAACTACCAAACTTTGACGAAGTAGTTCTCGAAATTCATGGCAGCCGGAAATGTTTCGTTTGGACCTACAGGTGTACATGGGGTCTGTCCACAATAACCTCTCTCAGTTTTGGTCAACTCCAATCTATTGGTCCCCTTGCTCTATCTCTCTCTAAACCCTAAACTGTAACCCCTAAACTCAAGCAACCCTAAACCCCTAACCCCTAACCCCTAAACCCTAAACCCTAACCCCTAAACCCTAAACCCTAAACGCATGCATCCCTAAACCCCTAAAGCCTAAATAATTCCCCTAAACCCTAAACCCTATTTACTTCAACAACCCTAAACTCATGTAAACCTCTAATAATGCCCTTAATCCCTAAACCCTAAAGTCAAGCAACCAGGCTAAACACCTAAACATATAGTTTGACTTGGGATGATGAAGGATCAATGGGAAATGGATGTAGAATTCTTGGATCTTGATTAAATAATTATACTCATTGGGATGTGATTCAAGATCTAGGATCCAAGATATTTGTTTGATTGTCTATGTTTTCTTGGGGACCAAGTGTCTCATCATGGGATATTGATGGATAATGAATAGGACTAGCACGAGATGATGGATAGGGCTAATGGGATGATGGATAGAAGTGATGTGGGAACTTACTTGCTCATGGATAAGATCTTGATCATAGATAATATCTTGATCGTAGGGAGGATAAGCATGGAAAGTGCAATATTAGATATGGATAGGGTAAGCGGGGATGCATTGATATTCATTGGATTGGGGAGTAAGATGTGGTGATGGGGGTTCACTAGGAGATGTTGGAGGATTAATGATGGGATCAATGTATAGAGGGGTTGACCATGAGATGGTAAGGGACCTGATATGGGATTAGATGGGATGTTTGGATTTAGAATAGGATGGGTGGTTGGTGTTTCCACATTCTTTGGACTAGGCTCTTAATGTATAGCTATTGGATTTCTTAGATGGATGTGATCAGTTCTTGGATCTAGGATCAATAATCTTTAGATGTTTGACAACATGGCTACATGATGGGGTTTGATTTGGACTTATGGTAGGAGACTCTTTAATGAAATGGATAGACATAGGAGTGGATGATGGTGTTGGAGTGGTATACATGTTATTAGGAGGTTCTTTGTTAGGCTCAAGGATAGGAATTTGAGATGATGAAATGGAAACAAGATAATTTGTGAAATTTCATTTGATGGGAAGAATGATCAGGAGAGGTAGAGAGGGGAGAGAAGTAGAGAGTGAGAGAGAGGATAGAAGGTAGAGATAGGAGGGAAGTAGAGAGTGGGAGAGGACTGTAGGAGGTAGACATGGGAAGGAAGAAGAGAGAGAGGGTAGGAGGTAGACAGGGGAGTGAAGTAGAGATTGAGAGAGAGGGTAGGAGGTAGACAGGGGAGGGAAGTAGAAAGTGAGAGAAGGGATAAGAAGTAGAGAAGGAGGGGGGAGAAGAGAGTGAGATAGAAGGTAGGAGGTACAGAGGCAAGGGAAGCAAAGACTCAGAAAGAGGGTAGGAGATAGATAGGGGAGGGAAGTAGAGAGTGAGAGAGAGGATAGAAGGTAGATAGGGGAGGGAAGAAGAGAGTGAGAGAGAAGGTAGGAGGTAGAGAGGGGAGGGAAGCAGAGACTCAAAGAAAGGGTAGCACGTAGAGAGGGGAGGGAAGTAAAGAGTGAGAGAGATGATAGGAAGTGCAGCTGCCCTTGTAGACATGTATGTGAAGTGTGGAAGCATAGACAAGGCATGTCAATTGTATAACGTAACACCTCAAAGAGATGTTCTATAATGGAATGCAATGATTGCAAGATATGCAAAAAATGGATTTGTTGAAAAGACTTTAGAAACTTTCAAGCAAATGCAATTGGCATGTGTATTGTCAGTTATGCTCATCATAATGCGAGCACGTTATAACGCACTCGCATTATGCTCAAGGTTCTTTGACATGTTTTTATCAAATTTTTAGCAAAATCTGGAGATAATCTAGAGCGTGCTTCCCATAAGGATGCCACTTTTTTCAATGAAAACTCAAAAAAAATACCACCATAATCTTAAGCTCTCTGTTAGCTATCTAACCATATAATGTTTTTCACATTTTGAGTACATTTAGTGTTTCATCTTGAATTTCTTTTGTTAGTGTGTCCATTTTTGGTCAAAAACTAGTGTCTAGTATTTTTGAATTTTTTTTAACCGTTCATCAAAATTTGAAATAAGTTATACTTTTAGAAACTAGACTCCATTGTACATGAATTCAAAAAAAAATTGATTTTCGATTAGTTTTCAAACATTTCAGGGGGGGATCATGCTCAAATTTCTATTTTTTGGAATGTGTCCATTTTAAAAATTACTAAAAAATCAATTATTCATTAAAAAATTATCAAAAAAATTAGGGATAAGCTACATGGTGTTAGCTAATTTCTCACTAGAGAGATTATTGAAATACTAAAAAGAAGTTAACATTTTAGGGGGAGCACACCAGATGCTATGTTATGTTTTTTTGAGAAAAATAGGACCAATTTGTGTGCTCCCCCTTTTTGAACCCCTTAATCTCAACCATTTTTGGAAAAAAATTAGTAGTTTAGAAACTAGATTTGGAGCACTACAACTCTTGTTTTTGTTCCATCTTCAAATTTTGAGTGTAGCTATCTTCAATTTCTCATCCAACATCAATGTTTCTTGATTTCAGAAAAAAAGTGACAACTTAAGACCCCATTTTGGTCCCTCATCTTTGTGCACTTACCCCTCAAAATAAAATCAATTGATATCAAATATATTGATCATTAGGCTGTCATAATCACTATAATATTGCAAGTGTGGCATTAAATAAATCTACATACCTTCCTGAGCTTTAGCTACAAGTGATATGCCTAAATACAAGATAGTGCATACTATCTCTCCCTCAAGAGGAAGGAGGATCATCTACATACAATATCAATATCAAATTATTAGATAAATTAATTAATAATTTACTTCCCCTCCTGACACTACACACTATGTTCAATGGCTTCTATTGCAACAAAAAATAATGTTTAAATTTCATTGTGATTTTCTAATTAAGAATTGCACTCATTCCATATAGCTATTGGTGTGCCCATTGCACAATAAGTGTGATTTCTAGTTGTAAAATATTGTAAATGTTGGGCTCTTCTGGAAAAGGGCACCAAACATGTAGGAAATCTTGAGATTTATTTGTTGGAACTATCTACTTGTGGCATTAGTCTTATGATGGTTGTAAGAAGTCACCAAATAGGGGTTACAAGTTGGAGTAGTCAAGGCATCTTTGATCAATTATTGTAGTCATCTATAAGAAGTGTGTAAGAAATATAATTGCACCTACATGGAGCTCTTGGGAGTTACATTTGAATCCCTTATTCATAGGATCCAATGGTCATCATCGGTACTTACATTCTAGTTGTGGCATTACCCTTGGAGAGGGGTGCATGGGTCTAACTTGGGCTAGTTGGAGTAAATTTCGGGTCATGGTTTTGAGATCATTGTTTTGGGAAACCATTAGTGGTTTCCTAGATCTCCTTGGATTAACAATTGAGGGATTGGGATTAATATCATATGTTCACTAAATTATGCATGATTATGCTATTAGAATTCCTCCAAACACAAAGTGATGATCTCCATCTAAGAACTACATATCAGAGAGTTCATTATAACCTTACTTGAAGATTAATGCCTTCGATGTGTTTTGGAGGTATATCTTTTGTCTCTTGACATTATTTTTCTAAATTAGACCTATTATTACTTCCATTATTTCTCTCTAAGGTTAATGTGGATCTAGGCATAGTTTCCTTTCATGAGCATGAGATGCTTCCTTTTTAAATTTGAAGTTTATATTGATAAATTCTCTAGTTGGAAACATATGAGAACAAATCTAAAAGAAAGAAAACTAAGATTGTTCAAAGCCTCGGGCCCTGATGGGTTCCCCCCAGCCTTCTTTCAGACTTTCTGGGAGATTGTTGGAAATGATGTCTTTCTGGCCACACATGATTTCTTCAGGACGAGGAGACTTCTAGTGTACCTGAATAGCACCTTTATCACCCTTATCTTGAAGAAGAATGAAGTCAAGACTATGGCTAATTTTAGACCGATCAGTCTCTGTAACATAGTTTACAAGGTCTTCACCAAACTTTTGGTCTTCAGGTTGTAGCCCCTGCTAGATAAACTCATTGCTCCTAACCAGAAGGGCTTTGTCCTGAGGAGGCAGGTCCTGGATGCAATAATCACCACTCATGAAATAATTCATTCCATTCATAAGAGTAACACCCCAGGTATGATTTTCAAACTTGACATCTCAAAAGCCTATGATAGGGTCAACTGGGACTTTCTTTTAAGAGTTCTCCAGAAATTTGGATTCAATGAAAAAATCATTAGCATTATCAAAGAATGTATATCTACAATCAGATTTTTAGTGTTAGTTAATGGATCCCCCAAAGGTTTCTTCCCTTCTGGGAGAGGCATTAAGCAAGGTGACCCTCTATCACCCTACTTGTTCATTTTGATTGCTGAGGTTTTGGGGAGAAATGTTTGTAATCTGTTAATGCAAAGGATTCTTCATGGGATTAAACTTGCTTCAATAGCCCAAAATTTGATAATCCAACAATTTGTGGATGACACTATTCTGTTTAGGTCAGCCTCGATGGTGAAAGCTAGAAGGTGGAAGGAGTTCTTAAGGAGTTATGAGAAACTCTTAGGTCAGAGCATCAACTTTGAAAAAAGTCATATCTACTTCTTGAATACTCAATAAGACCTTCAGCAGGGTAAGTGCAAAAAGATGGGGGGCCAAAAAGTGGCCAAAATAATTTGAAAAAAATTTAAGGCATAACGCGAGCGCGTTATAACGTGCTCGTGTTATAACGCGCTCGTGTTATGGCTTGGTAATGACAAGCCACAGGCTCGTCATTACCGAGCCATAACGCGAGCGCGTTATAACACGCTCGCGTTATGGCCAGCTATAAATTAAAAAAAAAAGCAACTCAATTTCATTTCACTCCCATTTTCTCCTCTGCCCACGGCCTCCAAACCCTCAAAAATGCGCTCGCGTTCTACAAAATGCCAATCAACACAAAAATCTTGTCAATTCATCGCCAAAATGCCGCTGCGACGTCAAGCATGCCAAAGAGGTGAGTTATCTTTTTTTTTGTTTGAATTTCTTTCTATATAGGTAGGTTTTTATTGATTTTTGATGTATATTTCGTTAATTGTCAGGAAATGTTAATGCACCTCCTCCTCCTCCTCCTCCTCCTCAAAATCCACAAAATCCTGAGGAGGAAATACCTGCAGAACAACAACCTCCTCCATTCATTCCTCGACATGCCCCTGGAACACAAGATAATATAATAGGGCAAATTGAAAACAACAAAAAACAAATTGAAGATATAATTGCAAGGTTGAAAGATCCTTCCACTTCAACCTTGCATAGGTCCACGCTTGCCGAATCTCTTCAGTCTATGTTAACAAATGTAAATTCAATTAGCAAGCAAATAACTAGTTGGACCGATAAAAAGAGAGAGTTTAGAGATTACTATGCAGATAAATTATCATACCAAGATGTCAAAAAATTACAAATTACAAAAGTAGACTTGTGTTCAATTTTCACAAACCCACAAACAAATCAACCTCCACCCATTACATGCAAGAGGTTCCCTATCCATTGGTGCAACAACCAAGCGATAAGGGACAATTTTGGGCAGAGGTGGTGGATGGTTTTTGACCATCCTCCATGCAATAACAATGAGGTCCCGCAATACTTTTTGAGGAAACTCTACTCTGAGTTTGTCCTCAATAAAGTGCCAAACTATTTTGATATGCGGGACTTCCAGGGTAGAGGTGGGGGCTCAGCACAGGATAGACCAGGGGCACGTCTTGACCCACAGCGGGTAGTGAGACGAGTAATCAGCAGACCAGCCCACGAGCATGTTTCTATCCCTTCCATTGTGAAGGAGAGTGTTGAGGTCAATACACTGAGGTCAATTAGTGCCTTGACCCAGAGCATCATAAAGCATGCCGATCTTGCAACACAGAGTGGGTTGGGAGATAGTCTAAGGAGTAGGGTCCCACTGCATACTTGCCAGGCTTGTGGGTCAGCCTGTGGTTATGACCCCATGGACAGTCAGGACGCAGGTGCACAGGCTACATCTGCAGCTGAGCAGATGGTGATGACAGATACCCTCCTGAGTGAGACTTTCGGCCTTGATACTCAAGTAAATATTAGCAAGTTTATTGAATTTAATTTATTAAATTTTATTTTTGAAATACAAGATTAACTAATTTAAATTAATGATTTTAATGAAATTTCAGGGTCATAGCGTCGATGCAGTTTTCAATGGTTCTCCACCTACATTTTTCACTAGATCATCTACTGTCGATGTATGTAACTAGTAAACAATTATAAATATTACATGTGAATAGCATCGTTATATGAATGGTATTCTAATTTCTAATTTTGGATGTTGAATAGGTTAACATTGTAGATTTCATGGCAACACCTGCCAGCGGTGGTGGACTTCAAAGCTTTACGGAGGTAATAAAATAAATAGTTTAATGAATGAATTGTACTTACTAAATTTTTGTATGTGATTTGTGTGTTTTATTGTGTGTACTTCCATGTTTAGATGAGCGTGTGTGTATGTTAGGAGCCATGATTTGCATCACTATTATAGTTTTCGTAATTGAATAATGTTGTTTTATTTCCAGATGATGCAGGCTGCGGATACACCTCCCCATGTTCATAGGGCAATGGAGCAGGGTGTGGCCTCTGCGATTCATAGCTCTATGGCATTGATAGGGGTATGAGGCAGATTAGTAAATTTTAATTTACATTCATTGTTATAGTTGTCTATTTTTGAAAAATCAAAAGATTATTGATTTGAAGTTTAATTTCTATCTAGATGGTTTCTATAGGACATGACATCACCAGGGCCTTTTCCTGCTACTGAGGCAAGCGAGCAGACAAATTATATGTTAGCAGTAAGTGATTATTTTGTTAAATGTTTCATTTTTTTATAACATGTAATTTCTATATATTAATATCTATACATTTTTTTGTAACAGGTAAAGGTGCAGGAAGAACTAAATAGGAGGAGTAGCCCTCGGGTTCGTAGTAGACCACCCACATGCATGTCTCCATCCCCTAGAAGATCAAAGGCTGCTCGTGATTTATTCTCTTCACCAGCTAGAGGGGAATGACTTTTTATTGTGTTCCTCTATTGTATGCCTATATGGCATTTGTGGACATATATTTTGTATTGTACATAGTTGACATTGTATGCCTATATGGCATTCTTGTAAGCCTATATGGCTATTTTGTATATATGTTATACTTATATCGACAGATATTGATGTATGCGTATATGGATATTTGGTTAATACAAATCTTTTTTATTGATGGCGTCCATACTTGCATTATAAATCCACTTTTGAATGGATATTTGTAGATGGCTACTTCAAATATTTAAAGTCTGATTGTATTACATAGGATGTTTGCATTTTCTTTGATAGGCTTGATAGGCCATGGATTACATGATGGTGTTTGATGGAAAAGTATGGTACTAGAAGACTCTAGTTCATTCTTAATAGGCTTGTGATTGATAATATCTTTGCATGATTGCACTTGATCTTGGATCATGGGCATGTTGTTAGGATTTTGATTGCATTGTGATGTTTGATGGATAGGCATGGTGTAAGTGTAAGATACCCAACTAGTTCTACGAAAAATTTTCCTTACTTAAACACTTTTACTTGCTAACAATTCATTAACTACTTCAATAACATAAAGATATACATCAAGATAACTATTTGAATGAAACAACATTAGAGTTGGGTACTTGTCTTGTTACTTGATTCAATCAACTTGCAATGTCTTATTACATGGAAAATGCTTTCAATAGCATGAAGTACAACTCATTCAATGGAAATACAAGGATAGGCCTTGAAGCCTTGATGTTACAATGTCTTCCTTACTTGAGCAACATTTGAAGATTTGGAATGTTCAACTCATCACCTCACAAGGTAGGTGCATATTTGAAGGATTTATAGGTTTTTCTGACTTGGGCGCCAAGTTGAGGTGACCTCCTCCTGAAGTTGCGCCTTGTCAACATTAGGCGCCAATTAGAATTATGGATGCTCTGGATTGTTTCCAAGAGTAGGCACCAAAACATCATCATTATGAAAGTGTTTTAAATGCTAGGCACCCAAATGAGCCCTCTGGAGTCTAGGTGCTCCTTTCATGCATTCTGTGTTCTAGGCGCCAATTGAAAGGAGTGGAGAATAGGGCAAGCGCCTTCCAAACTAGGTGTTTCCTTGAGGTGACAAGGACTTAGAAAGTGCGCCTAAGGTGAGCGCCTTGAGTGAAAAGGTCTAACAAACATCTTTGAACCCCCTTTCAAGGTTAGGCGCATTCTGGAGGTGGAAACAAGTAGAAGGTGCGCCTTAGCTTCCTTTGTCAATTCTTGCAAGTCTTTGTTGATTAGGAAGGTGGAATGCTTCATTGTAGAATGAGCGCCTATCTTCTAATGTCCAAACTACTTCTTCTGGCTCACTCTATGGCTAGGCACCAGAGCTAAACTGTTCACACAAGGGAGTGCGCCTAGACTCACTTGAAGTTTTCTTACTACTTCAACCCCTGGAAGATGTTCCAAGGTGTTCCCTTTTACAAGCACCTGACCTCCCAAGTTCCTTCATGTGCTATTCCTTGAAGGTGCCAAAACTGAGCTCCAGTGCCATGGGATTGTGCCTAACATCTTTGAAGAGTTTCTAAGCCTTTTGCAAGTTGATATCCCAAACTCATCTTCTAGGCGCAACAGGAGCTTTCCAAAGGAGTTTCCAAGTTTTAGATGCCAAGCGAGGTCATGGGTGAATGGAATTGTGCCTTAGGAGATGACTGGATCCTAAGCGTCAGTCTGGAGTTACAGTGGAATTGATATGCGCCTCAACTAGCTTAGGCACCCATTTGAAGTGATTCCTTTAACACTTCTCTATCAATCTCAACTGCAAGGATGATCTCCTAATCCAATTTTGATCCTCTGGAGATGCAAATAGCTTTACATTTCACTAGGCGCCATCAATGATGATCATCAACCAAAGCGCATTTCAAAGGTGAGATAGGCAAGTGAGGCGCCAAACTAGTCCTTAAGACTTATCTCCTTCTATCAAGTCAATTTCAACTATGTGAGAGAGTTCTATTCTATTTGCACCTGGGCTAGGAATTCACCTAAGAGACATCACTTAGCTTTAAAACTTTCAATCTATAGCCATCTGGGCTAGGCGCTCCAATGGAGGATCCTTGAACTCATGCATTGGCGCCTTCTAGTTCTAGGCACCCATTTTGGATGATTCATCCTGATACTAGCGCCCAAAATGACTAGACTCTCTTCATCATCCAATTCACTTAGAAGACTCAAGTTGGAGACTTAGTTGTCTATCCATGTTCTCCGGAAGATTCATTGTACCTCTATGCACTATCTCCTTCAAGGCACTCCTTAAAAACATTGGAAGTGCTCAGGACTTACCTTAGTCCAAAGCGCCACAATCCATTCCTTAAATCACAAAGAATTCTCAAAGGCGCCCCTATTTACCTCTAAGCACTCAAATATCATTTAGATTCAAGGCACACATTTAGCTCCAAAATGCAAATTTCCATCATCAACCCATCAAGGTGCATCATCTTCCCTTTGTATCCCCTTCAAGGCGCAGACATTCACTTCTTCACACTCAAACTCACTCTCTGGCGCCAGAATAGGTGTATAACTTCAAATAAGGTGCTAATCTTAGGTTTCTAAGTACTTAGTTTGATCTTAAGGCTATCCTTCCTCTAAGCACTCTCTTCAACTCCCTCACTGAAGGCCCTCTATAAGTTTGGGCGCATTTCATCCCAAGGCACTTCAACATCATCCAAGGCACAAATTCACTCTCCAAGACAAGGTGCAAAAAACCCTATCCTAAGGCGCTCAAATCTTGCTTCTAGACCTAGGCGCACAAACATGAGATTAAGGATCATTCTGGCCACCATCACTTCCCTAAAGGCATAAAATTGGTGTAGATACATTCCATTTATTAAGGATCATTCTGGCGCCCAAATCTTGTCAAAGCAAAGGATCAATAGGTTCTCTCTAAGGCGCACTCCAGGGTTTGATCTTGCAAGACTTCTCACGTCAAAATTTTGACCAAGACACTCAAGGCACTAGTCTTTATCATCTAACCCTACAGTGCACTTACTCATTATGATATACTCCTCAACTTTGTATTCAACCTTGCCCAAGGCACATATTCACTATAAGGCATTCTCACTTTGTCAAGGCTCAGAGGGCTTCAACTTGCTAAAGGGTAGAGGTCTAGGCACATATCTGACTTGAAGCTCAAGGCGCTCCAACCCTCTTGCTCTGGAATTCCTTCTAGGCACTAAGTGACTTCTCCAATTCCTTGAAAACATTTGAAGTGTTTTACCTTCTCAAGGTGCTCCTTCGAACTTGACTCCAAGGTGTTATAATCTCAAAGGTGCTGACATCATCTCAACCAAAGGCGCTCAATGATTCATCCCATATCTAGGCGCTAAAACACTTAATCAACCAAGTCATTCAAGGCGCCATTCAGTAAAATCATCTTCCATGATATTCCTATCAAGGCGCATATCACTTCTCTTGTGGGCTTTAGGCGCTCAGTTGAGTGTTTCAATACTACTTAGGTGCCAAATTCATTTTAATGCACCAAACACAAAGAGCTTTCAAACACTGGGCGCTCACAAAGAGTCTTCCAACCTTGGGCACTAAATTAGGTCTTTGCAACTATCCAAGGCGCATATCTTCGTTTGAACAACTTATGGTGCCAAGACAACTTCTCATTAGGGCGCTCAAAACACTTATGTTTACATTTGAAGTGCTTTACCTTCTTAAGGTGCTCCAGACTAACCTGACTCCGAGGTGCTCCATCATCATCCTTAAGGCACTAAAAACATCATCTCCACTCTAGGAAAAAACATCATCCAACTCCTTAAGGCACTTTACTGTCAAAGTCTGAAGGTGCTCTACCTAGACCTTTCCCCTAGGCACCAGAACTCCTAAGCACTCACCAAATAACTCTCTTCTTCAAGGTGCAAATCTTCCTATACTATGATTGCCTCTGAAATGCCGATTAACGTGATGTGAGGGTGCAAAGGCTACTCCAATCCTCAGTGAGCGCCTAGTTTAAACAAGGAGAAATAAAGCATTCAAAACTATCCAAACGATCATCCCCTTCCTAATGTCTTCATTGCTCCGAAAAACCTTGGCCAAAATGACACATAACAACTCCTATGAGCGCCCTTATGCCCTAGGATCATCTAGTTCGTGCGTCTTGTAATGAGGAGTTCATGTAAGTTTGGAATGAGCGCCTTGAATAAGTGTAAACTAGCCTAGAGAAGGGTATGTGCGCCTTGAGCGCCTTGAGCATTCCAGAGATAACTGTGCACCTAGAACAATATGAGCACTCATGATGATGATTAACGCCCTGATGAGACTATGAGCACCTTGTTCAGGAGATACCTTGTTTGATCATAAAATGCGCCTTGAGTCTTGAAGGTTTTGAGCGCCTAGGTGATTTGGATGTTGGGATGTTGGTATGCGCCCAAGATTGAGGTAAGTGAGTGCTTGTAATGGAGGAGAGCAATGAGATGGAATGTCTTGTAGAGATTGGCACCCAGAGACCCATTTTTGCGCCTTTGATGATGACCATTTTTGCATAAGAGTTTAGCACCTTAGAGTTGTAAACTTTCTCTTTGGGCGCCCCTGAGTGAATGTTGGCGCCTTGGACAACTAAATATGCCTTTGATGGAGTGGAGCCCAGAAGGGGAGTAGGAGGAAACCCAATCTTCAAGATTCATCAAGCTTCAAAGTTTAGGTCAGAGGTTATCCACTTTATCCAAGGAAGGTGTTATCATCTACACTCCGAGAAGGTAATGTCAAAGGCCATCATGAAGGATCACTTCATCAACTTCAAGTCCTTCAAGTTCAAGTCCTTTCACCTAGCAAGTCCAAGAGAGATTTCTACTCCGATTCATGAAGTAAGCTTATATTTTCCTTATCTACTTTGCAAGAAGAAGAAACATTACAAAGTCAATCAAATGAGTTACAAGTACCATACATCCAATTGCAAGGAGTGAACCACCTTAAGGAAAAATAGTTCTCTTGAAGTTACTTGAAATGTCAAAAGGTTTAGCACCTCCAAGTAAGGTCAGAGGTGAGGTTAGAGGTGAAATGCGCCTTTGGACCATTCTGGTGCCTTGGATGAAGAACCTATATCTTGAGCCCAAGAGGTAATATTTGCGCCTTAGTGGATTTGGAGAGTTACAGAGATTAGAGAAAAGCGCCTTGAAGACAGAGTTGTTCAAGGCGCATGTTTGATTTGGTCAAAAATAGGCGCCTAGAGTGAATAGGCTTTCATCCTGACTTAATACACTGCCTCCTTCTGACAATTTTTGGGGCAGCAGAAAACCTTTCACCATGGGCAAATGCCTCAGAACTATAAAAAATCAAGAGAGGTTATTGTAGAGGCACTCTACGTGATCCTGTTGCCTTAGACAGAATGTTTCTAAGTGACACGGTTTTCGAGTAACATCTCGTCAAAGATTGCTGTCTTTTTGCACTTTGGACTCTTCAGGGATATCGTCGGTACAATGTAGCTCCGACTGTTTCGACATGTTTGGGTGAAAAATAGGACCATGCCTAGCATAAATGTACCCATTCAGACGCGTTGGAACAGTCAGTTTGGTCGCATCAGGAGCAGGACGAAAGTTACACCCCTTTGCAACTTTACACTGCCTCCTTCTGACGATTTTTGGGGCAACAGAAAACCTTTCACCACGGGCAAATGCCTCAGAGCTATAAAAAACTGAGAGAGGTTATTGTAGAGGAACTGTATGTGATCCCGTTGCCTTAGACGAAATGTTTCTAAGTGACACAATTTTTGAGTAACATCTCGTCAAAGATTGCTGCCTTTTTGCACTTTGGACTCTTCAGGGATATCGTCGGTACAGTGTAGCTCCGACTGTTTCAACATGTTTGGGTGAGAAATAGGACCATGCCTAGTATAAATGTACCCATTCGGACGTGTTGGAATAGTCAGTTTGGTCGCATCAGGAGCAGGATGAAAGTTACACCCCTTTGCAACTTTACACTGCCTCCTTCTGACGATTTTTGGGGAAATAGAAAACCTTTCACCACGGGCAAATGCCTCAGAGCTATAAAAAACCTAGAGAGGTTGTTGTAGAGGCACTCTACGTGATCCCGTTGCCTTAGACGGAATGTTTCTAAGTGACATGGTTTTCGAGTAACATCTCGTCAAAGATTTCTGCCTTTTTGCACTTTGGACTCTTCAGGGATATCGTCGGTACAATGTAGCTCCGACTGTTTCGACATGTTTGGGTGAAAAATAGGACCATGCCTAGCATAAATGTACCCATTCAAACGCATTGGAATAGTCAGTTTGGTCGCATCAGGAGCAGGACGAAAGTTACACCCCTTTGCAACTTTACACTGCCTCCTTCTGACGATTTTTGGGGAAACAGAAAACCTTTCACCACGGGCAAATGCCTCAGAGCTATAAAAAACTGAGAGAGGTTATTATAGAGGCACTCTACGTGATCCCGTTGCCTCAGACAGAATGTTTCTTAGTGACACAGTTTTTGAGTAACATCTCGTCAAAGATTGCTGCCTTTTTGCACTTTGGACTCTTCAGGGATATCGTCGGTACAATGTAGCTCCGACTGTTTCGACATGTTTGGGTGAAAAATAGGCATCCTTCTGATGATTTTTGGGGCAACAGAAAACCTTTCACCATGGGCAAATGCCTCAGAGCTATAAAAAACCGAGAGAGGTTATTGTAGAGGCACTCTATGTGATCCCGTTGCCTTAGACGGAATGTTTCTAAGTGACACGATTTTCGAGTAACATCTCGTCAAAGATTGCTGCCTTTTTGCACTTTGGACTCTTCAGGGATATCGTCGGTACAGTGTAGCTCCGACTGTTTCGACATGTTTGGGTGAGAAATAGGACCATGCCTAGCATAAACGTACGCAGTCAGACGCGTTGGAATAGTCAGTTTGGTCACATCAGGAGCAGGATGAAAGTTACACCCCTTTGCAACTTTACACTGCCTCCTTCTGACGATTTTTGGGGAAATAGAAAACCTTTCACCATGGGCAAATACCTCAGAGCTATAAAAAATTGAGAGAGGTTAGTGTAGAGGCACTCTACGTGATCCCGTTGCCTCAGATGGAATGTTTCTAAGTGACACAGTTTTCGAGTAACATCTCGTCAAAGATTGCTACCTTTTTGCACTTTGGACTCTTCATGGATATCGTCGGTACAATGTAGCTCCGACTGTTTCGACATGTTTGGGTGAAAAATAGGACCATGCCTAGCATAAATGTACCCATTCGGATGCGTTGGAACAGTCAGTTTGGTCGCATCACGAGTAGGACAAAAGTTACACCCCTTTGCAACTTTACACTGCCTCCTTCTGACGATTTTTGGGGAAACAAAAAACCTTTCACCACGGGCAAATGCCTCAGAGCTATAAAAAACTGAGAGAGGTTATTGTAGAGGCACTCTATGTGATCCCGTTACCTTAGACAGAATGTTTCTAAGTGACACAGTTTTTGAGTAACATCTCGTCAAAGATTGCTACCTTTTTGCACTTTGGACTCTTCAGGTATATCGTCGGTACAGTGTAGCTCCGACTGTTTCGACATGTTTGGGTGAGAAATAGGACCATGCCTAGCATAAATGTACCCATTCGGACGCGTTGGAATAGTCATTTTGGTCGCATCAGGAGCAGAATGAAAGTTACACCCCTTTGCAACTTTACACTGCCTCCTTCTGACGTTTTTTGGGGAAATAGAAAACCTTTCACCACGGGCAAATGCCTCAGAGCTATAAAAAATAGAGAGAGGTTATTGTAGAGGCACTCTACGTGATCCTGCTGCCTCAGATGGAATATTTCTAAGTGACACAATTTTTGACTAACATCTCGTCAAAGATTGCTGTCTTTTTGCACTTTGGACTCTTCAGGGATATCGTCGGTACAATGTAGCTCTGATTGTTTCGACATGTTTGGGTGAAAAATAGGACCATGCCTAGCATAAATGTACCCATTCAGATGCGTTGGAACAGTCAGTTTGGTCGCATCACGAGCAGGACACCAAAAATGGAAAAGTTGCTTTGTGCAACTTGACAACATTGACACTTTTTTGCAACATGACTCAAAGACTCAAACTGACCCCAAATGACTCAAAGCGACTTAAAATCACCTTGATTATAAAGGTCGAGGTGCTCCTTATCATTCATTCATTATGAGCACCTTGGGAGAATGGTATATAGGTCATCATCATGATTGGGCGCCCTGGATCTAGAGTGTTGGAGAGATCATCAAATGGTGTCTAGTAGGGTGAGTTATGAGTTTGGTTGCATCAGGAGTAGGACACCAAAAATGCATAACATGATGATGTAAAAATGTGTACATATGTGTAAAAATGCAGGAGGAAATAAAAAAAGACAAACCTTACAAATTAATGTGCATACTTACAACTCAATGTAACATAACTTTACAAAATCAATGTGAATACTTACAAATTAATCCAATGAACCATATGGATCTGCTCTACTCTTTATTGTGTCAAGTATTGCTTCATGGTCAGACTCACGCACCTTCCACAATATTTTGTTCAAAGGTCTACCCCGATACTTTATCAAATGAACATTGGATGCCATGACAAGGTTCGAGTAATGAAGAATCTTTCGATGCATGTCAAAGTCCTGAAATAGCCAAATATTAACACTCTTATGTGGGTACCTTCTAAGCCATGTTCCAGTAATAACCACTGATCCTGTAGGGTATTCGATGTTTTCTCCATCTGTAACAGGGGCCTCCAATTTCTTTTTGGCCTCAACACAACGACATAAGTAATAATATGTTCCCTCTTCATTATCTTCATCTGCAATAACTACATATACGTGTCCTACATTGATATGTGTAGCAAATTAGATGAAATTAGTCAACATTACAAAAACACTACAAAGTAAGATGACATTACCTGGTTGAACTAGATGAAATTAGATGCATATATGTGCCCTATATTACCTGGTTGAACTAAATCTGATATGTGGTCAAAGTCAACTGATGATTCCATCTGTGTTAGTTCTAGTGCTGTCGGGGGTCGATACGTGTCAAGTGGGCTAAGATAACTTAACTGCCATTCGTCAACCCACTCCTTTGACTCTCACTCATCCCAGACTTGAATTGTACAGGAAGAACAAAAGCATGACATCTTTCGTGTATGGATACTCCATGAACTTGCAATTGAGCTTCTGAAAGAGTGCATCTCATTTGATCCTGTCAATGTACAACAATCCTCATATGGTGCAATGTTAGTATCATCTATCAACCAAAAAAATCTATGAACTAAAGACTTACCTTCATTACCTGGACCCATGGAAGCATTACACCACTCGACAATCAATTTTGCATCTGTCAACTTTGCATTGTCTTTATACTTTAACTCTTCTCGTGCTATGGCTCTTTTGATACATGCTCATGCACCATCATGCTCCCCCTTTCCATGCCCGGCCTCACAAAAGTTCCACATATGTTGAATACCTGTAAAATTATGCCTCCTACTTAGCCAATAGAAATTTCGCGAGTTCTTGAATTGTGATGTACAATTATCCGACCATATGATATGCTGACTGAACGATATGCCCCTTCTAGCCAAATCATTGTAGAACACCTGAAAGCAACCTTGCACGAACTCCGTAGAATGCGTGCGATCATCACTAATATAGAAATGATACTCCCTTATGATCTTTCTGTCATCCTCTGTACTGTCATTCGCATGAATGAATGCGATGTGCACAAATATAGAAACCTGTGTGGAGTTGTAATATTGTGATTGCACCTCACGCTGTGGTTGTAGACTGTAGTTCTATACAAAGTCGATGACTGAAACAATGCTACCAACCAGAAATGTGTCCTTGCATAACTTGAATTGCAAGTCCAACCATCAAGCTCTATGGGCATGTCTTGCATACTCATACACTATGCTGTCACGAAATATAGGCATAAACTGATACACTGGAATCTTTTCAATAACTAATTCACACCTCTTTGCTTCTTTACCATCTTTTGTATTGTATGCCACTGTTTTATACTTGCCAAACTCTACTAGTTCATTTCCAACCGCATGTGTTATTTCCATATGTTCACATATTGGCAAATGTTGCAAGCCACCGCAACGATGACATGTGCCATCCAAGCATAATTTCTTGTAGAATATTTGACCTTCCTCTCTTTCACATAAAATTCTTGATATGAAGTCTCTTGAAGATGTTGGTGGGGCACATATGGCACAACCCTGCAGATCATTGTTAGTATGCATATCTAAACATATAGACCTTTAAGCATCAAAATGGTTAGAAAATTCAATATGTAATCTACAACAACAAGTAGTGCGTGTGTGATTTATCTTAACATAGAAAGGTTTTAGCATTTCAAAATATCTTTGACAAATTTTAATTTGAGGATACTTCTCTAGAAATTTACCATAAAACTGTGTTTGAGTCTCATCCAAAAAATGCTTTGGATGTGGCTCACGGTTCTGACTACCAATTCTCCTTCTTACCACATCCCTTTGATTCAGAGATACCCTTGTGTAATTCTTCTAAAAGTCTTCAATTAGTGATCTCAATGCTTCAACAATTGGTTTATCTTTTCGTGGTAGTCTCCCCGAGAACGCCCATAATTCATTGGCATTAGTGTCCTCAATTAGTTGGCATCTTCCAACGGCTCTTGATAAAGTTTTCCTATTAATTCTCAATTCTTGACTTGTCTTTCTAATGAGATGAGCTTTCCTCGTTTGACTACTTACTATAGTCGATGTAATCACACGCTGTGTTGCATTACTATCTTTTGTGCGTGAGGTGTTACCCACACTCTCATATGCACTCATTAGATTCTTGACAATAGATTTTTCACTTGAAGCCTCTGATGTTCTCAACCCAAGAATCTTCATGATAGACCTATACTTTATACTTCGCATCATTTCAATGAATAGTTGACATCTTACAGTCTCATTTAAGTTTTCAAAGAACAATCTCCAAATCTTATTAGCATATCTTCTATAAGTGCGTTTTGGAATCTTACCTTGCATTGGCTGCAAAATATTCTCATCAATATCAATCAAATACTTTGGCTTTCTATGCAAAATTCTAGGTGGTGTCAAGTTAGGTAAATTCATCTCAACATTAGGAATTTCATCAATATTTAAATGAGATGGGTTAGATGGCATACCTTCGATCGAAGATGGAATAGATGACATACCTTGAGGTTGAGGTGGGAATGATGGCGTACCTCCTTCATCACATGTGAGTGATGATGTACTCTCAACTTGAGATGTGGTAGATGGTGTCCCTACATGTTGTCTTGCGGTAAAGGATGTGTCTCCAACTATGGTATTCAAATCTCTTGTACCACGAAGTTTTTGCATTCGTTCTCTTTGTGCCGCCAATACCATATCTCTTTGTGATGGTTGTGGTTCCTCTTCAATTGGTATGTCTTCATTTATCATGTCCAATTTCCTCTTCTCACGAAGTTCCCTCATAGCCATTGCTTTCTTTGCATTCTTAGCTTCTATCTCTTCCTGTGTTGGTTTAATTCTTGATCGTTTCCTCGGCATGACGGAGAATTTGTCTGTAGCATGATAAAGAGACCAATATTAGTTCCTAAGAAATGAATACATGATAATAGTGGGATTGTATTTTTTTTATGTTGTAAGGATTTATTCTTGTATAGTTTGACATCATGGTATGAACTAAGGTTTGTTTATTACACATAATTATTAAAGAGCCCAAGTGTAGAAAATATACATGGCATCATGTGAGATTGTAGGTTGCTTTCTCGATTGGGAATGTGTCTATTTTAAACATGTATGATAAAGCACGATAAAGTAATTCAATCCGAAATAAGGAAAATGTAAAGAACATGCATGTAAAGACTTGACATACCTAAAAAACAAAGATTTGAATGGAGAGAGTACCCAATTATGTAGTGTTTTTATCTTCTTGCATCAAACTCCTCAACAATTTGAGTTTTTCACCACTTGCTTCCTTTTCAATGTTAAATTCTTAAAATTGAATCACAATTAACATTGCAATACTACAAAAATTGAAACTTGAATAGATATATATCAAACTTGGTTTGAAAACTATGTTATTTCCTCCTTCTCAAGTTGGCAAAGCAGAAAAGGTGGTGGAAAGATCATGCAAAGGTGGTACAATGTGTCAAATGTGCATGTGAACTTCCCAATAGCATGAAAGCACTTCTTTTTTGTCGGAGCACGCACAGAATTAGTAAGAAAATAGAGCATGTGGGCCAAGATCACGGGGGTAACCACTTTTTTACCATTTCAGTAGAAAGACAAAACGCGAGCGCGTTATAACGCGCTCGCGTTTTGTCCTGCTATAGATCCCTAAACCCTCAACTCTGATCCCTTGACCCTCAACCCTCAATGTCAAATCCTAATCCCTCAACCCTCAGTGTCAAATCCTAATCCCTCAACGTCAAATCCTAATCCGTCAACCCTCCAACCCTATCCCTAATCCTTACAACCCTCAACCCTTAAATCTGATCCATCAACCCTCAACATCAAACCCTAATCCCTCAACCCTCAACCCTAATCTGTCATCCATCATCCCTCAACTCTAATCCCTCATTCCTAAACCCTAAATGCTATCACTATTCCTAGACCCTCAACAGGCTCGATACTATACCTTAAACCCTAATCCCTCTACCATCGACACTCTTATTTAACCCTAATCCCTTGACCATTAACCCTATCTCTCAACCTCAACCCTCAACCCTCAACTCTCAACATTAAACCCTAATTCATCAACCCTAAACCCTAATCCCTCAAACCTAAACCCTATCCCTAAACCATCAACCCTCAACAATATACCTTAAACCCTAATCCCTCAACCCTAACCCTAAACCTTGTCCCTAAACCCTAATCCCTCAACCCTCAACCCTAATCTGTCATCCATCATCCCTCAACTCTAATCCCTCATTCCTAAACCCTAAACGCTATCCCTATTCCTAGAACCTCAACAGGCTCGATACTATACTTTAAACCCTAATCCCTCTACCATCGACACTCTTATTTAACCCTAATCCCTTGACCATTAACCCTATCCCTCAACCTCAACCCTTAACCCTCAACCCTCAACCCTCAACTCTCAACATTAAACCCTAATTCATCAACCCTAAACCCTAATCCCTCAAACCTAAACCCTATCCCTAAACCATCAACCCTCAACACTATACCTTAAACCCTAATCCCTCAACCCTAAACCTTATCCCTAAACCCTAATCCCTCAACCCTCAACCCTAATCCCTCATCCCTCAACTCTAATCCCTCATCCCTAAACCCTAAATGCTATCCCTATTCCTAAACCCTCAACAGACTCGATACTATACCTTAAACTCTAATCCCTTATCCCTAAACCCTCCAACTCTATCCCTAATCCTTATACCCTCCACACTCTACTTTAACCCTAATTCCTCGACCCTCAACCCTATCCCTAAACCCTTGACCCTCGAACCTCAACCCTCAACCCTCAACATCAAACCCTAATCCCTCAACCCTTAACTCTGATCCCTCGACCTTCAACCCTGATCCTAAACCCTAAACCCTCAATGCCAAATTCTAATCCCTCAACCCTTCACTCTAATCCCTCAACCCTAAACCCTATCCCTAAACCCTCAACACTATACCTTAAACCCTAATCACTCAACCTTAACCCTAAACCTTGTCCCTAAACCCTAATCCCTCAACCCTCAACCCTAATCTATCATCCGTCATGCCTCAACTCTAATCCCTCATTCCTAAACCCTAAACGCTATCCCTATTCCTAGAACCTCAACAGGCTCGATACTATACTTTAAACCCTAATCCCTCTACCATCGACACTCTTATTTAACCCTAATCCCTTGACCATTAACCCTATCCCTCAACCTCAACCCTCAACCCTCAACCCTCAACCCTCAACCCTCAACTCTCAACATTAAACCCTAATTCATCAACCCTAAACCCTAATCCCTCAAACCTAAACCCTATCCCTAAATCATCAACCCTCAACACTATACCTTAAACCCTAATCCCTCAACCCTCAACCTTATCCCTAAACCCTAATCCCTCAACCCTCAACCCTAATCCCTCAGCCCTCAACTCTAATCCCTCATCCCTAAACCCTAAATGCTATCCCTATTCCTAAACCCTCAACAGACTCGATACCATACCTTAAACTCTAATCCCTTATCCCTAAACCCTCCAACCCTATCCCTAATCTTTATTCCCTCCACACTCTACTGTAACCCTAATTCCTCGACCCTCAACCCTATCCCTAAAACCTTGACCCTTGAACCTCAACCCTCAACCCTCAACATCAAACCCTAATCCCTCAACCCTTAACTCTGATCCCTCAACCTTCAACCCCGATCCTAAACCCTAAACCCTCAACGCCAAATTCTAATCCCTCAACTCTTCACTCTAATCCCTCAACCCTAAACCCTATCCCTAAACCCTAACCCTAAACCTTGTCCCTAAACCCTAATCCCTCAACCCTCAACCCTAATTTGTCATCCGTCATCCCTCAACTCTAATCCCTCATTCCTAAACCCTAAACGCTATCCCTATTCCTAGACCCTCAACAGGCTCGATACTATACCTTAAACCCTAATCCCTCTACCATCGACACTCTTATTTAACCCTAATCCCTTGACCATTAACCCTATCCGTCAACCTCAACCCTCAACCCTCAACCCTCAACTCTCAACATTAAACCCTAATTCATCAACCCTAAACCCTAATCCCTCAAACCTAAACCCTATTCCTAAACCATCAACCCTCAACACTATACCTTAAACCCTAATCCCTCAACCCTCAACCCTAAACCTTATCCCTAAACCCTAATCCCTCAACCCTCAACCCTAATCCCTCATCCCTCAACTCTAATCCCTCATCGCTAAACACTAAATGCTATCCCTATTCCTAAACCCTCAACAGACTCGATACTATACTTTAAACTCTAATCCCTTATCCCTAAACCCTCCAACCCTATCCCTAATCCTTACACCCTCCACACTCTACTTTAACCCTAATCCCTTCAACCTCAACCCTATCCCTAAACCCTTGACCCTCGAACCTCAACCCTCAACCCTCGACGTCAAACCCTATTCCCTCAACCCTTAACTTTAATCCCTCATCTCTCAACCCTAACCCTAAACCCTAAACCCTCAACCCTCAATGTCAAATCCTAATCCCTCAACCCTAAACCCTATCCCTAAACGCTCAACACTATACCTTAAACCCTAATCCCTCAGCCCTCAACCCTAAACCTTATCCCTAAACCCTAATCCCTCAACCCTCAACCCTAATCTGTCATCCCCCAACTCTAATCCTTCATCCCTAAACCCTAAATGCTATCCCTATTCCTACACCCTCAACAGAATCGATACTATACCTTAAACCCTAATCCCTTATCCCTAAACCCTCCAACCCTATCCCTAATCCTTATACCCTTCACACTCTACTTTAACCCTAATTCCTTGACCCTCAACCCTATCCCTAAACCCTTGACCCTCGAACCTCAACCCTCAACCCTCAACGTCAAACCCTAATCCCTCAACCCTTAACTCTGATCCCTCGACCCTCAACACTATACCTTAAACCCTAATCCATATCCCTCAACCCTTAACCCTTAAAACTTAAACCCTATCCCTACACCCTCAACACTTGACACTATATCTTAAGCCTTAAACCCTCATCCCTAAAGCCTCAACCCTCAATCCTTAAACCTTCAACCCTAAACCCTATCCCTAATCCCTCTACCCTTGACACTCTAACCCTAACCTCGACATTAAATGCTAATCTGTCAACCCTAAACCCTAATCCTCAACCCTCAACCCTCAACACTATACCTTAAACCCTAATCCCTCAACCCTCAACCCTAAACCTTATCCCTAAACCCTAATACCTCAACCCTCAACCCTAATCCATCATCCCTCAACTATAATCCCTCATCCCTAATCCCTAAATGCTATCCCTATTCCTAAACTCTCAACAGACTTGATACTATACCTTAAACCCTAATCCCTTATCCCTAAACCCTCCAACCCTATCCCTAATCCTTACACCCTCCACACTCTACTTTAACCCTAATCCCTCGACCCTAAACCCTTGACCCTTGAACCTCAACCCTCAACCCTTAATGTCAAACCCTAATCCCTCAACCCTTAACTTTGATCCCTCGACCCTCAACCGTAATTTGTCAACCCTCATCCCTAAACCTTAAACGCTATCCCTATTCCTAGACCCTCAATGGGCTCGATACTATACCTTAAATGCTAATACCTTATCCGTAAACCTTCCAACTCTATCCCTTATGCCTTAACCCCCATGATTAATAGCCTTGGGTTTGGGATTTGCTTTGGATTTCCAACCCAAAGGCTTGGAGTGCCTTATGAACAGTCACAGACATGTTTTTCTGTATTCTTCAAAATTTTACATAATTTCGTTCGTGCTAACCCTCAGATTTGCACGTGTTTCAAGGTTGAACAAATCGAACACATGGGTAATGTTAGGCTTTCTCTTAGCTATTTGACGATGTGATTTTTTTCACATTTTAACAATGTTAAGCCTTTCATTTTTAATTTCTTTTGTTTGTGTGTCCGTTTTTATGCAAAAACCACTGTTTGGTCTTTTTTTCATTGTAAAATAACTATTCATTCAAATTTCAAAAAAATTACATATTTAGAAACTAGACTCCATTCTACAAATATTAAAAAAATAAAAAAATGATTTTCAATTAGTTTTCAAAATTTATAGGGGTAGCACGGCCAAAATTCTATTTTTTAGGATGTGTCCACTTTAAAAATTAGTAAAAAATCAAATATTCATCAAAAAATTATCAGAAAAATCGGGCATAAACTACATGCTATTAACTAATTTCTCACCAAAGCGATTTTAAAAATACCAAAAAAAAGTTGACCTTTTGAGGGAGCCACAAAACATGCTATGTTATGTTTTTTTGACAGAAACAACACCAATTTCTGTGGCTCCCTCTTTTGAACCCCTTAATCTATGCCATTTTTAAAACAAAATAGTAGTTTAGAAAATAGACTCAGAGCACTACGAACATTGTTTTGGTTGCATCTCTAAATTTTGAGTGTAACTATGCTCAATTTCTCATCCAAGGCTAGTATTTCCTGATTTCAGAAAAAAAGTGGCCACTTAAGACCCCTTTTTGGCCCCCCATCTTCTTGCACTTACCCAGCAGAAAATTATAAGAATTTTGGGTTGCTCAAGTGAAAGTATCCCAGCCACTTACTTAGGCCTCCCTCTTACCATTACCAAAATTTCTATGGATTTCTAGAAGGGGCTGGTGGAAAGAATTCAAAGGAAATTGGCAGGGTGGAAGGGAGCCCTCCTGAGTCAAGTAGGGAAGTTTCAGCTGCTCAAAGCTTCCCTTCAGGGGATGCCCAATTATGCGCTAAGTCTTTTCAAAATCCCTAACAATGTGGCTAATAAGATTGAATAGATTCAAAAGAAGTTCCTTTTGACTAGGGTGGAAGAGAAAAAAAGAATTGCTCTTGTGAGCTAGGAGAAAGTGTGTACGCCTAGAGGACAAGGAGGACTGGGCCTTAGAAGAATCCATTGGATGAACAGGGCACTTCTAGCTAAGATTAGGTGGAATCTTATCTAGGATAGTAATGATTGGGGGGACATAATGAGGTCCAAATATCTCAATGGGGACCAAGGCAATAGATTTTTTGCAGAGGTGAGTCTGCCCAAAGGATCGGTTATATGGAATGGGACTATCAAAACTAGAGGTCTCATACGGTAAGGCTTGAGATGGAGGATTGGGGATAGTAAGGAGGTCAATTTTTGGAAGGACCGGTGGATGCAGGACAAACCTCTAATAGAAATGGAATATGGTAGGATAGTGGGCAAGGTTAGTGAGGTGTTTGGCCACAAAGTGGTTGACTACATAAGGACTTGTGGGGCTCTCTGAAGCTGGAAGGAGATTGCTGACTATGCTCATGATGGTAGTGAGGGGATAAAGTTGGCTCAACAACTACAGAAAGCTTTGGAAGACTAAAAATTACCACTTTTTTCCAAGAGAGACAAGATGGTCTGGGATAAGGATAAGAAGGGTTTGTTTACTGTGCATATAATATGTTGTTGGACCCTAGTGAGGTGGGAGTCTAGAGAAAAATCTGGATTCCTAAACTCCTTCCAAAGATTAATTTCTTTTGGTGGACTTTAATGCACAATAAAGTCCAAACTCTGGACAATCTGAAAAAGAGAGGTTTCCAAATGCCAACCATATGTATTCTGTGTGGATCTAAGGAGGTGATGCAAGAGCATCCAATGGTGTAAGGGCAATCTTGCATCACCCAAAAAGAAGTTAATTCAAAATCATTGTCGTTGTTTTCATTTCTTTCCATAATTAGTATTTCTAGTTCCATAATATCCAGAATAATGATGTAGGACTTTCAATTTTTCCAAAACTGCTAAAAATAGCAACCTGCTTGTTTTGGAAAGTGTACCTGCCATTTTAGGAAAGTTTGCATTTGGGCACGGATTGAGGTGAAAACTTACAAAAAGTTACATAATAGAAATATAAGACCTTTAGCGAAGGAATCAGGCAAAGATCATTTGTGAGCTGAAAGATATTAAAGTTTTTGTTTTCTAAAAGGCCCCTAAAATTTTTTAAAACCATATATGAGGCACTAAAACATCCCATAACGTCCCAAAAAGTTGATAGAAATCTATTTACAGATTTTTGGTGTGATAGTTCACATCGCGAGATTTTTGGTGCTTAAAACGGTTTGTCAATCAGACACTCGGATCAAAAGTTATGCTTCCTGGATGTTGACCTACTTTTGGAAGGAGTTACAAATTTCAAAATTTAGTTGGAGGCCACCAAAAAGTGCTATTTATGACTATTTTGGGAACCCTGGACAGTAGTAGAGTTAAGGGGGACAAGTGTGGAGTCAAGAATAGGTGGGAAAATAGAAATCCTAGTTGATTTGAGATTACATAAGGGAGAAGATTCTAGAGCCTGGTGATGTGTAGTTGTAGTGTGTTGTAGCCTGTGGAGGATTGATTCCTCTGATTGTAGTTGAGCTTTTTTAATGTAATGAGTTGCCCATATCAATAAAAGAAAGTTCTATTTTCTGTGTTCAATTTTTGTTGTTGTGTGTTTTGTGATTTACCCCCCTTCATCAGGAGGAGTCATCAGCTCATCTCTTTCTACATTGCAATTTTACTTGGGAGGTCTGGGGATTAACTCTCCAAATGCTGAATTTAAATTGGTCCTTGAATGCTAGCCTAAAAATGTTGGTTTGGGAATGGAAGCATCCCTATAACCTGGTATTATCAATCTCAAAAGAACTTTGGAACCAGATACCCCCCCATTTAGTCTAGAGCCTATGGAAGGAACGCAATAATAGAATTTTTAGGGAGAAGAGTAGAACCCCTCTGGAGGTTTTTCAATGCTTTGTCCATTTGCTGACTAAAAACATCAACTCCTATAAGTTTAAAGCTGCAGATAACCCCCCAGGGAGAGAAGAACAAGGCATGATAAGGAACTGGAATTTGAACTCATACCAGGTGGACACTACTAAAAAGTTAGCCCAGGCTAGAACCAAGTGGACTCCACCACAGCAAGGGTGGTTTAAGCTGAACTTTGATGGTGTGGCCAAAGGAAACCTGGGTGCTGCTAGTGGTGGAGGAATCTTAAGAACTAAAACTAGGGTGTGTGTTGCCGCTTATGCTAGAGGAATTGGCATTAAAAGCAATAACAAGGCGGAAGCCATGGCTATGTTATGGGGAATCAAGCTTGCTATCTCCATAAATATAAAAAGGGTGCATATTGAAGGAGACTCATAGCTAATTGTTAATGCTGCACTTGGTCATTCTCAGATAGGATGGAATCTAGAGGATATCATGGGAGATATCAAGATCCTTCTTAATGGATTGGAGGATTATAAGATCACTCATATCTATAGAGAAGGAAACACTGTGGCTGATGCCCTGGCTAATGTGGGTATCAGCAAGGATGGATGGCGGTGCTGGAGAAACATTTCAAGTTTGTCCCAAGAGATTCGCAACCTAATTAAGCAAGATGGAAGGGGCTATGAAATATAAGTGGTGCATGACGATGGTTGTCCTCTAGTGTCACTAGGGTGAGAGATGGGCCGGAGTTCTTTCCTTGAACCATTCGTATAGCAATGAAAATCTTAGAGGTGGCGGGGCTAACATTTCAAATTTTCAAATTAGTTTTAGCAGGATTGCCAGGAATCTACTGAAGGATGAGGTGGCTGGGTCATGGGTGAGTCGACAATGTCTTATCAGTAGGAGTTAGAGAAGAAGGGTCCACATGGATATGGGAAATGACATTGATGATAGTACGAAGAAGAGATTGATGGGAAAGCCCGGTTGGCGTTCTAAGAGGCGCAAAGACATTGGTATTGGTGGAGATCCAATGTTTGGATCTTACAGCTCAAAAAGGATGATGAGTGGACAAGTGGCTGAGATTCGGAGGATGGATGTGATAGCTATTCTCATGGTTCTTTATGGTTGGGTTAAGATGACAGCTAGCGTCGCCTATCTTCACACGAGGTGGCAGCTAAATACTCCCCCTGATGAGTTGTATCTTGGTGGTGATATTAAGGCATCTCAAAATAATAATTACACTGCCATTATTACTACTACTTAGCAATATTGCCATTTTAAGGGTTTTTTTCCTAATTTCAAGTCTACCGCTTGCGATCATTTACATTTTGAATGAATACAGTCCAGTTGTTTTAGCTATTCATAGACTGGTAAGATGGGAGGGGACATAGTGAAAATTGAACCCAACTCAACTAAGGAATTTAAGCAAGATCCTCTCGTCTGGCATATAATCTAAGAGGGAGAGGTGGTGTCTTTTCTTGAAGGAATGACAGGTCATGACAAAAACATGTCAAGGCAGTTTGCAAAGACTTGGGATGAGGAAACTAGGGAGGTTAGAATTGGGAAGATTGGATTCCAAGTGTCTGAAGAGGTCATTGGACAAGCCACTAGTTTACCCATGAAAGACAAAAAGCATTCGAGGAGAAGTAGAGTTATCGACCCTGAGCACATGAATCTCTTCTTCCGAGAGGGCGAAACTCCTGTGAAACTTCATGGAGGGTTCGAGGAGGAATTGTCGGAGCCATGGGGGTAAATCTGTCTCATGATAATGAAGTTTTTCATGCTAGAAGGAAGGTTTCAGGTATATTATCACTATCACTTTGCGTTGTTAAAACATTTCAGGAATAAGGTTGAGATTAGCTTCCCCTTCTTTTTTCTTTCTTCGTTGGAAAATTCTATTAAGTCTGTTAGGGAGCTTAGGGCTAGGAATGTCAATTACCCTCTCATTCTGATTCATCATGGCCTTATTCTGAGGCTGTATCACTTTCATCTTGCTTTATGTCCACCTAAACAAATTCAAGTCAAGATCCTTGAGGACCCACAGCCGGGTACCTGTCACGGGGGTAAGGGCAAAGTGAAAATTAGCATGTGGACCCCTTTAATTATAGGTGGCCCCAATGTGGTGGAAGGGAATCCAGTTGAGGCCCCTATTTTTGTTAAAAATAAGAAACAGAAACACATCACCTGATGCCAGAAAGGAAGATTGGCAAAAGAGACAGGGTGGAGGAAATGGAGGGTACCTTGAAGAAAAAGTAGAAGGAAGGGAAGGGTGTTGCAATGGAGGATACTCTTGTAAAAATTGTGGAGCTAGAAACTGTTCTAGGAATTAAGGGTAATAGAGAAGGTGGAGAGACTACTCTGACGAGCATTCGCTGGTCCAAAAGGATTGCTGGGAAACCACTGGTTAACTCTCTAGGGGTGGAGAGTTTTGAGGAGTCTAAGTTTGTGGAAGAGACAGTGCAAGAAGGCGGGGAGGAAACCCCTACAGATTCTGTCCATGAGGTCGAGGGCACTAGTCACTTTGCCTCAATGAATGAAAGCAACGCTAAAGGGCAGAAGGACCTTGCTAAGACTACTGTTGGGAAGGACACTGTGGGGGAGGCTGTTGATCAAGTCAGTAAGGGGAATTGTGCTCTGTGTGTCAAACATGCAGAGGATATCCAAAACCTCCAGAAAAGAATGGATTCTATGCAAAAGAAATGGAAGGTTATGGCAGAATTTGTGGCCAAAGCTTTGCATTGGGCTACTTCCATCTTCGTTACGTTGAAAGGATCTTGATGACAAGGTCAAACAAGTTAGCATCGATAGCTTGGGCGACTAAAAGGAGATGGTGGAGTTCCTGGCCAAGTTTGGGGCGACTGATAGCCCATAGTGTCCTGTTTCTTCTATTTTCTATGGTTTCTATCATTTTGTTGGTTTTTGATTAGTTGTTTTGGTCTGTTGTTTATGTGTTGTCAATCTATGGTTTTTGGCATGTTAAAGGCCTAATACCCTTAGGGTTGTTTTGTTAAAGGGATTTGGACCCTCATTTCTAGCTAAACTAATCAAAAACAAGTAAAAACCTTGAACACAAAATATTCATGTTACAAATCATGTAGGCAAATGAAACAAAGATGATACAAGCTAGATAAGTGAACTCTATTTTATTTTTGTTTGTGTAATGGTGAAAATTGTCAACCTTGAACTTTTCCCCTTTTGTTTTAGACTCACTTTGATTAGGTTGGACCCTTTATGTAATGACTAATGTGTAGAAGAGGCATATTCTAGCATGGAAGCTAGAAAATAATCTAAACCTTATTTGATTTTATTTGCATACATTTCTAGGCACCACTATGATTCTCAAAGTATCCATATATTGCCCCATGTCATTTCCACACTTGTGGAAGTGATCCCTAGATTTTCAAATGCAAGTGTAAAATTGGGCTATTGTCAACTCCCTCCTACTAGTGGTTATAAGTTTGAGACTAATGTGTAAAAAAATGTTAACTTGTGTGCTAGGGTGTTTTATTTAAGGAAAAACCCTAATTCATTTGAAATCTAGAAAGAGAGATATAAAATCTAGAGATTAGTGGGAGTGCTCTATTACTCATTGCATCATCACAAGAGCATGACATCAACATGGTATCAACACTCTAGGCATATTGCTTGATAGCTTCTTGTATTTAATATTTATTTTAAATATTGAATTGGCATATCTAGAGGTTTGACAATGGGTTAATCCCCTTGCCTAGAAAACTAGTTGTCAACACCACTAGTTAGTTATTGTAGGTTATATGGACAATGAGATGAGTAGATTCCAAGTGACCAAATCAACAATGTTCATATTTGTAGATCAAGACTAGATCTACATGCAAGGTTGGTTTTGAACTCATGGGGATTGATATTTTGGTTAAATGGAAGTGACCTATAATAAAAAAACAATAATTTTCTCAAGCACTTAATAGGTCCTAATTTTTTGGAATATTGGTAAATCATTTGATAGTATCTATCATAGCAAGATCAGCTTCAAACCTAGTGCTAGTACATGTTAATAGTCATTTTGGAAAGTGATAAAATGAGACTTGAACTTGGAACTACGTATTACCAAGAAGATAGATCTACCACTTCTCATATTACCTCATCCACATGGAAAAGTGGTAAATAGCCCTCCAATTGGGAAAATAATGTTTCATTATTAAATAGATGCACATTAAAATAGTCAAAAAATAATGGAGATGACAAGCTATGAAACTATTGCAAACTTTTTCTTTTAAATGGTAAAGAACTATGTAACTACAAATGAGATCAATAAATATGGTATATGGTAGAAATTAAAACTAAATTTTTTAAGCAAATCTTTTACATTTGCAATAGTTGCAACTTGTGAATCATATAAAATGTTAGCATTAAAGAGGAGGGTGATAACACATTAATTCTAGACTTCTATCAAAAGACAAGCCATGAAGGTCAAAAGTGGTCATATTATTCTTTAATTGGATAATAAATATTTTTGTAAAATGTTAATGTTTTTTCTTTGAAAAAGTTTTGATAAGCTATTAAAGTGGAAACAAAGAAATAAGCCATGGTAGCGGTAGGATTTTATAGCTTCTATTTTGATTTCTTATGAGTGTTCTTCTTGTATACGCCTAAAAATGACACGAATCATCCTAAATAAATATTCTAAATATTTATTCCATTCTTCTATTAATTAAATAAATATTCTAAATTTATTTAATCGATTCACTGTTCCATAATTAAATAAAATCTATTTATTTAATTAAAATTCTTCTAAATGTCCTACATGATTAAATAATCATAAATAATTTAATTAATCCAAATTCCTCTATCCTAAGTTCCAAATTCCAAAATTCCACATCACATTTACACCTCATCTTTTCCACCTCACCTTGTCCACCTCATCAGGTTGCACATGTAATTAAATATATTTAATATTTAATTATCTTATTTTCCCTCACCCACATGGCCTATTTCTTCTCCAATCAGAGGTTAGTTAACTAATCAATCAAATCTGATAACTAACCTGTCAATTGAGTCAAATCCTCAATCAATTCAGTCAGTTCCACGATTTATTCTTCTAACTAATCAATCAAGTCTGTTAACAGACCAGTCAATGGAGTTAACTCTCCAATCAGTTGTCACATTCCCCCTTTCATGATGGAGCTGGGACACTTGTCACATTTCCACTGGTTGCACATTCCTCAACCATCCTCAGCCATCGATCTTCATATCTCCTCTCAACCGTTGATTCCTATTCTTCCAAGTCTATAAATGAAGCTTCATCCCTCCATTCTAATCATCCAGGCTTTTGACATCGTTACTCTGCAGAAATATCACCAGCGCGCCTTTGGCACCCATTTGTCATCTACAAGCTTGAGATCACATACTTGCATTGGAGCTCATCTTCATTGCATATCACCATAGTCGTTCACCGTCGACTTCCTACAAACAGCTTTAAAAGATTGCACTCTCTAAGGGCTCATCTCATCTGCAAAAGGACGAATTGTGATAGGCGAACAACAGAAGTTTTGAAATGGGAGAGGTTTGCACTGTGTTTGTTCATTGCTTTGTTTATTGAATTCTTCTTGTTTCACTATTCTGTTGATGTTTGGGTCATGTTTAATTCATTTGATTGATCACCATTTTACCCTTACATTTTTGGCGCCCACCGTGGGGCCGTTTGCCCCTTTATTTTACCATTTCTGAGCTTTTTTGAAGGCAGGTTCCGTACAGGTCACGCAGAGTCACGCACAAATTACTTCGGCGCATCTATTCATTTCCACGGTGCATATAAACACTGTTACGGTGCTTTTGTTATTTTTACGCATCTGTGTATTTTCGCTGCGCTTCTGTGCACTGTTACAGCGCTTTTACTATTTCTACGCATATGTTCTTTTCTGCTGCACTTTTGCAGACTATTACTGTGCATACGTTAATACTGTGCATTCATTCCTTTTAACGGCGCATACGTGCAATATTGCGGTGCATTTATTATTGTTGCACTTCTGTTGATCATTTCTGCGTATCTGATCACTGAAGCTGTGCATTTGTAACAGGCTGAAGTTTTAGTACTTTTCTAGGGGAAGTTGCTAACGCTAACCTTTCCGTAGGTGTTTGCTAGAGTGTTTTTTGCAGGATAGGTGCAGGTTTAGTTCCATGTAGTTGCATCTAATTAGTTCACATTTCATTTTCAAAGGGGAAGTAAAAATTAATGTTCATTCAAATCTTCATTTAGTTCTAATTAGGGAGGAAGTAACTAGATTTATTTCTTGCTTGCATTGCAAACACCTTCCAAGTTATTGCTATCTAAAGGTTAAAATTGAACTCATCAATGATCTTGAAGTTAAAATGAACCATTACTATATCGTGAGACCTGAATTTCAAAGTTAACAAACTCGTGCTACGCGGTTTAAGAATTGAACTCACTGCTGCTTTCTGAAGTTAAAATGAACCATTGCTATATCGTGAGACCTGAATTTCAAAGTTAACAAACTCGTGCTACGCGGTTTAAGAATTGAACTCACTACTGCTTTCTGGGATTTAAAACTAAACCACTGCTATATTGCTGAATCACTTCAAAGTTCTGTTTGAGTAGATTAGCCCATTTAGTTTTTCACTTTTAACTAGGGTGGATTAATCAGTGTATTCTGTGCTTGCGAATGACAATAGGCTTATGCTCTCCCCTCTTCTGGGTGATCAGAGTGCCAGACTTGTCATTCTATCTGTTTAACCTTTAGGAGGGGCCTGCCCTTGGATGCACGCTTGTCCAAGTGGGAATGACCCTGAGTGGTAACAGGCTAACGCCAAGCCCTACCAAGTCACTTAAAATAAATTGTGCTTGAGGTGAAAACTTCCTGCAACAAGTGCTGTTATGTTACACCGACGGCCAACCTCCCCCAAAACCCTCTCAGGCGCAACCCTGTGAGGCTGGGAGACTCCATAACGGAGAGTAGCGCCGCCGCACATGTAACCACTTGAACGGTTGCCCGAATTAAATACCTCTTGTTTTAGTGGCCCAAATCCCTTATAATCCATTTCTCGCCTAGGATTTTGTGCTTGCTTTTGTCCAAAATAGAGTCAAAAAAATTACAAAAACAATGAAAAACTACAAAATATTCTTTGTGCTTGCTGTGTTTTCTTGCTATTGAATCCATAATATCAGATCAGGAAGACCTTTTCTAGCCAAAACATACCAAAAACAGAAGAAAAACTAAAAATTTTGCAAAAACTTCAGAGCTGCGCATTTACACATTTCTGCTGCGCATTTACAGAGACTTGCTGCGCTTTTGTAGTGACTTACTGTGCATATACATTTTTGCTATGCATATATGCACTGTTGCTGCACATATATACTTCACCAGACCGGCGCATTTACTGCGACTTGCGGTGCATTTGCCTATTTCTATTGCGCATCTGTTTCTACGCATATGCGATAGTGAGCACTTGCCCTATTTTTGAGGAGAAATTTTCACTTGATCAGAGCACCCATTTCAGCCTAGTTCCACTTTCTGAGATCAAAGTCAACCTTGCAGTTAATCTTCATCCGTTTCACCCAACACTTTCTCTTTCGTCCATTGTCTCCCGCTTTCTATCCAAATCACTCTTGACCCAAAGTCAGCCTATCCCATATTGATTCGACATAAGGCCTTCTTCGTTTCATTAGTGAATTCACGTAAGCCTAGTAGGTCACAGTACCTTTTCTAGTAGTCTTGTTGAATGACTAAGCCCTACGCAGTAAGACTGGTATCGACTACCCTTGCTAGTGGCTAGAGTCTTGTGTCAACCATCTTACTTGAAGTCATTGAGCGAGAGAACCCTTTGTTCAAGTCTTATCCTAGGTATCCCATTCATAACAGCCTCAGTTGGCACCTTGCCAGAATTTCTAGTCCTCACCCCCTCCATCCCGCGTCACCTTGCATGGTTCTTACTCAATCCCAATACAACAAGCAAATCGAAATGGCCGACTCATCTGATCACCTTCTTCCACCACGTGATGGTGAAGAAGAGATTTCTCATGAAGAATTAGTGGCGCACATGCAAGATAGAAAATTCCAACACATCGTAGAGAAGATGATCCTTGAAGACCCTCATAAGTATTTCCATCATCTTGCTAGTCTCAGAATCAAACTCCCTGCAGACTTTGACATTAGCTCCATCATGGAAAATGCAGACAATGATCATGAGAGGGGCACAAATGACACAATCCCACATGTGCATGAGAGAGGTACAAATGACACGGTTCCCCATACAAATGAGAGAGGAAAGCAACCCATAGATCCAACTACTCCTATGGCAGACGTGAGACAACAAATTGAAAGTCTAAAGCTTGAGATATCCAACCTTAAGACCGGTACAAGTTCTAAGAACTACTCTTTGGAGGATATAGCACCGTACCCCTTTGACAGAAATTTGATCATGAAACCATTCCCCTATCAGTTCGGAGTTCTAAAATTTGACAAATATAAAGGGAAGGGGGACCCTAGAGATCATATCAGGGAATTCACTGCAGCATGTTTAGAAGTAGCTCACAACGAGACCTACTTAATGAGACTATTCCCGCGATCTTTAGGTGGTCAAGCTATGGAGTGGTTCTCGCGTCTCCCACCAGGAATCAAAACTTTTGATGAACTTGTCAATAAATTTATAACGCACTTCTCTTACAACATAGAACATGAGGTATCTATGCTAGATCTATGCAACACCAAGTAGAAGAGTGGTGAGTCATTCACTGCCTTCCTACAACGATGGAGACAGCTAGCTAGTAAGTGTTCTTACGACATGCCTGAGAAGCAGCTATTGGAAATGTTTGTCCACAACCTAAACACTGATCTTAGCTATCAGATTCAGATACAATGCCCTACCTCATTCGCCAAAGTAATTGAAATGGGCCTCTTCATTGAAAAAGCTATGATCACTAAAAGAACTCTCAAGCTCTACAAGGACACACCTCCTTCCAATTACACAACAGATAAATCAAAGTTTTGGACCAAGAACAAGAATGTGGTCAACGATGGAGTAGTGGACGCCAAGGCGGCAGCCCCTAAGCAACAACCCATATTCAACCTTAAGGGAGAGGCAAATACCGGTGCACTCGACAAGCCACCCCCTCGGGAACCTAGACCTTGGTTCAATTCAAACCCAAGGAGAAAATTCACGCCATTGGGAGAATCTCAAGAGTCTGCCCTCAGGAAGCTGTTGGCTAACAATGAAATTTTTCTACCGCCAACAAGTGACTATGAGCCTATCGTCAAACCTCCCTATTGGAAGGACACAGACTATTGTGAGTATCACCGAGGAAGGGGGCACACGACCAACAATTGCATCCGCCTCAAGAATGTCATACAGGATATACTGGATCAGAATCAGGGAGGAACACAATAGCATACCTCCAATGAATCTCATGTGGCCTACCAGGGTCCTCTTCTAAACCACAACTGGCCGTATACCAACAATCGCAACAATGGCCACAACAGCAACGATGGTCACAATGGCAACAACTCCAATGGCAATAACAATAATGACTACAATCGCAACCGGCCAAATCAGAACAGTGGGTCGAGTAATGCTAACTATGCAAGCGTTCCATTTGAGTACACCATTAACTGCATTTCTGAGCATATTCCGCAAGTTAACGTCATCTACCCCAACCAACAACCAGGACCTAATAGAACTGGTTGTAGTATAATTACCCGTAGTGGTAAGGTCACGATCAATACCACCCCTCCAAGGTCATCACCATCTCCGTCCAACTCCCGCCCATACAATGTCATCGACCAGTTGCAAAAAACTCTAGCTCACATTTCTATATTGGAGCTCTTGCGTCTATCTCCTTCTCATAAGGAGATTCTTGAGAAAGCCTTAGTGGAAACTACTGTCCCCACTAACCTAGCCCAAGAAAAGTTTCAAACCATGGTGGGTAATTTGACATCCTTCACTTCCATCTCATTTACGGAGCCAGATGACCTTTCCATATCTCAACCCCACAACACTCCTCTACACATTGTCGCATTCGTGCACAAGCACCGCATCAAGAGGGTTCTCATTGATGGGGGTGCTGGTCTAAATATTTGCACGTTGAAGCTAGTCCTTGCACTGGGGTTCTCCGAACGGGCAGTTGATCCAAGACAGAAAATTACCATCAAAGCCTATGACGAGGAGGAACGAACCACCAAAGGAACAGTTGTCCTACCCATTCAAGTGGGACCGGTAATTAAAGATGTGGTGTACCAAGTCCTTGATCAGGAGTTTGCTTACAATATTCTACTAGAGAGACCATGGATCCACGCCATGAAGGCTGTCCCCTCCACCTACCATCAATGCATTAAGTTCCCACACGATGGCAAGCAGGTCACCATACAAGGCGACCCCGATCCCTATCAACATTGCAACTCTTTCCAAGCAAAATCTGAATGCGTCATTCCCAACAATAGAGCCTACATTTCCCCTACTCCGCAACAAGACCATACCGCCGAAGCTTCCTCCTCAAGGCCCAAACCGCTGAAACTTACCATAAAAGAAAATGGCATGGGGGAGTACTCCATTGAGCATAGCCTCAACCTTGCCACCATGCCTTTGTCTCCTCGCTCCTTTGGCAATCCCAAGCATCAACCTAGGCATTTTCCAAAGCCATCTGCTCCTCCTACAACTCCCGCAAATCCCTTTGTAAAATGGGGGACCTTATCTGATGAGACAGAGGAACGAGATCTCCTGCAATGGCTTTATGCTGAAGAGGAAAACACACCCCAAGAGCCGCCTAGACTCCCTATAGAACTCTATGGACAAAGTGAAACTATCTTGCACCGGATGGGGTACGAAGGACAAGGCCCCATAGGCCTCAGAAAAGAAGGAATCGTTGAACCTATCCAACCTTCTTCATCCTCTTCGGCTAGAAACACAACTGGCCTAGGGTACAAAGGTAAAGGTAAAGCCAAAGAAAATGCCTGCCTAGTGGAGACAATTCAAACACTCCAAGTGGATAGTGACGCAGATTCAGATGAGTCGAATGAGTATGAGTGGGACGAGCTAACAGAGCACTCCTACGATGACAAGGAGATTGACACCATCCAAACTCTCAGCCCCTACCATGAGGGACAGACACAATGGGATAGACCACTGGAGTCTGATTTGCCCCTCCCCGAGATTATGGCTTTCGAGGAAAGTTTTGATTCCATTGCGATAAACAACCTGGAGGAGAGTACCACCCAGAACACTACCCCCGCCAATGCCCATAACATTTCCATTCACAACATTAATGAATCAGATCTCTCATCTGACTCCCTTCCCCTCTTACACCCTGAGCTTATTGACTGGGATCTGCAAGGAACCCCTCAATTAGATATGTTCCAGAATGATGATGCTTACATTGACTATATGGAACTTAGGGATCACTTACCAAAAGGAGATCATAAAGCTGGTTTCGCTATCGAACTCAATACCGTAGCTTACTTCGGGGAGGGTGCCAAGCCTTCTAGTCGCAAAAATATTAAAATAAAAAATGGATCTGACGGTGAAAACCGCCGTGCGGCAGTGTCAGATCATAAAATAGTAAAAAGAAAGGACGTATTTGAAGGTGAAAACCCAACTGTGGCACCTGACGATGGAATGCTTGACACCCTCCCTAGTGATATGTACCAGGAACGGTCACAGATTGTGGTGGAGCCAACAGAGCCCGTGAATATTGGCACTGAAGAGCAGCCCAAGATTATCCACTTTGCAAAATCTCTCACACCACCTGAGAAAACCAGGTTTGTACCATTCTTTAAGAAGAAGAGAGGCAGCTTTGCTTGGTCATATGCTGACATGCCAGGTCTAGACCCGAACCTGATTCTGCATCATCTGCCATTGGATCCAGGGGTGAAGCCCGTAAAGCAGAAACTGAGAAAGATGCATCCCTATATAGCCCTTTTGGTCAAGGAAGAACTCAAGAAATTGCTAGATGTGGGGTTCATCAGAGCCATAGATTACCCTGAGTGGATATCAAACATTGTGCTAGTGTCTAAACCAGATGGTAGGGTTTGACTATGCAACGATTTTAGAGACTTAAACAAAGCATGCCACAAGGATGACTTTCCATTACCAAACATCGACATCATAGTCGACCTCACTGCAGGGCATACAATGCTATCGCTCATGGATGGATTCTCAGGGTACAACCAAATCAAAATAGCACCAGAGGATCAGTACAAAACAACTTTCACTTGCCCATGGGGTACCTTTTGCTGGAATGTCATGCCTTTTGGGCTGAAAAATGCAGGTGCTACATATCAGTGGGCCATGACAACCATATTCCATGACATGATGCATGTGACCATGGAGGATTATGTTGACAATATCTTAGCAAAATCCCTCACGAGGGACTCACACCTTGATATCCTAGAGAAAGTCTTTCAACAGTTGGATCAATTCCAAGTCAAACTGAATCTGAACAAGTGTGTGTTTGGGGTAACATCGGGCAAGCTACTAGGCTTCATCGTGTCAGTAAACGGCATAGAGGTAGACCCGGCCAAGGTCAAAGCAATAATGGACATGCCACCGTCCAAGACTCTAACACAGTTGAGATCCTTACAGGGCAAGCTGCAGGCCATCCGAAGGTTCATCTCACAGTTGGCAGACAAGTGCCAACCTTTTAGCCACCTCCTACATAAGAATATTCCATTTAAATGGGATGAGCAGTGCGAAGAGGCATTTAACAAGCTAAAGGAGTACCTTATGAACCCTCCTATACTCATGCCTCCGATCCAAGGAAAACCTTTGATTCTCTATATTTCTGCTACACCTACTGCTCTTGGGGCTCTCCTAGCGCAGCAAGTCTATGAGAACAAGGAAAGAGCTGTATACTACATCAGTTGAACTTTAGTGGGCTACGAGTTACAATACTCACAGGTAGAACGATCATGCCTTGCAGTGGTTTTTGCTTCACAAAAACTCTGACACTACATGTTGGCACATCCTGTCAAACTCATTGCCAAAATCGACCCACTAAAGTATCTTCTCAGCAAAGCAGCTCTCACAGGTCGACTAGCAAAGTGGGTTATGCTTCTTAGTGAATATGATATAGAATATGTGGACAGAAAAGCCATCAAAGGGCAAATCATAGCTGACCAACTGGCCGAGGCACCATTACAGGACACTTCACCAATACAGTTTGAATTTCCCGATGAATCTTTATTCACTCTGTCAACATCTCCTTGGAAACTCTACTTCGACGGGTCTTACACCAACCATGGATCGGGGGCAGGTATCCTGTTTATCACTGCTCAAGGCGACATAATTCCAAAGTCCTACAGGTTGTTATTTCCATGCACTAACAATATAGCAGAATATGAAGCCTTGGTAATTGGTCTCAAGATGGCCACTGAGTGGAAAATCCAAGCACTATGTGTCTATGGTGATTCTCAGCTTATCATAAATCAGGTCAACGATGAATATCAAACCAAAGATGAGAAACTCATCCCATACAAAAAGATGGTCGACGACCTCAAAGAACACTTTGGGACCATCTCCTTTGAACAAATACCCAGGATCGAGAACAAAGCAACATACGCAATGGCTACCATAGCCTCTCTTCTTGAAATACCTAAATACGAGTCACGGTATGAGTTCTTAGTAGAAACCATCGGGCAACCGGCTTATGATCTCCTTGAAACCCACTCCATTTGCCTCCTAGTAGGATCTGATTCACCTTGGTACGGTAAAACCTACACTTACCTCAAGGACAATATTCTTCCACCTGACCTCTCTTCCAATCAAAAACGAACTTTCATCCGACAAGCCTCCCGTTACACCATCATTGCTAATACCCTTTACCGACATGGTCTGGATGGTACTTTACTCTGTTGTCTAGAACAAGAAGAATCCATAACGACCTTGCGAGACATACACGAAGGGATCTATGGAACACACTCCAGCAGTCCTTCCTTAGCTAAGAAACTCATGCGTTTGGGTTATTACTAGCCCAATATGGAAATGGATTCATATCAGTTCGTCAAAAAGTGCAAACAGTGCCAAATACACGGGGACCTGATTCATGCACCTGCTCAGGAGTTGAGACCTTTAACGATGCCCTGGCCCTTTTGTCAGTGGGGACTTGACCTTGTGGGAAAGATTCATCCACCTTCTTCCAACGGCCATAAATTTATCATAACTGCCACTGAGTACTTCACAAAATGGATTGAAGCCGTTCCCCTAACCACCATGACAGGAAAGCAAATTTCCTCATTCATTCTGAATTACATTATCTGCCAATACGGCATCCCTTCATCCATCATAACGGATAATGGGAGACCTTTCAAAAATCAGGATGTCCAGGAACTTTGTGAGCGTTTCAAAATCCAACATCGTTTTTCCACTCCATACTACCCCCAAGGTAACGGCCAAGCTGAGGCATCGAATAAAACCATTCTGAAAATCCTAAAGAAGACTATCAATGAAGCTGGTCATGATTGGCATGTCCAACTCAATCTCGCTCTGTGGGCCTACAGAACCAGTATACGCACTCCCACAGGTGCTACACCCTACGCCCTTGTCTATGGCTCTGAAGCCATCCTTCCCATTGAGGTCGAACTCCCATCCCTCAGGGTGTCGTTGAAAGGTCTCATATCAGATGAAGAATACCGAGTCTCCAGGCTCCAAGAACTAGAGTTGCTAGAGGAAAGGCGCCAGAAAGCTTTTGACCATCTCAAATCCTATCAACAGATGATGTCAAGAAGCTACAACCACAAGGTTAGACCAAGATGCTTCAAGGTTGGGGACCTAGTTCTAAAAGAGAACCCTCGCAATCAACAGGACAGAGAAAAGAAAGGTAAGTTCGAGCATAACTAGCTTGGGCCCTATGTGATTGTAGTTGCTTACGGATCGGGGGCATATCAGTTGGCCACATCAGAGGGTGAGTTGTTTGATGATCCAATCAACAGCATGCATCTTCACCAGTTCTATACCTAGGAGAACCCTAGTGCAAGGGGGCACAATAAAATCAAAAAATCAAAAAATAAAAAAAAAATTGAAAAGAGAAAATACAAAAAAAAAAAAAAAAAAAATAGAAAGCATACAAAAAAATTGTCCTTTGGTGAAAACCTGGCAAACAGGTGCCTTGGATAGGTATCGTGATGAAAACCTAGCAAACAGGCGTCATGTTACTCTCTAGCTTCTCGTACAAATAAAAGCAAGTGATGAAAACCTGGTAAACAGGCGTTACTTGTGATAAACCGCCTTCTCCATCTTTGAGAATCCAATCACCTTGAGTCCATTCTTCCTTTGCTCACTTTCCATTCGACCCATATCTAACATGCAATAAACACTTGACAGTTACCTATCATGGCTTGATACTCAACTTGTGGCCTTGTCAACCAAGGTTTTGTCCCATACCGTCTCCTCAATGTGAGCCTACATAGTGTCTCTCGTCGGTGTCCATGGTCCAAGTCTATGAACTATGTTGCCTCTGCGCCGTCACTAGGCAAGGCCATTACTCTAATGCGCCCCCGAGGCTTCCATTTCTTCCACGGTCCCATTCGTCCCCTTTCTTGTCCTCATTCGTGTCATCTTTCTTCTAGTCCATCCATGGTCCATTAGGGTTTACCCCGAACTACGTTGCCTCTGTGTCATCACGTAGGCAAGGCCATTTAGCAATGAGCCCCCGAGGCACTAGGTCAGTCCCTTAGGGTTCGTCTCCCCAATAAGGATTGTGCAATCTTCTCACCAAGCAAGCAAGTGCAAGCAAAACCTGCGCTTCAAGCAAAAATCTTGACAATGAGCATCTTCACCTATCCAATGCAAAGCAAATACCCAAGGTCTTCTAATTGATTTTATCTAAATTATGGCAAGAAACTCACATCTAAATGCAAGACTGTTTTATGGATTGGAACCATGGTTAAGTTACAGAGTCTGGATTGTTGTTATGATGTCTTTCTATGCTACTCAAGGATGCCAAAAGCTAGAGTTGCTATGATGGGGGTATGATTATTTTCTTTGTTTGCTATTTGTGGATTAAACTTTAGTAATGTGAAGCCTTGTCTAAGGACATGATCGGCAAAAGATCATTGAGGATATCAAAGGTATAACACAAATGGGGGCAATCCTTGCTTGTTGAAACGCAAGAAGTACTCAGGTCATCTAGATTCAATTTTGACTAGATGCTTGTATTAGCTTGCTAAATCCAAATCCATGTAAGCGGTACTTAGGTCATCTCAGTTCAATTATATCTAGATGCTTGTATTCACTTACAACATTTCAGAAAATGTACCAAAAACAAACTGCCCAATGATGAAATAAAGCAATCTAAAAAAGCAAAGCATCCATCCTATATCCACATACACATCCATGCAATCCTCATTTTCCAAACTATGCAGAGTAACGATATCAAGTAAAGTTTCTAAGTCATCTTCTCACAAACCATTCTTCTATCTATCTATCATGTCATTCTTGTGTCGATATAGTACATTTGGACTTCACAAAACCAAAGCATATAGGAGCATATCGATCGTTCGTAGGACTAGTCATACACATGCTTAGGTTCGTAGAATACACCATCCAATGCATTAGGTCATCAATACATTTGCATCACATCACATCTTAAAGCATAGATCATCACATCAAAATCATAACACATATACATACATTTACATTAGATCATATAGACATCCCATAACACAGTTGCACCATCACATAGAACAAAATAACACATATACATACATTGGCATTAGATCATATAGACATCCCATAACATAGTTGTGTCATCACATAGAAATCATAACACATATACATACATTTGCATTAGATCATATAGACGTCCCATAACACAGTTGCATCATCACATAGAAATCATATTACATTTTGCATTTATTTGAAAACATTAAATCACATAGACATCATATAGAAGCATATCATAAAGCATCTCATATAGCATCAGATAGATCTCTAACTATGCACATACATCACATCATATAAGAGAAGTACGTCTTCATCACATAGCACAGGCACTAGATACACAAAGCTGCATCATCATAAATACTATCATACAAAAGAGGTCCAAGTGTACAAAATCGTCATCTATCTCTGGAATAAAAGTGTCATATACAATATACATCCAAATGGATGGTGATACATGTCCCAAAATCTACAAAATCCGGTCTGTGTCTATCCCTGCTGCTGTGGGCCACCACTGCCAGCTCCTGACTGCTGAGGACCCATCACGGAGGCCCCTGACTGTGGTGGACCTACTCTATGTGTCACCCCAGACTGACTCCTGAAACTCCCTGCCCTCTGGCTCAAGGCCACGGCACCATGGTATAACCCTCGGTAATACTGCGCCTAGGACTGTGCTCTGGCTAGATCTGTTTGTGCCTATGCCAACTACGTCTGCAACTGGCCAACCTGTGCCTGTGCCTACTGCACCTGCCCAACCAAAAAGGAACTTGCTGCATCTGTCCCCATAGCAGCCACAACAGTGTCCCGCTCTACACGGATAATCCGTACCCGTGCGTCGGCCATGTCTCTCTTGTGAGTCAACCCAGCGATCACCGCTGCGTCTGTCTCTCACCTCCGCTCTACCCTCCTCAGCTGTGCCTACAGCTCTCGCACCTGTCCCCTCAAACCAGCTATGGTCCTCTCATGAGCCTCTCCCTGTACTGGCCCCTGTGCTGCCTCTGCCTGTCCTGGCCCCTGTGGCTGGGGCACCTGCTGTTGTGGTACCTGCTGGGGTGGTGGCATCTGTGCCTGCTGAGGTATCTGCTGTTGTGCCTCTGCCTGCCCTGGCATTGCCTGCTCAGCCTGAGCTATCCTCCTCCGCTGTCTTGGCCTCTCTGGCCCTACCACCCCACCGTCCTCATCCTCCTCTAACTGCCCTCCGCCCTGGGCTAGCCTCTCCCTCCTCCTCTGAGTCCGCCTCATCAATACGAGGCACCAACATGCCGAGTCCTGAATATCTCAGGAAAGGATGTGCAGTAATCCAATCCTCGTACTCCTGTGTCACCCCCGCATCTGCTATCTCTCTCCGCATGTCCCAGGCCACATACGGCGTCTGCTGAAACTCTACCAGAGCCTCCTCATAAGAAGCCATCGGCCCCCATCAGACCCTCTCTGCATGCATCCGTGCGAACATAGCCTACCCCTGTGGCATACCCTGTCTCTGCCCAAACTGTCGCTGCACCCTGCCCACCATCTGTCTCTCCAAGATGTGCCGTGTCCGGCCTATCAGCCACCTAGTTTGAAAGAAGTATGGCAGCTCGTCTCCCTCGTCATCCCAGGGTTCGCAGTCCAAATATGGTCGCCAGACGACCACATCCACTCCGTCCAAAGTGTGTCTCCAGTACTCTAGCTTCCCCAGCCTGTGTTGGGAAATCACTCCTGCATAGCCATAACTATATGGCTCTCCTCGCTGCCTCGCGAAGACACATATCGGCCTAGTCACCGCTATGTGCTCCCATAGCCAGAACTATAACAGCAACACCCCAGCCGATAGACTCGTGCTGCGGTGGTACACCACCTGATGCATGTCGTGGTATAGATGGGCCAGTACGCAGACTCCCCATGCATATCGGGTGCCCTCAGTCAGCATCCGCTCCATGATCCTGCCCCATCCAATGGGGAACCCATGCGATCTCCTGTCCGGGCATACAATGCCCTCGATCAGTCCAGCCACAATCCCAGGGAAGTAGTCATAGTAGTCATATATATCCTGCCACGGGATAACCTGACCAGCTAGCTCGGGATCATCAAATACCAGCTGGCACTCGGCGAGTCCCACGTCCAGCTGTGCATCATACTCCACCAGCTCGCCCACCACAGGCAAGTGTAGAATCTGGTAGACATCCTCCAAGGTCACCGTCATCTCTCCCGTCGGGAAGTGGAAGGTCCCGTCCTCACTGTGGAATCTCTCCATGGTAGCTGTCAGCAATCCAAGGTTCGCCCGCACCTCGGGCATAAAGCATACATAATCCAAACCCATGGCACCAAGCGCCACTCTGTCAGACTCTGTCAGCATATATCTCTGCAATAAGGGCATGGGAAATGTCTCCCTCGACTGTAGTGTGTCCCGAATCTCCTCCTGCAAACAAGCAAAGCAAAGCGTCAATCTCAAGCGACATATACCATACTCAACATACCTACTGAACTATATCAACTAAACTTAGCATTTCAAATTGATCAAAACAGCACACTACATCTCTTGACTAGATTTCTGTAATCTCAGAGATAGCTCATTGATTACCGCGTCAAACAAGACGCTAATCGAGTCAATTTGGCTAAGTCCTTTGCTATCCACAACAAATGCGCCACTACAGGTGTAAAAGTGCTATTTTTTGGTATATGCACCGCTAAAATCAGCATACGCGCCGCTTCACACTAATGCGCGGCCACAGTGCACGCATGCGCAGATCTGACAGATGCGCTGCCAAATTAGGCATATGCACCGCCATATTATGAAAGCGCCGCTAAAATTGACATATGCACGGCATTCGCAAATGCGCCGCTACTTTCCACATATGCGCGGCTTAAATACGCATGCGCCGCCAAATTACCCAAGTGCAGCCACAGTGTGCAGATGCGCAGCTTTCATGTATGCGCCGCCGAAACCGGCATATGCGCCGCGCAACGACAAATGCGCCGCTTCGCGAGGCATATGCACCGTTCTGAGTTTCAGCGCATGCATTTAACCTATTTTCTACGTGCATTTATGGCATCCTAAATCGACCCTAGGAGAAATTTTTCAAAACACATACCGAGGGTCCTGCCTTTGCTGGCTGCCCAAATCAATGGACTCGCTCAAATCGGTGCTCCTCGCGCGGAATGTCTGCTGCTCTGGCTGCCATGCTGCTCCAAGTTGCTCTAAGCTCTCTCACTCTAATCTAGAGTAAACAAGTGTACACATGACTATTCTTGTGGACCCAGCTCCTATTTATAGCCTCCAAACCCTAATTCTGGCTAGGTGATGACTGTTACTACTTCCCGTGCCCATTTTTCTTCCCGTTTTCTTCCCGCATCCCTGACCGCGTCCCTTTTCCTCCAACCTATCCTTACCCCTTCGTCTTCGTGAGATTGTCCGTCTCCAAATCTTTCGCCCTTTTCCCGTCCAATCTCCCGAGGGGGCATCCTATCATCATTAAACCTGTACCAGGGGCAAACTAGGGCATGTATCATCATTCAGACCATCGAATTCTTTGAAGCAACGCTGTAAACTGCATTGCATCAAAGAGGGGCAAAATGTATACGCCTAAAAATGACACGAATCATCCTAAATAAATATTCTAAATGTTTATTCCATTCTTCTATTAATTAAATAAATATTCTAAATTTATTTAATCGATTCACTGTTCCATAATTAAATAAAATCTATTTATTTAATTAAAATTCTTCTAAATGTCCTACATGATTAAATAATCATAAATTATTTAATTAATCCAAATTCCTCTATCCTAAGTTCCAAATTCCAAAATTCCACATCACCTTTACACCTCATCTTTTCCACCTCACCTTGTCCACCTCATCAGGTTGCACATGTAATTAAATATATTTAATATTTAATTATCTTATTTTCCCTCACCCACATGGCCTATTTCTTCTCCAATCAGAGGTTAGTTAACTAATCAATCAAATCTGATAACTAACCTGTCAATTGAGTCAAATCCTCAATCAATTCAGTCAGTTCCACGATTTATTCTTCTAACTGATCAATCAAGTCTATTAACAGACCAGTCAATGGAGTTAACTCTCCAATCAGTTTTGTCACATCCCCCCTTTCATGATGGAGCTGGGACACTTGTCACATTTCCACTGGTTGCACATTCCTCAACCATCCTCAGCCGTCGATCTTCATATCTCCTCTCAACCGTTGATTCCTATTCTTCCAAGTCTATAAATGAAGCTTCATCCCTCCATTCTAATCATCTAGGCTTTTGACATCGTTACTCTGCAGAAATATCACCAGCGCGCCTTTGGCACCCATTTGTCATCTACAAGCTTGAGATCACATACTTGCATTGGAGCTCATCTTCATTGCATATCACCATAGCCGTTCACCGTCGACTTCCTACAAACAGCTTAAAAAGATTGCACTCTCTGAGGGCTCATCTCATCTGCAAAAGGACGAATTGTGATAGGCGAACAACAGAAGTTTCGAAACGGGAGAGGTTTGCACTGTGTTTGTTCATTGCTTTGTTTATTGAATTCTTCTTGTTTCACTATTCTGTTGATGTTTGGGTCATGTTTAATTCATTTGATTGATCACCATTTTACCCTTACACTTCTACCTCATCTACCAACTGAATATAATGAGACATCTGAGTCAACATTAACAGAGCTTTTTAAAGAAACACAAGAGGATGCAAATTCATGAATCCCCATGTTTGGGCAATGATGTGTTTGGAATCCACTTGCTTCCTTTAATTCTAACACTACCTCATTCATTGTAGGCCTATTCTCAGAATAAGGTGAAGTACAAACCATTGCCAATTCTGCCACTTTTTGCATTGCATCTTTATTATAATTTTTGAGCAAAGTAGGATCTATTATGTTCTCTATGTCTTCCTTTAACAAGGATGCCCTTACCTGACATAAATAACAATTTATAATTTAGTGGTAACAATCAAATTTTAACATTAAATATTTTAAGTTTTCATAGTCCATAACTATTTTGGAATAATAATTGAAAATAAGCATTTAAATATTCTAATTTTAATTCAAGATTTTAAAAAATGTCTATTATAATTACCCAACTAGCGATGTGTACGTGTTCCCCTGTAGAGGTTGAGTGATCTACAAAGTGAGGATGTCGTCCACTAATAATCTCCATGAGAACAACTCCAAAGCTATAAACATCACTCTTTTTTGTCAATCGATGTGTAGTGTAATACCTGTAGAAAACCAACTAGTAAGTTCATTTTATCACTAAATTAATAAGAAACAGAAGGACATTAATCCTTTTGAGAGAAAATCTTGAACTCCTCTTTAAATGGTTTAGGGAATAATTGATACCCTTGTAAGAAATCCTCAAACTCCTTTTTAAATGATTAAAGAGCATAAGTGACACTCTTGAAGGAAGTCTTCAACCTCTTCTTTGAATTGTCCAAAGCATAAGTGACTTATCAAATTACTTGGGTATAAGAACTAGGACATCTAACAACTCAACACCTCCTTATTTATGCACATCATTAATGAAGAACTATTATTATCAATAAACTAATATATTGAGACTAATATACTAAGATTATGTATTGATAATGTAGCTAAATAATGTGAGACTTTTTCCTACAAGAGTTCAGGGATCCGGTTGATTCTCCGAGATAAACAGAACAAGGGCAGGGTTGTCTACATCACACTTGACATGATGGACTCTAAGAAGTTGAAGGACTAGGACCCTTTGAATAATTCACATATATAATTGAATTGAGTATCAATAAAGAAAAGAAAAGCATATTTACTCCGGATCTAGATATCCAGTTGTGCCCTTTACAACGGTAGATACGTGTGTAGCTCCATCCAAAGGTCCCATCTTTGACAACCCAAAGTCTGCTATTTTTCTTCCATCTCATCATTCAGCAGGATATTGGAGCTCTTTATGTCTCTGTGAATAACACCTGGCGTGCAGCCTACATGCAAATATTCCAATCCTGCTCAAAGATAAGCAACAGTTAGACCCCATCATCTTTTTCATGATTTTGCACAGAGCGTTTTCGTTGCCACAAAGTATCTGACTAACCTTGGGCAGCATCCAATGCAATGTTCAGTCTTCTTTCCCATCCTAGACTATTTTCTGAAGAAGTTTGACCTGAAACCAAGCAATGCAGACCTTTGATTAAATGAGCAGACCTTTAATTAAATGAGCAGAGTTATACAACTGAGCAACGTTGTGAACTATACCATACCATCAAGACAATGTCTCAGGTCTCCATTAGACATGTATTCATATATAAGAACCAAATTTTGCTCCTCTGTGCAGTAGCCCATGAATTTTACGAGATTCTTATGGTGTAATTTGGAGAGAACATTTACCTGCAGCGGTCAATGAATTTTACAAAGACTCGTAAGGTGCAGTTTGGAGAACAGATCTCCGTGCAGCAATTATTCTTGTTTCGATTACGAAGATGAAAGACATCAAATATTTTAAACTTTAATAGTGCTTAGTTTTAGTGGGAGAGATTAAAGTTCTCAAGCTATAATTGTAAAATGGGTATGAATAAATCCTTGGTTATACCTTTGTGGAAAATTCTATGGCACCCTGATGTGATTTATCAGACAAAATTTTGACGGCCACATCCTTGCCTTGAAGACAACCGAGAAAAACAGGTCCATATCCTCCTTTTCCAATCTGCGTCTGAAAGCTGCGAGTCATAACTCTTACCTCTTCGTGACTGAATGATCGACATCCATCCAATTTGCGATCTAAATGCTCTGTTTTAGTTTTCCCTGCATTTTGCCCCTTTCAGTGTACATAAGAATCTTCTTCCTTTTATTAAAAATGAAAACCCAAAAGTACAAAGCAAATGTGAAGGGAAGATGGCTTAAGATGACTTACCTTTAGCGATTTTTCTGCTTGATTTAAGTTCCATAAACATTAATATTGCAGTAATAGTTATAAGTATTCCAACCCCTGCTACTATTAACCAAACAACTAGTGATTTGCTCGTCTGTCCTTTTGGTGTATCCTTTCTTTTTTGGGGTATCCTTGCAAATGCCTGTTTGGCAAAGCATTTCATTGCCATCTACACTGAAAAATTAACACAAATATTAAACATATGAATCTTATCATACCCACAACATAATTACTGATCGATTTGTGTTGCAAGAAAAGAAACTCGCCTCAGAGTGAGTTGTCCACGTTGCTGTTTCTGAGATAGACCATTTGGCACTGATCCATTTAAGTCATTGTCTATCAAATTCCTATATCTCGAAAAGAAAATTTCTCAAAATATTGTACATAGTCTGAGTAATATAGCATACTTCAAGGTAAATTAACATTATTAATATGGTGAAAACTCTTACAAACTAGAAATACCCAGATGCATATGTTTCAACTCACAGTTCCTTAAGATTGGAGAGAGTAGCCAGAAGCTCTGGTATTGAACCACTCAAATTATTTCTTGCCAAATCCCTGCAAGCAGGAATAAGAACACAGTTTTGGGTCTAGCAATAGCGATATTGACTTTCAACAAGCTAAAAATTATAAAAGAAAGTATTTAGGATTTGTTACGGACAACTTAACGAGAGCAGAGAGATTGGCGAAGGTTGGAGGTATGGTGCCATTCAGACGCTTGTCCCGGAGTGTCCTGTACATCATATAGTTGAAATTGACAGCAGAGTGTAAGTCGATCAAATTATACAAAGTACATTAATGTTCAGATTATGTTCTTAATTGATCAATGGGATTGTAAAAAGTATAGCTTGTCTAAGATGGCTTACTTAAATATACAAGAGTTCAAGCTATTTTGGAAGTGTTAAAATTTGATAAAATTAACCATATGAGATTTGAAGTTATTAGTCCTTGCTGGTTATCCTAAAGTCCATCTTTTTCAAAGAATTTTGTAGAGTGGAAATTCATAAAAGCTGATTTGGTGATTGGCTCCAGGCTATTTAAGTCCATTGGTATTGATTTTTGAAAGATTTAAATCAAATGCTCTAACACTATACTAAAACAATTAATAGGTAAAAGTTTAATAAATCTGCTCTGTAACTGAGCGAACAGCAAACTGCAAATGAGAAAATAATTCAACTGTATTGTATTATTGTCCAGCATCAAGTCCAAGCTCTTCAAGAAAGGTGCCAAGTTTAAATGAAATTTGTCAGAAGTACAAATATAAATCCAGTTTTCAAACAAGTATGGATTGATGCTATGCATGAAGAGATGGAAGCAGGTGTCAAAGCTGATGGTTATGTGAAATGGCACAAGGCAAGATTAGTTGCCAAAGGGATTTGCACAAACACTAGAGTAGATTATTCAGAAAAGTTTGTCACTTTCAGAGACCGGTTAGGCATCATCCCACAGGAGTTTTATTTATTTTTATTTTTAGATCGTTTTCTCCATGCAACGCATGAGATTTAGTACTTTTAGACTACTGTTGCCTTATATTTTAGTTTTAAATAACTGCATGTATTCAGTAGAGTTTTTATTTTTAGTTTTAAAGACTGTTTTAACTGCAGCTTTATTGAGGACTATTTTTAGTTTTATACAACAGAGTCTTCTATTCGTTGTTTCTCAGCAGCATGTAATAAACAATATTATGCATTGTATTCACTGTTTCTCATTACAGCCACTGTTTCTCATTACAGCAGATTTATGTTTTTTTTCTGAGTTAAATATAGTGTTTTGTTTATCCTTATTGTGATCGCTCGTATGTTGAGCAGTTTATAGATTTCATTGAATATTCATCTCAGTTTGTATAAGAGCTGTTTTTATTACCTTCAATTTTTTGATTTGTTTAAATCTTAATTTTTTCCTGAAGTTTTATAAATGTGATTGCTAATGTTTTGTTTCAGACACTTGGTACAAGAATGTGATTACTAATGTTTTGTTTCAGACACTTGGTACATAGAACATGGCAAAAGATATGTGATGTGGCATTCTGGAAGATACTACAGGTGCCTTGTCTATTAAGCTTCCACAATTTGCATGCAGGGCTACCTGGGCACTTACAATTACATATGAGGAATTTTCTCTAACCTCTAAGCTTTTCCAACAAATCCACTTTGGGCATCTCCTGCAATTGTTGCATGGAAAGAGATCATGTCCTTGAGAGCATTTTGGAACGAGGGGAATCTGACCAAAAATTGTCTTGGAATATACAGATAGGAAGGATGCAGGCAAAAGCCATGGATATTTGGTTTTACACCTAGTTCTTAGGACTTCCAGCAAAGGATTTTCGAACTTATCCTGAAATTAAGGTAGTCCATGATATGGGATCCTGTTAAACTGTGTGGACACTCTCAAATTGACAAAATCTTTGTTGGATGGGTAAGTGTCTCTCCAACATTGTTTTCTTTCCTTTACGGCTTCCAATAACAATAGCGGTAGAGATTAGGAGTTTATAATGGTTACTTCATGATTTGTTTGCATATAGAGTCTCTCAGTTATACTTTCTTGGAGTGTGGTATTTACCACATTTTTCTTTCCAAAAACTGAAATATAACCCTTTTTTTTTTTTAAATTTCTATTACTCGCCAACAAAACAGGACCACCAAAATCGCAATAAACGTTTAGTTGCTAATTGAGTACAGTAACATCCAATAAACAATTCACTACATATAGAAGTTGTGGTTCCCCAATTCGTATCCCCAGTGCCCACCGCCTACACCACATTCCAGTATTAAAATTAGCCGCGTGCTACTTTTATACATTCACACCTCATTACGATTTGCATAAGACATCCTCTGTACAATTTACTGGCCCTTTTTTGTTTATACTCTGGTTAATTTATCCAGACTTCTTTAACTCATGCCTAAACATAATTGTCCATTCAAACTGCATTTGATTTCACCGATTGTTCTTACACAAATTTTCATAATTTTGCCTTCATTAGTTCCAACTTCTTCAGAATTCTTAACTCATTGTTAGATTTTTTACCTAGATGCTCAGTCCGTGTTCTACTCCGCAGAGGTGCACTTTAGCAGATCCAGAGCAGCAACACAGCAACCTCTGTCCTGTGCACAACAGTGTGGAGAGGGTGCAGTTTTGTGGGCAGGCCGCAGCAGCAGTGTGAGGAGGCTTATGCTTTTCTAGGCATGCATGCTATTGCTAGCTTTAGTCCCTTTTCAGTTTTTTAGTATGTTGTTAGAATTAGAAAAACACTTGCAGTGTGCACAGAAGGTTTTATTTTAAGCAGCGAGTTTAACTGGTGTTCCAGATTTGGAAGTCTAAGTTACGTAGGAGAGGGCACACGCTACATGCAATCCTCTTCCAGAATTTTGTTATTTTGGAAGCTTGATTTTTCAGATTTAGCTAGGTGCCATCTTTAGCTACTGTTCTATTTTCAGGTTAAGTGCTCAAGTTCCAGTTTTCTAGGAAGTTTGACTCATACAACTGATGCAAGGAAGGGAACACTTCCTTCGATAATATTAGATTAGGTTTTTTCTTTTCCTAATTAAATCAGCCTTCTTCATCTATAAAAGAAAGGTGGTGATGTGAGTGAAATTCATTCCATTCTTGAGCTAGTGCTGTCTATTTTATTTCATAATTAATGAGAAAGAGTTGAACTTGTAGGTTTGAGAGTTAAATATGTGTATTCACTATTTACATTTTAGTGTGATGTGCTTGTAGATTCTTGTATTAAGAATCAGCAGTTTTGGTAGGAGTTATCAAGTTTAAGTTGCCTAGTGTTTAGGGTTTAATTTTCATAGTGAAGAATCTGCTTACCATGGTCTTAAAATTAAACACTCATCATTGAATGGAATTCTTCATTCTCTTGTGCATCATACGAAAAGTTATTCTGTATCTGGTAGATTATGTTGACAGAAATAAATCTGCATGTATCTGTTGACTGCGAGTCTTACAGGTTTGGGATAAATGCACATGTATCTACTAGAGTGGATTTGGAACTTGGCTAGATTCTTTCCCCTCTTCCCTTCCACTATAACTTGAATCTATCATTGGCAGCGGTAGATTTATAGTTTTGCAAATGAGATTCAAATTTTTCTTAATATTTATTTGGAAGTGTGATGAAAGTTTTGAGAAATTTTTGAGGTTATCCATCAGTTACAAAGTATATTGGACATTCGTTGACATTAATTTTTCATGTGGTTGGATTTTTAATTTGGACTGCAGGTGGTTCTTAAACAGTTTAATTCAAGTGGATATGGAAGTTCCGATACAATAGTTATAGATGAAGCAGAGTTGCAACGATACCAACTGCTTGAGAAGCTTTTTAACTCTACTCAAACAGGAAAGCTAATCAAACAGGAAAGGTATACTATCAATGTTGAGATATGGACCAGCTAGGACTCCATCCTAGGACCTTCCATTCGCTGCTGGAGTGCTCTACCACTGAACTACTGGCCCCTCACCAGTCCATCGTCGCTCTCGTGTGCTTGGGGCTCCTAGCCTGGACCTGGATCTGATACCATGTTGAGACATGGACCAGTTAGGACTCGAATGGCTGTTGGAGTGCTCTACCACTGAGCTACTGACCCCTCTTGGACCAGTCCATCGTTGGTCCGGATGTGACTTATTTCCAACACCAACAATCAAAATGAGTCATAGATAATGTTGTAATTATTTTTTTAATTTGTGAACATTTGGTTTAAACTTTTTTGTTTGTTGTATGATTCAGCATTTTCAAAGAGACATTGTCTCAAGTGTTGAAGTGCTTGTATCCTCTAGTTCTAGATAGATTGAAATAGGTATCTTGTGCGATGGAAGAGGAGGAGGAACACTGTTCTTTTATGGATGTTGGAATGCTTACCTAGAAAAATAATTTTGAAATTATTTGAAGATTGTCGTGAGTATGGAGATGAAAACCCTAGTTACAATGGTGGGATAACTCCATACTTGGTGAATCCCTCATTATAAAGCGAGATAACTCCATATTTAACATGCTTTGGTTTAAGACGAAGCCATGAGTGGTTTTATACAAGGGTTATAACTTTTCATAATAAATGATATTTTAAATGATATTGTCTATTACTTACACATAATAATATTATATTAATTAATTAATTATTCCATTGTTCATTCCCGTTGATGGGCTCAATTTTTTTTGATGAAAATGTATTTATATCTATATTAATTAAAGATAATTAATACATCTTTACAAAAAGGGGTTGGGTGGTATAAAGGCACACCCCAACAAAGCATGGGCAGAGCCTAGAAAGAAACTACAAACAACAGAGCTCACAAAAATGTTTCAAAGCAACCGCCAATCGTTGAAACCAGAAACCAAGCGCCAATCATCGAGCCAGAAGCCAGAAGATTGTGTCGCCGGCATAATCAGAGTCACCACAGACATAACAAGCACTGACATAACCATTGAACCATTATAGAAATAACAGGCACAGACATAACCATTGAACCATTGCAGAAATAATAGGCACCGACATAACCATTGAGGCACGGACATAACCATAACCATTAACTCTCGCCTCCATAGCTGTCACCACCACCTTCAAAAACTCCATTGCCATCACGTCCACCACCGTGTCTGCTTGCCCTGAGTGAAAGCCATCGGTGTGAAGGGATGACCGGTACACAAAGCTACCACCATTGGGAGGAATGAAACCACTTCACCGTAACCCTGTGAAACCACTTCACCATTCCAGACTCCTCTTCTGCCAGGAGAGCATTGCCTTCAACAAAGACAGGTCTAGGATTTCTCCCCCACAACTGCCACCAACAATCAGAAGAGAAGACTAAACTGTAACCCACAGCAAGAAGTAGATAAAAACAAACAGGAAACCATCACTGACAATCAGAGCAAAAAATCTTCAACTCTCAGCTCACGATCGTCGCACCAAAACAGCACAAAACCCACCAAAGCTACCGCCATCGCCACCATAGCCGCCGCCAAAATGGCCAGTAACAGATCCTCTCCACCACCATCAAGAGAAATTAAAGTGTAACCCTGCGAATTAAACCACTTCGTCATTCCAGACTACTCTTTCCGCCATGACTGTAATCCGTTGAAAAGATTGGAGAAAACCATACACTGGTTCCTCCCCCATGGAGAGCACCGCGAGAGCCTCTCGCTCCGCCTTTAATGGGCTCAAATTTGTTCTCTCTACAGAATATAATTCTTCTATAACAAAAATTACTTTTTTCTATCTAGCAATGCAAAACTAGGTAGTGACTCTAGCTGCCATGCAATGCTTGTTATTATTTGGTTTCAAGAAGATTATTTTATCAATCTTTTTATACTTCATCCACACAAAAATAATAAATAATTGTTATGAATGTAGTCAAACATTAATTAGAATAATTTAAGAAAGCCATGGACGTAGTCAAATACATTGACATTAGATCATGATTATGTTCCATCTTGAGGAGGCGCTATCGACAAGAACCATGAGTCACAAGAGCAATTGGCACCAAACAAAGTCACATGAATTCCAAGGTGATCCTACATAGTTATCGAACCTAACCATGACAAAGCTCAATAGTCCTGGAGGGTTGCTACCATTTGGGTAGACAATAGCTACAATAATTCCCAATGCCCCATTGACAATTCCAATGGTAATTCCAATGGCTTGTAATAGATATTAACTTGCAAACTACTTGAAGCCATTACAATATGATGTAGGGGCATCATTTCCCCATTTAAGTTTTATTTTGCTTAGTTGTTGTTTAAGTTTTGTTTCTTGAAGACTCTCTTAGTTAAATTGAACTAACTCCCCACATTTCATGTAATCAGCTTGTTTAAGTTAATTCCATGTAGTTGGCCTCTTACAGAGGAGTCGAGTTAGTTTTTGGACAGGGGAAGTTAGTAGTTGCTATAGCCTCCTTGCTTGTCTCAGTTTTGTTTTTGTTGCCAAAAGGGAAGGAGTTGCAAACTACCAAAAAATGGCCAAGAAGAAGTTGCAAATTGTCATAAATAGCCAAGAGGAAGTTAGGAGTAAGAACAGTTAGAAGAATAAACCCAAATGGTGAAGTAAGGTGTTGGAGAATGAAGGGAAGATCAGAGACCATGGGTGTGATAGGAGATAGGATTGTAGATTCAAATATAAAAGGAGTTTGACTGTGTTGAGGTGGTTGGGTGTTTGAAGCCCATGAAAATACCACACTCTGTAAAGTCTGTTGAGTTTATGAATCTGTCGATGTAATATCTCTGTATTCATGGCCGAACTGGTTGAATTTTGAATAAAAGATTCCTGTTAAATAGAAGTTCTTGCAATCAATTCCTATCACTTAATGTTGAATTGTTCTCCTCAATATTTTATGTTGTGTGAGAGTTTTGTCCCTATCACTTGTGTGGAATGAAAGAAGTTTGCCAATGTTCTTGTCGCCTAGGTCAATCTAATCGATTGAAAAACCTACTGTAACTTAAGATTACTATTTGTTGTTATCCTCTATATTCTGGGAGTATTACTATTTGTCTATAACTAATTGGGCTGCCATCATATTTGGTATCAAAGCCTAAGAGTTGGGCTTTTGTGGAGTGGGCAAAATGCCACCGAGAATGATGAGAGGAAGAGGTGCTTGAGGTAGAGGCCGAAGAGGCCATGATGAAGGGATTTTCAAAATGCTAAAGAACTTGGTAGTGAGAATGGAAGCCATAGAGAGAGCACAATGGAGAGGAACAACAGTAGATGATGTTAGTGAAGTTGTTGAGGAAGAGCAATTACGGGATGATGAAGAAGCTCAAGAAGAACCTGAGGGATTTGAAGAGAAATTGCTGAGGACAATTATGAGTGTGGGAGTCAAACCTAAAATAGAGGTTCCTATATATTCTGAAAGTTTAAATGGGGAAGAACTCACTGACTGGGTCAATGATCTGGACAAATATTTTGAGTATGAAGGAGTTGCAAAGGAAACGAAGGTTAAATTCATCTGTACAAGGCTCAAAGGCCATGCTACTATGTGGTGGGACTATGTCCAATCTGAGAGATGAAAGAAGATTAAAGAGAAGATTATCTCTTGGGATAGAATGGTTGCTAAGTTGAAGGCCAAGTTCCTTTCGGGAGATTACCAAACTAATCTTTTCAAAAGATTGCAGAATCTTAAGCAAAAGGACATGTCAGTGAAGGAATATACTGAAGAGTTTTACAAGTTGGTGATTCAGTCAGGCCATAGTGAAGAAGATTTGGAGAAGGTAGCAAGATATTTGAATGGTTTGAAATATAGCTTGCAAGATGATTTGAGTCTAGTATCCCCTAGAACTCTTGAGGAGGCATATCAACTTGCCATAAAGGCAGAAGAGAAACTTTTAAGAAAGTAAAACCAACAAGGAAGGAATAGAGGATGAGGTTATAGAGGAAGAGGACAATAGGCTAGAAGAGGACAACAACAACACCATGAAGAAGTGGCTGGAAGTTCAAGTGGGACAGCCAATCAAGAAAGAGGAAGATTTCAAAATAAAGAAGGTAGATCATATGGAAGATGAGGTTTTCAAGGAAGAGGAAGAGGCTTTGCCGGTAAGTGTTTCAAATGTAACCAGTACATGTTGGTAATAAGAGTTGGGAGTGTCCTGAGTTCTCACAAGGAGGCCATACAAGGACTGAGAAAAACAATCAGATTGTACAAGCGGATCAAGAAAGTGTTGGGTCACCTTCTCATCACCTAGAAGAACTTGAATCCGAAGAGTCCTTGTTGTTCAAAAGAGTGATGTTAAAGCCACCTTAGTAGAACCAAGAACAGGTGCAAAGGAGAGCTTTGTTCAAGACAAAATGTAAGGCTAAAGGTAAGTGCTACAAATTGATTATAGATAGTGGGAGTACGGATAATTTAGGGGCTACTGAAATGGTAGATAATTGGGTCTTAAGAGAATTAAACATCCTACATCTTATAAAGTTTCTTGGCTACAAAAAGGGCATCAATTGTTGGTTAATGAATAGGCTTTGGTTGAATTTTAAATTAGTAGTTATAAGAATAGTGTTGTATGTGATATCATGTCCATGGATGTGTGTCATGTGTTGCTTGGTAGACCTTGACAATTTGACAGGAAAGCTATGCATAATGGAAGAGATAATACTTACACTATTGAAAAGGATGGAATCAAACATATATTGTTGCCTATGCAAGACCAAGAAGAGGATAGTGGTAGTAGCAGCAACAACAAGGTACTAATGGTAAGTGGAAAAGAGTTTTTACATGAGATGAAAAATGAAGTAGGATTTGCTTTAGTACTTGAACCCACAATTGTGCTTACCTCTACAAAACTACATGATTTGCCTAATGAAGTACAAGATATTTTGAAAGAACATTTGGACATTGTAGCAGTTGATTTGCGTAGTGAGTTGCCTCCCATGAGGAGTATTAATCATCATATGGATTTGATACCTAGGGCTAGCCTTCCAAATAAGGCTACCTATAGATTGACTCCTAAATAGAATGAGGAGATTAGAAAACAAGTGGAAGAGTTACTCAAGAAGGGTTTGATAAGACAGAGTCTTAGCCCTTGTGCAGTCCCTATGGTCCTAGTACCTAAGAAAGGAGGTGAATGGAGAATGCATGGATTCTAGAGCCATAAATAAGATAACTATTAGATATAGATTTCCAATTCCAAGAATTGAAGATTTGATGGATTGTTTAAGTGGTTCAATGTATTTTTCAAAGATAGATCTGAAAAATGATTATCATTAGATTAGTATCAGACCTGGGGATGAGTGGAAAACAACATTTAAAACTAATGATGAACTTTATGAATGGTTGGTTATGCCTTTTGGGCTTTCTAATGCACCTAGTGCTTTCATGAGACTTATGAATGAGGTCTTAAAACCATTTCTAGGAAAGTTTGTTATTGTGTATCTTGATGACATCTTGGTGTTTAGCAAGTCAAAAGAGGAACACTTGGAACATTTGAGGATGGTTATGACAAGGTTGCATGAGGAGAAATTGCAGATTAACCTTAAGAAGTGTGTATTTCTGCAGACCAAACTAATTTATTTGGGCTTTGTGGTGTCCAAAGATAGATTGAAGATGGACAAGGAAAAGGTCCAAGCCATTATTGATTGGCCAACACCTAAGAATGCAATGGAGGTAAGAAGTTTTCATGGACTTGCTAGTTTTTATAGGAAGTTTATTAAAAAATTTAGTCATGTAGTTTCTCCTATTCTTGAAACAATTAAGGGGAACAGAAAATAGTTTGAATGGACACAAGAGGCTAAAAGAAGTTTCAGATTTCTCAAACAAAAGTTGAGTGAGAAACCTATCCTTACATTACCTAATTTTAATAAGGTATTTCAAGTTGAATGTGATGCTAGTGGGTTGGTAATAGGAGTTGTTCTTAGTCAGGAAGGAAAACCAGTGGCCTACTTTAGTGAGAAATTAAATGATGCTAAGAGGAAATATTCTACCTATGATCTTAAGTTTTATGCATTAGTGCAATCATTGAAAAAGTGGAGGCATTACTTACTTTCTAAGGAGTTTATTGTCTATATAGATAATGATGCCTTGCAGTTTATAAATAGCCAACATAAGTTGAATCAAAGACATGCCAAATGGGTAGAGTATCTTCAAAGTTTTAATTTTGTGTTGAAACATAAGAGTGGGCAAACAAACAAAGTTGTTGATGCATTAAGTAGAAGAAGCCTATTGTTACATGAAATTCAGGCTAACAGTGTGGGTTTTGATAGTTTGAAAGGATCATATGCTGATGATGCAGATTTCAAAGAAGCATTTGAAGCTTACAGCAGTCCTACCAGCAAAGATAGAGGACCATGGTTGGATTTTATGTTACAGGAAGGTTTGCTGTTCAAAGGAACCAAATTGTGCATACCTAGAGGTTCAGTGAGAGATAATCTATTGAAGGAGAAGCATTGTGGCAACCTAGCGAGACATTTTGGTCAAGATAAAATTTATTTATAGTTGAGTGCATATTACTATTGGCCAGAGATGCGGACAGATGTCAATAAATATGTGGAAAGATGTAGAGTTTGTCAAATGGAAAAACGAAGAAGTCAAAATGTTGGTTTTTATCAGCCATTACCAATCCCATCTAGACCATGGGATTCAGTGAGTATGGATTTTGTTATGGGTTTGCCTCACACTCAAAGGGGCAATGATTCAATATTTGTAGTTGTGGATAGGTTCTCTAAAATGGTTCATTTTATTCCATGTAAGAGGACTAGTGTGGTGTAGGAGCACCTTCTCTATGGTGCAGGAGTCATGTTTTGTTTATGTTTTCAATAAGGATTTTTAAGCCACATCATGTTTGTAATAAGGTTTTTGTCAATTTGGTCACTAGACCTATGTAGACCATGTTTTGGTCAAGTTTGATGTAATCACACAATGAAAACATGTAGTTTTCTTGTGTTAGGAGAAACCCAATGGCTAACTGACTTTCAAAATCAGTTTGTATGGTTGGGAGGGATGTAAACTTTTGTCTCAAGCCTCTATAGGCGAAGAAGCAAGATGTAATGATAGGGGAAAGCATGCATGAATGAAGATTTGGATTTCTGGTGTGTTGAAACATTGTTCTTTCTAAGTAATTCTCTGTAATAGTCTTTCTGTACGGTCTGTACGGTTAGTTGATCATCTAAAACTGATTGGAGATGTTCAGGCATTGAAAGTAGTTTCCATTTGATAGTAGTCTGGTGTCTTAAAGCGTTATAGTTTGTGAGAAATTGTTCTTTTGACAGAGACTGGTCTGAAAACCTAGAAACTAGGGTTTGGTGAATAAATGGACTGTATTTCCTCTATCCACTCAAATCAAGATTTTCATGTTCAATGTGATGGAGGAATACAGTGTAAATTTTGTGCTTTCTGTGGTTTCGGTCAAACACCCAAGGACCCAAGGAGATTGGGCATGAGTTGACTAGGCATCTCTATGTGACTAGTCTTTGAAACGATAGGCAAAGTGTTGTGAATGGAGTGACCAAATTGATGGTTGATCTAGTGTCTGCAGAGGATTGTAGACCCTTCCATGCTATCAAGTCTTTGTTTCTATTTCTGGTTTAGTGTCTGTGGAGTTGCAAAGTAGCAGAGTTTCCATCGACGTAACACAGCCCTCAAAGAAACATACATCAGCGTAAGTTTCATATCAGTTCACCAAATGTACATTGTGAATGTATATCGCAAAAGCATGTTGAGAATGTATCTTGAGAATGTATCTCAAGAATGTATCCTGAGAATGTATCTTGAGAGTGCATATCACAAATGTATGTTGAGAATGTATATTGTGAATGTATCTTTCATCGAATACAAAAGGTGATCAGCCGTAATGGTGAAATAGAATGTATGTTGAGAATGCACCTTTCATTGGATACAAATGGTGACCGGCCATAGCAGTGAAATCAGGGTGGAGAGACTTTAGTGTACCGGTAATAGCAAGTCAAGTAAAGCATATGCTAAGTTAGTATATCGGTGTATCGGGAGGACATACAAGGAGTTCACTGATGAAGGAAGTCTTGTCAACAAGGTCATGACTAACCACCACGGTTAAAGCAAGTGGAAACTTAACCGCCATCAGGGTATCGGTAGGAGGTTTGAAGATGCCGCCAATAGAGGAAGTCTCTCCGAAGACAAAGTGGAGTTGACTGTCGGGGAGAGTTGAGAGATCGGGGAGATAAATAACAAGGTGGCCGATGGGATATGTTTGGCCGATAGGAGTTGATCGCCAAGACATAGGCCACCCTCTCACCGATCACAAGTTTGTTGATCAATCTTTGTGCTTCCATTGTGCACTCTTCATCATATTGGTATCAAAGCCAATATTTGAATTGGAGCAGTGTATGTCAGACGAGGAGATAGAAACTGAGGCTAGCACAATGCCTCCCAAGTCTATGAGCTAGGAAGCCATTAAGAAGATGGTAGAGGAGATGCTTGAAGTAAGGTTGAAAGAAGAGAGGTCCAAAGGTAAGAGTAAAGAGGATGGAAGTGCTTCTGATGCAAAATAGGAAGAAGAGGCAAAGGAGAGCCCTCAAGATCAAGGTATGTCTGCAGACCAAAAGGCATTCTTGAATGCACTCAAAGGTGCTCATGGAGATAGTGGCGATCCAAAGATGGATGTCCCTACATTCAATGGGAAACTAGATGGAGATGCCCTCATGGATTGGATTGAAGCCATGTGCAACCATTTTGACTTCAAGGAGTATAGTGATAGCAAGAAAGTCAAGTTTGCTAAGACAAGATTGAGAGGTTCTGCCCTAGTTTGGTGGAACTATATGCAATGTGAAAGGGAGAAAGTTGGAAAGAACCCTATCACCAAATGGAGTAGAATGGTGGCCATGCTAAGAGACAAGTTCATGCCATATGATTATGAGTTGCAGACCATTAGGAAGTTTAATCATTTCAGACAAAAGGATATGGATGTGGCTACATATACTGAAGAATTTCATAGATTGAGCATGAGAGCCAATCACAAGGAGGAGGAGAAAGAGATGGTGGCTAGATATCTAGATGGTTTGAGGTATAACATACAAGATGAATTCCATATGGTGGTTCCTAGAAGAGTGGATGCGTGTTTTCAATTAGCCTCTAGGGAAGAGGAAAATTTGAAAAGAAAGAGTGATCAAAACACCAGAGGAAGAGGTGGCAGAAATAATAGGGGAAGAGGCAGTTTTGGTAGAGGACAGTGAAGTAGAAATGAAAACCCAAGTCAACAAGAGTCTCATTCTGATGTAGAACATAGAGGTGGTGGTTTCAGAGGTTGGAGAAGACCAAATGGAAAAGGTAGAAGTGGTGGTGTAGGCAGAGGACCCAAAGTTTTCATTGGTAGATGCTATGGCTGCAATCAAGTAGGCCATACCATGAGCAAATGCCCTGAGAAGGAAACTAGTTCCCATAATGGTGGAAGAAGGAATCAGTTGTTGAAAGATGATGATTACCAAAGTGTGAATTCACCCATTAGTAGTGTTGTAGTAGTCCTTGAAGGAGAGAGCATGATGATCAAGAGAACCTTGATGAAGATGTCATTGAAGCAAGAGCCCCACAAAGGAAGACTCTCTTTAGAACCCAAGGTATAGCATATGGTAAGCTTTGTAAAATCATTGTTGATTCAGGTTCTACTAAGAATGTAGTGTCTATGGAAATGGTAGAGAAGTGTAAGTTGAAAAGGCTACCCCATGTTAGTCCTCATAAGATCTCTTGGTTGAATAAGAATCAAAATTATATGATAGAAGAACAAACCTGTGTTGAGTTTGAGATAGGTGATTATAAGGACAAGGTACTATGTGAGATTATTCCTATGGATGCTTATCACCTTCTTCTTGGACGTCCATGGCAGTATGATGTGAAGGCACAACATGATGGTGAGAAGAACACATACCTCATCACCAAGAATGGAAGGAAGTTTAGGATGGATCCTATGAAAGAGCAAATTGGAGAGAAGAGTAATGACACCAATGTCATGATTGTTAGTGGCAAAGAGTTCTTACACATCATGAAGGAGAATGATACCCAAGAGTATGCCTTGATAATGAATTCTAAAGATGAATCAGGATAGCAAGACAAAAAGAAGAAAGAGGTTCCACTAGAAGTGCATCAATTGTTGGATAAGTACCAATATCTTGTGGTAGAGGATATAAGTCATCAAATTGACTTGATTCCACCCATGAGAGATATAAGTCATCAAATTGACTTGATTCTAGGTGCCACATTGCCCAATAAGGCTGCCTATAAATTGACACCACAACAGAATGAAGAGGTGAGTAGACAAATTCAATAACTCTTAGAGAAAGGATTGATTAGAAAGAGTCTTAGTCCATGTGCAGTCCCTAGTGTACTTACTCCAAAGAAAGATGGGAAGTGGAGATTATGTATGGATTCAAGGGTCATAAATAAGATCACAACAAGGTATAGATTCCCTATGCCAAGGATTGAGGATCTTTTGGACTATCTTGGTGGGTCATGTTACTATTCAAAGATTCATTTGAAATCTAATTATCATCATATCAAAATTAGGCAGGGAGATGAATGGAACACTGCCTTCAAGACAAATGAAGGTCTCTATGAGTGGCTTGTCATGCCATTCAGCCTTAGAAATGGCCCAAGTACATTCATGCATTTGATGAATGAGGTACTTGTTGAATTCATTGGCAAATTTGTAATTGTTTATCTTGATGACATACTTGTTTTCAACAGGACAAAAGAAGAACATCTGAAGCATCTTGGACAGGTGATGAAGAAGTTGCATGAGAATAAGTTGATGATCAACTTGGATAAGTGTGAGTTCATGAAAACTAAACTTGTGTACCTAGGCTTTGTGATTTCTAATGGTTGTTTGAAGATGGACCCCACAAAGGTTGAAGCCATTCTCAGTTGGCCTACTCCTAAGACAGTGGGAGATGTTAGAAGCTTCCATGGCTTGGCAAATTTTTATAGGAAGTTCATTAGAGGATTCAGTCACATAAGTGCTCCTATTCTCAATACTCAAGGGTGGCATAAAGTGTAAATTTCAATGGACAAAGCAAGCAAATGATAACTTTGAATTGTTAAAGAGGAAAGTGGTTGAATTACCTACATTGGTGCTCCCAGATTTTGACAAAGTTTTTGTTGTGGAATGTGATGCAAGTTAGCAAGCAATAGGTGTTGTTCTTAGTCAGGATGGACATCCAGTGGCCTTTTTTTTAGAGAAATTGAATGAGGCTAAACAAAGGTACTCTACCTATGACCTAGAGCTTTATGCAATGGTGCAAGCTCTCAAAAAGTGGAGACACTATTTACTGCCCAAAGAGTTCATTATTTTTAATGATAACCATGCTCTTAGCTTCCTAAATAGTCAAGAAAAGTTGAATCATAGGCATGTTAAGTGGATAGAACAATTGCAGGCCTATACCTTCACTATTAAGCATAAAAAAGGTGTTACCAACAAAGTGGCTAATGCTTTAAGTAGAAGGATGCTGGTCATACAGGAAGTACAAATGGAAAGCATGGGGATATATTGTTTGAAGGAGTTATACAAGGAGGATGCAGATTTCAAGGCTACTTATGAAGTTTGTTCTAGTTTGGCTAACACTTTTGATGGTGAATATTCAGATTTTGTGTTGCAGGAAGGTCTCCTATTCAAAGGCAGTTTGCTATGTGTTCCTAAATGTTCAATGAGGGATAACATCATCAAAGAGAAGCACAATGGAACCTTAGGAGGACATTTTGGGTTGGACAAGACTTTGGAACAAGTCACTAGATTCTACTATTGGCCAAAAGTACAATCGGATGTAAGGAGATATGTTGCAAGTTGTACCATATGTCAAAAGGCCAAATGTATGTCTTCTAATGCTAGTTTGTACCAACCCCTTCCTATTCCCAATAGGCCTTGGGAGAGCATTAGTATGGATTGTGTACTTGGTCTTCCTAAGATAGCAAGGGGTGTGGATAGTGTTTTTGCCATTGTGGACAGACTTAGTAAGATGGCTCATTTTGTGCCATGCAAATGCACAAATGATGCATCTCACATTGCTGGTCTCTTTTTCAGAGAAATGATCAGAATCCATGGTTTGCCCCTTTCAATTGTCACTGATAGAGACTCCAAGTTTGTTGGTCATTTTTGGAGGACCTTATGGAGAAAATTGGGAACACAATTGTCTTTCTCATCAGCCTACCATCCCCAAACTAATGGTCATACGGAGGTTGTTAACAGGTCCCTAGGAAACTTTCAAAGATGCCTTACCAAGCAGCATGGATTGGCATGGGACTTGGTGATCAATCAAGCTGAGTATGCTTACAATGATTCGGTGAATAGAAGCACCGAGAAAAGTCTGTTTGCAATTGTTTATGGTTTCCATCCACGAGGACCACTTGAACTCAAAGATCTACAAGGCTAGGATAAGAGAAGTGCTCTAGGAGAAGATTTTATTGCCACCATGAAGGTAGTTCATGATCAAGTCAAAGTTTAGTTGGAAAAGACAGTCTCCAAATACAAGGATAGGGTAGATCTCAAAAGAAGAGATGTATAGTTCAAGGTGGGAGATTTGGTGATGGCCTATCTCAGGAAGGAAAGGCTTCCTAAAGGACAGCTAACCAAGCTTCTGATGAAGAAAATAGGACTGTGCAAGGTAGTGCATAAGTTTGGTCCTAATGCTTATGAAATAGAATTGCCATCTGGTCTTGGTATTTCTCCCATATTTAATGTTTCAAACCTATTTCCATTTAGACCTCCATTGAACATTGAAGATGGATCAAATGTTGTGATTGAAGATGAAGATTGGGTCAGAGATCTACCTCAAAGTAAGCCTTTACAATTGGAATGCATCTTAGATTCCAAAGTTGTCAAAAAGACAAGGAAGGGTGTGTACAAGGAGTACTTGGTCAAGTGGCAGGATCTTCCTAATTCAGAAACTACATGGACGAGTGAGGCAGACATTTTGAAGCATTGGAAGATACTCCAACAATTAGCAACTCAAGGGACTTGAGTTTTCCTGCAGTGGGAGTATGGTGAAGGAGCACATTCTCTATGGTGCAGGAGTCATGTTTTGTTTATGTTTTCAAGAAGGTTTTTATGCCACATCATGTTTGTAATAAGGTTTTTGTCAATTTGGTCACTAGACCTATGCAGACCATGTTTCGGTCAAGTTTGATGTAATCACACAATGAAAACATGTAATTTTCTTGTGTTAGGAGAAACCCAATGGCTAACTGACTTTCAAAATTAGTTTGTACAGTTGGGAGGGATGTAAATTCTATCTCAAGCCTTTATAGGCAAAGAAGTAGGATGTAATGATAGGGGAAAGCATGCATGAATGAAGATTTGGATTTTGGGTGTGTTGAAACATTGTTCTTTCTAAGTAATTCTCTGTAACAGTCTTTCTATACAGTCTGTATCGTTAGTTGATCATTTGAAACTGATTGGAGATGTTCAGGCATTGAAAGTAGTTTCCATTTGATAGTAGTCTGGTGTCTTAAAGTGTTATAGTTTGTGAGAAATTATTCTTTTGACAGAGACTGGTTTGAAAACCTAGAAACTAGGGTTTGGTGAATAAATGGACTGTATTTCCTCTATCCATTGAAATCAAGATTCTCATGTTCTATGTGATGGAGGAATACAGTGTAAATTTTGTGCTTTCTATGGTTTTGATCAAACACCCAAGGACCCAAGGAGATTGGGCATGAGTTGACTAGGCATCTCTATGTGACTAGTCTTTCAAACGATAGGCAAAGTGTTGTGAATGGAGTGACCAATTTGATGGTTGATCTAGTGTTTGCAAAGGATTGTAGACCCTTCTGTGCTGTTGATTCTTTGTTTCTATTTCTGGTTTGGTGTTTACAGAGTTGTAAAGTAGCAGAGTTGCCATTGACATAACACAGCCCTCGAAGAAACATACATCAACGCAAGTTTTGTATCGGTTCACCGAATGTACATTGTGAATGTGTATCACAAAAGCATGTTGAGAATGTATCTTGAGAATGTATCTCGAGAATGCATATCACAAATGTATGTTGAGAATGTATATTGTGAATGTATCTTTCATCGGATACAAAAGGTGACCAGCTGTAACGATGAAATAGAATGTATGTTGAGAATGCACCTTTCATTGGAAACAAACGGTGACCGGCCGTAGCAGTGAAATCAGGGTGGAGAGACTTTAGTGTACCTGTAATAGCAATTCAAGTAAAGCATATGCTAAGTTAGTACATCGGTGTATCGGGAGGACATACAAGGAGTTTGCCGATGAAGGAAGTCTTGCCAACAAGGTCATGACTAACTGCCATGGTTAAAGCAAGCGGAAACTTAACCACCATCGGGGTGTTGACAGGAGGTTTGAAGACACTGTCGATAGAGGAAGTCTCTCCGAAGATGAAGTGGAGTTGACTATCAGGGAGAGTTGAGAGATCGGGGAGATAAATAATAAGGTGGCTGACGGGATATGTTTGGCCGATAGGAGTTGATCGCCAAGACATAGGCCACCCTCTCACCGATCACAAGTTTGTTGATCAATCTTTGTGCTTCCACTATGCACTCTGCATCATAGTGATGCTACTAATATTGCAAATTTGTTTCTCAAGGAAGTGGTACGGTTGCATGGCATTCCAAGAAGTATCATATCTAATAGAGACACCAAGTTTGTAGGGCATTTTTGGAGAACTCTATGGAAAAATTTGGGTACACATCTTAGTTTCAGTCCAACTTATCACCCCCAAATGAATGGCCAAACAGAGGTGGTCAATAGAAGCCTTAGTGATATGTTGAGATGCCTTGTTGGGAACACACCATGAAATTGGGATATGGCATTGGCACAAGTAGAATTTGCTTATAATGATTCTCCAAATCAGAGTACAGGTTTCAACCCATTTTATATTGTGTATTGCGTGCATCCTAGGGGTGTATTTGAACTCAAAAATCTTGGTGATATGGAGAAAAGAAGTGCAAATGGAGAAGACTTTGTTAAGATCATGTATGACCTTCATGAGGAGGTTAAGAAGAAAATTGAAGGAAGCAATCAAAAATACAAATAATATGCTGATCAGAAGTGGAGAGAGGTACATTTTCAGGAGGTTGATCTAGCGATGGCTCAACTTAGGAAGGAAAGATTTCCTACAGGAGCATATAATAAACTAAAAATGAAAACAATTTGTCAAGAGCAGGAGTTGATGTTGATGTTGATCATGGGTCATCCCACAATAATGGGTTACACTTGTTAGCCAAACTTGACATTGAAATCAATATTTTGAATTAAATCTTCATGTTCTGACACCTATAGCTGCTAAACCATTAGGAATTTGAAGATGATGTGAACTAGTGATTTGTGAGATTTTGTTTGTAGATTCTAAATATATATTTTTTAAAAAAATTAGAGTTAAATTGTAAATTTTTTTGAATCTCCTCTGATAACTAGTTTTTAATAGTAAACAACATTTTTTTAAAGTGATGTGTATTCCGTAACACAACTTTTTTTCTACAAAGGATAAAATTTTGATTCTTTTTAATTTAAATTGGTAACACTGATATATAATGTATGCATTTGGTTTCATAATTTTTTGTTGAATATATATATTTTTTATTAATTTTTGAAATCAAACCAATTATAATTTAGACATAGGTGTATTCCATAAAACATAACATTTTCTGTATGTATAAAAAAAAAAAAAAATTCTTTTGTTGAAACAAGGACATCAATACCTAGTGCATAGATATTTTTTAGAATTTTTTTCAGTAATTTACTAATTTTCCATGTGTGTAGAATTGAGAACTTGATGTTTGGTGAAAAACATACATTCACAAGAAATATAAAATAAATATAATAATCAAATTAAATATATTTAAAATTATATTTTTTGGGAAGCTTATAATAAGGACTACATACTTACAAAGCACAAATTTTAAATGAATTCATTTGATCCCTCAAAAGATAAATCAAAATTATTTTTTTATCAGCATTTTGATAGGTGTAGAGGAGACTCCATTATGGGTATGGTTTAAAACTAGCAGGGTTCTATCCAAGGTGGTTTGAATCTAAGGGGGTTTGATCAAACCTTCTTCAATTAAAATCCTTTAAATGGAACCTTTCAAGGCTTAAATCATTATATTTTCTAAAAATATGTGATTTCAACAAAAAATCAGGATGTCCCAGAAAGTGTAACCCATTATTGTTTTCAACGAATGCTTACAAGATAAGTCTTCCTTCAGGCCTGGGTATTTCACCCATTTTGAATGTGGCAGATTTGTTTCCATACAAAGCTTCTATAGATGATGAATCAATGAAGTTGGAACTGCAATCTGTTATCGATTAGCAAGGATCCACATCAGCTCCGTCAAATATTGAATGTATTCTTGATGAACAGTTGTTGCGGAAGACTCGTTGCAAGGATTATTTTAGGTATTTGGTGAAATGAAAAAACCATCCTTTAGAGGATGCTTCATGGCTCTCTACACCTAAAATATCTAACTTGGGTTACTCTGTTGAGGATCTCATGAGTAGGAGCTCATGAATATGTTTTCTCTATGGGGGAGCCTAATGCAAGGGCATCGTTTCCCCATTTAAGTTTTGTTTCTTGAAGACTCTCTTAGTTAAATTGTTAACTCCCACATTTCATGTAACCAGTTTGTTTAAGTTAATTCCTTATGGAGGAGTCGAGTTAGTTTTTGGACAAGGGAAGCTAGCAGTTGTTGTCAGCTCCTTGCTTGTCTTGATTTTGTTCCTGTCACCAAAAGGGAAGAAGTTGCAAATTGCCAAAAAATGGTCGAGAAGAAGTTGCAAACTATCATAAATGGCTAGGAGGAAGTCAGGAGTAAGAATAGTTAGAGGAATAAGCCCAAACTGTGAAGTAGGGTGTTGGAGAATGAAGGGAAGATTAGAGACCGCGGGTGTGACAGGAGATAGGATCATAGAGGCAAATATAAAAGGAGTTCGACTGTGTGTTGAGGTGGTTGGGTGTTCGAAGCCCATGAAAATACCACATTCTGTAAAGTTTGTTGAGTCTAAGAATCTATCGATGTAATATCTATGTATTCATGGCCGAACTGGTTGAATTTTGAATAAAAGATTCTTGTTAAATGGAATTTCTTGCAATCAATTCCTGTCACTTAATGCTAAATTGTTCTCCTCAACATTTTCTACTATGTGTGAGTTTTGTCCCTATCACTTGTGTGGAATCAAAGAAGTTTGCCAATGTTCCTATCGCTTGGGTCAATCTAATCAATTGAAAAAAGCTACTGTAACTTAAGATTACTGTTTGTTGTTATCCTATGTATTATGGGAGTGTTACTGTTTATCTGTAACTAATTGGGCTGCCAACACAATACTATACTATAGTTACTTAGCAACAAACTATTGTAATGGACTATAAACTATGGTAATTAGTAATGCTTATTAACTTTAGTTTAGTATAAAGTATAATCTAGTATACTAAAATATAGTTAATGAACTAAACTAAATTGGCTTGTAATAAATATAGTATGCTCCATCACTTGCAAACTATACTAAACTATAGTTAATGGACTATAATAAATTAGCTTGTAATATTTTAAATTATTTACATACTTATCTTTTAAATATAAAAATTTAATAAACAAAAATTTTGAAAAGAAAAATTTCTTAACAATACTATCACAACCCTACAAACCCCATGTTTTGCTAAGATGCCTAAGGTCTCAATGCAATTTGGACCAAGGAGAAAACCTTTATGTTTTGATCTCCAAATGTAATATGTTGATTTGAATGTGGTGATGATTTAAACTATGAATGTCAAGGTCTTAATAGTCTTGTTAAATAATGGTATCTTTATGACTTATTATTTTGTTGATTAAATTGTGAATAATTCTAGTTTAAATATCTTTGTGCTCACAAGATGAGAGCATGGTATAGTGGAATTAGTGATTAAATTTAAGACTTACTAGATACTAATGCTCATGTGTTGAATTGCGTATGAGGAACTTGATTGGGTTTTGCAGGTACAAGGGTGCAAAACAAAGTAGGCTCAGTGGTTCACTCAAGAGGCGTATTTCGATGCCAAATTGACCCCTACTCTTTAGTCTTGGTATATCAAGTCAAACTTAGAGGTTATCCAATAGTAAGTAGCCTAAAGTATTGGGTTTATCTTGATGGTCAAGGCTTAATTAATGAAACACATATTTGTATCTACTGTTTCGAGGAGTCAATTTTATAATTTCATCTCTAGGCCACCAACTGAGTCTCAATTTCCCTAGCCTAGTTTACCAACCTCTATATTTAGATGAGTCTCTATTTAGACAAGAATAAAAATGTTATTTCAATAATTATAATGTTACATCAAAAATAATAAATTACCAAATGAATATTTATATATCTTTAAGGAGTATAATAAATGTACATAAATAAATAAATAAAAGAATTATATAAAAGAAAATGTTTATAGTTTCATTGTAAGCTATTATATCTATTATATTGATTGAATAAATGGGAGAAAATGGGGAAGGGTGAATGGGAGGTAGGATGTTTAGAGGAGGGAGCACAAAAATTAAATAGCGAGTAGGGAATTTATGGAGTTACAAGGAGAGGGCTGCATCATTACTAAGGTATGACATCCATCTTCCTTCATTTAATTTCCTCATGGCTAGAAGGATGATTGGCATGTTGGAGGGAAGAAGACTAGCACTTAAATGTTGGAGGCTACTCATTTGTGGGGAGAGAAAAATGAAGGCAAAGGTAAAGTAGAAAAGAAAATAGAGAGGCATGATTGGCAGAGGATATTAGTGAGGAAGAATAGTACGATATAAATGAGAGGGAAGATTTTTGCACGTAAATCCATCCCTCTCTATTTATAGGTGATACTATTAGGCATTTTTATGCATATCTCTTGAGGTATTTATGCAATAAATCCTTCTATGCTACACACCATAGCTATATGTAGGCATCATGAGGTTAAAATCTATTATTTTGTATGCAACAAGGTTGAAGGGATGGGGTTATAGGGTTTAGAACTTGAAAATGATTTATTCCCTCTTTTACATGCATTTCTTGAATGATAGGAGATGGTTGATATGTGGATTTATAATTGTTGGACAAAATACTTGAAATTCTTAAGTGGACCTTAACAAATATCTTGCAGCTAGTTTTTTCTTAAATAGAGTGGTGATAGGTAGAGAAACTCTTAGGAAATTTCCACGATCTTCACAGATAGGTAGAGGACCATGTCAAATCATAGAATTATGTCATTACACATCTAATCCTTGTGTTGAGTCTTATGGATCATCTCATTTACCATGTTTGAATTCCTTTTTCATATTAATTCTTAGTCTCATTACACTCTACTTTCCATTCAAAGGTAATAGCATAAATTGGGTCTATGCATAATTCATTGGAATTCTTACAACTGTTGAGACAAAGATAGCCATTTCACCTTTATAATGCTTCCACTTCATCTTTTTTATGAAACTTGTATAAATACAAAGTATATTTTTTCAAAGGGGTTGGGCTTCAAGTCTACAAGTTGTATTATGTTGTTTTGGCTCCATTCTCTTGCCTATCTTTCCAACTAGGAGTTGGGACAAAGGGTTTCCTTTATAAAGAGTATAACCCATCCTATCTTGATAAGAGCCAAACTAAAGTATTTCTATTTTTCCCTCTAATAATGCTTATCTACATAGTAGCTTGCTAGCTATTAAAGCCTCTACTTTTATGAAGTAAAAGACTCAAGAACTCTCGGTAAGACTATAGGGAGATTTGGAAATATAGGGAGAGATTTGGGTGATAGGAAATAACAAGATTTGAACTTACATGAAGTATAGTTGATAATCACAAAATACTTAGTAAGTTGGGTTGAATTATGAAAAACTAGCAACATGATAGTTAAAGCTCATTTAAATCAGTTATTAGTCATGCAAAAATTGACTCATGTTTTGAGCTCATGGGAGGTGGATAGTAGTAAGGTTCTTAAATCAGCCCACACCTTGCTCTCCTAAACAATGGTTATATATGAATAAGATGGGGTATGTATCAAAGCCCCCCTCCATGAGTTTTTCCTTTATAAGTGATAATGACTATCACTTAATAAATGACCTTTCTTAACCACTAAGTGTAAATAAAGTTGAAAGGATGAGACTAGTAAGACCTAAAGCCCCATTGTTTTAAAATAGTAAAGATTCCACTTGTAAAATTAATAGTGTGTATCCAGTTAATTAGGTACACTTTGGGATTGAGTGCCCTATCTTATGTAAACTTCCCTTGCAGTTTTAGCTATCACATAATGCCAAGAACAACATATGTTTCTTTAGCATGGGCTGGGAAACCATGCCTAAGGCATGATCAAACATTACAACTATCTAGGCTACCATAATTCAAGATTAGATTATACCTACAAAGGGTGCCTAACTCATTGGTGATAAGGATTGGGAAGGTCCAAAATCACTCCCAAACAAGAAAAGAGTAAAAAAGAAAAAAAGGGAAAACACATACTTATAATATGAAGCAGTAGGACAATGTAGTTATGAGCCTATAGTTCAATATTATTGTATCTTGATGCCAATTAGAGCCAAAGGCTAGGTGCCAGTTGCTTTTATTAGCTAAACACACAAGGGTTGATATTATGGAAAAGTACCCCTTGAGAGAAGGATGTCTTATGGTCTCATATAATACCAAATTGAGTAGTTATGAGACCACATGTTAGAACTTAGTCTAGTATAAGTGCCATTAGTAGGCTGTCACCAGTATCTTACAAGTGATGGATGTCAAGAGATGACCTTCGTACATTAAGGATTATCCATAATAAGAATATTGTAATGTTTACTCTTGTGTGGTTCATAACTAACCCTAGTTGCAACAGTGTTTGTCGTAATGAAGCTAACATAGAGGAACAACTTCCTACACTAATCTTAACAGGAGGGTTTTCCAAAACATTTCATATCTTTACAATAGATACATAAATTATACAGAAATAAACATAAATAACAATCATACTGCAACACAATGATTTACATAGGGAAAACCCTTTCGGGAGAAAAACCCCACACTCCAAAAGCCACCTAATATATTATTCAAAAATCAACAAGATTACAATATACTTGTAGAGAAAGCTTTCACAAGAGTATCACCAACTAGAGATCCATGGGCAACTCAAAATCTCAAAGACTCTCACACATAACCTCCATCTCAAGCACTTAATATATAGGAGATACAATACATGAAATTGTCAATTAGTAAATATGAAATCATGAGCTAAGACCACCCAAAAAGTGGTTCCCAAATCATCTCCAATCAAATATGCCCTATGATGTGTCAAAACACACACCAACATGTGTAACTCCCACTTCCAACACTATTTCTATGTCCAACACATTTTCACATTTTCCAATATGGGAGACCCAACTTCCACAGGTCATAACTTTTGATCTGGGAGGCAAATTAATGAACTATTCCATGCATTGGAAATATCATGAAGATATATATCAAGTTATGACCTTCTTTGCCAATTACGATAATTTTTTGAAGCCAAAACCAACCTCTAAGTGTCTCAAAATTGACTTCAAAACTTTTTCGAGAGTTTCAAAAACTGGAAACTTTAATATCTTGACATCTAGAAATGACCTTGGCTCAAAACTCACCCAAAATGTTTATCTGGCAATTCTGTAGCTTTAAGGAAAATTTTAGACCCATACATGCTCAAATGCAAACTTACTAAAAATAGTAACCCTTTTGTAATTACAAGGTTAAGACACCTTTCCTAGCATTCTCCCACTTGCCGAACACCTTGCAAGAGCGAAGGGAGTATCAACACCATGATTTAATTGCTAGGAGCTGAGAGGCACATAGACTTCGAACACCATCTGAACTTTTATGTGCTCATAGGCTTAGTTGATTAATCTACAACATTCATCAAAGTCTCTACCTTAACTAGCTTCACCCTACCATCCTCAACCATATCTTTGACAAAATGATATTGCACATCAATGTGCTTGGTCCTAGCATGAAATGTTGGGTTCTTAGCTAGGAAAATCACACTCTAACTGTCACAATAAACTATCACTTGATGCAGGAGCATCGGGGTTCACTAGCCATCTTGCATCACCAAAAACATTTTTATTTTCTAAGTTGGTTTTGTTTTCCTTGTAGTGTTGGTTTTGTGTTTCAGGAGGAAAAATATAGATTAATCTAGCCAAGTTTCAGGTATCATCTTGTCAAAGGGCCAATTGGGTATCTCCAGTTTGAGTTGGTGCATTTTGGTTAAGAATTGGCTATGTTAGCACAAGTTGGAGAATTGTTTGGTTCATGAACTATTCAGTTCACCAACCCAGTGTTTAGCCAATGGCTTGGTTTGCCAATAAGTAATATCATCAACAAGCTTTGGAGTTTTGTGATCGCATTCTTCATCAAAAAGAACTTCAAGAAAAGTCTTCTTCGATATCGGTAAATTTGAAGTTTGTAACTTCACCTTTTGCCGACAACCTTCAGTGTCAGCAAAATCACTAGTTTGTAAACCCTTAGGTTCGTCGATGACTCACTTTTCTGATAAAAGGCTTTAAGGTTGGAGTTCAAAGTTCTTAGTTGGTTGATAAAAAGGTTGAAGTGATGGAAGTTTGTAGTTTCAAAAGTCATCGCTTTACCGACAAAGGGTTCGAGAAAGATAAGTTTTATTGATAAGGAAAACTTAATGGCTTAAGGCATTGTATCAACAAACTTCCTAGTTTACGAACCAACTAATTCATCGATAAAGTGTGTTGGTAACACCTTAAGTTCGTGAAGTGTCGTTTTCATTGATAACTTCCTCATAATGGTGTGTTGGGAATGTCTAAATTCCCAAATTTAAAAGAGCATTGATAAAGATGATTTTTGGGAAAAGAGAGCATTGTTTTGGAAAGACTTCGTGATTCATGGAGAAGTCATTTGCTAATAGATTTCCTATAGTTCAAATATGTATAAAGTGTTGAAATGTTCATTGGAAGATTATATACTCCAACGATAGTTTTGGCGCAACTATTTGTTTGGGGTTGACGAATCAGTTCTTAACTATCCAAATGCTTGTCGACTATTGGGATTAAGTTTAATTTAGTTATTTAACTATCCAATTACTTAATGACTATTGGGATTCAGTTATGAAATTATCAACATTTTAGTTTTTATCCATCTTTGTATAAATTGAAAACCATTTCAAATTGGTGGGGATTTGATTTCTTGGACAAGGGAGATGTTACAGAGGAATTCTGTAGAAGAGGCTGGTGTGTCGCTTTAGAAGCATGACTATATGAAGAATTTGTGCTCCTGTAATGATTTGTTGCTGCAGAAATAAATAAATAAATACAATTGTTGTGGGTGTGGCATGTTGTTTTGTGTTGACGTTTGATTTTTTCTACTTAATTCAGTAGTTTGATAAAACCCCTAAATTTCTTCCTACACCAAGTGGTATTAGAGCCAAGTTAATTGAGGAGGATGTGGATGTGTCAAGGAAGGGATTCTAATATTTTGTTGTGGGTAGAGAAGAGTGAATGTAGACCTGCAACTATAGAGAATTCAAAGAAGACATGGCACAAAGAGGACATGGTAGAAGAGGAGCACCACAAGGTGGTGATATGGTGATTGTGGAAATGTTGAGAGGTATAATGGAACGATTAGATGCTATGGAGATGGAACAAAATAGAGGAGTACACCTTGAAGATGTGAGTGAGGATGAAGAAGAAGTTGAAGTGAGAGAAGATGATGCGAATGAAGGAGATGAACCAGAAAGACAATTTTTGAGAGCAATGTCCAAAATAAATAGTAAGGCTCATTTAGATCCTCCCAGTTATAATAGTAGTTTAAATCTAGAAGAATTAATCAATTGGATATTAGATATGGACAAGTATTTTGATTTTGAATTGGTTGAAGACCCCAAGAAAGTGAAATTTGCTTGTACGAAGTTGAAAGGTCACACCTCTTTGTTGTGGGAACATGTTTAGACATAAAGACAAAGGAAAGACAAAGGAAAGACAAAGAGAAGATTAAATCCTAGGAATACATGGTGATGAAATTGAAGGTGAAATCTCTACCTACGGATTACCAAATTAGTATGTTTAAGAAATTAGAAATTTTGAAGTAGAAAGAGAAGAATGTTCAAGAATAGATAGAGGAATTCTATAGGTTGAATATCCAAGCAGGTCATGTGGATAATGATGCTGAGAAAGTTTCCAGATTTATAAATGGATTGCACTATACTATCTAGGACGAGATGAGTATGTTGAATATTAATACTGTGGATGAAGCATATCAATATGCCTTGAAGGTTGAAGACAAGCTTGCTAGAAAACAAAACAATTCTAGAGGTAGGGGTTAATTTTCGTATGGAACAAGATAGTCTAGTCACTCTAGTGGTGGAATAGGATACCAAAATAAACAAGGAGAGGCCATCTCTTCACATGCTAACACCAAAGAGAATAAAGGCAGAGGGGATTCATCCTAGAGAAGAGGTGATTATTCTATAGGTAGAGGATCATTTGGAAGAGGCAAAGGAAGGGGATTTAGTGACACTTGTTTTTAGTGTGGGGAGATTCAACATAGGGCATTTGAGTGCCCCCAGATCCAGCAGAGTACCTGGAAAAGGAAAAGAGGCAAGAGTGAATGTGGCACAAGCTGATGGTGAAAGTGTGGAGAAGATCTCAAGAATGGAGAATCCTTGATGTTAAGAAGGATTTTGTTTAATCTAGAGAAGAACTCTAAATCTATTCAGAGGAGGAATTTGTTTTAAGCTAGATGTAAGGTGGGTAGTATGGCCAATGTTTCCAGAAGAATGGAAGAAATATTAGAAATGATGAGAACAATGAAAGTCTGATTGGATGTTGTAGAAGAGGATAGAAAGAGAGATCTAAATCCTAGACATGAGGATTAAAGTGATGATGAAGAATTAGGAGTTCAAGCTACATATCAAAATGAGGAAACCCTAGAAGAAGAAGTGTCAAATCAGGTAAATATGTTAAAAGCTATTTCTAAGATTGGTAAGAGACCTAGAATTAAAATTTTAAACTATGCGGGTAATTTCAACCCTAAGGAGTTGATTGACTGGAGAAATGACATGGAAGAATACTTTGAGCAAGATCTAGAAAGAGTGAGATTTTCAAAAACTAAGTTGAAAGGGCATGCTTCTATTTGGTGTAAAGAAGTCCAGTTGGATAGAAATAGGAGGGGAAAGGATAAAATCATAAAATGGGATAGAATGGTGACAAAATTGAAGAATCAGTTCCTACTTGCTAACTATGAGATAGAACTACTGAAGAGGTTGCAAAACCTAAGGCAAAAAGAGAAGACTGTGAAATAATACATTGAAGAATTTCACAAGATGATTATTAGGACTTGGCATAGTGAAGTTAGCAAGGAGAAAGTTGTGATGTACATAAATGGACTAACAATCAACATTCAAGAAGAACTAAGCTTGGTAAGGATGACAACAGTAGAAGAGGCATACCAATTTGCACTAAAAGTTGAAGAAAAGTTAAACAAGAGATATGAGCATATACAAAGAGGTAGAGGAGGAAACGTCTAGAGAGGTAGAACATAATGTGGTGAAGGAAAATCATATGTGAAGAAAAACAAGGAGAGTAGCCCATACCGCAAGCAAGAAAGAGACAACAATTCATATCACCGAGGGAGAGATGACAGAAGTTCCTACTGAAACAATAGAGGAAGTCATAATTCTTACCACAATTAAGGATATTGAAGAGATGAAAGAGGATTTGACAAGAGAGCATTCAAAGGAACCTATTTCAAGTGTGGAGGTGAAGGACACCGAGCATTTGAATGTCATCAAGGGAGTACTAACAAAAAGAAAGAGAATAGTGCAAGGACAACATATGTAGAGGAAGAACCGGTTGGATCACCAAGTTTAGTAGGAAAACCAAAAAAGGGTGAATCATTGAGCCACTAATGAGGAGAGCTTTGTTGCAAGCAGAAACAACTGAGGAGCCACCGTAAAGGAAAAGTTTGTTCCAGACAAGATGCAAATCAAGAGGTAAGTGTTGTAAATTTATCATTCATAGTGGAAGTACAGATAACTTGATTTCATAATAGATGATAAGGACGCTAAATCTAGAGAGGTTGAAACACCCAGAGCCCTACAAGATAGCATGGATTCAAGATGAACACAAGATACTGGTGAGTAGACAATGTTTGGTGAAATTTCATATTGGATCTTATAATGATGAGGTATTGTGTGATATTATGCCAATGGATGTATGTCATATATTGTTAGGAAGACCATAGTAGTATGATAGAATGGAAATACATGATGGGAGGAAGAATACCTATACTGTGACATCAAATAGGAAAAGACATATCCTAATACCTTTGGAAGAAGAGCACAAGAGTGAAGTATGCAGTAATGCTAGAATCTGTTTGGTAGATAGAAGAATTTTTTTAGATGGAATGAGACATGAGAACATGTGTTTTGTATTGATTCCAAAGAAGTGTGGTACCCAAAGTATGGAGAACACCACCACAAAAGGAAGTAGCAGAATTGTTGACAGAATACCAAGATATTGTATCAGAGAATGTGCCAAAAGGATTACCACCAATTTAGAGTATCAGTCATCTTATGGACCTCATACCTGGAGCCAGTTTTCCAAACAAAGAGGTGCATAGGATGAAACTAGCATAAAATGTAGAGCTGAGGAGACATATACAAGAACTATTGAGGAAAGGATTGATCAGAGAAAGTTTAAGCCCATGTGTGGTACTAGCAGTGTTAGCACCAGAGAAAGCTGGAGAATGGATGATGTGTATAGATTCAAGAGAAATCAATAAGATCAAGTAAAGTAAAGATATCCATTGCCAAGGATGGATGACATCATGGATTGTTTGAGTGGAGATAGATCTAAAGAGTGGATACCATCAAATTAGAATCAAAGAAGATGAATGGAAGACTGCATTCAAGACTAATGAAGGATTGTATGAGTGGTTAGTCATGCCTTTTGGATTAACTAATACACCAAGTACATTCATGATATTGATGAATGAGGTTTTGAAAAAACTCTTGGGTAAGTTTTTTATTGTCTACTTGGATGATATTTTAATTTTCAATAAAACCAAAGAAGAACATTTACAACATATTAGACAAGTATTTCAGAGGCTGAGAGAAGATAAATTTCTAATAAACATCAAGAAATGTAATTTCATGAAGACAAAGCTTGTATATTTGGGATTTTTGATTTCCACGGAAGGATTGAAGATGGATCCAGAAAAGGTAAGAGCAATTGTTGAATGGCCAACACCTATGAATATTGGAGAGGTAAGATATTTTCATGGATTGGCAAGTTTCTACTAGAAGTTCATCAGAAATTTTAGTACCATATGCACACTAATGACAGAGACCATGAGAGGAGATCGGAAAGATTTTAAGTGGACATCAAGAGCACATAGGAGTTTTGAATTTTTGAAGAAAAAGGTGACAAAGCATCTAGTGTTAGCATTACCAAATTTTGACAAAGTATTTTAGGTTGATTGTGATGCTAGTGGGAATGCAATAGTAGCAGTATTAAGTCAAGAAGGGAGACTAGTAGCATATTTCAGTGAGAAGTTGAATGATGCAAGGAAGAGATATTTAGTATATGATCAAGAGTTTTATTCCATAATTCAATCCTTAAAGAAGTGGAGACATTATTTGTTGCAAAAAGAATGTGTTCTACATTAACCATCAAGCTTTACAGTATTTGAATAGTTAGGGTAAGTTGAATCAGAGACACATGAGATGAGTAGAATTCATGCAGAGTTATACATTTGTGTTGAAACACTGGAGTGGAAAGTCAAACAAAATTGTAGATGCATTAAGTAGAAGGAGGACCTTGTTAATAGAAATGAGGGCAGAAGTACTAGTTTTTGAAGAACTCAAGCACATGTATGAGGATGATCTTGATTTTGCATAAGCTTAGAAAGCATGCAGAGAACCAGTTGTGATAGATACAAGCAAGTGGTTGGATTTCTTTATTCAAGATTATATGTTGTTCAAAGGGAATCAATTGTGTCTTCCACATAGCTCAATGAGAGAGAATTTGATCAAGGAGAAGCATAGTGGTGGATTAGCATGACATTTTGGTATTGATAAGATAGTGGCTTTGGTGAAAAAACATTATTTTTGGCCTCAAATATATAAGGATGTAAGGAAGTTTATTCAAGGTTGTAGAATTTGTCAAGTTGCAAAAGGGAGTAGTCAGAATACTGGATTGTATAAACCTTTGATAGTATCAGAAAGACCTTGGGAAGATATAAGCATGGATTTCATATTAGGGTTACCAAGAACACAAAGGGGACATGATTCTATATTTGTTGTAGTGGACAGAATTTCAAAGATGACACATTTCATTCCTTGTAAGAAGAAAAATGATGATGGACATGTTGCTGACCTATTTTTCAAGGAGATTGTGAGATTGTATGGATTACCAAAGAGTATAGTTTCAGATAGTGATACAAAGTTCATAGGATATTTTTGGAGGCCATTGTGGAAGAAGATGAAGACAAACCTAAAGTTTAATTCAACATTTCACCCACACAGATGGACAAATAGAAGTAGTAAACAAGAGTTTAGGTAACTTGTTGAAATGCTTGGTAGGAGATAAATCAAGAAATTGGGATATAATTCTACTGCAAGTAGAGTTTACATACAATAATTCATTAAACAGAAGTATCTGGGAAAGACAACATTTGAAGTTGTGACTAGAATACAACCTAGAGGAGTTGTGGAACTTAGAGACATCAGTATGGATAACAAAAGGAGTGCGGAAGTAGAAAAAATTTTAGGATACATGGAAACAGTACACACTCAAGTTCGGGAGCATTTGGAAAAGATGAACATCAAGTATAAGGGACAACAGATGAAAAGAGGAGACATAAGGAATTCTGTGTTGGGGATGAAGTCACAGTGTAGCTTAGAAAGGAAATATTTCTAGTAGGGACATACAACAAGTTGTAGATGAGAAAGTTTGGACCATATAGGATTCCCAATAAGTTTGATTCAGAAAATGTATATGAAGTGGAACTACTGGAAGAACTTAGCATATCACCAATTTTCAACATTGCACACCTATATTAGTATCATGGACATTCAAGTGACAATACCATAGGATATTGTTTGGAAGATAGGACATTACATCAATAACGGGAGCATATAGAATAGATTTTGGATAACAGAGTTGAACACATCACTAGAGGCAAGCAATACAACGAGTACTTGGTTAAGTGGAAAGGAAGATTAAAGAAAGATTCATCATGGATTTCTTGAGCTAAGGTAGACCGCATTGGTTTTCCTCTAGCCCAGGAAAGTGAGGGACTGACTTTTCAAACAACCCTAGGTGTCTAATGTAGGAGTATCCCAGGTTGAAAGGCAATCTTGCATCCACCAAAAAAAATTTGTTAATTTTATTTTCATGTATTTTAGTGAGTTCAGTCTTAGGATATGACATTGCATTTTACCACATGATCACTTCATAGTTTGCCGTATAGAATTAAGACTCTACAATAGTTCATCTACATCATATGTGGAATTCAAGAGATTTACAATCATCTATCGAAAGTTATCATTGTCAAAAGCTTCATTGGAATTCATGGCTCAGAGCATACACCATTCAACATAGCATATGGAGTTACAGAATCTTCTTGTGACATGCAAAACCTAATGGAACATAGATCACAAGGCATTATAGGACTAGAGGCACCTTCAATCAGAACTGCAACTTGATCCATCAACATTGGAGGTTTCACCATTGGAATTAGGCCCACCTACACTCTTTCATCAATCATTGAACTTTGAAATCTCTTAAGGCTGACGCAAATCATTCCTTGAAACAGTAATTGCTATATAATCAGTCACTAGATGCATTAGGGAGGAAGTAGTCTAGTAGTAGGAGTTAAGAAGTTAAGATAGTTGGATTACGGAGTAGTGCTTCAAATCTATATCTTTCAGGTACATTGTAACAAGCTAGAGGACAAGCATGTGAGCCCATTGTAGTTTGCATATTGCTAGCATATGAATATTGTAACTATTTAAGATTTTGAATCAATCAATTTCCATTTGTTGCTCCATTCTTTGTGTTTTCCATTGTGTTTACTCTAAGGCTACATGGTTGGACAATCTTATTATTGGACCCTCCATTTGTGACTGCACCAGTCATTGCAGAGTATGACCATGTTCATTCGAACATGAGTGTAGTTCGGGAAGCCTTTGAGAAGGAAGACCTAGAAGAAGAATGAGACATTGTCATGTAATTATATATATAGATAGAGAGAGAGAAAGGAAACTATGTAACTCTGATGATGATAGTACTAAATAAACATCATCATGCTAGATACCATGTAAATACTAATGGAGCAAGGAATATTTATAAATATATGCTTATGAATGTGGTATTAGATCTCTTCTTAGCATTACTTGTGTTTCTAAATTGGGTTGAATTCTAATCTCATTGTGATGATTCGATTTTAATGGCATATTGAAAATTTTCATACAATTATTAAGCAATTAATTTAGGCAATATTAATAGTAAAGTGTTTTTAGTGTAATATAGACAACTAATTGTAAAATTCTCATACTCATAAAGATAGTTATTGGGGATCATGAAGAGATCCAATCGAAGAGGCACAAGTCCATGTTTGGTTGAGATCCTTCATGCTAGAAAGAACATAACTCCCCCACCTATTGGGGTTCTAGAAGAGCTTCAAGAAGAAATGAATTCTCTTAGAGAAAGAATAGCATCTTAAGAACAACAAATTGAGGAGTTGATGAGGCAAAATTATCAAGGGATGAATCATATTACAGGATTGGGTACTGAGGAGTAGGCTATGGAAATAAAAGAGCCCTTTGCTTTTGACCATGAAAACCATTCTAGAATGCTTTCCCATAGTCTTTCACTTAGGGGAAGATGGAGAGATGGAGAAAAAGATTTGTTAATTTAGAAACTATGGAAAATGCAACCACCCATGTATGATGGGACTGGTGGAGATGACACAACAAAGGTTTGGTTGATTGGAATTAGCAATTATTTTGGATTGGCAAACATGAATTGTAACACTAAGGCTCGATTAACAATATAGCAGCTGGAAGGAAAAGAATCCCTATGGTGGGATCATTTGCAAACACTCAAGAGATATGACATGAAAGATATAACCTTGGATAAGCTTGAAAAGCAATTTTGAAATGAATGTTTATTTGCATGTCATTGCAACCAAAAGATGACCTAATTCCATTCATTGTAGCAAGGAGTGATGATTGTAAGTGAATATAAGGCTAGATTTATGATCCTACTATGCCATGTACATTTTATGAAGAAAGTGGAGGATTGTGTGAAAAAATTTATCCTCAAGCTGAACAAGGGTCTTATGTATACAACCAAGCTTACTCAACCTAAGAGTTTGAGTCAAGCAGTAGAGGCCGCCACCATTGCTGAGGAGAAGTGGAAGAAAAAACATGAAAGAAAGTAAATACCTTTTTCATCCTCCTATACTAACAAGAAGGAGACTATGAAGGACTCATAAGTAGGAAAAACATAAGGTAAATTTAAGAAGAGTCAATGTTTCTAAAGGAATTCTAGGTCCGCACCATAGAGAAATAATGAAGGGAAATGGAAAAAACCATTGAGGTCAGAGGTACAAGTAAACCCTTCTAAGGTCAAGGAAGTAAAGAGGATAAGTCCAGTGGAAGGATGTTGGACTTGTGGGGCTGACCATTACCATAGTGATTGTCTGAAGAATTCATATTAGAACACAAAACAACTATCCAAAACTTATGCAATAGTAGATAGGTGTGAAGTAGATAATCAAGCTTCACTCATCAAACTACAAGGTACTTTCGACGGTCAAACTCTTTTTATCTTGGTAGATATAGGAGCAATTAATAGTTTTATCTCCCCCAATGTTTTAAGAAGATGCAATGTCAAGTTTGAGAGTCTAAATCAAGAAGAGATGGAGGTGGAGTTAGGGTCTAGTAAGACATAACAGATTGATTTCAGTCTTAAAGGGGTAGATGTTGACCTAGGTAGCATTAAAACCAAGGTGAATCTAGTAGTCACCAAGTTAGGATCCTATGATATGATTCTAGGGATGGACTAGTTCCACAAGCATCTAGCCAAAATGAATTCTATAACAAGTGGATTGAGTGCCTTGATGACCAAGGGAAACCCATAGTGCTCTAGTGGATTCGATGACCAATACCATTCTATCACTGCCAAGCAAGATAAGCGAGTAATGAGAAAGGGTTACAAACTCTTGTTGATTAAAGTTGAGGAGGAAGGTGAAGATTCAATTGCTAATATATCAGACCATCCAATATTGCAAGAATTTCATTATGTTTTCCCTAAAGAACTACCAAGCTTACCACCTAAGTGTCAGTCTGATTTCTCAATTGATTTGGTTCCAAAAGTTGAGCCTATTTCAAAATCCCCATAATAAATGAACATAGTTGAATTACAAGAGATCAAAATACATCTACAAGAATTAATGGAGAAAGGTTTGATTAGACCTAGTGTGTCAACAAGGAGAGCTCCAATTCTATTCATTAGAAAGAAGGATGGGACACTATGACTATGCATAAACTATCAGTTGATAAACAATATGACCATTAGAAATAGATCTATCCTCTCCCTTGAATAGATGATCTATTTGATCAAATAAAGAGAGCTAATATTTTCTTCAAAATAGATCTATGATCTGGGTATCATCAATTAAGGTTTAAGGAGGAGGATGTTCCAAAGACAACATTGAAGGCTCAATATGGCCATTACATTTTTTAGTGGTACTATTTGGGATAACAAATGTTCCTTCCACTTTTATGAGCCTCATGAACAATGCATTTCAAGACTTCTTAGATAAATTTTTTTTGGTATTCTTGGATGATATTTTAAAATATTCCAAGAATCTATAAGAGCATGTAGAACATCTAAGTATTGAATTTATCTTGATGATCGGGGCTTAATTAATGAACACGTGTGTTCATCTACTATTATGAGAAGTCAATTTTATAATGTCATTATTGGGCCACCAACCAAGTCTTGATTTTCCTTTTCTAGTTTACCGACCTCTATGTTTAGGTGTGTATTTATTTAGACAAGAATAATAATGTTATTTCAATAATTATAACATTACTTCAAGAATAATAAATTACCAAATGAATATTTATATAGCTTTAAGGAGTAAAATAAATACAAATAATTAAATAAAATAATAATAAAAGGTAAGCTATTATATCAATTTTAATGATTGAATAAACATGAGAAAATGGGGAAGGGTAAATGGGAGGTAGGTGATGTAATAAAAAACTAGACACATCCTCACAACTGCAAACAAACTTACAAAAACCTCATCAATAGAGACTCTCTGCTCGTAAGCTACACTCACAACTAAATACAAACAAGCTCATGCTTTTATTGAATTTTGAATTCAAAGATTACAATATCATTGTGAAACAATTACAAGCTTTCTGCTCAACAAACTCTAGTTGTTCTCATCACAATGGTCTTCATAGTCACCTTGAATCTCAGATATTTTCTTCAACACATGCAACACACACACACACTCTCTCTCTCTCTCTCTCTCTCTCTCTCTCTCTCTCTCTCTCTCTCTCTCTCTCTCTTCTAAAATTTGCATTCTTTACTTAACAACCTCCCTCAGATTGCACATTACAAACAAGGGGCCTTTTTAGCTACCTTCCATGCTCCCCTCTATACTGGGCACCATCACCCCCCCTCCATACTATTTTTTTCTCCTTTTATAAAATGTTATTGACAACCTTTTTTGGGTAGGCATTTCCTATCCCCCCAAAGATGAGCACCTCATGCCTTTTTTTAATGCCTCATAGAGACTGTATTAAATAATAAAAGAAACTCCATATTTTTAACTAAGTTTAGCACTTGCTTCCCTCATTCTTTATTTCTACAAACACTCTCATAAATGTCTACCTTAAGGAAGCATTGGAAAAGGTCCTTATCATTATAAGTGTTGTTGTTAAAGGAAGCATTGGAAAAGCAGAGTGAAGACAGGAAGACAGGTCCAGAATGTAAAAAGTTTAGCAGCATTAAAAGAGAGTAAGAATGAAGTGCAGCAGATTAGTTTATTGAGCCTAACCGGAACTAAACCTCAGTATAAGTGGATGCTTCTCATTAGTTCAAACATTGAATTACCTTCCCTTTTTGTAGACAGTGTGTCTCTTGTAGGCAGTGAGCCTCTTGTGAGTAGTGTGCTCAGGCAGTGAGCCCTAATTGGCATGTGCCATTTTGTTCTTTCTATTCTTCTAACAGAGAATACAATCTTGGGTTAATCACCCCATGGTTTTTCCCTTAACAGGGTTTCCACGTCAAAATCTTTGTGTCATGTGTATTGGTGTTATTTCCATTTCATGATTATGCTTGCTTATTTGATTTGATGTTGCACTGACTGTTAAGAAAGTTTAGAAAGTTGAAATATTAGGATAACTGATTCACCCCCCCTCTCAGTTATCAACAATTGGTATCAGAGCTAAGTTCCTCTGAATAGAGCCTAACAGCTTGAGGAAGATCTGGAAATTCAAATGGATATGTATGGTTTGAAGGAACAACTTCAGTCTGCCCTAGACAACCTTGAACATTCAAACTCTGAAGTCAATGAATTGAAGGAAAGACTTAAACACTCTGATGATTTCATAAATGAATTAAAAGGGAAACTAAGCATCTCTATGAAGAAGAGAAAGGAACTACTTCAGCAATTATCAAGTCAAGGTGTAGCAAATGATACAAATGAAGACCTAAAGGAGAAAACTAAGTTATGTGAAAAATTGTCACAAGAGGTCATTATGGTAAGACATGAAATGGAATCAGGAGTTATGAAATTCACCCAAGAAATTGAAGAAAAAAGAAAGACTGAAGATGATCTAAGACAATCTCTCAAGGAGAAATCAGAAGATTGCCACAAGATGGATAGAATAATCAGACATCTTGAATCTGATCTTGAAGATGCTAGAGGTAATGAAGAAAAACTTGAGGATCAAATTGAAACTCTTAAAAAAGATCTTCAAACAACAAATGAATACAAAGAGAAATTCAAAATAAGCTCTGCTCAACTTGAAGTTCTTCTTGAAAGCCAAAAGAGGGTAGATGACAAGCGTGGTTTAGGATATGAGAAAGGTGAAAGCTCTGGATCCGGTCAGAAAAATTTTGGATCAGGAAGCCCAAGGGACAAGCCTAGAAGACCTCTGGCAAGGCAACCAAATGCTCAAAGATATCCATCCTTTAATGGATACTGCCATAACTGCAATAACTTTGGTCACAAAGCTAATCAATGTAGAAAGAGAATGAATCAAACTAATTCATCCTTCTCTGGACAGTGCTTCAAATGCAAAAGGTATGGTCACAAATCTCATGAATGTAGAAATATGCAAATGAACAATTCATTCAATGGTAGATGCTTTACATGCAATAGAGTGGGTCATATGGCTAATCAGTGTAGATCAAGAGTATATCAGTCAAATATGCAAAGAAATGTTGTCTGCTACAATTGCAATAGATCCGGTCATATTGCCAAAATCTGCAGAAGCAAGAATTAGGACAAAAAGGGTCCAGTACACCATAATCAGAATCAAGACAAAGGAAAAAGAAAAGTAAATGCAGATGAAGTTAAAGGTGAAATGAACAAGATCTGGGTAAAGAGAAGTACAAAGAATGTAGGGGATGGATCCACACCAGAATCTGGTGCTGCTATTCCTTCCATAAATTAAAAAGTGAGCTCTAGCTCAGGAGGAGACACAAGAAAAACATTTTCCCCAACCAGTCAATTGGTGCCTGAAATTGGCACTTGAAAAGTTGTGGATCAAAAGGGTTTTAAGAGAAACATCAAAAGAAGGCTTGGTTAAGATTGGGAAGATCCGCAAGAAGATTTGAAAAGTCTAATCTATCAAGATTGATCCGGCTTAACTGTCATCTGGTATGAACATGATTTTCATAGTTAGATCAGGTACGATTCAAAATTTGAGATACCCTGATCTGTGGATAGATCAAATGTTTGGGGAAAGGAAGATAGATTCTCATCAACCACCAAAAATAACTCTAAGTACATCTCAGTGATCCAGAAAAGACTTTTCTCAGAACAAGGAGAACATGGCAACCGGAATATCTTAAGTTGCGCATTTATTGCAATGGGGAATTAGGTTTCTTTTTTAGAAATAAAAGGTTTCATTCACACGACATTTGCACATTTACACTCAAGAAGAAGAAGAAAAGAGCTCTACAAACAAGTTTGCTTCATCTCTCTCAAGGATCATCCGCAAAATTCAAGTCAATCGGTGATCTTTTCAGCTCACTCCGTAAACCCTAAAGGCGTAAGAGGTATTTTCTGTCCTTGAAATCTATTTCTGAATCTTCTGTAGAATGGGGACTCAAATGTTGTAAAGATTTCTGATAGATTGCGTCCTAAATTTAAAAAGCATCCCTACAAATCCTTAGAAGTGGATCCCTTAGGAGCATTCTCCAGTATTTCACATGGGGTCTTACATGTAGAAGATGTTAGGGCATATATTCATGCGAGCATTGAAGAATTTGGGGAATCAAAGTTGATGGATATTTACCACAAATAGTTGTTAGATGATTCCTTTGAACTCAAACCATAGTACAAGGCCATCTGGGACAAGGACTTTACACAATGCATCCATTTTCCCTATTTTTTTGAAGATGAATGGGTTCGATATGTCTTGAGCAGAATGCATGATAACTTCATGTGGTTGAACAGGCTGTTTAAGAACACCAAGGATGTCATTAGGGCAGTAACTAGATTACACTCAACTGGAGGAATGCTTACTCTCAAATATGTCAAAAACCAAATTGTGAGTGAGGCTACTGGATCAAAATTTGATAAAAGAGCCATGACAATTGAGGACATAACAGATCCGGATATCAAGTTTGCATCAATGATAATTGGCTATAAGATATATCACTCCAGCAGGGAGAATTCAGTATCTGGAACTACTATATATACTGCCTATGAAATGTTAAGGAAGAATACTGATTATGATCTTTGTGAACTTCTTCTGAGCCAACTGATGGAAAACCTTCAAAATATCAAGAAGGACAAAAAGAACTCCTTCAGGTATGGTGACCTGATACTGTGTTTGTTCTTCTACTTCATGAATGAACTTCCCGGATCCAATGGTTGGGTGTGGCAGAATGACAGACCAGTGGCCATCCAAATTAGAGATTATATACATGGGCTTGGTGATGCCAAGGCATAGAGTACAACACTTTGGGGCTATTTCAAGAATTTTTAGAGTATGATGCATGCAAGAGAGAGAATTCCCTAATCTTTAGTTGAAAAATATAAAGATACAGTTTGCTTTATGGTAGAAACTGATCAGTGCCTAATGGAGGCAGTGGAGCCAAGAGTAGTCTGGATCATGCCTATGGGGTATGAAGTTGATGAGAAAATTGTAGAGCTGCATGTTCAACACATGCTAAGTCAATCAAAGGATCCTAAGACAAAAAGGTTTGGAACCTTTGAAAAGTTGAGTGTGAAAATCCATGTGGAGCTTCGACAACCGGAAATGAAGAGAAAAGTGAAAAGAAGTTGAGAATATTGCCAAAAGTTTTGGCATCTCAAAAGAAGTACTTGATGCCAACAGAGAAAAGGTAGAAAGAGTAGAAAAAGAAAAAGAAAAAGTAGAGAAAGAAAGTGCTCCGATAGAAGCCCCCTCCCAGACTAGATCCTCTAAAGGTTCTGGTCCTAAAACCTCAAAGGCATCAAAACCGGAAGCAAAATCATCCGGTAAAAAAGTAATTAGAACCAAGATAAAGGCAACAAGGTCTTACACAAGCCAAAAGGATGAAGAGGAGACAGATTCAAATGAGGAAGTAAAGAAGATGATGAAGAAGAAGAAAGTATCCAATGAAACCAAGGAGGCAGAAGCAGAAGAGTTTGTTGAAAGGGCCACCCTGTCCTTAGATGATGTAGTTAAGGTAATCATTGTGGATGGAAACCTGAAGCCATTAACAAAATTCTATGATGCATGCAATGAAGCTGATTAGAAGATTCTGCAGGATGCCACAGTTAAGTATCTGAACATTTACAACAAGGATTTCATTGAGATTGTATCTTTAATTCCTAAAAGCCTTGAGAAGGAACTTGAATTGAGGAAGAATAATGCCAAACATAAGGATATGGAGATCTGGGAACAGATAGCTATTCAGCTCTATCCCTCCATCACTCCTAAGCAGAAGAGCATGATCTTCAAAGATTGTAAGGATGAATTCCGGAGCAAAGCTAGAATGAATCAACTTATGCTCAGAGAAACTGACGAAGTAGCAAACGAGACAGAAGAGATCCTCCAGAATGCATACAAAAGATTCAACATTCCTATTATAGAGGACTTAGGTGATGATCCCTCGGCTACAGATATTGAAGAAGAATCAACTAAGATAGTAGCAGAAGAGGTTAAGGAGACAAGGGAAGATAAAGATAAGGACTTGGAATTCTCTGCTCTAGAAGAGGTGGCCCATGAACAAACAAACATCACTCCTCTAGTTTCCCCTACTGACTCCGGATCTAAAGAAGAAGAAAGAATAGAGGAGAAAGAAAAAGAAGTGAAGGAAAAAGAAGATGATAGCTCCAAGACTGTAGAAGAGAAGAAGAATCTATCTCTTGCAAAAGACACTGCAGAAATTGTCAAAGAATTCCTAAACAAAGAGACAATGGAGATTGATGAACCGGAACTTCTACAAGGACCATTTGATTTTGATTCTCTTTCTCTGGTACAAACAATGAAGATAGCTTCATTTGCTAATGCCAAGGCCAAAGAAAAATTCCTGAAGTATCACATGGAAGACTGTGAGCTTATAGAAGCTGCATCCGGTGTGCTTGAAAAGATCATGCCATCTTTTCAGAAGGATCCCTCAGCATCCTCATCCGGTAATCTCAAATCTCTAGTCAATAGTGTTAGCACACATTTTGATTCCCTAGAGAAGTCAGCAGAAGATAAGGCTTGGAAGGAATTTTTGGCAAAAAGATTATCAAAGGTACAAGGGTTAATAACTAATGATAGGAGGAATATGAATATTGGGATAAAGAGCTTAGAAAATGCTCTTAACGATGGCGGGGAAATGTACAAATTTTTTTTTATCGTGGTCTAAAGTAACATTGGATATTGAGAAGAGAGTGAAAGAACAGGAGGACAAACTAACAAATCTATCTAAGAATTTTGATCCTCTCTCATCTTCCATAATAAATCAAGAATGTCAGACTATTGCAGTCTTGAATGAAATCAAGAAGCTTGAGAAGGAAAAGAAAAATAGAATAAGTAGGTTGGGTGAACTTAGAGGGATAATTATCCCTAAGTTAGAGGCCATGCATGAGGCCATAAAAGAAGCTCAGACCATAGCCCGGACCAGTGATCTAATAGATCTAAAAAGGGTAGACGCGTTTGCATTCATGTTGAGTGGTCACATCTCAATTTTGGATAGGATGAAGCAAAGTTGGGCAGCAAAATTTGTCCAATTGAAGACAACTTTTGTAGACATACTTCAGTATATGTATGTATGCTATATGTATATACTTATGTGGCTAAGTATAGTTGAAATTTTGAAAAATTTTGATGTACAGACCCTACCCTTTACCATTGATGTCAAAGGGGGAGTGATGAGTAGTGAGAAATGAGGAATTTAGCTAAGGGGGAGCTCCAGAAAATGTACGTAGAGATAGAGCATCAGCCAAGGGGGAGTATAGTGTGACACTTAGTCATTTTTCACTAAGTGTTGCCATCAATGCCAAAGGGGGAGATTGTTGGCAAGAGACACTATATGGATTCATGAATGTTGTCATTGATGGCAACAAAGGTTATCCCACACATCTGCAAGACATGATGAGTCTCTACCGGAAGTCAGATTGAAGAAATGTTATGATCTGATAAGAAAGAAAAGAGCAGTCAGCAAAGTCTGACAGTCAGGTCTGGATCTCTCAGAGGAAGTATTTCAGTGAAGTACAGATTTGGGAAAGTCAAGAGGAGTACCTTGACTAATAGGTTCCAAGGATTTAACCTCTGGTGATGGAAGGGTGAAGAGATATGAGCACTTGAGTGTTGGGTTCCTATTTGGTAGAGTAGACAGAGGAAGAATTGTATCGGCAGAGTGTTAGATCCTAATCTAGAAGAGATATTGCAAATGAATAAGTTTCTTGAGGTATCATTCATGATTGGCTAACATGATTGATGACTTCTACAAGCATCTCCTAGATTTGCATCATTTGGTAAGCAAGGATCCAACCGACAGATCAAAGCTTGGGAAAATATTGACTATTCCGGATGCCGACTAGAAAGGTGATGAAATCTCTTATGTGGATATATATACAAGATGGATTTAGATGTGAAGGGGTGTGTGTGTGTATTTGTGGTGTGAAGAAAAGTAGAAAAGAAGAGTGAAGACAGGAAGATAGGTCCAGAATGTAAAAAGTTCAGCAGCATTAAAAGAGAGTAAGAATAAAGTGTAGCAAATCAGTTTATTGAACCTAACTGGAACTGAACCTCAGCATAAGTGGATGCTTCTCATCAGTTCAAACATTGAGTTACCTTCCCTTTTTGTAGATAGTGTGTCTCTTATAGGCAATGAGCCTCTTGTGAGCAGTGTGCTTGGGTAGTGAGCCCTAATTGGCATGTGCCATTTTGTTCTTTCTATTCTTCTAATAGAGAATACAATCTTGGGTTAATCACCCCGTGGTTTTCCCCTTAACAGGGTTTTCACGTCAAAATATTTGTGTCATGTGTATTGGTGTTATTTCCATTTCATGATTATGCTTGCTTATTTGATTTGATGTTGCACTAACTGTTAAGAAAGTTTAGAAAGTTGAAATATTAGGATAACTGATTCACCCCCCCTCTCAGTTATCAACAGTTAAATCTATTTTTAGAGGAAGGCATTACTTATTATCTCATATTTCAAATGCTTGGATTTTTCCTTTCTTTCATTAGCACACAAAATACCTGACACTCTCTATTTTTGCAACCTCAAAGAGGCGTTAACCTTCAGCCAGGCGTGGGAGCCATGATATTTCAAAAACGATGAAAAAAATTGCCTCTAAAGAGGCGTTTCACCTCTAAGGAGAACATATCTTCAATTTTCAATTAATGATAAGGGAAACCTTCCAAGAATAGTTGTTAATCAACTTCCTTGTCTTGAAGCCAACCAACATAAACTGGTCCATATCCTCCTTTGCCAATCTAATTGTGGAATTCACTGGTCATCTCTTACCTCTTGATTATATTCTATGGTGATGCTCTTGCATTAGACACGCTGGGTAAGAAGTTTGTGAGCATATACTCATAAATCTGGAGTTGAATGGTAGGGCCATCCTTTAAGATTTTCAAGCAATCTGTGGCAAACTCCATCACTAAAATATGTGCACAAAAATTCTATCTCTTTTTCCTCTTTTTCTAGCATCTTGCCCAAACAAGCTTCACTCTCCTTGAACAAATCTGCACTTCATTCTTTTCTCTTCTTTTTGTAGACTTGTATCCACCATGTACCATATTTCTCTCATAACTCCATTTACCACTCTTTCCTTCACTTGTGGATTTACATCCACCATGTACTGACCACCTCTGCCAATCTCTCTCTTCTCTTCTTCCAACTACTCACTCTTCTATTCTCCTCTTTCATGGGATGTAACCCACCATAGACCAACCACCTCCACCATATCTCTCATGTAGCTTCCTCTATAGCCTCTACCTACAAGTATACATCTATGTACCACTCTACATCTACACAATCCTTTTTCTTCTCTAACTCTTTACTCATTTCAAAATGTAAATCCTTTGCAAATTCAACATCACAAAACTCATAAAAATTAGATTTTACCTTGATGACTTCTTTTCTCACAACGTCCTCTTCCTTGTTGTTGAATGCTACTATCTCTGTTGTTACTCTGAAAAACTTCTCTACCTCCATGATCTCTTCCTCAAGAAAATCTTGGTCTTCATCAAATTCCTCATCGAACACTTCATCCTCATACTTCATTGCAAACTTTGTTTCAACTACAACAACTTTACTCACAATTGTTCCTATACTCTATACAATCTCCTCAATGCTCATTTCTTGAACCCTTCCTTCTTTAGCTAATGCTGCAACAAATTTATCTTCTTCACTTTTCTCCTCTTCCTTCATACTTTCATCCAAGCATATTGTTGCAACTTCTTCAGCTTCCTCATGAATAACCTCTTCATCTTTATCTTCCTTACCTGCACACAAACAATCATATGCAAACAAAACAATGTTAGCATAATCATGGGGCTTATCTTCTCTGATCTACATCTTCTCCATTCTCTTATCACATTCATCTGACATTTGCCCTTCAAATAAGACATCTATCTTTCTTGTCTCCTCTTTGAGTAGGAGATCTTCTTCATCTTCCCTAAATTCTTCATCAAACATTGGACCCTTAAAGTCCATCATCTCATCTTTCACATCTTGAATATCTTCTTGGCTTGTCATAGAAACTTCCATGTCTTCTATACCTTCACCTTCGTCAGGCATGTCTTTAATCACATCTCCATCTTCAATATCTTCCTCTTTAACATAACTCTCACTTTCCTGATCGGGTTCCTCTAATTTGAACTTTGAACGTCTAGTTTTATTTCTTACCATTCTGGTCAGTATTGCCACCTTGTTCTTGAGATCCATCATCCCATTCTACACCATCTCTCTCATATATGTAGTCTTATTATTTCCTCTAATCTTCTTCTTCTCTTTTCCAACATTATTCTTTCTTTCAATTAAAATTCCAAAGACCTCTTCCATTAGCTCATAAAATGTACATGCTAGATCTCTTATCCCTATCATTTTCTTTTGAAGTATACATAAATCAATTCTTTCTTCTCGTTGGATAGTCCAGACTCTTGGTCTCACAATTATTCCCTTCATTTTCTTTTCAACGCTCAAAGACTTCCTCTTCACAACTCGACCCTTAGGTCCTCGCATAGACTGCCTCAAATTAGTGGTTCTATCCACACACTCAGGAGATATTTCTTTGATATCTACCTCCACCTCTACCCCTACCTCATGGGCCCACTCTCAGAGGTACTTTCTCACAACCCACAACTCATAGGTCTTGCTACAAGATCCCTCAGGTTCGATGATCTTCCTGCAAACTTAGGAATAACTCACTCTAATACCACTAATGCAATAAAAAAACTAGACACATCATCATAGATGTAAACAAACTTACAAAAATCATGTGAATAGAGACTCTCTTCTCACAAACTACACTCACAACTAAATGCAAACAAGCTCATTCTTTTATTGAATTTTGAATTCAAAGATTATAGTATCCTTGTGAAACAATTACAAGCTTTCTGCTCAACATATTCTAGTTCTCATCACAATGGTCTTCATAGTCACCTTGAATCTCAGATATTTTCTTCAACACATGCAAAACTCTCTCTCTCTCTCTCTTCTAAAATCTGCATTCTTTACTGAGCAACCTCCCTCATATTGCATTACAAACAAGTGGCCTTTTCAGCTACCTTCCACGCTCCCCTCTATGCTGGGCACCATCACCCTACCTCCATACTAATTTTTTCTCCTTTTATAAAATGTTATTGATAGCCTTTTTTGGATAGGCATTTCCTATCCCCCCAAAAATGAGCACCTCATGCCTTTTTTTAACACCTCATAGAGGCCGTCTTAAAATAATAAAAGAAACTCCATATTTGTAACTAAGTTTACCACCCACTTCCCTCATTCTTTATTTCTGCAAACACTCTCATAAATGTCTGCCTTAAGGAAGCATTGGAAAAGGTCCTTATCATTAAAAGTGTTGCTATTAAATCTATTTTTAGAGGAAGGCATTACTTATTATCTCAGATTTCAAGCACTTGGATTTTTCCTTTCTTTTATTGGCATGCAAAATACCTAACAATCTCTATTTTTGTAGCCTCAAAGAGGCATTAACCTTCAGCCAGGCATGGGAGCTGTGATATTTCTAAAATGATGAAAAAAATTTGCTTCTAAAGAGGCATTTCACCTCTAAGGAGCACATATCTTCAATCTGCAATTAATGATAATAGAAACCTTCCAAGAATAGGTACCAATCGACTTCCTTATCTTGAAGCCAACCAACATAAATTGGTTCATTTCTTCCTTTACCAATCTAATTGTGGAATTCATGTGTCATCTTTCTCACCTCTTGATTACAGTTTATGGTGATGCTCCTACATCAGTATGGTGTTTAGAAGAGGGAGCACAAAACTTAAATGGTGAGGAGGGAATTATGGAGTTATGAGCAAGGAGAGGGTCACACCATTACTGACGTATGGTGTCCCTCTTCCCTCCCTCAGTTTCCTCATGGCCAGAAGGAAGAATGGCGCATTTGGGGGAGAAGAGTGGTGCTTAAATGTAAGAGCAGACTCATTCATGGGGATAGAAAAATGAAGGCAGAGGTAAAAGAGCAAAGAAAACAGAGAGGCATGACTGGCAGAGGAGATTAATGAGGAAGAATAATAGGATATTACCAAGGGGGAAGATTTTTGCAGGTAAATCCATCCCTCTCTATTCATAGGCACTACTATTAGGTTTTCTTATGAATATAGGTTGAGTTATTTCTATAATAAACCCTTCTATGATGCATGCCATAACTCTATGTAGGCATCAGGGGGTTAAAATCTATTATTTTGTATGCATTAAGGTTGAAGGGATGGGGTTATATGGTTTAGAACTTGAAAAATTATTTATTCCCTCTTTTACATTTACTTCTTGAATGATAGGAGATGGTCTAAATATTAATATGTAGATTTGAAATTGTTGGAAAAAATACTTAAAATTCTTAAGTGGACCTTAGCAAATGCCCTACAGCTGGTTTGCCCTTAAACGGAGTGGTAATAGGTAGAGAAACCCTTGGGAAATTTACACTAGCTTCACAGATAGGTAGAGGACCAAGTCAAATCATAGAAATTAGTCACTACAATTCTAATCCTTGTGTTGAGTCTTAGGCATGATCTCATTTACCATGTAGAATCCATTGTTGATATTATTTATTAGTCCCATTTCACTCTCCTTTCCATTCAATGGCAATAGCATAAACTGGGTCTATGCATAATTCATTAGAATTCTTACATCTATTGAGACTAGCAATCACACCTTAGTGTGCAATGGGTACACTGAGATAGCATGTAGATAAAAGTAATAAGTAATTTCTTGAGAAGAGAGCATATAGTTTTTTTGATGGTGAATGGTTTTTGTCCATCCATCAGTAGAATTGAAAGAATGTAGTGATATACATGTTGTTGAGACATTTCTAAATTTAACACAAAAATCATTGGCCATCATGGGATTACAAAACTAAGCTTAACTATGTAAACATAGTGGAAAAAAGTGTTGCATTGTCTGACAAACTTGGGGTTATGGTCAAGCATTGTAATGGAAAACCCTACATTAAAGATTAGGCTATGGTACTTTTACAATGTAAAAAATGGAGCTTGGTATGAAATGACACTTTTAGAAAAATAGAGAAAGATAAAGAAAAGAGAGTTGCTCTCTCTCTCTCTCTACCTACCTTTGAATCTATCCCTCTCTCTCCCCTTCTCTCTTCCTCTATCATTCTTTCTCTCTCCCCTTCTCTTTCTCCCACTCTCAATTTTTCTCCCCTTTTCTCTCTTACTCTTCCTCTATATGATGACAATGGTTCTAGATTTTTCATCATCAATGTTTGTCAATGGATCTGGAGATGTACAATGCATATTCCATATATGGTAGTTGTTTGAAATTCTTTGCCAGTGGGATTTAATATCTTGCTCCAATGAACCAATAAAATGCTTGAAAAAATTGATCATCTACTATTGGGATGGTGGTGAAAAAAGGGGAGACTCAAATAGTAGAAGTTGTTAAGTGGTGTTTCCATTTGTTAGACTTCCGAGATGCTACATATGTCCTTTTTTGAGGCACTTCAATAAGCAACATTATTTCCAACTGTATTGGTCATGCCATGTATTAATGAATGAATCTTGGAGATGGGATGTTGATTTTGTTAGAGATAGCTACACTTTAGTGTGCAATGGGTACACTAAATAAGTCTTAAAGGTGAATTATTAGGTCCTTAAGAAAATGGCATGTTTCACTAATATATTAAGGTTTATTTTGGTAGTGGGTCTCTTAATCAGAAGGTTTTTCCCAAGGATATAAGTCATCTTATCTTCTCTATCTCCTTCACTTATTCTTCTATGTTTAATTAAGGTTACATGCATTTTCTGTCAAAAAATTTATTACTTTCCATTGCTCTTAATTAAGGAATAAGCATTGTAAAACCAACATTTGGTATCAAAGCTTTGTTTTGATTGATCCCATGAAGGAAGGGATACATTTCTTATGTTTCTTTCAATTTTTTTGTGGGATAATTTATGTGGATTTAAAATAACATTTAAAAATTAGAAGTCATGGCCAACACCTTGACAATTGAGATTGAGAAGTTCAGTGGGTAAAACTTTGAGTTGTGGAAATTGAAGGTTGAAGATCTTTTAGTGGAGATAGATTAGTGGACCATAATAGTTGTTGCACTCAATTTTCTACCATCAGCAATGGATCAAGATGAATGTGACAATTTGGATAGAAGAGATAGATCTACTATTAGGTTGTGTCTTTCTAATTCAATCTTGATGAATGTTTTAGTACAAAATATTGTTAAGAGTTTGTAGTTATTTTTGAAAATAAATTTGTATTCTTTAAAGATGCATGAAGGAGACTTTGTAACCAAACATTTAAATGATTTTCATCTAGTAGTGAGTCAATTTCCATAGATCTGTAAAAATGAAAGAAGAGGAAAAATGTATCACTTTGATTTGATCATTAAATGATACCATTTTTCTATTTTGAAGCCTATCTATCTAAAAGGGATCAATATCCTTGCTTTGTTCACTAGAATTGGTAGTGCAAGAGTTGCTTGGCATCATTTGGGTATACCACTCAATTATGTTGTATCTACAGAAATTTGTAAATAAAATAAGCTTATCCTCAAAAGTTGGGTGGAAAAACACATTAAAAGAGTAAATTGATTAAGGTGATTTAAGATGTACAGAATTTGACAAAAGAAAGACTTGATTAAATGATTGATTTAATTGGAGGTTTTTATCTGATAATAAAAATAAGCCCCTATAATAATTTGACAAGCAATAACAGGAACACAAGGGATGGGCTAGAGGTGAAGAATTCCACTATTTTATATGAATTTTCATGGATTATGAATTATGCAAGGCATGCAATGCATTCAAGTGTAACTTGACAGAATAATGAAACCTTCCTTTTGTACTAATTTAGAATTCAATAGATTATAAATTCATTATTTTCCATATCCAAGTTCTTGTCCAAATTGAAGAGGCTACTAAAAATAAGTATCGAAAATTATGGACATTATTATTATTTTGATTCTATGTAGAAATTTTTTTCTCATAATCAACATGGGACTAATTGTAAGTACGGATGTTGCCAATTATAGACCCGTGCGAACATTATTTTGATTATACGAAGCACATTTATTTTCACAATCAACATGGGACTAATTTTAGGCTTGGATGTTTTCAATTACAATCCTAGGGTTATTAGTTTGACTAGTCATGCTAACATGGTCTCTGTGTGTGTGTGTGTGTGCGCGTGCCCCTCTCTATCTAATTATCAATCTCCTCTCTTTCTATCTTTATATATGTCTCTCTATCTAATTATCTATCTCCTTTCTTTCTATCTATCTTTATATATGTCTCCTCTCTCAGTCTCTCTATCTTTATATATGTCTCTCTATCTCCCCTTCTCTCTTTATCTCTTTTTTCTCTATCTCTCTTACCATCTCTCTTTCTTTCTCTCTCCCTCTTTATCTCTCTATCTCTCTAGCTCTTTGTTTCCCTCTCTATCTATCCATTTCTCTTTATCTCTGTCGGTAATATCCTAAATGGAATATTATATGATATTTGATCAAATTTAATTTACTTTACCAAATTTCAATAGTTAATTCCATGAACAAATAACTTCAAAAATGGATATTATTACTACTCTACATGAATTATGTGCACATGAGTTATGGATATGAGAACTACTTTAATGTATAACAAATATGCAGGTCTCAGCCCTACAAGAGCACAATGTACGTTTGAGCTTGATACTAATATGATTTTGTGATGGTAGAAATGAGACATTGTTCTATACTAAGATGAAATGTTCATATTTTTAGCATGCTTAACTCTAGTTTATTGGTGTCTCAACAAATTGTATTGGAAGAAGTATTATTTGTTTAGGATATACATGATCTACATAGATTACAAATTATTGATATAAAAGTAAATCACAAGCAAAGTGACCATAAAAGTAGATCCAACTGGTTCTTTTGAAGAGAAGGTGCATCCTTATTAAATATGTCACATTTTATTTTTCTTTGTTTTATTATTTTTAAAATTCATGCATCATTTATTACATGTACAAGAACAAAAGAGTTACATATGGGTGCCACATTTAAGAGGCCCTATCTAAAAAATGGAAAGAAGAGCCAACACATTTTCTCTTGAAATTTAATATATGCAATGGGTTATCCAAAGAGGTCTTAAAGGTCAATTGTCAGATCCTTAATCAAATGACATGTTGTATTCAATGCAGCTCCCCATGAACAATCTCTCCTTTTTCAATTGTTTATATAGATATATCTCTCCATCTCCCCTTCTGCCTTTCTCTCTTCTTTCTCTATCTCTCTTTCTTTCTCTCTCCCTCTTTATATCCATATATCTCTATCTCTCTTTCTCTTCATCTTTATCTTTCTATTTCTATGTATTTGTTTGTATCCGTCTCTATCTATTTCATCAAGCTTCTTAGATAGTTAAAATATGATTCAAAGGAGGATTATCTTGGATAAAGGAGGGTTATCTTAGATAGCTTGGGAGAACTATGTTTGAATTCCTTTGCTAGATCGTTAAAGTGAAGGAATTGGAAAGGCATTGGATGCAAAGTGCTAAAGCAAGGAAGCTCGAGGAGCAAGAAGATTGCCGAGGACATGTTGATCTTGGAGCAAGGATGATAAGGACCATGTCAAAATTTTGAGACACAATCGAGAAAGTTAGTTAAGCTATTAGATTTGTTATAAATTAATTCAAATAGTATTTTATTATAGATATATAATATTATATATGTACTTAATAATTTACATTATATAGAATATAATATTTGATTATAAATATTAGTATATATAAATTTTATATATAAAATTAATATATAATAAAATAACAAATATTTTGAAATATTAAATATATAATATCTAATATAAATATATGATGTTAAATATATTATTATTTTAAAAGTATATTAAATCATTTACACTATATATATATTATTATAATAGACATTGCATATTATATATAAAATAAATATAATTAAATTACAATTAAATATTTAATACAAATATACCATTTATAATATAATAATATGTTAAAAATATAGATAAAATTAATAAAAACTAAATACCATTGTTTCTTTTTTTATTTCTACATATAATTAATAGAAATTATCAAATTTATTAATCTTCTCACTCTCATCATTATCTAGTCTAAATCAATTATTATACTTGTTATTAGCATAGCATAAGGTACTTTAAAAAGGAAATTTTATTTAATTTCCTTTAACAATTTCTTAACATTAATTTGCCTATGGCATAGGCACTCCAAGTGCTAGTTATGAATGACAAGTCATAATGCAAGTTGTCTAAGTTGATACATTAACATCCTTCTCTCAAACATTAATCTCTTACAAATATATGTATGCTTTGCGTGCACCTTTATAGGGAGGAATGACAGGTCCTTTAGAAATGGCTTTCACTAGTCATCCACTTGTGTCCACGTAATGAAAGACCCTCATAAAATTAAAAAAATAACGGGAAATATGAATTGGAAAATCTACATTAAATAAAAGACATCTAAATGAATAATGAAAACTCTCCCTTTAGTAATTTCTTAAAGCCACATAAAACATCCTGCCATAATATTTAGGGTTTAATTGTTCGCACAGACAATGTATGTCATGACAAATCTACCTCCACCTCCACAAGAAATTGTTCACAGGAAATGAAAAACGACAAATGGAAAAATAAAAATATGAGCTTCCAAGATGATTTTGATCATATTGCATGTTTCTTGTGAAATATTAACCATTGATCTGGTGAGTCATGTATTGGTTTTCCAAAGGGAATGCCTTTGGCATAACAAGGATACCCATTTCACCTTTTATAATGGTTCCACTTCATCTTTTTGATGAAACTTGTATAAATACATAGTATATTCTTTCAAAGAGGCTAGCCTTCAAGTAGATACAAGTTGTATTATCTCATTTTGCCTCCATTATTTTGCCTATCTTGCCAATTAGGAGCTAGGACAAAGGGTTTCCTTTATAGCCAGTATAACTCATCCTATATTGATAAGAGCCAAACTAAACTAATAATGCTTTTCTCTCCAATAGTGCTTATCTACATAATAGGTTGCTAGATATTTATGCCGCTAATTTTATGAAGTAAAATGTTCTTGAACCCCTAATAAGACTATAGGGAGATCTAGAAATATAGGGAAATAATTGGGTGATAGGAAATAATAAAATCTGAACTTAAATAAAGTATAGTTGATAATCCCAAATACTTAGTAAGTTCATTGTGTTGTGTTAGAGTATTAAGTTTAACATAGGGAAATTAGTTTTTCCCGTGAGGTAGTTTTTTACCTATCAGGTAGTTGGTCACCCATCATATATTTTCTTTCCTTTAAATAGGCATTTGTACATTTGTAAATAATCAATCAATCATCTGTTTTCTTCTCATGTCAAGCTTTTCATTGTTCTCTTGTGGTGAATTATCTTCCTAGTTGATCCTGGCTCCTACTTATCCCAACATGGTATCAGAGCATAGTGTTAGGAACCCTCGCCCAAATCTGGAGAATTAAGCTAGAGAAGAGATCGATCCAGGCATCAATCTATGCCTGCATATCAGATTACAGAGGCATCAATCCATGTCTGTGTTTGGGCCATTTACCCTCATTTATCACCATTCTCAGGCATCAATCCATGCCTAAATCATTCGAAGGAAATTGTGTAAGGTGTCTAAGACACCACAATTTCCCATTGTTGTCTCCCTTTACATCAAACAGAGGCAGCATGTGAGAAGTAGTTTGGAGCATGCCACACAAATGAATTGCATCTTTTTTTTGGTCGTTTGATATCTACCAGACATAAATTTCTCACGCCTGGATTCCCATCATCACAGCAATCAACATTATTTTGGAGGCTCATTTTTTATTGTTGGCAAAAAAAATTCTTTGAAGGCTCTGATTTGCTCATACAGAAGCTTATGTGTGTGTTGTTGAGGCCAAACTTTAGAAGCATCTGCCATTTCAAAATCAAACAGAAATTTCTCATTGCTTGAAGAACCGTCTTCACAAACAATCTCCAAACACACACTGCCGAGACATTCATACTTGCAGAAAATGGAATGAGGACTTCATTGCATAGAAGAAGCGCATGAGGTTTCATACTGAAGGGTACGATCTGCATAGTGCAATCATGCCCTCGTGGCTCTCAAATTGGCAGATTCATCTAGTAAAATAAAAACCTTATACATTCCTACATTGCATTAAGAGTTTTTGTGTGGAACAATCAGATCTGAAGCACTTGGATTGTAAGTACACTGTCCTATACAATATTTCTTGCAGCACCTTAAATTATAAAGGCATGGATAAGCCTGCACAGCGGGATCCTAAAGTGGAAAGCATGCAGCTTTAAGCCAAAGGAGCTCTTCTTTTTTTCGGCTGATTGCCACTTCCCATAGCAGCATCGTCTCTGCCAGGCCATGTCAAGGAGCAAATTTTTTTGGCCAATCAAACTCTACTGTAATGCCATAAATTTCCCTGGTTGATACATTGGAGCAAACTTTAGAAATTTTAAAAGTTTGTTGCCAAATATCTATTTAGGGTTTGCTGTTTGGAAGCGAGGTAGGACCATCTGTGCATGACTTTGGAGTGCTTTGGGATCATTTATCCCACATTGCTCCCATAGAGGCCTTATTTTCCCTTCTAATATGTCAGCACTCTCATGGTGTTATGAAATGATTGTGGGAATCTCGTGATGTTCGTGCTTGTATACTTGGTGACTTGGAGGTTGATCAGTTGGCATATCAATCATATTTTGCAATGTATTTTTCGCTCACTTGTAGAAGGTGGTCATGTGGTTGACCAAGAGCTAAATAGCTCTAGGGCTTAATCTAGCCCCCACATCCATGCATTGAGCCCCCATAGGCGACTGTTCTTCCACGGAGCATATCTTGGGCATCCGGAGTCTGATTTTTGCATTCCACATATCATCAAAAAGATGACTTCACCAAGCTTGCAGTGGTGCAGGTCAATCCGCTTGATTTTGCCATTCATCATCAAATATTTGGAGGTTTTTGAAGGTACTATCTTTGTGATGTTTTGAGGAATCATAGCTTAATGGGTTTTTCTTTGGAGAAAGGGAATTATGAGCAATGGAATGATTACATCCTCACACATCTTAGTGAACACAATCTATTGCCATATCTCTATAATCATGTTCCTATTCCTGGCACACCTCATGAGTATCATATTTGGAAAGGCTATAGGGCTAGAGTCTTTAGAGTTATTCTTGAGCACCTAGATGCTGACTTTTTGGAGTCTATATATCCATCTTGAATGCCCTTATGCTCTTTGGACCTATATTCGAGACTCATATGGAGACCTTGATCCTCCACCATCTCTTGATGCTTCTCTTTCCAACTATGATGTGCCTCATTATCCTTCAGAGAAGTTAGACCATGCTTGTGATCCTTTGGACATTTTTGAGACCTTAGATGTGGTTATAGTTGCTTCAGAGGTTGTTGATTCTTTGTCAGAGATAATTGATCCACCTTCATTGACTACTTCCATCATTCCTGATCAACAGGATTCATATTGTCTTCCTAATTGGGATTCTTATTTGTTGGAGATTGGTTCATTGTTCATGGAATCTCACATTTCAGACTTGGAAGACACATTTGAGGGATTAATATTCCTAATTGATGATAGTTCTAGTACAACTATTGTCACTCCATCTTTGTCTTTGGAGAATGTTCTATATCAGTTTCCACATAGTTCCAGTTTGTCACCTTATTTCTTGATTGGGGATGTACCTGATTGGATTGTGGCATCGTCATTCTATCTGGACAAGGAGATACATGAGCATTTTTTAAAGACAACATCATCATCATCATCATTTTTCATGCTTCCATCTTTCAAAGCATATCCTGAATGGGAAGCATACCTACATCTATACATGGTTTTGTTTCTTCTAAAAGGGAGACAAGTGGTTTGTAAGGATTGGATTATGTTTTGCCTTCAGACACTTACCATCTTTGCAGGACATTATTTATTATGGGGGGGCTATGTACTCTCCTTCTTTCCTTCCTATGGGAGGACCATTGTATGTACACACATGATGTATGTAGTCCTTGGGGGGTATTAGTGAGTCCTCCATACATGCATTTTGTTTTCTTTTTTCTCTTTTGGAGAGGAGTTTTCTCCCATTGGGTTTTTCTCCTTTTCTCCGGTTGTGAGAGATTGCAACGCATTTTGCTTTGTAAATGGGTACCTAACAAGGTTGTGTAGCCAGGACCCATATTGCATCTTGATTTTGCATAATAATTCTCCCTAAGTTTGCACTTAAGGGGGGTGTTAGAGTATTAAGTTTAACATAGGGAAATTAGTTTTTCCCGTGAGATAGTTTTTTACCTATCGGGTAGTTGTTCACCCGTCATATATTTTATTTCCTTTAAATAGGCATTTGTACATTTGTAAATAATCAATCAATCATTTGTTTTCTTCTCGTATCAAGCTTTTCATTGTTCTCTTGTGGTGAATTATCTTCCTAGTTGATCCTGGCTCCTGCTTATCCCAACATGTTGAATTACCAAAAACTAGCAACATGATAGTTAGATCTCATTTAAATCAGTAGTCAATCATATGAAGAAATTGACTTATGTTTTGAGATCATAGGAGGTGGATACTAGTAAGGTTCTTCACTTGGCCCACACCCTGCTCTCCTAAATAGCAGTTATATACGAACAAAATGGGCTATGTATCAAATCCTCGCTCCATGAGTTTTTGCTTTATAAGTGATAATGACTATCACTAAATGAATAACCTTTCCTAACCACCTCTAAGTGTAAATAAAGCTGAAATGATGAGACTAGTAAGACCTAAAGTCCCTTTTGTATCTAGTTAATTAGGTGCATTTTGGGATTGAGTGCCCTAGCTTACATAAAATTCCCTTGGAGTTTTAGCTATCACATCAGGCCAATAAAGGCATATGTTTCTTTAGCATGGGCTAGGAAAACATGCCTAAGGCATGATCAAACCTTATAACTAGTTAGGCTACCATAATTAAAGCTTAGATTATACCTACGAAGGGTGCTTAACTCGTTGGTGATAAGGATCGAGAAGCTCCAAAAGCACTCTCAAACAAGAAAAGAGTAAAAAAAGGGGAAAACTTGTACTTATGATATGAAAACATAGGACAATGTAGTTATGATCGTATAGGTCAATCTTCTTGTATCTTGATGCCAACTAGAGCCAAAGGCCAAGTGCCTTTTATTAGCTAAATGCTTAAAGGTTGAGATTATGGACAAGTAGCCCTTGAGGGAAGGATGTCTTATGGTGTCATATATACACTAAGTAGTTATAAGACCACATGTTAGAACTGAGTCTAGTACAAATGCGGTTAGCTAGCTATCACCAGTACCGTGTAGGTGATGAATGCTAGGAGCTAAATGTCGTACATTAAGGATTAGTCGGCTCTCATCGGTAACACACAGGTAAAAGATGTTAAGAGTCATCCATAGCATGATACAATAGTGGGTTAGTTGACCATCACCAGTACCATGTAGGTGACAGATGCTAGGAGCTAATTGTTGTATCTTTAAGAGTAGTTGGTTGTCACCAATAGCACAGAGGTGACTCGAGTCAGAGCTACCCTTGGTATGATAAGGTCTATCTAGCCTTCACCATTTCCATGCAGGTGATAGGGCAAGGTGCTAACTTAATACCAAGATGTCAAAATTTTGCTAGTGGTATGGAGGCAATAGATGTCTACATCCACTAACTCAAAAGATCTAGGAAACTGTTGAGTTCTTATTTCCTACCAATGGTGTTTTTGGTTGTTCATTTACCAAACTAGTGATGGTGTCATTGGCCATCCTAGCTAGTGATAATCATTTCCCAGCTAGGTTGTATTTAAGGGCGGTTAAGTGGCTGCAAGTCCAAAATTAGGATGAGATGTGTTAAAGACATGGGATTCATTCTATTAATTAATTGGAGGTATAATCAAACAAGTTTGATCATAATATTACATCTCTTCCTTTGGAAATATATAAGTGGATCTTCCTAGCTAGAAGTGTGGTAGGATAATTCAACCCTTGTGAGAAGCCCTTAAAGGGTGAATAATGGCAACTCCACTAGCTCACTATACCTAGGCACCATGGACCCTTGGCATCAGAATACTCTATTTGACGAAACATAAAGAGCCCCTTAGTTGGGGTGGATAGGGCACTTTTTTCACATGGTTGGGATATTTTGCATCCTACCTTGGAAACTAATAGACATTGGAGACTAGACTATGATGTCATAGAATACTATGATCTTCAGTTCCTTAGGCACAGTGACATATTCTTATTTATTCACTTATGTTGCATTTGTCATGACTACATGCTCTATGATATTACTTGATGCATTTATAGGAAGCTTGTTGATTTTATGAATCTCAAAAGGTGCTCCACGATGTGGAGTGTGGAGTTGCTTAAGGGTAACTTGAGTTGGATATTTAGCAACATCATGATTTCTATTCTTTAATAGAGTGTTTCTAGGCAGAGAACTGGAGTTGTTAGGTTGAGATAGCACCAAGAGTGATTTTATGTGTGAGTTAGGCCAAGTTATGTAAGGAAAATTTCTTTTCTCTTGCATGTTGATGAAAATCAATAGGGCTATATATGTAAGATCATTGTAGAAAACTAGTATTGTATTCTATAAGGAAAGTTTGCTCATGAGGCTGAATATAAGATCCAACATTTGTAGGTTTTTCCCCATACTAGGGTTTCCTAGGTATATCTATGTTATTGTGTTTTTTGTGATTGGCTTCTTGTTATTTTTTTGCTTCCAACTATTATCAGTTGTTAATTAACCTAGTGTATTAATTGTTATAAATCAAATAGATAGACAAGAATTGTTTTGGTTCTATTCTATGAAATTTATTGACCAATTAATCTGTACCTGGGTTATGAGAAATTAACATAGTATTAGAGCCCTAAACTCTAAATACAAAGCCAAGATTTGTGATGCAGATTTCAAGAAAAAAAAATTAGAATTCCATCTCTAGTTTTTTTTTGTGACTATGGCAACTAGTGTTCAATATGAGGACAGGCTTGAGGGTGCATCTAACTTCTTATAGTGGAAGGTTCAGATTACATCCGTTCTCAAGGAGAATAGGTTGTGGATCTATGCTAGTACAGAGGTGACAACACCAACAAATGATCCTATTGCCCTAGATTCTCATGAAGTCAAGGAGGCCAAGGCTCAAAGGATTATCATTGATGGGGTAAGAGATCATTTGATTCCTCATCTATCAGGGAAAGACACTGCCAAGGAGATGTTGGATATGCTCACAAAACTTTATTAGACCGACTATTAGAGTCGTAAGATGATGCTCAAGGACAAATCACATAACACCAAGAGGGCGAGAGTGTGACCTCTTACTTGTCCAGGCTAACACAGGTTAGGGATGAGTTGGCTATTGTTGGAGAGACGATTGTTGATAATGAGCTGGTGCTTATAGCCTTGAATGGTTTTTCAAAGCACTTGGAAGTGTTTGTCAAGTGTGTTCTCAGTAGAGATTGCCTACCTAACTAGGCGAGGCTTTGGGATGATTTTGTTCAAGAGGAGATCTGTGAAAGTGGTCATCGAGGAGATCAGATGGAGAAGGTTCAAGACCAAGAAAATCTTGCTCTTGTAAGCAAGGGTATGCAGAAGCTCAATAAAGGACAAATGGAAGGTTCTTCTTCCAAGAGTGGGAAGAAGAAATATTTGAGCAAGATAAATTGTTTTTGCTGCCATCAGTTGGGTCACTATGCCAGTCAGTGTCTAAGTAAGAAAAATAGGGACAAGCAGAAGAAGCGAGATGCTGCTACAGCAGAGGTGGATGAGTTTGCAGCATGATTTGAGAATGAGTTTTCACTCATTGTCTGTCTCTCAAGTTTAATTGCCAACAAAGTATACCACAACTACATATATTGATAGTCGAGCTTCTTGCCATCTGACGGGAGTCAGAAAATGTTTCACCAAGTTGGAGGAGAAGAAGTTGGATTTCTATATTGAGCTTGGATATAATGTCCAGTGCCATGCAACTAGTGTTGGCATTGGTCAAGTTTCAGAGGGAGTCTGGCAAACCTCTGTTGGTGGAGGATGTGTTATATGTCCCTGGCATGAAAAAGAATTTAATCTCTATTTCTACCTTGGAGGACAAGGGTTACATCGTGACCTTTGAGAGGGGCAAAGTCTATATTCGTCCCAAGGATTCCATGGTTGCAAAAGTGATTGGAGTCAGGCATGGCAGCTTGTTTTAGTTACAATTTGAGCCAGCACGTGTGTTGGTAAGCAGCTATAGAGGGATAGGAGAATTATGGCATAGGAGGATGTCTCATCTTCACCATAGAGCACTTAATGTGCTCAAGGAAATAGTGACGGGGCTGCATGAGATGAAGATAGAAAAGTATGAGGTGTGCAAGGGCTGTGCTCTTGGGAAATATGCCAAGACCAGTCTTCCAAGCAGTGACACTAGATCCAAAGAGATTTTGGATCTTGTACACTCAAATGTGTGTGGACCCATGGCAATATTATCCTTGAATGGGTACGAGTATTATGTTACTTTCACTGATGATTTCTCTAGGAAGGCATGGATATATTTTCTAAAGAACAAAGATGAGGTCTTTAGTAGGTTCAAAGAGTTTTGGGCTCTCGTGAAGAATCAAACAGGGACGAAGATCAAGATACTGAGGTCTGATAATGGATGCAAGTATACCTCGTATGCCTTCAAAGATTTATGTGCTCAGGAAGGTATCAAGAAAGAGTTGACAGTTCCGTACAACCCTCAGTAGAATGGGGTTGCTGAATGGAAAAATGGGGCTATAGTTGGAGCAGCTAAGGCCATGCTTCATGATTAGGATCTACCTTGGTTCTTACGGGCAGAAGCTTGCAATACAACCATGTATTTGTAGAATAGGAGCCCACACAAAGTGTTGGGCAAATTGACTCTAGAAGAGGCATTCACCGGTAAGAAACTAGATTTGGAGCACATTCGCATCTTTGGATGCCTTGTGTATTGTCATATTCCCATGGAGAAGAGAACCAAGTTGGAACCAACTGCAGAGAAGGGTATCCTTATTGGGTATAGTGAAACCTCTAAGGCCTATCAAGTTTACATTCCTACCCTTAGGAAAATAGTTGTTTGCAGAGATGTAGAGAGGGATCTTCAAAAATCTAGCAGCTTGATGAATGAGGAAAAGCAATCATTCATGGTTGAGGCAACACAAATTCCTCAAACTTCAGTCACACAAGATGGAAAGAAAAACAAGTAGGCCGAGCAGGTTGATCAGAAGGAGGAACAAATAATTCCTCAGCCTCAGATTCCTATTACCAAGAAGAGGACAAATAGGGTGACTAAGCAAACACTGAGAGAGGCCCATGAATATGTTGGTGATCCACATGATTCAGTCAAATAGGGAAAGGCTCCCAAACATTATTCTGAGTATGTGGCACTTATGAGTGAATTAATTGAAGTGGAGCCTTCCAACTTTCAAGAGGTTTCCATGCACCAAGTATGGAGAGATGCCATGGAGGAAGAGTATTCTTCCATTATGAAGAATAGTGTGTGGGAGCTAGTACCATGGCTAGAAGGTAAGTCTATGGTGGGATCGAGATAGTTGTATAAGATTAAGCATGTTGCAGATGGTAGTGTAGAAAAGTTCAAAACCTGGTTTGTGGCTAAGGGGTTTTCTCACAAGGAAGGGATTGACTATGACAAAACTTTTGCTCCAGTAGCCAAGTACCCATCCACAAAAGCTATAATTTCTGTAGCAGCATAGATGGGTTGGAGGATTCACCAGATGGATGTAAAGATGGCCTTCCTCAACGGAGTGATTGAGGAAGAGATTTACATAGAACGACCAGAAGGATTTGAAGCACATGGGAGGGATTCTCATGTATGCAGGTTGAGAAGAGAACTGTATGGGCTCAAGCAAGCTCCCAAGGCATGGTATTCACATATTGACATTTACTTGCAGAGTGTGGGCTTCATCAAAAGTGAGGCAGATCCGAACCTGTACTATGTTCAGGTGAAGGGCAAACTTCTCATATTGGTGTTGTATGTTGATGACCTATTTCTCACAGGGTTAGAGGAGCTCATAGCACACTGCAAGAGGGATCTTGTAGGAGAGTTTGAGATGAAGGACTTGGGGTTGATGCATTACTTTCTAGGATTGGAGTTGTGGTAGAAAGAGGGAGAGATCTTCCTTGGACAAGGGAAGTACATAATTTATATCCTGAGGTGATTCAAGATGGAGGACTGTAAACCCATGTCCATGCCACTTGTAACCAACTGGAAGAAGATTGACGCTTCCATGTCAAAGGCAGTGGACCCAACTTTATACAAATAGTTGATAGGCTCTCTTATGTATCTGGTTAACTCTAGGCCAGACATTTCTTTTGCAGTGAACTCACTTACTCAGTTTATAGTGGAATCTAAACATGTACACTAGATAGCTATGAAGCATGTTTTGAGGTATCTCTGAGGCATAAGTGATTGTGGGATAAAGTATATTCAGTAGGATAGAGTGAAGCTCGAGGGGTTCACCGATGCAAATTGGGTAGGGAGTATAGCTGACTAGAAGAGCACTTCAGGGTGCAGTTTCAGTTTGGAATCAGGAGCAGTCTCTTGGTATAGTAGGAAATAGAAGTCAGTTGCACTGAGTTCTACAGTGGCTGAGTATATGGCAGCTAGTATGGCTACATGTGAGGCTATCTGGCTTCGAAAACTTCTAGCTGGGCTCTTTGATCAGGAGCTAGATCCAACAGTCATTTACTGTGATAATTAGAGTTCTATCAAACTCTCTGAGAATCTAGTGTTTCATGACAAGTCAAAGCACATTGAGATCAAGTACCACATCATCAGAGATTGTGTGGAGAAGGGGACAGTGAAGCTGCAATACATTCCTATGGACAAACAGATAGCAGATATCCTAACCAAGGCCTTGATGAAGAGTAAGTTTGTATTCTTCAGGGATAAGCTGGGTGTTGTGTAGAACACCTTCCTCGCTAAGAGGGAGTGTTGATTTTCTATAGCTCAAAAGGTGCTCCACGATGTGGAGTGTGGAGTTGCTTAAGGGTAACTCAAGTTGGATATTTAGCAACAAGTTTATTTCTATTCTTTAATAGAATGTTTTCAGGTAGAGAACTAGTGTTGTGAGGTTGAGATAACAGGTCAAGAGTGATTTTATGTGTGAGTTAGGCCAAGTTATATAAGGAAAGTTTCTTTTCTCTTGCATGTTGATGAAAATCAGTAGGGCTATATATGTAAGATCGTTGTAGCAAACTAGTATTGTATTATGTAAGGAAAGTTTTCTCTTGAGGCTAAATAGAAGATCCAACATTTGTAGGTTTTTCCCCATACTGAGGTTTCCTGGGTATATCTGTATTATTTTGTTTTTTGTGATTAGCTTCTTGTTATTTTTTTGCTTCCGTGTTAATTAACCTATTGTATTAATTGTTATAAATCAAATAGATAGACAAGAATTGTTTTGGTTTCATTTTGTGAAATTTATTGACCAATTAATCTGTAGCTGGGTTACGAGAAATTAACAAAACTAATCTCTAAAATTGTGGGTTGTGATGACAACAATTTATTATGGTTGATCAATGTTATAAATGTGATGTTTCAGGTATGCCTGTAATGCTGGATTGATTGGAAAACAGCAGTAGCACTAGTTGGCATTACCAATAATAAGAACATTGTCATGTTTACTCCGTGTGTGGTTCATAAACCCTAGCTGCGGCAATGGTGGTAATATTTTTAAAGGGTGGAAGGCCTAGATGGACTTAGAATGGTCAAATAAAAAACTTAGGAAGAAAACCTCTGTTGCCATAACTGTTATAAAATGGATTGCTCAGCGGCTGTCCTGGACTATATATATATATATATAATCAGCTGTGTATTAAATTCTGATGCATAAAATCATACCTCCTTATATAGAATTTAGCAGAGCTATGAACCCAATGGGGTGTGCATTTCATTTGTATTCATTTGACAACTGGTGCAGCCATGTGAATCAGTATCTTGGTATTGGTGTGAATATACCTATATTCTGAAATCATCGTGTATATATATATATACATATATAATAAATAAATTGGTAACCTTTGAGGTCATTACGAATACATAATGAATTCAGCATACTGATTGTTCACGTGGAAGACTGGATCTCACATAAACAACCGTTAACAACAACTCAGTGGCTGTTTAGAGTGAAAAATGAGTAGCTTACATAAATAATACAAAGGTAAATGTTTGGGGAAAGACTTACACTGCAATAATCCTTGGTGACGACTCTTGATTGCAATCCACCCCATCCCAAGAGTAGTTCTGTGGCAAACATGGATCACCCATCCACTCTTTTTCCAGATTAAAGTGCCTTGCAATGTCAGCAACTGCATTCACTGTAAAACTGACATGTTTTAGTACGCCATTCAAATTTACCCATTTTCCCTAAAAACAACCACCATAAAACAATTTTAAGCAAATACAAACCATCTTCACTGTTAGTTCAGTTAATGAGTGGGCTGCTATATTTGTAGACATCAACGCCATTCAGAATGGCACCCACGGTCGATCGATTGGTAGGATTAAGAGAAATTTTGACTTGTTTCGAGCCAGTAAATTCCCAGGGTACAGGCGTGACGAATGAACTGAGGTAGCCATCTAATTTAACAGTACGCATTGAATTTCCATCGAGAGTAACAGTGAACTCCCTAATTGCATTAGCTCCAAGTTGCTCTACTTCGGCGAAGCACATCACAAAATAGTATTTACCAATGTCTGCAACACTCCAACTCCATGTCATATTTCCCAGGCTGTTGTTGGGGATCACCAAGGCGGTTTGTAACACAACTGATGGTATTTCAAATTCTTTATCTGTATCAATGGAATTTGTGGTATTCCTATAAACCAAACCTTCTATTGCTCCGTTCGGCCATAACCTATCAAATGCATCGTCTGGATATCTGCACAAAACCACTTTGAAATCAATAGCTTAACCTTTATTTCTTTTCCTTTTTGCTCATACAAGATGTTAGAAGGGTTTGGGGAAACCCCCAAAACCAAAAATAATGGTACAAATCATAGAGAAAGAAACTACCTTATAGTTGACTCTGAACATTAAGTTTTCACAGTACTTATTGATGAGGAGAAGGGTTTGGGGAAAACCCCCAAAACCAAAAATAATGGTACAAATCATAGAGAAAAAAACTACCTTATAGTTGATTCTGAAGATCTTCCATAATCCATGCGTTTTATACTGAGTAAAGAGAGATCTTGTCCTACAATCCCTACACACATCAATACTCGTACTTCCAGCAAGACACACATCAATAGAGGGACCCCTGGCCATATAGAATATTCCCATTGCAATGATTTCACTACTGTTTTTTATTACAACAGTAACCCAAGGATTAGCATCAACCAGCAATTCAAATTGTGGTAGTGACTGAAGGCCGTCATAGTTACCATATAAAAAAGCGGCGCGGATTATGTATTTTGTTCCGCTGGTAAATTGTAGCAATTTCGCTTGCCTTGAGGAAAACACCGAAGGTCTTTCAGTGGTACCTCTCCGTGAAAATGAGCAGACAAAATGTTTTTCTTTTCACCTGTCTTAATGTATTGTTCATCTGAGATCCAGCTAATGTCCCCGCCATCCTCATATTCCCCTTCTCCTCCACAATCCAGGCTGATGAATCCTGCAGATATACCATCATCAAATCCATTTAGCAACAGCAGCAATGCCAAATTCAGAAAGCAGAAGCAGCGAGCTGATAAAGATTTTGAATAATTTACTTTGCTTGCTTAGTTGCAAACCAAATAAGAATGCTTCACTGGGATGGTAAACAGTGGACGTTTCGGTGGTTTACATGTGAAACACATCAGTTGTTTAAACCCCCATGCTTCACAGCTAAACAATTTTAAAAGAATAAGATTGTCATTATTTTCACACTACTTTTAAACCCACCATAACCGTGAGAATGACCTCCAAAGATATAAGGGAGTCCAGTTTTTAATTTCTGATGCAGGGTGTATGGAATAACTTAATAATTAAAAAGAAAAGTTCAGGTTTTTTTTTTTTTTTGACATAAACTAATCTATAATGATCAAACAAAACAAGACTGTTCAGATTATGCTCTTAAATGGTTTGTTTTAAATCTCTTCATATTGAAAGGGATTGGCTGTATAGATCTTACAAATTCCAAAAAAATCTTATAAATTCAAAAATAAAAAAATTGTAGTTTTATAAAAGAATAAAAATATGTTACCTGGTTGTGCATACAGAACTCCGCATATAAAAAAAGCCAACAAAAATTTGAAGGTTACTGTTTCTAAGTTTGCTCCCTCCATCCTTCCAACTGTTTCTTAGATGTTATCTTGTACGCTTCTCAACATTTTGTGAAAAAAATTGAGTGCAGATTACGATGTTCCTTTTTAGCATTTAAGTAAATCACTTACAACCAGCGGGTATGTGGTTGAAAACTTAGAAGTGAGGGAAAAAATCCACGATTTTTTTTTTGGATAATATCTTAAATTATTAAATTGTTTGGTAGCAAGAGAGGAAACGGTTATTTGCAAGGTGGGTAAACAAGGAGTCTGAAATTTACATATTACCCGCCTTTAATGTTTGAAGGAGATACGTTAAGACCCTCACCTCACACTTTTTCCTTGAAAGAGCGAGTATATTATCATTGATTAAGATATGGTCGTAAGGGTAAAAGTACACCCTATACAAATTATCAGTGTAACGATTTTTCAGATAGGTTGTTTGTAAAGTAAATGTTTTTTGAAAAGTGTTTATGTTTTATGACTTGTTGGCATTGCATTGTTTGAGGAAGGTAGTGTAATTTGTGATTTATAAGTATTGCAAGGGAGTATCAATTCTCTCATAATATAGTGGCTTCTCTTGCGTATATTTATGTAGCTAGTTTTCTATTGCATTCTTCTTGAAATTGTATATGGCATCAACTGTAATGCTATGTTTTGCAATTTACAAATATGGTTTTTCAACTACATACTCTTGTATAAATCCTTATTCTATTTAACTTGCCCTACATAAAATGGTAACATGGAACCATAATTATGGGAAGCTAACATTAAGTTTACTCCACAAATATCATTAAAAAACTGCTCAAATTGCAATTGGTACCAGTTTTCATGCTATGTTTTGCAATTTAGAAATATGGTTTTTCAAATACATACTGTTCTGTAATAAATAGTTATGTAATAGTTTGAGAGACTATATACTACTATTATGACAAACTTTGACACAAAATTGGATGCACCAAATAGATTGTTGAACATATTTTTAGAATTTCCAAACAAAACATTTGAGACTCTTAATCCTTATTCTATTAACTTGACCTACATAAAAATGGTAACATCGAACAAGAATTATGGAAAGCTAACATTGGGTTTGCTCCAAAAATGTCATTCAAAAACTGCTTAGATTTCAATTGGCATCATGCCTCAAATATATTGGGAACAATTTAATCTATGTACAATTATTGTTTGGGAATGCACGGAGAGAAGAAATCTTATGGATTAACAAGATTTCCTTGAAAAACAAATAGCTGTAAAAGAAGTGTTTGAAAAACTGTAACATCCAAATCTGAATTAATTTGAAAACTAGGTTTTACCATAGGTATTTTTTTTTTTTTTTCTTTGTGATCAAACATAAAAGATTTCACTACTAACAAGTATAACATTCTTCGATTTAACAATAAACATGATTTCATTATTCGTAAAGCTGAAAGAAATGATAAACCATAAACATTTAGTTTTCTTACTAATTTGAAAATTCTTAAAACAAATCCAATATTAGAAACATACCATTATCACCGCATCTCGATTGTTGACCATTCACATTCAAGACTCGGCAATCCTCAATTTTTGGAAGAGAAAGTATCTTCAAGGAGCTTAACCTCCAACCACAGACTGTCGGTCTCTCGCACTCCTTCCTAACCGGAAGTGGCCCTACCCTACTCAAGAGGATAGACTTAGGATAACCGTCAGTGTTTGCCATCTGAGCTCTGGTGTTGTGAACTACGAGACTTGTTATCATGCAATCCCCTAGATTCCCTCTAGTCTTGCATGACCATTCCACAAGCTATGCCATCCAGTCACAGTGAACATTCAATGCACTTGAGGATCATGCATCACCTTGGCCAAAGGATTTAAATTTTATTTTAACATTGCATCAACGTATGGATTAAGTTCACCCACCCTACTCGACTCGAATTAATCGCAATCCTACAGTTTTCGTATTTGTAAGGTTTATATATATATATATATATATATATATATATATATATATATATATATATATATATATATATATATATATATATATATATATATGTTAACCTCGATGACCTCAAGGTATTAGAATTTCATCATGCAATAGCGCATGGCGCAAAGGTTTACTCTATCCCTAAGCTTATGGAAACCTCTCCATTTTCACGATGTAAGAATGGTTTTCTAGTACAATGTTTATACAGATAACATTTTGTAATGCAATAATAATCTTTAAATAGTCTAAATCATTGTTTAAAATTATCCACTCATAAGTGGTCTCTAAACTTGGTTATACGGTTCTAGAAGTTTTTACAATTTACCCAAGTATAATATACGAATACCCAAAGGCCCGAAGTTTTAAGTTTTGAGACTCATAAAGGTCTTCAATGTACTAGGTATTAGCGATATATCAAAATGTTTCTAAATACAAGGAACATTGCATGCAAATTAATTAACTAAAACACAATATGTGGGTTCCCCACCCTTATCTTTTACTTTATATGCATGACGGTTTTTGACCAAAGATAATTACTTATACTACAAAACTCTACACCCTCCTTCCAATACAAATAGTTTTAAATGGTTTTATGCGGTAAGAGTTATATAACAAAGATCTTAAAAGACTTGGAAACTATCTTAAGAATCTAGAGAAGAACATTCCCATTTATTGACCATCAACTTAAGAACTAATACCGGATAACAAAATTAGTTAAATACATTTGTCGGCATTCAATCCGATCTAAATTTCTTATCTGCAAATGATTGTCACACCTCTAAACTCTAATGGAACAGGTTATTGAAATTAACAACAAGCCAACTAAGCTTATATCTTACGTCGTCGAAGTTAAACCTTGGTGGGTTTTTGGAACCAAAAATTGTTAGAACTTCGACTAAACACTAGCTTTCAAGAGTGCACCACGTACTCACATTTTTCAGTCAAAAACAAACAAAAACATAGTGTGAATCCATTCTGCCTACCATGCCTTCGGGGTTCTACTGTGCTAGGACAAAGAGGCATTTTGTAAACCTTCTAAACATTGGCTTCATCTTCTGTTATCACAAACAATTAATACAAAACCACAGGCTATCTAAACAATCTAAATCTACGTTGAAAACATGTATTAAAAACTAAGATATAAACTCCTTCACAGTGGCGTGGTGCAGGGTGGCACTTCACGCAGGTCTATCATTTTCATTGAAGACAAACCTCACACAGAGCTTACAGATAAAAATAATACTTGCATTATCTTTTACGTTGAAAGAACCAACACAAACACTGCCAAAAATAAGATACAATCAGTGAATAAAGTCTGCGCAGAGAGGAAAGATGAGAACCTGTCGTAGCTCTAAGGAAATTTGCTCAAGCAAGCTCGACCTTGCTGATCTCTCAGCGAGGTCCTTCCACGTTTCTCCTCAGACTCTAACCACAGTTTTTTCCCCCTTTTCTTTTTGTAAACTCTTTCCCAAGAAATACCATCCCCCATACTCGCACGGTGAAGGAATCTCAGCACTCATACTGCCATCCATGCCCAAATAGTAGGAAATCTATTTTTGGCATGCTTACCTGACCCCTATCCTTCAACAACCACTTCACATTATGGAGCTTCTTATGGCGACGTGGCAGCTGGTGAACATAACAACACCGTCCACTACTCAAACATGAAGGCTTCTAAACCTCTAAATTTGCAACTACATTGAATAGTGGTGTTTAAGCTCTTGCAAGGTGGTAGATTATAAATGAATAAAGTGTCTCTAACGTCGATCAAGAGAATAAATGAAGGCCAACTTAATAAAAATAAAGGTTAGATCAAGAATAACTCAAAGTCTTAAGCTAGAAGGAAGAAGACTCATTTGAAATGGAAGACATCAAAAACAAACAGAACATGAAAGTGTCCCTACTAAAGCTTCAACAAGAATATCGACATCTTTCAGGAATAAGGAAATACCTCACGTTTACCAAAATATAAATAATGTGATTTTGGCATATTCCTCCAAATAATGACTAAAGCAGGTTATAGCTCACCTTGGCTTCAAATTTGACATCCGTTGATTTCCAAAAAGGAAAGAGTTCACAACATATGTCCAAAGCATTTTTACGACAATCACAACGGATTGGGCATAAAGCAAAACAAGTTTTCTAGATCGTTTTATGCACATTTCTGAGCCAAAACATTTCTGAGCCAAAAGATGCACTCCATCCGTCAAATTTCTTGGTATGAAATATGCTACCTTGGTTAGTTTATCAACAACAACCAATATTGCTTCATGCCTATTCATAGACATTGGTAACACCTGGACAAAATCCAAACTAACAACCTGCCATTTCCATTCTGGAATATCATGCGGGTATAACAATCCAGCAGGATGTTGGTGTTCCACCTTAACTCTCTGACACTCCAAACAACTAGCTACAGACCTTGCAGCATCGCTTTTCATTCCCTTCCAGAAATATAGCGGCTTGACATCAGCTAAAAGTTTTGTTACACCAGGGTGTCCAGAGTACAGTGCACAATGAACTTCCTTCCAAACAAGGTTTCTAAGTTCCACTGAATCAGGAATGTAGATTCTTCCCTTGAATCTCATCAAGCCATCTGATTCAAAACTGAATCCGTCATATCTTAGGTCCTTAGGATTTAAGTGCAGAGCCTATTTCACTTACTCATAATACTCATCTCCAGACAAACTTTACAATACTAAATCTTTAAAGCTAGCATGAATAGAGATTATAGAATCTATGTGTCTTCTTCTGCTTAAGGCATCAGTTACTCAGTTTTCTTTACCTTTGATATAAGAAATCTCAAAGTCATAATCTGATATTAATTCCAACCATCTCCTCTGCCTTGCATTGAGATTAGGTTGTGTGAATATGTAGCAAAGACTTTGATGATCTGATTTTAGTATAAAAGTCTTTCCCAACAAATAATGTCACCACATCTGAAGGGCATGAATCATTGCTGCCAGTTCTAAGTCATGAGGAGAGTAGTTTTGCTCATAGTTTTTCAACTTTCTTGATTCATAGGCTACTACCTAGCCATCTTGCATAAGCACACCTCCTAACCCTTCCCCCAAGGCATCAGTAATAACCTCAAAGTGTCCTTCAGGATTAGGAACTTTCAAGATTGGAGCAGTTGTTAACTTTTCTTTTAACAAGTCAAAAGCCTTTTGACATTCTTCAGTCCAGACAAACCTTTTTCCTTTTCTTTGCAAGGAAGTAATTGGGCTAGCAATGCTTGAGAAATTTAAAACAAATTTCTTGTAATATCTAGCCAATCCCATAAAACTTCGTACTTCTAAAACATTGGAAGGTTCAGGCGATTCCATAATAGCCTTTATTTTGGCTGGATCAACTGATATCCCATCAGCTAATATTATATGCCCCAAATACTACACTTCTTTTTGAAAGAAGGTGCACTTCAAGAGTTTTGCATACAATTTGTGTTCTCCTAATCGTTGCAAGACTATTTGAAGATGATGTCTATGCTCCTCTTCATTTTTGGAATAAATCAAAATATCATCAATGAAAACTAGTACAAATTTATCAAGACAATCTCTGAAAACACTATTCATGAGATTCATGAAAGCGGCAGGTGCATTGGTCAATCCAAATGGCAACACCATAAACTCATAATGACCATATCTCGTTCTAAATGCCATCTTGTGAATATCTTCATCTTTCAATCTTAACTGATGGTATCCAGATCTCAGATCTATCTTAGAAAAGACTGATGCACCATGCATTTGGTCAAATAGATCATCAATACGTGGCAATGGATACTTATTCTTTATTTTCACCTTATTAAGCATCCTATAATCTATACACAGCCTAAGAGTTCCGTCTTTCTTCTTGACGAGTATAACCGGGGCTCCCCATGGTGATACACTTGGCCTAATTAGATTCTAGACAATAGCTCCTGTATTTGAGCTTTTAATTCCATAAGTTCAGTGGTGGTCATACGATATGGAGCTTTAGATACTGGCTCCGATCCTAGTTTAATATCTATGCCAAAATCAAATGTTCTTTTTGGAGGCATGTCTGGTAGCTCCTCGGGGAATACATCTCTGAAATTGCAAAGATATGGATATTTTTCCTCAAGTGTTTGTTTCTCCAAGGTTTCCTCTACTAGGTCCATTTTGACTGCAAAAAGTTGACATCCCTTTTGCCTAGCCCGTTTTAATTGTTTTGAAGAAATGGATCTAATCCTTATTTCCCTTTGGATTCCCTGAATATTTACTGAATTGTCCTTCTCATCCAGACACTCAATTGTTTTATGAAAACAATCTACCTTGGCCCTATGTTTCCACAACCAATTCATTCCTAAGATGACATTATAGGACCCTAAAGGTGCTACGTATAAATTTGCCTTAGTGGTGAAGTTAGAAATATCAATCTTAGCTTCGAACAAACATTGCTCTATCTGAGCCTTTGAGTTATTTGCATACTCAACTATCCACAGTTTTGACATAAAACTAGCTTTTCTTGAAAATTTACTTAAGACTCTAGGTGACACAAAATTTTCTGTTGCACCAGTATCAAATAGAATAGAAACAAGAACTCCAAATAAGGTACCTATCATCTCAATAGGGGTGATCTGATACTCCGCTTGTCAATTGTCAAGAGCGGTATGAATCCTTTGTTGAAATGCTTCCTACTGCGAAGGAAGTTCCATATTCCTAGGCTTCCCATTCTGCTTCTTATTAGGGCAATGGTTAGCATAATGATCTCCTCCACAAGAAAAACACCCTCCTATAGGTCCTCGCTTCTCGGATGGCCTATTCGTAGAATTATCATTCTTCTTAAAATTGTCATTTCTCTTATAATCTTCACCTCTTCGTTCATTACCAAATCCCCCTTTGTTCTTTCGATTTCCTTTATCAAACCTCCTGTTTCCATATCCGTTCTCATTCTTCCTTTTATATGACTGATTGTTGTAATTCTTATCATACTTCTTACGTTTCTTTTCATGGTAAGCAGAAATAGATTTGATTTTCTATTCCTGCTTAATTGTTTTCTCATACACTTGGTCCATTGTGCTCGGACCATGCACCTCCACCTCGCCGCCAATCTGAGGATTGAGTCCCATGATAAATTTTCTGATCCTAAATCTTTCATTCTTTTGGTATTGAGGAACATACTTTAGTAGTCTAGTAAATTTTTCTGCATACTCAACCACAGATAGTTCACCTTGCCTAAGGTTTTGGAAATCTGTTAACTTTTGATCAAAATACAACTGAGGTAACTACCTTTTTCGGAATAGTTCCACAAACTCATTCCATGTCACCTTCAAGGGAATTAATTCCAGCTCCATTTTCTTATTCATCCACCAAGTGGATGCTTCCCTAGATAGATGATACGCTCCCCACACTGCTTTAGTAACCTTAGAGTAATTTCTGATTTCAAAATATTTCTCCATCTCTGTTAACCATGCTTCTGCTGCATCGCTGGTTTTTGATCCATCAAACTTAGGGGGGTTAACCTTTTTCATATCCTTAGATAATTCCAGTGCAATTTTATCTTTGGTTTCTCTTTGAACTTCACTATCGTCTGGGTTTTCACTTGACGTGCCATGATCCCATTGTTTACTTTTGCTTGCATTATGAGAAATCTCGTTTTCACCCTCCGTGTTCCCAGTTTCATCCATTTTCTTTTCTAGTTTGCTCAACCTTTCCTTGGTTTCAATAAGCATATTAAGAATCCTATCCAACTTATCAGTGGAGTTTTCCTGAGAGTTATGACCTTCCCGATCTTCCCCCTCATTAAACTCTGATTGATCCATGATTGTTTAGTTTTTCACCTGATTAAACATATACTAATCAGTTTTATGCTTATCGTTTTATATATCACCAAAATACAACAATTGATCATAATCATAATTGTTCTCAAACCAAAAAATTTGTTTTTATTCAACTTTGCAAAATTGTTTCTACATTCAATAGAGATAGACATATCTCAAGTTTTTTACTCAGTATTGACAAGTAGGGTGTAACCTTCGGATTCATTTTCTGACACATAATCATGAGGTGTATACCCCTCAGACTCGTTATCAGATGATAGTACAATGATTTTAGCTCCAAGTTCTATACGGGGATCCCTAGTGATCATTGGTACACTAATAGGTACACTCACAAGCACACTAGTAGGTACAGTCATAGGTACACTAATAGGGTAGCAATTGACCATGATTCGTGCCGCCATCCTAGCTATCTCTAGGAGTTCTCTTTTCACTCATTTAAGTCATGACAAAGCATTGGCAAAGGTTTCCACATCATCAAGCCAAATGTCATTTTCATCGTTAGTTTTCTCAATGGTCTCTATCATCGCAAGTCGTTTCTGCTTAGCTTGCAGATAACATTCCTTATCCGCAAAGGATTTTATTGCAGTTTTCTTGATGCGTACCATCCTAGCACAGTAAATCAAATCATTAGCTACCCTCTTAATGTTGATTTCCTAATCAAGTTAGTGGACTCATCAGCCCTAGTGCTGAACCTAGTTAGCTCTGATACCATATGTCACATCCAAATCTGAATTAACTTAAAAACTAGGTTTTACCATAGGTATTTTTATTTTTATTTTCTTTGTGATCAAACATAAAAGATTTCACTACTAACAAGTATAACATTCTTTGATTTAACAATAAACATGATTTCATTATTTGTAAAGCTGAAAGAAATGATAAACCATAAACATTTAGTTTTCTTACTAATTTGAAAATTCTTAAAACAAATCCAATATTAGAAACATACCATTATCACTGCATCTCGATTGTTGACCATTCACATTCAAGACTCAGCAATCCTCAATTTTTGGAAGAGAAAGTATCTTCAAGGAGCTTAACCTCCAACCACAGACCGTTGGTCTCCCGCACTCCTTCCTAACCGTAAGTGGCCCTACCCTACTCAAGAGGATAGACTTAGGATAACCATCAGTGTTTGCCATCTGAGCTCTGGTGTTGTGACCTACGAGACTTATTATCATGCAATTTCCTAGATTCCCTCTAGTCTTGCATGACCATTCCACAAGCTATGCCATCCAGTCACAATGAACATTCAATGCACTTGAGGATCATGCATCACCTTGGCCAAAGGATTTAAATTTTATTTTAACATTGCATCAACGCATAGATTAAGTTCACCCACCCTACTCGACTTGAATCAATCACAATCCTACAGTTTTCCTATTTGTAAGGTTTATATATATATATATATATATATATATATATATATATATATATATGTTAACCTCGATGACATCAAGGTATTAGAATTTCATCATGCAATAGCCCATGGCGCAAAGGTTTACTCTATCCCTGAGCTTATGGAAACCTCTCCGTTTTCACGATGTAAGAATGGTTTTCTAGTACAGTGTTTATATGAATAATGTTTTGTAATGCAATAATAATCTCTAAATAGTCTAAATCATTGTTTAAAATTATCCACTCATAAGTGGTCTCTAAACTTGGTTATATGGTTCCAGAAGTTTTTACAATTTACCCAAGTATAAAATACGAATATCTGAAGGCCCGAAGTTTTATGTTTTGAGACTCATAAAGATCTTCAATGTACTAGGTATTAGCGATATATCAAACTGTTTCTAAATACAAGGAACATTGCATGCAAATTAAGTAACTAAAACATAATATGTGGGTTCCCCACCCTTATCTTTTACTTTATATGCATGACGGTTTTTGACCAAAGATAATTACTTATACTACAAAACTCTACACTCTCCTTCCAATACAAACAGTTTTAAATGGTTTTATGTGGTAAGAGTTATATAATAAAGATCTTAAAAGACTTGGAAACTATCTTAAGAATCTAGAGAAGAACATTCTCATTTATCGACCATCAACTTAAGAACTAATACCGGATAAGAAACTTAGTTAAATACATTTGTCGGCATTCAATCTGATCTAAATTTCTTATCTGCAAATGATTGTCACACCTCTAAACTGTAATGGGATAGGTTCTTGAAATTAACAACAAGCCAACTAAGCTTATATCTTACATCGTCAAAGTTAAACCTTGGTGGGTTTTTGGAACCAAAATTAGTTAGAACTTCGACTAAACACTAGCTTTCAACAGTGGACCATGTACTCACATTTTTTAGTCAAAAACAAACAAAAACACAGTGTGAATCCATTCTGCCTACCATGCCTTCGGGGTTCTACTGTGCTAGGACAAAGAGGCATTTTGTAAACCTTCTAAACATTGGCTTCATCTTCCATTATCACAGCCAGTTAATACAAAACCACAGGCTGTCTAGACAATCTAAACCTACGTCAAAAATATGTATTAAAAACTGAGATATAAACTCCTTCACAGTGGCATGGTGCAGGGTGGCACTTCAGGCAGGTCTATCATTTTCATTGAAGACAAACCTCATACAAAGCTTACAAATAAAAACAATACTTGCATTATCTTTTACGTTGAAAGAACCAACACAAACACTACCAAAAATAAGATACAATCAGTGAATAAAGTCTGCGCAGAGAGGAAAGATGAGAACCTGTCGTAGCTCTAAGGAAATGTGCTCAAGCAAGCTTGACCTTGCTAATCTCTCAGCAACGTCCTTCCATGTTTCTCCTCAGACTCTAACCACAACTTTTTCCCCCTTTTCTTTCCGTAACCTCTTTCCCAAGAAATACCATCCCCCATACTGGCACGGTGAAGGAATCTCGGTACTCATACTACCGTCCATGCCTAAACAATAGGAAATCTATTTTTGGCATGCTTACCCGACCCCTATCCTTCAACGACCACTTCACATTATGGAGCTTCTTATGGCGACGTGGCAGCTGGTGAACATAACAACCCCATCCACTACTTAAACATGAAGGCTTCTAAACCTCTAAATTTGCAACTACACTGAATAGTGGTGTTTAATCTCTTGCAAGGTGGTAGATTATAAATGAATAAAGTGTCTCTAAAGTCGATCAAGAGAATAAACAAACGCCAACTTAATAAAAATAAAGGTTAGATCAATAATAACTCAAAGTCTTAAGCTAGAAGAAAGAAGACTCATTCAAAATGGAAGACATCAAAAACAAATAGAACTTGAACGTGTCCCTACTAAAGCTTTGACAAGAATATCAACATCTTTTAGGAATAAGGAAATACCTCATGTTTACCAAAATATAACTAATGTGATTTTGGTATATTCCTCCAAATAATGACCAAAGCAGGTTATAGCTCACCTTGGCTTCAAATTTGACATCCGTCGATTTCCAAAAAGGAAAGAGTTCACAACATATGTCCAAAGCATTTTTACGACAATCACGACGGATTGGGCGTAACACAAAACAAGTTTTCTAGATCGTTTTACGCACAATTATGACTTCTTGCATCATTCGACATCGAGACGCGACTCACAATTCCACCACAAATAAGTTCATTTATTTACCTATAATCTAAATATTAGTCATCCCTATTAGATGACATGATTAAGAAAACTTGCGACAATAATGTCGATATCTAAAACTCTATATGACGACTTGCGAAAGGTGCTAAACCTTTACTTCAGACGTCGACATCTTGACTTAAATTATGTTAGCCACAAACATGAATAAATTCAAGGCATCAAGGTTTATCTACCTGGTTGGCATTTTCAATAACAATCACCCATGGTTAATTTCCAGAGTCTATTCTCTTTCTCAAAGATACTTTCTCTTCCTGTTGAACATGGTCCACCTGTTCCTGCAATGACAGTCTCACATACAATTTTTGTGGTAAAAGCACCTATATTCCAAATCAAAGCATAATATATCCAATCATTACATTCTCATAACAAAATGACATTTTAGTTTATAATATCACATTGATCATAATCAATAGATTCCAAATTTTCATAGAATTAACTTTCTCTATCCACATCACTAGTTTCCATGACGTCAACAACATATTACATAACTGAAATATTCAAGAAAAAGTAAATAGTGTTATTGATTCCAAAAACAGGAATGTAACATATCCTTCCCCTTAAAAATCATTGTCCCTGATGATTGAGTTTATCAAGCAAAAATTAAACTTAAAACAAAAAAAATTTATAGTTCAATATTAATGTTTTTGAAAAGTTGAGGAAATCTTTGGTAAATGTCTTTATAGTCTTCCCAAGTGGCACTATCCTTGCCATATTGGTCCCACTAAATTTTGCATTGCAAAACTTCTCGATTACGTAAACGAAGTCTATGCATTTTGAGCACCTTGAGTGGCTCGATCACAACCACCCCGGGTTCTTGCATCTATAACGAATTCTAGTTAAGGATGTGGTCATTACCTACAAAATATTTCTTTAGCTATGTAACATGAAAAACATTATGCATTTCGGACAAGGCTGGAGGTAGAGCAACTTTGTAGGCAACTGGATTGATAATCTCAAGAACTTCAAAAGGTCCGACATAACAAGGAGCCAATTTTGATGATTTACCAAATTTAATTGAACTCTTATGGGGTTTCACTCACAAAAGAACTTTCTCACCAACAGAGAAATGTCTAGGCACTCGTTTGCGATCTGCATATCTTTTTTGTCTGTCATTGGCTTCTGCCAACCTCTTCTTATTCATTTTCACTTTTTCTTCCATATCTACAAGCATTTCAGGTCCAATGCTTATCCTATCTTCAAGCTTATCCCAGCTTATAGGAGTTCTGCATTTCCTTCCATATAATGCTTCAAATGGCGCCATCTTAATGGCAGAATGATAGGAATTGTTATAGGCAAATTCGACAAGAGGTAAATATTCCTCCCATCTGTATTGCTAATCCATGCAATACATTCTTAAAAGGTCTTCTAATACTTGATTCACTCTTTTTGTTTGTCCATCAGTTTCAGGGTGATAAGCAGTACTCACATTAAGTTTAGTCCCTAATGCAGAAAATAAGGTTTGCCAAAACTGAGAAGTTATCCGAGCATCTCTATCAGATATAATCTTTTCAGGTACACCATGCAATCTGAATATCTCTTGCACAAATTTCTGAGCCAAAAGATGTGCTCCATCCGTCAAATTTCCCGGTATGAAATGTGCTACCTTGGTTAGTTTATCAACAACAACCAATATTGCATCATGCCTATTCTTAGACATTGGTAACGCCTGGACAAAATTCATACTAACAACCTGTCATTTCCATTCTGGAATATCATGTGGATATAACAATCCAGCAGGATGTTGGTGTTCCACCTTAACTCTCTGACACTCCAAACAACTAGCTACAAACCTTGTAGCATCGCTTTTCATTCCCTTCCATAATATGGCGGCTTGACATCAGCTAAAAGTTTTGTTACACTAGGGTGTCCAGAGTCCGGTGCACAATGAACTTCCTTCCAAACAAGGTTTCTAAGTTCCACTGAATCAGGAACGTAGATTCTTCCCTTGAATCTCATCAAGCCATCCGATTCAAAATTGAATCCGTCATATCTTGGGTCCTTAGGGTTTAAGTGCAGAGCCTGTTTCACTTTCTCATAATACTCATCTCTAGACAAACTTTGCAATACTAAATCTTTAAAGCTAGCATTAATAGAGATTATAGAAGCAATGTGTCTTCTTCTACTTAAGGCATCAGGGACTCAGTTTTCTTTACCTTTGATATAAGAAATCTCAAATTCATAATCTGATATTAATTCCAACCATCTCCTCTGCCTTGCATTGAGATTAGGTTGTGTGAATATGTAGAAAAGACTTTGATGATCTGATTTTAGTATAAAAGTCTTTCCCAACAAATAATGTCGCCACATCTGAAGGGTGTGAATCACTGCTGCCACTTCTAAGTCATGAGGAGCATAGTTTTACTCATAGTTTTTCAACTTTCTTGATTCATAGGCTACTACCCAGCCATCTTGCATAAGTACACCTCCTAACCCTTCCCCCGAGGCATCAATAATAACCTCAAAGTGTCCTTCAGGATCAGGAACTTTCAAGATTGGACCAGTTGTTAACTTTTCTTTTAACAAGTCAAAAGCCTTTTGACATTCTTCAGTCCCGACAAACCTTTTTCCTTTTCTTTGCAAGGAAGTAATTGGGCTAGCAATGCTTGAGAAATTCAAAATAAATTTCCTATAATATCCATCCAATCCCATAAAACTTCATACTTTTGAAACATTGGAAGGTTTAGGCCATTCCATAATAGCCTTTATTTTGGCTAGATCAACTGATATTATATGCCCCAAATACTGCACTTCTTTTTGAAAGAAGGTGCACTTCGAGAGTTTTACATACAAGTTGTGTTCTCTTAATCGTTGCAAGACTATTTGAAGATGTTGTCTATGGTCCTCTTCATTTTTGGAATAAATCAAAATATCATCAATGAAAACTAGTACAAATTTATCAAGACAATCTCTGAAAACACTATTCATGAGATTCATGAAAGCGGCAGGTGCATTGGTCAATCCAAATGGCAACATCGTAAACTCATAATGACCATATCTCATTCTAAATGCCGTCTTGTGAATATCTTCATCTTTCAATCTTAACTGATGGTATCCAGATCTCAGATCTATCTTAGAAAAGACTGATGCACCACGCATTTGGTCAAATAGATCATCAATACGTGGCAATGGATACTTATTCTTTATTGTCACCTTATTAAGCATCCCATAATCTATACACAGCCTAAGAGTTTCATCTTTCTTCTTGACGAATATAACTAGGGCTCCCCATGGTGATACACTTGGCCTAATTAGATTCTTAGACAATAGCTCCTGCAATTGAGCCTTTAATTCCATATGTTCAGTGGTGGTCATACGATATGGAGCTTTAGATACTGCCTCCGATCCTGGTTTAATATCTATGCCAAAATCAAATGTTCTCTTTGGAGGCATGCCTGGTAGCTCCTCGTGGAATACATCTCTGAAATTGCAAAGATATAAATATTTTTCCTCAAGTGTTTGTTTCTCCAAGGTTTCCTCTACTAGGTCCATTTTGACTGCAAAAAGTTGACATCCCTTTCGCCTAGCCCATTTTAATTGTTTTGAAGAAATGGATCTAATCCTTATTTCCCTTTGGATTCCCTGAATATTTACTAAATTGCCTTCTCATCCAGACACTCAATTGTTTTATGAAAACAATCTACCTTGGCCCTATGTTTCCACAACAAATTCATTCCTAAGATGACATCGTAGGACCCTAAAGGTGCTACATATAAATTTGCCTCAGTGGTGAAGTTAGAAATATCAATCTTATCTTCGAACAAACATTGCTCTACCTGAGCCTTTGAGTTATTTGCATACTCAACTATCCACAGTTTTGACATAAAACCAGCTTTTCATGAAAATTTACTTAAGACTCTTGGTGACACAAAATTTTCTGTTGCACCAGTATCAAATCGAATAGAAACAAGAACTCCAAATAAGGTACATGTCATCTCAATAGGGCTGATCTGATACTCCGCTTGTCGATTGTTAAGAGCGGGATGAATCCTTTGTTGAAATGCTTCCTGCTGTGAAGGAAGTTCCGTATTCCTAGGCTTCCCATTCTGCTTCTTATTAGGGCAACGGTTAGCATAATGATCTCCTCCACAAGAAAAACACCCTCCTATAGGTCCTCACTTCTCGGATGGCCTATTCATAGAATCATCATTCTTAAAATTATCATTTCTCTTATAATCTTCACCTCTTCGTTCATTACCAAATCTCCCTTTGTTCTTTCGATTTCCTTTATCAAACCTCATGTTTCCATATCCGTTCTCATTCTTCCTTTTATCAGACTGATTGTTGTAATTCTTATCATACTTCTTACATTTCTTTTCATGGTAAGCAGAAATAGATTTGACTTTCTGTTCCTGCTTAATTGCTTTCTCATACACTTGGTCCATTATGCTCAGACCATGCACCTCCACCTCGCCGCCAATCTGAGGATTGAGTCCCATGATAAATTTTCTGATCCTAAATCTTTCATCCTTTTGGTATTGAGGAACATACTTTAGTAGTCTAGTAAATTTTTCTGCATACTCAACCACAGATAGTTCACCTTGCCTAAGGTTTTGGAAATATGTTAACTTTTGATCAAAATACAACTGAGGTAACCACCTTTTTCGGAATAGTTCCACGAACTCATTCCATGTCACCTTTAAGGGAATTAATTCCAGCTCCATTTTCTTATTCATCCACCAAGTGGATGCTTCCCCAGATAGCTGATATGCTCCCCACACTACTTTAGTAACCTCAGAGTAATTTCTGATTTCAAAATATTTCTCCATCTCTGTTAACCATGCTTCTACTGCATCTCCAGTTTTCGTTCCATCAAACTTAGGGGGGTTAACCTTTTTCATATCCTTAGATAATTCCAGTGCAAGTTTATCTTTGGTTTTTCTTTGAACTTCACTATCATCTGGGTTTTCACTTGACGTGCCATGATCCCATTGTTTACTTTTGCTTGCATTATGAGAAATCTCGTTTTCACCCTCCGTGTTCCCAGTTTCATCAATTTTCTTTTCCAATTTGCTCAACCTTTCCTTGGTTTCAGTAAGCATATTAAGAATCCTATCCAACTTATCAGTGGAGTTTTGCTGAGAGTTATGACCTTCTCGATCTTCCCCCTCATTAAACTCTGATTGATCCATGATTGTTTAGTTTTTCACCTGATTAAACATATACTAATCAGTTTTATGCTTATCATTTTATATATCACCAAAATACAACAATTGATCATAATCATAATTTTTCTCAAACCAAAAAATTTGTCTTTATTCAACTTTGCAAAATTGTTTCTACATTCAATAGAGATAGACATATCTCAAGTTTTTTACTCAGTATTGACAAGTAGGGTGTAACCTTCGGATTCATTGTCTGACAAATAATCACGAGGTGTATACCCCTCAGACTTGTTATCAAATGACAGTATAATGATTTCAGCTCCAGGTGCTATACGGGGATCCCTAGTGATCATTGGTACACTAATAGGTACACTCACAGGTGCACTAGTAGGTAGAGTCATAGTTACACTAATAGGGCAGCAATTAACCATGATTCATGCTGCCGTCCTAGCTGTCTCTAGGAGTTCTCTTTTCACTCATTTAAGTCATGACAAAGCATTGGTAAAGGTTTCAACTTCATCAAGCCAAATGTCATTTTCATCGTTAGTTTTCTCAATGGTCTTGATCATCGCAAGTCATTTCTGCTTACCTTGCAGATAACGTTCCTTACCCGCGAAGGATTTTCTTGCAGTTTTCTTGATGCATACCATACTGGCACATTAAATCAAATCATTAGCTACCTGCTTAATGTTGATTTCCTAATCAGGTTAGTGGACTCATCAGCCCTAGCACTGAACCTGGTTAGCTCTGATACCATATGTAACATCTAAATCTGAATTAACTTGAAAACAAGGTTTTACCATAGGTATTTTTATTTTTATTTTCTTTGTGATCAAACATAAAAGATTTCACTACTAACAAGTATAACATTCTTCGATTTAACAATAAACATGATTTCATTATTCGTAAAGCTGAAAGAAATGATAAACCATAAACATTTAGTTTTCTTACTAATTTGAAAATTCTTAAAACAAATCCAATATTAGAAACATACCATTATCACCGCATCTCGATTGTTAGCCATTCACATTCAAGACTTGGCAATCCTTAATTTTTGGAATAGAAAGTATCTTTAAGGAGCTTAACCTCCAACCACAGACCGTCAGTCTCCCGCACTCCTTCCTAACCAGAAGTGGCCCTACCCTACTCAAGAGGATAGACTTAGGATAACCATCAGTGTTTGCCATCTGAGCTCTGGTGTTGTGACCTACGAGACTTGTTATCATGCAATCCCCTAGATTCCCTCTACTCTTGCATGACCATTCCATAAGCTACGCCATCCAGTCACAGTGAACATTCAATGCACTTGAGGATCATGCATCACCTTGGCCAAAGGATTTAAATTTTATTTTAACATTGCATCAATGCATAGATTAAGTTCACCCACCCTACTTGACTCGAATTAATCGCAATCCTACAGTTTTCCTATTTGTAAGGTTTATATATATATATATATATATATATATATATATATATATATATATATATATATATGTTAACCTCGATGACCTCAAGGTATTAGAATTTCATCATGCAATAGCGCATGACACAAAGGTTTACTCTATCCCTGAGCTTATGGAAACCTCTCCGTTTTCACGATGTAAGAATGGTTTTCTAGTACAGCGTTTATACGGATAGCATTTTGTAATGCAATAATAATCTCTAAACAGTCTAAATCATTGTTTAAAATTATCCAGTCATAAGTGGTCTCTAAACTTGGTTATACGGTTCCAGAAGTTTTTACAATTTACCCAAGTATAAAATAGGAATACCCAAAGGCGCGGAGTTTTAAGTTTTGAGACTCATAAAGGTCTTCAATGTATTAGGTATTAACAATATATCAAAATGTTTCTAAATACAAGGAACATTGCATGTAAATTAAGTAACTAAAACACAATATGTGGGTTCCCCACCCTTATCTTTTACTTTATATGCATGATGGTTTTTGACCAAAGATAATTACTTATACTACAAAACTCTACGCCTTCCTTCCAATACAAACAGTTTTAAATGGTTTTATGCGGTAAGAGTTATATAATAAAGATCTTAAAAGACTTGGAAACTATCTTAAGAATCTAGAGAAGAACATTCTCATTTATCGACCATCAACTTAAGAATTAATACCGGATAAGAAACTTAGTTAAATACATTTATTGGCATTCAATCTGATCTAAATTTCTTATCTTCAAATGATTGTCACACCTCTAAACTCTAATGGGACAGGTTATTGAAATTAACAAGAAGCTAACTAAGCTTATATCTTACGTCGTCAAAGTTTAACCTTGGTGGGTTTTTGGAACCAAAATTAGTTAGAACTTCGACTAAACACTAGCTTTCAAGAGTGCACCACGTACTCACATTTTTCAGTCAAAAATAAACAAAAACACAGTGTGAATCCATTCTGCCTACCATGCCTTCGGGGTTCTACTATGCTAGGACAAAGAGGCATTTTGTAAACCTTCTAAATATTGGCTTCATCTTCCGTTATCACAACCAATTAATACAAAACCACAGGTTGTCTAAACAATCTAAACCTACGTCGAAAACATGTATTAAAAACTAAGATATAAACTCCTTCACAGTGGCGTGGTGTAGGGTGGCACTTCACGTAGGTCTATCATTTTAATTGAAGACAAACCTCACACAGAGCTTACAAATAAAAACAATACTTGCATTATCTTTTACATTGAAAGAACCAACACAAACACTGCCAAAAATAAGATACAATTAGTGAATAAAGTCTACGCAGAGAGGAAAGATGAGAACCTGTCGTAGCTCTAAGGAAATTTACTCAAGCAAGCTCGACCTTGCTGATCTCTCAGTGACGTCCTTCCATGTTGCTCCTCAGACTCTAACCATAGCTTTTTCCCCCTTTTCTTTTCGTAACCTCTTTCCCAAGAAATACTATCCCTCATACTCGCATGGTGAAGGAATCTTGGCACTCATACTATCATCCATGCCTAAACAATAAGAAATCTATTTTTGGCATGCTTACCTGACCCCTTTCCTTCAGCGACCACTTCACATTATGGAGCTTCTTATGGTGACGTGGCAGCTAGTGAACATAACAACCCCGTCCACTACTCAAACATGAAGGCTTCTAAACCTCTAAATTTGCAACTACACTGAATAGTGGTGTTCAAGCTCTTGCAAGGTGGTAGATTATGAATGAATAAAGTGTCTCTAAAGTCGATCAAGAGAATAAATGAAGGCCAACTTAATAAAAATAAAGGTTAGATCAATAATAACTCAAAGTCTTAAGCTAGAAGGAAGAAGACTCATTCGAAATGGAAGACATAAAAAACAAACAGAACTTGAACGTGTCCCTACTCAAGCTTCGACAAGAATATCAACATCTTTCAGAAATAAGGAAATACCTCACGTTTACCAAATGATAACTAATGTGATTTTGGCATATTCCTCCCAATAACGACCAAAGTAGGTTATAGCTCACCTTGGCTTCAAATTCGACATCCGTCGATTTCCAAAAACGAAAGAGTTCACAACATATGTCCAAAGAATTTTTACGACAATCATAACGGATTGGGCGTAACGCAATACAAGTTTTCTAGATCGTTTTACACACAATTACGACTTCTCGCGTCATTCGACATCAATACATGACTCACAATTCCACCACAAATAAGTTCATTTATTTACCTATAATCAGAATATTAGTCGTCCCTATTAGATGGCATGATTAAGAAGACTTGCGACAATAATGTCGATATCCAAAACTCTATATGACGACTTACGAAAGGTGCTAAACCTTTACTTCAGACGTCGACATCTTGACTTAAATTATCTTAGCTGCAAACATGACTAAATTCAATGCATCAAGGTTTATCTACCTGGTTGGCATTTTGAGTAACAAACACCCATGATTAATTTCCAGAGTCTATTCTCTTTCTCAAAGATAGTTTCTCTTCTTGTCGAACATGGTCCACCTGTTCTTGCAATGATAGTCTCACATACAATTTTTGTGGTCAAAGCACCTATATTCTAAATCAAAGCATAATATATCCAATCATTACATTCTCATAACAAAATGACATTTTAGTTTATAATATCACATTGATCATAATCAATAGATTCCAAAATTTCATAGAATTAACTTTCTCTATCCACATCACCAATTTCCATGACGTCAACAACATATTACATAACTGAAATATTCAAGAAAAAGTAAATAGTGTTATTGATTCGAAAAAGAGGGATGTAACAAAAACACAAGATTTGTTCAACAATATTCCTAAATAGATATTGACTCATTAAGAATGCAATTTAAACAAATCATAAACAAGTAAAAATATTGAGCTTCTTAAATTTTATCAAGTGCAAGAACAAGACATTGGTGCTTCACTACGTACAAAACACTTCCAGCTTTTAAAAAAAATTAATTTTCAATGAACTAAATATACTTTTGCTAAGCAAATATCATGATGAAGTTATGTTTCTTTCTTTTACAATGAATTATGAAATTCCAAATAACTCAAGGCCAACACATAACAAGAATTTGAAAATTCAAAACCTTTCTAGTTAAAGAACATAGAGTTTTCCTTAGATTCAAACACTTTCTCGATCAAAGGTGTATGAAATCACCCTGCTACCTTAGTTTTCAAATATCAACAAATGTAGAAAGGTTCATGAAACCTCCAGATGAATGTTACGATGAAATTATTTACATGTTATTGTGTCCATTTGTTTTGAGAGTAAACGAGTGAGGCAAAGGTGCCGGGTTTGAAACCACTCTGACGCTACACTCTAGCAATTTCCAGCACTTTGTGTGGTCTACATCCCTTCCAAGGTAACCTGAAGGATCCCCCTTTGAATAGTATTTTTTTTTGCATTCACAATTTGCGTCCCTATACCTAAAACTACACCTAATGTAATTTAAACTATTTATTGCACTAAGAATAAAAAAGAAAGAACAAATTGTTAATTAAATTTAAGCTACAATTATAGAGTAAGAAATAAACTGCAATTACAGTATTTTAATATAGTTTTACCTTTTCCTATGGTGCAATATATTTTTGTTATGGTCATTCAATTATTGAGGCATTTGTGGTATTGTTATTGTATTTTAAGAAAACATAATTAACAAGAGCCTCAATACAACAAATGTCCCTACTAGTTGTAGGGTTGCAAAAGCATGCCAAGAAGGCAAAAGAGAAGACCTGACAAATAACATAAGATCTTAAAAAAAGAAAACTGAATTAAAATTTTAGATTGCAAGTTAAACCGAGTTAAATACAAAGACAGATATTACTTTGTATATGACATGTGTGTAATCTCTATCATTGTATAACATCAAAATCTAGCATGGATGCTTGGAAAGAGTTGGCATAATGCACGAAGAACATGTATGGTGCAAATGTGAAGAGAAATCCTACATAATGTTGATTAAAATTTATGATACAAGAAGATAATTTATAGCATAACAATATAATGTATGGTGTAACAAAATGGAAACCCAATGTAGTATCTACATTGGTAGCATGGCATGAGAAGGGTGCAAATCATGAAAGATAATGTTAGCATGAAAGTTGTGTAAGGAATGATCTAGTGTAGAGATTTGTTGGATGTCACTAGCTTGACATTGAAGAAAAGCTAGCATTAAGAATGTAAAAACAAGATATACAAATGAGATTGTGTAGGATATCAAAGAGGAGGATTGCATAAGAATATTTAAGAACCAACATGGTACCTAGAAGGAAATAATAGGTTGCTTGAGTAAATTTTCTAAGAAGACCAACCATAGAATGTCATAGGGCAATGCTAAAAGGCATGCAAGGGCAATATGAGGATGACACATAGGAGTTTAGAGTGGTGTAGGCATTGATAGGCTAGCATAAGAGTTTGAACCATGCCACAAAGAATGAGCTTGTGTGACAATATAAAGGTTGGCTAGGAGTTAAGGAAAGCTTGCACATACATGTTGAGAAGGCACATATGTTTTAGTAGCTAGTGACATGGAGAAAAAAAAAGGGTGTGCTTGTAATAAGAAGGGGAAACTTTGTGTTTTATGGAGACTCAAACACCATGGATTGAGTTAAATCAATGGTTCCCACCATTTTCTAGAGCTAGCAAGGGAGTTGTTAGATCTAAACTTCCACTATTAGCTAAAAGGGAGATGAGTTTGAGTCATTGGATCCCACCAATTTAAAAGGGTGGATACTTTATTAAATCTTGTGGATACAAGCAAAATCATATGTTTTATAAAGGAAGCTACATTGTCTAATTGGTATTAGTCAATTGTTACCAAGAGTTTGAACAGAAAAGTTGGGGATATCAAACTAAAGCCTTGCCATTGGTAAATGGGGGTGATGTGGAAAGTAGTCTTACCAGTTTTATTTAAATCAAAAGCTTGTAGATTTAATAAGGTGCTCACATAAGTTTTAAAAGTTGTGTTTAATGTTCTATAAAGCTCGTCTTTATTAAAATAGGGGGACATGTATTCAATAATTGTCATTAACCAAAATTCAAATGCCCATGAAAAAATAATGTAGAGTATATATTAAATTGGGAAATATATTCTCAAAGATGAATTTTAATGTGAGAAGCAAATATCAAAGGTGAATTATAGGCAGGAAAAATAAATTTGCAAGAGTGAAAGCAGGGTAAAGTAGGAAGGGAATATGTAAATAAAAAATCATGGGAATTTTAGGGGCTTTCATGAGATATTTTAACCATGGCATGAAAGTTAGAGGTTTTCTCAAAGGTTTAAAGGCCCTAATATATTTGTGAATAATAAAGCAAATTAAAAGTGGAAGTAAGGGTAAAAGTCAACAACAATTATTTTCATGAAGAATATCAAACTTTGTCAAAGTCTTAAAGCAGGTGGGATTTTGAAGTTCAACTTGAATCCAATATATGTGAGTGGGAAAATACGATGTAAAGGCAATGAGAGGAAATATTTTCCCTTCTTATTCTCCCCTTCTTCTTTGCTTATAAATATCAAATGTTTTACAAACATCAAGGAGGATGTGTTATTTTGTAAACTTGAGCTGTTGTCCAAGCCTCTTCTCTCTATTTCTTTGTTTTTAGGCTCTAGGAGAACCTTTGCATATGTGTCCTAGATATTTGGCCTTTCATTGCATGTGTAGTTGAACTATGTATTTTGAAATATCCAATATAAGTGGTTGTGAGGGTATGTGTAGGATGATCACAGGCCAAATAGTGGCAATAGAAAAAAATCACGTCTTAGCCAAATTCTTGAATTGGCCAACTTTGACTTTCATATGCATGTTAAGAATATCCGTTTTGGTTTGGATACCATACGAAAATGGATATCCATTTGGAATGGATATCCTTTCCAAAAAAGATATCCGTTTTGTGCAACCTAAAAGGGATATCCATTTTGTAAAACATAAAAAGGGAAAAAGAGGCTATGTTTTGCAAACCCACGGCTTGCAAAATGCAGACCTCTCCCAAAATGGATATCTGAGCTCTTCTAAAACGGATATTTGATCCCAAGAGGTTGGTTCTTTATTTATTTATTTTTTTGTATATTCAAGTAATTTTTTTGGTTTTTTATGCTAAATGGGTATGTTTTATATTTTAAATAGGTAAAATCGATGAACAACATGAAAACCAAACCCTCCCCCATGAAACCCTCCCCTCTAACAATCGAAGAGAAAATTGAAAGAAACATTAATCAAATAAGTAGGATTATAGAAATGTATCACTGCCACCCTTGATTGTCTTTAATGACATCAAATTTAGAGGGACATCAAATTTAGAGGGAATTGTTACTCATGTTCAAACCCTCACAAGCCAACACGAATCATTCAGGCAATGGCAAGAAACCAAGAAGGTAGAATATGCTGATGATTTATCATATAATCAAGTGAAAGAGTTAGACATTACCAAAGCTATGTTAGCCCAATATTTTGTCAATCCTAAAACCAGATTGCATGTTGATGTTCATAAGCCTAAGTATTCAATCAAATGGTCTACACATGAGGGTATTAGTTAGAATTTTTGGGATCATTGGTGGATGGTTTTTGATAAACCACCCAACAACAATTTATATGTACCATTGTATTTCCTTCGTAAACTACATGCAAACTTTGTAATCAGTCACCATGTGAATTATTTTGATTTTAGAGAGTTCCAGGGACTAGGTGAAAGGAAGCTAAGTGTATGGAAATCACTTCCTACACTAATCTAATGAGGAGAGATGAGTGCAAATTCTTTTTAACCTTTACAATTACAGAATGTTCAACACAACAATGGAGATATTGCAGTAATACACAACACAAGAATGTAAGACAGAAGAAGAGAGACAATATATAATGTGGGGAAAACCCTTATCGGGTGAAAAACCCCACACTCCAAAACTTGCACAATGTATTATCAAAATTGTAATGGTTTACAATACACTTGCAATGCAAGCTCTCAAGAGTCTTCAACACTCATATCTGGAGACAATCTAGCAACATAATAGTACATGTCAATCACACACTACTTCTCCTCTCAAAGAACTTGCTTAAATAGAAGTTTACAAGGCAAAACTAGACCTTTCTTGGAATGGGCGTCCAACTTGGCCTCATGGCCCAAAACCCATGCCTAAGGACACTTGTCCAACACTACAACATGGTCATGACACTTGTCATATCACCCCATCCCAATATGGTTGCCTATTCCCAAGTTGAGCTATGACAGATACTCTTACGACTCTTACGACTATCATAAAATCTGTCATAGCTATCATATCTTACAGCTATAAGAGAATCTATCATACACAGGCTAAAAATAGCATATTCTCTTACAACATGTCATAACCCTCATTGGGGCACCCAAGGATGCCTTCTTCCAAGATGCCTTGTGACACATGTCTTCACCTGTCATAGAACATTCCATTTTTGACTTTTACGTGTCATAGATTCTATCGTAGGAATATGTCATAACCGTTTTGGTCAAGATTCACTTACACACTAGTTAAGATGCTAACAGATGGTAGAAAACCTTTACCACACAAAGGGGACACCTATCTCGACATGGAGTGAGTTGACCATCCTAGTCATCTTACACGTGGAGTGACAACTCACCGTGGCACTTCACACTGAATGATAAAATAGGATGTGCAACAAAATTACAACATAGGCTAAATAAATAAATATATTACAAATAATAGATGCAAGGAATTACCAAGGTTGAGACACCTTAGTTCCCAACATTCTCCCACTTGTCGAACACCTTGTAAGAGCCAATGGAAATAACAAGATTTAATTGCTATAGGCCGAGAGACCCATAGACTCTGAACATCATCTGAACTTCTCTGTGCCCATTGGTTTTGTCAATGCATCCATAACATTCTTCAAAGTGTTTACCTTCTCCAAATTTACCTTCCCATCCTCTGCCATGTCTCGCACAAAGTGAAACTATACATCAATATGCTTTGTTCTAGCATGGAAAGTTAGATTCTTTGCTAGGCAAATCACACTCTGAGTGTCAACAAATCATAATCTTCACTACATCAACACCAATATCTGAACACAATCTCTTAAGGCAAATGACTTCCTTACAAGCATGATTTGCTGCCATATACTTAGCTTATGTCATGGACAAAGCAACCATAGGTTGTCGCTTACTCATCTAACTAATTGCACCACCAAACATAGAGAACACATAAGCACTGGTGGATCTCCTGCTGTCAATGTTACTCGCCCAATCAGAATCCATGAATCCATGAATACAAACAGAATGCAGAGGTCCTATAGCATTACCATGATAACATATGGAATACTCGGAAGTACCCCTCAAATATCTGAACAATCTCTTAACTACATCCCAATGTACCCATCCAGGATTATCCATAAATCAACTAAGGACTCCCACTACTTGGGCAATGTCTGGTCTTGTGCAGACCATAGCATATATCAAACTACCAACAACACTAGCATAAGGTACCCTACTCATGCCCTCCACCTCACTAGGAGATTTTGGATAATCATTAATAGAAAACTTTGTCCCTAAAGAAATAGGAACACACAATGGTCTACAATCTGCCATGTTGAACCTATCCAACATGGTCTTCACATACTTACTCGAGCTTAACCAAAGTTTTTTGTTAGCTCTATCTCTTCTTATTTCTATTCCTAGAATGTACCTAGATGCCCCTAGATTTTTTATCCCAAACTATGCTGACAACTGAGACTTCAAATTAGAAATCATATTCTTACCATTCCCAAATGACGACATATCATCAACATACAATGCAATAATGAGAATGCGTGACAATTTATAATACACACAATGATCTGATTTTGATCTTAGAAATCCAACTGACAATACAAAGGCATGAAACTTCAAGTACCACATCCTAGGAGACTTCTTCAAACCATACAAAGACTTTTTCAACTTGCAAACCAAATTTTCTTTACCTTTCTCTATGTAATGCGTTGGCTATGACATGTAAATCTCTTCCTCCAAATCACCTTGAAGGAATGTTGTCTTCACATCCATCTACTCCACCTCTAAGTCATAAGCTGCTGCAAGAGATAATAGGAACCAAATAGATGTCATCTTTGCAATGGGAGAGAAAATTTCACCATAATCAATTCCCTCCACTTGTGAATACCCCTTTGCAACTAGTCTAGCCTTGTACTTTTTGTTAGTAGAAATATTGTCAATAGTATTAAACTACTAATAATCCAATAAAGTCAATGAAATATGATGCAAATCAAATAAACAAAGCAATATTACCTTGAAGATTGATTTACCTTGAATGCTTCCATTGTTCACCTATCTTGTTGATGAATAGAGCTCTCAGAAGCATACTTCCTCATTGTTTGAAGATGACAATACTTGAATGGTTGTATGTTGGATAAATACAATGGAGATTAGCTACAATGCAACTATTGTGAGGATGAGGGATGGATGTTTGAAGCCATGGTTGTATGGATATGAAGATAATGGAGACAAAATGCAATGAGCAATATGGATGCTTTGCCAAAGGCATGCACTAGAATTTCTATAGAGTAACTTTACTATATCTTGTGTGTTGGTAGAATGAGAGAATGAGCTTCCTTTTATAGGCCAAGGAGGGGACAATTCCATGTGTCAAGATCTCAATGGTGGAGACTTGGTCTTGTGAGGTGTATGGTGAGGATTGAATTGGCTAAGATGAGGGAGAGAAAGAGGGAAGATGTTCCTCTCACCTTGACATAGAGGAGAGGAAGGTTTGACATGAGTCCACATGTCACAAGGCTCACAATGACCAAAGAGAGAAGTTCAAACAAGGAGAGCATGTTTATAGGGAGGTTGGAAAGATTCTAGGGACTATGGAACAAGTGTCACAAAGTGCCCCTTTGACCATGGTGACATGGAGAGACCATGCCCTTTGGAATAGGGATGGTTGGAGAGATAATAGGACATGTGGGTGAGAGAAAATAGATTAATTAAATATTTAAAATTTTAATTACATGTGAAATAAGGTGAGGTGGACGTGTGAGGTGGATTAGATGACATGGAATAGAGGACTTTTGACTTTGGAATAGGATGATTTGTGATTAAATAATTTGATTATTATTTAATTAAGGGATGACATTAGAAGAATAGGTTTAATTGATTTAATTAAATAAACTGATATTTATTTAATATTTGGACTATTAATGATGAACATGAATCAAATAGATAAATTGATGAATTTATTAAATGATGGAAGAATGGGAATTAAATAAATAATAAATATTTATTTAATTTGTCTTGGCCATTTTTAGGTGTATACATTTTGCCCCTCTTTGAGACAATGTGTTTTAACATGTTGTTTCAAAGAATAAAAATTTTCTACAATTGATACATGCCCCAGTTTGCCCTTGGTACAAGTTAAATGATGATAGGATGCCCCCTCGGGAGATTAGACGAGAAGAAACTGATGACAAGATGACGGACAATCTCATGATGAGATGGTTTGAATGACAGATTGACTAGATAGACAGGTGAAGAAATTGGTTGACACAGAAGAAAAACCAAGTGAAAATCATGCCCCAGCATTAACAAGGTCAAGCACCTCCCATTAGGGTTCCATGCGCTATATATAGGAGTGTGGGGTCACATTATTAGTCATTTGTACACTTGTCTTTGAGAGAACTTTTAGGAGATCAAAGCCTTTGGAGCACAAAGAAGCCAGCGAAGATGCAGTAGTTTCCTACTAGGCTACGGGCCGCCAGTAAGTACCTGTTCATTTCTAGGTTAGGTACATTTATGATTGCATGAACTACCAGGCATAAGTTTAGGTTTTGTATGCACTGAATGGCAAAAGAGCGCATATGATGCACGATACTGCTCATATGATGCGATTCTGCGCATATGACGCCAGATTTGGTGCATATGTAGAATTTTCGCATTTGAATTATGCATATGTGCTTTTGAATTTATGTTGCACATTCAATTAGGGATACTACGCATTTAGTGTCTTATTGTGCATATGAAATCTTCCTACGCAAGCAATATGTTGTTGCACATACAAGGTACAGTACTACACATGCGAATTACATCTACACAAACTAGATAATGTTGCACTTACAATGAGTAGTGTTGCGCATACGGTGTAAAGCTGCGCATTCAATGTGAGTTTGTAGTTATGAGTTTATTCAGTGCAAAAGAGGTAATTATGTGCATATGAGAGGTAGAACTGCGCAAATGAGTTGAGTTGATCAAATCACTTAGAAATTTGATGAAGTTGACTGTGCGATGGATGTTGGTCAACTGATAGGTCATCTTTGAGATTGATAGAATCTCTAGAGAGATGATAGGATTGCTTTCCTATTGAAATAACTAAGTTTTTTATGTTGGATAGATAGACTTGTAGTTTAGTCAATTTTGGTTAATTAACATGTGCTTGTTTGAGTGCAGGGGGAGTTAGATGATGTTCTCATGTCGAGGGAGCAGTTTCCAGTTACACAGACGTTGAGGCCTTATCTATCTACTTGTTATTAGATTAGCTAGATTATCATTTATGCTCTTCATGCCCTAGATTAGGGCTAATCTTGGCATGTTGCCTGCTCTAGTGGAGAGGTTTCACAACAAGGATGGGACCTTGCAGCTTCCCACTGGGGAGATTACAGTGACACTGGAGGACGTTCATAGGATTCTACATGTTCTAGGGTAGGATTGGATGAGTGCTAATGAGTTTTTAATGATGATGAGATCGAGGGTACTAAGATCAGCTAGCCTGGCATGGTGGCTTACTATGAGCCTCTACCTTTAGTTGTGGCTGGATTGATCGAAGGTATTGTGTGCCCCAACAGACGGTTGCGTGGCTTTGCAGTTGGATGGGGGCAGGTGTTAGAGTAGATTACTACAAAGGGTACCAGATACGCTTGGGGAGTCTGCATCCTTGCTCACTTATATCATGACCTACATCAGTTTGTCTATGATGGCTCTTCTAGTTTGGCTTGTGGAGTTTCACTTCTACAGATATGGGCATGGACACACATAGCCATTACTCGTCCCATTGGCATTGGCACTTGTGGTAGGGGTCAGCCCTACTCCTACATGTTTTAGAATAGCCTTTCCCAGCCCAAGCGAGGAAAGTTGGAGTATTGGAGACATGCTTTTGATAATGTTGACTCAGTTGTTTGGAGACCATACCTAGACTATGAGGTATGGGATGATGGTGCTTTTGAGCTTCCATTTTGTTTTCAAACTAGATGGCTTATAGGGAGGACACCCTATATACTAGAGAGATAGATTGTATCACATGTGTTCAGGTAGTTTGGCAGAATCTAGGGGATGCCCCAAGGTAATGCCATATTTGCCTGTACGCACAAGGAGGGGACACGATGGGGACATAGCCCATCTTATTAGACAGATTGGGATGAGTTCTTACATATTCCATATCATCCATGGGCGATGCATAGGGCAGTGGCGGATGTAGGCCCTACACAAGATTTCTTTGATTGGTTTGCTACACATCAATTTCCACGCTACTCCGGACTAGGAGAGTGAGCCTTGATTCTGGATGATCAGGAGGATGAGGATGAGGGGCCATAGAGGTGACATAGGAGACACCAAGGATAGGGAGACAGAGGTGGCTGAGGTGGGGAAGATGGTGGTGGTGGTGGTGGAGGAGGAGGAGGAGGCCATGATGGTGGTGGTGGTGGCAGAGGATTTGTTCATGACAGTGGACATGATGGTAGTGATGGGGATGATGGTAGAGATAGAGATGGGAGGAGGGTTTGTTAGTGGATTGATCCTACCTAGCATGCTCAGCTACTCTTACAAGCATAGGTGCAACCTCCAATGCAGCCACAAGGATAGGGGCTAGATGATAGAGTTATAGCAGGGTTACAAGCCCAGTTGGCTCAGGCTCAGTCTGAACTACAGCAACAATAGGGATAGATTGGGAAGATGCAGGCCTAGATTACATAGTTGTAAGGTGACCTACAAACTGCCCAACTAGAGAGAGATATAGCTATCCAGAGATATGGGAGGGCAGAGGTACTCTTAGATCAGGTGCAACAGACTGCAGCATAGGATGGCACTGGCCAGATTGTTGCAAAGATGGTTAGAGCGGGTTAGGAGATTTTCTATTGGTGGTCCCTATATGAGCAGGTGGTACCACTAGAGTGCACAATAGGCAACTATCATCCTAGTTACCACAGCAGGTCGCACATGACACCTGTAGAGAGTGGCGGGGTGATGGGACCTATGGGGCCACCTCGTGGGCCATCAAGAGGGGTGGACCAGGGACAGGGTCAGCAGGCAGAAGAGGAGTAGGAGGCACCATACCACCACAGCTAGCACCATGAGGAGGGAGTCACTCCTAGTTGTCTATCGACATGTATTTGCTTCTAGTACTTTTATTAGGACATATATACACCCTATATTATTATTACACCACTTTGGTTTAGATACTTCGAGATGTATTATTATTTTGATATCATTGTACACTTGGATACTATTATTCTTTCTGATGATGATGATATGAGATGGACACGACTTATTGTTATGATTTACTGTGATGTTGCTATGCGATGGACATGACTTACATGGTTTATGATTTGAATGCTCATGCTTATGTTATGCGATGGACCTGATGCTCTATATGATGACTTGTATGATGCAACACTATGATGATTATGTTGAAGCTTCTATAGATTTTTAAATTACTAGACATGATGCCTCTACATGCTTATGATGTTTGACCTAATGCAATATACAATGATTTTTACATGTGTTGATTTATATAATGCATAATGTAATGATATGAATCATGTATGCATGTAGTAAGATGGTTTAATTGATGATCACTCTATCTATTTGTATGCATTTTCTTTATTTTGATTTCTATCATGATATAAATATATATGAAACTCAGACGGATGGAATGATGTAAGTATATGACTCTTGCTATGGATAATTTATGATTGACTTGTGTTTATGCATCTATGATGATGGACCTAATTATGACACATGATGGTTTGATTTTTGTTAATGCCAAGTATACTCAATCTTAATAACAACACACTTTTTAGAAGAAAATGAATTGGATATATGAAAGATAAGAAATTGGACAATGAATGATAAGAAAGACACATGGATTTTGGTAAAATGATAACATGCTTATAATGGAATGGAATGCAATAGGATAAGTATGGATAGGAATTCTTGTCATCTTCGATTGTGTGAGTTTTTGAAGTACGTTGTTTCATCATTGAGCTTTTAAAATGTTGAAGAAAATACAAGCATCTAGGTATAATTAAACCATGATTACCTGAGTATTTCTTACATGGATTTTGATTTAGCAAGTTAATACAAGCATCTAAGTATAATTGAACCAAGATGACCTGAGTATTGCTTGCATATCAACAGACAAGGATTACACCTATTTCATGTTTAGATCTTTGATGTCCTAGATGATCATTTTGTTGATCATGTCGTTAGACAAGGTTTTCACATTACTAAAGATAAATCCACAAACAATAGAAAAATAAAATGATTATGCCCCCATCATAGCTTCTCTAGTTTGGTACATCCTTGAGTAGCGTAGAAAGACATGATAACAAAAATCATGATATAAGACTTCTAAAACAACCATTGAAAAAATTTATTGCCCAAAACATGTTTTCTTGCAATAACTTGATAGAATTAGCGTGATGTCTTAGTCAAAGGGGATTTGCCAAGTGTGATTTTTGTTGTCTTTTGTGTCAAGATGATGTTGAAGGTCTGCTTGTCATGCTGCTTGTTGTCTAGTGATAAAACTGTGATCTGTTTGTTTATCCTTTGAAGTTATAGCATTCAAGAATCCTATTCCATAACTAGGTCAAGGATTTGCCCCCAGTCAAGTAGAGGATTTATTTATTATAGATGAACTAACAATGAATAATGTGACGGGCCCTAATGGACTAACCTAGTGCCTCAGGGGCTCATTGCTAAATGGCCTTGCATACATGATGACGCAGAGGCAACGTAGTTCGAGGTAGACCTATGTGGACCCAAAGACTTGGACGATGAGAAAATGGTGCAAACTTGAATGGACCAAAGGTTGAATGACACAGGATGGAATGGATGGAAAAGGAGCCTCAAGGGTGCAATGATGATTGCCTTGCCTACATGATAACTCAGAGGTGACGTAGTTTGAAAATGATTGATAGTGACAATAGACTTGTGATAGGATGAATGATAGGATAATGTGATGGGATAACCCTACTGGATAAGGTGATAGGGGTGACCAGATACTAGGATATGGTAAGTCACTGCTAGGTAGATGCGATATGGATGTAGTTACTGGATGAATATGATAGGAAAGATGGATGTGGGTTGGGTTGTACTAACAAATGGAGGTAGCGATTAGTCACAAATAGAACATATTTCTAGGTTTTCACCACTTGCTTCCACTTGTACCATTTTTTTATTGTCCCTTGCATTGGGGTTATTAGGTATAGAACCTTCGAAGGTGCATGTTGTTGATGAGATCATCAAACAGTTCACCTTCTGATGTTGCGAGCTGATACGCACCTAATCCATAGGTGGTAGTTATAACATAGGGACCCAACCAGTTTGATTCAAACTTCCCTTTCTTCTATCTATCATGTCGATTGTGTGGATTCTCTCTTAGGACCATATCACCTACTTGAAAGACCCTTGCCTTAACCTTGTGATTGTAGCTCCTTGACATTCTCTATTGGTATGCCTTAAGATGGTTAAAGGCATGTTGTCTCTGTTCTTCTAGCAGTTTTAGTTCTTGAAGCCTTGATACCATGTATTCCTCATCAGTTATGAGTCCCTTTAATGACACCCTAATGGAAGGAATATCAACTTCGATAGGCAATATGGCTTAAGAGCCATAGACAATGGATTATGGTGTTACACCTATGGGTGTGCATATACTGGTTCTATAGGCCCATAGAGTGGGGTTCAATTGCATATGCTAGTCCTAGCTAGCGTCATCAATAGTCTTTTTGAGTATATTCAGAATGGTTTTAATCGATGCCTCAGCTTGGCTGCTACCTTCTGGGTAATATGGAGTTAAAAAATGATGTTGGATATGGAATTTACTACAAAGTTCCTATAAATCCTGATTCTTGAAGGGTCTTCCATTATCTGTGACAATGGATAATGGAATACCATATCTGCATATGATATAGTTAAGGATGAAGGATGAAATTTGTTTCCATGTGATAGTGGTTAGTGGAACAGTCTCAATCCACTTCATAAAATACTCGGTGGCTGTGATAATGAATTTGTGGTCGTTGGAGGAGGAAGGGTGAATCTTACCTACTAGATCTAGTCCCCATTGACAGAAGGGCCAAGGTGTCATTAAAGGTTGTAATTCCTGAGTGGGTGCATGTATCAGATTACTATGAATCTGGCATTTCTTACACCGCTTGACAAACTGATAGGAATCTTTTTCCATGCTTGCCCAATAATATCCTAAATGCATGAGTTTCTTTGCTAGAGTAGGACCACTAGAGTGCGTCCCACAAATGCCTTCATGAACCTCCCTTAGAGCGGTTTGATATTCATCACTATCTAAACACCTAAGGAGAGTACCATCTAAATCTTGTCTGTACAGGGTGTCGGCAATGATGCTATATCTGGATGATTGGTGTATGAACGTACATTTTTGGTTGTTTGATAGGTCAAGAGGTAGGATATTCTCTTTAAGATAAGTGTAAATCTTGCCATATAAAGGAGAATCAACTCCTACAATGTGGTAAATGGTGTTATCTTCTAGGCTTTCGTAGGCTGGATGGGAGACTGGCTCCACCAAAACTCATAATGCGATTGATTTTCAGGGATATCTAGAAGGGATGCAATAGTGGCTATTGCATCTGCTGCTTTGTTTTCAAACCTTGGGATTTGTTCGAAGGAGATCACAATGAAATATTCCTTGAAGTCATCCACCATATGCTTGTATGGTATCAACTTCTCATCCTTTGTTTGGTATTCATCATTTATTTGATTAATGACAAGTTGTGATCCCCATACACATGAAGCTCTTTGATCTTCCACTTGACTACCATTTTTATGCCAATAACCAGAGCTTCATACTCAGCCACATTATTGGTGCATGAAAATAGAAGTCTGTATGATTTAGGGATTGTATCCCCCTATGGCGTTACTAGCAAGATACCTGCTCTAGAACCATGTTGCATGTATGACCCATCAAAATAGAGCTTCCAAGCCATTGTTGTGATATTGAATATAGATTCATTAGGAAACTCAAAATGTAAGGGGTTGTTATCAATAAAAGGTGCATCCACCAGTTGATCTATGATGAGATGTCCTTTTATGGATCTTCTATCCATGTACTCAATGTCAAACTCTATAAGAATCATAACCCATTTAGATATTCTACCTGTTAGGGTAGCTTTGCTAAGGAGATACTTTTATGGGTTGATCTTTCCTACCAGATTTATGGATTGAGAGAGCATGTAGTGTCTCCACTTTTGTGAAGCGAAGATGACCACAAGGCATGCCCTTTCAATTGGTGTATACTAAACTTCATAACCTACTAATGTCTTTCTAATATAGTAGATTGCCTACTCCTTTCCTTCATGGTTTTCTTGTGCTAGCAATGCTCCCAAAGATGTGGGTGTAGCTGAGATATATAATAGTAGAGGTTTGCCTTGAATTGGTGGCATTAGGATTGTGGATTCATTAGATATTCTTTTAAGCATTGAAATGCTTGCTCACAGTTATCGTCCCATTTGAATGGAACATTTTTATGCAACAGATGTGAAAATGGATGGCACTTATCTGCCAGTTGGGAGATGAACCTTCTAATTGACTACAACTTTCCTTGTAAAGACCATAGCTAACTCAGATTCTTTGGTCGTGGCATTTCCATAATTGCTTTGACCTTTGCTGGGTCTACCTCTATTCCATTTACTGATAGGATGTATCCGAGTAGTTTTCTGGATGTTACTCCAAAAACACACTTTTTAGGATTCAACCGTATATTGAACTGCTCTAGTCTTGTGAAAATTTTGTCTAAGACTTCAAGATGTCCCTCTCTGGTGATTGATTTCCCTAAGATATCATCAACACAATCCTCCATGATGGTATGCATCATATCATGGAAGATCATTGTCATTGCTCATTGGTATGTTACTCCTACATTCTTAAGACCAAATGACATAACCCACCAACAATAGGTGCCCCATGGACATGTGAATGATGTTTTATGTTGATCCTCTAGTGCTGTCTTGATTTTGTTATATCCAAAGAAACCATCCATTAAGGACAACATGGTGTGACCTACTGTGAGGTCAACGATGATATCAATGTTTGGTAAAGGAAAATCATCTTTCGGACAAGTTTTATTTAAGTCTCTGAAGTCGTTACATATTCTAATTCTCTTGTCAGGCTTTAAAATAGGTACAATATTATAGACCCACTCTGGGTAGTCAATGGCTCTAATGAATCCCACATCTAGTAACTTCTTGAGCTCTTCTTTTACCATTAAAGCTATGTGGGGATGCATTTTCCTCAGCTTCTCTTTAACTAGCTTAGCCCTTGGGGCTAGTGATAGATGGTGCATGATTAGATCAGGGTCAATACCTGGCATATTGGCATAAGACCAAGTAAAGTTTATCTGCTTGCTTCTATAAAACTCAGTAAACTCTATTCTTTCTTTTGCAGTTAATGACTCTGCTTGATAAAGGAGTTTTGGATGTGCCTCTGTGTCAATGTTGACTAGTTTTGCCAGTTCAATCAATACTGAAGATCTTTCTAGATGTGCATAAAGGCGGAGAGGGTCAAGCCTTTCATCTTTCGGCACCTTAGAGAGTTTTTCACCTTCAGATACACCTTTTCTTTTTCTCTTTTCATGATCTAATACTGCCGCAGAGTGATTTTCACCATTAGATCTCATTTTTATTTTGACATTTTTATGACTGAAACGATTGGCTCTCTCTCTGAAGTATGCCCTATCATTAAGGTTGATGGGAAAGCTAGCCTTATGGTCTCCTGCAGGTAAGTATTCTCTAAGGTCTAGGTAGTTGATGATGGCATCATCATTTTCAAAGGTGTCAAGCTCAGGTGATGTTCTAGATAGATCCCAATCTATTAATTCAGGGTGAATGAGAGGTAAGGGATCATCTGGCTGATTAGACTCAAGGGTAGTTATGGTTAGGACAAAAAATTCATTTGAATGGGATGAGGTATTGGTGAGGTCTATTATGGTACTCTCCTCAAGTTGGTTCATCAATCTTGATATCATACCCTCTTTGTGAAATTCACTCTCGTCATGTTGCAATCTGAACTCTAGCACTCTAGCCCTAGAGATTTGTCCCTCATGCATTGTTGGAGTATTACTATATCATTGGACCACATCAATCCCTTTGTCATCACAAGACATCTCAGAGAGGCTGTCCCATTCATACTCATTTGAATTAGTTTCACTAGTCTCTTGCAAACAGTGAATTTGCTCCACTAGGTTGGTGGTAGCTACTTGTCTATCTTCAACCTTTTGTTTACCTTTTCCTTTGTTCTTTTGCTGACCTTAGTATCCTAATCTAGTAGTGTCTCAGGTCATTTGAGTAGGGGGTTTGATAAGTTATATGATACCATCCTTTCTTAGTCCTATGGGACCATGACCATTGTCACCCATCCTTTGTAACATGGAAAAACCTTGACCATATTGTTCTATAGAAAGCTTAGGTTGTTGGTCCTCTAGTATGGTTTGACTATCTTCATCTGTGAAAATCCATTGTAAGACATCTTTCTCATCACTCTCATCAGATAGGCTTCCCCAATTAATGAAAGGACCCATGGGAGTCTCAAGTGACTTAGCTTTATTTAGGGATGGTCTCCCATAAGACTTTGGTGATAGTGACAACTATGCTAGAGAGAAAGATTGTTCAATAACATACTCCCCGACACCTTTGTCTTTGACCTTGATTTTAAGCTCTAATGTTTTTGAGGTAGAAGATAAGGAACTTGGATCCACTTGGTTGGAGGAAGAAGAAGTCACTCTATTGGTGGGTATCACAACATCTGGTTTAGACTGTATGGTATTACAATACTGAAAAGGATTGGGGTCCCCTTGTATGGTTATTTCTTGACCGTTATGTGGGAACTTGATACATTAGTGATATGTTGATGGGGCAACCTTCATTGCATGGATCCAAGGTCTGTCTAGAAGGATGTTATATGCAAGATCCATGTCGAGAACTTGGCATACTACATCTTTTTCTACTGGTCCCACTCATATTGGCAAAACCACTATTCCTTTAGAGGTCCTTTCTTCCTCATCATATGCCTTGATGGTTATCTTTTTCTTGGGATCAACAGCATTTTCAAAAAACCCCAATGCAAGGATTAACTTTAGTGTACAAATGTTCAAACCACCCCCTCCATCTATTAGGACCCTTTTTATTTATGTTTATGTATTAGGGCCTCAATGTGTAGGGATGCATTGTGTGGTTGATTTATTGACATGTCATCTTTCTCAATGAAGGATAGGAAATGCGGTGTGGTGAGATGGCCTACCATAGCCTAGAATTGATCTTGGGCAAGGTTCGTAGGAACCATTGTCTCCAAGAGAGCTTTTTCTAAAATTGATTTATGGGAAGGTGATAAATGCAATAACTCCAAGATGGAAATATGCGCAGGTGTTTTCTGAAGTTGGTCGATGATGCTGTATTAGTTTGAGGTGGAAGATGACTTGGATGTAGAAGATGGTTTCAGTTGAGCTCTTTATAGAGTTATATTATGAAGACATGTGATCACATTACAATTAGGTTTATTAATAATAGTGATCACATTGATGTGTGAATCACTTTGGGAGATATGATTGATGGTGTAATCAAAAGAAGCATTGTTATAGCTTACTTTGTTAGCCCCTTTGTTGTTTTGGTTTGAAGAACCTCCTTTCTCACAATGAGGAAGAGGATTCTTGAATGCCATATGTTCATCATTGGTAGTATGCCCTTCATTAATGGATATACATTTTTGGCCAATAAGGTCTTGATTGACATGCTTGAGTTTCATACTATCATTGGTTTTATGACCTTTGCTCCTATGGTTTTTGTAAAAGTCATTTTCATTCCACCAAGGAGATTTGAACTTGGGTTCATATTCATGCACTGGTGGGAGTGTGATCATGTTTCCCCCAATCAACTTTCTAATTGTGGATTCAAGTGATTCACCAAGTTGTGTGAACTTTCTTCTTGGAGGGAAGTTGTTTTGTTTTTGTTCAATGCCTTGAGATTTGGTAGATGATGCGTTATTCTGTGGATTGGATAGGTTGAAAATAGGTTGCTTTGGTGCTGCATGTTTTTTATCTACCACACCATCATTCACTATGGGTTTGTTTTTAGTCCAAAACCATGACTTATCCGCATTATTGTTAGAGATTGGGGTGTCTTTGTATATCTTTACTTGCCCCTTTGCTATCAAGGCTTTCTCAATGAGAAGCCCCATCTCAATGACTTTACTAAAAGTTGATGGACATTGAATTTGTATTTGATAGCTTAGCTCAGTAGACACATTATGCACGAACATTTCTATCATTTTTTTTTCAGGTATGTGATAGGGACACTTGCTTGCAAGCTGCCTCCACCTTTGTAGGAAAGATGTAAATAATTCTCCTCCTTTTTGTTTAGTATTGCAAAGGTCTAGAATGGAGATTTCATGTTCTATGTTATAAGAGAAATGTGTGATGAATTTGTCCACTAATTTGTTAAAGGTGTGAATGTCGAGAGGTAGACGTAAAAACCACTCCATAGCTTGTCCTCCTAGGCTTCTAGGGAATAGTCACATTAGATAAGTGTCATTGTGGGCAACTTCAAGACAAGTGGAACTGAATTCCCTGATATGATCTCTAGGATCTCCTTTTCCTCTATACTTGTCAAATTTTGGCACTTCAAATCTTATAGGAAAAGGTATCATGTTCAAGGATTTGTCAAATGGGTAAGGTGAGATATCTTCAAGAGAATAATGTTTTGTTGTGGTTCGACTTTCGATATCTACCAATTGTTGTTGTAAGGCTAGGATTTGAGTTGTCAATGCATCCAAGGGATTAAGTGTATCCTTAGCCTTTTCTATTTCTGGGGTCTCTTGGTGAGTTTTGGAGCCATCTTTCAATGACTTAGCTTCATTTGAGGCATTATTCTCTTGTAGATTAGAGATATCAAAGTTTGCAGGTAGCTTTGCTCCTTGTTGAGTAAGCATGAGGAAATACTTTTGGGGATCAGTAGCAACAACTCTATCCACTATCTTATAGAACTTAGGATCTTGGAGTTGTTGGAGGATTTCTTCTTGAGTGACTTCCTCATCATCTAGATTAGGTATATTATTGTTAAGGTTGTCCATGTTTTCCTTTTGTTTTGATTGAGATCTAGTTTGCACCATGCAAGATTTTGGGATGGGATGAAATGAGATTATGAGATTTGTTGGATTTTGATTTTGATTGGAGGTGTGATATGGTAGAAGGTGAGTTTGATTGGAATTGATTTTGCTAAGGTTTTTGTTGATTCTATGTTTGTCTCAAACAAGGTAAATCTTGAGCTATAATGTCTAATAGCTATCAGAGTGATGATACAAGTTGTAGTCCTAAATAGGGATAGATTAACACTGCTATTCGATGAGGACTATTTTCTTGCCAAGGTTACACTAGTATATGTTTTGTTGAGAAGGATGATTTGAAATCCTATTATAAAACTAACTAGGTCCTAGAAGCAAGTTGTGGTTTTGATTTTTGAGGTGTTTTGATAGCAAGGCAATTATGTGAAAAGAAGATGTTTATGAAAATGATATGGAAAGGTGTTTGCACGATATAACTGATTTTTCATGGTGAAACCACAGCAAAAAGGGTACCTAAAACTGATAATGTTTTTATCCCCCATTGTACAAAATATCTCTCTGTTTTGGATGCGTAGCTTCAAAAGTGCAGAATAACTGGTCAAATGTACAGCTCTATGGGTCAAATGCATAGATCTGGTTAAGTTTAAAAGCATAGTTCTATGGTTTGGATGCATTATTCTATGTGTTAAATGAGCTAAAAGATTATATGCGCAGCAAAATGGTTCAGATGCATAGCATAATAGGTTAAATGCGCAACAAGGTTAAATGTGCAGCAAAATAGGTTATATGCACAGCAGAAAGTTTTAAATGCATAGAACTGCATGTACTTGGTTTTCTATTTCAATTTGACAATTTGATTTTCTTGGAACATTTCCCTAAGTTAATCTAAGGTTTGCAATGCTGATTTTGGTTCAAGTTATTGCTAGAAAACATAGAGAACAAAAGGTTTCCATGATTTACTTAACAAAATTAAAAACAAACAATTACAATCCTAGGATGGCAAGGACAATATTTGATGAGTTCTAACTTGGTTTTTACACCAACCACTTGCATAAAGGCAGATAGCTAATAACTTGGTAGCACTGGTTCCCCTCCACGACACTCACTTCTCACGCATACCAAGTTATAGTTCCTTCGAAGAGTTGAACTTTTTAGTCTCTACACTAAATGAGTGTATGACGTTAGACGGCTCTAGAGGTTCCTCCTCATGTGTCACCAAATAGGGGATTATGGCTTACTAGAACAAAAGGATTTTAGTCAAGGCATCCGTTCGAATGATTACACATGTGGCCATTCACTTCGATAAGAAGGCTTCCCAACCTGCAGAGGTTATGCTCCACAGGGTTTTGGGGGAAACATTGGTCAGTGTAATACAACAACACCCGTCGCTTGCAACTTTAATCACAAATGCAATTTATTTATAGTGACTTGGAGGAGCTTGGCTTTGGCCTATTATCACTTAAGGTTGTCCCACTTGGAAGGAAGGAATTCCAAGGGCAGGCCTCTCTAAACGTAAAACATGCAAAATGATAATTTTGGCATTTTGATCACCTAGTTAAGGGGAGAGCATAGTCCTATTATCATTCTGAAAATACGAAGAACATTGGTTCTTTATCTCCCTAGTTAAAACAAAAACAACTAAATGTGTTAACTCTACCAAGCACAGAAATTTGTAACAAGATAGCAATAACTTGGAGAAGTTTTTGTTAATTTTATCCCTCTAACAAATATAGGTGTAGATTGTTGTTTGTAGAAATAAAACAAGTGATACTTTCCCCTATTATGATATGTGAAAGATTGTAGTGTAAGATAATGAAAAAGAATAAAGGAATTGTTCAATTTTAACCCCTAGGTTAGGACTAGATGAAAGTTGTGATGCAACAAAATGATTTACTTTCCTCCTAGTTAAGTCTACGTGAAGATTGCCAATGATGGCATGGTTCGGTGGTTATGTCGCTTAGGATGTAGTGGCGGCCACCAGAGTTCAAACCCCCGCTGGGCCAATGAGCTCGCCAGGCTTTACGCCTTCGCTAGGCCAATGAGCTCGCGGGTTTGAAGTGTTCTTCCTAGGGGATGAGGTCCCCCAGTTGTGGCCTCACCGGTTCATTGCTTCAGGCAAAAGCATTCGGGTGGAGCCGGAGGGCGTGTCACACCAGCGTCGCCGGTCACGTTAAAAAGTTTACCAGGTGCATTAAAAAAAAAAAAAAGTCTACATGAAGATTTACATGAACATATTAAGTTACTCCTTCCTAATTAGTTCTAGGTGGCTTAATAATGTAGCTAAAATGACTAAATACAGCTCCTAGCACCTGCAGATGAAAGTTAGTACAGAAAACCTTATAAAACTTTTACAACTCTCTGTTACGAATTGAATGCACAGGACTGCAGGTTATATGCGCAACACTACGTATTATATGCACTAATTCGTAAATGCGTCAGAATAACAGTCAGAAGCACAGGACTGTGCTGTATATGCATAGAAAGAGCAAAAGTGCAGGAAAACTTTTTGGATGCATAGAAGGATATGTCGTAAGCACAGAAAGTTAAAAGTGCAGCAGAATGTGTTAAATGCACCAAACTGGAAGTTGTATGCGCAGAAGCGACCTATCATGATAGAACCTTCACAAAACAATCAGATGGAAGTTAAAAATGGGGCAAGGCCCCACAGTGGGCACCAAAAATATTAGTGCAAATATTGTCAATAGTATTAAACTACTAATAATCCAATAATCTTAATGAAATATGATGCAAATCAAATAAACAAAGCAATATTACCTTGAAGACTAATTTACCTTGAATGCTTCCATTGTTCACCTATCTTGTATTGATCTTGTTGATGAATAGAGCTCTCAGAAGCGTGCTTCCTTGTTGTTTGAAGATGACAATACTTGAATGGTTGTATGTTGGATAAATGCAATGGAGATTACCTACAATGTAACTATTGTGAGGATGAGGGATGGATGATTGAAGCCATGGTTGTATGGATATGAAGATAATGGAGATAAAATGTAATGAGCAATATGGATGCTTTGCCAAAGGCATGCTGGAATTAATGAAGAGTAACTTTGCTATAGCATGTGTGTTGGTAGAATGAGGGAATGAGCTTCCTTTTATAGGCTAAGGAGGGGGCAAATCCATGTGTCAAGATCTCAACGGTGGAGACTTGGTCTTGTGAGGTGTATGGTGAGGATTGAATTGGTTGAGATGAGGGAGAGAAAGAAGGAAGATCTTCCTCTCACCTTGACATAGAGGAGAGAAACATGTGACATGAGTCTACATGTCACAAGGCTCACAATGACCAAAGAGAGAAGGTCAAACAAGGAGAGCATGTTTGTAGGGAGGTTGGAAAGATTCTAGGGACCATGGAACAAGTGTCACAAAGTTCCCCTTTGACCATGGTACCATGGAGAGACCATGCCCTTTGGAATAGGGATGGTTGGAGAGATAATAGGCCATGTGGGTGAGAGAAAATGGATTAATTAAATATTTAAAATATTTAATTACATGTGCAACAAAGTGAGGTGGATTAGATGACATGGAATAAAGGACTTTTGACTTTGGAATAGGATGATTTGTGATTAAATAATTTGATTATTATTTAAATAAGGGATGACATTAGAAGAATAGGTTTAATTGATTTAATTAAATAAATTGATATTTATTTAATATTTGGACTATTAATGATGAACATGAATCAAATAGATAAATTGATGAATTTATTAAATGATAGAAGAATGGGAATTAAATAAATAATAAATATTTATCTAATTTGTCTTTGCCATTTTTAAGTGTATACACTTTTCAACACTGACATCTGCACCGAATTTCTTCTTGAACACCCATTTGCATCCAACAAGTTTCCATCCTTCAGGCAAAGGTACCAAGTCCCATGCTTTTTTCTTTTCCAAAGAAACCATCTCATCTTCCATGGACTCCTTCCAAGAACCTGCATCTTTCATACCCATAGCCTCTGTCACAGTTCTAGGCTCACCAGTGTTAGTAAGCAAGGCAAAAGGACAACTAGAATCAAGCAATGAATAACCAAACCTATTAGGTTGCTTCCTTGTTCGTGTAGACCTCCTCAATGGCTGAGGTTGACGTTCTGCTTTTTCTAAACTTTCAGAGCTGCTAGAGCTCTCCTCATCATTAGGTCTCACAGGGTCTATCAGTCCAGTCTTCTCATGGGTAGAAGGAAACTGAACCACATTCTCTTTCTTTTATGTTTCTTCTAGCTGTAGAACAATGGGAGAAGGTGTTAGCTCTCTGAAAATAACACTTCTGCTATACAACACTTTTTCAACCATAGGATCCCAAAGCTTGTATTCTTTCACACTGACACCATAGCCAATGAAAATACACTTAACAACCTTGTTCTCCAATTTAGACCATTTCTCCCTAGGCACATGTGCATATGCCTCACAACCAAAAACACAAAGATGTCTCACTGAAGGTTTCTTACCAGACCACACCTCCATAGGTGTCTTACCAACAAGAGCTAATGTAGGAGACCTATTTACTAGGTAGAAAGCAGTGGCTATAGCTTTAGTCCAAAACTTTCATTCAAGGCTTGCTCCACTAAGCATACTCCTAGCCCTCTCCATCAGTGTCTTGTTCATCCTCTCTACAACTCCATTTTATTGTAGGGTGTATAAAGTTGTCTTATGTCTTTCAATCCCTTGCTCTTTACAAAACTTATCAAACTCTATTGAACAAAACCCACCACCGTTATCAATTCTCAAACACTTAATCTTTTTACTAGTTTGATTCTCAACAAAAGATTTAAACTCTTTGAACTGACTAAAGACTTTAATCTTGCTTCTAAGAAAATAAATCCATGTCCTTATACCATAATCATCTATAAAAGATATAAAATATACAAATTTGGAAATCGAAGGAACACTAATAGGACCAAACACATCAGAATAAATAAGGTCCAACACACTAGAAGACTTGTGAGAACTAGAGTAAAACTGAACATGGTTTTTCTTTCCATATATACAATGTTTGCAAAAGTTAAACTCAAGATTACAATCTTTAACCCCTCAACGAAGTTTTTATTTTTTAGGGTTCTAAGATCCTTCTCACCAATGTGGCCAAATCTCATATGCCATAACATTGTCTTTTTAGTAGGAAGGTTAACTTCCAAAGCATGAGCACCCTTGGGTACACAAGATGCACTACCATTAGAATTTGTTATAATAGATTTCTTTACTACTTGTTCAGATGGTGGGGGAGAAGTGACTGTATCTCTTTTCTTCAAGTCAAAAGAAATATTGCATTGTGAAGTGCATGCCTCCAACTGAAACAAAGTACCTCTCCAAGTACCTTCGTAAGCACCATAGATCATCTAGTCATGTTGCATCCATCCTTCGAAAAGACAACCTGCACACCTGCATCATTCAACATATTTACAAAAAGTAGGTTCCGTGTCAAGCCTGGGATGTGCATAACCCTAGTGATCCCCTTCACTCATTCATCAGGGAATTAGATTGAGACTCTTCCATGACCAACAATCTTCATATAAGAATCATCACCTAGGTACACTCTTCCACCATTAAACTCTTCATACTTCATGAACTAGCTTCGATGCCAGGTCATGTGGAATGATGCACCAGAATCTATCAACCACATATTATCAGATGCATGGGTGGCTAGGGCTGTGATGAAGGCATTGCCATCATCTTATGATTTGTCAGAATTTGAATCTGGGGTATTCTTCTTCTTCTTTTTCTTTTCCTCTTTGCATTCCTTTTGGAAATGCCCAGTTTTACCACAGTTCCAACAAAGAGCCTTGGACTTTCCAAGAGATTTGGATCTCCCACAAGATTTGGATCTACCCTTCTCAGCTTTCTTGTCCTTCTTTTTCCCTTTCTCCTTGGGTCTTCCATGAACCGCAAGAGCCTCTTTGGCTGCCTCAAAAGAATTTCTTCACATCTCTTCAGATAATAGCAAAAATACCACTTCATTCATTTTGAAAGTGGATGTGGTGCTCCCAATAGCCATAACAAGATGATCCCACTATTCTAACAAAGAACAAAGCAAGGTCATACAATGATCCCCCTCCTCCATATTCACACCAATGAATTTCAACTGTGCAACTAACATGTTGAAAGCATTTAGGTGATCTGCAACAAATCCTCCATCTTCCATCCATAGAAAATACAAATTCTTTCTTAGAAAAAGCTTGTTCACTAGGGATTTGTCCTGATAAACATCTCCAAGTTTCTTCCAAAGGTCTTTTGTGGTCTTCTCCTCATGGACATTTAATAGGACAGAATTAGCTAGACTGAGTCTTATGAGACCCTTAGCCTTCTAATCTTTGAGATCCCAATCAGCTTGTGCCATTGCGGTTGGTTTTGCACTGGATATGGTTTCCCATAGATCTTGATCAACAAGCATGTCTTCTATCTTAAGTTTCCATAACTCAAAATTTGTGCCATTGAATTTCTCCACATCTAATCTTCCAAATGTGCCTGCCATCTCCTTCCTGTGATAAGATTATAGAATACTCTACACAGAGCTCCCACTCAACCTAAGATTAGCTTAGAAAACCCCTACCCAACAACTAGGACCAAAGGTGATCAAACTTTGATACCAACTGAAAGGAAGATAGGTGTGTGGAAATCACTTCCTACACTAATCTAATGAGAAGAGATGAGTGCAAATTATTTTTAATCTTTACAATTACATAATGTTTAACACAATGGAGATATTGTAAAAATACACAACACAAGAATGTAAGACCGAAGAAGAGAGAGACAAGATATAACGTGGGGAAAACCCTTATCAGGTGAAAAGCCTACTCCAAAACCTGCACAATGTATTATCAAAACTATAATGGTTTACAATACACTTGCAATGGAAGCTCTCAAGAGTCTTTGACATTTGTATCTGGAGACAATCTGGTAGCACAATAGTACCTGTCAATCACACACTACTCTCAAAGAACCTACTTAAATAGAAGTTTACAAGGCAAAAATGGACCATTCTTGGAATGGGCATCCAACTAGGCCTCATGGCCCAAAACTCACGCCTAAGGACACTTGTCCAACATTGCAACATGGTCATGACACTTGTCATATCACCTCATCCCAATATGGTCTCCTATTCCCAAGTTGGGCTATAATAGATACTCTTACGACTGTCATAAAATCCATCATAACTGTCATATCTTATAGTTGTAAGAGAATATGTCAAACATGGGCTAAAAATAGCATATTCTCTAACAACATGTCATAACCCTCCTTGGGGCACCCAAAGATGCCTTATGACACATGTATTCACCCGTCATAGAACATTCCATTTTTTACTCTTATGCATCATAGATTCTGTCGTAGGAATCTATCATAACCGTTTCGGTCAAGATTCACTTACACACTAGTCAAGATGCCGACACATGGCAGAAAACCTCTACCACACAAAGGGGATGCCTATCTCCACATGGAGTGAGTTGACCATCCTAGTCATCTTACAAATGGATTGACAACTCACCGTGCCACTTCACACTGAATGACAAAATAGGATGTGCAATAAAATTACAACATAGGATAAATAAATAAATACATTTCAAATAATAAATGCAAGGAATTACCAAGGTTGAGACACCTTAATTCCCAATAGTAGGTAAGGGAATGCCTCAAGATAGACCTAGGGCAATGAGACAAGTACAAGGTCCTTTTATTCCCACTCTTGTTATCCCTTCTCCGCCCCTAATTTAGCACCTAGACGTTGTTGCAAATGCAACACAGCAAGGCCTTAGTGCCATACACTCTTTGACCAAGCACTTGATTATATAGAATTCTTAGTTTGCACAACCACATGTTGGTGGTGATATTGGATCACCCAATTTTACTAGACCCTCCTCGTCCACACATGTTTGTGTGCCCCATCATTCCATTTTTTTCAATCAGTTTTGCTTAGGTCATCTTATGGAGAGTAATGAGCCACCCTTGAACACTTCAAAGTATGATGTCCCTTCACGAGACAAGGCAGCAGGGTCCAGAACTCAAGTTGAGGGGTCGGGGACAAGAGTAGAAGCACAAGCATTAGTGGACCGTAGATAAGGAGAAGAGCATGGCCAATCTTTTATACAAGTAGAATTTAAAGTTAAATTTCATGGTGTATTCCACTGGAATAATATAAAAAAATATTAGTACTAATGTATCTAAGAGGGATAACAATTGATGACAAAGGAGGAGTTGACAGAAGTTCATCATGGAACTTTGTCAACCATCCAATTTGCCTTTGACTTGCTAGTATAATTTTTTCTACACATCATCTTTTTTTATTGTATGCATTTATTTCTTTGAGTAATTATATATTAATTTATATCTTGATGTTAATTTATTTTTATATTCAATCCAAAATGTGAATGATGTGGCATCTTTGCCAATGGTCTTTACTTGAACTCCTAATCGACCCAAGGGACCATCATTTGTAGAATGACTTTCTGAATGCCAACAAAGGGTGGACATGATTCGATTGAACTGTACTTTAATTGATAATTTAGAAAACTTAAATATTTGATTATATTCATTTAGATAAATAATAAAATAGAGAATAGATAAATTGATCTATTAATTTAAAAATTATTATGATTATTTGTATACATAGAGTCTTACATTCTTGTCATTTTTCATACAAGAGATATTAGTTGGTTCATCCATGATGAGTCTTTCTTAATCATTGCAGGAGGCCTAGATGGTGGTATGCACTTATTTTCTAGTAGATAAAGTTTTGTGTAGTGCACTCTAGATTGTTTATGTCTAACACATCTAACTTTTTTTAATGTATGCATTTCCATTTTTGTTTAATAATTATATATTAATTTATTTCAATGTTGCTTTACTTTTACAGTCTCTTGAGAATGTGAGTGATGTGCCACCTTTTCCATCACACTTTAGTAGGACACCTGATTGTCTTAAGATAAAATCATTTGCAGAATGATTGCCTGAATGACAAGAAAGAGTCGAGGTAATTGAATTGAATTTTTCTAAATAATTGATAGTTTATAGAGGTCTTATAGTTGATTGAAATGATTTATATGTATGTTAATAAATGAAAGTTCTAAATTGTAGTAGATAAGTTTCTATTTACTAACTCTAACTTATTTATATTTACCATTGTAGAGATTAATCAAATTCATGGTTTGACTTGTTAATGCAGTCAACTTTGCCTCCATCAAGTACTAGACATCATGGTACGAAGAGGACACTTTTTGAGGATCCATCATAGATTGAGGACTCACCAAAGACATAGGGTCAAGTGGACCTTTAGTATTTCATATAGCTATTCGGCATGTAGATTGTATATAGATTTTGAGACATGGCATATGCCATATTTTGTAAAAAATGTTTTGAGTTGGCATATTTGCCATATTTTTGTATATGTCTACCATTATGGACTAGATTTTAATATATACACACATTGATAAACAATATAATTTAAATTCCTTATGTGCATGTATTCCTACTTTGAAATTTAAAAGTTTGATGTATAATCAATTTACAATGGTTGAGTTATGATCAATAACATGTTATAGATTGATTTCTTGTTATATATGATTGTTTTTCTTGGTAGAAAGATGATATATGTAGTTTCATACCTCAAGACATAACTTGATCTTAATTGCAGTGTGATTGTAGTTTTAGTTAGATATAGGATTTTCATGAAATGACAAATTTGAATGGTTCACACATGTGTAGAGCTATAGAAAACTTTTATCTCCTCTATATGTAGTTGTAGCTCTTCATTTTTCAAGTGCAAACATCAAAAATCAGTTTTAGATGACTAATTGCACTATCAAAACTTCATTTCTAGCCAACTTTCTTCATGTTTTCTCCATTTTCAGTCTTAATTAGGACATTTGCAATCTAGAACATCAATTTGGTACCTCGTGGAAGGCTGCAACAATCATATCTAAGGCTACAATTCTAGTACATGATTATAAAGTTCATTTTTATTCAGTTCCAAGACCTCGATTCCTTAATCTTTGACCATTTCTAGCTATGATTGTGTAGGTACAATAGTGATATAGGTCTAAAAATCAAGTTGTTTCATGGCTGGTATAGCAAATTAGGAGTTTGAAATGTTGTCACAACAACACTTTGCAAAAAGGTTTTCAAAATTAGGTAAATGGGAAAATATTATTTCATTTAATCTCTTAGAGTTTCTCTTCAAACTCATTGACATCTTCTAGATTTCATTTTGTTTCCATTTCTTGAAGTTCCCACCATGTTTCTACCTTGCTTCTAGATGTTTCCATAGTGTTTCTAGCCTCACAAACCATGTTGTCAAATTTGTTGTGGGAAACTTCACAAATTTATCATTTTTTCTTGGCCTTTTAGATCTTCACCATTCATGCATGACCAATCTTAACTTGTATAGCCTACCCTTGACTATAAATGATTTCTTTTTAGCTATGACAATCATTCTTTCAACCTTTTGACAATCTTAACTTGTATAACCTACCCCTACCATAGTGAAACAGACCTCCACAATCATGGATGTCCATCATTTATGACAACTCTTCATTGATATGACAATCATTCCTTTAACCTTTTAACTATGTTAGGACCTCATACATTCACCTTCAAACCTTATGATAATGTCTTGTTATTATGACCAACTTTATGAGGCATAAGATGAGGATCCAAGGGTGTAGGTGACTTTCTCAAAGGATTGTAAGTAGCTTTATGGATTGTGGTAGTAGGATAAAACTCTTTATGACTGTCCTATAAGGACACAAAAGCATTCACAAGATCCAAACCCTTTCAAAGTGTTGCATACAGTCTAAGGATTTGTTGTTCTATGATATGAGACAACAAAAAACTATGTTTGGTGAGTGTTTTGTGATGAGATATTAGGATAGTCAAAGATCATTTAGAGATCATATGATTATAAGAGTTTAATTTTTTAAATGAATTTTGTCTCTCTCAATAGCCTGACAAAATGATTAATTCTTCTAAAAAATATCCCAAGACCTCATTGATTGACAAATTCCATAACTAGGTGTGATAATAGAAGAACAACATGGTGATAGGCCACTTTATCTCATTTACAATAGTGCTCTTGAATAGAATAGTAGTGTATTAGACTCTTTAATTGATCCTTGATGATAAGATATGATGGTAGTCTAATGTCCCCATTCTAGGAATGGTCAACAAAGCAGAGTACATGGCAGCGACAAAGAAGACCTGAGTGCAATCATTTGAGAAGGTATTCTTAAGTACTTTGAGCCTAGAAGACCTAGGGTTTATGCCCTAACTTCAAACAATAGCATTAGAACCTTTCTCCTATCATTTTGTAAGGTCTAACTACTTTGTAATTGACATTATATATTTAGACTTATAGCAGCAAATATCTTATTTGCTTTTAGTCCATTATAATTGCAAATTGAAATGGTTTTCCTTGTATAATTCATTTTGGATTAAAAATATATTGTTGGGAAGTGTCTGAGTGAAGTTTTTGTGATGTATTGAACATATTTTTTGAGCTGAGATAAGTGTATGTTTAGGTTTGATATAAAAATTAGAAATTCATAAAGTCAGGGTTTGAGAAGAAAAATTAGAATTGTTGCATATATCCCATTTGGGATATTACAATAGTCTAGTTAAGTTGGAGTGTTGATCAACTAGATGACAATCCCTTGTTCTATCCACATGCATTTTGTAGTTGTTGAATGATTTCCTCTAGTTGCATGACAAAGTCAAGAACAACATGCATAACTAAATTTCTAGAGACATGATAGTCCTAACATCCCTTCTACAACTTTTATGTTTCCTTTGACAAATATGAACTCCTATTGACTATCCTTCATTGAATCTAAACCCACTCTCCTCGCTCTACCAAGACCTAAGGTTTATGACACAAGTTCCAATGCTTTAAACCCACCTAATCATGACTATACAATCCCTTTTGACTATAACAGTCTTTTTCAAACAATGTTTACATGGTTTCTAAAGCACATAATGGAAATCTCCTTACATATTTAGTGTATTCATCCCAATGTAGAAACTTATGATGTATATGATACCCCCAATGATCTTAACTAAAGATAAATGTCATGAAAACCTTAGGTCTCCATGGCTACACTATTTGAGATGGCAATTATATAATAATTAACAACATAATGACAAGGATAGATTTTCAACTTACATAGTGTCTAATTGTGTAAAGATTGATTTAAGGAGATCCATGACTATTCTAGGGTTTAGGGAAATATGATATGGTCATGGATCAAAGCATGACTATTCAAAACTAACCAAGACAACTTCCAAATTTCCTCATAGTTATATAATGGCAGTTTTAGGGCTCTTTTGGTATGATTATTTTTCTTGGTAGAAAAATGTTATATGTAGTTTCATACCTCAATACATAAGTTGATCTTAATTGCCACATGATTGTAGTTTTCTAGCTAGATATAATATTTTCTTAGAACATTTGATGTATGTGAGCTCTTTTCTTTCAAGAACACTAGATTTGACATGTTACATTTTCTTAGAACACTACATTTTGATATAGAAACTACTAGAATTGATATGATAATCATTGATAATTTCTCATCTTACATGTTAAACATACAAGATACATGTTAAAAATGATAAAACTTGTGTTGTTTTTCATTCAATCCAAGATAGTTATTTTTTTATTAATTCAAACAAAGACATGTTTGTGTGGTTACCCATTTTGTTATCTAGTTTATGCAAAGAAATGTCATCCACAACCCAAATTCAAGAGCCATTACATTTGGAATTGTAAATAGGTGTATGTATCTTAAATGGAAGTATGTTTCAATATCATATTTACTCCATGTTTCAATATCATATCCTCATTTCATGATCTATATGTCTCCATGTAGGGAGAGAGACAAGTTTGGCATGATTCACATATCCTTATTTTACCTTCTATATGGTCTCCATGCTTTGCATATCCTCATTTCATAGGTCCACATGTTTGACATGATTCACTTATCCTCATTTCACCTTCTATATGGTCTCCATCTTTTACATGTCCTCATTTCATAGGTCCACATGTTTGACATGATTTGCTTATCCTATTTTCACCTTCTATATAGTCTCCATGCTTTGCATATCCTCATTTCATAGGTCCGCATGTTTGACATGATTCACTTATGCTAATTTCACCTTCTATATGGTCTATATGCTTTGCATATCCTCATTTCATAGGTCCACATGTTTGACATGATTCTCTTATCCTCATTTCACCTTCTATATGTATAATGTATCCTCATTTCACCTTCTATATGTATAATGTATCCTCATTTCACCTTCTGCATGTATAACATATCCTCATTTCACCTTCTATATGTTTGACATTATTTTCTTAAGCTCATTTCACCTTCTATATGTTTAACATGATTTTCTTATCATCATTTCACCATCTATAGGTCTAGTATACCCTCATTTCACCTTCCATATGGGTTATGGTAAGAGGAGAATGAGGTAGAGAGGAAGAGAGAGAGAGAGACATAGGGAGAGACATGTACATTTGGAATTATTTTAAATCCTCATTTCACTTTCTATATGGTCTACATACTTTGCATATCCTCATTTTCCTCATGTATACATAAGTTATGGAAATACCAAAATGAGTTGTTCCCTCGGTGTGTTCCAATGTTTGTGGGGGAGTGAACATTTTGCCCTTCTAGACGACGAAGATGACTACATAGGGAGAGAGATATATTTGGCATGATTCACATTTGGACCTAACTAATAGTGCTGACAGGTTGATGGGTGGGTTTATGCTAGTGAAGGCCCTGTTTCATTCCCCAGGTATCCCAGTCGAATCGGGCTACAGTGTATTAGCAAAGTCTCTTAAGAGACCTAAGAGCAAAAAATTGCCAAACTTTGATGGAGTAGTTCTCGCACTTCGTGGCACCCAAGAATGATCCATTTGGACCTACAGCTAGATGTCAAGCCCCTCCACAATAATCTCTCTCAGTTTTGACCAACTCAACATCATTTGACCGTGCCAACAACAGATGCATTCTTGAAAAATGACTCAGTGACATGAAGTGTAAAGGTGTCAAGAGCCATATTTTGTGTTCTTCACTCCATGGGACCTAACTAATGATGTTGATAGGTCAAGGTGGGTGGGTTTATGCTAGAGGAGGCCTTATTTCATTCCCCATGTGTCCAAATCAAATCGGGCTACAGTGTACCGGCAAAGTCTCTTAAGATCCTAAGAGAAAAAACTTCCAAACCTTGACAGAGAAGTTCTTGGAATTCATGGTAGCTAAGAATGTTTCATTTAGACCTATAGGTACATGTGGGGTCCATCCACAATAACCTCTCTCAGTTTTGGTTAACTCCAATCCATTTGACCGTATTGAAATCAAATGCATTCTTGCAAAATGAATTAGTTTCATGTAGCACAACCTTGCCAAGTGCCATATTTTTTGTTCTACTCATCATGGGGCTGAACCAACTATGCCACCACATCGAAGTACATAGTTAAATGCTAGGGGAGGTCTCGTTTCATGCACCTCGTGCACGAAGTGTCCTAGTCATTCAAGGTAGTAGGCTATCGGTAAAGTCACTTAAGATCCCTAAGAGGAAAAAATTACCAAACTTTGATGGAGTAGTTCTTGGAATTTGTGGCATCTAGGAAAGTTCTATTTTGACCTACAGGTGCATGTGGGGTTCGTCCATAATAACCTCTCTCAGTTTTGGTCAACTCCAATCTATTTGACCATGCCAAAATCAAATGCATTCTTGCAAATGCTTCAATTTCATGTAGTGGAAAGGTGCTAGGAGTGACATTTTTCATTCCATAGCTTGTGGGACTAAACTGACTATGCCAATGCATCAGGATGGGTAGGTAAATGCTATTGGAGGTCTCATTTCATGTGCCAAGTGTCCCAATCATTTGAGGAAGCTAGGAATGTTTTGTTTGTACCTACAGGTGCATGTGGGATCCATCCACAATAATATCTCTCAGTTTTGGTCAACTCCATTCCATTTGATCATGCTGAAACCAAATGTATTCTTGTAAAATGATTCAATTTCATGCAGTGGAAAGGTCCTAGGAGTGACATTTTGCATTCCATAGCTTGTGGGGCTGAACTAACTATGCTAATGTATCGAGGTGGGCATGTAAATTCTAGAGGAGGTCTCATTTCACGTGCGAAGTGTCCCAATGATTCAAGGCAACAGGTTATTGGCAAAGTCACTTAAGATCCCTAAGAGCAAAAAACTTCCAAACTTTAACAAAGCAGTTCTCAGAATTCGTGGCAGCTGGGAATGTTTTGTTTGGACCTATAGGTGCATGTGGGGTCCATCCTTAATAACCTCTTTTAGTTTTGGTCAACTCCAATCTGTTTGATCGTGCCAAAATGAAATGCATTCTTGCAAAATGCTTCAGTTTCATGCAGTGGAAAGGTGCTAGGAGTGACATTTTGCATTTCACGGCTCGTGGGGTTGAACTGACTGTGCCAATGTGTTGGGGTGGGTGGGTAAATTCTATTGGAGGTCTCGTTTCATGTGCCAAATGTCCCAATCGTTCGGGACAGCAGGCTACCAATAAAGTCACTTAAGATCCTAAGAGCAAAAATTGCCAAACTTTGATGGAGTAGTTCTCAGAATTCGTGGTAGCAGGGAATGTTCTGTTTAGACCTACAGGTGCATGTGGGGTCCGTCCACGATAACCTCTCTTGGTTTTGGTCAACTCCAATCCATTTGACCATGCCAAAACTAAATGCATTCTTACAAAATGCTTCAGTTTCATGTAGTTGAAAGGTGCTTACGAGTGACATTTTGCATTCCACAGCTTGTGGGGCCCAACCGACTGTGCCAATGCATTGGGATGGGTAGGTAAATGCTAAGGGAGGTCTCATTTTGTTCGCCAAGTGTCCCAATCATTTGGTGCAGCAGGCTACCGACAAAGTCACTTAAGATCCCTAAGAGCAAAAAATTGCCAAACTTTGACAAAGCAATTCTCAAAATTTGTGGCAACTAGGAATGTTCCATTTTAGCCTATAGGTGCATGTGGGGTCTGTCCACAATAATCTCTCTTAGTTTTGGTCAACTCCAATCCATTTAACTGTGCCAAAATCAAATGCATTCTTGCAAAATGCTTCAGTTTCATGTAGTGGAAAGGTGCTAGGAGTGACATTTTGTATTCCACGGCTCATGGGGCTAAACCAACTGCACCAATGCATTGGGGTGGGTGGGTAAATTATAGGAGAGGTCTCATTTCATGTGCCAAGTGTCCTAGTCGTTTGAGGCAGCAAGCTACCAGCAAAGTCACATAAGACCCTAAGAGAAAAAATTGCTAAACTTTGACAGAGTAGTTCTCAGAATTCATGGCAGCTGGGAATGTTCTGTTTTGACCTATAAGTGTACATAGGGTCTATCCATAATAACCTCTTTTAGTTTTGTCAACTCCAATCCATTTGACCGTGTCAAAATCAAATGCATTCTTGTAAAATGCTTAAATTTAATATAGCACAACCTTGCCAGGAGCCATATTTTTCATTCTATTAGTCATGGGGCTGAACTGACTATGCCAACACATTGGGGTGGGTAGGTAATTGCTAGGGGAGGTCTTGTTTCGTGTGCCAAGTGTCTCAGTTGTTCCGACTATAAGCTATTGGTAAAGTCAAAAGGTACTAGGAATGAAATTTTGCATTCCATAGCTTATGGGGCCGAACAAGCTGTGCCAATGTGTTGAGGTGGGTGGGTAAATGTTAGGGGAGGTCTCATTTTGTGTGCCAAGCATCCCAGTCGTTCCAAGTTGTAAGCTATCGGTAAAGTGACTTTGTTGGTAGCTTATAGCCTGGAACAATTGGGATACTTGGCACACAAAACAAGACCTCGACTAGCATTTGCCCACCCACCCTGATGCATTGGTTTAGTTGGTTTGGCTCCATGACTAGCAAAAAAAATATGGCACCTGGCAAGGTTGTGTTGCATGAAATTGAAGCATTTTATAAGAATGCATTTGATTTCGACATGGTCAAATGGATTGGAGTTGACCAAAATTGAGAGAAACTATTGTGGATAGACCCCACATGCACCTATAGGTTAGAATGGAATATTCCCAGCTACCACAAATTCTGAGAACTTCTCCATCAAAGTTTGGCAATTTTTTGCTCTTAAGGATCTTAAGTGACTTTGTCGGTAGCTTGTTGCCCTGAACAACTGGGACACTTGGCACATGAAATGAGACCTCCCCTAGCATTTACCCACCCACCCTAATCCATTGGTGTAGTCAGTTTGGCCCCACGATGAGCATAACAAAAAATATGGCACTTGGCAAGGTTGTGCTGCATGAAACTGAAGCATTTTGCAAGAATGCATTTGATTTCAGCACAGTCAAATGGATTGAAGTTGACCAAAATTGAGAGAGGTTATTGTGGAAAGTCCCCACATACACTTTTAGGTCAAAACAAAGCTACCACAAATTCCAAGAACTGCTCTGTCAAAGTTTGGTAGTTTTTGCTCTAAGGATCTTAAGTGACTTTGCCAGTAGCCTACTACCCCAAATGATTGGGACACTTGGTGCATAAAGAGAGACCTCCCCTAGCATTTACTCACTCACCTTAATGCATTGGCACAATCAGTTTGGTTCCATGAGCTATGGAATGTAAAATGTCACTCCTAGCACCATTCCACTACATGAAAATGAAGCATTTTGCAAGAATGCATTTGATTTTAGCATGGTCAAATGGATTGGAGTTGACCAAAACTGAGAGAGGTTATTATTGAAGGACCCTAGGTGTACCTATAGGTCAAAATAGAACATTCCAAGCTACCATGAATTCTGAGAACTACTTTATCAAAGTTTGGTATTTTTTTGCTCTTAGGGATCTTAAGTGACCTTGCTGGTAACCTACTACCCCGAATGACTGGGATACTTGGTGCATGAAACGTGACCTTCCCTAGCATTTTCCCACCCACGTTGACACATTGGTGCAGTTGGTTTAGCCCCATGAGCTGTGGAATGCAAAATGTCACTCCTAGCACCTTTCAACTACATGCAACTGAAGCATTTTGCAAGAATGCATTTGGTTTCAACACGGTCAAATACATTGGAGTTGACCAAAACTAAGAGATGTTATTGTGGATAAATCCCACATGCATTTGTAGGTCCAAATGTAATATTACCAACTACCATAAATTTTAAGAACTAGTCCATTAAATTTTGTTCATTTTTTCTCTTAGGGATCTTAAGTGACTTTGTCGGTAGCCATCTACCCCAAATGACTGGGACACTTGGTGCATGAAACAAGACCTCCCCTAGCATCTACCTACCCACCTTGATGCATTGGCATAGTCAGTTTAGCCCCATGAGCTATGGAATGCAAAATGTCACTCCTAGCACCTTTCTACTACATGAAACTGAAGCATTTTGCAAGAATACATTTCATTTCAGTATGATCAAATGGATTGGAGTTGACCAAAACTGAGAGAGGTTATTGTGGATGGACCTGGTGTCCACCTGTAGATCCAAATGAAACATTCTCAAGTACCAAGAATTTTGATAACTACTCTATCAAAGTTTGGCAATTTTTTGCTCTTAGGAATCTTAAGTGACTTTGCTGGTAGCTTCCTACCCCAAATGATTGGGACACTTGGCACATGAAAGGAGACCTCTCCTAGCATTTAATCACCCACCTCGATGTGTTGGCATAGTCGGTTCAACCCCAGGACGAGCAGAACAAAAAATATGGTACATGGCAATGTTTTTTCTCATAGGATCTTGTTGGGTGAATCTTTAGTCGTCAACTCACTGATGGAAAAATGGTTATATCAACCACAATGTGATGAGATAAATCTCTCCTCTCAGCAAGGGGAGGTTCCCTTCTTACTATTTATTAAAACAAAACAAAAATACTTATTTACACTAGCTCCAACCATGTAAGGGGTGTGTTACATTCATCCTTTTCTCTTCTTTCGGAAAAGATGTTTACAATGTTTCACGGTAATATTCAACAATGCTTCTACACTTCTAATATTAACATAAATAGTAATCACCAATATTCTTGTAAGTTGAAGCACAAAGTCTTTCAACTCACTTCACAAAAAGATTCACGAACCAAGTGAATAATCTCAAGCACAAAGTCTTCAAATTATCCCCAGAAAGATTTTTAAAAGTAACTATATCACCAGTTGGAGCACAAAGTCTGTCAACTAACAATACCGCTGATCCACGTGAATGTGACTAAAACTAATAGCACAAAGTCTACAAGTTCTCAACATGATTCCTATACAAAGTGAACAACTACAATCTCAAAGTCTTTATAATCCTCCACCGAGAAATGCTTTCAACACACATAGATTCAAGGAGATAATATAACACAAAGTTTATATAACTTATCTTGAACATCCTCCCATCATGATAACCAAACACCACTTTATCCAATCAATCAACAAGAGAAATAAAAAAAAATGCCATATGAACATCTTCACTCATACAAATTCAATTCAACACAAAGTTTGATATCAAAACTCACCTTCTTTAATGATTGGAATTGATCATGCAATTTGAACATAAAGTCTCAAAGTTGAGTCACAATTTGGGTAGGACATTGTTGCATAAGATTCAAGATGATATTTACAATGAAGGCCCTCTTTATTTATAATGAGAGGCATTGAGCTGAAATAGGAAAGATCTAACTACTTTGACTTAATCAACAAAAGAGTCCTATTTGACTTGGGACTTCCTTTGTCTCTCATGTAATTACATTTTGGAAAAATACATGTGAATATGTCCAAAACTAAGTACAGAATGCATATGAAAACTAATTAAAAAATATGCTAAGGCATGATGGGTTTCATCAACTCCCATTCCCTGTAATCTGCACACATCTTTATGATGATCTGTCCATGAACCCAATTCAAGAGTAACCTTCCAGGTTTGATGACTCAGCATATTTGTGTGCCACTTCCATTGTCACTGCTATTTGCTCTCTAATGTCTATTGTACTATCCATACATGATTGCACCTTCAACTGTCCACTCCATCCTACTCATCTCTACACATAACTACTCCTCCTTGACTACAAGTGGCTCCAACACATCATTCTCATTGTCATGACTATGAATTGAATCACCTGTCTCCATGAGTAATGGCTTTCAACATCCTTCTTTACTGTCAAGTGCATGATTCTATTATCAAACCCCTACTATCTTGTGCTTCATTAGTTTTGCCTTCTTAGGAGATGGGTCAGTCATTTGAAAGATAGACTCCTTTGGATGACGTGATGACCTTGGCAGCTCGTAAAAGAAACTGCAACAAAAAGTCATGATCTTGCAGTTAGGGAAAAAGAAATGGCAATTTGGGAAACTACATATTGTTGATCATGACTAGAGGAATAAGCTTAAAAGTGCTAAAGTGCAAGCGAGTCAAAAAACTGGATGAAAGTGGGCTCTAGATAGCTTTTTGGAAAATTCTTTAGAGTTAGAAAAATTCTGAAGAGTGGATGCACGGGCAGTGATTTTTGTTGCCCTTGATATTAGGGAAATTGTTGATGTCAGGGCGGCAAAAATTGTTGCTTCTACATGTAGGGTACAAAGCATTACAAGGTGCAAAGGTGACAAATTTTACCGCCTTTGTAGGGAAAAGATAAACTTGTTTGCAAAGTACATAAGCGGCAAATTTTACCACTTTTTCATTGGAAGGTTCAAAGGTTGATGTTTAAGCAGCAAATTCTGTCGCTTGTGCACTAGGAAATTTGTTAAGTTTCATGTAGGGGCGGCAAATAATGCCATCCTTACATTGGGTATTGCATAGACAAAAAATAAGGCAAGGGTGGTGAAATTTACTGCCCCTGTGCATGACTTACATAAATACAAACACATTGGTAGCAAATTTTTCCACCGCCAGAAGGATAAACAAACTCACATGGGTGGCAAAAATTTGCACCCTTACAAGTCTTAAGGAAAAACTCCAAGTTATAAATAATGACAAATGGAGAAAATCACCAATATCAAACAGATGAGTCAAAAACAAAAACTAGGGTTTCTCAGTGAAAATCGCCACTACTATACTGATGGAAAAAACTAAAACTTAAATACAAAACCCTAATTTTAAAGAAGAAAACATAAAATCTAAAAATAATTTTACTGTCTTAAGCAACAAGAATAAACTTGAGCCAAGAAACCAAATCATTTGATCAGAAGAAAAATGATTTAATAGGAGAAAATTACATAAAGGAAAACAGGAAAAAGAACTTAACCTGGCAAAAATAACAACCTGGTTTAGACTCGAAAAGACTCCCAAATCCAACAAATGCACACTAAATCATTCAAGGGCTTCCACGAGGATTCTAGTCGCACCAAGGGATTAGCAGAGACAAATTAACAAAGATAAAATGAAGCTAAAGAAATTAAAAACTTATAAATGTCCTTAAAAATTCCCACACGCAGTCCATTTATTGCACTAAAGTAAACTTCATGTTGAATGAGGAATGCTCTAACAGTAGTTTTTACTACTTGAGCTCATGGCAAGGAAAATATGCAAGGGTGGCGAATTTCACCACCCCTACACATAAAAACAAAAGGCAACATGCTTGGGCAGTGGTTTTGATTTCCCATGCATATTAAACATACATGTAATGGCAATGTTTTTAACTGCTCCTACATGTTGACCATTAAAAATTACCAACACCCTAAAGAGGTCAAAAATGGATATTTTGATGAGCTTACAACCTAGTCAATTTCACAAACTTTGAGAAATCAACCCAAGGGAATATTATAAGATATTCTTAGGTGTTGAATGACTTCACATGAGGTCAAGAAGACTTGCCTCGAAATGTGAACTTAGAGTGTAGGCTACGAAACAGACAAGTTTCGTAGGGGTCATCCTACAAAATGAGCACAGCTGATTTTGATGACAATAGATCTTAAGTGAATTTGCTCTTAGGGAACAATGTATCGGTAAAGACCCTAGTTTTCATAGGGGGAGACATGTGATTTTAAGAGGTTTTGGGACTATTTTTAAGAGGTTTTTGGGACTCTTTTAAGAGGTTTTTGGGACAATTTTTTAGAGGTTTTTAGGACTGATTTGAAGAGATATACTAGTTTATTTTTAAATATTCATAGAAATCAAATCACTACATATACAGCCATCAAATTTAGCATTAAACATAATGAAAAAACACACCTTAAAGAGTGTACTACTAAAATCACATGAAATCGTTATCAATTATTAGCACCAGATGTGAAGAAACACTAGGAGGATATGTAAGATGGAAACATTATTATATTATGGTCATAATCTCCTCATAGGATATACAAAATATACAAATGTACAAATATAAAATATAAAAATATCTCCATGATGGAAGCTAAGTGCTTTAACCACTAATCTCAATTCCTTGAATACAATAGCTTTAAAGTCAAAAACACCTACATTTATAAGTTAAAAAAATATTAAGCAAAGTAAACACCATCAAGTACAACTAACTTAATATTTTTTATAAGAAGTTTGATGAAAGATGTCTTATATGTCACCTTAGGAATTATATCGAATGTCTCCAAAATGAAAGCTAAATGCTTTCACCAAAATCTCAGTCCCTTGAATGTATAATTGCTCTATTCTCCAAAACACTTGCATTTGTATATTAAACTCTATCAAGTAAAAAAAACTTAAAACACCTACATTTATAACTCCCTTTGTATCATCTTGTATATACCCTCCTTCTCCTTCGCATGGATTGTCTACTTCTCCTTTAAATTGTGAATGTTGAAAATGTCCCCTTAAATGATGGTAGTCATGAATGATGCTAATTTGATACCCTACTAAGACCACAACCTGAATTTGTAACATAAAACAATTTGACAAGCCACGTGAACTATTTGACAAAACAACTCAAAGAGATGTTGTCTGATGGAATGCAATGATTGCAAGATATGCACAAAATAGATTTTTTGCTTTAGAAAATTTTAAGAAAATTAGTTATCGGATTGTTATACTAGGACTGTTATATTGGTCCATATGAACATGGTCATGGTGGTGAATAGGACTATTATACTAGTCCATATGAACATAGTTGTTGTTTGATGGAATGCAATGATTGCAATATATGCACAAAATGGATTTATTGCTTTACAAAATTTGAAGTAAATGTAATTGGCGGGTGTAAAGAAAAGTGTAGAAATATAGACAAGCCATGTAAACTATTTGCTAAGACTTTGTGCATAATCTCAACCCTCCTTTCTTGAATTTTATAGTTATTATGTGATGCAGGAGCATCCTTGGTTCAAGAGCAATCTTGCATCAACTAAAAACATTTGTATTTCAATTTGTTTTCTTTCATTTTCTAGTTTAGTTCAGTCAGTTTAGTCAGTAGCAGTCCTATATTTTGGTCCACATTCTACCACAATTTCATTTCAGACCTTGCAGAGCTAGACTTAGCATCTAGACACATTCATGGACATCATATCCAAAATTCAGATCATTTGGATTAGGTACCAAAAAGATATCGCTATCAGAAGATTGACTATTTTCTTAGACCAGAGCATCCTGACAATCTTAGATAATTAGCTAAAGGAGAAGACCTGCAGAGGATCTCATGATTTGCAGAGCTAAATGACACATCATTCCAGGAAATTTGGATCATGGCCAACCTTCCTTGAGATCCACATGCTATTGCATTCATTTGCAGAGGATTTCTTTATGATTAGGTCTGACCTATCCATGTACACATGTTACATCTCTTTCATCAAAGTTTATAATCATCCTTGGCTGATGCAGAGGAATATTGTGTTCCAGAGATGATATATAATCATGTAATAAAGGAATAGGAAAGAAGTGATTGATAGTGAATCACATAGAGATAGTTTGATAGTTTGAATTATTTACAAGGGTGCTTCAAAGCTATATCTTGTGCATATTCTATAATTGAGGAATCGGGCATGTGAGCCCTAATTGTAAGCCTGCATGTTGCTGACCTGTTTGCATTTTGAATCTGTGATATACTGAATGGCTAAATTTGCATTTGCATTCTATCTTTGAGTTGTTTCTACTGTGTTTACTCTTGCTTCACGGTCTGGACTGTTCACTTTGTCGACCCTCCTAGCCGTGACTACACCATTATGGAAGCTATCTTTACTAAGGCATAGGGGACTATTATACCTAGGTTGTCCTAAACATTTATAAACCTTAAGACAATCTAGAGATTTTCATGTAGACTATGTCATATTGGAAAGACAGAGTGATGAAGGGACTATCCCATTCATGATGTGAAACAAATACTTCCAAAGTCAAAAAGAGATTGTTCTAACTCATTGTCATAGTCCTAGGGTGGCTGTCATACATTTGGGACAACAGTGTTCATGAAATATGGGAGCAATTTAGATTTGAGAGTATGATGTTGTATCTTGGAATAGTGTATATACCCTAACACCTAGTGGCAACATAAAGGTAATTAGCATCATTTAAAAGGGGGATTAATAACCTAAAACTTGTCATATTAAATGTATGAAGTATTGTTGCATGGACAAGAACACAAAATGGAGAGAGAGGGCCAGTTCTGTCCTGATTTTTAAAAAATAGTCATACTCTTCCCTATGATAGTCACAAGGGTATGAGGGCAATGTTGTGGAAGGTAGTCCATGTGCCAAAAGGATTACTATCAATGATGTCACCTCCAATGTTCATCAAGAAAATGACCTAGCAATGAAGTGAACCTAGAAGAAGGAAACATAAGGCTTCAAGGAGGCTTTCAAATAAAAACAATTGTTGCTAATTATGGAGCATTGTCATGCCTTAGGACAATCATAAAAAAGATGATTGCCATTATATTATGAAGGATGACCATGGAAAGGAGAAGCTAGTTGTTGTCTTAGGAAGTGTGAAGACCATCCAAGGGGCAATGATGAGGTCAAAACACTAAGGATTATGAAGGAGAAAGTTTGAAGGAAGGTTTCCAAAAGAGTCTAATACTATGAAAATCATAGTGGACTAATGTACATAAATAGTTTTGTTCCTTAAAGACTGTCATGACTATTGTCATAAAGGAAAATGAGGCTGCCAAGAGACTATTGCATGATCCTATAGCTAAGTGCAGCCTTCCTAAGTGTCCATTTTTTTATGCAATTGGTGGGTGTAAAGCCAAATTCGACAACCTTTGACAGCATACTCCTTGCATGTGCTAAAATGGGATCTTTTGAATGGGATATGGACATCCATCAAAGCATGAAGGATATGAGAATTCTGCCAGATGTTGTAGTTGCAATTGCCCTAGGAGACATGAATACAAAGTGAGGAAGCATAGGCAAGGCACATGAACTATTTGGAGGAATACTTTAAAGAAATGTGGTCTAATGGAATGCCATGATTGCAGGATATGAACAAAATGGATTTGTTGAAAAAGGCTTTAGACACTTTCAAGAAAATGCAATTGGCAGGTGTAAAGCCAAATTCCACAACCTTTGCTAGCATCCTGCCTGTATGTGCCAAAATTATATCTTTGGAATAGGGTATGGACATCCATCAAAGCATGAAGGATATGAGAATTTTGTCAGATGTTGTAGTTGCAATTACCCTGTGACACATGTATGCAAAATGTGGAAGCATAGAAAAGGCACATGAATTGTTTGACAGAACACATCAAATACATGTCATCACATGGAATTCCTTAATTGTAGGATATACAAAAAATGAATTTAGAAATTAGTATGTAGAAAAAGCTAGAAAGTAAAATATTAAGAAATACAAATGAACACTAAATATCATACCTCAGGTCTATGATGCCATGCAAAATAACCTCATTCCGAGTCCTATATAGTCAAAAGTGTGCATTATAGTTAAAGAAACAAGATTTTTAATAAAAAAAATTCTAAAAAATAGAAAAAACAAGAACAAGTTAAGATAAAAATTGTCATACATGTCCATCTGGAAGTTTGAATGCTAGTCAACTGTAACTGAGGGGTCATCTCTTACCTTCAGAGTATTCAATATTACTAATTGCCCATAGTTGTTTTGTTTTTGGTTTTGCATCATGCTTTAGTAACTTAACATTTGTTGCTACAACTAGGTGCAAATACATCAATATGGTTTTATGCTTCTCAAAGTATTCAAAGGTAGGGATACCATTCTTTCTAATCATAAATGTTCGCAACCAAGTCCCAACAATAACAATTGATCCTATAGGATATGTGAACCCATCATCATCTTTCGTAGGTTGTGTTATCTTTTGTTCTTCCTGTACACATCGTGCCAACCAATAGTCTGATCTTTCTTCATTTCCATGTGGTTCTTGAACAACTACATAAACATGACCTAGCTGTACAAGGTCTGAAGGATGTTCATAGTCAAATGAGCTCTCCATGTCATTGACTAAAGATGATTGACCTTGAGATAAAGGGCTTAAATATTGTAGAATCCATGCATCTACCCACTCACTTGACTCACAATTATCCCAATCACATTTAATACAACTTTGACAAAAACAAGCTAATTCTTGTGTCCAAATAGTCCATGCACTTGCATCTGAGCTTCAAAATGAATGCATCTTTGATGATTCATTGACTCTTATAACAATCCAATTTATCTCTCGCTATCCCCTCATCAACCAACCAAAAGAACCTGTGCACTTCTAAATCAAGAGCCACACCTTATGACAATGCACAGTTACACCACTTAATAATAGAATTTGCATCACTGAATGTAGCACCACCTCTAATCTTTAGTTGTTCTTTAAAAAGAGCTATCTTCACGCATGCACTCACTCCATCATGTTCACCTTTTCTGTTCCTAACTTCAAAAAAAATCCAAATATGAGGTATACCCCTCTCTACATGCATTCTACTCAACCAATAGAACATACAAGCATTCTTGAATTGACCAGTGCAATTAATTGACAAAATGAGATGTTGATCCATTCTAATATCTTTTTCTTGCAAAAACCCATAAAATTGTTGAAAACAATTTTGTACATACTTTGATGAATGAGATTGATCATCACTCATGTAAAAATGGTATTCTCTGACAATCTTCCTGTTCTCTTATGTACACTCGGGGGCATGTTTGTATGAGATGTGAACAAAAATAGCAATCTGAATAGAATTGTAGTATTGGGATTGCACTTCATTTTGGGGTTGTAATGTGTAGTTTTCTACAAAAACAACTACAAAGACAATAGTTCCAATCAGGAAAAGTCTTTACACATCCTGAACTATTGATCTAACCATCGAGACTTGTGGCTATGTCTGGCATACTTGTAGAAAAGATTTTTCTTAAAATCACCAATAAAATCAGAAATACTTACCTCTCTTACAATCAAATCACATCTAGAACCTTCACCTCCACTTTTAAAATTGTATTTCACTGTCTCATATCTCTTTTTCTCAAGCATTCTCTTTCCAAAATCATGCTCCCTACTCTCATGAAAACATGATACAAACTTTGATAACCCACCACATTGTAAACACTTTTCATTTAAAGAATCATTCTTGTAGAAAATGCAACCATCATCTCTAATACATAGAAATAAATCTAATAAGTCCCTAGATGACATTGGTAGTTGAATTGCACCACACTCCTATAACATTTCGTTAGTGTGCAAAGTAGAACAAATATTGCATAATAATTCATGATACATAGAAAATTCTACATGGTATTTGTAACAACATGTATTACGAATTTTAAGAGAAAAACAATAAAATGACTTAAGAAATTCAAATTCTCTTTGTGAGATTGTCATACCTGGTTGTGTTTCACAATATTGTTTGTACAATGTTGTTTGGCTACATTCCAAAAAATGTTTAGGATGTGGTGTGCAACCTTTATCACCAATTCTTAACTTTAAAACATCTTTTACATTCGGTGATACCCTAGAGTTAGTGTGCCAAAATCATTCAATTTATTTCTTTGTGCTATTGATTAGCTTCTTATCAACTCATGGAATCCTACCACTGAAAGCCCAAGTATCAGTTCCAAGAGGACTATCCAGTCTTGATCTTAATGCTAGTGCTTTTGACAATGTTTTAGGATTCAATCTTAATTCAACACAAGTTTGCCTCATTAATCGAGCATTTCTTAATTGTTTGCTTACTATTGAGATTGTTATTACTCTACGAGTAGGTCTTTTATTTTTCTCCTTGCTAGTCTTTCTAATAGAATTGAGTGCATTGAAAAGGCTTCTAACAATAATTTTATTTCTATCAGACACTTTGTTTAACCCAATGTTTAATTTATTTAGTAAAGGTCTCATTTTGTACATCTTTAGTAATTGCACAAAAAGTCAGCATTGTTCAGTTAATGTTTTATTCTCAAAGTATTTATTGAAGAGTTTTTAAGCCCACAACCGAACCATTCATGACGACCTCTTGCCTTCAAGTTTTTTCATTATGTTCTCATCAATTTCAAGTAACAATTTTTGGGTTCTTGGATGTTTTCCAATTTCATCATGCTTATTCTCTTCTTAACAAACATCCTCTCTTCTTATGTAATTTGTAGATACATTGATTTTCATTGTTTCATCTATCTTATCAACCTCATCAGTTTTATCAACAAATGGATTATAGGGTGCAAATTTTCAACATCATGAGGTTCATATCCACTTTCTTCAAGCACACGTCTTTGTTTTTCTTCTTCTTCAAGTTATCCATGGTATTGCTCTTATAAATAGGTGTTTCATAACATTTTACAACATTTTCATTTGCAATATCATGGTCAATTTCATTCTTAACTAACATTTCATTATAATCAAAATTAACACCTTCAATGTGCATGTCATTAAATGGTAAAGAAGAAGCTTCACCTTGATGAGCATCCACCAAACCTAGTCTTCCAATCCTCTTCCTTGCTCTACCCATTTCCCTAATTGCTTCAATTTCCTCCAATGTAACTCTCCTCCTTTTTGTTTTACGATGACTATTGCTCCCCATTAGGGGAAAAAAAATATCACCCTTATGATTTTAACAAGCAAATTGTGTGTTGAAAAGTGCATAAAAGTATTTTTTTGACTATAACAAGAAGAGATCATAGGTTTTTTGATAGCAGAGGGTCTATGGGCATGGTTGTCAGGCCCAACAACATTCCTTTTGTTTTTTTTTTGGCTTTTACACAATGGATATTCATTTTCAAAATGGATATCCATTACCTAAAGCCCAATTCTTTGGGCAATGAATTTCCAATAACGAATATCCCTTCTACAAAATAGATATCTATTTTACAGAATGGATATCCATTTTAATTCTTTGGGCAATGAATTTCCAATAACGAATATCCCTTCTACAAAATAGATATCTATTTTGCAAAACGGATATCCATTTTGCAAAACAGATATCCATTCTGTAAAATAGATTCCATTATGTTTTCCTCTCAAAGCATGAAGCATATGTAATCTACAAAGTATATACATAAACATGAAGTATGAAGCATACTCATAGATACACATAATACACATAAGTACATATGAAGCATGAAACATACACATAAATACACGTGATACACATAATACACAAAGTATATGTGTAAATACATGTAATACACGGAGCATGAAGCATACACGTAATACACCAAGTATACGCATAAGTACATGTAATACAAGAAGAATGAAGCATACACATAATACAAAAAAAATTCACATAAATATATGTAATACATGAAGCATGAAGCATACATGTAATACATGAAGTATATGTATAAATGCAAGTAAGATATGAGGCATGAAGCATACATGTAATATACACGATGTATGCACATGGATACACATAAGTCACAAAGCATACACATGAATACACATAAGTCATGAAGTATACACATGAATACATGTACTTGCCATGAAGTATACACTTGAATACGTGCATCAGTCAGGAAGTATACACATGAATACACTACAAGTCATGAGGTATACACTTGAATACATGTAAGACATAAAGCATATAGACATGAATGTATGTAAGGCATGAAGCATATACACATAAATACATGTAATATACATGAAGTATACACATTGATACACATAAGTCACGAAGCATACACATGAATATATGTAAGTCACAAAGTATACACATGAATACACTAGAAGTCATGAGGTATACACGTTCATTTTCCTATATTCTAGTTATTATTTTATATTACTAGGTACTTGCATTGTGTCCTTGCCACCCAAGTCCTTCATTTCCTATGTAAGTTTTATGGTTTTGGTACAAAGGACTACAAAACATTTGGATGTGATTCTACTTGTGTTGCATCTAAGAAGTACACTATAATTTGTATTGCATATGCTTTCTAAGACCTTCTCTAGATTCCATCTTACTCTACCTGTTTCTATTGCTATATCCACTTTCTATATTTTATTACCATATTCTTAATTTTCCTATTTTCTCTTAGTTGAAAGGCAAAAAAGATAGTACTTTGTCTAGGGAATGAGCATCTAGTTTTGATTAGGTGAAATACATTTAGATACATTTAAATCACTATGTTAGATTGTCTATCAAAAACTATAGTTTTATGTTTCAAGATCTCTATCTACAAGAAATTAGAAGGTTGAAATAAATTAGTAGGTATGGAGTAACTGTAATGTAGAAAAAGAGGGAAGATGAGACTGATAGATAGTTTAACTAGATCCTCCTTTCACTACACACATTCAAAGACATTTAACTGAGTTGAATCACAACTTTTGCAAGAGGATTCATCTATAGGTTGGTTGTCACTTGTAATGATAGGGAAATTTAGAAATTAATGATTATTGTGTTAATTTAAGACCAATTATGCTCAAAACCCTAATTATTGCAAAATCGTAAACAAATAGACAAATTCTAACAAATACTTGCACACAGAGATACTAGATGAAGATTAGATTCATACTAGATTTTGAAGTTCAAGATTTGGAAATGTTGAGGACACAGGGACTCCCACCGAAGTCCAAGATAGTCCTTTTATCGAGGTTTTTTGGACCTTTTCTGATGCTGATTATCACTGTTCCATTAATTTCCAACTCTGCAAACCTGGAGGACACATAAACTAGTGCCCAAGTCCTAATAGTGATCTTTTCTACTTTTTCCTTCAAATCTAGGATCCTTACACTTTGCAACACTCATCTTCAACTCCACTCCATAGAATTTGACACCTATCACCTGCAATCACAAGAGAGGGGTTGGATGGTTGTGGTGTTTAGGAGCTTGCCTCGATCAAGCCTCAAAATGGAATTCAAGCCTTCCAACATTGTTGTTAGATAGAGAGTGCATATCCTTGTAGGACAAAGGTAAAAATAAATGATAAATGATTGATTGAAAGAACAAATAGATATCACCTCGGAGGTGTAGCTCTCACATAGATGGGGATCCTTCACAACATGAGAAGATGAATCCAAATCTACAATAACAAACACAACAACAATATTCTACTCTTGCCACAATCAATGCCTTGAATGCTCTAAAATCATAAGTTTGCCAAGATCTCATTATCATCTTCTAGTTTACAAATAAAATAGTAAACATGCTTATATATGCATTCTTGCTATAAATTTCATAATTCAAACTTAAGATGTTGCAAACGGACACTTTTTAAAGGTCTCTAACTGACATTCAAATTTGGGACCCCACCAAAATAGGTCATGGGACAAGGTTTGGGTCAAGGTTTAGGCTCTGCAATGTCCCTCAAGCCCCATTTGACATGGGTTTTAGGCCATTTTGTCTCAGGAGTCAATTCTAACATGCATGATGAAAAACAAGGGACCCAGGAGCTAAACTTAGGATGTAAAAGTCCTACGAGGACATTTTACAACATAACATTTAGCCCCCACTTTAATGTATGTATGATCTTATGTCCCATACATGCATTAAAGTATAGTAAAAAACATAGAAAACATGCCAGGTACTTAAAGCTAAGGCATACCCAAAGATTGAGGAACTATTTCTAGCCCCTAGTCTCAAGTATACACTAGAAAACACATCACAGACATGTAAAACACAAAGAACATAGTAGCATGCATGCAAAACACATAGAAGATAGTAACAAGCATGCAAAACATGGAGAAGACACAAGAGCAATCACAGAGAATACACTTGATATTTTCTTTTTCATTTTCATATATATATGAATGCAGATACATGGAAAGTAAAAATGCAACACACAACCCCAAAATGTAGGAGGGGCTTTCACCACACTACATATGGGTGAAAAACATGCCATATGAAACCTCAAGTGTAAGTGGAGCATGTCACTACACACACACAAGAGGGGAAGACACACCATACAAAGCCCAATTGGGGGTTAACCACACAAGGGGGAAAACACATGGAAGACACATGGAAAACATGAGCGCCATATAGCATGCCAAAGACATACTACACATCTAAAACATGACAAATAAAGCAATGGAAGGAGCTTATTGCTAATTTCCCACCATCTCAAACATGCTGCAGACACACCTGATGATTGGGTTTATACCACAACAACCACCAAAGACACACTTAAGGGAGGATAGTCTCAAGATCCAACCCCACCTGCTCAAAGGAATTTTGAAATAAAAAGGATGTGCACTAGCTCAAGAGATACACCATCCTGCCTTGCACAAAGGGCTTTTTCAATAAAAGGATATGCACAATATCTCACCTCCATAGAGTGCTTTTTGAATAAAAGGATATGCACGATATCCCACCTCTGTAGAGGGCTTTTTTATTGTAATATAGATAAAGATCTGCACTCGTGCTAGAGATACAACATCTCGCCTCCATAGAGGGCTTACAAACACACTTCGTTAGTACCAAAAATCATCAGACAACTTACCTTATATATGCCCCCACCTTAAGGTGGTTGATATCATGTACATATATCAAGCACATTAAGGTAGAGAGAAAACACACAAGGGAACAAGAGATTTCACGAAGCCCATGCTCCTAAAGGTGACATGTGCCCACGATTTCCGAATGTTCCCACAAACACATACTTTGCTATGATAAACAACAAGAGATGTTAGAAATATTTCTAAGATAATAACCACATCAAATGATAAAAGCAATGCAAATAATCACCTCAAGATCCAAGGCTATACTACGGGTTTGGAAGACTAGTATAACCATGGGGCTATACTACAGAAATCTTAGAACTAAGTGTAACTAAGGTGAGACTCAAGATAAACAAAGTGCACGGAGCAGATGTATTGTAATGGTTTATTAGCAAAGATAAGACAACATCAAATAGCGCAGAAAGTGATTCTACTAGCCAAGATTTGGATATATCTAAATCAACCCCATCATCATTTATGGACTGGGTCCATTTTTGCTTTGTTTCCTAAAGGGACACGTAGTCCTTATCAATATATGTTTGTTTTTTGTCATCTGTCAACTAGGTAGAATCACTAGAAGAAGGTAAACAATAAAATGAAAGAGGAGAACAAGTGTCTTAGGGTCGTCACATAGGAGGATGCCCCCTAGGACATCAACCACAATGCTATGCCCCTAAGGCACTGTGGTCACCCAGATTTGCACCCTTGCTGCTGTTGTAAAACTTTAGCAATCTAGAGAAACATGGGAATAATCTCAAAGTGTGGGACCTTGCGAACCGAGATTAGACCTCTGAAGAAGGCCGGCTTCCTCTTTCTAAACCTATTACTTAGAGACATCTAACTAAATCTAGTGCTAATGCTTGTAGGGGAAAAGGGTTAGAAGGAATGCCTTTTAAAATGAAAGATAAAACTGAAAAAACTTGAAAATAAGGGTGATGCACCAGATTCATTGAGCAATGTTGATTTTGGTGTAGACACAACAATCATTTCAATGATGAAGAGGATTCCACACAGACTTATAGGGCTGATTGAGGATTTGATATGAAGATCTAACCTATAGAGGAGCCATTTTACTCACAGAATAGATTATAACTTCAAGTAAAACACATAAATTAGGACACAAGAGAGGCAAGAAGTCATGCATATATTAATCATGAAGGTCAAAAACCATTACATTACAAAATATTCAGTAGCAGAAGTCTGACTACAAAAAAATTGGTAGCATAACAGCCCAAACTAAAACCATCCTCTTCAAATAATGAGGTTACATTGCCATTTATAGGTCAAGCTTCTGCGTAGAAAGGCATGAAGTCACTGCTCCAAAGGATCTGAGGTCATTAATGCAGGAACAAGGATGCATGGATAGGGGCATGGTGAAAAGATAGGAACCATGCCGTTGGCAAGTCCAAAACCACAGAAAATGGTTGCCCAAATGCAAGATAGGACATGGCATTGAAGAAGAAACCCCCAAAGTCGCCGCCCAACACACGAAGATCAGCCAGCAAGACACAGAGCCCATACGCATTTAAGAGTGAAGCCATCCGCCATGAATGTACTTGCAAAACTCACCAACTAGAGCTACTGTGAAAATCAACAGCCTCTACACATGCTCAAAAGGTCACAGAAACGTCCAGTCGGCCGAGCATGCAAAGCCAGATCAAATTTTGAAAGTGAGAAAATTCCCCTTAAAAGCACACCAGATGAAAGAGGAGGCAAAAATAAGCACTTTTGCCTTTTGAAGCATGTTGAAATTCTGTAGGATGCAGAAGATATTCACGGTCAAAGATACGATCAGCTACATTTTGTATATCACTTTGCATCTACATATACAACTGTGGTATACATTGAGCTGTTAGGGAGACTATGAGTTGAGCTGTCGATAAGCATGGTCTCATTGATGCCCCTGCATGTGCCTTTTGTATGTGCCTTGTATCTGCAAATGTATATGCATACAATCGCCAACATATAAAAATGGCTTTAACCTTTGTTTCACCTTAATTTACCTTTGAATCGGCCCCTTGTATATACCATGACACGTGTCATCACTTCATTAGCTTCTGAGCTGAACTTGGGATCCACCACTGCATCCTTATCGGCCATCAAAAAGACCTTTGCATGAGCCGCTGATACATATTCTTTCACCGAAAAACCTTTGTATGTGGCCTTTGTATATGCAATTGTATATGAGATACAATCGCATATACATACAATAGGCGGACCCCAACTTTTTATAAAGCAAATTGAACTTAACATCGGGTCTGGCCTTTGCACGTTACCATCTTGTATGTATGCACCCTTTGACCTTGTATATGCAATATACAACTGCGGACTTCAAATGATTATCCACTGAGCAAGATACCAAGCCAAAACAAAAAACAACAAGCAAGCATGTATCTCCTATTGAGAATACAGCAAAGTGCAAGGGCACTTATTGAAAGGAAACCTAAAATTGAAATAAAACCTACTCTAATCCTAAACTAACCAGTCAAAGGTTACCTTAAACAAAGCCATTAACTAGTTCTTGAAAGTAACTGCCCTTCCTTAACAATTTGTAGTATTTCTTATGCATGTGGATAGTTAAAAAGAGGTGAGGGGGGAATGAGCATATGACAAATTGATAAAACATCCCCCACAAAATGGAGATAAACTCACCTATCCACTTGGACTGAATGCTGATGCTGCTAACTTGTGGTGAATAAATGAGCTGATCCCACTCATTTTGATGCTCAACTTCATGCTTAGAGGTAAGCATGACAAGTGGTGACTCCTCATGATGTGTCTCCAACTGGGCTAGATGCCTGATTGGGCATCCCCTTGAAGTGACATGCAAAACATGATGTTTGATCTCATGTCTCTGCTCTAATTCTTTCTCTTCTTGCTCTTCATTTGGTATGATGGTGCCTTTCATTTGACTCTCATATTGCTCTTGTGTATGAAACATCTGACTTGGGACTTCATGGTTTTCTCCTTCTTCCTTCAAAGAACACAAGAAGGTTGATATAATGTCATCATGGCTGCATTCTTCAAACCTTTCTACCCTTTGGTCATGGCTGTTCTGGTTCATGGCAGCCTCTTCCAACAAACTTTCGTTTGTTATATCAGCCTTAAACTCTTCTGTACAATAGAAAGTAAGCTCCTCCAACAAGCTGAGATCTTGCAAATCAGCTTCATCAGCCTCTGCATCATCTAGCATAAAGTAACATGCTTGCCCCTTTTTATGGTTTGGAACCTCACTATCGTGCTCAGCCTCAATTTGCAACAATCTGCCAACATTTTCAGTGTTCTCTTGTTGCTATATATCTGCAATCATCCACCCATCCTCTTCATCTTCAACATAATCAGGTAGCTCATGAAGTAGGGCAACATCATCCACTTTTGTAGTGATCTTAACAACTTCTTATCCTATGCCTCCATCCTTTGACTGTAGCTCCACTGGATTGTGTTTAAGTTGCCTCTACAACTGAAGGTTTTCCCCATGCACTCTTTGCATTTCAACCTTGTTTGCTTGATTGGATGCATGAGAAAAGGCTTCAAAAGAACTAAAGTCTAGAGGACTCAATCCCTTATTTGGGTTAATAGTACTCACAAGTGCAATAGGTTCAAACAATTCTATCTCTGTGAGTGTAGGAACAAACTGCTCCACTTTAGTTTTATCTTCTTCCACCTCCTCTTTTGGCTCATCTTTCCAATTATCTTGGTAGACAACAGGTCCACCCTTGAGGACTGAAGTAGCATCAGGGAAAGAGGTCTGAATAACTTCTTGAAGTTCTTGGAGGGGAGAGGGTTCTATACAAATTTGTTCCTATGAAGTGATAATTTGAGTTTGCATAGGAACAGGGACTTGTGGAGGGATAAAGGCTTTGAAGTCTAGAAATTTGTGGAGTCTAGGTTGCTCTTCTATAGGCCGAACATGTGCAAAAGAAAGGGACTGCTTGAATTTTGGGATTGTGAACACATGCTCTTTCAACTTAGCAATTTCATCATAACTATCCATGCTAGGTCCATCCAATAAGGGGATTTGAAAGGGCTATAAACAAGAGCTAGGGGGTTGAATTTGTGCCAGAACAGGCTCTTGTGAAGGCTGAGGGCCTCTAATACTTGGGATTTTAAAACTGGGAAGCAGTTTTGGAGGTGCAGATGGATTATCCTACCTGAAGATTGGAATCTTAAATTTTGGGGCTTCTTCCACAGCAGGCTGAGTAGGTGTGAAAGGGAGACGATGTTTGAAACTGGGAATGGAGGGGATTGTTTGGATTTTACACCCTTTTTGGCATTGATAATCTGAGTAAGCTTGACTACTTTGCACCTGAGGTGTCATCCCTACAGCAAGGTTTTCCTAAAAAACCCCCTCTCGTGCCTCTCGCTACCAGTCACATTTTAGCATTTCTATAAATTCATTAGCCTCCCTATTTAGATTTAGGTACAACTTCTCGAGACCATACAAGCTTATGATGTTGAGGTCATAAAACCGCTCAGGCCGACTATACCCTGCTTCTCTTTCTTCATTGTCCAAAAGTCTACCAAGCTTCAGGAAACTGCTAATGAGCTTATTGAAAGCATCAATATTCTCAGGGGAAATAGCCTGAGATGGATTAGGAGGGCAGCTGCACTGGCTAGGATCAAAGTAGTCTTCTTAGGGTTGACAATAAGCATTATTAGGCTGCTAAGAAGACTGAGTAGGGGTGGGAGGGAGGTAAGCATCATGAGGATGTTGATATTCTACAATGGCAGGGTTGTATGGCATAAACATAGAGGCATTTGGGGCCTAGTATTACTGATATGGGGGCCAACAGTCTATATTTGGATTAGGGGTAGGGGAATAGCCATGATTCCTGTAAAATTCTAACATTTTATAGCATCTAAATGCTGGATAATCATAAAAATGTCAGAATTAGAGCGAAATAAGTCTGCAACCAAAGAGAAACTGGATACATACTAGAGAGGGAGTCGCCAGGTGATTGAGATGCTTCTGGAAGCTGAAAAAGACTAGGAAAACCACCAAATCCTGTTCTTTGATGAAATTTTATGTGCTTGGGCTACTTTCACTAGTAGGTTTGTTCAGTAGAGTCGATCATGGTGTTGAAGGGATTGCCCTGAAGGCTAGTAATACTAGGAGAAACACCAAATCTCTTAGTACTTTGATGAGAAGTCCATCAAACTAGTCCCACCAAGTGTGCCGAAACTGTTGTCACCCAGATTTGCACCCTTGTTGTGGTTGTAAAACTTTAGCAATCTAGAGAAACATGGGAATGATCTCGAAGTGTGGGACCTTGCGAACCAAGATCAGACCTCTGGAGAAGGTTGACTTCCTCTTTCTAAGCCTATTACTTAGAGACATGTAACTAAATCTAGTGCTAATGCTTGCAGGGGAAAAGGGTTAGAAGGAGTACCTTTTAAAATAAAAGATTAAACTGAAAAAACTTAAAAATAAGGGTGATGCACCAGATTCATTGAGAGATGGTGATTTTGGTGTAGACACAACAATCATTTCAATGATGAAGAGGATTCCACACAGACTTATAGGGCTGATTGAAGCTTTGATATGAAGGTCTAATCTATAGAGGAGCCATTTTACTCATAGAATATATTATAACTTCAAGTAAAACACATAAATCAGGACACAAGAGAGGCAAGAAGTCATGCATATATTAATCATGAAGGTCAAAAACCATTACATTACAGAATATTTAGTAGCAGAAGTTTGACTACAAAAAAATCAACAGCATAACAACCCAAAATAAAACCATCCTCCTGAAATAATGAGGTTACATTGCCATTTATAGGTCAGGCTCCTGCATAGAAAGGCATGAAGTCACTGCTCCACAGGATCCAGGATCATTAATGTAGGAATGAGGGTGCATGGGCAGGGGCATGGTGAAAAGACAGGAACCATGCCACTGGCAGATCCAAAACTACAGAAAACAGTTGCCCAAACACAAGATAGGACAGGGCATTGTAGAAGAAACCCCCAAAGTCACCACCCAACACATGAAGACCGGCCAGCAAGACACAGAGCCCATACGTATTGAAGAGTGAATCCATCCACCATGAATGCACCCACAAAACTCACCAACTGGAGCTACTGTGAAAATAAACAGCCTCTGCACATGCCAAAAAGGTTGCTGAAACATCCAATCGACTGAGCATGCAAAGCCAGATCAAATTTTGAAAGTGAGAAAATTCCCCTTAAAATCCCTCCAGATGAAAGAGGAGGCAAAATAAGCACTTTTACCTTTTGAAGCATGTTGAAATTTGCCAGGATGCAGAAGATATTCATGGTCAAAGCTACGGTCAACTGCATTTTATATATCACTTTGCATCTGCATATATAACTGTGGTATACATCAGGTTGTCATGGAGACTATGAGTTGAGTTGTCCATAAGCATGCTCTCACGGATGCCCCTGCATGTGCCTTTTGTATGTGCCTTGTATCTGCAAATGTATATGCATAGAATTACCGACATATAAAAATAGCTTTAACCTTTGTTTCACCTTAATTTGCCTTTGAATTGGCCCCTTGTATATACCATGACATGTGTCATCACTTCATTGGGTGCTAAGTTGAACCTGGGATCCACCGCTACATCCTTATCGGCCATCGGAAAGATCTTTGCATGAGCCGCCAATACATATTGTTTCGCCGAAAAACCTTTGTATGTGACCTTTGTATATGCAATTGTATATGAGATACAATCGCATATACATACAATAGGTAGACCCCAACTTTTTATAAAGCAAATTGAACTTAACATTGGGTCCAGCCTTTGCATATTACCATATTGTATGTATGCACCCTTTGACCTTGTATATGCAATATACAACTGCGGACTTCAAATGATTATCCACCATATTTGATTCTCCAGTTGCATCCGGATTGTATGTTTCTCTTTGTATATTACCTTTGTATATTGCATATACAATGTGAATATACAAGAAAAACTACATATAATCACACTTGTACATTGCAAACATGCATATGACCTTTGTATGCTACCTTTGTATCTTCCCTTTGCATATGCCCTTTGTATGTGCAAACATACAATGCGAACATAAATACAAAAGATGCATACAAACATTATCTCCCTTTATAAACCAAATTGCATGTTCTTTCGGGTTTGGGCTTTATATGTCAGAAATGTATATTACAATGTATATGCAAATTGTATGTTCAAAGATATAATCACATATACATGCAAAAAGTGGGCCCCACCTTTTGTATCTCCCCTTTGTATGTTTGCCCCTTGTATATTAACTTTGCATATCACCATTGTATATCACATATACAATGCGAATGTATATCCCTTTGCATCTAGTCTTTGCATCTCTCTCATGTATCTGCCTTTGTATATGCAAACATACAATGGTGAATGTATATGCGAATATACATTCAAAAATGCATACACAAATACTAAGCATGAAACTGAGAAACCCTACGATGGAAAATACATGAAGCTAAAAGATTTCTGGGTTTTTCTGAGTTTTTGGAAAAGATTCTTCAAGTGAGATTTTGGGATTTTTGGAAAGGCACAACATAGTTTTTTTGAAGAATTTAATCTTTCTTTCCTTCTATTCAGGCTTTCTCTGATCAGATTTCTTTGATAGGAGGGAAACAAGAATATTTTGGGGCTAGGAAAAATATGACAACATGAATGACACACAAAAATAAAATAGAGGAGAGGCAATATAGAAGAATGATGAAACAAATAGAAGAATGGTCACAATCGAGGTGGTCTCCTGGTATCCTTGACCTTACAAGAATATCAATGGTCATCCTAGGAGGCCTAAACCACATATATAGCACAACACGGGGGAACACAACATGGTTTTAACAACATACATATGTATCTAGGAGGATGCCACCCTTGAGAGCAACTAGAATAGCTGCTACAATGAGTGTGGCTTAAAGAGGGAGACATACTTACCTGATTTAATGGGATCTTTCCTAGCGGATAATTCATGTCTATCAGCTCAGGGTATCTTGCATGTCATTTCAATCTTGTTGATATTGTATTAACATTGAGTTTAGGATGATGAGAGGCTTTGGTGGGCTTTAAAGAGTGGTATCCAATACTAGCTGTATAATTAATTCTAGCAATTTAGTCATTAATTTGGTAGTATATTTACTCATTAATTTGGTAGTATATTTAGTCATCAATTTGGTAGTATGTTTAGTCATCAATTTGGTAGTATATTTAGTCATCAATTTGGTGGTATATTTAGTCATTAATTTAGTCACTGATTGTTGTTAACTGGTCATTTATTTAGTCATTGTAATCATTAATTATCGTCAATTGGTAGTATATTTAGTCATGGTAGTCATTTATTTATTCATTTATTTGGTTGAATCAATGATTCAAGTTACAAATCAAATCTAACTTAATTAATCCTCACAAATTTATGCATATAAACTTCAAGCATCTTAGATATTCAAATATTGAGAGAAGCACCATGAAATGAAGACTAAAATGCTTAAACAAATATGATTGATCACTCTGATAAAAATTTACTTCATTAAGCCTCACTGGAAAATCAAATACATTCAATGTCTCACTAACAACTTATGAGGCACCCTTTCATGTCATATATATAGCCCTCTGAGTAGTTTTTTCCACATATCTGAGTTGACAAGATTTTATGAGAAATTGCATGTTCATTCCAAAAGTTTGTGCATAAAAGAAGACACTAATTAGGTTCTATCAGATTCTACATTTAATTTTGTAGCATACACACATACTAACTACACATGTTCTTACATAAGGAATTGAGATTTTGTTGTTCCTAGGTCACCAAGGCGGAGACAATTTATATCTCCTCTTAGATGATGCTTTCCCTTAACATTCTTTTCTTTCCCTCTAAACATAACAAGAGCTATTGCAGTCCTAATGTCTTCATGCCCATTAATAGATGGAGCTATAGATATAATAATCTATGCTCACATGGTGAAGAATTTTAAAAACCCCAGACCTCCTAGTCACTACCTCTCCAATGCGGATCATAGTATTTAAATGAACTTGCCTATTCAAGGAAAGACAAAACATGTTATCTTTGAGAACTAAATAACATTGAATTAACTGAATCCAATATGAATTAAACTAAGAATATTTCATTAAGCGCCAAAATAAACACACCTTATATTTTGAATTTGGTCATATATAGGCAAATTTGTGATTCTAAGATATATTTTATCATGAATGTTTTTATAATTTGGATGTAGTCTCCATACAACATTTTGAACTACTTCTTCCATCACTTCAAGCACAGATTGAGGGGCATCAACTAGCCAGAGGGCAATATTTGGATGTGTAAAGATGGACTATTTATAGTCAATCTCCAAGCTACATTTATTTGTTGAAGTCAATACCACAAAATATAAAGAAATTGTAAGTGGCATAGAAAATAATAGAGATAGCAAATCACCAAACATGATTATTGAAGTAACGATATAAATAATCACAAAAATTGGCATGCATGAAAAGAAAGGAAAACAAGAAATGTTGTAAAACTAAGTAGATAGTATAAACTAATTAGCAACCATCTCATTGATTAGCCATATGTAATCTAGTTCACCATTTCCACTCTTCTGATTCATGTGGAACTGTCTAGAAATTGTTTGAACTTTTTAGCTATGAAACGTCAAACTTCATCTCTAGTCACCTATTCTCTTAAAGTTCCTTAAACATTGTACATTTCATAGTCACCCTCTTCATCTTCTTCCTCCTGCAAAATTTAATACTACCAATCAGAAAAAAGAATCACAAAATAAATTCAACAATTCAGAAAAGAAAATTACCAATCTCTACACAAGGTAAAATGTAATAGTACTTACCTACAAAAAGATATAAGCAATATAGAAATGGGTTGATACATTCATGTTTGAAAGCATCCCAAAAGATCACTAAGATATGGAATTATATCAAGCTATCAATTGGAACTCTTAAATAATAGAGAATGTTATCTTTGGGAAAAGATCATCAAAAGAGATGAAAATAATGTTAATGTTTGGCAAAATGTCATTTCAAAAAGAATTGGATAATCTTTCATCCTTCAAAGCATAAAGGATCTAACCATTTGATATCATCCCATGAAAAGACAAGGAAGTGGTAATCATATTAGCTGGTCAATTGGATGTTTTAAACAATTGAGAACAGTGGCAGTGTGTATGCTTGGGAAATATAATTCAGATGAGATGCAAAATGTTAATGTTTGTCCAAAAGAATATTCAAACAAGATTTTGGCAATCTCCTTTGTCTTAATAGTATATTAGTGAACAATTTCCACTGTCAAGAACACAACCATCACATCAAATAGGGCATATCATTTTCTAATGTATTCATTCATATTGTGTAAGTAGCCAAGCATCACAAGTCATGAGCAAATTTTATGTTCGTATAGATAAAGTCTCAAAATATTTATTCTGAGATGAACAAAATAGACAACTATTGGATGTGATAATTGAGATGACAATCAGAGGAATTAAATGATTATGGAAATTTACCCCATAAGGCTCTTCCTCAGTTTGGTCAGTGGTTGGAGGCTCGACACATTGTCTTCTTCATGACCTAAAATCAGCATCATCATTTATGTCTAAACTACCCCACAAAAAATAAGGGTGTTAATCCTAACTTGATTATATGAGACATTAATGTGTTACAAGAATTCACTAAAGAACAGTTTACCTTGATCATGAAGAATCCTTGGAAGCTTTCTATTTATAGAAGCACCTCCCCTTGCATCAAGTACAACATCTGTTGCTCGACGATCTGCCATAATTTGATTAAAACTTCTTTCATCTTGTAGTTCGTCATCCAAATCAATAGACTCATATCGATCCTAGGCTTCCAGACGTTGGTAGTCCCTATAAATTGAAATTTTAAATGCATTTACTCCCCTCTTTCATTCTATCTTGACAAATTAGCATAGTTCCATGGCCTCAAAGAAATGTGGTCTCATGGATTGCAACGATTGTAGGATATTGACAAAATGGATTTGTTGAAAAGGCTTTAGAAATTTTAAAGCAAATGCAATTGGCTGGTGTAAAGATAAATTCCACAACCTTTGCCAGCATCCACCCTACCTGTGTCAAAATGGGAGCTTTGGAATAGGGTATGGACATCCATCAAGACATAAAGGAGAGGAATTTTGTCAAATGTTGTAGTTGCAACTGCCCTATTAGACATGTATGCAAAATGTGGAAGTATAGACAATGCACGTGAACTATTTGATAGATTGCCTCAAAGAAATATGGTCTCATGGACTTCAATGATTGTAGGATATGTACAGAATGGATTTGTTGAAAAGGCTTCAGAAATTTTAAAGCAAATGTAATTGGCTAGTGTAAACCCAAATTCCACAACCTTTGCCAGCATCCTCCTTGCTTGTGTCAAAATGGGAGATTTGGAATAGGGTATGGACATCCATCAAAACATAAAGGATAAAAGAATTTTGTCAGATGTTGTAGTTGCAACTTCCCTATTAGACATGTATGCAAAATGCAGAAGCATAGACAAGGCACATGAACTGTTTGACAAAATGCCTCAAAGAAATGTGGTCTCATGGACTGCAATGATTACAAGATATGCATAAAATGGATTTGTTGAAAAGGCTTTAAAATTTTTAAAGCAAATGCAATTGGCTAGTGTAAAGCCAAATTCCACAACCTTTACTAGCATCCTCCCTTCCTGTGTCAAAATGGGAGCTTTGGAATAGGGTATGGACATCCATCAAAACATAAAGGATAGATGAATTTTGTTAGATGTTGTAGTTGCAACTGCCCTGTTAGACATGTATGCAAAATGCGGAAGCATAGACAAGGCACGTGAACTGTTTGATAGGATGCCTCAAAGAAATGTGGTCTAATGGACTACAATGATTGCAGTATATGCATAAAATCATTAAAATGGATTTGTTGATAAAGAAAATGCTTAGCATTCCATCTTTCCATTTTACAGTGGTGCCAGATATTTTTGTGGTTCCTTCATTAGAGAAAGAAAACACCTTAACCAGCTTTATATCTTCAAAATAAGGGTTAGGATGAAATGTCTGGAACATCAAAAGCATAATCATTCACCAATATCAAAACTACATTGAATCTCAATAAAATGTAACTGAGCAACACTGAAATTATCAACTTCAATAACAGTAAATTTAAAAACTACAAAGAGCATGTAATGCTTACGAATGTGATGGAGTAACTAGATTTAACATCTTTAAATTCTTCAACATCAAGAGATTGCAAATATTTGAAAACCTGAACAAATTAGAAATAAAAATAAATTATCAATCACACATCAAAGATTCGGTCTAAAAAACAAGGAAATCCCACATGATATAATATAAATGAAATAGTGAAACAATTTCAAAAAGATAATAAAACACAACCTTTTGGTCTTCTTCAGTCAAAAGGTCACCTAAAGCAGGATGGCTCATAAACTGTAAATAAAAGAAGTTAGCAACAAAACAAGTTCCATTAAGGTTGTATCAACTATTCCTTTTGATATATGTAACAATGAATTGCACAATTTAGGAACAAACTTAGCTAATGAAAAAAGAAAAACATACTGCAGTTAGCCAAAAATCAGGGATTGTCTGAATAACTTCATTGAGTTTGGCATAATATGGCTGCCGTATCTCATTATATTTTTGATCCACCTCTAGCACTTTATCACTTGCTTCCTCATTAACCTAGACCAATACAATAAAAAAGTCACAAATTAGACAAGATGTGTTCTATTTCACAAAGGTTAACAATGTTTTCTTATACAAAACACATTATAAGTAAAAATGATGCTTAGGAAAAAAATTATTCCAGCAATGTATAATTGTTAATTATGTATCGTTCCAATTATCTAGCATAGAGATCCTTGTAAGATCACCAATCAACACCATATGTTCTTTGCAAAGGGAGATAGATCCACATAGTCTGAAGCATTTTTATATAAAGCAAGGACTCACCCTCTTTTATTAAAATGGATTTGCTGAAAAGGCTTTAGAAATTTTAAAGTAAATGCAATTGGCTGGTGTAAAGCCAAACTCCACAACCTTTGCTAGCATCCTCCCTGCTTGTGTCAAAATGGGAGCTTTGGAATAGGGTATGGACATCCATCAAAACATAAAGGATAGAGGAATTTTGTTAGATGTTTTAGTTGCAACTTCCCTATTAGACATGTTAAGGCATTAAAAACTTTTAAGAAAATGCAATTGAATATACATATACAGAGAGAGAGAGAGAGATGAATGTGGAAGCATAGACAAGGCATGTGAACTGTTTAACAAAATCCCTGAAAGAAATGTGGTCTAATAAACTGTAATGATTGCATGATATGAACAAAATGGATTTGTTGAAAAGGCTTTAGAAACTTTCATGCAAATGAAATTGGTAGGTGTAAAGCCAGATTCCACGACCTTTGCTAGCATCCTCTCTTCCTATATTAAAATGGTAAGCTTTGGAATAGGGTATGGACATCCATCAAGGCATAATAGAAGGCAGATTTTTGTCAGATATTGTAGTTGAAAATGCTCTAATAGACATATCTAAAAAATGTGGAAGCATAGACAAGGCACACAAACTGTTTGACAAAATGCCTCAAAGAGATGTCATCTCATGGAATGTAATAATTCCAAGATTGCACAAAATGGATTTGTTGAATAGGATTTAGAAACTTTCAAGAAAATGCAATTGACAATTGTAAATCCAAATTCTGCAACCTTTACCAGCATCCTCCCTACCTGTGCCCAAATGGGAGCTTTGGAACAGGGTATGGACATCCTTCAAAGCATAATGGAGGTGGATTCTTGTGAGATATTATAGTTTGAAATGCTCTCATAGACATGTATGCAAAATATGGAATCACAGACAAAAAAACGTGAACTATTTGACATAATTCCTCAAAGAGATGTCATCTCATGGAATGCAATGATTACAGGATATGCACAAGATGGATTTTGCAACGATGCTCTCAAAATCTTTGAATTAATTAAGCACTCTGGAACATATCCTAACATTGTAATCTTTGCTTCTATTCTAGGTGCATGCAGTCATGTAGGTTTAGTGGATGAGAGTTGTACATACTTCAATTACATTTGTAACCCTTATTACATTACACCTACAGTTGATCATTATGTGTGCATGGTTGACCTCCTTGCCCATGCTGGCTATCTTGAAGACACCCTAAACTTTATCAATGAGATACCTGTTAAATCTGTATTGGTTGTATGGGTGTGTTTTCTTGGTGCATGTAGATCACATATGAATATAGGCATAGGAGTATTTATAGCAACACTACTTTTTGATTTGGATCCTAAAAATGATGCACAACTTATGTTATCTCAAACATCTATCCAGAAGTGGGTAGGTGTGGTGAGGTAAGGAGATTGATGAAAGATAGAGGAATTAAAAAAATCCCCAAATGCAGTTGGATTGAAGGGCATAAAATGGCACATGCTTTTAGTGTAGGAGACAGATCACATCCATAGACAAAGAAGACCTATGCAAAGTTGGAGAAATTGGCTTGGAAGATGAAGGCGGTAAGGTATTTTTGAGATTCAAGAATTTACTTAATGATGCGGAAGGATGGGAAAAAGAATTATTTCTCTACCACCAAGGTGAAAAGTTGGTAATTGCATTTGGTTTGTTAAACATGCCCCATGGAACAACTACTAGAGTTGTTAAGAACCTTCGAGTATGTGCTGATTGCCACACTGCAACAAAATTTATCTCCAAGATTGTCACAAGAGAAATGATACTAACCTCATTAAACAACTCAGAATTGTCCATAGCACGCAGATCCAAGAGCCTTGCTCCAAACTCTCCCCTTAACTTGGGTGTAAGGAAGCCATCCATTACTGACAATCCCACAAAATTTTGAGGCATAGGAGTGGCCAGGTCAGACCTTGGATCCACACCTAAATTCATGTTTTTGAGCATCCTATAGAGTTTATGCTTCTCATCCATTGTTTTCCCACCATATCCTTGCTCAAATATTTAACAATCCTAGATTCTTCATTGCTTGAAGATGCATATCAATTCTTATGGAAACAAGCACACTTGAACAAATTTGTCTTGTTATTTCACCAAAATCTACGAAGCATTTTGATATTTTGAGGAAGAATGGGCATTTGAAAAAGGTTCATTTTATCTATTATCATTTTGGGATTAACTGCATGGGCTCTAGGCTTGGAGTATCCAACACTCGGGGCATTCCTTCAATAATCCATTTTTCATGAAAATAATAACACACACTAGCTCAAGGGTAACAAGTGACCTACCTATGAGAAGAACCCAGGAAAGGAGCTGTGATTACCAGTAGTGGATGCTGCAACCTTTACGATTTTCTCACCCACCTGCTACACTATGATGAACCGTGGTAGCAAGGGCCTCATCCACAACAAGAGTGAAACATCTTGATCAAATGACTGCAATTTCTCAATCTCGCAGAGTGTTGGCAAGGAAAATGGCCAAGAAGTGGACCATCATGGATTAGTTGCAAACATGAAACAAAATAGGTTAGAGTTTTGAGCCTTTCCGAGTTAGGGTTAGATGGGTGCCAAATTTTTAATTAAATTTTAACCATTTTACTTTTGGCACCCATCGTTAACATTTTGTAGGTTAGAAATGAAAAACCTCCATATTATTAAATATATTATAATATTATATTATATTATATTATTATATAATATTATAATATTATATTATATTAAATATTATTATTATATTATATTATATTATTATATAATATAAATATTATATTATATTGGGTAGGGGCCCTGGCTCGATTGGCTAAGTAATTCCGTTGCGGTAAAGATGGTCACGAGGTCCAGTCTCCCCCCTGCCCACCTAATATTGTAGCCGGTTCATAGCTCCGGTTAAAAGCGTTTACCCATGAATTAAAAAAAATGATATTATATTATTATATAATATAAATATTATATTATATTATATTATATTATATTATAAATATTATGTAATATTATAATATAATATTATATAATATATATTATATAATCATCCGATAAAGGGCTAGATCTTTAGGTAGACATGAGAGGTCACATGGAGGGGGTAGAGATAGCCCCTAGACATTTTATGCGGCTGGCTCTATTTTCTAACAATCAAAAAGTGTGATTGAAGGCCATGGTAGATGTTGGCAAGGTGGCAAGTAATGATGTTTTTGGCAGGTCAGGGCTGGACAGTCACTTCCCTGAGGCATGCGGATCATTAATGGGCATGTTGTGCCATTGCTAGTATACTAAGATAGATTGAAGAGCCAAGATAATCTAGCTCCGCTCATGGGAAACATTTGAGCTTTCTCTTCCTTTATTCCTTTGTTCTAAGTGGACATTTATTGTCTTGCCTTGTATTTTCTTTGAATTCATGGATTATGATCAAATTGGAAAGAAAAAAGAATAGAGGAGTAATAGTCATTTATTTAGTCATTTTTATTTGTCTAACCAATTATGTAGTTGAGTTTTTTTCCTGATGATCAAATTCGTCATTTATTTAGTCATTTATAGCTATGTCACAAAAAATTTTGGTCACATGACTAAAAGTTTTAGTCACCTGGTCATTTATTTTCCATATTTCTACTAGTGTAACCATTTTGGGGTTCTTGGATGTTTTCCAATTTTATCATGCTTATTCTCTTCTTGACAAACGTCCTCTCTTCTTATGTAATTTGGAGATACATTGATTTTCATTGTTTCATCCATGTTATCAACCTCATCAATTTTATCAACAAATGGATTATGGAGTGTAAATTTTCAACATCATGAGGTTCATATCCACTTTCTTCAAGCACACATCTTTGTGTTTCTTCTTCTTTATCCATGGTATTTCTCTTATCAATAGGTGTTTCATAACATTTTGCAACATTTTCATTTGTAATATCATGGTCAATTTCATTCTTAACTAACATTTCATTATAATCAAAATTAACACCTTCAATTTGCATGTCATTAAATGGTAAAGAAGAAGCTTCACCTTGATGAGCATCCACCAAACCTGGTCTTCCAATCCTCTTCCTTGCTCTATCTATTTCCCTAATTGCTTCAATTTCCTCCAGTGTAACTTTCCTCCTTTTTTCTTTACGACGATTGTTGCTCCCCATTAGGGGAACAAAAATATCACCCTTATGATTGTAACAAGAAAATTGTGTGTCCAAAAGTGCATAAAAGTACTTTTTTGACTATAACAAGTAGAGATCATAGGTTTTTCGATAATAGAGGGTTTGTGGGCACGGTTGTCGAGCCCAACAACATTCCTTTTGTCTTTTTTTTGGCTTTTACATAATGGATATTCATTTTCAAAATGGATATCCATTCTGAAAATGGATATCCATTACCTAAAGCCCAATTCTTTGGGCAATGGATATCCAATAATGGATATCCCTTCTACAAAATGGATATGTATTTTGCAAAATGGATATCCATTTTGCAAAATGGATAGCCATTCTGTAAAATAGATTTTGTTATGGTTTCCTCTCAAAGCATGAAGCATATGTACTCTATGAAGTATACACATAAACATGAAGTATGAAGCATACTCATAGATACACGTAATACACATAAGTACATATGAAGCATGAAACATACACATAAATACACGTGATACACATAATACACAGAAAATCAAGCATACACATAATACACAAAGTATACGTGTAAATACACTTAATACATGGAGCATGAAGCATACACGTAATACACCAAGTATACACATAAGTACATGTAATATGAGAAGCATGAAGCATACACGTAACACACAAAATATTCACATAAATACACGTAATACATGAAGAATGAAGCATACATGTAATACACGATGCATACACATAAATATAGGTAAGATATGATGCATGAAGCATACACGTAAATACATGTAATATACATGAAGTATGCACATGGATACACATAAGTCAGGAAGCATACACATGAATATATGTAAGTCATAAAGTATACACATGAATACATGTACTTGTCATGAAGTATACACTTGAATACATGCATCAGTCAGGAAGTATACACATGAATACACTACAAGTCATGAGGTATACACTTGAATACACATAAGATATAAAGCATATATACATGAATGTATGTGAGGCATGAAGCATATACACGTAAATACATGTAATATACATGAAGTATACACATAAGTCACAAAGCATACACATGAATATACGTAAGTCACAAAGTATACACATGAATACACATAAGTCATCAAGTATACACTTGAATACATGTCAGTCATGAAGTATACACATGAATACACTACAAGTCATGAGGTATACACTTTCATTTTCCTATATTCTAGTTATTATTTTATATTACTAGCTACTTGAATTGTCTCCTTGCCACCCAGGTCCTTCATTTCCTATGTAAGTTTTATGATTTTTGGTACAAAGGACTACAAAACATTTGGATGTGAGCCTACTTGTGTTGCATCTGTTATGGGAAAAAGTGGTACATATCATAAATTAATATCAAACCCAAAAACACAATAGAACATATAGATAACAAAAGATTTAAAATAAGAATGAATCATACAACCTCTGTTACCCCATGGCTTCCATTGCTCGCCTAGTCTTAATTGATCTTTGTTGTGAAGAATATGGCCCTCAGGAAATGCAATTCCTTGCACTTCTTCAAGATGGCAGTAGAGAGGTGGCTAGGATACTTTTTGCATTGAAGATGAACTTCAAATACAAATGAGGATGGTCACAACCTATAGATTGGTATGGAATGATATGAATTCTGCAGAGTAATGATATTGAAAGCATGTGTTGTAGAAATGGAAGAAGAGGGTTGTATTTATAGACTCATGAGAGAGAGGATCAACGGTGTAGAAGAAATAAGAAGATCAATGGAGGAGAAGACTTGAGAGGATGTGCACAAATAGAAAGAAGCCAAGTGTCATAAAAAAACTATTCTCTTTGAGTTAATTGCTTTCATGACAAAGATAAGATTTACTTTCACAAAATTCGAATGTTTTATTCTAATTTAGGAGTTTGTTGATAAAAACAAGGATGTTTTAAATCAATAACTCAACTTTTGCTTTTGCATGACAAGGAAGATTTATTTTTAGAAGATTTGGAAGACAAGAAAGTGAATTAAATAAATAAATTTATTTAATCACTTGCACATGATTTGGAAGAATAAATAAAATATTTAATTATATTTTATTTTTGGATAGTGAGAGGATTTAAATAAATTTAAATGATTTATTTAAATTTGGAGGAATAGACTTGACTTAATTAAATAATTTAGAATTATTTAATTACTTGGAAGAATTTAATTAAATAAAAGATTTTATTTAATTTTGACTTTAGAAGAGATAATTAAATATTTTGATATTTAATTAACTTAGAGGAATATGAATCGAATAAATAAATTTAATTGTTTATTTATTGATAGAGGAAGGTAGACTTAAATAAATATTAAAAATATTTATTTAGACAGAGTCATGCCATTTTTAGGTGTATACATTTTGCCCCTCTTTGATGCAATGTGTTTTATGACATTGTTTACATGCCCCAATTTTTCCCTAGTACAAGTTTAACAATGATAGGATGCCCCCTTAGGAGATTGGACGAGAAGAAGGCAGAAGGTGTGAGACGAACAATCTCATGAAGAAGAAGGTGGAAGATAGGATAGGATGAAGAAAAAAGAGGTTTGAAGAAAGAGCTGAATGATACGTGATGCAAGATAAAATGATAACACACACAAGCAAGTAAGAAAGTATGCACAAATGATACAAGAACAAACAAGGTATTTCCCTTGTCAAGAGGTAAACCAATGATATACTGATAATGATATACAACAGTGTTGTCATGGTGGGGAATGATAGATCCCTAAAGCAACACAAAGGATAGTGTCTGGTTTCAATAAATGAAGCATGTCGTGTAAGATGCGTATATTGGTCTGATTTTGACAATGTTACATCCTGTATAAGACAAATGTTTGATTATAATTGATTGAGTTGGTTTACAACCAGACAAGGATCAAGACCACTGATTATGATTGGATCATTTGACAATATTGACTTGACTTGATTGGTATGGATTTAAGGATAGACTTGCATTTTGATCACTACTCGAATTGACAACTGGAACTATTGACAAGAGATATGAAGACAGATAGAAATTTGATCGATAGAAGAATGACTCAATAGAAGAAATCACAAGCTTCTATTTGTAAACATTGATTATTTTCATAGAATTTTATTGCATGGGATATGGATACAGATATGTGATGTAATTGGATACGTTATGGATATGGATATTTGCCATCTTGATATTGCAAGTATTTTGAAGTGCTTATTTCATCATTGGGTGTTTATTATGTTGTAAGAAAATACAAGCATCTAGGTATAATTAAACTGAGATGACCTGAGTATCGCTTACATGGATTTTGATTTAGCAAGTTAATACAATAATCTAGGTATAATTGAATCAAGATGACCTGAGTATTTCTTATGTATCAACAGGCAAGGATTGCCCCTTTTCATGTTTAGACTTTGGAAGTCCTTGATGATCTTTTTGTTGATCATGTCATTAGACAAAAGTTGTCACATTACTAAAGATTGATCCACAAGCAACAAACAAAGAAAAAATGATTATGCCCCCATCATAGCATCTCTAGCTTTTGGCATCCTCAAGTAGCATAGAAAGACATAATAATGAAAATCAAGACCCTTTAACTTAACCTTTTCACAAAACATTCTTGCATTAGATGTGCTTTCTTTCCATAGTATTGATAAAATTATTTTGATGGTTTTGGTCTTTGTTTGTTTTGTTGCATGCGCTTGTCTAGTGAAAGGTATCACAACCCTTTATTGGTACCCTCTTAGAACATGTGGCATTCAAGAATCCAAATCTGTAACTAGGGCGAGGAGTTGCCCCCAGTGAAAACTAAGGATCGACTTATTATGGATGACCTGACAAATAGATATGAAGAGACGAACCCTAAGGGACTGACCTAGTGCCTCAGGGGCTCTTTGCTAAACGGCCTTACCTATGTGACGACGCAGAGACAACGTAGTTCGGGAAGAACCCTGATGGACCTAAGATATGGATCGGATGAGACACAATATGGAACAGATATGGATCAGATATGGATCAGATATGGAACAAATATGGATCAGATATGGAATAGATAACACTGATGACAAAGGCTATTCTAGGCTGACACTGTAGACAAGATACTGGATAAGAATTTTGGATAGCCTTAATGCTAGATACTGATGACAAGGGAAACACCATAGATATGTAGATGTATGGGTGATAAAGAATGGAATGGGTATGCATGGGGATGGGCAATAGTGGATAGAAGGAATCAAGGATGTGATCTCCAAGGACTATGTCGCATAGGAATAACTCAAAGATTATGACGAAGGATGATGAGAGGATAATGAAGGATTTGTGTGGTTTTAGAGGGATAAGGTATGTCAAGAGACATATAAAACATTTGTCAACATTGTGCCCCCAATCTTTATCAAGATCAAAAAAATAGAGGAATGGAAGATTAGGATGGATGGATTGGATGGTATAGGTATGTAATGTATAGAGGAATAGGATAGGAAATTGTACGAAAGGAAACTGGTAGGAGAAAAGTGATATGCCAATGAGACAAGGTGCCCCCAAGTGTAGGTGACATAGGAGATCAACTTACACATGACGCCTGTTTACCAGGTTTTCATCATGGTACTTATCCAAGGTGCCTGTTTGCCAAGTTTTCACCATTTGAAGAAAGGATTTTTCTTTACTTTTTTTTTTTGATTTTTTTGATTTTTTTTTTAATATTTAGATAGGAGAAGGTGGATATGGATAAGGAGAGACTCAAGTATCTATTTCCTTGAAAGGTGATAGTCTCACTAGATGGATGTTGTTGCACGGACCATGTCTAGTTTGCTCATAGATGTTGGTAGGGGGATTGCATGAAAGTGAGATGGAGTTATGTGGAAGTGTCAGGGAATGGAAGGGAACCATAACCAATGGTTGCACACACCATGATAAACATTAAATCTTATGATGGGAAGGTGGTGTAGGAAGCAATGGAGATTTTTGCTTGGTGGATGAGTGATTTAGGTATTTAGGGACCCACATAGACTTAGTACTTTTCTAATTTTTGATTGTCATGTGGGATGGAAGGATTTGATATTTTTGGATGGAAAAGGAAAAAGGGAATGGTTGAGATTTGCGAGAGGTGGATGCCTCATTTGACTTGATGGCTTTTTGCTTAGATACCCAAACCATTTGGCTTTTAGATTTTACCTGTGAAGGTATGGGCTTGTGTATATGTAGCTTGTGTGCAACTTCAGAGGTAATTGCCTGTTGCTTGGGGACCCACACCTTTTTCATTTTGACATTGAGGTGTGTGGGTGTAGACAACTTTTGAGATGGGTTTTTCTTTGATTCTTGGCTTTTGTATCCTAGGTAATGAGGACTTTTAGGATTTTTGACTTGAGAGGTAGAGGCATCCAAATTCTTGTTGTTGAATTCTCTTAGGATGGTGAAAGTGGGGTAGGTGGAAGCTCTTTATTTAGACAACATGTGCATTTACTGGCCATGATTGGGATTGTTAGAAGATTTACAAATGGATGAATAAGGTGTTGGAAGAAGTGGTGGTAGGATGCACGGAGGGCTATTAGGAGTTAGAAGTAGTGGAGGTAGATTGGATGGGGGAAGGTGTATGGTCACATGCTTTTGACAATTGTAGGATGATGGAGGTGGAATGGTGACATATGTTTTGGGGATATGATAGGGTTTGCGATGGAAAGTGGTAGACTTAGGAGGAGTGGAGGAAGTACAAACATCTTGAGATTGCTCACCTTGGGGTATGTATCCAAGGCTGTATGAAGGTGGAGGAACATTGACATGGACAGGCTCTAAAATACCTTGTTCATGAAGGTGTAAGCCTTTACCTTGATAGTTCATATTCTGGAGTATGCGGTGGACCATGGGATTATGTATAGGTGCACTAGCAGTGAGTTCCTTATTGGATGAGGAAGGCGAGATAGCAGATAATGGTTGTTGGTGTTCTAAGGAAGAACATTCATGCATGAAGGTAGTAAGTCCAAGGATATAGGACGATGGATTTGCAGCTTGGTCAATAATGGATGGTGAAAGATCACTAGAATCTTGATCATCATTATGCTCTTTAGGATCTAAGTTATTGGGTTGATCATTCATGTGCACTTGGGAGATAAGTGTCTCATCAAAGGAAGGGAAAGTTGTTGGATCATGGATGGGATTAGATGGAAGAGGGATAGAAGTAATGGAGGTTTCTTGCTCATGGATGGGTATGGGATCAAGTTGTTCAAGGACATCTTCATAGGGAATATCTTGATCATAGAATAGATAAAGGTTATGGATGGGTTGGAGTTGGATTTCCTTCTCATGTATAGGATCAAGTTGCTCATGGATAGCTTCTTCATCAAAGATAGTATCATGATCATAGAAAAGATAAAGGTTATGCATGGGTTGGAATTAGATCTCTTGCTCATGTATAGTTGTTGGGAGATGGATAGGATCAAGTGGCTCATAGAGAGGTTCATTAGTATGGATATCATCTTGATCATGGAAAAGATACATGTTATAGGTAGGTTGCATGAAAGTGATTTGATCTTGACATAGACTAGGCTTTAATGTTTCCACATGCTCTAAGGTGTGCTCTTGACATAACTCTTGGGTTGTTTGAATGAAAGTGGATAGCTTTTGACTTGGGTTCATGGTAGGAGACTCTTCGATAAGCTCAAGGGGTTGAGGATCACATGAAGGGGTTGTAGGATTTGACATGTTATTGGAAGAATCTTTTGTAAGGTTGAGGACCAGATTTTGGGGACATGGTTGACTCTCTCCTGGTAGTCCTTGGATCACATCCTTCGTAGGTGTATGGGTAGATGAATGAGGTAATGGATGAGTTGATTTGGCTTTCTCTATAGCTTTTCTTTTGTTGTATAAGTTTGGAAAACATTTTTCCCACCACTCATCTGATTGTTTTTTGGTTGTCCATTTAGAGTTTGAGGAACTAGATGGCGGTGTTGATGTAGAACCGGTATGCTTTGGGATATGTGTCTTAGAAGATAGCAAAGGAGGACTAGTAGATGAGGTGGTATATGATTTCTGACTTAAGGTGTTGCTTATCTTGTCAATAATATCATTAAGATGGGAAAAGAAGGTATGATATTGGTGCAAGGTGTAGCTTATACTGGTACATTCAACTTGCAAGATTACCATTTCTTGTTGTAAGACTTGGATTTGTTGAGCAATTGTTATACAATCTTGGGGCGAGGGACCTAAGTTTACGTGCAATTATAGATATTGGAGTGTTTGAGCAATATATTCTAATTGGTTTGCCATCTCTACAGAAATTGACACAAGACTAGAAATGATTACTATGATAGATGCGCAGCTACAAAGCAAGAATAGGTAGCAAAAGCACAAGAAGTCTGTACAAATGCACAGTAGGTCGAGATATATGCGCAACTTTAGAATGTATATGCATAGCTTTGGTTTTCTGAATGCTTTTGTAAAATTTTTGACACGTTTTGCAATTTTTTTGGTTTTTTGGTTGCAGGTTGGTCTTTTTGATCTTATTTTATCAATTATAGCAAGAAGACACAGCAAACACATAGAATGATTTCATGGTTTTTTTTTGGACTCTTTTTGACTAAAGAAAATAGTTACAAAACTAGGATAGTAAGGAAAGTATTTGTCAGATCCCCTAGCTGTGCATATTCAAAGCAGATAGCTTCAAGATCTTGGTAGCACCGGCTCCTCTCCACGATACACACTTCTGAAACATACCAAGATCCAGGTTTCCCAAGGCTTACACCCCCACTGAACCTTAGGATTCTCCCTGCTATCTCTACTAAGAACGACATGAATCAGGGCGGCTTCAAAGGTCCCACCTTTTGTGCGAACAAATAGAAGGATTTGGGCTACTAAAACAATGGTTCGTAGTGGGGGAACATCTGGGGGACCGACACCTCACAAGCATCCAACAAGCCACTTAAGGATCTAACCAACTCTACTAGGAGTTTAATATACACAAAGGTATGCCTCCTTTCGAGCTAGCACTATATGGTGAGCGCTCATTCTGGTTAGACTTGGCTTTCACCTTATCCTCAATTTACATATAGCAGACCAGATGAAAGTACCGCTTGGGGTCACCAATGAGTTCTTCGTACAGATGTGTCTCAAGGACAAGGCTACGCCCTGAAAAAGAAGAGAATAGAACCATTTCTCTTACACCCAAGATCCTTTTGAAGGCAAGGGGAGAGGATACTTCAATTCTAACCCTTGGGTAACACAAAGTGTGCAAGTGCACCAAACACAACAAAAAAGTACTAATGTTCTTTTTAAGTCCAAATCCAAATGTTCCTAAGATCAAACAATGGTTATTTTTTTAAGTCCAAATGAAATGTTTGCCTAGCTAAACACACAAAGAATTATTTTAAAGCTCAAAACAAAAGTGTGCCTAATTTAGTGATAAATGATTTTTCTTTGACTACTTAAACCTGCAAAAGATATATCAGAAGTTTCTTTTCTCCTTTCTTTGACAAGTGTTTAAGTCAAGATGCACATATAAATCATTAGTTTCCAAGAAAAAACACTAGATTTAAGCTTGGAAAGATATCTGAACTTTGACTGTAAAAATAACTAATAAAATGATAAAATCACTTCATCAAACTTTCTCCATTGTGAAGTTCATGGAATTATCTTTCCAACGAGTGTTTATTTGCACGATTATGAGTTTCGTATGCTCCTGTTATGGAAAAAAGAAAAAGATACCACCCTTATGGCATGTAGAAGAAGGTAGGATGGAGGATTGTTGGATAAAACGATGCACCCTACAGAAGCACCCTTCGGACCATTGGATAAAAGGATGTGGAAGCACCCTTTAGACCAATGGATAAAATGATGCACCCTATGGGAGCACCCTTCAGACCGTTGGATAAAAGGATGCACCCTACGAAAAAGCTCTTCAGATAGTTGGATAAAAGGACGCAGAAGCACCCTTTAGACCACTAGATAAAGCAATGCACCCTGCAGAAGCACCCTTTGGACCACTGGATAAAAGGATGCATCCTACGGAAGCACTCTTCGGGCCGCTAGATAAAAGGATGCACCCTACAAAAAAATCTCTTTAGACAGTTGGATAAAAGGACACGGAAATACCCTTTAGACTACTGGATAAAGCGATGTACCCTACGGAAGCACCCTTTAGACCACTAGATAAAACGATGCACCCTAAAAAAAATCACAAAGATTTTTTTCAGTCTCTAATTTTTGTGAATTAATTAATAGGTGATTCTAAGGTTTTCGACCCTTCTGAGCACATTGGTGATGTTAGTTTTAGCCTAGGAGGTCATCTTTTGATAGATCCTTGCAAAACTTGATAATGGGGTTTAGAGAAACACACATTTTTACTACAAAAATTTGCAAAAAACAAAAAACTAAATGGTGGGCGCCAAAAATGTTAGGGGGAAAAGTGGTACATATCATAAATTAATATCAAACCAAAAAACATAATAGAACATGCAAATAACAAAAGCTTTAAAATAAGAACGAATCATACAACCTCTATTACCCTATGGCTTCCATTGCTCGCCTAGTCTCGATTGATCTTTGTTGTGAAGAATATGGCCCTCAAGAAAAGCAATTCCTTGCACTTCTTCAAGATGTTGGTAGAGAGGTGGCTAGGATACTTTTTGCATTGAAGATGAACTTCAAATACAAATGAGGATGGTCACAACCTATAGATTGGTATGGAATGATATGAATTCTGTAGAGTAATGATATTGAAAGCATGTGTTGTAGAAATGGAAGAAGAGGGTTGTATTTATAGACTCATGAGAGAGAGGATCAACAGTGTAGAAGAAATAAGAAGATCAATAGAGGAGAAGGCTTGAGAGGATGTGCATGAATAGAAAGAAGACACGTGTCATAAAAAAGCTATTCTCTTTGTGTTAATTGCTTTCATGACAAAGATAAGATTTGCTTTCACAAAATTAGAATGTTTTATTCTAATTTAGGAGTATGTTGATAAAAACAAGGCTGTTTTAAATCAATAACTCAACTTTTGCTTTTGCATGACAAGGAAGATTTATTTTTAGAAGATTTGGAAGATAAGAAAGTGAATTAAATAAATAAATTTATTTAATTACTTACACATGATTTGGAAGAATAAATAAAATATTTAATTATATTTTATTTTTGGAGAGAGAGGATTTAAATAAATTTAAATTATTTATTTAAATTTGGAGGAATAGACTTGACTTAATTAAATAATTTAGAATTATTTAATTGCTTGGAAGAATTTAATTAAATAAAGGATTTTATTTAATTTTGACTGTAGAAGAGATAATTAAATATTTTGATATTAAATTAACTTAGAGGAATATGAATCGAATAAATAAATTTAATTATTTATTTATTGGTAGAGGAAGGTAGACTTAAATAATAATTAAAAATATTTATTTAGACAGAGTCGTGCCATTTTTAGGTGTATACAACATCTATGAAGTGCACTACAATTTGTATTGCATATGTTTTCTAAGACCTTATCTAGATTCTATCTTACTCTAGGTTTCTATTTCTATATCCATTTTCTAGATTTTATTACTATATTCTTAGTTTTCTTATTTTCTCTCAGTTGAAAAGAAAAAAATGATAGTAATTTGTCTAGGGAATGAGCAGATCTAGTTTTGATTATGTGAAAAACATTTAGATACATTTAAATCACTATGTTAGATTGTATATCAAAAACTATAGTTTTATGTTTTAAGATCTCTATCTACAAGAAATTAGAAGGTTGAAATAAAGTAGTAGGTGTAGAGTAATTGTAATGTAGAAAAAGAGGGAAGATGAGACTGATAGATAGTTTAACTAGATCCTCCTTTCACTATACAAATTCAAGGACATTTAACTGAGTTGAATCACAACTTCTGCAAGAGGATTCATCTACAAATTGGTTGTCACTTGTAATGATAGGAAAATTTAGAAATTAATTATTATTGTGTTAATTTAAGCCCAATTATGCTCGAAACCCTAATTATTGCAAAATCGTAAACAAACAGATGAATTCTGACAAATACTCGCACACAGAGATACTAGATGAAGATTAGATTCATATCATATTTTGAAGTTCAAGATTTGGAAATGTCGAGGACACGGGGACTCCCACTGAAGTCCAAGATAGTCTTTTTATCAAGGTTTTTCAAACCTTTTCTAATGCTGATTATCAGTGTTCCATTAATTTCTAACTCTGCAAACCTAGAGGACACATAAACTAGTGCCCAAGTCCTGATAGTGCTCTTTTCTACTTTTTCCTTCAAATCCAAGATCCTTACGCTCTACAACACTCCTCTTGAACTCCACTCCACAAAATTTGACACCTATCACCTTCAATCACAAGAGAGGGGTTGGGGGGTTGTGGTGTTTAGGAGCTTGCCTTGATTAAGCCCCGAAATGGCATTCAAGTCTTCCAACATTATTTTTAGATAGAGTGTGTATCCTTGTAAGATAAAGGCAAAAACAAATGATAAATGATTGATTGAAAGTACAAATAGATATCACCTCGAAGGTGTAGCTCTCACATAGATGAAGATCGTTCACAACATGAAAAGATGAAGCCAAATCTATAATAGCAAACACAACAACAATATTCTACTCTTGCCATAATGAATGCCTTGAATGCTCTTGTAAAGAGTAAAATTTGGATGTTTGGTTTTTGGTAGTTTGTGTGTGTATCCTCCTTTCACCCTTTCATTCAAGGACCTAGCGTCGAGTCACAATGTACTATCCTACCCTAGGTCACTATGAGATGTAGGGAAACTTAGATTTCTATGATTTGATTGCCAATTATCTTCTCTTATGCTCAATTAAACCTTAAAACCCTAATTATCCAAATACGACAACAAATTGATGAATATCAAAAAATGCTACAATAGAAAGATGTAAAATGACAAATAATTGTGCACCTATTTTCAAGTTTCAGAGATAGAAAATTTAGGGACTAAAGAGTGGGTACCCCAATCTAGGGAGCTATTTTCTTCACTAATATGCAATTCTGACACTCTGTTCTACCCTCCTACAACTTCACTTTGTCTAGAGCTTCAACCTGTAACCTGCAACCATGAAAACTTTGGGAGAGGTTTGTGGTGTTTAGAGGCTTTCCTTAGTCAAGCCCTGGAGAGACATTCAAGCCTTCCAAACACCGTTGTCAGATAGAGAGTGCATGCCTTTGGGAGGCAGAGGTAAAAACTAAATGATAAATTCTTACAAACACAAATGAATGTCACTTTGTAGTGAAGATCTCATGGAGGAAGAGGCTCTTAATGCCATTAGGAAATGATTGCTCAAATCTGCTCTTGCAACGTAATGAAAGCCTTGAATCACCTTTGGAACACAATAGCTTGCTAGTAATCATCTAGTTTACAAATGAATGCTTAAACATGCTTTTATATGCAACTACAAACACTCCCACCAAGAATTTCATAATTCAAACTTACCATGTTAGCATAGGACCCAAATAACAGTCACAAGCTAACACCCAAAAATTGGGACTATCCCAAAATAGGGCAGGACTAGGGCACGGGCGCCAAATTCCTCCCCCTATTTTAGGTAGGGGTTATCTCAAGTGGTCCCCCTAGGTCCCACTTGTCAAGACACTTAGGGGTTTTCTCATCGGGATGTTGAAATATGATATAATATGTCCTAAATGCACACTAAAGACCTGGGAGCTAAACCGTATGATGGAAAATCCCCCAAAGGGGAAATTTTCTAACATTACATTTAGCCCCCACTTTAATGTATGTATAAATGCAAGGCCAATACATGCATTAAATGTTAGACTTAGGGGATACAAATGAGAGGGGGGTGAATCAGTTGTACAAAACTTTCTCCAATTTACACACTTAAATCTTCTAAGTAATTAGCAGTATATTAAACATGAAACATAATGCATTCAAATCAAAAGCAAAAACTCATCAACACATAAGACACCAAGATTTTGATGTGGAAAACCCGGTTAAGGGAAAAACCACGGGGTGATTAACCCAAGAATGTATTCTCTATTAGAAGAATAGAAGGAACAAAAATGGCACATGCCAATTAGGGCTTACTACCCGAGCACACAGCTCACAAGAGGCTCACTGCCTACAAGAGACACATTGTCTACAAAGAAATAAGAATCACCTTCATGAACTAGAGAATAGCATCTTCACCATGCTTGAATCAGTTCCATTTAAGCTCAATACTCATGCTCTGCCTTTCACTCTGTTCTTCGCTACCACACTCTCATCACCACAAGGCACACTTTGAAATGACTTCACAATCCCTTATTTATACATGGCATTGACTTAGGAACAATCATCTAATTCGGTAAACACTTACAAGAATATTAGCAAGACGTGTAATACATCCAATTGGCTAGTCTCAGGAAGAGCACCAACATCTGGTGGTTATTCTTCAAATACAAATTTTAACTTCATGCGGACAACCAACATGAACTCGAAATGATCCACAGATCACCACAAGCTTTCCTGAATCACCAAGAACATCCGCACTTCATCTGCTTATTGGAATCCTTCTTTCCTTCATCTGAAACCTCAAGAACATAGTCTGTCATCACTGTCACAAAAGAATAGCTTCTTTCAGACCTTCAAACCATGAGCCAATCGACTTGACACTTCATAAAGACATTCTAAGCACTTCCTCAAATCCGTAAAAAAGGATAGTGCATTTCTGGATCTCACCGGACCTATCTGTGAGACTCTATCACCTCTGAACACCTACCAAAACTAGTTCTACTTGAGAGACCATAACTTCTTCTTATCTTCATGCAGACCTCTGAAAACTTGACTGGAACATCTCAAGACTTATATCTACAAACCCTTTAAACCGTATCCTCTGATTCTCAACCTATCTTGGATTTTTACCTTGTTGTCTTCACTATTCCTGATTGAGACTAATTTTCTCAATATCCTCAGTACACAGCTCATCCAATCCTTCTCATTAATGTGACATGAGTATGTTGACATGAATGACAACACCGCTTAGACCCATACTTTCAACAATCTACCCCTTTGTCATTGATGGCAACATATGATGTGAAAAAACCATCAAGACAAGAACTTCTCCTTACTGTCACAACTCCCCTTATCAATAACAACTATTCACATGTCTTATCTTCCTTTACTGCTCCCCTTTTGATCATCAACCACTTTTTTTTCACATGTCTTCTCTCCCCCTTTGACATCAATGGCAAAGGGCTCATACTTGCAACTCCAATACTTCAGAATCATACCTGCTGCTCCCTCTAAGTAGCAGCTCCCCATCATCAATCTGGATCAAAAGATATATCTGTGATATCCACTAGACTGATGCACATCAGTGCATCCTAGTTAATCACCGGAGGGGCAATAACCCCTAACTTCTCTCTGAGATACTCAAAAGAGTCCTTGGGAAGAGGTTTAGTGAAGATATCTACAATTTGATCCTTGGAGGGCACAAACTCCAGTCTGACTTCATCTTTGTTCACTTGCTCTCCTAGAAAGTGAAACTTGATAGATATATACTTAGTCTTAGAATGCAACACTGGATTCTTAGAAATATTTATTGCACTTGAATTATCACAAAAGATTGTGATAGGCTCCTCATACTCTACTTTAATATCTCTTAGCATCTACTTCATCCACAAAACTTGAGTGCAACTACCTGCAGCTGCAATGTATTCTACTTCAATTGTAGATAGGGATATTGCCTCTTGTTTCTTGCTTAGCCAAGAAACCAATCTCTTTCCCAAAAAGAATGCTCCACCACTGGTACTCTTTCGGTCATCCACATCTCCTACCCAATCAGCATCTGTATATGCATGAAAAGAGAAATCATGATCTCTAGGATACCACAGACCATACTCAACCATCCCTTTTAGATATCTAAAAATCCTCTTGATTGCCATGACATGGGATTCTCTAGGATCAGTTTGGAATCTGGCAACAAGACCAATAGCTTGCATAATATCTGGTCTAGTTTGAGTGAGATACAACAATCCTCCAATCATTGATCTGTACTTTGTCTGGTCTACCTTAGGAGAGTCATCATCTTTGCTCAACTTACATCCAGTTGCCATGGGAGTATTCATTGGTTTTGAATCTTCCATCCCAAATTTCCTCAACAGTTCTTTTACATATTTGGTCTAAGAAATAAAGATTCCTTTCTTTGTTTGAGTAATTTGCAAACCCAAGAAGAAATTCATTTCATCAAGCATTGACATCTCAAACTCACTTTTCATTTGATTTGCAAAAGTTTTAAACATACTGTCTCTTCCTCCAAAGATGATATCATCAACAAATACTTCAACAATCAAGATGTTTTCATGATTAATTTTGAAATATAAGTTACTGTCAACAGTACCTTTGTTGAAACTAATCTTCAAAAGATGCTTGTCCAATCTTTCATACAAGGCACTTGGGGCTTGCTTTAGTCCATACAGTGTCTTCTTCAACTTGCAAACCATATCACCATGCTCAGATAATTGAAATCCATCTAGTTGTTCAATGTACACTTCTTCTTCTAAGTCACCATTCAAGAAAGAAGACTTGACATCCATCTGATACACCTTGAAATCCTTGAAGGTAGCAAAGGCAAGGAATAATCTGACTACTTCAATTCTTGCCACTGGAGCAAAAGTTTCTTCAAAATCTATTGCTTCTATTTGAGAGTAACCCTTGTAGACCAATCTGGCTTTATTTCTAATTACTTCACCAACTTCCTTTAGTTTGTTCCGGAAGACCCATTTGGTTCCAATCACATTCTTGTTTCTAGGTCTGGGAACAAGATCCCAAGTGTGATTTTTCTCAATTTGCATCAACTCTTTCTCCATTGCTTTGGTCCAGTTTTCATCATTGTAGGCTTCATTTATTATCTTATGTTTAATCTTTGAAATCAGACAATATTCATCTGAATTTTGAGCAATTTTTCTTCTAGTTTGCACACCTTTTCTTTTGTCACCTATGATCTGATCTTTAGAGTGGTTCAGTCTTATATACCTTGGAACTTTGGGAGCTTCTTGCACTTCTGCTTCTTGATCAGGCTCATTCAGACCTATTTCTTCTTCCTAATTTACTAGATTAGTTTGAATCTGATTTTCAGGAGAGGATTAAACTCCTTGAACCAAAACACCACTCTGATCATCTTCATCAAATTCATAAAACCTTGAGGATTTCTCTATTCCCTCATCAAACATCACATTTGTACTTTCTATCATCTTTCTTAGCCTCTTGTTATAACATCAGTATGCTTTGCTTTGAGTAGAGTAACCCAAGAATATTCCTTCATCACTTCTAGCATCAAACTTTCCTAGATCTTCATCTCTTTTGATGTAACATTTGCTACCAAAGACTCTGAAATATCTTACAGTAGGAGTAATGCCAAACCAATGTTCATAAGGGGTCTTACCAGTATTACTTCTGATTTGAAATCGATTGAGAGTATAGACTACAGTGCTGACAACTTCTTTCCAATAGATCTGAGGAACATTTGCTTCCATCATCATGGTCCTAGATGCTTCTTGGATGGTTCGGTTCTTTCTTTCCACTACTCCATTCTGCTAGGGAGTCCTAGGAGCAGACAATTGCCTCTTAATTCCATGTTTCTCATAGAACTCTATGAACTCACCGAATATGAATTCTCCACCTCTATTAGACCTCAGACATTTCAACTTTAATCCTATTTCATTCTCTACCATAGCCTTGAATATTTTGAATTTCTCAAGAGCTTCTGATTTCTCCTTTAGAAAGGTTACCCACATCATCCAGGAATAGTCATCAATTAGCAGCATGAAGTATCTATCACCTTGAATGCTCCTGGTTCTTTCCAGACCACAAAGATCAGTGTGAACTAAGTCCAATAGTCCAGTAGAGGACAGTTCCTTCCTTTTGAATGAGACTCTGCTCAACTTACCCAACTAACATTCCTTGCACAAGCTATTAGTAGGTTTCACCAATTTTGGAAGATCTCTTACAGCCTGAGTATTGCTTATCTTGATGATATTATCAAAATTCACATGACATATCCTTTTATGCCATAACCAACTCTGATCAACTTGAACAAATAAGTAGCTTTTTCCAGTACCAACCAAATGGAAGATATTACCTTTAGTTTGAGTACCAGATGCAATCTCTATTCTGGAACTTTAAAAAATTTTACATTTTCCATCCTTGAATCGGAGATCATAGCCTTTGTCCACCAACTGTCCAACATTGAAAAGATTGTGCTTCAAACCTTCAACATACAATACATTACCAGTTTTGTTTCTTCCATCAAAATAAATAGTTCCTCTTCCTCTGATTCTACCAGCAGAATTGTCACCAAACGTTACCACTCCTTCATACTTTTCCAAATCTACAAACTTATTTTTGTCACCTGTCATATGGTGAGAGCATCCACTGTCAATGACCCAATCATCCTTCTCTTCAATTTGGGCAACCAGAGCTCTTTCCATAGTCTTAAGATTAGAGGACATTGGATCTTCTTCCTTGATGGCAATGAACACCCATTCATTTCTGGATTTGTTTCCTATCTCTGATTCATCATCTGTTACTCCTTCATTATCATCATCTTCATGTACATAGTAACAGTTCTTTTGGAACCTTGGTTTGTTAGGATTTTGCCTTGAAAATCTTTCCAAACACCTTGAGGAAAAATGACCAATCTTATTGTAGTTAAAACACTTAAAAGGTAATTTTCCTTCATACTTACCAGATCCTCTTGGCAACCTCTTTGCAATAAGGGCTTCAAGTTGAGCAGTTTCTACTTCTTCTTCTTCGAGATCTTTTATTGCTTTTTCATACCATGATAATTTCCTTGAAGAATTCTCTCCCGGATAAAACCTTTGTTTACCTTTAACAGAGGCACTGGCTTTGAATGCAGATTCAGTCTTGGGGGGGTTGTCTCCAAACTCTGTCATTTCAAATGCAGCCAATTTTCCAGCCAATTGATCTCTTGTGACAATTGTATGGGCTCTGAATTCTTCAATGGTAGTAGCCTTGATTTTGTAAGAAGCAGGAAGGGATCTGAGAATTTTACCAACAATCTCATTTTCATCCAAGACTCCACCAACATTTCTTAGTCCACAAACCAGCTCATTCACTCTTGGCATAAAGTGGTTATATTTTCATCATCTCTCATCTTCAATTTTTCAAATTTCCCTTTTAGACTCTGTAACCTTACACATTTAATATACTAGTCTCCTTCATGCAAAAGTTCTAGTTTATTCCAAATCTCAAAGGCAGTTGGTAGGTCAATAACATTTGAGAGCTCTGAGTCAGATAATGCATGTAGAAGAGCCTCTTTGGTCTGCAGATTGTTTTCAGCATCTGTGATTTGATTTAGGGTTGTCAGACCACCCTGTGGAGGTGCATACACTTTTGTAACCATGGACTAGTATGCCATTCCCATACACTGCAAGTGACATTTCATGCAACCTTTCCAAAGAGCAAAGTTGGTTCCATCAAACTTCAGACTATCCTTCTTGTAATACAACATCCTAGATCTCCTCAAGTGGTTAAGCTCCTTTTAGAGGAACTTGGCTCTGATACCAATTGTTAGACCTAGGGCATACAACTGAGAGAGGGGGTGAATCAGTTATACAAAACTTTCTCTAATTTACACACTTAAATCTTCTGAGTAATTAGTAGTATATTAAACATGAAACATAATGCATTCAAATCAAAAGCAGAAACTCATCAACACATAAGACACCAAGATTTTGACGTGGAAAACATGGTTAAGGGAAAAACCATGGGGTGATTAACCCAAGAATGTATTCTCTATTAGAAGAATAGAAGGAACAAAAATGGCACATGCCAATTAGGGCTCACTGCCTACAAGAGACACACTATCTACAAAGAAATAAGAATCACCTTCATGAATTGGAGAATAGCATCTTCACCATGCTTGAATCAGTTCCATTTAAGCTTAATACTACTGCTCTACCTTTCGCTCTGCTCTTCACTACCACACTCTCATCACCACAAGGCACACTTTGAAATGACTTCACAATCCCTTATTTATAAATGACATCAACTTAGGAACAATCATCTAAGTCGGCAAACACTTACAAGAACATCCACAAGATGTGTAATACATCCGATCGGCCAGTCTTAGGAAGAGCACCAGCATCCGGTGGTTATTCTTCAAATATGAATTTTAACTTCATGCAAACAACCAACATGAACTGGAAACAATCCATAGATCGCCACAAGCTTTCCTGAATCACCAAGAACATCTGCACTTCATCTGCTTACTAGAATCCTTCTTTCCTTCATCCGGAACCTCAAGAACATAGTTTGTCATCACTGTCACAAAAGAATAGCTTCTTCCAGACCTTCAAACCATGAGCCAATTGACTTGACACTTCATAAGAACATTCGAAGTACTTCCTTAAATCTGCAAAAAGGGATAGTGCATTTCTGGATCTCACCGGACCTATCTGTGATACTCTGTCACCTCTGAACACCTACCGGAACCGGTTCTACTTGAGCGACCATAACTTCTTCTGATCTTCATGTGGACCTCTAAAAACTTGACTAGAACATCTCAAGACTTATATCTACAAACCCTTTAAACCACATCCTCTGATTCTCAACCTATCTTGGACTTTTACCTTGTTGTCTTCACTGTTCTTCATTGTTCCTGATTAAGACTAGTTTTCTCAATATCCTCAGCACACAGCTCATCCAATCCTTCTCATTAATGTGACATGAGTATGTTGACATCAATGACAACACTGGTTAGACCCATACTTGAACATTAAAGTATGGTCAACAAGCACAGCAAACACACTAAGCACAGAGAAGACACGCTAGACACATTGAAGACAATGATCGGCACACAAAACACAGAAAATACATTGAATGCAAAGAAGACATATTAATGCATAGAAGACAGGAATGATTTCTTTTCTTTTCTTTTTCTCACATATATTAAATGCAGATGAAAGTACAAGAAAGTAAACAAACCTCCCATAATGCAAGATGTACTCACTGCACATGTATTTAAACTGCATATATGGGGCAACACACACGCAAGACATGCAAAACCTCCCAAAATGTAGGGTGTAATCATCGCATAGGTCATAAAACTACATATGGGGCAACAAACATGCCAAAACACACACTTTGAAGACATGGAGAAAACATGGCAGACAATTGATGGAGTGTTCCTATTTCTAGGTCCAACACCATCTTAGGCACATTATAGGCACACACCGATGATTGCGCTTCACCACAACAATCGCCAAAGACATGCTTAAGGCTTGAGTTAGTCACAGAACTGCTTCCTGCCTCTACAGAGGATTTTGAAAATGACAGGATGATGCAATTTGCTCCGAGAAATACACCACCCCTGCCTCCATAGAGGGCTTAAGATAAAAAGGATATACGCGATATCCCACCTCCGCAGAGGACTTAAATGATTGTTTGATTGATTGCAAACAAACTCAGAGTGCAGGATGTACTCATCACACAAGTCTTTAAACTGCACCTAAGGACAAGCACATTGCTAACATCTACAATAGATAGCTTACCTTATATATGCCCCCACCTTAAGGTGGTTGATATCAGGTATCAATATCAAGCACGCTAAGGTAGGAATAAAACATACAAGGGAACATAGACTTTTGCAAAGCCCATGCCCCCTAGAGGTGACATGTACTTTATGATTGCCAAATGTTCCCACAAACACATCCCTGCAAGAAACATGTTAGTGTCTACATAATCATGATCGATAACAACATCAATGCATATGATTAACCATACAAAGAGCCAAGGTTATACTACGAATTTGGAGTTTGAGGATAACCGTGTGGCTATATCATTAAGATCATCGAATCGAGTACCACCGAGGATAGATTCAAAGACAAACAAAGTTCACATAGCATCAATATTGTTATGATTTGTAAATGAGATAAAAACATCATCAAAATCACTACACAGAAAGCACAAGTGCTTTTACTATCCAAGCGTCGTATAAGATATACAACCCCATCATCATATTAGGAAATAAGTCCAATTTTTTATTTCTCATGAAAGGGATGCTAGGTCCACATTAGTATAAATGTTTTTCGTCATCCGCCCGCTAGATAGAAACACTAGAGGAAGGGAAACAATAAATAAGAGAGGAGAAACAAGTGTCTGAGGGATAGTCACGTAGGAGGGTGCCCCCGAGTCACTAACCACAATGTTGTGTACATAAGACAGAACACACAATGATGAAATCATAGAGAGAGGCAATATCAAAGAATGATGATACAAATAGAAGAAGGTCACAATAGAGGCGGTCTCCTGGTATCCCAAACCTTACAAGAGAATCAGGGGTCATCCCAAGAGGCCTAAGCAACACATAATAATCACGAGGGAAGCACATCACGAGAGAGATAAAGGGTTAGAGATACTTACCTGTAGGATCGTCATATCAAATTTTTTAACTTGCGAACCTCTTAGAGAGGTATTCAATCATGTTTAGTTCAAAGTTTGAGTGGTTCTTATGAAAGTCTTGTTTATTATCATATGGTGCTTGTTTTTCATATCCTTGTTTAAATGAGACTTTTTGTTGCTTATGAGGGGGGGAACCACTATTATTTCCAACTGCTGACAGTTGTCTTACTCTTTTCTAATTTTTAGCAAGTTTTCATTGTTGAATCTTTCTAACAAAGTAATAGGAATTATCCTGTACCTTCTCACTTGTCTGTATTAGTTGTTCCTACTTGTTTTTCTAATGCATTTTGGTTATCTCTTGATCCATACAAGGATAACAGAGGAGGAACCTCAGCATAAATTCCTTGTCTTCGTGGATGAGGTGGATTATCCTCTTGCTTCTTATCCACTTCAATCATACCCACAATATTATCATAGTCTAAATAATCATCACCATCTACTTCTACTAAAACCATGTTCCAACATATTGGTATCAATATGTTTAGGGAATGGATTAGTAAAGATTTGTAAATTCTAATTCGGTGGAGCAACTGATTTATTTCTGTTATCATTCAAACTCGATACCTGGATGATATTCAAATCAATAAGGTCTTGTATCTCATGTTTAAGACACATACATCGTTCAATATCATGTCATTGTGTCCAATGAAAATGACAAAACGCATTAGTATCAAAGTAAGGCCATTGTGCTTTACTAGGATCGACAGGCCTAATCGAGGGAATCTTCAAAATATTATTACTCATAGCCTGATTCATGATAGAATGATAAGTCTCAGATATTAGAGTAAACTTTCTTGGTTGATATGATGCCTTCTTCAAATTGGTGATAGAAGACACATTAGAAAAGTTGTTCATATTCAGTCCATTAATATTGATGAAACTCCTATTTTTATTGTTTCTCTTAAAGTTTTTTTGTGATGATCCACCCATGGATTGACTAACTTGAGTCAATGAGTTTTGGTTTCATACTGACTAGATGAAAGTTGGTAATCATGAAGAGTGATGCATAAATGTTGAAAGGAGTTATATTTCATCAAGAGAATTTTATCATGGATGTTAGGTTGTAAATTTGTAATAAACACCTTCTAAATATCCTTATCTTTCATCTGATATTGAATTTGTGTATAGAAAGCTTGATACCGACTAATAAACTCAGTTAACTTCTCTTTCGGACCTTGCTTGCAATGAACCAAATCAATCAAAGAGACTTGAGGTCTGATGTTTGCTTGAAAATGTTGCAAAAATTCATCAATCAACTATGAAAAGGAGTGTATTGAATTCGGAGGCAAAGAGAAAAACCATTCTAAAGAAGTATCTTTGAGAGATAATGGGAAATTTTTTTCCAACAAATCCGCTTCAAAATAAAAATCACTACACATAGCTGTGAATTCTGCCACATGAGTATTAGGATCACCTTTTCCACCATATTTTTCAAAGTGAGGAGTCTCAAACCTCTCGAGCATAAGAGTTCTTAAAATTGCATAAGAAAGGGGATTACGAGCATGATATGTTGGTATGTTAGGTTGCAAAGAATTTGTCAAGTTTGTTACCTTTTGTTGTAAAGCGGTCATGCCCTGCAAAAGTTGGTTTAGGATGGCATCATTGGGAGATATGGTTTGCTATGAGGAATTAGAGCCAAAGTGAGGAGGTGATTGAGCTTGAGATATGATAGGCAGTGGCTATGGATAGGTCAATGGTGGTTGAGAATAACTATATGTGATGGGAGGTTGAGAATAATTGGGATGATAAAGTGGTTAAGAGCAATTATTCATAGAAGAGATCCCCTTATGAACCAAATTTTGATAATTAAATCCCACAACTTTGTAATTAGTTCCATTAGATACTCCAATACCAGTGGTAGCATTACTACAAGCATTCGCATCAGTTGTTAAGATCGTTGATGTAAAGGTAGATATCCCCATAGTCGGTATAGGTACCAATACTTGAGTCTGAGATGGTGATAAAGTGTTATTTATCACTTGTGAACATTTTGTCACTAGCATAATGTTAGTTTGTACAATATGTGCTAGACCACGAATTGCATTAACACCATCTTGTCCTTCTTTTATCAATTCTCTTATGTTATGAATTCTAGGAACAACTTCTTCAGCTATTCTCTCATTTTCCATAAATGATTGAAATTGGGCTAGCTCTTTATCCAATTTTTTTATTTTCTCATTAGATACATATCCTATTGCCTCAATAGTATCATCAACATCATGAAAATTTTGTTCTTCCATTATACTTGTAATGGGTGTAATATCTTGTAACATTTGAGTCTCTCCTTTTGTAAAGAATGTGTTCAATTTACCAACTTCTTCAAGATCACTAGATCCCACGTGTCTTATGCTTCTTAAACAAATATTTCTCTTAGGGCAGTGAGTTATTAGACTCATGCAGCAATATGCACAAAGTTTAGGCACAGGATATGTTGTAAATGCTTGATTTTTTGTACTTTTTCAATGGAAATGAATGAAATAAAAGGTGTTATAAAAATTTTTTATCAAGGGAAGAAAATATTATGTCTGATATCAGTCCAATATAGCAATAAGATCCTTCACAACACACTCTTGATGCAAATCTAAGATTATGATAGACCAAAACCTAGTGAAAATACACTAAAATAAGCGGTTTTTCACCAAATCTCAATGCAAAAGAGCATTCAAAAAAGGGTGTTGTGAGGAAAATAATGAAAGAAAGAAAATTATATTAGAAATAACAGCTGCCTAATGCCAAAATATCTGTCACAACACACTTATAGTGTTACTTAAGGTCAAACCCTAGTGAAAATATAGAAAAAAATAGGTAATTTTTCACAATTTCTCAGTTCCAAGACCTAGAAAAAGGGCTGTTCTAAAGAATTTTAGGAGGTGAAGAAAATAATAGCAATGATATCAGTCAACTCAATCCATAAAATTTGTCACAACATGCTTGGATTGCAAACTATGCCAAACCCTAGGGCAAAAATAGCAAAAATGTGTAATTTTTCACCAAATTTTCATTACAAGAGGCCAATAACAAGGTTTTGTAAAGATTTTTAGGAGGGGAAGAAGATAATACCCATGATATCAGTCAATTAGTGTAAAAATATTCTTTATAACATGCATATAGTGCAAAATTAGAGAGTTGATAAGGCCAAATTTAGTGAAAATCGATGTTTTTCAAGCCTTAGGTTTGAGATCTTGATATAAAATGCTATATGGTTGTTTTGCAAGCTGATATATAATGAAAATTACATTCTCTAAGATCTGAAAATGATTTCCATACTCTAACATGCAAAATGCAAGTGCAAATCTAATGAAAAATCAATGAAAATGCTAGTTTTTGTTGAAATTTTCTATGCAAAAATACAAATTTTTGAAATTTAAATGCAAATTTGTTCAAAAATGCAAGACTAAAGGAAAATTTTAATTTTAATGAGTCTCTAAAATCAGTAGAAAAATATGAAACAAGATTTTACCTACAAACCCTAGATTTTGGAATTACTAGGTTATATGCAAAATTGACCATTTTCAACAAAACCCTAGCAATTTTATGATGAAAATGCAATGCAAACTAATGAATTTTTATAATTTTTTGTAATTTAATTGACATATAATGCAAAATAATAAATTTTATGAAATTCAAATTAATTGATGCAACATGCAAACCCTAAAATGCCATTTTTTTCCAATTTTTCCAAATTTTCAAATTTTTTGTAAATTTTCCAATGCAATAAGGTGAATGACTATATGAATGAATGAAATCACTATAAATCTAAATAAAAACACTCAGTAAGGTGCAAATAAGTCCAATAACACAGGTTCACCAAAATGTAAAGGGTAAAATTTGGATGTTTGGTTTTTGGTAGTTTGTGTGTGTATCCTCCTTTCACCCTTTCATTCAAGGACCTAGGGTCGAGTCACAATGTACTATCCTACCCTAGGTCACTATGAGATGTAAGGAAACTCATATTTCTATGATTTGATTTCCAATTATCTTCTCTTATGCTTAATTATACCTTAAAACTCTAATTATTGAAATACGATAGCAAATGGATGAATATCAAAAAATATTGCTTCAGAAAGATGTAAAATGACAAATAATTGTGCACCTATTTTTAGGGTTCAGAGACAGAAAATTTGGGGACTAAAGACCAGACACCCCAGTCTAGGGAGCTATTTTCTTCAGTAATCTACAATTCTAACATTATTGTACTCTCCTGCAACTTCACTTTGTCTAGATCTTCAACCTCTAACCTGCGACCATGAAAAATTTGGGAGGGGGTTGTGGTGTTTAGAGGCTTGCCTTAGTCAAGCTCCAGAGAGACATTCAAGCCTTCTGAACACTATTGTCAGATAGAGAGTGCATACTCTTAGGAGTCAGAGGCAAAAACCAAATGATAAATGCTTACAAACACAAATAAATGTCACCTTGTAGTGAAGATCTCATGGAGGAAGAAGCTCTTCATTCCATGAGGAAATGATTGCTCAAATCTGTAAACACAAATCTTATCTTGCAATGCAATGAAAGCCTTGAATCACCTCTGGAACACAATAGCTTGCTGGTAATCATCTAGTTTACAAATGGATGCATAAACATGCTTTTATATGCAACTACAAACACTCCCGCCAAGAATTTCATAATTCAAACTTATCGTGTCGGCATAGGACCCAAATAACAGTCACAAGATGACAACCAAAAATTGGGACTACCCCAAAATAGGGTAGGATAAGGGCATGGGCACCCAAGTCCTCCCCCCTATTTTGGGCAGGGGTTATTTCAAGTGGTCCTCCTAGGTCTGATTTGTCAAGACACTTAGGGGTTTTCTCATCGGGATGTTGAAATATGATGTACTATTTTTCGAATGCACACTAAAGACCCAGGAGCTAAAACTTATGAGGGAAAAGCCCCCAAGGGGACATTTTCTAATATTACAGCTCTAAACTCATAAGTTTGCTAAGATCTCATTATCATCTTCTAGTTTACAAATGAAACCCTAAACATGCTTATATATGCATTCCTGCTACAAATTTCATAATTCAAACTTAAGATGTCGGTAATGGACATTTTTTAATAGTCTCCAACCAACATTCAAATTTGGGACCCTACCAAAATAGGTCTTGGGACAAGGTTTGGGTTAAGGTTTAGTCTTTGTAATGTCCCTCAAGCCCCATTTGACATGGGTTTCAAACCATTTTGTCTCGGGAGTCAATTCTAACATGTATGATGAAAAACAAGGGACCCGGGAGATAAACTTAGAATGTAAAAGTCCTGGGGGGACATTTTATGACATTGAAATTTAGCCCCCAATTTAATGTACGTATGATCTTATGACCCATACATGCATTAAAGTATGGTCAAAAACACAGAAAACATGCTAGGCACTTAAAGCTAAGGCATACCCAAAGATTGAGGAACTATTTCTAGTCCCCAGTCTTAGGTATACACTAGAAAACACATCGTAGACATGTAAAACACAGAGAAGATAGTAACAGGCATGCAAAACACAAAGAAGATAGTAACAGACACGTAAAACACGGAGACGACACAAGAGTAGTCACAGAGAATACACTTGATATTTTCATTTTCATATATATATGAATGTAGATAAATGGAAAGTAAAAATGCAACACACAACCCCAAAATGTAGGAGGGGATTTCGCCACACTACATATGGGTGGAAAACATGCCATACAAAACCTCGAGTGTAAGTGCAGCATGTCGCTGCACACACACAAGAGGGGAAGACACACCATACAAAGCCCAATTGGGGGTTAACCACATAAGGGGGAAAACACATGGAAGACACATGGAAAACATGAGCGCCATATAGCATGCCAAAGATATACTACACATCTAAAACATGACAAATAAGGAGATGGAAGGAGCTTATCGCTAATTTCCCACCATCTCAAACATGCTGCAGACACACCTGATGGTTGGGCTTATGCCACAAAAATTGCCAAAGACACAATTAAGAGAGGATAGTCTCCAGATCTAACCCTGTCTTCTCAGAGGAATTTTAAAATAAAAAGGATGTACAGTAGCTCAAGAGATACACCATCCTACCTTGCACAGAGGGCTTTTTGAATAAAAGGATATGCACGATATCTCACCTCCACAGAGTACTTTTTTGAATAAAAGGATATGCATGTTATCCCACCTCTGCAGAGGGCTTTTTGATTGCAATATGGATAAAGATCTACACTCGCACTAGAGATACAACATCTTGCCTTCGTAGAGGGCTTACAAACACACTTCGTTAGTACCAAAAATCATCAGACAACTTAGCTTATATATGCCCCCACCTTAAGGTGGTTGATATCATGTACCGATATCAAGCATGTTAAGGTAGAGAGAAAACACACAAGGGAACAAGGGAGGGCTTTTTGAATAAAAGGATATGCATGATATCTCACCTCCACAAAGTGCTTTTTGAATAAAAGGATATGCATGTTATCCCACCTCTGCAGAGGGCTTTTTGATTGTAATATAGATAAAGATCTACACTCGCGCTAGAGATACAACATCTCGCCTCCGCAAAGGGCTTACAAACACACTTCGTTAGTACTAAAAATCATCAGACAACTTACCTTATATATGCCCCCACCTTAAGGTGGTTGATATCCTATACTGATATCAAGCATGTTAAGGTAGAGAGAAAACACACAAGGGAACAAGAGCTTTCACAAATCCCATGCTCCCAAAGGTGACATGTGCCCACAATTGTTGAATGTTCCCACAAACACATACTTTGCTATGATAGACAACAAGAGAGGTTAGAAATCTTTCTAAGATAATAACCACATCACATGATAAAAGCAATGCAAATAACCACCTCAAGAGCCAACGCTATACTACAGGTTTCGAAGTCTAGTATAACCATGGGGCTATACTGTAGAAATCTTAGAACTAAGTGTAACCAAGGTGAGACTTAAGATAAACAAAGTGCATGGAGCAGATGTATTGTAATGGTTTGTTAGCAAAGATAAGACAACATCAAATATCACATAGAGTGATTCTAGTAGCCAAGCTTCCGATATATATAAATCAACCTCGTCATCATTTATGGACTAGGTCCATTTTTTCTTTGCTTGCTAAGGGGCACACGGTCCGTATCAATATATGTTTGTTTTTCATCATCTATTGACTAGGTAGAATCACTAGAAGAAGGTAAACAATAAAATGAGAGAGGAGAGCAAGTGTCTTAGGGTCATCACATAGGAGGATGTCCCCTAGGTCATCAACCATAATGCTATGCCCCTAAGGCACAACACATAACAATAAAATAGGGGAGAGGTAAGATAGAAGAATGATGAAATAAATAGAAGAATGGTCACAATAGAGGCAATCTCCTGGTATCCTTGACCTTACAAGAGTATCAAGGGTCATCCTAGAAGGCCTAAACAACACATATAGCACAACACGAGGGAACACAACATGATGTTAAAAACATATATATCTAGGAGGAGGCCACCCTTGAGAGCAGCTAGAATAGCTGCTACAACGAGTGTGGCTTAAAGAGGGAGAAATACTTACCTGATTTAATGGTATCTTTCCTAGTGGATAATTCTTGTCTATCAGCTTAGGGTATCTCGCATGTCATTTTGATCTTGTTGATATTGTATTAACATTGAGTTTAGGATGACGAGAGGCTCTGGTGGGCTTCAAAGAGCAGTATCCAATACCAACTGTATAATTAATTCTAGCAACTTGTAAAGGTGCTCTAATTCCTTGTTGATTTACACCACATCTATTACCTGCATAGTCACAATTTTTGTAAAAAATCTAAAATCCACGACCATAGAGGGAATCCATTTCTTTAGAGGAAGGTGAAACATCGTACGTCTCATAATCTGTAGTATAAGTAAGTGTATTATCTTTGTTTTCTATCGAAGAGGCTTTAGGTTTCTTAGGTGTTTCCAAAGATTGCTTAAATGAGATCGATGCAACTTTTGATGTGTCAGAGTTATTAAGTTTATATTCCCCATATAGGAAGGAGTAAAATTTAATGAACCCCAATCATCACCAAAAAGTGCATTCGATGGTTTTAAGTCTGGCACAACATTATCTGTGGAAAGAGGCATTGATGAATCTACTCGTAAGTTATTTAGACTTTACTGATTGTTAACTTGTTTTTGTGTTTGAATATGTAAACAATTATTTGGTTCAGGATCAGCTTCCACAATGTAGATCTTGTTTTGTTAAATGAACTTTAGTGATCAATGAAGGGTTGATGGAACTACTCCCTGGCATGGATTCACAGTCTACCTAGAATCATATTATATGAAAGAGAACCAGGCATAACATGAAAAAGGGTAGATACTATCATGGGTCTAACCTTTAAAGGTAAAGTTATTGTACCCATGGATTGTCTCCCAACATTATCAAAGCTGCGAATTCTCATTCTATCCAGTTTAATCAAGGAGGTGTCAATATTAGTCCTATGTAACAAATTAATACCACAAACATTAAGAGTCGTTTCATTATCAATCATAACTCACTTGATCAATTTATTGTTTAAATTGTAATGAAGATAATCAAAGGATTATGTTGATTTGAACTTCAATAGAAGGTAATTCATGTTTTCGAAACAAAATATCTATTTTTGTCACATGTATACAATCTAACAGGACTACTACATCATTCGTCTTAACAACAGGAGGTACAATCATCTTTTGTAAAGCTTCTTGGATCATTCCATGGTATGTAGGCGATGTTTGTATTAAATCCCAGAGTAGCCCGAAGCTACTCAACAAGATCATATTCTTGACCTTTTTAGGAGTAAGATGAGGTGGTGGAGGGAGTATAGGTTGTGAGCATGGATGAGAGATAGGCATATGTGGTGCTTGCTTACTTTGTATGTTATTATGGGTGTTGTATGTTTGATCAATCACATTGTGATGTGGTTGTTGCGACACATTTTGAACACCTTGATTTCTCTGAGTGATTTGTCTTGCATAGTTTAGGATGTAATCTGAGGGTCGAGGTGGTTTTCGATCACCTTGAACTGTAATCACTAGTTTTAAGCAAGAAGGCGCACTAGGTGCCCCATTCACAATGAGTTTAGGAGCATTCGTATACTTATTCACTATCCCCTTAAAAGGTTGATTAAGTCTATTAGTGATGATTTAATTAACATTATTTTTACTATGATAAAACCCAACATCTGTCCCTAAATGATCTAATGTGAGAGACCTTTTCTCATGCACTACTGCTTCATCTTGGCTAGGGAGAGCATTAGAATGAAAGAAAGGTGAGGTGTTGTGAAGAATGTTGGTGGTGATTGTATCATTAGTGATGTCTAAGGGACTTGAATTTACACCCAAAGTAGAGCTATCCAAGGTTCTTGTACATTCAACTATAGGAGAAATAGGATCACCTGTGGAATCATCATCATCATCATCATATATTTTAACTATTAGTTCCAAAGCATTAAGAGAACTTTCACACTCATCATTCTCAATGTGTTTTTTCAGATCTTCTACTACCAAAGGCTATGTATTCATGAGAGATGTGAAGTTATCAAAATCATATACATAGTCAAGGATTTCAAATGAAGAGCATTTAAATATATCCTTATAATGCATAGATTGTATATAAGTGAGAACATGAGGATTAATATTAAGAAATTTGTAGAAATTCTCATAGTTTTTGATATATGCATGTAAAGATACCAAAGAAAAATGAGATTAAGATGCTATAATTAAATGTCTTGAAACATCAATATCCAATAAGATCTAGTAATACAAGACATGCAAAGTTCTATGATGCTTGATACACCCCAGATGTGTGACTATTTCACTCCTAAGCACTTGTTTGAGGGAAAGGGCTAAAAATACACACAAAGTCCACAACAAACACAATGGGTAGGACAAAAGTTTACAAAACAACAAGGCTCAATTGATGATTTTATGTATTTAGATTGAATGCAATGAAACAAAACAAATTATGCTTATTTGCGCACCTAAAATGTTCACTTTTTTAAATTTTTCTTAATGCAAATGCCTAAATATGTAGTGTTGTGATGAAATTGATGAGGAGAAGCAAATTAAAATCTTATTATCAGTCCAATGATGCAACAATATCTTTCACAACACACCTATCATGCAAATCTAGATGAAGGATGAGTCAGAATCTAGTGAAAATGCAAGGATTTAAAACCCTAATTGTGAAATTAAGGCATGAAACTATGCAAAATAATGTATGAATGAAGTGTAATCAAATTTATGATGTGAAATAGTTCAGCTCAGATCTGAAAATGATGTCAAAATCCTACAATGCTCAATGCAAGTGCAATTTTAAGGAGAAATGAATGAATATGCCAGTTTTTGTTGAGATTGACTGTGTAAATGCAAAATTTGAGATGTAAATGAAAAGACACACAATAATGAAACACGAAAATCAAAAATCATATTTGAATTAGTGTCAAAAATGAGTATTAAAATCTGAAACAAGATTTTAACTACACACCCTAGGTTTTGGAATCACTAAATTATGAGAAAAATCCAAAATTTCAAGCAAAGCCTAGCAATTTTAGTGTAAAAATGCAATGTAAAGGTTTATGGGATGATGAATTTATGTAATTTATATCAGATCTGATGTAAAAATCAGAGATTAGATGAAATTCAATCAAATTGATGCAAACTATGCCCTAATGCAAGCCTAGGATGCCAATTTATTTCAAAAATTTCAATTTTTTTCTAAATTTTCAATTTTTTCAATTTTTTTCAAATTTTTGCAAGATTTATGAATGTAAGATGAAGTAAATGATATGTATGAATGTAAATATGAAGTACAACACTCAATAAGGTGCAAAATTCAATTAAAACACAGGTTCACCAAAATGTAATGTAGAAAAAGAGGGAAGATAAGTTTGATAGATAGTTTAACTAGATCATCCTTTCACTACACACATTCAAGGACATTTAACTGAGTTGAATCACAACTTCTGCAAGAGGATTCATCTACAGGTTGGTTATCACTTGTAATGGTAGGTAAATTTGGAAATTGATTATTATTGTGTTAATTTAATCCCAATTATGCTCAAAACCCTAATTATTGCAAAATCGTAAACAAACAGATGAATTTTGACAAATATTCCCACACAGAGATACTAGATAAAGATTAGCTTCATATCAGATTTTGAAGTTTGAGATTTAGAAATGTCAAGGACATAGGGACTCTCACCAAAGTCTAGGATAGTCTTTTTTTTAGGGTTTTCCAGACATTTTCTGATGTTGATTATCACAGTTTCATTAATTTCTGGCTCTACAAACTTGGAGGACACAGGGACTAGTGCCCAAGTTTTGATAGTGCTCGTTTCTACTTTTTTCCTTCAAATCTAGGATCCTTACACTCTATAATACTCCTTTGTAACTGAACTCTATAGAATTCAACACATGTCACCTATAATCACAAGAGAGGGGTTAGGGGTTGTGGTGTTTAGGAGCTTGCCTCGATCAAGCCCTGGAATGGCATTCAAGCCTTCCAACACCATTGTTAGATAGAGAGTGTGTATCCTTGTAGGATAGAGGCAAAAACAAATAATAAATGATTAATTGAAAGCACAAATAGATATCACCTCAGATGTGTAGCTCTCACAAAGATGAAGATCCTTCACAATATGAGAAGATGAAGCCAAATCTGCAATAACAAACATAACAACAATATTCTACTCTTGCCACAATGAATCCCTTGAATGCTCTAAAATCATAAGTTTGCCAAGATCTCATAATCATCTTCTAGTTTACAAATGAAACCCTAAACATGCTTATATATGCTTTCCCATTACAAATTTCATTATTCAAACTTAAGATGTCGGCAACAGACACTTTGTAATGGTCTCCAACTAACATTCAAATTTGGGACCCTGCCAAAATAGGGCAAGACAAGGGCACGAGTGCCCTTGTAGCAGGACCTATTTTGGGTTAGGGTTTAGGCTTTGCAATTTCCCTCAAGCCCCATTTGACATGGGTTTCGGGCCATTTTGTCTCAGGAGTCAATTCTAACATGCATGATGAAAAACAAGGGACCCGGGAGCTAAACTTAGGAGGTAAAAGTCCTAGGGGGAAATTTTATGACATAACAATAATAAGATGGTTGTAATATCAATGTAGATTCCCCAAGGGGAAAAAGAGAGAAATGTCCCAAAGGGATGATAGAGTGAAAAAGATAACAAAAATAAACTAATATAAAAATACAATCTGAACAAGTAAGACTATGCCCCGAAGAGTGTAATGGTCGGTGTGATGATAGACTAGTAAATGAGATGAAAGAGAAGAAGGTGAAGTTTCAAATAAAGTTGATAGAAGATCAAGGATTAGAAAGTAACAAATATAATGTGATTATAAGTGATAAGAGAAATGATGTAGAAAGATAATATGGAGAATAGGTTGTAGGAAAATAAGGTATAGAGGCACAAGGAGTCACAACATATTCAAGTGAATTTCATAATGCCATCCTAATCTTATACACCAAGATGGTAAGAAAATTTCTTTCAACTATAAAATAGAAGTACACCATGTATATGGAAAAGTGGAAGTGTATAGGAGAAGTTTATAGTGTAAGTATATGAAATGTACGATATAGCAAATAATGTGAAAAGACAAGGGAGTGGCATAGAGCTTTGCATGAATCATTCAAGGGACTAGTCAATGTGTAATCTTGGGTTTTAGGAGAATGAGGAAAGGCAAGTGTATAATGGGATTGTGGATGAAGTGAAGTGAAGTGATATGGTAAAGTAGGGATCCAATTTTAGGTCATGTAGACCATAAGAAAGGGAAAATAAAACATTTGCAACTCAAGATTTCAATCCTAGACTTAAATTGAAGGATAGCCTATAGGTCGATTCAATATAAAAAGAATTAGAGAAGTGGGACTACTTGATCAAGTGGAGTATTTTTCTTTGACTTGGTATGCTTTGACTTGCTTTAATTTTTGAGATATATGGATTTGAATTGCTCTAATTAACACATGCCTTTTCTTTTTATTTTCATTTATTTTTCTATCTTTTTTGGAAGGGATATCACCCCCATAGCCTAGCCCCATGAAACTAGGAGGATACATGTTCATCACCAAAGCCTAGACCCAATGAGTACAGACATCATTTTATTGTGCATGCAAATAAAAGATTGATTTATTTGAGAACTCCAAAATTGATTAGCTAGAAGAAGGGTGATCCACCTATGTGCCTCTAGGAATAACTAGTGAGTCATACATTGGGAACGTAGAAGGGGGAAACAAGAAAACATGAACCTAAGCATGGAAAGGCTAGATAGCATAAGTTAAGTGTAGATAAGCTAATAGTAAATGTAATAATGATAGTGGAATGTGGATGGCTTGATGATCTAAGTCTAGCATCACTACGTCAAAGAACTTATCATGGAAAGAGAGAGAGAGATAAGGACTACATGGGATTCATGATAGGGAGGAGGTAAGTAGCATGATAGAGTTCAATACACATAAGACATGAAGCATATACATGAATGTATGTAAGGCATGAAGCATACATTTAAATACATGTAATATACATGAAGTATGCACATGGATACACATAAGTCATGAAGCATACACATGAATATACGTAAGTCATGAAGTATACACATGAATACACGTAAGTCATGAAGTATACACTTGAATACATGTCAATCATAAAATATACACATGAATACACTACAAGTCATGAGGTATACACTTGAATACACGTAAGACATGAAGCATATACATGAATGTACGTAAGGCATGAAGCATAAACACACATACCACAAGGTTTTGGGCAGCTAGAAATGGATATCCATTTCTGGGAAATGGATATTCATTTCTAGTTGCCCAAAATGGATATCTGTTAGTAACGGATATTCATTTTTCTTTGGTTTTTCCTTGTATTTAGGCTTGGGACTCTCATAGTTGATTTTTCCTAAATTCTAACATTTTTCAAAGTTTCACTCTCTTCTTCGAACTTCACCCTTTGTGCTAACGACTTTTTTTAAATGAAAATTTGATAAAACGAAAAGGGTTAATTGAAGAAATTGTCAGATTTCTAAAAATATAAGATTTGCTTGGTTATCATTTTATTAAATAATTATTAATAATTTTCTATATAGTGTGTGTCTAAAATCCTGATGGACACACTGATTCAAAAACATCCATAACTTTCAAACATTTTCACCTTTTTGAGATCCAAAAGTTGCATCACACTGTATGCTTTTCTGGCTATAGGTTAAAAAAAAATTGAATTCCAATTTTTTTTATCTATTTAGGTTGGCTGGAAAATTGCTTTTTAGTTTTTAAAAAAGTCACAGTAAAAAAATCATAACTAATTATTTTATTGGAAAAAAAATTTAAAAAAATATGTGTCACATCCAAGCATGAGTCCTCTACTTATTTGGAAAGATTCAAAAAATAATATTTTTTGCTCATAGTTAGGTTGGATGGAATGACACCCACTTTTTTTTCTGAAAAATTTAATAGTTGTTCATTGAAATATTCATTTTTCACTAAGTAAATTTAGTTTTTTTTAAATAGTAGCCCATAAACTAGATTTAATTCTCTACAAATTTTGTTCTTACATCTTTTTCAAATTGTGTAGAGAATCCATTCAAATTTTCACATGAACTTGACTAAGTCTAATTTTTAGTATTTTCATTACCACTTAGAGGTATAGTTTGTCCCAACATGATCCTACACATACCCATGATTAAAGCAATCATGATGCTTATTTGTTTATGGACGTTTGGTTTGATGTATCTTTATGAATGTTTTATCTGTTGTTGTCTATAGACTATTAAGTTTGCGAGTTACAAAGCCTTGAGAAGGATTACAAAGGGATACTTGTCTTGGCTTATGACCTTTTAATTTCTAGTTATTTATTTCAACAATTCTCCCTTTTCCCATATAAATTAGGCTTTATTTACGATAGATAACCTGTCAACCTTCCACTCCCATAGATCAACATGCAAATCTATCCCACCCCTGGAAATCTTTCCATTGGTGACCCTACACAATGTAGTTGTTGTGAAAGGACATCTAGGTGATCAACATTATCCATTATTGCCCTTATGTTACATGATGATGCACTCACGCACTTATTTTAAAATTATACTTACTTTCACACATGATCTTACCTTTCCTTTAATTCCTTGCACCTTTAGGTAATCATTTAAGGGGCGAAGACATATATGGTCACTAATGTTCCTATCTTGTACTTAATTTTGACTTGTGAGGTTGAATTTATTGATGGAATATTTTTCCTCTATTTTGTGGGAGTTCATGGAGAACACATTCTAAATGACATATCAACATGATCACATCTTGTAGGGTACATTACTTTATATGGACTCCATGGCCATATCCTTTGAGTGTCTAAATATTTACTTTACATGCATGTTTATGAGTACTACAAACTTTGGATTTCATGGTCATTTAGAATTCACACGTACCTCAAAGTGGGGGCAAAATGTAATGGTGAAATTTGCATACCCATGTCATTTTCCATTTAGTTTTGTTCCCATTTCAAGGAAATGTCTTGATACATATAAATGGTGACAAATGGCACAATCTTGTGTGAAGTTGGGCTTATTTACCTATCCTTGTATCCACTTCTATACACACACAGCCCTAACACATATCTAATCCATATGATCTCACATCTCCATGCATTTTCCCTCTTTTCTTGATTATCACATCTATACACACACTTATATTCACATGGCCATTATACACTATGATCTGGCCCTTATTTTCTCCAAGATAAGTTTGATTCATGAGGATGTCTTCATGATTACAAACTTATCTTTCCCTAATTCAAAACCAAAAAATAAAATTTGGGCAGTTGCCCCTATTTAACATTCCTACCTAGAGTCGACCAAACACATGTTTGTGTGATTTGATGTTATGTGCTAATATTTAAAATAATTTAATTGTAATAATTTTACACATCAAATAATCATCCAAATGACACATCTTCTCTCATCCTAGAGCATTGAAAGAGTAATTAATAACAAAACACTTGGATTTGGTGCACTAAAAAGAGTAACAAATTTGCAACTTAGGTGTTTGCTTATTATCTTTGATCTCTATATGATCTCAAGAGATTGATCTAGGTAGACACTCCTTGTGACCTAATGAAAACCTATCAAGGGTATTTAAAAATAACACTATCCCTCAAAGTTGATAAGAAAGACAAAATAGATTGATATAAATTGGGCAAGCAGAAGAGAATAATTCAAAGTGCAAGCTAGGAAAAGTTCAGTATAGAGGACCAAATTGCGATTGTCCACCTGTACTAGACCCATGAGACTATCCTCTAATGGAGTACAAATTAAGAATAGAGATGCCAAAATGCTTCAAGTTTGATGGTCATTCATGAATTTTAATAAAAAAATTATTAACTAAGTTTGAAAATAAAACTCATACACAATGAATTTTAGAACAAACCACTAATTATTTTTCAACTTATCCTTTATAGTGCAAAGAAATAAAGAGAAAACCACCATCTATTTTAATAGTTTCCCAAAAAATACATTGCCCAAATCAAGGGAAATGAAGCAATATGAAATTTGCAAAGTGATTATAGTTGGAAACAAAAAATGTAACAATAGTGAATTTTAAAGCTTAACAATACCAACTATGTTCTAAGCCAAGTAGGATTTTATTCATTTGGAAAATGTATTTAATCTATCAACAATTAATTTAATATGATAATTATAATTGATCTAGTTTTTCCATTGAGCTATTGGTGACATTTGGCCATCATGAGATTACAAAACTAAGGTTAACTGTATAAACATAGTGGCAAAAAAGTGTTATGTTGTGTGATATACTTGGGCCTATGGTCAAGCATTGTAATGGAAAACCCTACATTATAGATTAGGCTATGGGTTTTCAAAAATGTCTCAACAACACATATCACTACATTATTTCAATTCTATTGATGGATGGACAACAACCATTGACCATCAATAAAATTGTATGCTCTCTTTTGTAGAAATTACTTATTGCTTTTGTCTACATCCTATCTTGGCGTACCCATTGCACACTAAGGTACGATTGCTAGTAGTATTTTTATATCTCATGGGCTTTAAAATGTGGTAAATATTCGTTTTATATTTTTATTGGTCAAAATTGACCTTTAATTATTAACCTTTAATTCTATCAAATTTAGTGAGAAATTAAACTTTAATTCCATTATAATATATATTTTTGTAAATTATATTTTTATTCAATTAAATGCTACTTTGATCATAGGTTTGTGTTAACAAATAGAAATGAAGTGTAGACAAGATTTAGTGAGAGGTTCACAGAAAAAAAATAGTTATGGAGAAACGACCTTTACAAATGTAAATAAAAATAACTCTTCAAATAAGAAAACTAAAACTATAATTTTTTTTAAAGTAACATATAAATATATAATATTTATTACACATTTCAAAGTAAAAACAAAACAAAAAAAAACCCAAATAAATAACTCCTAAATAAAGAGTTATTTTGTTTTGTTTACTTAAGAATTATTTTATAGTTATTTTATTTAATTTTAATTTTATTGACATCTACATTTCTGATTAATAATCTAATTAATATTATAAATTAATTGTCATATTAAATGTTGTATACAAAATTTTAAATATTTTATGAATACTGATATAATATTATTTTTATTCAAACTATTTAATTCAAATATATTATTAATATACATAAATATAAAATACATCTTATAATATTCATATTGATAATATATTATATATGATTTTATATTTATAAATATAATTTATATATTATAAATCACTATTTATGAATGAATATTAAATATAATATTGTATCATATTAGTGTTGTCATTCCTTCTCTATTATCATTTTGTTTTCCCCTTTTATTAAATTGAACGAATAAACCACAAATTCTATGGAAAGCAATTAATCGTAAATTCTATGGACTATGGAAAGCTCATGCCTACTAAACCACAAATTTTTAAAATGATGTTGAAACATTTGGATGGGAGGAAACAGAGAAGTTTTCTAGAATGTTGTGTCAAAAACTAAGAATATGATGTGATTGGAGGTCTCATGAAAATTAAATGAGTGGATTCCACGATAGATACTTCTTGACACGCTAAAACCATGAAAGTATGGCATGGATGTCTATATCATGAGTAGCCACAAATAACAAGTTACCTTAGAAAGAATTGCCAACCATAATAACTCATCTCAAAAGGAAGACAACGTTAAGGGCAATAAAATTGATGGAAAAAAAAATAGAAACCATTTTTGAAACTATCCAGTGGATCTGACAACTTTCCAACATCCGACAATTTTTCGAGAGGAAAACCTCCCGCATATAAGCCTATCGGATAATTATTTAAGTTAATTAAATAATTTAAGTAAACATGTGTTTGAGTGCTATCAAATTATATTTTAGAGATATCACATATATTAGTGAGAATGGTATTATTAAAGCTTTGGAGGATAGTCGACTTAGCCATAGTGCAATGATGGATGAATCCAACACTTATACAGCTAGAAAGAAGTGCTTCTAGTTAGGCAAGAGAGGAGTGCAATTCATTGGTTTAAGAGGACTATAGTAGCAGCACCTCAAGAGATCATTGGTTGTGTGTTTTTCTTCTTGACAACTCTATGACACTATGAGGAAACTCTAGGTTGTGTTTGTTGTGAAGTCCAACTATCACTACCTCTTTATCTTCACCTTCTCATGACTCTTCATTTGCCCTAAAAAGAACATTATATATTCTCATCTCAATCACTTTGATTGATTGATGATGCATTGTATTTTCACTATTGCAAGTAATAAGAGAGTTTGCCCTGGATTTGTCGTGGATGTAGCCATACTTTGGTGAACCACATAACTCTTGGTGTCACTATTCTTGTTGTCTCTATTTTGTGTTATTTATTGATGTTATGTTTTTAATCTAATTTTATAATCTACACTTTATACTCAACAAGTGGTATCAGAGTTGTGGAGTTTTTTTAGAAGAGATGGAGGATGGAGATAAGTGGAGAATTGAAAAATTCTTAGGCCACAACTTTAGGATATGGAAGTTGCAATTACAAGCTCTCCTAATTCAAAAGATCTCTCAATAATACTTGAGGGAAAGTCCAAGAAGCCAACTGTGATGTCTGATGAAGATTGGAATGTATTGAACAAAAATGTTATGGCAACTATCATCATTTCTCTTTCCAGCAATGTTTTGTTTAATGTTGCAAAGGAGAAGATAGTGAAAGGTTTATGGGATAGATTGACCTACATGTATGAGAGGGATTTTGCTTCTAATAAAGTCTTCTTGGTGAAGAAATTGTTCAATTTGAAGATGAAGGAAGGTAGCAACATTTCCAATCACTTGAATGAATTTAATACTTTGATCAACCAATTAATTTTTGTTGATATTAATTTTGAAGATGAAATTAAAGCCATCTTATTTTTCTGTTCTCTTCCTAATAGTTGGGAAGGTGTTGTAATGGTGATTAGTAATTCGATATCCAAAAATAATGAAGGAAATCTATTGAAGTTTGATGATGTGGATGCAATTTTTCTCAATGAAGATATGAGATGAAAACATCAAGGTACTTCATCCAAGAGGCTTTGATTTTTAGAAATAGGGGGAGATCCCAAGAATAGAGAAGAAATGACAATAAAAGAAGAACTAAATCTAACAAGAGATCTAAATCTAGGGGTAGAAATATAGGATGTTGGTTTTGTGGCAAGGAAGGCCACATAAAGAAGTATTGCTGGTCATTCCAGAAGGTGGAAACTCAATCAAAAGAAAATGAGGTAAATGTAGCAAATGAAGATGATGCAAGTGCATTAGTTTTATCTATAAGTGAAACTACAACTAATGTGTGGGTGTTGTATTTTGGTGCTTCTTTTCATGCCACTTCATGTTAGGAAGTTTTCCAAAACTATCAAGAAGGCAACTTTGATAAGTTCTATCTTGGTGACGATGAACCTTGTTACATTATTGGTAAAGGAGATGTGTTATTGAAATTAAAAATTTAAATAATTGGTAGTTGTAGGATGTGAGACATGTCCCTAAACTTAAAATAAATCTAACTTCTATGGGACAACTAGATGCTCAAGGATGTAGCATCACTTTTGAGTCAAACACTTGGAAGGTGACCAAAGGAACCTTGGTGATTGCAAGAGATAGGAAATTAGGCTCTTTGTATGTGCTAGAGAGTCACACTGAAGTGGGAATTGCGATGGCGGTTGTGGACAATGGTATGGAGCTTTGACACAAGAGGCTCAGTCATATGAGAAAGAAGGGCCTTGAGATTTTGCACAAAAGGGATCAACTTCCAGGTTTGAAATCTACTGATTTAGAGTTGTGTGAGCATTGTATTTATGGAAAGAAAAAGAGGACCAACTTCTCCACCATGGAACTTGACAAGAAGACAAGATCATTGGAGCTAGTGCATTCAGGTCTCTTTGGCTCTATGGAGGTAACTATTGCATATGTGTTGTCATTAATGTCAATAGGTTGTGATGCGGAAGGCATACTACTACATGTGATGTCAAAGGAGAAGATCAAAGGGGAGATGATGATCAGTATCATCTATAAATACTTGTACTAGTAGAGAAGAAGAGAAGAGCACCTACAAAGAAGAGGAGCAGTGATGATGGAACATAATATCAGTATCATATGTACATGGTCATACCATATCTTCTAAAATTCATGTGTAAGTTCATACCTTTGATATGTTGTGAAAATGATTGTGTTTGAAGTGTTTGATGAGTTGAGTTTGATTGTTATTGTATGATGGTGATATGATCTCATGGTGCTTGCCACCTAATGAATAAAGTTGTAAAAGCTTGAAGGAAAATTGTCTAAGTAAAGTTCTAGTCAACGAAGGGGTCACAGACTTAGAAGAATGTACCACATTCTACCGCATTTGAAGATATGGGAATGCAGATTGGATAGATGGCTAGATATCACACACTAGAATCTATGTTTCAAATTTGAGATCACAGAGTCTACCGCAAAGTGTTTCAAAGACAAAAGAATGAAGACAGTAATAGAACAAGGTAAGTGTAGTCACAGAGAGATGGGAGAATGCTTCGCACTTCTCTGCAGATGAAGATATGATGTTGTAGCTTAGAGGACAGGCATATATGTGTCAAAGGTATCAGTGTTTCAAGTTTCAAGTGATAATGAGTACCATAGTTGCTTCTCTAAAGTCATTTGTGTGAAGACATGTCTTGGTATTGATTAAAGTAAGTAGAAGGAGACAATTGAAGCCACCGTAGTTCACTACACACTAGTTTTTGGCTTTGCTAATGAAAAGACAAGTACACTAGATTAGTTGGATTGCTCTATTCAAATTTCAAATGGTTATGTTCACCTCAAGTATGACATTCAATGTTTTACTTCAAGATTGTGATAGCAGAGTATGGTAATAAGGATATCATAATCAATGTTCAAGTGTTTGCGCTAGCATATACTAGCATGGATTGGTAAGAGAAGTGTACATGAATGTGTTGCAAGTCATATAATGTTCATTGTGTGGTCTGCACAATATATTTTTGTCTTCTTTGGTATCACTTTTGGTTTAGAGCTAAATGCAAGGAAGGATAAGTGTTTACTAGGTCGCCTTGGTGTATGTTAATGATTATGCCATGTGTTTGGAGTGTATGCCAACTTAGAAGAGTGTGCTAAGGTAAAATAGGACCTGATTATATCTTTCTTTTGAACCGCATTAGATTTCTACTTACCGCATATGTTTGGGAGTCGACTATTGTGCCCATTGCATGTTTCATGTTACACGTTTCATCTTGGCCAACCAAGGAGAAAGTTTTTGAAGCCTGAGGAGGATATAAATGTAAGATCAAAGTTGTTGAGTGAAGTATGAGTTATGTATTATTTGATAGCATTGATTATGTGAAAATAAACTTATTGTTGAAGTAGATATAATGATGAAATGTAGAAAGGATCAATTTCTATGAAGTTATACTGTTATGGAGGTAATTATAAGAGTTGTGATGATTGCGAAGAGTTTTTGAAGATGTTTTGATGTCGCGAAGGTTTGTAGTGTAGTTGTGCAGAGGTGAGATAGTTGTGTAGAGCTTGGTGAGGTCAATAGAAGGCTGAAGCAGTCAGAGTTGTGAAAGAAGGATCTAAATCAAATAAGTGTTTTATTCTTGAGGTTGAAGACTCTTTCTGTAAAAGTTGTAAGTGTTTTATCTAATCAGGGAGTTGCATTTTCTTTTAGGTTGTAGCCCATAAATGATAATGTAATCTTGTTTTTATATATGAGGCTAGATTTCGACAGTAGATCCAAGTAGATTGTTCACTGTGATTTTCCCTTCTAGGGTTTTCCACAAATTTGGTGTTATGGTTGTGTGCTTCTATGTTCTTGTGTTTCTCATGCTTTAAATGCTTATATTGGTTTGAATGCAGTTGAAAGAAAAGAATTTGATTAAGTACTGATTCACCCCCCTCTAAGTACTTCTATGTGTTCAACAATTGATATCAGAGCTAAGTTCCTTGAATGTAGTCTAATAGCTAAGGTAGATCTTGGAATGGAACATATGGGAACTGAAGTACTATTTAATGGCAAGAATCCTCTGAAAGATGATAGAGACATGATAGACTATAATCTAGAGGACTATGTAGTTGATTTTGAAGGAGAACTCATTTCTGCCCAAGAAGATCTATATGTAGCAAGGAATGAAAATGAAGAATATAAGATCAAGCTCAAAGAATCAAAAGAAGAAATTGCCAAATTGAAAGTTCAAGTTGAAGAAGGTAAGAAGGTTGCAGATTGTCTAAATACTAAGCTCAATGACAAATCAGTTGAATGATCCAAAATTGAAGAAGAAATTGTCTCTTTGAGGGAAGAATTGGAGAAAGCAAAGGATCAAATAGACAAAGGTCTAAAACTAAAGAAAAGCACCAATATTCTTGATGAGATAATCAATAGTCAAAGATCTCTAAAGAATAAAGGTAGTATTGGATTTGAGAAAAGCATGACTCCTAAAAAAATATACCTAAAGGCATGTTTGAAATGAAAAATGAAGAGCCTTGCACTAAAGACTCTGGGGAGACTAAAGATGAGGAGTAGGAGTTGGATTATGATGACTTCATACATGTTAGTAATCAGATGAAAGATTTCAAGAGAGCTCCTCCTAGACAAGCTGCTACTTCTAGGTTCTCTCAATCCTTTTATGGTTACTGTTATTCTTGCAATAAATTTGGTCATAAGGCTATTGATTGTAGAAGTAAGGCAAGAAGAAATGATAACATGAGGAAGAATTCATTTGTACCTACAAAATATGATGTTGTGTGCTCTCATTCCTTTTATGGCTATTGTTATGCTTGCAGCAAGTTTGGTCACATGGTAGTTGAGTGTAGAACTAAAGTAAGGAGAAATGGTGTGACTCTAGAGTATAATTTTATTTGCTACAAGTGCAACAACTTTGGGCATAAATAAATATTCTACAAGAGTGGTTATGTGAAACCACCTATTCAACACAAGAAGACTAAGAAAATTGTGAATTAGCAAAAGAATGAAATGGCAAAGATATGGAGAAAGAAGACAACAAGACAATGAAAAGAAGGAAGACTTTGAGCTTCTACCTAGTGCAGAAGACTTCATTTTTTATTAAGATAAGGCATAGGGTTAGGGGGAGCTAACTAGTGTATATCTATTCCTTCTCCCCTGAATGTTTGTGGCTTCTGCATATGGAAGCTAGGCACATAGATGAGTTGGCATGAAATTGGTAGATAAGATTGTTGATAAGACAATATTATATCTTTCCTCCAAATTTTTGGAGTGTTGATGTGTTTGTTAGTCACAAAAATAGAAATAAAAGTTCACAACAAACCTTTATTTATCTTGAAAGATATGATGAATTTTGAAAGAATTCAAAATCCCAAGTCTCCGTGAGTCAGGTCTTGACTGTCTGATCATCACCCAGGGTTGATGTGTCTTGTTGTTAATCATGTTGGGGCCTTACGCGCTTTGTTTCATAATTTCCATAAAATCTGTCAATACTCATGAATATCCTATCTATGATACCTGATCTTCATATATCCTTGACAATTATGTTAAATCTTATAGTATTTAGCTAGGATTTGTGCAAATTAATATGAATTTGGTCCTAACTCTGAGTAATTCTCTTGAATCCATCCCTGATATGGACTAACTATAAAGATATTTCCAATTTTGATTAGTTCCTCTAATATTATCTCTATTTGAACTAATATTTGCTTTTGCATCTTAAATTTGCTTAAAGAATGTGTTTAAAACATGCAATTCACTAATATTTATGCCAATTTGCAAGAAATGCACCAGTATTCACACTTCTTTACTGTATATGCTTAGGGTAAGTCATTATTTAGCATATATTTACTATATTTGCTTATGATTCATCATTATTTGCAATTATTTATGATTATCCATGAAATTTAAACTAAAACTGAAACGTTTAGAAATTAAAATCTTAAAATTTACTAAATTTTGGCCAATGATCCACATACATATTCTGATGCTATAATGAAAAGAAGAAAACTAAACCATACTTCACCAGAATGTTCCATAGTTATGCATGGTCAGTATGAATCTTCAAAGGATAATTGATGACAATATGTAATAAATCAAACACACTCCAAGAGGACACATCAATTCACAATCACACATTAGAAATCAATAGAAGATTACACAGGAAATATGATCAGGAATTAATCTGTGGCTCCGTTTTCATTAAGTATACAAAGAATATATACATTTACATTGATCTTACGAGAGAAACTTGAGAGAGAATTCACAAAGTTGTAAAAATTACAAACTTAGTGCTCAGAATTTTAACAATTTAGTCTCCCTTAGCTTCAACAATTCAATCTCTCTTTTAAAAGAGAGGTCATGATCCTTTTATAGAGAAAGGTCTAGATAAGTTATAATGATCCAATGGTTACGATCTCATTAGAATAAACAACGATCAAGATTTGTAGCACTTGATTACCATTTGGCAATCTCTGGGTAAGTACAGTTGGCAAACTCTGGTGGAAAACAATCAGCAACCAAAATATTCATCACGATCTTTGACTCAACATCTTTGACAATATTCTACCCTTCTTTTAGCTTTTGTAATACTTCATCTTTGAGCACTCTAGAGTTCCTTTTCCTTTATGGGTTCTACATGTTTACCTATGAATCACAGACATATAGAGTTTAATTCAAGATTGTATTAATCTTTGGATTTCAACCTTTACATGTGTAAAAATCATTCTTACAAACTACCTTGAATTTCTTGATGTTTTTGAACTGTTAGATTAAATCTTTTTCCATTTGATAATTATGCATGAAATATGCATAACATTACATGCGAGAGGAAGCCCAGATATGGATATTTAGTTGTTACATCAGAAAATGTCTCCCTGGGACTTTCTCCCCTAAGTTTCACTCCCGGCTCCCTTGTTTTGCATTTAGCATATTCATTTTTACTCCCGATGGAAAATCCCTAAAAACCCATGTTAAAATGGACCTAGGGGATAGTGATGAACTTGAGCCTGCCTTGAAAATGGGGCAAATGGCTTGGGCACCCATGCCCTAGTCCTGCCCTATTCAGCAGGGTCCCAAATTTTAAATGTTAGTTTTGTGACCATTATAAGTGTCCCAAATTATGAAATTAAAGTGGGAATGTGTTTAGTTGCATATAAGAATGTTTAGGGATGCATTTGGAAACTAGAAGATGATTATGAACTTTTGGTGCACTTATGATTTTAGAGCATTCAAAGTATTCATTGTTGTAGAGCGGACTTGTCTTGTTATTGTGTGTGTTATGTAGACTTGGCTTCATCTTCTCATGTGTTGAAGGATTTTCATCTACATGTGAACTACACCTCCGAGGTGATATCTATTTGTGATTTCAATCATTTATCAATTGGTTTTGCCTCTATCCCATAGGGATACATACTATTTATCTAACAATAGTGTTTTGAATACTTTAATGTCCTTCCAGGGCTTAACTGAGGCAAGCTTCTAGACACCACAACCCCAACCCCCTTTTATGTGATTACAGGTTACAGGTGTAGAAGCAGAAGAAGTGGAGTTCTAGGGAGGCATAACAGAGTGTCAGAATTGTAGATCTAAGAAGAAAACAAGGACTTGGCCTTGGGCACCCGCTCTTTAGTCCTCTGAATCCCCGAAGTAGAAAACCTCAGTGACAGTGGTGATTAGTTGCAAACAAGTTTTAGAAATCCTTAAAGAAACTACCACCTTCGACTAGATTGCCTGCTCTTTCATCCCTGATTTTTCCAAATATGGAATCTCAAAATTTTGTATGTATCTAATTGTCATTTGATATCTTTGTGTGAGCATTTGTTGTGATTCATCTGTTTATTTACGATTTTGTGAAATTAGGGTTTTAAGCATAATCGGGCTTCAATTAATTAATTAATCAACAAATTCCAAGTTTCCTCTTTGTTACAAGTGACACTAAATCTATAGTAGAGCCCTCTTGTAAATATTGTGTCTTGACTCAATTTATGTCCTTGAATGTAAGGTGTGAAAGGAGGATCTAACCCACACATTCATTGAAATTGAAATCCCTCTTCTTTTTACACTAAACATTTTGGTGAACCTATGTTTAATTTGAATTTTGCACCTTACTGAGTGTTGTACTTTAGATTTGCATTCATTTCATCCATCATCTTAATATTACTTTTGAAAATTTACAAAACAAATCTCAAACTGCATCTCCTAATGATGCCCTCTTAAACCAACTATTACAAGGCATGACCTCTTTATAGTTCAAAAGGTGATGAGCTTAACTAATTCATCCCAACCTAATTTACCAACTTATCATGCTCGTAATCCTTTATCTTATGCAATCTTGAGAACTCATATGGCTGAGAAGTTTGAAACTCCTCACTTTGAAAAATATGTTGGAAAAGGTGATTCTAATACTCATGTGGCAACATTCACGACTATGTGTAGTGATTTTTACTTTGAAGAGGACTTGTTAGCCAAACTTTTTCCATGATCTCTTATAGATACTACTTCATAATAGTTTTTCTCTTTACCTCTGAACTCAATACACTCTTTTTCATAGCTAGTTGATCAATTATTACAAATCTACAACCTAACATCCATGATAAGATTCTCTTAATGAAGTATAACTCTTTTCAACATTTATGCACAGCCCTTCATGATTACCAACTTTCCTTTAGTCAATATGAAAACCAAAACTCATTGGCTCAAGTTGTTCAATCCATAGGTGGACCTTCACAAAAAAATTTAAAAGTTATAATAAGAGTTTCATCAAGGTTGATAGACAGAATTCAAACATTTTTTCACAAGTGTCCACTATTACTAATCCGAAGAGAACACCACTTCAAAATCAACAATAGCAAAGATAATTCACTTTGATATCTGACTCCTTACATTCTATCATGAATCAAGCTATAAGTAATAATCTCTCAAAGCTTCCTCTAATTAAACTATTGGATCCTAGTAGAATGCAAGGACCTTATTTTGATCCTAATATTTTTTTTATCATTACCATCGGCAACAAGGACATGATACTGAATGATGTATGCATCTTAAACATGAAATACAAGATCTCATAGACTTGAATGTTATACAGGTATCTGGTGTGAATGATAATGGAAATAAATTAGTTGCTCCTCTGAATCAAAATTTATAGATCTTTACTAATCCCTTTCCTAAGCATACTGATAACAACATGATGGAACAAAATATAGTAGAAGTAAAAGATGACTATCTAAACTATGATGAGATATTTACTACAATAGAGGTGGATAAGGAAAATACTAAAGTATTACCTCATCCACGAAGAAATGGTATTTATGTTGAGGTTCCTCCTCTATTATCCTTCAAGGATCAGGAGATAACCAAAATGCATTACAAAGACAAATAGAACAACCAAAGAAAGAGATTATGACAAAAGAAAAGATTGATACAATGCAAGATAGTCCTCCATATGATAGACAAATTGAACAAAATAAGAAATCAAAGGATTAGAAAAGAATAAGATGATTACCATCAGTAGGAAATATCAGTGGTTCTCCACCTCATAAGCAACAAAAGATCTCACATATACAAGGATTTGGGAAACAAGTACCACATGAACATCCTGAAAACAAAGAACAATCTAATATGAACCACTCAAACTTAACACAAAAATTGATGGACTATATTTCTAAGATGCTCGCAAGTTCTAAATTCTAGTACGGTTGTACCTCTATGTTGTATTTCCCCTGTGATGTGTTATGTGTTGTTTAGGCCTCCTTGGATGACCCTTGATACTCTTGTAAGGTCAAGGATACTAGGAGACCACCTCTATTGTGACCCTTCTTCTATTTGTATCATCATTCTTCTATCTTGCTTCTCCTTTATTTTTATTGTTGTGTGTTGTGTCTTAGGGGCATAGCATTGCGGTTGGTGACTTGGGGGCACCTTCCTACATGACAACCCTAAGTCACTTGTTCTCCTCTCTTGATTTATTGTTTACCTTCTTCTAGTGGTTCTATCTAGCTAGCAGATGACAAAAAACAAATAATACTAATATGGACCACGTGTCCCTTCAGCAAGTAAAGCAAAAATGGACATAGTCCATACATGAAGACGAGGTTGATATATATTATCTGATTCTTGGCTAGTAGAATCACTCCATGTGATATTTTGATGTTGTCTTATCGTACTAACAAATCATAACAATACATATGCTCTATGCACTTTGTTTATCTTTAAATCTCACCTTGGTTACACTCGATTTTGAGATCTCTGCAGTATAGCCCCATGGTTATACTCATTTTCTGAATCTATAATATAACCTTGGCTCTTGATGTGATTATGTTTATGCATTGTTTTTTATCATGTGATGTGGTTATTATCTTAGAGAAAGATTTCAAACCTCTCTTCTTGCAAGAAATTGTGTGTTTGTGGGAACATTTAGCGATCGTGAAGAACATGTCACCTCTGGGGGAATGGGCTTTGCGAAAGCTCTTGTTCCCTTGCGTGTTTTCTCTCTACCTTAATGTGATTGATATTGATACATGATATCAACCACCTTAAGGTGGGGGCATATATAAGGTAAGTTGTCTAATGATTTTGGTACTAACGAAGTGTGTTTATAAGCCCTCTATGGAGGCAGGATGTTGTATCTTTGCATGAGTGCACATCTTTATTTTAGATTGCAATTAGAAAGCCCTCTGTAGAGGAAGGATATTATGCATATCCTTTTATTTTAAAGCCCTCTGTGTGGTGCAGGAGCACCCCTTCAACAAGGCAACTATACATCTAAGGGAGAAGACTAAGGTCTTAATATGTTATGTCTTATGCATTTCTATATTCCAATGTAATAAGGTCTATTTGACCAAATGCATGTTATTGTAGATTGTACCTAGATTTCTATTGTAAGTCCCTAGAACACTTGTCAATCTGTAATGACAAGGTTGTTAGTCTGTTAGGGGTTGTTAGTTGGTTATTATCTCCCAGCCATTTGGAATTGTCTCCCAGCCACTGGGAATCATTTCGGTACTACTCTTAGTGTGGAGATAAATACCGTAGATCAGGTCGATTTCAGGATATAGAGGATTGTAGACAGATTGAATTGTATTGAGGACTACAACTGTTAACTAGAGTGTTCTATGCATTTCTGAAAGCATAATAAAGAAGATCATGTTTGTGGTATTGTTCTGGCATTCAATTCCATTGTGCACTTGATTTTTTGGTTTGCAATTGAGATCGGTTCTTAGCCCATTCCACCGGTTGGATTACTTCGTAATCGATGGAATGGCTATACATATCTGTTTATGTTTTCTATTTGTTCATTTCAAGTTTGTAGGATTGTTTATAGCATGCAATGATAAATCCTAGCATCCTCATGTGCTAGGTTGAGAAAGCCTAAAATCTGTGTTAGATTGTTGAGGAAATAGATCTGTGCAGTCGTAGGGTTTGCAGTGTTCAAACAACGAAGATTCGCGTGGTTTCATTGGCGATGCATTTTGTGTATATACATCAATTGTATGTAAGATACACATTATGTGAGTATATCATTATTGCCTATTGAAGTTTGCATATTGCAAAATATATCAGGTTCCATTGGCAGTTTGTATGTCTCGATTGTATGTATTAAATATACATGGTGAAAGTACAAGTCTATCGGCATACAAAGGAGAGAGAAAGTTGTAGTTTTTAGTTTGGCATACAAGGAAGTCAATAGTTGGTCAAACCCACCAAATGCATATCTGAGTTGTATGTGATGAATGTACATTATAAATGTACATTGGATTGATGCAAGGAAGTCAACGGTTGACTTCAATGAATGCATGTTCCATTTGCATGTTGTCATTGTATGTGGGAAACATACATTTTGCATGATACAAGGAGTGACTGGTAGGAGTGGTAGGAGGAACCGGCACGACAAGTCAAAAGTTGTATGTACAAAGCTAAATGTATTGGGTTGACAAGAACCGTCGGAGTGAAACATATTGGGGTAGCTGATAGGTTATGTGTTGCTGATAGGCAACAAATGCAAGTGCATACATCGGTGTAATGTATGTGATCAGAATAAGGTTATCTTGCCTAGCCGATAGGATTATGTCTGGCCAATGAGCGAACATACAAAGGTAAATGCATATGGGTAAATAAGTGATACCTATTTTGCATGTTTCCGTTGGCAGCTCTGCATTAAGTGGTATCAGAGAAAAGGAGTATCTTTTGGGGAGAAGAAGAAGATGAGATGTTGGATGAAGAAGGGTCATATGAGCTCCCAGCAAGGATGACCAATGTTGAGTTGGTTGTCCTTGTAAAGAAGCAAATTGTAGAGAGCAAAGCAGTTAGAGCTTAGAATCAGGTTTGAAAGATGAGTTAGAGAAGTTGAGGGACAAAGTAGGTTCTGGTAAAGAAGAAGATAGGGATGAAGAGGAGATCCCTAGGTGAGAAGAGATAGAGGTTCCTGCAGACTAGAGATCCTTACTTAACGCCCTCAAATCCATGGAGAGAAGGACCATGGATATGAAACTAGACCTGCCAGTGTTTGTAGGAAAAATGGATCTTGATTCAGTGATGGAGTGGATAGACTCCTTGAATAATTTCTTTGAAACAGAGGAAATACTAGAACATCAAAGGGTGAAGATGGCCCAATCTAAAATGAAAGAGGTTGCACTAACTTGGTGGAATTTCATCCAAGATGATAGGGTGAAAGAAGGAAAGAACAGAGTTGCTACTTGGAAGAAAATGGTGGCTCTAGTGAAGGAAGCCTATGTTCCATTGGATTACAACATCCAATTACATAAGAGGAGACAAACTTTGAAGCAGAAGGAGTTAGATGTCATTTCATATACTGAAGAGTTCATGAAACTATGTGTCAAGACAAAGGTGAAGGAGAGTGAGGAAGAGAAGGTGGAAAGGCATCTCAATGGGTTGAAATTTGCCATCCAAGAAGACCTAAATCTACATAATCCAGATACGGTCCAAAAGTGCTACCAATTGGCACTCAAAGTAGAAGAGAAATTAAAGAGAAGACAAGAGTAGAATAGTAGAGGAAGAGGAAGATAGCAAAGAGGAAGAAATCCTTTCAGAGGTAGAGGAAATGGATTTGGAAACCAAGGTGAGTTCAATCAAGAGAATAACAAAGGAGACAACAGTCAAACTCAAGAGGGAAGTTACAATAAAAAAGGAAACTTTAGGGGCAGAAGACCACCATTTAGAGGAAGGTCTCAGGGTAGAGAAGCTCTTAGATATTACAATTGCAACCAAGAAGGCCATATAGCTAGCAGATGTCTAGAAAAATCAACAAGTTCAGTGGGAGAAAGGAGGACAAATCTGATCCAAGAATCTAATTGTCAAAGTGTGAATGCTCCTGATGGTTATGGGTATCATGAGAAAGGAGAATCTTTGATGATTAGGAGAGCAATGACTACCATGAAGATGCCTGACAGAGAATCCCCACAAAGAAAGTCTCTCTTCAAAACTACTTGCAAGGCAGGAGGAAAGGTATGTAAAGTTTTGATTAACTCTGGATCTACTAAAAATTTTATGTCCATTGAAATGGTAGAAAAACTTAAACTTAGCAGACTACCACATCCTTGCCCTTATAAAATTTCATGGCTCACTCAAGGTCAGCAAACAGTTGTGGAAGAACAGGCTTGGATGGAGTTTCAAATTGGACCATATAAGGACATATTATTGTTTGACATAGCTCAGATGGATGCTTGTCATCTCTTATTTGGAAGACCATGGCAATATGATTTGAAAGCACACCATGATGGAGTTAGAAACACATATTCAATCACCAAGGATGGTAAGGTGATAGAATTACTACCATTGATAGAGAGTGAAGTGGAATCAAAAGGGAAAGAAGTTAAGGTGATGATGGTAAAAGGCAAACAATTCATGAAAGAGATAGTATAAGAATGTGCAGTTGCATATGCTCTAATTCCATGCCTGAAAGTGAACAAGGAGCAGCAGCAGGAAGTCAAGGGAGAGAAGAGGCAACGGTTCATAGATCTGACTATCCAAAAGCTATTGGACAAGTACAAAGGCATCATCTCTGATGGAATGCCAAGGTTCCTACCACCTATAAGAGATATCAGCCATTGCATAGATCTGATCCTAGGATCTACACTTCCAAACAAAGCAGCATACAAGCTTACCCCAGAATAGAATGCAGAGGTAGCAAGGCAGATTGAGTTGTTGGAGACAGGCCTAATTGGCAAGAGTTTAAGCTCGTGTGCAGTGTCGGCTGTCCTAGAACCAAAGAAGGAGGGCACTTGGAGACTTTGTACTAATTCAAGGGCTATCAACAAGATAATAATCAAGTACAGGTTCCCAATCCCAAGAATAGAAGATTTGCTTGATTGCTTGGGAGGTGCCAAATATTTCACAAAAATAGATTTAAAGAGTGGCTATCATCATATCAGGATTAGGCCAGGACATGAATGGAAAACTGCATTTAAAACCAATGAGGGGTTATATGAATGGAAGGTCATGCCTTTTGGTTTGTCCAACACCCCTAGTACCTTTATGAGGTTGATGAATGAGGTCTTGAGAGAATTTATAGGCAAATTTGTCATAGTATATCTAGATGACATCCTGATTTTCAGTAATACAAGGGAAGAGCATCTCAAACATATAGACTTGGTCCTCAAAAGGTTACATGAAGAGTAGCTAATGATCAACTTGGAGAAGTGTTTGTTCATGCAGGAAGAGATCACCTATTTGTGTTTTTTCATCTCACATGGAAAACTGAAAATGGATCAAGAAAGGGTAAGTGCAATATTGTCTTGGCCAACTCCTAGAGCCATGAATGATGTCAGAAATTTCCATGGGTTAGCAACCTTCTATAGGAAGTTTATAAAAGGGTTTAGTCATGTCTCTGCACCCATGCTTGACACCATAAAAGGAGGACAGAAGTGCAGATTCACTTGGACAAAGGAAGCAGATGATTCCTTTGAAACATTGAAGAAGAAGGTGGCACAACAGCCAGTCCTTGCACTTCCTAACTTTAACAAGATTTTTCAAGTAGAATGTGATGCAAGCCACATGGCAATTAAAGTAGTACTCAGTCAAGAAGGTAGGCCTATTACATTTTTCAGTGAGAAACTAAATGATGCTAAGAAGAGATACTCATCCTATGATTTGGAGATGTATGCTCTAGTCCAGTCACTCAAAAAGTGGAGACATTACTTGATGCCAAAAGAATTCATAGTGTTTACAGATAATCAAGCCCTTAGTTTCATAAACAGTCAGGAGAAGCTGAACCATAGGCACATGAAGTGGGTGGAGACTTTACAAGACTTCACCTTCACACTCAAGCACAAGAAAGGGGTTAAGAACAAGGTAGTAGATGCTTTGAGCCAAAGGGCTCTAACTATCACTCAGATTCAATTTGAGAGTGTTGGTATTGATTCCTTAAAGACTATGTATGATGCTGATGAAGACTTTGGAGAGATCTACAAAGTATGTACTTCTTTTGGAGACAAATATCATGTTGAGTACTCTAAATTCCTGATACAAGATGGATTACTTTTAAAGGGTGGACAGTTGTGTATTCCACGGTGTTCTATGTGACTGAATATCATTCGGGAGAAGCATTCTGGGGCCATTGCAGGACATTTTGGTCTAGATAAGACTCTTGATCTTGTAAAGAGACATTACTATTTGCCTAAGTTACAGTCAGATGTGAGGAGATTTGTGGAAGCATGTGTGATATGCTAGAAGGAAAAAGGGAGATCCACTAATGCAGGTTTATATTAGCCATTGCCCATTCCTCCTAGACCATGGGAGAGCATAAGCATGGATTTTGTGTTGGGTTTACCTAGAACAAGGAAGGGATATGATAGTGTTTTTGTTGTAGTAGACAGATTCAGTAAAATGGCACATTTCTTGCCATGCAAAACCACTTGTGATGCTTCATATGTTGTAGACCTGTTTTTCAAGGAAATAGTGAGGATACATGGATTTCCATTGAGCATAGTGTCAGATAGAGATGTGAAATTTATTGGCCATTTTTGGAGGACTCTTTGGAAGAAGCTTGGCGCCAATTTATCCTTCTCATCAGCCTATCATCCTCAAATAGATGGACAGAATGAAGTGGTTAACCATTCATTAGGAAATCTACTAAGGTGTTTGACAAGGCAGCATGGAGAGAAGTGGGATACCATCCTACCCCAAGCAGAATTTTCCTATAATGACACCATCAATAGGAGTACAGGGAAATCACCTTTTCAAGTGGTATATGGTATTCATCCAAGAGGTATTTTGGAGTTAAGAGATCTACCTGCAGGAGAATCTATTAGTGTAGATGGAGAAGCTTGCATTAGCCATCAAGGAGGTGCATGATCAAGTCATGAACCAACTCCAACAAACTACATTGAAGTACAAAGCCTATGTTGATAAGAAGAAGAGAGATGTACAATTTGTTGTTGGAGAATTGGTGTGGGTTCATTTGAAGAAATAGAGGCTCCCAAAAGGGAAACATACAAGCTAATGCAAAGGAAGATTGGACCATGTCAGATTCTGAAGAAGTGTGGACAAAATGCTTATGAGATCCAACTTCCTTATGATCTTGGATTGTCACTCATTTTCAATGTATGTGAGTTAGCTCCATACAAGTATAATGTAGATGTAGAACAGGAACCATTGTAGGGTACAACAGATGATGATATCCCTAAACATGATCCACCACAATTGCAGTAGATTTTAGACTGAAGAGTGGCAAAGAAGACAAGGAACAAAGAGTACATGGAATACTTGGTGGCTTGGCAGGGGCAACCTGATTTAGAGGCAGTTTGGATGACTGAGGAACATATTAGAAACCATGGTGCAAACCTTCAAACTCTCATCTCAAGTGGACTTGAGATTTCTTCTCTCAGGGAGTATGGTGCAGGAGTACCCCTTCAACAAGGCAACTATACATCTAAGGGAGAAGACTAAGGTCTTAATATGTTATGTCTTATGCATTTCTATATTCCAATGTAATAAGGTCTGTTTGACCAAATGCATGTTACTGTAGTTTGTACCTAGTTTCTGTTGTAAGTCCCTAGAACATTTGTCGATCTATAATGACAAGGTTTTTAGTTTGTTAGGGGTTGTTATCTCCTAGCTGTTTGGAATTGTCTCCCAGCTGCTGGGAATCATTTCGGTACTACTCTTAGTGTGGAGATAAATACCCTAGATCGGGTCAATTTTAGGATATAGAGGATTGTAGATAGATTGAATTGTATTGAGGAGTACAATTGTGAACCAGAGTATTGTATGCATTTATGAAAGCGTAATAAAGAAGATCCTATTTGTGTTATCTTTCTGGCATTCGATTCCATTGTGCACTTGATTTTTTGGGTTGCAATCGAGATGGGTTCTTAGCCCATTCCACCAGTTGGATTACTTTGTAATCGATGGAATGGCTGTACATATCTGTTTATGTTTTTATTTTGTTTTTTGTTTGTTCATTTTAGGTTTGCAGGATTGTTTACATCATACAATGATAAATCCTAGCATCCTCATGTGCTAGGTTGTGAAAGCCTAAAATCTGTGTTAGATTGTTGAGGAAATAGATCTAGGCATTCGTAGGGTTTGCAGTGTTCAAACAACAAAGATTCACGTGGTTTCATTGGAGATGCATTGTGTGTATATACAACAATTGTATGTCAGATACACATTCTGTGAGTATATCACTATTGCCTGTTGAAGTTTGCATATCACAAAACATATCAGGTTCCATTGGCAGTTTGTATGTCTTGATTATATGTATTAAACATACATGATGAAAGTACAAGTCTATCACCATACAAAGGAGAGAGAAAGTTGTATTTTTTAGTTCAGCATACAAGGAAGTCAATAGTTGGTCAAACCCACCAAATGCATATCTGAGTTGTATGTGATGAATGTACATTATAAATGTACATCAGGTTGATGTAAGGAAGTCAATGGTTGACTTCAGTGAATGCATGTTCCATTTGCATGTTGTCGTTGTATGTGGGAAACATACATTTTGCATGATACAAGGAGTGACTGGTAGGAGAGGTAGGAGGAACTGGCATGACAAGTCAAAAGTTGTATGTACAAAGCCAAATGTATCAGGTTGACAGGAACCGTCAGAGTGAAACATATCGGGGTAGCCAATAGGTTATGTGTTGCCAATAGGCAACCAATGCAAGTGCATACATCGGTGTAATGTATGTGATCAGAATAAGGTTAACTTGCCCAGCCGATAGGATGATGTCTGGCTGATGAGTGAACATACAAAGGTAAATGCATATTGGTAAATAAGTGATACCTATTTTGCACATTTCTATTGGCAGCTCTGCATCCCTATGGAGGTGGGGATGGTGTATCTCTTGAGCTAGTGCACATCCTTTTTATTTCAAAAGTCCTTCGAGTAGGCACAGTTGGTGTATCCTCCCTTACGCGTGTCTTTAGAGGTTGTTGTGGCATAAGCCCAATCTTTAGGTGTGCCTGTAATGTGCCTGAAATGGTGGGGGCTAAGCAATAAGTTCCTTCCATCACCTTGTTTATCATGTTTTAGATGTATAGTATGTCTTTGGCATGCTATATGACACTCATGTTTTTCGTGTGTTTTTACCCAAGTATATGTTGATGATTACAATATACAGCCTTCTAGCCCTCCTTCTAGCGCCAGAAAACTGTTGATGACTGTTTTGATGCAATCATAACAATAAGTTAAAATTCACATATAATGAACTGAAACTATACTTGAAAGATAAGAAGGAATCATTTGAGATTCAACTAATCCCAAGTCTACAATGGTTCGGTTGGTCAAGTTCAGTTGGTCAATGTGAAGCTGTAATGTTCAAGGGGCCTTATGTATTTTAGGTTTGTTTGGTGGTTTACTGGACTAAGAATATGCAAAAAAGGTCATAGATTTCAACAAGTATTCTGTTCATTTGCATACAAGTGTTACCGGGCTGCAAGTTTTAGATGGTTTTCTTGAATTTTTGCAGCTTTCTTCTTTATCTATTTATGAAAACTGTCTACTTATGGCTCTATTATGCATGTTTCTTCAAATTTGAGACAATTTCCTTTAGATTTCTATGTTTTCAGCTAAATATTTCAGATGGGTTGGGAAAAGTTAGAAAGATCTAATCTATACCTCATTTAATCTACCGAAGGATCTAATTGTTTCTGTTATGCACTATGTAAATACCACAGTAATCTGATCAAATCCACAGTAAAAACCTTAAATGCAAGTTCTGAGCATTTTCACAAACATACATTTAAAATTGCAAGCTCTCAAAGAAAATATTTCAAAACACAAAGAAGAGCAGGAGAACACTCAGAAGATAGATGCAGAACTCCAGATTCTATTGTATCAGAAACGAATAGTCATACATGATTTACAATGTAAGAATGACTCTTAGTTTCATTGATCATACTACAGAGAACTTACAAGCTTTACAGATACAGTAAGGCAGCCAGACATTCCACGCGCACCTTACTGCAGACAAACAGGCGACCTCCTTCTTCTACACTAAACTATGCCCAGAAAGGCTCTACAATTCTGGCAAAATCCTAAAATCCCTGTGTTTTCCTAGAATCCCTGTTGTAGGTCCTAAAATCCCTATTGTAGGCCCTAAAATCCCTGTTGTAAAGTATTACAGTGTAGAGAGGCACAATATAAAGACATTCTGATTGTCCTCACTACAGCAGAAACCTAACTGAACCCCTGGTTCAAACCCCTGGTTACAGCAATAAATACAGGTGAACCAGCTCTTCAAAATATCTCTGAGCAGTGTCAAATCTGGGCGAAATATTGCCCCTTCTGAGAAGTTCCGGCAGCTCAGCAATAACTCTTGTTTGTCTGTTGTAGTAATACTCTCAGCTGCAACCTTGTTCTTCACTTGAATGGCCTTGACTTTTTCGCACTTCATCCTTATCTTCCTGCTCCTGAGATCAGATTTTCTTCCTCTATGAGGTCACTGTGTTGACTTTCCAGCTACTTCCTCAACTGCAAGCCTGCAAGACAAGACAAGCAATAAGTATTTCATTTATCACATAAATAGTAGGAAATTAAAATAATCGTTTAAATCCACGTGACTGCGCAAAAATTGTGGAAATCGGATCCAGAATACTCTCAAAACGCGTTCAAAACACATATAGACCGCTCAAAACCCATCGGGTCAACCATCGCTGACCGAAAAAATGCCACGGGTGCCAAAAAATGGTTTAAAACTCCACCGCTTCATTTCCCGCCCATCAGCATGACTATCGCTATCGGCGTGTCAAAAAAAAATGTTGGCCGATATTCACTTCATCTGCATGATATTCTGGAAATATGATGCTCTCCCTTCTGAAGGTCCAGATGACGTCATCAGGATGTTTCGCTTCTGTATATTGGGGAAAAGAACAACATCATCATCATCATCATGTTGAAGGAGAAATAGGAAGATATGGAATATGATCCTGCTGCTGAGGAAAGGAAAATGATGGTGACGTCATCGTCATATTCGGGCTTCATTAAAATGCAAAAGATGACGTCATCATCATGTTCAGTTAAGATCAGGGGATAATTGTAATATCGGGTCACCTAAGGAGCATGATCAGGATGATGAATGTAATATGACCCCTTTGCGGCCAAGGTAACCCTCTCGAAAGATCAGGATGATGATGATCATCAGGATATTTGGGGCTTTTGTCGAACTTAGAATAAGACGTCATCATCATATTCGTGAACCGGATCGTGTTTGGAAAATATTCTGCCTAAGGGAAATGTGATGATGATGATCATCAGGATATTAGCTTCTTCGTTTATTAGATTGGGATGATGTCATCATGATATCCGGAGCCTTTGTTAAACTTAGAACATGACGTCATCAGGAGGTTTCGCTACCCGGATCATGTTTTGGAAAATATCCTGCCGAAGGGAAATGTGATGATGATGATCATCAGGATATTTGCAAAAGGTTGTATTTCTCGGCAGGAGGACTTTACGAAATGTCGGGTGAACAAACAAGATCATGATGATCTTGACAACAGGACAGGATAAAAAAATATGATGATCCTCCTCATCGAATTATCATGATGACGTCATCATGATATTTCATCTTCGGAGCATAAGGATGAGTTGAGGCCATCATCGGGTTAGCGCTAGGGTGATATTCGAAATATGATCATGCTGTTGAGGAATGGAATATCACCTTCTTCTTAAAAGATAGGGTGATCATCATGATATTGCAAAAAGGAGATTAGGAGGATATGAAGACGCCATCATCATCTTAGCGAACTTCAGATTTCAGCAAATATCAGGATGATGACCCTCCGATAGGATTTTAACATGCGCATGCAAATATGTCGATGGTGGATTTTTCTAAGTCAGGGTGATCTTATAATATCAGCATGATATTATAATATTAGGCGATGTAAAAATATCATGATGATGCTCGCGATACAAAAGACCGCTCGACGGGGAAAACTCACTACGACTCAAAGTTGACGTCATCATGATATTTGAACCTCAGGATATTATCGGGGGGGGCGTTTCAAATATGATGATGATGTTCTTCATACAGCAAAACCGAGTTTATAAAATATGACCCTCCTAAAATCATGATGCTCACGATGCGCATAAGGCCTTTTGACGGGTAAAGGGCACTATCACCTAAGATTGACGTCCGGATATTGCGACTGCATGATTTTTATCGGGTGATAGACCAAGATCATGATGACCTTGACAACATGAAAAAAAAATGATGATCACTTGCAATTATCAGGTTTGACCAAAACTTTGACTGTGCATAACTTCCACATATGGACGAATTTTCAAGTGAAGTAAAAGGCAAACCTGCATGGAATTTCAAGCTCATTCTAAATATGAGGTCACAGCAATAAAATATGAACTTTGACAAACTGACCTCATGATGATGATGCACCTCATCCTAACCTTCATGATGATGATGCACCTGACCTTCATTTTTACCAAACCGCCAGAAAGCAGACAAACACAAGCAGAAGCAAAAAGCAAAACATCAGCAGGGGTCCCCATTTTGCTAAGGAGCATAATGGGGCGTGTTGTGAACATCACAACAGTATAGTCCAAAGAGCATGGCAAAATGCCCCTCCTAGTCTTTGGGATTTGTATGGTGTGTTTGTTCCCATGTATAGTCCAAAGAGTGGTAAAATGCTCCTCCTATGCTTTGGGATTTGTATGGTGTGTTTGTTCTCAAGTGTAGTCCAAAGAGCATGGTGAAATGCCCCTCCTATACTTTGAGATTTGTATTATGTGTCTATTGCCCCATATGTAGTCCAAAGAGCATGGCAAAATGCCCCTCGAACATTTTGGGTGGTGTGTTATACTTTTACTTTCCCTCCATCTGCATTCATTTTTATATAAAAATTAAAAAGAAATAATCATTGCATTTACTATATTCATTATGTTTTACGTGTCTTCAATATTATCTTCTCTGTGTTTTGCATGCCTGTTACTGTCTTCTCCATGTTTTGCGTGCATGTTACTATCTTCATTTTGTTTGCCATGTATGCAATGTGTCTTCTCTAATGTCTACCTGAGACTGGGGGCTAGAAATAGTTTCTCAATCTTTGTGTATACATTAGCTCTAAGTGCCTAGCGTGTTGTGTTTGTTGATCATACTTTAATGCATGTATGGGCCTTGTGTTCATGCACACATTAAAGTGGGGGCTAAATGTTACATTAGAAAATGTCTCTCTGGAACTTTCTCCCCTAAGTTTAGCTCCTGGGTCCCTTGTTTTGCATTTAACATATTCATTCTTACTCCCGATGGAAAATACCTAAAAACCCATGTTAAAATGGACCTAGGGGACAGTGATGAACTTGACCTTGCCTTGAAAATGGGGGTAAGGGCTTGGGTGCCCGTGCCCTAGTCCTACCCTATTTAGGGGGTTCCAAATTTTAAATGTCAGATTTGTGACTGTTAGAAGTGTCTGTTGCTAACATCTCAAGTTTGAATTACGAAATTAAAGCAAGAATGTGTTTAGTTGCATATATAGGCATGTTTAAGGATTCATTTGTAGACTAGAAGATGATTATGAACTTTTGGCACACTTATAATTTTAGAGCAGTCAAAGTATTCATTTTTGTAGAGTAGACTTGTCTTGTTATTGTGTGTTATACAGACTTGGCTTCATCTTCTCATGTGTTGAAGGATTTGCATCTACATGTGAGTTACAACTTCGAGGTGATATCTATTTGTGTTTTCAATCATTTATCAATTGGTTTTGCCTCTATCCCATAGTGATATGTACTCTTTATCATACAATGGTGTTTGGAAGACTTGAATGTCCTTCCAGGGCTTGACTGAGGCAAGCTCCTAGACACCACAAACCCCAAGCCCCTTTTCTATGATTGCAAGTTACAAGTGAAGAAGCAAAAGAAGTGGAGTTGCAGGGAGGCATAACAGAGTGTCAGAATTGCAGATCTAAGAAGAAAACTAGAACCTAGACTTGGGTGCCCACTCTTTAGTCCTTCGGATCCCTGAAGTAGAAAACCTCTATGATGGTGGTGATTAGTTGTAGACAAGTTGTAGAAATCCTTGAAGAAACTACCACCTTGGACTTGGGTGCCTGCTCTTTCATCCCTAACCTTTTTGAATATAGAATCTTGAAATCTAGTATGTACATAATTGTCATTTGATCTCTGTGTGTGAGCATTTGTCATGATTCATCTGTTTATTTAAGATTTTATGAAATTAGGGTTTTAAGTATAATTGAGCTTCAATTAATCATCAACTTCCAAGTTTCCTCTTCATTACAACTGCTTCTAAATCTATAGCAGAGCCCTCTTATAAAGATTGTGGCTTGACTTGATTTATGTCCTTGAATGTAAGGTGTGAAAGGAGGATTTAACCCACACATCCATTAAAATTGAAATCCCTCTTGCTTTTACACTAAACATCAGTATGCTAGTATCAGGTTTAAAATTCCCATATGACAATGTCTATGTGACAATATCCATATGATGTTAATAGAAGTCCATAGTCAATGGAAAAGACATGTATCCCACCATAAAACCCACATCAAAAGTAAGGACACATGGCCTTTTCCCGTGCTTCCACAGATAAAAAATAAAGCCTTGGAAGGAAGCCTGCAAAACAACAAAATACCGCTTAGGTCTTACCACGTGGCACCTCCAAACCCACCATATGCTGTTAAAATGACATCATTTGACTAGGTAAAAAGGGGTCAAACTCTACTAAGGGGTTCTAACTTAAATATTAAAGCAAGGATATGGATATTTCACGTATGGATATTTTGAAAAGGATATCCATGTTACACATATTCGTATGATGTCAGAAAACCTTAGGATGTTTCCATGGAATGAAATCGAATGACATCATCAAGGTATGGATATTGAGAATAATCGGGATATTGAATTGGTAATATCCATATCCCCTTTGACTAGAATTTTGACCATGCACAACTTTCTCATTTTCTCAAATTTCAACATGATCTAAAAGGCAAAGCTACTCTAAATTTCATCCTCTATCCATTGGTGATGATCTCATAGGAAAATTCAAACCTTGAATTTTGAAGGTATCAAGACATGACCTTTTACCATACTGCCCAAAGGAGAGAAGCACACAAGCAAAGCCAGGCAGAAGGTGTTGGGTCCCTGTTTTGCTAAGGCAAAATGGGGTGTGTTGTAAGACCACACAACATAGAGAAAAATCACAAGATGCATAGGATTGAAGAATAGATTTGACTCTCTGTGGATTCATAGAGCAATCTAGTAGTAGTTCACCTACCCAGATAAAGGTACATTAATTAGGGAAAGTTAGGACAAATTTGTAAGGTACTTATGTTTCATCAAGGCATGATCAAATCTCATTCATGATCAAGCATTTGCATTTGGAGCTGAGAAGAGAAGAAATCTTTCAAAGTACTTGGTGAATTTGAGAAGAATTAAGTTGAAGGTGAAACCCTAGCAATTGAACACAAAGGTATTTATCAGAACTACTATTTGTTAAAACCCTAGTTTTTGAATTCAAAGAAATTTGTAATGGCGACTCCAAAACTAGTTCATGCCACTAAAAAACAAGACCGAAGTATAAGAAATACCCTTTCAAAGAAATGGAGGTCGATAGGGAAGGGGCATTCTCAAACGTTCTAGTGTATGTTGTATATACAGAAGTTGTTAGGTTTTATATTCACTCTAAGCTGGATGAGATAAACCATGTGAAATTTGAAGAGCTTAGAGATCAACTTCTGGATGATGATGTTGTCTACAAACAAAAATATGCAAATGTGGGGGTGAAGCATCTAGACATCTAGAAAGATTACCCTAATTTTTGTGATATGCATGAATGGGTGAGATATATTTTGAGCATAATTCATAATGAGTTCATGTATCTGGATAAGCCCTACTGGATCACTAAAGATGCAATCAAGGCAGTTACTAGGTTGTGTTCCATTGGATATGTACCGATGATGAAATCAATTAAGAATGAGGTCATTGAATTGACATGAGCTAAATTTGACAATAGGATTCTAATTGTGAATGACATAACTGATCCTGGTGTCCGGTATGTTAGTCTACCTTACAAATAGAGAGGGATCCGCCACTAGTACTACCATTCACACTGCCTACTAGATGGTTAGGGAAGGTAAAGACTTTGACCTCTGTGAGGTCATGAGAGAACAACTCTTGGAGAACCTAAGGAGAACAAAGGAAACTAGATACAATTTTAGGTATGGCAGATTAAATAATCTACCTTGCATTCTATTTTTTGAATGAGTTACCTAGTTTTAGAGGAAAGGTCTAGCAATAACATATTCTTGTTGTCACTCAAATCAAAAGTCATATAAGAGGATTCAGTGATCCAAATCACTATAGAACATTATACTAGGGTTTCTTCAAAAATTTGCAAACCAACATGCATTCCAGAGATAGAGTGCCTTTCAATTGTGTACAATAGTACAAGGAGAAAATCACTTTCTTAGTTGACAAGGACTATACCTACATGGAGGAAGTTGAGCCTAGAACTGCATGGATCCCAAGATTTCCATATGAGGTCTCTGGAGAAGAAATAAAGACCTATGTTGATATTTTTCTCAGGAAACCTAAAGACAAAACTACTAAGAGGTTTGGTACATATGATAAGATCATGAACAAGATGCACAAGAAAAGTGTGGAGGAGTGCCTTGAGAAGAATAAAGGTGAGTTGCATAAGAAATGAGGTATTTCACCTAAATCTACTTCAAAATCCCCTGTAGAGGAAACACATCATGCTCTTGTTGTTCCACCTACTACACAAGGGTTAAGAAGGACTAGTAGATCCACATCTACCACTATAAATTCTCCACAACCCTCTATATCATCACAAATAATATCCATAGGAAAAAGAGTTGCATCTGAGACCTTGGCTCAGATGAAGACTACTGAGAAGAAACATGCCAGGCCTAAATAGCCTGCTAAAAGAAAGAAAGTTGAGATTGAGGAGGTTGAAGAGGAAGAAGAAGGAGAGGAAGGTACCTCTCATCCTAAGAAGAAAGAGAAGAAGTCTAAGAAAGCTCCTCTAGCAATACCTGAACGTGAATCCTTGCTATTGGATGCAATTTTCAATACTATTGTGCATTATGGTATCCTAAAGGATACAAGAGATTTATATCTGAAGGTGCCACCTGAAGACAAGAGCACCATTGAGAAGGATATTCTAATGTATATCCTCAAATATAATGTCCCTTTGAATGAAATTATTGAGAAAGTTCTGGAGAGCCTAGCTTAGGCTCTAAGGTAGAGAAGAGAAGAAGCTATTAAAATGGATGATGAGATGAGGCAAAAAGCTCTTAATAAGGCCAAATCTTCTGTGTCAAGAAGAAAAATATAAAATAGCTCAAATGCAAGCTTAGGAGCTAAGGCTAAAGCAAAGGTTGGACACCCTTATGAGCATGGAGAAAGGAGATAGAGAAGAAATTATACAGGAGGCTGAGGACGTGCTGAGGACGTGACAAAGAAAATCTTGAAAGAGGTAAAAGGAGTGGAGAATATGGAGCAACCACAAGTGTCTCCACCATACACCAATGCTTCTCCACTGCACAGTGTAGTATCTCTCCACATGACACACATCAGAAAGATCCTCAAGAGGAGAAAGAAGATCTAGTAGAATCAAATGAAGAACAAGTAGCACAAGGTGAAGGAAATGCATCACATGATCATAATGTTGTGCTTAATAGTCCTCCTCTGATGAATACAGAGCAGCAGGGTAACCCTAAACAACAAGAGGGGCGGACAAATGTTGATATAGGGGAGAGATTAGGAAAATAACAAGACACGTCTTCCTCCTCCTCTCTGGTTGATTCCATCAAGGAACATTTAGCCCAACAAATGCAAATACAACTGGTAGTTACTCCATAACTATTATAGTTGCCTGTTCTAGATGAACAAGTTAACTTGTCCAGCATATCTCCCCTCTAAAAGCTACAATTGGGCAATACACTCCAATCCACCACAAGACAAGAGATTATGTAGCAACAAGTGGAAGGAGTTGAAGTTTTGGAAGAGGCAATTAAGATAATTCAGGAAGAATTTCCTAAGGCTAAGAGAGATCCTACCTTGCCTCCTACTCAATAGATGAAACTTATGTTGGAGTCTTTCAAGGCCCACTCAACTTATCTTGAGAAGCAAGCTAAACTGAAGATAACAGAGTAGGTGATTACTAAAAGATTGGCAAATGACTCTAGGAGATGTACTAAGGCACATAATAATTTGCAAGAAAATGTGAAAAACATTCAGAAATATATAGAGGATGCCAAAGTTTTGTATCAATTTTGTTTGAACTAGCCAACAACTACAAAGAGTAGAAAGGATCAAGCTAACTCTATTGAGTCACAATTAGATCAAGTAGCCAAAGTATATGATCCCTTGAAGGACAAAGATGGAGCCCCTAGATCTCAAGATAAAATGTACATTCCTAGCTGAAGTAGCTCTTGGATCAAAGTGAGAAAATAAAAAATGAGATTAGACAACTAACAGAAGTGGTAAGTATGAGGCTAGTAGTTTTCACTGGCATTTTGATAGAAGCTGAAAATGTTGCACTAAAAGTGAAGGTACCAACCACTATGGAGGAATCAAAAGTACTATACATTCAACTTGAGAGCTAATTGCATATTATGTCCTCCGCAAAGAAGAACTGGGATACAACTCTTGCCCAATTGAAGGTGATTTATAAAAATATTCTACCTTCCAAAGTAAATTGAAGACATGTTGAAGGTAAAACAAATTTTTATGGTTGTATAGATTTGCAAAGAATAATATAGGAGTAATCAATGCTACTTTGGCATAGGCACTTTGTAGATAGTATCTATGTATTATGAGGAACAATTTTAGTACATCAGTTTTGAAGAGATAGAGGATACTCCTCAGGGGGAGTTGATTGATAAAACCTGATAAGGAATGTTCAGACAGGGGGAGCCTACATGTTTTTGATGGAACATAGAAAGACAACTAGCCCTTTGCCATTGATGTCAAAGGGGGAGAAATGTGTGCATATCAGGTTAAGTATTTCCATCAATGACAAAGGGGGCGATTGTTGCATATGTGTTGTCATTGATGTCAATAGGTTGTGATGTAAAAGGCATACTACTGCATTTGATGTGAAAGGAGAAGATCAAAGGGGAGGTAATGATTAGTATCATCTGTACACATTTGTACCAGCAAAAAAGAAGAGTAGAGAACCTGTAGAGAAGAGGAGTAGTGATGATGGAAGACAAGAAGATCAGTATCATTTGTACATAGTCATTCCATATCTTTTGAAGTTAATATGTAAGTTCATATCGTTGATATGTTATGAAAATGATTATGTTTGAAGTGTTTGATTATTTGAGTTGGATTCTTGCTATATGATGTTGATATGAACTCATGGTGTTTTTCGCTTGATGAAAAAAATTGTAAAAGCTTGAAGGAAAATTATCTAAGTAAAGTTCTAGTTAGTGATGGGGTCACAAGCTCAAAAGAATGTACCACATTCTACCATATTTCAAGATATGGGCCTGCGGATTGGATAGGTGGCTAGATATCGCACATTGGAATATATGTTTCAAATTTGAGATCATAGAGTCTACCACAAAGTGTTTCAGAGATAGAAGAATGAAGACAGTAATGGAACAAGGTAAGTGCAGTAACAAAGAGATAGGAGAATACTTCATACTTCTTTGCAGATGAAGATATGATGTTGCGGTTTGGAGGATAGGTAGATATGAGTCAAAGGAATGAGTGTTTCAAGTTTCAAGTGATAATGAGTACCGCAATTGCTTCTCTAGAGTCAACTATGTGAAGACATGTCTTGGTATTGATTAAAGTAAGTAGAAGAAGATAGTTGAAGCCACCGCAATTCACTGCACACTAGTTTTTGGCTTTGTTGATCCAAAGACAAGCACACTGGATCAGTTGGATTGCTCTATTCAAATTTCAAATGGTTATGGTCCCCGCAAGTATGATCTTCAATGTTTTACTTCAAGACTGTGATAGTAGAGTATGGTAAGGATACTAGAATCAATGTTCAAGTGTTTTCTCTATCATATAACCACATGGATTGGTAAGAGAAATGTACATGAATGTGTTGGAAGTCATATAATGTTAATTGTGTGGTTTGCATTATATAATTTTGTCTCCTCGAATACTACTTTTGCTCTAGGGCTAAATGCAAGGAAGGATAAGTGTTTGCTAGGCTAACTTGGTGTATGGTGATGATTATACCATGTGTTTGGAGTGTGTACCAGCTTGGAAGAGTGTGCTAAGGTAAAATAGGACCTGATTGTATATTTCTTTTGAACTACATTCGATTTCTACTTACCGCATATGTTTGGGAGCCAACTATTGTGGCCATTGCACATTTCATGTTAAACATTTCATCTTAGTTGACCAAAGAAATTTTGAAGCTAGGTTTGTGGAGGATATAAATGTAAGATCAAATTTGTTGAGTGAAGTATGAGTTTTGTATTATGTGATAACATTGATTATGTGCAAATAAACTTATTGTTGAAGCAGATATAATGATGAAATGTGGAAAGGATTAGTTTCTATGAAGTTATACTATTGCAGAGGTAATTATAAGAGTTATGATGACTAAGAAGAGTTTTCAAAGATGTTTTTATGTTGCAGAGGTTGGTAGTGTAGTTGTGTAGAGGTTGGTGAGGTTAGCAAAAGGTTGAAGCAGTCAGAGTTGTGAAAGAAGGATCTAAATTAGATAAGTGTTTTGTTGTAGAGGTTGAAGATGCTTTGTGTAAAAGTTGTAAGCATTGTATCTAATCATGGAGTTGTAGTTTCCTTTGGGTTGTAGCCCATAAATGATAATGTAATCTTATTTTATTTGTGAGGCTGGATTTGGCTAGTAGATCCAAGTAGATTGCTCACCCTGCTTTTTCCCTTCTAGGGCTTTCCATGTAAATCTAGTATTATGGTTGTGTGCTTCTTTGCTCTTGTGTTTATCATGCTTTAAATGCTTATATTAGTTTGAATGTAGTTGAAAGAAAAAAAATTGATTAAGTACTGATTCACCCCCCCTCTTAGTACTTTTGTGTATTCAACAGTAACTTCTATTGGTGGCTCTAATTAATTTGTTACTTTCTTAGATGATTGTACTAGGAAGGTTTGGGTTTACATGCTAAAGAGGAAGTCTGAAGTATTTAATATTTTCTAAAATTTTAAAGCACTAGTTGAAAATTAGACTGGCCACAAATTAAGTGCTTAAAAACTGATAATGGTGATGAGTTTTGTTCCTTGGAGTTTGATCGGTTTTGTGCAAATAATGGTGTTAAATAGATCAAAATTATTCCATGTTCACCCCTTAAGGAAATGGTGTATCTAAGAGGTTGAATCGAATAATCTTAGAGAGAGCTCATAGCATGCTCTCTAATGTAGGTTTAGGTAAAGAGTTTTGGGCAATGCCTGTTAATACATCTATGTATTTTATCAAACGAGGTCCATCATCCTAGTTGGATTTTGAGATTCTGGAGGAGAAATGGGTGGGAAGGAGAATCTCATACAATAAATTATAGGTGTTTGAGTGTGAGGCCTTCATTTACATTCCATGGGAAAAATGAACAAAACTAGAAATGAAATCTAAAAAGTGTATCTTTGTTGGATATAGGGATGAGAAATATAACTATAGATTGTGGGATCTGATTGCTAGATAGGTCACTCATAGCAAAGATGTGATATTCAATGAAAAGATAATGCCAAGTCTGCTAGAACAAGGGAAGTCAGCAAAGGAATATGTGCATGTAGATGACATCTCAAGTGGGAGTGATATGTTTAAAAACAACATCAATGTTTGCCTCAAAATTCAAATATCAGTGACATACATCTAGGTTGCAAATCTTTGTTGCTCTTGAAAAGTTGAGTATGCTCTTCTCTTGTATCATATGATGACCAAGAGAATCAGAAAACTTTATTTGAAATACCAAATTTAGGAGGGTTTCTTCTTTGTGGATTTGTATTATAGGTTCATTTTAGAGCATGTTGGTGCAAATCTGAGATCACCATTGAGTGTAGAGTGTCCAAGTAAGAATTTATTTTATATTTGTCCAAATTAGACATTGGAGGCCAAATCTAGAAGGGTTTGAAGTTGGGAGGTGGTTGCCAGATCTAAAAGGTACCTACATTTTTGGAGCATTTTAGGTCAAATTTGACCCTACCATCACATCTAGAAGGCCTAAGAACCTATGGATCAACTATCAATTTGTCAAAATTAGACACTTTTGCCTAGGCCATTAGAGAAATTTTTTTTGTCCCAACTCTATAGATCATACCATCAAAATCTCACAAAATATTATGTGGAATCTTGCCCACATAGGAAAGCATCATTAGAGTCTTCAGCGCATGGTTCTATCTTTTGGGTAATATATATTTTTATCTGTTGGTTTATTCTTTGATCTACAGTTTAATTAAATTACTCCATGGACCTTTTTTAAAGTTTGGTAGGTCATATCTATGGAGGCATGGTATTGAAGGGTATATGGCACCTGTAGGACAACTATGGGGGCATCATGTGGCATGGGTCCCCTACAACTTCTCAAAGTGACTATCAATGACAAAATTCATGTCGACAAATAACTCCTACCAAAAACCACTTCTTGCAACTAGGAAATAGTTCATCAGTATTGCCAAACCACCTATATCAATAATAAGCAGTTTTCCACAATGAAAATGGTGGCTTCATGATTGTTATCAATGGATTTTAGTGTACATCGATGGTTTTCAACAAATTAAGGGTAGATTTGGACTCGTAGAGAATATTCCAACAGTTGAGGGGAATATTTTGTTTGTTTATGTTGATGTTAGCATGACATATTAGCATTTTCCCCCTCCTAACCAGTCCCCTCACCATTGGAGTTTTGATTTCTGGTGCTCAACTTCAAAGGCCTTGTTCTCAATCATACATGCTCCTTTTTGTGAGCATTTTTTTTAATTTGGGATAGAATTTCACATGCTTCATAGTGGTGGAATCATTTTTTATTTTGGTGTCTAGTTTTTCTAGAAAGTGTAAATTTCCTCAACTATTGCTAAGCAGTTCTCATTTTGGGAACTTCAAGGGTTTCGTTTGGGATCATATAGTAACATTTTTTGGTGTAATTTTTTTTCAAAAATGTGTAATTTTTTGTGTGATTCTCATTGGTGTAATCGGGTCTATCTAATTCTATATCAAAATTGTACTTCCAACTTTGTGGCCTAATTTGGCATCTGTAATGTACTAAGATGAACACCACTTTGTTGAATTTGTAAGTGGTAGCTATAATCACACTAAGTATAAAGTACCAAGATCATATACTACTGAGGGGTCTGATGATTGAGTAAATTTGAGGGTAATCTTGCACTTTTGTTGGATTGAGTCTCTTAATTGGTCTATCGTGTGACTAAAATTTGGGGAGAATATCATAGTTAATAATGGGTTATTCAATTCATCCTTCTGTTATCACCTTGAAACAAGGAAATTATAATTCTAGGTGAGATAAAATCCTAAAATATCTCAAGTGGCTTAATCTCTTGCCCCATCTCTATGGATTTGTCCCTAAACTTGGTACTCATTAGCTGAAGCAAGTATATGTTAAAAAGAATGATCATGTCCTAGGATTGATTGGTTATAGTGTTGGTAATAACAATATCTATAACATATTATATATTGAGTGTCCATGCACACTCTTTGGACCAAGATTTGGGAGATGCATGAAGACTTGAATGAGCCTCCACTCCTAGATGATCTTGTTATGGACTGGCTTTTACTCTTGATGATTGTAATAACCTACCATATGATGATGATACATTAGAGTAAATTACTTATGATGAAGAGCTTGAGCATCTTGATGACATAGAGACTTCTCTTCATGTTCCTTATCCTACAAAGACTTCTATTGAGACTTTGGATTCTATGATTCCTAATCTAAATTTAGAGAGTTCATCTTCTTTATCAATGAGTCAATATCTTAAGGATGGGGACTCTTGACAAATTCATCCATTGTTCACACTCAAGCATCTAGTGTGGACACTTTGGAGTAGATATAGTATGGTCATTTGAATCTTGGTGTTCTTTCATCCATTAAGGTTCTAGGGACATGTGCTCACACTCCTCCATCATCTCCTATTGCTTCTATAGAGTTCAGTGTTGATTTATATGGGTTTCCAATAATTTAGTACAATAGGATCATCGTCTTCCAGATACAACTACTTGGGATGAGTACTTGATAGGCATTTCAAGTTTGTTTTGTGAGTCCTATCTTGTATATTTAGAGGGTACTATTGAAGACATTCATCTCCTCTTCAATGTTAGCTCTTATGGAGTTGTTGAACACACAAAAGTATTGAGAGGGGGGTGAATCAGTACTTATTCAAATTATGTTCTTTTAACTATATTCTAACTACCATAAATATTTAGAACATGAAAAGCATAAGAATGCAGAAGAATACATTCATAACACTAGATTTATGTGGAAAACCCTAGAAGGAAAAACCATGGTGAGCAATCTTCTTGGATCTACTATCCAAATCCAGCCTCGCAAATAAAACAAGATTATAATATTATTTATGGGATACAATCCAAAGGAAGTTGCAACTCCCTAAACAACTACAACATTTACAAAACTTATCTGACTAAATGTTCTTCATACAAAACTAAATGCTGATCACTTCAGCCTCTCCACAACTATCTCACTTCTGTACACTTTCAATGTCAACCTCTACCATAATAAAACAACTTTAGAAACTCTTCTTCATCATCATATTACCAACTATTGCCTCTACAGCAATATCATTTTACATAAACTGGTCTTCTCCACATTTCATCATGAGATCTATCCCTGCTGTAAGTATATTTGCATAGTATCAATTCTATCTTCTAAATTTCAACACCTTCAACCCTTAACAACTTTGATTCTTCATATATATCCTCCACAAACTTCAAAAACATTCTTCTTGGTCAACCAACATGAAATGTGTAGTGGCCACAACACTTAGCTCCAAAACATATGTGGTAAGTAAAAATCAAGTATGGTTAAAAAATAAAGCATAACTAGGTCTTAATTTACCTTAGCACACTCTTCCAAGATGGCGTATACACCACACACATGGCAAAAACTTCATTATACACCAAGTCAACTCTGCAGACATTTATCCTTCCTTGTATTTGGCTCCATACGTAAAGCTGTATTGAAGGAGACAAAAATACATCATGCGGACCACATACTAAATATTATATGACTTAGAAAATATTCATGTACAGTTCTCTTATCATTCTTAGGATATTTCATGCTAGTGCAAACACTTGATCTCTGATGCCAGTGTCCTTAACAATTTCTACTTACACAGTCTTAAGATAAAACAATGAAAACCATACCTACAATGAACACAATCATTTGAAACTTGAACAACACATACCAACCAGCTTTATGATCTTATCACTTAATCAACAAGGCCAATTACCATTGTGCGGTGAACTATGGTGGCCTCAGTTGTCTTCCTCTTCTTACTTTAGTTGGCACCAAGGTATATCTTCACATAGATGACTCTAGAGAGGTAGTTGTTGTAGATAGTATCACCCAAAACTTGAAGCACACATACCTTTGACTCATATCTACCTTTCCTTCAAGCTGTAACTTGAAGTGCAGAGCATTCTCTTGTCTCCCTATGACTGCACTTACTCTGTTTCAACATTGTCTTCACACTTCTGTCTCCAAAACATCTTGTGGTAAGCTTCATAAAATCAAACATGAAACATAGGTATCTAAGTGTGATATCCAATCATTAGTTCAATTTTTAGACCCTTACCTTCAACTACGGTAGAATGTGGTACCTTCTTATAATTTTGTGACTACTTCCCTGACTTGTGCTATACTTAGACAATTTCCTTCAATCTTTTACAACTTTATTTATCATGTAGTAAGTATCATGAGTTCATATCATTATCATTTAGTAGGACCCCAACTCTGCTCAACATGGACTTAAAACATAAATATATCAAGTCTTGTGAACTTACACATGAAATTTAGAAGGTATGGTATGATTGTGTATAGATGATACTAATCCATCTCCTTTTGTCTTCTTTCTTGATCTACTCCTTTGGCTACAAAGCATATATTCTTCCCTCTACTCTTTTCTTCACAATGCTTCTGATTACTTATTCTATAATGTCTTCATTGATCACCATATTGTTGCATTCTCCCTTTGACGTCATTTACACTCTTCCATACTATAGCACTACATACCACTGTTGACATCAATGACAATCCATATGCAACAATCTTCCCCTTTGTCATTGATGGAAACAATTGAACTGATATACATATTTCTCCCCCTTTGACATCAATGGAAAAGGGCTAGTGGTCTTCTTTTGTTCCAGCAAAAACAAGTAGGCTCCCATTGTTTGAATATTTCTTATCACCTTTTATCAATCAACTCCCCCTAAGAAGTAGTCTCAATCTCTTCAAAACTAAAGTTAGCAAAAACCGGTTCTTCATTTTCCTTAAGATATACATGGATGATATATATAGAGTGCATGCCACTTAGTACTCCTAACTTATTGTCCACATATCTACAAAATCATCAAAATTTGTCTTACCTTCACAAAATTTTCTATTTACTTGGAAGGTAGAACGTTCATATAGATCATCTTCAACTGGGCAAGTGTAGTGTCTCAGTTCTTCTTTGCAGAAGATAGGATGTGCAATTGACTTTCAAACTAGATGTATAAATCTTCTGCTTACTCCTAGTGGCTAGTACCTTCACTTTTTATGCAACATTTTTAGCTTCTGTCAAAATGCTAGTCAAAACTGCTAGCCTCATACTTAATACTTCTCTCAATTGTCCAATTTCATTCTTTACCTACTCCCTTTGATCCAAGAGTTTCTTTAACTGAGTATGAAGATTTTCTATTTGGGCCCTAATGGTTCCATCTTTATCTTTAGAAGGATCATATACCTTGGCCACTTAAATTAGCTGACTCAATAGAGTTAACTTGATCTTTTATGCTTTTGGTACTTGTAGGCTGGTTCAAACAAAATTGATACAGAACTTTGGCATCCTCTATGCATTTTTTATTATTTTTCACATTTTCTTGCAACTTATTGTGTGCCTTAGCACATCTAGTAGGGGAATCAGCTAATATTTTATTATTTTTCTACTTAGTTATCTTCAACTCAACTTGCTTCTCAAGATAAGATGAATGAGCCTTAAAAGACTCTAGAATAAGCTTCATTTGTTGAGTAGGTGGCAAGGATGGATATATTTTTTCCTCAAGTAGCTCTTCCTATATTATCTTGATTGCCTCTGCCAATACTTCAACTCCTTCCACTTGTTTTTGCAAAATCTCTTGTCTTGCAGTGGACTAGAGCATATCTCCTAGTTGTAGCTTCTGAAGGGGAGATATTCTAGACAAGTTAACTTGTCCATCTAGCATAGGAAACTATAATAGTTGTGGAGTAACCACCAGTTGTATTTGCATCTATTGAGAAAAGAATTCCTTAATTGAGTCAACTGGAGAAGAGGAGAAGGAAGTGTCTTGTTCCTTTTATGGGCCCTCTCCTATATCAACATTAACCTACTCCTCATGTTCAAGATTACTCTATTGCTCAGTGTTCTCTAGAGGAGGGTTATCATGCACATCATTATGAATAGGTGAGGCATTTCCTTCGCCTTTCTCTACCTTTTTTTCATCTTGTACTGATGGCTCTTCTTTCTCCTCTTAAGTGTCTTGTTGATGTGATTCACGCAGAGGAGATACTGCATTGTGTGAAGGAGAAACTTGTGACTGCTCCACATTCTTAGTAACTTTTATACCTTCAAGTATTTTATTTGTGACATCTTCAGTTTCTTTTTGAATTTTATCTTGATCTTCTTTTTCCATGCTCACAAGGGCATATACCCTTTTCTTTGTCCTCAATCCTGAGCTTACCTCTAAGCCATTTTATCCTTTTCTTCTTGGGTCATGGAAGACCCAACCTTATCAGGAGCTTGTTTCCTCAATTCATCATCCATTTTAACAGCCTTTTCTCTAGTTTTTCTTAGAACATCAACTAGGCTTTCCAGAACCTGCTCAATAATATCATTCAAGGGGGCATTAAACATAAGCATATACATTAAAATGGCTTCCTCAGTGGTGCTTTGGTCTTCAGGTGGTGTTGATGTATGTTTTTACACATAAGAAACATGAGGTAAATTCACAATGAACTCAGTCTCTCTTGAAAAGTATGGAGAAATATACAAAGATACTTCTCAACTCCAAGGCTCCAGTAGTCAGTTCTTGACTGTGTTGGAAAGTTTAGTGGTTCGTTGTGAGCTATTTGTTCAAGGGGCCTTACATAAACTAAAGTAATATGTGACTTACTAGATTTACTCAATGATCACAAATAACACTGTGAGAAGTGATCCTTTGCATGTATTTATCATCTTTACAAAGCATTCATATGAAATTAGTTAAACATGCTCTGTATTTCCAAATTATGTATGCAAACTACTAAAGACCTTTTAAATTTGCAATTCTTTACTCAAATCAATAGCAGTTTACCTAAAATATTTGCATGCAAGCTAAGTATTTATGCTTTTTGGAGAAAAGTTAGAAAGAGTAGGGTTAGAAACATCATTTTAGATAGGATCTAATGTTCTTCTATCCACGTATTGAGAAATTTGATGATCTTAAACAATTCAACACAATTAAATCCACATATGTATAATCTTAAAGATTTCCATGAACATACATAAGGAATTGCAATCTTTCAAAGAAAATATATCAAACAATTGCCTAAATTAGAAAACACTCTGGAATAGACACAGAATTTTGAGTTTTCTTTCATTTGAAGTATAAAGTCATATTGAATTTACAATGTAATAATGACTTCTATTGTATTGACCAAAATTACTAAACTTACAAACGCTTTGATAGATACATGAAGGAGATAGTGTTAGAAATAGTCTGGGCAACTGAGAGTGGGGGAGTGAATTAGTTGTCTTGCAATATTAAACTTTTCTATTTTAATCTTCTTTAACAAATTTTAATCAGATAAACATTGAAGCATGAATCAATAACACAAGAGCATAAATAAATTGAGCACACATAACACTAGAATTTTTACGTGGAAACCCAATTAAGGGAAAACCATGGTGGGGGTTAACCCACAAGATTTGTACCCTACTAAAAGTACTTGGAAAAAGGGAAGGCACACGCCTTTGGGCTCACTGACCAGAGCTCACTACTCAAGAGAGGCTCACTGCCTACAAAATTATGATTAATACAGAAAGAATGAACTGTGAAATAGCATCTCTTTTATGCCTGGTTCAATTCCTTTGAAGGCTTACAAAACACTTATGCTCTACTCCAATTACTTCTTCTCTAACTCTTCATCTTGTCCTTCTGCTTCTCCTCTGCTCTGCTCTACCTTTGATCCTTTCTTTAGATTTTATTGTTTTTGCACAAGGATAATTTTCCACAACTCATCAACAAGTATTTATATGCTTCATCAACCTTGGAATGCACACCAAGATCGACATTATAGATATCTGACTTAATGTGAATCACTAAGATATTAGTCAAACATAAATGGGACTCAAATATTTCTTGATCAACATGCCACACTTCATAGAATTGCTCTTGGATCATCCACAACACACTTGAATCATCCGATCGCCCAAGACTGGGAAGAACAGCAACACCAAGAAGGAAATCTTCTTTAACAAGCTCAAACTTCAATGCGGACCTCCACCATAGTAGTCACACAATCCAGAGACCTCCACAAGCACATTGAATTCAATAAAAACATCCACACTCCTCCAAATCATTAGAATCACTTGCATCTTCCTCTAGAACCTTAAGAACATTGTCTGTCATTACTGTCACATTAGAAGGATTGCTTACAGACCTCCAAACCTTGAACCACTTGAATGGATGATACACACAGACTTCCCAAACATGCCTCTAGATCCACAAATCATCATTTGACATATCTAGAACAATTTAGACCTCTTTCCTATCACTCTATCTCTTTTGAACACTGCAAAACCGGTTCTACTCAGATGGCCATAGCTTCTTCAAATCTTCATGTGAACCCTTCAAATCTTAATTGGAGCTTTTTCAGATAGTCCTCTACTCAACCATATGGTCCACATACATTGATCATTATTAATTTTCTAAATATCCTCAAGAATCTAGTCTTCTACACAGGCAGCAAAATAGGATACAGTTGACACCAATGGCAACAAGGATATGTTGACATCAATGACAACACCGATTAGGCACATATTTGCAAAAATCTCCCCCTTTGTCATTGATGGCAACATATGATGTGAAAAACTGATTCAACCATCAAGACAAGAACTTCTCCCCCTTTCTCTTATCACTTCTGCAACTACTTTCCTCACTGCTCCCCCTTTAATCAGCAACTAGTTCTTCACATGATTTCTCTCCCCCTTTGACATCAATGGCAAAGGGCACATATTTGTAGTCTTTTCTCCTTATTTTTGTTTTAGACCAAACTCAAAAATTGCATGCAGACTACTCCCCCTGAGTAGTGCCTTCTTGACATCATTCTGGATCACAAGATATGACTATGAATTTCACTGGACTAATGCACTCTAGTGCATCTTAATTCTGATCAAGAGGGGTAGTGACCCCCAACTTCTCTCTAAGATACTCAAAAGTATCCTTGGGAAGAGACTTAGTGAAAATATCTGCAATCTGATCCTTTGAAGACACAAACTCCAACTTGACTTCATTCTCATTTACCTTCTCTCTCAAGAAATGAAACTTGATGGATATGTGCTTTGTCTTTGAATGCAACACCAGATTCTTTGAGATACTTATTGCACTTGAATTATCACAGAAAATTGTGATAGGCTTCTCAAACACAATTCTAATGTCCTTCAACATTTGCTTCATCCACAAAACTTGAGTGCAATTGTTTGCTACTACTATATACTCTGCCTCTATTGTAGATAGGAATATTGCCTCCTACTTTTTGCTCATCCAGGAAACCAATCTACTTCCCAAGAAGAATGCACCACCGCTAGTAGTTTTCTTGTCATCCACATCTCTTGCCCAATTAGCATCTGTACATGCATGAAGAGTGAAGTCATTGTCTTTTAGATACCACAATCCATAATCAAGTGTTCCTTTGAGATATCTAAAGATTCTTTAGGATCAGCTTGGAATCTAGCAACAAACCCAACTACATTCATGATATTAGGTCTAGTTTGAGTTAGATATAGCAATCCTCCAATCATTGATGTATACCTTTTTTTATTTGCCTTAGGAGAGTCATCATCTTTACTCAACTTACATCCGGTTACCATAGGCGTAGCTACTATCTTTGAATCTTCCATTCCAAACTTTTTCAACAATTCTTTCACATACTTAGACTGGGATATAAAGATACATTTATCTGACTAAGTGATTTGCAGACCTAAGAGGAAATTCATCTCACCAAACATGGACATCTCAAATTCACTTTGCATCTGATTAGCAAATGTTTTGCACATGCTCTCATTTCCACAAAAAATGATATCATCAAGAAATACCTCAACAATCAGAATATTCTCATGATCAATCTTGAAGTAAAGATTACTGTCAGCAGTGTCTTTGTTATATCCTAGCTTTAGCATATACTTATCTAATCTTGCATACCAGGCTCTTGGGGCTTGTTTGAGTGCATATAATGCTTTCCTCAATCTGTGGACCATGTCTTTCTGATCAGACAACTAAAATCCTTTTGGTTGCTCAATGTAGACTTCTTCTAACTCTCCATTTAGAAATACTAACTTGGCATCCATCTGATAGACTTTGAAATCTCTATAGGCAACAATAGTAAGAAACAATCTGACTACCTCTATTCTAGCCACCAGATCGTAAGAAACAATCTGATTGCCTCTATTCTAGCCACCAGATCAAAAGTTTATTCAAAATCAATTCCTTCCACTTGAGAATATCCTTTGCATACCAACCTTGCTTTATTTCTTACAACTTCACCATCTTCATTTAGTTTATTCTGGAAGACCCATTTAGTTCTAATCACATTTTTGTCCTTAGGTCTAGAAACAAGATCCCAAGTGTGATTCTTTTCAATTTGCATTAGTTCTTCCTCCATTTCTTTCACCTAGTTTTCATCATTACAGGCTTCATTTACTGATTTTGGTTCAATCTTTTAAATCAAACAAATTTCTTCTTGATCTTCAGCAACTCTTCTCCTAGTTCGAACACTTTTATTTCTATCTCCCATGATTTGATCTTCAAGATGATTCATCCTTACATACCTGGGAGTTTTGGGAATTGCTTGGGCTTCTATTTCTTGAGCTAGTTCCTCAACTTCTACACTATCTTCTTGAATTACTAATTTTTCTAGATCAATCTGGATCTGAATCTGAGGTTGCACTTTCCTTTCTTAACTTAGATTTTCATCTTGATCATCTGAATCATATCTGCAAGACTTGGAATGTCCTTCCTTACTCTCATCAACTCTTACATTAGCACTTTCAACAATCTTTTTGAACCTCTTGTTAAAGCACCAATATGCTTTGCTTTGAGTAGAGTAACCTAGAAAAATTCCTTCATCACTTCTAGCTTCAAACTTGCATAGATCCTCATCTCTTTTGATATAGCATTTACTACCAAAAACTCTGAAATATCTCACAGTAGGAGGATGACCAAACTAGAGTTCATAAGGAGTATTACTAGAATTGCCTTTGATCTGCACCCAGTTAAGAGTGTAGACAATAGTACTCATATCTTCTCTCCAATAGACTTGTGGAACATTTGCTTCCATCACCATGGTCCTAGTAGCTTCTTGAATGGTCCAGTTCTTTCTTTCCACAACTCCATTCTGCTGAGGAGTCCTAGGAGCAAATAACTATCTTTTTATTCCTTTCTTCTCACAAAATGAATCAAACTCATCGGAGATAAACTCTCCACCTCTATCAGATCTCAGACACTTTATTTTCACACCAATCTCATTCTCCACCATGACCTTGAACACTTTGAATTTGTCAAGAGCTTCTAATTTTTCTTTTAAGAAGGTTACCCACATCATGCAGGAGTAATCATCAATTAGCAACATGAAATATCTGTCTCCTTGTACACTTCTAATTCTAGCAGGACCACAAAGATCAGTATGCACAAGTTCCAACAATCCACTTAATGACTGTTCTATACTCTTGAATGAAATTCTATTCTATTACCCAATTGACATTCTCTGCACATTCTATCAAAAGGTTTCACAAGTCTTGGAAGATCTCTTACAGCCTGAGTGGAACTTATCTTAACAATGTTATCAAAATTTACATGACATTCTCCTATGCCAGAGCCAACTCTGATCCACATGAGCAATCAAGCAACTTTTACCTGAGCTACTTAAATGAAAGATGTTACCTCTAGTTTGAGTACTGGATGCAATTTCAGTTCTAGAGCTTTCCAAGATTTTGCATCTTCCATCTTTGAATCTAAGGTCATAACCCTTATCAACCAACTATCCAACACTAAGAAGATTATGCTTTAGTCCTTCCACATACAAAACATCATTGGTGTTATTCTTACCATCAAAAGAGATGGATCCTCTGCCATGGATCCTACCAAATGAATTGTCTCCAAATTTCACAAGCCCACCTTCATATTTTTTAAAGCTTACAAACTAAATTTTATCACCAGTCATATGATTAGAACATCCACTATCAATCACCCATTCATCATTTTCAACAACCTGAGTAGCCAAGGTACTTTCCATATTTGTATAGCTAGAAGATTTAGTAGATACTGGATCTTTTTCTTTAATAGCAATGAACACCTAATCATTTTCAATGGAACCTCCATGATTAGATTCATCATCTGTGACTCCTTCTCTAGCTTCTTGGACATAGTAGCATTTCTTCTGACCTTTAAATCTGTTAGGGTTTAGTTTTGAAAATCTCTCTAGACATCTTGAGGCAAAATGACCAATCTTATTACAAGAAAAACATTTGAGTCCCAACTTTCCTTCATACTTACCGGATCCTCTTGGCATTTTTTTAGCAATAAGAGCTTCAAGATCTACAGTCTCAATTTCATCATCTTCAAGATCCTTCCTTGCCTTCACAAATTTTTTTTGATCTTGCTAAAGAGATTTCACCTGGATCATATCTTTGTTTTCCATATATACTGCCTTAAATGCAAATTCAGAATTAGGAAGAGAATCACCAAATTCACTTAATTCAAAAGTAGAAATTTTGCCAACTAGGTGATCTATTGTAACTTCTGAGACAGTCCTAATCTCCTCTATACTAGAAACCTTATGTTTGTATGAATTAGGTAAATATCTGAGCACTTTTGCGACAATCTTTGATTCTTCTAAAGTTCCACTAGCACACCTGATACCACACACAACTTCATTTATCTTTTGCATGTAGATTGTGATGTTTTCATCTTCACTCATCCTCAGATTTTCAAATTTTCCTCTCAGACTTTGTAGTTTGGCACATTTGACATATTCATTGCCTTCATATAGATTCTCCAACTTCTTCCAGATTTCATGAGTAGTTTTTAGTCCAAAGACATTTGTCATTTCTAAATCAATCAGGGCACTCAAAAAGGCTTCTTTAGTTTGAAGGTTATTTTCAGCATCCTTGAGTTCATCTGGAGTTGACGGACCTTTCTCCGGAGGATCATTCTCTTCCTTAGTTATCACCCAATAAGCATTACCCATGCATTGCAAGTGGCACTCCATGCGACTCTTCCAAACAATGTAATTCATTCAATCAAATCTCAGACTATCCTTTTTGTAGGTTGACATCTTGGATCTCCTCAGGTGGTTAAGCTCCTTTTAGAGGAACTTAGCTCTGATGCCAATTGTTAGAAATAGTCTAGACAACTGAGAGGGGGGGTGAATCAGTTATCTCACAATATTAAACTTTTCTAGTTTTAATCTCCTTTAACAACTTTCAATCAGATAAACATTGAAGCATGAATCAATAACACAAGAACAAAAATAAATTGAGCACACATAACACCATAATTTTTTCGTGGAAACCCGATTAAGGGAAAACCATGGTGGGGGTAACCCACAAGATTTGTACCCTATTAAAAGTACTTAGAAAAAGGGAAGGCACATGCCTTTGGGCTCACTACCCAAAGCTCACTGCTCAAGAGAGGATCACTGCCTACAAAATTATGATTAATACAGAAAGAATGAACTGTGAAATAGCATCTTCTTTATGCCTAGTTTAGTTCCTTTGAAGGCTTACAAAACACTTCTGCTCTGCTCCAATTACTTCTTCTCTAACTCTTCATCTTGTCCTTTTGCTTCTCCTTTGCTCTACTCTGCCTTTGTCCTTTCTTTGGATATTATTGATTTTGCATAAGGATGATTTTCCACAACTCATCAACAAGTATTTATACGCTTCATCAACCTTGGAATGAACATCAAGGTCAGAACTAGACACATATGACTTAATGTGAATCACTAACCTATTGGCCAAACATAATTGGGACTCAAATCTTCCTTGATCAACACACCACACTTCATAGAATTGCTCTTAGATCATCCGCAACACGCTTGAATCATCCAGTGAGCCAAGACTGGGAAGAAGAACAACACCAAGAAGGAAATCTTTTTTGACAAGATCAAACTTCAATGTAGACCTCCACCATAGTAGTCACACAATCCAAAGATCTCCACAACCACATTAAATTCAACAAAAACATCCACACTCCTCCAAATCATCAGAATCACTTGCATCTTCCTCTAGAACCTCAAGAACACTGTCTGTCGTTATTGTCACATTAGAAAGATTTCTTGCAAACCTTCAAACCATTAACCACTTTAGTGAATGATACACACAGACTTCCCAAACATGCCTCTAGATCTGTAGATCATCATTTGACATATCCAGAAAAATCCGGACCTCTTTCCTATCACTCTGTCTCTTCTGAACACTACAAAACTGGTTTTACTCAGATGGTGATAGCTTCTTCAAATCTTCATGCTAACCCTTCAAATCTTAACTGGAGCTTCTTTAGACAGTCCTCTACTCAGCCATATGGTCTACATACATTGATCCTTATTAATTTTCTCGATATCCTTAATAATCCATACTTCTACACAGGTAGTAAAATAGGACACAGTTGACACCAATATCAACAAGGATATGTTGACATCAATGACAACACTGATTAGGCAAATATTTGCAATAGATAGGACATTCCATGCACTCCTTGATGCAGACATAGGTGGCCTCCTCCCTAAATCACTAAATGATCAAAGTATTCAACATGAATTACTTCCTTTTGCAACAAAACCACCAATTACAATCTTAAGCTAAAAGTTATGAATCTCTATGTGAGTAAAATACATGTAGCAGGGCTCCTTATATAGATTTAAAATCCCCCCTCTGCTATGGTTAGAAATTCAATCAATGGTTCTCATTCAAACTTTACAAAATCAATGGTGGGAATCATTTCCCAACCATTCCAAAATATCTTTACAGAATATTCCTTTTGGCGCAAAGGATGCCATTAGGATCTTTTTAAATACAAGATATTTTCTTTGACTTTATCCTTTGTTTGACCTTTTATTGATTACACTAAGACAAAAAAACCCAAAGTAACCGCAAATGACACTACTACTGATATTCCCTTTTTCATATGCTTCTACTCCTTCAAGTACTCTGTATATTTGGCTATCAACGCCACAATAGAAGTATGATTAGTCCCTTGGCTCTTTCTCCATGTGTATTGCTGAAATTGCACTCCTTCTTTCAACACCTTCACCTGCCTTTCTAGATCTTCTCTATTTTTTTGATACTTCCTTCCCTTGGCATTTAATTCCATAACAGAATCAATCATTTCAGTACTTAGATTTGCTACAAGACTCTCCAAACAAAGTAAATAAATGGCCTTAAATTTTTTTTTTCCATAGTCACACCATATACTGGTATCTCTTGCCACTCATGCCCAATAAGTCTCTTTATTATTTTCATGTGTATCCTTATTATACCATCAGCAATTTCCTCCAAATCTTGAGTACTTACAATGCAACCTTTTAGAATATCTTCTTCAAATTTCAACTCTACTTTATGCTATGGTATTTGATTTGCCATCTAAGCAATTATTACTCCATCATTTATCAACTCTTCAATCCTTTCATTCATGTCATCAACCTATTCCAATTCAAATCTGCTTTCCTCTAATCTAGATTAACAATTATGTATGATAACATTACAATTGTTTTTCTCTGTGAGGGCAATATCCCAATTCGTAATTGCCTGCCTTATTATATCTTCTCCCTTTTGAATAAATTATTTGAGCCACTTCTCAAAAATATCTGCTTCAATTCTCTTGTTCTCCATCTCATTTACTTGATCTCTTGATAAAATGGCCAGCTCTGTAGGGAAATCTGGCATACTAACAGTAGGGTCAAACATACCTTGAATGAACTGTTGTAACTAGACAATGTGTCCCTTCAAATAATCGTATTTATCCTTATCTCTTCTCATCATTTTGATGGTCACCTTATTCATGTCCTCCCACTCTACAATATGGTGCTCCCTGGTTACATACCCAAAGTCTATGTTGAGCAATTTATAATCATCAAGGCTCATTTCTCCTTTTTCCTTCTCTTTCTGAGGTATGGCCAGCTCTAGAGTCCTTGATCCAAATGCACTTCTCTTTATGGCTGACATGGTCCTTTCTTTTCTTCTTTCTTTTTGTGAATGACCACCTAATAGATATTTTATATCAATAGGAACCAGTTACACTTTTGTCTTTTCTCTTCTAACTTTTGAACCTATCCAAGCTAGTGCCTCTCTACTCATTTCTGCCCTTTTTTCTTCATCTATCACCTCCTCTTGAGGTTTCTCTATTTCTATTTGTTCCTATTGTTATTGTTGTTGCTATCGTAGTTGCTATGGTGGAGGATTCTTATCCAAAGGTGGTCATACATTGTCTTATTGTGGTGGCTCCTCCTCTTCATTCTCCTTTTCATCTTCCTCTTCCTCTGTATCCTCTTCATCATCTTGCTCCATGTCTTCTCCTTCTGAATTCTCCTTTTGTTCACTCTGTTCAATGTCAACCTTAAGAATACCTAAAATATTAACCTTAGAACCACTTGATGGCATTGTTACCCCTGCTATTACTTTAGTTTGCACCTATGCACTTTTAGGCATGCTTGTCTGGTCTGACTGTGGAGGATGGATTGAAGATACATCAAGCCCTTTTGTATCTTTCTCTTCTTCTTTTCCTTCTTTTGCTTCTTTTTCCTTTTCTACCACCTATTGTGCAACATCCTATACTTCTTTTATGATTTCTGTTGGCACAAGTGGACCAAAAGGATCCACTACCTCCAGCTCTTCTTGCACATTTTCTTCTTTTGATATTGGGCTTTGTGTTCTTCTACTATAGGGGAGCTCTTAGATATTTCTTCTTTCTCTTCATGCTCTACCCCTATATTTGCTTCAAACTTAGTATCTTCATCATCACTACTATCATTCTCAACATTTACAATTTCACTCTCTTTTTTAACTTCTTGGGATTTTGACCCTTGCAACATTTCCTTGGTTAACTCTTTTTTAACCTTTATGTAGCCCTGTCTTCTTTATTCCTATGTAGATTCAATAGTTACAAGCTTTTATCTAATCTCTACATGTGGAGTATCTACAACCTTAGTATGTACTGGTGCCCTCCCTTTTGAAGATTCTATAATTACAACCTTCATTACACCTTGTCCTATTGGCACCTATGGTGTTTGTGTTTGTTCTACATTAACTCCTTGACTTGATGACCCTGCTTCTCAAAATGTACCTGAGGCTATTGCAACTATAACACCCAGTGCATAAGGATCCATCAGTGTTGCATTTTTATATTTTTCAACCACCTTAGCTTCTACAATTTTCCTTTTCTTTTCATAAAAGCACTGTAAATCATCATGATTTTCTCTCTCTCTTCTTACCCTTCTTTTGGTATGTAGCTACAATACCTTTAGCTTTAAGCTCTTCTATTTTGTCTTTTAACCATGTTTTAGAAAACAAAATAACTGGCTTTCATACAACCTCCAAAGATGTTTCCACTGGCTCTTCTCAATTTGGTTTGTTGATGTGCAGCAGCCTCTTTCTTTCATAGCTATGATGTAGTACTTTACCATCATCTGTAATTTCTTGGGGTACACTAATTTCCCCAACTGTCCTCATTTGCTCCAAAGTTAATCTTTGGTGAGCCCTCTTCTCACCTCTCTTTCATTTTCACAATCTGACCAGAAATCTTCAATATGAACTTGGTGTTTATATTTCTTATCAACATAATTTTCAATCCTATTGAAAGGGTCAAAACACCTAGCCAAATCAAATTCCTCAAACCCATAATACCTTAGCTCCTTTTCTGAGTACTGAGCTACATCTGCACTATAACAAGAATACCTACCAATCGCCCAAGGGAACTTAATGTTTCCTCTGCCAAACTTCCTCTTATACATCCCAAACACATTCAAAACTTGTCTGGAGAATTCTAATACAATCAATCTGTCTAGAGGATACCTTGGTAATTTGAATAGTTTTCCCTCAAACCCTTAAGTTCTGATGTAAGTGAAGGTAGGGAACTATATGTACCAAGAGCTGAATAAGCCTATGGCACTTGCTGACTCCTCTAATAGCCTCCTATCCTTATCCTCTATTAAAACTCTTACTAGATAAGTATAAAATACATCATTTACTAGTGCATATTTTCTTAGTTCATTCTCTTCCTACAAATTAGGATAATGATCATAAACTAACTTCTGACCCGGACCATTTCCTAGGGTACCTACTTTGTCAATCCCAACCATTGGTTGCATTCTAACTACACATGAATAAACCACGTAAGAAGACAGATAGAAGCCCTTCATTTTATTATTCCTTCCCATTACTTTCTTCCATATTGCAGTGCTATTTTCCTTGGCCCAATGAATTGATCCAGGCTTTTCTGTCATATACTGAATAATGGTGAACATCCATGGTTCAAACCTTGTTACATCTTTCAACCAACCAACCTGCTCAATAATGTGATCATTATATGTATATCCTCCTTGAAATCAATCCTATATAAGCTCTTTGGTACTCTTATTGCAGCCTTTGGTTTGTTTTCTGTTGTGTACCAATTGTAGAAAATTGCACTTTTGCATTCCTTTTCATTACTAGCAAAGTCTAAAGCATACTGATCTATATCCACATCCATCATTTGTTCTTGAATTTCCAAGCCAAATGTTCTGGCTATCCCTTCTGTAGACAAATCTGCAATAATCTCTCTTTTATGCATTACTCTTCTGGTACTCAAATCATATCTTCTTGTACACTCCAGTACCAAATCTTTAGCCTCCATTGCCAATCGGAATCCAACAGCCTTGTACAACCCTTTTTTCCAGATATATTCCATGTCGGGAGTAGCATCAGGTGATGTAATTTTTTGTAACACATCTTCTGCATCATCCTGGTCAATATTTGTATCTATTTTCACTCCGCTTGTGCTAATCAAAGACGGATATTCCCTGTGTAATGGAAATTGTTCCCTAACTGCGTCTTTCTTCAGTTTCCTTTCTCTTTTCACTCTCTTTTTCACCTGCCGACTTAGTATCTACCTTCTTCTGCTTTGGAGCCATCTTGTCAAGAAAATTTATACATTCAACCCCTTCATTTGCATCTCTTCTTAGGGTTTACCATGTTTTTTTTACTTTTTTACATTTACCCTAGGGCCCCTTTTTTCTTTTCCCTATTTAGAATTTACTAGATCTAACAATATCAAATTCATTTTCTATAATTAACTACAGTAACTTGCACTTATTTGCATCATTTTCTTAATGAAATTTATTGTAACTAATCCCCATTTCATTTAACTAAATTTTAATGGCATTCAGGTACATACCTATATTTGCAACTAGTTTGACTTTAAGGATGTTGACAACATATTTACCGTTCAACCTCACTATTACCATTCTTGAATTTCTGTTCAGCTCTTGAATTTTTCCTCATTTTGTGAAATTGTCTACAATTTTATCTTTCAAATGCAATTATGAAAATAACATACTTGAATTTCACCTTTATCTACTCAAATTCTAAATTATGTACTGTTATCTACGCATTGAATGCAGTAATTAATGCATACAATTGAAACCATGTCTAATTTTCCATTTAATTTGTATTTTGAACATTGTATACATTAATTCACACACCTTTTCTTTGTATCTCAACTTTTGTATATCAAACATTGCATATTCCTATGTATATCGCCATACAATCATCAAAACATACCAACTCAGACTCTAGTGGGCTTATGAATCATATTGCATTTAATTTTACATCTAGTTTTGCATATCTGTCATTTGTATTACTTATGTATTTTGCATTTAGACCATACCACTGTGGACCCCACCTACCACATACAATATTCAACTTTTAACTATGTCAAGTTTTGTATCCACTTTTGTATCCCGTAATGTATATGCAATTATATACATTCAAACATAAAAATGCAAACTTAAAAGATGTATCGGCTTGACTTTAATTTGTTAATTCTAGCATTGTATCTTTACATCTTTGTTTTTTTGTATATCGGGTTTGTATAACACATACAATATCACATACATACAAAAACGCGGACCTTAGTTTGTTATACACCATATTTAAATCACTGTCGGGTCCGCTTTTTCATATATCATTGTATACTACCCTTTGTATATTGGAAACCATTATGATAATACCCCTGTGTGTCCTGCCAACTTAAATCACTTTTAACCCTTCTTTAAAATCCGATATTGCATCTGCACTCAAATACAAACAAATATACATGCAAACATACAATATACATTTGTTTGGATTTCAGCCTTTTATAAACCACATTATCTATTCTTTTCAGATTTGGGCATGCATATTCCCTTTTGTATATTGAATGCACGGGCTCATACATACAATAGATAATATAATCATGGAATCTAGCACTTATTTAATTTATTTTAAAACTCAATCGAGTACGGGGTTGCATATTTAAGTTTAAACATTCAAGATACAATATGTAAAAACAATAAAGATCACCCCTTTTGTACCACAACATGAAAACCTTAGCATCTCATGCGCAAAAAAATTTGTATATGAAATACAACTTTGACTTAACATTACATTTTCACAAAAACTACCATATCTCACAAAATACAAGGAATTAATAGTTGGTTCAAAAAACAACCCTAAATCATTTTTCATGCAGACCTACTAGTAACCCATGTTTCTCCTTAATACTATGCATTTTGATTTTTTAGGTATTTCCAGCATCTAGTACATTTTCCCTTTACCACCAAGCAAGACCAAGACACAAGAAATCAAAAGCAAATAGGGTCCTCATTTTGCTAGAGGGTAAAATGGGGCATGTTGTGAATGTCACAACAACTAGCAACCAAATAAAACAACCAAATTCAAACAATTAAGGAAATAAATTGAAATAAATCATAATTTCCAACTTCCTCATCTGTAAGAATATTATTCATCATAGACTGAATGTATTCAACAATGTATATGAACTTTTCAAAAGAGTTTACGTGTGTGCACTTGATTCCTTCCCTCCTTTGGCAAAGTAAGAAAACAATAGCTATTTGCATTAACTTACATAATTGGGTTTAACCTTCTAAGCCAATCTTAGATAGAGCCTTGCTTCCAGCAGGCATCCATAGCCCCAACAAGGTTATTGCCTATAATTCCCCTAGATAGAGCCCCACTGCCAACAAGTGTCCATAGCCCTGGTAGAGTTATCTATATGACCTTAAGAGAATAAATTCTCTGTTTTATTTATCTTTATATCTATATTTGTATATCATTTCAGCTTATCATTTACACAGTAATGGAATCTATTGCATAAGGTTGGGAATTATAGTGGCAACAAAGGCCAACCTTTAGATTTTTCAATTAATGCAAACATCTACCACTTCGCACACTAATTCAAAGAATCCTTAAAGTTTGTAGTTATATGACTCTTTGAATGCTTCATGCTACAGAAATTGAATAAAATCCTTCACAAAATAAACAACAACCCACATCTATGAAAGTTCATAAGCTATGTATAAATTTCAAATGATTTACCTAAATTTTCCAAATTTTACTATTTTCAATGGTTGCCAGTCTGCTCTTGTATACCCTGAATTAAAATAAAGACCCCAGCAAAAAACATAGCAAACCAACAAAACAACACCAACCAAAACAGAAAAACAAAACAAAACAAAAAACACAAACAAACAAGACAACACGACTATACAATATTTACAATATGATACATAGTATAATTAAACTCACATTCTAGGCTTGAAAATAGTGTTTAAGGTGTTGACCATTAACAGGTATTGGTACATCTTCACTAGTTAAAGTTTTGAGCCTAAATGTATTGTCTCCTATGATTTCTGAAACCTGTAGTGGACCTAACTACAATTTATCAAATTTACCATGGTTTCCTTTCTTTTCATGGGCTTTGTCCCAACATAAAACTAGATCTGATATCTTAAATGTATTAACCTTTGCCCTTTTGTCAAACCATATTTTAACCATAGCTTGATGTTTTGCAAACTTGTCAATGGCCTGATCCCTTTTCTCATCTAATTGCAACAACTGGACTATCCTAGCCTCTCTATAGTCATCAAAACTAAATATTTGTTTGCAAATTTCCATGTAGGAATTCTCAAGTTGATTGGAAGTATGGGATCAGTCCCATATACTTAATGATAAGGTGCATTGCCCAAGGCTGCCTTGACTTTCATCATATCTACCCATAATGCATACTTCAATAATGTATTCCATTCTTTGGGATTCTTAGCAATCAGTTTTTTGATAATATCCAGCAAGATCTTATTAGTTGATTTGGCTAACCCATTACCCTGAGGATAATAGTTGGATGAAAATTTAAGAACGATTCCATATTCAAACACCCATTTAGAAAACTTCAAAGAAGAAAATATAGGGCCATTGTCACATACCAGAGAGTAGGGTGTCCCAAACCTGGTGATGATGTTTTCTTCTAGAAACTTGACAATGACCTCAGTAGTGGAAAAGTTACAACATGTTGCCTCATTCCATCTAGTATAGTAATCTGTCACCATCAAAATGAATTTGTGTCTAGTAGATGATGGAGGATTGATAACCCCAATAAAGTCAAGTCCCCATTGTGCAAATGGTCTAGACTCTATAATAGGTTGCAATGGATGGGTCTAATTTCTCCCTTTATTGGCTGTAGTCTAGCAAGTGTGGTAGCTTCTGATATGATTTTCTGTATCTATGAATATTGTAGGCCAATAGTAACCTAACCTCATAATCTTATGTGTGGTTGCTAGATAGGAACCATGTGATGTCCCATATTTGTCATCTAGTTCTAGCAACACTTTATCTTCTTCATCTCTATTCAAACATCTTAAATATATCCCCTCATGATTTTTCTTGAATAACAAACCTCCTTGCATCATACATCTTTGTGCTTTAATTTTCAAGGCTCTCCTTTGAGAAGATTTCATCCAATTGGGGTACTTTCTAGATATGAGGAATGTATTTAGGTCATCATACCATCCTGGTGTATCATTAGTGTTCAATACATACTGTTGTTTTACCAAGTTTGGATCAGTATTGGCTATGGTTTGTACTAAGGCTTGGCCTCTAACTAACTTCATAGGAATGATCTCCATATCAGACTCTTGTAAAATTGTGATCCACTTTGTTCTTTTATCTCCAGGTTCATTTTGCATTAATAGCATTTTTACGGCTACATCAGGTACTATGGCCTTTATCTGACTCCTCAGAATATAATGTCTAAACTTTTTTACTACTTTGACTAATGCAAAAGCCTACCTCTCTGTATCCAAATATTTCAACTGATCATCCTTCAGTGGAGCATTCATGAAGGCAATAGGTTTTTTTTCATTTTCTTCTCCCTTCTGTGTTAGAGCAGCTGCAACTAAATGTTCATACACAAAAGAATAAATGTAAAAAGTTTTAGTATAATTTGGACTAGCCACAGGAGCATCAGAAATAGCCACAATAATGTCCACAAATGCTACTCTAGCCACTGGTGTCCACTCTATCTTAGCATCCTTTTTCAGCATCGCATTTAATGGTTGCACAATTTCTACAAAACCAGTAATGAACTTTCTATCAAAATTAATTTTACCAAAGAAAGATTTCAATTCCTTCTTACTGCCCAACAATTGTAGCTTCTTAATTCCCTCCACTCTATCTAGATCAATGGAGATTCCATTTTCAAAGATAATATGGCCTAGCAACTTCCCCTCAGTTACCCCAAATACACATTTCTTAAGGTTGAGAGATATTCCATACCTTTCACATCTTTTTAGAACTTTCCTCAAATCATCTGCATGAGTAGATACATCTTTAGAAAAGATAGTTAAATCATCCATGTAAATAACAATACATTTACCTGATAACCCATGGAATGCAATGTCCATGGCCCTTTGGAATGTGGCACCTACATTAATTAAGCCAAATGGCATTCTTCTATATGCATAGTTACCCCATTTGCATGTGAATGTAGTTTTTAGCGTATCCTCTTTATCTACCAAAACTTGATTATAACTAGAGAAACCATCAAGAAAAGACATCATTTTAGCACCATTCACTGCTTGCAACACTTCATCTAATGGAGGTAAAGGGTAATTATCTTTTTTAGAAGCTTTATTCAGATTTCTAAAGTCAAAACATAGTCTGATGTCCCCATTTTTCTTCCTTATAGGCACTAAGTTATCTACCCAGGTCGAATGCCTTACTAGAAAAATTATCCTTGCAAACAATAATTTTCTTACTTCTTCAAAAATTAGGGGTTCTAATATAGCATTTAGAGGCCTTTGTTTTTACCTAAATTGTTTTACCCCTGGCTTTAATGGAATTACATGTGTTATGATAGAAGTATCATAGGTTTTCAGATCTTCATAAGTCCATGTGATCACATGCTTATATTCCTTTAATACTTCTGCAATTTCTTTTCTCAATTCTTCATAACAGGATTTTCCAATTAAAACATTATCTAGATTCTGTTATGTTCCCAAGTTGAAGGGGTCACACTTATCTCCCTCTATTTTGAAGATCCTTTTGTCTTACCACTCCTTCAAATTCAAATATCTTTTCCAATTCTATTACTCCCTTGGGTAGAAAATTACTCTTCAAGTCTATTATGTATTCCTCATCCCAAGATACTTCAGGCCTTTCCTGCTCATCAATAATTTGTGTTTCAAATACCTCATGACAAGTGATGAAATTTATAATCTGTTGATCTCTTTCAAATACTTGGAAATGTGTTACATTGTCTTGTATACTTGGTATATTTACCAACTCTACTACAAATTCTTTCAGACCTGACAATGTTAAGGGTTCTAATGTGCTAGCAGCAATTGCTAGTGCATCTAGCCTTTGATTCAACTCTCTAGGGATATGATCAATGTTAAAAGCATCAAAAGATTCAATTAATTCCCATACCCTATGCCTATAACTGACCATTTTCTTGAAGTTACATGCATATTATTTCCTAACCTATCAAACTACTAATTCAGAGTCTAAAAATACCTTGATCATCTTTACCTTTTTCTTAATGGCCATAACCAATCCATAGATCAGAGCTTCATACTATGCTACATTGTTGGTGCATGAGAACTGAAGTCTATATGCTACCAAAAAGGATTTACCATTTGGATCAATGAGTTCAACTCCTGCTTCTGCTCCTTGCATAGATTTAGATCCATCACACTTCAGAGTCCACATGTCACTTTTGTTTTTATGAACTGGACCTTTTGTTTTAACAAGAATTGTTTTACTTACCTCATGTTTTGCAGGAGCGCGGATATCCTTCTGTATCTTTTCCTAATTTCTAGATATCACTGCGCTCTCTGTCTATCTAATAAATTCAGAATGATTAGTACCTTTTATCTCCACATTCTCACTATGATTCTTTATCAACTTGTTAGCATCTTCATGGAAATGCAACCTAGGCTCATTAAGGGCACCTTTTCCTTTTTGTTTTCCCATTAATTCTACACACTTCCTGTGCTAATATTCAATTATGTCTCTACACATCCCACTATTTTCTTCAAAGTGAGCAGTCTTATTCACTTTACACCAATTCTTATACAAACTAAATTGGATAGGGACTCCTTGTTGGATATATTTCTCCATTTCTTGTCTTATGATCTGAGCAAAGTTACTTACTGCATTATCTTCTTCATCAGAAGAATCATAATCAGAATCAACAAACATAATTGTTCCATTGTTAGTAGGTTTTGTCTCAAATTCAAAGGCTAAAATTTCTTCTATTTGCACTCCTCTGTTTGAAACTCTATAAACTCCTCGTTCAATAGAAGCATATAATACCTCATTTATTCTATTATACTCTATAATCATGTGTTTCATTCTTGGTTCATCTTCAATTCTTATTTGGTTTGGGATGCCTCTCCATGGCAACCACATGTGTGAAAAATTAGTGGCCATGTATCTGTTTAAAGTTTTGGACCAATCCCTACTCAGTAACATGCCATAATTCACCGAGATGTCTACCACCTGAATATCAATGTACTGACTTACCCTAGGATTAGAAGCCAATTGCATTTGAATATGCATGAGTTCTCCCACTACATTGACATTAGATTTATCTAATTGTGTAACAACCTTAGCAGACTTTGTAGGGGTAAGCCCTAAAGTTTTACATATTCCCAATGGCATAACATTAGCCGAAGCTCCTAAATCTACCATACAGTTATGTAATTTTTTTCTAAAAATTCTCAAGGTTAACAGAAAAGGAGGGGTCTCCTTCTTTGTGTACACTACTACATTTGTGCTTGCAGGTTGTTCAACAGTTTTACTCTCATCTTTGGTCTGTACATCTTTACCATGCATGTCTGTAACTAGATTGTCTTTTGGCCCTAACTCATCTAAAGATTTTATGAATGCATTCCTTACCCCTAGGATTTTCAATAACTCATATAAAGGTACATTAACCTTTATCTTCTTTATCTCCTCAGACAAGTAATTCATTAATTTTGAAGCTTCATTTGGCTCTGTTTTTCCTACCTGAACCTTTGACATTAGTGTTGCACTAGCACCATAATTGGCTTTGGGAGGCACTAGGTTATTACTTGCATGTTGGTCAGGCAGGGTATATAGGTTATTTGGAGGTGTGGAGGTGGTGAAAGGACCTCCTACTTTAATACTATTTCTCATATTATAGGTATGATTCCTATTAGACTGTTGAAAGGCTTGTACCTCATCTGGTTCACATAACACCTCATTTTTAGTTTCAAAAGGAAACTGAAAAGCCTCTAATACTAAGGCTGATTTTGGATATAGGCTATCATAGTAGTATGGTTCATCTTCTGCTATTTGATTTTATTCCTCCTTGGTTGAGAAGGTAAAACTTTCTAAGACCATAGTAGACTCAAATCCTGAAGGTACTATCTCATTCCCCTTAGGGATTAAAAACTCAGATGTAGGAGCCTGTACCTCTAAATTAAAAATACTAGCTGCTAAATGGAACTGCAGACAGTCAATTTCAGCATGTGCATTAGTATTATGAATCTTGAACTAATTCTTCAATGCTACATTAGCCATTTGTATCCTAGTAGGCTGTTTAGGTTCCTGGTTATCTAGATTCTCAAATGGAGAAGCCAAAGTGCCATTCTTTGGTCTAGTGTTCCATATTCTAGGAGGTTTAGACTGATTAGGATTTATGTCATCATTTCCCCAAGCCTTATTATCTCCATTATGTCCTCTATTTTGTGGTCCTTTTCCTTGGTTATGATTCTGATTTTGACTGTAGCCTTGGTTTTGACTATGATTTTGGTACTGATTCTGGTACTAGTTTTGACTTTGAGGATTTCTGCCATAAAAGATTTCATTCCTCAACTGAGTCATGTTAGTTATTAGCCTTCATAAATGTACAGTAATTTCTTTCATCTCCTCCCTATCTTCTTGTGCTTTAGCCACATTAGTGTCTTGAGGAGGTTGAAAGAAAGACTGACCACTAGTCTAATTGTTATTAGTACCATTACCTGTGTATGGAACTATGGCCGAGGTTGGGATGGGGCTATATACTGGTGCATAAGTAGGCACTGGATTCAACAATGGAGTATGATACATTGGAACACCATTCCATGGTTGCATTTGATTTGAAACTCCAGGATTTCCTACACTCAGAAAAGGACTATATGTTGTTTGTCTCATTTCCTGGTTAATTTTCATTGCTTCCTTATAGGCTTTGGACATAGTATACACATCAAATTGTCTTTTCACAAACATTATGGTCAATGGATCTAAGGTAGCATAGTACATTGCTAGGATTGCCTTAGCAGTCATAGTGTAAGGATCAACCAATCTAGAATATGCTTTTTGGAACCTATCATTAAAGTTTTCTATGAGTTCTCCTTCACCTCTTTTAATTCCTGCTAGCTTATGATACAGAGATGATGGTTCTATTGGTCCTCTAAATCTAGATAAAAATGCCTCCTCCATGAGATCCCAGGAGGTAATATGACCATTTGGCAAATTCACATACTAGTTGGAAGCCTGTTCATTGAAAGTGAGTGGGAACAACCTACAAACTACATCCTGATGTTCCAACCTTGTCATGAAGCAAGCTTTTGTGAAGATTCCAATGTGATCCTCAGGATCTTGAAGTAGCTGATATTTAGGACAAATCTTCTCAAGAGTCTTAGGCATTTCATGATAAGCAGTGAAGAATATAGGAGAATTGACATTAAAGTACACCATGATTGGACCTTTAGGTGGACTAGGACTTCTAGGACGACTTGGATTTCTAGGCGGGCTAGGACTTCTAGGGGGACTAGGACCTCTAGGGGGACCTAGACCAAGATTCAACGATCTAAATGTAGAATGGTAAGGACTCACTATATTTGGTATACTCAATGGTGATCCTGGAGGAGTCCTCAATGAACTTCCTATCTGCACTACTCTAGGATTCCAAATCAAGGGACTCTTATTCTGTCATCTATCAGGTAATTGTGTGAAACTATCACTTGAATTGGACCTAGACCTAGTCCCTCGACCAATATTATGAGTCATCTTTGCACAAATCTTACCTTAATTCCAAACAGGTCCTCCTTCTAGTGCCAAAAACTGTTGATGTATGTTTTTACACATAAGAAACATGAGATAAATTCAAAATGAACTCAGTCTCTCTTGAAAAGTATGGAGAATTATACCAAGATACTTCTCAACTCCAAGGCTCTAGTAGTCAGTTCTTGACAGTGTTGGAAAGTTTAGTGGTTCGTTGTGAGTTGTTCGTTCAAGGGGCCTTACATAAACTAAAGTAATATGTGACTTACTAGATTTACTCAATGATCACAAATAACATTGTGAGAAGTGATCCTTTGCATGTATTTATCATCTTTACAAAGCATTCATATGAAATTAGTTAAACATGCACTGTATTTCCAAATTATGTATGCAAATTACTAAAGACCTTTTAAATTTGCAATTCTTTACTCAAATCAATAGCAATTTACTTAAAGTATCTACGTGTAAGCTAAGTATTTATGCTTTTTGGAGAAAAGTTAGAAAGAGTAGGGTTAGAAACATCATTTTAGACAGGATCTAATGTCTACTATCCATGTATTGAGAAATTTAATGATCTTGAACAATTCAACACAATTAAATCCGCATATGTAAAATCCTGAACATTTTCATGAACATACATAAGGAATTGTAATCGTTAAAAGAAAATATATCAAACAATTGCTTGAATCAAAAAACACTATGGAATAGATGCAGAATTCTAAGTTTTCTTTCATTTGAACTATAAAGTCATACTGAATTTACAATGTAATAATGACTTTTGTTGTATTGACCAAAATTACTAAACTTACAAATGCTTTGACAGATACATGAAGGAGATAGGACATTCCACGTACTCCTTGATGCAGACATAGGTGACCTCCTCCCTAAATCACTAAATGCTCAAAGTATTCAACATGAATTACTTCCTTTTGCAACAAAATCACCAATTATAGTCTTAAGCTAAATGTTATGAATCCCTGTGTGAGTAAAATACATGTAGCAAGGCTCCTTATATATATTTGAAATCCCCCCTCTACTACAGTTAGAAATTCAATCAATGGTTCTCATTCAAACTTTACAAAATCAATAGTGGGAATCATTTCCCAACCATTCCAAAATATCTTTTCAGAATATTCCTTTTGGCGCAATGGATGCCATTAGGATCTTTTTAAATACAAGATATTTTCTTTGACTTTCTCCTCTGTTTACCCTTTTGCTGATGATGCTAAGAGAAAAAACCCAAAGTACCCACAAATGACACTGCTACTAATATTCCCTTTTTCATATGCTTTTACTCCAAGTACCTTGTATATTTGGCTATCAATGCCACAATAGAAGTATGATTAGTCCCTTGGCTCTTTTTCCATGTGTATTGCTGCAATTCCACTCCTTCTTTCAACACCTTCACCTGTCTTTATAGATCCTCTCTATTTTTCTGATACTTCCTTGCCTTGGCATTTAATTCCATAACGGAATCAATCATTTCAATACTTAGATTTGTTGCAGGACTCTCCAAACAAGGTAAATAAATGGCCTTACATTCTTTTATTGCTATAGTCACACCATATACTAGTATCTCTTGGCACTCATGCCCAATAAGTCTCTTTATTATTTTCATGTGTATCCTTATTATACCATCAGCAATTTCCTCCAAATCTTGACTACTTACAATGCAACCTTTTAGAATATCTTCTTCAAATTTCAACTCTAATTTATGTTATGGTATTTGATTTGCCATCTAAGGAGCTATTACTCCTTCGTTTATCAACTCTTCAATCCTTTCATTCATGTCATCAACCTGTTCCAATTCAAATCTGCTTTCCTCTAATCTAGATTGACAATTATGTATGATAACATTACAATTACTTTCCTCTGTGAGGGCAATATCCCAATTGGCAATTGCCTACCTTATTATATCTTCTCCCTTTTGAATAAATTATTTGGGCCACTTCTCAAAAATATCTTCTTCAATTCTCTTGTTCTCCATCTCATTGACCTAATCTCTTGATAAAATGGCTAGCTCTGTAGGCAACTCTAGCATACCAATAGTAGAGTCAAACATACCCTGAATGAACTATTGTAACTAGTAATGTGTCCCTTCAAGTAATCATATTTATCCTTATCTCTTCTCATCATTTCAATGGTCACCTTATTCATGTCCTCCCACTATGCAATATGTTGCCCCCTACTTACATACCCAAGGTCTATGTTGAGCAATTGATAATCATCAAGGCTCATTTCTCCTTTTCCCTTCTCTTTCTGAGATATGGCTAGCTCTAGTGTCCTTGATCCAGATGGGATGCTCTTTATGGCTGACATGGTCCTTTCTTTTCTTCTTTCCTTTTGTGAATGACCATCTAATAGACATTTTATATCAATAGGAACCAGCTGCACCTCTGTCTTTTCTCTTCTGGCTTCTAAACCTATCCAAGCTAGTGCCTCTTTGCTCGTTTTTGCCCTTTTTTCTTCATCTACCACCTTCTCTTGAGGTTTCTCTATTTCTATTTGTTCCTGTTGTTGTTGCTAGTGTTGTGGTAGTTGCTATGGTGGAGGATTCTGATCTAGAGGAGGTGGTACATTGTCTTGATGTGGTGGCTCATCCTCTTCATTCTCCTTTTCATCTTCCTCTTCCTCTGTATCCTCTTCATCATCTTGCTCCATGTCTTCTCATTTTGAATTCTCCTTTTGTTCACTCTGTTCAATGTCAACCTTAAGAATACCTGAAATATTAACCTCAAAACCACTTGATGGCATTGTTGCCCTTACTATTACTTCAGTTTCTACCTATGCACTTTAAGGCATGCTTGCCTTGTCTAACTGTGGTGGTTGGCTTGAAGATACATCAAGCCCTTCTGTAGCTTTCTCTTCTTCTTTTCCTTCTTCTACATCTTTTTCCTTTTCTGCCACCTATTATGCAACATCTTGTACTTCTTTTATGATTTCTGGTAGCACAAGTGGACCAAAAGGATCCACTGCCTCTAGCTCTTCTTGCAAATTTTCTTCTTTTGACATTGGGCTTTGTGTCCTTCCCATACACACTTGAGTGCTATGCTCTTCTATTGTAGGGGAGCTCTTATTTGTTTCTTCTTTCTCTTCATGCTCACCCCTATATTTGCTTCAAACTGAGTATCTTCATCATCACTACTATCATTCTCAACATTTACAATTGCACTTACTTTTTTAACTTCCTAGGCTTTTGACCCTTGTAGCATTTTCTCAGTTAACTCTTTTTTAACCTTTATGTAGCCCTATCTTCTTTCTTCCTGTGTAGATTTAGTAGTTACAATCTTTTTTCAAATCTCTACCTATGGAGTATCTACCACCTCAGTATGTACTGGTGCCCTCCCTTTTGAAGATTCTATAATTATAGCCTTCATTACACCTTGTCCTATTGGCACCTCTAGTGTTTGTGTTTTTTCTACATTAACTCCTTGACTTGATGACCCTACTTCTACAAATGTACCTGAGGCTATTGTAACTATAACACCCAGTGCATAAGGATCCATCAGTGTTGCATTTTTTTCTTTTTCAACCACCTTAGCTTCTACAATTTTCCTCTTCTTTTCATAAAAGCACTGTAAATTATCCTGATTTTCTCTTTCTCTCTTCTTACCCTTCTTTTGGTATGTAGCTATAATACCTTTAGCTTTAAGCTCTTCTATTTTGTCTTTTAACCATGTTTTAGCAAACAAAATAATTGGCTTTCATACAGCCTCCAAAGATGTTTCCCCTGGCTCTTCCTAATTTGGTTCATTGATGGGCAGCAACCTCTTGCTTTCATAGCTATGATATAGTACTTTACCATCATCTGTAATTTCTTGGGGTAAACTGATTTCCCCCACTATCCTGATTTGCTCCAAAGTTAATCTTTGGTGAGCCCTCTTCATCACCTCTCTTTCATTTTCACAATCTGACCAGAAATCTTTAATATGAACTTGTTGTTTATATTTCTTGTCAACATAATTTTCAATCCTATGGAAAGGATCAAAATGCCTAGCCAAATCAAATTCCTCAAACCCATAATACCTTAGCTCCTTCTGAGTATTGGGCTACATCTACACTATAACAAGAATACCTATCAATCACCCAAGGGAACTTAATGTTTCCTCTGCCAAACTTCCTCTTATACATCCCAAACACATTCAAAATTTGTCTAGAGAACTCTAATACAATCAATCAGTCTAGAGGATACCTTGGTAATTAGAACATTTTTCCCACAAACCCTTCAGTTCTAATGTAAGTGAATGTAGGGAACTACATATACCAAGAGCTTAATAAGCCTATGGCACTTGCTGCCTCCTCTGATAGTCTCCTATGCTTATCCTCTATTAAAAGTCTTACCAGATAAGTATAAAATACATCATTTACTAGTGCATATTTTATTAGTGCATTCTCTTCCTACAAATTAGGTTAATGATCATAAACTAACTTCTAACCCAGACCATTTCCCAAGGTACCTACTCTGTCAATCCCAACCATTGGTTGCATTCTGACTACACATGAAAAAACCACATAAGAAGATAGATAGAAGCAATTCATTTTATTATTCCTTCCCATTACTTGCTTTCATATTGCAGTGCTAATTGCCTTGGCCCAATGAATTGTTCTAGGCTTTTCTCTCATATACTGAATAATGGTGAACATCCATGGTTCAAACCTTGTTGCATCTTTCAACCCAACAAACATGCTCAATAATGTGATCATTATATGTATCTCCTTCTTGAAATTAGTCTGATATAAGTTCTTTGGTACTCTTATTGCAGCCTTTGGTTTGTTTTCAGTTGTGTTCCAATTGTAGAAAATTGCACTTTTGCATTCCTTGTCATTACTAGCAAAGTCTAAATCATACTGATCTATATCCACATCCATCATTTGTTCTTGAATTTCCAAGCCAAATGTTCTGGCTATCCCTTCTATAGACAAATCTACAACAATCTCCCCTTTATACATTACTCTTCTGGTACTCAAATCATATCTATTTATACACTCTAGTACCAAATCTTTGATTGCCAATGGGAATCCAGCAGCCTTGTACAACCCTTTTTTCTAGATACATTCCATGTCGGGAGTAGTAACAGGTGATGTAATTTTCTATAACACATCTTCTACGTTATACTGGCCAATATTTGTATCTATTTCCACTCCGCCTATGCTAATCAAAGAGGGATATCCCTTGTGTAATGGCAATTGTTCCCTAAATGCTTCTTTCTTTGGCTTCCTTTCTTTTTTCACTTTCTCTTTTTCACCTAGTGACTCAATATCTACCTTCTTTTGCTTTGGAGCCATCCTATCAAGAAAATTTATACATTCAACCCCTTCATTTGCATCTCTTCCTAGGGTTTACCATGGTTTTTTACTTTTTTACATTTACCCTAGGGCCTTTTGTGTCTTTTCCCTATTTAGAAGTTACTGGATCTAACAATATCAAATTCATTTTCTATAATTAACTACAATAACTTGCACTAATTTGCATCATTTTCCTAATGAAATTTGCTATAACTAAACCCCATTTCATTTAACTAAATTTTAAAGGAGTTCGGGTACATACCTATATTCACAACCAGTTTGACTTTAAGGATGTTGACAATAAATTTACCGTTCAACCTCACCATTACCGTTCTCAAATTTTTGTTCAGCTCTTGAATCGCCTTTTTCCTCACTCTGTGAAATTGTCTACAACTTTATCTTTCAAATGCAATCATGAAAATAACATACTCGAATTTCACCTTTATTTGCTCAAATTCTAAATTTTGCAGTTTTATTTACACATTGAATGTGGTAATTAATGTAGACAATTCAAACCATGTCTAATTTTCCATTTAATTTGTATTTTGATCATTGTATAAGTTAATTCCCACACCTTTTCTTTTTATCTCAACTTTTATATATCAAAATTTGCATATTCCTATGTATATCGCTATACAATCATCAAAACATACTAACTCGGACTCCAGCGGGGTTATGAATCATATTGCATTTAATTTTGCATCTGGTTTTGCATATTTATCATTTGTATCACTTATGTATTTTGTATTTGGACCATACCACTGTGGACCCCACCTACAACAGACAATATTCAACTTTTAACTATGTCAAGTTTTGTATCCCGCAATGTATATGCAATGTTATACATTCAAACATACAAACATAGACTTAAAAGATGTATCATCTTGACTTTAACTTGTTGTTAATTCTAGTGTTGTGTCTCTGCATCTTTTTTTTTTTTGTATATTGGGTTTGCATAACACATACAATATCACATACATACAAAAGCGTGGACCTTAGCTTGTTATATACCATATTTAAATCATTGTCGGGTCCGCTTTTGTATAAATCAATGTATATTACCCTTTGTATATTGGAAACCTTTATGGTAATACCCCTGTGGGTCCCGCCAACTTAAATCACTTCTAACCCTTCTTTAAAATCCGAAATTGCATCTACGCTTAAATACAAACAAATATACATTTGTTCAGATTTCAACCTTTTATAAACCACATTATATATTCTTTTCGGATTTGGGCACGCATATTCCCTTTTGTATATTGAATGCACAGGCTCATACATACAATACATAATACAATCATGGAATCTAGTGCCTATTCAATTTATTTCAGAACTCAATCGAGTCTGGGGTTGCATATTTAAGTTTAAACTTTCAAGATACAATATGCAAAAACAATAAAGATCGCCCCTTTTGTACCACAACACGACAACCTTAGCATCTCATATGCACAAAAATTTGTATATGAAATACAACTTTGACTTAACATTGCATTTTCACAAAAACTACCATATCTCATGAAATACAAGGAATTAACAGTTGGTTAAAAAAAAACCCTAAATCATTTTTCATGCAAAACCTACTAGTAACCATTGTTTCTCCTTAATACTATGCATTTTGATTTTTCAAGTATTTCCAGCATCTAGTACATTTTCCCTTTACCACCAAGCAAGACCAAGCCACAAGAAAGCAAAAGCAAACAGGGTCCTCATTTTGCTAGAGGGTAAAATGGGGCGTGTTGTGAACATCACAATGGGTGGCACCTTTGGATATAAGTATGTTGTATCCTTTAGGATACCATAATGCACAATAACATTGAAAATTGCATCTATTGAAAGAGGTGCATGCTCAGGTGTTGGTGGAGTTTTCTTAGACTTCTTCTCTTTCTTCTTTGGATGAGATGTGCCTTCATCTCCTACTTCTTCTTCCTCTTCACTCACTTCTACCTCCTCAATCTTGACTTTCTTTCTTTTTGTAGGTTGCTTTTTCCTTGGTTGCTTCTTTTCACCTATTTTCATCTAAGTCAAAATTTTAGATGCAACTCTTCTTCTAGTTGAGGTAGTTTTAGTTGATCTAGAGGGATGTGGTGCATTTATAGTGGTAGAAGTAGATCTATTAGACCTTCTTGGTCCTTGTGCAGCTGGTGGAACAGTAGGAGCATGTTGTACTTCCTCCACAGGGGCTTTTGATGTGGTTTGATATGAAATGCTCCACTTTTTCTGTAGCTCACCTTTTTTCTTCTCAAGTTTCTCTTCTACATTTTTCTTATGCATCTTATTCATGATTTCATCATATGTACCAAGCCTCTCAATAGTAGGGTCTTTGGGTTTGCTTAGAAAAATATCATCATAGACCCTAATTTCTTCTCCAGAGACTTCATAGGGCAATCTTGTAATCCATGTAGTCCTAGGCTCAACTACCTCAATATAGGTATAATCCTTATCCTCTACGAATGTGATACTTTTCTTATATTATTGGACTAACTTGAAATGAATTATATCTCTAGCATGCATGCTGGTTTGCATATTTTTAAAGAAGCCCCAGCACATTTATGTGTAGTGATTGGGGTCACTGAAGCCACTTATATGACTTTTAATTTGTACAACAATAGGAACACTTTGTTGCCAAACCTTTCCTCTAAAGCCAGGTGACTCATTCATGAATTAGAATGCAAGACAATTGATTAGAGTACAAAACCTAAAATGGTATCTAGTTTCCTTTGTTCTCCTTAGATTCTGTAATGTGCCATACCTGTTTGTATATTTTTAAAGATCTTTTTATGTGTTATTTTATTTTCATTTTTGTGTTCTTATAGACTAGACAGAAGAATGTAGAAGGGGTTTTCAGTTTTCATGTAGATGTGTTGCCGGAGCATACAATATAGAGCATATAACCAAAACCTAGAAAATTCACAATGAATATAAGGAAACTAATGACTACCCAAATAGAAAAATGGCCAAATATGAATTATCATGACATACCCATATCTAGAAATGCAACTTAGTACAATAGCTGAAATGGACCAGCAAGTGGTATGGCTGGAAATGCATTAAATCTTCATAGAATGATATAGAATGTCCATACAATGTGATCATCATATAGAAGGGCCTAAAACTCCACTCCCAGGCCAAATATAAAGCATACAACGAAATGGAAAGACCCTGTAAGGACCCACGTCCTCACTGGAGTTGATACGACTATGGCTGGGAGTCTAATCTGCAACAAATACTTCTGAAATTCCCTTCTAATTATTCTGAAACGGATCTGCAATGACCCCCAATAAATGGTGACTCATCTCCATGAAGAGAATAAACCTAGTTCTTCCTCAAACCCTCAAAATTCAAAATCCAATGAAGTACAGTTATGAATACTGGATGTATCCACCAATAAGCACTGTTGGGTGGTATTGTACACCTGTAGAATGCTGTTACCTATGGAGGTTTCCGTCTCCACAAGCCTCTGGTTTGAATCCTCAAACCTCCACAATAGCAGACTCTAGCAGAGCTCAAAAGAAGGAGATATCATAAAACAAGCATATTTTTCAAATGAGGCACTTTTCCCTCTTTAAAAACTCTCCAAGAGGGATGTTTACTTTGGAGGGAAATATCTCTTTGAATTTCACTTTAAATATTTCCCAATGTGGGTGCTCCAAAAAGTAATTTAAGTGACCTTTTTAAATATTTCACTTTTTATCACTTAACCAAATGGCTAGTCCACCGGAATTCTATGATGGACTAACCATGAGCCTAGAAGGGGACATTACAGTCTGCCCTCCCTATGATTGCTTGCCTTAAGCAATCTCAAGTCAGGATGCTCTAATATCTACTCATTCTCCCAAGTAGCATCCTCCACCGGTAGGTTCTTCCATTTAACCAAGTACTCTCTGATGTTCCTCCTCCTCAAATTATGTTCCCTAGTATCAATTATTGCCTCAGGTACCAGTATCAACTTCCCCTCTTCATCAAGAGGAGCCAACTCTGCTGATGGTATCACCTTATGCCCTAACGCCTTCTTGAGGTGAGATACATGAAATACATTATGTACATTGCTATCTGCTGGAAGCTCCAACTCATAAGCCACTTCTCCAATCCTCTTGGAGATCCGAAAAGGTCCATAGTACCATGGCTTCAACTTCTCTACCCCACTCTTTCTGAGAGTGGACTGTCTATAGGGTTGTAGCATGAGATACACCATGTCACCAACCACAAAAGACTGCTCAGTCCTCTGTTGATCTGCATACTGCTTCTACTAATTCTAAGCCTTCTGTATGTTCTCCTTCAAAGACCTCATGATGTCTTGACTCTCCTGGAGAAGGTCTTTGGCCTTCGGCACTTTACTATCACCAAACAACAAATCAACAAAGTTTGGTGCCTCATACCCATACAGGGCCATAAATGGTGACATCTGGATAGACATGTGGTATGTGGAATTGTAACAGTACTCTCCCATGTGAAGCCACTTAACCCATGCCTTTTGCTGCCCTGAAACATAGTTTCAGAGGTATCCTTCCACCCATTTATTAACTATCTCTGTCTAACCATCTATTTGAGGGTGGTAACTCATACTGGGTGTGAGCTCTGTCCCTGTCAACTTGAAGAGCTCTTGCCAAAAATTACTAAGGAACCTATTATCTGTATCACTAACAATGTTCCGAGGCAACCCATGGAGTCGAAATACCTCATGAAAGAACAATTCTGCAACCTATGATACAGCAAAAGTGGTAGGGATGGTAAAGAAGTGTGCATACTTTGTCAACCTGTCCACTACCATGAAAATGCAATCCCTACCTTGGACTTTTGGTAAACCTGTGATAAAGTCCATAGAAATGCTATCCCACTTCCTTTCAGGAATGGGTAGGGGCTACAATAAACCTCCTGGGAATGAGTGCTCTTGTTTGTTTTGCTGACATATTGGGTACTCTCTCACATACTACATCACCTCCATCTTGAGGCCCTTCCAGGTGAACCTCTCTCTAACCTGCCTATAAGTTTTGAAGTACCCCGAGTGTCCTGCCATTGGCAAGTCATGAAATGCCCTTAAAACCTTCTATTTCATCTAAGAGTCTGTCACCAAGAAAATCCTATTCTTGTAAATGATTAAATCATTTACCATTGTATACCTGTCATCCTTGATGGTGCCATCAATTAGCCCTATAGCCCATGCATTCTTTGCATACTCAGCTGATATCATCTCCCTCCAATCATCTACAATGGCTCCAAGTGCACATAAATGGGGCCTCCTGGATAGAGCATTGGCAACAATATTTTTCTTTCCTTTGACATACACAATGTCAAAGTCGTAGGCCTATAGCTTGCTAACCCACTTCTGTTGCCTCTAATTTAAGTCTTTATGGCCAAGGAAATGCTTTAGACTATTGTGATCTATTTTGACTATGAACTTACTGCCCACAAGGTATTATCTAAACTTAGCCAATGCATGCATTATGGCTAACATCTCCTTGTCGTAAATGCTATAGTTGCATTCCACACCCCTCAACTTCCTACTCTCAAACGCTATGGGGTGCTTATCCTACGTAATTACTGCACCAATGCCTTCCCCTAAAGCATCACATTGCAAATTGAAGGGCATGCTGAAATCTAGCATGGCCAATATAGGGCATGTACTCATAATCTATTTGAATTGGTCAAAGCACTCCTGTGTACCCCCTGTCCAACTAGATGCATCCTTGCGAGTCAAATTTGTGAGGGGAGCTGCTGACTGAGAAAACCCCTTCACGAACCTGTGGTAATATCCACATAAACCCAAGAATCCCTTCAGCTAAGTAAGATTCTTTGGTGGTGGCCAGTCTACTATTGCCCGAATCTTCTCCAGGTATACCTTCACGTTACTAGCACTGATGATGTGACCCAAGTATAGCAACTCGGTCATCCCAAACTCATGCTTTGACATCTTGGCATATAAAGATTCCCTCTCCAGAATACTTAGCATAATGTCAATGTTTTTCATATGCTCTTCCCACGTTTTGTTGTAAATCAGGATATCATCAAAAAATATTAAGATGAACCTCCTCAACTGCTCTCTGAAGACTCTATTCATGCAAGACTAGAAAGTAGCTGGTGCATTAGTCAAGCTGAATGGCATGACTAGGAAATCAAAGTGCCCATAGTGACACCTAAATGCCGTCTTCTCCACATCCTCATCTTTGACCCTAATATGATGGAATCCAGACCTCAAGTCTATCTTAGAGAAATAACAGGCCCCGTGTAGCTCATCAATCAGTTCATCTATCCTGGGTAAGGGATACCTATTCTTGATTGTTTTCTTATTGAGTTCCCTATAATCAATGCACATCCTAAGAGTCCCATCCTTTTTCTTTACTAACACAATGGATGATGCAAATGGGCTCTTACTCGGTCTTATGTGTCCCATGGTGAGAAGCTCTTTGATATCTTTCTTGATCTCATCTTTGGATCTCTTCGAGTGGTCTACCGGGTGGAATATCACTAAACACTTTGGTGTGTTTAGTTAGAAGAGCTTGTATGTCAGGTGGATACTCATGTTTCTTCTGCTTCACAATTTTAGGCATCACCAATATCTCTACTACCCATTGTACCTGATCATGGCGAATCAATCTTTCCATTTGCTTGAGAGAAACAACTCTCAATCCACCATCTAAAATTCCCCTGAGCACATGCTTAACTCTGTTCACTTCAAACTTCATTTCCATTATCCTCAAATTGATAGTGAACTCCCCTATCTCATGAAGCCATTTCATTGCCAGCACAACATCCATGTCACCCATGCTAACCACATAAAACTCTGACTGGCAAGTATAATGGTTTAGCTGGATCGTCAAGTTGGGAATCCTCCTAGTGCAAGTGAGTACAAACCCATCGGCTACCTTTACCTTAAATCCTGCAAACTCCTCTATTTATAACCCCCTCTTAGCAACCAAGCCCTCATCTATGAAGTTATGAGTGGCACCTATATCTAGCAAGGTAATGCACCTCTGTCCACCCAATACTCCTCAGATCTTGAATGACCCTTCTCTCTAAATGCTAGTAATGTGGGCTGTGGGTAGGGAGGTATCATTATCCTTATCTGGTACTTCAAATGCAACATCTACCCCTGAATCATCATCCTCTGTATGCTGCTCCGAATGCGTGTTTGACTCCATAGACTCATCTACTGAGAAGTACTCAATCTGTTTTGCCTTCCCTTGGGCAGCAAACTTGTGCTTAGAATCCCAAGGCTCTCTACAATGAAAACAAATCTTCTTCCTCCTGAGGTCATTCAGCTGATCATTATCTAACCTAGAAGAACTCTTATGTGGCTAGTCTCCCAAGCCCCTATGGAAAGGTCTCCTATCTCTCTCCTTATCTCTCCTATGCTGAAAGTTCTTACTCTAAAATTTGCTCCTCCATGCGGATGATTCCATATCACGGGCCTTCTTCATGGCCTCCTGCAATGTCATAGGGTCTAAACCCTTCACCCATCCTCTTAAAGGATCAGACAACCCATCAATGAAGAGCATGATTAACCTCCTCTTTGATATATCTAAAACCATGACTGAGAGATCCTGGAACTCAGAAATGTATGAGTCCACTGATCCACTCTATCTCAACTATATTAGCTCCTTGAACTGCAATTCAGGATCCTTCTTGTCGAACCTGTCTATGAGTCTGGCTATGAACTCAAGATAAGATGTGATCTGGTCATGTCCCAGAGTCAACTTCCTATTACTCCACCACTTATGTGCACTACCTTCCAAGTGTAAGGCTGCGTATGTGATGGCATCTGTCTTTGGCATGGGGCTGATCTAAAGGTAACTGTCCAACTTTTGTACCCACGCTCTTGCTGAAGTTTTTCCCAAACCATCAAAATATGGTAAGGTCATCTTGAAGACATTCTTTTGTAGCTCATTATTCTATTGCCTATTATCCCCTCTAGGTTTGTGTCTCATCCGAAGATCTGAGTAGTCTCTGAAAGTCATTTTAACTCTAAACCCTTCGCTGGAAGCCTGCCAATCCCTAAAGATCTCTTCCTGAAGCTCCGACTGTGTAGCATCCCTATCTAGTATCTCATTCCTCAGCCTGAAAGTTAGAATGCCTGGTCTATCTACAGCCATGAGCTATATAGCACCCCAGTTATTCACCGAAGCCTCTCCATCATGATTCCTGTGCCCATTTCTATCACCAATGTTTCGGTCACTATTCCTATCTCCATTTCCTCGGTCTCTATTCATGTCATGCCGATCTCCATGCCTGTCATTCCTACCTCCATTCCTGTCATTTCTATATCTGTCTCAACCTATATTCTCCTCATCTTCTTCCAGCTCAAGAAATAATGGGCCAAGAAGCCTCCCAAGTGCCTGCTGAGACCTGTCCAAGCTAGCCACGATTTGTTGCTGACCTCTAGCCAAGTCATTGAGGATATCTCATGTGCTTGGTTCTTCGATCTTTGTATCTCCCATTTCCCCTGTATGCTCTGTAAATGGAGGTAACTCTCCAGAAAAGGGGTCTGTCTGTGAATCCTGGGAATCATCCCTTGTAGCGACTACCTCTATCTCTGGGTTTGACTCAAAAGGATCTGTTATGGGTACTGGATTTTTTGGAACTAACAATCATAGAATCTGTGTTCCATGCCTTGCTCTGGTATTCTTGAAGCAATATCTATCTGTCGGTCGCATATCTCATTTTCACTTTTGCATGTCTATTTCACCTCACAGGATGGCAAGATCATGGCTCTAATACCACTGTAATGTGTCATACCTATTTGTATATTTTTAAAGATCTTTTTATTTGTTATTTTATTTTCATTTTTGTGTTCTTATACACTAGACAAAAGAATACACAAGGGGTTTTCAGTTTTCCTGCAGATGTGTTGCCAAAGCATACAATATAGAGCATATAACCAAAACCCAAAAAATTCACAATGAATATAATGAAACTAATGACTACCTAGATAACAAAATGGCCAAATATGAATTATCATGACATACCCATATCTAGAAATTCAACTTAGTACAATAGCCGAAATAGACTAGTAAGTGGTATGGTTGGAAATGCATTAAATCTTCATAGAATGATATAGAATGTCCATATAATGTGATCAACATATAGAAGGGCCTAAAACGCCACTCCCAGGCCAAATATAAAGCATACAACAAAAGGGAAAGACCCTTTAAGGACCCACGTCCTCACTAGAGTTGGTACGGTTATGGCTGGGAGTCTAATCTACAACAAATACTTCTATAATTTCCTTCTAACTATTCTGAAATGGATCTGTAATGACCCCTGATAAATGGTGACTCATCTCCATGAAGAGAATAAACCCAGTTCTTCCTCAAACCCTCAAAATTCAAACTCCAATGAAGCACAGTTATGAATACTAGATGTATCCACCAAATAAGCACCGTTGGGTGGTATTGCACACCTGTAGAATGCTATTACCTATGGAGGTTTCCATCTCCACAAGCCTCTAGTTTGAATCCTCAAACCTCCACAATAGTAGACTCTAGGAGAGCTCAAAATAAGGAGATATCATAAAACAAGCATATTTTTCAAATGAGGTACTTTTTCCTCTTTAAAAACTCTCCGAGAGGGATGTTTACTTTGGAGGGAAATATCTCTTTGAATTTCACTTTAAATATTTCCCAATGTGGGCACTCTAAAAAGTAACTTAAGTGACCTTTTTAAATATTTCATTTTTTATCACTTAACCAAACAGCTAGTCCACCAGAATTCTATGATGGACTAACCATTAGCCTAGAAGGGGACATTATAGATTCTCCAAAAGTTGTTATTTCATGACCTCATAGAGATCAAAATATTTACCCTCCTTGACCATCTAGTATGCAGTGTGAATGGTAGTACCAGTAGCATATCCCTCTCTATTAGTAAAATAGACTTTATATGCAATCCCCATAGAAGCATATCTAACACCTAGATTAGTTATGTTACTCATAGTTAGAGTTCTTTTGTCAAATTTTGTTTGGTCAATTTAGTAACCTTCTCATTTTTAATTGATTTCATCACCGATACATGTCTAGTGGAGCACAGCATAGTTACTACCCTAATTGCATCCTTAGTAATCTAATGGGGCTTGTCTAGACATATGAACTCATCATGCATTCTACTCAATATGTATCTCACCCATTCGTGCTCATCACAGAAATTAGGGTAATCCTTCCATATGTCCAATCACTTGGCCCCTACATTTACAAACTCTGGTTTGTAACTTACATCACCATCTAAGAGTTGATCTCTGAGCTCTTAAAATTTCATATGGTTAATTTCATCTATCTTAGAATGAACGTAAAACCTAATATCTTCAGTGTACACCACCTATGTTAGAACATTTGAAAATACCCCATCTCTATCAACCTCCATCACTTTGAACAGATGCTTCTTATATTTCAGTCTAGGTTTTGCAGAGACATCAACTACTTGCGGAGTCTCCACATCAAGCTTCTTTTAGTTCAAAGACTAGGGTTTTTAGTAGATCTGATAAATACCAAGTTGTTTTTCTAGGGTTTCAAAATTGAGTGCTCAAAATCTAGAATTCTTCTTTAGCTCAAATCGCCAAGTGCTCTAAAGGTCTTCTTCTCTCAACTCCAAATGCAAATGTTGTCTTTAAAAGAGATTTGATCATTCAAAGGAAACATAAGTACTTTTCAATTTTTCCCTAACATTCCTCATTAATGCAATTTTGTCTGGTTAGGTAAACCTACTACCAAATTGCTCTATGAACTCACAGAGACTCAAGAACCTTTCGCAACCCTCTACATCATAATATTTTGCTCCAAAAATTTGGGAAGAAGAAACTATTTTACCTTATCAACATATTCACTAGATGATTTTATTCCAATTCATTTGTATGCTTATCTTCCATTTGTAGAAGCCAACAAATATTCAGGGGAGGAAGAATAGATATACATTGGTTAGCTCCCCCTGACTCTTATGCCATATCTCAATCGACAATGAAGTCTTTGTACTAGACAGAAGCACAAATTCTTTCTTCTCCTCATCATCTTGTTTTGTCTTCCTTCTCCACATCTTTGCCATTTCCTTCTTTTTCTGAGTCACAAAGTTCTATGTCTTCTTATGCTGAGTAGATGGTTTCATAGAACCACTCCTGCAGAAACTTTCTTTATGCCCAAAATTGTTACACTTGTAGTAGATAACATTATAATCTGAAGCCACACAATTTCTTCTTACTTTAGTTCTACATTCAACAACCTTGTGACCAAACTTGTTGCATGCATAGCAATAGCCATAGAAAGAATGAGAAATTCTTGTATCATGCTTTGAAGACACAAATGAATTCTTCCTTATGTTATCATTTCTTTTGGTCTTAGTCCTATAGTCAATAGCCTTATGTCCAAATTTATTGCAAGAATAACAGTAACCATAGAAGGATTGAGAGAACATGGGATTAGCAGCTGGTCTAGGAGGAGATCTCATGAGATTTTTCTTCTGATTGCTAACTTGTATGAAGTTGTCATCTTCTGACTCCTATCCCTCATCTTTAGTTTCCTTGGATTCTTCAATGCTAAGTTCTTCCATTTTCATTTCAAACATGCCTTCAGGTATATCTATTTTAGGACTCTGACATTTCACAAAACCAATGCCACTTTTATTCTTTGGAGGTCTTTGACTATTGATTATCTCATCAAGAATATTGGTGCTTTTCTTCAGTTTTAGACCTTTGTCTATTAGATCCTTTGCTTTTTTCAATTATTTCTTTAGAGATACAATTTCTTCTTCAAGTTTGGAGCATTCAACTGATTTGTCATTTAGCTTAACATTTAGCCACTCTACAACCTTCTTTCCTTCTTCAACTTGAGCTTTCAACTTGACAATTGTTTCCTTTGATTTTGTGAGCTTATTCTTATATTCTTCATTTTCACTTCTTGCAGCATCCAGATCTTCTAGGGAAGAAATGAGTTCTCCTTCATAATCAACTACATAGTCCTCTGGCTTATAGGTTGTCATGTATATATCATCTTCTAGAGGATTTTTTTCTTTAAACAGTGACTCAATTCCCATGTGTTCCTCTCCAAGATCTACCTTAGATTTTAGGATGTATTCAAGGAACTCAGCTCTAATACCAATTTCTGAACACACAAAAGTACTGAGAGGGGGGCTAAATCAGTACTTATTCAAATTATATTCTTTCAACTATATTCTAACTACCATAAACATTTAGAACATGAAAAGCATAAGAACACAGAAGCATACATCCATAACACCAGATTTATGTGGAAAATCCTAGAAGGGAAAAACCACAATGAGAAAGCTACTTGGATCTACTATCCAAATCTAGCCTCAAAAATAAAAAAAGATTACAATATTATTTGTGGGATATAACCCAAAGGAAGCTGCAACTCCCTGAACAATTACAACATTTACAAAACTTATTTGACTCAATGTTCTTCATACAAAACTGAATGCTAATCACTTTAGCTTCTACACAACTATCTCATTTCTACACACTTTCAATATCAACCTCCACCACATTAAAACAACCTTAGAAACTCTTTTTCATCATCATACTTCTAACTATTGCCTCTGCAACAATATCATTTTACATAAACGGGTCTTCTCCACATTTCATCATGAGATCAAATTTCAGCTTTAAGTATATTCCCATAGTATCAATTCTATCTACTGACTCTCAACACCTCCAACCCTTAACAACTTTGATTATTCATGTATATCCTCCACAAGCTTAAAAAAATTTCTTCTTGGTTAGTAAACATGAAACGTGTAGCATGAAACATGTAGTAGCCACAATAGTCGGCTCCAAAATATATGTGGTAAGTAGAAATCAAGTGTCGTTCAAAAATAAATCATAACCAAGTCTTAATTTACCTTAGCACACTCTTCTAATCTAGCACATACACCACAAACATGGCAAAAACTTCATTATACACCATGTCGGCTCTATAGAAATTTATCCTTCCTTGTATTTGGCTCCAGAGCCAAATTGGTACTGGAGGAGATAAAAATACATCATGCAAACCATATATTGAATATTATATGAATTGCAAAACATTCATGTACACGTCTCTTATCATCTCAGGATGTTCCATGCTGGCACAAACACTTGATCTTTGATGCTAGTGTCCTTAACAACTACTTACACAGTCTTAAGATAAAATAATGAAAACCATACTTGTAGTGAACACAATCATTTGAAACTTGAACAATGTGTACCAACTAGCCTTATGAGCTTATCACTCAATCAACAAGGCCAATTACCATTGTGCAGTGAACTGTGGTGGCGTCAACTATCTTCCTCTGCTTACTTCAGTTAGCACCAAGGAATGTCTTCACGTAGATGACTCCAGAGAGGCAGTTGTGGTACATACTATCACTTGAAACTTGAAGTACACATACCTTTGACTCATATATACCTATCCTTCAATTCACACCATCATATCTTCATTTGTAGTGAAGTATGAAGCATTCTTCTATCTCTCTATGATTGCACTTACTCTATTTCAACACCATCTTCACACTTTTGTCTCCAAAACATCTTGCAGTAAGCTTCATGAACTCAAACCTAAAACATAGGTACCTGAGTGTGATATCTAGCCATTAGTTCAATCTGCAGACCCTTACCTTCAACTGCGGTAGAATGTGGTACCTTCATATAAGTTTGTGACTGCTTCCTTGACTTGTGCTATACTTAGACAATTTCCTTCAATATTTTACAACTTTCTTTATCATGTAGTAAGTATCATGAGTTCATATCATTATCATTTAGAAGGACCCCACCTATGCTCATCACAAACTTCAAACATAAATATATGAAGGTTTGTGAACTTACACATGAGCTTCAGAAGATATGGTATAATCATGTATAGATGATGTACTGACCCATTTCCTTTTGCCTTCTTTCTTGACCTGCTCCTTTGCTTGTAGAGCATATATTCATACCTCTGGTCTATGCTTCACAATGCTTTTGATTACTTATTCTATAATGTCTTCATTGATCACCATACTATTGCAATCTCCCTTTGACATCATTTACACTTTTCCATACTGTAGGACTCCATAGCACTATTGGCATCAATGACAATCCATATGCAATAGTTGCATCATATTCTTTGGATGTAATGAGGGCACATTTAGATCCTCTCATTATTTCTCCACCTATTCATTTGTCATAGTTTGGCATTGGTTCAAGATCCTTGAGAAAAATTTGAAGGATACTTTTGTTGGGACTGTAAAATTTTGCAAAATTTTAAGTGCCCATGATGAAAAAATTGATGGCAACACTCAGAAATGCACCTAAAAAATCTGCCCCAATGACCTACTTTAGAGGGTCATAATTCGGAGCCTATTTGTGTTCATGCCAAATCACCCAGTGAGTGTGTTCATTTGTCATATGTGCAAATGTATGTTTGATTTCATCTTCTTGTGATGAGTTTTGATAGGGTGTTGAAGTGACAAGTTGGAGGGTTCTGGGACTATTTTGTTGTTTGTATATTCTTAGGTGTGCGAAGTAGCCTCCTGTTTAGATTGATATTTTACACGTGGGTGATCATCATGGCTAGTGGAGTGGTATTCTACATTCTTCTAACCTTCATATACCCCTGGTCCAATTTCAAAGCCTAGGGATCAAGTTTGATATTTTTTTAAAGGCCAAAAGCAAATGCAGTTTGTCATATTTTGACACTTGCATTTCCAGAATGTTTCAAGGGGGTCAACTTTGACCCATAATATTTTGTGAAGGAAGTGAATTGGTGAGAAATACTTTTGCACACATGATCAATGCACCTAAATGGTCTAGTTTTTCCAGTGGAAGCTTCTTGGGAAGAGAATTGATTATTTTTCAAGGAGGTGACTTGGTGTGCTCAAGTTGGTTTTTTGACAAATACAGTTTTAGAAAAGGCCAAGTGGGCAATTTTGAATGTTGATATCTTGCACCTCGGGATGGGTTTTGCCAAGCCATTTTCTGCACTAAATTCTTGGTTCAAATGTCTACATGCTTGTGCATTTTCATGGCTCCAGGAGATGGTCTGACTAGTTTTCCAGGGTGATTTTGGAGGCCAGTTGACTTGTTTTAATCACTATGCAAGATGCTAGAAAATGGATTCTAGTGGCAACCCATTTCAATTTTTCACTTCAGGAGCATATTGATGTGGTGTCAGGTCAATTCAAGACAAAAACTTGTTTAAAAATGAATTTTTTTAGGTCAGACCCATAATGGGACCCGACATGAAGTCTAATTCATGTCATTTGGGAGTTAGAAGAAAACCAATATTAAGAAAGGACTATACACATATTGACTATCCATGAGCAGTGTCCAGAAATCAAACAGTCCTATTTGCATTTTTGGTTTGGATTTATCATGCCTTCATTGTGATCCATGCAGTGATTTTTTCAGTGGCTAATATTCGCCAATTGGCTAATAGTTGAAATTGGGGATTCAATTTTTGGCTACTAGTACAAGCTATAAGGTGACTTGAATCACTACTTTTTTACAAAATTTTATTTTAGTCTAGTTAAATCGCCAGAAAATTTATTTTATTAAAATGTTAAACTCAAAAATTCACCACAATATTCGATACCTAATTATATTAGATTCATCTAAATTTTATAAGTTTAGTAGAAAATGAAATTAATTCGCTAATAATATTATATAATTATTTATTACTTTAGGACCATATCACCAATTTTTAATCACCATGATTAATTTTATTTATAATCTAACAATTGCGGTTGTATCCCATGGGTTAAAATGTACCTATGGAGCTCCAATGCCCATCAAGCCTAAAATTGTATTTGGGTCATTGATCTCAATTTATAATCTAACGGCTAGGGTTAAATTCCATGGGCCAAAATGTACCCATGGAGCTCCAATACTCATGAGGCCCAAAGTTGCATTTGGGTCATTGATCTTCATTAAGATCAACACCCCAAATGCAATTTCAGGCCCCATGGGCATTGGAGCTCCGCAGGTACATTTTGGTCCACGGAATAGAACCCAAACCATTAGATTATAAATAAAATCAATGGTGATGAAAATTAATTTAGGACCCATTTAAAATATTCAATGTTTGATTTAAAATATTAAGGAATTAAGGAATTAAAGACATGAGCACTACACCTTAAACTAGTCAATCACTACTACCTTCAGGCCTTTACTTTTCCATAGGAATTTAATTTTTTTTTAGGAAGGATTCGCCATGGTAATTATTGCATTTTCCTATTTTTTGTCAAGATTCGCCAAGATTTTCTACAAATTTCCAATGATTTAAAAAAATTCACCAATAAAATTAAATATTTTTTTCAAAAAAAGGAAAGATTTGCCAATAGAAATTAATATTTTTTTCCAAAAAAATGGAAGATTCACAAGGATTTTATATCTTTTTTTAGGAGGGGTTTCTTAAAGTTATCACTAGATCCATGTGTTGAGATAAGTGAAAGTTAATTCTCTTGTGTATCAATGCTGAGGCTATGATTTTAAGGTCCAGATAAGGATCTTATGGAGGATGTGCAACCTTATGGCATGCCCTTGAGATTTGAAATCCAATCGCATAACATAATGAATTGTAACATCTCTGCAGATAGATACCAATTGAATGAACATCATGGGTTGATCTCCAACAATGAAAATACCTTGTCTGAATTGCTCACAAGCAGGCTCACTATAATTTATTAGAAAAAAGGGGAAAATGAAATTCTTTTGGAACACAGTAAGCAAATAAGGAGACAAACCTATGCAAAAATGTAGATTTTGCCAAGAGAATATTTTCCTCCATGTGCTTTAGGTGTCGATGAACTGGTTCATATTGTAGGTGATATACAGGTGGCTCATGAGGCGCTAATGTAAGTTACATCAAGATTAAGGAGAAATCTACTTCGTGAATTGTCATTTCCAGGGTTAATAGTTGTGCTGGAAACATGGGCAGAGCGGTGGTAGAAGCAGCACTCTCTGCAGGTCTTCAACTTGTTCCCGTCTCTCACCAGTCCTCATCTTAGGCATCAAAAAGCCCAGATAGGAGATGTAGAAGTTGATGTATGTAGTTCATCAGAAAAATATGATGTCTTTGATTCTATTATTTATAAGTATCCTCATGTAGTTGTAGTTAATTACACTGCTCCTTCTGTTGTGAATGAAAATGTAGAATTTTATTGTAGAATAGGCATACCGTTTGTAATGGGCACCACTGGAGGAGACCGAGAAAAACTATTGGATGTGGTACAGAAGTCAAATAAGTATATTTTTATCATGCCATAGATGGGAAAGTAGGTGGTTGCCATTTAGGCAGCCATGGACATCATGGTAGAGCAGTTTCCTAGGGCCTTTTAAAGGCTACAAACTCAAGGTTATGGAATCTCGCCAGTCAAGTAAGGTAGACACATCAGGCATGGAAAAAGCAATTGTTTCTTGCTTCCAGAGGCATGGTGTTAGTTATGACCTTGATCAAATAAAGAGAGATAGAGATCACAATGAGAAGATTGAAAAAATAGGAGTTCCAAAGGATTATTTGGGAGGTCATGCATTCTATACATATAGTCTTACATCTCCAAATAACATAGATGCTTTTCAGTTTCAACACAACATCTGTGGAAGGTCAATATATGCCTAGGGTACCATTGATGCTATACTTTTCCTGGCAAAGAAGGTTAAGAACAATGCAAAGAAGCTCCTCAATCCCCACACATGAACCCTAGGGAGCCTACAATTTTGTGGGATAATACGAATTCTCTCCCGCATCCCTGCAATGGTCAAAGAGACTGTGTGTGGGTGAGAGGTGAAATTAAATTGTTCCTACAATCTCGTAAGAAAATTCTAAACCTTGTGCGTTATAGCCGTGGAGTCATAAAACAATATTTTATTCATTGTGGGTGAGTGGGAGATAAAAGGTTTTTATTAATTTTAATAAAGATGTGTGCGGGTAGGTATTTTGAAAGGTAAAAATATAAAAATATTTTCACTAAAGGAGATGAGGGGTGGGTAAATAATTATATCTAAGGAATATAATTTGGTTGTAAATGTATGAAGGTGAAAATGAATATCAAGTTACCGGTAAAAGGGGAATATTAATAGTCATTTTGACTATTATTGTAAAAATGTATGGGCCAAATAATTTTTCATGGGGATGTTGAAAAGAAAGGAAAATGAAATTTAATATTTTATTTGCATAAACAGAATGTAAATGGGTGGGAAGTTGAATCATTTTTCTGAATGTGAACAGTTTGAAGCTTGTTGCTTCTCTCATTTTTCTATAAGAGGGAAACCAAGACTGTGGGGCTAGATTTAGCTAGGATTTGATTTTTGGAAGAGCGAGACAATGTACATGTGAATTTTCTGAAGCACAGTAATGGAGAGATCATATTAAACTGTTGCCTAAAATCTAGTTTCATTTGTTTGTTAAACTAATTGGTAAAATATTGCCTGGTTGTCTCCAACTTGAATTTTCCTTATCATTCAAATCATTATATATCAAGGATATTTTTGATTTGTCAAAGAACATTTGCTACTTTCATGTGTTTTATTTAATGGGTTCCTTCAAGCAAGGATTAAATTACTCTAAGTAAATCACAGTGGCCTAGAGAATTCAATTAGATAATTGAAGAAGAGCTAGATAATTGACATTCTAGCACATCTATGTTAGGCATAGACCTTGTAGTGCCAAACAAATCAAGTTGTAGCCAGAGGGAAGGCATATATCTTTCAGTATTTGGACTTCATTGCCTTGTTGAGGAAAAGGCACCGATCATACAACTTCCAAAATCATCCCTTGTACATATTTCAAATACAATATTGGCTTTTTGTTTGTAGGTAGGAGTAGAAGTAAAGTAATTGAATAAAATCATTTTTAGACCTCATGCCAATTTGAATGTGGTTGAAAAGATGTTTTAATTGGCAAAATTGCACATAATCTACTTAATCATCACTAGTCAGTATTGGAGAACTCGTATTTGGTGATAAGAAGGTACACCTGCCTAGGCAAAGAAGAGCCTAAAGCACATAGAATTTCAATATGTCTGATTGATTCTGTCAGCAGGCCAAATTGGTTATCAAACCTAATCATAAAGTTTAGCATCCTTTTAGGATTTGGTAAACTACAAATTTGAGAACCAACAAATTAGCAACTTTGTTGGGGATAGACCTAGAAAATGTAATTCATTCCTCTTTGAAAGAGGTGGTGACTCTGTTTCAAGAACCTGAAGGATACAAAGAAGTTCCAGATTCACATGATTTTCAGTCAAGGAGAAGGCTTAGCAGTTGCTGCAGTTGTTCTAGGTATTTTTATTCTAGTTTTCAAAAATAGGTTTTTGTGTGAAATATTTATAATGTGTTAAACAAGATGCATCATCCATATGATTATCCTTGTTTGGTTCTAAACACAATGAATAGCCAGCAATTCCAGCCACATCCACAGAGAGAAGTGTTTGTTTCAAACAGATATAAACCATTGAACTTCAGTAATATACAAGGTTACCCAAATCCTTTTCCCAATGAGCTTAGGGATCATGTGCCTATGTTTCATGGAGAGGAGTTTGAATCATCTTATAGGCATGTACAATTATTTTGTGAGTTTATTGAAAATTTTTAGATTTGTACAGAAGATATCATTATGAAATTCTTTGTAAGGTCTTTGACAGATAATGCAAGAGAATGGTATGGTGGCTTACCCATGCAAAGTATATCTTCATGGGAAGATTTCAAAAGGATGTTTCTGAGTCAGTTTAATGACAATGATGAAAATTATACACAAACTTTTAGGCCTCGGTCTATTCCAACAAACAATGAAATGGCATGTGCATCAGAGGTTGAGAGGAAAAAATTGCTAAGGTGATATCATGAATTAGAGCAAGAGTTGCTTCAACTCACTATTTAGAATATTCCAAATGTGCCAAAATATAGATTTGATTGTATTCATCCTATTGGAGGTGCATATCCCTTTCCCCTTGGTCAAGGAGGAGTAAAAATTCAAAATTAGGGATATGATCAGCATATGGGGAAATATCGACATCGATATCATGATCCACTTCAAAATATGCAAGGTAATATCTATTACCATGGAGGTGCTAACCAATATATGCATCAGGGTATGCATCAACAATATCTACAAAAGGGTCATCAATACCAACAATATCAACCTCATTGAGAACAAATGCCACATGTAGAAGAGCCATGTGCAAATGAATGTTGTAGCTATGGTAAAGTTTTCAATGATAACATTTCATATTTGAATACCTTGCAAGAGGATTGCAATACTGAAGATGCTTTTGAAGATACATTACATGAGGAGTGTGTCAATGATGAGGCAAATGAAGGAGAATGTTCACCTAGCAGTGAACAAGAAGTGCATCCATTGACTGATACAGTTGAAGAAGAGGTATGTACATATGAGGATAATTTTCAAAGTTTTTCAAACCCCTTGTATGATGAGATGATAGAAGAAAATCAAATGATACTTTGCCAAGGTGTGTCAAAACATAATTTGCATGTGTATTCAAATCTATTCTATGATGAGGATGAAGAATTTTCAGATGATTAGGATGTTACTTGTGAAGAAACTAATTATGTTGATGAAAAGAATGCATCTCATTTGATAACACATCAATAATGAAGGGAATGAAGAGGTATCAGATGAATATCAAAGGATTGATAATAGAACATTTCAAATGGGAGTGAGTCATGATGTAAATTGGCTAGAATATGAATATTTCTCTTTCTCTTTTTTGGAGGATTGTTTACATAATTCTTTGCAGCAGTGTGATATCACCCATGAGGCAACATATGAATGTTTCAATTTTTCTGTCTATTTGGGCAAACCGTCATTGAAGCATGAGGATAAAATAGATGATGATGGATCTTTCTCATATGGTGATGGTGTTTTTCAATTGATGCTTGATTGTGAGGCACAGTATGATAGAATTGATGTTGGCATGGGAAGATATAGTGATATGTTTCAATGTGCCAGTGGCAATGTTTGTTTTCAAGTTTGCAATGATAGTGCTTCCAAATTTGTTGTGATGTGGTTAGATGAGAATAAGGTGTATGACAAAGGTAAGTAGAGGCCTTTTCTTTTTCTTGTGGCCTTGTGCCATCAGCTATGGTGTCATTTTTCAAATCATACCAATTTAGGGCAGAGAAAGAGAAGCTGGACTATATTGCCCAATGAATAAAACACTAGTCTGCTCCACCAGAGATCTAGATTATTGCTATGCCCGCAAGGGGTCAAAACCCCCAAGCAAGAGACACTATTGGGACTATACAATTTTACAAAATTTTAAGTGCCCATGATGAAAAAATTGATGGCAACACTCAGAAATGCATCTGAAAAATCTGCCCCAGTGACCTACTTTAGAGGGTCGTAATTCGGAGCCTATTTTCTTTCATTCCAAATCACCTAGTGAGTGTGTTAATTTGTCATATGTGAACATGTATGTTTGATTTCAGCTTCTTGTGATGAGTTTTAATAGGGTTTTGAAGCGACAAGTTGGAGGGTTCTGGGACTATTTTGTTGTTTGCATATTCTCAGGCGTGCAAAGTAGCCTCGTATTCAGATTGATATTTTACACATGGGTGATCATCATGGCAAGTGGATTGGTAATATACATTCTTCTAACCTTCATATACTCCCTGGTCCAATTTTAGAGCCTCAGGATCAAGTTTGATATTTTTTCAAGGCCAAAAGCAAATGCAGTTTATCATTTTTTGACACTTGTATTTCCAGAATGTTTCAAAGAGGTCAACTTTGACCCATAATATTTTTTGAAGGAATTGAATTGGTGAGAAATCCTTTTTCACACATGCTCAATGCACCTAAATGATCTATTTTTCCCAGTGGTAGCTTCATGGGAGGAGATTTGATATTTTTTCAAGGAGGTGACTTGGTGTGCTCAAGTTGGTTTTTTGACAGATGCAGTTTCAGAAAAGGCCAAGTGGGCCATTTTGAATGTTGATATCTTGCACCTCGAGATGAGTTTTGCCAAGCTGTTTACTACACTAAATTTTTGGTTCAAATGTCTACATGCTTATGCACTTTCATGGCTCTAGGAGATGGTTTGACTAGTTTTCCAAGGCAATTTTGGATGCCACTTGACTTGTTTTGATCACTATGTAAGATGCCAGAAAATGGATTCTAGTGGCAACCCATTTCAATTTTTCACTTCAAGAGCATATTGTTGCAATGTCAGGTCAATTCATGATTAAAAAAATTGTTTCAAAATAAAAACTATTTTTAGGTCAGGCCCACAATGGGACCCGACATGAAGTCTAATTCATGTCATTTGGGAGTTAGAAGAAAACAAATATTAAGAAAGAAGAACTATACACATCTTGACTATCCATGAGCAGTGTCCAGAAATCAAATTGTCCTATTTGCATTTTTGGTTTGGATTTATCATTGTTTCATTGTGATCCATGTGTTGAGATAAGTGAAAGTTAATTCTCTTGTGTATCAATGCTGAGGCTATGATTTTAAGGTACATATGAGGATCTTATGGAGGATGTGCAACCTTATGGCATGCCCTTGAGATTTGAAATCCAATCACATAACACAATGAATTGTTACATCTCTGCAGATAGATGTCAGTTGAATGAACATCATGGGTTGATCTCCAACAATGAAAATACCTTGTCTGAATTGCTCACAAGCAAGCTCACTATAATTTATTAGAAAAAAAGGGGAAAATGAAATTTGTTTGGAACGTAGGAAGCAAATATGGAGACCAACCTGTGCAAACATATAGATTTTACCAAGAGAATATTTTCCTCTATGTGCTTTAGGTGCTGATGAACTGGTTTAGATTGTAGGTGACATACAGGTGGCTCATGAGGTACTATTGCAAGTTACATACAGATTAAAAAGAAATCTACATCATTAATTGTCATTTCCAAGGTTAATGGATCTGTTGGAAACATGGGCAGAGTGGTGGCAGAAGCAACACTCTCTACTAGTCTTCAGCTTGTTCCTGTCTCTCACCAGTCCTCATCTTAGGCATCAAAAAGCCCAGATAGGAGATGTAGAATTTGATGTACGTAGTGCATCAAAAAAAGATGTTGTCTTTGATTCTATTCTTCAGAAGTATCCTCATGTAGTTGTAGTTGATTACACTGCTCCTTCTGTTGTGAATGAAAATGCAAATTTTATTATAGAATAGGTGTACTATTTGTAATGGGCACCACTGGAGGAGACTGAGAAAAACTATTGGATGTGGTACGGAGGTCAAATAACTATACTATCATTGTGCCACATATGGGAAAGCAGGTGGTTTCCTTTTAGGCAGCCATGGAGATAATGGCAGAGCAGTTTCCTGGGGCCTTTCTTAGGCTACAAACTCGAGGTTACTAAATCTTGCCAGTCAAGTAAGGTAGACACATCAGGCATAGAAAAAGAAATTGTTTCTTGCTTCCAGAGGCTTGGTGTTAGTTATGACCTTGATCAAATAAAGAAAGTTAGAGGTCGCACTGAGAAGATTGAAAAAATGGGAGTTCCAGAGGATTATTTAGGAGGTCATGCATTCTATACATATAGTCTTACATCTCCAGATAACATAGTTGCTTTTCAATTTCAACACAACATCCGTTAAAGGTCAATATACACCCAGGGTACCATTGATGTTGTACTTTTTCTGGCAAAGAAGGTTAAGAGCAATCTAGAGAAGTTCCTGCATCCCCACACATGAACCCTAGGGAGCCTGCGGTGTTGTAGGATAATACAAATGCTCTCCCACGTCCCCGCAATGGTTAAAGTGACTTTGTGTAGGTGAGAGGTGAAATTAAATTGTTCCCACAGTCCCACAAGCAAACACTAAATCTTGTGTGGTATAGCAGTGCAGTCCTAAAACAATATTTTATTGCCTGCGGGTAAGTGGGAGATAAAAGGTTTTTATTAATTTTGATAAAGATGTGTGCGGGTAGGTATTTTGAAAGGTAAAAATATAAAAATATTTTCACTAAAGGAGATGAGGGGCGGGTAAATAATTTTACCTAAGGAATATAATTTGGTTGCAAATGTATGAAGTTGAAAATGAATATCAAGTTGCCAGTAAAAGGGGAATATTAATAGTCATTTTGACCATTATTGTAAAAATGTATGGGCCAAATAATTTTTCATGGGGATGTTGAAAAGAAAGGAAAATGAAAATTAATATTTTATTTTCATAAACAAAATGTAAATGGGTGGGTAGTTGAATAATTTATCTGAATGTGAATGGTTTGAAGCTTGTTGCTTCTCTCATTTTTTCTATAAGAGGGAAACCAAGACCGTGGGGCTAGATTTAGCTGGGATTTGATTTTTGGAAGAGTAGGATAGTGTACATGCCAATTTTTTGAAGCACAGTATGGAGAGATCATATTAAACCGATGCCTGAAATCTAGTGCCATTTGTTTGTTGAACTAATTGGTAAAATATTGCCTAGTTGTCACCAACTTGAGTTTTCCTTGTCATTCAAATCATTATATCAAGGATATTTTTGATTTGTCAAACACATTTGCTACTTTTGTGTGTTTTATATAATGGGTTCCTTCAAGGAAGGATTAAATTCCTCTAAGTAAATCACAGTGGCCTGGAGAATTTAATTGGATAATTGAAGAAGAGCTAGATAATTGACATTCTAGCACGTCTATGTCAGGCATAGACCTTGTAGTGCCAAACAAATCAAGTTGTAGTCAGAGGGAAGGCATATATATTTTAGTATTTGGACTCCATTTCCCTGTTGAGGAAAAGGCACCAATCATACAACTTCCAAAATCATCCCTTGTACATATTTCAAATACAATTTTGGTTTTCTATTTGTAGGTAGGAGTAGAAGTAAAGTACTTGAATAAAATCATTTTCAGACCTCATGCTAGTTTGAATGCGGTTGAAAAGATGTTTTAATTGGAAAAATTGCACATAATCTACTTAATCATCACCAGTCAGTATTAGAGAACTCATATTTGGTGATAAGAAGGTACACTGCCTAGGTGAAGCAGAGCCTGAAGCACAAAGAATTTCAATCATTCTGATTGATTTTGTTAGTTGGCCAAATCAGTTATCAAACCTGATCATAAAGTTCAGCATCCTTTTAGGGTTTGGTAAACTACATATTTGACAACCAACACCTTCATTGTCTTTGGACCATGTTCTAAATTTGTTTCCACTAGGTTCTAGATTGTCATGCTCATTAGTTAGGCTGAGGACTCCTAATTTGATTGTGGCACCTTTTGATATCAACGTGGTGATAGTTGAGCAGATTTCAAAGACATCATATATCTTGAGTTTTCTTCCCTTATATTCCTTCTAGGAATGGGAATACATCCTACGTACATCCTTGGTTTTATTTCTTCCTAAGGGGAGGAATTTTGTTTAGTGTTTTTGGATTATCTTCATCATTCATTGTTGACCATCTACCGTTAGTGCAGGAGATTCTACATTGAGGGGGTCTACATGGTCCCTTTTCTTCTCTCTTATAGGGGGACTTTTTGTCACATGGCATTTTATCCTTCTCATACTTTTGGAGAGCATCTTGTATTTTCTCTCTTTTAGAGAGGGTTTTTTTCCTATAGGTTTTTCTCTTTTTCTTTGTTTGTGAAAGATTGTTTATACATAGGTACCTAACATAACCTTGTAGTTGGGACCCATATTTGCATTTTTTATATTCCCACTAAGTTGCACTTAAGGAGGGTTGTTTGTGTGAACGAGGTATATTACCTAACTGGTTCCACATTAGGTCCTATTCACACTTGTCTAGTTAAGTTTACTAAACACATAAATTTAGGGTACACTAAGGATAGTTATCTCTTTGTGCCTCAAGTCATAAGATTAAGACACTTGTTATAATCTTATGTTCTCCTATGTCTCACCTTGGCCTATCTAACAGAGGGATTCTTATTGTAATTTATAATGTATACTCATTTATATCATGTACATATTGTATGCATATTTGCATCCTTTGATAGAATAGAATTATTGTTTCATGTTGGGTCTCTCTTGTGCTTTCCTTGAAGCTCCTAGATCTTAGGTGGCTATCTCCATAGCCAAATATTACATGGTATAGAAAATTCTATACATTATTTGAGTTTTTTTTTTTAAATAGTGAGAAAGAAAAAGGTAATTTTTTTTGGAGATTAGTCTAGAATAGTAGATGTAATAAGAATAATTATGTATAAATTAATTTATTTAAATTACATTATTTCATAAATGATATATTAAAAAAAGCTTTATTTTAAGAAATTAATAATAATAGAATATATCTTTTTGAGATTATTGCAAGTTTCTAGGGCTATTGATTATAAAATAGTTAAATCATTACAAAATTATAATGCACAATTATGCCTAATATTCAAACAACATTATGGATGTAAGTAGTTTATTAGTGTTTAAGTAGGCATCCCTGTACGCCATACTTTTCTCCATATACAATGAACTATTACAGAACTAGTTTGGCATTATTATATTGCCACTTGGTTTTACTATTTAGAGTATTCTATTAAGCATAATCCGCTAAGGAATCCATTTTGGATTAGAAATGCATACATCAATGCATGTATTAGGTTACTCAAAATGATCATATATCTACCTTAATGTGAAAGGTACAAATGGGTAATATTGTTTTCACTATTAAGATATTATAATTTCTTTTGTATAAATATTTTAGGGACCTATAGCTTAAATCCCTACATTTATATGTCAAGGTTATTAGACTTAGTTATGTTTACAATTAGGAATCAAAAATTCCATCTTCATAGGTGATTTGATCGAACTCACAAATGTGTCAAGGAAACTTCCAACACCAAAACCCAATATAATTAACTAAGATCTAGTTGACCCTGTGGTACCTAGAAGGTTAAGTGAATACCCTAGCCCCCTAAAAGTAATTTTTACTACCTATCTCTTGATTTTTGTACAACATGTGAGTCATGCACATCAATCTAAATTAGCTTCCTCTTTATGAGAGTCTTCCCCCTTGTCCATTGAGTGCACTAGTACCTTATGAGCATTTGTATGTTACATCATTATGGTATTCCCTTGATGCAAGTTTCCAACACTTAGTTCCCTTGGGTAGTTACCCACACATGATATCACCCTTGAAGTCTATTTCAAGTGCATGTATGATGTCTTTCCCTTGCATGACATTTGTGCTCTAAAAAAAAATGGCTTGTGTTTTTGCAAAATTTCCCATGGTTAAATTTGGGGCATGACATAATCTTATGTTCTCCTATGTTTCACCTTGTCCTATATAACCAAGGGATTCTTATTGTAATTTATAATATATACTCATTTATATCATGTACATATTGTATGCATATTTGTATCCTTTGATAGAATAGAATTATTCTTTCATGTTGGGTCTCTCTTGTGCTTTCCTTGAAGCTCCTAGCTCTTAGGTGGCTGCCTCCATAGCCAAATCTTACATGGTATAGGAAATTCTATACCAACTCTTACAATGTCATTTTCACATTCATTTTATTGACCTCTAATTCATAAGTTGAAACAATAAATAATAAGAATCTAATGGATGTCATTTTTGCAATAGGAGGAAGAATCTCCCCATAATCAACACCCTCAACCTAGGAGTAACCTTTCACAACCACCCATGCTCTATACTTCTCAATACTACCATTTGAAATAGTCTTCTTTTTGAACAATCATTTGTAGCCAACAAATATACATCCTTTAGGAAATGGTACCAAGTCCTATGTATCATTCTTTTTAAGGCCACCATCTCTTCATCCATGACAAGTTTCCAAGACTCTACATCATTCACACAAATGCTTCTTCCATAGATTTTGGTTCATCAATGTTAGTTTCATGGAAAACATACATTTCCAATCATGAGAAGAATACCCATACCTTTTTGGTGGTTGTCTACACCTTATAGACCTTCAAACAAGCTAAGGTGGAAGTTCTACCCCCTCTTTTGAAGATTCTGTTGGGACAGGAAAATTCAAAATTTTCTTATTCCTACCCACCCATGTCTAACCAAATTAGAAAATATTATGCCCAAACCCATAATAATAATTGGTATATTCCATAAAAACCACATGACTTTCATCACAAATGGATATCTTACTGATAAAATTACATTGTAATGTAGGGCTTCAGTTCCTTAATTTTGGTGAGACTTCAGTTTCGTCATGTCGATCCATGCTCTATATGACAAACAAGCCGAAATGAGTATCGGCAAGAGAATTTTGGTCAGAGAGAGAATTTCAGAGATCTCCGATGAAGGGAGTGACACCGATGACCCTTCATCAAAAAGGCAATTCCCAGTCATGCCAATCGGTATAAGATAACACCATCAGGGAATACTCCACAAATCCCCCTGACAATGTAGATCATACTGATAAAATAATTCAGTGGGACTCTCACCAAACAACCCGTGGAATGGATTGAATTGGTAATAATTGGCTGGAGATAAACATCAGAGAAAGGAAATAGAGTGTCTCTGACATGTTGATGTCTTAGCAACCAAAGGAATTGTTTTGGCATAGCTCACACCAATATAAAAAGATAAGAACCATCGGCGAAAATTGAACAAGTTAGAACAAGGTTTTTAAGTCTTGCCGAACCAATGGTCATAATGATAAAGACATCAGTGACATATTGAAAGATCACTCTGATGAAGGATATAAAAGGGTTGTTGGGGAAACAACCATCATCGAGTAACTTGAAATAAGTCATCTCAATGTCACATCTTATTCTGATGACAACAATGACCACATTCATCGACAAGACTCTCAACGATAGTCATATCAAAGACACTTGAGATGTCAAAGAAGAATGTTAGTCCTAAGCAATGAAGAAAGTCAGGCCAATGATAACCATGCCCACTTCTATATCGGGTGGATCTTGAAAATATTTTGTCGATACAAACTCACATATGGAAAATCACATCAAGGACACAAATGAAGGGTCACAGCGATTGATCCATGAGAAAATGTTTGCACCATAAGAAGATATTAAGTCTCCCTGACATTACAAAAATCATGCTGATGAGAGAAGTTATGATGATGTGACATTTCACAACGATCAAGAAAATTGAAACATTGGAACAATTAATTGCAGACGATGAGGAAATCCTCTGAAATGCCATTTGAAACTATTGCAATTAAGTTTGAAAGAATTATCTAAAGCGAGCAAGCAAGTGGAAACTTGGAGGAGAAAATAGGGGAATTCGTTCACCACCTCAAAATAACAGGTACATATATACAAACTTCTATAAAATAGCTTGTAGTTTGAATTTACTGTCCAAGATTGTAATGGAGACTCCGGTGAAAGGAAAGGACAGGAAACAATAGGGTGAGACTAATAAACCTAAAAAACAAAAAATTGACAAAACTCCTAAGGAGAAGACAAAAGAGAGGAAATTAAACCAGGACCTAATTGACCAATTGCCTGGATCGACTCCCAAAGCCCGAAGGTCTACACAACTTAGGGAAGAAGTGGAGAAACTAGAAGACAAGTGTAAATACCTAGGAAATGTCTAGACACCAATAAGAGGCTATGAGGTTTTCAAATTCCACTACAACAGAAGATTCAGGAATTTTCTAGTGTCTAACCCATGGCACTTAAATTTAGGCAAATTGGTTGTTCTTGATGTGTTTCTAAATGCAGAACTCCTCCAACTTCTGGCTAGGCAGTATAATCCAAGCCTCAAGGCCATATGCAACCCACAAGGGAAGCCTATTATACACTTGTCTAAGAATGCCATTTATGAAGTTTTTGACTTGGATGATTTATGTACTATCCCCATAGTTTATGAGGATTTGGATAAAGAGTACTGGAGAATGGATGCTACATATAATAGATGGAGATTGCCTATTCATAGGCCTAGGGCAGAGGGAGAAATGGTGCCTCTCAGTGAGAATGATGGACCTCCATTTCATGTGTCATTATTTGAACCATACATACAATACACATACTACTCTATGGGCCAGGTCCTAGGATCAAAGGTCCTTGATTTCATGACAATTCCTCTGATGGTGATAGCCACAGACATTCAATGCCACAATGCCAGGCAGTTTGATTATGCTGCCTATGTTTTTGGTAGAATTGATTCTGGTCTGACTGCAATAAAGAACAATGCCCCATCAGTTTCCTTTGAACATTACTCACTCCTCATGCACATGATGCTTTATTATGGCCAGGAAGTGGGATTATGGCCAAATGAATTCAAAGTTGTTCCAGTAGACCAGAGGGGGCAAAAGTCACTCGTGCAGATGTGGACCAGAGTATGGGATAGTAGGTATGCCCATTCTAGCTATGTTTAGTTTGAAGAATACTGTGTGAAAGTGTTATATAGATATTTTAGTCATCCCTGTGAATATTCATTATCAAATGAAATAAAAAGGTTTCTTAGACTTAAAGATTCTGGTGGTCCTCCTACTGTTACCCACAATTAGGGAGATTGGTACTGTTTTGAGGATGTTACCATGGTGAGAGTTTATGGTTTTGAGGACACTCCTTTTATATTGCCTAAGACTGTTCCTAACAGAATTGCTTGCTTAGAAATAGTTAGGCAATGAATTGTTCTAATGTGATGCACTTGAGCTCCCATGACAAACAATCTTTTATGCCTAGTACTTTGTGCTTTGGAGATTTTACTGTGGTATCCAAGGAGGGTTATGGTCTCATTATGGATAAACTGATGCATTATAATATGAGATGTGCTGAGGCAAGAAAAGGGTTTGATCCTGAGGGTTTCATTGACCTTGCTTGCAGAAAACAAAACCTCAGTGGATACACACATGTCCCATATCCCCATGATAATATCATAAGGAATTTGGAAGAGACTAAAGTTGAATTAGTGGTTGAAAAATACAATAGGGACTTAGATGAGAAGAGGAGGCAACTTGCAGAAATAGAGTTTGTTACATCCCTCTTTTTGGAATCAATATTACTATTTACTTTTTTTCTTGAATGTTACAGTTATGTAAATATGTTGTTAACATCATAGGAACTGATGATGTGGATAGAGAAAGTTAATTTAATGAAATCTTGGAATCTATTTGATTATGATCAATATGATATTATAAACTGGAATGTTGTTTTGTTATGAAAATGTAATGATTGGATATATTGTGCATTGATTTGAATATAGGTGCTTTGACCACAAAATTTGTATGTGAGATTGTCATTGCAGGAATAGATGGACTATGTTCGACAGGAAGAGAAAGTATCTTTGAGAAAGAGAATAGACTCTGGAATTAACCATGGGTGTTTGTTACTGAAAATGCAATCAGGTAGATAAAACTTGATGCCTTGAATTAAGTCATGTTTCCGACTAAGTTAATTAAAGTCAAGATGTCGACGTTTGAATAAAGGTTTTTCTCCTTTCATAAGTCGTCGTTTAGAGTTTTGAGAAATCAACATTTTTCTCACAAATCTTCTTAAACATGTCATCTAATAGGATTGACTGATATTCTAGATATAGGTACTTTTTTGGCTAAGTCATAAGTTGCGTCTTATTGTCGATTGGCGCAAGAGTCGATTTCATGCATAAATCGATCTCAATTCTTGATCTACGTTGAGCCCAATCCATCGTGATTGTCGTAAAAATGCTTTGAGCGTATGTTGTAAACTCTTTCCTTTACAAAGATCGATGGATGTCGAATTAGAAACCAAGACGTGTTATAACTTGTTTTGGTCGTAATATGGAGGACTATGCCAAAATTGCATAAGTTATATTTTAGTAATCGTGAGGTATTTCTTTATTCTGGTTTGTTGACGGAATCGATTCGAAGTTCAAAGGACACATTTTAGTTCTTTTATGATGTCTTTTTCTTTCAAACAACTCTTTTTGCTTTCTAAGTTATAGACCACCAAATTGTTATCGACCAAACTGTTGTTGTTAAGGTGGCAATCGTTTATTCTCGGGATTGGTTTAGAGTATGGGGATGTTTTTATTTTGTAAATCTGCTACTTCATAAGAATTTGAGCCCACTTTTATGTGTAGTGGCGAATCATAAGTTTTTGTGGCCTTAACTCTTGAATAGTGGATGGGTTGTTACCTTATCCAACCGTCACATCGTTGTAGGAAACTCCATTATGAGGAGTGTTCGTTGAGAAATAGGAGCCAACCTTGCATGCCATAAGATTTTCCATCTTATTAGGCATGGTCGTCAGTTTTGGGGCAGTTACATAGCTTCACCGTGGGAAGGATTGAGGGAGTTTTTGGAGAGAGTTCACTGGGGGGTATAGAGGTAGTGAAGACTAAACTATTAGCAAGAAGTGGATTGGCTAAAAAAGAGCTATCGACTGAGCCAGTTTGCAAGTCAACTATTAGAGACCATTACGGGTTCATTTCTTAATAATACAAAGATTTATGTCGTTGGGTTTTAATGCAACATTTTTCTTGTATTGTATGAGAAGCCCGAGTAGTTAAGGACAAGGAAATATTTACTATTGTTAGTCTTTAGAGGATGATCATTGTTTACTGTTGAAAAGTTTACAATTCCCACATTTAGCTGCATTGCACCACTGTAGTAAAACGTAAGTACATTGTTTTTGTTAAGCCAAGATCAAGATTTTAATGTATCATAAACTCACTACATGTATACATAGTGGAGACATTAAAAGTGTGAAGACTATCACTAAAAACTATCATGACGTAGCAAGGTGGTTCAATGAATTGCTGCAGCATACATAAAACTTACATGAAAAGTTAACTGTTAGTTAAAGTAGTGAAAAACTAAGGATTTGCCCCCCCTATTTAAGACTATGAGGTCGACATTGTGTTCTAGTTTTGGGAAAGTGTGATTTCAAGAGTTTAATAACCTGTCGGGGTTTCATGCATGTAATATTTGTGTAGGCAAGAGGATGTAAGGATATATATAACTTGATTTCTGTTATTATACTTTTCTTTGCATATCTCTATATATGTTGGCAGTAAGTATTGTATTTTCGAACCGAGAGTCAACAATACCAAAGGGGAATTGAATCACATGTGGGAAAACCAAATACGAGTTTAAAACCCTGAGTATTTCTTAGGTTCAATAAGAAATGTCATATGTATGAATCCATTAATTAAATGTGTTTGGTTTTACTAATAGAGTACATGTAAGTACAAGTCGACTATTAGAGACCTTTGAGTAAGTAAAAAGTTAATGAGAAAGGTAAATTGAAATTATAAACTTGAGTCAAATTTCTCTTTATAATGAAACTACTCCTTATTTTTGATCTAGTCAATAACGTGGGAAAGGCTAAGAGATGTTCTAACCTCTAGGAGAGAAAGAGTATCCACTGTCAACTCTTTTGGTTTGTAAAGAAAAGATTGATGTTTTCCGTTGTGGACACAAGCTCGGATGCAAACTCTCCAATGTCCAAAGAGCCCTAGTTTCAAAGTCCAAGTTTAAAGGGCGTTCTTGGTTCTACAAGAATAGTGAGATAATATGTCTCTTTAAATATCAACCATGTAAAATGGTCAAACAATCAATAGCAAATTTATTCAAAGATTTTGATAGTTGTAGTAGACCTTTAAGTTTCCTTAAAATTTAACTCATGGTTTTTGAGTTTTTGAAATTCTATATTTTGGTTTATTACGAAGACCCTTTTTGTAACATTATAGTTAAATGTTGTGACCACTTTTTTTATTGAATAATGGCCTAAATTTTAGAGAACGTTGTAGCCACGCAGGACTGAAATCAAATAGTCAATAAGCTAAGAAACCATTCCTATGACGTGAAGACGAAGTGGTTTCCAAGAGATTAGTGAAAGAATAAATTTTAATGTCATGTGCTAATACAAGATGAAATTCAAACACCTTGAGGTCATCGAGGTTGATAATTGTAAATATATATGGACCTTACAATTAGGAAAACTATAGGATTGCGATTAGTTCGAGTTGAGTAGGGTGGGTAAACTTAAATCCTGTGTGAAATAACGCAAATTAAGTTAAAATCCTTTGGCCAAGGTAATGCATGTTCCTCAAATGCATTGAATGTTCATTGTGATTGGACGGCATTGCTTGTGGAGTGGTCATGCATGACTAGAGGGTATCTAGGGATCTGCATGATAATAAGTCACATAGGTCACAACACCAGAGCTCAGATGGCAAACACCAATGGTTATCTTAAGTCTATCCTCTTGAGTAGGGTAGGGCCACTTCCAGTTAGGAAGGAGTGTGGGAGACCAACGGTCTATGGTTGGAGGTTAAGCTCCTTAAAGATACTCTCTTCCAATTATTGAGGAATGCCAAGACTTGAATGTGAATGGTCGACAATCAGGATGTGGTGATCATGGTATGTTCCTGATATTGAATATGCTTAAGTATATTCAAATGTTATGGTTTATTATTTCTTTCAGTTTTATGAATAATGAAATTATGTTTATTGTTAAGTCGAAGAATGTTTTTACTTGTTAGTAGTGATATCTTTTCTATTTAGACACAAAAAAAATATACCTCTGGTAAAACTTAGATTTCAAAGTTAAATCAGATTTGGGGATGTTACATATGGTATCAGAGCTAACCAGGTTCAACACTAGGGCTGATGAGTCCACTAACCTAATTAGGAAATCAACATTAAGCGGGTAGCTAATGATTTGATTTACTGTGCCAGGATGGTACACATCAAGAAAACTACAAGAAAGTCCTTCGCAGGTGAGGAACGTTATCTGCAAGCTAAGCAGAAATGACTTGCAATGATCAAGACCATCAAGAAAACTAACGATGAAAATGACATGGCTTGATGATGTGGAAACTTTTGCCAATGCTTTGTCACGACTTAAATGAGTGAAAGAGAACTCCTAGAGATAGCTAGGACAGCGGCTCGAATCATGGTCAATTGCTGGCCTATTAGTGTACCTATGACTGTACCTATTAGTGTACCTATGATTGTACCTACTAGTGCACCTACGAGTGTACCTATTAGTGTACCAATGATCACTAGGGATCCTCGTATAGCACCTGGAGCTAAAATCATTGTACTGTCATCTGATAGCGAGTCTAAGGGATACACACCTCGTGATTATGTGTCAGACAATGAATCCAAAGTTTACACCCCACTTGTTAATATTGAGTGAAAACATGAGATATGTCTATCTTTTTAGAATGTATAAACAATTTTGCAAAGTTGAATAAAGACAAATTTTGGTTTGAGAACAATTATGATTATGATCAATTGATGTGTTTTGATGATATATAAAATGATAAAGCATAGAACTAATTAGTATATGTTTAATCAAGTGACAAAATAAGCAATCATGGATCAATCAAAGTTTAATGAGGGGAAAGATCGGGAAGGTCATAACTCTCGGGAAAACTCCACTAATAAGTTGGATAGAATTCTTAATATGCTTACTAAAACTAAGGAAAGGCTAGGCAAACTAGAAAGGAAAGTGAATGAAACTGGGAACACAGAGGGTGAAAACGAGAATTCTCATAATGCAAGTAAAAGTAAACAAAGGGATCATGTCACGTCAAGTGAAAACCAAGATGATAGTGAAGTTCAAAGGGAGACCAAAGATAAACTTGCACTAGAATTATCCAAGGATATGAAAAAGATTATCCCTCCTAAATTCGATGGAATGAAAACTAGAGATGCAGCAGAAGCATGGTTAACATAAATGGAGAAATATTTTGAAATCAGAAAGTACTCTGAGGTTACAAAAGCAGTGTGGGGTGCGTATCAGTTATCTAGGGAAGCATCCACTTGGTGGATGAATAAGAAAATGGAGCTGGAATTAAGTCACTTCAAGGTGACATGGAATGAGTTTGTGGAACTATTCTGAAAGAGGTGGTTACCTCAGTTATATTTTGATCAAAAGTTAACAGATTTCCAAAACCTCAGGCAAGGTGATCTGTCTGTGGTTGAGTATGAAGAAAAATTTACTAGATTGTTGAAGTATGTTCCTCAATATCAAAAGGATGAAAGATTTTGAATAAGAAAATTCATTATGGGACTCAATCCTCAGATTGGCGGTGAGGTGGAGGTGCATGGTCCAAGCACAATGGACTAAGTGTATGAGAAAGCAATTAAGCAGGAACAGAAGATCAAATCTATTTCTGCTTACCGTGAAAAGAAACGTAAGAAGTATGATAAGAACTACAATATTTAGTCATTTAAAAGGAAGAATGAAAAGGGATATGGAAATTGGAGGTTTGATAAAGGAAATCGAAAGAACAAAGGGCGATTTGGTAATGAACAAAGAAATGAAGATTATAAGAGAAATGACAATTTTAAGAAGAATGATGATTCTATGAATAGGCCATCCAAGAAGAGAGGACCTATTGGAGGTTGTTTTTCTTGTGGAGGAGATCAATATGCTAACCGTTGTCCTAATAAGAAGCATAATGGGCAGCCTAGGAATACGGTACTTCCTTCACAGTAGGAAGCATTTCAACAAAGGATTCATGCCGCTCTTGACAATCGACAAGCGGAGTATCAGATCACCCCCATTGACATGACAGGTACCTTATTTGGAGTTCCTGTTTCTATTCTATTTGATACTGGTGCAATAGAAAATTTTGTGTCATCTAGAGTCTTAAGTAAATTTTCTAGAAGAGCTAGTTTTATGTCAAAACTGTGGATAGTCAAGTATGCAAATAACTCAAAGGCTCAGGTAGAGTAATGTTTGTTCGAAGCTAAGATTGATATTTCAAACTTCACCACTGAGGTAAATTTATACGTAGCACCTTTAGGGTCCTACGATGTCATCTTAGGAATGAATTGGTTGTGGAAACATAGGGCCAAGGTAGATTGTTTTCTTAAAACAATTGAGTGTCTGGATGATAAGGGAAATACAGTAAATATTGAAGGAATTCAAAGAGAAATAGAGTAAATACAATTGAGAAGACTTTTGGCCATGTCATGACTTTGAATGCAAGGGAGATTGACCCCTTGATCACTGCAGACATTGGCATTAACGTTGCAAAGTTGAATAAAGCATAGGCTTAGATGTTAATCAAAGAATGAGATGCATATAAACTGAGCTGTGAGAGATTAACCAAGAAAATGATTATTTGAAAGATGCTCATAAGAGCACCTTCAGGGGGTCAGTAAAAAGATTAACTCAGGGAGAAAGCTCACAAAGCACCCAATCACCATCTATTGACCAGATAGCTCAAATCCAGATTGATACACTTGCCACAGTGCTCCAAAATAGGCATGCTAAAATGATGCATTGGATGAACTAATTTTGGTATATTTATTCTAAAAATTATAAAGTGACCCAAGAACATGAGAGGCTTGACAAAAGGATGCAGGAAAAACTCCATGAGATATAGGGCAAGGATGTTTCTGACACTATAGGCATTTCTAGTGCCAAAGATTTAATTGAGCAGCATCAAAAATATTATGATTAACTTAAGAATGATGGCAAAGAATGTATCAAAGCTTCAAAGGTAAGAGTGCCCACGTTGTTCAAGAACGATAAAGAATTGAAGAGCAAAGAGGAATGGAGTGAAGACTGTCAAGTTCTGTTGCATGAATCCTTAGGAGCTCTCAAGGAAAAAGATTCTACATCTGGAGAAGCCTATAAGCACCTGGAGAAGATGGTAACGATGGATGTGATCACAAGGAACGCTATTGAATTCACTGATACACACCGCAGTGAGGAGTATTTGGATCACATTGCTCAACTATACCTGTGGTTGAATAGAGCTTAAGCTTTGTTATTTTTATTGTTATTATGTTAATCATGTTGATTCCCAAAAGATATTTTGAAGAGTTAGGTCTCTTCATAAGTATTTCTATATGAGCTAAAGCAAATGATGCTATATTATCATCAGCAGTAGGATATAATACACAAAGTTGACAGTATTCTAAAAGACCATGTTGCAAGCATTATATGGGTGAAGTAAATTGAAGTTCTATGATTCTGTGGTTTATTCTGGCATCAATTGTTTGTTAAAATTACTCAGTTATATGGTTGTCTCCATTTCAGTATTTCCTTGTTATTCGAATTGATATATCAAGTATATATTTAATTTGTCAATGCACATTTATTGTATTTGTATGATTGGATTAATTCGTTTCCATTAAAGGAATTAAAATCCTTCTAATCAATCACAGTAACCTGGAAGTGTTAGTTTGGATCACTAAGAAGAACCACATAATTAGGATTGGCATTCTATCTCCAAGTTGATATTATCTTTTGTTCTTGCATAATTCATCCAATTGGTTCCTTCAAGAAAGGATTAAAATTCCTTCTGGTGAATAACAAGAAACCTAATCGTGTTGGTTTGATTATTAAGAAGAGTCTGTCAGTCATTTCCCTGCACATTTATACAAGTTATAAACTAAAATATTGTGCCAAACAGTTAGAGTTTTTGCCCACTACAAGTCACTATTCTTAGTCTTCCATTTTCCCCTTTATTAAGTTAAACACACTCATAAAATTCACCTTGATATTGCTTATACAATTTATACCAATCATCCATCATATATTAGATATAGAATTAGTTAGCAAATTTTCATCTATTCTACACCATTTGCGACTGTAGTTAGATCCATTTACTTAGTCAAAATATTTACATTCAATCTTCTTTAATTTCCAAGGTTCACCCGCCTAGGTGTAGCAGGACCTAAAGTGTAGGGAGTCATCAAACCCTAAAGGTTGATTTCATCATGTTAGTTCAAAAATGTTGCAAATCTAAGCATAGAGCCTGGCATCCTCTTAGGATTAGCAACCTGCATTTTTGAGACCTAACAGAATCATTGCTTGATGAGATCTCCTCATGTTCTTATCTATCTTAGGGCCTTGATTTAACTTTCTCAAGAATAGAAGGAAGTTAAATGATCACACCTTTCTTTTGTTTAGTTTGCTCTAGTTGCAAGAAAATTGAAGAAGGCTTAATTTCTCTAAAAATAACAATTCTACTAAAAATTACCTTTTGTGCAACAAATACCAAATCTTGTATCCTTTCACACCATAACTATAACCAATGAAGATACATTTTACAGCCTTATTCTCCAACTTTATTCATTTCTCCTTTTGCACATGTGCATATGCCTCACAACCAAAAACTATAAGATGTCTCAATGAAGGCTTATGACCTAACCATGCCCCCATAGGTGTTTTATTCACAAGAGTTGATGTAGGAGACCTGTTTAATAAGTGACAAGCAATGGCTATAGATTTATCCTAAAAATTGTGTTCTAGACCAACACCACTAAGCATACTCCTAGCCTTCACCATCAATGTCATGTTCATTCTTTCTACAACTCCATTATGCTAAGGAGAATACAATGTTGTCTTATATCTTTGTATACCATAATATTTCCATAATCTATCAAAATCATTAGAGAAATATTCATTGTCATTGTTATTTCTTAACATTTTATTTTCTTTCTAGTTTGCAACTCAACCATTGCTTTAAAATTTTTAAATTGACTGAAAACTTTAGATTTACTCTTTAAAAAATAAACCCATGTCATTTTTCTATAATCATCAATAAATAAAACATAATAAATAGACTTCATGATGGAAGGAACATCAATAGGAGTAAACATATCAAAATGAATAAGATCCAAAATACCACAAGATTTGTGAGAACTTGAGTAAAACCAAACATGGTTTTGTTTTCTATAAATCTAGTGCTCACAGAAATCAAATTCAAAGTTACAATCTAAAAGACCTTTAAAAAAAATTATTTCTTAGACCCTTCTCTCCTATGTACCCTAATCTTCAGTGCCATAACATAGTCTTCTCTATAGGTAATTTAGATTTAGTATCTAAATTAAGAGCACCTTAGGTACCCAAAAGCCATGACCATATGTTGAAGAGGAATCCAACTCTTTTTCCAATGAGGTAGCCATAAACTTTCTTTTCACAAAAGTACTATTGCACTAATAGTGCTTGAATCAAGCTAAAATAAAGTTCCCCTTCCACTACCTCTAGTAATCACCATAGCACCTCTCACCATTTTAACACCTAATTCAGAAAACTAAACATGCACACCCACATATATTAGTTTTCTTATAGATAACTGATGCAGGAGCATCCAGTACTATAAGGGCAATCTTGCATCACCCCAAAAAAGATGTGTTTCAAAATTATTGATGTTTTTCCATTTCTTTTCAAAATTTGTGGTTCTAGTTCCATAATCACTTGAATAATGATGTAGAACTTTCAGTTTTTCAAAACTGCTAAAAATAGTAACCTGCTATTTTTAGAAAGTTTGCATTTGGGCACGGATTGAAGTGAAAATTTATAGGAAGTTACATAACAAAAATATAAGACCTTTGGCGAAGGAATCACACAAAGATCATTTGTGAGCTGAAAGATAATAAAGTTTTTGTTTCCCAAAAAACACTTGAAAATTATTCAAACTTAGGTTTGAGGCACCAAATGGCCCTATATAGGCCAAAAAATGACCAAAACTAGTAGAGCTAGCTCTTAGTGCATAGAACACTCTGCGATCTTTTTGACACATAAAACGGTTCATCAATCAGACACCCGGATCAAAAGTTATGGCTCCCGGAAGTTGACCTATTTTTGGAGGGAGATGCAAATTTTGAAATTAGGTTGTTGGCCGCCAAAAAGGCTATTAACAACCATTTTTTGGAACCCTAGGTGGTAGTAGAGTTAAGGGGGCAAGTGTGGAGTCAATAATAGGTGGGAAAATAGAAACCCTATCTGATTTGGGGTTACAGAAGGCAGGTGATTCTAGAGTCTGGGAAGAGGAAGCTGTAATGTGTTGCAGCCTGTTGAGGGTTGATTCCTCTGATTGTATTTGAGCTTCTATAATGTAATAAGTTGTCCAACTCAATAAAGGAAGTTCTATTTTCTGTGTGCAATTTCTAATGTTGTGTGTTTTATGATTTACCCCCTTCATCAATAACAAATTACGTTCTAATCCTAGGATATGCAAGACACAATCTAATCTTCTAGCTCTACCGTCAAAATTTTTTATCTAAATACTACCATGACCAATAATATTTAAATATGAATTATCACCCAAGTACACCTTACAGCCTTCATATTTTTCATACTTACTAAACTAATGTCTATTAGAGGTCATGTGAGCACCTGATTTGATCAACCATGCATTATCATCTACACAAGTGGCCAAGGCTACAATGAGTGTATTGCCATCTTCCTTCTCAAACTTAGAATCAAAATTAACTTTCTTCTTCTTTTTCTTCTCTTCTTTGTACTCCTTATGGAAGTGACCAAGCTTACTACAATTCCAAAAAATAACCTTGAACATACCAAGAGATTTTTATCTCCTCTTAGGCATGAATTTGGATTTATCATGTTGCTTATCATTCTTCTTGCCCCTTTCTTTTGGCCTTCCTTGAACACTCAACTCATTACCTCTTTAGCATTCAGAGAGACCTGCCTTCTCATTTCTTCAGAAAGAAAAGAACCAACAACATCCTCTACTTTTAAAACAATAGAATTGCTCCCAATAGCCATGTCAAGGTTGTCCCATGAGTCTAGAAATGAACACAAAAAAGTTTGACATTTTTTTTCCTCATCTATCACACCAATAGAGTTCAATTGAGCCACCAACATGTTAAACTCTTCCAAGTGGTCTAAAATTCATCTCCCTTCTTCTATCCTCAAGGAATAGAGCTTCTTTCTTAAGAAAATATTGTTCACGAAAGATTTGGCTTGATAGATCTCACCCAAAGTCTTCCATAACTACTTCAAAGTGGGCTCTTCATGGACATTAATTAGAATAGAATCTACAAGACACAATCTTATTAGATAGCCAAAATAGCATCCATAGGTCTCTAAACTTTTTCATCAACATCCCATAGATCACAATTTATTAATAGATCTTCTATCTTCAATTTTAACATCTCAAAATTTGTGCCTTAAAACTTTTCCACCTCAGTCCCCCCTAAAGTGCTTTCCATATTTACTTCCTGGAATAAAGATCACAAATTTCTCCTTCTACAAATCTCCCACTCAAACTAGATTAACTCAAAAAACTCTTTACCCAACAACTAGAACCAAAATTGGTTAGGCTCTGATACCACTTGTAAGGAAGCAAGGTGTGTGGAAACAACTTCCTACACTATTATATGATATGGGTTTTATGCAAATAACTTCAAATCTAATTTAAACTTATTACAAAAAATAGAGAAACACTTCGAAATCAATAATAAGCAATAAACCATAACACAATGATTTATGTGGGGAAAACCATTTCAAGAGAAAAATCTCACACTCCAAAACCTACACAATGTATTATTGTTATCACTAAGATTGCACCCTTTTGTTGAAATAGATTCAAAAAATCTTGTGATATAATGGGAGTAGATTCTAGGTGTGGGACCTGGGGAACTGAAGCTAAACCTCCAGATAAAGGGTTGGTTACCTATCTAAAATAAGGCTTCAAAACTAAAACTAAGTTTAACCTTACTCTATCTTCATCAGTGAAAAGGGGAAGAAGGAAAATAGCTAAAAATGACAAGTGTGGTGATACACAAAAATGATTTGTGAGTGTTTCTATTTGTTGGGATAGCATAAGGAATCCTTAGAACTGATGAGAAATCACACAACTTTCACCTAATCTGCAACTTTCTCAGCATTTACATAAGTATTTTGCATGGAAGTAGGAAAACTACATAGCATACAACCTATAAAATGGAGTGAAAATGGTTGGACAATAGTACTAGGGAAGAAAAATATCCACAAGTAAAGATCAACAACTCAAAACCTCACAATATTCAGAAAGTTCAATCGTATGAAAGAAGGAAAAGCATCAAATATTGTTGAATGAACTCCTAAATCAATTTTCTTATACACAAATGATCTCAATCAATTAATTAGTATTTGCACAACACTTATGAGCTCTTGTAAAGGTCAAAAATTAAGTTGAAATTAGAAGGAAAGAAATGTTTCACAAGATAATCCTAGGTCCATTCAACAATACACAATATAAAAGATAAGATGAAGGTAGAAAAATAAAAAATTTATTGATCAAAAGGTACTTTTAGAGCTAATACAAGGTTTTTAACATACATTTTTCTTAGAAAACTAGAGCCATTATCCATAAAATCAAAACCTCTTTCTACAAATTGAGTTACAATACTAAGTCTAAACTTGAAAGAACTACTAAAACTCCTTGCTTAGGCATCCACTTCTCAATCCCAACATGGGAGAGAATCTAGGACATGCCTCTTAAGAAAAATATATGTATACTTGATGTGCTGGTTGTTTGGCCTCACCTTGGATGCCTAGAAGACTCCCTCTTTGACTTGGTCAGCTTGAAGTGCTCCTTGGTGATGTTAAAGGAGGATGTGCTTGACCTTCTCCATCTCTTTCACCTTGCATGATGTTCATTAGGCCCCTATATCCTTGCAAGGTGCTGGAACTACCTCCTAGATGCTTCCTAGATGCTTGGATAGCTATCAGAATGCCTTCAACCTCCTCAATTCCACCTTGTAGATTCATAGGACATGTACTCCTAGAAGTCTTAAAGAGATCGGATCCCCTAGAAGGTGTTGGAAGAAGACTTAGTCCTTCTAGGACTCTTTGGTGTCATTCAAAGTCAACTTTTCATCATACTTCTAACCAGTGTCTATGCATTTTCTAATCTTGTAGGTGACTATACAAGTTTGCATAGTGCTCTCATTGCTTCAAGTCAAGTAGAACTACCCTTGAAAGGATGAGAAGGTGTTTTGGTCCCTACTGATCTCACAGAACTAAAAACATAGTGTGTTTTCCAGCAAGAGAAAAGTAAATAGTGTGTTTTCTAGTAGGTTGAAATACACACTGTGTATTCTATCAAAACTAAAATTTGGGCTATTTGAGAGTACATTTCTTCCTTGGTGATGATAGTGGCCTCGTTTCCTTTCTTTTGAGAGATCTTCATCTTGTCAATGCCTTGTCAATATTTTGACAATGCCCATCAATGTCTTACTCATCTCAGTCAATATCTTCTACAAACCTCTTACACCAAGTTGTATCTCTATTGAGGCTCTTCCCAAGACTCTTTTCACTTTCAACGATCTATACACTGTCTAGTAACCTTTACTATCTTGTCTAGGTCTTTCTTCATTATTTCTCTTCAAGGTTTTGTACTATCACTTTCATGCTTCTTTGTATACCTTGTTCATTGTCCTTCTTTATCATTGTTCTCTTCAAGTCAAGTGAATCTTAACTACACTGTCTATGTATATTGTCCCTATTTATATTACCCCTATCTACTATCAAACTCTTGTCAAGTAATAAGTTTCTTAGAACAGTGGTATGAAGATCTAGATATGTCTCTACACTTTTATATTGTTCACTAGCTTTTTCATTCTTTAGTAAACTTTGGTTACAAGATACCATGCAGGGTTAAAGATATTCGATAGATATAATGACAAATTGATTGGTTAAATTAGGTAGACATATACAACTGATAACACAATCTCTTGTCTTGATAGGGTTCTACCATCCCTAAATGACCTATACATTGTCCTAAATTTCTGCATACATGCCTCACTATGTTTTACCCTTGACCTTATCACTATCATCCATTATTGTATCTTTGTCAAACCTCATAGCGATGTCTCATTACATTGTCTTTAGATCACATTGATCACTCTTTTCATTGTGTTGACATTTGCAAAGTTTTATAGATCTTTGTCATCATATGCAACACTTTATCAAGGTTAGTATACCTGGTGATATGGTTAGCAGACCTCTGTGCAAGAATCTCATATTCCATTATTTCACTATCACATGGATCTCCCAAAGTTTTTCTTAGATTTATGTGCTCATTATTTTAATACTTCTATGTGCATCTTAGACCTTTGTGAAGATATCTCTTTATCACAAGCTTCTCAAAGTATTATCACTGTCTTTTACCAATACAATGACTACTCTTTCTTACTATCTCTTGGAAGTATGTCACAAGACACTAGCAAACCCTCTTTGTTATACAAACCTGCAATAATTTGAACACATCTTCTCCTTAGTAAAAACTAAGAAACATATCAGAATCCTTAAGGTTTACACAGTGCTTTATCTTCATTTAACACACATCTAAAAGGGTGCAGACATTGATATTAGATTAACTCTACCAATGATGCATAGGTTTCATACCTCCATTTGACTTGGTAATCTAATGTCAATCCCTTTATCACGTTTGTACAAGATCATTACCTCCTAGAAAACTAATCATAGACTTTCCATAGTTATATGCAAACCTCTAAGAAGGCTTAGTAGACCTCTGAAAAGGTTTACTAGACCCTTAATACCTTCAATATGCATCACAATCCTCCATAACTATTGATAGGTTCTTCTAGGGTTTAGATACCTTGTAGGTTTTCATTTTCAAATACCTGTTATGAGCATGTAGGGTATGTATGGGATCATAATGGACCAAACAATACCTCTAAGTGGCAATGAAAATACTAAAAATTAGACTTAATCAAGCTCATGTGAAAATTTGAATGGATTATCTACACAATTTGAAAAATATGTAAGAACAAAATTTGTAGAGAATTGAATCTAGTTTATGGGCTATTATTTTAAAAAAAACTAAATTTACTTAGTGAAAAATGAATATTTCAATGAACAACTATTAATTTTTTCTAAAAAAAATAAATAGTGGGTCTCATTCCAACCAACCTACCTATGAGCAAATATATATATATATATATATATATATATATATATATATATATATATATATATATATATATATATATATATAATCTTTCAAAATAAGTAAAGGACTCATGCCCAGATGTGATGCATATTTTTTTGAAATTTTTTTCCAAGAAAATAATTAGTTATGATTTTTCATTGTGACTTTTTTTAAACAACTAAAAAGTAATTTTCCAGCCAACCTAACTCGATCAAAAAAATTGGAATTCTATTTTTTTAAACCTATATCTAGAAAAGCATAGAGTGTGATGCATCTTTTAGATCTAAAAAAGGTGAAATAGTTTGAAAGTTATGGATGTTTTTCAATTAGTGTGTCCATCAGGATTTTAGACACAAACTAAATAGAAAATTATTAATAACTATTTAATAATATGATAACCAAGCAAATCTTATATTTTTAGAAATCTAACAACTTCTTCAATAAACCCTTTTCGTTTTATCAATTTTGAATAAAAAAAGTCATCAGCATGAAGGGTGAAGTTTGAAGAAGAGAGTGAAACCTGTAAACACATTAGAATTCATGGAAATTCAACTATGACAGTCCCAAGCCTAAATACAAGGCAAAACTAAAGCAAAATGGATATTCATTACTAACGGATATCCATTTTGGGTAGCTAGAAATGGATATCCGTTCCTAGGTAACTAGAAATAGATTCTATTCTTGGGAAATGGATATCCATTCCTAGGAGAATTTTTTTATCCTCTTGTTGATAAACCATGCATCTTATTGATATCATTTAGAACTGTATGAGAAAGAGGATAATGTTGAAGGTTCTTTCTTAGATCAAGATGTCTACAATTTCTGAGGTGTAAGCAGTCATTAGTGATCTCATGATAGTGCTATAATTGTTACTTAGTATTTATTAACAACTAAATATGTGCATGATAACCTGGGCTATATTATCAAACTCATTAGTTGCTTTAAAATATGCACAAACCTACTATATTAACAAGGTAAGAAGGCAATATTCTGTAATAGAAATTCAAAGGAAAAACAAATAAAGAGAATATTTATGCTACACTTCAATATTGAATACATCTTATGCTGATAAAGAGAATTACAATGCAAAGAAGAAGGATAAAAAATTCTCCGTTATCCTGAAGCTAATATTTGTCTCAAGGAGGTATCAATGAGTTTCTACAAACTAGTAGGACCATAACTTACACTAATCTACATGGAATAGATGATGATATTCAACATAAATAATGATCAATCAACCATTTTTTATCGGTGCCTATTCTAATGGGAAATAGAGTCAAGAACCTAAGAAAGGGTAAAAAACATTTATATAAAGCCTATCAAGTCAACAAAAATTTTACTATGGAATCCAATTTGTCTAGTTTTAGATTCATCCAAAATGAAATTCAATGAAATGAAAATACATCAACTAAAGTAGGGTTTCTAGAGATGACATATGATCCTCAATATCCCTTACATGTGCATTTGGAAAAGTACATTTACAAATAGAATACAAGCTTCCTATCAAAACTTGATGCTAAAGACCAACCTCAAACCTACTAGAAGTCAACAAATGTGATGGACCAGAAGTATGATAGATTACATGTATTGTCAAAAATACTACTCTAACTATGTAAAACCTACCCCTAATGATTGGTATTTACTTACAACTCCACCAAACTTCACGCAAATCTCTCCCACAACCTTTCTCAATTTTGACATACCCCATTTGATCACCATAGAATACACTACATTCTACTCTATACACAAAAATAGCCAAGGATCAAGAAGATTTCCATAGAGAGCTTGCATTTATAACCAACAATCCTACCAAGATCTTTCACGTAGCTAATTATATGTATTTCAATTTGCACCATTGCATCTCAAGTATATAATCATTTCTTTAAATTTATCAAGTAAAAAACTTTCCTAAAAACTAACTCCATTCTACACTATTGAATCTAGGCATTAAGAAATTATAGAGAACATAGCACACTGAATCATGACTCATGTATTGAAGTACATTCCTTTAGATCATACTTTTCATAGACATGGAAAATCTTCCATAGATTTATAGGTAGCATGCCTTTTGAGACTTGACTTAATTATCTTTTGATGTCAATTAAATGGATGGAAGACAACCTGAAACCAATTAGTCAACTTCCTTCATCATTTTCCATGAATAGTATTAGGCATGCCTTGATTCCCATTAAATTCCTCAGCTATACCATATCTTATCAAAAAGTTAGTAGCTAAATCATATCTACCTCTACAATTATTTTTCATGTAATTATAATAATTCCCTCAACCACCACCACCAAATTTATTCAACTAAGCTATTAATACCAATTCCTAAGTTCTTGATCAAATTTGCATCTAAATTATTCCCTTGGATAGTCACATACTTTCATGTTTTCCATTCTACCCTAGTGGTTAACTAATTTTAAATTTAATCTTGACCAACAACTTGGATGTATCACTTTTTAGATCAATGGCTACAAGCAATCAATGGGCCTTCAAAAATCTTACTACTTGATCGACCTATCCACCACAAACAATTAGAACATGTCATGTGTTCACATCCCATTCCTCTTATCATTTCACTTACACTGTACTTTGGCCACTAATGAGAACCTATGATCAATTGTTGTGACCATTTTGCCTTCAAGATCTAAGCATTTGATAGATCAATGGATGCATAAGATGCATGATCCCCTAATCAATCAATATAATGCAATTGATAAGATTGTGACATATAACCATCTAATCCACAATCCATATGATTCTAGAATATAAAAAAAATTGCAAAGAAATATGGTTGAGTAGATACAAAGGGGCCACCATCACTTGGCAGTTGATCTCTTGTAGCATTATTCAATTTGCTCTCACAAACAAAGACCCTTGTAAAAATACCATATGTTCATACTTTAATTGACATACTTTGGTTGTGGCCACTAATGAGAACCTACGATCAATGGTTGTGACCATTTTGCCTTCAAGATCTATGCATTTGATAGATCAGTCGATGCATAAGATGCATGATCCCCTAATTAATCAATATAATGCAATTGATAAGATTGTGACATATAACCATTTAATCCACAATCCATATTATTCTAGAATATTAAAAAACTTGCAAAGAAATATGGTTAAGTAGATACAAAGGGCCCACCATCACATGGCAATTGAACCCATGTAGCATTATTCAATTTTCTCTCACAGAGAAAGACCCTTGTAAAAATACCGTATTTTCATACTTTAACTAACCCTTTGGTTTTGTTCACCACCTTCTTTCAACCACACATAAGTTTTGGTTTTGTTAACATAGGAAAAAATAACGGATATCCATTTTACAGAATGGATATCTATTTTATAGAATGGATATCTATTTTATAAAATGGATATCCATTTTATATAACACATATTCATTTTGTAGAATGGATATCCATTACCTAGATATCCATTGCCCAAAGAATTGGGCTTTAGGTAATGGATATCCATTATGTAAAAACCAAAAAAAGACAAAAGAAATATTGTTGGGCCCAACAACCATGTCCATAGACCCTCTGCTATAGAAAAACCCATGATCTTTGCCTGTTACAGTCAAAAAAACACTTTTATGCACTTTTGGACACACAATTTGCTTGTTACTATCATTAGGGTCATATTTTTGTTCCCCTAATGAGGAGCAACAGTTGTTGTAAAGAAAAAAGGAGGAAAGTTACATTGGAGGAAATTGAAGCAATTAGGGAAAAGGATAGAGCAAGGAAGAGGATTGGAAGACCAGGTTTGGTGGATTCCCATCAAGGTGAAGCTTCTTCTTTACCCTCTAATGACATGTAAATTGAAGGTGTTAATGTTGAATATAATGAAATATTACATAAGAATGAAATTGACCATGATATTGCAAATGAAAATGTTGCAAAATCTTATGAAACACCTATTGATAAGAACAATATCATGGACAAAGAAGAAGAACAATGTAGACATTTTATTGAACAAAGTGGATATGAATCTCATGATGTTGAATTTACACTCCATAATCCATTTATTGATAAAATTGATGAGGTTGATAACATGGATGAAACAAAGAAAATCAATGTATCTCCAAATTACATAAGAAGAGAGGACATTTGTCAAGAAGAGAATGAGAATGATGAAATTGTAAAACATCCAAGAACCCCAAAATGGTTACTTAAAATTGATGAGAACATAACGGAAAAACTTGAATGCAAGAGGTTGTCACGAATGGTTCGGTTGTGGGCTTCAAAACTCTTCAATGTATACATTGAGAATAAAACATTAACCAAACAATGTCAACTTTTTGTGAAATTACTAAAGATGTACAAAATGAGACCTTTACTAAAGAAATTAAAGATTTGGTTAAACAAAGTGTCCGATTGGAATAAAATTATTGATAGAAGCCTTTTCAATGCACTCAATTCTATTGGAAAGACTAGCAAGGAGAAAGATAAAAGAACTTCTTGTAGAGTAATAACAACCTCAATAGTGAGGAAACAATTAAGAAAGGATCAATTAATGAGGCAAACTTGTCTTGACTTAAACTTGAATCGTAAAACATTGTTAAAAGCAATAGCAATAAGATCAAGACTAGATAGTCCTCTTGGAAATGATACTTGGGCTTTTAGTGGTAGGTTTCCATGAGTTGATAAGAAGCTAATCAATAGCACAAAGGAAGAAATTGAATGATTTTGGCACACTAACTCTAAGGCATCACCAAATGCAAAAGATGTTTTAAAGTTAAAAATTAGTGATAAAGACCACACACCACATCCTAAACATTACTTGGAATGTAGCCAAACAACATTGTACAAACAATATTGTGAAACACACCTAGGTGTGACAATCTCACAAAGAGCATTTGAATCTCTTAAGCCATTTTATTGGGTCATCCCACAATAATGGGTTACACTTTTTGGCCAAACTTGAAATTGAAATCAACATTTTGAACTAAATCTTCACTTTCTGACACCTATAGCTGCTAAACCATTAGGAATTTGAAGATGATGTGAACTAGTGATTTGTGAGATTTTGTTTGTAGATTCTAAATATATTTAAAAAAAAAAATTGGAATTAAATTGTAAAAAATTTTATGTCTCCTTTGATAACTAGTTTTTAATAGTAAACAACATTTTTTTAAAGTGGTGTGTATTATGTAGCACATAACTTTTTTCTACAAAGGATAAAATTCTGATTCTTTTGAATTCAGATTGGTAACAATGATATATAGGGCATGCATTTGGTTTTATAATGTTTTGTTGAATATTTTTTTTAATTAAGTTTTGAAGTTAAACCAATTATAATTTAGATATAGGCATATTCTGTAAAACATAACTTTTTCTGTATGTATCGAAATTCTTTTTTTTGTTGAAACAAGGTCATCAATACCTAGGGCATAGATATTTTTTAGAATTTTTTTCACTAATTTACTAATTTTCCATATGTGTAGAACAAAGAACTTGATGTTTGGTGAAAAACCTACATTCATAAGAAATAAAAAATAAATATAATAATCAAATTAAATATATTTAAAATTGTACTTTTTGGGAAGCTTATAATAAGAACTACATACTTACAAAACATAAATTTTAAATGAATTCATTCGATCCCCCAAAAGGTAAATCAAAAGTGGTTTTTTATCAGCATTTTGATAGGTGTAGAGGAGACTCCATTATAGGTATGGTTTAAAACTAGCGAGGTTCTATCCAAGGGGGTTTGATCAAACCCTCTTCAATTAAAATCCTTTAAATGGAACCTTTCAAGGCTTAAATTATTACATTTTCTAAAAATATGTGATTTCAACAAAAATCAGGATGTCCCAGAAAGTGTAACCCATTATTGTGGCAGGACCCTATTGTGTTCCTCTTAAAATATGTAATACATGTTGCAAATACTATGTAGAGTTTTCTATGTATCATGAATTATTATGCAATATTTGTTCTAGTTTGCACACTAATGAAATGTTACAGGAGTGTGGTGTCATTCAACTACCAAAGTCATCTAGGGACTTATTGGATTTATTTCTATGTATTAGAGATGATGGTTGCATTTTCTAGAAAATGATTGTTTAAATGGAAAGTGTTTAAAATGTGGTGGGTTATCAAAGTTTATATCATGTTTTCATGAGGTCAACAAGCATGATTTTGGAAAGAGAATGGTTGAGAAAAAGAGATATGAGATAGTGAAATAAAATTTGAAAAGTGGAGGTGAAGGTTCTAGATGTGAGTTGATTGCAAGAGAGGTAAGTATTGCTGATGTTATTGATGATTTTAAGAAAAATCTTTTCTACAAGTATGCCAGACACAACCACGGGACTTGATGGTTAGATCAACAGTTCAAGATGTGTAAAGACTTTTTCCTAATTGATTTTGTAGAAAACTACACGTTGCAACCCCAAAATGAAGTTCAATCCCAGTACTAAAATTCTATTCAGGTTGCTATTTTTGTTCACATCACATACAGACATGCCCCCAAGAGTACAAAAGAGAATAGGAAGATTGTTAGAGAATACCATTTTACATGAGTGATGATCGATCTCATTCATTAGAGTATCTGAAATATTGTCTTCAACAATTTTATGGGTTCTTGCAAGAAAAAGATATTAGAATGGATCAACATCTCATTTGGTCAGATAATTGCACCGATCAATTCAAGAATGCTCATATGTTCTATTGGTTGAGCAGAATGCATGCAGAGAAAGGTATACCTCATATTTGGAATTTTTTGAATCTAGGCATGGAAAAGGGGAACATGATGGAGTGGGTGCATGTGTGAAGAGAGCTCATTTTAAAGACTAACTAAACATTAGAGGTGGTGATACATTCAGTGATGCAGATTCTATTGTTAGGTGGTGTAACTATGCATTGTCACAAGGAGTTGATCTTGATTCAGAAGTGCATAGGTTCTTTTGGTTGTTTGATGAGGGGATAGCAAGAGAGAAATTGGATTGTCAGAGAATCAATGAATCTTCAAAGATGCATTCATTTCGAAGCTCAGATCCAAGTGCATGGACTATTTAGACATGAGAATTAGCTTGTTTTTGTCAGAGTTGTATTAAATGTGATTGGGATAATTGTGAGTCAAGTGAGTGGGTAGATGCATGGTTTCCACAATATTTGACCCATTTATCTCAAGTTCAATCATCTTTAGTGAATGACATGGAGAGCTCATTTGACTGTGAACATCTTACAGACCTTGTACAACTAGGTCATGTTTATGTAGTTGTTGCACCACATGGAAATGAAGAGAGATCAGACTCTTGGTTGGCACAATGTGTATAGGGAAAACAAAAGCTAACATGACCTACGACAGATGATGATGGGTTCACATATCCTACAGGATCAATTATTATTGTTGGGACTTGGTTGTAACATATATGATTAGAAAGAATGATATCCCTACATTTGAAGACTTTGAGAAGCATAAAACTATATTGATGTATTCACACCTAGTTGTAGCAACAAATGTTAAGTTACTAAATCATCATGCAAAGCCAAAAACGAAACAACTATGGACAATTAGTAATATTGATCATGAAGCAATATTGGATACTCTGAAAGTAAGAGATGACCCCTCAGGTACGTTTGACTAGCATTTAAACTTCTAGATGGACAGGTATGACAATTTTTATCTTAACTTGTTCTTGTTTTTTCTATTTTTTAGAATTGTTTTATTAAAAATCTTGTTTCTTTAACTATAATGCATGATTTTGACTATACAAGACTACGAATGAGGTTATTTTGCATGCAATCATAGATGCAAGGTACAATTTTTAGTGTTCATTTGTGTTTCTTAATATTTTTCTTTCTATCTTTTTGTACATACTAATTTCTAAATTCATTTTGTGCATATCCTATAATCAAGGCATTCCATGAGATGACATCTCTTTGATGTGTTCTACTGAACAATTCATGTGCCTTGTCTATTCTTCCACATTTTGCATACATGTGTCACAAGGTACTTGCAACTACAACTTCTAACAAAATTCTCATATCCTTAAAGCAACAAATCTATTTTGTGTATAACTTGTAATCATTGCATTCCATCAGACAACATCTCTTTGAGTTGTTTTGTCAAATAGTTCACATGGCTAGTCTATGCTTCCACACTTTGCATACATGTCTACCAAGGCAATTGCAACTACAACATTTGAAAAAATTCTCATAGCCTTTATACTTTATTGGATGTCCATATCCTGTTCCAAACATCCCATTTTGGCATAAGTAGGCAGCATGCTGGCAAAGGTTGTGGAGTTTGACTTTACACCCACCAATTGCATTTGCTTGAAATTTTCTAAAGTAATAAATTCATTTTGTGCATATCTTGCAATAATTACATTACATCAAATAGCATCTCTTGCAATCATTGCATTCCATCAATCAATGACTCCTCTAACAACATAGGTTCCTTAAGAATGCAATTTTCAAGGTGATGAATTGGTTAGGAAAGCATGTGTTGATCTAGAAACTTCTTCAAACCCCATATGCCATGCCTACTTCCCATATGTCAAACATAAATAACAAGATAGCTAATTTTGTTATCAAGATTTCCCTTGTAGCATTAGGTTCTCACGTTTCAAGCATATATATTAATATGTAGCTATACTATGTGTAGTTTTGGCATCATGACATTCATGTGCAGCTTCTTGTTTTCCATTTTCTCATCATTTCATCCACAAACATACCTTAAACCATGCATTTCCATGAAATGATCCATCTAGACTATAAGATCTTCATGACTTTATCTAGAACCACTGATACTAACACCAAACCCTAACATCCAATACTCGACAAAAATAAGATTGCATCATCCTTGATTAGACTGTGATAGTCCTAAACTGAAAAGGACCATTCTCTTGACAACTTTGAAATCTTTCATGAATTTTCCTGCTCATCTCTAGCTAGTGGTTTGATATCATGGTCATAGTAATATCTTAACAAACACTGAATGTAAAAAAGTCCGCATCTTCTTAGGTAGGCCTATGACACATTGTTGTCTTGAAAGGTCCACCATAGAATTTAAAGGAAGACATTTCATTCTGTCCTATTCACCACCATGCTCTCATAAGACAGTGTCTACACAGAGATGATAATATTTCTTGCCACCCATGGACAAGATGTCAATATTCTAGGATTTAAACATGGACTAATCCCAAAAGGACAAGGGGAGAGAAGTGAGTTTATAATAGTCTTAGAACTGATGAAAACCCCTCACACTTATGAATATCTTCCCTCATCACTATGATAACCTTGTTTTGGACTATAAAGTCATATTTAGATAGTGATAGGAGCAAGGAAAAAATTCCTAAAATGCATTTTATACTTGTGTTTAGGTTCTATGGATGATAGGTCTAATGACCACATCTATGATCTCATCTATTGGAAAAGAACCTTCAAGGATCCTGACAATCCCACCCATCATCTGTAACAATACTTGCATAGTAAATAATAACCCCAGACACTGTCAAGTGTATTATTTTAGCTATAGCAATCCCATTACTAGTTTTTGCAAGATAACAAGATCTTTATATGGGAGTTAGGTGACAAAATTCTGGCAAAGGTTGTGGATTTTGGAATTACACCTACAAATTGCATTTTCTTAAAATTTTCTAAAGCAACAAATCTATTTTATGCATATCTTGCAATCATTGCATTCCATCAGGCAACATCTCTTTGAGTTGTTTTGTCAAATAGTTCATGTGTCTGTCTATGCTTCCACACTTTGCATACATATCTACCAAGGCAATTGCAACTAGAACATATGAGAAAATTTCCATATCTTTTATGATTTGGTGGATGTCCATATCCTATTCCAAACAGCCCATTTTGACATACGCAAGGAGCATGTTGTTAAAGGTTGTAGAATCAAGCAAATCCATTTTGTGCATATCTTGCAATCATTGCATTCCATCAAACAACATCTCTTTACATTTCATGAAGTAATTCCTCTAACAACATAGGTTCCTTAAGAATGCAATTTTCAAGGTGATGACTTGGTTAGGAAGGCATATGCAGATCTAGAAACTTCTTCAAATCCCATATGCTAATACTTGCCATATCTCAAGCATAAATAACAAGATAGCTGATTTTGTTATCAAGACTTCCCTTGTAGCATTAAGTTCTCATGTTTCAAGAATATATATTAATATGCAGCTATAGTATGTGCAGTTTTGGCATCATGACCTTCATGTGCAACTTCTTGTTTTCCATTTTCTCATCATTTCATCCATAAACATAACTTCATCCATGCATTTCCATGAAATGATCAATCTAGACAAGCAAATGGAGACTTTTTGAATGTTACAATAGTAGCGAACAAGGCTTCAAATTAGGTATGTGAGCAACAATTCTCATCTTGTTTCAACTTTAGGATTTTGTTTTCTTCCTTCTCAACATTTTCAGATCCATTTGTGTAGGCACAATAATAAGTTTTCTTAACCATTTTAGATTGTGACTATCCTCTTCCTTAACTCTATTGTCATAATCATACTCAAATAGAGAATCCAAACATACAACATATCCATTGTGATGCATCACCATTTACCCCTATAATGTTTGACATGACTCATCTAGCATAGAGATAAGATGATAGTTCTCTAGGATCAATGACAAATTCCCTCATGACAATTCATCAAATAGCTTCAATGTTATTTATGACAATTTTGGGCAATCATTCCAATTCCTTTTCACCTTCATTCACTTTTGCTACTCTTAGAGGGAATTTAGATTATTAAACCTTAGCATCCTAGGTGTTACAATGGATCTCCATGACCTTCTGATCCTTCACTCAATGAATTACCATAACATAGGATCCAAAACTATCCTAAAAGCAATATTTGTGAAATTTGCCCTGCTTTCCTATCTTGGGATATTAAGAGGCTACCATGAATGTATTGATGCTTCATGACTATGTTGTCATATTAAGAGGCTACTATTGTTAGGATTAAGGTGCCATCAACCTTGTAAATCCTATGTAATTAATTACTCCTAATATTGTTTGTAAATCACCCATAAGAGATGAAAGGTTTCACCAATAGTGGTCTTGTTTTAGCTATATGTTTATATCCAATCCTCGACACTCATTCATCTGCGATGAGAGGTCACAGAGGGGTTTCCCCCTATGAGGGATCTGGGGGCCACGCACCCCAGCAAGGGTTCAGGGGCAGCACCCTGAAACCACATTTTATTTATATTTTATCATTGTAAATCTAGATTGTTCGTCATTAGGTCACAAATCTAACGATTGATATTTTGTCTGTTATCTTGTCCTAGAAGGCAACCCCCTTTTATAAGGATACTTGTACTATGTTTTTATCATATTAGAGAGTAACAAGTGCCTTTGGATTGAAGACTGAAGAATAGAGGAAGTGCATGTATTGTAATCTCATATATTTCAAGATAATACAACTTGGAGCCTCTTTTCTTGGTGGAGTTTTTTACCCTAAAGAGTTTTCTCCACATTACATACTATGTTATGTGTTAAGATCTTAGTGCATGTTATTTTTGTTTAATGGATTTTAATTTCTATTGCAATCTCCATTGATTCTACATTGTTTAGAAGATAATAAGGTTTGAATCACATTTTCGCTGTGTGGTTTGCACCTTCATTTCTAACATTTGGTATTGAAGAGCCTGGCTAGTTTTGATTCTTGGGTGGTAGTGTGAAGGTTTTTTTAGCTGCAATGGGAGATTTGGTTGTTTTTTGTTTGCAAATCTTGTGTAGATATTATGGCTTCATCCATTGTTGCTTCTACCTCTCAGTTGGACATTGAAAAGCTCAATGGCATGGGGTATGAATTGTGGAAGCTAAAAATGGAAGATTTGCTAGAAGAAAGAAACCAATGGCTGGCTATTATGAAAGAGAAGAAACCCAATGATGTTGCTCCTAATGAGTGGGAAAGACTAGATAAAAAGGCACGATGTACAATCCGACTATGTCTTGCAGATTCTATTCTACTGAATGTTGCAAGTGAGAAGTTTGCACATAGCTTGTAGAAGCATCTGGGTGAGACCTACCAAGCCAAGAGTATGGTAAATAAAATTTATTTAAAGCATAAGTTATTTTCCATGAAAATGAAAGAGGGTGAATTTGTTACAGAGCATTTGAATTCGTTTAATTTGCTATTGAGTCAACTAGCATCTATAGATGTGGAGAAGAATGAGGAAGATAAATGTATATTGCTTCTCTATTCTTTGCCTGAGTCATGGGAGAATGTTATTTTGGCTATCAGTGCTAACTTCACAGATCCAAAGTTGTATGCTCTTGTTTCAGTTTTGTTGTCACATGAATTGAGGAAGAAAATTTAGATAGTTCAGGGGATGCTCTCAGTGTCAGGGGAAGGTCTATGGAAAGAGGACCAAAAGGAGATCAGAAAGGGGCTAAGGACAAGTCCAAGGGCTGATCTAAGACTCCTGGTAAGAAGAACAGAGTTAAGTGTTGGAATTGTGGTAAAAGGGGACATGTGAAGAAGGAGTGTAGAAACCCAAAGAAATAGTGGGAGAGTGCTTCAGATAATTCCTCAAATGCATGTGAAGATGTTTTACTTTCTGCATGTAATGTTGTTTCTAATGATCACTGGTTAGTTCACTCAAGATGCTCATTTCATATGACGCCGCATAAGGAATGGTTTTCCACATACGAAGAGTATGATGGAGGTGATATATACCTTGGGGACAACTCTACACATCTGATAGTTGGGAAAGTCAAGGTATTGTTGTGTTTCAGTGATGGGAGGATTAAAACCCTCCCTGGTGTTTTGTATGTTTCTGGATTAGCTAGAAATTTGATTTCAGTTTCAAAGTTGAATAATTTGGGAATACATGTAATAATTGACAAGCATGGCTGCGGATTGGTGAGAGGGAACTTGGTGGTAGTGAAGTGGAAGAGATTGGGAAACTTGTTTAAACTTGAAGCCACTACAATTTGTAATGCATCTTATGTATCTAAGGCTAGTACTAAAAATACATGTATGTTGTGGCACCGTAGATTGGGCCACACTAGTAATAATGTTTTGAAAACTATCAAGAATAAAAATTTGTTCGTTGGTTTCTCCTATTCTGATGAGCACTTTGATTTTTGTGAGCATTGTGTGTTTGGCAAAAAAAAATATAAAATCATTTCCTTTAGGAAGCAATAGAGCAAAAGAGAAGTTAAAAATTATTCATACAGATGTGTTTGGACATGTGGATAATGATTCTATTGGAAAATCTTGATATTTTGTCACCTTCATTGATGATGTATCCATATTTACATGGATTTATTTTATGAAACACAAATATGAAGTTTTCACTAAGTTTAAGGATTTTAAAGTCTTAGTTGAAAACCAATCAAGATTAAAGATAAAAATATTAAGATCTGACAATGGGGCGGGTGCAAAAAGTTGGGGGACTAAAAAGTTGCCAATCTTTTTTCTAAAAATTCTAAGCCATAACGCAAGTGCATTATGCTTGTCTATTAAAAAAACCTACATTTTTCCTCATTTTCCCATTTCATTTTCTTCTACCTGTGGCCTACAAACCCTTGAGAACATGCTTGTGTTATTGGAGGTCAAATTCATTGCCAAATCATCACCGATTCATCATCAAAATGCCACCACGACATCAGGGAGGCTGAAGGAGTAAGTTGTATTTGGTTGTTTGTCTGAATTTGTTGTTAAATAGGTAGGTTTAAGTAGATTTTTGATGTAAATTTCTTTAATTTATAGGAAATGATAATGCACCTCCTCCTCCTCCTGGAAATCCACAACATCTTGAATCACCTGAACAACAAATACCTACTGAAGAACAACCCCAACAACAAACACCTCCATTGATTCCTCAACATGCCCTTAGAACACAAGAAAATCTAATGGGGCAAATTGAAAACAATAAAAAATAAATTAAGGACATAATTGCAAGGTTGAAAGATCCTGCAAATTCAACCTTGCATAGATCCATGCTTGCTCAATCTCTTGAATCTATGTTATCAAATGTAGATTCAATTAGCAAGCAAATATATAGTTGGTCAAAAAAGAGGAGAGAATTTAGAGAGTACTATGCAGACAAGTTGTCATATGAACAAGTAAAAAAAGAACAAATTACAAAATTGGACTTGTGTTTCATTTGTATAGACCCATGAACAAATCAACCTCTACCCCTTACACGCAAGAGGTTCCCTATCCATTAGTGTAACAACCAAGCGATAAGGGACAATTTTGGGAAGAGGTGGTGGATAGTTTTTGACCATCTTCCATGCAACAATCATGAGGTCCTGCAATACTTTTAGAGGAAACTCTACTGTGAATTTGTAAAAAATAAAGTGCCAAACTATTTTGATATGCAAGACTTCTAGGGTAGAGGTGGGGGGGTCAACACAGGATAGACCAGGGGCACATGTTGACCCATAGCGACCAGCATGATGAGCACTCGCCAGACCATCCCATGAGCACGTGTCTATCCCTTCCATTGTGAAGGAGAGTGCTGAGGTCAAGACACTTTAGTCCATTAGTGCCTTAACCTAGAGCATCATAGAGCATGCCAGTCTTGCAGTACAGTGTGGGCCAGGGGAGAGTTCGAGGAGTAGGGTTCCACCCCATACTTGTCAGGCTTGTGGGTCAACCTGTGGTTATGAACCCATAGATAGTCAGGACGCAGGTGCGCAGGCTACATCTGCAGCTGAGTAGATGGTGATGACATATGCCCTATTGAGTGAGACTTTCAGCCTTGATACTCAGGTAAATGTTAGCAAGTTCATTGAATTTAATTTATTAAATTTCATTTTTGAAATGCAAGATTAACTAATTTAGTTTGATGATCTTAATGAAATTTTAGGGTCATAGCATTGATGCAGTTTTCAGTAGTTCTCCACCTGCATATTACACTACGACATCTACTGTTAGGGTTGTAACTAGTAAACAATTATAAATATTACATGTGAATAGCACTGTTATATGAATGGTATTCTAATATCTGATTTTGGATGTTGAATAGGTTAATCTTGGAGATTTCACGGTAATACCTGCCAGTGGTGGTGGAGTTCAAAGCTTCACTCAGGTAATAAAATAAACAGTTTAACTAATGAATTGTACTTACTAGATTTTTGTATTTTATATTCATATTGTTGATTACATTGCATTGCACATCTTTCAAACTCAAAGCATTACTAGACATTGCATAGCTAATAACTAGATGTTGATAGATGACCAAATTTCAATTACAATATAGTTATTTGAAAAAATGCCTCCAAAAAATGTGGTCTCATAGAATGCCATGACAAAAAAATGCATAGACAAGGGCATCACCATGAGACCACATTTCTTTGAGGCATCTTTTCAAACAGCTCACTGGCTTGTCTATGCTACCACATTTTCCATACATGTCTACCAAAGCTTGTTGATCCCCTCCACACTATTCTTTGATAAATTCTCTCTAATAAACTCATCCAATTACCACTAATTAGACCCTAGGACATGACACCAGAGAGGGGCATGAGCCTATGAAATCTTATATAGCATATGATTGACTCTGAAATCATCTAGGTTTTAGGTATTAATTATGGGGGCAACAAGTCACCCCTAACCAAAATCTTCAAATCTACACTAACCCATTCCCCTACAAACTATGTCAATCCTATTGGCTCAATTTCTTCCATTCCTACTTCTGATCCTACATTTAACCCACCTAAGTCTAATGAGGACCCTTCATTTAATACTACTATATTCTTTGAGATGAAAAGAGAGCACAAAATCCTCCAAGAACTCACATAAACATGTACCAAAAGAGCACAACAGCAATGGAGACTTGAGGAAGCATAAGAAAGAACTATAGTATATCACCAAGAGAGCCAAATCTTCACAAGAGTTCACAACTAGTTGAAGAGCCAAGAGAGTTCACCATAGAATGCATGAGAATCAAAAGTGAAATTTAAAAATCCACCACATGAGATGGAAAACCTATAGATAAAGTCAAAATAGAGACATTCTGAGCTGCAAAGAGGTGTTAATAGAATATTGAATCATGAGCCTAATATATTCTAACAATGGACCATGACCATTTCCATTCCTACAACCTAAACCCTCAACACTAAACCCTCAACCCTCAACATTATACCTCAAACCATAATCCCTCAACCCTAAACCCCATCCCTAAACCCTCAACCCTCAACACTATACCTCAAACCCTAATCCCTCAACCCTAAACCCTAATCCATTATCCCTAAACCTTAAACCCTATCCCTAAAGCCTCAACCCTTAAACCTTAAATCCTAAACCCTATCCCTAAACCCTCAACCCTCCACACTATACCTTAATGTTGATAATAAGGAACACTGAGAGGAGGGGTGAATCAGTGTTCTGCAAAACTTATTATTTTGGTCCTTTATTAATTTACCACATGCATCCAAAAGAAAGAAGTATGAATACAAAAATAGAAACAACAAGATCACCACACATGAACACCATGATTTTTACGTGGAAACCTAGTTAAGGGAAAACCCACGGTGGGGGTTAACCCACAAGAATTTATACTCTATTAAAAGTATTACAAATGGGGAAGGCACATGCCTTCGGGGCACACTGTCGAGAGCTCACTGCTCAAGGAAGCTCACTACCTACAAAAATAATTACAAGAATTCACTGGAATGATTGGACTAAAGAATAGCATCTAACAATGCAAGATTACAATTCTAGTTGCGCTCAATACACTGACTTTGCACACTTCATCCTTTTCTACCCTGTTTCACTGTTCTACCATAATCAGAGGATCAGATCTCTACTTCACACTTGATACTGCCACCCTTCGCACCTCTTACTTTATATTTGCACAACTTCACCTCAAAAATGATTGCATCCATCGATTATATATATCCACAACATGAGATTTATTTAGTTAAAGTCAACCTCAAGAAATCTTAGAATATTTATCAAGATCACTGTTATGTCAGTTGAATCCATACACAAACACTAATGCAAACCAAAAATTATGCATCCAAGTCACTTCACATGTCAGCCAAATTTGTTGGATCTCCTAAATCACTCGACCAACTACTTCTCTTCATCCATACAAGGATCAAATACTCGGTCGGCCTGTTCTTCACTGGACTGAACTGTTTAACCAAAACCTGGTACTTAGATGCATGTAACTTTCAATCCCTTCATCACCAGAGGCTAATATCTTGGATTTAGGTAGCCTTGACATCCCTTATCATTCCATCATATCCACAGCATGACATGATTATTAGTGGAGAAATGCAGACCAAAATGCTAAACCCTATCATATGCCTTGTTCCTATCTATCTGGACTTAGACAAATTTGCAATCTAACTTCTGGTATGATCAAATGATGTAATACGGATGTGTAAGATAGATTCATTTGCCATCAATGACAAAACTTGACATACCTAGCAGTGTCTCTTGCCAACAATCTCCCCCTTTGGCATTGATGGCAACACTTAGTGAAAAATGACTAAGTGTTAAACTCCCCGTTATTTTATACACCTATGATTTCCAATGCTCCCCCTTAGATTAATTCTTCATTTTTAACTGCTTTTCCTCTCCCCCTTTGACATCAATGGCAAAGGCTGGGATCTGCATACCAAAATTCATGAAAAATTTTATGTACAAGGGTAAAACTCTACATACTTCTGCATAGTACTTAGGCTTTGTTTATCAGCAAAAAGACATCACCAAAAATGTTTTTCAACTTTGCCAATTCATTGTCCTAGTTGTCTTTTATACTACCTAAGATAGTTATGTGTTCACTGAACAAAAATGCCAGTGATTATGCCTTTTGAAGGTCAATAGGATCACTAGTAGCAGCTGCTTCTTGGGACACTGCCAATATATCATACATAGTTTCTAACTTAGGGGAGATCAGTCCCTAGAGCTCATCCAATCTACCTAGAATTTTGGCCTTTTCTTTCTCCAAATCACTCAATTCATTCCTCAAACTCACTACTTGGCATTCTTTGGTAATTATAGACTCAGTTAAAGGACTATATGACTGAGAAATATTAGACAATTTGAGCTCTATGTCCTTAATCTTTTTCTCAATATCTTCAACAACTTTAGATCTATTTAGACAAAACTTATGGATCTCTACACCTTTAGATAGGGCATTTTGAATACTCTTTACACTAGTATCAAGCCTGGATCTATCATAGCTAATTATTTTCTTTATTTCAGCAAACCTCTTCTCATTAAATTCATTTTTGACTTTAACTTCTGCTAACTTCTCTAAGGTTTCAAAATGAGAACTTACAGAGTTTATCAAGCTTTTCAACTAACCAGAGGGAGATGCTGAAAATTCCTTCTGAAATGTGGGCATGATTTTCTCCAAAATCCTAGATGCACGGCCAAGCAGCTCACCATCTTCTAAATGGGACTTCAAAATATCCTCTCTAGCCTTAGCGTGTGCAATATAGGCCAACTTTATCTTTTGCACTGGTGATAAAGTATCAAAATTGATTGGTCCTTGTATTATGTCTTGGTCTTCTGCAGTATGTTTATCTCTTTCCAAGATTTCTTTCACTACATCTGTAGTGTCTCTTGCCCAAAATGATGTTTCAAACTTGTGCTCTTCAGGGCCTCCATCTTCTACCTTTTTGGAGTCAACCACAATGTTCTACTCATCACTTTCATTCTTTTTCTCTACTTATATCTTCTCTGCATCATCATCAAAGGCATACTTTATTTTATTTATATCATAAATATCTTCTACATTCTCTTCTAGAGGATTTAGTGTATCCTCAAAGTCAACATTATTATCAAATTTATCAAGTTCCTCAATATCCAGAATGGAGGAATCAACTTTAACACTAGTTTCTTCTTCAATAGTGGGAAGATTATGCTTTTTCAATGCATTCAGAAGAATCTCCTAAGTATCTTCAACTACCTTATCAATCTCTTCTAGCATAAGCATATTCATTCTAATCTTACTCCTGAAGTCCTCTTTCACTTCTTTGAATATCAGGTTCTTTTGATCTGGAGTAATTTGAGGACACAGTTTTATTAACACATGCTCCCAGAGCTCAAAATCTTTAGCTTTTGCATTCTCTTTTCTTAATTCTAGAATTTTTGCAAGGTTTTCTAGAATTTTAGAAGTTATTTCAAATAGAGTCTTACTATAGATATTCAAATATTTGACTGTTGCTTCCTCCAAAACTCTCTTATTAGCATCACTGTAATGATCATAAAATTCAGTCATTGGCTTCAAGTTTCCATCTATAGTGACTGACTTAATGATGTCATCCATAGAGAGAGTAGGCTTCTCAACATAGGTCTCTGTCTTATGCCTTTTACTTGACTTTATGCTTTCAAAGGGCTTCTCCTTAGACACTTTAGTAGCTTTGGTGCCTGAGGCCTTCAACTCCTTAATCTCATCATCTGAGTTAGTATCTTCTTCATCTACTTTCTCCAAACTAACATATGTTCTTTTGCTCTTTACCTTTGTCTCTTTTCCTTTCTTACCAGTAGGTTTTTCTGTAGCAAGAGAAGGTGACACACCGGAGGTTCAACTAGAACTCCTGGTAGACCTTGCTTTAGGAGTGGATTCCACTAGAACACTTTTCTATTCTGTCATGTTTCTCCTTCTCAGGTTTTTCTATCCTTTCCCTATTTTGTCTTACAGCTTCCTTAGTAAGACCTAGATTCTCAACCAACTGCTCAACTTCTTTCCTTACTTTCCTTTTGATTTTAGGAGCCTTGAATTTGAGATGTAGTTTTAGTGAAATTTCTTTGTATGTTCCAAATCTCTCCTCAGCTGGATCCCTAGGCTAGCTCAATAGATGTTGTGCATACAGCTCCAGTACCTTTCCATCCACTTCATACCCCATGAGCATGATCCACACAGTTCTTAGTTCAATTTCTTCCATTAAACATTGATCTATATCCAACATAAAACAAATTGTATCCTTATATTTTTCAACCACATATGTAGGGATTCTTTCCCTTGATTGCATCATGTTTTGAAAATTCTTGAAAAATCCCCAAAGAGCAGTCCTTTAGGCTTTGGAGTCACCAATACTATTCAAGTATTCTCTTATTGGAATAGCAACAGGCTTATCGTTGGTCCAACACATGCTTTTCTTGTTAGGTAACTCATTCATGAAGTAGAAGAACAAACACAAGACCAGTGTACCATATTTGAAAGTGTTCTTCATATCCTTCTTAACCTTATTCAAATTTTCCATCAGCTAGTTCTGTAGTAACTCACACAAGTCATAATCATCATTCTCTCTTAACATCTGATAAGCTGCATAGATAGCTATACCGGATACAAAATTCTTCCTGCTAGAATGATATATCTTGTATCCAATCACCATTGATGCAAATTTGATATCCGGATCAGTGATGTCATTTATTGTCATTTCCGTTTTGTCAAACCTTGAACTAGTAGCATCAGTTACAGTTTGATTCTTTACGGACTTCAACATTGACAGTCCACCGGATGAGTTCAACCCTGTCACGGCCTTGATGGCATCCTTGGTGATCTTGAAGGGTTTATTTAACCACATAAACTCATCATGCATCTGACTTAGCACATACCGGACCCACTCATCTTCATCGAAGGATGGAAACCCTATAATCTGAATGAAATTTTTATTGTGCAGTGCCTTATACTCAAGTTTAAGACTATGAATTTCATCCCTCAGATGATTCTTGAACAAATCTACTAGCTTCGAGTCCCCAAACTCATCTATGCCAACATCAATATAGGCCCTAATGTCTTCAACATGTAACACACCATACAGAACACTTGAAAAGGCACCTAATGGATCGACCTCTACTGATTTGTGTGGATGCTTCTTAAACTTTGGCCTAGGTCACTCAATGATACTCACAACTAGAGTTGTAGCCATTTCAAAAGTTTACAAGTTCAAAGCTTCACAGAAAAATACCTTTTACTCTGTAGGATTAGGGTTAGCTGATGAATTCACCTATCGTACTTCGAATCTTTGAAATCTCAACTCAAGCACTCTTCTTCTTGTTTTCTCCAAATGAAAAGTGACTCAAATGTTGAGTGAATGACCTTTTTATGCTCCGCAAAACCTAATTTGCCATTGTAATAAATGCTTTGCCCTATTACATCTAGTTACACTATTTTTTGCATACAGTCAATCTTCAATTGCTCCGCAATCAATCACATTAGCTTCTTTTCTTCTAGAATTTGCTTCAATAAATCTACAATAGGCTTCTTTATCTTCATTCATCATGCCAGATTTAGGTACCCACTTACTAGTAGGGGGATTAGATTTTCAATGTAGCTCCCCCTGAGCTAGAGCTCCTGATTCAATTCCTGGAGGAATTATCAGCACCGGATTCTGGTACGGACCCATTCCCATCTTTCATTTCATCTTTCTTTACCCATGTTTTGTTCATTTCATTTTGGACCTCATTCACATCAACTTTACCCTTGCCTTTATCTTGTCTCTACATGTTTTGGTTTATGTTTACTCGACCTTTTCTATCATTATTCCTACTACTATAGAATCTTACAATATGACCAGATCTATTGCAATTAAAGTACATAACATTTATTTGCTTGTTTACTTGATTTCCTCTTGATCTACACTGATTAGCCATGTGTCCAAATCCATTGCATGCAAAATAGTAGCCACTGAAAGAATTGACATTTCTTCTATTGTTAGAGTAGTGTATCATCATACTTTTGCAATCATTGGATGACCATACCTTTTACAATTGAAGCACTAACTGGAGAAGGATGGACCACTTTGATTCACTCTACTTTTGCATTGAGTAGCTCTATGACCAAATTTATTGCAATTGAAACAATTGCCATTGAAAGATGGATACCTTTGAGCATTAGGTTGTCTTACCAGAGGTCTTTTAGGATTACTTCTTTGATTTCTTGCATCAGGATTTATTTGACCGGATCTAGAGTTTTCACCTTTCTCAAATCCCAAACCATGCTTATCATCTACCTTCTTCTGACTATTAAGCAACACCTCAAGTTTATCTGAGCTTATCTTGAATTTCTCTTTATATTCATTTGCAACTTCTAGGTCATGTTTGAGAATGACAATCTACCTTTCAATTTCTTCCTCATTATCCCTACTTTTATCTAGATTAGACTCTAGATGGCCAATTATTCTATCTAATCTGTAGCATTCTTCTATTCTTTCTTTCAGAGATTGATTCAATTTTTCTTCAGTCTTCTTCCTTTCTTCAATTTCCTTGGTTAGCTTCATCACCTTGGATTCCATCTCATGTTTTAGGACAACAACTTATTTATCTAACTTCTCACATTCCTTTGTCTTCTCTTTTAGGGCCTCATCCATGTATTTTCTTCATTCTGATTTGCTATTTGAAGTAGCTCCTTCCTCTTTTCATTAGATTTGCTCAATTTTTCTTTTAAGGTCTCAATGAAGTCTTCAACATCTTTAAGGTTCTCTTGCAGTTCTTTGACTTCTGCTCTAGACTGATCAAGATCTTCTAAAGTAAGTTTAAGTTACTCGTGGATGCCATCAGAATACTTGAATAAACCCATTGAAAATGCCTTCCCAGATCTTCCTTAAGATGTTAAACTTCTTCTAAGGAACCTTGCTCTGATACCAATTGTTAATAATAAGGAACACTGAGAGGGGGGGTGAATCAGTGTTCTACAAAACTTATTATTTTGTTCCTTTATTAATTTACCACATACATCCAAAAGAAAGAAGCATGAATACAAAAATAGAAACAGTAAGATCACCACACACGAACACTAGGATTTTTACATGGAAACCCGATTAAGGGAAAAACCACGATGGGGGTTAACCCACAAGAATTTATACTCTGTTAAAAGTATTACAAATGGAGAAGGCACATGCCTTCGGGGCACACTGCCTAGAGCTCACTGCCCAAGGAGGCTCACTGCCTACAAAAAAAATTACAAGAATTCACTGGAATGTTTGAACTGAACAATAGCATCTAACAATGCAAGATTATAGTTTTGGTTGTGCTCAATACACTGACTTTGCACACTTCATCCTTTTCTACCCTGTTTCACTGTTCTACCATAATCAAAGGATTAGATCTCTACTTCACACTTGATACTACCACCCTTCACACCTCTTACTTCATATTCACATAACTTCACCTCAAAATACTCACATCCATCGATTATATATATTTGCAACATGAGATTTATTTAGTTACAGTCAGCCTCAAGAAAACTTAGAAGCTTTATCAAGATCACTATTCTGTCTGTTGAATCCATACACAAACACTAATACGGACCAAATCTTATGCATCCAAGTCACTTCACATGTCAACCAAAGTTGTTGGATCTCCTAACTCACTCGACCAACCACTTCTCTTCATCCACACCAGATTGAACTATTTAACCAGAACCTGATACTCATATCCATGTAACTTTCAATCCCTTCATCACCAGAGGCTAAAATCTTGGATTTAGGTAGCCCTTGCATCCCTTATCATTCCCCCAGATCTGTAGCACAACATGATTACTAGTGGAGAAATGCAGACCAAAATGTTGAACCCTATCATATGCCATATTCCTGTCTATCCGAACTTAGACAAATCTACAATTTAACTTTAGATATGATCAAATGATGTAATGTGGATGTGTAAGATAGATTTAGTTGCCATCAATGACAACATTTGACATACCTAGCAGTGTCTCTTGCCAACACTTAAACCCTAATCCCTAAACCCTAAACCCTAATCCCTTATCCCTAAACCTTAAACCCTATCCCTAAGCCTCAACCCTCAACCCTTAAACCTTAAAACATAAACCCTATGCCTAAACCCTAAACCATCGATACTATACCTTAAACCCTAATCCCTTATCCCTAAACCATCAACACTATCCCTAAAGTATCAAACCTCAAGGTGTTTAAACCTTAAATCCTAAACCCTATCCCTAAACCCTCAACCCTCAACACTATACCTCAAACCCTAATCCCTCAACCCTAAACCCTAATCCCTCAACCCGAAACCCTAATCCATTATCCCTAAACCCTAAACCCTATCCCTAAAGCCTCAACCCTCAACCCTTAAACCTTAAATCATAAACCCTATGCCTAAACCCTCAACCCTCGACACTATACCTTAAATCCTAATTCCTTATCCCTTTTAACCCTAAACCCTATCCCTAAAGCCTCAACCCTCAACCCTTAGACCTTAAATCCTAAACCCTATTCCTAAACCCTCAACCCTCGACACTATACCTTAAACCCTAATCCCTTATCCCTAAACCCTAAATCCTTATCCCTAAAGCCTCAACCCTCAACCCTTAAACCTTAAATCCTAAACCCTATGCCTAAACCCTCAACCCTCGACACTATACCTCAAAACTGTAATCCCTTATCCCTAAACCCTAAACCTTATCCCTAAAGCCTCAACCCTCAACCCTTAGACCTTAAATCCCAAACCCTATTCCTAAACCCTTAACCCTAGAAACTATACCTTAAACCCTAATCCCTTATATCTAAACCCTAAACCCTATCCCTAATGCCTTAGCCATCAACCCTTAAACCTTAAATCTTAAACCCTATCCCTAAACCCTCAACACTATACCTTAAACCCTAATCCCTCAACCCTAAAGCTTTAAACCATCAACCCTTATCCACCCCTCTCCTCCCCTATCTACCTCACCCCATCTCTACCCTATCTCTCAACCCTTAGCCATCTAGGTCTCTAACTTATCCCAAAATCCTTAATCCTTAAACCTTAAATCCTAAGCCCTATCCCTAAACCCTCGACCCTCAACATTATACCTCAAACCATAATCCCTCAACCCTAAACCCTATCCCTAAATCCTCAACCCTCAACACTATACCTCAAAACCTAATCCCTCAACCCTAAACCCTAATCCCTCAACCCTAAACCTTGATCCCTTATCCCTAAAACCTAAACCCTATCCCTAAAGCCTCAACCCTCAACCCTTTAACCTTAAATCCTAAACCCTATTCCTCAACCCTCAACAATATACCTCAAACCCTAATCCCTTAACCCTAAACCCTAATCCCTCAACCCTAATCCCTCAACCCTCAACCCTAATCCCTCAATGCTAAACCCTAAAACCTATCCCTAAAGCCTCAAGCCTCAACCCTTAAACCTTAAATCCTAAACCTTATCCCCAAACCCTCAACCCTCAACACTATACCTCAAACCCTAATCCCTCAACCCTAAACCCTATCCCTAATCCCTCAACCCTAAACCATAATCCCTTATCCCTTATCCCTAAACCCTAAACCCTATCCCTAAAGCCTCAACTCTCAACCCTTAAACTTTAAATCATAAACCCTATCCCTAAACCCTCAACACTATACCTCAAACCCTAATCCCTCAACCTTAAACCCCAATCCCTTATCCCTAAATCCTAAATGCTATCCCTAAATCCTCAACCCTCAACCCTTAAACCTTAAATCCTAAACCCTATCCTTAAACCCTCAACCCTCAACACTATACCTCAAACCCTAATCCCTCAACCCTAAACCCTAATCCCTCAACCTTAAACCCTAAACCCTATCCCTAAAGCCTCAACCCTCAACCCTTAAACCTTAAATCCTAAACCCTATCCCTAAACCCTCAACACTCAAAACTATACCTCAAACCCTAATCCCTCAACCCTAAACCCTATCCCTAAACCCTCACCCTCAACACTATACCTTAAACCCTAATCCCTCAACCCTAAACCCTAATCCCTCAACCCTAAACTCTAATCCCTTATCCCTAAACCCTAAACCCTATCCCTAAAGCCTCAACCCTCAAGCTTCTTAAACCTTAAATCCTAAACCCTATCCCTAAACCCTCAACACTCAACACTATACCTCAAACCCTAATCCCTCAAACCTAAACCCTAAATCCTCAACTCTCAACCCTTAAACCTTAAATCATAAACCCTATGCCTAAACCCTCAACCCTCAACACTATACCTTAAACCCTTATCCCTTATCCCTAAACCCTAAACCCTATCCCTAAAGCCTTAACCATTGACCCTTAGACCTTAAATCCTAAACGCTATTCCTAAACCCTCAACCCTCGACACTATACCTTAAACCCTAATCCCTTATCCCTAAACCCTAAACCCTTATCCCTAAAGCCTCAACCCTTAAACCTTAAATCCTAAACCCTATCCCTAAACCCTCAACCCTCGACACTATACCTTAAACTATAATCCCTTATCCCTAAACCCTAAACCCTATCCCTAAAGCCTCAACCCTCAGCCCTTAGACCTTAAATCCTAAACCCTATTCCTAAACCCTCAATCCTAGATATTATACCTAAAACCCTAATCCCTTATCCCTAAACCCTAAACCCTATCCCTAAAGCCTCAAGCCTCAACCCTTAAATCTTTAACCCTAAACCTTATCCCTAAACCCTCTACCCTCGACACTATAACTTAAACCCTAATCCCTTAACACTCAGCCTTAAAGCCTCAACCCTTAATCCTTAAACCTTCAACGCTAAACCCTATCCCTAATCCCTCTACCCTCAACACTGTGCCTTAAACCCTAATCCCTAAACCTATAAACCCTTAATCCCTCAACCCTTAAACCATAAACTCTCAACCTCTAGATACCCTTAAACCCTTAAACCTCAAACCCTTAAACCCTATACCCTATACACGTAACCTTGGACACTCAACCTTGAAAATTATCCCTCAACCTTCAAACCTCTACCCTATACCCTATACCCTCAACCCTATACTTATACCCTAAACCCTCAACCCTCATCCATATGCCTTATACCCTCAACCTTAAACCCTAAACCCTATATCTTAGACACTCAACCTTGAACATTATCCCTCGACTATAAACTCTCAACCCTCTACCCTATACCCTCAACCATATACTTAAGCCCTAATTCCTCAATCCTCAACCCTATACCTTCAACCTTGAAGCCTACACCCACAAACCCTTATCCCTATACACTATAACCTCACCCTTATACCATAAACCCTAAATATTGTGCTTCAACCCTATACTTAAAACCTAAACCATACACTCTCAACCCAAGTCACCCTATGCCTTATATACCCTCAATCCATATCGTAAACCCTAAATCCAATATCCTAAACCCTAATCCCCATGCCTTACACACTTAATATTATACACTTAACAAGTTGAATATTATCCCTCAACTGTAACCCTCAACCCTCTACCTATTACTTAAGCCCTAATCCCTCAACCCTCAAACCTATACCTTAAACCCTAAACCCAAAAAACTAAACCCTCAACCCTAAAAACTATATGGGCTTAGGTCCTTATATACCCTAAACCTAAAACCCTTACATACATACATACAAGCATACATACATACATGTACATACATACATATAGGCATACATACACACATAGAAACATGCATACATACAAGCATGCACACATGTACATACATACATACAACCATACATACATACATACAAGCATACATATATACATATATACATACATCAAACATACTTAAGAAACTTAAACATAAATCATTCAAAGGGAGACATAACATGAGCGCGTTATAACATGCTTGTGTTATGTCAAACTGGGCAAAAATTGGGCAAACTTGCAAGAAAGAAAAAAATGCAAAACATAACGTGAGTGCATTATAACGCGCTTGCGTTATATTTTGCTTTGGGAATTCCAAGCCTTAGGCTTGGGATTTGCCTTGGATTTCTAACCCAAACACTTGGAGTGCCTTCCCAATGTCCAAAGACGTGTTTTTGCATAGTCTACAGTATTTCACATAATTTCATTCGTGCTAACCTTCAAATTTGCACGTGTTTCAAGGTCAAACAAATCAAACACCTAGGTAATGTTAGGCTTTCTCTTAGTTATTTAATGATGTAATTCTTTTCACATTTTGACAATGTTAATCCTTTCATCTTTAATTTCTTTTGTTTGTGTGTCTATTTTTGGGCAAAAACCAATGTTTGGTCTTTTTTCATTATAAATTAACTGTTCATTGAAATTTCAAATAAATTACATTTTTAAAAAGTAGACTCCATACTACACATATTAAAAAATAATAATAATTTTCAATTAGTTTTCAAAATTTATAGGGGTAGCACAGCCAAAATTCTATTTTTTAGGATGTGACCCCTTTGAAAACTATTTAAAAAGCAAATATTCATTAAAGAATTATGAGACAAATCAGACATAAACTACATGTTGTTAGCTAATTTCTCACCGAAATGATTTTAAAAATACCAAAAAAAGTTACCTTTTGAGGGAGCCACAAAACGTGCTATGTTATATATTTTTGACAGAAACAACACCAATTTCTGTGGCTCCCTTTTCTGAACCCCTTAATCTATACCATTTTCAAAAAAAGTAGTAGTTTAGAAAGTAGACTTGGAGCACTATGAACATTGTTTTCGTTGCATCTTAAAATTTGGAGTGTAAATATGCTTAATTTCTCATCCAAGGTCAACATTTCCTGATTTCAAAAAAAAAGTGGCCACTTATGACCCCTTTTTGGCCCCCCATCTTCTTGCGATTACCCAATGGAGGGGAATATTTCTCTAAGGAATTTAATGAGTTTTTCAAGCATGCAGGTATTATCAAACAAAAGACAACTCCATATATACCATAACAAAATGGTGTTGTAGAAAAGATGAATCGAATAATCATGGAAAGAGCCAGAAGTATGCTGAGTAATAAATTCTTTTGGGCAGAGGCTACATGTATTGCTTGCTACTTGATTAACATATCTCCTTGTAAGGCTCTTGATTCAACACCTTATGAAATATGAACAGGTAAGAAACCTTCTATTTTACACTTAAGGGTTTTTGGCTGTGAGGCTTTTATTCATGTGCCTAAGGAAAAGTGATCTAAGTTGGATGCAAAAGATGAAAAGTGTACATTCATTGGATATGGTGATAATGTCAAAGGTTATAAGCTTTGGAATCCACTAACCAGTAAGATTATCTACTCTAGAGATGTTATTTTCAGGGAACTTAGAGCTATTTCTGAATCTAAGCAACCAAAAGAAAAAGAAGAAAAGGTAAAGAGAGTGCACTTTGATTTAGAACAGCAAGATGTACCTTAGGAAGAACATAATGATGGATTAGGGGGTGAAGAAGAAGAAGAAGATACGAGTAGTTCTGATGAAGATGAATCTGTTGTTACAAAAGAAGTTGGTGGAGATGATCATGTAGAAGAACAAGTTGAGACTCTTACTCCACCCTTGAGGATATCCACAAGACAATAGAATCTAGTTGATAGGTATAGACCACCAAATTTCCATTGTATATTTGCTTTATTGAGTATTAACAATGAGCCTAGATCCTACAGGGAAGCTATTCTTGTAGATGATAGTGAGTCTTGGTAGTTATCCATGCAGGAGGAGATGATGGCTTTAGAATCTTGTAACCCCTGGGATCTTATTCATTTGCCCAAAGGAAGAAATGCCATAGGTTGTAAGTGGATCTTCAAGAAGAAATTTAGAGCAAATGGTTCATTAGAGAAGTACAATGCTAGACTGGTATCCAAGGGCTACTCCCAAAGAGAGGGAGTTGATTTTGATGAAATTTTCTCTCCTATTTCTAAATTGACTTCTATTAGATTTCTTTTATCCATTGCTACAGCTTATGATTGGGAGATTGAGCAAATGGATGTTAAGATTGTGTTGTTGCATGTACATCTTAAGGAAGAAATTTATATGCAACAGCCTACAGGTTTTGAGGTAAAAGGAAAAGGACATTGGGTTTACAGATTGAAGAGGTCTCTCTATGGTTTGAAATAGTCCCCCAGAATGTGGTATAAAAAGTTTGATTCATTTGTATTGAAATTGGGTTTTGTTAGGAGTGAGGAACATCATTGTGTGTACATTCACTATATTGATGATTCTATACTGATCATTGCATTGTATGTTGATGACATGTTATTTTTAAGCAATACTAAGGGTATGATCAGTGAGCTTAAAGCCCAACTTTCAGGTGCATTTTATATGAAGAATCTTGGAGCTGCTAGGAATATTCTAGGTATGGAGATTAGGAGGGACAGATGTAACAGAAAGCTTTGGTTGTCGCAAAGTAAGTATGTGAATACCATTTTGCAGAGATTTAGTATGCAGAATTGTAACCCAGTTAGAGTTCATTTACCCATTGGTACTAAGATTTCATTAGATATGTGTCGAAAGAATGAGGATGATTTTGAGGATATGTCTCATGTGTCATATGCTAGTGTTGTAGGGAGTTTGATGTATGCAATGGTTTGCACTAGGCTAAATATTGCCCAAGCAGTGGGAGTTTTGAGTAGATATATGTCTAACCCTGGTAGACAACATTAGAATTATGTGAAGAGGGTACTTCAGTATCTTGCATGTACTCCTGATTATTGTTTAGTTTATTCTGGTATTGGTAGTGCTGATAATTCATTAGACATACAAGGTTTTGTTACGCAGATTGGGCAGGTGACTTGGATAGTCAAAGGTCCACTAGTGGCTATGTGTTTACTCTGTTTGGAGGATCAATGAGTTGGATGAGTAAGAGGCAGCCCACAGTTGCTTTGTCAACCACAGAATTAGATTTTATGGTTGTTACTTATGTCTCTAAGGAGGCAGTTTGGTTGAGGAGACTATGTACATGTATTGGATTTGATTGCAGGATCATTCAGATTGGTTGTCATAGCCAAAGTATGATATGTTTGGCCAAGAATCCTATGTATCATGCTCAAACTAAGAATGTTGATGTACAATATCACTTTGTTTGAGAAATGGTTGCAAATGGATAGATTAAGTTGAAGAAGGTAGACAATCAAGAGAAGGTTGCAGATGCTTTGACCAAGGCTGTGAGCACAAAGAGATTTGTTTGGTGCAGAGAGGCCATGGACCTTGCTTCTAGTGCTTGATTATTTTATGGTTTTCCTATGGGTATTTACAATGTATGATGTCAAGTGGGAGAATGTTAGGATTAAGGTGCCATCAACCTTGTAAATCCTATGTAATTAATTACTCCTAATGTTGTTTGTAAATCACCCATAAGGGATGAAAGGTTTCACTAGCAGCGGTCTTGCTTCAGCTACATGTTTATATCTGGTCCTCGACGCTCATTCATCCATGATGGGGGGTTGCAAGGAGGTTTCCCCCTGTGTGGGGTCTAGAGGGATCATCCCTCCAATGGGGGGTTTGGGGGCAGCGTGCCCGAAACCACATTTTATTTATATTTTATCATTGTAAATATGGACCATTCGTCATTAGGTCACAGATCTAATGGTCGATATTTTTTGGTTATCTTACCCTAGAAGGAAACCCCCTTTTATAAGGATATTTGTACTACATGTTTATCATATTAGAGAGTAACAGGCACCACTAGATTGAAGACTGAAGAAATAGAGGAAGTGCATGTATTGTAATCTCATATATTTGAAGATAATACAATTTGGATCCTCTTTTCTTGGTGGAGTTTTTTACCTGAAAGAGTTTTCTCCACGTTACATACTGTGATATGTGTTTAGATCTTAGTGCTTGTTATTTTTGTTTAATGGGTTTTAATTTTTGTTGCAATCTCCATTGATTCTACATTGTTTAGAGGATAATAAGGTTTGAATGAGATTTTTGTTGTGTGGTTTGCACCTTCATTTCTAACAACCATAATCCATTTAGAATCATTGTTTTATGTTATAAATTTAGGTTGTGTTCTTAGTAGGGTATCAAATTAGCATCATTCATGACTACCATCTTCTAAGGGGCCATTGTCAACATTCACATGATGATCATTTTGAATTTGAAGAAAGAGGGTCCATCACAATCCATACAATAGTCCTACTTCTATTTCACATCATGTCATAGGACCAAAATTCCAAGAAGAAGCACTCATCCATTTGTTAGAAAACTCATGGGTACTAGTTCCATTGTATCATTCATTTAAGATAATTTGAAGATACCATCAACTAGAGATAGAGAGGACAGTCCATGTAAAGAAGAAGAAGATAATTTACATAAAGGGATTCAAGACTATTTGCCATTGTGATAGTCATACATGATTTGTATCATGCCCATTAGCTAGGAAATCTCCATGAAAAAGAGGTTTATGGGTTGTCTTAGGGTATAGACAAGATGATACAAAGGGAGTTACAAGAAGATAAATTACTAAAAGGAGGTTTTCATGAGTTTAGGACAATCACAAGTCTATATAATAGTCCACTATCATAGTCATGACCATCATGAAGTTGTTTTTAATGCATTACTTAAGATTACTTTGATCTTTTGTCATGAGTATCCAGAACGTATAGATAGATCAATATTGCAACTTGCATAGTAAACAATAACCCTAGACACTATCCTATGTTATTTTAGCTATAGCAGTCCCATTACTAGTTTTTACAAGATAACAAGATATTTATTATGTGAACAATGGATGACATGGGTAGACAAGTTTGTGTTGAGGTCATGGTTCATTCTAGGACTGTTATAACAATGTATTTTAGCCCTCTTCCATGGCTAGGACTGTTATAATAGGGCTGTAACAATGAAAGGTGAGTTTTAATTAAGTAACAATGAAGCACAAATTACCCTTGAACATTTTCACACATGTGAGGATCCAACCATGAGGTTTGAATGTTGAATAAGGCTTTACAATAGTTGTCTGCAAGGGTTAGTGATGAAATTAATCACAAATCCAATAATTTACACATTGCATTACATCCCCATCCATACAAAGTAGCAAGTGGGCCCAATATAAGTGAAGTTTGAGGTGATTTTTGTTCATATTTCCCCAAAACTGTCATGTTGTTTCAGATAGGACGGTAAGCTTGAAGTTGGTAGTAGCTATTTGGGCAATTATTTCACCCCTGTGAAGGTACATACACTTCAACAAGTTCAAAACAAGGCTAACAAAATTTATTTGAAGTGTTGATAATCAGTTTTGTGATTTTTAGGCTTAATTATGTGTTTTTGGCCTCAAAATAGGGCAAGAGGTTAAATTATGATTCCAATGGCCAAAATTCTCCAAATTTTGGATTCTTGATGCTTATAGGTGTATAGAAAAGTGTGCCAAGTTCTGTACCTACTTCACATGTGTAGGTGTCTTTCTCATCAAACCCTTGGTCTATAGGCTTGTACAGGGCAGTATGACTGCATTTTTTTGAGTTTTCTTGTGTTTTTTGAGTGATAATTGCAAGATGAGTTTATAGACATTTTAGATATGCCTGTTTACACCTTCCATATAAATCTTACTGATCAATCCATTTACCCTGCTATTACAAAACAACCCTAAAAAAGAGGCCTAATTTGACTATAACAGCCCAATTTTTACCCATTCCATACAAAACAACCCTACCTCATATTTCCTCAGATGTTACTTATTGCTTATGTATATTTTCTCAAGTGGATTGATAGCTAAAATCATATTGCTTATGTATTTGAGATTTGGTCATGTATTGCATAGTTAATACTAGGTTAAAATTTTTTTGCTTGGCAAATTTTAATATATAAATGTAGGTGTTTTGGAGAATAGAGCTATTGTACATTCAAGGGATTGAGATTAGTGGTTAAAGCATTTAACTTTCATTTGGAGACATTTGATATATTTTGTAAGGTGGTGTATAAGATAGAATTCTAAACTTAGTGTTTCTTAATCTTCCATTAAACTTCTTATTACAAATTATTTTAAGTCATTTACAATTGATAGTGTTTACTTTGTTTAGCAATTTTTTAAGACATTATAAATGCATGTGTATTTCACACAGGGTTGGAGTACTTAGATCTACTTATGCAATTGGAAACAACATTTTGTGTATTCTACCTAGACCATGACTGTGTTTTGAGTATGACTCATGGTTACGATGGAAATACATCCACAATTCCTGAGTTATTAGTAGGTTAAAATTTTTTTTGCTTGACATATTTTAATATATAAATGCAGGTGTTTTGGAGAATAGAGCTATTGTACATTCAAGGGACCAAGATTACTGGTTAAAGCATTTAGATTTCATTTTGGAGACATTTGATATAATTCCTAAGGTGACATATAAGATATCTTTCATCAAACTTCTTATAAAAAATATTAAGTTAGTTGTAGTTGATGGTGTTTACTTTGCTTAACAATTTTTTAACTTATAAATGCAAGTGTTTTCGACTATAAAGCTATTGTATTCAAGGGATTGAGATCAGTGGTTAAAGCATTTAGCTTCCATCATAGAGACATTTTTTATATTTTAGATTTGTATATTTTGTATATACTATGAGCAAATTATGACCATAATATAATAATGTTTCCATCTTACATATCCTCCTAGTTTTTCTTCACATCTGGTGCTAATAATTGATAACCATTTCATGTGATTTTAGTAGCACACTCTTTAAGGTGTGTTTTTTCATTATGTTTAATGCTAAATTTGATAGTTATATATGTAATGATTTGATGTCATGAACATTTTAATAATAAACTTGTATATCTCTTCAAATAAATCCCAAAAACTTCTTAAAAACAATCCCAAAACCTCTTAAAATCACGTCTCCCCGTATGAAAACTAGGGTCTTTGTTGGTACACTGTAGCCCGATTCAATTGGGACACCTAGGGAATGAAACAGGGCCTCCACTAGCATAAACCCACTCACCCCCACCTATTGGCACCATCGATTAGGTCACACAGGGTGAAGAATGTAAAATATGGCTCTTGGCACCTTTACACTACATGTCATTAAGGCATTTTGCAAGAATACATCCACCATTGGCATGGTCAAATGATGTTGAGTTGGTCAAAACTGAGAGAGATTATTGTGGAGGAGCTTGACATCTAGCTGTAGGTCCAAATGGATCATTTGTAGGTGCCACGAAGTGCGAGAACTACTCTATCAAAGTATGGCAATTTTTAGCTCTTAGGTCTCTTAAGAGACTTTGTTGGTACACTGTAGCCCGATTTGATTGGGACACCTGGGGAATGAAACAAGGCCTTCAGTAGTATAAACTAGCCCACTCTGACATGTCAGCACCGTCGGTTAGGTCCCATAGGGTGAACAACTCAATATGGCTCTTGACACCTTTACACTACATGTCACTGAGGCATTTTGCAAGAATGCATCCACCATTGCACGGTCAAACAATGTTGAGTTGGTCAAAACTGAGCAAGGTTATTGTGGAGGGGCTTGACATCTAGCTATAGGTCTAAACTAATAATTTGTAGGTGCCATGAAGTGCAAGAACTACTCCATCAAAGTCTGGCAATTTTTGGCTCTTATGTCTCTTAAAGGACTTTGCTGGTACATTGTAGCCCAATTTGATTGGGACACCTAGGGAATGAAACAAGGCCTCCACTAGCATAAATCCACCCACCCCAACCTTTCAGAGCCATCAGTTAGGTCCCACAGGGTGAAGTATGCAAAATATAGCTCTTGGCACCTTTACACTACATGTCACTAAGGGATTTTGCAAGAATGCGTCCGTTGTTGGCAAGGTCAAACGATGTTGATTTGGTCAAAACTGATAAAGGTTATTGTGGAGCAGCCTGACATCTAGCTATAGGTCCAAACAGATCATTCGTAGGTGCCATGAAGTGTGAGAAATACTCTGTCAAAGTCTGACAATTTTTGGCTCTTAGGTCTCTTAAGAGACTTTGTTGGTACACTGTAGCCCGATTCAATTGGGACACTTGGGAATGAAATAGGGCCTCCACTAGCATAAATCCACCTACCCTGATCTGTTGGCACTGTCAGTTAGGTCCCACGGGGTGAAGAATGCAAAATATGGCTCTTGGCACCTTTACACTACATGTCACTGAGGCATTTTGCAAGAATGCATTTGCCATTGGCACGGTCAAATGATATTGAGTTGGTCAAAACTGAGAGAGGTTATTGTGAAGGGGCCTGACATCTAGTTGTAGGTCTAAACGGATCATTCATAGGTGCCATGAAGTGCAAGAACTACTCCGTCAAAGTCTAGCAATTTTTGGCTCTTAAGTCTCTTAAGAGACTTTGCCAGTACACTATAGCTCGATTCGATTGGGACACCTGTGGAATAAAATAGGGCATCCACTAGCATAAACCACCCACCCAACCTTTCAATGTCATCAGTTAGGCCCCACGAGGTGAAGAACACAAAATATGGCTCTTCGCACCTTTACACTACATGTCACTTAGGCATTTTGCAAGAATGCATCCGCCATTGGCACGATCAAACAATGTTGAGTTGGTCAAACCTGAGAGAGGTTATTGTGGAAGGTCTTGATGTCTACTTGTAGGTCCAAATAGATCATTTGTAGGTGCCACGAAGTATGATAACCACTCCATCAAAGTTTGGCAATTTTTGGCTCTTAGGTCTCTTAAGAGACTTTGTCAATACACTATAGCCCAATTCAATTAGGACACCTGTGGAATGAAATAGGGCCTCCTCTAGCATAAACCCACCCACCTGACCTTTCGGTGCCATCGGTTAGGTCCCACTAGGTGAAGAATGCAAAATATGGCTCTTGGCACCTTTACACTACATGTCACTAAGGCATTTTGCAAGAATGCATCCATCGTTGGCACGGTCAAACGATGTTGAGTTGGTCAAAATCAAGAGAGGTTATTGTAGAGGGGCCTGACATCTAGCTATAGGTCCAAATGGATCATTCATAGGTGCCACGAAGTATGAGAACTACTCCATCAAATTCTGGCAATTTTTGGCTCTTAGGTCTCTTAAGAGACTTTGCCGATACACTCTAGCTCGATTCGATTGGGACACCTGGGGAATGAAATAGAGCCTCAAATAGCATTAACCCACCCACCCTAACCTATCAGTTCTATCGGTTAGGTCCCATGGGGTGAAGAATACAAAATATGGCTCTTGGCACCCTTACACTACGTCACTGAGGCATTTTGCAAGAATGCATCCACCGTTGGCACGGTCAAACAATGTTGACTTTGTCAAAATTGAGAGAGGTTATTGTGGAGGGGCTTGACATCTAGTTGTAGGTCCAAATAGATCATTCATAGGTGCCATGAAGTGTGAGAACTACTCCATCAAAGTCTCGTAATTTTTGGCTCTTAAGTCTCTTAAGAGTCTTTGCCTGTACACTATAGCCCAATTTGATTAGGACACTTGGGGAACAAAATAGGGCCTCCAATAGCATAAAACCACCCACCTCGACCTATCAGCACCATTGGTTAGCTCCCAGGGGGTGAAAAACGCAAAATATGGCTCTTGGCACCTTTACACTACATGTCACTAAGGCATTTTACAAGAATGCATCCGCCGTTGGCACAGTCAAACGATGTTGAGTTGGTCAAAACTGAGAGAGCTTATTATGGAGGGGCCTAAAATCCAGTTGTAGGTCCAAATAGATCATTCATAGGTGCCATGAAATGCAAGAACTACTTTGTCAAAGTCTAGCAAATTTTTGCTCTTAGGTCTCTTAAGAGACTTTGTTGATACACTGTAACCCGATTCGATTGGGACACCTAGGGAATGAAACAGGGCCTCCACTAGCATAAAGCCAGCCACCTCGACCTATTAGCACCGTCAATTAGATTCCATGGGGTGGAGAATGCAAAATATGGCTCTTGGCACCTATTAGGACCCTTCTAAAATTTGCAAGATTCCATTCTATTCATAAACCCATCTCATGGTCCACATTCTTGTCAAGTTGTTTTGCCATTTATCTCCCATGGTCTCATATTATAACCATTATGAGAAAATTTTGATTGTTCCTAACTATCTGTGTGTTTTTGTCTCTTATCGCAATGCCGCAGGTCATTTGCAATGCTTTGGTGGTTGTGCAGGAATAAGAGGAGCATAAATCATGACTACTGCAACCCCACAAAGCACACACAATCAAATGGAGGCTTGGCAGTATGAAAGGTTTAACTTGAGAAGGCTATCGTACCCCCGCAGAGGTTATATCATATGATTGCGGCATCACAATAAACAAAGATAGGTGGTATAGATTAATACCGCAGTCCCACGATAGCTTGGAAGGATACTAGTGGTGTTACGGTAATAAGAAATCAAGATAGCGTCAGTCTCCACAATCCCACAGTAGTTCCAAGGGGTATCTATGGTGAGGTAAATTGTGATAGTGATAGCATATTTCTACCATAGTCCCGCGATGGCCAGATCAAATACCAGTGGGGTAGCGGTAAAAGGAAATGGACAAACTAGATGCTTCTTGTGATCCCACAATGGTTAGCTCATGTTCCTGGAGGTCAATGGTAAATGATGAAATCTAATGCAAGGGGCTATAAGCCCCGCAATCCCACAATGGTCAAGTCATGCAATGATGGGTTGGCAGTAAATTGAAAATTTGAGTCTAAAGGTGCCAACGATTCTCACAGTCTTGCAACCAGTATGGGTAGGTCCTGTGGTAATGCGGTAAAAGAATAAATGGGCAAATCAACTTATGTGATTATCGAGGAATACAATAAATCCTTATCATCTCATCTAGCCTCTAGATCCAATTCAATCAAGGGCCTATATTTGAAATGAGTTAAATGCTGAGATTTTATAATCTCGTGGCACGAACCAAAGTAATGGTGATATGATGAATTTCTTAGCACAATTAAATTTGAGGATTTATTGACATTTGGTCATTCTAGTGATTATAGACTTGACTTGGAGAAGGCGCTATCCAACTCAGTGTGCTCTCTGTCAGCGTCAAATTCACTGGGTAAGTTCATCTTTGCACTCTTTGCAAGAAGTTGGTGAAGATTTTGTGCTCTATTTTTAATTGTTGGTGTTGTAATTTGGATTTCAAAGCCCTAGTTTGTATAAGTAACTAAAATGGCACCCAAGATTCTAAATCCCCCAGCCAGATAGTTAGTGCTAAGATCCAGCACAAAGATATATGTTGTGGCAGTCTGCTTAAAGACTAAAATGACTAAGTATGAGCAGTATACAAAGTAAGTGACAGAAATTGGATTAGTATGCTTCCACATTTGAAGATCGTTATATAAATATCTGGTGACCATATTTTCTAGTGTTCAAGTTCTAAAGTCACATGGTGAATTGTCTATGTTTGGATGAATAGAGTTAAGCCTAAAATAGTGTAAAGCATCTAAGTATTTTGGTCCGCATTCTTCAGCCATTGACTATTTTGATTTGTGGTTCTGAAGATAATGCTCTATAGTTCTTGCATATGATTATCGATCAGTGATTACATCTACATCCATAAGTTTGTTTGACCTTGATAATTGGCTTGAGATTAAAGAGCAACAGAAGTTTAGGATTGTTTTCAATATAGAGTAGTTTCTTTTGGAAATAGATGAGGATAAGTTTTCAAGAAAGACTGTGTAAAAGGCACTCACAAGTGGAAAATGTTGCTCTGGTGGCACAAATGGAGGCTATTAAGTTGTTTCTAGCTTTTGTAGCACAGAAGGACTTCAAATCAGATGTGAAAACTACATGCTTGAATGTTGGGTTGAAGAAGACATTGTTTCAACTAGACTGATGATAAGGGAAGCTTGTAGAAGAAAACTTGCAAACTGAGTCAAGTCTGAAGCTTTGAGAAGACAAGATATGTTACTCTAGAAGTGATAGCATAATATGAGCTAGATACGGTCTAATGTATTCTCTTAAGGGGGAAGTAGTCAGAACAATAGAAGGAAAAGGTGTAACAGTGTAGGTAGTAATTAGAAATGGTTGTTGAAGTCAAGAGGATTATGAAGTTATCTCTCAGGGGAAGTAGGTAGATGATGCTTCTAATAAAGAGTAGTAAGTATTACAGTATAGCTGACAGAGGAAACAATGCAGTAGTAGTAAGATCCTAAGGTGAGAATTGAGAAACCAAGAAGGAGAGAACTTCACATGAAGAACCAAAGTTACAGTCAAGGAAAGCATCAAGTAAGGTGGAGCACTTAGTTGAAGAAAGTTTAGAATAGAGATTGGCTCAAAGCAGAAGAGTGCAAGTATATGCCCTTTTCCATTGATGTCAAAGGGGGAGAGAAGTCATGTGAAAAAATTAGAGTGCAGATGTGTAAGAGAAAGGGGGAGAATTTTGGAGAAAGAAAGAGTGCAAGTGTGTAAAGAGAAAGGGGGAGAATCTTGTCTTGATGGCTGTTGCAATTTTTCACATCATATGTTGCCATCAATGACAAAGGGGGAGATTGTTGCAAGTATGTGCCTAATCGATGTTGTCATTGATGCCAACATATTCTTGTTTTCATTAGTGTCAACTGTATCTTATTCTATTACTTGTTTAGCAGACTTGTATGTTGAGGATATTGAGAAAATTAGCCTCTTCGAAAGAAACAAGTGAGTCACAAAGAAGTGTAGTACAGATAGTGAGTTGCATGCTGAAGAACAGTCTGGTAAATTGCTCCACATTTATTTTTGTTTGAAGTTTGTAGTCTGCGGATTGGAAGTAAGTTAGAGGTATGACTAATGATGCTAAATTCTAGGTTTGAAGCCTCTATATGAAGATCTAAGTGAGTTGTGTTCACCAAAGTTCTATAAGTTTAGTTAGGACAGGAAGAAAGTATTCTTCTCCACATTCCTCTACAATAAAGTAGTTTACTCTATGGTTCTAGAGGGAAGTCTGGGATGATGATAAGTGCCTATAGTTGCAATGGTTTGTGGTTTGGTGGTCTGCAAGCTATCTTTCTTTTATGACAGTTGAAAATAGTGAAGTTCATGTGTACCAGTGTGAAGTTTCTTATGGGTAAATTGGCTAAAGGTTGTGCAGTTGCTCCTGATGATTACAACGTGCTTGTGGATATCTCCTAATCATGTTCCTATTGTGATATTGGTCTGTGTTAAGGATTTGAGATTGTGTTTGAAGATTGTTCCCAGATAGTGTAATGTGTAACCAGGTCTGGCCGACCTGATTAATACCAATGATTGCAAAGATCTCTGGAAGATTGTGGAAGCATGTTGTGGTTTGGAAGATCATGTTTAAGTCCTAGCTAAGGCATGGCATGATCCAAATTTCATTTCCTTTGCATAATGTTGTAATGGGTTAGGAGCTATTTTGTAAATGTTTGTAATGCCCCTTGGAGAATGTTCCAATGGTTAATGATTGTGATGCTAGATTTGATGATCATTCCAAGGTTGATGAAGTATATAAATACTTGTAGTTGAGTTGTGGAAAAGGTGTCCTTGAGCGGAAATGAAAAGATATTAAGAAAAGTCCAAAAGGCAGAGCATTACCATTTTGCCACAAAAATAGTTAGGTTGCCAAATGGACAACCATTGGTAACAGTAGACAGAAATGCCATTATGGATTGTTTTATACTAAACAAAAAAGCTCTCACTCAAGTGGACCTATAGAAGAGTGAGCAAGAATATAGAAGCTTGAGGAAAACATTGAGGAGAGATGAATTGCCAATATACATGAGAAGGGGGGCCAACAATAGAAATATTGGCATCCCATCCAATGCTATTGAACCTTTCCCTGTGGAGGAGTTTGTTGTGTATTTCAAGAGAACTTGCTTTGCATTATGCCAAGTTTTGGGAATTGATGCTCATGGAAGAATACCAAATATTTTAATGATTGCCATGAAAATACAGAATCCAAAAGCAAATACTGAGTATGATTTTACATCATATATTGAGAATAAACTATATGAAGGGGTCTTGCATGTAATGGAGGGTAAGAAACCCTTGGAATTGAGGTTCTATTCTTTGTTCTTCCACCTAATTTTGTATTAGAATAGAAGGAAATGGTCAAGCAGAATGGACATAACCATGGTTGATAAAGTAGGACAGAGGATGCCTACTCAGTGTTGGTATTATAAATGGGACTCATGTTGTCAAACCGGTAACAACATTGTATTTCATGATGAATTTACTGTTAAGATAATGAACTCTCTTGGAAATTGGTCTCCTAGGTTGACCAAGGAGGTCATGGTGATGCTGAGACCACTTGCACATAAACCAGAACAAGGCCATAAGCATATTTATGTTGATTGGTTCTTTTTGCCTGATCACACTATCATCAGAGTGTATGGCTATCCCCAACCACCCCATAAATTGCTAAAGTTTGTGTCAAATAGAATATTGTTCATGGAATTCATGTGGAAAATGATGTGGATGGAAAAAGAGGTGATGAAAAAGTAGAAAAAGGGCACATTTTTGCTAAATGTCACATTATTTGGTGATTGGTCAATTGGCTTAGACACTCTTGAGGACTTGTAGGCCTATTTCAAGGCAAAATTTTCTTTAAAATCTGGAATTCATAGAGTTTGTGACCTTGAGGGTAACATGAATTTTATAAGGCAAATAATTTTGATAAAGATGGGGATATCCCATCAAATTCTTTTTTTATGAGGATGTGATAAGAAATTTAGTAAATTTTGAAGAAGTTTATACAAGGAAAAGAAAATGGGAAATCTTGAAGAAGATTGAAGATGATAAGAAGAAGCAGAATCAACATTTCTCTGGATTTTTTGCTGAAGAAAATGATCCTCTAAAGAGGATTGATATGATAATTGATAATTTTGAGAGTATCTATGGTAAGTCTGAGAAACAACCTTCCAAGGCTACAAAACTTCTAGTGAAGAGGTTTGCATGAATTAAAATTCATGAACTTGCCACTGATGTTGTGTCAGTACAAGATCCATAGGTTCCTGGATCCCTTGCATCAAAAAGGTAGAGAACTGATGATGAACCTGCCCTTGTTCTTTATGAAATGACTGAAGAAGTTGGGGACACTAATGATGTGGCCAACATTCTTAGGCACTTGGGTGATGAAGATGAATTTGATCAACTATTGGTTGGCCAAGAGACAAATGCACATAGGCTTGAGGCTAGGATGGATAAACAGACCCAAGGTGAACCAAAATTGAAGGAAGATGGAAGAATTGTGGCATCAATGAGATTTATTAAAGATGATGATTTTTTCAAGACTCTAGAGTTTAAGGACTTCTAGTTGAAAATGAAAATGAAAGAGTTTGATGAAAAGGTGGCAATAAACAAAATGGGTGTTGATGAATCACGGCATAATCAAATTGTCACAAAAAATTTTAAAGATTTGAAGATAGATGAAATAGATGTGAGTCCAGAAGAAGCAAGGTAAATGGTCCTGAATAGCAATATGCAAATCATTCCTGACCTTGAGTTGAAAAAGGCATTTTTAATTGACCAAGTTAGAAGCCAAGAGGGTCCAAAACTCATTTCTGAATTTGATCACAAAGATGGCACTAGTGGGTGTTGTTTCAACCTGAAAACATAAAATCTTGCAATCTGGACTACACAAAAGAACACAAGAAAACCAAAGTTGCTTGATGTTGTGCAGGAGATGAGGGGTTTAGCTATGGTGAAGACTCTCCAAGATACATCAGCAACAGAAGCATCTGCGCCCCTCACTATCCATACTGCCATGTTCACTCATGCTATTGTGAAAAGATTAGAACAAAGAGTATATGATTATGAGAAAACTCAGAAGGAAATGAATGATGAAGTAAATAGATTGTTCCTTGATAATGTAAATTTGAGAAAGCAATTTCAATGTATGAGTTCTTCTTAGAATCAGGCTATTGTACCATATCAAACCCCTATGCCACAAGAAACAAGTAATGCCATAGTGACAATAGAACAAATTGATGCATTGAAATTGAAAACTTGAGAAGGAAATTGAAGATTTGAGAAAACAAAATGAAATGACCAAGGGTGAGGCAAAGTAGAAAATTCTTGACAAGCTAGGGAATGTGCATGAGTGCTATTCTTCCTTATCTCAATCCATGGAGAAGCTCAAAGTGATTTTTTTTGTTTTGGACCCATTGTATCAAAGATGGCAACTTTCACACCACACTTTAACCATTCTCTATAAAGTCTTGCAAAGAAATCCTGATGCCCCTACAACTTTGAAGCCTATAGAAAGTATGATTGGATTGATCTTGGAGGAACACCAGTATGCCAATGGTGAAGGCCAAAACATGTAGGCCAAAATTGATTATTTTGCCACATTTAAGCATCAGTTTATCCCCTCAATTCTGTCAAAAGACAAGCAAATCAACAGCCTTGATGCATGGATGATGAAGGGGGTAAATCATAAAACACAAAACAACAAAAATTGCACATAGAAAATAGAACTTTATTTATTGATTTGGACACCTTATTACATTACAAAAGCTCAAATACAATCAAAGGAATCAACCCTCCACAGGCTACAACACATTACAGCTTCCTATCACAAGACTCTGGAATCATCAGCCTTTTGTAACCCCAAATCAGCTAGCGTTTCTATTTTTCCCCTATTCTTGACTCTACACTTTCCCCCTTAACTCTAATATTGCCTAGGGTTCCCAAAAAATGGTTATTAATAGTCTTTTTGGTGGCCAACAACTTAATTTTGAAATTTGCATCTCCCTTCCAAAATAGGTCAACTTCTGGGAGCCATAACTTTTGATCCGGGTGTCTAATTGATGAATTGTTTTATGTGTTGGAAATCCGTGGAGCTCTCTATGTACTAAGAACTTTCTCTACCAATTCTAGCCATTTTTGGGCCCGTACGGGGCCGTTTAGTGCTTCAAACCTATGTTTGAATAATTTTCAAGCATTTTTCAGGAAACAGAAACTTTAATATCTTTCAACTCGCAAATGATCTTTGAGTGATTCCTTCACCAAAGGTCTTATTTTTTAGTTATTTAGTTTCCTGTAAATTTTCACTTCATTCTGTGCCCAAATGTAGACTTTCTAAAAATAGCAAGTTGTTATTTTTAGCAGCTTGGGAAAACTGAAAGTTCTACATCACTATTCAAGCGATTATGGAACTAGAACCACAAATTTTGAAAAGAAATGGAAAGAATATCAACAATTTTGAAACGCATCCTTTTTGGGGTGATGCAAGATTGCCCTTACATCACTGGATGCTCCTACATCAGACACCCAAGGTAATTTGAGAAGTGATCATGTCACGTCTCATGTGTTTGTGTGAGGAAAACCCAAACGGTCAACCTCTGCCTTAGACAACCAAGAAAAATCTTCAACAGGCCTTCCTTTCCATTTCACCAGATATTCTTCATATTGCCTGTTCCAAGTACTTCTTCCCACATGGCTATCCAAGATCTCTTCTATCTCCTCGGTTGAAGTAGATGCCAAAATACTCCACTATTCTTTTGTTGGCCCATCCTCTGTTCCACCTTCATTATATTCTGATAAATCAACAATGTTGAAAATAGGGGAAAAGTTGATCCCACTCAGTAACTCTACCTCATATGCATTTCCTGAATCATGTTTCTTCAAAATTTTGCATGGTCCAAATTTCTTCATTTTTAGCTTATTGTATGTTCCAATTGGGAACCTTTTTTTTCTCAAGTGAACAATGACTTCATCTCCTACTTGGAACTCTTGATATCTCCTCTTCTAATCTGCCTTAGCCTTGGACTGAATATTCATCTTATTAATGTGATTTCTCACTTCTTCATTCAAATTCTTTAGATGTTCTGCAAAGTCTTCAGCTTCAGCACTTGTCTTTTCTCCCTTGTCTAGCTTCCTTAACTCAGAAGAATTTCCTAGGCTATTGCCATATACAATCTAGAATGGTGATTTACTAGTACTACTATTGACAGAATTATTGTAAGCAAATTTTACCTATGGTAAAATCAAAACCCATCCCTTGGGCTTATCTTCTACTAAGCATCATAGCAGGTTATCCAAACTCATATTCACCACTTCTATCTATCCATCAGTCTGTAGATGGTGTGCAAAAAGTAAACTTCAAATCTGTCTTCAACTTCTTCAACAATGTCCTCCAGAAATAACCAACAAACTTGGTATCGAGATCTGAAACTATGCTCTTTGGTAGACCGTGTAATCTCACCACCTCCCTGAAAAGTAACTCTACAATATGAAACTCATCATTAGTCTTCTTGCAAGGAATAAAATGTGCCATCTTCAAGAATCTGTCCACCACCTCAAAAATGGAATCATGTCCTCTTTGTGTCCTTGGTAAACCAAGAACAAAATCCATATTGATATAATCCCATGGCTTCTCTGGTACAGGTAATGGCTGATATAGCCCTATATTTTGACCTGTTCCTTTTGCCATCTGACACACACTGCAACTCTGCACAAATTTCCTCACATCCTACTACAACTGTGGCCAATAATAATTTTCACCAACAATAGCAATGGTCTTATCTCGACCAAAGTGTCCATCCAATCCTCCACTATGCTTCTCCTTAATCAGGTTCTCTCTCATGGAACTCCTTGGAATGCACAACTACTTCCATTAAACAACATGTCATCTTGGATTATGAAATCCAACCATTTCTATCCAAAGTAACAGGTTCCAGACAAGCTTTCCAAGCCTCTGCAAAATCTGGATCTTCAGGATACAAACTTTTGAGTTCATTGAACTGAACAACCTCTATCTTCATTTCTGTCAACATATTTTGCCTTCTTCACAAGGCATCTGCAACTCTGTTGGACTTCCCACTTCTGTGCTTCAAAATAAAAGTATAACTCTGCAAAAACTCAACCCATTTTAAGTGCCTTTGATTTAACTTTCCTTTACTATTAAGATATTGCAAAGCCTAATGATCAGTATATAAAACAAACTCCTTTGGTAACAAATAATGTATCCATATCTGTAAATCCTAAACTATTACATAAAACTCCTGATCATAAACAAAATACTTTTTCTTGGCATCATTAATATTCTCACTAAAATAGGAAAAGGGTTTACCTTCTTGATTCAAAACAGCTCCTATAGCACTACCACTAGCATCACAATCTACCTGAAACACCTTATTGAAATCTGGAAGTGCCAAAACAGGTTGCTCTATGACTTTCTACTTCAATGTATCAAAGCTTTTATCTACTCCTTTAGTCCATCTAAACTCTTTTCTATCCCCTCTCGTTGTCTCAGTTAGGGGTGTACAAATGCTACTAAAATTCTTGATAAACTTTCTGTAAAAACTTGCCAAACCATGAAAAGATCTTACCTCAGAAGCACTCCTTGGCATAGGCCATTCAATGATAGCCCTTACTTTCTCTGGGTCCATCTTAAGACCTTCCTCTCAAACAAAAAATCTTAGGTATACCAACTCTTTCTTTACAAAACTATATTTCTTTAGATTAATCAACAACTTCTCTTAGCTTCTCTAAAACTCTTCTAATATGCATCAGATGCTCATCCCAAGTCTTACTAAAAATTAAAATATCATCTAAATAAACAATAACAAAACTTCCCAAAAATTCTTTCAATAACTTGTTCATGAGCCACATGAATGTGCTCGGTGCATTGGTTAGCCCAAATGGCATGACTAACCATTCATACAAACCCTCCTTTGACTTCAAGGCTATCTTCCATTCATCTCCTTCTCTGATTCGGATCTGGTGATACCAACTCTTCAGGTCAATCTTTGTGAAGTACTTGGCTCCACTCAAACAATCCATTATGTCATCCCTTCTTGGCAATGGAAACCTATACTTGATCATGATCTTATTGATGGCCCGAGAATCTGTACACATTCTCCACTCTCCATCTTTCTTTGGTGCTAGTACTATAGGTACTGTACATGGACTCAGGATCTCCCTTATTAGTCCCTTCCTTAATAGCTTTTGAACTTATCTATTCAGCGCTTCACTCTCTACAAGAGTCATTCTGTGGGCTACCTTATTCGGCAAAATAGCTCCTGGTATCAAATTCATTTGGTGACTTATCTTTCTCACCGGTGGTAAACCTTTTGTTACATTATCAAAGATAATATCCTGAAAATTTTCCAACATATTTGAAACTTTTGTTAATACATCTTCAGATTTTTCTTGACTAATCTTAGGAATCAATGCAAAGCAATGACACTCATGCTTAATACCCTCCAAAAATTTGCTACCATCTGCCAAGCAAATTCTGGCAGTACTACATACATTTTCTTCCACCTCCTTCAAGGGCTTCAACTTATGACAAACTCCATCCTTTGTTAGGGAATATGTGTTTGCATGGCCATCATAGATAGTGCTCCTATCATACTGCCACGGCCTTCACAATAGCATATGGCATGCATCCATCGGTATGGTGTCACACAACACCTCATCATGGTAGTCACCAATCTTGAACTTCACTAAACACTTCTCATTGACCAAAGATCTATGGTCCTTCTGCAACCATGCAATCTAATATGGATGTGGATGCTTTCTTCTTGTCAACTTCAACTTGTCAACCATCTCTTCTGAAACAAGATTATCAGTGCTTCCACTGTCAATAATAATATCACAACACTTACCTTCACATTTGCACCTTGTGCAGAATAAACTCTTCCTCTGATTGGGTTCTTTATCCTCATTCAGCAAAGTTCTTCTAACAACTAGGGTTTCTCCCCTTTTAGCATTTTCAAAACGCTTAGATTGTGCATCTTCATCTACATGTCCAACTCGTGCATTACCTTCAAGTCTTCTATTTGTCCTTCCTTGATGTTGTGGACACTCGTATGCTCAATGCCCTTCTTCTCCACATTGGAAATAGGTTCCTCTAAAACATCCTCTTCCAGGTCCTTGCCCAGGTCTGTCTCTTCCTCTTTTCTCACCATTGTTCTGGTCACGAGGGAGGTAGGTATTATCTCCTCTATGATTTCTACTGGTGCCAGCTTCTTCACTTTTCTTTAAATCTTCATTTTGGCCCCCATAGGGTCTTCCACCAGTCATTCTGCCTTGACCTCTTCCCCTTTGCTTGTTGTCGATTCTTTTATTCAGTTTCTCTTCCACCTTTAGGGAAAATTGGTATGCATCTCCTATTGTGGTCATTCTGACCAGGCTCGGCTCCTCTTAAATACTCGGCCTCAACCTATTAATGTAATGGGCTACCTTCTCGTTGTTGGGTTGTACATGGCATGTACTGATAGTAATTTTATAAAACTCTTCTATATGCTCCTTAACAGACTTGTTACCTTGCTTTACTCCTTGTAGCTTCTTCAGCAACTCCATCTCATAGTTCACAACAATGAACTACTTCTTCAGTTTCTCCACCATCTAATCCCATCTGGTGATCTTTCATTTTCCTCTTCTATTCCTCTCTAACTGGACGTCCTTCCACCAAATACTGGCATGGCCCTTCAACTTTGTCTTTGCAAACTTGACCCGATCTGGGTCTTCCACATCTTCATACTCAAAATACTCCTCCATGTCATTGATCCAATCAATAAGCTATTCCAGATTCAAATCTCTAGAATATGTAGAAACTTCGATCCTGGGCCTCTTTCCAATCTTAGAAATGGCCCTCAACAACCTACTTCTATAGGATCTCCTACAACTTCTTATTTTTCCTCAAATAGCTCCTCTTCTGCTTCATCCTCGCTTTCTTCTCTTATTCTTGGCTCAAACCTTCTTCGTAGCTCCTCTTGCAATGCATCGATTTGTCTTTGTATGACTCTAAAACTCTCTTCTGTCAAAGCATTCCTCCCAATATTATTTCTTCATGGAGGCATCTTGATCTATGCAGCAAACCCACAACCTCAGGTCCTGGTGCAAACTACCTCACGGTCGGCGATCTATCTACACACTCAGGAACCCTTGCTCTGACACCACTTAATGAAGGTGGTAAATCATAAAACACACAACAATAGAAATTGCACATAGAAAATAGAACTTTCTTTATTGATTTGGACAACTTATTACATTACAGAAGCTCAAATACAATCAAAGGAATCCATAGGCTGCAACACATTATAGCTTCCTATCACAAGACTCTGGAATCATCAGCCTGCTGTAACACCAAATCAGTTAGGGTTTTAGTTTTCCCCCTATTCTTGACTCTACACTTTCCCCCTTAACTCTACTACCACCCAGGGTTCCCAAAAAATGGTTATTAATAGCCTTTTTGGCAGCCAACAACTTAATTTCAAAATTTGCATCTCCCTCCAAAATAGGTCAACTTCCAGGAGCCATAACTTTTGATCCGAGTGTCCGATTGACAAACCGTTTTATGCGTCAAAAAGCTCGTGGAGTGCTCTACGCATTAAGAACTTGCTTTTCTAGTATTGGCCATTTTCAGTCCTGTACGGGGCTATTTAGTGCTTCAAACCTGAGTTTGAATAATTTTCAAGAATTTTTTGGGAAACGGAAACTTTAATATCTTTCAGCACGTAAATGATCTTTGCATGATTCCTTCGCTAAAGGTCTTATTTTTTAGTTATGTAGCTTCCTATAAATTTTTACTTCATTTTGTGTGCAAATGCAAACTTTCTAAAAATAGCAGGTTGCTATTTTTAGTAGCTTGGAAAAATTGAAAGTTCTACATCATTATTCAAGCGATTATGGAACCAAAACCACAAATTTTGAAAAGAAATGGAAAGAACATCAACAATTTTGAAACACATCTTTTTTTGGGTGATGAAAGATTGCCCTTACACCACTGGATGCTCCTGCGTCAGACACCCAGGGTAATTTGAGAAGTGATCATGTCACGTCTCATGTGTTTGTGTGAGGAAAACCTAAACAGTCAACCTCTACCTTAGACAACCAAGAAGAATCTTCAACAGGCCTTCCTTTCCATTTCACCAAATATTATTCATATTGCCTATTTTGAGTACTTCTTCCCACATAGTTATCCAAGATCTCTTCTATCTCCTTGGTTGAAGTAGATGCTAGAATACTCCACTATTCTTTTGTTGGCCCATCCTTTGTTCCACCTTCATGATATTCTGATAAATCAACAATGTTGAAAATAAGGGAAATGTTGATCCCACTCAGCAGCTCTACCTCATATGCATTTCTTGAATCATGTTTCTTCAAAATTACGCATGGTCTAAATTTCTTCATTTCCATCTTATTGTATGTTCCAATTGGGAACCTTTCTTTTCTCAAGTGAACCATGACTTCATCTCCTACCTAGAGCTCCTTATATCTCCTCTTCTGATCTACTTTAGTCTTGTACTGAATATTCATCTTATTAATGTACTTTCTCACTTCTTCATGCAAATTCTTTAGATGTTCTATAAAGTCTTCGGCTTCAGCACTTGTCTTTTCTCCCTTATCTAGCTTCCTTAACTTAGAAGCATTTCTTAGGCTATTGCCATGTACAATCTGAAATGGTGATTTATCAGTACTCCTATTGATAGAATTATTGTAAGAAAATTTTGCCTATGGTAAAATCAAATCCCATCCCTTGGGCTTATCTCTTACTAAGCATCATAGCAGGTTACCCAAACTCCTATTCACCACTTATGTCTGTCCATTAGTCTGTGGATGGTGTGTAGAACTGAACTTCAAATCTGTCTTCAACTTCTTCCACAATGTCCTCCAAAAATAACCAACAAACTTGGTATCGAGATCTGAAACTATGCTCTTTGGTAGACCATGTAATCTCACCACCTCCCTCAAAAAAAACTCTACAATATGAATCGCATCATTAGTCTTCTTGCAAGGAATAAAATGTGCCATCTTCAAGAATCTGTCCACCACCACAAAAATAGAATCATGTCCTCTCTGTTCCTTGGTAAACCAAGAACAAAATCCATACTGATATCATCTCATGGCTTCTATGGTACAGGTAATGGCTGATATAGCCCTGTATTTTGAGTTGTTCCTTTTCCCATTTGACACACTCTACAACTCTGCACAAATTTCCTCACATAGTGCTGCAACTATGGCCAATAATAATTTTCACCAACAATAGAAATGGTCTTGTCTCGACCAAAGTGTCTAGCCAATCCTCCACTATGCTTCTTCTTAATCAGGTTCTCTCTCATGGAACTCCTTGGAATGCACAACTGACTTCCTTTAAACAACATGCCATCTTGGATTATGAAATCCAACCATTTTGTCATGTCCAAAGTAGCAGGTTCCAGAAAAGCTTTCCAAGCCTCTGCAAAATATAGATCTTCAGGATACAAACTTTTGAGTTCATCGAACCCAACAACCTCTATCTTCATTTCTGTCAACAAATTTTGCCTTCTACTCAAGGCATCTGCAACTCTGTTACACTTCCCACTCCTGTGCTTCAAAATAAAAGTATAACTCTGCACAAACTCAACCCATTTTAAGTGCCTTTGATTTAACTTTCCTTGACTATTAAGATACTGCAAAGCCTAATGATCAGTATATAAAACAAACTCCTTTGGTAACAAATAATGTCTTCATTTCTTCAAAGCCTGAACTATTACATAAAACTCCTGATCATAAACAGAATACTTTTTCTTGGCATCATTAAGATTCTCACTAAAATAGGTAATGGGCTTACCTTCTTGACTCAAAATAGCTCCTATAGCACTACCACTAGCATCAGAAGCTACTTGAAACACCTTATTAAAATCTAGAAGTGCCAAAACAAGTTGTTCTATGACTTTCTGCTTCAATGTATCAAAGCTTTTATCTGCTCCTTTAGTCCATCTAAACTCTTTTCTATCCTCTCTCATTATCTAATTTAGGGGTGCACAAATGCTACTAAAATTCCTGATAAACTTTTTGTAAAAACTTGTCAAACCATGAAAAGATCTTACCTCAGAAGCACTCCTTGGCATAGGTCATTCAATGATAGCCCTTACTTTCTCTGGGTCCATCTTAAGATCTTCCTCTGAGACAACAAATCCCAAGTATACTAACTCTTTCTTTGTAAAACTGCATTTCTTCAGATTAATCAACAACTTTTCTTCTCTTAGCTTCTCTAAAACTCTTCTAATATGCATCAGATGCTCATCCCAAGTCTTACTAAAAATCAAAATATCATCCAAATAAACAATAACAAAACTTCCCAAAAATTCTTTCAATACCTCGTTCATGAGCTGCATGAATGTGTTTGATGCATTGGTTAGCCCAAATGGCATGACTAACCACTCATACAAACCCTCCTTTGTCTTGAAGGATATCTTCCATTCATCTCTTTCTCTAATTCAGATCTGGTGATACCCACTCTTTAGGTCAATCTTTGTGAAGTACTTGGCTCCACTCAAACAATGCATTATGTCATCCATTCTTGGCAATGAAAACCTGTACTTGATCATGATCTTATTGATGGCCCGAGAATATGTACACATTCTCCACTCTCCATCTTTCTTTGGTGCTAGTACTGTAGGTACCGCACATGGACTCAGGCTCTCCCTTATTAGTCCCTTCCTTAACAGCTCTTGAACTTGTTTAGTCAGCTCTTCACTCTCTGCAGGAGTCATTATGTGGGTTGTTTTATTTAGAAAACTAGCTCCTGGTATCAAATCCATTTGGTGACTTATCTTCCTCACCAGTGGTAAACCTTCTGGTACATTATCAAAGATAATATCCTAAAATTCTTCCAACATATCTAAAACTTCTGCTGGTACATCTTCACATTTCTCTTGACTAATCTTAGGAATCAATGCAAAGCAATGATGCTCATGCTTCATACACTCCAAAAAATTTCTACCATCTACCAAGCAAATTCTGGCAGTACTACATACCTTTTCTTCCACCTCCTTCAAGGGCTTCGACTTATGACAAACTCCATCCTTTGTTAAGGAATATGTGTTTGCACAGCCATCATGGATAGCACTCCTATCATACTGCCACGACCTTCCCAATAACATATGACATGCATCCACCAGTATGATGTCACACAACACCTCATCATGGTAGTCACCAATGTTGAACTTCACTAAACACTTCTCATTGACTAAAGCTCTATGGTCCTTCTGCAACCATGCAATCTGATATGGATATGGATGCTTTCTTCTTGTCAACTTCAACTTGTCAACCATCTTTTTTGAAACAAGATTATCAGTGTTTCCACTGTCAATAATAATATCACAACACTTACCTTCACATTTTCACCTTGTGCAGAATAAACTCTTCCTCTGATTGGGTTCTTTCTCCTCATTCAGCAAAATTCTTCCGACAACTAGGGTTTCTCCCCTTTCAGCATCTTCAGAATGCTCAGATTGCACATCTTCATCTACATGTGCAACTCGTACATTACCATCAGGTCTTCTATTTGTCCTTCCTTGATGTTGCAGACACTCATATGCTCAATGCCCTTCTTCTCCACATGGGAAATAGGTTCCTCTGAAACCTCCTATTCGAGGTCCTTGCCTAGGTCTACCTCTTCCTCTTCCTCTTTGTTCACCATTGTTCTAGTCATGAGGGCGGTAGGTATTATCTCCTCTATGATTTTGACTGGTGTCAACTTCTTCACTTTTCTTTGAATCTTCATTTCGGCCCCCATAGGGTCTTCCACCAGTCCTTCTACCTTGACCTCTTCCCCTTTGCTTGCTGTCAAATCTTTTATTCAGCTTCTCTTCCACCTTTAGTGAAAATTGGTACGCATCTTCTATTGTGGTCATTCTGACCAAGCTCAGCTCCTCTTGAATATTCAGCCTCAACCCATTAATGTAATGGGCTACCTTCTCCTTATTGGGCTCTGCATGGCCTATCCTAATAGTAATTTTATAAAACTCTTCTGTATACTCCTTAATAGACTTGTTACCTTGCTTTAGTCCTTGCAGCTTCTTTAGCAACTCCATCCCATAGTCCATGGGAATGAACTACCTCTTTAGTTTCTCCACCATTCGATCCCATCTGGTGATCTTTCATTTTCCTCTTCTATTCCTCTCTAACTGGACCTCCTTCCACCAAATACTGGCATGGCCCTTCAACTTTGTCTTTGTAAACTTGACCCGATCTGAGTCTTCCACATTTTCATACTCAAAATACTCCTCCATGTCATTGATCCAATCAATAAGCTGTTATGGATTCAAATATCTAGAATATGTAGAAACTTCAATCCTAGGCCTCTTTCCAATCTTAGAAATGGCCCTCAACAATCTAACTTCTGCAGGATCTCCTGCAACTTCTTGTTCTTCCTCAGATAGCTACTCTTCCACTTCATCCTCGCTTTCTTCTCTTGTTCTTTGCTCAAACCCTCTTCTCAGCTCCTCTTGCAATGCATCAATTTGTCTTTGCAGGGCTCTAAAACCCTCTTCCATCAAAATATTCCTCCCAATATGATTTCTTCATGGAGGCATCTTGATCTCTACAGCAAACCCACAACCTCAAGTCCTGGCGCAAACTGCCTCACGGTCAATGATCTGTCTACACACTCAAGAACCCTTGCTCTAATACCACTTGATGAAGGTGGTAAGTCATAAACACACAACAACATAAATTGCACATAGAAAATAGAACTTTCTTTGTTGATTTGGACAACTCATTACATTACAAAAGCTCAAATACTATCAGAGGAATCAACCCTCCACAGAGTACAACACATTACAGCTTCCTATCACAAGACTCTGGAATCATCAACCTTTTGTAACCCCAAATCATCTAGGATGTCTATTTTCCCCCTTAACTCTACTACCACCCAGGGTTCCCAAAAAATGGTTATTAATAGCCTTTTTGGTGGCCAACAACTTAATTTCAAAATTTGCATCTCCCTCCAAAAATAGGTCAACTTTTGGGAGCCATAATTTTTGATCCGGGTGTCCAATTGACGAAATGTTTTATGCGTCAGAAAGCTTGTGGAGTGCTCTACATGCTAAGAACCTATTGTTATGGTTCTGGCCATTTTTGGTCCTGTACGTGGCCATTTAGTGCCTCAAACTTGAGTTTGAATAATTTTCAAGCATTTTTTAGGAAATGGAAACTTTAATATCTTTCAGCTCGCAAATGATCTTTACGTGATTCCTTCGCCAAAGGTCTTATTTTTCATTTATGTAGCTTCCTGTAAATTTTCACTTCAATTCTTACCCAAATCTAAACTTTCTAAAAATAGCAGGTTACTATTTTTAGCAGCTTGGGAAAACTGAAAGTTCTACATCATTATTCAAGAAATTATGGAACCAGAACCATAAATTTTGAAAAGAAATGGAAAGAACATCAAAAATTTTGAAACAAATCTTTTTTTGGGTGATGTATGATTGCCCTTACACCACTAGATGCTCCTGTATCAATGGAGAGTGGAGTTCGGCCAAACAGTATGTCATATCATGGACTTTTTGAAGAAGGATGGAGATGTCAACATCATCAGCTTCAACATGATCTTGGACAGAGTGATGGCCTTGGATGTTGGGTATGGGAAATTTGTGATGAATGTCAAAGCTCTGCTGGATACAAGGTGGAAGGATCACCAGGCTAACTTGCTTGAGATTCAAAACTACAAATGGCCTAGTGATTTTGTAATTTTTCAATGGAAGAGCATGTATCTTGTAGATTGATAGGCAGCACAGGTTTTGGTGCAGAGGAGCAATGAGCTATATGCTAGCATAAAATAGCACCACCAAATCTTGGATGCTCTCCTCTTTGTCTCTTTATGTTTTTCATGTTTTTATAATGTATTCAAAAATGTGCTTGAAAGTCTAATTTAGACTTATCAAAGTGAAAATATTGTAATGAATGTCAAGGGTTGGGAACACAAAGATCCATTTTGAATGTGAAAGGTCTGAAGCTTGTTGCTTCCCTTGAATATATAAAAGGGAATCCAAGACCTTGTGGGCTCTCTCTAGGAATTTTGATTTTTGAAAGAGACATTGCACAACCTTTTCTTTGAAGCCAATCAATACAAAAGTTGCTTTTCTCTAGTGCTAAACTTTCAGTTCTCATTTGTTTGTTGATTTCAATTGTTAAAAATTTATCTTGTTGTCTCCAACTTAATTTTCCTTTGTTATTCAAATCAATATATCAATTATATCTTTGATTTGTCAGAACACATTTATTGTTTCTTGTCTGGTTTGTTTATTGGGCTCCTTCAAGAAAGGATTAAAATCCCATAGGTGAATCACAGTAACCTAGGAAAGTTAATTGGATAATTGAAGAAGAACCAGATAATTTACATATTTGCATGTCTATGCAAGTCATAGACCTAGAATTGCCAAAAAAATTGAGTTGTGGCTAAAAGGGAAGCACAAATCTTTTTCTGAATAAAGACTCCATAACCCAAGAGCAAGCACCAGTCAGTCTCTTCTAAAAATCATTTCCTTGTATATATTTTCAAAAAAGTCCAATTTTAATTTTTTGTTTTAGGAGTAGGGTTTAAACATTTATAAAAGAAATTAATCCAAATCATATGCTAGATTGGATTAAGTGAAGTGGATGATTTAATTGATAAAATTATATAAATTCCTTAATCTGTTCTGAAGTCACCAACATATTTGAAGCCCAAGAGTTATCTGGTGAATATAAGGTATACCCACCTAGGCCAAATAGAGCCTAAAGTGCAAAGAATTTAAATCAGTTTGATTAATTCTGTAAGTTGGACAAATTCACATATAAAACCTTATCATAAGACTTGGCATATCTTTAGGGTTTTATAATTTGTTGATTTGAGTACCAACAACACCTTTACACTACATGTCACTGAGGCACTTTTTAAGAATGCATCTGTCATTGGCATGGTCAAACGATGCTGAGTTGGTCAAAACTGAGAGAGGCTATTGTGAAGGGGCCTGACATCTAGTTGTATATCCAAATGAATCATTCATAGGTGCCATGAAGTGTGATAACTACATCAAATTCTAGCAATTTTTGGCTCTTAGGTCTCTTAAGAGACTTCGCCAATACATTGTATCTTGATTCGATTAGGACACATGGCGAATGAAATAGGGCCTCCACTAGCATAAACCCATCCATCTTGACCTGTCGGCACCATTGGTTAGGTCCAAATGCAAATCATGCCAAATGTATCTCTCTCCCTATGTAGTCATCTTCGTCATCTGTAAGGGCAAAATGTTCACTCCCCCACAAACATTGTAATGCAACGAGGGCACAACTCATTCTGGTCTTTCCATAACTCATGTAGACACAAGGAAAATGAGGATATGTAAAGTATGTAGACCATATAGAAGGTGAAATGAGGATTGCAAATCATGCCAAATGTACATCTCTCTCTCTCTCTACCTCATTTTTCTGTTACCATAACCCATATAGAAGGTGAAATGAGGGTATACTAGACCTATAGACGATGAAATGATGATAGAGAAATCATGTTAAACATATAGAAGGTGAAATGAGGATATGTTATACATGTAGAAGGTGAAATGAGGATACGTTATACATATAGAAGGTGAAATTAGGATACATAATACATATAGAAGGTGAAATGAGGATAAGTGAATCATGTAAAACATGTGGACCTATGAAATGAGGATATGCAAAGCATAGAGACCATATAGAAGGTGAAATTAGGATAAGCAAATCATGTCAAACATGTGGACCTATGAAATGAGGATATGCAAAGCATGGAGACCATATAGAAGGTGAAATTAGGATAAGCGAATCATGTCAAACATGTGGACTTATGAAATGAGGATATGCAAAGCATGGAGACCATATAGAAGGTGAAATTAGGATAAACGAATCATGTCAAACATGTGGACCTATGAAATGAGGATATGTAAAGCATGGAGACCATATAGAAGGTGAAATGAGGATATGTGAATCATGTCAAACGTGTCTCTCTCACTACATGGAGACCTATAGACCATGAAATGAGGATATGCTATTGAAACATGGAGTATATATAATATTGAAACATACTTCCATGTAAGATACATACACCTATTTACATTTCCAAATGCAACGGCTATTAAATTTGGGTTGTGGATGACATTTCTTTGCATAAACTAGATAACGAAATGGGTAAACACACAAACATGTCTTTGCTCATTAATACAAAAATAACTATCTTGGATTGAATGAAGAACATCACAAGTTTTGACATTTTTAACATGTATCTTGCATGTTTAACATGTAAGATGAGAAATTATCAATGATTATCATATCAAATCTAGTAGTTTCTATATCAAATGTAGTTTTCTAAGAAAATCTAACATGTCAAAGCTAGTGTTCTTGAATGAAAAAAAACTCACATGTCAAATATTCTAAGAAAATCCTATATCTAACTAAAACTACAGTCACATGGCAATTAAGATCAAGTTATGTATTGAGGTATGAAACTACATATATCATCTTTCTACCAAGAAAAATAATCATATATAACAAGAAATCAATCTATAACACGTTATTGGTCATAACTCAACCATTGTAAACTGATTATACATTAAACTTTTAAGTTTCAAAGTAGGAATACATGCACATAAGGAATTTAAATTATATTGTATACCAAGGTGTATATATATTAAAATCTAGTCCATAATTGTAGACATATACAAAAATTTGGCAAATATGCCAACTCAAAATATTTTTTACAAAATGTGGCATATGCCATGTCTTAAAATCTATATACAATCTACATGCCAAATAGCTACATCAAATACTAAAGGTCCACTTGACCCTATGTCTCTGGTGAATCCTCAATCTGTGATGGATCCTCAAAAAGTGTCCTCTTCATGCCATAATGTCTAGTAGTTGATGGAGACAAAGTTGACTGTATTAACAAGTCAAACCACAAATTTAATTAATCTCTTCAATGGTAAATATAAATAAGTTAGATTTAGTAAATAGAATCTTATCTACTACAATTTAGAACTTTCATTTATTAACATACATCTAAATCACTACAATCAACTATAAGACCTCTATAAACTATCAATTATTTAGAAAAATTCAATTCAATTACCTTGACTCTTTCTTGTCATTTAGACAATCATTCTACATATGATTTTATCTTAAGATGATCAGGTGTCCTACTAAAGTGTGATGGCAAAGGTGGCACATCACTCACTTTCTCAACGAACTATAAAAGTAAAGTAACATTGAAATAAATTAATATATAATTATTAAACAAAAAAGGAAATGCATACATTAAAAAAGGTTAGATGTGTTACACATAAAAAATCTAGACTGCACTAAACAAAAACTTATCTACTATAAAACAAGCACATACCACCATTGAGGCCTCCTGCATCGATTGAGAAGGACTCATCATGGATGAACCAACTAATATCTCTTATATGAAAAATGACAAGAATGTAAGACTCTATGTATACAAATAATCATAATAATTTTTAAATTAATAGATCAATTTAAACAAAACAAAGAAAAAATGCTCACTAGCATTAGGGGAGAGGAGCTATTAGTCATTAGGGATAACTTTACAACCATGTAGAAGTTAAATGGAATATTGTAGGACCTCTATTTTTTAGAAATGTGATATGGACTCTTATCTGTCTGCAACTAAGGTTTAGAGGTGTGACTCATCGTGCAACTCTCCACATCGGCATATGTCTAGTGAGAAGTGTCCTTAAAATGAATTTTAAAGATTCAACAAAAATGAGCTATCATGGAATTTTTTTACAACCTCTTACATTTCATGAGAAAATACAAGGTATTTATTGTACTCACCTTTTACATTTGTCATGGGATAAACATATAATATGAATTATTTTGATGCATGTATATTGCCACCTTAGTAGTTCTACACATAATAGTAGTATTTGTCTACATATGTGGAATGTCTTCGTTATAAGTGGATCCTCAAATAATTTTTTATCTAGTAGAATATTCCCCTAAAACCTAAAATATATAGGAGGCAGCAAAACTCACCACTTAGGCCTTGTGATGCAGGAGCATAGGATCAAAACCAATCAAGTGACTTTAGGAGATGGAAAAGAGCACACTTTCATGTTTCCAAGTGGTCTTGCAGGTCAAGACATCCATTTAAGTCATTTTGATAAGGGTTTCCCATTTTCCCGCCAAAATGAACTATTTGAAAATTCAAGTTCTATAAGGACTTTTGGAGGCCTCAAACATGAACATGAAAGGTGTCAAGAGGTTAAAATGACCTTCATAGAACATAGAACATATTTATATTCTTTCATATTGTAAAACCACCTTGACATGTTGTCAAGAGGTGAATGAGTGTAGTGAGAAATAAAAAAGGGTAAGTTGACTAGGTCTAGATGGATAAGGATGAGTGGATAAATCTTATAAGTTTGAAATCCAAAGTTATAGGGATGAAGTCTACATGGTATTAAAGAGATAACCATGTTTTCTATTCAATAAAGTAGTTAAATAAGTTTAGGAGAGGTTGAATTTTTTTAGGAGCAAGTCATATGATCTATTGTAGATCTCTAGACAAGATCTAGATCATGAAGTTTAGGAGTCATGTGAATAGATAAGGCATAATAGGTTGCAATCAAGTGTTCAAGATAAAGAGACAGGTTGATGTGAGTATGGCTGAGCTAGGATGGAATCACCTTGGGAGATAGATAGACCACCATTTTCCACTCACAAATTTAATAATGACGATGATGGAGATGAGCCAATTAAAGTTGTAGTTGAGATAATGCAGGGTCATAAATGCATAGAGATTATTTGTAGAAGATGTATCCCCACTATTATATCCATTAGATGTAGTAGGTAGAGGAGTGGGTTCAAGAGGATCCAAAGGAGGAGGGTTAGAAGATGTGTCCCCACTATTATATGTGCTTGATCATGTTATGATTTTTGTTATGTTGATGACATTTGGTAGTGGACACTATGATATGTATGGTTAGTCTTCATATTTATTAATTTATGGCATGGGCATCTATATGATCTATATTTTTTTATGGAATTTTAGTTTCCTTGTATATTTGTGTTTTTATATGTTGATGTGTGTATCTAAATGATATAGCATCAATTTATCAATACACACAATTATCTTGGCGATCAATGAACATTATATGTCATAATGGAATCCTCATAAAATGAATCAATCAATGCACTAAAATGGATCACATAATCAAATTAGTTTCAAATCAATTGCAAATCCTGTATGAATATTTAAACAAATAATTGATGTGTTAGTAAAGCTATAATCAATATTATGAATAATGGATAATACATGTTCCTTTCTTTTTTTCTCATTTTCATGAACTTTTAACCATTATTTTATATGATCAAACATGTAACAAACACCATGATTCTCTATTTTATTATTTATCTAAATGACTATAATCAAATATTTAAGTTTTCTAAATTATTGATCAATTAAAGTATAGTTCAATTGAATTACCTCCACCCTTTGTTGGCATTCAGAAAGTCATTCCGCGAATGATGGTCCCTTGGGTCGATTAGGAGTTCGACTAAAGACTATTGGCAAAGATGCCACATCATTCACATTTTGGATTGACTATAAAAGTAAAGTAACATCAAGATATAAATTAATAGGTAATTACTCACAAAGAATTAAATGTGTACAATAAAAAAATGTTGATGTGTAGAAAGTCGAAGCCAAATTGGATAGCAGGAAGAGTTCCATGATGAACTTATGAACTCCTCCTCTATCATCAACTATTATCCCCCTTAGATACATTAGTACTAATATTTGTTTATATTATTCAAATGGAATACACCATGAAATTTAACTATAAATTTTACCTCTATAAAAGATTGGCTATGCTCTTCTCCTTCTCTACCCACTAATGCTTGTGCTTCTGCTCTTGTCCCTGACCCCTTAGCTTGGGTTCTGGACCCCGTTGCCTCATCTCATGAAGGGATATCATACTCTGAAGTGTTGAAGGGTGGCTCACTACTCTCCATAAGAGGAACTAAGAACAACTGATTGCAAAAATGCAATGATGGGGCACACAAACATGTGTGGATGAGGACAGTCTAGTAATATCAGGTGATTCAATATCACCACCAACATCATGTGGTTGTGAAAACTGAGAGGTCTACGTAATCAAGTGCTCGGTCAAAGAGTGTATGGAAATGAGGCCCTGTTGTGTTGTATTTGCAACAACGTCTGGGTGCTGAATTGAGGGTGGAGAAGGAATAGCAAGAGGGGGGATAAAAGGACCTTGCACTTGTCTCATTGCCCCATGTCTATCTTCAGGCATTCCCTTACCTACTCCCTGGAACTCTCTAAAATCAAAATAGTTGACATGGCGACCCATTACAAACTCTGTGTTACATCCCCAATTTACAGTTAGACTTAATCATTAACTTTGCATGATAATCGGGAGGATTAGTCATAGTTAATTGATTTGATATTGTGGAAATATCTGAATTGATCATTTTGATGATGTTAATGATTGATGTTAATTAGATTTGAACATTAATTATTTATATTATGAGGCATTATTATGATGCACTGATCATAATATTGTGGTCCTGAGTGTGAACAAGAAAAAGTTAATGACCTTCAAAGAAGGAAGGAGGGTATCATCCTAGAGGAATGGTTAGATGTTAGGGAAACAAGGTTGAATGGCCATCTGAGTACTGGTTCCCATGTCCTTCTAAAACCCTAGTAATTTGTCATGAGGCATGTCTACCTTCTTTTGTAATTCTATCCTTTTGAGTCGTTTGATGTTGGTACTATAATGACTAGACAACATTCTTGGAATAACATCTCAAGTCGTATGATAGTTGATTTATGAGTCTTTGAGATCTCTTATTATATTCTTCTTAAATAAGGATCTTGTCTCTTATTTTTTTCTAGTCTTTCGACTAAGGTCTATCGTCAATGTTGGGGGAGTATTACTCGACCCCAAACATCCTAAGCTTTTATGTGATACCTTTTGTTTCCATTACTATGATGAACTTTAATAATATAAAAGTTCTTTAAACCATATTATTAGATAAGGGTGTTCATATATATAGATTTATATATTCGAACCTCTTTAGAGGTTGATGTCATAGTTGTGACTATATTTACTATTATCCTATCTTATCTACTTCTTGCCACTTGATATCCTTAATACCCACTATTGGTTCTTTTTCCCAATTGGATGCTTTTTCCTAGTTATCCCTACAAGGTAGCCATCATTGATCAACAAGATTTCTGGGCCAGGGCCCAACAGTATAGGCGATAGACGCTATAAATATCTCCTCTTCTTCTTTAGGCTCTGTAGAACCAAGGGGGGTATTCTCTATTCAACATCCATGAAATATGCTTGTGAACTGACTGGGATGTTGACACAAAGTAGATAAATCCTCCTTTATGTAGACCAAAACTGTGACATAAGTGCAAAGGGGCTAGCTTTGGGCCTATGTTCAGGTGTGAGACAAAGGATTTTGGTCCTACAAACTACTTCTAATGTCCTAAAAGTTTGGATTTGGAGTTTGAATTTAGATTTTGGTATTTGGATGCAAAACTAGGACCTTGGGCTGTAACCTAAATATAGGCCCAGACTGGTGCCTGTCACAGGGCTCGGAGTCAATAGACATACACATGTGAATGTACACATAAACTTGGATCAATGACTGGGTTTCAAGGGGATGTCGTAGTATCTGCCTTACAGATACTTCCCAAGACTAAGTATTCAATTATCTCTGCTTACAAAATCCTTACTACAATAATTTTTCCCAATAATTAACCTAAAACATTTAATCTAATCCTTGAGCAGAAGTAAAAGATCAAGCACTCAATATAACAGACCCATATTCTAGGATCTTAAACACCCCTTAGTTGTTTAGATTTAGAAGAATAAAACATTCAATTTGGAGACAGATAATAGAATACATGCAATGCAGCATTACTCATTTAAATCAACATGAAACCAGTAGATTTATGCATAAAACATACAACATGAGATTCATAAACTCACAAGACACCCAAAATAGAGTCACTAATGAAGCTGTATCTTATCACAGCACCAAAATTTATCTAGTTTTCAACAACCACAAATGAGTGACATAGTCTACACTTTATAACAAGACTGTGTACCCAGCAATTAATTTCAGGGCAAAATTCAAAACTCTGCCACAATACAATGCGCCAAGAATGGTGCCCAAATCAATCAATGCAATAGGAAACAAAATGGGAAGAGGCAGGAGAAGGACGAAGAGTACTTGAACTTGAGCCATGTGCCACCGCTTGAAGATTTTCCACTTGGAGGTGGTAGCTGACATGTCCCTTCGGCCCATACCAACTCACAGCCACCGTGGAAATGTAGCAATGGATGCATAAACAATTTTCCCGCCAAGAATACCACTGCATATGCATGGGAAAGCCCTCACCATCAAACATTTGAACACAACCGTCGATCCTTCTTTGCATCTCTGAAATCTATGGCTTAAATCAAACAGGCAAGTCGCTAGTCAATGAGAATGTGCCACGTAGATGCTTCCTTGCCATCGCTGACTTTTCCCGCTTATGTTTTACCTTTACCGCCTATTTTGCCTTTGCCACTTTTGTATATGCAAACGCATATACAATCATCTTATATACAAGGCGGACCCCAAATTGTATAGAACAAACTAAATTTTCATTCGGGTCCAACTTATATCTATTTCATGGCACATCGGCTTGTATATCAGCATATACAAGCATTTTATACAACCCACGGCCCTTAAATTTTATTCATTGCATTTTATTTATCCTTCGCGTCTGGGTTGCACCTCCCTTTCCTTGTATATCAGCATATACAATGTCATATACATGCAGGCTGCGGATCTCAACACATTATCTACCAGATTGGAACATTCCTTGGAATTTGCATTGTATCTTTTCTTTTGCATACTCCGTTGTATGTCACACATTCAAGTGCAATGTACAAGCCATGGATGCCAACCTTGAATTAGCCAAACTTAACTTTTAAATCCGGTCCGGCTTGTATATCGCGAATGTACATTCACCTTGTACATCGCATATACATTGCAAACATACAAATAAAGCATACAAGCACTAGACTTCAATTTTGAATTAACTACACAGCATACCTTCTTAGGTCCGGCCAATGCATCTCCGGAATGTATATCACTTGTATTTGTGATATGCATTCTGCTTTGTATGTCAAACATATACAAACCCTTTTATATGCCTGTGGGCCCCACCCATTTTATCACTTCCCTTCAATATGCATCAGCCGTTGGGGAAACTGCTGCATGAATCACCTGATGTACATTGTTTTGCCGATGAGGCTTTCCACTGTAGCGGATGCATGTCGGCCCTTGCACATTCGCAATGTACATTTCTAATGTATGTCAGACATACATTCACCCTTGTATCTACCTGATGTACATTTTGCCTTGCATATATTCCTTGTATGCATCCAATGAATCTTTCACTTGTATGTTTCCATTTGTATCTAGCCGTTGTATTTCTAAACATACAAACCTGATATACAAGCAAACCCAACATACAACAGTAGAATATTCCAAGAATCTACGAAAGATTCCTCAATGCATATACAAACCCGACATGCATTTAAAATGCATACAAATCAATTTTCTCACCATTTTCAAAGGCCGATTGAACATTTTTGGCCTACCAATGTACACTTGGACTTGTACATACAAAGACACATATATTTCAACAGATTTCACCGATACATAGAGGGATTTTAAACTTAGCATTTTTTCTTAAATGTAATGGGATAAAGCGGTGAAGCAATGCATAAGGGCCGGTCAACCAATGAGCGCTAAGGCATGAGAATAGAACTCAAGAAACCGGGAACCCACTACAGGAAGTCAACAACAAAACAAAAAATACAACGCAAAAGGCCGAGGGAAAATAAAATTTAAGGCATTAAGGGTTTGAAAGAACATAAATATAAGCTTGTAGACCCAACTTAAAACCCTAACCCTAAGTGGGCACCACCACCCACGAGGAGTGGGAAAGTAAGAAGGATCAGCTGAGTGGGCAGTGTGGATCAAAGGTCCTGCTAGCTAGCAGGTTTGGAGACCATGCAAAGATAATGCTCAAGTTGGTTATGGATGCCATCTTGGGTGTCTTGGTAAGGGAATTGTGAGAAAGAAAGAGAGTCTTTTTTTTCATTTGAGAGAAAGAGAAAGAGAATTCTGAAGGAGAGAATTGGGGTGCGGGTGGTGAACACTATGGAGTGCAATCTCTAGTTGTAGAGAGCTTCAGTCGAATCATTTGAAGAGACTAGCAGGGAAGCTTGAGTCTTTATGGGTTTCTACCTTATCTTTGTGAGATAGTTGTAGGTATCTCTGCTTAGAGCCCTCGGCTCCTACCATTTATTAACTGTTATGTAGTATATCTTTCCTTTCTTTGAAATAATGTTAGCACTACCGACTATAAAGACTAAGTAAAACTTTGCTTATTTGGAATAATGTTGAAACTATATATTATCCATGCATAACGATAAGATCAGTTGACAGCTCTTAGAGCCCAGACTATGTATAGTTCATGAAACTTTGAACCACTGCTATGTGAGGCACTCAGCCAGCTTGAGGCCAAAAGACCCATGTGGGTAGCATGCATGAAAACCTACAAGATAACTTTTGCTATGTGCCATGCACTATGCACCTTACAACTTAATGATGTTTTATATCTTTATACTATTCAGTTGTGAACTCTTACAATCTTGTGTATCCATATGAGCCTGGTAGGGAACTTTACTATATTGAGCAGTTACTCGATGGTATTGGCCTATGGAGTAGTCCACACCATCATAACCATGACCATAGCTATGGTTAAATTTAAACATAGTCAACCTAAAATTAACCAGGTCATGTTGTTGCACTCAACCTTTTACTCTACCAACTCGATAGGAAAGATTATGGAAATTGAGTGGCAATAAATAATACACTTGTTTATAAACATGATAACTCATCATGGGGCTACAGAATGATGACCATACTTTCATCGTTATGTTGTCATGACAGCAAAGACTTCAATCTTATTTTTATTTTGAAGTAAGATCTGATGTATCTTTTGACATAAAGAATCTATCCTATCACTGTTTTAAACTAGAAGTTCTATACAGGATGCATGCCAATTATACAAGTGGCAGTTATGTTTAGTATTTGACTTTATAAAAGAAATCCAAAAGAGAATTAAGAGGTGATCAACTCCTTGAGTCCTTATGAACCTTGAAAGACATTATGATAAGAGTCTTTTCTTTTATTATGAAATGGTTATAATCTTGCCATTAGGCATACAATGAAACATTGACCGAGTAGGGTGAATGTAGAAAACAAGAATGTATTCATTATTCATGAAAACAAGATAATATGACATGGATTCATTAGTATTTATGTCAATATGAAATCAAGAACCCAAGCATGGAGTTTGAATTAACATACAAGTGTCCAAGGATTGGTCTTAAATGCCTTAAATTCTACTTATACTAGACCAAGAATGGTCAATGACTATATGACTTGTTTAATGGATCAAGGTGGCGAGGAGTCACAAGTTCCATGTTTGAAATAAACTTATTTATTTATATCCAAACCATGATGGGAGTCGAGTGTCCTGATATGGGAAATGAATCAAATTGATCTCATTTAATCTAGACCTAGACAGAAAGGTCAATTTGAACTTACTGTAGGACATGACAGCTTATGAGTCAAGTTAGGGTGGTGGACATATGACAACATTTAATGCGTAACATTCATGTATGTAAAATATTTGGCCAAAGTAATGCATGAGTCTGTGCATGCATTGTCAGTCCACAATGCTCCAGATGGCCTAGTGTCTTCAGTAGTGTCATACATAGTTAGAGTGGATCTATAGTTGTGTGACCATGAGGCATTAGGAAGGACACAACACCAGATACTTAGATGGCTAACCCAAGGGTTCCTAATATCTAACCTTTCTTTGAAGGGTAGGACCACTTCCAGTTGGAAGTTAAGCGGGGGACCGCAGGTCCGTTGTTGGTGGAAAAGCACCAGGATGATGCTCTCCTTCCCAAGCATGAGACAAGCCAAGACTTATGAAGATAGATGTCAATGGTTCCAGATACAATGTTTCTTATTTCATGACTTGATAGTCAATTGTTTTGTATAACTTTGATATGTATAAGATGGATTATGATGCCATGGGCATAACTTGATCATGTATAGTGATAGCTGATCACTAAGGATATGTAAATGAACATTATTTTGTAAGCTTGGTTTTGTTCTGTTTAGAATATTATGCTTAATTACTGAAATGAAAATGATTCATTATGGTTAAATTTGACTTGTGTTAAATAGATGTTTAACAAATCTCTTGATTATGATAAATGTTTATGTTAAATATTGGACTTTATGGAAAGTGATGTTACACTCTGCATATAGTTTACAAAGGAAATACAAAGGTACATCTAAATTTTTGTTGGGTAGTTTATCAAAAACTATCCACCAATGATCCCAAAAATTTTGACTAATACCCTCATGTGTACACCATTTGATTGAATACTTAGGCTCACGAACATCAACATGTAATCCAATTTTAGGATTGACAAAATATTGGGCTAACATAGATTTGGTAATGTCTAACTCTTTCACTTGATCATATGATAAACCATTAGCATATTCCACCTTCTTGGTTTCTTGCTATTGCCTAAATGATTCATTATTGGCTTGTGAGGGTTCGAACATGAGTAATAATCCCCTCTAAATTCAATGTCATTGAAGACAATTGAGGGTGGCATCGATAAATTTCTACAATCCTACTTATTTGAACAATATTTCTTTCAATTTTCTCTTCGATTGTTGGTGGGGGAGGGTTTGGTGGGGGAGGGTTTGGGTTTTCATGTTGTTCATCCATTTTACCTATTTAAAATACAAAACATACCCATTTAGAATTAAAAAATAAAAAACAATTACTTGAATTTTAAAAAAAAACAAGAATTACACTTACCTGGATTGGATATCCATTCTCCCAAGCTCTGATATCTATTTTTTAGTAGGACTATGTTTTGCAAGATCTGGGTTTGCAAAATGCAGACCCAACTTCTACTTTTTAATATCTCCAAAATGGATATTCATTTTGGAAAATAGATATTCTATCTATTGGGACCCAAAATAATGACAACACAAAACTCTAAAGCATTCCCAAATCACCTAGGCCAGGGACTGTCGTCAGGGTGATAGGAAAATGTTTATCAACAAGTTTTGGGCAATTTTGGCCAACTAACAGGAGTGGGTAGACCCCTCTACACTTTGAGCTCAGCTTAGACTCTAGAGGGATATTCCAAGGGGTATACCTGAATAGGTATTGAGTTCAAACCAGATGAACAACTAAAAATACTAGACAACCAAACCCAACTCATCCTCTTGACTCAAAAGTTGTCACTAAGTCAAGAATGACTGGCTATCACATAACCCCTATATATCTGATTCAAATGTGCAAATGTACATGCATAGGAAAGATGGTTTTCTACCCTAAACCATAGGTGAATGATTTGTTTGATTTAAAAGAGTGTTTAATCCATCTTCAATATGGATTGGTTCTTACTCCATTGGGAAACAAAATCATAGAATGCAAGGAGGAAAGAAAATAAATAGTAAAGGATCAATAGAACTAGACATATATTCACATATATGACTTTAGATAAATCTTCATACAATGGACATACTTAATAATCCAAAAGAGAACTACAATGATTCCTATGCAACAAAAGGATGGCAAATACAAAGCCTTGTATTAACTTAGATGTTGTCACACATCTCCAAACATCTGTTACAGTCATACCAGCAAATGTGGCAAGGGAAAATACATAACTATGATTATATATTACCAAAATCATTACAAACTCCCATGGAGACATACCATTGCATTCAAATCTTCTTTACATAACCTTCCTACTCTATACTGAACATATCTCTTCACTAACAGACTAGACAAATCATGTGTTGATGCCAAAGAAAATCCTTAGGTGCTCCTAGACTAGACAATTGGCTCAGTGACCAACCCCTTTCAAATGTTACTGAATCGTGCATATATAGCAATCTATTTTTGTGCATCCCAGGTGTTGGAAAGTCGGTCAACAAGCAACCAAGAATGACCCATGCTGCATTAAATTCAGCCCCATGCCTTAGTCAGAAAGATTATTGGACTAGGAGGGGTACCCATGCCTTGCGCACTGAAATTATCCTTTGAAGGACTTGCAGAAAATATAATTACTAAAGCATTGCATATTTCCATTATATTTTGTACCTGTGCATTAATATCATACACTATTCTAGCCACTATCCTAATATCCACAACTATGCATTCATGGCGGCCAAGGAGCAAAAAGGCACTTAAAAATAAGAGCCCACCCAAAGTGTATGTAAAGCTTTTACAACACTTTAAATTTTAAAATCTTTTACACTTTATAAACTCATGCTTTACATTTGATCTTTTACTTTAATTTTTCCTTATCAAAAAAAATCTCCTTTTTCTTAGACCTGGCCTATCTCTTTCTTCTCATTTTCTCCTTCAGTCAGTGAATTTGAACTTTTCCAAACTAGGCCTACTTCACCCTTAGTCAGCAAATTTTCATTTGTGCGAACTCTTCTTGACTAGGTCCTTCCCTGTTCTATCAACAAATTTACGCTTTTTAGAACTTGCCTTGTCTTGCCTGTTGTTGCCTCATTTCTCCTTTGTTGGCAAATTTTGACTTTACCAAACCTAGATGGCTTTTGCCTTTATCAACAAATTCTCATTATGCTAAACTCTTTCTCTGTTGGCTAATTTGCCTTTATTAGAAAATCATCCATTTGTCAAACTTTTGATTTTCATCTCCTTTGCCAACTGCTTCTTCTACTGACGAATCTTCATAATTCAGAACCAAGCCCCTAGGTCAGCAAATTCACATTTTACCAAACTAGCCGACTCCTTTATATCTTTTCCTCTTTATTGGCCTATTGGCAAAACCCTAAAAAGGTGAACTTTTACAAAGCTCAGGACTTTACCGATTCCCCGACAAGGACCCTTGCCTTAACTTCATTCTTTCCACTTTACCTTTGTTAGAAAAATTGAATTTATCTAAACCTTACCTTTTTTCATCCTTGTTCTTTGTCTCTCCTTAGATGAAATTTCCCTTTACTCCTTGTTGTGTCATTCTTCCCCTATTGTCAGCAATTATTCATTTTACCAAACCAGGGCCTTAGTCGACAAATTTTGCCAATGACAAACTAACCCTGTCTTGCCTCTTGTCAGCAAATTCAACCTTTTTCAAACAGCCAACGTCTGCATCTTTTTCCTTCTTTTCCAACTATTTTTTTTTTATCGGCATACCAGAACAATAAGGTAAAAAGGCTAACTATTATCAATGAAATCGGTGGTTCATAAACCAACTGATTCACCAAAGATTTGGTTGCCACTCACTTTAGCCTTAGAAAACTTTCTTGTCCCATATCTGCCTTATAAAAAAAAAGGCCCTATGCTGAACCTTACTCTTGGTCACCCATTTGCCCTTTATTTGCCTTATTGGCAAATAAGCCATCTGTCTAACTCCTTAGTTAGCGAATCTTCAGGTTTTTGAACCAAGCATATCATAGATGAAAGACTCCTTCCTTCACCAAGTAGAAACATTTTCCTTTGTTGATTGACACCTCCCTGCCGCTTTATCGACGAGTTAGGGAATTGGCAAACTTCCAAACTAGTTCGCTAGTTCATAAATTCACCAATTCATTGACTAAAGGAAAAAACTAATGAATTTTTCTCAGGAAAGAAGGGAGAGAGTAAGGGAAATGAGACTTAGTCAATTTTTGAAATAAAAACCCCCCAAAGGATGTCTTAGATCAGATTTAAATAGGGTTTTTTAACTGCAAGGGCAAAATGGGGAATTTTAATGGATTTTTGATGGATTTTCTAGATTTTTAGGGGAAAATAAAGCATTTTGGAAATTGGTTTTTCTGGGCTCCAACACTATCCATGCCTAGAAAAGTCAAACTTTAGCTTTTCATGATTTTGGCTAAGTAAAGATGTGATTTTTTTCCTATTGCCACTATTTGGCCCACAATGATCTTGCACTCACCTTGCACTTTGTAATCTCCCTTAGCTTGTGGAAATCCTTGCATGATGCCAAGACCTCTTTATCTTGTAAAAATTCATCTATAAACCTAATACCACTATATGCATTGTATACCCTACATGTATTTATATAGTTTCTTCCTTTGGCAAGATCTATGTGCATGTCTTCTATTTGGCAATGCCACAAGATCTCACTGTACATTACATAGGCCTTGAAACCCATCTTGATGCAGGAACATCCAATGGTGTAAGGACAATCTTGTATCACCTAAAAAATGATGATTCAAAAATGTTGATTTTGTTTTCATTTCTTTTCAAAATTTGTATTTCTAGTGATGTAGGAGCATCCAGAGGTGTAAGGGCAATCTTCCATCACCCAAAAAGAAGTTAATTCAAAACTATTGTAGTTGTTCTCATTTCTTTCCATAATTAGTGTTTTTGGTTCCATAATATCTAGAATAATAATGTAGGACTTTCAGTTTTCCAAAACTGCTAAAAATAGCGACCTACCTGTTTTGGAAAGTGTACCTTCTATTTTTAGAAAGTTTGCATCTAGGCACGTAATGAAGCAAAAACTTCTAGAAAGTTACATAACAGAAATATAAGACCTTTGGCGAAGGAATCAGGCAAAGATCATTTGTGAGCTGAAAGATATTAAAATTTTTATTTTCTGAAAAGCCCCTGAAAATTTTTAGAATGAGATATGAGGCACTAAAACTTCTCATAACATCTCAAAAAATTGACAGAAATCCATTTACGGATTTTTAACGTGATAGTTCACATCGCGAGCTTTTCGGTACTTAAAATGGTTCGTCAATCGGACACCCGGATCAAAAGTTATGCTTCCTAGAAGTTGACCTACTTTTGAAGGGAGTTACAAAATTCAAAATTTAGTTGGAGGCCACCAAAAAGTGCTATTTATGACTATTTTGGGAACCCTGGGTGGTAGTAGAGTTAAGGGGGCCAGTGTAGAAATCTAGAATAGGTGGGAAAATAGAAACCCTAGCTGATTTGGGGTTATAGAAGGCTGAAGATTCTAGAGTCTTGAGGTTGGGAAAGTTGTAATGTGTGGCAGCTAGTAGAGGATTCATCTTTTGATTGTAATTGAACTTCTGTAATGTTATGAGTTGCCCAGATCAATAAAAGAAAGTTCTATTTGCTGTGTTCAATATTTGTTATTGTGTGTTTTGTGATTTACCCCCTTCATCAAGTGGTATCAGAGTGAGGGTACCTGAGTGTGTAGACAGATTGCCAACCATGAGGTAGTTTGCATGAGGACCTGAGTTTGTGGGTTTGCTGCGGAGAACAAGATTCCTCCACAAAGAAATCATGTTGGGAGGAATGCTTTGATGGAAGAGGGTTTTAGAGCCCTGCAAAGGCAGATCGATGCATTGCAAGAGGAGTTGCGAAGAGGGTTTGATCCGAGAGCAAGAGAAGAAAGCGAGAATGAAGCTGAAGAAGAGCTATCTGAAAAAGAATAAGAAGCTATAGGAGATCCTGCAGAAGTTAGGTTGTTGAGGGCCATTTCAAAGATTGAAAAGAGGCCTAGGATCAAAGTTTCTACATATTTTGGAGATTTGAATCTGGAACAACTCATTGATTGGATCAATGACATGGAGGAGTATTTCGAGTATGAAGATGTGGAGGACCTAGATCGGGTCAAGTTTGCAAAAACAAAGTTGAAGGGCCACGCCAGTATTTAGTGGAAGGAGGTCCAATTAGAGAGGAACAGAAGAGGAAAAGGAAAGATCACCAGATGGGATTGGATGGTGGAGAAACTAAAGAAGCAGTTCATTCCTGTGGACTATGAGATGGAGTTGTTAAAGAAACTGTAAGGACTAAAGCAAGGTAACAAGTCTGTCAAGGAGTATATAAGAGAGTTTTATAAGATTACTATCAGGACAGGCCATACAGAGCCCAACAAGGAGAAGATAGCCCGTTACATTAATGGGTTGAGGCTGAGTATTCAAGAGGAACTGAACCTAGTCAGAATGACCACCATAGACGATGCATACCAGTTTTCCTTGAAGGTGGAAGAGAAGCTGAATAAAAGATTTGACAACAAGCAAAGGGGAAGAGGTCAAGGTGGAAGGACTGGTGGAAGACCCTATGGGGGTCAAAATGAAGGTGCAAAGAAAAGTGAAGAAGCTGGCACCAATTGAGATCAGAGAGGAGATAACACCTATCGCCCTCATGACTAGAACAATGGTGAGCAAAGAGGAAGAGGAAGAGGCAAACCTCGGCAAGGACCTGGAAGAGGAGGTTTTAGAGGAACCTGTTTCCAATGTGGAGAAGAAGGGCATCAAGCATATGAGTGTCCACAACATTAAGGAAGGATGGATAGAAGACCTGAAGGTAATGCATGAGTTACACATGTAGATGAAGATGCACAGTCTGAGCATTCTAAAGATGCTAAAAGGGGAGAAACCCTAGTTGTCAGAAGAACCTTGTTGAATGAGGAGAAAAAACCAAATCAGAGGAAGAGTTTATTCCGCACAAGGCGCAAATGTGAAGGTAAGTGTTGTGATATTATTATTGACAGTGGAAGCACTGATAATCTTGTTTCAGAGGAGATGGTTGACAAGTTGAAGTTGACAAGAAGAAAGCATCCGCATCCATATCAGATTGCATGGTTGCAGAAAGACCATAGAGCTTTGGTCAATGAGTAGTGTTTAGTGAAGTTCAAGATTGGGGAATACCATGATGAGGTACTGTGTGATATCATACCGATGGATGCCTGTCATATGCTATTGGGGAGGCCGTGGCAGTATGATAGGAGCGCTGTCCATGATGGTCGTGCAAACACATATTCCCTAACAAAAGATAGAGTTCGTCATAAATTGAAGCCCTTGAAGGAGGTGGAAGAAAAGGTATGTAGTACTGCCAGAATTTGCTTGGTAGATGGTAGGAAATTTTTGGAGGGTATGAAGCATGAGCGTCATTGCTTTGCATTGATTCTTAAGATTAGTCAAGAGAAATGTGAAGATGTACCAGCAGAAGTTTCAAATATGTTGGAAGAGTTCCAGGACATTATCTTTGATAATGTACTAGAAGGTTTACCACCAGTAAGGAAGATAAGTCATCAAATGGATTTGATATCAGGAGCCAGTTTGCCAAACAAGGCAGCCCACAAATGACCCCTGTAGAGAATGAAGAGCTGAACAGACAAGCCTAGGAGTTGTTGAGGAAGGGACTAATAAGGGAGAGCCTGAGTCCATGTGCAGTACCTACAGTACTGGCACCAAAGAAGGATGGAGAATAGAGGATGTGTACAGACTTTCAAGCCATCAATAAGATAATGATCAAGTATAGATTTCCATTGCCAAGAATGGATGACATCATGGATTGTTTGAGTGGAGCCAAGTACTTCACGAAATTAACCTGAAGAGTGGGTATCACTAGATCCATATTAGAGAAGGAGATGAATGGAAGACAGTCTTCAAGGGTTCGTATGTGTGGTTAGTCATGCCATTTAGGCTAACCAATGCACTGAGCACATTCATGCAACTCATGAACAAGGTACTGAAAGAATTTTTGGGCAGTGTTGTTACTGTTTACTTGGATGATATTTTGATTTTCAGTAAGACTTGGGATGAGCATCTGATGCATATCAGAAGAGTTCTAGAGAAGCTGAGGGAGGAGAAGTTGTTGATTAATCTGAAGAAATGTAGTTTTACAAAGAAGGAGTTGGTGTACCTTGTATTTGTTGTCTCAAAAGAAGGTCTTAAGATGGACCTAGAAAAAGTAAGGGCTATCATTGAATGGCCTAGGCCAAGGAGTGTCACAAAGGTAAGATCTTTTCATGGTTTGGCAAGTTTTTACAGAAATTTTATCAGGAATTTCAGTAGCATTTGTGCACCCCTAACTAAGACAATGAGAGGGGATAAAAAGAGTTTAGATGAACTAAAGGAGTAGACAAGAGCTTTGATACATTGAAACAGAAAGTCGTAGAACAACCTATTTTGGCACTTCTAGATTTTAATAAGGTATTTCAGGTAGATTGTGATGCTAGTGGTAGTGGTATAGGAGTTGTTTTGAGCCAATAAGGTAAGCCCATTGCCTATTTTAGTGAGAAGCTAAATGATGCCAAGAAAAATTATTTTGTTTATGATCAAGAATTTTATGCAATAGTTCAAGCTTTGAAGAAATGGAGAGATTATTTATTGCCAAAAGAGTTTGTTTTATATACTGATCATTAGGCTTTGCAGTATCTTAATAGTCAAGGGAAGTTGAACCAAAGGCACTTAAAATGGGTTGAGTTTTTGCAGAGCTATACTTTCGTTTTGAAGCACAAGAGTGGGAAGTCCAACAGAGTTGTAGATGCCTTGAGTAGAAGGCAAAATTTCTTGACAAAAATGAAGATAGAGGTTGTTGGTTTCAATGAGCTCAAAAGTTTGTATCTTGAGGATCCAAATTTTACAGAGGCCTGGAAAGCTTGTTTGGAACCTGTTACTTTGAACAGGACAAAATGGTTGGATTTTATAATCCAAGATGGCATGTTGTTTAGAGGAAGCTAGTTGTGCATTCCAAGGAGTTCCATGAGAGAGAACCTGATTAAGGAGAAGCATAGTGGAGGATTGGCTGGACACTTTGGTCAAGATAAGACCATTGCTATTGTTGGTGAAAATTATTATTGGCCACAGTTGCAGCAGGATGTGAGGAAATTTGTGTAGAGTTGCAGATTATGTCAAATGGCAAAAGGAGCAAGTCAGAACATAGGTCTATATCAGCCATTACCTATACCAGAGAAGCCATGGGATGATATCAGTATGGATTTTGTTCTTGGTTTACCAAGGACACAGAGAGGACATGATTCCATTTTTGTGGTGGTGGATAGATTCTCAAAGATGGCACATTTTATTCCTTGCAGGAAGACTAACGATGTTGTTCATATTGCTGAATTATTTTTCAAGGAGGTGGTGAGATTCATGGTCTACCAAAGAGTATAGTTTCAAATCGAGATACCAAGTTTGTTGGTTATTTCTGGAGGACATTGTGGAAGAAGTTGAAGACTGATTTGAAGTTCAGTTCTGCACACCATCCATAGACTGATGGACAGACTGAAGTGGTGAATAGGATTTTGGGTAACCTGCTACGATGCTTAGTAGGAGATAAGCCCAAGGGATGGGATTTAATTTTACCACAAGCAGAATTTGCCTATAAAAATTTTGTCAATAGGAGTACTGGTAAATCACCATTCCAAATTGTATATGGTAATAGCCTAAGAAATGCTTCTGAGTTAAGGAAGCTGGACAATGGAGAAAAGAAAAGTGCTGAAGCCGAAGACTTTGCAGAACATTTGAAGAAATTGCATGAAGAAGTGAGAAAGCACATTAATAAGATGAATATTCAATATAAGGCTAAGGCAAATCAGAAGAGGAGGTATAAGGAGTTCAAGGTGGGAGATGAAGTCATGGTTCACTTGAGAAAAGAAAGGTTCCCAGTTGGAACATACAATAAATTGAAAATGAAGAAATTTGGACCATGCAGAATCATGAAGAAGCATGATTTAGGAAATGCATATGAGGTAGAGCTACCGAGTGGGATCAATATTTCCCCTGTTTTCAACATTGTTGATTTATCAGAATATCATGAAGGTGGAATAGAGGATGGACCAACAGAAGTGCAGTGGAGTATTCCAGCATCTACTTCAATAGAGGATATAGAAGAGATCTTGGATAGCCGTGTGGGAAGGAGCACTCAGAACAAGCAATATGAAGAATATCTAGTGAAATGGAAAGGAAGGCCTGTTGAAGATTCTTTTTGGTTGTCTAAGGCAGAGGTTGACCGTTTGGGTTTTCCTCACACAAACACCTGAGACGTGACAGGGTCACTTCTCAAATTACCCTGGGTGTCTGATGTAGGAGCATCCAAAGGTGTAAGGGCAATCTTGCATCACCCAAAAAGAAGTTAATTCAAAACCATTATAGTTGTTCTCATTTCTTCCCATAATTAGTGTTTTTGGTTCCATAATATCCAGAATAATAATGTAGGACTTTCAGTTTTTCCAAAACTGCTAAAAATAGCGACTGCCTGTTTTGGAAAGTGTACCTGCTATTTTTAGAAAGTTTGCATTTGGGCACGTAATGAAGCAAAAACTTCCAGAAAGTTACATAACGGAAATATAAGACCTTTAGCGAAGGAATTAGGCAAAGATCATTTGTGAGCTAAAAGATATTAAAGTTTTTGTTTTCTGAAAAGCCCCTGAAAATTTTTAGAACGAGATATGACACACTAAAACTTCTCATAATGTCTCGAAAAGTTGATGAAAATCTGTTTACAGATTTCCAGCATGATAGTTCACATCGTGAGCTTTCTGGTGCTTAAACCGGTTCGTCAATCAGACACCCAGATCAAAAGTTATGCTTCCCAGAAGTTGACCTACTTTTGGAGGGAGTCGCAAAATTTGAAATTTAGCTGGAGGCCGCCAAAAAGTGCTATTTATGACTATTTTGGGAACCCTAGGCGGTAGTAGAGTTAAAGGGGCCAGTGTAGGAGTCCAGAATATGTGGGAAAATAGAAACCCTAGCTGATTTGGGGTTACAAAAGGCTGAAGATTCTAGAGTCTTGAGGTTGGGAAAGTTGTAATGTGTGGCAGCTAGTAGAGGATTCATCCTCTGATTGTAATTAAACTTCTGTAATGTAATGAGTTGCTCAGTTCAATAAAAGAAAGTTCTATTTGCTGTGTTCAATATATGTTATTGTGTGTTTTGTGATTTACCCCCTTCATCATCTAGTTCCATAATCGCTTGAATAATGATGTAGAACCCCCAGTTTTTCCAAACTACTAAAAATAGCAAACTGTTATTTTTGGAAAGTTTGCATTTGGGCACATATGGAAGCAAAAATTTACAAGAGGATTTGAAATTGAAAAATAAGACCTTTGGTGAAGGAATCAGTTAAAGATCATTTGTGGGATAAAAGATATTAAAGTTTTTTGTTTCCTAACCTCAAAAAGTTTCAAAGTTAGATTTGAGGCACTTAGAGGCCCCGTATGGCCTTGAAATTGAGCGGAATAAAAAAACCAATTTTATGCGTGTAGAACACTTTGCAAGCTTTCCAATGCTTCAAACGGTTTGTCAATCGGACTCCCAAATCAAAAGTTATGGCTCTCAGAAGTTGACCTATTTTTGGAGGGAGTTACAAATTTCAAAATTTTGGCTAGAAGGCGCCAAAAAGGGCTATTTATGACCATCCTTGGGAACTCTTTTAGGTAGTAGAGATAAGGGGAAATGTGTAGAGTCAAGAAAAGGTGGGAAAATAGAAACCTTAGCTGGTTTGAGGCTACAGAAGGTAGAAGGTTCCAAAATCTAGAGATAGGAAGCTGTAATGTGTTGCAGCCTAGGGAGGATTCATCCTCTGATTGGATTTTAGCTTCTGTAATGTAATGTGTTGTCAAAATCAATAAAATAACATTCCTATTTTCTATGCGCAATTTGTGTTATTGTGTGTTTTGTGATTTACCCCCTTCATCACATTTGCATCATAGTCATAGTGTCTCTCAATCTTCTACACTAATGTCATGTGGTGTCTTCAAGCATTCTCACAATGTGACAATCCTTCAACACCACATCTTCTTGCTCAGACCTCTATTAGGTCATGAAAGACCTTTTGTTTTTGTATTCACTGTATCATGTAGGCTTCAAATGCCTCCACCTACTTGGCCCCTGCAAAACAAAGTTAGAAACCCTAAAGGAGGCATAACCATGAAGTTAGGAAATTTCAACACGAGGAAAACTAACCCTCCACTTGACCTACAAAATTCTAACTCAAGAATGCCTTGAGTTTAACCTCTAATCTTCGACTCAAACTTGAAAAAAATTCTCCCTTCAAGCATATCTATGGGTTTTTTGACAGAAACAAGGTGTTTTAGATGCCATGAAGCTTCTATTTCGACCCTTGACTCCACTTGGACGTGCCTTTTGGAAGAGATAAGACTTCAAAACATTTTCTTTTACATCAAAACAATGCAAAATAAGGACATTTAATATATTTGAATGCTTTACTAATCCTTGTGAGACCTTCTAAAGACTTAAAGAAACCCCTTTATTATCCAGGCCGCCTATTTGTGTCAAGGAGGAATAAATATGTAACAATTACCAAATCAACAAAGGATTACAAACACTTGAAATGCAAGTCTTTATAGGAGTAATATACTTGCATTAAAATACAAAGTAACGATAGCATTCCGGCAACCCCTGTGTACATACAAACTCTCATAATAGAAATATATTTGAATGCTTTACTAATCCTTGTGAGACCTTCTAAAGACTTAAAGAAACCCCTTTATTATCCAGGCTGCCTATTTGTGTCAAGGAGGAATAAATATGTAACAATTACCAAATCAACAAAGGATTACAAACACTTGAAATGCAAGTCTTTATAGGAGTAATATACTTGCATTAAAATACAAAGTAACGATAGCATTCCGGCAACCCCTGTGTACATACAAACTCTCATAATAGAAATTAGTCCACAAGATCTTAATTTATAGACTTTTGGAAAATTGGAAACAATCTGTGGTTTACAAAATCACATGCAAAACTTCCCATGAGGTGTGGTGCCCAAAATAGGAAAGATTCATGTCTAAAATTAGGCTCTTCCAAATGCTCTTACACATCTTATAGTTGGTCATTGACTCCAAAGTAACTCTCTATTCTTGGCTCTTACGTGCATCATAAAATCTGTCATAGGATCCCACAAAAGTAGGGCATCCCATTTTGCTAAAGATAATCTCAAAAAATAAAATATTAATATTCCAAAGTTGCACTGACACTTGGCATACCTGCGACATCAAATTCCAACACCTCAATTTGTGTTGGAGCTAAATATTAAATAATGACAAAAATATGTAACTAATTGTGGGAAAGTATTAAATGATAAATAAATAATAATGAGAAATTTGCAAGGTTGAGACACCTAATTTTCCAACACAAAGATATAAGAAAGTCTAGAGTTTTGATTTCTTATGAGGGTGTATGAAATAACTCGTTTTTAAAAAAAATGATTAACAATTAAAAATAAAAGTTAGGTTTTTTGGGGGGAAATAATAGGCTTCCAAATCAATCATAGTTGCAACCAATATTAAGTTGGAGTAAATAAAATATAGTTCCACAAATACTACCACAAACATAAACTAATCTATGATGATCAAACAAAACATGATTGTTGAGATTATGTCATCTAAAAAACATGTATAATAGGGGAAAAGACCCAATAGGTGAGATGGTTCCAATGGCTGAGATAGTATTTGTGCATTCAAGGCCCAATATTTTTAATAGTAGTTGTGAGTCTATGACTTTAAGGTTGTTAGTGTTACTATAAGTACTAATAATTGAATGAAACATGCCCTTTAGATTTAAAAAGCAGCCAATAATGTGATGCCACATCAACCCACCAACAACACGACTTAATGCACCCCTGTTGGTCCACCTTTTTTTGGGGAACTATTTGACACCTCAACAAAAAGCATCTGATGTGGTATCATATTTGATGATGTGGCCCTGAAACCTTAGTTATAAGTAGGGGCCTTGCCAAGTAAGCTACTGTAAAAATTTTGGAGTGATTCGAAATTGTCACATATGATTTTGAAAAGTGTGAAGTTAGGGTGCTCAACTACGGGAGCCTCTCCCCTAAAATGTCTCATTTTAAATCCCTTCATATTGAGAGAGGTTGGTTGTATAGATCTTACAAATTCTCCCCCATATGAACCCAAAAAATTAAAAAATTATTGTCATAGAAAAATAAAAATGTCCTAATCTTTTAAAAACCCTCTTTTTAGCGTGATACATATAATGCAGTGTTCAAGTTCAATACCAGTAAGGGTTTGGCGCTGCAAGTGAGCGCGGAGTACTACATCAGCTGCAACACGTCAAATCCGATTTGCATCTTTCAAGGACGGGAACACGGTGTTCCCATTTCCTCACAACGGCCCCTTATTTGTTAGTGGCAATTCTTCCAACTACAACAAGCGAAATTTACATGATACGCCTCGTGAATTAAATATATAATAAAGTTACAGGAAAGGGAAGTCCCGTGTTAAGAAAATCTTGACTCCCAAGTGAGAATCCCGACATGCCTTTAATGTTTGATGGAGATGCATTAAGACCCTCACCCCACACATGTTTCGCTAAATTCAACGACTTTGAAAACTCAACTATTTAATCATTATCATTAATTTAAGGGTAGAAGCATTATCATTAATTAAGATATGGTTGTTAGGGTAGAAGCACATTTCATTTAGGTTAATTCAAGAATTTAAGTAAATATATGAATAATAATCAATGTAATGGATATGTTACTATGTATATGTAATCACTGTATTATGTAAATAAATATGAAATTCTGAAAGAAAAGTAAGTTTATGTAAAATTTGATAACAAAAAATGGGGTATGAAGTGTAGTCTAGATTGTCATTTGAAATGTCTAGTAATATGAGGTTGTGATTGCATTAAACGACTCCCTTCCCTCTTCCTAAAGGATACATACACATTATCTTGCATGCAAGCATACCCCTAGTAGTTGATTGTTAGGAAGATGTGTGGTTATGCCAAGCAATGGACTTGCAATACTAAAATTCAAACATGAGATACTTTTTAATATGAGACATGAACCATAACTATGCAAATAAGGTAGCCTACAATCTCAACCCAAATTAAAACTCACAAGGAAATAATTAAAGGTATTGTTTGAATAATCATAATAGTATATAATGCCCTTTGAATCTTTCCACGTTTTTTTCATATGGTGTAGCAAGCTTGTCTACCTCTACTTGCACAACAATTCATTCTTCAATGTGTCAACCATGTGTCATTGCTTTGTTTACCTATGACCTAGCCTGAACTCGGAATTATTCTAAATCCTACTTTGTTTGCTTCGTTGCACCCGAATTTAAATAATGTCTTACATTCGTAAACACAATGCATCCACTAAAATAGAGCTAACTAGAGCCTTCACATCCAATAAGCATGTTTCAACTTTGAACTCGAGGTGGCTGTTGAAATCCAATCAAGTGGTGCTTTCATGTCTACCAACATAAATGTAGCTTGGGCCTAAAGTTTTTATAAATTGTCTACATCACTTAAACTCTCATGTCCAAAATATAATCTCAAGTCATGTTCTTGGACCCAAGAATGCAAATATATCACAATTAATCTAATTCTCATGTATGTGAGTTAAGAAACTAAAGTCTAGTGTTTAATGTGCTTTATATCATCTTGCAAACAAGAGTTGGTATTAAAAGACCAAGGAATCTATTTAATCTATTATTTGTTGATAAGCTCCTAAAGCCTAGCCTTGAGTGCAAGGCTATGGTGGTTGCCTCTCTTCAAATTAATTAAAATGATAATGGTGTCTTCAAGTGTGGTGCTAGTCACATCCCCATAATGGCAATCCACATCATACACAAACTACTTTGAAATGACCTCCATCATTGCATTTATGAAAGGATTAGAAAAGAGAGGATCTAACCTCTACACAACTGGTTCACTGGGATTTGCATGACCCACACATTATGGACCAATCATTATGGTTTATTGTGATAATCACTGCCAACTCCCACTAAAAATTGTGTTGGCTTTGAGCATCAATTAACATAAAAAAGATTGATCGTGAGGGTCTCACATTAATTGCAATCTCACAGGTATGATGTTTACAAGAATTACATATCTCTTGAAGCTTCAACTACCAGTGATATGCCACATAAGTTAGTGTATATGTCTCCCTCAGGGGGAAGGGTGATGATTGTGTACATGCAATATCAACCTCAAATTAATAAACAATTCAATCAACAATGTACTCCACCTCCTCACAATATATGTTACATGTACAATAGCTTCAATCATCACAAAAAATGTTTACATTTATTTTTAATTTTCTAGTTAATTAAGAATTACACTCATTACAAATACCTATAAGTGTGCCCAAAAAATTGAAGTAATTTTCAATTAGTTTGAAATACACAAATAGATTAAACAATTTTTGTAAGAAGGATAATTACTTTAAATTTAACAAAAGAATCTATTTAAGCCTCATGGAACTCCATATGTGTACCTTGCATATAGTGAGGAATGTTGATATAGTATAAAGGGAATGGTCTTGAAGGTTGCAAGTGACATTGTACTTAAAAGAACCTCTTCTTGTGTCTTGTAATGGTAAAATGTATGTTAGTTTAATCTAGGATGGTTAAATTATATTAATTTAGAGCTGGGTAGAAAATGATGCAAGAGCGTAACTTCCAAAGGCCATAACTTTTCACCTAGGAAGTTGAGGGAGCCCATTTTTTCAACATGAAGATATTAAAGAGTCTAAGGTCACCATAACCCACTTGCTTAATGGTTGTTTCAATATTTTTTGGGGCCTAATTTGACCATCTAAGGCCTTAAAAGTGCATTTTAGTGTATTATTTTAGTAGCTTTTTGAATTTTAGACTTAATGGCCTTGCATTCGAGCGTGAGATTGTGTTACAAGTCACTCTCAAGATTATTTGGGCATGTAGACGATAGGAGATAATTATTAGACTTTTTTGGTTGAATATAATGTTGCTAAAAATAGTAGTTTTCTTAATTTAGCAATTTTGCTTATTCTAGGTAGTTTTTAGTTTTAGTAGTTTTTAATTTTACTAGTTTTTAGTGCATCTTAATTATGCTAGATAGTGGGAGAGTGGTAGATGACCTTTAAAGGAAAGACTCTTTTGTATTTTTTTTGTTTTCTAATAATGATAATATATATTTTGGGTTGTTTTTCAGTAAAAATATCATTGTTGGCTCATTGCTGCATTTTTGGATTCATCACAAAACCATAAATAAAAAATTGAAAATTAAATGTGATAGATTAGGGTACTCATCTATACAACTAATGATGAAGAAATAAAGCTAATGAATCATAGGAGAAATGAAGCTAATGATTCATAGAATTGATTAAATCCTCACTTTTGAATTTTATTGCCCTCAAAGTGATAATCGTCTCATACTCTGTATGTGGAGCCATAGACAAGGTACATGAACTATTTGACATAATGACTCAAATAGATGTTATCTCATGGAATACAATGATTGTAGGATGTGCAAAATGGATTTTTTGACAAGGCCTTAGAAACTTGTAGGAAAATGTAATTGGCAATTGTAAATCCAAATTCCACAACCTCTACAAGTATCCTCCCTTCCTATACTAAACTATGAGCTTTGGAACAAGGTATGGACATCCATAAAAGCATAATGAAAGGGGGGATTTTTCTCATATATTATAGTTGGAAATGCTCTAGTAGACATGTAAGGAAATGTGGAAGCATAGATAAGGCACATGAATTGTTTGGCATAATGCATCAAAGAAATGTGATTTCAAGGAATAGCATGATTGTAGGATATGTACAAAATGGATATTTTGAAAATGCTTTAGAAACTTTCAAGAAAATGCAATTGGTGATTGTAAATCCAAATTCTATGACTTTTTCCAATATTCTCTTTGCCTATGCCAAAATGGGAGATTTGGAATAGAGTAGGGATATCCATCAAAGCATAAAGGAAGGGGTTTTTGTTAGATGTTATAGTTGCAATTGCCTTGGTAGACATATACGCAAAAATGTTTAAGCATAGACAATACATGTGAATTATTTGAAAGAATGTCTTAAAGGGATGTGTTCTCATAGACTACACTGATTGCAGGATATGCACAAAATAGATTTGTTGAAAATGCATTATAAATTTTCAAGAAAATGCAATAGGTAGGTGTAAATTCAAATTACACAACCTTTGTAGCATTCACCTTTCTTGTGCCAAAATGGGAGCTTTTGAACAAAGTATTTTATGCAAGTAGATTAGAAAACACTATTGTAGTCAATATACTTTGCATCCTTTCTTGTAGTCTATATTTTTTTAATTTGTATCCTTCCTTGTGAGAAAATAGAGAAGTAATGCCTTCATTTCCACTTCATAGATTAACCCTTGGGAGAGAAAGTTAGTGTTGTGTTTAGCGTTACTATATTCTCGAGTAGGTGTTATTCACTTTTGAGAATAGAGAATTGAGAAGAGAGTTTAGAGAGGGAATTGAAACCCTAAGGATATTTTTTAGAAGATTTCATGCTTAAGAAGGATTCAAGAGCTTGGGAAGAGATTGGCAAAGGATGGTGGAAGATAGAAGGATGCAATGCAATAGATTTGGATAGATTCAAACCCTTGTGCAAGTTATTTGAGAGAAGAGGTATTCTTCTATGTATGTTATTATTGTGTATGTTTGTGTATTTGAAAATGCTTAGTTTCCATTTTTTAATGATCTTGTGAGCTTAAAATGGGTTTTTAAGCATATTTTCATTTTGTGGAGAAAAGATCAAAATCCACTAATGGAGTGAAATGGACTCCTGAAAGAAATTTTATATGAAATTATTTTTTATAAAATAATTATTTGTTTCCATTTTTAATTATTGGGTGTGTTCAAAAAGTTTATTTAAATATATTTTTATTTTGTTGAGAAAAGATTGGAGAAACCTATTAATGGAGTCATATGGAAATTTGAGAGAAAATTTACATAATTTTTTTATAGTAAATACATACTTACGTTCATCTTTGTATGATTAAGGATGTTCGAAAAAGGTTGTTTAAACTCATTTTCACTTTTTGTTGAAAAATATTGGGGGTTTACCTTTTAATGTAATCATAAGATTTTTGAGAAAACCTAACATATGATTTTATTTTTGTAGAAAAATAAAATATGTGATCTATTTTGTGTTGCATATGTTATCATTGATTTCAAAAGAGTGGTAATCATTGATGACAAAGAAGTAGTGAATATAGAGTTGTTGTGATGTGGAAGGCATATTGTTGCATATGTTGTCAAAGGAGTGATGATCAAAGGAGCAATCAAAGGAGTGATGATTAGAGCTATTGTGATGGTGATGAAAGACATGAGCATGCTATTAGATTAGTATCATCTGTACACATTTGTACCTTATCTTCAAAAATTCATGAACAGGTGGAAGTTGTCAGGTTGAAGGATATGCTAACATGAAGAAGTTGTGGCTTCTTATTTTTGATGAAAAGAGTTATGATTGTTGTCTATAGTGTTGTGAATGTTGCATTCATTGCCTCTTGATGAAAAGCATTGCATGAGATATGAAAGAAAATGTATAAAGTTTAAAACTGTTAAAGGCATAGGAAATTATACTACAGAAGCTCAAAAGATTGTACCACATTCTACCACAAATGAAAATTTGGCCTTGCAATTTCCAAGAGGATAGATAGAGACAGACAAGAGGTATGCATGTTTCAATTTTCAAAGCATAAAAGTTACCACAGAGTTTTCTAGAGCTAGCAGAGTGAAGACAATAGTGTTATAGTGTTGTTGCAGACTCAAAGGTACAAAAGAATACTCTGCATTTCTCCACACTTAATGATATAGCCTAGTAGTTTGGAGATTAGGTAAAGCAAAGATACAAGAATGATTTACTCAAGTTTCAAAGGATAAAAAGTACCGCAGAGTTTTCCAAAGCTAGTAGAGTAAGAACAAGTCATGTTGTTGTTTAAGGTTATCAAAAGGAGAATAGAAAGCCACTGCATTTCTCCACACTTTGTTGTTTGTCTTTGCAATTTGAAAGATAAGTTCATATGGTCAGTATGTATTCTCAATGTAGGTTTCAAGTGTTGTTGATATCCGCAAGTATGTTTTTCAATGTTCTATATCAAGACAATGTAACTAGACTATACAAGGGATATCAGCATCAAAGCTTGATTTCTTGCTCCAACAAGATGAAGCATCAAATAGAAATAAGAGTGTGTGAGAAGGTTTTTCAAGTCATATAGTGTTCGTGATATGAACTGGATGATGATATCTCTCTTCTTTGGTATCACATTGGGTCTGGAGCTAATGTATGAAAGGATAAGTGTTTGCATTGTTGGCATGGTATACTTGAGTGATTGCGCCATGTGTTTAGAAGTGTGTGCCAGCATAGAAATATGTGCAAAGGTAAATTGGGTCTAGTAGACCTCTTGGTATGAACCACATAGTGGGATTTCACTCCTACATTACCTAGATGATTTGGGAGCCGGCAAGCAAGGCCATTGTACATTTCATGTTACACATTTCATTTAGGCTGACGAAGATGATGTTTTGAATATTTGCGAAGGATATATATGAAGGATGGAAGATTGTTTCAATGAGTGATCATGTGTGTGCGAGTGTGAGAGTGAGTGTATTTATGTGCGAAAAAGATAAATGATTTAAAAGTTGAGAAGTAACTCTGGAGACTATGATGCATAATTCATAATAGATTCAGAGTGTAAATTGCGGAGGTGTTTTGAATAGGGGTTACATTAGTCTTATGATGGTTGTAAGAAGGCATTGAATAGGGATTACATGTTGGAGTAGTCAAGGCATCTTTTATCAATTATTTTAGCCATCTATAAGAACTGTGTAAGAGATATATAATTACACCTACATGGAACTCTTAGGAGTTACATTTGAATCCCTTGGTCATAGGAGCCAATTTTTATCATCGGTAGTTACATTCTAGTTGTGGCATTACTCTTGGAGAGGGGTGCATGGTTCTAACTTGGGCTAGTTGGAGTAAGGTTTGGGTCATGGTTTTGAGGCTAGTGTTTTGGGAAACCATTAGTGGTTGAACCTAGATCTCCTTGGATTACAAATTGAGGGCTTGGGATGAAGATCATATGTTCACTTTTATGCAAGATTATGCTATCAGAATTCCTCTGAACACAAATTATTGATCTCCATCTAAGAAATGCAAATTAGTGAGTGTATTATAACCTTACTTGAAGATTAATGCATTGGGTGTGTTTTGGAGGTTGAATTTTCCCTTTCAATTGTTTTCCCAAGGTATATTTTTTTCTCTTGCCATTACTTTGCTGAATTAGACCTATTATTACTTGCATTCTCTCTCTCTAAGGTTAATGTGGATCTAGACATAGTTACCTTTCATGAGCATGAGATGCTTCCTTTTTTAATTTGTATTTTATATTGAGAAATTCTCTAATTGAAAACATACAAGAACAAGTCTAAAAGAAAGAAAACTAGGGTTTTTTAACAAGTACAAATCTTGAATAGAAAATAGATGATACAAGCTATAAGTGAACCCTATTTTATTTATGTTTGTGTAATGGTGGAAATTGTCAACCTTGCACTTTTCCCCTTTTGTTTTAGACTTACTTTGATTGGGTTAGACCCTTTATGTAATGACTAATGTGTACAAGAGGCATATTCTAGCATGGAAGCTAGAAAATAACCTAAACCTTATTTGATTTTATTTACACACATTCCTAGGAACCGTCATGATTCTCAAAGTATCCATATATTTCCCCATGTCACTTCCACACTTGTGGAAGTGATCCCTAGATTTTCAAATACAAATGTAAAATTGGGCTATTGTCAACTCCCTCCTACTACTAGTTATGAGTTTGAGACTAATGTGCAAAAAAATGTTAACTTGTTTGCTAGGGTGTTGTATTTAAGGACAAACCCTAATTCATTTGAAATCTAGAAAGAGATATATATAAAATCTAGAGATTAGTAGGAGTGCTCCATTACTCATTGCATCATAACAAGAGCATGACATCAACATGGTATCAACACTCCAGGCATATTGCCTGATGGCTTGTTGTCTTTAATATTTATTTTAAATGTTGAATTGGCTAATCTAGGGGTTAGACCATGGGTTACTCCCCTTTCCTAGAAAACTCCCAAGGGCATTTGTTAACACCACTAGTTAGTTATTATAGGTTAAGTAGGTGATAGATTCTAAGTGACCAAATCAATAATGTCTATATTTGTAGATCGGGACTATATCTATGTGTAAAGTTAGTTTTGTACTCATGGAGATCAATTTTGTACTTATGGAAGTGACCTAGAATTAAAAAATAATTATTTTCTAAAGCACCTAATAGGTCCTAATTTTTTGGAATATTGGAAATCATTTGATAGTATCTATCATAGAAAGATCAGTTTCAAACCTAGTGTTAAGTACATGTTAACAACCATTTTGGAAAGTGATAAAATGAGACTTGAACTTGGAACCACATATTACTAAGAAGGTAGATCTACCTATCCTCATATCACCTCATTCACATGCAAAAGTGGTAAATAGCCCTCCAATTGGGAAAAAGAATGTTTCACTATTAAAAAGATGCACATTAAAATAATAAAAAAATAGTGGAGATGAAAAGCTATGAAACTATTGCAAACTTTTTTTTTAGTGGTGAAGAACTATGTAACTACAATGCAAGTGTAAGAACAAATGAGATCAATAAATATGGTATGTGGTAGAAATTCAAAATAAAATATTTAGAGCAAATATTCAACATTTGCAATAGTCACAACTTGTGAATCATATAAAATGTTAGCATCAAAGAGGAGGGTGATAACACATTAATTCTAGACTTCTATCAAAAGGCGAGCCATGAAGGTCAAAAGTGATCATATTATTCTTTAATTGGATAATAAATATTTTTGTAAAATGTTAATGTTTTTCTTTTAAAAAGTTTTGATAAGCTATTAAAGTGGAAACAAAGAAATAAGCCATGGTAGATGTAGGATTTTATAGATTCTATTTTGATTTCTTGTGAGTGTTCATCTACCTCACCTACCAACTGAATATAATGACACATCTGAGTCAACATTAACAGAGCTTTTTAAAGAAAGACAAGAGGATGCAATTTCATGGAACTCCATGTTTGGGTAGTGATGTGTTCAGAATCTACTTGCTTCCTTTAATTCTAACACTACCTAATTTATTGTAGGCATATTCTCAGAATGAGGTGAAGTACAAACCATTGCCAATTCTGCCACTTTTTGCATTGCATCTTTATTATAATTATTTAGCAAAGTAGGATCTGTTATGTTCTCTAGGTCTTTAATAGGGATTCCCTTACCTAACATAAACAACAATTTATAATTTAGTGGTAACAATCAAATTTTAATATTAGATATTTTAAGTTTTCATAGTCCATAACTATTTTGGAATAATAATTGAAAATAAACTTTTAATTATTCTAATTTTAATTCAAGATTTTAAAAAAACTCTATTATAATTACCCAACGAGCAATGTGTATGTATTCTCCAGTAGAGGTTGAGTGGTCTACAAAGTGAGGATGTCATCCACTAATAATTTCCATCAGAACAACTCCAAAGCTATAAACATCGCTCCTTTTTTGTCAATCGATGTGTAGTGTAATACCTATATAAAACCAACTAATAAGTTTATTTTATCATTAAATTAATAAAAACAAAAGGACATCAATCCTTTAAGAGAAATTATCAACCTCTTCTTTAAATGGTTTAGGGAATAATTGATACTCCTATAAGAACCTCAAACTCTTTTTTTAATGATTAAGAGAATAAGTGACCCTCTTGATAGAAGTCTTCAATCTCTTCTTTAGATTGTCCAAAGCATACGTGACTTGATCAAATTATTTTGATATAATATCTAGGACATCTAACATCTCAACACCTCCTTACTTATGCACATCCTTAATGAAGAAGAATTACTATTATCAATAGACTAATATAGTGAAACTGATATACTAAGATTATGTATTGATAATGTGCAATGATCTTCAAGATATGTGCAACTACATTTAGTTAAAAGACTAAAAAAAGATGCAAATGGTAGGTGTAAAATTGTCCTTTACCTTTGAATTGCACCACACTTGCCCACTTTTGTTTAGATGTTTAAGATATGAACATAAGTTGTGCAACATTTTTAGGATCCAAATCAAAAAGCAACATTGCTATAAAAAATCCTAAGCCTGTATTCGTATGTGATCTATAGGTGCCAAGAAGATACATCCTTCAAAGCATATTGGATGGAAATATATTTTCAGATGCTGTATTTGTAAGCACTCTGGTAGACATTCATATTGTGAAATTCGTGAGATTGACATAGATAAATTTCCAAGCACATAAAAACCAATTTGCGTCAACTAAACTTTGTTAGAATCTGAAAAGATTATTCACCCAGAAAACTAGTGCAAACAAATAGATATTTAAACTATGAATGCAAATGATACGAAATCAAAATAGCAACACAAAGTTAGTCTCCAAGAGAGTAATGCAAATGCTAGAAGTAAAATAGCATTAAGAGGATGCAAAAGCAAAAGATACAAAATACAAGCTAGGTAGCATGCTTATATAGACTAAGAAGAGGGAGGAGGTGGCAACATCAACCAATGAGGAGCAACCATCTATCAAACTAAAGATAGCAAAGTATCTTTTCAAGATAGCTAATGGATGCTCACATGTAGGAAGGTGACACCTCGCAACCACTCACCTAATAAGACATGCTTTATTAACCTAAGCGAGATTAATAGAAGTGTAGGAAAAACCTAGGCATATAGGGAAAAATAAATAACCCAACTAGGAAATAAAAACCTACACTAACACCCCCCATAAGCGAAGCTTAGGTGGATATAGAAATGGGTCCCAGCAAATCAAGCCTGATGAGGTACCCATGTACATAAAATTCTCCCCCAAAGAGAGAGAAAAGCCCCCCTCAAAATAGAGAGAGAAGAGACCCCCCCAAAAGTAGAGAGAGTCAGGACTCCGAGTGAGAGGAAGAAGCATCCTGCACCCCCAACAAAGCTTGCAAATGTAGGAACTTGCTCTCAATGAAGGATTTGGTGAAGATATCAACAACTTGCTCAGAAGTTGGATAGTAGCGAAGGTCGATGACATGGCCATGGATGAGCTCCCAGATGTAGTGCATGTGGACCCCTATGTGTTTGGTCCACTGATGATGGACCAGATTCCATGAGATTTGAATGGCACTCTGGTTGTCACAAAATATGACTGATGGCCGTCTGATCTGGATACCAAACTCAGTGAGAAGATTTTGAAGCCAAATGGCCTCAGTGGCAGCATTCACAACCCCCCGATACTCGGCCTCAATAGAAGATAGAACAATAGCAGACTACTTCTTGCTCAACCAACAAACATGACCTGAACCAAGTGAGAAGTTGTAACCTAAAGTAGACTTACGATCCTGAGAATCGCCTGCCCAATCTGAATCTGTGTAGCCCACCAAGTCAAGCTCAATGCCTACTGTGTAGTGAATCCCAAAACTATGAGAACCCTGAATGTAGTGAAGGCTCCGCTTGGCTGCTTTCTAGTGCAGCTCATGAGGCTCCTGCATGAATCAAGAGACCATGCCTATAGCATATGAAATGTCGGGTCTCGTATGAGTCAGATAAATGAGACTCCCAACAAGTTGTTGGTACAAAGTGCCATCAACAAGTGGAGAAGAACACTGAACCTCAAGTTTGACTCTAGACGGAGTAGGCTTGCAATCAGCCATATGAAACCTCAAGAGCAAATCTAGAGCATACTTGGACTATGTGATGGTGATCCCGGAAGAAGACTAAAAGATATCAATCCTAAGAAAGTAATGCAACAAGCCCAGGTCAATCATCAAAAACCTGTCATGAAGGGCAGTTTTGACAACCCCAATGGTGGATGAAGAACTCCCTGTGATCAGCAAGTCATCAACATACAGAACCAAAAATAGGAGTGAATCATCCTGTTATAGAATGTAGACATTGGGATTAGAATGGTACCGAGTGAACACAACTGATAGAAGGAAGGAGTCCATCTTGGCATACCAGGCCTGAGGAGCCTGTTTGAGGCCATAGAGAGACTTCCAAAGACAGCACACAAGTGAAGAATCCTGAAGGAACCCTTGTGGCTGCTCCATGTAGATCTCCTCCTAAAGGTCACTGTGAAGAAAATCACTCTTCACATCCATCTGGCGTACTTTCCAACGATTAGCTGCAGCAATGGCTAGAACAAGTTGGATGGAATTCATTCAGGCAACTGGTGCAAAAGTCTCAAAGTAGTCAATCCTAGGAACCTGGGAGAATCCTTTGGCGAGCAAGTGAGCCTTATGCTTGTCAACTAACCCATCTGTTGCAAATTTTGTCTGATAGATCCACTTACATCGAACAAGTTTTCTTTCCTTAGGAAGAGGGACAAGATCCCAAGTGTGGTTTCTCATCAAGGAACTATACTCCTGCATAGCTATATCCCACTCAGGAATACCAGAAGCCTCATGAAAAGACTGGATCTGAGGCAGTAGCAATGAAGACATGTGGAGCATCCTGAAACTATGAACGAGTCTGCCTAGTGTCTGATAGATCCTCAACCCAATCACCTATAGACTGCAAGGTCTGTCTAGCCCAAAGTGGACCAGAAGATGGAGAATCTGGAGGAGAATCATCAACCTCTAAATGATGACTAGGAGAGGAAGGAGGTGAGTCCTCTGAATCACTTTCTACATCAGAAGTGGAGGTAGAAGATTACTTAGGTGAATTTGACTCATCAGAAGATCTGTCATGTATCCCAAGTAACTCCAATGTCAAAGTAGGAGTTGGAGAAGTGATAGAAAGTGAGCTCGAAGAGCCCTCCTCAAACTGAACACTCCTCTCAATGAACAACTCATGTGTAGTAGGGTGGAGCAATCGATAACCCTTCACACCATTAGGATAACCTACAAATATGCAAGGTTTGCTCTACGGATCCAAGGCCTTGCATTTCTCTACAGGAATGTGGGCCCATGTAGGAGAACCAAAAACTTAAAAGTGCTTAACTGATGATTTCTGACCGCTCCAAGCTTCAAAAGGAGTGACTCCCCTCAAGGCTCGGTGAGGAACACAGTTCTGGATATAGCAAGCACAATTAATGGCCTCTACCCAATACTGTGGTGCAAGAGATCTGGAGTGAATCATGCAATTCACCATTTCCTTCAAGGACCTATTCTTCTATTCTACAACACCATTCTGCTAAGGATTGTATGGAATTGAATGTTGCAAATCAATCCCCTCTGAAGTGCAAAACCTCTCAAACTGATGGTTAACATACTCACCACCATTGTCAGTGCATAAAACTTTGATGGCTTTCTCGGATTGCTTCTCTACAAAAGTTTTGAACTCCTGAAAATGATCAAATACCTCTGACTTTTGTTTGAGAAAGTACACCCAAGTATATCGAGAAAAGTCATCAATGAATGTGAGGACATAGCTAGCCCTGTTGAAAGAAGGATGCTAAAATGTACCAGCCAAATCACTGTGAACTAACTCCAGTATCTGTGAAGTTCTCCATGCCTTACCTTTGTCAAACTTTTCCTTAGGATGCTTACCAAGAATGCAACCTTGGAAAACACCACCTGAAAACTAAACTGAAGGCAACCCTATGACCATGCTCTGCTGGTTGAGCTGCTGCAAGTAGCAGAAGTTAAGATGGCCAAACCGCTCATGCCATAATCTACTCACATCATCAAAATGAGTGAGCAAAATAGTCGAAGGAGGATCAAGAACAAAGTAAGAAAATAGATAGAGCTGTGACTGATGATCTTCTCTCCCAACTGTAACTGTAGAACCACTATGCAACTCACGAATCTCCACTGAATCGGGAGTGAACTCAACCCGCTTGCCTGAACCTGTGTGAGTGATCTGATATACCGATAGGAGATTAGTTGATAATGAGGGCACACAAAGAATATCATGGAATGTGCCATCCCCCACATCAATAGACCCTCTCCCACACACCTCAACATGAGTGTCATCACCCATCAAAATTGAAGGCATAGTACACAGCTCCAAAGATGCAAGTTATTCCTTAGATGAAGCCATGTGGTACGAAGCACCCAAATCAAGAACCCAAGTGGATGGTGAAGAAGCAATTGCAACAAGGGCCTTGCCCTTTCCTTTCCCCTTGTTGTTTTCTTTTGCCTTATAAGACCCCTCATTAGAACTCTATTTGATAGACTTAGGAACACTGATATTATTCTTCTCAAGAATGTGTGTCAAGTGATTAATTTGTTTCTTCAGACATTTATGTTCATTATGACTGGGTCTTTTACAATAGGCACATTGGACCTTCTCTTTCTTAGGCTTGTCACCCTTGGAAGATTGGGTCTCATTAGTTGCTTTTGAAGCAACCAGTATCTGATCCTTCTTCTCCTTGCTATTCTTCTATTTCTTATCCTTACTATTGTTATTACTACTTTGTCCTTTCTATTCTTTTGTGCCTTGGTTGGCAGCCAAGGCATGTGACTTAGAAGACTTAAGGGTGCCCATCTGGATTAGCTTGTCCTATTCCCGAGTGAGATTGACAGTAAAATCATCTAAAGATGGCATGGTGAATTGAGTACCAAGTGCACCCGTAGTAGCATAAAAGGTAGAAACAAACATGGAATATTCTGAACTTAGCTTAGAGAGAATACTAAGAATCAGTTGTTCATCTTTCTTTTCAATTCCACATTATTTTAACTATAGCCTTAGTGATTTCAATTTAGTGAAGAAATCTTGGATTGTGTTGAAATTGCCTGGACAAACTTATTAGTTCATTTTCCAACATATGACCCCTCATTAAATCTTGTGTGCCAAATAGTTTTTCTAGCTTTGTCCAGATTTCATTTGGTGTATTCAAAGACTCAATGTGAAAGAGCAAATCAGGAAAAATAGATAAACACAATGTTCCATATGCCTCATCACATTTGTTAAACCACTTAGGCTTATCTTCATCTTTAGCAGGTTCAATTTCAAGTCCCATAGTTATCCTATTTAATCTAGCTTTCCTTAAGTGAATTGTCATGCATGATTTCCACTCAAAGTAATTGTATGGAGTTAGGATGGGTAGATTTGTTTGATCTATGATGAAGAAATGCAAAGAAGAAGTGCTAAAAAGAAGAGAACCCAACCAAGACAACCCCCCCTTTTCACTCAATCAAAGAACCCCCCCAAGAAAATATGATTTAGAACTTTATATTAGTGCGTTTACAACTTCCACTAGCAAGAAATACTAAGTGGTCTTGATTTTAATGCATTACAAAACCCTCATGAAGAGCATATGCTGAAAATACAACTTTGGCAAAATATCCAAAGAAATAAATAGTACCACTACGATCTACTTGAAAAATCATGCACTTTCAAAAAAGAATTGCCTCGATACGAGGTCGTATGTGAAAGTTATGATCCTTTGAAGTTCCCAAAATAAGAACTGCGCAATGTCACAACTGAGAATCTGCCATTTATGAAAAATCTTGGCATCAAAATCAAAAAATGTCTGAACTAGTGCATAGAGAACGAAAAAATAACCAAAATAAAAAAAAAAATTCATGGGAAAAGGAGTCCGTATGAGCAAGAACGGAGCATTTGAAAACTGCCTTCAAAACTACAACTGCCAATGGAGAGGGGTCCTGCTGTATCTTTTTGAGTATGTTTCTACAAAATATATAGACTACATACAAAAACAGAAAGATACCCAGATGGTTTTTCTATGCTGTGAACAAAACCCAGAAGGCATTTTTCTTGGTGATGTACAAAAAATATTGATCCAATGTAAACAAAACACCTTTAGCTACAAAAATAACCCCAGCAACCAAAAAATGACATGCAAAGGCTGAATCAGCTATCTAAGACAAACAATGGCATGCTGGAACCTACAATATTGATTGAAAACACCAAATATGCAAGTTGGTTGTCAGTTTTGAGCTCGAAACCCCAGTTCCGCAACTGTATATGACGATCTCTGATTTCGGTGAAACGAAAGCTAAATCTGACTTTCTCAAGCCTCCTGGACACGTTGGAATAGCTGAAAATGCTACCAATATAACCAGAAATGTTGCAATCACCCAGATTTCATAAAACACGTGTGCAAACCCCAGAGATTAAAAAAGTTTTCATCAAACTTTTCTGATTCTCAAGACTATCTGAAGATGCAAGAGAAGAGCATACTGGGTTTTTCAAAAAACTATAATAAGAGTTATTATCCCCCCTTGAATCTCTCAAATATGGAAACTAAAATCTACTCTTGCACATAGAATAGCTCCGATACTATGTTAGAATCTGAAAAGATTATTAACCCAGAAAACTAATGCAAACGAATAGATATTTAAACTATGAAGGCAAATGATATGAAATCAAAATAGCAACATAGAGTTAGTCTCCAAGAGAGTAATGCAAATGCTAGAAGTAAAATAGCATTAAGAGGATGCAAAAGTAAAAGATATAAAATACAAGCCAGGTAGCATGCTTATATAGACTAGGAAAAGGGAGGAGGTGGCAACACCGACCAATGAGGAGCAACCATCTATCAAACTAAAGATAGCAAAGTATCTTCCCAAGATAGCTAATGGATGCTCACAAGTAGGAAGGTGACACCTCGCAACCACTCACCTAATAAGACATGCTTTATTAACCTAAGTGAGATTAATAGAAGTGTAGGAAAAACCTAGGAATATAGGTAAAAATAAATAACCCAACTAGGAAATAAAAACCTACACTAACAAACTTCATTGTTTGTAATATCTATCAAATGCAAATCTATACATATAGCCTTCGTAGGAGAGGAATCTAAGAGGAATTGCAGTGAAAGATGTGTTAAAAATAGAGAGAACTGCTGTTAGCTCTTTGCATGAAAGAAAACCACCAAAACTAATTGCATTGGTTAAGTTTGCAATTAGTTAGCTTATTGTTAAGAGGAGAATTAACGCTAACATCCCCCCTTAATTCTAACTAAAGAGATAAAATCCTAAGTAATGGAAAGAGGAAAGAGGAAAAACCCTGTGGGAACAACCCCCCCTAAAATTTGACTAAGGAGACAAAAGTCGATATAGCCAACAAAGATGGGTCCTGGTATCAAGGCCATTTTAGGTACCCATGTACATATAAAATTCCCCCACAAATATAGAGAGAATATAAGAAAAGAATATATGAATCCCCCCATAATGTAAGAGCTCCCATGCTAATGATGAACGCCTAAAGATAGAATATGATCCACTGCCTACAAATGACATTTCTCCCCTTAGGAAGAAAAGGATCCACTAGTGATTGGAGAAGCCAATCCAAAAATATGGGTGATACTGGAATCCAAATCCAGGTGATGTGTGCATCTGAAAATTGCTCACATGACCACATATCTGAAAGTGATGGTGGTGATCCAAGATCTTGTGAAGACTAATATAGAGCAAGCTGCAAAGGTGATGAAGATGGTGGGTCAATAGTGTTGATGTGGCTATCAACAAAGAGGAGAGATAACTCCTCAAATGTGTCCTCTAAATCTGCAATGTGAGATTCCATGAGCAATGAACCAATGTTCGGCAAATACGAATCCCAATCAAGAAGACAAGAAGAATCCCGTTGCTCAGGAATGATGGAAGTACTTAATGAAGGTGGATCAACTATCTTTGACAAAGAGTCAAGAACCTCTGAAGCAACTGCAACCTCATCTAAAGTCTCAAAAATGTCCAAAGGATCACTAGCATGGTTTTTCTTCTCTAAAGAATAAAGAGGCACATTGGAGTTGGAAAGAGAAGCATCGAGAGATGGTGGAGGATCATGGTCTCCATATGAGTCTCGAATGTAGGTCTAAATAGCATAAGGGCACTCAAGATGGATAAGAGACTCCAAAAAGCCATCATCTAGATGCTCAAAAATAAATCTAAAGACTCTAGCCCTATAGCCTTTCCAAATGATATACTCACAATGTGTGTTGGGAATAGGAACATCATTATAGAGATACGGTAATAGATTGTGTTCACTAAGATGAGTGAGGATGTATTCACTCCACTACTTATAATTCCTTTTCTCCAAAGAAAAACCCATTATAGCTATAAATTCTTAAAAAAACACAAAGATAGTACCTTCCATATGTAGAAACCTCCAAAATGAATGATGCAATTGTGTCCACCAACAACAATCTATACCAAATTCTAAGTCACCAAGAAAGCACTCCACTCTACACACGAGCCTCTATAAGTTATTCACAAGCAATGTGGAAGTACTAGATATATAAAGCCTCAAGATTACTTATGTGGGGTAGATGTGGGATTTAAGATCCAAAGAAATGCCGAAAAAAGCCACGGATGGGCCCACCCAAGTAAACCCTAGGAAATATTAGGTTGAAAAACTTTAGCAATACTAAAGTCTTCGCAGAGGATCTGCACCAAATCTAGGGACTGTGAGTAACACTCAAGGCTCTCTAAATTGAATCTGCACCTCACTTTAGACGCATAAGAGATATTGTATGGGGTAGTGAACATGTAGTCCAAGCTCTTTGAAATAGATCGCCAAAGCACTGGAATGAACCTGCACCTTCACTTAAATACAGCCCCGATTGGACATAGAGATTAGTGCTTGCTAGGCATTATTCCAACGTGGGATGGGCATGATCAAACTTTTAACTTGCCTTCAAAACAGTGATTGCGGCCTGTAATTATCTCTGGCTGCTCTAATACCATGTGAAATTCCTGAGATCAACATAGATAAATTTCCAAGCACATAAAAACCAATTTGCATCAATTGAACTTCATTGTTTGTAATATCTATCAAATGCAAATCTATACATATAGCCTCCGTAAGAGAGGAATCCAAGAGGAATTGTGGTGAAAGAGGTGTTAAAAACAGAGAAAACTACTGTTAGCTCTTTGAATGAAAGGAAATCACTGAAACTAACTACATTGGTTAAGTTTGCAATTAGTTAGCTTATTGTGAAGAGGAATCAAGACCAAGTGCGTGATTTGTGGTTTCGATGAATGCATTGATTGTAGGGTCTACACCAAATGGAAAAGTTGAAAGAGACTTATGAAACTCAACAAATGCAATGGATAGGTATATAATTTGTTTACACAAAAAAAGTGGTGACATAGCACATGAACTATTTGACATAAAACCCTGAATGAATTAAAGTCTCAAGGTCTGCAACTATTGCAGGATATGCACAAAAGATTGAAATGGTTGCAAATATGATTGCATCATTGAAAATAGAGACAAAGCACTTGAACTGTTTGCTAGAATACCTCAAAAGAAAATGACTCGGGTAATAGAACAGTTGTAGGTTACACCCTAACAATTGGCTAAATAATTTATGTGAGCCTTCTTTATATGAATTCGTTCTTTGATAACTCCAGGTATCTGGCTGATTCCTTTTTTTAAGGATAACTAGTTCTTTGAGATAAATAGAGCAGGGGTAGGGTTCTCTACATCATACAGGTTGTAGGACTAAAGACCCTTAAGTAATTCACATATATAATTGAATTGAGTATCAATAAAGAAAAGAAAAGCATATTTACTTTGGATCTAGATATCCAGTGGTGCCCTTTACAAGGGTAGATACGTGTGAAGCTCCATTCAAAGGTCCCATCTTTGACAACCCAAAATCTGTTATTTTTACTTTGATCTCATCATTTAGCAGGATATTGGAGCTCTTTACGTCTCTGTGAATAACACCTGGCGTGTAGCCTACATGTAAATATTCCAATCTTGCTCAAAGATGAGCAACAGTTAGACCCCATGATCTTTTTCAAGATTTGCATCGAGCTTTTTAGATGCCACAAGTATCTGATAAACCTTGGGTGGCATCTAATGCAATGTTCAGTCTTCTTTCCCATTTTAGAGTATTTTTTGAAGAAGTTTGACCTGAAACCAAGCAATTCATACCTTTGATTAAATGAGCAGAAAACATTCCTCTCCATCTTATACAATTGAGCAATGTTGTGAACCATACCATCAAGACAATGTCACAGGTCTCCATTAGACATGTATTCATATATAAGAACCAAATTTTGCTCCTCTATGTAGTAGCCCACGAATTTTACAAGATTCTTATGATGTAATTTGGAGAGAATATTTACTTGCAGTGGCCAATGAATTTTACAAAGTGTGAGGCTGATTATTTTTACCTCCCTTATTTTGATCGATATGCATTTTAGTTGATGACATTATCAGATTTTAGTGACTATGGTTTTAATATGCAAACTTGGTTCTTATCCCCTGATTATGTTAGGACATTGATTACACATATGTGGTTTGATTTGACCAGATTTGGTGCTATTTTGTGATTCAACATATGTGATGTATATGTGATGATGTTTTTGTGATAAGATTTTAGTTATTTATGTGATGTGGACTATTTGACACGAGATTGAAAAATGCAGTTAATCTAGAATTATGTATTGATGATTATTGTTGTATGCGATTGTGTGAATTTAATTCCAGTTGCTTCGGCTATGATTTACACTTGATCGAGATGTGCAGGTTTCACATTCCCTAGCCACGGGAAAATTAGAGGTAGAATTCACACTATGTTATCCCCTGTAAACTAATCTGTTCCCAAGAGGGATAAGGATCACGTTTGAATTTGGATGATGATTTAAGTACTTGATTTAATTTTGTTATTTCAGCCTTAGTACCCCTTGTGTATTTATTTAATAATAAGTGTTGTATAATTTTAGTTGATTTACACCACTTGGTATTTATTTTATTTTAAGGCCATTTAAATGTGATTTTTAACCCCCTTTGTGAACCCTAGTGTCCCAAAAGCTAACCTAGGTGGTTACCCATGAGTCTAGGGTCAACTTGGACTATCTAACCCTAGATTTGACTCAAGTTTAGTCACTCTAAACCATGGTTTAGTAAAAGTGACGAAAATTTGAAATAAGGGAAGGTGGGAGATAAGTCATACCTCGGGAAAGACTCATCTCCCTTCCCAAAGTTTGGGAACCCTCTCCCAAGGAAGACTTGGGAGGTCTCCAAGACTCCCAAGTGTGTGGGAGCTTCCTCCAAGACTCTCACACACGTGTGAGAGCATCTTGGAGGGAGATGGCTACTTGAGAGAATAAGAGGATGCCATATGGCATCCCTTATCCTCTTGAAGTTGTGGGTGAGAATGCCACCTCACCACTTGTCCTCTCACACATGTGTGAGAGCACAAGTGGATGAGGTGAGGATTGAGAGGGAATGAGAGGATGGCACTTGTTATCCTCACACTTCCTCTCCCTTGCAAGTGGCATGGGAGGAGGAAGGAGAAGGTGACAAGTGTCACCTTCTCATTCCTCAAGGCCAAATTTATGGCCTATATTATCTCCTCTTGTTGAGGAGTGTGGGCTTCTTTCTTTTTGGGCAATTTTAAGTTTCCTTCTATTTTGGGGAGGAGTTTGGAGAAGGTTGGAGAAAATTCTTGAAGGATTGGAAGGCTTTGGAAGGCTTGGAGCTCTTCACCAATTTACTTCCATTATAAGGGCTTTGAAAGGTAGGCCCCTTAAACTTGTCCCTCACCCCTTCTTATTTAATGTATTGTGATATGGATTTTGGGTTGTTTTGTTGTTGCATTGTTTTGTTGGGATGGGAGTATGGTAAGAGCACCTCTAATGGAGGTAATGCTCAACTCGTTTGGGTAGGGGAAAGGAACCTCCTTGAGGTCATTCCCACAGTTTGCATTCATGCCTTGAGGGCTTTTATTGTTGAGTAGATTATTAATGGCAAGAGTGCCATGGAGATTATTGTGATTTGTGGAGAATGGTGATTTGGGGAGTTTGGCTTGAGGCCATGAGCTTGATATTTTATCTTTTGGGAACCCTTTTAAGTTGAGGGGTCCATTCCCTACCCTCAACAACTCATTTTTTATGAGTTGAGTTTTGTGACAATCCTATGGGCTGTTTTGTGTTGTTGATGCTATTTCTTGTTGTGGGATGTACACTTGTGTGGATCCCCTACCTCCCTAGCTCGAGGGTGACCCACTTGCGGGTCTACGGTAGGGAGGAGAGCTTTTCATAGTGGCTGGTTTTGTTGTCTTGTTGTTGTGTTTAGTTACAGGGTTACAAGTGAAGAGATGGAGTTGTTGTGGAGCTCATTTTGGGTGGTTTAGTTGTATTTTCTTGGCTATTGAAGCCATGGCCATTGTGGCCTCAATGTATATTATTTTGTGAAAGATTTTGTTTAGTTATTTGCCATGGAATTAGCTGTGATATATAATGCAATGTAAACATTCTATATTTTAATTAAAGAAGCTTATTTCCTATGATGTGGAGTTAGTGAGTTGTGCAATGCTTGCTGAAATTGTATACATTTTCTGTTATTTCTCTTTACAAAAAAAGTTAATAGTGAGTTAGGTAAATTCTAGAAATTGCAAAGGGAAGAAGGAGAAAGTTTAACACTGAGTGTTCTGTTTAGTGCCTGAAAGTTTATGTTATCAGTTGCTGTTAGAAGGGTCATATGAGAATGCCCATTTTTTCATGTAGTTTCCTTTTTTTTAAAAGTATGCATTTCTGTTCTTTTATGTCAAAAAAACAAAAAAAGGGGGTTTAGGACTATGTATCTAATTATTTGCATAAATGTTAGGTTAATATAAAAGAAAAGACATGTAAGTATATTTATGTTTCAAAAAAAAAAGGGGCTACTGTAACAGTTATGATACAAAACTGAAAGCTAAAAAAAAAAATTTCTATCTAAGCCATTGGAGAGAATGTTAGTTTATATGTTTTTAGTTAAATACTTATTTATAGTTATATCAAATCTTTTTGGTTTCTGTAATAATGTTACTGTTCATACAAAAAAAAATTCAAGTTCTTATCTAATATATACATATATACCTATATATATATAAATATATATGAGTATGTATATATATACTTTAATTGGAAAAGTTATTTTTCTGTGTTGTTAAAAAGGGTAGAATGTATGTTTGTTGTAAATATATATATTGGTGTATATATATATATATATATTGGTATATATATATATATACAATTGTGTGTGTGTGTGTATATATATATATATGATGTTATATATATAGATCACTTATTAGATAAAATGAGATTTAAAAAAAAAAAACAAAAAAAAAAGGGAAAACAAAGAAAAGCATAAGGGATGGACTATGGGCAGCGCCCACAGTCCAACAGTGCTTGCAATCAAAGGGGTGTGGGGGAGGCAGAGCCTCCACCCACACCCGTAGGTGTGGGTGGAAGCTCCACCTCCCCCACACCCCCCCGAAACCCCTGTGTGCCACCGGAACCACACCCCCTCCCCCGTATACTCCACAACCTACGCACCGTGGCTCATAGGCCCATTGACCCCGCACTCCCAATTTAAACCCCTGCAGTTCCCCCTTCCATTCTGCCTCTGCCGAAACTTCTCCACCCTCACTCTCTCAGTTGTGCCCCAAACAACCGTTGTTGTCACACCGCCTCTCCACCTTATGCATCTCCATGGCAACAACCCTCTCACGGTACTTCCGCCACTTGGCCACCACAGCCACGACCCTGTATATCAGACCTTTATCCTTAACTTCACCTTGTTGCAAATTTTACCTGGTATTAGTATAACAAACAAAAAAATATATATAACAATAGATAATACTATGTAAACCTCCGTGGGAGGCTGGAGCCAGCCCCTTCATGGCTCCCACGGGTTTGGAAAAACCCTAACCTGCAGGATTAAAGAAAACAAGGAAAGAAGAAATGAAGTTAGGGCAACTTGTGCATAGAAAACAACTTGAATTTTGAAATAGGGCTTTCCTTTTCTTTTGTTTTTATTATGAGTATATTTTATTTTGGAGAGGATTTTATTTTTTTTGTGAGGAGATTATTGGTGAGGTTTTTATCTTATTCCATATTTTAAACCTCCATTTTCCTTTTATTGTTTTAAATTCTTTCTTTGAGATCTTTAAGTGAATTATAAATTTCAAATGGGTTGATTTTGGGCAGTTTGATTTTTGTTTTGTGTTTTGAGTTTAATTTTTGTATAAGGGTATTTTTGTTCTTTCCCTTGTTTATGGAATTACTTATAAGAAGGAATGAATTTCTTTTGACGGAATTTTTAACACTTCAATTTTCATCTGTTTTATTATTATTTTACGGGGTGAGTTATTTGAACTCTCCCCCTCCCTCAATTAAATTTTGAGTTAGTTATTAAATATAATTGCCAAATTGTATTTAATAATGGACTTAATTTTCTTCTTAGATTTTTGACGTCGTGTCATTTAACTTTATTTTATTAATATTATTTTATATCGTTTCTAAATTCATTCTTTTGATTGATTTAAATTTATTATTAATTTTCACTTAATTCCCTAAGGGTGATTTATTTTTAAATTTTACTTTGCATTTATCAAAAATGCGTTATGCTGCCAGAATTTTGCTAGATTCCTAGGGTTAATTTTACGTGTTGTTTTATTTATTCCATTCCATCCTTCCACTTGAATCAGACACCATCTTGCCATTGTTCCACTTATCACTTTTCAATCTGAGTTAAGTTAGGGTTCAAAGTTGAAATCATCTTCACCTAGGAAACTTAGGGTTTAGATTTAACTAGCCTAACCCTAGACGTGACACCCTACGTGTCGCATACCCCCTAGATGGCCTTCACCTTATCAATTTTGTTGTCATGTGTATGCCTTAGGTGTATTGCCACCGAGCACGCAGACGTGTGTGAGGGGGTTCCTAGGGGTAGGTAGAAAAGTTTTTCGCAGTTCGTGTCATGACCACATGGCAAATGTGGACATGACACGTGTGTTGTGTGTCGTGACCGCATGGGAAATGAGGGCATGACATAAAGACTTGTAAGTTGTTGTTTGGAGAACAAATCTCCCTACAGTAATTGGACTTAGTTTCGATTATGAAGATCAAAGACATCAAAGATTTTAAACTTTAATAGTGCTTAGTTTTTGTTGGAGAGATTAAACTTCTCAGGTTTTAATTGTAATATGGGTATGAATGAGTCCTTGGTTATACCTCTGTGGAAACCTATATGGCACCTTGATGTGATTTATTAGACAAAAATTTGACGGCCACATCCCTGCCTTGAAGACAACCAAGAAAAATAGGTCCATATCCTCCTTTTCCAATCTGTGTCTGAAAGTTACAAGTCATAACTTTGACTTGTTTGTAACTGAATGATCCACATACATCTAGTTTGACAAGATCTAAATGCCCTATTTTAGTTTCCCCTGCATTTTGCCCCTTTCATGTACATAATAATCTATTTCCTTTTATTGAAAATGAAAACCCAAAGTACAACAAATGTAAAGTTGGGATGGCTTAAGATGACTTACCTTTAGGGATTTTTTTGCTTGATTTAAGTTTGATAAATGTTAATATTGTAGTAATAGTTATAAGTATTCCAACCCCTACTACTATTAACCAAACAACTAGTGATTTGTTCATCTTTCTTTTTGTGGTATCCTTGCAAATGCCTATTTGGCAAAGCATTTCATTGCCATCGACACTGAAAAATTAACACAAATATTAAACATATGAATCTAATCATACCCACTCTTCCTATACAGGCTCTCCCTATTTACAAATGTTTTGTTTAGGTAGCTCCTATGTACTTCCTTAGGGAATTTGATGCACTCTCATGACAATTTCTTTGGAATGGTAACTTGTCGACTGCTAAGTGGAGCCTTGTTAAGTGGGAAACTATGTGTAGACCAAAGAAAGAGGGAGGTATGGGTTTATGTTCTGCTATTTTAAATGGACTAGTTCTTGCAGATAAGTTATATTGGCACTGGTGTACTAGTTAGCATTAGCTATGGGCCCGTATTCTCACCCATAAGTATCTTAAAGATGTTAATTCTTTTGATGTTCCTCACTTTCCTTTGGAGGGAAGGGGTTCTTTGATCTGACATACTCTGAAAATGGGGGCTAAGTTGGTTAAGAATGGGCTTTTTTGGATCTATCATTCGGGGTCACAGGCTCTTTTTTGGCTAGATTCTTGGGACGGTCATCCTTCTATCCTTTCTTCTTTTCCTCAACTCCATTCCCTTTGTGATATTTTTACTACTGCGGGCTGGGACATAGTTGAGCATTATAAGGTTGCACTAAATTGTGGGTTGGCTGTTAGTTTTAGATGGAAGCACTATTCTGAATGGCTGTCAGGAGGGTCTGAGGAGGATAGGCGAGAGCTGGCTCAAATTCTTGCTTCTCTTGAATGCAATACTTTGGTGGGGCATGATGTTCTAGCTTGGGCTAGCAATGATTTGTTTGGGAAGTACTATGTTTCTATAGGTTATGTGCAGCTTGTTAGGCAGATGTTCAGAGACACTGAGGTTCCTTGGTGGAAGCAAGTTTGGCTCAAGTTTTCATGGCCCAAGTGCAACTTCTTCATGTGGTTGGTGATTCAAAATCAGTGTCTTACTTGGGATAATCTGAGTAAGCATGGTTTTCAGGGTCCCTTGATGTGTGTCTTGTGCCATAATAGTGAGGAAAGTGTTTCTCATCTCTTTTTCCAATGTTCTTTGTCTAGGGAGATTTGGCATTTTTGGTGGAGTGTTTGGAACTAGGCTTGTTGGCATGTCTCCTCTTTGGTTGAGTTTTTTGATCATTGGGGCATGACCCCTATTAAAACATCATTTATTCAAGTTACTTGGGCTCTTGGACCTTCCTTTATTATTTGGAATATTTGGTTGGAGAGGAATCCTAGGATCTTTCAAGATGTGATGTTGGGGGCCCATCACTTGTGGTGGAAAATTCTTCATTCTTTGGGTGCAACTGTGAAAAATTGTAATTTGGCAGATGTAGTGGATCCTCAAGAGGTTGTTTGCTGCAAGCGTCTTCATCTTCCCCCTCAATAAGGTCAATTCATGAGAAATAAATGTCGACACCCTCTTCGGAATATAAATAGGGAGGGGCATTGGACTCCTCCTCAGGGAGTTTTGAAACTCAACATGGATGGTTCTTCTCAGGGAAACCCTAGCTATGCTAGTATTGGTGGAGTTGGTCAGGATAGTTCTAGGTCTGTACAGTTTATATTTTCTATTTACAAGGGTCTTCATTCTAACAATCTAATGGAGGCTCTTGCCATTTTATATGCCATGGAGCGTGGCTACCATCTTGGATGGAGAACGATCATTTGTGAGTCTGCTTCCCAGGTGGTGGTGAATTTGTTGAATAGACAGAATTTACCTGATGTTAGTTAGCATTTAGCTTTGGTTGTTAAACAGATTCTTAATTTATGTGATTCTTTGGATTCAGTTTCTTTCATTCATATTCCTAGAGAATGGAACAGAGTAGTGGATTGTTTGGCCAAATGGGCCTCTGATCACATGCAAAATTGGAACATTGTGGATTGAGGCCAATTACCCCTATATTTGTCTCAAAAGTTGGACCACTTAGTAGAGCTTAACATGGCTGAGTAAAGCCCTTTCTTTGTACATCTTGTTGGAATAAATTTTTACCCCTCTTTTAGTCCAAAAAAAAAAGCTTATCATACCCACAACATAATTACTGATCGATTTGTGTTGCAAGAAAAGAAACTCGCCTCAGAGTGAGTTATCCATGTTGTTGTTTCTTAGATAGACCATTTGGCACTAATCCATTTAAATCATTGTCTCTCAAATTCCTATATCTCGAAAAGAAAATTTCTCAAAATGCTGTACATAGTCCCTCAAGGTAAATTACTTATCCATATTATAAGATAGAATGACATTATTAATATGCTGAAAACTTTTATAAACTAGAAATACCTAGATGCATATGTTTCAACTCATAGTTCTTTAAGATTGGAGAGACTAGCCAGAACCTCTGGATTGAACCACCCAAATTATTTCTTACCAAATCTCTGCAATATTGAACTAGAAATAAGAACAGTTTTGGGTCTAGCAAGTGCAATATTAACTTTTAGCAAGCTAAAAGTTATAAAAGAATAGTATTTTAGAATTTGTTACAGATAACTTAATGAGAGTAGAGAGATTGGCGAAGGTTGGAGGTATGGTGCCATTCAATGCTTGTCCGGGAGTGTCCTGTACATCATGTCTCTTCATCCTTAGTTCAAATTGACAACAGAGTGTAACTCGATCAAATTATACAAAGTACATTAATGTTCAGATTATGTTCTAAATGTTGGAATATACCCTCCAATATAAATAAATGTAATAGTAAATTGTTGTGTATAGATAGCTCATGCATAAGTGTTGTTTTTTATTAAGGTAAGTTCTTTTGACTAGAGCTACGAATTGGAAGTACAAAGGAGGGGACAAGCCCCAAACAACGGAACAAGGACAACCAATGGTGACCAAACAGTACCAAGGAGCAACACAAGAGACCAAAACAAACTACAACAAAGTAGGGGCAGAATTGTCCAAAAAATAATGCCACCATTCAAGGTGGTTTAAAACCAAAAATTTCTAAGGAACTTTGTTCCAAGCTGACATCCCTCGAATTGATTAGGGTAACTATCTTACTAATTGGATTCTCGGACTAAGGATTAAGTTTCAAATCGAATGGCATTGAAGAATTCTTATCCGAAGGCTTCTCTTTATGATTTTCCTTGTTGAAGGGAGAACTCCAATGACCAAGCAAAACCACCTTTGCTTCCACTGGTGTCATTGAGTTGGTCTTGTTGCAAAGGGGTCTACCAAGCTTGCCAAACTCCTCTAGTGGTTTGACAACCTCTTTGAGAGGAGGAGGAACCTATTGAACATTTATCATGTAATTCCTTTCTTTTGAAACTCTACAAATGGTTGAAGCATGTCCAAACTTGCGACAATTGAGGCACATCATTTGAGATTCCTCATAGACGATTTGCTACACCCAATCACCAAGTGTTGATGAAAGAGTGATAGAAGAGGGTGGTGGTGCCCACCTAGGGTTAGGGTTTTAGGTTGGGTCTGCAAGCTTATATTTGTGTTCTTTCAAACCCTTGATGCCTTAGATTTTATTTTCCCTCAGCCTTCTGCGTTGTATTTTCTATTTTGTTGTTGACTTCCTGTAATGGGTTTCCAGTTGCTTAAGTTCTATTCTCATGCCTTAGCGCTCATACATTGACTGGCCCTTATGTATTGCTTTACCACTTTATCCCGTCACATTTAAGAAAAAATGCTAAGTATAAAATCACTCTATGTAGCGGTGAAGTTTGTCAAAACATATGTGTCTTTGTATGTACAAGTCCAAATGTGCATTGGTGGGCCAAGAATGTCAATCAGCTTTCAAAAAGTGAGAAAATGTGATTGCATGCATTTTAAATGCATATCAGGTTTGTATATGCAATGAGGAATCTTTCGCAGATTCTAGGAATATTCCCTACTTGTATGTGAGGTTTGCATTGTATATTTGGTTTGTATGTTGAGACATGCAATGGCGAGATACAAAGGGAAACATGCAAGTGAAAGATATATTGGATGCATGTAAGGAAAATATGCAAAGCAAAATGCACATCGGGTAGGTGCAAGGGTGAATGTATGTTCAAATTGCATTGGGTTTATACAATAAAAAATATACAAAGAAGCCCGACATGCATTTGCTACAGTGGAAAGCTTCATTGGCAAAATAATGTACATCGGCGATCTATGCAGCAGTTTCCCCGACGGCCGATGCATAATGAAGGAAAATGATACAACGGATGGGGCCCATAGACATACAAAAGGGTTTGTATATGTTCGACATACAAAGTAGAATGTATATCAAAATACGGAAAGTGCGATATACATTACGGAGATGCATTGGCTAGACCTGATAAGGTATGCTGTGTAGTTAATTCAAAATTGAAGTCTGGTGCCTGTATGTTTTGTTTGTATGTTTGCAATGTGTATGCGACGTATAAGGTGAATGTACATTCATGATATACAAGCCAGACCGGATTTAAAAGTCAAGTGTGGTTAATTCAAGTTGGCATCTGCAGCTTGTACATTGCACTTGTATGTGCAATATACAATGGAGTATGCAAAATAAAACATACAACACGGATTCCAAGGAATATTCCAATCTAGCAGATAGTGTTGAGATCCGCAGCCTGCATATATATGACATTGTATATGCCGATATACAAGGAAAGGGAGGTACAACCTAGATGCAAAGGATAAATAGAATATAGCAAATAAAATTTAAGGTCCATGGGTTGTATAAAATGCTTGTATATGCCGATATACAAGCCAATGTGCAATGAAAAAGATACAAGCTGGTCCCGAATGAAATTTCAATTTGTTGTATATAGTTTGGGGTCTGCCTTGTATATAAGATGATTGTATATGCGTTTGCATATACAAAAGTGGTAAAGGTAAAACAGAAGCAGGAAAAGTCAGCGATGGCAAGGAAGCATCTACGTGGCACATTCTCATTGGCCAGCGACTTGCATGTTTGATTTGAGCCATAGATTTGGGAGATGCAGGGAAGGATCGATGGCTGTGTTCAAATGTTAGATGGTGAGGGTTTTCCCATGCATATGTAGTGGCATTCTTGGTAGGATAATTGTTTATGCATCCACTGCTACATTTCCACGGTGTTTGCAAGTTGGTATGCCATTAATGGCAGGATTGCAGACAGGTATGGGCCGAAGGGACATGTCAGCCACCACCTCCAAGTGGAAATTCTTCAAGTGGCAGCATAAGGCTCGAGTTCAACTACTCCTCGCCCTTCTCCTACTTCTTCCCGTTTTGTCTCCTGCTGCATTGATTATTTTGGGCGCCATTCCTTGGTGCATTGTAATTGGTAGAATTTTGATTTGACTATTGTACGATTCTGTTGAGGGCACATTCTGAGTATATTAGAGGTGTGTGCCTCATTGCTTTTGTTGTTGAAAACTGGACTAATTTTGGGGTTGTGATAAGATACAACTTCGTTGCTAGCTCTATTTTGGGTATTTTTGTGAGTTTATGAATCTCATGTTGTATGTTTTATGCTAAATTTACTTGTTTCACGTTGATTTAAATGAATAATGCTTCATTGCATGTGTTCTGTTATTTGTCTCCAAATTGCATGTGTTCTTCTTTTGAATCTAAATAGCTAAGGGGTGTTTAAGATTCTAGAATATGGGTTTGCTATATTGAATGCTTGATCTTTTACTTCTGCACAAGGAGTAGATTAAATGTTTCAGGTTAAGTGTTGGTAAGAATATATTAGATTTGAGGATTTGTAAGCAGAGATAACTAAATACTTAGTCTTGGGAAGTATCTGTAAAGCAGATACTAAACAATCCCCTTGAAACCCAGTCATTGATCCAAGTTTATGTGTACATTCACATGTGTATGTCTATTGACTCTGAACCCTGAGATAGGCACCAGTCTGATCCTTTATTGAGATTGCAACCAAAGGTCCTAGTTTTGCATCCAAAATATCAAATTAAAAAATCAAACTTAAAATTCAAATACAAACATTTAGGACATTTAGAAGTAGTTTTAGGACCAAAATCCTCTAATTCACAACTGAGCATAGGCCCAAAGCTAGCCCCTTTGCACTTATATCACAGTTTTGGTCTGCATAAGAGAGGATTTGTCTACTTTGTGTCAACATCCCACCAAATTAATAAGCATATTTCATGGATGTTGAGTAGGGAATACCCCCCTTGGTTTTGCAGAGCCCAAAGAAGAAGAGGAGATATTTATAGAGTCTATCTCATGTAATGTTGGCCCCTAGCCCAGAAATCCTATTGATCAATGATGGCTACCTTGTAGGGATAACTGGGAAATATCCAGTTGGGAAAAGAACCAATAGATTTGGCGACTCTACTGGGGAACTTTGTGTAAGAACCCAGATTTAAAAGAAAATAATTCCTAGTTGAAGGTGGTGACTCCGAACAATCTCCCAACTGGTAAAGTAAAAATTTGTATGCAAGGGAGAAGATCCCTGTGTAATCCTGTGTCTGAAGAATTACCCAGGAAAATGATGTATAGGAAAAAAGGGACTATTCAAGCCAGTCAAGAGGGTTCTCCCAGAAGTAATGATAATATTTAGGACAATCTAGGATCTACAGAGTGGACAATACCTTATTTTTCAAACACTGAGGCTGAAATCTAGAATGTATATGAAAGACAACAAGGTGTTAATTCAAGAGTGAGATCATAGGTGTTTCAGGAACGCCCTTTCTTAGATCCCTCTGACAGGTTTGAAGAGACTAAGTCCCCAAGGGATGATGATGATGACCAACATGGAAAGGGACCATCCTCTTCTATCCTCAAAGATGAACAATTAGCTAAATAAATCAAAAGCTTAAGAGCTGAATTAGAATATTTACAACCTGTGAAGATTAGAGATGATATGAGACAAAAAGTGCAAGCTCTAAGAACTGCTCAACATGATGCAGTCCCCACCCTTGATAATACAAATGTCTTGAGAAACTAGCATAGAAATGAGATCTAGTATCAACAGAATGATCAGAGACAAAATGTAAACAATGTTAGGGTACCATTAAATAATGTGAGAAATCATAATGCAAATAGGAATGCTGATGTTAATTAGTTTGGTAGACAGCCTATGCAGCTGGACAGATTCATGCAGCTTGTTTTTTATGGTATTTCTGGCTACCCTGATCCCATTGACAAACATGTGAGGCTGTAGGTGCCAAATTTTTCAAGAAACAATACTGTGTCAGGTGAGGATCATTTAAAGGCTTTTCAAAATGTTATGGACAACTTTGAGGTTGAACATGAAGATGTGTTTATGAAGTTGTTTATGCAGTCCTTGGTTGATGAAGCTAGAGAATGGTATAAAGGTCTTCCTAACTGAAGTATCTCATCATGGGATGATTTCAGAAGGATCTTTAAAGAACAATATGGTGACAAAACTGACCCAAGCTTTTTTGTAAATGAATTCACTAGCATCACTAAGGGGTCAAATGAGCAAGTTGCAGATTTTAATGCTAGGTTCACTAAAGTGTTAAACAAATTGCCACCTCACATGAGGCCTAATGAGCCAATGTGTGTGGTGCTCTACATAAATGCTTTTGATGCCAAAACAACATATGGATTAAGAGATAAGGGTCCAAATAGCCTCAGGGATGCTTTCAGGATTGCAACAAATATTGAAAATAATAGGAAAGCATCTGGTAAGACAAACAGAAAGGATGATGTGAAGCTTCTGCAAAATCTAAATAAGCCTCAAAATACTCAAGGTAATGCACCTACTTCTGAGGATAAAATAGATAAATTGACAACTATTGTTAAGGACCTGAGTTATAGACTGGCTAAGAATGAAAAGGGGATGGGCCCTAAAAGACAAGTTTACCAGAGACAAGAAAAGAGACCATCATTGCATGATATGCCATATAACACTAACTGGCATAATGGTAAGCCCATTCTCCCACATAACAGCAACACCAATCAAAGAGCTCAAAATGTTAAGGAAACTCCTGATCCTTTGAAGAAGGCTGTAAATATTGTTGATGACACAACATGGTGCATAATATGTCAAATGCCTCATTCACAGTCGCAATGTATGATCGCCCAGTCTCTATATAATAATGCTATTGCCTGTGATGAGTGTAATGAGCCACATTGTATGGAGGATGATAATGTCAATATGTTGTCCATGAGTAGGGAGTGTTCTTCCTATGATGCAGATGAAAATACAAGTTATGAGACTCAGGTTTGCCAACAGTTTCCTTGTGATGAAGGTGATGAAGACAACTATGCTTATGCTCAGGATTCACACATTTTTCTGAATAATTTGAGAAGGCCTTCTGATGAAGAAATTAGAGCTCTCACAGCTGCAGCAGTCACTGAGGTCAAAAGTAATTATAATCTTAGAGGTAAAGCTCAGGTAAGTGACCCACGTCAACCAGAAAATACCTTTGTAAATCAACCAGCGCATAATAAGAAGAAGGCTGAACCACAAAAGACACAATGGAACAGTAACAAGAAGAACTTTAAGAAAAAAATAGGTAATGATTCTCAAGGACCAGAAAATAAAATTCCCCAAAATGAGGATCAAAGCAACGATCCTCAGGTCATGGATAACATTCAAGGGGCCCTGAAAATTAACGTTAGATCATCTCAAAATAAAAATAAAACCATGGATCAGGCTACAACTATTATGCAAAATTATGCTCCTTTTGACATAACTCAAGCCCTGTCCTAGATAAAGGCCTCTGTTCCATTGATGGAGTTGATGAAAGTTGAAGAGTTAAGGAATAAAGCATTGTCCCTGATTTCAAGAGTACCTTGTCAAGCCAAGCAGAGTGTTGAGACTCAGGGTAAGAAACAGACCTTGTGTATTGAGGAGGATGAGGTTCCTGAAGTATATCTAGGGGTGACAATGAGAAAATGCCCTTCACAGGTTGAGCCATTTTATGTCTCCCTTGTCATTAATGGAAAAACAATCAGGAATTGTATGCTTGATTCTGGAGCTATCATGCAACAAGCTGGATTGAAGATAGATAAGGCGTGTGGAAAATGCTACGCAATGGATGCTAGGGAGGTACCAGTTATTGGAACCATGAAGGATGTGGATTTTAGATTAGCAACATATCTAGAAAAAACATACAGAATGAACATAATAGTGGTTGACATAAAACCACAATATGGTATGCTGTTGTCAAGAAGATGGGCAACATTGATTAGAGGAAGTATGCAGTTAGATCTATCATATGCCATGATTCTAATGAATGGCAAAGATATCAAATTGGTCAAAGAAGAAAGGTCATCAGAAACAGTGGAAGATCAAGAATCAGAGCATATTTATTTTGTGGATACTAATTGTGGGAATTTCAAAGTTGTCTCAGATGATCAAGGAAACAAGGATAAAGATATTTGCATTCATGAGCTTGACCAATAGGGTCTATGGACTATGTACTTTGATGGAGCTTGCTTAAAGGAAGGCTCTGGTGCTGGAGTTGTGTATTTGTCTCTAGCTGGTAAGCTTCTAAAGGTCTCTTTCCTATTAAAGTTTGCTTGTACAAATAATATTGCATAATATGAGGCTCTGTTATTAGGATTGAATGTTTCTCTCAAGCATGGGATTAAGATGTTAAGAGTTTTTGGAGACTCAGAGTTAATTGTTTCCCAAGTGAGAGATAAGTATGCTTTAAAAAATAAAAGGTTAAAATAGTATAAGCATGCTGTGTGGGATACAATTGAATTGTTTGATGCATTTTCAATAAACTGGATAGAAAGATCAAAAAATGTAATGGCAGATTTTTTAGCTAATGTGGCCATAAGGCCGAATGATATTACTTTGTCTGATGTTACAAATGTTGAGGTTAAAATTAGACCTGTAGTTCCAGAAAATATATGTAGTTGGCAAGTATTTGATGATGATAAAGATTTGTTGAGATTCCTACACTGCATAGATGAATATGAGAACCAAGAGATTGATTTTCAAAATTTTGTAGAAGTGGTGGATGGAAAAGAAACTCTTTTGGGGAAAGAAGTGATTCAACTCAAGACAAATAAAATCCCCAGAGGACTGGTTGCTTTAGAAAGAGCATTTGACAATAGAGACCAATTTGTTACAAAGGCATCTCCTACTAACAAGGATGACTTGGAGGAGATAAACTTGGGGACACATCAGGCCCCCAAAAAGGTATATATTGGCAAATAGCTGAAGCCACACATCAGAAGTATGCTGATTACATTACTAAAAAAATATAAGCACATCTTTGCATGGTCGTATGAGGACCTAAAACCTATAGAGAAGATTTATTCCAGCATGAGATTCCTTTGAAGCATGGAGCCAAGCCATTTAGACAAAAATAATGACCTATCAACCCAACTCTAGATCCAAAAATGCAAGAAGAGGTCATGAAGCTTAGGGAGGCTGGAATAATTGTGCCTATCAAACATTCAACCTGGGTGTCCAATCTTGTCCCAGTTAGAAAGAAAAATGGTGACATAAGACTTTGTGTTGACTTTAGAAATTTGAATATGTCTTCTTTAAAGGATAATTATCCACTGCCCAACATGGAGGCTATGCTGCAGAAAATAACTAGTTGTGAGCTTTTATCCATGATGGATGGATTCTTAGGATACAATCAGGTAAAGGTAAAAGAATCTGAACAATACAAGACTACCTTTACCACTCCATGGGGAACCTATGTATATGTAAGAATGCCATTTGGACTAACAAATGCAGGTGCTACATTTCAAAGAGCTATGGATGTTGCTTTTGCAGGATTGATTGACTCAATTCTGGGTATGTATCAAGATGATTTAACTGCCTATTCAAAGGAGGAGCAACATTGCATGCACCTTGAACAAATTTTTATTAGAGCATTGGAATATGGCATTTCACTTAACCTAAAGAAATGTTCTTTTGGGGTAGTGGAAGGAAAGCTTTTGGGGCACATTGTTTCCAAGGATGGAGTCAGGATTGACCCTGAAAGAGTTGCTGCAATTGACAGAATTCAAATTCCCAAAAAGTAAAAGGCATTCAGTCCTTCTTTGGACAGATTAATTTTGTTAGAAAGTTTGTTCCTAACTTCATAGAGATTACAAAAGACATTTCTAAAATGTTGAAGAAGAGTGCAACTATCAAATGGGGAGATGAAGCAACCAGATCATTTTAGAATATCAAAGAAGCTATAAAGATGGCTCCTGTGTTGAAATCCCCTGATTTTTCTAAGCCATTTAGTTGTTTTCATTTGCTTATTTTCACATTATTGCTGCATGTTTATTGCAAAAAAATGAGGATGGTTTTGAGCAACCCATTGCTTTCTTTAGCATGTCATTACAGGCAATTGAATTGAAATATGATATCTTGGAAAAGCAGGCATATGCATTAGTTAGAGAAGTCAAGATCTTCAAGCCATATTTAGTAGGCTCTCAGATAGTTGCATATGTGCCCCATGCAACAGTTAAAGATATTTTTACTCAGCAGGAGGTGACAAGAAGAAGATCCAAGTGGATAAACAAGTTGCAAGAGTTCAACATTGAGATACGAATCACAAAACTGGTAAGGTGACAGGGTTTGGCTAAGATGATGACACAGTCAAATCTAGAGGCATTCCAGGTGAATGTAGTTCAAGATGAAAATATGTCAGAATCTGAATGGTACAAGGATATTGTCTATTATTTGTAGAATTTAAATTGTCCTTCCCATCTCAGTAATAGTTAGAAAAGGACCTTGAAACTACATGCTATCAAATACATCATTATGCGAGGAGAATTGTATTGGAAGAATCCTGATGGTGTACTACTTAGATGTGTGGATGAAAATCAAGCTACTAATGTTTTAAATGATATGCACAAAGGAATGTGTGGTGGACACTACACTGCCAAAACCACAGCTCACAAAATCCTCAGACCAGGCTATTGGTGGCCAACTCTTTTTTCAGATGCACAAAAATTGGTGAGAAAATGTGATTCCTGCCAAAGGTTTTCAGGAAAACTCAAATATGAAGGTGCATTACCTCTTAGAACTGTAACTATAGAAGCTCCATTCCAGTAGTGGGGAATTGATTTTATAGGGGAAATTTTAGAAAAATCAAGTGGAGGACATAGTTGGATTTTGGTTGCTACTGACTATTTTACCAAATGGATTGAAGCCATTCCAACTAAAAAAGCTACAAGTAGGGTGGTGATGGATTTCATTGTGGAACACATTATCATCAGATTTGGAGTGCCAGTCAAAGTGGTCACAAACAATGCCATGTGTTTCAGATCTGGTGAATTTGTTGATTTTTGCAACAACTATGGGATTAATTTATCATATGCATCACCATATCATCCACATGGAAATGGTCAGGCAGAGTCAAGCAACAAGAGCCTTATGAAAATCATCAAATGGATGGTAGACAAGAACAAAAGGGCTTGGGATTCAAAGTTAAAGATGGCATTATGGGCTAATAGAGTAACAGTGAAGAAAGCATATGGAAGGTCTCCTTTTGAGCTAGTATATGGTGCATCAACTAAGCTACCTGTGAATAATCTCTTGCCAGTTTATAGATTCATACAAGAAAATGATAAAGAGATTGAAGATTCGATGAATGAAAGGATAAATCAATTGGTTGCCCTAGATGAAATTAGAAGAGAAGCATAGAAGACAAATATCAAGAAACAATAGAAGGTAAAATATTTGTTTGATAAGAGGGCTATAGAAAGGAAGTTCCAGATGAATGACTTAGTCCTAGTTTGGAGTGCAAAAAGTTAGGATAAGGGAAAGCATGGTAAATTTGAGCCCTTATGGATGGGCCCATATCAGATCAATAATACTCATGGAGAAGATTCCTACTTTCTCTAGGCCCTAAATGGTGAGCTATTGGAATTGCCTATGCACGGTCAATTCCTAAAACCCTACTTTTCATAAATGAGTATCCTGTGTGCACATTGTAAATTAGGTGTAAATAGTTTGTACGTGCCTTGTATAGTTGGTTGTGTTTTACATTTTGTGTTTTGCCTGGTCTATCTTGGAGTGGTTTGGTTCTCGCTGCAGCCTTGCGCCTACATGTCCCCAATCGGAGCTGGTGGTGGTGCCCACCTAGGGTTAGGGTTTTAAGTTGGGTCTGCAAGCTTATATTTGTGTTCTTTTAAACCCTTGATGCCTTAGATTTTATTTTCCCTTAGCCTTTTGCGTTGTATTTTCTATTTTGTTGTTGACTTCCTATAATGGGTTTCCAGTTACTTAAGTTCTATTCTCATGCCTTAGCGCTCATACATTGACTGACCCTTATGTATTGCTTTACTACTTTATCCCGTCATGTTTAAGAAAAAATGCTAAGTATAAAATCACTCTATGTAGCAGTGAAGTCTGTCAAAATGTATGTGTCATTGTATGTACAAGTCCAAATGTGGATTGGTGGGCCAAGAATGTCAATCGACTTTCAAAAAGTGAGAAAATGTGATTGCGTGCATTTTAAATGCATATCGGGTTTGTATATGCAATGAGGAATCTTTCACAGATTCTGGGAATATTCCCTACTTGTATGTGAGGTTTGCATTGTATATTTGGTTTGTATGTTGAGACATACAAACCAAAGATACAAAGGGAAACATGCAAGTGAAAGATATATTAGATGTATACAAGGAAAATATGCAAAGCATAATGCACATCGGGTAGGTGCAAGGGTAAATGTATGTTCAACATGCATTGGGTTTATACAATAAAAAATATACAAAGAAGCCCGACATGCATTTGCTACAGTGGAAAGCTTCATCGGCAAAACAACGTACATCAGTAATCTATGCAGCAGTTTCCCCAATGGCTGATGCATAATGAAGGAAAATGATACAACGGATGGGGCCCACAGACATACAAAAGGGTTTGTATATGTTCGACATACAAAGCAGAATGTATATCAAAATATGCAAAGTGCGATATACATTCCAGAGATGCATTAGCCGGACCTGAGAAGGTATGCTGTGTAGTTAATTCAAAATTGAAGTCTGGTACCTGTATGTTTTGTTTGTATGTTTGCAATGTATATGCGATGTACAAGGTGAATGTACATTCGTGATATACAAGCCAGACTGGATTTAAAAGTCAAGTGTGGTTAATTCAAGGTTGGAGTTCGTGGCTTGTACATTGCACTTGTATGTGCGATATACAATGAAGTATGCAAAAGAAAAGATACAATGCAGATTCCAAGGAATATTCCAATCTGGCAGATAATGTGTTGAGATCCGCAGCCTACATGTATATAACATTGTATATGCCGATATACAAGGAAAGGGAGGTGCAACACGGACGCGAAGGATAAATAGAATGTAGAGAATAAAATTTAAGGTCCGTGGGTTGTATAAAATGCTTGTATATGTCGATATACAAGCTGATGTGCAATGAAAAAGATACAAGCTGGACCCGAATGAAATTTCAATTTGTTCTACACAGTTTGGGGTCTGCCTTGTATATAAGATGATTGTATATGTGTTTGCATATACAAAAGCGGTAAAGGTAAAACAAAAGCAGGAAAAGTCAGCGATGGCAAGGAAGCATCTACATGGCACATTCTCATTGGTTAGCGACTTGCGTGTTTGATTTGAGCCATAGATTTGGGAGAAGCAGGGAAGGATCGATGGCTGTGTTCAAATGTTTGATGGCGAGGGTTTTCCCATGCATATGCAGTGGCATTCTTGGTGGGAAAATCATTTATGCATCTGATGCTACATTTCCACGATGTCTGCGAGTAGGTATGCCATTAATGGCAGGATTGCAGACAGGTATGCTCTGAAGGGACATGTCAGCCACCACCTCCAAGTGGAAAGTCTTCAAGTAGCATCACAGGGCTCGAGTTCAATTACTCCTCGCCCTTCTCCTGCTTCTTCTCGTTTTGTCTCCTGTTGCATTGATTGTTTTGGGCACCATTCCTTGGTGCATTGTAATTGGCAGAATTTTGTTTTGACTATTGTACAGTTCTATTAAGGGTACATTCTGAGTATATCAGAGGTGTGTGCCTCATTATTTTTGTTGTTGAAAACTAGACTAATTTTGGGGTTGTGATAAGATACAACTTCGATGGTGGCTCTGTTTTGGGTATTTTTGTGAGTTTATGAATCTCATGTCGTATGTTTTATGCATAAATCTACTGGTTTCATGTTGATTTAAATGAGTAATGCTTCATTGCATGTGTTCTGTTATTTGTCTCCAAATTGAATGTGTTCTTCTTTTGAATCTAAACAACTAAGGGGTGTTTAAGATTCTAGAATATGGGTTTGCTATATTGAATGCTTGATCTTTTACTTCTACTTAAGGAGTAGATTAAATGTTTTAGGTTAAGTGTTGGGAAGAATATATTAGTGTTGAGGATTTTGTAAGAAGAGATAACTAAATACTCAGTCTTGGGAAGTATCTGTAAGGTAGATACTAAACAATCCCCTTGAAACCCAGTCATTGATCCAAGTTTATGTGTACATTGACATGTGTATGTCTATTAACTCTGAACCCTGAGATAGGCACCAGTCTGATCCTCTATTGAGATTGCAACCAAAGGTCCTAGTTTTGCATCCAAAATATCAAATTAAAAAATCAAACTTAAAATTCAAATATAAACATTTAGGACATTTAGAAGTAGTTTTAGGACCAAAATCCTCTAATTCACAACTGAGCATAGGCCCAAAGCTAGCCCCTTTGTACTTATTTCACAGTTTTGGTCTGCATAAGAGAGGATTTATCTACTTTGTGTCAACATCCCACCAAGTTAATAAGCATATTTCATGGATGTTGAGTAGGGAATACCCCCCTTGGTTCTGCGGAGCCTAAAGAAGAAGAGGAGATATTTATAGAGTCTGTCTCCTGTACTATTGGCCCCTGGCCCAGAAATCCTATTGATCAATGATGGCTACCTTGTAGGGATAACTGGGAAATATCCAGTTGGGAAAAGACCCAACAGAGGGGAGCTCTTTGTCAATAGCAATGTTGACACAAGATCTAGAAAAAATAAACCACTTCCTAGATTTAGTCACCTCATCAGCTACAATGAAGTCCCAAAATCTAACAATTTTTTTATGTTGTTAGTCAATTTAGTGTTGTAGCATTAAGAGGGGGTGTTGGAATATATGTTCTAACATAAATAAATGTAATAATAAATTGTTGCGCGTGTAGACAGCTCATGGACATGTGTTGTTAACTGTATGTTAGGTGTAGGTTTATGAGCAATTGCAGGGTAGTTTGTTAGTGTAGAGATTGGACAATTCCAATATAACTCTACATCTGTGTATTTGAATAAATAAACATATTTGTCAATAAAGAGTGTAGTGAAAGGTTTGTGAGTTTGTGTGTATATTTCTTGCCTTTGTAGTGTTGTAACCTTTGTTTTCTATTACTTAATTGGTCAATGGGATTGTAAAAAAAATAGTCTAGGATGACTTACTTAAATATCCAAGAGTTCAAGCAATTTTTGAATTGGTAAATTTGACAAAATTAATAATATGAGATTTGAAGTTATTATTATTTGGTTTCAAGAAGATTATTTTATCAATCTTCTTATACTTCATTCAAACAAAAATAATAAATAATATTTTTATTTTTAAAAATAAAAAAAAATACATACTAAATTAATTTAGTAGAACATAGCAGTTTTAGATCTAGTAGTTTTATAATTTGTTATGGATGTAGTCTAACAATGGTTAGAATAATTCAAAAATGCCATGGATGTAGTCAAATACATGAATATAAAGAATATTCATTGACATTAGATCTTAATTATGTTCCATTCAATGCCCATGCCATCTTGAGGAAGAGCTACCGACATGAATCATGAGTCATAGGAGTCATGTGAATCCCAAGGTGGTCCTACATAATTATCAAACCTAACCATGACAAAACTCAATAGCCTAGAGGGTTGCTACCATTTGGGTAGACAATAGCTACAACTATTAACATGGAAGGCTTGGTCTCACATAAACAACCGTTAACTCAGTGGTTGTTTAGACTAGGGGAGAGGACCCAGTAGTTGAGCAGCCTAACTTCACGCCTCTCAAAATCATACATGGCAATTTTGAATCACTCCAAAAATTTTACAGTAGCTTACTTGGCAAGCCCCCTTCTTATAACTAAGGTTTCAGGCCACATAATCAAATATGATGCCACATCAGCATGCTTTTTGTTGAGGTGTCAAATAGTTCCCCAGAAAAAAGAGTGGACCAATAGGTGTGCATTAAGTCATGTTTTGTTGGTGGGCTGATGTGGCATCACATGATTGGTTGCTTTTTAGATCTAAAGGGCACATTTCATTCAATTATTAGTACTTATAGTCAACACTAACAACCTTAAAGTCACAACTACTAGTGCTAAACTTTTTAAAATATTGGACCTTAAATACATAAATACTATCTCAGCCATTGGAACTATCTCAGGTAATGGCTCTTTTCCCCTAAAAAATGAGTAGCTTACATAACTCATACAAGGTAAATATTTGGGAGAGGGACTTACACTGCAATAATCCTTGGTAGTGATTGTTGATTGCAATCCACCCAATCCCAAGAGTATTTCTGTGGTATACAAGGATCACCCATCCACTCTTTTTCCATATTAAAATGCCTTGCAATGTCAGCAAGTGCATTCACTGTAAAACTGAAATATGTTTTAGTAGGCCATTCAAAATTATCCATTTTCCCTAAAAAAATTACAACCATAAAACAATTCTAAGCAAATACAAACCACCTTCACTGTTAGTTCCATTAATGGGTGGGCTGCTATATTCGTAGACTTCAACGCCATTCAAAATGGCACCCATGGTCGACCGATTGGTAGGATTAAGAGAAATTTTGACTTGTTTTGAGATAATAATTTCCCAGGGTACAGACGTGACGAACAAATTGAGGTAGCCATCTAATTTAATAGAACACATTGAATTTCCATTGAGAGTAAGAGTGAACTCCCTAATTGGATTACCTCCAAGTTGCTCTACTTTGGCAAAGCACATCACAAAATCATATTTACCAAAATCTACAACACTCCAATTCCATGTGATATTTCCTAGGCTGTTGTTGGGAGTCACATAGCTAATGGTATTTCAAATTCTTTATCTGTATCTGTAACATCCCACAACGTAACCCTGAAGGGGTAAGAGCCAAAAGAGGACAAGATCATTATTTTTTGACATAAGTAGACAACATACATAGATTCAGTTGCCAATTCGATAGATCGATAGCATTCATGGCCAAGTATGGATGAATGCGCAACCTGAAAGAGAGTTCTAATTCACTCTCTAGAGGAAACATAAAAACAACTACGTTCATTTTAAATACTAAATCAAATGTTCCTAATCCCATATCTAACTATAAACATGAATCCATAATCAACATAGTACAAGCGGATCCAATACCCATACCAGAATTCGTAAACCAAGTAATAAACATCTCATTTCTTCTTATTAATTTCAATGATTACAACTTCTCTCTTAAGAGAGTACAATTACATAACTGCATATACAATTACAATGATATATTCCAGAATATGATACAAGTACAATAATATAGTCCTGAATATGATACAAGGATTGAATGGGTACAATAATTGAATGAAGTAACAAAGAGAGAACATCTCCACTGGTGCTCCAAACCTATTTGCTGGTCCCCAATGGTGGTGGCAACACCTCCCAACCATGTGGACTAATAAGAGACCACCCCACCGTGCTCAAAGATAGTCACAAGGCCCAAACTAAAGAATAACAAAAAGGGGATACAAGATGGCCAACACTCACATTAGACATAGAGCAGACATGGAGAGAAGTACATACAACCAAAGTCATAACATAGGTGTACTCACCCAAGTCATAGGTTGGGTACTACTCACGACTATTAAGGTGCTAGATACTAGAGTGTAGTCATATGGAGTGTCATCATGCGTGCTCGAAGGGATGGCACCACACGGAACCAAGTACTCCTCTCATGTAGATGAGGAGACTCAATCATGCTCAAATCCACACCCCACAGACGGATGACTCGACGCCCCACAAACAGATAGGCCTTCTCGTTGCATCCTTAGCCTTTACAAATGCTCAAGGCCATGCACGAGGACTAATTATTTTATTAATGTTTTTACCCCAATGTTTTCATTTAGTTATCACTTATTAATGTAACTCTGCTACTAGTTCCCCTGGCAGCCACTTACGGACCCCAGGCCCTTAGAGAGCCACTCCAACAGACCACTCTAATGCCTAGACCTTGTTCATCTCGTTTGACTAAATGAGGAACCCAAAAAGAGTAAAACACTAAAGTAGAAATTAAAAATAGAGGAGTGTGATCTACAAAACAAAAGCTTCCATAGACAGTGTAATTTGTTGAAAATGACCTTTTGCCAGTTAAATTAGTTTTGTACTAACTCCCGTGACCTCAATTTGGTCACGATTCATAAGGTATGCACAGATAATAGAAAAAAAAATGGCAAGAGGCATGGCAAGTCTTCTCATAGCCTATTTTTCATATTGCCTACCACTTTTAACATAATGAAAACCAAAATGTTTAAGATAATAACCAAATGGAGATCTTAATTTTTCCCTTTTACAGTAGTTCCCCAAGTGACAGATTTTCTTAGTTAGACATTATGTAACCAAATATAAATGCACAAACCCTTATTGAAGTTTCTATGGTAATTTAGTGCCAAATCATTCTTTAACTCAAGGATTACAGTTTTCACAAGGCTAACCGTTTAGTAGAAAAATGATAGTGATGACCAAAACAAAAAGCCACTCTATTTTCTCAATAAGAAATGCAAGGAAAATCTCATCAGAGAAGGCATCGAATAGCAAAAGGGTTACGTGGGACTTAGATCTCTTCATTCTCTATCATTACGCCCTAATTTATTTATATGGATACACTCACTATGTTCTCTAAAACAAATTAAACCCCTATTTTCTTTTCACCAACAATGGTAAATCAGAAACCATATGATCTTCCTTGAAAACCCATTGTCTAAGGAATTAATAAATGGTTCTGCATATTATATAAAAAAATGATTCTAAGGGAAAGATTAATGTAAAAGTCTTGCATTAAAATAAACTTTGGTATATTTAAAAAAACAGCGATGGTTTTTTCAGTTTTCTAAGCTTAATGTAATAACAACAATCATATCAATGTTTTGAAAGGTAGTAATGGGGTTTCGGTCCTTCTGTGTTTAATGAAATAGCAGCTAACATAGTTTATCTTTAAAAAGGTAGTAATGGGTTTCAGTTTTCCTATGCTTAATGAAAACACTGCAAACATTTTTAGTTTTTGTGCTGGAAACATAAAAAAATAGAGGTAAATACCTCTAAACCAAAACACACTCCCTTCAACTTGCTTCAAATCATGCAATTTGATATGCTCGTCTAAAGATGTTGGACACTCTAATCTTCCTGTGTCTTCTACGTGCCCTTTTCCTTCTTGTAGATCTCCATTTTTATCTTTCTTCATTGCTCTTTTTTTTCTTTTCTGTCTTACAGAGCCTGTGCAAACCAAGAGGTGTTGACTCCCTCTTATGTCCTTGTGGTTGCCTCCCACCAACCTTATTCATACACTCACTTATCCACCCAGATATTTCTTTTGCTGCATTAACATTCCCAGCCACCTTTCCAAGGGCCCATGACTATCGCAAGGTAATAGTTAAAAAGAATAATATACAAAAAGACTTTCTTATCTTCCTTCCACGCTGCCCCTCAAGATATTTTGTAGCATTAACTCCCTCACCAACTCTCTGGAGGGTCATCGGGAGGGTTGTTACATCCTACCCACCTAGGACTAGGCTTACTCCTGGAAGCCTACAAATGCTAAGATGCAGCCAAAGCACACACTAGTCCATGAAACTCAATACAATCAAAGGAAGCCAAGGAGAAAGCCTCAACCATCACACTGGGAAACTACACATGACCACAAGGTAATCCATATGGTAAGACCACAACACAGGAACACTACACTTACTGGGTGCAGTGGGCTAGGGTAGGGTATAGGGAATAGGGAATAGGGCCTATGACTATCTCTAGTAACCACCATCGGGGATAATAAGAGTACGCTTAGGCCTGTGAATCCAGGTAGAGTCAATACTCAATACCTGCAACACTCCAAGCACACCCCAAGGTACCTATGCATATACATACATCATATAGCCAAAGCAACATCAATCATGTAAGCATGAAATCCATCATAAGTAATAATAATGTCCACATCATAATTTGCACATCACCAGTGCCAATACAAAATAATAACAAGATGTATAATCCAAAATAAAGTATACAGTCATCCAAGTCCATCAAGATAAGAAAAACATAATACAAACATGGGGGTCATTACATCCCCTAGAAGCCTGCAAAAAGATATGGATAAAGGACTCTCATCCTTACCGCATCTTCCCAAGATGCTGAGGACTCACCATTAGAATCCCATTGGACCCTTACCTACTCTATGTCCCGACCCGTGAGGGTCAACCTCTTATGCTGAAGGATGTGTATGAGTTCCAAAGAAAGCTGCCATCTGCCTTGACCTACAAAGTAGTCCAATCAAGAACATGGGTCACATCAGGAATATATTGTCTAAGAACTAAAACATGGAACACATCGTGGATGTACGATAGACTCGGTGGTAATGCAAGGTGATAGGCAATAGAACCAATCCTCTCAAGGATCTCAAAAGGTCCAACAAAATGAGGTGCCAACTTCGAGCCTTTTCCATAATGGATGGGGCTCTTCTGTGGACAAACTCTTAGAAACACATGGTCACCCACCAAGAAGTGGTGATCCAACCTACAGGAATTGGTATACTTCCTCTGCCGATCTTGAACTATGGCCAACTGCTCTTTGATCTACACTACCTGCTGCTCCATATCCTAAAGCATCTCTGGACCCAAAAGAACTTGGTCCTCTAAGCAATCTCAACTCAACGGAGTGTGACAAGGCCTGGAAGGGTGACAAGGCCTGGAAGGGAGACATACCAAGAGAACTGTGGTACCCATTATTATAAGGAAACTCAACCAAGTACAAGTAGTCCTCCCAATGAGATTGCTGGTCCATAATGTACATCTGAAGCATATCCCCAAGGACCTGATTAACTCTTTATGTCTATCTGTCAGTCTCGGGATGGTATGCAAAGCTAAAATTAAGTTGGGCTCCCAAAGCATGTTGAAGAGAAGTCCACAAAGTTGAAGTGAACACTAGATCATGATAAAAAATGATCCTACAAGGAATACCATGCAGACACACAATATCCTCCATAAACACTCGAGCCATGGACGCTACAGTGTAGGAAGATCTCATGGGTGAGAAGTGTGCCACCTTGGACAACTTGTCCACTATAACCATAATAGCATCATGATGACGCAAAGACATAGGTAGCCCCACTATGAAATCTAGAGATATAGTATCCCACTTAAGTCCAGGGATGGAATGAGGCTGCAATAGTCCTACTGGGTGCTGATGTTCCACCTTCACCTGCTGACACTCAAGACATCGAGCCACAAAATCATCAATATCTCTCCATAAACATGCCAAATGACACAATTGTCAAAGATCAGCATGCATCTTTGTGGCACCTAGATGAGTTGAATAGGGTGCATGATGGGCCTCTGAGAAAACCAAGGAATGAAGATCAACATAATCTAAAGCATAAATAAGACCAAGATGTTGCAAAAGTCCATCAGGCTCAAGTGAGAAACTAGCAAACCGACCCTCAAGGACTCTCCCAAACTCAATCTCCACTCTCACCTCCTGATACCAAGTATCACTAGGAAGTGACTCCAAAATACAGCTCTGTAAATCCACTCCAAGAGACAATTGAAATCTCATGTCTCCTCCTGCTCAAGCCATCCATGACAACATTCTCCTTACCCTGAATGTAGTGAACCTCGAAGCCATACTCACATAGGAACTCCATCCAACGGTGCTGCCGGGCATTCAAATTTGACTGAGTGAAGATATACTACAAATTGCAATGAACACTATGCAACTCAAACCAATGTCCCAAAAGAAAATGTCTCCAACGTACAAGTGCATGGACGATAGCCGCTAACTCCAAATCATGGGTGGGGTAGTTCAACTCATGATCCTTGAGCTTACGGGACTCATATGCAATCACTTGTCCCTCTTGCATAAGAACTATCCCCACACCCTCCAACGAAGCATTAGTGCACACTACAAAATCAATTGAAGGATCTGGCACTACTAGGATAGGTGCACTAGTCAACCACTCCTTAAGAGCCTAAAAAGCTGACTCACACTTAATTTACCACACAAACTTCTTCCCTTTCCGCTGAAGAGAAGTGATGGGATGGGCAACCTAAGAGAAATCTCTCACAAATCGGTGATAGTAACACACCAATCCCATGAAACTGTGAACCTCAGCCACATTCGTTGGTGCTGGCCAATCCACAATGGCCTAAATCTTAGAAGGATCCACTGAGATACCTTCTCTTGAGATGATGTGGCCCAAATATCTCACCTCAGTCTGGAAGAACTCACACTTGGCCAAATTGCCAAACAACTGATTATCTTGCAAGCACTACAACACTTTCCGCAAATGGCCTTCATGCTCCTCCATAGTCCTTGAATAAATCAAAATATCACATGAGAACAAACTAGTCAAGATAGGTGTGAAACACCCCATTCATCAAACTCATGAAAACTGATGGAGTATTGGTCAACCCAAAAGGGACAACTGTGAACGCATAATGCCCATAGCGTGTACAAAATGTCATCTGATGAATGTCTGCCTCATGAATGTGAAGCTGATGGTATCCTAACTTCATATCTATCTTGGAGAACACCTTAGCTCCCCTCATTTGATCGAACAAATCATCTGTATGAGGCAACAGGTATTGATTCTTCACTATCACTTTGTTCAACTAGTGATAATCAATGCACAAGCGAAGAGATCCATTCTTCTTCTTCACGAAGATGATAGGCACTCACCAAGGGGATACACTAGGATGAATGAAACCCTTCTCTAGTAACTCCTCTAACTGCAACCGCAATTCACTCAACTCCTGAGTAGTCATGCGATATGGTGCCCGAGAAATAAGCTCCGCACTAGGAATGAGTTCAATATGAAAGTCTATGTCGTGCTTAGGCAACATACCTGGAATATCACTCGGAAAGACATATGTAAACTCCTGAAGAATAGGATGATCATCAAGAGATACCTCCTGAATCCCAGCCTCATCAAGATCACTAACTGAAATAGCAAACATCTAACAACCTTGCCGCATGGCATGCTTTAGCTGCATAGCTGAAATCACATGGAGAGAAATGGGTCTCTGAACCCCAACTAACTCAACACGCTCTCCAACATCATCAACAAACTAAACTAACTTATGCTAACAATCTATACTGGCTAGGTGGGTCTCCAACCAATCCATGCCTAAAACAATCTCGTAGGACTCCAAAGGTGACACAGAGAGATCCACTATGGTAGTGAAGGTGCCCAAATCCAACACACAACCATGAACAAGGGAGTCTATAGCCACCCTGATTACGCTAATCAGCATTATCCCAGGTGCTACGTCAAAGAATAGTGGCTATACCTCTAACTTTGTCTCTGGCTTTGCCCCTAGGAGGCATCCTAAAGGAACAAAGAACACATCAAAATAGAACATCACGAGGAGGACCTATGCACCATAGTAAGGCATGAAGCATAACAATAAGACTATGAAACAATATAACAAGCTCACGCCACACATGCCAAACACAACAAAACATAGAAGGCTCAAGTGCGCTAGAGCTCCCAGTGTGTGAACATGGGCTCTGATACCAAATTTAACATCCTGCCACGTAATCCCAAAGGGGTAAGAGCCAAAAGAGGACAAGATCATTTTTTTTACATAAGTAGACAACATAGATAGATTTAGTTGCCAATTTGATAGATCGATAGCATTCATGGCCAAGTATGGACAAATGCACAACCTGAAAGAGAGGTCTAATTCACTCTCCAGAGGAAACATAAAAACAACTACGTTCATTTTAAACACCAAATCAAATATTCCTAATCCCATATCTAACTATACACATGAATCCATAATCAACATAGTACAAGCAGATCTGATACCCACACCGGAATCTATAAACCAAGTAATAAACATCTCATTTCTTCTCATTAATTTCAATGATAATAACTTCTCTCTTAAGAGAGTACAATTACATAACTGCATATACAATTACAATGATATATTCCAGAATATGATACAAGTACAATAATATAGTCCTAAATATGATACAAGGACTAAATGGGTGCAATAACTGAATGAAGTAACGTAGAGAGAGATAACATCTCCACTGATGCTCCAAACCTATTCGTTGGTCCCCAATAGTGGTGGCAACGCCTTCCAACCATGTGGACTCATAAGAGACCACCCCACCATGCTCAGAGATAGTCACAAGGCCTAAATGGAAGAATAATGACAAGGGGATACAAGATGGCCAACACTCACATCAAACACAGAGCAAAGACAGAGAACAGTGCATACAGCCAAAGTCATAACATAGGTGTACTCATCCAAGTCATAGGTCAGGTACTACTCACGACTACTAAGGTGCTAGATACTAGAGTGTAGTCACATGGAGTGTCATCATGCATGCTCAAAGGGATGGCACCACATGGAACCAAGTACTCCTCTCATGTAGATGAGGAGACTCAATCGTGCCTGAATCCACACCTCAAAGACGGATGACTCAACGCCCCACAAACAGATAGGCCTTCTTGTTGCATCCTTAGCCTTTACAAGCGCTCAAGGCCATGCACAACGACTAATTATCTTATTAATGTTTTTACCCCAACGATTTCATTTAGTCATCACTTATTAATGTAACTCTACTACTAGTTCCCCTGGTAGCCACTTACGGGCCCTAGGCCCGTAGAGAGCCACTCCAATAGACCACTCTAATGCCTAGACCTTGTTCATCTCATTTGACTAAATGAGGAACCCAAAAAGAGTAAAATACTGAAGTAGAAATTAGAAAAAGAGGAATGTGATCTACAAAACAAAAGCTTCCATAGATAGTGTAATTTGTTGAAAATGACCTTTTGCCAGTTAAATCAGTTTTGTACTAACTCCCGTGACCCCAATTTGGTCACGATTCACAGGGTATGCATAGATAATAGAAAAAAACACGGCAAGAGGCATGGAAAGTCTTCTCACAACCTATTTTTCATATTGTCTACCACTTTTAACATAATGAAAACTAGAATGTTTAAGATAATAACCAAATGGAGATCTTAATTTTTCCCTTTTACAGTAGTTCCCCGAGTGACAGATTTTCTTAGTTAGACATTATGTAACCAAATATCAATGCACAAACCCAGATCAAAGTTTCTAAGGTAATTTAGTGCCAAATCATTCTTTAACTCAAGGATTACAGTTTTCACAAGGCTGACCATTTAGCAAAAAAATGACGGTGATGACCCAAAAAAAAGCCACCCTATTTTCTCAATAAGAAATGCAAGGAAAATCTCATCAGAGAAGGCATCAAATAGCAAAAGGGTTACGTGGGACTTAGATCTCTTCATTCTATATCATTACACCCCAATTTATTTATATGGATGCACTCATTATGTTCTCTAAAACAAATTAAACCCCTATTTTCTTTTGACCAACAATGGTAAATTAGAAACCATATGATCTTCCTTGAAAACCCATTGTCTAAAGAATTAATAAATGGTTTTGCATATTATATAAAAAAAATGATTCTGAGGGAAAGATTAATGTAAAAGTCTTGCATTAAAATAAACTTTGGCATATTTAAAAAAATAGTGATGGTTTTTTTAGTTTTCTGAGCTTAATGTAATAACAACAATCCTATCAATGTTTTGAAAGGCAGTAATGGTGTTTCGCTCCTTTTGTGTGTAATGAAACAGAAGCTAACATAGTTTAGCTTTAAAATGATAGTAATGGGTTTTGGTTTTCCTATGCTTAATTAAAATGCTGCAAACATTTGTAGTTTGTGTGCTGGAAACATAAAAAAAAAAGAGGTAAATACCTCTAAACCAAATTGCACTCCCTTTAGCTCACTTTAGATCATGCAATTTGACATGCTCGCCTGAAGATGTTAGACGTTCTGATCTTTCTATGTCTTCTACATGCCTTTTTGTTTCCTGCAGATCTCCGTCTTTATCTTTCTCTATTGCTCTTTTTTTTCTTTTCTATATTACAAAGCCTCCCTAAACCAAGAGGCATTGACTCCCTCTTATGTCCCTGTGGCGTCCTCCTAGTGACCTCATTCATATGCTCACCTATCCACCTAGATATTTCTTTTGCTGCATTAACATTCCCAGCCACCTTTCCAAGGGCCCATGACTATTGCAACCTATTTTGGTAAGAGTTAAAAAAGAATAATATAAAAAAAAGACTTTCTTATCTTCCTTCCACACTGCCCCTCAAGATATTTTGCAGCATTAACTCCCTCGCCAACTCTCTAGAGGGTCACCGAGAGGGTTGTTATAGTATCAATGGAATTTGTGGTATTCCTATAAACCAAACCTTCTATTGCTCCATTTGGCCATAACCTATCAAATGCATCGTCTGGATACCTGCACAAAACCACTATGAAATCAATAACTTAACCTTTATATATTTTCTTTTCTACTCATACAAGATGTTCCAAGTAGACCTCTACCTATATGGCTCTTATCTACTAGCAATCTAGATTCATTGTCCATACTATTTAGGTAGTTAAGAACATTAACTTTTCATAGTCCTCATTGATGAGAAGGTTTGGTGAAAAACCCAAAAACCAAAATTAATAATACAAATCATAGAGAAAGAAACTACCTTAAGAGTTTATTCTGACAATCTTCCATAATCCATGCATTTTATACTGAGTAAAGAGAGATCTTGTCCTACAATCCCATACATAGATGGCTTGATAGGGCGAAGTTCCAAGGATGAAATGAAAGGAACATCATCCATCCTTCGAGTAAGACACACATCAATAGAGGGACCCCTAGCCATATAAACTATTCCCAGTGCAATGATCTCACTAATATTTCTTATTACAACAGTAACCCAAGGATTAGCATCAACCAACAATTCAAATTGTGGTAGAGACTGAAGGCCGTCATAGTTACCATATAAAAAATCAGCGTGGATTATGTATTTTGTTCCCCTCACAGTAGGTAAATTGTAGCAATTTCACTTACCTTGAGGAAAATAGCGAAGGTCTTTCAGTGGCAAGTCTCCATGAAAATGAGTAGTCAAAATGATTTTCTTTTCACCTCTGTTAATGTATTGTTCATCTGAGGTCCATCTAATGCCCCGGGCATCCTCATATTCCCCTTCTCCTCCACAGTGCAGGCAGATATAACATCATCACATCCATTTAGAAGCAACAACAATGTCAAATTCAGAAAGGAGAAGTAGCAAGCTGATGAAGATTTGAATATTTTACTTTGTTTGCTTAGCTGCAAACTAAATAAGAATGCTTCACTTTGGATGGTAAACAGTCAGATGTTTCAGTGGTTTACAGGTGAAACACATCAGTTGTTTAAACCCTTCCATGCTTCATAGCTAAAGAATATAAAAGAGTAAGATTGTCATTATTTTCACACTACTTCTAAACCCATCACACCATTGAGAATGACCTCCAAAGATATCAGAGTCTAGAGTTTTTGATTTCTGATGCAGGGTGTATACAATTACTCATTATCAAAAATTATCAGAAATGTTTAACAATTAAAAAAAAAGTTCAATTTTTTCTAGGGAAATAATAAGCTTCCAAATCAATCATAACTACAACCAATATAAAATTGTTGTATAAAATTTATAATCCCTTTAAAATTAATTTATCCTAATCAAAACTATAACTAATATAAAATTAACTTTAAGTTAGAATAAATAAAATATAATTCCACTAATACTATAAGACTATCACAGTGCATAAACTAATCTATATTGATCAAACAAAATAGACTTTTTAGATTATGCAGCTTTTATAATACAATGGCTAGTTTTAAACACTCTACTTAAATATCATCCACTTCAATGGTCAAATAGTCAATAGTAATTTTACACCTCATTCACAAAAAAAGTGGTAAATATTTGTCCTCTTTCTATTGGTCAAAATTGACCTTTGACTGTTAAAGTGGATGATATTTAAGAACAACCAGTTTTAAATACCTTCATGTTGAAAGGAATTGATTGTATGGATGTTATGAATTCCCAAAAATTTCTAGTATTTATAGAAGAATATAGAAGAATAAGAATATTTTACCTGGTTGTGCATTCAGAGCTCCACATATAGAAAGAACCAACAAAAATTTGAAGGTTACTGTTTCTAAATTTGCTCCCTCCATCCTTCCAACTATTTCTTAAATGTTATCTTATACATTTCTCAACATTTTGAGAAAAAAATTGAGTGCAGATTACAATGGACTTTTTAACATTTAAGTGAATCAAAAAAATCCATGAAAAAATTATTTGCCCTATAAAAGTTTTGGATAATATCCTAAATTATTAAATTGTTTTTTTCTTTTCAAACCTGTGGGCACACAATGACTAAAATTTACATAGTATGCATCTAGAATTAAACTAGCAATCACAACTTAGTGTGCAATGGGTGCGCCGAGATAACATGCAGATAAAATTAATTAGTGGTTCCTTTATAATTGCACATTGAACATTGGAATTTCTTGAGAAGAGAGCATGGTTGTTTTGCATGCATCATTTGGACATTGAAAGAATGTAGTGATATGTGTTGTTGTGCTGCATTATTAAATAAATGAAGTAAATTAAATATGTTGACATGCATGCAAGTAAAGTTGTTTTTGAATAGTAGTGACTAAAAGCATGTATGCAGGTAAAGTTTATTTGTTTCAGTGAATTATTTGCAAGTGATAACACTGTTAACTGGTCCTCATCTTGTGTCCCAAGCATGTTGAGCCCATCCAGTTTAAATGGTAGGGCTAGGTAAAGACTTAACGAGACTTTCCATTCATCAGGACTAGGCAGAAGGAGTTCATCACTAGTGTATGGTGCAAATTCCATCGATTGTAGGTGTTTGAATTTCTTTCTCAATCGATTGTAATATTTTTCTCTAATAAACCAATATCATTGTGAATGTTTTTAAAAACATTGATCATTTGTTGTTGGAATGGTGGTGAAACGTGGGGAAACTTGAACAATAGCTGGTGTTAAGTGTTATTTCCATTTGTTGAACTTTTGAGATGTTATAAATGTCTATTTTTGAGCCACTTGAATAAGTGACATTGTTTCCAATTATTTTGGTACACGAAAGAGGTATGAATCAATGAAGGTTGGAGATGGGACATTCTAGTGTGCAATGGGTACACTAAAGAAGTTTAAAAGGTGAATTATTAGGTTCATAAGAAAATGGTGTATTTCCCTGAGTGTAGTTCCCAATGGACATGCATGTCATGTTTGGATCGTTGGCATGAATTAGGGAGTACCATAGCTTGATCTTTAATGTAGGATTTTCCATTATCTAATGATTGACCATAGCCCCAAGTCAGTCACACAATGGAACACTTTTTCCCATTATGTTTATGCAACTAAGGTTAGTTTTGTAAACCCACGATGGCCAATGAGTTTGTGTTTTAGGAAATGTCTTTTCAATTGTCATGGGTGATAAAGGTAAAATTTGAAAATAATTATTCATAGTAAGTTTATGCATGTAGCCATGTTTTCTACTTGAAACGAAAAAGTACTCTGAATCAACAAATTTTAGTTCAACATTATAAATAAATAAGGATAGGGTTTGCCTATACACCCTTTGGCATACTATAGACATATTCAAAGTAAAAGTATGGTGGGCCTTACTCAAACTTCTAATCCAACCAATCCTTTAACATGGTGTAGCAAATAAAAATTTATATACCTTCAGTAGACATACTTTATTTGAGCTTTATCTTGTGATGGGTTTCATAGTAATCCTTTTCTAAATCTAAGTGCTTTCTTTGAGGAGATTTGATTTTCTACTCATTCTCTAGGCTTTCATTGAATTCTTGTAAAAAGAAACCATGGTTAACATGACTATTAATCAAGCTAATAACCCTAGGCTTGTAATATTGTACAAACAAATTTGTTACATAGAATCAAAATAATAATAATGTCCATAATTTTTAATACTAATTTTTGTTAGCCTCTTTAACTTGGGCCAGAATTTATCTATGAAAAATAAGGAATTTATAATCTATTGAATTGTAGATTAGTACAAAATGAGAGTTTCATTATTTTGTCAAGTTGCACTTGAACGCATTACATGCCTTACATAATTCACAATCCATGGAAAATCATAGAAAATAAAGGAACGCTTCCCCTCTAGCTCATCCCTTGTCATCCTATTGTTGCCTATCAATTTATTAAAGGGGCTTCCACCTATTATCATATCAAAACCTCCAATTAAATTAATCATTTCATCAAGTCTTTCTTTTGTCAAATTCTACACATCTTCCACCTCAATCAATTTACCCTTTTGATGCACATTTTTTCCACCCAACTTCTGAGGATAAACTTGTTTTGTTTACATTTTTGCAAATACAACACAATTGAGTGGTAGACTCAAATGATGCAAAGAAACTTTTGCACCCCTAGTTCTAGATAACAAAGAAAGGATATTGAACCCCTTTAGATAAATAGGCTTCAAAATAGAAATATGGTGTCCTATAATGAAGAAATCAAAGTGATACATTTTTCCTCTTCTTCTATTTTTACATCTATGGAAGCTAGTTGACTCACTACAACATGAAAAACATTTAAATTTTTGGTTACAAAGTCTACTTCATACATCTTTAAAGAATACAAATTTCTTTTCAAAAATAATTATTGGTTCCTTTATAATTTCACATTGAACATTGAAATTTATTTATATCATCAGGCCAAAAATCTAAAGATAACACATGTCCATGTGAGCTACACTTGGGCCAACATGTCATTTGCTTAAGGACCTAATAATATAGAGGGAGATAAAGAGATATAGAAAGGTAAAGAGGGAGAAAAAGATAGACAAAGAGAGAGGAATAGAGAAAGAGAGAGACCACTACGAGAGATAAATGCCAACCCTTAGGTAAACACGTCATTTTCTTAAGGACTTGATAATTCAGTGCCTTTAAGATCTATTTACTATACCCATTGCACACTAAAATGAAAGACGTAATTAATTGATATAAATAACAAAACATGTCTATATAATACATGTTTTGTAATTATAGATTGTAGCATTACTTTTAAAAGTTTATTTTATTTTTTAAATATGTATAAATTGTGTTTTGATTTTTATGCCACTGTTAAACACCTCTGGAGTAATTATTATATCACTTTTTTTAATTAATATATTATTATTATATATTAATTAACCCCTTTCCATACATTTTACTATACAAGCTATCCTGCAAATAGATTGGCAATCAAATCACCTGCCTATGCTTTTTGGAGCAACTTTGATATTAACTCTTGAGGAATAGGAGAAATTTATACTTATTAATATTAGAACAATTTAAGAGGAGGGCATTTGTACATTGCCTTTGGATTCGTATGTTCTCTAAATAGTTTCATTTTGAAAAGTGTCAAGAAGGTGGACACCATATTACATTATATGGTTGACCATGCTTGATTTCTAATGTATTTGTCTAGTTTCCTCCATTGTTTTGATAGTGTCTTAAAATTTAATTGATAACCTCTAAGTAATTTTAGTGTGTAGGAAAAATATTTATGCAAACAATATTGACTCAATTTTACTTTAAATGATGAAATGCATCCAATTAGTGGGAAAATGAAGCAGACATTAATGGATGAGGTACATGCAATAAGGAAGAGAAAAATGCCAATTTTCATATAATATTGTGAGGCATTCTATAGACTTGATTTTTCCAAAGCATATTTGTTGTTAAGCTATGTTGTACCATATGTTTGAGCTAGATATTGATATGATTTTTTGACGGTAGAAATGAGCCCTTCTTTCGTAATAAAATAAATGTGTAGTTTTTAGTATGCTAAATTCTAGTTCATTAGTGTCTTGACACATATGTATTGGAAGAATTATTATTTATTCCGGATATACATGACTCGCATAGATTACAAATTATTGAGATCAAAGGAAATCTTAGGCAAGTAGTGGTCATGAAAGTAGCTTCAATTTATTCTTTTGACGAGAAGATGCATCTTTATTGCAAATGTCACATTTTATTTTTCCTTGTTTTGTCAGTCTTAAAATTCATGCATCACAATCTAATTGGGAACATGCCCTTTCTTTATTGAGTATGAAATAATCATTGATTTTATCTAGCCATAGTTCATTATTTTTGATGTGGGATCAATGTGTTCAACAAAATCTAATCTTTCATGGGTTTTATATTAAATAAACAACTTCAATAAATTATCTACTGCTTGACAAGAACATGCATTTTAACTTCACCTAAATTTGAAAAAAAACATATTGATAAGACTAGATCAATGGATATATCTCTTTTGTTTCAAGAGTAGGGTAGTAGCCAAAAAAACAACATGCATAGCAATATTTGCGTTGTTACCATTTTGTACTCTTGAAATGCCCTCCATGATAAATAGACTTTAAAACAAAAAGGAAAAGGAAAAATTAATGAAGGCAAATGCTGAAGCCCACATTCACCATTGATACAAATACATGCCTAACTTTAGGCCTATAAAAATAAAGTTATATATACAGACATTTTATATGTTTTATGTTTTCATTTCAAGGAACTTGTCATCATATTCATAAACTCTTCAAATTCAACAAATCCATCCCCATCTAAATCAACCCCTCTAATCATTCGATGCATTGGACTGCTAAATCCTAATTTCAAATAAAAATTAACATGTGTAACATTGTGGGCCAACTACCTCCCAAGTGTTGTTCTACATGGAATACTATTAGTCACCAATGTTAAAGGATACCAATGACTAACATCTAACTTAGATCAGAGATCTTAGTGATCATGAAAAACAAAACAATGTGACTACTAGCTACCAGAGAGCTTGAGATTCCATAATTTAGATGGGAATAGTCTTAAGCTTGCCTTTGCCATAATATTACTGACTTAATGTCTTTGTCAAGGAGAATTTATTAGGATTTACAATTTTGAATTTGAGCTATGAGCTCAGGGATCAAAAACTACCCTACACTTATTAGGATGCTTTGAGTTTAAATTATTTATGTGGAGATTCTCTTATTTAAGTGGGTATGCACTTGTTGCCTAAGCCTAGACAAACCTGGCGAGTTGGTTATTGCAGCTAATTGCAATAGGAATTGCTCAAATATTACCCCTTGAATGAAAGTTCAATATTTCACCTTTACATACCTAGTAAGAGGTTTTTCCCTACCCAATTTAAAATGTTATTCCCTCTGCAACTCCAGTGTCTGTCCAGTTTTTATGATTAAAATAGACATTGTTTAGTTTACCCTTTTATTTTATCATTTCTGGTATCTACAAAGATTGGCCTTACACCTACCAATTGCATTCGCTTAAAAATTTCTAAGGCCTTTTCAACACACCTATTTTGTGTGTATCTTGCAATCATTACATTCTATGAGACAACATCTCTGTGAGGCATTTTGTCAAACAGTGCACATGCCTTGTGTACGCATCCACATTTTGCATACATGTCTATCAGGGCATTCATAACTATGACATCTGACTAAAATCCACATTTAATTATGTTCTGATGGATATCCATACCCTATTTTAATATGCCCATGTTGGTACAGGCTAGGAGGATGCTAGCGACAGTGGTGGAGTCTAGGTTTGCACCTGTCAATTTCATTTTCTTTAAAGTTTCCAAGGCCTTTGCAGCAAATCCATTTTGAGCATAGCCTAATATTATGGCATTCCATGAAGCCACGTTTCTTTTGGGCATTTCATTGAAAAGCCTTAAAGCCTCCCCAAGAAAACCATTTTGTGTACAACCTGCAATCATTGTAGTCAAAGACACAACATTTCTTTGAGGCATTTCTTCAAAAAACTTTAAAGCCTCCCCAAGAACATCATTTTGTGCATATCCTGCAACCATTGGAGTCCATGAGATTATAGTTTTCTGAGGCATTTTGTCAAACAAATCACGTGCCTTGTCTATGCTACCACATTTTGCATACATATATACCAGGGCATTTACATCTACAACATTTGATAAAAATCCCCTTTCCATTATTCTTTCATGGATGTCCATACCCTCTTCCAGAGCTCTTAATTTGGTGCAAGCTGGGAGTATATTGGCAAAGGTTGGACACTTGTTCACTGCATTTGGTGATTTAATAGAGTCAATGCCTTGTGAGGATACCCATGTCTTCTATAAGCTTTCAATGGACAAATAAACCAGATGAATAAAACCTAACGAAGACCTGAAAAATGGACAAGGGAAAAATGATGACCGACAGGAAAAATTAAACAACCAACAAGCTTTCAATTGTCTTGCATCCTTACCGATAAGGGCATCGTTTGATGGTTAAGTCACTCAGTTGTATTGGCAGCCACCAGAGTTCAAACCCTCAATGGGCCAACGAGCTCGCAGGTGTTACGCCTTCGCTGGGCCAACGAGCTCACGAGTTTGAAGTGTTCTTTCTTGGGGATGAGGTCGCTCGTGTTGTGGCCTCACCGGTTCATAGCTCTAGGAAAAAGCATTGTGTGGAGCCAGAGGGTGTGTCACACCAGCATCATCGGTCACGTTAAAAAGTTTACCAAGCGCATTTTTTTTTTATAAATTGTCTTGCATCCTTGTACAAGACTCTCAATCGTTGATTTTCAAAGTCAACCCTCTCTCTCACAAAGGGAATGCCTTTGGCATAATTATTACCCACCCTTAATGTTTGAAGGAGGTACGTAAGACCCTCACCCCACACACTTTTTTGTTAAATAGTGTTAGTATATTATCATTGAATAAGATAAAAGCACACCCCATACAAATTATTAAGGTTAATTAAATAATTTAAGTAAATATATGTCACATTTCTATGGAAGCTAGCTTATATTTTGGACGTATATGAAAAGCTAGATGATGATAAATTTACCAACCCACATTTGAAAAGTCAAATATTTAGGTTAATTAAATAATTTAAGTAAATATATGTCACATCCTTATGGAAGCCAGCTGGACCTACATGAAAATCTAGATGATGGTAAATTTACCAACCACCATTTGAAAAGTCAAATATTTAATTAGTGTTGAGTATATGATCATTAATTAAGATATGGTTGTAAGGGAAAAAGATGCCCCATACAAATTATTTTGATTAATTAAATAATTTAAGTAAATATATGTCACATCCCTACGGAAGCTAGCTTACAATTTGTATCTACATGAAAAGCTAGATGATGGTAAATTTACCAATCGCCATTATGAAGGCATGGCATCCCTTATGCACATTAATTATGACTAGAGGAAAGGACTGCAAAGATAGAAGGGGTCAACAGGCAAGAGGAGCTAACAAAAAAACAAAAAAGGAGAGTATGACATACCACTCCCAATAATGCCAAAAGGTACCATTGTCTACATCTTATTTACTCTCATCAATGCTTGTAGCCACAATGACCTCAGCATCAAGCCCACTCTAAGTCTCTAGCCTCATGAAGCATTGCATCAGCAATGCCAATCTCGTCACTTATAGTGCTACCATTGATGTTGTGGGAGTAGGTGCAACACAAGTTCAAGGGAGATATCATAAACTCAAGGATCTTATAGGAGAGGAAGATGCACACTGTCTCTGGGAATGTGCTCTCACCCACTCTAATCGATGCCTATCCTAAAGGACACATGGTGGTGGACAACCTTCTACAAGATTAACTTTAGCTCTAGGATTCCAACAGAGGGAAATACAAGCATGTGTGTTTGAGTGCTACCCAGACCAGATTTTAGAGTTGTCACTTATATTAGTGAAAATGGTATTAAAGCTTTGAAGGATAGTCAACTTAGCCATAGTGCAATCATGGATGAAGCCAACACTTATGCAACTAGAAAGAAGTGCTTCTAGTTAGGCAAGAGAGTAGTGTAGTTCATTGGATCAAAAGGACTATAGTAATTGTAGCTCAAGAGATCATTGGTCGTGTGTTTTTTCTTCTTGATAACTCTATGACACTATGAGGAAACTCTAGGTTGGAGCTAGCACGTGTAGCCAGAACCAAGTGAAAGAAAGAAATTGCAAGCAATCTAGAAGAAACAAAGGTAGGTGGTCAATTCTTCTCTTGCTGGAGAATATGCATTTTTTTTTGGTTTGGCAATGGCTATGAACTCATCTTCTATAATTGGAGTTAAAATCTATCTTAAATGTGTGTATGTTGTTGTTATTTGGATAATAAGCATTATGTACTTTGCTTACAATAGTTTTACCCATATAACTCTTTCTTGAGTGGTTATACTTAAAATATTAGTGAGAAGATTTATTACAATCCTTGCACTCATGTGGGTATAAATCCCGTGACTTTCCAAATCAAATTAAGTGACATACAAGCAAGAGATAATTGTATGGTGTTTCAAGTGAAAATGGATACTTAGTAGAAGATTCTAGCTAATATAATCCATATGACAATGCCATATTAGTATGGCACTACTTAAGTTTGTTATCAAATTCTTTCTCTAACAAAAAACCCAAGCAAAACACTATTACAATAATCATGGATTGAGAAATAGGATTTAATAATACATGATTTCCTTTCCTTATGATAAATTATATGGAAATAATACATGGAGCTATGTCCCAAGATTATGTAGCTCTCTTCTAGTGATATTTATGAGGTCACTCAAAAGAGAAGAAGATGTTATGATATCACCTTACTTACAATCAATACTATATATCAAGTACTTAATCGTGCAAGGTGATGTCTTCTTGATCTATAGGGTAAGAGATAGATATATGTATGGTGTAATCATTAGGATATTAAATGTTGCATGATATATTGGATATATAGTTATTAAGGAATGATTGTCTTGGGTACTACTTGGGTATTGTTCATGTTTACAGAAAGTTTATAATTCTCGTTGTAAGTCTTTTAAAGTTGAGATGATTGTCATACAACCTTGTAGATGCATTATGTGATTCCAATCAAGAAGGATGTCATTAATACCATTGAATCATATTATGATAGGACATTATGTGGAGCCACATTGTGGCTTGCCTAATTGTTGCATTGTGAAGATATTATGTCTTTTGTGTCATGTGCTATATTATAAAGCAATTTATTTTATATTAATTATGTTATTATGTCTATTTTTTTTGTATAGATTGGATTATGGGAATATTAGAAGTGTTGTTATGAAATTGGGATGACCATGAAACCATGGGGGTAGAAACCTATGTGTATAACCCTTGAGAGATTAAAGTGACGAGAACTACGTGTGAATTTGATCCCATTTGGAAGCAAGTATGTAGGCAGTTCTTAGGTGAAGGATGCCCCTAGACCCCAAGTCTATAGAGGAGGAGCTTAGGGAATTCATCCAAGGTTAGGATATTCCTAAACTTGATCAACCTTCCCTCTTTACTGTAAGTTAGTATGAGGTTGAAATTGCATTAGATTGTCATGCACTCACCTACAAATTAATATGTCCTAACAATATAGGCCTAGCTAATAAAAGGCACACCGTTATCATCAACCTTATCTACTTTGAGGTTTGTGGAGTTTGGCTTCCACAATCTTCTCCAATCTTGGATGAACTTTTAGAGTCACTATCATCATGGCTCATCTCTAAGGTGAAAGTATAAGAGTGCCTTTGGACTTGTCTAACTAATATTATTAAACTTGAGTCTGTTTAACACTATGGCATTATTTATGGGCCCAACAACAAGTATAGGAGGGTATCAAAGCCATAGAGAGGTTTATTCTTCTAAGAAATAAGTGCATGATAAACTTGGCCATAACTAGGTTATGAATGACTTATGGAAACTTGATAACCTTGCATTTAATGATGATACTGAATTAATCCATTATGATCTAATGGTGTGAACAACTCTTAATATGTATGGAAGATCTACCTACTATAAAAAAGTGTCTAGATTTGTGTTGATTTAGGATGGAATTCCTTATAATTGCCCATGCCAAATGTGGGCAAGTATCAGTAAGTATTACCAGACATGGTACATGGTGTTTATCTTTATATCTATTTGGGTCGGTAATTGTATGTTAAGTTTTATGATTGGTAATATGTAAATGTTATGTACTCAAAAGTAGAATGTTGTATATTATTACTACCGTGGGTTTGAATTTATGTTTAATAAATATTGTATTTTTTGAGTAGCAATGAAATGATGTGAGTGACCTTTGAGATTACTCTATGAGTTGTTTTTTATGTATGGGTGACCCATCTCCTATTGGTACAATGTGTTACTTGCATGTTGGTAAATTTGACCCCAAGACCTATAAGATCATGTGTATAGGTTTATGGATCCTTGTGAGGTAATTGTAACCAGATTAACTAGTCTAACGTGTAAACTCTTAGGATAGTATGTTTAACATCAATATTATTATACCTTTTAAATATCATAATGCTAAACCAAGATCAATATAGGAGAAGACTTCTTGACATCACATGATAGTTGGAGTAAGGGCTCTATGGGGGAATAGGTCGGAGGAATGAGATACCTTCTAAAATGTATCTTGTTTCTCTCCTTCTGTGGTGACCACCAACATTATAAATCTTATGATCCGCATCAAAGATAAGCTTATTGATGCTCTAACTTGATAGTATTTAGGGAGCTTTCTCTGTCTAAAGAAGTATTCAGTTGTATCATAGGGTTAGTAGGCTTTCACCAGTAGCATGTAGGTGATAGATGCTAGGTGCTACCTAATTTCATAGGGATTAGCAGGATTTCACTAGTAGCATGTAGGTGATAGATGCTAGGAGATACCCATTTTTATAGGGTTTAAAAAGGCTTTCACCAGAGGCATGTAGGTAATAGATGTCAGTACTAGTTTAGCTTTCGCTAGTGGTATGCATGCAATGGATGCTAGGATCTAACAATCTCATGAGTTCAATAGTGGCATTAGGGTATCAAAATGATTATGTGTGCTTCTTATGTTGTTTCTACCTAAGGTACATGTTTCTCATGTTTATGGTTGTTAAATTAGTCCAAGTGATCGATAGTACAGGCACTAGTCCTAGGTGATGTAAAACCTTAAGACATTGATTATGTTTATCTAGTTACAAGATGATTTAGATGCTCAGTGGGTTATGGAAGTCATAGATTAATATCTATGTGTATTGTATGTTGTTACACTTACACCTTTGTTATTGACGACAACAAGTAGTACATGGGATGCTTGATAACAATTGGTAGTGAATCAGAAAAAAAGGATGGAACCCATAGTGTAGCACGAGATGCACTCACATTAATTACTTTTTCTTGCTAGTCCATTTATTTGAGGGCTTATAGGTTAGTGAACCAAGTAAAATGGGAAGATGCTCGTAGTAAGGTGGAAACCATTCCCTTTTTTCTAGCTAGTTACTATGTGTACCTATGATGTGCATATGAGATAATCATAATGTGCAGGGGTGGTGCATTTGTGAGTGAGTCACATTGTACATGTATGTGATGTTGTTTTTGAATTAGTCACATTATGTATATGTGACACTTGGTTGGGCTGATCACATTTAGTATATGTGATGTATGTGTAAATTAATTATACTATGTATGTATATTATAGGCATGAGTTAGTCAAACTATGTATATGTGACACTTGCCTAAGGTATTCACATTGTGCAAACATGTGATGTATGATCGAGCTAATTGCTAGGTGTGATCATGTGATGCATATATATACTAGTCACTATGTGGTTGGTGTATGTTCATACATTGATGTTGGCCATGAAACAACATTTAGATGGACTACATTTGTCATCACACTATTGTGTAAGAACTAAATTGGAATCATAAGATTTATTTATGGGCTATGGTTTGAAAGTGATATTAGAGATCTCATAACAAAGGAGAGGAGGAATTTTCTTTATTTTTGGTGTATGAACTATGGAGCCGTTGATTCCCAGGAGGGGATATATAGAAAGGGCTGTTATGAATGAACCCTCGATGTTTAGGTTTGGGTCTAGGGGTGTCCCTAGCATTGGGAGCTAACCATATTCTAATGCAACTATATGAGTTGTGGCATAGAGTTGTTGCCATGGCTATGGTTGGCAAGTCTTTGAAGTTGGCACTTCTAAATTGGATAGAAGCTGCTTGGTCAATTATGTTGGTACTTGATGTGTAATGGAAAAAAATTGTAGTAACCATGGTGGTTATTGCATTGGTATAAGCATGGTTCAAACTTTGGACCTATAAATCTCACTAGACTTTGGATAAATAGACGATCTTGCACTACACGATCACTATAACTGAATTGGTTTCTCAGTATGATTGTGTTAGCATTGAATTTCTTAAATAGTTTTAATCCTATAAAAATGGTTGACCAATCCTAACCAAGAATACCTAAATTGGCATGAAGGGGGATTTGGATATATGAATTGTAAGGGAAAATCATACTGTGTAGTAGAAAGTTTTGGTATCCGATGATTATTGTTTTCTTATAACCTAATTTTTTAGAACTGAATCTACACATTGTTATGTGGTGACTGTCACTGCATATTTAAGAGTATTAAGAATCCTCACTATGGTATAATATGAATTGTTATGAACTTAAAATGTAGAGAACTTGAGGATGATTGTTTAAATGGGTTTGTATGTTTGAAAGAGCCCAAAATTAGTGTTATGCTCATATGGGTAGATTGTTGCTACCTTACTTGTTGATATAGCCACAAGTTTAATGAGATATTTGGTGTATAGCTCTACCACATAGGCTAAAGATACATTAAGAGAGAATTCTTATTGATGATGATGGGTAAGTACAAAAAGATGGGGGGCTAAAAAGGGGTCTTAAGTGACCACTTTTTTTCTAAAATCAGGAAATCCTGGCCTTGGATGAGAAATTGAGCATAGTTACACTCAAAATTTGGAGATGCAACCAAAACAATGTTCATAGTACTCCGAGTCTACTTTCTAAACTACTAATTTTTTAAAAAAACGGTATGGATTAAGGGGTTCAAAAGAGGGAGCCACAGAAATTGGTGTTGTTTCTGTCAAAAAAACATAACATAGCATGTTTTGTGGCTCCCTCAAAAGGTCAACTTTTTTTTTGTATTTTCAAAATTGCTTCAGTGAGAAATTAGCTAACAACATGTAGTTTATGTCCAATTTTTCTAATAAATTTTTTATGAATATTTGATTTTTTACTAATTTTCAAAGTGGACAAATCCTAAAAAATAGAATTTTGGCCGTGCTACCCCTATAAATTTTGAAAACTAATTGAAAATCATTTTTTTCTTTTTTTAATATGTGTAGAATGGAGTCTAGTTTCTAAATATGTAATTGTTTTGAAATCTCAATGAATAGTTAATTTACAATGAAAAAAAGACCAAACAGTGGTTTTTGCCCAAAAATGGACACACAAACAAAGAAATTAAAGATGAAAGGCTTAACATTGTCAAAATGTGAAAAAAATCACATTGTCAAATAGCTAAGAGAAAGCCTAACATTACCCAGGTGTTCGATTTGTTTGACCTTAAAACACGTGCAAATTTGAGGGTTAGCATGAACAAAATTATGTGAAATCCTGTAGAATATGGAAAAACACATCCATGGACATTGGGAAGGCACTCCAAGCCTTTGGGTTGGAAATCCAAAGCAAATCCCAAGCCCAAGGCTTGGGATTCCCAAAAACTTTGCATTTTTCCTTTTCCGCAGAAGTTTGTGCACTGTTTGACATGTTTGCAATAAGGTGAGCACATTATGTCCACCTTGAATTTTTTATGTTCAAGGTTATTAATCATGTATGTATATGTATGCCTATATGTATGTATGTATAGTGTCAAGGGTAGAGGAGGGTAGAGATGGGGGTGAGCCAGATAGGGGAGGAGAGGGGTGGATAAGGATTGAGTGATTAAGGTTTAAGGTTGAGGGTTGAGGGTTTAGGGATAGGATTTACATTTTAGGGATAAGGGATTAGAATTTAGGACCTTGAGGGATTAGGGTTTAGGGTTGAGGCTTTAGCGATAGCGTTTAGGGTTGAGGGTTGAGGGTTGAGGATTAGGGTTAAGGTAGAGTGTTGAGGGTAGAGGGATTAGGGATAGGGTTTAGGGTTCAAAGTTTAGGGTTGAGGGATTAGGGTTTAAGGTATAGTTTTGAGGTTTGAGGGTTTAGGGATAGGGTCTAAGATTTAAGGTTTAAGTGTTGAGGGTTAAGGATTTAGGGATAGGGTTTATGGTTTAGGGATAAGGGATTAGGGATTAGGGTACCATAAATTATAATTAGGGATTAGGGTTTAGGGTTTAGGGACTGGCGATTAGGGTTTAGGGTTAAGGGATTAGGGTTTAGGGTTTAGGGATGAACAATTAAGGGGTACCATAAATAAACTAGAATTTAGGAAGGGTTGGGAAAATTTTGTGAATCATCATGGACTGGAGATTAGAGATTTTGTTGTGTTCAAGTACATATCCAAGTCATAATTTAAGGTTAAGATATTTCAAAGAATAGGGTGTGTGAAAAACATCAATTCTCTTTGGCTTATGAATACCAACATTGATACAGATAAAAGATGCTCTTCTTCTAACAGAGTATGCAATTCAAGTCAACCGATGGGCAGCAAGTTGTCGAATGAGTTGGTTTAATGGGCGTGCCTCCTTCAAGGCCCAGGTGGGTAGAAGTGGGATGTACAATTAAGGGGTACCATAAATAAACTAGAATTTAGGCAGGGTTGAGAAAATTTTGTGAATCATCATGGGCTGGAGATTAGAGATTTCACTGTGTTCAAGTACATATCCAAGTCATATTTTAAGGTTAAGATATTTCAAAGAATAGGAGGGTAAATGCAAGAAGTTGTGTCCACTTAAGGTGGAAGTTTCAGAGTTAGAAAAAAATCCAAAATCGGGTGACTGAAAACGGGATCCCGTCTTGGGTCGGGATCCCGTCTTGGGTCGAGATCCCGAGCCTAATCCAAAACAGGATCCTGTTCCTTAACACAATCCCGGACCTAGAACCAAAAAATGGGATCCCATTTTGAAAAAGTATTAAATTTAAAAAAAATGGCAGAGACCCCATTTTTCCCAGCGACAAGCGATAGCTGATAATAGGATCCTGAGTTGAGTCACCATCAAAACAGCAGGTAAGTGGATTTTTCCACTTCTACAATTTAGGAATGAATCTTTTGAAGTTTCCCTTGTTTGTTTTGGTGTAAAATAAAATCAAAATTTAAATTGTAAACTGTTATTTAGGGTTTCTGTTTATGAAATCAATAGCTATTTTTTGACATTTTAGGTGTAAAATATAATTGAAATTTTGAAAGACTATATCATATAAAAGGATAGAATTTGAACAAACTATCAAAATTTTGTTTAAATTTGAGAATTGAATAGCTATATTTAGACATTTTAGCTGTAAAACACAATTGAAATTTTGAAAATACTATATCATATGAAAGGAGAGATTTTGAACAAATTGTTAAAATTTGATTTCAATTTGAGTGTTGAATAGCTGTATTTAGACATTTTAGCTATAAAATACAATTGAAATTTTGAAACGACTATATCATATGAAGGAGAGATTTTGAACAAACTGTCAAAAATTATATAGCATTGGGATGATATATATATTTGGTTTTTATAAAATTTACTTATATCAATGTATATCATTGTATTTTAAAGGCATTATTGAATAGGTAACTGTCATGTAAAAAAATTACAACAAACCATAATAAAACCTTTATCATGTCCTTCATAATCAAACCTTTAGAGATAACCAACTAATCAAGAATTGAGAAAATTTTACAGTTTTTGTGATAGCCAATTAATTAAGAATGAAATCAAGCCAACAAATGTAACTTTAGAGACACTTGTAGTTGTCCTCACTAGCTAGGTTATGCCCCTGGGATGAACATTGTGATGTTAATTGTGATATGAGACTAACCTCATTGGTAATGCTTCCCCTAATATTAATGACATTGATGTAGGCCCCACTCATGATCCTTACGAAGATCTTGCCACCACTAACCTCTTTCATGATAGGTCACTATCCTCACCATCTCCTTAGACCTATAATACCTTGAGCTTATCGATTGGGACCAACATGACCCTTTATGATTTGATGTTTTCCAAAATGATGAAGCCATAATGAAACTTATGAATTGTCAAGACCATATCCCCATTGTAATCATAAGAAAGACTTTTCAACCATAATTAACACCTATGGTTATTTTGGAGAGAAAGAAGAACCCTTTAGTCCTAAGGCACCCTAGTAGGCAGAATAGCAACAAGATATAAGAAGAAACTTGTGATCAATTAAAATGATACAATAAAAATGGACACTTCCCAAGAGCTCCTCAATTTGACAAACTTCACCTTCCATTAGATACCACTCAGATACAAGATGACTCCCCTCTCCTTGTTGAGGATGCTATAGACATCAACCTGTGAATAGAAGAGGACCCTAAACTCTCTAAGATAGTAGCTCCACTAGACCTTGACATCAAAGAAGGCATAACCATCACCCTTAAAGATTATGCTGATTCCTTCATGTGGTCTTATGGTGATATGCCTTGAGACTCCATCTTTAAAGTCATGCATCATCTTGTGGTTCACCTCAATGCCAAACCTATTCAATAAAAGCTATGCAAAATGCAGCCCCAAGTAGCGCTCTTGGTCAAAGAAAAATTGTATAAACTCTTGGATGTGGGGTTCATGAATAGACTATTACTTATCCTAAATGAGTCTCTAATGTGGTCTTTGTTAGCAAGAAAACTAAGGGAATTCATGTTTGCACTAACTTTTGAGACATCAAAAAAGGATACCCTAAAGATAACTTTTCTCTACCAAACATTGATATGATCGTGGATCTTATAGCCATATATATAAAATGTTATCATTAATATGGATATAATATCCCTTGAAACATTTGAGTTAGACATGGAGACACCTAGATTATGGAGAGGTCTATGTAAGAAAACACCTCCTGTAGACTCAACACAAACTTATCCCTCAACCCTCTAAATTGTGACTTACATCATTTGATTACCCTTGAACACACTATAGACAACTCTATACAAATTTGGCAAAAGATATTTTCTCCCAACAGAAACTTGTATATGTAGAAGTATCTACTACTACATTAGATTTGATATACTTCTTAAAAGGAAAGAGTTGGGACTAACAACTAAATAGAAAACAATAATTTTGCAAATAGGAAATAGGAAACAAAATCGAGCTAGAACCATCTTGACTAATTTATCTTTTTCTAGCTAGATTGAATCCCTACAATCACAAGTTAAAAATAAAGCATCAAATTCTTCATTAAATTTAAATCACAAATCATCAAAATATATTCATCTTCATACTCAAATTAGTCAGGTCTAGGCAACTAGTAACTTCAATCCTATCTCCATTATCAAATTTGGTTGCCATAGGCAACTTCACCAAATTTAGGTTTTCAGATCATGTGGCATGCACAAGATATCGACCTCAAGGTAGTTCTCCAAGTCTAGTTATAGTCTTGCAGATGTTCATTATGATTCTACCTAGGTCGTATGATAGTCCATTGGTTTCTAGATGACATCATTCAATAGCACAGATGCATCTAAACATTCACCCTTCTTTGATATATATTGATAGTAAAATAGAGTTTTAAAGTGTTCTTAAGGTTTGGGACAATCATAGTGTTAAGATAGTGCAAATTTTAAGACTATTTAGAGTAATTAAATGGGCTTAGTCTCAAGCTAAATAACACACATAAGAGTTGGGACTAACAACTAAATAGAAAACAATAATTTTGCAAATATGTATGAATAGGAAACAAAATCAAGCTAGAACCATCAACTAATGTCTTTTTCTAGCTAGATTGAATCCCTACAATCACAAGTTAATCAAAGAATCAAATTCTTCATTAAATTTAAATCACAAATCATCATAATATATTCATCTTCATACTTAGATTAAGTCCTAGGCAACTAGTAGTCAATCCTAGATCTCCATTATCAAATTTGGTTGCCATAGCCTACAACTTCACCAAATTTAGGTTTTTAGATCATGTGGCATGCACAAGATATCCACCTCAAGGTAGTTTTCCAAGTCTAATTATAGTCTCAAGCAGATGTTCATTATGATTCTACCTAGGTGGTATGATAGTCCACTAGTTTCTATGACATCATTCAATAGCATAGATGCATCTGTTCTAATTCATTTCTTTTGTCCAAAATGGTTGTGACAATAAAAAAGAATCTTATTGAACTCATAATCAATAGGAAAGCCCCGGTCATAATAGGAGGTCTTGAATTTGGTACCAATGATTGTGAGTTCCTTGTAGAATATGATGAACCTTTTGAACAAGAGAACCTTGTAGACCATGATGCATATCTTGATTTAAACTCAAGAACATTATCATCATGTGAATGCTTTTATCCATCCTACAACCTCCTATCACCCTTCATCCTCTTATAGGGATATGCCACACAACCTCTCCAAGTTGACCATGCCAAACCCAAAGTCACAAACCTAAGAGGTCCCTAATTTCCTCCCAATGATCATGAGAACCTTATAGATCAAGATGCATATATTTTGAAAAAGACTATCAAGTTCCTTCGCAACAAGAACGTGCAAGTCCAAGTTACCCTTTTCACCAAAATCAAGTGTCCTTAAGCCCTTATGTTACCTTTGACAAGGGGAACACCACTCTAGATTATGCATCTTATGGGTATCCTTCATCATCATCCAATCGAATGCCTATCCAAGAGCCTACTAGTCCTATCCCAACACCACCATGTAATCCCAATCCTAATTCATTGGTCCATCCACCTTCTAATCCATCAATCCCTTCATTACCCTCACCACCATCTAATCCTCCAACTTCACATCCTAAATTTAAATCACCTCTCTTAAATGACCTCTATAGATGTACTATGAACTATATTACAAAGACAAACCTATATGCCATCCCTCTCTATTAAGTTTGATCACTCCTAATCCTAATCCATTTCCTCCTATTATCTATCCACCTAATCCTAGACATTCACCCTTCATTGATATATATTGATAGTAAAATAGAGTTTTAAATTGTTCTTAAGGTTTCCAAGACAATCATCTAGTGTCAAGATCTAGTGCAGATTAAGACTATTTAGACTTTAAATTAAATGGGCTTAGTCTGAAGCTAAATAACACACATAAGAATCAAGTGACTAACAACTAAATAGAAAACAACAATTGCAAATAGGAAATAGGAAACAAAATCAAGCTAGAGTTCACCATCAACTAATATCTTTTATAGCTAGATCATCCCTACAATCACAAGTTAAACAAAGCACCCTAACCTTCTTACCTCATCATCTATCTTAAAAGTGGAAGATTTAATCATTACCACATGTATGGTTATATGTCTCTTTGATTATCTAGATAATGCAATTGAATCTCTAAAGGAGTCTTACATCTTAACAACAATTTCATTGTCCCTTTGTAGTTCATTGTCCCTCATGACAAGTCTGTTATTGGTTTAAGGCTATCTTAAAGGTCCATATAACAATCTAGGAATTTAATAACAATTAATTTGTTAAATCCTTAATGGTCATGACAACATTATGCAAGATACTAAAGTTCACATTCAATGATTTCCTTTTTCCTATCAAATGGTAAGGATTCACTGAAATTTTCACATACTCTTGAACACATATATCCAATTTATGATTTCATGATTGATCCAATGCTCAAACCAATGCAAGCATGACTATTGTTTGTTAACCAAGCTTATTAGTCATATTTAGTTAGAGAAATTCATCCAAAACCATTACAAACTATTTGTAGCTTTTCCATAGGAAATTTTGGATCTCCTAGAATGAGTACTTAACATTAAACCAATAGCCAACTCCATAGAAAAATTAACAAAATTGAAACCTTGGACCTAACATATGATCACAAACCTTGAGAACAAATTCATTATGGTAGTCCTAATAGCCCTACTATTAAATTGATCTTTCTTGTCTCCCTCACTATAAGAATCAAAATTTAGCTCTCGAATGAAAATCCCTTGATTTCAATTTGAAAATTACATCTAGTTCAAGTTATATAATAGCTCTGTTACATTTTGAAATTTGTACATGCATGTATACATTATCTGTATGTTTAATTTAAATTTATTTCAAGTGTAATTTCTTGAAACACACACACACACACACACACACACACACACACACACACACACACACACATATATTCTTGATTTAATTTTAAATTTGTACTCAAGTTTGCATGTTTATTTGTATATATGTAGGTTCATATTTGTTTATATATATATATATATATATATATCATGAATCTGGATGATATTCACTTTGATGTTGAGGACTTCCTCAATGCACAAGATGATCCAGCCCCACACGCACCCCCACCCCCAACGCTAGATGCCCCACCTCTAGATGCCCCACCTCCAGATGCCCCACCTCTAGATGACCCACCTCCACCCCCACCTAGAACTGACCAGGCTCACTTGCGAGCCATAATTAATGAAAATGTGGATTCCATATAAGAAAAATTTAATTCCATTCACAATGAACAATTCATGCCACCTCACGTGGTACGTTTTGTAGCTTTGATGCAAAACATTGTAGATTCTATGAGGTCTATTGACTCAGACTTTGATGGATTCTGGAAATGGAGAGAGGAGAGGCACCAATTTTATGCTGATGGCCTCTCCTATAAGAGTATTTTGAACCTTAAAATCACAAAATCTCATTTAGCGCAATATTTTAGACATCCCATTACAAATGAACCCATTCCTGCAAATAAGAAAACAATATCAATCAGGTGGTGTAGGCATGAAGGAATGTCTACCAATTTTTGGGACAGATGGTGGATGGTGTTTGATTATCCAACCTCATGCTAATTGTGAGGTTCCTTTATATTTTTTGAGAAAATTATATGCAGAGTTTGTTCTGAATAAAAAACCCAACTACTTTGATTTTAGATCATTCCAGGGTATTGGTGGTGGCATGCCACAACAGAGGTTGGGGGCACGGGTTGATCCCCAACGACCCGTGCCTGTTCAACCTCTTATTGACCCTCCTATTTCTGCACTCTCTGGTAGCCTACATGAGCAGACTTCTATGATGGTAGCTTAGGTTAGAGAGCATAGAGGAGTTGATGATGGAAGTGGTCCTAGTACCACTCCACATGTGTTGATGCCTCATACATGTACGAGTTGCAATTAGTTGTGCTATGGACCTTATTAGGCAGCTGCACCCACTTTAGCTACACATGCATCATCTGATAATGTGGGCATTGAATCATTTGTTGATTATCTATTTGCTGAGGATCATCCCACTGATCATTCGACACAGGTATATATATAGGTTATGTACACATGTTGAATTTATAACCATTTTTTAAGCACGTGTTTTTAATCAACATATAGATCAATTATTGTAATATTTTAACAATTGAATTGTTTGGTGTAGATGATGGCAATAGGGACCATTGATCGAATTAATTTTTCATCGACACCTGTTCATCTCGGGCACCCATTTGGGGTACATTTTCAATGATTTATAGTTTAAATATTAATTTTATTTACTTGATTTTAATTTGTAATTCAGTCTTGAATGTGTGTACCATTAAATATTTATGAACTAGTTCAGGGTTCTTCCACATTGAATCCTCCATCTCAGGGTGTCTCAAGCGCTCCTCCATTATTGGGCATCTCACATAACACTCTTACAGTATGTATATTGTTTTAAAAAACTATATATACTTCAATTTTTCTATTTTGATATCACTATATCTGAAAATGTGCACATGTACTATTTAATATATATTAAAAATATGTCTATGCAGGTTGACACAACAATGAGGATGGGCATTGCAGCACACTTGGATAATCCAAGTTTATATCAGGAGTCGACTGCATTTCAGGGTGTTCAAAAATGTATAACATGTACACAAGTCAATTATATATATGTTTTAAAACCTAATTTGTACACACATGTGCTAACTTATAAATGACCTTGTAGGAGCTTGTTAGTGACACCTTTCATCAACACACAACACATGCAGAGTAGGAGGATAGAGAAGATGGGCAGCCTGATACAGTATAATTTAAAATTTAGATTATATTTAAATTCAATTAAAATATACATTGTGAACTTAAAGTAAATTTCTTGATAGATATATATGTTGACATGTGTTCAAAATTCTTTTTCTTTTATAGCTTGAGACATGTCATGTAGCTAAGCCTGTAGAGACAGGTCCTGGAATAGAGGATGCACAACAAGTTCCTCTTACGGTATAATAATTTAAATATGATAACTTATAAATTAAATTGAATTAAATCATTTTTAATATCATCTTACATCTAATTTCAACTTGAACTTTCTCTTGTATTAAATAGATTGATTTAGAGCATGTAGAGACAGGTCCAGGTGCACCAGAGCATGCCTCTCAACGTCACACGGTAATTTAATTTTATGATAAATTCTAAATTTAAAAATTGGCATTAAATCATTTTTAATCATCTTACATCTGATTTCATCTAAATCTTTCTCTTCTACAGAGTGATTCAGGTCATCTGGGTAGTTCGCATGGTGTGAAGAGGACTCTTGATGATAGAGATAGTATGTGATACCTGTTATTGAACACATGGGCTACATAATTTGAATATTTCATGGACTATGTTATATACTGTTTGTCATGGACTTTATATATATATTGTTGAACATGGACTTTATATATTTTTTGAACATGGACCTGGAGTAAATATACAACCCGACCTTCCTCTATTTGTTCTTGTGTGGGTTATTTGAGCAAAGTAGGCATTGTTTTCTTCTTGTGGATATTGTTTTTTTATTTATAGTTTATAATTATGGATTTTGTAAGGTTATATATTTGTAATCATACCAAAATTGTTTCGATCACCTTTTTTGTTGCTACTTGATCCCCCAATTTTTGCATTATGAAAGCTTAAAGAGTTGTCTTATGTAGTCAACCTACAATCCCTTAAGTTAAACACCTTATAAAGAGAAACCATGCTATCAATATCATATACATGTCAAACAATAAATGCAATCCTACCATAACAAAATCATACACATGTCAAAGTAATAATCATGTAAAACCATCATGTTAGTAAATAGATGCATCCATACATACCCGTTATCCATGCATACATACATTGCATATACATCATAAACTATAAAAGCATAACATCACATACATACATATACAAGCATCCCTAAATAATCATAAATCAAACTCTAATCTAACCATGTGCATGAAGGAAAATAAATGTAAATGAGATCAACCATATAATAAGATATAGATTGACATCAATAGAAATAATCGATTATCATATATAAATCTGACAATAACTGAGTACATAGGCTCCATCATGGGAGGTACATGATCAAAATAAGTATACATGAGTACAAAGTCTCCCCATGCAAGGGGCAAGGCAAAAATCTCTACAAGTGTCAAAGTGTTGATCTATCAAAGGAGCCTCAAATCAATTATGAGCTCTTGATCCTCCAACGATCATACTTTACTGTCTCCTCCTACTATCTACCATATTTGACCATGGAGGAGTCTTGTCTCTATGATAGTAGGTCTATGATGGGATAAGTGTTTGAGCCCATGACTGAGAATAGGTTGGTATCCTAGCTTGGGAATGAGAAGGTAGTTGGCTAATTCCTACCCCAACTATCTCTCATAGTAAAGAAAATAGGGTCTCCAGTGTGTCAATTGTAACCCTCAAAGATGTAATATGTTAGTTTGCATGGTAAGTGGGAGAAAATATTTATGTTTTAGCCTACAAAATTAGAATTATCCTTTCATCCATTAAGAGTTCCTCTCTCTCTCTCTTCCCTCATGGTGGGGACAAGAATATGTAGTGATGAGGTCCTAATAAAGTTCATCCATTCATTCACAGTATGCATATTTAGGTCTTGGTCAAATTTTAGGCAATAGAATGCTAAGCAAATCAAAACAAAGAATTAAAAAGTGAGATACTCATGAGGATCTCTTGCCTACTAGGAGGGATCAATCTCTCACATCTTCTCATCTAGATCAACTAAGTTAGAGGAATCATAACTATAAACTAGGAGCAAGCTCATCTGATGCATTCTCACCCTCCTCCACCTTAGGATAGTAATCATCATTGGACCCCTCATCCTCTCTATCATCCTAATCACTCTCTACATAAAAAATTAAATGATCCTAGCATGGTTATAGTTATATTTATCCTTGCCTTGGTGCTTGTTCTTGTGTTGACCGAGTAATATGAGTCCCTAGAGTAAGAGTCCATGGGAGTGTCCCTTGACCAACCTCTACTACATCTTAAGTAGATTTGTAGCATGGGAGTTTACTAGGGGAAATCCTTTAGAAAGTCCTCCCTAAGCTATTGGAGCACTTGTGTGACTGTCTAATGAATCTCCACTAAACCATGTTTGTCACCCCTTTTCAATAATATCTAGTCTCTCATCCTTTGATGCCCACTTTGCCTATGTCAAGTTGTATCTAGATAGGGACACCCAAAATCTAGTAGATGTCATACAATGTAATCATCCACCCTCTAGAAATGCTAGGAAAATATAAAATTTTACCCTTTACATCTAAATAGGTTAGTATGTCATAATAAATGTGTGATAAGGATAACATAATAGGAACCTGCACCACTCTATCTATCCAACCTATTAACCTAAGCTATTGGAGCACTTGTGTGACTGTCTAATGAATCTCCACTAAATCATGTTTGTCACCCCTTTTCAATAACATCTAGTCATGTCATCTCCTACCCATCTCCTCTCTATCTCTATGTAGGAGTTTGTAATAATGTCTGTGTTAGTCAAAGTCACTATTGTTTGTGTAATCATGTGCCATAGTAACCCAATCAACACTACTTGATACCTCAAGGAAGTGAAAGATCTAGTGTGGGCATGGGCCATTGATAGGGTCTAATATGCTCCAATATCCATACCATAACTAGAGAAGGATGACTAAATCCTAGTGCCTTATGGTGCACAATCTAATAAAGGTCATGGTAGACCTTGAAGGTAGGATGTCAATCCCCCATGCATAAACTTTACCTAACTCCACTTGCTCAATGATAGAAGCCCACAACCATATAAGAAAGTGAACATTTTTAGTCCTTCACAAGTGCTAAGCTATTAAGCCAATCATGACCTTCCACAGGGGAAAAATGTTAGGTGTTTGAACTAAAGTTAGATAAACTCCCTTCCTATTTATTGGTCTCTTAACTCCCAAGAAAGTGGCCCAGGCTAGTCTCTCATCCTTTGATGCCCACTTTGCCTATGTCAAGTTGTCTCTAGATAGGGACACCCAAAATCTAGTAGATGTCATACAATGTAATCATCCACCCTCTAGAAATGTTGGGAAAATATAAAATTTTACCCTTTACATCTAAATAGGTTAGTATGTCATAATAAATGTGTGATAAGGATAACACAATAGGAACCTACACTGCTCTATCTATCCAACCTTATCGTAGGGCAACTTGATTTGTTGTAGAGAGCTCCTACACGCTACTCACCAATGAAGCTTGCTCCATAGTCACATTCCAATGAATATGTGTGTCTTGTCAACACAAGCACACACTCGTCACTTTAAAAATTATAAAAACTTAAAAAATTGTAAAAATGTAAAAGCCAAAAATTTGAAAAAGTTAAAAACATAAAAAAATTAGAAAAACATGAAAAACCCAAGTCTAAATAGTCAAAACACCTAAAAATGCATATTTTTAAATCACTCTTGGCAAAAGATGCAACTTGACACTTTTTGCTAAGCAACCTTGCAAGTTGCCCAAACATCCTAAGGGACACTCAGGTGATTTTCTTTACCAAAACAAGTGACCAAGTATGGTAAAAGGGTGACCTAGGCCACACCCCACCAAACTCTAGATCACTCAATAATTGAAATTTAATAAACATGAAAATTGAAAAAATGAAAATGTGATTACATTCCCTACCTAGACACCTATCATTTGCAATTGATGGCCCTAAATTTGATAGCCATTTTAATTAACCTACAACTTGATGCTAACGTTTTGGATGTCTTAAGGGGTCCTAATTTACGATGTCTTAAGGGGACATCTTAAGTTCTCAAAATTTGGTGAAGTTGCCCAAGGCAACCAAATTTAACAATATAATAAAATCAAATTTAAAGTTACAAATTCAAAGTAGAAAAGCATGCGCATTTAACAAATAAAATATATAGAATAATAATTTTGATAAATTTAATAGTGTAGAGTATAAAATTGTGTACATACACATGTATACAAATTTGTGTACAAAATGTGTAATAATGTAATTGTGTATGTACATATATGCCAATGCATAATAATGTTTACAAAATGTGGTTATGCCATCTCAAGAAAATCCAAAACTTGTGGGGAATGTAGCAAGTCTTCACACCACCTAATATAAAAATAATACAAGCAATTTATCAATATATCTGAATCAAAACATGTATTTTAATTTATATAAAACTATCTAGATATACACAATTTGTACCTATATTTACAAGTGCCTCTCAAGTTTTTGTTTCAAAGTATGTGATGAATTTGTGATGATGGCCTAACGATATAAAAGGACAATTTAAATCATTTTCAACTAATAACAAGAAATATCAAAACATGTATTTAATGTATTTAAAAGTACAATATAAATCTATTTAACTATATTTACCTGTATTTACTTATTCCATTGTACCATCTCCATCCTCTCTTTTTTCCAATGCATCGATGATTGTCTCATGGTCTTCCATAGAAATTATCCATAGCTCTTTATTTGTAGGTTTTCCACGATACCTCTCTAGTTTTATATTTGTTGCCAACACCAAATGTGATTAGTGTATAATCTTCTTATGTGTTTCATAATCTTCGAATGCAGGCAAACCATTCTTCCTTATTAGGTATTTCCATAGCCAAGTGCCAACAACCACCACCGAACCTATTAGATAATGATAGCCATCATCAAAGAAATTCTTAAAATTTGCTTAAGGGGATCAAAGAAGTTCTTAAAATTTGCTTAAGGGGATATCTTAAGGGGATCACCAAACCTGTTGGATAAGGAAAGCCATCATCATCTTCTCGAGGTGCTGTTAACTTATGTTTAGTATCCACACAACGAGCCAACCAATATTCAGTTTCCTCTTCATTATTCTTTGGTGCAACAACAACATACACATGTCCTGCAAACAAATTTTGATTCAATAACTTGCACATGTCCATAAAATTTGACCAATCAACATACATGCATTCATATGTACACATAAATAAATAAAAGCACTACAAATTAGTAATGAAGTGAAATAAAATGAAATAATTTGAATTAAATTACCTTCTTGTACAAGGTCTAAAACATGGTCATAATCATCTGATGCAAACTGTTGATCATTGTCTTCAATGGTTGTTTCACTTTGATCATGTGCTTGTGCAAGTGTCAATGGTCTTTGTTTCCACTCTTCAACCCATTTTATATTCTCACATGCTTCCCAATCTCCTGAAATACAAAACTGACAAAAACATGCACGCTCCCTTGTCCAGATAGTCCATGTACTTGCATTCAAACTCCTAAATGAATGCCATTTAGTAGATCCACTGATTGTCTAGCAATCAAGTCTAGGTAGAATGTTTTCTTCTTCAACCAACCAAAAGAATCGATGAACTATAGAGTACTCGCTTGATCTAGGTGTACATAATCTTGTATTGCACCAATCTACAATCCCATGTGCATCTTTAAATTTTACTGCATCCTCAAATTTCAATTGTTGTCTAGCAAGAATTCTTTTAACACACACACCAGCTCCATCATGTTCTCCTTTACCATGTCTAGCTTCAAAAAAATTCCACATATGTTGGACATTATTCTCCTTGTGAACCCTACTTAACCATTAGAACATTCGAGCATTCTTGAACTGCCCCATACAATTATCTAACCATATAAGATGTTTAGTAATCTGGATTCCTCTTTCTCTTAAATTTGTATAAAATATATTGAACAAACTCTAATGAGTGTAACTGGTTGTCACTCAAATAGAAATGATACTCCATCAAAACTTTTCTATCATTCTCTGTGCTATCATCTGCATGTCTATAAACAATATGAACAAATATAGCAACCTGCATTGAATTGTAATATTGTGATTGAATTTCCTCTTGCGGAGCTAAAGTATAGTTTTCTGCAAAATCAACCACTAATAGTATAGTACCAACTAGAAATGTGTTTCTACATTCACGAAATTGTCCATCAGGCCATCGAGCTTGTTGAGAGTGCTTGACATATTTTGGTACAATTTTACTCTTAAATTCTGATATGAATGCATGCACACTAACCTTTTCTGTAATTAAATCACAATGCTTTCCAAATTTTCCATCTTTTAAAGAATATTCAACATTTTTAAATCTTTTAACATCCACTAATTGTTGTCCAAAATCATTTTCAACACTTTCATGCATACAAACTCTTAATAAAGAAAGATTACCACAACTAGTGCATTGTCCAGAAATACATGAACTTAAATAAAATGATTTTTCATTAGATCTTTCATAGAACAAACTTGATATAAACTCTTTTATTGCTTCAGTTGGCATATTAATATCACATTCCTATATAATCATGTTACAATGTAAAGTACAACGTATATATTGAAACACATCAGAATAATAACAAAATTGAACATGCATTTTACAACAAGATATTCGTTGTTTATTAATCTTTACATACCATGGTTTGCATTTTTCAAAAGATCTTTGACTTATTTTAATATTACCAAGTAACACTAATTCATCACAAAATTTTCTATAAAATTAAGTTTGCATTCTATCTAATAGGTGTTTTGGATGAGGATCACAAACTTTGGACCCCACTCTTAATTTTAAAACATCTCTAGCATTAGATGATACCCTAGTATTATCATGCCAATATTTTTCAATCAAAGATCTGATTTCAACATTCAGTTTCATGTCAGATCTCAGGAGTTGACCACTAAAACTCCAACATTGGTTAATTGGATCATTTTCTATACTTTCTCTTCTTTTTGCCGCTCTTACCAATGTTTTAGGATGTATTTTTAGAATTCCACTAATATTGCTTACCATTTTTCTATTCAAAGTTGTTTTATTCACTATAGTAGTTGTTATAGCTCATCTTGCTGCATTCTTATCTTTGGATCAACTATTACTTCCAATAGACTCAATGGCACTAGCAACAGTAGACATAGCATGTTTTAGTGATTGATCTTTTCTTCTTGGTATGCCTAACATTTTCATTACTTTTCTCATTTTCCACATTCTCATTAATTGCATCATTAGTTGACATTGAAATGATAGCTTTTACGATAAAAAAATTCCTTGTATAATCTATTGGCATGTGTTCTTATTTGTCTCCAAGAAATTTTGCTAGGATGATTATCCAAAACATCTCTTTCAATTTTGAAAAAAAAATTCTCATTTTCAACATCACATCCTAGATTTTCATTTTCATTTTCAACTTCAAAATAATTTTCATTTTCAACAACAAAATGGTTTTCATTTTCAACAACAAAATGGTTTTCATTTTCATTTTCAACTAAAGGATTTTCGTTTTCATTTTCAACAACAAAACGGTTTTAATTTTCATTTTCAACAACAAAACGGTTTTCATTTTCATTTTCAACAATAATTTGTTTCAAATTTTGATCTCTACGAATATTATCAATCTCAACATTGTTATATCCAGCTTGTTTTAAATCTCCTATCAACACTATTTATATTTCATTCAAAGGTGGATTTGAAGAAGTACTTGGATTTGTGCCTATTGAAACATTCTCCATAGCATTGATAGAGGGATTTGAAGACATACCAGGAGTAGTTTGTATAATCGTATTAGTTTCCACATTCACCTCTTGCAAATTTGCATCGTCTACATCCATGGTCTCCCCAATGTTTTTATCTTCAATAATTGTGGAATTGGATGCTTTAGTATTATTCATTGATTGAATCTTTATTCTTCTATCTCTGTATTTTTGCCTCCTTCTCTCTCTTTGCTTCAATTTCTTCAGGGGTTAATAGCTTCCTATCTTTCCTCTTATTACAACTTTGTGATCTCGTGATTAAAAAATTTATGAAGCATGTACAAATGAATGTCAAAAACTTGAAAGTCTTTTTTCTTTGTTCAAGTCCTTCAAACAACTACCAATTCAACAAAATTTCACTCAAACAGTGTCTCAATGATGGCTTCTATCAAAATTCAAACAATATTCCAAGTTGATGAACTTGCAAAAGAAAAAAAGATGGTAGACAATGCTGCAAGTGTCACTGTCGGCTGTACTGTAGAGCAAGTTGCAGGGCTGACTGTCATAGTACAGTCTTATTAAAAAAAGGGCAAATTATAAACGGGATCCTGTTATTAAAATTTTAAATATTAAGCTCAGGTTTTTCTTTGTAACCCGTTTCAGGAGATGCTTTGGGGACCCGACCTTGACCTTTGGACCTGGTTTGACCTACAACTTGAAGGTCCTGTCAATGTCACAACAAAATAGTGATGTTGGGCATATATCTGAAGGTCTATATTGCAGAATATTCTGACGAAATTAAAACCCATTATAGATGAGACAGTGTAGATTCCAAATATGTAATTTTTTTTACAATTGGTTTAATTTTTCTATTTTTAATCAATTTCTGATAAAATAGGTCCATAAACTTGAATTATCAGGGTTTTTTAGTATTTTAATAACATTTTATTAAAATATTTTTTTGTAAAAAAAATTGTAGAAAAACGTACTTTAGACAATTCTTTTCAATTTAAAAAAAATTCAAAAAATGTTAAGTTTAGGTCATCTTATGCATGACGTACATGATGATTTTTTAAAAGACCAAAAATGGCCAATAAAAAATTAATAAAAAAAAATATTTAATAAAAAATTACAAAAAAATATGGAAAATGTGCTTCAGTGAGGTACAAATCCTTTCCCAAAAGGATTTTGAAAAATATGATTATTTAGGTCAAAATATGGATGACGTACACGTACATGATATAGTAAAAAAAAGTGACTTTTAAATAGTGGTTTTTAGAAATGCCTATTCAAAATCAATTTCTATCATTTGGGTATTGAAAAAAATTACATATTTGGAAACTAGACTCTGAGTACTACATTTCATATTTAGTGACTTTTTCCAAGATTCCACATTTAAGTGCTTCAAATTTTTAGGTCAAATGTGACAAATTCTGAAAATCAGGGAAAACACTTCCACTTTTTGGCCAATAAGTGGACACAACTTCTTGCACACACCCAGGGTGTGTGAAAAATATCAATGCTCTTCAGCTTATGAATACCAACATTGATACAGATAAAAATGCCCTTCTTCTAATAGAGGATGCAATTCAAGTCAACTAATGGGCAGCAAGTTGCTGATCTTGAATTGGTTTCTGATGAAGAAAACAATGATGTTGAAGCAATGGAAGAAAATCAAAATTGTAAGTCTAATTTAATTTATTTCAACTTTCAAAGCAGGTATTTGAATTGTAGCTTTACCTAGAGGATTGGTATAACGAAAACTTAATTATGTTACAATCCTTTCTTTGAAGAACTTGGACATTATGGACCATATCATCTAGAAAAGCACATGACAGTGAACTCTGCCCCACCTTTCAAATCAGATATTTACCTTTTTATTCAATGAAAATGAAGTCACGAATGTAAACCAACCATGCATACTAGTAAGATCAAATTCTCTTCCTTCTATTCTTATTACTCTTTATTAAGAGAAGAGTGTCAAAAAGAATGGGTTTAATTGTAATCTAACATAAGGCAAAGCAGTTTTGTTATTACATTTTTCTGAGGGATCTCTAATAGTCTAATATAATGTAGTCTTCTATAATACGAACATCTGCATTTGTGTGAATGCTAAGCTTTAATATAGTAGAGTATTAAATCAATGCAATTAGCTATTTATTGGGTTAAAATAACTTAGTTTTTCTAATGGTTTGGGAATGCAGGAGTTGCCAAAAATAGGTGAATGTCCTCTACAATTACCAAGAGAAAAAAGTTTAGTAGTTCTTGTGGATAGAGCCAGTAAACAATGGGAGATTATTTGCATGTTTCATAACAATATACCTCCCCTAAGTGTGGGGTGGACAGCAAGAAACATAGATGTACCCCAATGCAAAGCTTTTCTCATAATGATCATCCTTCTGATTTCAACGGTTAATTACTCATTGTGGATGTACCATACGCAAAGCTTTTCTCATAGCGTGTACACCAATTGCCATACTGAACCCAAGATGGGCCAGAAAAACATGCCATATAACATTACTAACATTAAAAAAGTTCATAGCTATTTTTCTGACATATTCTTGCAACTCAGATATCTTTAAGAGAAGAGTGTCAAAAATGACGGGTTTCACAACCTAACATAAGGCAAAGTAGTTTTGTTGGGTTTAGGGATAGGGTTTAGGGTTTAGGGTTGAGGGATTATGGTTTAAGGTATAGTGTTGAGGGTTTAGGGATAGGGTTTAGGGTTTAGGGTTGACGGATTGGGGTTTAATGTTGAGAGTTGAGGGTTGAGGGTTTACGGATAAGGTTGATGGTCAAGGGATTAGGGTTAAAGTAGAGTGTTGAGGGTAGAGGGATTAGGGATAGGGTTTAGGGTTGAAGGTTTAATGATTGAGGGTCGAGGCTTTAGGGTTGAGGGTTAAGGGATTGGGGTTTAAAATATAGTGTTGAGCGTCGAGGGTTTATGGATAGGTTTTAGGGTTTAATTTTTAAGGGTTAAGGGTTGAGGGATAAGGGATTAGGGTTTAAGGTATAGTGTTGAGGGTTGAGGGTTTAGGAATAGGGATAGTGTTTAGGGTTTAGGGATGAGGGATTAGGGCTGAGGGTTGAGGGATTAGGGTTTAAGGTATAGTGTCAAGGGTTGAGGGTTTATTGATAGTGTTTAGGGTTGAGGGTTGAGGGCTTAGGTTTTAGGGTTGATGGATTAGGGTTTAAGGTATAGTGTTTATGGTTGAGGGTTTAGGGATAGGGTTTAGGGTTGATGGATTAGGGTTTAGGGTTGACAGATTAGCGTTTAATGTTGAGGTTAGGGTTAGAGTGTTGAGGGTAGAGGGATTAGGGTTGAAGGTTTAAGGATTAAGGGTTGAGGCTTTAGGGATGATGGTTTAAGGCTTAAGATATAGTGTCAAGTGTTGAGGGTGTGGGGATAGGGTTTAAGTTTTAAGGGTTAAGGGTTGACGGATAGGGATTAGGGTTTAAGGTATAGTGTTGAGGGTTGATGGTTTAGGGATAGGGTTTAGGTTTGAGGGATTAGGGTTTAGGGTTAATGAATTAGGGTTTAATGTTGAGGGTTGAGGGTTGAGGGTTGAGGGTTGAGGGATAGGGTTGATGGTCAAGGGATTAGGGTTAAAGAAGAGTGTCGAAGGTAGAGGGATTAGGGATGGGAGTTAGGGTTGAAGGTTTAAGGATTTAAGGTTGAGGCTTTAGGGATGAGGGTTAAGAGATTAGGGTTTAAGATATAGTGTCAAGTGTCGAGCATGTAGGGATAGGTTTTAGGGTTCAAGTTTTAAGGGTTAAGGGTCGAGGGATCAGAGTTAAGGGTTGAGGGATTAGAGTTTGACTTTGAGGGTTGAGTACATTGAGGTTTGAGGGTTGAGGGTTTTGGGATAGGGTTGAGGGTCGAGGGATTAGGGTTAAAGTAGAGTGTCGAGGGTATAAGGATTAGGGATAGGGTTGGATGGTTTAGGGATAAGTGATTAGGGTTTAAGGTATAGTATCGCGCCCATTGAGGGTTTAGGAATAGGGATAGCGTTTAGGGTTTAGGGATGAGGGATTAGAGTTGAGGGATGACGGATTAGGGTTGAGGGTTGAGGGATTGTGGTTTAGGAATAAGGTTTAGGGTTGAGGGTTGAGGGATTAGGGTTTAAGGTATAATGTTGAGGGTTTAGGTATAGGGTTTAGGGTCGAGGGATTAGAGTGAAGGGTTGAGGGATTAGGATTTGATGTTGAGGGTTGAGGGTTGAGGCTTTAGGGTTTAGGGTTTAGGGATAGGGTTGAGGGTCAAGGGATTAGAGTTAAGGGTTGAGGGATTAGGGTTTGACGTTGAGGGTTGAGGGTTGAGGTTCGAGGGTCGAGGGTTTAGGATTAGGGTTGAGGGTCGAGGGATTAGGGTTAAAGTAGAGTGTCGAGGGTATAAGTATTAGGGATAGGGTTGGAGGATTTAGGGATAAGGGATTAGGGTTTAAGGTATATTATCGAGCCCATTGAGGGTTTAGGAATAGGGATAGTGTTTAGGTTTTAGGGATAGGATTTAGGGTTGAGGGATTAGAGTTAAGGGTTGAGGCTTTATGATTTAGGGTTTAGGGATAGGGTTGAGGATCAAGGGATCAGAGTTAAGGGTTGAGGTATTAGAGTTAAGGGTTGAGGGATTAGGATTTGATGTTGAGGGTTGAGGGTTGAGGCTTTAGGGTTTAGGGTTTAGGGATAGGGTTGAGGGTCGAGGGATCAGAGTTAAGGGTTGAGGGATTAGGGTTTGACGTTGAGGGTTGAGTACATTAAGGTTCAAGGGTTAAGGGTTTTGGGATAGGGTTGAGGATCGAGGGAGTAGGGATAAGGGTTGAGGAATTAGAGTTAAGGGTTGAGGGATTAGGATTTGATGTTGAGGGTTAAGGGTTGAGGCTTTAGGCTTTAGGGTTTAGGGATAGGGTTGAGGGTCGAGGGATCAGAGTTAAGGGTTGAGGGATTAGGCTTTGACGTTGAGGGTTGAGTACATTGAGGTTTGAGGGTTAAGGGTTTCAGGATAGGGTTGAGGGTCAAGGGATTAGGGTTAAAGTAGAGTGTCAAGGGTATAAGGATTAGGGATAGGTATAATATAGAGCCTGTTGAGGGTTTAGGAATAGGGATAGTGTTTAGGGTTTTAGGATAAGGTTTAGGGTTGAGGGATTAGGATTTGATGTTGAGGGTTGAGGTTTGAGGCTTTAGGGTTTAGGTTTTAGGGATAGGATTGAGGGTCGAGGGATTAGAGTTAAGGGTTGAGGGATTAGAGTTTGACATTGAGGTTCGAGGGTTGAGGGTTTCAAGATAGGGTTGAGGGTTGAGGGATCAGAGTTAAGGGTTAAGGGATTAGAGTTAAGGGTTGAGGGATTAGGATTTGACATTGAGGGTTGAGGTTTTAGGGTTTAGGGTTTAGGGATAGGGTTGAGGGTCGAGGGATTAGAGTTAAGGGTTGAGGGATTAGGGTTTGATGTTGAGCGTTGAGTACATAAAGGTTCTAGGGTTAAGGGTTTCAGGATAGGGTTGAGAGTCGAGGGATTAGGGTTAAAGTAGAGTGTCAAGGGTATAAGGATTAGGGATAGGGTTGGAGGGTTTAGGGATAAGGGATTAGGGTTTAAGGTATAGTATTGAGCCCATTGAGGATTTAGGAATAGGGATAGTGTTTAGGGTTTAGGGTTGAGGGATTAGAGTTAAGGGTTGAGGGATTAGGATTTGACATTGAGGGTTGAGGGTTGAGGCTTTAGGGTTTAGGGTTTAGGGATAGGGTTGAGGCTTGAGGGATCAGAGTTAAGGGTTGAGGGATTAGGGTTTGACATTGAGGATTGAGTACATTAAAGTTTGATGGTTAAGGGTTTTGGGATAGGGTTGAGAATCAAGGGATTAGGGTTAAAGTAGAGTGTCGAGGGTATAAGGATTAGGGATAGGGTTGGAGGGTTTAGGGATAAGGGATTAGGGTTTAAGGTATAGTATCGAGCCTGTTGAGGGTTTAGTTATAGGGATAGAGTTTAGGGTTTAGGGATGAGGGATTAGAGTTGAGGGTTGAGGGATTAGGGTTTAGGGATAAGGTTTAGGGTTGAGGTAGACAAGGAGCGACTGAGAGACATAGAGAGGGGAGAGGTAGAGAGGTGAGGAGGAGAGATAAGTGAGATATAGAACATGAGTTGATGGAACTAGAGGTGAGATATTGTAAAGGTGAGATAGGCACAAATATTTATGGATCAATCTATATTAGGACAAAACACAAGCACGTTATAACACACTCACGTTTTATCCTACTATAGAAATGGTAAAAAAGTCTTGACCCCCGTGATCCAGGCCCACATGCTCTGTTTTCATGTTGATTATGTGTGTGCTCTAATAAAAAAGAAGTGCTTTCATGCTATTGGGAAGTTCATGTGTACATTTTACACATTCTACCACCTTTGCATGATCTTTCCACCACCTTTTCCGCTTTGCCTACTTGAGGAGGAAATAACATAGTTTTCAAACCAAGTTTGATATATATCTATTCAAGTTTCAATTTTTGTAGTGTTGCAATGTTAATTGTGATTCAATTTTAGGAATTTAACATCATAGATTGGTTAATAGTATTATTGTTAGTAATTATATTTGAGTGTTATTCAATTTAACATTGAAAAGGAAGCAAGTGGTGAAAAATACAAATTGTTGAGGAGTTTGATGCAAGAAGAAAAAACACTACATAATTGGGTACTCTCTCCATTCAAATCTTCATGTTTTAGGTATGTCAAGTCTTTACATGCATGTTCTTTACATTTTCCTTAATTTTATTTGAATTACTTTATCATGCTTTATCATACATGTTTAAAACTCTTCACATTCCCAATCAAGAAAGCAACCTACAATCTCACATGATGCCATGTATATTTTCTACACTTGGGCTCTTTAATAATTGTGTAATAAACAAAGCTTAACATACCATGATGTCAAACTATACAATAATAAATCCTTACAACATAATAAAAATACAATCCCACTATTATCTTGTCATATTAACAAGTTAAAATACAAATGAATAGGTGCCAAGATCATACAAGTATGCACACGACATGATGATTTGTATGCACATATCTTGGGCTAGGACATTCCTTATGCACCTATTCATGATGATTTGTACATGCACATGACACAACAATTGTTGTCTACTCCTTCACAAGCCACCCAAATCCTAGTATCCCTAGTACCAACTGTAGACACCTAAAATTGAATTGCTCTGCAAACCAATTTCCCACACCTTGCCACTAATTTATCCCTCCTATTAATTAAATAAATTTATTTTATTTGATTAATTTATCTCTAACCATCTGTCTATCCCTTGTGATCAATTAATTTATTTAATTTATCACTATACCTTATGACTATATCCTCATTGATTAAATAAATATTCTCAATATTTATTTAGTTAATTGTGTCCATGTCCCTAATCCTTGTTAATTAGATACATCATTCTTATCTAATTAATCTACCCTACTAATCAACCTAAACCTAGCCTAGTTGATTAAATAGCAATTATTTAATCAATCTACCCTAGCCTACCTATCCCCTAGACCTAATTTAATTAAGCTAAACACTTAATTAACCTTGCTTAGCCCATTCTCCCACACACCTTTGAATAAAAATCAATTCTTTATTCAAAGGGTCAAATCTTCCTTACACATCATTTATCACTCCCTTACACATGTAAGTGTACATGTGTCCTTCAACCTTCACATCTCCGCATAAAAGTGAATTTTTAATTCACACTCCCCCATGAGTTGAATTTTTAATTCACTTGTCATATACACTCTTCCCAAAAATAAAATTTTAATTCATTTTTATCTTCCACACCTTTCCCCATGTGAATTTAAAATTCACAAATAATGAGAGCCCTACAAATCCCTTGACTTAATCTCAACCCTTGATCTCTCTCATCCACTCCCCTTGTGACACTTGTCACAAGGCTATGACTTCAATCCAAACCCTAACTCTCAACCATTTCTAGCCCTTGATCTCATCTTTTAATCCTCACCCTCCATCCATTTTCTAAAAGTCTATAAATGAGACCCTTCTCTTAGCCATTTGGAGGGACTTCTTCTTGCATCCTTACCATCTTTCAAATCTTCTCATCATACCATCATAATACAAAAATCATTCCTCATCCCCATCTCAATCTCCATCTAAATCCATTATCTCTCATCCTATTGTGTTGAAAGTAATAGAGCAATCCACATTTCATCTACTTGGGTAAATCTAAGGAGTTTAGGTGCAACTCCTTCCACCCTATCAAGGAGAGGGATCACATTTGAAGGTATAACTTGGTCTATTTATGCATTTGGTTTATATTTATAATTCCATTTGTATTCCTAATGCTATGACTTCAATCCAAACCCTAACTCTCATTCATTTCTAGCCCTTGATCTCAACTTTTGATCCTCACCCTCCATCCTCTTTTCAAAAATCTATAAATGAGACCCTTCCCCAAGCCATTGAGGAGGAACTTCTTCTTGCAACATCATAATGCCAAAATCACTCTAGACACTCCATCTAATCTATCAATCTATCCAAATCCAAATCTCTCATCATATTGTGTTGAAAGCAAGAGCAATCCACATTTCATCATCTTGGGTAAAATCTAAGGAGCTTGGGTGCAACTCCTTCCACCCTACTTGGATTTGTGGGTCGTGAAGGTATCATTTGTGTTTGTATTTGATTTATATTTCTAACTTCATTTTGATTCATAGATTACATTGGCACACCCGGTGGGACCCACAAGGTCCATTTCTAATCTTTTTTTTGTGAGTTTTCATTTTGGAGACGTGTTTTTACAGGTTTGACGCTATCTATCCTGCGCAGTGGCACTATCTTTAGTGCGTTTTAGTGCTATTTACTGTTTTAGCACTATTTTGATTAGCACTTTCTCTCCTAACTTTCACTCACAAATCCGTCTGACTTTCTTTGTCTTCCTGCTATTTCTTGGGTTTTTCGTACTCTATTTTTGCAGGAATCTTGAATGAAGAAGGGGAGACTATGGTAAAATCTTTCTAAAATTATCTGTTGACCAACTCTGTGCCATATTGGCACTATTGTCACCCAGTTCGGTGCTATATTTCTCATTGCAGATTGTAAACTAAGGCAAAAACATAGTTTAGCGCTATCTTGCCTTTGTATTGGTGCTATTTTATGTATTAGCGCTATCTTACGTCTGGATTAGTGCTATCTTCTGTATTAGCATTATTTTTTGTATTAGCGCTATCTTCTATATTAGCACTATTTTCTAGATTAGCATTATTTTCTATATTAGCGCTATCTTCTATATTAGTGCTATCTTGCCTCTGTATTAGCGCTATTTTCTGAGACTAACTTTTGGGTTCTGTGTAGGGACTGACAACTTGTTTGTAGGTCATGAACATCATCTTGAGGACACTAACAATTTTTTGCAGGGTTTTTCATCTTTAGTTTAATAAACATTTCAATTGTAACTTAAAACAAACCCTTGCATGTTAGCTTAGACAAACATTTCATTTTGGTGCAATAAAATCAACAAACAAACAATCAAATCTTTGTGTGTGTGTGCATTATCTTAGAAAACATTTGAATTTGGTGTTCTAAAATTGACAAGTGTGTGCCAACAACAACTATCAAAACATTTCAATTTTAGGCTTTAAAAAGAACCACAAATTGCATTAATGAAATCATTGGATTAAAAAGAACAACAATCTGCATTCTTCACTCATATAATCAAGAAAATTAATCTAATTTGTGTGAAGTGTTTTCATGATTTGTGCTTGTAGTGTGAAAAGTGTATGCTCTTCCCTCGCACCATTTGGTGACTTTGGGAATCAAAATCTTAGCACAACAAATACGTATGCTCTCCTCTCGCATCTTTGTATGAACTTGGGGATCAAAAATATTTTTGTGTTTGTATTGCTTTTGTTAATCCTTAGAGGGCCTGCCACCCCGCTTCGAAAGGTGGGAACGACCCAAGTGGCAACAAGCTAAAGCTAAGCTCTTTCAAGCCGCTATATAAAATAAGGTGTTTGGGATGAAAGTCACAAACAACAGGTGTTGTATTATACCGATAGCCAACTTCCCCCAAAACCCTCTAAGGCGTAACCCTTGGAGGCTGGGAGACTCCATAATGAAGAGTAGTGCTATCGCATGTATAACCACCTGAACGAAAGCACTCACTATGAACCTTTGTTTTAGTAGCCCAAATCCCTCTACCTGTCCCACAAGTATTATCCTTGCTTCACCTTAGGTTGTACATTCCTGATTATCACATTTTTTCATAAATCAAACCTTTGGCCATTGTGTTTTCTTGCTTGATTGTTTGTCTACTTGCTAAGAAAAATCAAATTCATCCATAAATCCAACCATTCGCATACTTTAGCATCATTCCTCTCTATTTCAGTGCCATTTCCATCTATTTTAGCACCTTCTTCATCCATGTCCAAAAATCAAATTTTCCCATCAAAAACATCAATTTTATAAGCCCATTTTCAAAAAAATTTCCCCCTGACGTCGGGCCAGTTTTTCCTCCCAACACCGCTAAACCATCCCCCCATTTATCAAACCCCATAAGTTGAGCTTATCCAATCCCTTTATTTGGGCTTGATCAAATTCTAATCCACTTCCTCTCTAGTCATAATCTATCTTCATCATCCTAATCATTCTTATCCACTTCATCTTAATCTAATCACCCATCTATCCTAATCATCCTAGCCACCTATCTTATCCACATCATCATCCAAATCATTCAATCTAATCTTATCCTAATCGTCCCCATCATCCTTAATCCAATTCATCAACTAATCCCACCTCATCCAAATCAAATCCAAAATCCAACCAACATCAATCCATAATCTTCCAAACCATATTCCAAATCCAATCCAAAATCAACATCGATCCCAATCAACATCCAAGTCCCCCAACATCATTATCAAAATCCAAATCCAAATCAACCCAATCAAAAATCAAGACCTTAGTTGATTATTATCAACCTTTTTTCACACTTGTTTGAGATCATTAGTCTATCTTAAGTAAATCATTCAAATCAACAATCAAACCAATCAACTCTATTGCTTAAGTGTCATTAGTCTGCCTTAAGCATAATAGGATCATCAACCATCCATCAAATCAAAATAAAATCAAATCATCCTAAGGTCTTGAAATTTGATCCCCAACATCACAATCATCCATTATCCTCCATTTCATCTCATATCTCTCCAACAAAATGGATCCTTATGTAGCAATGCAACAATTACAAAGACTGAGAAAAGTCTATGAGAACATGGATCCTAATGCTAAGGAAAAATGCAAAAATGACATTAAGGATATACCCTTAGCACACCTCATCATTGGAGAATTTCAAGCCCCTACCCAACCTTCATCATATCAACAAACACCCTACATATCATCCCCATCCACATCATATCAATCTTCATTCTTTCAACCTTCATCATACCTACCTTCATCCTATATACCCACACCATTGACCTCATATCAACCTTCAACCCCATACCAACCTCCATCATATCAATAAACATCTTACATATCCACACCATCAACCTCCTATCAACCTTCATCATATCAACCTTCAACATCCTACATAGCCATGCCATCAACCTCATACCAACTTCCATCATATCAACCTTTACCCTCATATGAATCTCCATCCCCTTACACATCCATGCCATCATACCTATCCAACCAATCAATACCTCCATGTTATCCATCCCCCAACCTTTGTCATGCTAACTTTCATCAAGGGAACACCAATCTAGCACACCTTATCTCTGAAATCCAAACCTTATATTAACAACCACTTCCCCATACAAATCCCCCATCCTCTAATCCCCATCCTATCAACCTTAATCCATCACCCTACCTACCTTACAATCCATCAATCCCAACCCCCCCAACACAAGGTTCCTCCAATCTTAATCCATCACCCTATGTATCTCCCAATCCACCAATCCATATCACCTATCCACCACCTAATCCACCATCAAATCTTCCAAATCCTAAGCCCATGACATCCAAAGAATCCTTGTGGGATTTCCTCCAAAGAACATCACCAAAGAAAGCAAAGGAATCCCCCAAATCCTCCACTCCTCCAACACCACCATCTAGTCCAACACCTATCCTTCAACCCACCCAAGAACCATTACTACCTAATCCCATCACCCACCTATCCAATCCCAATCTGAATCGTACACCATCCACCATCATTATCCATCCATTACATTGTTCTTCAACCCATACACCCATGAAGGATACCATCCATTGGCTATTAGCAAGGAATCAAACACCCTCATACAGACCAACATCCACCAAACCTCTTGAACAATCTCCTATCATAACTCAAGAACCATCATGCAGCCATGTTCAAGAACACATAAGTCAAGCACCTATCGCATCCATCCAAACACCCATCACATCCATCCAAGCACCCACCACATCTATCCAAGTCACTCCCACTTCTATCCAAGCACATGAGCTATGTCAAGAATCAAATCCAAAGCATGTCGAAACATCAACCCCTTCTCCTAATCAAGATCTCACCATCCCATCTAATCCCATCCCCGATCCCCTCCCGTCTATTGGTCAACTTATTGATCTCACACCATCTTATACCACCCCTTTACCATCCCCCATTAATCCTTTACCTCCATTAACCAATCCCATCCCAAATCCACCCCCTTATCCACTTGGAAAAAGCACCTTCATCCATGGTAAACCCCTTGTAGGCGGTGAACAACTTCCATCCACCATCTATCCTTCTCTAACAAATAATGGACTCGCGTCTTGTTTCCAAAGCACCAAACATCCCATTGCATGTCGCATGCTCCAACATATGAACTATCAAGGCAAAGGCTTAGGCCTTCATGAACAAGGCATCTTGGAGCCCATCCACACCACATTCCATCCATCCTCGCATGGCCTTGGCTATACACCCCAAGAAAAACAATCTAAACATGTTGGTACCACCCACACACCTTCCAAAATCCATTCATCTAATCCCAAACATGATGCATCTCATCACAGCCCCAAAGCATATGTCGCCATCCCCCTCCATCATCATATCAGTTGCAAAAGTATGTGACCATTCATCTCCCTCCATCAAATTTACCTCCACTACTTCCAACTCCAAATATTCCTATTAAATCCACTTTACCTCCTATCCTACCAACTCCCAACATCCCTATCCATAAATCCTCTTATCCTCCCATCCTCTCAAACATCCCTATCCTCAAATCCCCTCATTCATTTATCCATTAATCCAGTTTTTACCCCTCCACCCATAAACCCCCTAAAATTCCCAATCAAGACCAACAAAAGCACACATCTTTCAAACATGAAGCTTCCCCCAAATCCATGGGATTCAAAAATTTGAATGCCTCAATTTATAAAGCACAAAAGCCTAAAGATGGTATCCCTTCCAAGAAAAATCAAAAATCTAAAAGGCTATCAAAGCCCACACCATCACAAGAAAAAAGCAAAACAAAAATGGTGTGGGTCACAAAACAAAAAGCACCAAACTCTAACGAGGCATCCACATTCCAATCCACTCCAAACTCCCAAACATCTCGCTCCCCATCTGAAATTCCCATAATTCCTAAGTCCATTTGGGTACGTAAAACCCCAGATCGACCATCCAAAAATCCCCTATCCCGATCCCCATTACTCCCAACTCCACATCCAAAGTACAAGCTTCCAAATACATCACGGTGTGTGCAACCGTTGGTCTTGGTTCCCCTCCACCACTTGACATTCCCACATACCCCCATTTCTCCATCTTTTATCCACTATCCTACATATCTTCTCCATCACATTCCTGTGGTCCATGCTATTGCATAATCCACATCATAATCCACATAATCCACACCATAATCCACTATCCACCATACATTCCATCTTCTCCTATCTACCAACATCTATGCAATCATCATCCAAAATGCTATCCAACATGGGACCATCTTCTCCTTGCTATGGAAACAAACGCTAGAGTCCCCCTTCCATAAAAAAAGCAAACAATCAAAAAAATCAAGAAAATAGTAAAGAGAAAAAATCTGTCCAATGGTGAAAACCACTCCTCATGGCGCCTTGGGCAAGTACCATGATGAAAACCCCTTGTGGGCATCATGCGTAATCCCTTCTCCATCCATTTTGTATCCTTGCACTTGGGGGCAAAACCATATCCTTCATCCACATCCATAACATCCTTTTCACATCTTATCCACTATCTTATCCTTATCCTATCATATTCTTATCCACCATCCCCTATTTATCCTATCATTTCCCACCCATCATATCCATTATATCTTGCTTTTACCATCTCCCACCTTAGATCTTGATAAAGACAAGGGGCAAAATATCAACAACATGCTTTGGAGGCCTCTTGGCATACTCCATTTGTAAGTATATCCTCCATCCATCTACTGCAAAGTCCATCCATTCAAACGTGAACCCATCATGCAAAATTCTTTAAGCATTGGGGCATATGATTCCTTGCAACATAGCCCTTGGAGTAAATCTTTATCCCCATCTCTCATCCATCTATCTTGCATCCCTATCTTTATCTTCCAATCCATCTATCACGAATCCCCTCTCTATCACCTTCCACTGACAATCCCTCCATCTACTTATCATGTATCCCTACTGGATCCTTTATCCCCCATCCTACCCCTTATTCACATGTATCTATTCATTTATCAGAATCTCCTATCCATTATCCTTTCCTCGCCAACCCCCCAACCCAACCCCATCACCTTCACCTCTAGACTTGGTGTTCCCTTGTCATTGGTATCTAGAGCAAAGGCTATCCAAATGAAATCCAATGTAACCATCTCATAATAAATCATTCCCTTTCCAAAATCATAAAAATCCAAAATATATATATATATATATATATATATATATATATATATATATATATATATATATATATATAGAAAACCCAAAAACAATACAAAAATCAAAAAATCAAAAAACCATACAAAATCAAAAAATCCAAAAACAATACAAAATTTAAAAATCCAAAAAAATAAAAAAGTCCATAAAATCCCAAAAATATCAATCACAAAATCAACATCATTTCATCAACATCTCATCATCTTCCAACATCCTCAAAATCACCCAAATCATCCAACACATCTCATCTTCCAAACATCATCACATCTATCCTCAATCATCACACATCATCATCACAAATCAGAACTACATATCATCATCACGTGCATCTTAATGTGCCTTGATCCCGTGGATACAGGGTATGTAGGCAGTCTAGAATACACAGGAAGTTTCTAGTACTCAGGTACATAAGATGCACCCATCCAACCTACTGAGCTTACACTAGATCCAAGCATCACATTACCTATCAAAGCATCATCCCTTAACAAAATTATCAACTATGAAATCAACATCAACCACAACTTGTCACCATCATATCTTGAACCAATCTGACAACATCAACTAAGCATGATCCAATCATCCATTGATTCCTGCCTTAGGATATATCGTTCCTATGATAGGCAGAATCTATCAAATCATTATCCATTTTCGCAAGAGATACAATGGCTACTTGTTTGGTTCGTTGGTCTTTTTATTTTTGATTTTTATCTTTTGTCCTATTCGAAGATCACATCAAAGCTCCCTTGATCTCACTATATCATGGTATGTGGCGAAAACATCTAGAATGGGGCATAGTCTTGCTTTTGTATGCTGTGCTTGTGGGTTGATCTCATTACTCCAAGCTAGTATTCATATCTTGTTGATCATAGGGTCATTTCTAGTATATTGATCTCCTTGTGCATCTAAGGTTCATAATACCTTTTGTGTACTAAGGACTTATGCTATGAGTCCCCTTCCCTCGTCTAGACAAGGTTGCACTATCTTGGGAATGCATGAGATCATCCCTTTGTCTATGTGTCTAGTCCATGCAAATGTTGGATAAACATCATCACCCTGGTCTTCTATACCTTGGTGAAAATATCCACTTTGCTATATCAAACCTAGGATTGCTCTAGAAGTCATTTTCAGCACAATGATCATCCATCACCCAATCTCCCAACATTATCACACTTTCATCTCGCCCCTTATCCTCCAACCACTTCTACTAATCTGTTCCATCCATTTCAAGAGCACAACTGTGTTCTTGCAACCTGCCTATCCTCTCAAGGGGGCATCACCCTTACCAATTATCCCCAAACCTTACCCTATTATTCTAAGCCAAAATTTTTTTTCTATCCAATCCAACTCTATGTTTTAACTTCTTTGAAATGATGTTACTTAGCTGCAACACCATCTCAAAAAGGGGCAAATGTAGACACCTAAAATTGACTTGCTCTGCAAACCAATTTCCCGCACCTCGCCACTAATTTATACCTCTTATTAATTAAATAAATTTATTTTATTTGATTAATTTATCCCTAACCATCTGTCTATCCCTTATGATCAATTAATTCATTTAGTTTATCACTATACCTTATGACTATATCCTCATTGATTAAATAAATATTCTCAATATTTATTTAGTTAATTTCGTCCATTTCCCTAATCCTTGTTAATTAGATAAATCATTCTTATCTAATTAATCTACCCTACTAATCAACCTAAACCTAGCCTAGTTGATTAAATAGAAATTATTTAATCAATCTACCCTAGCCTACCTATCCCCTAGACCTAAGTTAATTAAGCTAAACACTTAATTAACCTTGCTTAGCCCATCCTCCCACACAACTTTGAATAAAAATTATTTTTTATTCAAAGGGTCAAATCTTTCTTACACATCATTTATCACCCCCTTACACATGTAAGTGTACATGTGTCCTTCAACTTTCACATCTCCACATAAAAGTGAATTTTTAATTCACACTCCCCCATGAGTTGAATTTTTAATTCACTTGTCATATCCACTCTTCCCAAAAATAAATTTTTAATTCATTTTTGTCTTCCACACCTTTCTCCATGTGAATTTAAAATTCACAAATAATGAGAGCCCTACAAATCCCTTGACTTAATCTCAACCCTTGATCTCTCTCATCCACTCCCCTTGTGACACTTGTCACAAGGCTATGACTTCAATCCAAACCCTAACTCTCAATCATTTCTAGCCCTTGATCTCATCTTTTAATCCTCACCCTCCATCCATTTTCTAAAAATCTATAAATGAGACCCTTCTCTTAGCCATTTGGAGGGACTTATTCTTGCATCCTTGCCATGCCCAAATTTCTCTCAAATCTTCTCATCATACCATCATAATGCCAAAATCATTCCTCATCCCCATCTCAATTTCCATCTAAATCCATTATCTCGCATCCTATTGTGTTGATAGTAATAGAGCAATCCACATTTCATCTACTTGGGTAAATCTAAGGAGTTTGGGTGCAACTCCTTGCACCCTATCAAGGAGAGGGATCACATTTAAAGATATAACTTGGTGTATTTATGCATTTAGTTTGTATTTATAACTTCATTTGTCTTCCTAATATACACCAACAAAACACCTTCTCAATTCCAAATCCTAGTAGCCCTAGTAACAACAAACATGTCAAATTGGGTCTGCCTCAACCTTTTCAAGCATGAAGTCCTATGTACTCTTTTCATGGCTGTAATAATTTTCTTTGTATGCTTTGTACCTATTTTGGTTGAGTGACATTTACTCTTTTACATGATGATTGTATGTACATTTACTATGAAGGGTAGAATGACATATATTTTAGTTATTTGTATGGATTCATTTCTTAGGAACTAATATTGGTCTCTTTATCATGCTACAGACAAATTCTTTGTCATGCCGAGGAAATGATCAAGAATTAAACCAACACAGGAAGAGATAGAAGCTAAGAATGCAAAGAAAGTAGTGGCTATGAGAGAACTTCATGAGAAGAGGAAATTGGACACGATAAATGAAGACATGCCAATTGAAGAGAAACCACAACCATCACAAAGAGATATGGTATTGGCGGCACAAAGAGAATGAATTTAAAAACTTCATGCTATAAGAGATTTGAATAACATAGTTGGAGACACGTCCTCTATTGCAAGTCAACATGTAGGGACACCATCTACCACATCTCAAGTTGAGAGTACATCATCACTCACATGTGATGAAGGAGGTATGCCATCGTTCGCACCTCAACCTCAAGGTATGTCATCTATTCCATCTTTGATTGAAGGTATGCCATATAGCCCATCTCATTTAAATATTGATGAAATTCCTAATGTTGAGATGAATCTATCTAACTTAGCACCACCTAGAATTTTGCATAGAAAGCCAAAGTATTTGATTGATATTGATGAGAATATTTTGTAGTCAATGGAAGGTAAGATTCCAAAATGCACTTGTAGAAGATATGCTCATAAGATTTGGAGATTGTTCTTTGAAAAGTTAAATGAGACTAAAAGATGTCAACTATTCCTTGAAATGATGCGAAGTATAAAGTATAGGTCCATCATTAAGATTCTTGAGTTGAGAATATCAGAGGCTTCAAGTGAAAAATCTATTGTCAAGAATCTAATAAGTGCATATGAGAGTGTGGATAACACCTCACACACAAAAGATAGTAATGCAACACAGTGTGTGATTACATCAACTATAGTAAGTAGTCAAACGAGGAAAGCTCATCTCATTAGAAAGACGAGTCAAAATTTGAGAATTAATAGGAAAACTTTATCAAGAGCCATTGGAAGATGCCAAAGAATTGAGGACACTAATGCCAATGAATTATGGGCATTCTCGGGGAGACTACCACGAAAAGATAAACCAATTGTTGAAGCATTGAGATCACTAATTGAAGACTTTTGGAAGAATTACACAAGGGTATCTCTAAATCAAAGGGATGTGGTAAGAAGGAGAATTGGTAGTCAAAACCGTGAGCCACATCCAAATCATTTTTTGGATGAGACTCAAACACAGTTTTATGGTAAATTTCTAGAGAAGTATCCTCAAATTAAAATTTGTCAAAGATATTTTGAAATGCTAAAACCTTTCTATGTCAAGATAAATCACACACGCACTACTTATTGTAAATTACATATTGAATTTTCTAACCATTTTGATGTTTATAGGTCTATATGTTTAGATATGCATACTAACAATGTTTTACAGGGTTGTGCCATATGTGCCCCACCAACATCTTCAAGAGACTTCATATCAAGAATTTTATGTGAAAGAGAGGAAGGTCAAATATTCTACAAGAAATTATGCTTGGATGGCACATGTCATCGTTGTGGTGGCTTGTAACATTTTCCAATATGTGAACATATGGAAAGAACACATGCAGTTGGAAACTAACTAGTAGAGTTTGGCAAGTATAAAATAGTGGCATACAATACAAAAGGTGGTAAAGAAGCAAAGAGGTGTGAATTGGTTATTGAAAAGATTCCAGTGTATCAGTTTATGCCTATATTTTGTGACAGCATAGTGTATGAGTATGCAAGACATGCCCATAGAGCTCGATGGTTGGACTTACAATTCAAGTTATGCTAGGAGACATTTCCAATTGGTAGTATTGCTTCAGTCATCAACTTTGCAGAGAACTACATTCTACAGCCACAACGTGAGGTGCAATCACAATATTACAACTCCACACAAGTTTCTATATTTGTGCACATTGCATTCATTCATGCGAATGATAGTACGAAGGATGATAGAAAGATCATAAGGGAGTATAATTTCTATATTAGTGATGATCACACGCATTCTACGGAGTTCGTACAAGGTTGCTTTTAGGTGTTCTACAATTATTTGGCTAGAAAGGGCATATCGTTCAGTTAACATATCATATGGTCGGATAACTGTGCGTCACAATTCAAGAACTCATAGAATTTCTATTGGCTGAGTAAGAGGCATAATTTTACAGGTATTCAGCATATGTGAAACTTTTGTGAGGCCAGGCATGGAAAGGGGGAGCATGATGGTGCATAAGCATGTATCAAAAGAGCCATAGTACAAGAAGAGTTAAAGTATAAAGACAATGCAAAGTTGACAGATGCAAAATTGATTGTCGAGTGGTGTAATGCTTCCATGGGTCCAGGTAATGAAGGTAAGTCTTCAGTTCGTAGATTTTTTTGGTTGATAGATGATACTAACATTGCACCATATGAGGACTGTTCTACACTGACAGGATCAAGTGAGATGCACTCTTTCAAAAGCTCAATTGCAGGTTCATGGAGTATCCATACACAAAAGATGTCATGCTTTTGTTCTTCCTGTACAATTCAAGCCTGGGATGAGTGCGAGTCAAAGGAGTGGGTTGACGAATGGCAGTTAAGTTATCTTAGCCCACTTGACACGTATCGACCCCCGACAGCACTAGAACTAACACAGATGGAATCATCAGTTCACTTTGACCACATATCAGAACTAGTTCAACCAGGTAATATATCTATTTGCATAGTTTTTGAAATTCCTAATGTCATCTTACTTTGTAGTGTTTTTGTAATGTTGACTAATTTCATCTAATTTGCTACACATATCAATGTAGGGCACGTATATGCAGTTATTGCAGATGAAGATAATGAAGAGGGAACAGATTATTACTTATGTCGTTGTGTTGAGGCCAAAAAGAAATTGGAGGCCCCCGTTACAGATGGAGAAAACATCGAATACCCTATAGGCTTAGTGGTTATTACTAGAACATGGCTTAGAAGGTACCCACATAAGAGTGTTAATGTTTGGCTGTTTCAGGACTTTGACACGCATTGAAAGATTCTTCATTACTCGAACCTTGTCATGGCATACAATGTTCATTTGATACAGTATCAGTGTAGACCTTTGAACAAAATCTTGTGGAAGGTGCGTGAGTCTGACCATGAAGCAATACTTGACACAATAAATAGTAGAGCAGACACGGATGGTTCACTGGATTAATTTGTAAGTATTCACATTGATTTTGTAAAGTCATGTTACATTGAGTTGTAAGTATGCACATTAATTTGTAAGGTTTGTCTTTTTTTATTTCCTGCTGCACTTTTACACATATACACATTTTTACATCATCATGTTATGCTTCATGGGGTTAGACCTAAGTGATGGATGAAGTTGATTCTGAGAATAATGTATAAAATCTAGGTAATGTATAAAATATAGGTGTCTCTAGGTGTCTTGGTTTGTAACTAGATAATAGGTGTATCTAATTGTGATGTAGAGGCAATGGGATAGTTGGAGGATGGCAAACTAGACAAGGTTTCCTTATGCTCTAAAACCCAAATTTCATGATCATTATACAAAAGTGGGAATAGCAGTTAAAGAATCTAAATTCTTCATGGAAAAGCTAATTTTAGATGCTATGGGACCCATTCCAATCAATGCCAAAGGCAGACCAAACTCAGGATTAACACTTCCTTCACAAACCCAAGAAATGGCTTGTAGCCCTAAAAAAGGAGAACAATCCTAATAACTTTTGATACATATTTTCAAACATAGAACTTGGATAATCCGTAGATACCCATTTAAAATCCCTATCACATATCCAAAATTGGGTATAGGTTGTTTTGGATGATATACCCTAACCTATAACTCCTCTCAATAACCTAGAGCCCCAATTAGGCCTAAAATACAAAGAGACCCCCTTTAAATTCACACACAGAACTCAACCAATGACTTTGGCACTTAATATTCATGCCAAAACTATGAATTTTGTGGGTTTTGTTCTCCTACAATCTATTGTTCCCAAAAATTCCTCTATGGTTCCTTCTTTATGTCTCTAAACATCACCTAACACATGTTTTTGTTAGGTTTCCTCAAAGAAAACTTCGTTTTCTTAGATTTCCTGCCAAAAACTCATTATAGAATACTAGAATAGACCTAATACAACCCATTCCACTGATCAAAAGTGAATCAAATTAGTGGAATGGCTAAAAAATGCATGATTCTTACCAAAACCCTAGATAAGGGTTTCTTAAACTGTTTTCAGAAAAGTGAGTCTTACTCTACTCGAGAATTGTTTTAGGATGCCAAACTAGATGCAAATTAATGTCAAATCACTCTAGTTTCATTCCACCACCATAGTCATTCACAACCTGTCCATACAAAAATAGGGTACAGGCTGCTACAACAGACTTATACAGAAAATGCAGAATTTTTGAGTTTTTATTACTGTTTCTCCTCCAAAAGACTTCTCCAAGACTTCTCCTCCAAGTCCAAAGTCTTAGAAAGTATATACAATGGATTGAGAGGTAGTTGGGTTTGATAGAGGGTGTATAACTATTCTTCCACCATCGAACTGCCTTGTCAATTTCAAAACAACAACTACTTGCCATTGTTGCAACTGTCCTAATTAGGACTGCAGCGACTTGTTTAGGCTTAGTGAAGCCTTCAAAACACTTGACAATTGTATTAAACCTTTGACAAGACTTGACATGCCTTTCTAACACTTTGGCATGCCTTTGCAAGGCTTACAACATGAGGTTTTACATGACTGCCCCTTAAGACTTTATGACTGCCTCTTATACAATGTATGATTGTATGATGGTTTATTAGAAACATGGCATTATAGCCCTTATTACAACATGAGAATGGCCTCCAAGACCTTATTGAACCCACAAAACAAAATGAACAACAAAAACAAGAGAACTCAAGACCTTAGTCTTCTTGGTGCTCCTGCACCAAATTGTGTCTTAGGTAGATAGAGACTAGAAAATAGGTGTTTTAGGTGTCCTGCGTCTACTAGACTACATATGTCTTAGGTCTTAGGTGAGGCCACATGATCTTCCACCTTCACGTGGTTCATCTTGTTAGTATAGAATATTTATATTTCTTGAAGCTAAGGGAAGTGCTTTTTCTTAATAGGAAAATTTTATTGACTTTAGTTGCACTAATGGTGCAGGGGCACCTAGGTTGTCATGCCTCCAAGAGGGGTCAAAAAATGAAAATTTGTTTTGATTGAGTCAATTGTATGTAATAAGGTCTTCTAAGACCACTTCATTTGTTTTTAAGTCACTTTGAGTCATTTGGGGTCAGTTTGAGTCTTTGAGTCCTGTTGCAAAAAAATGTCAATGTTGTCAAGTTGCACAAAGCAACTTTTGCATTTTTGGTATCCTGCTCCTGATGTGACCAAACTGATAGTTCCAATGCATTTATATGGGTATGTTTAGGCTATGTATGGTTCTATTTTTCACCCAAACATGTCGAATCAGTCCGAGCTACATTGTACCAACGATATCTTTGAAGAGTCCAAAGTGTAAAAAGGCAGCAATCTTTGATGAGATGTTACTCAAAAACTGTGTCACTTAGAAACATTCCATTGGAGGCAACATGATCATGTAGAGTACCTCTATAATAACCTCTCTTGATTTTTATATCTCTGAGGCATTTGCCCGTAGTGAAAGGTTTTCTGCTGCCCCAAAAATTGTCAGAAGGCGGCAGTGTAAAGTTAAAAAGGGGTGTAACTTTTGTCCTACTCTTGATGCGACCAAACTGACTATTCCAATGCATCTGGATGGGTACATTTATGCTAGGCATGGTCCTATTTTTCACCCAAACATGTCGAAACAATCCGAGCTACATTGTACCGACGATATCCCTGAAGAGTCCAAAGTGCAGAAAGGTAGCAATCTTTGATGAGATGTTACTTGAAAACCATGTCACTTAGGAACATTTCCTCTAAGGTAGCATGATCACATAGAGTGCCTCTACAATAACCTCTCTCAGTTTTTTATATCTCTGAGGCATTTACCCGTGGTGAAAGGTTTTCAGCTGCCCCAAAAATCGTCATAAGGAGGCTGTGTAAAGTTGCAAAGGGGTGTAACTTTCGTCCTGCTCTTGATGCAACCAAACTAACTATTCCAACATGTCTGGATGGGTACATTTACGCTAGGCATGGTCCTATTTTTCACCCAAACATGTTGAAACAGTCTGAGCTACATTATACCGATGACATCCCTGAAGAGTCCAAAGTGCAAAAAGGTAACAATCTTTAATGAGATGTTACTTGAAAACTGTGTCACTTAGAAACATTCTACCTGAGGCAATATGATCATGTAGAGTGTCTCTGCAATAACCTCTCAGTTTTTTATATCTCTGAGGCATTTACCCATGATGAAAGGTTTTCTGCTACCCCAAAAATCATCAGAAGGAGGCAGTATAAAGTTGCAAAGGGGTGTAACTTTTGTTTTTCTCCTCGTGTGGCCAAACTGACAGTTCCAACACGTCTAGATGGGTACATTTAGGCTAGGCTTGGTCTTGTTTTGCACCCAAACATGTCAAAACAATCTGAGCTATATGAAGACTTTTTACCCACCTCATCCTTCAATCATTATAATTGTTCTCAAAAGACATCATCAAAACATGAAAAAACTCCAAGACTTGTAGTTTTAAGTTGATTTCCTCCAAGGCACCAATGTGAGGTTGTTTTGATGGCAAAGGGCACCTTGATTCATGATGTTGAATCTCCTTCCTCCTAGGTGCCAAAATGGATAGCTTAGACAAGAAAAGGTGCCTTAGTATACTTAGCTCATTTCTTGGCAATTTGATGGCTTCAATCACTTGTTCAAACCTATTGGAGACCATTTTACACCTAGGCGCTAGATCTTAGGATTTAGAACATCTTCCTTCAAGGCGCCAAAATGAGGTTAATTAGACACAAAAGTGCACCTCCATACAAGATGCTTATTCTCCTTCTACTTAGGAGCTCATTCATGATGATCCAAGTGACAATAGACGCCTAGACTTCCTTTGGTAAGATTTAGTCATTTTGAAGGTTCTAACACTAGGCGCTACAATTGGAAGTGATTTGAAGTTCATTTTCCTCTAGGCGCCCAAATTGGATGGTGGAGATAAGAAAAGGCACCTAGGCTTTTTTTGACGATTTTCAAAGTCTTCCTAAGTTGTATTATGTTATATTCACCCTTAGATGCAAATGGATGATCTAGGATGACTCTGGACGCATATCCAAGGTGATATCTTTCTAGGCGCAATCTTCACTAAGTTTAGACTTCACTTTACATCAAGGCACCAAAATGGATAGTTTAGAGAGGCAAAAATGCGCCTAGAGGTATGATGCTCAGTTTGATGTGTTTGATCAACTTTGATAATCAAGATGAATTGCCTCCCTTAAGGTGCCCTCCTTTATACTTTGAAACATCCTTTCAATATCAAGGCACAATTTTGAGGCTATTTGGATGATGAAAGGTGCCTTGAGTTCTAGGTGGATTTTTGAGGTTGTGCAAGTAGAGAAATGCACCTAAGGTCTTAAAGCAAATTTGAGCCTAAAACTGAAAATCCCTGAGGTATGACTTATCGAAGCCTATAGCCCCAATGTTATGTTGCATACTAAAATTAGGTAAGACTCAATGTAATCTCATAACCTCAGCTTATATGCAAGAGGAATTGCATTTAATAACCACAATGGTCATCAGGTGCTCATAAGCATATGATTTTGACTATCTTATTCAAAACAATAAACATACTCTTTCCATCCCAATATGGTATAATAACAAGAAATTAAGAAATATTTTCAATTGACCAACTCATAAAGAATATGGATTAGCATACTCATTTGAATATTTTCAATTGAGCAACTCATAAAGAATATTAATATTTTCTTTTCAACATGATGATTCATTTTTTTAAAAATACAACTTTTATCTTTTGGTTCCAAAATGAGGTTTAGGTGATACTTGAATAACAATAGCTAGCTTATTGGATCAACAAACATCCTATATAATACAATTGGACTTTAAATATTTGAAGTAGCCATCTACAAATATCCATTCAAACGTGGATTTATAATGCAAGTATGGATGCCATCAATAAAAAAGATTTGTATTAACCAAATATCCATATAGGCATATATCAATATCTATTGATATAAGTATAACATATATACAAAATAGCCATATAGGCTTACAAGAATGCCATATAGACATACAATGTCAACTATATGCAATACAAAATATATGTCCACAAATGCCATATAGGCATACAACAAAGGAACACAATAAAAAGTTATTCCCCTCTGGCTGGTGAAGAGAATAGATCATGGGCAGCCTTTGATCTTCTAGGGGATGGAGATGCGTATGTGGGTGGTCTACTATGAACCCGAGGGGTGCTCCTCCTATTTAGTTCTTCCTACATCTTTAGCTATTACAATAAAAAGTATAGACATTAATATATAGAAATTACATGTTATAAAAAATAAAACATTTAACAAAATAATCACTTACTACTACCATATAATCTGTCTCCTCACTTGCCTCAGTAGCAGGAATAGGTCGTGGTGATGTCATGTCCTATAGAAACCATCCAGATAGAAATTAAACTTCAAATCAATAATCTTTTAATTTTTTTAAAATAAACAACTATAACAATGAATGTAAATTGAAATTTACTAATCTGCCTCATACCCCTGTCAATGGCATAGAGCTATGAATCGCAGAGGTCACACCATGCTCCATTGCCCTATGAACATCGGGAGGTGTCTCTGCAGCCTACATCATCTGGAAATAAAACAATATTATTGAATTATGAAAACTATAATAGTGATGCAAATCATGGCTCCTAACATACACACACGTTCATCTAAAAATAGAAGTACACACAATAAAACACACAAGTCACATACAAAAATCTAGTAGGTATAATTCATTCATTAAAATATTTATTTTATTACCTCCGTGAAGCTTTGAAGTCCACCACCGCTGACAGGTGTTGCCGTGAAATCTCCAATATTAACCTATTCAACATCTAAAATCAAATATTAGAATACCATTCATATAATGATGCTATTCACATGTAATATTTATAATTGTTTACTAGTTACATACCTTGACAGTAGATGATCTAGTGTAATATGCAGGTGGAGAACCATTGAAAACTGCATCAATGCTATAACCTTGAAATTTCATTAAAATCATCAACTAAATTAGTTAATCTTGCATTTCAAAAATAAAATTTGATAAGTTATATTCAATAAACTTTCTAATATTTACCTGAGTATCAAGGCCGAAAGTCTCACTCAGGAGGGTATCTGTCATCACCATCTGCTCAGCTACAGATGTAGCCTGTGCACCCGCGTCCTGACTATCCATGGGGTCATAACCATAGGCTGACCCGCAAGTCTGACAAGCATGGGGTGGGACCCTACTCCTCATACTATCTCCCAACCCACTCTGTGTTGTAAGACTGGCATACTCTATGATTCTCTGGGTCAAGGCACTAATGGACTGAAGTGTATCAACCTCAACACTCTCATTCACAATGGAAGGGATAGAAACATGCTCATGGGTTGGTCTACTGATTACTCATTTCATTGGCCGTTGTGGGTCAACACATGCCCTGGTCTATCTTGTGCTGACCCCCCACCTCTACCCTGGAAGTCTTGCATATCAAAATAGTTTGGCACTTTATTGAGGACAAACTCGCAGTAGAGTTTCCTCAAAAAGTATTGCGGGACCTCATTATTATTGCATAGAGGATGGTCAAAAAGCATCTACCACCTCTGCCCAAAATTGTCCCTTATCACTTGGTTGTTGCACTAATGGATAGGGAACCTCTTGCATGTAATGGGTGGAGGTTGATTTGTTTGTGGGTTTGTGAAAATGGAACACAATTCTAATTTTGTAATTTGTAATTTTTTCACATCTTGGTATGACAGCTTGTCTACATAATAGTCTCTAAACTCTCTCTTCTTATCCATCCAACTAGATATTTGCTTGCTAATTGAATCTACATTTGATAACATAGATTCAAGAGATTCAGCAAGTGTGGACCTATGCAAGGTTGAAGTGGAAGGATCTTTCAACCTTGCAATTATGTCTTCAATTACTTTTTTATTATTTTCAATTTGCCCCATTAGATTTTCTTGTGTTCCAGGGGCATGCCGAGGAATGGATGGAGGAGTTTGTTGTTCAGCAGGTATTTCCTCTTCAAGATTTTGTGGATTTTGAGGAGGACGTGCATTAACATTTCCTGACAATTAATGAAATTTACATCAAAAATCAACTCAAACCTACCTATTTAGAAATAAATTCAAACAAAAAAATAAATAAAACTCACTCCTTTGGCCTGCTCGACGTCGTGGTGGCATTTTGTAATAAATCGATAAGATTTTGGTGTTGAATCGACTTTTTCAAAATGTGAACGCGCTTCTTAGGGTTTGCAGGCCGCGGGTGTAGAGGAGAATAAAGAAATGAAATGAGATGATAAATTTTTTTTATTTATAATAAGTCATAATGTGCTCGCGTTATAACGCGAGTGTGTTATGGTTTGGTTTTGACAAGCCTTAGGCTCATCATTACCAAACCATAACGCGCTCATGTTATGTATTAAATTTTTTTGAAAAAAAATTGGCCACTTTTTGGACCCCCAACTTTTTGCACTTACCCTGATGTAAGTATATTATATTCTATATCTATATGAAGGTAGATACATATTGAAGGAGCAATAGGCAAGTGAAGACTGTTATGCATCAACTCATATAGATGGCATTTGTAAACTAGCATGCAATGAGTTTGGAAATGAGCTTGCATATGGTATGAAGCCATGTAAATAATAACTTGCAAAGAACAAAAAGATTTGTGATTATATTCTTCAATGATTGAATAAACTTGATTGAGTTGAAATTTTTCTAATGTTAGTCTAATGGGACACTAGTGATATTTGTGCTAAACCAATGTAGTGGGCAGCTTGAATGTAGCCATGGGACTTAAGTAGAAGTTGATGAAAGTAATTTTGAATATATGAGGTGTACTTGATTGCAAAGAGTGGTATTGATACATGGTACTTTAGTACATTGCAAAGATTAATGGGTAGATGTGTGCACCCACTGGCATAAATATTGACTATCATAAGAAAAACAACACATAAAATTGTAAATTTGATGATTGAATTCAATGGAAATGCATTTGTAAGTGTGTACTTATTCCAAGGGGGAAGGATGTCACATCCCCATGGAATCCAACTTACATGTTGGACCTACATGAAAAGCTAGATGATGGTAAATTTACCAACTACATTATGAAGGCACGGCATCTCTTCTACACATTGATTAAATGACTAGAGGAAAGGACTGTAAAGATAGAAGGGGTCAATAGGAAAGAGGAGCTAATAGAAAAATAAAAAGGAGAGTATGACAGATCATTGCTACTGATGCCAAAAGGTACCATTGTCTACATCTTATCTAACCTCATCAGTCAATCCCATTACAGTCTCTAGCCTCACGAAATGTTACATATGTAATTCCAATCTCATCACTTATAGTGCGCTATCATCGATGTTGTGGGAGTCGGTGCAATGCAAGTTCAAGGGAGATATCATAAACTCAAGAATCTAATTTAGGAGAGGAAGATACACACATCTCTGGAAATGTGCTCTCACCCCACTCTAATCAATGCATATCCTAAAGGAGGATACACGGTGATAGACAACCTTATGCAAGGTTAGCTTCAACTCTGGGATTGCAGGAGAGGGAAATACAAGTGTGTGTGTTTGAATGCTACCCAAACCAGATTTTAGAGTTGTCACTTATATTAGGGAGAATGGTATTAAAGATTCAGAGGATAGTCGACTTAGCCATAGTGTAATCATGGATGAAGCCAACACTTGTGTAACTAGAAAAAAGTGCTTCTAGTTAGGTAAGAGAGAAGTGCAGTTCGTTGGCTCAAGAGGAATGTAGTAGCGGCACTTCAAGAGATCATTGGATCATGTTTTAAAAATAGATTAATAATTAAAAAGAAAAGTTTAGGTTTATTTGGGGAAATAATAGGCTTCCAAATCAATCATCGCTGAAACCAATATGAAGTTAGAGTAAGTAAAATATAGTTCCACAAATACTACCACAAACATAAAGTAATCTATGATGAGCAAAACAAAACATAATTATTGAGATTATGTTCCTCTAAAAGCATGTCTAATAAAATGGCTTGTTTTAAATCCCTTCATGTTGAAAGGGGTTGGTTGTATAAATCTTACAAATTCTCCCCATGTGAACCCAAAAATTGTAGTCTTATAGAAGAATAAGAATATCTCACATCTTTTAAAAACCCTCTTTTTACCCCTCTCTATATTTATCACCTTGATGTACATATAAAACATTGCATATTGAAAGAGTCAACAAAAAAATTGAAGGCTAATGTTTTTAAAATTATCTTTTTACACTTCTCAACATTTTATTAAAAAAATATAAGTATAACTTTAATTTTATTAAAAAAATATGAGTATAGCTTTAAAAAAATGTCAGTCAAAGTTATTATTAGTTAGCTGATAAACTGTTCTTTATTAGCCTTCTGGCAGAAATTTGTCTCACCACATAAATAAAATATTGCCTATTGCCTATTTTATTTTTCAGACACTGTTCGCTGGTTTTTTTGTTTGCCGATTTATTTTCTCTCCATAAAAATGACCAAGTGAATTTCTAAGTGACCTAGAAAATGCTCACCACACTTGATTTTTTGACATTTAATTCGAGCTCTCCTCTTTAAGTAGAATCTTTCACTCTGCTTAACATTCAATTTTTAAGTAGGTCATAATCTTTCAAAGGCAAAAATGGCATCGTATTCCTCTTGCATGGCAGTGTTATCAATGGGACAGCAACTCGTCAGTTTACAGTGAGTTAAGATGACTGGAGTTTGGACCGAGAAGAATTGTTTCCTGATCGGCAACAACTTCGGTAACGTGTTTGTTATTTGTTTCTTTGAGATTGTAGAAATTTGTGTCCATTATGATGTAAATGAAATATATTCAGGAGATTTTGACAAGAAAGGAGATTTGTGTTTGTTTTCATCAACATTTTAGATTATATTTTTCATCTTCCAGTCTAGACTATATTTTTCATCTACCAGTCTAGATTATATTTTGATGGTAAGAGTTTTGTGTTTGTTTTCATCAATATCTTTTTCATCTACTAGTCTAGATTATATTTTGACACAAAGAGCTCTGTGGTTTTTTATCCATAGTTTATGGATTATATTTTCTTTTATTGGATCTGTTACAGTTTTATAGATCAGTTTAATTCAGTAGATATTAATACATAAATTAAAATTAAATATATAATTAAATTTAAATAAGTAAATTTTTGTTTTCCATTTATTTTAGATAAAATAAATGAATGATATGAGATTTGTGAAGTAAGAATTGTAAAATTAAATTAAAGAGTTTAGATTTGGAGACCTCCATTTTTTTTTGTATTTGAGCAAAAATTTTAATTATTAGTTGTTTCAAATAAATATAGATTTTACCCTATAGATTATATGATAAAACTAAAAAATTTACTCCATGTACTTATAAAAATAAAAAGATTCTCAATCTCAACAAATCTTCAAATCAATAATGTGAAAAAGAAATCAATAATTTATAAAATCAAGAAAAATCAATAATTTGAGAAAAAATCCATGCAAAAAATTATTTGCATATAAAAGTCAGCAAAAAAGTCTTGGCTAATATCGTAAATTATTAAACACGTCAAACTAGTACTTTGTTGAGTAGGAAGAAGAGTGCAAAGACTTTTCTTATCAAGCGGCCCCATAATGGGTCTGAAACTGACACGGTACACCTCTACAATTAAATAAATAATAAAGTTATAGCAAAGAAAAAAGTCCTGTGTTAAGAAATACATACATGATGGAGATGCGTATCGCATGTTTTCCTTGAAACATCACTAAATTCAATGACTTTGAAATCTCAACTATTTAACTAGTAAAAGCACAAAGGTGCTATCAAATGGTCTATAGGCACAAATATTTATAGGCCCATCTCTAAATAATATATATTTTCATTTCTACATTTATTTTTTTAACTATTTTATTAAGGTGATCTTAAATATTTTTATATAAGTGTATTTTTCAAATTATTTACATCCTTATTAAATTGTTGCCTTATAAACAAAGTTGTAGTCTCTTTAATGTCAACTTTACTAGATTGGATGTTTATTTGTCAATTCATTACCATAGAAAAAAATTGTTTTGCTTCAGATAAGATGAATGAATACATTAGATAATTTGTAAGAGGAAACAATATAGACCTATCTCTAAATAGTATATATTTATTACTCAAAAGTCATTACATGTAGCAGTTGGTGGAGAAGGCTATAAAACTATAAGAAATTCAATTATTCTTTTTACAAGTAAAAATAATGGAATAGTATTAAATGAATAACCACATGAACTAAATCATAAATAAACCATTAGAGAACTAAATCATAAACAAATCATAGAGAACTATGGCCTCCCATTCAATGAAGAAGAAGTGGCATATTTACTAGTGCCGCAAAGTTATCCACTAAATAAATTCTAAGCAATCAAGACATTAGGTGAACCATGCAGTACCTAAATAATGTAGGATAATATAAAATCCATGTTATTAATTTCCCTCTTGATAGACACACATTTATAGCCATATTGTTAAATAGTGTGTTTTTTTTACTTTTTGTCAAAGTTATTATATTTATAGCCATATTGTTCAATAGCCCTATCAGCGAAGCATTGCACAAAATAACTTTTAAGTTTGAATAGACTATGTCTAGAGTGATTGAACTAAATTCGTGTGAAGAGTGTGCTTTAACTTTTGCATTCACTTTGTGTGTGATTTGAACTCAAGTGTTTACCCCTTTCAATTAAAAACTTTGAACATTCACTTTGTATAAAATGTGTTTCAATTTTACCTTTTAGTTAAATTTGATTATTTTAAATTATGTGTGTGTGTGTGTGAACTTTCATACTCACTATGTAATGAGTGTACTAACTTTGGCATTCACTGCATGCTTGAATTTTGGTATGTTGAACTTTAGTGTTTACCTTTTATAGGTATGAAGTGTGTGATTTTGAACAAACTGTGTGAAATTATTGAACTAAATTTGTGTGAAGAGTGTGTTTTTAACTTTGGCATTCAATTTGTGTGTGTGAACTTTCACATTCACTTTTTGTGAAGAGTGTACTAACATTAGCATTCACTTTATGTGCCTATTTGAACTTTATCGTTTATTTTGTATATGTATGAAGTGTGTATTTGAACAAGCTATGTGTGAAGTGGTTGACTTTTGTGTGAAAAGTGTGTTTTAACTTTGGCATTCACTTTGTGTGTATGTACTTTGGCATATTTGAACTCGAGTGTCTACTTTGTGTGTGATAGAACTAATTATGTGCATGAAACATGTTTGAACTTTCGCAGTGTTCACTTTCTATCTATGAAGTGTGAGTTTTAACTTTGACATTCATTTTGTGTGAATTGTTTGTCTAAAATTTAATTTTGGCATTCACTTTGTGTTGTGTGTATTTAAACTTGACCATGTTTTATAACTTTGGCACACTTTATGTGTGTATTTGTACTTTAGCATATTTAAAATTTAGTGTTCATGCATGTTTGTACTAAATTTGTGTGAATGAATTATGTTTGAACATTAGCATATTCATTTATTATTTATGTAAATTGTGTGTGTGTGTGGGAAAGTTAATTTAGGCATTCAAGAATGATTCACACAAAAAGTCAAAGGGAGAGGGATTACCAAGCATCTATTGTAGTCTCACAGCAATTAACCACAATCATATTTTTTAATTTTGTGTTCTATATTTTTCACTTCTTAAATAAAGGAAGGGCCAAAAGTATGTAAAGGATATTTTGAATGTTTTGTCTAAAATTTTGGCGATGTTAACATTATCAATTTCCACATTTGCCCTAGTAGACATGTGTGGAAAATGTGGAAACCATAAACATGGTATGCAAATTGTTATACATAATACCTCAAAGAGATGTCATTTTATGGAATGCAATGATTATTTAATGAAATACACAATATGGATTTGTTGATAAATTGATAAGGATTTAGAAACTTTCAAGAAAATGCAATTGGCAGGTGTTTCTAAAATGGGAGCTTTGGAACAGGGTGTGGACATCCATCAAAGCATAGTTGAAGGGGAATTTTTGTCAGATTTTATAGTTGGAAATGCTTTAGTAGGCATATACGCAAAATGTGGAAGCATAGACAAAGCATGTGATCTATTTGACAAAATGCCTCAAAGAAATGTGGTCTCTTGAAATTCCATGATTGCAGGATATGCACAAAATTGAATGTTTGAAAAGGTTTTAGAAACTTTATAGCAAAGATGGGATTGACTAACGCATAGAAAAGACCACTCTTCTTTCCATTCCATGAAACAACAAATGCGCACTCCATCTGCCTTCACTACGTGAACTCCACCTTCTTGACTGAAACTAGGATTGATGGCTCTCAATTAGGAGAAAACGTCAGGAAAAAGTCATTTATTCTCTGCAAGCTAAGCATTACAATGGGGGATCCCACATGCTTTAAGAAAAAACTAAAGTGTCGCCCTCTTGGGCATCTTTTCCCCTGAACCTATGGAAGCCAAGATTTAAAGAGTTGGGGGAGATGAACTCATTAACTTGTGTTAGGAAGATGTGATTAACTTGAACCAAACTCTTGTGAGTGTAGACTATATGAAGCCATAAAGGAGGAGGCTAAAGACCTATAAACTATATCAAGAACATGAGAACAAAGGATATATAAGAAACTGATCTAATCCATAGAGGTTGGTGAGAAGCATGATGAGTGGTAATGGTGAAAGAGTGAGTTGTAAACTTGTGACAGTAGATAATAGAAGATCTGAGTAGATCCACACAGTGAACACCATTAGTCCTCAAGGATACTAAGCCTGCCAAGGGTTTCAAACCTCCAGTCAATGGATAATGCAATCAGTCTAAGACAAATGCCAAGAAGTCATAGTCATCATGCATCAATGTTAGTTAAAGGTTTGCTACATATATGAGAGGGAAGAGGAGAGTTAAAAGATGGTTTAAACAGTGTGATAGTGATCTTTGAGTGCATTTTAAAGAAAGAGTAAGATCAAAGTACATTTAAGATACAATCTAGAGAAGTCATCTGTGACAGTGGAAACAGTCAGTGAATAGATATGGCCCCTCCTATCTATATATGGTGGGTGAGCTTTATATCTTGTAACCCTCTTTCTTAAATTACCAGTTGTTTAGTGAAGTGAAATACGATTGTCATTTACATTTTGAATACAATACTTTTTATTTAAACATAATACATGACCAAAACAAAACCTTCTATAGTTAGATTTAACTCAACACTATATTAGATGCACAAAATAGATAAAGGAGTATGAATAAATCGATATTAGAGCATCATGTGCAAACAATTATCATCTAACTATCTCTGCTTAATATCATCCATAATTAAATTCTATAACTCTTCAATGATAATGACTTATCTCTAGAAAACAAAAATAGAAGTTGACGGTTAGAAGAAGATGCTACATATAAAAAGAATAATAATAAAAACTCTATTTTAGGTGTCCACGTTTATAGCAATAATAAAGATAAGAGTTAATGCTTCTATTTTTATAACTATGGATTGACTCATGCACACATGGAGAAACACCTCTCATTCACAACTAGGCTGCCACTTCACCAAATGATGACTAAGACGACTAAGTTTAGAATACTATCAAATATCAGTGAAGTATTCAGTTGAAGATTGATCCCCCACAATATCATAAAAAAATAAAGATTCTAAAGGATTTAAGTACTAAGGGAAAACTTGGCATAAGAAAATCAGATCATCTGTAAGGTCAACATTTTTAGCAAGACAAGGATGAGAGTAAATGATAAGAATGAATCTCATACTCAAACCTTACAGCTAGCATATTAAAAAGGTCCAACATTTCTCATTGAACATTTAAAGTAATAAAAGCATTGATTAAAAAGTTTAAAACCTATTTTAAACCATAGATTATTCCATGTCATCCCAACTTAATCAACAATTAAAATCCATAATTATCATAGGAGCTGCCAAACGCAAAATAGTGAACTCTTAACTAATGTCCTATCAACTAACAATTCACCAATAAGATCTAATCCTATTGAATCAAAATAAATACTACATCAATGAAGCTCTTACATAACCTAGAGAGTTTTACTTGATTTCTTTGTATCATGCAACCATTGGTCTAAGCCAAATGGTCATGCTATAGATCCGAAAGGTTCTAGAGTTTAAATAATTTCAAAAAAAATGGAAGAGGGGACACTCATCAACATTTGCCTGCACAGAGCTTCACAAGGGAAAGGTATTAAAAACTTCTAAAATTATGGAAAAGGCTATTAGCTTGTCAAGCCACTGTAGAAAGAGTTATCAGCACAGGAAGGTACCACAATACATGAATCTGGTATGTTTTGGAAGGGTAAAATACATGTTGATTTGATACCAACAGCAAGCCGATATTTACAAAGAATGATAAAGGTTCAAAGGCAGAGCAAGGTGTAAGGAATAGATTCGGTGCAAACTTCTTGTCAAGAGCTTCTAGAGAACTCTTTCCAATTTTCCAAGGAGGTAAGATTCTCACATATGGGATTGAGATAGCATGCAAATGTAGAAGATAAGCATATTGACAAAATGTTTAGGACAACATCAAGAAAGAGTATATCGGTATGTAAAAACCAACTTCTACAGATTTAGCCTCAACCAAGAGGGTTTGAAGATACACACAAGAAAATAATTAGAAAAAACTATTGTGAATCTTCTTAGACGATGTGCTCACATAAGCACGAAATTTATTCTAGACATGTGAAGACATGCATGCAAAGTGATCTCATTTAAATGATCTCAAGGAGAATACAAACAAAACAAAATAATTAATCATAACAAGGAATTTCTCAAATCATTAGGGACAATGGTAAAGTAACTAAGAAGTAAGAAATTGAGTATTCAAATTTTTTAGATTTCTTCACGGTGTTCTTGGTGAAAAGATTTCCTATTTGCTAACTCAGATGGTTCTCCAAATCTCCATTTGACTTCAGAGCTACTCCATTGACTAAAAATTGATATTTACATACTGTATATATGTACAGATGAAGAAAACCCTAGATTGCAGGTGATACCCCTGAAGAAGAAACCCTATACCAACCCTAACGTAGTAGCGAACACACATTTCCAGCTCCCTATTCTCATTGGCTTTTCAAAAAGTCCAGCCATTGTTGTAGATACTTCTAGTTATCTGCACATGGAATAAAAAAAGGTGCACAATTAAGAACCTTGTGAAAATAGATCAATTCAACCCAAGATGAATATAATATACCTTGCGAAGGGATGGTAGAGAGAACTGCATTTAACAGCAGTGCCTGAGGGTCGTCATGCAACCTTGGCAGAATCATTAAGCTTCTTTGGCACCATCACATTGTTAAATTCTGGATCAGTTGAAGGATTACAATCACGACCTACTCTTTTTCCCCTTTACTCTTCCTACTCCTCCTCCCCAACACCGTCAACACATCTTCCTCCTGCTTCAAATCTCGTTGATGCCAAAGCCATCAGGAAAGGTTGCTAAAAGTCAGCGAATTGCCAAAAAGAATAAAAAACCCTTCCAGCACTTGGGCGGCTTCCTCTATAGGAAAACCCTCACCATTATCAACCAAAGGGTTGCATGAATGAACACCAAATACATCATAATGTCAATAAACAAAAATCCCAAAAAAAAATCCATACATATATCTTATAACATTCCAGCTTCATAAATGCCAGAGGCATCGCATGTAAACTCTTTAGGGGAAAAACAAACTTACATTGAGATCTAGATGTGGTTTTTGTTAGTGGGTCCCTTCCATGAGATTAACAGGGATGAGCTCATACTCGACCTCCTTTTCATTGCGTGCAATGGCTGGACTCTTTGAAAATTATACTTATCATGTCTTATGATTCATTTTATAATTAACTACAGGAAATAGAGAGAAAGGAAAATTCATGTGCACAGAATTAGATATACTTTAACATCTTGACCTATGCATCACTTATATTTTCTTAAGCAGACAGTAGATCTTCTCATGAAAATATATCTTGTCAAAACATTCAAGATCTAAAGCCTGCAATGCATCTAAAATGTTGCATATTTTAGTGATTTTCTCATAGTTAAAAAAATGTCACCAAGTCTAACTGATCAATACCTCATATAAATCTAGCAAACAACATTTAAAAAAAATACAAATCAATATACCTTGGTGTATAAGGTATGAAATACTTTGCCCTCTGTGGTGTAGGCAATGACACTAACTACTTCAAGCTCCTCATTTTCCAATACAAATATCAAACAAGACAACTTGACATTTTAAAGAGCTTGTTACTTGAAGCTTAAATCGGCAAGAGAAAAACCATAATGCAGATTGTGGTGAAACACCACACTAAAAATAACGAATAACATGGACATTAACCCTGGCAGCCTTTACAAATTGGCGATGGGGGTTAAAATCAGAAATTATAAAAATAAAAAGGTTCTCAATCTCAACAAATCTTCAAATCAATAATGTGAAAAAGAAATCAATAATTTATAAAGTCAACAAAAACCAATAATTTGAGAAAAAAATCCATGCAAGAAATTAGTTGCATATAAAAGTGGGCTAAAAAGTCTTGGCTAATATCGTAAATTATTAAACACATCAAACTAGTACTTTGTTGAGTAGGAAGAAGAGTGCAAAGACTTATCTTATCAAGTAGGCCCACAATGGGTCCGAAATTGACACGGTACAACTCTACAATTAAATAAATAATAAAGTTATAGCAAAGAAAAAAGTCCTGTGTTAAGAAAAACTTGATTCCCGAGTGAGAATTACATACATGATGGAGATGTGTATCACATGTTTTCCTTTAAACATCACTAAATTCAATGACTTAGAAATCTCAACTAAGGGAGAGGGGCCAGTAGCCGCACACCCTAACTTCATGCACATCAAGTAGATAGCTAGACATGTTGAATTTCGACAATTTTTTTTGGGTTTTTCTGTATGCAAGTGAAGAGCTTAAAGCTATTCTTTCAGCTTCTGGGTATTTATACATTTCCCTGTAGGACGCGTTATGTGCACATGGGTCGAAAAAGTGTCATTTCAACATGTCACCCCATACATGCACACTGATATGCCGGTAACTGCTCGCCATGGCCCCCCAAAAAATTTGCAAGTTCACTAAAAAGGAAACACACTTGATCATTTTTATAGTTACGGTAGGTTAGAAATATGTTTATTAACACCCCCCCATAAATCACGTTAGTGGGGCCTTCAAACTTACCTACCCCCTTTCTAAACATCCCCGCACCCATCCTAAGGGACAACATGCATGTTAACGTGTTTGCTTAGGTGTGGACAGGAAACAACATTAAATCCATTCAATGTTCGTTCGGGTCTGAATACATATTCCACTTTTCACTGAAAAGTTTATCATTTTACCGAGTGCTTTCCCTGTTCTCCACAGTGCGATTGAAATGCGAGGGTTTTTACTGCGTCTGCTAGCTGTTGCTCTCCATGCAGGTAACGAGAAAACAACATCTCTCAATGTGATTTCAGCTTTGCTTTCACTCCATTGCAGTGTTTATACAATCGTTTATCTTCATTTTTCTCTCATGCTACCCATGATTTGGGTACTACTATGTAATTTGCTTTCGATTTTTCATTATTTTGTCTGAGGCAACCCTTGTCTTGTGATAATTTCACTATACAGAAGAATACACTGTTGTATAATGATGGTTTTTTGTTATACATACAAATGGGGTCGTATATTTTTATGGGTATATACTTTTTAGTGTTCATTGTCAACGGTTAAGGGTTTCATTATTTTGTCTTGTGATAATTTCACTGTACAGAAGAATATACTGTTATATAATGAGGGTTTTTTGTTATACATACAAATGGGTTCTGATATTTTTATGGGTATATATTTTTTAGGGTTCATTGTCCACAGTTAAGGGTTTCATTATTTTGTCTTGTGATAATTTCATTGTATAGAAGAATATACTATTATACAATGAGGGTTTCTTGTTATACATACAAATGGGTTCTTATATTTTTATGGGTATATATTTTTTAGGGTTCATTGTCCACGGTTAAGGGTTTCATTATTTTGTCTTGTGATAATTTCACTATACAGAAGAATAGATTGTTATATAATGAGGGTTTTTTTATACATACAAATGGGTTCGTATATTTTTATGGGTATATATTTTTGAGGGTTCATTGTCAACGATTAAGGGTGTCATTATTTTTGAGGGTTCATTGTCAACATATCTAGTACTAATTATACATATGTATACATATCTATATACATGTATACATAATTGTATACATATCTACATATCTATATATATATCTAGAAATACTTTCCATTGCACCATTGAGAACAGGGAAAGTAGTCGGTAAAATGATTAACTTTTCGGTGGAAAGTGGAATATGTATTCAGACCCAAACAAACATTGAATGGATTTAATGTTGTTTCCTGTTCATGCCTAAGAAAACACGTTGCAATGCATGTTGTCCCATAAATCATGTATGTTAAATCATTCAATAGATTAAATCATGTCTGTTAATGTAATATATACATATATAGTGGGTTCAAAAGGACAGGCATTTGGCCACTGAATAATGATGTTGTTCCAGTTCCTAATGCTACTGAAACTATTTCTAATGCTATTGTGATGTTGTTTCCAATGCTACTAATACAGTGTCTAATGCTGTTGATACAATTTGTAATATGGAAGGTCTTAGTTTGCCAATGTTGCTGATATAGTGTCTAATGTTGTTGATACAATTTGTAATATGGAAGGTCTTAGTTTTCCAAGTCAAGTTAGCCAACCAGAATGGATGGTTGAAGCTACTAGAAACATGGGGATACAAACATTAGTATATGTTAATATGAAGTTAATGTATTTGTTAATAGGGTTTCATTATATAAATGTTTCAAATGTTTTCAATCTTACAGCTTTGTCTCATTAATAATTTTACAGTCAGATTCTTCCTAGTTTTGTCTGAATAATATTTATTAATTATTGTTACATTAAATATTTACAATTGTTTTACTATGTTGTAATATAATACATTGAGGGTTTCATTTTATATAATCTATCCAGGGTTTATATAAAAACCTTCTACATATATTCAGATTAGATTGTTAATGTACTGTATATATATACAAGTCTATATATTTATACAAGTCTATCTATATATACATGTCTATCTATATACATATGTATATCTATAGACATGTGTTTATAGATAGACATATGTATATCTCTATACATTTCTGTATACATATCTCTATACATATCTACATATCTATATACATATCTGTATATCTATAGACATATGTAGATCTATAGACATATGTATATTGATATACATATGTATATGTAGATTGACATATGCAGCGTTGACAATGGAAACATTTCAAGCTGGTACTTAACATTTCAACATTTTACAATTCTAGATATACATGTTCGAAAGATTAGTCCAATTTGTTTGCTAAATTTTACTACATCTTTTCCAATTGTTTGTTGTATGGGTAACTTCATTGAATGGATGAAATTGTGTCTGTTACTGTAGTCATTATTTTGTTTGACGCAACCCTTGTCTTGTGATAATTTCACTTTACAGAATAATATACTGTTATATAATGATGGTTTTTATTTTACACATACATATGGGTTCATATATTTTTAAGGCTATATATTTTGCAGTGGCATTCTTACCTATTATGTCTAAGACAACCATTTCAGGTTGGCACTTAGCATATAATGGGTAGCTTCATTCAATAGATTAAATCATGTTATATATATATATATATATATATATATATATATATATATATATATATATATATATATATATATATATATATATATATATATATATATATATATATATATATATATATATATATATATATATATATATATATATAAGGGTATATATTTTTGAAGGTTCATTGTCAACAGTTAAGAGTTTCATCATATCATTGTCAACGGTTAAGGGTTTCATTATATCAGGGTTTCGAATGCTTTGAATCCTACAGCTTTATCTCTATAATAATTTTACAGTCAGATTCTTCCCAATTTTGACCAAATATATATCTAGATGTCTCTATACATATCAGTATATTTGTATACATATCTGTATATCTATAGACATATGTAGATCTATAGACATATGTATATTGATATACATATGTATATGTATAGACATATGCAGTGTAGACAATGGAAACATTTCAAGTTGGTACTTAACATTTCAACATTTTACAATTGTACATATACATGTTCGAAACACATAATGCTGAAACCCTCAACTGTTGATAACAAGTCTAAAATGGAACAACACAATGGAACATTACAAAATGGAACACGTTATGTTTGTCGTCCATGCCATTGCAATAATGATGTCTCAATCTATTTTCAGTCATTGCACTAAGGATGCCATTTTTTCTACAAATCACTTCTGGTACTGATTATACATATGTCTACATATTTGTATACATATCTATTTACATATCTGTATATCTATAGACATATGTATATTGATAGACATATTTATATACATTTGTATATCTATAGATAGACATATGTATATTGATATACATATATATATATATATATAGACATATGTATATCTATAGACATATGTATATCTATAGACATATGCAGCCTAGACAGTGTTAATATTTTAGTCTGGTACTTAAGATTTCAACATTCAAACTGAACAATCAAATTCAATTCTGCTTATCATATCATCGAATACAATAGCTTCTACGCATTTAATCAAATTCAAACTCAACAAACAATTTCAATGCATTCCTTTTTCAATTTCAGATCCATTATAAAAGGAACATTATGCAGCGTAGACATTGTTTTTAGCATAAATTTCTTGAAGGATCACTGCAAAACCTATCTGGTACTTAACATTTAAGAATTGAACAATTGCAACACATCTATATGCTAGAAATTGTTGAAACCCTCAAACGTTTATAATGCACCCTCAAAAATAAATACATGTCATAATTTATATATATATATATATATATATATACAAATATATGAATACATGTATATATTATACATGTATTTCTATATGTGTGTGCATAAATTATATAAATTCGAACATGTTATGTTTGTAGTCCATATGTTTAGGAAATGAGTGGGTAAGTTTGAAGGCTCCACCAACTTGATTTATGGTGGGGTGTTAATAAACATATTTTTAACCTACTCTAACTATAAAAGTGATCAAGTGTGTTGCCTTTTTAGTGGAGGAGTGGATATAAATGATATATACACATATATGGATACATGTAGATTTTTATTATGTATACATATATGTATATGTATCACTATATATGTCTGCAATATATAGTTGTATCATTGCACTGCTTGAATTTATTTGGATGATTTGATGTTTGTTCATTACTACTCGGATGACTACTCGACATATAATTTCTATGATTGCAGGCATGTGAGAGGTTTGCAGAGCACCTTGCATTGCGAACACTCGATGAAGGTAAAGTCTTATAAGGCTTTACTTACATCACTGGTTGACGAATTGTACTATGCATTTGTGCTTGTTAACACACCACTATTCATGGAATATTTTTCCCTGATGGCTCTGATGGAATATTTTGCTCTACTACAATATTATAGTCTTCTTTTGCAATTGTATGTGATTATTTAAAATAATATGTCTGAATGTAGTTCATATTTTCTTTTACAAATGCGTGATTATTTGGATGATTTGATGTTTGTTCGTTACTACCCGAATGACTACCCGACTTTTGATTTCTATGATTGTAGGCATGTGAGAGGTTTGTAGAGCACCTTGCAAGGCGAGCACTCAATGAAGGTAAAGTTTTATAAGACTTTACTTAAAACACTGGTTGACAAATTATACTATGCAATTGTGTTTGTTAACACACCACTACTCATGGAATATTTTTCTTTGATGGCTCCGATGGAATAATTTGCTCTCATGCCTTATTATATACAGTCTTCTTTTTCAATTATTATATTTTGGTCAATTCAATTTAATGATTTTGTTTTATGATGTATGTTCGTTACTGTCTCGATTATCATTTATATGTTTGCAGGCATACAACCATGGTCACTGCTTTCTAGAATGCCTTCGATTGAGTTTAATCAATTCAGGTAAAGTCTTATAAGACTTTACTCAGACAATGACCCACTAGGCTTTATTTTTTTCTTCATAGTGGTTTTATGTTCTTTTCAATCATTTTCCTTTACTAAACTTTAATTTACAATATTTTAATTTACAATACTTTAATTTAGATTCCTTTGAATAGTTTAAATTTCCTTGTTGTTTAAATGGAACTACATTTACTTGGATGCTTTAATGAATTCAATTAAGGTAGAATTATGTGAACAGAATGCTAAAACAACATATTATTTCAATGCAAATTATGTACACAACTTGTAGTACCATGCTGACATCAATCAACACAGATATTTCAGAAATAACCATTTAACTCTTGATTTTTTTCCAAAACAATTACAAACATATAAACATGACATCGATCTATTCCTTTTTCACAAAATATTACAAAAAGATCAATAGATAGACATGACATGGATCTGTTGCTTTTTTTCCAAAACAGTTACAAACATATAAACATTACATCAATCTGTTCCTTTTTTTCACAAAATATTACATAACGATATGAGTAAATCAGATGTACACATAGAAATTTCACTAATGTCAACTATCTCCATCCAAAAAAAAGTTCTTCAATTCTCCATAAATCTAGGAAAAGGAATAGGTTGTTCAGGTTTTGTAGCAGCACATTCATTTGCAGTCTGAGTTAAACTGAGTGGCTCAATTATTGTCTGTAGTGATGCAACAATCTAGGCAAGCAAAGCCTGATTAGAATCTCCATTTACCAGCAACTCATTTGAGCTTCCTGGGCTAGACCTTGCCTGCAGATTGCTTAGAGTTGCAAAGGCTGGGCTCAAGATGGCAAACATGTCCATTAGAATGGGATGTTTCCCAAGTAGAGGAGAATTCAGGGTACTCAATGGTCTCTCATTTGCTAATTTTTTCCCTTTCTTTTTTGCTGTCTTCGTTCCTGGAGCACTCTTTGCTTGCTCACGCCAAATTTCTTTCTCCCATTTTTCCTCTACGGCTCTTTGTTTTTTTAACACTCTTTCCAATTTTTTTTCTCTTTGTCTTGTTGTTGGGCTTCTTTTTCAGCTTTCCTCTCCAACATTTGTTCCTTTTTCCTCAGCTGCAACTCTTCTTGATGAGATTTCTCCCTCTCCTATTCGTTGAGCATTTCAATGTATGCATCAGATGTTAAGATCTGGGACTACCTACTTAAACATAGTACCCCAGTCTTATTCTTACCACCCCTTGCCTATACCCTTTGAACCGGGAGCTTGAGAAATTGACTAACTCCCTGTGGCTAAAACTCACTATCTTGGGTGCAAGGCACATAATCTGGTTCCAAATCACCTATGCATTCTTCTTCTTCTGTAATGTTGTCATTTTGTGGATCCCAATTTGATGCAGTAGTGAAGTAGTGTATGATATCAGATGGATCATGATTTGGTGGTGAAGGCATTGAAAGGCTGACATCCACCTGACTAAAATTTGTTTGTATCCCCATGTTTCTAGTAGCTTTAGCCATCCATTCTAGTTGGCTAACTTGACTTGGCAAACTAAGACCTTCCATATTACAAATTGTATCAACAACATTAGGAAATCTATTAGCAGCATTAGACACTGTATTAACAGCATTGGAAACAACATCACCAGCATTAGGAACTATAACAATAACATTATCAATAGTTTCAGCGTCATTAGGAACTGTAACAACAGCATTAGGAACTGTAACATCGGCATTAGAAACTCTAACAGCAACATTAGAAATAGTTTCAGCAGCATTAGGAAGTGGCTGTAGAATATCAATAGCATTAGAAATTGTTTGACTTCCTGGCATTTCAGTGCATTCTTCTTGTACTTCCATTGGATTCTGTACGCTTCCACTTTTATTGTATGTTTTGATGAATTCCTCAACTTGTGCATCTGAATATCCAGTGAATTGCAAAAAGGTTTGAACTGCAATTATCTTGGCATCCTCTTCCACTGTGAAGGCTTGATTCTCTGGTGCAGTGGCCATAGAATCTTCACTGTCTTCATTTGATAGTTGGAAGCCATCACTTGGCCTCATGTCTTCTTGAAGCACAGACCTATTCAGTGGCCAAATGCCTATCCTTCTGAACCCACTAATTATATTAGCAGGGGTCAAGGCTTGCTTGAATGCCTTGCTAGCAAGAGTGGCCAACTCTTCTCTTCCAATTTCTATTTGCGGGTGGCTTGCCATCCATACAGACCTTTGCTTTTTGAAATAGTTTTTAAATGGTGAAAAAATACTCACATCTAGTGTCTGCAATCTATGGCTTGTATGTGCTGGGAGGGTGATGAGGTCAATCCCTAAATGACGTGCTTCCTCTATGGTCTTGAAGGCAACATGGCTGCCATGACCATCAAAAATTAGAAGAGCTCTATTGGTTGATGAAACCCCTCCAAGGATAGATGCAGCAAAATGCTACAGCTAATTTAGAAATAGTTCTTTTGTCATCCACGCATGTTCTTAAGCTACCATGCATGCACTTGGCTCATAGTTAGCTATGTAGTTTTTGATATACCTTTTAGATTTAAATAGATAAAAACCAAGTATATTGCAACCTGATGCACTAACACATGCTAAAACAATAATCCACTTCCTGCTTTTTGAGATGAGGTGGGGCACACAATGGGATCCCAATTTTGCTATTACCCGCATTCCATAGTTCCTGCCAGCTTGTACCCCAGTTTCGTCACAATTCCATATTCTGCTAGACCCATACTTATGTGTCTTGTAAAGATTTTCTAGATTGTCGTAGAATAAATTTACTATGCTTGGCTTGAGCATAATGGCTCTATCGGTATCCACACACTGTGCAATGCAAATAGTTAGATCTGGATGCCTTTTCCTAAACCCCTCCCACCATGACCTCCCTAGCATCCCATCTGTGAAAGGATTTGGCCTAGACTAAATGACCTTTGCCACAGTAGATTTCAGCTATGAAATTTCAAGCCCATGGCCTATGTCGGCCATGTCCTTGCACCATTGAACTATTTCTGCCTCCTCCTGATCAGTCAGGATGGTTGGTGACCCCTTGCATTTGGTGCTCATGAGACCTAGTAACCAGGCCCTCAAACTGCTAGCAGACACTCTCGACTTCTTTGCAGCTACTCTGATTGACATATGTTTATCTTCGACATCAGCGATAGCACTTTGGATGTCATTGTTTGTCCATATACTTTTGTTCAACCTTGAAGAACCTTTTTCCACAACAGTAGTTTGAAGGCAATCTGTATTAGTTTCCAAATCCTCTGTATATGCGGAGGGAAATATACATTCCACTGCAACATGATTTGGTTATGTGGTATGTGTATCTTCATCCCCTGACACCACATTAGGAAACTTGCACCCCCTAGGTTCTCTGACTGTCCTCCTTCCAAAAGTTCTCCTCCCCCTTTTACCTTGAGCCATAAGTATCTATACACCTACAAGAAATGCAAACATCATCAATACTAGAAGTAATTTGTAGAAAAAATGGCATCCTTAGTGCAATGACTGAAAACAGATTGAGGCATCATTATTGCAGTGGCATGGACAACAACCATCACATGTTCCATTTTGTAGTGTTTCATTGTGTTGTTCCATTTTAGACTCTGTATAGATATACAGATATGTAGATATGTATACAGATATACATTTGTCTATATATATATATATGAGACATTAACAGACATGATTTAATCTATTGAATGATTTAACAGACAACATGCATGGTAACGTGTTTGTTTAGGCGCAGACGAGAAACAACATTAACTCCATTCAATGTTCATTGGGGTCTGAATACATATTCCACTTTCCATTGAAAAGTTAATCATATTACTGACTACTTTCCCTGTTCTCAATGGTGCGATGGAAAGTATTTATAGATATGTATACATATGTATAATTAGTACCAGAAGTGATTTGTAGACAAAATGGCATCCTTAGTGCAATGACTGAAAATAGATTGAGGCATCATTATTGCAGTGGCATGGACAACAACCATCACGTGTTCCATTTTGTAGTGTTTTATTCTGTTGTTCCATTTTAGACTTGTTATCAACGGTTGAGGGTTTCAGCAATATGTGTTTCCAATATATAATCACTACAGTAATAGCCACAATTTAATCCATTCAATGAAGTTACCCATGCAACAAACAACTGGAAAAGATGTAGTAAAATTTAGCAAACAAATTGGAGTAATCTTTCAAACATATATATCTCCCATGCAGCAAACAACTAGAAAAAGATGTAAAATTTAGCAAACAAATTGGAGTAATCTTTCGAACATGTATATCTCCCATGCAGTAAACAACTGGAAAAAGATGTAGTAAAATTTAGCAAACAAATTGGAGTAATCTTTCGAACATGTATATCTCCCATGCAACAAACAACTGGAAAAAGATGTAAAATTTAGCAAACAAATTAGAGTAATCTTTTGAACATGTATATCTATAATTGTAAAATGTTGAAATGTTAAGTACCAGCTTGAAATGTCTACGCTGCATATGTCTATACATATACATATGTTTATACATATACATATGTATATCAATATACATATGTCTATAGATCTACATATGTCTATAGATATACAGATATGTATACAAATATATTGATATGTATTGAGATATTTAGATATATGTTCGGTCAAAATTGGGAAGAATCTGACTATAAAATTATTATAGACACAAAGTTGTAGGATTCAAAGCATTCGAAACCTTGATATAATGAAACCCTTAACCATTGACAATGATATGATGAAACTCTTAACCGTTGACAATGAACCTTCAAAAATATATGCCCTTATATATATATAAAACATGATTTAATCAATTGAATGAAGCTACCCATTATATGCTAAGTGCCAACCTGAAATGGTTGTCTTAGACATAATAGGTAAGAATGCCACTGCAAAATATATACCCTTAAAAATATATGAACCCATTTGTATGTATAAAAAAAATAATGACACCCTTAATCGTTGACAATGAACCCTCAAAAATATATACCCATTAAAATATATGAACCCATTTGTATGTATAAAAAAAAACCCTTATTATACAACAGTCTAAATTATCACAAGACAAAATAATGAAACCCTTAACCGTTGACAATGAACACTAAAAAGTATATACCCATAAAAATATATGACCCCATTTGTATGTATAACAAAAAACCATCATTATATAACAATATATTCTTTTGTACAGTGAAATTATCACAAGACAAGGGTTGCCTCAGACAAAATAATGAAAAATTGAAAGTAAATTACACAATAGTAACCAAATCACAGGTAGCATGAGAGAATTACAAAGATAAACGATTGTATAAACACTGCAATAGAGTGAAAGCAAAGCTGAAATCACATGGAGAGATGATGTTTGCTCGTTACTAGTATAGTCTTCAGTATAGATATGTATACAGATATACATATGTCTATTTATATACATATGTCTATAGATATACATATCTATATAGATAGACATGTATATATATACAATACATTAATAGTCTAATCTGAATATATATAGAAGCTTTTTATATAAACCCTGGATAGATTATATAAAATGAAACCCTCAATATATTATATTACAACATAGGAAAACAATTGTAAATATTTAATGTAACAATAATTAATAAATACTATTCAGACAAAACTAGGAAGAATCTGACTATAAAAGTATTAATGAGACAAAGCTATAGAATTCAAAACATCCGAAACATTCATATAAGAAGGTGAAGTAAAGGTGAGGTACCAACCTAAACCTTAATGTGGAAGTCTGCAAAATTCCTTTTGGCAGCAGACAAGGTTTGCAGCGCTCCTTCAAGAAATTTATGCTTAAAACAATCTTTACGCTACATAATGTTCGTCTTATAATGGATTGATATTTGAAAAAGAAATGCATTGAATTAGTTGGTGAGTTTGAATTTGAATAAGTGCGTAGAAGCTATTGTATTCAATGTTATGATACACAAAATTGAACTCAGTTGTTGAGATTTGAATTTGATTAAATGCGTATGAGCTATTGTATTCGATTGATGTGATTTACAAATCTCACTTTTTTAATGTAAACTGGTTTAATTTTTTTTTTATTAAATAATCTCACTTTTTTTATGTAAACTGGTTTAATTTTTTTTTTTTAAATAATTGTTTGGATGGGGATCCTGATACCATTATGTGTTTGTGCAGGTGCAAGTGGATGTGATAGCAAGTATGGGAGAATGTGACAGCAAGTGGGGGGATGTGATAGCAAGTATGGGAGAATGTGTGATTAACAACCCTTTGGGATTGGGGTGGTGTGTGTTTATGGTAGCTTAAGTACCAATAGTTGTGCACAAAAGTATGTGAATATGACCAGTTTGACTTTATTTGATGTCCAAATGGGTGGTTTTTTATAAACATGACATATTGTAATAAAACAATAAAGTGTATATTTAAATTGGAAGTTCTCATATTTGCATCAAGTTGGCTTGAAAATGCAAGTGGAAGAGCATGTGTATTAGTTTTTTGCAATGGTAAATTACTCATGCAGTTGTGAACATGTATTGGTGCATATGTGCTAATTTACTAGGTATTCTTTTTACATGTAATGGTTCTTTTTAAAAAAATTATTGGGGGGTAGGGTGCACAAAAATTTATTCTAGACATGCGAAGACATGCATGCAAAGTGATCTCATTTAAATGATCTCAAGGAGAATACAGACAAAACAAAATAATTAATCGTAACAAGGAAATTCTCAAAGCATTAGGGATGATGGTAAAGTAACTAAGAAATAAGCAATTGAGTACTCAAATTTTTTAGATTTCTTCATGGTGTTCTTGGTGAAAATATTTCCTATTTGCTAACTCAGATGGTTCTCCAAATCTCCATTCAACTTTAGAGCTGCTCCATTGACTAAAAATTGATATTTACATACTGCATATATGTACAGATGAAGAAAACCCTAGATTGCAGCTGATACCCTTGAAGAAGAAACCCTATCCCAACCCTAACATAGTAGCGAACACACATTATCAGCCCCCTATTCTCACTGGCTTTTTAAAAAGTCCAGCCATTGTTGTAGATACTTCTGGTTATCTACACACGAAATACAAAATGGTGCACAATTAAGAACCTTGTGAAAATAGATCAATTCAACCCAAGATGAATATAATATACCTTGTGAAGGGATGGTAGAGAGAACTGCATTTAACAACAGTGCCTGAGGGTCGTCATGCAAGGCAGAATCATTAAGCTTCTTTGACACCATCATGCTGTTAAATTTTGGATCAATCAAAGGATTACAATCAGGACCTACTCTTTTTCCCCTTTACTCTTCCTACTCCTCCCCAACACCCTCAACACATCTTCCTCCTGCTTCAAATCCTGTTGACACCAAAGCCATTAGGAAAGGTTGCTAAAAGTCAGTGAATTGCCAAAAAGAACAAAAAACCCTTCCAGCTCAGGTGGCTTCCTCTATAGGAAAACCCCCACCATTATCAACCAAAGGGCTGCATGAATGAACACCAAATACATCATAATGTCAATAAACAAAAATCCCCAAAAAAAAATCCATACATATATCTTATAACATTCTAGCTTCATAAATGCCAGAGGCATCGCATGTAAACTCTTTAGGGGAAAAACAAACTTACATTGAGATCCAGATGTGGTTTTTGTTAATGGGTGCCTTCCATGAGATTAACAGGGATGAGCTCATACTCAACCTCCTTTTCATAGCGTGCAATGGCTGGACTCTTTGAAAATTATACTTATCATGTCTTATGATTCGTTTTATAATTAACTGCAGGAAATAGAGAGAAAGGAAAATTCGTGTGCACAGAATTAGATATACTTTAACATCTTGACCTATGCATCACTTATATTTTCTTGAGCAGACAGTAGATCTTCTCATGAAAATTTATCTTGTCAAAACGTTCAAGATCTAAAGCCAACAATGCATCTAAAATGTTGCATATTTTAGTGATTTTCTCATAGTTAAAAAAATGTCACCAAGTCTAACTGATCAATACCTCATATAAATCCAACAAACAACATTAAAAAAAACACAAATCAATATACCTTGGTGTATAAGGTATGAAATACTTTGTCCTATGTGGTGCAAGAAATGACACTAACTACTTCAAGCTCCTCATTTTCCAATACAAATATTAGACAAGACAACTTGACATTTTAAAGAGCTTGTTACCTGAAGCTTAAATCAGCAAGAGAAAAACCATAATGCAGATTGTGGTGAAACACCACACTAAAAATAATGAATAACATGGACATTAACCCTGGCGGCCTTTACAAACTGGCGATGGGGTTAAAATCAGAAATTATAAAAATAAAAAGGTTCTCAATCTCAACAAATCTTCAAATCAATAATGTGAAAAAGAAATCAATAATTTATAAAGTCAACAAAAATCAATTAATTTGAGAAAAAAATCCATGCAAAAAATTATTAGCGTATAAAAGTCGGCAAAAAAGTCTTGGCTAATATCGTAAATTATTAAACACGTCAAACTAGTACTTTGTTGAGTAGGAAGAAGAGTGCAAAGGCTTATCTTATCAAGCAGGCCCACAATGGGTCTGAAATTGACACGGTACAACTCTACAATTAAATAAATAATAAAGTTATAGCAAAGAAAAAAGTCCCGTGTTAAGAAAAACTTGATTCCCAAGTGAGAATTACATACATGATGGAGATGCGTATCGCATGTTTTCCTTGAAACATCACTAAATTCAATGACTTTGAAATCTCAACTATTTAATTAGCCGATAGGCTTATATGTGGGAAATTTTTGTCCCTGAAAAGTGTCTCACGCCGGAAAGTTGTCAGCCTCCGAGCCGTGTTTTTTTTTTCCGTCACTTCGTTTTCGCGTGTGAATTAAAGGAAGCCAGGCAAATAAACTACAATAACAAATTAAAGACTCAAAATATAATTCCTTCGTGTCGATTAATTTCTTAATTTGCTGACGGATTGTTGAAACCAAAATGCAGTAAAATTCCCGAATTTATACATGTTGGATGTGTTTTTGGCCATCTGTAATTGTGATTGAGATTGAAGGGCTCTGTATTATTTTGAAAGAGCAACAAAGTTGAGTACCAACAATTGGGGTGGAAACAAGTCTACAGCCAAAGCGAATGGGCTGCTTCTATCAACTGAAGAGAATTGGAAGCTAAAATTATAAACAAGAGATGGTAAGCGTGATTGCTTGCAATTTTACCACTTCATCTCTGTTGTTCAGTTCTAGTTATAGCACTTATCTTAATAAGAACAAGACAACAATGCTAATGGCTGTCTATTCATCCACAGATATAAAAGTGGGTGAGGAAAAATTTAAAAGATTGTTAGGCAGAAAAATTGCATTCACAACACCTGCTAATTATGCTATTAGGTTGACTCATCTTATAGAGCAAGAAGGGGCAGAGCCCCTCTGGTGTCCTACTGTTGTGGTGGATTCCACTGACGATACAAAACAGCAAGTCTTCAAATCAATTTGGGAAGAAAACAATGTCGGGACTAAAACTTTACTGGATCAGTATTCGGCTATTGCATTCACATCTCGTGCAGGAATCAGTGCTTTTTCGCAAGCTCTTGAGGGCAGGGGAAGCCCTTTAAATGAAAATGGGGATCCATTTGTTGTAGGAGCCCTCGGAAAGGATGCCCAACTCCTTAAGGATTTAAAATTCTGCATAGAAAACCCTAGAGTGAAAACCCTAGTACCCACCATAGCTACCCCTCAAGGTTTGGTTGATGAATTGGTAGAGGAGCACGGGCGCAAAACCTTGTGCCCTGTGCCCTTAGTATTGGGTCTGGACAAGCCTTCTATTGTTGCAGATTTTCTTATGGCCTTACAAGCCAAGGGTTCGGATGTCGTATGCTTGAATGCATATGTCACTCGGTGGGTTGGTCCAGAGTGTGCACAAATATTGCTTGGGACAAGGGAAATCAACGCAATTGTGTTTACTAGCACAGCAGAGATTCAGGCCCTATTGAAGAGCCTTTGTTCTTTGGGTGTTGATTGGAATATGTTTAAGAGTAGGCACCCTATGTTGTTGGTGACTGCACATGGGCCTGTAACGGCCTCCGGAGCACAGCAATTAGGGGTCCAGATTGATGTTATTAGTAAACATTTTCACAATTTTGCAGGAGTAATTGATGCCCTTGTATTGAGTTGAGGCTCCATGAAAAAGAAGTCATAAGAGTGTATTACATTGAGGTTAAGATCTCTTCATCAGGAGGCCACACAGGTAGTTTCATTGGGAGGCTACATAGAGAATTGTAGCATTCTCAGCTATGTAGACAACCTGTTCCATTTGGCTACAGTATTCTGTTATCACATTATGACCTCCAGTAGAATCTGAGTAGGAGTACTTGAGTGGAGTCTAAAAGTATTCACTGTTTGTATTCTCTGTACCATCTGGGATTTTACATTAATAATTATCATCCAATACTTTTCTTCACGACTCTTTCAGGCCTTCTTAATTTCCTTCAATGGTATCAAACGCTTGTATCTTGATTGTTCGATATAAAGTCTATTTCATAATGTATATCTTGAAAGAACTTGTTTTTTTCTGCAAAAATTAAAGTTCATTCAAACCTTTGCAAATCACTATATCCAATAAGTTTTAGGATTGAGCTTTCTCTTATCCATTTGAGTCTAGGGTTTGCATCACCGTCAAACATATCAATTTAACACTATGATTCTGGCCATTACCAATTATTGCATTATTGAATATGATAAACCCATTGGCATATTGTCTTGAAGTGAGTATTGGAATTCAGAAAGTGGGATTTTTTTAATTCTAAATCTATGATTTGAGACTTTTACATTGGACATGGAATTTTACACTCCTATCCTGTGATGGTCGAAGAGCTGCCCACTTTACAGGTATTTTCCCCATACTAGTACATGGATTTCCCATGATTTTAAGCTGTCAAACTATTGGTTTTCATCTTTTGTATGATAATAAAATCTTATTTTTAAGTCTTTGTTTGAGAAATTAAAGCTCCTTAGTGTCAGAGACTAACACAAATTTTACATTTAAAGCTACCAAAAACATGCAGGAAAAAAACAACAGAATATTGCACAAGAAGTCAAATTTAAAATAAAATATACTTGGGATTATCTTGTTCACCTTTTACATTATGAAATAGCGACTCCTTATAAAAAAAACAAGTGTTAGATGTAATGTCCCTTACTCGGTTTGCCCTAGAATTCGCTTGTGGATTAGGTTTAGGGTTTTTTCTCTTTAAATGTTCTCTTGAAATAGTACCTGTATCACCATATATATACAAGTCCATATTGCTATATGTCAGTTTTAATATCTTTTGTCCAGCAATCCAACATAATCAAACTCACAAATGAAAGCAGATAAGAAGAAAAGTCACTCAGCATGCCAAGGGAGGGAAAATCATAAAACTTAAGTAGCCTAAGGTCTGCCACTGTCCTATTGCTCAAACCCTTGCCTTGGGCCTAAGCGGCATAATCCCATGTGGAAACCTGCACCCTTCCTTGACCCAATCCTTGCCTTGGGCCTGTGGGGCAGAATGCCCAACCCTTGGTTTGGGCCTGTGGGGTAGAAATCTGGGTGGGGTTATCAGACAATCTACTTAAGTTATGATCCACCCCCCCTGACAAGATCATAATCAGAATGCAAACAGTTTCTATTCAATTTCTAAATATGTAGTCATTCTTTTATATATTTATATTATCCTTCCAGTATGTTATAAAAGATTCAAACAGGAATATATAACAGTGCAGAAACACATATCAGAGAATTTATGTTTTTATTGCAGTCATCATTTCTTTCAGTTTTTTGTAGTTTATGATTCAGTTCTAACACATATTAATATACAGTCCCAAAAGAGGGTATAAGAGACATCAATTATACACACATGCAGGTTGATATTAGTTCAAAGATAAGCCGTAATCATCTACAGTCATTGCCACATTGAAAGTCTAATTGCCATGTCAGAATTCCTTTATTTCCAGTTCTGATTTTATCCCAGCGGAATGACTTAAACACTTAAACACGTCAGGGATAATTCGTACATTTCAATGAAGAAAGACAAAGCATATGTAACAATATTATGTTTGAATTGAGGAAACTAGATACTAGAACTGAGTGAGGGATCTCACCTGTTATATTCGATCTGCTCTTTTTCTGATTATATTCTTTTGTCTTTTAAGAAACTCCTTATAAGGGTTGCATTATATAGTCTTAAGTCTTTAATATTATAAATCGCTGACATGTCTTGTTAGTCTATTAAATGGTTCGATGAGATCCTTTCGTAGATTGCTGCGTATGTATCAATATTAATGCATGGGTGGATTGTTTAATTTGAATCAAGGGGAATGTTTTCTGAAGTGATTTGATGATAAGAATGATATCCCTTATTCACTTCCTTGATATTACCTTTTATCTCTTCCAATCCATATTGGTCAACGGTCATGTCTCTTGCTGTTCATAATCGCTGCCAATAATATTAACTATGGGCTGTTTAGGAGTTCGTTTGCTGTTAATCCTTGTTTAATCACACTACTACCACACAATTCGATGTCTTTACTAAATTGCAGCCCTCAAAAGGAGATTATATATTAATATTAATCTTTCCTTTAAATATGAGGCTTTCATGTATCAATCGTTCCATATCATGCTTTTAAATATACCACTTAGTGCTGCTGTCAGAACTTGTTTGCTGAGTGCATTTGTGTGGGTCCCAACAAATGTTATTATTTTATATTTACTATTGATTGTAAATATTAATTTATCTATATATATAGAGTATTAAGATATTATATTATAATGACCATAAATATATTAATATTTAATTTAATAGTATATTAACATTTATATTTGTTATTTATATTTATTTTTTTATATAATATCATAATAGATATTTATAGTATTATATTTTAATAATTATAATAGTATTTAAATTATTAATATGTATATCAATATTTTAATTATATATGATTATAATAATATTTAAAGGGATAATATAATATATCTCGTTATAAATATATTTATTGTATAATATTAATTTAAATATATCCCCTTATAATATTATATATATTATTTAATATATTTGATTTATAATATTTAATATGAATCATTCATATCTTTAATTTGATTGAATATTACATAATCGATTAATATGGGAACATGACATTAGAGTCCCACTAAAAGGCTATCAGTCCTATTTTAACACATTTAACCACAAGCATGCACACATTTGCATGTGCTTTTTTATTGAAAATAGAAATCTAAGATCTTAAATATTTGACAATTTTCCTACATGAAATACTCCCACTTAGCCAAATATTTTTCAGCTAAACTTCTGCACATTGAATCCTTTCTTACAAAACTTAAACTTATCTTTTGGCAATGCCTTTGTTAATGCATCTGCCACCATCAATTATATTGCACAATATTCCATCTACACAATATTCTTCTCAACTTATCCATGAAGAAAATAATATTGTACTTCAATATGCTTAGTTCTCCCATGAAACCTTGAATTCTTTGTCATTGCTATGCATTTTTTATTGTTACATTTCAACACTGTTTTGGGTTTGAGTAATCTCAATGTCTTGCAACAGTTTTCTCAAGCATATAAATTCCTTCATGGCTTGATAAGCTGCTATGTATTCCACTTGTAAGAGAAACCATTGGTTATTACTTACTTGCCCTTGAAATTACGTTCCACTTAAATTGAAGTAGTATCTTGATGTCTATCTTTGGTCATCAATATCCCCTGACCAATCTGCATCACAATCCAATTAGCTCAAGAGATTCTTCTTGAACTCCCACTAAATGTAATCCCATGCTTGATAGTTCCTTGAAGATATCTGAAAATTCTTTTGATAGCTGCTTAATGCTGAGGTCCAGGATTGTTTGAAAATATAATTTCGCCGGTCCACACAACCCCAATATTTTAGTATGTCCACCTCATATGATTTTCACTTTGAACTTATCTTTACGCTACTTACACATACCAAGATAATCTATAATAAAAAGAACTTATAAAATATGTTATACTTCAATTTAAAAAGTGATATAAAAATATTATAACAATATGATTTATAATACAAATTGCTAAAATAATGTGTAAATACCCTGTTATTTTAAAATCCTTTTACCTTGAGGTAAAGTTGTATAATAAAAGTTAAATAAATTACATAATCATAAATAAGTTATTTGATTTTTTTTTCAAACATTATTTATTTACTTTGTTTTCAAAATATATTTATATAAAGTTAAACAAGTAATATATATATATATATATATATATATATATATATATATATATATATATATATATATATATATATGGGATTAATCTTTAAAAAAATTGGAATCTTAATAAATTGTTTAATATTTTATTTATATTCTTTTAAATAAGTGGTTTAATTAAAATATTTAATAAGTCATGGATTTTGACACAACATTAGTTTATCTTAATTTTTCATATAAAATTTGATATGTGTATATAAAAGATTTCTTTTAAGTTATATAATATTAACTTTTTCTCAACTATACATTCAATAATTATTAAAATATATTATATTTAAATTGTTAATATAAAATAATGTTTTTATAACTATTTATTAATTAATGAAAAATAAATGTTTTTACTATGATTTGTTTAGGATGAATAAATAAATAATAAATAAAAGTTTAAAATTTAGAACTCCAATTAATAATAGATAATATAATGATACTAATAAATCTGGATTAAAAAATAAAAAATAAGGTATTTAGATTAAATTTTTATGATAAAATATTTAAGATCTTAAAAAATTATTTATCAAAATGGAGAAATTATGTCTCAAATTTCTTGTACTTACTTACAAATACTAAGTTCTTCCTAATTCAAACACTCATTTGCAATCTAAATAATTAAACTAAATAAATGTTTTATTTATTTTTTGCAAGAGATTATATAAAAGCCAATAACTTAGACATAGGTTTAACTCAAAAAATTTCAAGTCTTCAGTCCTTCAAAGACTCAATTCTTAGTGTTTAAGACTTTGGATTAGGTCTTATATTTAGTCCTCAGGTTTTAGGGTTTGGAAATAAAATTCCAAATCAATATATTGAAAAACCTAGACATTAAGATTTTTATCAAAGAGAATAACCTTTCCAAAAACTCAAAAATAAAATTTATGGCTTCAACATATTCAAAATTGAAGAAGACATAAATTCAACATCATGCAATTTAATAAAAGCTGATAAAAACAATAATGCTTCACTAATAGATTTAAAAATAGATTTCATAAAATAGAAAATAATATAAAATTGAAGTGAATAATCACTATGAGAACAATTTATCAATAAAGGTGGAAAACATAGATTTAATAAATAATATAAAATTAAAGTTATTAATAATTATGAGAACAATTTATTAATAAAGGGGTAAATATAATTGGTAATAACATGTTATTAGGCATATAACTAAAATATAGTTCCTACACAAACACCCTTAGCAAGCACCATATCTCTTCCCACCATCTTGTACCCCCCACTTAAGAAAATAGCTTGCCTACTCAAATCATTAAGATTACTTACATATAAAGTAGGTTCCATGATAAATTGGGGATATGTAGTACACCATTGATCCCCTTCACTAGTCCATCAAGAAATCAAATCAAGACTCAGATTTGATAGCCAATAATCTTTGGATAAGAGTCATCTCCAAGTTACACCTCCCCAACATCATATAGGAGATGCTATGTTAAAGAGGTTTTAGAGAAGGTATTTTCCTCTTAGATTTTTTTTATATGGATCCTTTATGAATTATAATATTTCTAATCTTGATTTAAATTTAGAGCTTCAATTAAGATGGTCATTAACATAAACAAATGTATATCATATATAAATGTATTCTTAAATTGCATTAACTTATTATTAAGTATTATTTTTTTAAATGATAAATCTTCTACATTAAAAGATTTTATTGGAAGGATGACCAATATATTAGTTATATTAACAAAACATATTATATATAAGTCTAATATATTTTGTGAATTTTTTTCTCAAATATTGGAACAATAAAAAGGTATTAAAAAGGTATTAAGAAGGATAAGTACAAAACACTAAAAGATAAAGGTTTATATGTTTCAATTTATATATAGTAAATGATTAGACAATATATTTTTGAATAGAGAATAAAAAATATTATTTTTAAAAACTGTAAATATGTTGATATGACGAAATAGTTAATTTTTTTATATTTATTGCATTAGTAGTTGTATTTCTCAAGTAATTATATATTATAATTTTTATTTAAAGTATATTTTTGAAGAATGTAAATATGTAATTTTTTAATTAAAAATAATAATAAAATCAATTAATAAAAAATTATTCGCATTCCTATTTATTAGTCTTCACATTATTTAAAATATACACTAATAAACTTTGTACAAATAATAGTATAATTCTATTCAATTCCTAAGTACTTAGAAAAGTTGGTGTTGGATCATACATTACATAATATTAATATACATAATACATTAATACTATAATTAAAATTAAAATACATTATATTAATATTATTAGCCCCATAGGCTTATATGTGGGACATTTTTGTCCCTGAAAACTGTCTCACATCGGGAAGTTGTTGGAGGCCAGTTAGGATTTCCTCTTTCTGTCAAACAAATTTTCTGCCAGTTTTAGGATTGCTCAGTACGTTGCAGAGATGTCACGTCATTGTGTTGTGTCATACGTTGTGGCGATGATGGTTAAACATAGTTTATTTAAAACTCAGACCTAGGCATTTCATTTTTATGTGCGAGTAATTAACTCTAAACAATAATAATATGCACCACGTATGGAATTAAATGTGAAAATGATAGTGTGGACTTTTAAAATGCCTTTTTAAAATAATGATGTAACTATATAATTAAATGTGAAATGGATAATGTGAAACTATAGAGTGACACAAAAAAACAATTTTAACATATATTTAGATTTTTATAATTGCTAGAAAAGACGACTATGAAATGATAAAAAATCTTAGGAAAGTATTTAAACTTATAAAAAGTGTTATGACTAACTTCCACATTTTTCTTTACATTTTGAGCTATCTCAATAACATCATTAATTCTTTGCTATATTAGTAGCCATGATACAAAAAGCTTCCAACTTAAAATATAAATAAAAAAATACAATGAAAAATAAATGATCTTTTATATAGGTAAAATCCCTTACCTTTTAATCTTGCCTTTTAAAATCAATTAACTTAAATTCATTGCATTTTAAAGAGCATTTAGAACACTAATACAATCGTTTCTTCAATGTAAGAGTGACTATTCTATAAATTCTATAGATTTTGCAAATGACAATTCAAAGATACAAAATATTTCAAGGGAACATGTATCTCATGTTACAATATATCTAATTTGTCTAATTTATAAATTATTAAAAAATGCCAACATAACTATATAACTTAAATAAATGACATCACAATTTGGCTTTAAAGTCTCCTTAGAGTTGGTATTTGGAAATATATATTGTTATTTATGTTAACTTCAATGGATCAAGTAATTAGTTTTTTTAGATCATAGAAGTAGGGATTTATAAGGCACCCAACCCATAAAACTAACATAAAATAAGAGTATAATATGATAAGAACTATTATTAAAATGTTACCATAGAAAATGCACGTAGGGGTAGTAGTAGGCAAAGAGAAAAATGAAACAACAAATTGGAACTAATAATAAACAAAAAATAAACCAACCATATACCACCAACATAGACCAAGCTACAAGAGTTCAAAAAGGCCCCAATGATTGACAGCAACATTAGACCCAAGCCCCTAGACTCCCTGCCTAACATACAATTGTTCCAACCCTTAGCTACCATGATCATCAATTTTGGTTTCATATCACCATTCCCACCTAGAAGACATAAGAATTTAATACCATGAATAATTTTTAGCACTCTAAAGCTCTATGTAGGTGACCACCATAAAGATGAGGCAAAGTATATGCATTGGTAACTTCAAGAGTGCCTTTATTATGAGAAACCAATAGGAATTTGACAACCAAACATAAATTTTGACAAACATTGTAAGGGTCTCAACTCCATTATTCATTGCACACAACTATTCCTTAATCACTTTAAGTTCAACACTATCCATGTTGGTGTCAACCAAATATTTTGAATCACCCATGACAACCTCTGCCTCCTCCAAATCCTCCTCTACCACCATTGCATTCTTAGAGTGGAGGAGTAGAAATTCCAACCAACCATGAACATCCTCTGGCTAAACCACCTACTCAAGCTTCTTCCAAAAAAAAATAATGGTGGCCTCAAATATTAAGGACCTATTATTAGAAATTCCCTCCTCCCTTAAAATGAGCTTCACTAGATTCAACAACATTAAATTAGGGCATCAAAATATCTTACTCATATGATGGTTGAAAAGCCAACCATGCTTGAGGGGGCCCTTACTACTACTTTCCATAATTCCAAGCAATACCACTTCACAAAAACCAAAGACCATGCCAAGATCATTCTCACACCACCACCCAAATATCCAAACCCATAACAAGATAAACCAAAAAAGACACCTATCAAACTATTGCAAGGAGAGTGAGGATTCAGGAAATACCATAGCTAAAACCACAACACATGCACTAACCTTGCCACATTTAAAATCAAAATTAATATGATCTATGGGACTTAGGAACTATCATTACCAAATCACACCACTTGGGAAGCCAACCAAAAAGGTGTACTACAAGGCACCTATAATACTGGTCATGATGACTCCTCTTTGATTTTAATGTCATCTAATCCTTCTCACTCTGCCACCCTTTAGTTGACTAAAGAAGAAAAATTTGCTAGTCTATTCCTTTGTTCACAAGAAAATACACCACTTCATTCCATTCACAAAAATAATGGGAGAAGGAAACAAACTCATTTTTTTTTTACAAATGCGAATAACTTCTTCCAATAAACCACATAGTTTCCAATTAGGGCAATACACTTTACATCAATCAAAAATATTGTTGGTTTGTTTTGGGCGTGTTTTGGGTTTCATTTGGAATCTATCTATGTCAGAAACACTCTCCTATGGTTAAAATTGCATTTTTGGAGTTTCCACTGAATCGTCACATTGAGGCTCTGTATGGCAGTTTTACATAAACAATTGTTTCTAGAGTTCTATAAGAGATGGCCAAAAAATATTTTAGGGGAAGATTTTTGAAAGCATTTCACCTAATTCTCAAAAGGAATCGGTGTAAAATTCCTCACTGTTTGAGAGAATTTAATGCTGGTAATTCGTGTTGATGGGTTTGTAGAAAGTTTTAAAATCCACAATTCTTGTAAGTAGGACTGAAATAATTTTGCAAAGGACCTTGGGACATCATTTTGAGCCTACTAGCCAATTTTTGTTCAATTCTGAGAAGTTTGTATTTTCTACCTATCACACCTGATCCCGCACATTATTCTCTGGCTAGGTGAATACTGTTTTCACATATGAACACACATTCTACAGAAGAAATTCTTCTTTAATTGACTATAAAGGCATGGTTTTCTTATTGTTTTTTAAGAGCAGCAACAGCTGGGAACCAGCTGGTGCTACTTCCCATTTGTACTTGCATTTGTTTTTTCCTTAAGCTTTCTCACTGTTAAACTAGTATCTTCAAAGTTGAAGTAGCTTTATAGTATTAGATCTCCAAATATTATAATAAAGATGAGTCAATATTGTTTGCATAAATGTTTTTCCTACACACCAAAATTACTTAGAGGCTATCAATTACATTTTAATATACTCTCAAAACAATGGAGGCAACTAGACAGATACACTAGAAAACAAGCATGGTCAACTATATAATGCAATGTGGTCTCCACCTTCCTAACACTTTTCAAAATGACACTACTTAGAGAAGAATAATGATTTCACTTACAATTAAAGTTTCAATAGTGCTTTCCACTCTTTGACAAACATGGGGCTAAAATATACCCCAAAACCTATGAATCCAAGTGAAATGTACAAATTCCCTCCTCTTAAAGATATACGTACAAAATCTATTAGACAATCCACTCGATGCATCCAATTTTGTTTCAAGGTTTGTCATAGTAGTAGTATGTAGTCACTCAAAATATTACATAGCTATTTATTACACAATAGAATGTAATTAAAAAACCATATTTCTAAATTGCAAAACATAGCATGACAAAAAAAAAAATTAACTATATAAATATACGCAAGAGGAGCCACTATATTCTGAGAATTGATACTCCCTTGCAATGCCTATAAATCACAATTACACTACCTTCCTCAAACAATACAATACCGACAAGTCATGAAACACAATCACTTCTCAAAAACATTTACTTTACAAACAGATACTCCCTTACAATGCCTATATATCACAAATTACACTACCCTTCTCAAACAATGCAATGCCAACAAGTCATGAAACACAAACACTTCTCAAAAAATGTTTACTTTACAAATGCCTATCGGCAAAACCATTGCGCGTTCATCCATGCAACTGCTAGTCATTATCATTAATTAAGATATTGTTGTAAGGATAAAAGGTTAATTAAATAATTTAAATAAATATATTAATAATAATTAGGAATTTTGAGTGCATTAAATTATAATCTATGTATTGGATATGTCAATAGGTATTAATAATGAATGTATTATGTAAATAAATATGAAATCTGAAAGAAATGTAAGTTTATGTTTAGTTTTTCTCTTTTTAACTAGGAGGAAAGAACCAGTGCTTTCTGTGATTTTGGAATCATCATTTCGCATGTGTTACCTTTAAAGAGGCCTGCCCTTGAAATTCCTTCCTTCCAAGTGGGATGACCTTAAGTGATAACGGCTAAAGCCAAGTACCTCCAAGTCACTATAAATAAATTGCGTTTGTGATGAAAGTTGCAAGCGACGGGTGCTGTTGTATTACATTGACCAATGTTTCCCCCAAAACCCTATGGAGGATAACCTCTGCAGGCTGGGAAGCCTTCTTATCGAAGCGAATGGCCACACATGTAATCACCCGAACGGATGCCTTGACTAAAATCCTTTTGTTATAGTAAGCCAAAATCCCCTATTCAGTGGCACAGGAGGAAAACATTCTCCAGAGCCGTCCAACGTCATACACTCATTTGGAGCATATTGTTGTTTGAAATGTCTAGCAATATGAAGTTGTGATTGCATTAAATGACACCTCCTCCCTTCACCCTCTTCCTAAGGGAGACATACACATTGTCTTGCATGCAGGCATACCCCTAGTAGTTGATTTCAAGGAAGATGTGTGGCTATTCTAAGTGATGGACTCACTATACTAAAGTTTAAACATGAGACACTTTTTAATATAGAGACATGAACCACAACTATGCAAATAAGGTAGGCTATAACCTCACCCTAGATTAAAACACATGAAGAAACAATTAAAGGTATCGTTTGAATAACCATAATAGTATCTAATGCCCTTTGAATCTTTCCACATGTTTTTCATATGGCGTAGAAAGCTTGTCTACCTCTACTTGCACAACAATCCATTCTTCAATGTGCAAGCCATGTGTCATGTCTCTGTCTACCTATGACCTAGCCTGAACTCAAAATTATTCAAAATCCTACTTTGTTTTCTCTATTGCATCCAAATTTAAATCATGTCTTACATTCCTAAACTGAAGACATCCACTAAAATACAATTAACTAGAGCCTTCACATCCATTAAGCATGTTCCAACTTTGAACTCAAGGTGCCTATTGAAATCCAATCGAGGGGCACTTTCACATCTACCAACATAAATGTAGCTTGTGCCTGAAGTTTTTATAAATTGTCTACATCACTCAAAATCTCATGTCCAAAATTTAATCTCAAGTCATCTTCTTGGACTGAAGAATGCAAATATGTCACAATTAATCTAATTCTCATGTATGTAAGTTAAGAAACTAAAGTCTAGTGTTTAATGTGCTTTATATCATCTTGGAAACAAGGGTCAATATTAAAAGGTAGAGGAATCTATTTAATCTACTATTTGTTGATAAGCTCCTAAAGCCTAGCCTTGAGTGTAGGGCTATGGTGGTTGCCTCTCTTCAAATTAATTAAAATGATAATGGTGTCTTCAAGCATGGTGCTAGTCACATCCCCACAATGGAAATCTATATCCTACACATGAACTCCTTTGAAATGACCTCCATCATTACATTTCTAAAATATTTAGGAATCAACAAATGTTTTCTTCAATTTATCTTTGTTAAACAAAAATTCATTGTTTACAATCTTGGTAGAAATCAACAAGAGAGGATCTAGTCGCTACACAACTGGTAGATTGGGATTTGCATGACCCACACCTTGTGTCAACCATTCTGGTTTCTCATGGTTATCATTGCTAACTCCCACTAAAAATAGTGTTGGCTTTGAGCATCAATTAACATCAAAGAGATTGATTGTGAGGGTCTCACATTAATTGCAATCTCACAGGTATGATGTTTACCATATTTATGTATCTCCCTAAGCTTCAACTACCAGTGATATGCCCACATAAGTTAGTGCATATGCCTCCCTCAAGGGGAAGGGCAATGATCGTGTACACGTAATATCAACCTCAAATTTATAGACAATTCAATCAACAATGTACCCCACCCCCTCGCAATATATGCCATCTGTTGCATATGTGTTGTCATTGATGTATGGAGTGTTGATCAATGATGATTAGTAATGTCAACAAAGATAGAAAAGGACATAGATGCCAAAGGGAGATTGTTGCAGTATGGTGATCAGTGAAGACAATAAAGTAGATGATCAAAAATGTTGTGAGGTAGAAAGTGAAGTGATGTGCATATGCTGTGATGGTTAGAGGAGGAAACATAGGAGTGTTGATTAGAATAGTTGTGAAGTGAAGGAGATGGATCAGTATCATCTGTACACAGTTGTACCTTATCTACCAAAGTTCAAAGACAGATGAAAGTTGACAAGTAGAAGAATATGCTGATACATGAAGAAGTTGTGATTTCTTGATTGTGTTGAGATTGTTGTGTATGGTGTTGTGAATAATGTCTCTAGTGTGGTGAATGTTGTATTCTTTGTTTCTTGATGAAAAACATTACTTTAGTTTTGAAAGAAAGTTATAGATAGTCCAACACATCAGAAGTTGCACTGAAGAAGCTCGGTAGAATGCTCCGCATTCCTCTGCATTTGAAGTTATGGCCTTGCAGTTTGGAAGTTAGAAAAAGATAGGTGTGATGTATCTTTGTTCCTAATTTTAGAGCATGAAAGTTACTGCAGAAGATTCTAGAGCTAGCAGAGTGAAGACAATGGTTGAGAGTTGTTGCAGTCAGGATGAGTCAGAGAAATGCTCCGCATTTCTCCGCATTTGAAGATTGGGTCATGTGGTTTGGAGGATAGGCAGATGTAGATGAGAGATATGACATATTCAAGTTTTAGATGATATGATGTACCACAGATGTTATTTCAAATCAGTAGAACAAAGTGAAAGCCAGATGTATCATGTTGCTGATTAGGGTTGCTAGAAGGAGAAAGTGAAAGCCACCACATTTTACCACATTACATTGTGTGGCATTTCTGCTTGAAGGTTGAGTTTAGATGGCCTATATGTTTGTTAGTTCCAGGTTTTAGGTGCTAAAGTGCACCACAAGTCTGTTTCTCAACATTCTATCTCAAGATTGTGTGTTCAGTATTTGCAAGTGATGCCGAGATAAGTGTCTGTGTGAAAATATATAATCTAGAGAAAGGTCCATGTATGAGAATGTTGTTGCAAGTCATATGATATTTTTGAAGTGATCCACATGATGTATTGTTGTCTCTCCATACTGCCTTCGGTCTGGAGCTATTGCATGAAATTCTAGTGTTTGTGAAGCCATCTTGATATATCTAGCTAATTGTGCTAGATGTCTAGAAGTGTTCACCAATTTTGAGGAGTGTGGTAAGAAAAATAAGTCTTGATTATGACTTGGATTGAACCGAATTGGATTTCTACATCATTTGGAAGATGACTTGGTGTGGCCATTGCACATTTCAAGTTTACACGTTTCATCTTAGTCGATGAAGGAGAATGATTTTGAAGCTTGCACAGGATATAAATGAAAGATATTGTTTGGTGTGAAGGGTAAGAGTGTGTGAGAGTGTACGAGGATGTAAGTGTGAGTGTGGATGTGAGTGTGTGTTCATGTGTGTTGAAGGTAGCAAAGTATGTTGAGAAAAGGTGTGGAAGATTCATGACAATGTAAAGGGTGTTGATGCTATGGAGGTGATTGGTCAGTGGAATTTGTCTTGAGTATTCTGTACAGAGGTTGTAGCCTCTTTTTGTAAGTGTTGTCACATTGTAATTCAAGGAGTTGTAGCTTCCTTTGGGTTGTAGCCCATAAAACTTGTTGTAAACCTATTTTTATTATTTGTGAGGCTGGATTTGGACAGTAGATCCAAGCATCTTTCTCATCGTGGTTTGTCCCTTCTAGGGTTTTCCACGTGAATCTAGTGTTATGGTTGTGCACTTATGTGTTGTGCTTTGAATTGCTTAATTTCCTTTACCATATGTTTAAGGAAGTAAAAAGATTTGATTGATAAAGTTAATTTGGATTAATTTTTGGCATATATTGATTCATCCCCCTCTCAGTATATCAGTGTGTCCTAACAATTGGTATCAAAACTGAGTTCCTTAGTGCAACCTAATAGCTGAAGGTAGATCTTGGAGTAGAACACATGGCTCAGAAAGAGTCCTCTTCTAAAGCACTAATATTTGATGTAAGCAACTATGCCTTTTGGAGTGTAAGGATGGAAGCCTATCTTACCTCACTAGGGTATGATGTTGGAGAGCTACAATGGATGGATATGTTGAACCTAAACATCCTCTTACAAATTCAAATGCGAAGAAGGCTCATGAAAATAATGCCAAAACCAAGAATGCCATCTTAAGTGGTTTGACAAGTTCAGAGCTTGTCAAGATAGTTCAGTGCAAGACAACCAAGGAGATATGGGATAAGATCAAAAATCTCTATGAAGGAAATGACACTGTATAATGAAAAAATTGGATAAATGAAAATGATAAAATAATGAAATGCATTACCTAAATCCAAATCCTTCAATACCTCGAATAGATAGATGCAAGATGAATTGTTTGATTGATTTGATATGTTGGTTGCTCAATTCCGTAGCATAACAATAATATGAGGATGATTGATGAAAGAATGATAGATGATAGATAATAAGATAGAACATAATGGATGAATGATGCAAAGGCTCTAGTGATATTTCGGCAGCATAAGGATACTCCAACTCAATGCATGCTAATGGCTTGGGAGAGGGTTGATTTATAGGAAAGGCTTGGTTCAAATGGATGGTTGAGATTAAAAGGCTAAATGATTGATGTGGACGGCTAGGATTGATTAGGTTATTCCCACTCTTCAAGGGAGTTGTAGTCATGTGACAAGTGTACAAAGGAAGATAAGGCTCATGTGTGACCATGTACACAAAAAGTACTACATATGTGAATGTGTACACAAAAAGTACTACATGTGCGATTGTGTATATAAAAACTACTACATGTGAAAGATATTAAATAAAAGATGTGGTACCACACATAATTCAATTAAGAGGTGGACAAGTGTCAAAATATGATGAGAGGTGAGGACTTAATTCAAATATTTTATTTGAATTAGTTGGAATATGTGAGGGAAATTAATTAAATAATTAAAATTTATTTAATTAATTGGAAAGATGATTAGGATAGGATTGGGATATGATGTGGAAATTAATTAAATAAATAAAGTTTATTTAATTAATTGGAAAGTGGGATTATGAATGTGAAATTAATTAAATAAATAAAATTTATTTAATTAATTGGCTAAGTGGATTAAGATGGGATTTTAATTAAATAAATAAAATTTATTTAATTAATTGGCTAATGGATAAATGCGATTAAGAGTGGGATTAGGACAAAATGCTATATGATATCTTAATAATATTTTTGACTAGGTGTTGCAAGACATGGACAATTTTAGGACAATTTTGGGTGTCTACATTTTGCCCCTCTTTGAGATGATGTTTGAGATGATAAGATTTGTGTCAAGTAACATCATTTCAAAGAAGCTAAGGTATGGATAAAGGAAAAGGATGGGATGAAATAGAGATGGTAATGGAAAGATAGGATAAGGATGATGGAAAGATAGGATGATGATGCCCCCTCGAGAGGATAGGCGGGTTGGACAAATAGGGGTAGGCTCTCGAAATGAAATGGATTGGTCAAGGAAGAAAGATGAGGGAAATGGGTAGAAGAAATGAATGATACATATGCTGCAATGAAAGTGATCAACCATGATGTTTGATATAGCACTAGACGTTATGCACCAAGGTATAAGGACCAGGGTGACGATGTGTCTTGTGCCCCAGCATAATACAACCTTGTCTAACGTATGAGGAAGAAAACTTAGAGCATTGAAGTCCTAGTGCACAAAAGGTATGATATGACCTTAGATGCATAGGATAATGCAAAAAGCTATTCCAACATACACAAGATATGAATATTAGTTGGAATGATATCGATGTGATACAAATTCAAGATATAAAGATAACACACACAAGCAAGCAAGCAAGCATGCACAAATGATACAAAACAATCAAGGTATTGCCCTTGTTAAGCTATAAACCAATGATTGATTATTTGATGATGATCTAATAGTGTTGTCATTGCGGGGAATGCTATATCCCTAGATCAACACAAGGATGTTTGATGATGATGATTGATTGATTAATTTGGTTTACTTCAAGATTAGGATCAAGACCATTGATTGTGATTGGATAATTTGACTTGTTTGATTGAATTGATTGGTATGGATAAAGGATGACTGGCATTTGGATCTATTGGATTGGAGTGACTTGATTGTGATGAAAGGATTGATTTGATTGAATTCGTTTGATGGTTTGATTGATGTGCTTTAATTTTGATGATGATGGATTGCTATAAATAGATTGATTGGATTTGAGTTTGATGTTATTGATGGGATGATATGGATTGGATTAATGTGATTTTGATTGATTGATAGATTGGCTTGATTTGATGATTTGATTGGATATTTGATTTGCATTGATGGATTTGAGATTTGATGATGATTGATCGTTGATGAATTTGATTTGATTTGATGATTTGATTGGACTTGTTTTGATGGATTTGTGATTTGATTTGATGATTTGATTGGATTTGTTTTGATGGATTTTTTTTTTGTGTTTTCGAAATATTTGATTTTTTTTTGAATTTTTTATATTTTTTTTGGGATTTTTGGGATAATTTTATTTTTTTTGGATTTTTTTGAAATATTTTGGAAAATGCCAATGGATTTACAATTTAGGTAGCCTTTGTGCTTGATACCAATGACAAGTTAAAACCAAGTCTAGATGCAAGGGTGGATGAATGGGATTGGATGGATAAAAGGATGGGTGATAGTAAATGGGATGGAAGGCTCATGATAAATGGGTGGATAAAGGGATAAGCCATAAAAGGGAAAGCTCATGATAGATGGATAGATACAAGGATAGGCTATAGTGGATGGATGTATTCCTCATAATGTCCAGCTAGGATGTGATCTCCAAAGACTATGTCACATAGGAATAACTTGCCCCATTCTAGGTGGTAGACTTAGGATTTTACATGACAAGGTCTTATGACAAAAGGATGACATGATGGATTTTACACGACAAGGTCTTATGACAAAAGGATGATGGGATGGATTATTTTGTTTGGGAGGGATAAGGTGTATCAAGAGATAACCAAAGCATATTTCAACATTTTGCCCCCATGTCTCTATCAAGATCAAACACAGCTTGCATACAAAACTTTAACAATGACTGAATTTGGCTTACACAACTCACTTTCAGATGTCTTTGCATAAGTACTTTATAGAGAGGTTAAAATGTTTAAACCTTTAGAAGGAAAGAAATTTCACAACTAAAAGTGTTTGCATTCTTAACACAGATTATAACCTGCAACAACATACCTTTCTACAAAAAAAGGTGCTTGGTCTGAGACAAAATTACAAGGAAATAAACAAAACTTCACAAGTAACTTGATCAATCAATTAGATACACACAATAAAGCACAAAGTGGGAAGGCAAAAATACTCATAATCATTGATGTCCAAGGTCACCACTGGTATACATGTTCAAAACTGAATGAATTACAAACTGGTAAAAATCTGAGCAAGGATAGTAAAAATCACAAGTCAACTGATTTTCCTAGTGCAAATGCACCGATCCAGGTAGAAAATGCACCGATCCATATCATATGCACCTCTTCACCATGAATGCGCCAATCCTCGATGTGTATGTGACGTTCTGTCATATGTGCCACTTCTTGTGTCATATGCACCGTTCCACAATGGATGCGCCAACTCATAGCCTATATGCACCAAACTATCATATGCGCCATAAGATCTCTCAGATGCGTGACTTAGCAGCATATGCGCCATTTCAAAGCACATATGTGCCGAACTGCAGTTCGGCGCATCTGTTTTAACTTTTTTTCCTAAGCATTTATTGCCCAAATAAATGACTTTTAGCAAGTTTTGACGAACTACATATCGGTGGTCCTGCCTCAGCTGGCCGATTGAACCGTTGGACTTGCTCAAACCTGTGCTACTTACGCGGAATATCCATCTCTCTGTCAACTGCTCTAGCTCCCATACTCTCCCAAGCTCTCAAAGACCAATCAACTAAGAACAAGTGTGCAAATGAATAGAACTTGTGGACCCAGCTCCTATATATAGCAAGTGAACCATATCTAACTGTGTGACAATTGTGACTACTTCCCATATTTTTTCCTCCAAACCATGTCCTATTTTTCTTCATCCTAACCTGCTTCCACCTTCTTCTTTATGAGATTGTCCGTCTCACGCTTTCTATCGTCTTCCCGTCCAATCTCCCAAGGGGGCATCCTGTCGTTAAACTTGTACCAGGGGCAAACTGGGGCAGGTATCATTGTCAAAAATTCTTATTCTTTGAAACAACGTGATAAAACACATTGCATCAAAGAGGGGCAAAATGTATACACCTAAAAATGACATAACTCTACTTAAATAAATATTTTAAATATTTATTTCATTTTCATTATTCCTCTATCAATAAATAAATAAATTTATTTGATTCATTTCCTCCCATTAATTAAATAAATTACATTTATTTAATTAATTTCATCTATATCAACTTTATTCTTCTAAATAATTAAATAATTTTAATTATTTAATTAAATCTTTCATTCTTCTAAATTTAAATAAAATGCAAATTTATTTAAATTAAAATCTCCAAAAATAAAATATATTAAATATTTTATTTATTCTTCCAAAATTATCTACAAGTAATTAAATAAATTTAGTTATTTAATTATGCTTTTTTATCTTCTAGAAAATCTTCAATATCTTCTAAAAATAAACTCTTCTTGTCATACAAAAGCAAAAGTTGAGTTAACTCATTTAAAGCTATCAACAAAGCTCTTAAATTAGAAAAATATATTCTAATTTAAGAAATAAAAACTCATCCTCATCAAGAAAGCAATTAACTCAACAAAGCTTCTTTTTGAATGACACATGTCCTTCTATTCGTGCACATTCTCTCAAACATTCTCCTCCATTGATCTTCTTATTTCTTTTCCACCATTGATCCTCTCTCACACAACTCTATAAATACAACCCTCTTCTTCTTCATTTGATATCCATCATTCGAGTAAACTTATGCTGTAGGAACTATAGCACGCCATTGGCACCCCATTTTCATATCATTCATCATCCATCCATTTCATAGTGTGTTGAAGTTCATCTTTAACACACCAAGTATCAGAGCCATTTCTCCTTGTCATCTTGAGGAATCGAAGCAAGGAAACGAGCTTCCTGAGGGCCATCTTCATCACCAAAAGATCAAGAAAGAATAGGTGAGCAATGGAAATCGTAAGGTAAAAGGTTGTAAGTATCTCATTTCTTATTTTAAATCTCCTTTTTATCTACACATGCCATTGATGTTTGGGTTTTTATTATTCATTTGATTATCCCATTTTTTACCCTTACAGAATGCCTTAAAGGGATGTGTCCTCATGGACTATACTGATTGTACGATATGCACAAAATAGAGTTTTTGAAAAGGCATTGTAAAATTTCTAGAAAATGCAATAGGCAAGTGTAAATTCAAATTACACAACCTTTGTAGCATCCACCTTTCTTGTACCAAAATGGGAGCTTTTGATCAAAGTTTTTTATGCAAGTAGATTAAAAAGCATTGTTGTAGTCAATATACTTTGCAACCTTTCTTGTAGTCTATATTGTTTTTCTTTGTATCCTTCCTTGCGATAAAATAGAGAAGTAATGCCCTCATTTCCACTCGATAGATAAAACCTTCAGAGAGAAAGTTATTATTATGTTTAGTGTTACTGTATTCTTGAGTATGTGTTATTCACTTTTGAGAATAGAGAATGGGGAAGAGAGTTTAGAGAGAAGACTGAAACCTTAAGGATATTTCTTAGAAGAGTTCATGCTTAAGAAGGATTCAAGAGCCTGGGAAGAGATTGGCAAAGGATGGTAGAAGCTAGAAGAGTGCAATGCAACAGATTTGAATAGCTTCAAACCCTTGTGCAAGTAATTTGAGAGAAGAGGTATTCTTCTATGTATGTTATTGTTGTGTATGTATGTGTATATGAAAATGCATAGTTTCCATTTTTTTTAATGATCTTGTGAGCTTAAAATGGGTGTTTAAGCATATTTTCATTCTATTTTTTATTAGTTGAATAGGAAAAAGGGTCCTGAACCCTATACAAAGCATATTTTCATTTTGTTGAGAAACACTTGAAAAAAACTATGGAGTGAAATGGACTCCTGAAAGAAATTTTATATGAAATTATTTTTTAGAAAATAAATGTTTGTTTCTATTTTTAATTATTGGGCATGTTCAAAAAATTTATTTAGACATTTTTATTTCGTTGAGAAAGCTTGGAAAAACCTACTAATGGAGTCATATGGACTCTTAAGAGAAAATGTACATAATTTTTTTTAATAGTAAATACATGCTTATTTTCATCTTTGTATGATTAAGGATGTTCGAAAAGGTTGTTTGAACTCATTTTCACTTTTTGTTGAAATATCTTGGAGTTTTAATTATTAATGTAATCATGAATTTTTTTGAGAAAACCTAACAAATGATTTTATTTTTGTAGAAAAATAAAATATGTGATCTATTTTGTTGTATTTTAAAAGTAGAATTGGAAGGGAAAGAAATTGCTTGTGAGTTTCTTGATGCTTGTGTGTTACCCTCAACCTTTCTTAGGAGCCATTGAAATAAATGGTTGTAGATTAGATATGTAGCAAGTGACAAGATATCTAAGAGGTTGGAGTGGCATCCCTTCCATTTGCATGCAATGAGTCTGATGCAAGATGCAACATTTCTTCCATAATCATGTCATCAATTTGACGCAAATTTTTTAATGAAGTACCAGGGTGAGTGTAGGATCATCACGGCCCAAACAGTGGCAATAGGAGAAAAAAATGTTTTACATAGCCAAAATTGCAAAATGATTCTTTGACTATTTTTATGGGATGGTAATAATATCCATTTTGGTTTGGAATACCAAACTAAAATGGATATCCATTTTGTGAAACCTAAAATTGATATCTGTTTTGCAAACCATAAAAAGTGAAAAAAGGCCTGCATTTTGCAAAACCTGTGGCTTGCAAAATGTAGAGAGGGAGAAACGGATAGCCAATTTGGAGGAGGCAAATTTGAAGAGGTAAGGGTCTAATTCATCTCTTTTTTGTTTTTTTTGTAAATCAAATGAATTTTTTTTGTTTTAAATCCTAAATTTGTATGTTTTAAATTTGAAATATGTAAAATGAATGAAGAACATCAAAACTCAAACCATCCCCCACCAAACCCTCCAACAATCCAAGAGTAAATTGAAAAAAATATTGATGAAATAAGTAAGATTATAGAATTTTATCACCGCCACTCTCAATTGTCTTCAATGACATCAAGCTTAGAGGGAATTATTGCTCATGTTTGAACCCTCACAAGCCAACATGAATCGTTTAGGCAATGGTGAGAAGCAAAGAAGGTAGAATATTCTAATGGTTTATCATATGACCAAGTCAAAGAGTTAGACATTACCAAAGCTATGTTAGCCCAATATTTTGTCAACCCTAAAACCAAATTGCATGTTGGTGTCTGTAAGCCTAAGTATTCAATCAAATGGTGTACACATCAAGGTATTACTCAAAAAATTTTAGATCGTTGGTGGATGGTTTTTGATAAACCACCCAACAATAATTTTCATGTACCTTTATATTTCCTTCATAAACTATATGTAGAGTTTGTAATGGGTCACCATGTGAATTAATTTGATTTTAGAGAGTTCCAAGGAGTAGGTAAAGGAATGCCTCAAGATAGACTTTTGGCAATGAGACAAGTGCAAGATCCTTTTATTCCCTTTCCTATTATCCCTTCTTCACCTCTAATTTAGCACCTGGATAGCCTCATTGCCATACACTCTTTGACTGAGCACTTGATTACATAGACCTCTCAACTTGCATAGCCACATAATATTGGTGGTAATATTTGATCACCTAATATTATTAGACCCTCCTCATACACACATGTTTGTGTGTCTCATCATTGCATTTTTTGCAATCAGTTGTATTTAGATCCTCTCAGGGAGAGTAGTGAGCCACCCCTTAACACTTCAGAGTATGATGTCCCTCATACATCACCTTCACAAGCTAAGGCAATAGGGTCCAGAACTCGAGCTGAGGGGTCAGGGACAAGAGTACAAGAACAAGTATCAGGGAGTAGAGAAGAAGACAAGCAAGGCCAATCTTTCTTAGAGGTACAATTTAAAGTTAGATTTCATGGTGTATTCCATTTGAATATAATATAAACAAAGATTAGTAGTAATGTATATAAGGGGGATAATAGTTGATGACAGAGGAGGAGTTGATAGAAGTTCATCATGGAACTCTTTCTGCCATCCAATTTGGCCTAGACTTGCTGGTATAAATTTTTCTACACATCTAACTTTTTTTATTGTATGCATTTCATTTTTTGTGAGTAATTATATATTAATTTATATATCTTGATGTTACTTTACTTTTATAGTCTATCCAAAATGTGAATGATGTGACACCTTTGCCAATATTCGTTAGTCAAACTCTTGATCGACCAAGGGACCATGATGTGGCTCCTAAATTCATGTTTTAACATGAAAAAACTTGAGTGCAAACTTCAACCTCATCAGATTTACACGTTTTGCAATAAAATTTGAAAAAACCACCACCAAGGTAAAGAGCTATTTCTTACCTTTCTATTCATGTAATCTTTTTAATATTTTGAATAAGTTAAGGTATTTATATTTATTTTCTTTGAAGAGTGTATTCATATTCCTCCAGTACACACATATTAATTTGTTTAATAAATTTTGACCTACTTATCAAAATTCAAAAAATATAGGATTCTTCTACACTTCATTATATATATTTTAAAAAGTTCACATTTTCAATTAGTTTTGTGCATGTTATGTGATGTGCACGTGTAGTGATATAATTTTCAAGAAGCATCCACTTCAAAAAATCACCCAAAAATATTATTCAATAAAAAAATATATAACTTGTAGTACTCACTCTTGGCTATATTTCCACCAACTAGTTTTTAAAAATACCTAATGTAGCAAAAATAAGGGGGTACACACCAGACACTGTTATATTTTAGTCATAAAAATAGGAACACTTTTTTGTGCGGCCAAAATTTCACCCCTTTAACCTTAACCATTTTTAAAAATCTTTAGTAATTTAGAAACTAGATTTAGAGTGCTACAATTCTTATTCCTATCATATTTTCAAAAATTGAGTGTACACATCTTGAATTACTCATCCAAGTTCAACTTTAGCTAATTTCAAAAAAAAAAAGTGGCCACTTTTGACCCCCTTTTTGTCCCCCATTTCCATGCATTTACCCGGGAGTAAAATTAGTTCTAGGTAAGACTAGTATTGAGGATAATGGCATGCTTCGATCTTGTGTGTATATATTGGTAGATTTCTAGGAAAAATTCGAAGTAGTTTTTCAAATGAGGAAGTGCATGATATCCTATAGGAGGCTCTTCTATTTTAGTCAGTGGAAAATACTAAGGAGAATATATTTTTAGGTATATGGGTGATCACACAATAGTGTGTCTCACTTGTGGGAAATCCTATTTTTTCCTGAAATCACATATTTTTAGAAAATGCATGATTTAAGCCTATAGGGTTACATCTAAGGGGGTTTGATTGAAGGGGATTATATCAAATACCCTTGCATAGATCCCCCTAGGCTTAAATCAAATCCCTAATAGAGTCTCCTCTGAACCTGTCAAAATCTTGACAAAAAAGTAATCTTGCTTCAATTGTTGGGAGATCAAATGAAGTCATTTGGAAATGCCATTTTGTAAACTATATATATCCCTTAGTGTGAGATTTCCAAAAATTATAATATTTATTTTTTTAATTTTATAATGAATGCTAGCCTATTACAAAAAATAATGACCTCTATTCAAGGCACTAGGAGAAATAACAAATGTTGTTAGAAAAATCTCTAAAAAAATGTGTTGCACTCCACATGGATGTACTTGTTTCAATGATTTTTTTTAGTTTTGATATGCTAAGAAAAATGTTGTATGGAAAAATAAAGGTCTAAATTTTTGTTAGTACTAATTCAAAAATTATTAATAGATGAAATATAAAAAAAAATACCAAAAAATCTATGTGCACTAGACATTGAAGTTAACAATCTAATTGCAACAAATTGTGGAATTTTTTTATTTGTAGTAAAAGTTATGTGGTATGGAAAAATGTCTCTTAATAAAAATAATTTAAAAAAATAAAAAATTGATAGAAAGAAAAATAAAAATGATAGAAATACTTTTTTTTTAAATTACAACTTGAATCTACATAGAAAATTCCACAACTCATTAATTTACATCATCCATAAATTCTTGATTGTTTGTATGGTATAATTGACACAATTTGAAAAATGCTAATTTTGAGTATCCCGGTTAGGACAAAAGTGGGACACACTATTGTGTGATCACACATACAGTATATGGAGTTACCCCAAGGCATTTCACAGGTTCAAGTATATAAGGTTATGTGTGAGAAACTTATTGACCTCACCAGGGATGTGGGCAATCTTATGGATTTTTATCAAGATATATGCCTAGTGATCAAGTGGGCATTTCCCATAATAAGGGATTACTAGAGATTGCTAGTGGTTACACCCTTCCATGCTTGAGAATGACAATTTAATTCTCTCTATGAGATGAGAGGAGTGATAAAATGTATTTAAATGGAAGGATTGGAAGTGTCTACAAAACTGATGTAGGCAAAGGTTGGGACAATAGCAATGTCTAGGAATGTTGTTTACAATTGGGATTTCGATAGGTGGAAGATTTCTCTATTTAGTTCTCGTGTTGCCTATTGGGGCATCTCCAAACTCAGTGATATTGTGTTATGCTTCCATTGGTGACTTTTTCTTTGGCTTCAATGTCTATTAGATGCATGGTTTTGATGTTGTTTTGTTTATGTTATTTTTGGTTGGTGGTCTCCTATTGGCTATTTTGCTTTGGCATGGGATTGATTTGTCTATTTTATATTTGACTTATGTTTATGCATGTTCCAACTTCTTATGGGTTGTGTTAGAAGGATTTTGTTTATGTATTTTGTTCCATTTTTTAGATAAAGGGTTGGGGCCCCTTAATAGAACCCTAATAGTTTTATCTAAAAATAATATAATTTTTTTGGTAAAAAATGACACAAGATTATTAGTGATTAAAAAGAAACAATTATATTTAGAGATATTGCATCTATGGGTCAAATTTGAAGGTAGTATAAACATCAATCTAACCTACAAACTCCATTTTGAAACCTTATATTGTATAAAGTGGAAGTTCATGCCTCCAACTTAGTCAAGTTTTTTCAAATTTGTAAAGTTAAAAAATATTTTCCAAGATCACATCTAGGTAGTTAGCATTGAGAAGGACCAAATCCATAATAGAACTCAATGAAGAGTGAATGGGATATTAACCTTTCCATGTTCCCACATTGAGGGTGGATGGACCCTACCTCAAACCTTATGTTTTAAAAGTCACTTAAGGAAATTTTAAGGTTTAAAACCTTATGCTTTAAATTTCAACTTTAATTCATTTAAGTCACTTTAAGGTTTCCTTAATTGCAACTTGTAGTAAAAAGGTGGTCCTAAATTAGTTAGATTGGATAACTACCTCTAAAATCTATAAAAGGGAGATTCCCTTCATTTATAAAGATATTTTGCACCACTAACACAAGAGATAAGCATTGTAAACCTCCATATTGTGAGGAGTAACATTTTGAGGAATAAATAAGAACATCCAAAGGTTTCTATGCCTTGAGGGACTTCTTTATTGCACCTTAATCTTCTAAATTCTCTACACTATCTCAATTAGGTTAGATTCATTAATTGGTTGGTTTAAATATCATCTTGATCCATGACTCTCTACACTATTTGAGGTGAAGTGTTATAATGTGTAAGATCAACATCCTAGAAGGAAGTCTATTGATGTTCCTTCAAAAGTGTTGATTCCTTTTTACATTTATTTTTATTTATAAATTATTAAAAATGATGAAATCTTTTACTAAATGAAATATGTGTCATCATTGCATATTGGTCACAACTTGTTAAGGAGTACCTCCTTTATAAATAGAGGATGGGCTAAGGTCCTAATGACTACTTCTAACTAGTGTTTCTAGAAAAAACCCATGATACAACACTTTTAAATTCATATTCATTCAACTAATAAAAATCATGAAAATAAAAATATCTATTATCATCAATCATATGGATGAGTGAAAGCTAATGGTGTTAGTGTAGGTTTTTATTTTCCTTAGGGATATTTCTTTTTCCTACACGCTATTAAGATTGCTTAGGTTTATTATATGTGGTTAATATGAGGACATGTGGCCAAATACATCAGCTACATGTGTAACTCTCCCACACATGGGTAGTTGAGTTACACATCCTCTTTTGGCTTTTTGTGCCACCTCTCATAACCACTATTCTGTCTTTATCTGAGTATGTTATGGGGTAGTTGGGTTTCTCACCCTCTTTTGGCCTTATGTGCCACCTCCTTTCTGTCTTCACTTGAGGAGGTTATGCCACATGTTTTGTCATTTACCAAGTAGGTAAAACCTCCCACCTTTTATGGGTAGTAGGAGTTAATGCACCTCTTGGATGTATATGCCCTATTTTTTCTATATATACAGCTCTGTACTCTCACCTTCACTAGTTCAATACTAGTTCAGTGAAAGCTCTGTGAGAGTATCGATAGTATTCTCAAATTATCTTGTTTTGTCTCTATTTTTCTCTCTTTTCCAATTCTCTCTCCATTTCGCTATTTTCATCTTTGATCATTTGGCGACTGTAGTGTATGTGATCTATGACCAACATCAGATCCTAGCTCGGTTCTCGCTTCTCGTAGAATCTAACATGGTATCAGAGCCTGTTTGTTTTGTTTAGTTCATTTTTTGTAATCTTGATATTTGAGAGATTTGAGACTATTAGATTGCTAATATTTTCTCAAAAACTTAGTATTATCTTCTCTTGCATCCTCAGATGATCTAGAGAAATAGAACAGTTTTAAGGAAAATAAGCATCTATATTACTCTAGCATGCATATTTGTGTTCTTGTGAGATCTGGGTGACTGCAACATTTTTGGTAATCCTGGAGGTATTTTCAGCATCTCCATAGTGTCCAAAAGGCTTAGAAAAGTCAAAATTAGATTTTGTTTCATTGAAATTAGAGATCGGAGGACTCAGTTGCACCAGAGGTTTTTAGAGGTGTTCTTGGAGGTAGTTGATAAATCAGTGCATTTTCGGCCCAAACGGACCTCACCATCACGCTCAAAAGGCACAAAAACCTAAAGATCGACTATAAAATCATCAAAATTAGAGTTGGAAATTTTTTTGAGTTATTTTTTCTCTCCCAGGTCATACAGATTGTCGTACCGTACAGAATTTTAATTAAAAATTGCACAGAGTTAGTTAACCACTAGCGGTTAACGTCTAGTGGTTACATTAACTGCTAGCAATCACAGTTAATGCTATTAGTTACAATTAATGTTAGTGGTTAACTAACTGCCAGCTAAAACCACTTTCTGCCCAAAAGTGGTTTCCCTCCAAAGATAGGCGGTTTTGATTTTAAAAAGGGTGGTTTTGGGCCCCAAAAGTGGTTTTGAGAAAATTCAAGGGTGGTTTTGGAATATTTCGGTGACATAGAATAATCTGGGAGAATCTTGAAATATTCCTTGATGACATCATCATGACATCATCCATCCTAACCCTCCAAGCTTGACCCTTCACCATTGCAATTTTCAAATTTGTAGGGTAATTTCGAAAGGCTCGTTCTCAGCCGTACGAAGGCCTTTTTTGGTGCAATTTTTTTTATTTGGGGTAGAATTTCATGATCTACACCATGGTGAAGTTGATGTTTTGATTTGATGCTCTAGATTCCCAGAAATTGAAGATTTTTCCAGAATTTGCTGCGCAGTTCTCATTTTGAGACCTTTCAGGAGCCATAACTATTGGAGTACTTGGTAACAGTGAGAGGGGGGTGAATCAGTGTTATAGAAAATAGAACAAAAATGACAAATTTACACACTATAGTTGCAAGTTTAGACAATAGTTATGCATGGTGACGTAAATGCTTATTAGTACATGTGTTAAAGCATTACAAAGACAAGTAAACAAGTTCCATGTGCATATGTAACAAATGACAAATAGCATCAATAGACAAATGGCAAATAAAACAAATGCAAGATGGCACCATAACACAGATATTTTTAGGAGTGGCAACCCTCTGGGGTAGAAAACCACTTAGTAAAAGTGCCTCACTGGCTACAATCATTGCCTCACTGGCTTGATATTATTTCTGCCTCACTGGCATTTTCAACAATGTCTCACTGACAATAGTGCCTCACTGGCTATTTGTGCCTCACGGGCATTTTTCAAACCAAATAAAGAATAATATAGTTTAATATAGAGGGTTACTCTATTTCTCTAAAAAACCCAATAACTCTGATATGTCCATCAATAATAATACTCTCTCTTGCATATGTTCTCAACATTACATCGGATATATCAAGCATATTACAACCTTTGTTCAAGCCCTTCTTTCTCTCTACAAACAGTTTGAAAAACTGTAGTAGTGTAACTGTCTGAGGTAGTTCTTAACTGACAAGGAGGTTATATCTAGCAATCTTTTTAACTGCTTCTTTAACCATAAAAAAATAATGGTCAAACTGTGTATAGAGTTAAAGAAGGCTCTTCATAACTGCCAAGAATACTTGTACAGAATTGAATAGGTAACTATAATCAACTGAATTTTCAACTAAGTACAACTGAATGTATCAAGATTTCATATACCCACAAAGGAGAACAATATTGTTTGTTTTTCTCACCACTGTAAAAAAGAAAGAGTGTATATCTTGCCACATTTCAAACCAGAACAAGTTTTCATCAGTGTATTGCATACCCACAAGTGGGTCTAAAAAGCTCTGCCCATATCACAGAAAAAGAACTAGAAGCTTTGTCATAAACCCTTTGATATAGTCACACCAAAGTGTAACAGACCCATAAAACCCTTTTGCCATTACAAATATTACAAGTGTTTCAACTTTTGTCACAATTATAAACCCTTGAAATACTTATGAACTGAACAAAAAAATTTCAAACCCATCTGCCATTTGCACAAAAGAATGAACTAAAAGATACAGCCAACACCATAAAAAATTTCAGAGAAATAATGGACAAGTATCACCTGGGGCGCCAACCAAAAATAATCAAATTTGTTGATGAATGAGTCAAAACCTTTTACAAACGTTCAACACATCCAGCTTTGTCATATCAACAAGATCCACAAAATAATTTCAATGATTCACAATGATTTCTCCATTTTGTTCCATGATTACATTTGAATATGAAACCCTTGCTTTCTGCCGAGATAAGCCAAGATGAAAAAACTTTGCAAAATGAATTGTTTAGTCTCCTTTTTGCCATGGCTTATGGAGAAAAACAATACTTTTACCTTGTTTCAACTCCCATTAACCTGCTTGGTAAGTGAGCAACTTAATATGTTGATCAAAAACACATTTTGTAATATATAATATGCCCGCTAGGAAATACAAAAAGATGCACGTATTGTGGTCAACACTTCATTACAACCTTTGTATGCCTTTAACTATTATAACCTTTGTATGCCAAGTTAACTATTATAACCTTTGTATGTCTTTAATATCCTATGTAGAATATTAGGAACATGCAAATCCTATCAAAAGATTGTGCCTTATTTATCTGCCATAGTATCAAACTGCCACACCATATGAGTTTGTTACCATAATGAAGGGAGCTCACAACTGAAGCAAGTGATACCATGCTGTCAGTATCATGTCAACTGTGGTGATATCAAAATGAAATAGTATAGCAACTATAGCAGCTAAGATGAGCATCAAATGCATATCAAATATCATAGATGTCCATACTTACAATACATGACTGCAAGTCTATATCAATACAATGATATCCAACTGTCATCATCCCATATGAGCACAAAAGATCATCATACCAAGAGAGCATAAGAACACAGAAAATCAAGTGCATAGACAATATGAACCATGAGAATGTATATGAACTATCATCAACAACAATATGATGTTGTGCCATGAGCATGATATGCATGATATGCCACTGAGCATGATACCATAACAAATATGTGCCAACTGTCAAGCATATACCAGAGCATGTGACCACTGTATTCAATCATCATAGAGCTGTCATAGAACATGCATGACTATGAGCATACCATCAACAACCACAGAAAATAAATCAATTGTATAGAGATGACCATTAACAACAGCTTTCATAAAGAGCATTTAGAGGATCATGAGAAGTATGACTATCATAATGTATGATAGCTATCATACCATTACCATTACTATGATGCTAGAACCAATAACCTCTGTCAACATTACAAGCTAGATACCAACTGCTTGTAGAGAATAGTAAATGCCACAACTAACAAAAATATGTTTGATTCTCTTCAAGTGAACAACATTATAAGCATAAACAAGATCATCATCAAGTATAAGCATTAAAGAACATCACATCATCAAGAATATGAGTTCATGCATCAAAATGCTAAACCTCATGAATACCAATGTCAATGCCCAAGTGGTATCAATTTGTGTGTTTGTCATCAATGGACAACAACTGAGGGGTAACCAACAATAACTTGTGCAAACAAACTCTATTTTTGGTGCCATTTTTTTCAAAGTTCATATTTTTCTGTGTACTCTACATTGGTGCTCTCAATTTGATCTCATATTGTACTTGAGTTGTAGTTTCAATGTTTTGGCCATTTTGGGCCCTGTAAGAGTCTGAATATCTAATTTTTACATTGTAAATCACACTAATTATAAAGTGCCAACATTGTAATTTCTGGGGGGGTCATTTTAGAAACTAGTGAAAAGGGGGGTGTCTCATGTGTCTCTTTTTCACACTTCTCTTTCTACATTTTAGTTTACTTTTATGCACTCATGGATGCATCTACAGTTCCTGTTTTAACACCATATAACTATTTTGAATGGAAATCAAAGATGATAATCTATCTCAAAAGACATGGATATCATAGGGTTACAATGGGACTTGATACAGAACCTCAAGATGTTGTAGAAAAGACAAAATGGTTTAACAAATGTGATGAAGCTTTTGGTACTCTGTGTAAGTCTCTCCCGACCTTCTTTTCACATTGAATCTACCACTACACCAAATGATGTGTGGACCACTTTGGAAACCCTCTTTGGTAAGTAGGACAAATTAAGGGGTCGTCAATTGGAGAACGAACCCATAGGATTGAGTCTTGGCAATTTTGACATCATACAAGACTTCTTCACAAAGTTGAAAGCCATCAGATTGTAGTTGAAATAGTGTGGAATAGAAAAAGAAGACAAACAACTGATCTTAAGCATTCTTTCTAAGCTTGGTCTGAACTATTCTGTGTTTATTTCTACATTTTATGCCACAAAAGTTCCCTAGGTACGAACTATAAAATGCCTTCTCTAGATGAGTTTGCTATAGAACTCACTAAGGAGCAAGATAAACTGGTTCACATGGGTACAATTAAACCCTCAAAGTCACATGCCTTGGCTGCAAATCAAGGCACAAAAGAATAGAAGGGGTATGGTAAACAAGAGAAGAAACAAAAGAACCAAGGAGAGAAGAAGAAATATCAGAAACCTGCTACTTCAAATGTAGCTAACCAGACCTCTTCATCAAAAGGTGATCAACCTAAGAAGGAGAAGGTCAAGTGTTCTTATTGTAAAAGACCAGGACATGATGAGCACAAGTGTTTTAAGAAACAGATAGATCACCTGTCACATGCTCTTGAGAAGAACAATATTAAGGTGTCTGATTCTGTCAAGTAGAGTTCATGAGAAGGGTCTTCAAAGAACATAGACAAGAGTAACGGGAAAGGAAAGGGCAAGGCCCTAGTTGCAGTTGCTTCACAACCTGATACTTGGATCATTTGACTCAGGTGCTTCGCACTACATGGCTTCTTCTCAGGATAGTTTTGCCTCCTTAGAGCCATGTATTATGCCTGCCATACTCATGGGTGATGACACTCCCATTGAAGTGCATGGGAGAGGGTCTGTTGACATGGGTGAAGGAACATTTCAGGACGTTCTCTGTGTCCCATGTTTGTCAACTAATCTCTTATCTATTTATCAGATCACTCACACTAGCTCTGGCAAGCGAGTTGAGTTCACACCAGATAATGTGGTCATTAGGGGAAATCTACATAAAAAATGGGCCTCCTAAGGATGACATCATCAACTTTTTGAGTTATCAAAAATCAACTAAGAGATGACATCAACCATTATGGTGACAACATCCAAAATAAAAATAAAATTATTTATTTTATAAAATAAAACTTTCTAAAATCCTATGAATTAACTCATGATGGTTATTTTAACTCTACATATCCTATTCTATCTCAATCAACTTTCTAAATAATAAAGATTCTTTTTGTTTTTTTTATTTATATTTTTAAGTTCTATTATAGAAATTATTATGTTTTCTAAAAAATACTTTCATTCTTTAGGAAAAAGAAAATCTAAAAAGCATTTAAAAAATATTTCAACAAATCTTTTCTTAAAATTTTTCTTTTATTCCTTAATAGCATAAAAATCATAAAACCTACTATAAACATATTTAATATGAAACTTGATTTAATATATAAAATTTATAAAAATAAAATATAAAATATAAAATAAAATATCTAAGCTATTTGTACTTTACTACTATTTATAAATAATATAAACGTGTTTATTTAAATAAACATACATAAAAAGTAATAGATGAATATTTTAAAGCTACATTCAATTTTTTTATTTAATACTTTTTTTAAGTTAATTTAAATTTTATATACTAAAAAAAATCTTTAGAAATAAAAATTCTTCTCTCACAAATTTAAAAAAATTTCTCTTCAAAATAACTCAGAATGAAAAATAAAAAAATTATTGGAAAAAGAAAAATAAAAAGCTAAGAAATATTTACAATAAAAAAAATTATTAAACAGAGAAAAATAAAAACTAAAAAATATTCATGATAAAAATTTATTGGATTAAAAAAAGCTAACAATTTTTATTTATATTTTAGAGAAAGAAAAGAAAAAAGCTATTATAAATTTTTTTTTTTCAAAAAAATTAAATTAAACTACTATAAGAGTTTGTTTTAAAATTAGGAAGTGTGGTTTTTTAAATATAACTTTCAGATAAAAGCCTTTTTAAATAAAAATAATAATTAAGAAAACAAATAATCTAAAATGAAAAGTGAACTTAATTTCTTTAATAAATTATAATAGATATATATATTACAACTTTAGAAAAACAATGAACTTGAGTTTTTAATAAATTATAATAGAAATATATGTTACCACTTTAAAAAAAACAATGAACTTGAGTTTTCTAAGGAATTATAATAGAAACATGTGTCCCCACTTAACTCATGTAGTTAAGTAATTTATATTTATTTATATTTAAATAATTTGTATTATATGAGATAATTTTTGCTTTTTTAGAGTTTCTTAGGAGACCTATTTTTTTATGTAAATTTACCCTAATGATCAGTGAATTGCATGATGGGTCTACAGTTGCTGTGGGAAAAGCAGATCATCAGTCTAGATTGTATCAGTTTTCTCACTTTGTTCTTGACTCTCCTTCAACCATTTTTCTCACTCATTCAGATGAGGTGAGTCATTTGTGGCATCAACGGTTTGGCAACTTGAATTACCGCTACTTGCAATAGCTCAGTCAACAAGACATGGTTTCAGGGTTGCCTTCAATTTGATTTTCTGATGGAGTTTGCCAGGGATACATTCTTGGTAAGCATCTAGAGGAGAAGTTGTTGCAAGGTGTGCACCCTTGGTCTCCTTGTGTTGTGTAGTGCAGCGCTTGGGTTCGTGACAAGGCTTAATCGCCTCCTGTGGATTCATTAACTCTAGTGGTCGTATTGGGTATTAATAGGTCAATCTTTTGGTGCAACAGCAACCGTCTTTGCAACAATTGGTATCAGAGCCTAGGTCACGGGTTTGAACCCCTCGCTTACACTGGGGGATTGTTGCAAGATGCGTGCCCTTGGTCTTCTTGTGTTTTACAGTGTAGTGCTTGGGTTCGTGACAAGGCTTAACCGCCTCCCATGGATCATTAACTCTGGCGATTGTATCAGGCATTAATAGGTCGATATTTTGGTGCAACGACAACCGTCTTTGCAATAGAAGTATGACAAAGGAAAAGCATGGAGGGCCACACAACTTCTGGAGTTAGTACACAGTGATTTGGCGAGACCATTTCCACATCCTTCTTTCAGTAGGGCTAGATATGTTCTAACATTCATTGATGATCTTTCTAGATATAGTTGGGTATATTTTCTCAAGCAGAAGTTTGAGGTCTTTGTCTTTTCAGGACTTCAAAGCTTTTGTAGAGAAACAATCTGGGAAGGCCATCAAGATTCTGTATACAGATAATGGGGGAATACGTCAACCACAGGTTTGAGTAGTTTTGTGCCTCTGAGGGCATTGGTCTTCAGCACACAATTCCCTATAGTCAACAATAGAATGGTGTCATAGAATGCAAGAATAAGTCCTTGAAAGAGATGGCCAATTGTATGATACACTCCAGGTCTATGGCACCTCAGTACTAGGCGGAGGCCGTCAATTGTGCGTGTTACATCCAGAATCAGGTTCCTCACAAAGCTGTAAAGAGGGTAAATCCTTTCCAAGCCTGGACTGGTCGGAAACCCACAAATAAGCACTTTCAAGTGTTTGGTTCTCCTGCATGTGCCCACATTCCAATAGAGAAATGCAAGGCTATAGATCCGCAGAGCAAGCCTTGCATATTTGTTGGATATCCAAACGATATCAAGGGCTATAGGCTTCTTCACTCTACAACTCATGAGTTGTTCATTGAGAGGAGTGTTAATTTCGAGGACTCTTCCAGTTCTTCTCCTAACACTTCTCCATCCACCATTACATTGGAGACATTGCAGTATGATGACAGTTCTTCAGAGGATCTTAATCCTCTTGATCATGATGAGGAGTCTTCTTTCTCCACTTCAAATGGTGATAGTGATGATGAGGATCCACCCTCTTCTCCTAGTCATCATTCAGAGGTTGATGATTCTCCTCCAAATACTCCTGCCACAGGGCCTCTTTGGGCTCATCAGACTTTGCAATCAGCGGGTGATTGGGTTGGTGATCCTTCAGATACAAGAAGAACAAGGTCACAATTTCAACAGGCTCCACATCTCTTTGTTGCTTCAGCTTCTGATCCATAGACTTTTCTGGAAGCTTCTGGTGTCCCTAAGTGGGGGGTCATCCCACAATAATGGGTTACACTTTTTGGCCAAACTTGACATTGAAATCAACATTTTGAACTAAATCTTCACTTTCTAACACCTAAAGCCACTAAACTGTTGGGAATTTGAAGATGATGAGAACTAGTGATTTATGAAATTTTGTTTGTAGATTTTAAATATATTTTTAAAAAAAAAATTGGAGTTAAATTGTAAATTTTTTTGCATCTCCTTTGATAACTAGTTTTTAATAGTAAACAACATTTTTTAAAAGTGATGTGTACTCTTTTGCACATAACTTTTTTTCTACAAAGGATAAAATTCTGATTCTTTTAAATTTAGATTGGCAACACCGATATCTATAGGATGCATTTGGGTTCATAATGTTTTATTGAATTTTTTTTTAAATTAAGTTTTAAAGTCAAACCAATTATAATTTAGACATAGGCGTATTCTGTCCAACATAACTTTTTTTGTATGTATCAGAATTCAATTTTTTTTGTTGGAATAAGGACATCAATACCTAGGGGACATGTATTTTTTAGAATTTTTTTCTCTATTTTCCTATTTTTTCGTATGTGTGAAACAAAGACCTTGATGTTCATTGAAAAACCTACATTCACAAGAAATAAAAAATAAATATAATTATCAAATTAAATATATTTAAAATTATACTTTTTGCAAAGCTTATAATAAGGACTACATACTTACAAAACATAAATTTTAAATGAATTCATTTGATCCCCCAAAAGGTAAATCAAAAGTGTTTTTTTATGAACATTTTGATAGGTGTAGAGGAGACTGGACATTATAGGTATGATTTAAAACTAGCGGGGTTCTATCCAAGGGGGTTTGAATCTAAGGGGATTTGATCAAACCCTCTTCAATTAAAATCCTTTAAATGGAACCTTTCAAGGCTTAAATCATTATATTTTCTAAAAATATGTGATTTCAGCAAAAATCAGGATGTCGGACAGAAAGTGTAACCCATTATTGTGGTAGCACCTTGGGATGCAGCAATGTGCAAGAAGAGTTTAGTTCCTTGGAAAGGAATCATACATGGGATTTAGTCCCTCTTCCTAAGGGAAGAAAACTTTTTCGATGCAAGTGGATCTATCGGACAAAATTTAAAGCAGATGGGTCAGTTGACAAGCATAAGGCTCGCTTGGTCACCAAAGGATTCTCCTACGTGCCCAAGATTGACTACTCTGAGACTTTTGCATCAGTAGCCAAAATGAATTCCATTCGACTTGTACTTTCTATAGTTGCAGCCCATCATTGGGAAGTTCATCAGATGGAAGTGAAGAATGCTTTTCTTCATGGTGAACTTCAGGAGGAAATCTACATGGAGCAACCACAGGGGTTGGTTTAGGATCCTTCACTTATTTGCCATCTTCAGAAGTCTCTCTATGGCCTCAAACAAGCTCCTCAGGCCTGGTATGCCAAGATGGACTCCTTCGTTCTATCAATTGGGTTCACTTGATGCCATTCTGATCCAAACATCTACATTCTACAATAGGATGATACTTTGACATTTTTGGTTTTTTATGTCGATGACTTGTTAATCACAGGAAGTCACTCATCCACCATTAAAGCAGTGAAAACTGATCTACATGATCAATTTTTTATGTCAGACTTGGGTCTTTTGCACTACTTCTTAGGGATTAAGATCACTCAGTCATCTTCAGGTATCTTCATGGCACAACCCAAGTATGCACTTGAAATGCTCTCCAGATTTTGCATGGTTGACTGTAAGCCTGCACTGACTCCATTTCTGTCTGGGGTCAAACTTGAGGCTAAGTGTTCTTCACCCTTGGTTGATGACACTTTATACTGATAGCTTGTTGGGAGTCTCATCTATCTGACTCACACGAGGCCTAACATTTCATATGTCATGGTCATGGTCTCTTAGTTTATGTAGGAGCCACATGAGTTACATTGGAAAGCAGCTAAGAGGATTCTCCACTATGTTTAGGGCACTCACAGTTATGGGATTCATTATGTAGCACCCGTGGATTTTGACTTGGTGGGACACACAGATTCAGATTGGGCAGGTGATTCTCAGGATCACAAGTCTACTTTAGTGTATTGCTTCTCACTTGGTTTTAGTCTAATTTGTTGGTCAAGCAAGAAGCAGTCTGTAATTACTCTTTCATCTACAGAGGCTAGGTATTGAGGGGCTATTAATGCCACCACTAAGGCTATCTAGATTTAGAATATTCTCACCGAGTTTGGCATTTCATTCAGAAAGCCCATAGTCATCTTTTGTGATAATCAAAGTGCAATACAGATCTCAAAGAATCTAGTCCATCACCAACGGACCAAACACATTGAGATACATATGCACTACATCTAGGAGTTGATTCATGCAAACATCATTGATCTCAAGTACATTCAGACATTGAAGGAGATCACAGACATCTTCACCAAACCCTTCATTGAGAGCAAGTTCCTTCATCTACGAGCTTTGCTAGGGGTGCAACCAGTGTCTACTTCAGGATTGGCTTCTTAGTCCTTCGCTTCACTCTCTCTATTCTGGTGGGTGTTTTCTCTCTCTATTTAGGGGGGGCTATTCATTTGTAGGGGGCCTATTCCTTTGTGGGGGGGCTTCTTCTCTTTTGGGGGGAATTCATTGTACATGGGTACCTCACCAGGCTTCATTTGTTAGGACCCATATCTTTTCACCCACCTAAGCCATGCTTAAGGGGGGGTGTTAGTGTAGGGTTTTTTATTTTCCTTAGGGATATTTCTTTTTCCTACACATTATTAAGCTTGCTTAGGTTTATTATATGTGGTTAATATGAGGAGACATGGCGAAATACATCAACTACATGTGTAACTCTCTCCCACACATGGGTAGTTGAGCTACACATCCTCTTTTGGCTTTTTATGCCACCTCTCATAAACACTATTCTATCTTTACCTGAGTATGTTATGGGGTAGTTGGGTTTCTCACCCTCTTTTGGCTTTATGTGCCACCTCCTTTCTTTCTTAACTTGAGGAGGTTATGTCACATGTTTTGTCATTTACCAAGTAGGTAAACCCTCCCACCTTGTATGGGTAGTAGGAGTTAATGCACCTTTTGGATGTATATGCCCTATTTTTGCTATATATACAGCTCTGTACTCTCACCTTCACTAGTTCAATACCAGTTCAGTGAAATCTCTATGAGAGTATCGAGAGTATTCTCAAATTCTCTTGCTTTGTCTCTATTTTTCTCTCTTTTCATATTCTCTCTCCATTCCACTATTTTGATCTTCGATCATTTGTCGACTGGAGTGCATATGATCTACGACTGACATCAAATCTTGGCTTGGTTCTTGCTTCTCGTAGAATCTAACAAATGGTAGCCAAAATTGACACTAAATTGGCAATATTTTTCCTATAAGCTAAGATACTTGTACTTGGGGTAGTGATTTGAAGTACTTTTAAATATAATATGAACATGCTATAAAAGATGAAATGTAACATTGTGTTTCTAGTTTTTAAATATGTAATTTATTTTAATATCCAAATGATAAAATTTGGTTAAGGACATATAAAAGTGACATTTTTCCCACTTTAATGAATGCAAAAAAATGCATCTACAAATGCCTTTAGGAATAGTGAATGTAAGTAATTTTCAAAATCATTTGGTGAACAAATGTAATTCATGTTGAGGTATGATCTACATATTTTTAAAAAACTATATAATTTTTTATTGTTTATTTAATAGGACTAAGGTAGAAAACCAGAAACCCTCATCTACGTACAACTTAACTTGACTTAAAATATTCATAACATTATAACATTTTAGTGTGTAGAGTATGATATCTAGATTGATGTCATTTAGTTTTTTAAAATAGATTTATCAATTGAAATTTATTAGAAAACACACAAGTATACACTTCTCAAGTTTTTGAGACATTATGTTTGAAAAATGATAAATAATTTTTAAAAAAGTTAATTTTTTTTAAAACATTTTAAAAGTTAATATCCTCCTCTACAAGCCCTTTGAATCTCATTATAAAACTAGCAACATAAAGTTGGCAACCATATGAATTAGTCATAATTGTAAGAGATATAATTATACCCACATGGAGCTCTTGGGAAATACATTTGAATCCCTTGGTCATAGCATCCATTGATCATCATCGATAGTTACATTCTATTTGTGGTGTTACTCTTGGTGAAGGGTGCATGGGTCTAACTTGGGCTAGTTGGAGTAAGGTTTGGTTCATGGTTTTGAGGATATTGTTTTGGGAATCCATTAGTGGTTTCTTAGGTCTCCTTGGATTACAAATCGAGGGCTTGGGATGGAGATTATATGTTCACTTTTATGCAAGATTATGCTATTAGAATTCCTCCAAATGCACAGTGTTGATCTCCATTAAAGAACTACAAATTTTAGTATTGTAGCCTTACTTGAAGATTAATGCATTGGGTGTGTTTTGGATGTTGATTTTTTCCCTTTCAATGGTTTTACCAAGGTATATATAATGTCTCTTGCCATTACTTTGCTACATTTTCTTTAGACCTATTATTACTTGCATTCTTTCTCTCTAGGGTTAATGTGGATCTAGGCATAGTTTCCTTTCATGAGCATGAGATGCTTCATTTTTAACTTTTTGGTTTATATTGAGAAATTCTCTAATTAAAAATATATGAGAACAAATCTTAAAAAAAGAAAACTAAAGTTATTTAACAAGTAAAAATATTGAACACAAAATAGTCATGCAAAACAAATCATGTAGGCATACCAAAAAAAGATAATTTAATCAACAAGCTATAATGAATCCTATTTTATTTTTTCTATATAATGGTGAAAATTGTCAACCCTACACTTTTCCCCATCTGTTTTAGAGTCCCTTTAATTGGGTGGGACCCTTTATGTAATGACTAGTGTACAAGATGCATAATCTAGAATGGAAGTTAGCAAATAACTTAAATCTTGTCTAATTTTATTTGCATACATTCATAGGCACCAACCATGATTCTCAATATATCCATCTATTTCCCCAAGTCATTTCCGTAGTTATGTAAATGACCCCCAGATTTTCAAATTCAAATGCAAAATTGGGCTCTTGTCAACTCCCTCTTACTAGCGGTTATGAGTAACTAAATTACAAAAAAATGTTAACTTTTGTGCTAGGTTGTTGTATTGAAGGACAAACCCTAATTCATTTGAAATCTAGAAAGAGATAAAATCTACAAATTAGTAGGAGAGATCCATTACTCATTGCATCATCACAAAAGTGCACAACATCAACATGGTATCATACTCTAAGCATACTACATGATGGCATGTTGTCTTTAATAATTGTTCTAACTATTGAATTGACCTATCTAAGGGTTTGACCATGTGATAATCCCCTTTCCTAGCAAACTTCCAAAAGGTGTTTGTCAACACCACTAGTTAGTTATTGTAGGTTATGGACAATGAGGTGAGTAGATATGAGGTATCCAAATCAACAATGTTCATATTTGTAGATTAGGACTAGATCTATGTGCAAGGCAGTTTTTTACTCATGGAGATCAATTTTTAGTCATAAAAGTGTCATAGAATTAAAAACAATTATTTTCTCAAGCATCTATTTAAGGTCCTAATTTTTGGAATATTGACAAATCATTTGATAGTATCTATCATAGAAAGAATAGTTTCAAACCTAGTGCTAAGTGCGTGCTAATAGTCATTTTTGAAAATGATAAAATGAGACTTGAACTTGGAGACATGTATTTCCAATAAGATAGCTCTGCCAATCCTTCTAGCACCTCATCCACATGCAAAAGTGCCAAATAACCCTTCAATTGAAAAAGAAAAAAATTTGTTTCCCTATTAAATTGATGCACATTAAAAATAGTTGAAAGACAATGGAGATGACAAGCTAAGGAACTATTGCGAAAAAAATTTGAAATGGTAAAGAACTATGTAGCTACAATGCACATGTAAGAACAAATGAGATCAATAAATATGGTATATGTGGTAAAATTAAAACTATATATTTTTTGAGCAAATCTTTTACATTTGTGATAGTCACAACTTGTGAATCATAATAAATGTTAGCATCAAAGAAGAGGGTGATAACACATTAATCCTAAACTTCTATCAAAAGGCAAGCCATGAAGGTCAAAAGTGGTCATATTATTCTTCAATTGGACAATAAATATTTTTTGTAAAATGTTAATTGTTTTCTTTAAAAAAAGTTTTGATAAGCTATTGAAGTGAAAACAAAGAAATAAGCCATGATAGAGGTAGGATTTCATTGCTACTGTTTTGATTGGTTGTGAGTGTTCCTCTGTCCATTTCACAACAGGTTCCTCTACCTCATCTACCAATTGAATATAATGAAATATCTGAGATGACATTATGAGAGCTTCTTAAAGAAAGACGAGGACAAGGGGATGCTAGTTCATGAAACTCCACATTTGGAGAGTGATGTGTTTGGAATTGGCATGCTTCCTTTAATTCTAACACTACATCATTCATTGTAGGTCTATTCACATAAAAAGGTGAAGTACAAACCATTGCCAATTTTGCCACTTTTTGCATTACATCTATATTATAGTTTTTAAGCAAAGTAGGATCTGCTATGTTCTCTATGTCTTCCTTTAACATGGATGCTCTTACCTGACATAAACAACAGCTTATAATTTAGTGGTAACAATCAAATTTTAATATTAGATATTTTCAGTTTTCATAGTCTATGACTATTTTAGAATAATAATTGAAAACAAACTTTTAATTATTCTAACTTTAGTTCAAAATTTTAAAAAATCTCTATTATAATTACCCAGCTAGCGATGTGTACGTATTCCCCAATAGAGGTTGAGTGGTCTTCAAAGTGAGGAGGTTTTCCACTAATAATTTCCATCAGAACAACTCCAAAGCTATAAACATCACTCTTTTTTGTCAATCGATTTGTAGTGTAATACCTGTAGAAAACCAACTAGTAAGTTCATTTTATCATTAAATTAAGCAAAAGCAAGAGGACGTCAACCCTTTTGAAGGAAACTCTCAACCTCCTCTTTAGATGGTTTAGGGAATAGTTGATACTCTTGTCGGAAATCCTCAAATTCCTTTTTAAATGATTAAGAGTATGACTGACCCTCTTGAAAGAAGTCTTTAACCTCTTCTTTGAATTGTCCAAGGCATAAGTGACTTGATCAAATTACTTTGATATATAAGATGTAGGACACCTAGCAGCTCAACACCTCCTTATTTATGCACATCCTTAATGGAGACGAATCACTGTTATTAACAGACTTTAATATATTGAGATTATGTATTGATAATGCAACTAAATAATATATGAGAGCCTTTTTTCTATATGAATTCATTATTCGATAACTCCAAGTATCTGGTTGATTCCTTTTTTGAAGGGTAACTAGTCCTCTGAGATAAACAGCGCAGGGGCAGGATTCTCTGAGATAAACAGAGCAGGGGCAGGGTTCTCTACATCATACTTGACATAGACCCTTAAAGAATTCACATATAAATGAATTGAGTATCAATAAAGAAAAGAAAAGCATACTTACTCCGGATCTAGATATCCATTGGTGCCTTTTACAACGGTAGACACATGTGTAGCTCCATCCAAAGGTCCCATCTTTGACAACCCAAAATCTGCTATTTTTGCTTCCATCTTATCATTGAGCAGGATATTGGAGCTCTTTATGTCTCTGTGAATAACACCTGGCGTGCAACCCACATGCAAATATTCCAATCCTGCTCAAAGATAAGCTAACAGTTAGACCCCATGATCTTTTTCAAGATTTTGCACCGAGCTTTTTAGTTGCCCACAAGCATCTGACTAACCTTGGGCAGCATCTAATGCAATGTTCAATCTTCTTTCCCATCCTAGAGTATTTTTTGAAGAAGTTTGACCTGAAACTAAGCAATGCAGACCTTTAATTAAATGAGCAGAAAACATTCCTCTCTATCATATACAATTGAGCAACGTTGTGAACCATACCATCAAGACAATGTCTCAGGTCTCCGTTAGACATATATTCATATATAAGAACCAAATTTTGCTCCTCGCAGTAGCCCATGAATTTTACGAGATTCTTATGGTGAAATCTGGAGAGAATATTTACCTGCAGAGGTCAATGGATTTTACAAAGACTCGTAAGGTGCAGTTTGGAGAACATATCTCCCTGCAGCAATTGTTCTTAGTTACGATTATGAAGATCAAAGGCATCAAAGATTTTAAATTTTAATAGTGCTTAATTTTCGTTGGAGAGATTAAAGTTCTCAAGTTTTAATTGTAAAATGGGTATCAATGAGTCCTTGGTTATACCTCTGTGGAAAACTCTATCTCACCCTGATGTGATTTATCAGACAAAATTTTGACGGCCACATCCTTGCCTTGAAGACAACCCAGAAAAACAGGTCCATATCCTCCTTTTCCAATCTCTGTCTGAAAGCTGTGAGTCATAACTCTTACCTCTTCGTAACTGAATGTTGGACATACATCCAATTCGACAAGATCTAAATGCCCTGTTTCAGTTTCTCCTGCATTTTGCCTCTTTCAGTGTACATAAGAATCTGTTTCCTTTTATTAAAAATGAAAACCCAAAAGTAGAGAGCAAATGTAAAGGCAAGATGGCTTAAGATGACTTACCTTTAGGCATTTTTCTACTTGATTTAAGTTTGATAAACATTAATATTGCAGTTATAGTTATAAGTATTCCAACCCCTGCTACTATTAACCAAACAACTAGTGATTTGCTCGTCTGTCCTTTTGGGGTATCCTTGCAAATGCCTGTTTGGCAAAGCATTTCATTGCCAAAGACACTGCAAAATTTAACACAAATATTAAACATATGAACAACATAATTACTGATTGATTTGTGTTGCAAGAAAAGAAACTCGCCTCAGAATGAGTTGTCCACGTTGCTGTTTCTCAGATAGACCATTTGGCACCGATCCATTTAAGTCATTGTCTGTCAAATTCCTATATCTCGAAAAGGAAATTTCTCAAAATATTGTACATAGTCTGAGTAATATCGCATATTTCAAGGCAAATTAGCTATCCATTTTATAAGATAGAAAGACATTATTAATATGCTGAAAACTTTTATAAACTAGAAATACCCAGATGCATATGTTTCAACTTACAGTTCGTAAAGATTGGAGAGGCTAGCTAGAACCTCTGGTATTGAACCACTCAAATTATTTCTTGCCAAATCCCTGCAAGCAGGAATAAGAGCACAGTTTTAGATATTGACTTTCAACAAGCTAAAAATAATAAAAGAAAGTATTTCGGATTTGTTACGGACAACTTTACAAGAGCAGAGAGCTTGGCGAAGGTTGGAGGTATGGTGCCGTTCAGACGCTTGTCCCGGAGTGTACTGTACATTATTGACAGCAGAGTGTAACTTGATCAAAGTATAATTTTCTTATATTTCATCCACACACAAATAATAAATAATCGGTCTAGTTTTAAAAAGAAAACATGTACGTCATAAACTAATTTAGTAGAACATAGCAATTTTAGATCTAGTAGTTTTTGGATGTAGTCAAACATTGCTTAAAATAATTTAAAAATGCCATGGATGTAGTCAAATACATGAATATGAAGAATATTCATTGACAGTGGATCGCGATTACATTTCATTCGAAGCTCATGCCATCTTGAGGAGTTACTAGCGAGAACCACGAGTCAGAGGAGAAATTGGCACTAGGGATGAATACATATAAAGTTATCATAGTCCGTTACAGTAGTCCAATTACAATAGTTTAATGGACTAAACTATTACAAGTTAATTAAACTATAGTTTAGTCTATTATGTAAACATGTATCACTAATTACAATAGTCCATAGTCCATTAACTTCAGAACACCACTAATTAGTTAATTAACTTGCAATGGACTATTGCTAGAGTGATTGAGCATAGTATAGTTTATTGATATCATATATAATCATAATAATAGAAAAGTTATTGTTCTATAATGGACTATTGTTATAGTTTATTTGAATACATATCAAATATGCTAATAAATTATAAATTACAATAGTCCATAATCCATTACAATTGTTTATTGCTAATTAACTATAGTATAATATTGTAATGGCTTCCAATAGTTTACAAGTGATGGAGCATACTATATCTATTACAAGCCGATTTAGTATATTGATTAGACTATACTAAATTAACTTGTCTTGTAATAGATATAGTATGCTGGATCACTTGCAAACTATAGTTGATGGATTAAACTAAATTGGCTTGTAATATTTTAAAACTATTTACATACTTAAACTTTAAGAAAAAAATATAAAAATTTATTAATTTTTTTTTTAAAAAAAAGCCTCAACAATACATAATCAATTCAACATACTGATTGTTCCGAGACCGTTAACTACAACTCTGGCTGTTTAGAGTAAAAAATGAGTAGCTTACATAAATCATACAAGGTAAATGTTTGGAGATAGACTTACACTGCAATAATCCTTGGTGACGACTCTTGATTGCATTCCACCCATTCCCAACAGTATTTCTGTGGCAGACAAGGATCACCCATCCACTCTTTTTCCATATTAAAGTGCTTTGCAATGTCAGCAACTGCATTCACTGTAAAACAGACAGATGTTTTTGTAAGCTATTCAAATTTACACATTAAAAACCAAACATTAAACAATTTTCAGCAAATACAAACCATCTTCACTGTTAGTTCCGTTATTGAGTGGACTGCTATATTGGTAGGCTTCAAAGCCATTCAGAATGGCACCCACGGTCGATCGATTGGTAGGATTAAGAGAAATTTTGACTTGCTTCGAGCCAGTAAATTCCCAGGGTATGGGCGTGACGAATGAACTGAGGTAGCCATCTAATTTAACAGTACGCATTGAATTTCCATCGAGAGTAACATTGAACTCCCTAATTGCATTACCTCCAAGTTGCTCTACTTCGGCGAAACACATCACAAAATAGTATTTACCAATGTCTTCAACACTCCAACTCCATGTGATATTTCCCACGCTGTTGTTGGGGGTCACCAAGGCGGTTTGTAACACAGCTAATGGTATTTCAAATTCTTTATCTGTACCAATGGAACTTGTGGTATTCCTATAAAACAAACCTTCTATTGCTCCCTTCCGCCATAACCTATCAAATGCATCCTGTGGATATCTGCACAAAACCACTTTGAAATCAATAGATTAACCTTTATTTCTTTTCTTTTCTGCTCATAGAAGACGTTACAGGGTTGAAGTCTATTTATTGGGGCTCTTGTGTACTGGCAATCCAGATTCATCGGCCCATACTATTTAGGTATTTGAGAACATTAAGTTTTCCCAGTGCTCATTGATGAGGAGAAGGTTTGGGAGAAAACCCAAAACCAAAAATAAATGTACAATTCATAGAGAAAGAAACTACCTTATTAGAGTTGACTCTGACAATCTTCCATAATCCAAGCGGCCTGTACTGAGTAAAGAGAGATCTTGTCCTACAACCTCATACATAGATGACTTGATAGGGCGAAGTTCCAAGGATGAAATGAAAGGAACATCATCCGTACTTCGAGCGAGACACACATCAATAGAGGGACCCCTGGCCATATAGATTATTCCCTTTGCAATGATCTCACTAATGTTTTTTATTACAACAGTAAACCAAGGATTAGCATCAACCAGCAATTCAAATTGTGGTAGTGACTGAAGGCCGTCATAGTTACCATATAAAAAAGAGGCGCGGATTATGTATTTTGTTCCCCTCACAGCGGGTAAATTGTAGCAATTTCGCTTGCCTTGAGGAAAACAGCGAAGGTTATTCAGTGGCACCTGTCCCTGTAAATGAGCAGCCGAAATGCCTTTTTTTTCACCTGTGTTAATGTATTGTTCATCTGAGGTCCAGCTGATGCCCCGGCCATTCTCATATTGCCCTTCTCCTCCACAATCCAGGCTGATGAATCCTGCAGATATAAATCATCAAATCCATTTAGCATCATCAGCAATACCAAATTAAGAAACGAGAAGCAGCGAGCTGATGAAGATTTGAATATTTTACTTTGCTTGCTTAGTTGCAAACTAAATAAGAATGCTTCACAGCTAAAGAATGGTAAACAGTCGGACGTTTCGGTGGTTTAAACCCTTCCATGCTTCACAGCTAAAGAATTTAGAAGAATAAGATTGTCATTATTTTCACACTACTTCTAAACCCACCATACCGGTGAGAATGGCCTCCAAAGATATCAGATAGTCCAGAGTTTTTGGTTTCTCCATGCTCAAAAATGTTTAACAATTAAAAAGAAAAGTTCAAGTTCAGTTTGTTTTGTTTTTTTGGGTTTTGTTTTGTTTTGTTTGAAATAATAGGCTTCCAAATCAATCATAACAACAACAACCAACAACAACCAATATGAAATTGACTTCAAAGTAGTTGTAAATAAAATGTAGTTTCACTAATGCTACCGCAGACATAAACTAATCTATGATGATCAAACAAAACAGAACTGTTCAGATTATGCCCTTTGAAAAACATGTATAATTAAATGGTTTGTTTTAAATCCCTTCATGTTGAAAAGGATTGGCTGTATAGATTTAATTCTGTTTGAAGTCCCTTCACGTTGAAAAGAATTGGCTGTATAGATCTTACAAATTCTGGTTTTAAGTCCTATCATGTTGAAAAGATTTGGATGTATACATCTTAAGAGAGTGCTTCTGGATTTAACTGTGTATGTTTTTGTATCGATGTTTCCAATCATACTCAATGATCCATCATTAGGAAGAGGAGAGTTTGATCATTGAGTATGATCCGAAACGTCAATAAAAAACATACACAGTTAAATCCAGAAGCACTCTCTCTGGAAAACTCATGCCTACTATATACATCTTACAAATTCCCAAAAATTTATAATTTTATAGAAGAATTACCTGGTTGTGCATACAGAACACGGCATATAGAAAGAGCCAACAAAAATTTGAAGGTTACTCCCTCCATCCTGATTACAATAGGAATGCCTTCCAACTGTTCCTTAAATGTTATACGCTTTGAACAATTTGGTAAAAAATGGAGCGCAGATTACGATAAACTTTTTGAACAATCCAGTAGTCAAAAGGAAACCTAAAGTCAGTAATGCTATTGACTATTTAACATTGAACTTTTTAACATTTAAGTAAATCACTTACAACCAGCAGGTATGTGGTTGAGAAGTGAGGGAAAAAATCCACGACAAAATTAAATTGTTTGGCAGGAAGAGAGCAAAGACTTTTCTTTTCAAGGTGGGCCCACAATGGGTCTGAAATTTACAGAGTACGCGTCTAGAATTAAATTATTACCCGCCTTTAATGTTTGAAGGAGATAAGTTAAGACCCTAACCCCACACTTTTTCCTTGAAACATCACTAAATCCATTGACTTCAAAATTCAAGTAACTATTTAATTAGTGGGGAGGGCCCAATAGTGTGCCTCTAATATTGACACTAAAAAATTATATCTTGGAGTAGTTAGGAATGTGGACAATTTAAATATTTTGTTTCATCACAATATACCAAAAAAAAAAAATGTGTCATCAAAATGTTTTTTGTTGAGGTGTCATAATAGACCCCCAAATAAAGTTAGACCAATAGTTATGCATTAAGTCATGTTTTTTAGTGTGTCAATGTGGCATCATATGATTTGTTGCTTTTTGAATCTAATGGGCACATTTTATTCAACTATTGGTTCTTCTCTTACAACTACGAATACCATCTACTTAAAATATTGGGCTTTCAATGCACCAATCCTATCACAACTATTGGTAACCACACCACTATTGGGCCCTCTCCCCTATTATCATTAATTAAGATATGGTTGTAAGGGTAAAAGTACAACACTATTGGCTATTCTCACAACAAAAGGGCATGTTTAAGATATCATGTTACCATGCCACACATGCCCATACCATATCATAAAGATGAAGGACGAGACGTCAAGGGGTGTGATGGGATGAAGAAAAAATGTTAATGGGACGTTTTGGCTCATGTCGTTTCTGACGACCACTTCTGGTTATGATGGGCCCCTCGTATGCTGGAACTTTCAAAAAAAGTTGAGCTTTGAACATTCATGTCATTTTTTATTTTTTATTATCATTAATTAAGATATGGTTGTAAGGGTAAAAGTACGACACTACTGGCTATTCTCGCAACAAAAGGGCATGTTTAAGATATCATGTTACCATGCCACACATGCCCATACAATACCATGAAGATGAAGGACGAGACATCAGGTGGCGTGATGGGACGAAGAAAAAATGTTAATGGGACATTCTAGCTCATGTCGTTTCCGATGACCACTTCTGGTTATGATGGGCCCCTCGTACGCTAGAACTTTCAAAAAAAGTTGAGCTTTGAACATTCGTGTCATTTTTTATTTTTTATTATCATTAATTAAGATATGGTTGTAAGGGTAAAAGTACGACACTATTGGCTATTCTCGCAACAAAAGGGCATGTTTAAGATATCATGTTACCCTGCCACACATGCCTAGACCCTACCATGAAGACGAAGGACGAGATGTTAGGTGGCGTGATGGGATGAAGAAAAAATGTTAATGGGACATTTTGGCTCATGTCGTTTTTGACAACCACTTCTGGTTATGATAGGCCCCTCTATGCTGGAACTTTCAAAAAAAGTTGAGCTTTGAACATTCATGTCATTTTTAATTTTTGGGAGCACAAAAATCATGAGATGAGCTCTGTGAGGGAAATAGGCGTGGACGGCTACTGCGAGGAGCTTCAAGTAGGTTCATGGTGTTGCAAACAAAACTGACATAACAAGTGTTGGGTAGGTGTTGTGGGTAACTCTAATTCTTTTTTTTGCAAAATAGGCATAAAAAATTGAGTTTTATGGTTGTTTTTTGTGTTTTTGCAGAGCTGGGAGGGGGTTTGAGGAGGACGACTTCCCAACAATGAGAAATGAGTGGTAGCAGTAGAAAAAAGGTATGCGTGCCAATTTCTCATGACATTTGCTATTCTCGTCTAGAACTGTGAAGAGGGCAAGAGAGCCCAGGTTTTGTTGTGTTGAAAATGTGAACTATTGTGAAATTCTTTGAAGAAACCTTGTCGTGAGTAATGTTGTGAGTCATCCAGCATAGTTTTTAATAAGTATAATTGAAAAATAAGGGTTTATGGTCATCAATGCCGTTTTGTATGAAATGGGTTTTCGTGATTTATTGACGACTATCATGGGGCCGAATCAGTAATGGAAATATGTGGATTTTTTGGTCATTTGCATTGATTGTAGGAAATGTAAGGGTTTGTCGAGTTTAGCTGCAAGTTGAATGAAATTTAAAATAAGTGGTTGTCATTAAATATTTGTTTAATTTATCAAATTAAATTGTTTAACCATTGTAAGGGTTGAATGAAATCTAAAACAAGAAAAACATATATCAAACTAAACCAACTTAATTTTCTCCAACTTTCTCTTCCTCCCAACATTTTTTCATTATCAACATTCTTCTTTATTTCCACCTCTGTTTGTGTGTGATTTGATTAGTGCATTGTTTTCTTATTCCCATTGTTTGCTTTCAACCAACCCAATTAATTATTTTGGTTAAAAGTTTTATTCTCAACAAAACTACATGTTGTTTTGCAACCTACGGTTTTGTATACAAATTTGTGAAACATTATGCTAGGTATAGGCATGCATAGCATGGTAACATGATATCTTAAGCATGTCGACTTGGGTAAGTGCATGGAAATGGGGACCAAAAGGGGGTCAAAAGTGGCCACTTTTTCTCTGAAATCAATAAAAACTGATCTTGGATGAGAAATTGAAGATAGCCATGCTAAAAATTAGAAGATGTGATAAAAACAAGTTTTGTAGTGCCCCAAATCTAGTTCATAAACTACTATTTATTTTCTAAAAATGGTGGAGATTAAGAGGTTCAAATAGGGGGAGCACACAAAGTGCTCCTGTTTTTGTCAGAAAAATATAACATAGTGTTTGATGTGCTCCCCCTGAAATGTCAACTATTTTTAAGTATTTGGCAAATCGCTTTAGTGGAAAATTAGCTAACACCATGTAGTTTAGGCCTGACTTTTTCTGTTAATTTTTTAATGAATATATGATTTTTTATGAATTTTCAAAGTGGACACATCCTAAAAAATGAAAATTTGAGCATGTTCCCCCCTATTTTTTTGAAAACTAATCAAAAATGAAAAAAATCAATGTATATAGAATTGAGTCTAGAATCTAAAAATGTAATTTGTTTCAAATTTCAATAAACGTATAAAAAAATGACACCAGAAATGCTAGACAGGTTTTTTAAAAAAGAAAACACATTAGAAAAAGAAATTGAAGATGGAAACCTTACTGTTATTAGATTTTTGAAAAAAGTACATGGTTAGAAAGCTAATAAAAACACTTGAAGTCGTCCTAGCATTTTTCATATTAACATTCAAAAACATGTAAACCTGATGGAGAGCACACAAGGTATTTGCTTGAATTTTCTAACTTTTGTTGAAAACATGTCCTTGGCATCCAAAAGGCAAATCCAACCCTTTGGATTGGATGCCCAAGGTAAATCCAACCCTTTGGGTTGGAATTTCCCAAAGCAATAAAAAATGCGCTTATGTTATAACACGAGCATGTTATAACACACGCATGTTTTAAAGCAGCTAAAATGCTTTCTATGCACATCTCTCTCTCTCTCTCTATATATATATATATATCCCTCTCTATCTCCCTATCTCTCCCCTCTCTCTATCTCTATCTCTATATCCCTCTTTATCTATCTTTCTCCCTCTATAGATCCCTTTGTCTATCTCAACCCCCCTCTACTTGTCTCTATCTCCACCTATCCCTCTCTATCTCTCTATCTACCCCTTTCTATATTTTTTCCTCTCTCTAACTCTATCTCTCTATCTATCCATCTCTTTCTATCTCCCCCTCTCTCCCTCTCCCTCCATGTCCCTATCCCTTTCCTTGTCCCTCTCTCTCTCTCTCTATTTGTCCCTCTCCCCCTCCCCCTTTCTATGTCTCCCTCTCTCTAACTCTATATCTATATGAGCTCTCTCCCTCTCTATCTCTCCCCTCTCCATCTTTTCCTCTCTCTTCAATGCTCTCTCTCTATATAGATTTTTATCCATCTCTCTCTATCTCTCTCTCCCTTTCTATCTATCTCTCCCTTTATCTCGTTATTTCTCTATCGTCCCTCTCTCTAACTCTATTTGCCTCACTATCTCTATATCTATCTCCCTCACACGCCAAGGGGTCGATAGAGAGAAAGATAGAGTGAGAGAGATATAGAGATAGAGAGGTAGATAGAGTTAGAGAGAGGGAGGATAGAGAAATAAAGAGATAGAGAGAGGGATACATGGAGAGATAGAGAGGGAGAGGAAGAGGGAGAGGAAGAGAGGGAGGGGGAGAGAGAGGGAGAGGGGGGAGATAGAAAGAGATGAAGAGATAGAGAGATAGAGTTAGAGAGGGAAAAATATAGAAAGAGGGGCAGAGAGAGATAGAGAAGGATAGATGGAGATAGAGAAAGGGAGAGGGGGAGAGAGGGGAGTTGAGATAGACAAAGGGATATATAGAGGGAGAAAGATAGATAAAGAGGGAGATAGAGATAGAGATAGACAAAGGTGAGAGATAGGGAGATAGAGAGTGAGGGAAAGATATAGAGATAGAGAGAGAGATAGAGAAGAATATATTAAGAGATAGGGATATGGGGAGAGATGGAGATAGGTTAAGAGATGAAGAGATGTCCAGAGACATAGGGAGAGAGATTGAGAGGTAGAGGGATGGGGAGAGAGATAGAGAGATAGAAAGAGTCTCTCCTGTGTAGATACAAGGTTGCATTTGTCCCTCTTAGTATAGACAAGTTTTATTTCACCAACCACATGGAGATTTGAGTCTAGGGATTCTTTTGGACCATCATTTGATTACCTATTTGATGAATTACATACATAGAACTACAATAGATCTTATGTGATAGCATGACATCCTAGACCATGGGTTTGGTACCAACATTAAGAAGGTTATGAATTATAGGAGTCTAATATCAATTTCCTCCTTTCACTTTTCTTCAAATATAGTTATATAGTTATTTATTCTAGGACATGCTCTCCAATCTCTCCTCAGAATTGAATGGTGATTTGTAGAGAGATGATTCATAGGAAAATTCTAATATCAAGGTAGGAAAGAGTTTTCCTTGAACTAAAGCCAAGTAGAAATCAAAGCTCTCCACAACCTTATGGAAGATGCTCCAATTTCCAAGACTAGCCCTAGCAACTAACACTAGGTGTGAAAACAAGATAGTGGTCATTCTTGTGACCCAATCAATAAAAGAGAATCCTCTTTTAGAGGATTACCACTTCCACTTCTACAAGATGAAAGAAGACTACAACTTGGGCCATAAATTTGATCATAAGCTTCACACCAAGAAGATTGAGCTAAGGAAACAGTGACATGGTCTAATACAAATATTCAAGCATGGTGGTGTTACCAATGCAAAATCAAATAGTAATGACTCTAATCTATGAATATGTGATAGATGAAGAGATCAATAACCTCTTTGATTAGTAGGCCAAAGAAAAAGAAGCATAAGGGATCTCAACTCTACATATAAATGCACAAGAGACACCTATGGGATCTAGGCATGTGGCGTCACACTTCCTAACTATGCATGAGGCACAATCAAGGTAGGGGCATAAACATGTAAACCAACAATAGTTGATGAAGAATTCTCTAAGGAACTTCAAGAAAAATATGCCTCTAATGCACACATCATGGTGTAGGCTTCACACCAAGTTCTAGTCTTGGAAAGCACAACTAGGTATAATAGAACTAGTACACCTGAGAGTTTCCTATTACCTAGTTCATTTTGAAGGGATGTCTCATCTATTATATTATGCAACAAATAATTGAATCTATACCCCTTTGGTCACATCTTCTATTCTATTTAGAAAGTTTGGAACAACTCTTTCTAGTCACAATCCAAGAGGTTGAGGCTCAAGTGTAATGACTTATTAGTTGGGTCCTTAAAAATGCAAGGAACCATCATTTGACTCTAAACCCAGAGGAAACACCAACAAAAACACAACCAATCATCTCTAGATTTGTAAGGAGAAGTAAGTTCCAAATGGCCTAAAACTTGCCTTACAAGGGTTACTTTTGTAGCAACTATAATTGAGCTATGAGTACCCCAATCAATAAGTACCCCTAAATTATAACCCCACTCCCTTATCTAAGTTTCCCCATCCATGAAATTTTTCCCTTATTGAGCCCCTTTTTATCTCATTGGATTCTAAGACCAACATCACTCCATACTAGATATAAGTTTCTCCATCCATGAATTCTTGGCATGAATGTGCCAATGAGTTGGTCCGTAAAGGCTAATATGCCTCTTGGGATCACACAAGTAGTTCTATGCTATCTGTTAATGCTTACCAAGAACCACTACAACCTGTTGGTTGTTTTCCCAGACTGGATGCTTTTTCCTAGTAATCCCTACAAAATAGCCATCATTGATCAACAGGATTCCTGGGCCAGGGGCCAACAGTACAGGAGATAGACTCTATAAATATCTCTTCTTCTTTAGGCTCTGCAGAACCAAGGGGGGTATTCTCTATTCACCATCTATAAAATGCATCTATGTATTAGCTGGGATGTTGACACAAAGTAGATAAATCCACTCTTATGCAGACCAAAACTATAAGATAAGTGCAAAGGGGCTAGCTTGGGCCTATATTCAGTTGTAGACAGAGGATTTCGGTCCTAAAACTACTTCTAATATCCTAAAGGTTTGTTTTTAAAGTTTGAGTTTGATTTTATATTTGGATGCAAGACTGAGACCTTGGGTTGCAACCAAGATACAAGACTAGATCAACGTCTATCCAAGGCTCAGAGTCAATAGACATATATATGTGAATGTTTATCACAGACCTAAAATAACAATCAGATTTCAAGGGGATTATGCAATGTCTGCCTTACAAACATTACCCAAGACAAAGTATTTAGTTATTTCTCCTTTCAAACATCCTTACTACAATGTATTCTTCTCAACACTTAACCCAAAACATTTAATCTACTCCTTGAGCAAAAGTAAAAGACTAAGCATTCAACATAGGAAACCCATATCCTAGAATCACTAATACCCCTTAGATATTCAGATTCAGAAGAACACATTCAATTTGGAGACAAATAACAAAATACATGCTATAAAACATTACTCATTTAAATCAACATGAAATTGATAAATTCTGTATATAAGACATTCAACATACAACTCATAAACTCACAAAGTACCCAGAACAGAGCCACCGATAAGATTGTATCTGATTACAACAATAAAAAGTTGTTTAGGTTTCAACAACTGTGAATGACACAGTTTGCCCCTCATATAGCCAAACTGTACATCTAGCAGATTAATTACATCAGAAGTCAAAAATCTTGCCAGATACAACGTACCTTCGGATTGGTGCTCAAAATTGAATGTAGCCAGGAAGCAGAGGAAGAGAACAGGTGGGCTCAGGATCTGCACCACCGTTCAAAGGTCTTCATCATAAACCTGGTAGTTGGCCGCTCAACCATCAGCCCATGCCTCTAGATGTTGCCATTAATGGCACAACTACCCATAGCTCCCCTTGGAAATCGTAACAACGCACCCATGGAGTTTTCTCACTCAAAAATGAATGCAGACACAAGGAAAAAATCCATTGCTAAAGGTTTGAAACCTAACCGTCGATCTTGATTCCACCGCTGAGATCTAATAGCCCAAAACCTATAGAAAAGCCAAGAGCCAATGAGCACGTGCCACATAGCCACTCCATGTTCCTATCGCTGACTTTTTGCCCTCTTCATTTTGCCATTTTCGCCATTGTACATGCATATTCAAATGCATATACAATCACTTCCTTTTTCCCTTTCAAAACTTTGCATATGAGAGAGCATATACATACAACTATTCATCATACAAAGCGGACCCCAAACTGTTATAAAGCAAATTGGAATTTTGAATCAGGTTCGACATGTATCTTTCTCCTAAATGTATATCCGCGATATACAACACACACATACATACAAGCCACGACTTGTATATGCAAACATACAAGCACCTTTATACAACCAACGGACTTCAAATTTCATTCACTAAATTTGATATCTCCTCCACGTCCGAGTTGTATATCCTCCTTTGTATATTGGTTTGTATGTGCAAACATACACAAGCGAATGCACCTACAACTGGTGGGCCCCACCTTTGACGCTAATCGCCACTGACCTGTTTGCATACCTCACCTTGTGCATTCAATTGTATATATGGAATATACAATCCCAAACATACAAAGCCGATCTCAGAATATTTCAAAATGCTAATAATTCCTTTGGTCGCGTCCACCTTGCATATCCCACTTGTATGCCGAATATACAAACTTGTTTGTATATACCCGCGGGCCCCATCAATTGTGTCTTTGCTGTTTTGTATATTACCAAGTATACAAAGCCCTTTGTATGTAGCCGATATACAAACTAGGAATATTCAAAGAATTTAGCGAAAGATTCCCACTTGAATGTCTCCAATGTATGTCAAACATAATATGCAATTTTGTATCTGTTTCCTTTGTATATTTTTCTTGCACCTTCGCATACAGACCTGATATACAAGCAGAGATGATATACAAGCACAAAATATTCTTGGGAATCTGCAAAAGATTCCCACTTTGTATATGCAAACATAATATGCATATAAAATGCACATAACTCAATTCTTTATGATTTTTGGAAGCCGATTGAAATTTCACAAGCTCGTCAACATACAACTTGCATTAGCACATACAAAACTTAACATTTTTCCCATGTGCGACATAAAAAAGGGGTAAAATACTGCATGCAGATTGGGAAACCATTAAACCAAGGCACTAAGGGTTTGAAGGAATACACACAAGAACTTGCAAACTTGAATTCAAAACCCTAACCCTAGGTGAACACCACTAGTGGCTCCAACTGGGGACGTGCAGATGCAAGACTGTAGCGAGAATCAAGCAACTCTAGGGCATACTAGACAAAACACAAAACTCAAAACACGACCGACTATACAAGGCATGTACAAAATATTTACATCTAGTTTACAGTGTGCACAAAAGTTACCCATTTATGAGAAGTAGGGCTTCAGGAACTGACCATGCACAGGCAATTCCAACAATTCACCACTTAGGGCCTGGAGAAAATAGGAATCTTCTCCATGAGTGTCACTGATTTGGTATGGGCCCATCCATAAGGGCTCAAATTTACCGTACTTGCCCTTGTCCTAGTTCCTTACATTCCAAACAAGGACCAAATCACCTATCTGAAACTTTCTCTCTGTAGCCTTTTTATCAAACAAATATTTTACATTTTGCTATCTCTTGATGTTTATTTTCTATGCCTCCCTTCTCATTTCATCCAGTGTAACCATCTGATTTATTTTTTTAGTCATTGAGTCTTCAATCTCCTCCTCATTTTCTTGTATGAATTTATAAACTGGCAGGAGGTTGTTGACAGGTAATCTAGCTGCTGTACCGTATACTAATTCAAAGGGCGACCTTCTAGTTGCTTTCTTCAGTATTACTCTGTCAGCCCATAATGCCATCTTCAGCTTTGAATCACAAGCCCTTTTGTTTTTACCTACCATCCTTCTGACAATTTTCATGAGGCTCTTATTACTTGACTCTGCTTAACCATTTCCATGTGGATGATATGGTGATGCACATAACAAATTTATCCCATAGTTGTTGCAAAAATCAACAAATTCACTAGACCTGAAGCACATAGCATTATCTGTGACCACTTTGGCTGGTACTCCAAATCTGATAATAATATTTTCTAGAAGGAAATCCATCACCACTTTGCTTGTAGCTTTTTTAGTTGGAATGGCCTCAATCCATTTAGTGAAGTAATTAGTGGCAACTAGAATCTAGCTATGTCCTCCACTTGACTTTTCTAAGATTTCCCCTATGAAGTCAATTCCCCATTGCTAAAATGGAGCTTCTACAATTATAGTCCTAAGGGGTAATGCACCTTCATATCTTAGCTTTCCTGAGAACCTCTAGCAAGGATCACATTTTCTTATCATTCTTTGTGTATCCGAGAAGAGAGTTGGCCACCAGTAGCCTGCTCTAAGAATTTTGTGGGTTGTAGTCTGGGTAGCATAGTGTCCACCACATACTCCATTGTGCATGTCGCTTAAGATATTCCTGGCCTGATTTTCATCTATACACTTGAGCAATACACCATCAGGATTTTTCCAATACAACTCTCCTTGAACAATGATATATTTAATAGCATGTAGCTTCAAAGTCCTCTTCTGATTATCCCTGAGATGGGAAGGACAGTTTAGATTCTGCAAATAATGTACTATGTCCTTGTACCACTCAGATTCTGACATATTTATAATTTCATTATGCACTACATTCACTTGGCATGCCTCTAGATTTGACTGTGTCATCAGTTTTGCCAAACCTTGTCCTCTTACCAATTTTGTGATCTGTATTTCAATATTGAACTCTTGCAATTTATTTATCCATCTACATCTTCTTCCAATTACCTCCTGCTGAGTAAAAATATCTTTAACTGCTACATGAGGCACATATGCAACTATGTGAGAGTCCACTAAATATGGCCTGAAGCTCTTGACTACTCTAACCAGTGCATATGCATGTTTCTCCATTATGTCGTACTTCAACTCAGCAGCCTGCAATGACCTACTAAAGAAAGCTATAGGTTGTTCAAAACCTTCTGCATTTTTCTGTAGTAAGAAAGCAACAATAGTATGGAAAGAAGCAAATGAGAACAACTGAAATGGCTTAGAAAAATTAGGAGATTTTAGCATAGGAGCCATTTTTATAGCCTCTTTTATATTCTGGAATGATTTAGTTGCTTTGTCTTCCCATCTGACAGTTGCACCTTTCTTCAACATCTTGGAAATATCTTTTGTGGTCTCTGCAAAATTAGGAACAAATCTCCTAACAAAATTAATTTGTCCAAAGAAGGACTGAAGCCCTTTCATTGTTCTAGGGATTTGAATTTTGTCAATTGCAGCCACCCTTTCAAGATCAATCCTGACTCCATCCTTGGAAACAATGTGTCCAAGCAATTTTCCTTCCACTACCCCAAAAGCACATTTCTTTAGGTTGAGTGGGATACCATATTCCAATTCTCTAATAAAAATTTGTTCCAAGTGCATGCAATGTTGCTGCTCCTTTTTTGAATAAGCTATCAAATCGTCCTGATACATAGCCAAGATTGAATCAATTAATCCTACAAAAGCAACATCCATAGCCCTCTGAAATGTGGCACCTGCATTTATCAGTCTGAATGGCATTCTCACATATACATATGTTCCCCATGGGGTGGTGAAAGTAGTTTTGAACTGTTCAGATTCTTTCACTTTCACTTGATTGTACCATGAAAATCCATCCATCATGGATAAAAGTTCGCATCCAGTCACCTTCTGCAACATGGCTTCCATGTTAGGCAATGAATAATTGTCCTTCAAAGAAGATACATTCAGATTTCTAAAGTCCACACAAAGTCTTATGTCACCATTCTTCTTTCTAACCGGGACAAGGTTGGACACCCAAGTTGAGTGTTTGATGAGCATAATTATTTTAGCCTCCCTAAGCTTCATAAGTTCTTCTTGCATTTTAGGAGCTAAAGTTGGGTTGATAGGTCTTTGTTTTTGTCTAAATGGTTTAGCTTCGAGCTTCAAAGGGATTTCATGCTGGAATAAATCCTCTCTATAAGCTTTCAGGTCCTCATATGACCAGGCAAAGACATGCTTATACTTTCTCAATAATGCAATCAACATAGTTCTGATATGTGGCTTGAGTTGTTTTCTAATATATACTTTTTTGGGAGCATGAGATGTCCCCAAGTTTATCTCCTCTAAATCATTCTTGTTTGTTGGAGATGCCTTTGTAACAAATTGGTCCCTATTGTCAAAAGCTCTCTCTAAAGAAACCAGCCCTCTAGGAATTTTATTTGTCTTGAGTTGAATCACCTCCTTCCCTAAGAGAGTTTCTTTCCCATCTACAACCTCTACAAGGTTCTAAAAATCAATTTCCTGGTTTTTATATTCATCAATGCAATGTAGAAATCTCAGCAAATCCTTATCATCATCAAATACTTGCTAGCTGCATACATTATCTAGCACTGCAGGTCTAAGTTTGACCTCAACATTAGTTACATCTGATAGAGTGACGTCATCTGTCCTGATGGCTACATTAGCTAGAAAATCTGCCCTGACATATTTTGATCTCTCTATCCAGTTTATTGAAAATGCATCAAACAATTCCACTGTATCCCAAACAACATGCTTATATTATTTTAACCTCTTTTTTTTTTATGCATACTTATCTCTCACTTGGGAAACAACTAACTCTGAATCCCCAAACACTTTGAGCATCTTGATTCCATGCTTCAAAGCTACATTCAATTCTAACAACAGAGCATACTCTACAATATTATTTGTACAGGCAAACTTCAGCAAGAATGAGAATTTTAGAAGCTTACCAGTTGGAGACAGAAATACAATTCCGGCACCAGAGCCTTCCCTTGAACAAGCTCCATCAAAATACATGGTCCAAAGACCCTGTTGTTCAAGCTCTTGAATACAAATATCTCTCCCTTCACCTCCTTTATCATCTGAGACAACTCTGAAATTTTTACAGTCAGTGTCTACAAAACATATATGCTCCTCTGACTCTTGGTCCTCAACTGTTTCTGATGACCTTTCTTCTCTGATCAATTTGACATCCCTGCCATTCATAGGGATCATAGCATATGAGAGGTCAAGTTGCATACTCCCACCAATCAATGCTGCCCACCTTCTTGACAACAACATGCCATATTGTGGCTTGATATCTACAATTGTTATGTTCATTTTGTAAGTCTTTTTAGGATAGGTTACTAGTTTGAAATCCACATCTTTCATAATTCCAATGACTAGTACTTCCCTTGCATCCATGGCATAACATTTCCCACATGCCTTATCTATCTTTAACCCAGCTTTATCTATCTTTAACCCAGCTTGCTGCATAATAGCCAGAGGCATGATATTTGTTGATGCTCCTGAATCAAGCATACAATTCTTAACCACCTTTCCATTTATGATGAGGGAGACATAAAATGGTTCAACCTGTGAAGGGCATTTTGTCATGGTCATCCCCAAATATATTTCAGGAATCTCATCTTCTTCAATATACATAGCTTGTTTTTTACCTTGAGTCTCAATACTCTGATTAGCTTGATAGGGTACTCCAGAAATCAGGGACAATGTTTTATTTCTGAACTCAACTTTCATCAGCTCCATCAATGGAATAGAGATCTTCATCTGAGACAAGACCTGAGTTATGTCAAATGTGGCATAACTTAGTATAACAGTTGTAGTCTGATCTACAGTTTTATTTTTATCTTGGTATGATCCAGCCTTAATTTTTGTGGCTCCCTGATTGTCATCTTTGTTCTGAAATTTTTTGTTTTGATCCTCAACCTGGTGAATTCTATTTTCTGGTCCCTAAGGATCATGACCTATTTTTTTCTTAAAATTTTGCTTGTTATTGCTCCACTGTTTCTTTTGTGGTTCAATCCCTTTATGACTGTGCACTGGCTGGCTCGCAAAAGTATTCTCTAGTTGGTGTGAGTTGCTTACCTGAGTTTTGCCCTTGAGATAGTAATTGCTTTTGACTTGAGCCACTGTTGCAGCTGTGAAGGCTCTAATTTCATCATTAAAAGGTCTCCTCAAGTTATTCAAAAATTTATGTGAATCCTAAGCATAGGTATAGTTGTCTTCATCATCTTCATCATAGGGAAACTGCTGGCAAACCTGCACCTCATTATTTCTGCTTGCATCAACATCAGGAAAATGATACTCTCTGTTTGTAGACAACATATTGACATTGTCATCTTCCATGCAATGTGGCTCATTGCATTCATCACAGGCAATAGCATTGTTATATAGAGACTGAGAAATCATACATTGTGACTGTGAGTGAGGCATTTGACATATGATGCACCATGGGGTGTTATTAACAATATTGACAGACTTCTTCAAAGGGTCAGGTGTTTCCTTAACATTTTGAGCTCTTTGATTTGTATTGTTGTGCGGGAGGATGGGTTTACCATTATGCCAATTAGTGTTATATGGCATATCATTTAATGATGGTCTTCTTTCTTGCCTTTGGTAAACCTGTCTGTCAGGACCTATCCCCTTTTCATTTTTAGCCATTCTATAGCTCAGGTCCTTGACAATAGTTGTCAATTTATCTAATTTATCCTCAGGAGTAGATGCACTGGCTTGAGCACTTTGAGATTTAGTATTTGGATTTTGCAGAATTTTTACATCATCTCTTCTGTTTGTCTTACCAGATGCTTTTATGTTATTTTCAATATTTGTTGTAATTTTGAAAGCATCTCTGAGGCTGTGAGGACCCTTATCTCTTAATCCATAAGTAGTTTTGGCATCAAAAGCATTTATGTACAACACTATGCACATCGGTTCATTAGGCCTCAGGTGATGTGGCAATTTGTTCAATACCTTCATGAATCTAGCATTGAAATCAGCAACCTATTTATTTGATCCTTTGGTAATGCCAGTAAATTCATTAATGAAGAAACTAGGATTAATTTTGTCACCATATTGTTCTTTGAATATTCTCCTGAAGTCATCCCATGATGAAACACTTCTGTCAGGTAGACCCTTGTACCATTCTCTGGCTTCATCAACTAAGGATTGCATAAATAATTTCATAAAAATGTCCTTATGCTCAACCTCAAAGTTATCCATGATATTCTAAAAAGATTTTAAATGGTCTTCTCCTGACACAGTATTATTTCCTAAAAATTTAGGCACTTGCAGCCTCACATGTTTGTCAATAGGGTTAGGGTAACCAAGAATGCCATCAAAAATAAGCTATTTGAATCTGTCTAGCTACATCGGCTATCTACCAAATTGATTAGCATTGGCATTTCTATTTGCATTTTAATTTCTTACATTATTTAATGGTATTCTAACATTATTTGCATTCTGTGCCTGATCATTATACTCATCCTGGACTTCATTTCTTTGCTGATTTTGCTGCATATTTGCATTTTCAAGGGTAGGAATTGAATCATTTTGAGCAACTCTCAGCGCTTGCACTTTCTGTCTCATGTCATCTCTATTTTTTACTGCCTACAAATATTCTAATTCTGCCCTTAGGCTCTTGATTTCTTCAGCTAATTCCTCCTCTCTAGGCATAGAAGAGGACGGTTTCATTATATTCTGGTCATCATTATCATCTCTTGGGGACTCAACCTCTTCAAATCTATCACTGGGATCCAAGAAAGGGCATTCCTAAAACACGTCTGACCTTATTCTCAAATTAACACCCTGCTATCGTTCATATACATTCTGGATTTCAGCCTCAGTGTTTGAAAAATAAGGTATTATTCGCTTTGAAGATCCTGGATTGTCCTAAATATTATCATTACTTCTAGGAGAACCCTCTTGACTGGCTTGAACAGTCCCTTTTATCCTGTACATCATTTTTCTGGGTAATTCTTCAGACAGAGAATTATGCAGGGATCTTCTCCCTAACATACAAATGTTTATTTTACTGGTTGGGAGATTGGTTCAGAGTCACCACCTATAACTAGGAATTGTTTTCTTTTAAAAATCAAGGTTCTTACACAAATTAATCCCCAGCGGAGTCGTCAAATCTGTTGGTTATTTTCCCAGACTGGATGCTTTTTCCCAGTAATCCCTACAAAATAGCCATCATTGATCAATAGGATTCCTAGGCTAGGGGCCAACAGTATAGGAGATAAACTCTATAAATATCTCCTCTTCGTGTTTAGGCTCTCCAGAACCAAGGGGGGTATTCCCTATTCAATATCTATAAAATGCATCTATGTATTAGCTGGGATGTTGACACAAAGCAGATAAATCCTCTCTTATGCAAACCAAAACTATAAGATAAGTGCAAAGGGGCTAGCTTTGGGCCTATATTCAGTTGTAGACAGAGGATTTTGGTCCTAAAACTACTTCTAATATCCTAAAGGTTTGTTTTTAAAGTTTGAGTTTGATTTTATATTTGGATGCAAAACTGAGACCTTGGGTTGCAACCAAGATACAAGACCAGATCGGTGTCTATCCAGGGCTTGGAGTCAATACACATATATATGTGAATGTTTATCACAGACCTAAAACAACAATCAGATTTCAAGGGGATTATGCAATGTCTGCCTTACAAACATTACCCAAGCCAAAGTATTTAGTTATTTTTGCTTTCAAACATCCTTACTGCAATGTATTCTTCTCAACACTTAACCCAAAACATTTAATCTACTCCTTGAGCAGAAGTAAAAGACTAAGCATTCAACATAGGAAACCCATATCCTAGAATCACTAATACCCCTTAGATATTCAGATTCAGAAGAAGAACACATTCAATTTGGAGACAAATAAAAAAATACATGCTATAAAACATTACTCATTTAAATCAACATGAAATTGATAAATTCTGTATATAACACATTCAACATACAACTCATAAACTCACAAAGTACCCAGAACAAAGCCACCAATAAGATTGTATCTGATTATAGCACCAAAAAGTTGTCCAATTTTCAACAACCATGAATGACACAGTTTGCCCCTCATATAGCCAAACTGTACATCCAGTAAATTAATTACATCACAAGTAAAAAATCCCGCCAGATACAACATACCTTCGGATTGGCGCTCAAAATTGAATGTAGCCAGGAAGTAGAGGAAGAGAATAGGTGGGCTTGGGATCTGCACCACCATTCAAAGGTCTTCATCATAAACCTGGTAGTTGGCTGCTCAACCATCGGCCCATGCCTCTGTACGTTGACATTAATGGCCCAACTACACATAGCTCCCCTTGGAAATCACAGCAACACACCCATGGAGTTTTCCCGCTAAAAAATGAATGCAGACACAAGGAAAAAATCCATCGCTGAAGGTTTGAAACCTGACCGTCGATCTTGATTCCACCGCTGAGATCTAATGGCCCAAAACTTGTAGAAAATCCAAGAGCTAATGAGCACGTGCCACGTAGGCACTCCATGTTCCTATCACTGACTTTTTACCATCTTCATTTTGCCATTTTTGCCATTGTACATGCATATTCAAATGCATATACAATCGCTTGCTTTTTCCCTTTCAAAACTTTGCATATGCGAGAGCATATACATACAACTATTCATCATACAAAGTGGACCCCAAACTGTTATAAAGCAAATTGGAATTTTGAATCAGGTCCGGCATGTATCTTTCTCCTTTGTATATCCGCGATATACAACACATACATACATACAAGCCACGGATTGTATATGCAAACATACAAGCACCTTTATACAACCAACGGACTTCAAATTTCATTCACTACATTTGATATCTCCTCCACATCCGAGTTGTATATCCTCCTTTGTATATTGGCTTGTATGTGCAAACATACAAGCGAATGCACCTACAACTGGTGGGCCCCACCTTTGACGCTGACCGCCACTGACCTGTTTGCATACCTCACCTTGTATATTCAATTGTATATATGGAATATACAATCCCAAACATAGAAAGTGGATCTCAGAATATTTCAAAACGCTAATAATTCCTTTGGTCACGTCCACCTTGCATATCCTGCTTGTAGGCCAAATATACAAACTTGTTTGTATATACCCGCTAGCCCCATCAATTGTGTCTTTGTTGTTTTGTATATTACCGAGTATACAAAGCCCTTTGTATGTAGCTGATATACAAACCAAGAATATTCCCAGAATCTAGCGAAAGATTCCCACTTGCATGTCTCTAATGTATGTCAAACATAATATGCAATTTTGTATCTGTTTCCTTTGTATATTTTTCTTGCACCTTCGCATACAGACCTGATATACAAGCAAAGATGATATACAAGCACAGAATATTCCTGGGAATCTACGAAAGATTCCCACTTTGTATATGCTAACATAATATGCATATAAAATGCACATAACTCAATTCTTTAAGATTTTTGGAAGCCGATTGAAATTTCACAAGCCCGTCAACATACAACTTGCATTAGCACATACAAAACCTAACATTTTTCCCATGTGTGACATAAAAAAGGGGTAAAATACTACATGTAGATCAGGAAATCATTAAACCAAGGCACTAAGGGTTTGAAGGAATACACACAAGAACTTGCAAACTCAAATTCAAAACCCTAACCCTAGGTGAACACCACTAGAACCCATGAAGCATAGGAAGTAGTTTCTCTACAAAACCTTCATAGTTTTTTGAAGGGGAAAGACTTCACCAACATCATCTATCCTTTGACATCATTTGAAGTAGAGATCAGTGTCACTTTTAGTTGATGTTAAGATTTGTCATTCTCTATCTCTATCAATCTCATTATCAAGATCAATTTTCTTAAGCAATTGCCTCTCTATGTTTAGTTGGGAGAGAGAAAGAGAGTTTGTGAAAGAGTAGAAGAGAGGATTCTAGTTAGCATTTTAACTAGTTTAAAATGCATTCACGTTATAACATGCTCGTGTTATAACGTGGGCACATTTTAAACTAGCTAAAATGATGACTAATGGCCTACAAAAATGAATATCACGTGATTTTCATTGCACATGCTCTATTTTATTCCCTATTCTATGGTTTTTATGACATTGAAAGAGATTTTTGATGATTTTGAGGTTCTCCGATCATTGGTTGACAAAATTGGTGCAATTTTTGTTCTTGTTTCGATATACAAGATTCTAATTACACGTTTTAAATTCAAATTGGATATTGGAAATTTGTTTTTCATGTTTTGAGGGATTGCAACACTTGATTGAACAAATTAACTAGTTTTTTGTCTTACATTGACAAAAAAACATTGTAATTAGGCATGTTTTGTATTAAATAACTTGATAAATTATCACATATTTTTTGTGTTCTTTTGACCATTATTTTAGATTGATCTAGAATTCAATACAATGCTAAGGAAACGACCAAAGATTCCAACACCGGAGGAGCGTGAAGTTGAGAATGCAAAGAAAAGAGAACGAATGAAACAACTTCATGACAATAAGAAATTGAACTCCACAAATGAACGTCAACCATATTTGCCAATTGAATTGGATGATGAAGCATCCAAGAGAGAGAGAGAAAGATTTGGAGAAACAAAGAGAATGAATGAAAAAACTTCGTGCAAGTAAGAAATCGAATGTGGGAGTTGAAGGTATGTCATCTTTGTCATCTCAAATTGATATTGTATAAAATGTTCAATCACCAATTGAAAATGATGATGCATTTGCAAATGTGAATATAGATGATACACAAATTGATCAAGTCTTGAGTGACCAAAATTTATCTTGTGATTCAGGTTTTCCATTGAGAATGCCTCCTATAATTTTGTGTAAAAAGAGTAAGTTTTTTATTGAAATTGATGAGAATATTCTAAAACCAATGGTTGGTAAGATTCCTAAACATAATTGTAGAAGAAATGTGAATAAGATATCGGACATGTTCTTTTAAAAACATAAGTGAAACTAGAAGATGTCAATTGTTTGTTGAGATGATGAAAAATCTTAAGTTTAAGCTAATCATGAAGATTCTTGGCCTAATAACATCAAGTGGTAATAGTGAAAAATCTATTGTAAGAAATATAATAAATGCATATCAAAGCATTGGTTCCACCTCATGTACCAAAGATAGTAATACTACACGACATGTCATTACATCAACTATTGTGAACAATCAAACAAAGAAATCTCACTTGATAAGAAAAACAAGTCAAGAACTAAAGATAAATAGAAAACATTGATGAACGTCATTGGGAGGCGTAAAAGAATTGAGGACCCGAATAGTAATGAATTTGAGAATTTTTCGGTAGACTCCCACAGAAAGATAAAGCCATAGTTGAAGCCTTAAAATCCATCATTGAGGATTTTAGGAGAAATAACACAAGAGTATCTATCAAAGGGATATTGTAAGAAGGAGAATTGGTTGTCAAAATTGTGAGTCATTGATGAAATCCATTGGGAGGTGTTAAAGAATTGAGGACCCAAATAGCAATGAACTATGGAAATTTTCCGGTAGACTCCTATGGAAAGATAAAGCCATAGTTGAAGCCTTAAAATCCATAATTGAGGAGTTTTGGAGAAATAAGAAAAGAGTATCTCCTAATCAAAGGGATGTTGTAAGAAGGAGAATTAGTTGTCAAAACTGTGAGCCACATCCAAAGCATTTTTTAGATATGACTCAAACATAATTTTTTTCCAAATTTGTAGCTACTTATCCTCAAATTCAAATTAGTCAAAAGTATTTTGAAATGGAAAAAACTTTTTATGTCAAAATAAATCTCACACACACAACTTGTTGTTGTAGAGTTCACATGGAATTTTCTATGCATTATTATGTTTATTGACAAATATATGTATCTTTGCATACTAATGATGTTGTGTAGGAGTGTATGATAGAGGCTCCACCTAAATCAGCAAGAGATTTCATTTCAAACATTTTTGTGAAATAGTAGATGGACAAATGTTTTATAAGACATCATGTTTGGATGGAACATGTGATAGTTGCAGTGGTTTGCAATGCTTGATCTAACTCATGTACACATGGAGAATGCACATGCAATTGGAAATGAATTAGTACCTTTTGGGAAATATAATACAATGGTATACAATTTACAAGATGGTAAAGAAGAAAAAAGGTGTGAATTGGTGAGTGAAGAAATACCAGTATCTGCATTTATGCATATTTTTCAAGAAAAGATAGTTTATGAGTATGCAAGGCATACACATAGATCTCAATGGTTGGAATTGAAATTCAAGTTATGCAAGGACACATTTTTTATTCATATGATAATGTCAATTGTAGACTTTGCAGAGAATTATACACTACAAAAGTAGAATGAGGTTCAATCACAGTACTACAACTCCACTCAAGTTTCTATATTTGTGTATATAGAATTCATTCATGCACCCAACAATACAGAGGAAGATAGAAAGATATTGAGGGAGTATCAAGGTTGCTTTTAGATGTTCTATGATCATTTGAGTAGAAGGAACATCATGTTTGATCAGCATAGCATATGGTCAGATAATTGTGCATCACAATTTAAGAATTCATGAATATTCTTTTGGTTGAGTAAGATGCATATATTTAGTAGTGTTCAACATATATGGAATTTATTTGAGGATAGGCATGGAAAAGGGGAGCAGGATGGTGCTAAAGCATGTATTAAAAGAGCCTTAGCACAAGAAGATTTGAAGTACAAGGATAATGCAAATTTGACAGATGCAACATCCATCATCGAATGATGCAACTCTACAATTTATTAGGAATTAAGGTGTCTCAACCTTTGCAAATTCCTAGTATTTATTATTTGATTATCTATTTATTTATTTGTCTATGTTGTATTTAATTTTGCTCATCTGGATTTGTCATTTAGTGTGAGGTGGCATGTTGAGATGTCATCTCACTTGCAAGATGACTTGGATAGACAAGTCAAAACTTGAGAATGTAGGCATCCCATTTGAGGTGGCACAAATATGCCATGTGTTTGCATCTTGTGGCTTGTGTAAGAGGTTATGACATGTAAGAGCTAGAAATAGAGATTCCTGTGATAGGTGAGACAAGTTTCATGAAGCATATTTGCATGTGAGAAGGCAATCCTAGGTGCCCAAGTTTGACTATGACAAGTTGTAAGAGGAATATGCTATTATTAGTTAGTTATGATAGATTCTCTTACATCTATAACTATTGTCATGTGTGATAGATTCTATGATAGTTGTAAGATGTGTAAGAGCATCTGTCATAGTCTATTCTTGGATGGAGCACCCCAACTTAGGAAATTCAAACTTATAGGTTATGATGGATGTAAGAGGGTCAAGTGCATGTTGAACAAGTGTCACTATAGGGGCAAAGGAATTGGGAAATGGGCCATGAGGTAGAATTGGACACCCACCTCGAGAAGCTTCCTATGTTAGCCTTGTAACTCTATCAATGCAGGTGCTTGGAGTAGTGTATGTATGGTTCATTTATAGGTACTGTTATGCTGCTAAAATTACTCCAGGAATCAACATTTGTGAACTTTTGAAAGAACTTGCATTGCAAGTGTGTTGTAATCTTCTTTGGATTTGATTTAATACATTGTGCAAGTTTTAGAGTGTGGGGTTTTTCACCTGAAAGGGTTTTCCCCATGTATATCTTGTGTTGTGAACATTGTACTTATTTTTTGATGTATTGCTACCTTTTTGTAAATGTGCATCTCATAATTTGTAACTATAAAGGATTAAAATTTGCATAACTTTCCTCATTAGATTAGTATAGGAAGCTATTCTACATACCTTGCTTCTTTTCAATTGGTATCAAAGCCTGATAACCTTTGGCTCTAGTTGTTGGGTAAAGGGTTTTTTGAGATGATCTTCATTTGAGTGGGAGATTGTGCAAAGGATTTTTATATCTTTGTTACATGAAAGGGATGGCAAGCACATCTGGGAGGTTTGAGATGGAGAATTTCAATGGAGGCAACTTTGAGTTGTGGAAACTCAAGATGGAGGACTTATTGGTGGATAGAGATCTATCGCTTGTAGTATCCAGAACTATTCCATCATGCATGAAACAAGAAGATTGGGATCTGATCGATCAGAAGGCTAAGGGTTTGATAAGAGTCTATTTGGCTGATTCAGTGCTCTTGAATATCCATGAAGAGAAGACTGCAAAAGATCTTTGGAAGAAACTTGGAGATGTTTATCAAGGTAAATCCCTAGTGAATAAGTTATTCCTGTGAAAGAAATTATTTTCTCTGAGGATGGAACATGGAGGAACTGTCACTGATCACCTAAATACATTCAATATGCTAATTGCCCAGTTGACCTCTGTTGGTGTGAAGATGGAGGAGGATCGATGTATGACATTATTATGTTCCTTACCAAATTCATGGGACCACCTTGTTATGGCCATTGGGAGTACCACTACCACATTCAATATGGATGGAGTGGTTGCATCATTATTGTCTGAAGAGATGCAAAGAAAATATTTTGAATCGGCTAAGGAGGCTCTTACAGTTCATGGTAGGTCTAAAGAGAAAGGAAAGAAAAAGGATAAGAAGGAAGAAAAAGGAAGATCCAAATCTCGTGGAAGATCTAAGTCTCCTGGAAAGTCCAAGGTTCTATGTTGGAACTGCAACAAACCTGGTTATTTCTGCAAGGAATACAAAGAGGAAAAGAAGATGAAAAATAAGAACTATGATTCAGATTCTGGCAAGTCCTCTCAAGATGAAGGAGAAGTGTTTGTCATTTCCTTGGAAAATCATGCATTTGAGGATGTGTGCCTTAGTGACTCCAGTGCATCTTTCCACATGACCTTGCATCGGGGTTGGTTCACTAAATATGAAGAATATGATGGTGGACAGGTGTACTTGGGTGATGATTCTCACCTGAAGATTGTTGGTCGTGGAAGAGTTTTGATTCAATTCCCTGATGGACAAGTGAAAAGGATCAATGGTGTTCTACATATCCCTAGTTTGGCATGGAATCTATTGTTTGTAAGTAAATTGAATGATGTGGGTGTGCAGGTTGTTTTCTCAAATGGAGGATGCAAGGAGCTATGGTGCTAGCCAAGGGTGTTTAGATTGGAACTCTGTTTCAGCTTGATGTATGTGCAATTTAGTGCAATAGTGCCTCTATTTTGAAGAAGAGAACTTCAGAGTCTTCATCCTCACCATTGGAACCAACTGCGAAGAGGATTGTTGGATCTACTTCCGATGGTTATGCTTTCTGGGTACCTAAGGGTGCTTATTCGATGGAGATGAGACTTCCAGCTAAGAAGACAATGTTATGACACCAAAGGCTTGGTCATATTGTTGAAAAGGGTTTGAGGACCCCAAAAAATAAAAACCTCATTGAGGGGGTGAATCATTGTTTAATCTTGAGTTTGATTTTTGCAAACATTGCATTTATGGAAAATAAAACCATGTTCAGTTTTATTCTAGTTCTCACAAATCTTTTGAGGTGTTGGACTTGATTTATTTTGATGTGTTTGGTCCTATTACTATTCCTTCGATTTCAAAATCTTTTTACTTTGTTTCATTCATTGATGATTATAGTAGAAGGACATGGGTGTATTTTCTTAGAAGAAAATATGAAGTCTTTAGTAGATTCAAAGAGTTCAAATCTCTTATAGAGAATCAAAAGGATAGAAAGATTAAATGTTTGAGGATTGACAATGGTGGTCAGTTTTGTTTAGCAGATTGCGACAAGTTATGTAAAGAACATGGGATTGAGAGGCACAAGACAACTTCATATACCCCTCAACAAAATGGAGTTGCAGAGAGGATGAACAGAATGTTGATGGAGAGAGCTAAGAGTATGCTAAGTGGAGCTAGCTTTGAACAAACATTTTGGGCTGAAGCTATTGCTACCGCTTGTTACTTGGTTAATAGGTCTCCTACATCAGTGCTTGTTGATAAGACACCTATGGAGGTGTGGTCTAGTAAAAAGCCTTCATTGAGACACATTCGAGTATTTGGTTATGAGAATATGCACATGTACCTAAGGAGAAGAGGACTAAGTTGGAGAACAAGGCTGTGAAGTGTATCATCATCAGTTATGGCATCAGTGTGAAAGGGTACCAACTTTGCGATCTAATCGCTAAGACAATTATGTATAGTAGAAGTGTGATCTTCAAAGAGCTCAATCCTTCTTCTGTTGTTCTATAGCTAGAGAAAGAAGAGAGTAAAGAGGATGTTATTCAGCTTCATTCTACCCCTGAGAAAGTTAAACATAAACATTTGTTGGACCTGATGACGAGGATACCTCTAGAAGCTCTAAAAGCTCAGAAGAAGATGAAGAACCTCAAACTCAACATTTAAGGAGTTCCACATGGATAAGGTGGAAACCTGATAGGTTTGTTTATTCATTGCATGATTCCAGTTGTATTTTTTCAGTCACTACCCTAGGAAATCATTTATTGTGTACTTCTAGATACAAGCAAAACTTTGGCTTTGGACATGATTAAGTGCCTTTTGAATGTTGTTCTAACATTCTTATATGTCATCTTCCATCCTAGTCAAGTTTTGCACTCTTTCTTTAAAGATGTCATTTTAGTTGTTCAATATCAAATTTGACACTAGTCTACACTGTTCACACTCATCATGGATTATACCCTTCATGGAGGCCAACTAAGTAACAACTCCATGGATGACACATATGACAAAATGCCCTCAACCTCTACTTTCTTAATCTCTACTTCTCAATTTCATGGAGACAACAGCCAACAAATCAACCAAACTTAAATGCGTAAAAGGCATGGCCTCCAACATCATATCTACATTGATTAAGATATGCTTAGAATGGCTAACTACATCAAGTATGCCATGATCAGTAGATGTATAACCACCATGAGTAGCTGAGGCAATAGAAATGATTAACTTTGTCATTTTCCTAACAACATTATATGTGTGATAGGATTGCACTTTTGTCCATTTACAAACCATTGAAAACCCCAAATATATAGTCGTTTACATTTACTTGGTCTTCTCAAATTTACATTCATTTCAATAGGAAAAATCTATTTGTTGAAAATGGGAAATTTTAACTTTAATGTATTTCAATTTAATAGGATAGAGCTTTGCCATTATAGAAATAGATTCTAGTGAGTTTTGTATTTAGATTTATTTCAATAAAACTTGCATTTTTATTCAAGATTTGATCAATCTAACTACATTATTAGTTTGAAAATCTGAACTTGGCTAGATGTATTTGAAATATGTGCACATACTTGAAACCTACTTGCCTTGGTGTATATAACCCACAATTTAACTAATTTAGTATAAATAAGAACACGTAGGTTGTTTCATGTTTTACACTCCTTGTTGCATGTCTTGATTTAATATAAATGTTTAGATTGAATGTATTTAATTTTTAAATTTTAAACGTTTATATAGTTTTGTAAAGTTAATTTAAATGTGTGGATTGTTCATGTGTATTTAATTAGATTAGATTTTAAATGTTATTAGTTTTGTTAATTTAAATGTAAAAATTGAATGTACATATAAATTCATTAAATTATAAATTAAATGTATGTTAAATTTTTTAAAATACAGAAATTTGCACATACATGGCATTTGACATGGCATCTCATCATAGTGATGGCCATGATAGTGAGCATAATAGTGATGATGCACATAGTGTAAGTAGGAGTGAGTTATATGTTGCCACTCTTGATAGACTCAATAATGCTTTGACATATTTAGAACACCATAATACACCTAACCTGTCTAATAGAGATAGGTTGGTGGGGACTAGAGCAGAGTTTGCCCATATGATTGACATAGTCAAATCGTACAATCCCTATGATGATTTGAGTATTGAGGATTTTTATGTGTCACTTGTTAGCACTATTACTGGGACAATGAAATGGCCAGAAGTTAATAGGGTCGTTTCATTAAATATGGTGCATAGTATGTTTCCACATTATCACAGACATGAGAGAGTTCGGGGCTATTTTGTCACCAGGTGTACAAATGTTTTTGCTACACCAATTATGTATCCTGAGTGGTTAGAAGCACATCATAGATGGCCACACAATGATGAGTTGCCTTTATATTTTTGCAAACAACTATTTGCTGTTGTTTATTTACGACTTGATGTTAATTTCACATATATCCCTTAACATGCAAGATAGTGTTATGGGAGGTTTTCGGAGAAATTCTGATGTCCTGATCAGGATCCTCCTAAAAATAAGAGGGTATTAGCTGGTCCCAACCTTTTGGTACTTCCCAAAAGGTTGAATCTAGGATAGTCAGCTGAGGCGGCAGTTACATCATCGAGACAACGTATTTTTGAGAGTTTAGGTTCTATTGCTAGTGACATTGACCATTTGGCATTAGATTGCATTGCTAGATATATGTTGCATCCACGCACCAACATAGGATTAGTTGATTTGACTTCTACCAATTATGATCCTTACATACGTGCTGACATAGTTTCACCATGTGATGTGGTGGACTTCTGGAGAGAGTGCTTTATGTAGATGATTACATGTCTGGCGCAGGATCTACTTTATGTATATCAATTTGTCAGTTCTGAGTACGACATCCCTCTTGAGACCATGTCCACATTTGTCATTCAGCGCAGTGATCAGCGAGCTACACATATGACTAACACAGTGCCTTCAGAGCAAACTCCATCACAACTTGATGCTAATATTGTGCCACCTTACACACCAGGATCATTCCATGGACTTTTGTTTGAGGATAACATTGTGATGAGCCTCGATTCATCTGAGCTTAGTGGGATTGGGAGGGTCATCCATGGAGCTACATAGGTTGTTGATGACGAGGTACATACATTTTAAATTTTGTGTTTAATCTCTAGTGTAATTTATTTGTTAAATAAATAATTTATATATTTTTAAATTTTATTAAATTTAGTCTTGTTCATCACACACGTGTTGAATCTTATAATTTAATCAATCTTACATTAGTGACCGACAAGAGAGGTGCTAGTACATGGCAGTGTGCAGTAGACAGCGGATACAGATGAAGTTGGATACGATGTATTTAGTATTTAATTGTACATTTAAAATTTTTAGAACATGTGTACTTGAGATTCCATATATTTAATATATATTTAAATTTAATTTAATGGAGATAATTTTTATGTTCAGGGATCTACACATCACTCAGATGTTCATAAATGGATGGGATTAGATACACATGGTTTAGGATAGGGCTCAGGACGAGGATAAGTACAGGGCTCGGGACGAGGATCAGTACAAGACTCAGCTCATCATTATAGTCCTAGGTTGAGTGAGGCTCATTTTTCCCATAGGAGGTGGGAGTCATGATGTTGTGCATAGTTAGATGTATTCATGTGTTCTTTGTTATGTTTGCCTGAACTCTCATGTGATGTTGTAGTTAGACTTGATGTTATATTGAGTTTACATGTTATATTGTAGTTAGACTTGATGTTATGTTGTTGCATTTACATGTTGCAGTTAGACTTTATGCTATTTAGACTTTATATATATGGTATGTATATATGCACATTTAGATGTTTAGTTATATAGATCTGTATGGATATTTTCCTTTGAATATATGGGTCTTAATTTGGATAAAATCAAGTTTTGACTTAAATAGTTTAAATGTGTATATATGCTAAATACTTGTAGATACATATAAATTTACTTGTAGATGTGATGTACTATTAATGATTGAGAAATGATGTCAACACCCTAGTCATTGATAGGAATAGTTTTTATAAAATATTTGGGAATGTAAATTTAATTTAATTTATATCTATTGAATCTTGTGAATTAAAATATATAGTTTTTTATAGTTTTTTTATAATGTATAGTCAAGCTTATTGGATGTGTCCAATACATTGAATTTGATAGTTTGTCACATGTTTTAATATGGCTAATAAAATTTAAGAAAACTTTGAATTAATTTGTGAAAACAATCCTATACAATGATTTAGAATTAATGTCCAACCCAATTTTTTTAAAAACCACATCTCCATTAAAAAAAATTAAGATTTGAACCCTTGAAGCAATATGCAATTGAATATCTTAGTTCATGCATGACAAATCAAGAAAGCAACTTAACATAACCATTTGTAGAATTATCTAGTATTGGCTCTCATAAGATACAAAAGATTTAGATTTATCAAGCTATGTAAGTTGTCAACACAAGTAAAAATACTTGCATAAAGTTGAATGAGTTTTGATTTCTAATTTTTTGGTGTGTTGTGGTGGGAAAAGTGGTCACAATATGACCAATGCCTTAATTTGATATGGGTGATAGGGTCAAACCTTTAACCAAGTACTCATGTAGAGTAAACTTTTTTCCTTCCTAGCGTAATGTTACTCAAGTAATAATTGAGAAACCAAGATTGCATCTAACTTGGCATAAGCCCTTCTATATATTTGTCTTAATATATATAACTGGTTTAAAACCTCCATGGCTAGCATTTTTATTTTCAAACATTGTGAGCTTCCTTAAAACATCTAGGGAAAAATACCTTTTATGGGAACCATTTATGACATGGTATCAAAATTTCAAAGATGTTTATAAATCTCCTACCTTATAAACTTGATGTCACTTATAAAGTTATCATTTTATAAGTTTTTATGTCATATACTTTGTAAATAGTTATCATGTGGGAAAATGACTTTACCTTAAAAGTCCTTTGATGTCATCTTCAAATAAAGCTCATATCTTTTGAGAGAGTTGAGGAGAAAACTAATTTTAATACTTTTATATTATTTTGTAGCCTCCAATTTGAGCCCACTACCAACTCAACCTTGAGTGGTTAATAGCGCATACTTTTGATCTGACACAATGGAAATCCTTCCTTAAAATTATGAGGTTTATTGACATGTTTTTAAAGATCTAATGGTGTCAAAGGCATCATGGTGTCCTCATTAAATGATCAAACCATTTAGACACCTTTATTCTAACTAGCTATTGTCTCTAACTTAAAATCTAATTTATAAAAATTCTTTAAAAAATTAAAATAATATTCTTAACTAATCAAGTTGTCTTAATATATAAAGTATATAAAATTAAAGATAAACACACTAAATCAAAGGCACAACCTAATCTTAAGCATCATAAAGTTCAAAATATATTTGTCTTAAATTTTTAATCACTATCAAGTACCAACTTTTAATTCCCAACTCTCTCTCAATTCCCAACTAATCACTATAGTCAAAGTTTCTATGGTATCATATTATGACTTAACATTAATTTCAATATATAGTAGCAAACTAACTAGGTAATTCCTATACGAGATTTTCATTTTTAACTTTGATTCTAATTATTTCTAAAAATATGCGTTCTATTGTCTATCTTATTAGTTTTTTTCATGCTACCTTTCAACCAATTAAAATTTTTTAAAAAATTAGTAATGTGATTCTTTGTTTTCCTAATGTCAACATGTCAATTTTTTAATCAAATCATTTTTAAAAATTAAAGTTGTGAATTGTACTTGGTTAAATACTATGAAGTGACATAAGATATTTGTTAGATAACATAAGATATATCCTTTTTGTTCTAGATAACATAAGATGTATTCTTTTAAGAGACACCTTGGATAGGGATGATCCATCAGTCCATCTTATATCATCCAATATTTTAGTATTGAACCTCATATTGATAGGAAATTTCACATTGTATAAAACTTTACAAAGAATATAAAAGGTTCTTTTCTAAGAGTCAAGGATTGAATATCTAGATTGTTTTCTAAGATAGAAAAACAAAGTTTCTTCTTTCTTAAGGTGTGTGAAAAATAGTTGTGCTAATACTAGGGTAGGGGCTCACCTACCCTAGGGTAAATGCACTACTACTAGTATATGGGAAATATCTTTCCATGACCTATAATAGAATATTATTAGATTCTTAGATTTGTTAGATACAATGTCAAAGATACAAGACCATTGAGTTTAGATGCTAAGGTAGGGATGCTAGTTTAGTGACCCTAGAGGCACTGGGGATTTAATTTTCTGAATTACTTAAAAAAATGTAAGGATTGAGTGTCTTGACATCTTGATCAGTTCTTATAACTATTCTAATGGGCTCAAATGCTCAAAAAGTTTTGCAAGTGACCTAAAAGAATGTATGTTATATAGACTTGAACAATGTATAACATGAGTATTTGTTTTTGGTTTGTAATGACTTATAATATATCATTGACAAGATTGTTCAAGTCTATCTAACAACTTTATGCCAATAATGAATTATCCAATACAACCCTTCAAAAGTTTAAATAAACACATTTCATATAACCTCATAAAACTCAACAAGCTAGAAACCAACATAAATGTTCATCGGGCTACTCAAAACAAAATCATCAGACTTGCACACACAAGTCTCCTATCCACATACCAAGAAAAAACAATACACTTGAACAATTCACAAAATGATACATGTAAGTAACATACCAAATCATGGTTGCTACTCTAAATGAAAGAAAAGAAATTACAACATGCCTAGATACATTCCAATACTTGGATAATGTCAAGGATTGGCTGTGAGTGATAGCTTCCAATAAGGATCACAATGTATACGAGCTATGCTATTTCAACATTGCTGAGAATGAGGCAGAAGATGAAAATTAGATTTAAGTTTTGTCAGTATTTAGGTATGAGTGATATTGATTTTTTAAACTATAAAGAGTTAGCTGCTATAATTCTCTTATAAATGTCATACATATAAAATCATGCTTGCTACTCTAAATGAAAGAAAAGAAATTGCATGCCTAGATACATTCCAATACTTGGATAATGTTAGGGATTGGCTCCAAATGATAGCTTCCAATAAGGATCACAATGTATACGAGCTACACTATTTCAACATTGTGGAGAATGAGGCAAAAGATGACGATTAGATTTAATTTTTGTCAGTATTTAGCTATGAGTGATACTAATTTTTAAAACTATAAAGAGTTAGCTACTACAATTCTCTTATAAATGTCATACATAGAAAATCATGGTTGCTACTCTAAATGAAAGAAAAGAAATTACAGCATACCTAGATACATTCCAATACTTGGATAATGTTAGGGATTGGCTGCAAGTGATAGCTTCCAATAAGGATTGCAATGTATACGAGCTACACTATTTCAACATTGTTGAGAATGAGGCAGAAGATGAAGATTAGATTTAAGTTTTGTCAGTATTTAGGTATGAGTGATAGTGATTTTTAAAAGGAATTTAAAGGCAAAATATATGATCTAAAGTCACGAGGTTTTGTATTGAAAGCATATATATTCAATCTAACATGTACATTATGAATTCCACATGGAACAAATTTAAATACAATTGGACAGAAATAAATGACCAGGCCTTTGAAAAAACACATTCTAAATCATGTCACATGTCCAATCAATATGGATATCTAGATAGATCTATAAAAAGTTTGAGTACATACATATATCCAGTCATATGTATGTACATATGACCGAAAAACAACTTAAAGCTCCTAGTACATATAATCTGGATCCTCTCTATCTTTAATTATCTCTAAAATCTTTTCATGATCTTCAATAGGCAACCTCCACTTTTGTTTGGCACGTCCTCTTTTAGGTGAAGTTTCTAAATTTATTTTTATTTCTATAACTAAGTGACTATAATGTAGAACCTTTTGTCCTGGCATATAATCAACAAATATAATACCATGTCTATCTAGATATTTATTTGTTGATAATATGTGCCTTCAATAACGATTGATCCAATGGGATACTCTTGTCCATCACCATCTGTCATTGATTCCACCAATTTACTTTTTGGTTGCGTACATCTTAGTAGATAGTAATCTACACCTTCCACATTGTCAGGATCTACGACAACAACGAAAATATCTCCTGTACACACGCCATGTAGAGTTGAGAAAAGTTATAAACATATATTTTTAATATATATAAACATGCTTCAATCAAACTTACTTGTACATAGAATATATAAATCAATTCTAAGTTAATCAATTAAATACATACCTGTAACAACTAAATCAGATACACATTTGTAATCAGCTGAATATAGAGGATCATAGACATCGGCATTATCATTTTCTTCAAAAGAAGGCATTGATATTAATTGTTTCATTTCCCATCGTGAAATATACCCATCTCTAATATTCTCACATTGAACAATATTTGCATTGTCCTCGATAGAATCAACACAAAAACATGATTTTTCTCTCACATTAATTACATAAGGCTTGCTACCTCCTGTTGTCATGATTTGATGCATGCTTCTAATACCATTAATTGTTTGACAATTAATAGCATTTGATTGATCAATATCTATAAATTATGTAAACATCCAAGTGATATATATATTCTCACATTGAACAATATTTGCATTGTCCTCGATAGAATCAACACAAAAACATGATTTTTCTCTCACATTAATTACATAAGGCTTGCTACCTCCTGTTGTCATGATTTGATGCATGCTTCTAATACCATTAATTGTTTGACAATTAATAGCATTTGATTGATCAATATCTATAAATTATGTAAACATCCAAGTGATATATATATATATATATATATTGAAAATTCAATTAAAAATCACTTTGAAATTCAAATTTAACAAATTTTGACTAGATGTACTTGTAACTTCCCAAAAATACCATGTTGTATATTGAGTTGCGAGCAGAAAAATGACTTTTGCACCATTCAACAATTTTATTTGCATTCAGTATGGCATTACCTACAAGTACACATGTTAGCAATTTATTTGTCACTTGTTACTTTCACAGTTTATTTAAGAATTTAAAATTTAAAGTTTAAATATAGATATGCACGAATTATTTGCAAGTTCATGTTGGCGAAGTGAGCGCTTCACACATGCTCCTGCTCCATCATGCTCTCCTTTTCCATGCCCACTCATAAAAATTCCACAAGAATTTGGTGTTGCATCTAGCATGTTGATGGCTTAACCAAAAAAAAATCTTTTGCAGACTTAAATTGAAGTTACAAATAATTACACTCAAACCAAATTAGCTTAAAACAACTTGACATATTAAATATATTATAAGTAATTGAAAATTTAAGTCTCAAAGTTAAAAATAAATAAAAATTTAAAATTAAACCCTAAACAATGTACTTACCAGCACATCCATCAGACCATATCCAATGTTGTTCTTGATTTATGTCACGCCATCTCAGGTCTTCAAAAAACATTTTTATACAATGAGCTACATAACTTCTATCATGACCCGTATCATCACTAATATAAAAGTAAACCTCTTTGATGATAATTCGATCATCTTTGCTACTTTGTATACCATCTACCTGAAACTCGCCATGTCTATAGAAAACTTGCACAAAGATTGCAACTTGCTCTTAATGATAATATTGACTTTGAATCTCAGTTTGAGGACTAAATGTATAGTTCTCAGAGAAATCTACAAAAGAGAGGATACAACCTAGTGGAAAGCAATTCTTTGAATCGCGAAATTGCTTAGCTTGCCATCTTGCACCATGACAATGCTAGATATGTGGATATATGATATTGCGAAATTTATTCATAAATTCATTGTAAGGAAATCCACTCTCTTTGAGAACAATTTTTCTAGCCTCGACTCCTGACTTTGTTAAGTATGTCTCATATTCAAATCTCTTCCAAATAACTTGCATTTCAATGTTCTCAACTTGTAATTTAAGATTCTTCAAATTTCTACAGTCATTACATATATTTTTTATACACTGAATATTAAATTCATCTGAATCTTCTAATTTTTTTGCATAAAAGAGACTTCACAAATTATGTTGTGCTTCCAAGGATGGCTATATTTTGATCAATTACTGCCATAGCTTTTTTATATGATTGTAGATGTATATCAAATTCAACATGATTTCGACAACAAATTTCACATACTTTGTTTATATGTAAAAATGATGGTCGTAGTGTCTCAAACATCCTTAGACAAATCTTCACATTTGAAAATTCTTACTTAAATGCTTCAAAAAGTTTATTTTGTGTTGTATCTATAAAATATTTTGGATGAGAAATTTTTGTACCATCTTCACCTATTATTTGTATAGTATCCCTTCTATTGGAAGAAACATGAGAGTGATTGGTCCAATATTCAACCACCTGTTTCTTTACATCTTTTGAAATTCTATCTTTTGGGGGAACCCTACAAATATTTACCCAATTTTTCTCAATTTTTTCATCTATTTTATTTCTCTTTTCAATATACCTTTGAACAATTCTCCTAGAAACATTTAGTAATTGAGAAATTTCTTGAACTTATCTTCTATGTGATAATTTCTTACTAGAAATTAAAGTCATCAATGCTCTACGTGCAGCTATTTGATCACTAGCTCGACTCTTGTTATCAATACAATTTAATGCTTCTTGCAAGTTTTCAACAATTGTTTGTTTTAATGAACCTGATGACTTTTTCCTATTATCAATCCATATCAACTCCAAAACAGGGGTCATTTATTTTCATCTAAATAACTTTGCAACTAACTGGGCTCTTCCAATTAGAGATTTTTCTTCAAAAAATTCATCCCATATTCTTTTAGAGTGTAATTTTACTGTGCTTTCAGGTAACATATCTTCAGATGAAATATTATTAAAAAGAGAATCCTCATCCATCTCCATCAGATTTTCCATACCATAGAAAAAATTTCTATTACTAGGTTCAGTTTGTTCTTGTACCTGTATGTCACCTTGGTCATCAATATTTTCCATGGGTTCTTCTTCAGTAGATGTTCCTTCACCCACATTTCTCTTCCTCTCTCTTGTTTGATCATACTTCCTCGATCGAGTCCTTCGATTCCCCATCACAAATTACACTCAAATTTGAAATCACCTGCATACAAGTGTACACACATGTGTGCTTTCAATGAATGCACATAGTTAATATTGCATAAATAGACCACTAAATTATAAATTGTTCATTTGTTAAAGCTAAAGTAAAAAAAAAAACATTCAAATTAAAAACATATCATGAGCAAATTTGGTATCATAAGCATATTTGGTATATCATGACACCTCTAATTTAAATATATCATATTAAAAGACGTATATGATGTGAAAGAAAGAAAACATGATATATAGATCTTATGAAAAGGTATATAGCAATGAAATATTAAGATTACAAAGGGGAAGACCTATGATTCCTTAAATGCAAGGATGTGATGTAAATAAAATCACACAATGTAATTGATTTCATTTGTTAAATACTAATTTGTAACAAGGGATGGAACCCACACGAGAAATAAATGAAAAGTAGAGAAGAGAAGAGGTACAAAGAAAAACATGATTGTGAAAATACATAAAGCTAGTTTTCCCTAGATGCCTAGGATAGTATATATAATGATTTATTCATGAGGGGGGAAAGACATGATGCCTCTATTTTAAATATATATCATAATAAAAGACTTATATGATGTGAAAGAGAGAAAACATGATATGAAATAAACCTTTTTTGTTGAAAATAAGTCTTCTTTTGTTGAAATAAGCCTTCCTTTGCCAAAATTTGTCTTCTTTTGTATTTAATTGAATTTTCTTGAATTGAAAAATAATTAACTTTTTTTTTGTATATATATGAACTATTTTTGGCTGATACGTTATTGACCGACTAGGTATTGATCAATAACTTATCGAGCGACAAATTATCGCCCGATAAAGTTATGCCCAAAACATAGTCGACTGTAAAGTACTTGGTCGAGTATGTCTAGTTGGCTGCCTACATGGTAGCTAACTCACTTTTTTTCACAGATTTATGAATCATTAAACTTTAATAGGGTATTTCTCCTGTCAAAATGAATTTTCTGCAACAAAGAAAAATACCCTTTTGTAGAGCTCAGAGTGGAGAATCCAAATATGTAATTTTTTTCATATTTTGATTAGTTTTAATATATTTTATTTTTAAAATACTCCAAGTAGGTTGTTAAAGTTAAAAAGAGGCTGATTAGAAATTGAAAAAAATAGTAAAACATATTAAATTTTTTTAAAAAATATATGGTACACTAGATGAGAGAGTCCTCTTCAAAAGGGTATAATTTGTTTTTTGAAAATCATTAAAAAAATAGACAATAGTTGACGTCCCATGAAAACTGTCAAATTCTGACAAATTTGACTTTAAAATGTTATTACGAGAAAAATATACATGAAAATTTGATTTTTTTTTCCATGCACTAGATATTGAAGTTACTTATTTGGGAAAAAAAATTAGGGAGAAATGAAGTTTGTTTTAATTTGTGTCTTGACATCCCATGAATGTCACTTTTTCTTAAAATTTTCAGCATTCCAAAATTTGTTCTTAAATTGATAAAAAAAATTGAAAACAATTTTAAAAAAATCTAAAAAATTATAGGAACAAACTTCATCAAAAGATCTACATTTCATTAGTTTACATCATTTTAAAATTCAAAACATAAAGACCACTTTTATGTGGTCGAAGTTTAGAAATTTTTTTGTTGTTGGCCGATTCCTTTATAAAGTGACACAAGTTTGTGCTTTTACCTGTCAATTTGTTTTCTTGTCCTAGATATGCACCCAGTCAAAGGTCATGCTAGTTAGGAGTTTCCTATAGTGTATGACCGACTAGGGATTGTGTAGGGTCAAACACCAGTTAGGAAGTGTGCAGAGAATCGCTTAAGTCCGTGGTTGATGATGATTTCCCGCTCATCAGTGGCATGCTGAGTCTTGGAGGACAGTTGAATCAGATAAGGAATTCTAATCCTTTCTCTTATATCTACTTAACAACTTATTTAAATGATGCATGAAAGGAATGAAATTTGTACTCAATGAATAACCTTTTCAGCTAGAAAAGTGAAAGTTGATATTACTCTTTGTATCTTACATGATCAATAGTGGTACAATACTTGCTTAGTGTTATTAACCTTTGGTAAAATTTCTCTTGGTAAACTAGTGTTAGAAGTGGTAGGTTGCTACACATGGAAAGGGTATCCACCTCTTATAGAGTTTGTTTATAACAACTTCTATAATTCTGCTATCAAGATGACTCCATTTGAAACATTGGATATAAGAAGATGTCGAACTCCTATAAGCTGGGTGAGCTAGAAGATAGGATTAGCATTAGTCTAGAAATGTTGTTAGAAATGGATGAACAAATCAAACTGATTAGAAAAGATTGGTGGAAGCTAATAATAAATAGAAAAGTTTCATAAAGTATGGAATGTATTCCAAATCAGTTCCTAGCTATGAGGGACTCCTCAAAGCTCTCCAAGTTATTAATTCGGTTGATTATAGAATCATTTTATTTTTCCAGGAGGCATATACTCTTTATGATTACATTTGAAAAGTATATAACAAATGATGGATTATATTCTTAAAATGTTTTACAAGAACAGGAACTAGGAGTGGTCATGATCGAGCTTTTTAAAAGTTTGAGGATTTCAAGCTCTGCTTGTGAAACAGAGAGGTTACTCATGGCAAGGTCTGGTGGGATAGCGTGCAGAGGGTAATATGACATGGAAAGTTTACCATGATTTTACAGTCATGATTTTCTCAATTGTTTACGCTTTTGTAGGTTAAACAATTTTTTTTATCTTATTAATTATTGAGATACATTGGATCATCGAGGACGATGATTCTTATGGAGGGAGATAAGTTACATCCCTAACTTTGACTATGTTTTACTTTTTACTTTTGAAGTAACTAGTAGATTATTACACATAATTCAATGATTTGACATTTAGTAAAAATGTCTCAAAAAATCAATGTTTTTATGAATATGTTTATTTGACCATAATTGAAATGTGTTTATAAGTTGTCAAGATGTTATGATTTCATAAGGATTATGAAATAATTATTGATACACTAATCATTAGTTGGTGATTGCAAGTTGTATTCAGGGAATAGGTTTCCGCCCCTTTGAGAAAGGGAGGGAGAGTATCATCAGAGAGAAGTGAATAGATACAAGGAAAAGAACAGTTGTCACCATCTTAAGTCTTGTGTTGGTGTAAATTAGTGCATCCATGTCGATTGAGGTAAGTCATGTTATTCAAGTGGTTTTACCTTGATGATCGACTTGACATTTTGTCGATGTCATCTAGTATCTGTTGATGTCTTGAAAACGACAACCTTGTCGTTTTGTGAAATCGACGTCGCCAAGGTTGAACATTAGTTGTTTTGTGACTAAGACGACTTTATGTCGAACACGTCGTTCCTTACATTGTAAATGAGACTGTGTTTACATCCTTAATGGCATAATTGGTATAATTGATAATATGTTTTTTGTTCGTAGTTCTTAACATTGAATTTCATATTTAGTTAAATTGAAATTGATGTGACTTTTTATTTTAAACGTGTAAGGGAGAATATCTAGACCTAGCCACATATGTGCATAAGTTTTCGTCACGGTATTATAAACCATATTGTTGTTAATAATTATGTGTCTTAGACTATTATATTACATAAATGTCTTGAGAAGTTAGTACGAGGTTGATAAGAGGTTTTCTTTCCCTAAATCTTTTCGATGATATAGGATCCTTTAAGGAGGTCACTGTTAAGTCAAAATAAAGTGGACATTAAATCCACTATCCCATCTCCTTGTATACTAACTTCCGCATGAAATTTGGCTATTTGGTCGACGTTAGGAGAGGCAGTGGTCATTAAGACCAACTATCCCACTAACATTGCATGATGTAAAGCTTGTTTGCAGGCTTAAATTACAGAGATGACCACGACATGGAGGTTTTTGTATCAACTAGATTCCCAAGCTAATAACTACCGTAGTGGTGTCTTTCTATGGGGAGGCTTGAATCGATGAAGGGAGAGAGATTTCGGTTATCACATGGAAGGATAGAGTATCAGACAAGGGAGTGAATGGGCAAGTGATAGGCACTTTAGATTTGGCCTCTATTGCCATTGAAGCACATTATTCTCTAAAACACACATCTCATTTCTAGCAGGTAATAAACCCAGCTTCATTCGTGAACATACCCAACACAATAAGATCTTAGGAGGTGACACTGCGCATCACAGCATCTTGGGTAGACTATTGGTGTATTCCTTGAACATTCCATGAGTGCATGACCACGACCCACTCAAGAAAATAGCATGGTATGATGGATAGAAACAACAGGGTGGGTCATTAGCGAGAAGAATGACTTTCCATAAGGAGAATACTCTTCAAGCACCGACTCAACAAAACAAGAAGTTTATCCTTCAAATGGTGTAAGCTAAACAACATATGAGGTAGGAGGTTCCACTTCCAGAATACCTATTTGTTTTAATTTTGTATTAAATTTATTCCTATTACGTATCATGGAAGGTCTTACATAGATTATTTGAGAGCTATTCAACAGAACATTATGTTGTAGCAACTGAGAACCCTAGAATGAATGAAGTAAAGTGGTATTCTTTCAGGATGTTTTGTTTTGACACTTGATGTGTAAGTAAATTATGGCCAAACTATGTTTCTGATGAGGCCGCTATATATATATATATATATATATATATATATATATATATATATAAACTTTTGATATATATATTTAGAAACTCGTTGTATCTTTGTAAGAACTCAGAGCTTGAAAAATAATAGGCTCAATATCATTTAAGACTATTAAACTATGCTAGTTTAGCTTAGCGATGACCGATAGAACTCGAGCTTATCAACGTATTATGAATAATGGTATGAAATTACTTCTATGGGGTTGAAATCCTATTCGAACCTCTATGTTTTTGATAAGGTCATGATGAATAGGAATGGCTTGCAACTTTAATATTAAACAAAATTGATGTTAAAATATGCTTTGATGGATGTGCTTACCTTTTCAAAATCCTCAATTTGAACACTAGTAAGGAGGATGCTAGCAATGGTTGTGGAATCTGGTTTTACATCTGCCAATTGCATTGACTTATTTAGAAACTTTTCAACATGTCCATTTTATGTGTATCCTGTAATCATTGCATTTCTTGACAGCACATTACATGTAATCTTTCTTTTAAACATCTCACGTGCTTTGAGTATGCTTGTACATTTTGCATACACGTCTAGCAGGCCCACTAGACTGCAATTCCTTTATTGGTTATACTTTTATATATGTTTATAAGTTTACCAAGAGCTTCCATATTGGCCTGGGTTGGGAACGTACTGACAAATGTGAATTGAATGGCTTATAGATTCATTTATTGCATTGGGTGAAATTCTAAAAGAGATGTTATCAAATGTGAAACACCTAAAGAAGCTATATATAATAAGATATATATGTGTATGCTTAATTATGAAAGTATAGGATGATAAGCATTATCTTGTTAAGCATAAGATGTTGAACATTAGTTCCTATATCTTCTTTAGCGTAAGTCAGTGGACTTGGGAAGACCTAGAAGGTCGTCAATTTTCTTGAAGATGTTAACTTATCAAGGATTCAACAAGGTTGTTGAATACCTTATGAGAAATGGATTTTCTTTTTGTTATACTGTATTATAAATCTAGGGGAATAGGTAATCCAGGAATGCAGAAACCTTGATAGCCCTTGATTAGAAACTACTTCTTATGATATTTAATCCCAGAAAGAGTATACTAGGAGACTTAATAAACTTCTCCAGTGTTCAAGATTGAAACTAGAAAACCAACCTTAGGGTATAGGCATACTAAGAGATGGGAAGTTATAATTCTTATCATATGATCAATAGAACTTATTTTAGTGTCATTTGCATAGAAGACAAAGTTAACCAGTGTTGGGTATTCCTGACAAGATTTATACTAAGTTGGGTATGATGGGAGATTCAAGACTCAACCCCACATGATTATTGTACTCAAGATTGTTGATAAAGGTATTGACATATTTTCGAAGGATGAATATACATATGGTTTCATAGCCAATCATAATGGAAATTCGGTAGACATAAGTAGACCAAGTGATCGATAGTATTTTATTATCTTTTATGATCCAAATGTATTAGGGTTGATAGATTGAACTTAGTCAAAAGACTAGTTTTGAAATGAAAGTATCCATTAAGGTATTATATTAATTGGTATATACCTCATACACTATGTTTACTCGTGTTATGTGAAATGTGACTTCGAATAATGCCAAGTGGTCTAGGAAAGACCAGAGGTATTTGTTCTCATGTTCTGTTATATTTATGTTATTATCTTTGGAAAACAAGGATGTTTGATGTTTTACATTAGAGAAGTTAAACCCTAGTATTAAAACCATTTTGGTCGACACTATAAAGTTGAGAAAACTATAGAGAAAAATAGGAAGCTCATCTTAGTAGTACTTTATCAAAATTTAAATGATTCTATGATAGAGTCAAAAATTGTTATAATGCACCAAACATGTGTGACATATGAATTAGAGAGAAGAGTGACAGAAGGTCATATACCCTAGTCGAAGTTGCAAGTATGCAAAGGGGGAAACTCTGAAAAATTAGAATTACCTAAACATATATTTATTGCATGTAAATCCTAGGCTAAGGATTAGTTCTAAGTCAAATTGACTAGAATGGGTTTACAGTATAGACAAGTTGTGTCTAGAATTACTAAATGAAGAAAGTCAAACTAAGGGACTCAACACTAGGACTTGGATGGTAAAACTTGTTGGTTCCTTATATCTATACCCTTCGTGAAGGGTAGGGCCACTTCTAGGAAGGAAGGTGTGCGGGGGACCACTAGTTTGTGGTTGGAGGAAAAGCACTCGAATGATGCTCTCCCTATAAAGTAGAAGACTTGCCGAGGCTTGTGAAGACATATATCAATATTTCATATGCATTGTACTGCATGATATGGCTTATGACAATCAATTTATGAGGTAAAACTATTGTTTATGCCAAGTGCAATTTATTCATTGTAAATGAAAAGTGAAAGGATTTCACTATGTTTCTAGCTTCAAATATGTTATGATTTCAAGGATGAAATTATTTAGATATTTGTACTCTATTTCTCGTGATTATGCAAATATTATTTATAAAAAAAAAATCTCTCATGTTTACCAAGTTTATTTACTTTCTTGTAAATATTTGATTTTAGTCTTGTTGAAGAACTGGTATGTTACAGAGAAGGTGGATACTTCAATAAATGTTGTATATGCCTTAACAAAGATTTTGAGCATGGATAAATACTAATGGAATAGAATGGCTATGCACATTTCATCCCTAGAAATTAGTTCACATTGTTGGAACACCTAATGATTCTTGCAATGTATACAAGTGGGAGATTGTTAGGACTAGATTTTATATACCTTGTGAGTACTAATGTTGTTGCCATTATTTAATATTTGTAAAACATTATAAATGTTGGGCCCTTGTCGAAAAGAGCACCAAACATAGAGGAAATCTTGAGATTTCATTGTTGGAACTCTTTGCATGTGGTATTAGTCTTATGATGGTCATAAGAAGTCTAGGAATAGGGGTTACAAGTTAGATTAGTCAAGGCATCTTTGATCAATTATTTTTAGTCATATATAAGTGTGTAAGAGATATAATTGCACCCATGTGGAGATCTTGGGAGATGATCATCATCGATAGTTGCATTCTAGTTGTGGCATTACTCTTGGAGATGGGTGCATGGGTCTGACTTGGGCTAGTTGGAGTAAGGTTTGTCTAATGGTTTTGAGGCCATTGTTTTGGGAATCTAGTTCCTAGGTCTCCTTGGAGTACAAATTGAGGGCTTGGGATGGAGATTATATGTTCACTTTTATGCAAGATTATGCTATCAAAATTCCTCCAAACACACAATGTTGATCTCCATTGAAGAGCTACAAATTAGAGAGTGTATTACATAACCTTACTTGAAGATTAATGCATTAGGCATGTTTTGAAGGTTGAGTTTTTCCCTTTCAATGGTTTTCCCAAGGTATATCTTTTGTCTCTTGCCATTACTTTGCTACATTTTTTTAGACCTATTATTAATTGCATTCTTTCTCTCTAAGGTTAATATGGATCTAGGCATAGTTTCCTTTCATGAGCATGAGATGCTTACTTTTTAACTTTGTAGTTTATATTGAGAAAATATCTAATTGAAAACATACGAGAACAAATCTAAAAGAAAGATAACTAAGGTTGTTTAACAAGTAAAAATCTTATAGATCATATACACAAGTTTTTTCAAAATGCCTCCGATCGCTCCCTCTCTTGCCTGTGCAATGGTAGATTCTATGCCCGTCTCCTCTGATCTCTTGGTGGGTATGCCAGCACATGGGCTAGTTGGCATTTCCACTGCTGGTTTTTCCCCTGCCACACTATTCCCTAAGGTTGTTGCTGACGGGGTGTCCCCAGCTGATGCTTAGGTCTGTTTTGTTACTGTGGTGGGGGTGAACCTGGTTGTACTAATAAGAATATTAAGACCCATTCTTACCATCTTCTATGCTCCTGTACCCCCCTGTGGTGGTATGTGGAGAGGAAGTCTCTAAGAATGAAGAACACTACATTAGACTTGCCTTGATTGGCAGATTTAATGGTCTTTGGCCATCCCTCCCAGACCTAAACAAGTGGATTTCTAAATCTTGGAGTTCCCTGGTTCAGGGTAATATTAACATTTTTCCCAATGCAAGGGGTTTTTTCATTGTTGTTTTTGATTCTGCAGAGGCTAGAGATATTGTGCTTCATGATAGGGTGTGGTTGTGGGGTGAGCATTCCCTTCTGCTCAAACCTTGGATTCCTCAGTTCAATCTTATCTCTAAAAAATTTAATATTAGGCCTATTTGGGTCAGGATGCCCAATCTTCCCCTTCATTTCTAGGATGTTTCCTTCTATGAGTCGATTGGCAACTCTATTGGTTGATTCCTCATGGTGGACAGATCTACAATTTTGATCCGACTCTACACCTATGCTTGCATTCTTGTGGATATTGATATTTCCAAGCCTCTGTCTGGTGAGGTTGTCTTGTTGGTGGGTGATCATTCTCGATCCCAACTACTAGATTATGAGGGTTTGCCCTTTCGTTGTCATTGCTGCTTAACGGTTGGACACCTGGCTTCAAACTGCCATCACTCCTATTGTAAGGCTTCATTATGGTGGCGGGATGCTCATTTGGAACATTTGTTTGTTTCTGACCCAAAGGCTGGGTTGGTTGAGGAGTCCCCGGTGGATTCTTCTCCTTCACATTTTTTTGTGGCCTCGAGACCCTCGATGGGGACTCCTACTCCTGTTATAGGTATGCCTGGGGGTGGTTTGGAGGTAGTTGCCCCTTTGTCACCTTCTGTTGTGGCTCCTCCAAACTATGATCTGATTGCTTCATCTGCTCTTGTTATTTCTTCGGTGGATTCTGTGGTTGCGGCTTCAGCTGAAGACTCTCCCCTCTCGCCTTGCTCCAAGGATTTTGACTCAGAGTTTTCTTGGATGGTTGTCCAACGTCGAAAGAAAGCGCTACCCAAATCTGTGGTGACTCTATGCCCTAGGGCCAAGGCAGTATGTTTTGTTGGTCCTTGTTCTAGGGTTGTGTAGTTGGTCTTTCTTTCAGCAGGTCGTTGCTGTTGTGTTGTTAGAGCACTGTGGCTAGCCTATTTGGGGCATGTTTTTGTCTTTTGCCCTACCTTTTGGGTTGGTTTGTAAAGGTTTCTAGACCCTCTTTTCCAGTTGAATTTATCAAAAACAAGTAAAAATATTGAACACAAAATATTCATATAATAAAAATCATGTAGGCATATGAAACAAAGATGATAAAATCTATAAGTGAACCCTATTTTATTTATGTTTGTGTAATGGTGAAAATTGTCAACCTTGCACTTTTCACCTTTTGTTTTAGACTCACTTTGACCAAGTTGAACCCTTTATGTAATAAATAATGTGTACAAGAAGCATATTTTAGCAAGGAAGTTAAAAAATAACCTAACCCTTATTTGCTTTTATTTGCATACATTCCTAGGCTCCGCCATGATTCTCAAAGCATCCATATATTGCCCCATGTCATTTCCACACTTGTGGAAGTGACCCCTAGATTTTCAAATGCAAATGTAAAATTTGGCTATTATAAACTCCCTCCTACTAGTAGTTATGAGTTTGGGACTAATGTGCAAAAAAATGTTAACTTGTGTGCTAGGGTGTTATATTTAAGAACAAACCCTGATTCATTTTAAATCTAGAAAGAGAGATATAAAATCTAGAGATTAGTAGGAGTGCTAGACATCACTTATTGCATCATCACAAGAGCATGACATCAACATGGTATCAACACTCTAGGTATATTGCATGATGGCTTGTTGTTTTTAATATTTATTTTAAATATTGAATTGGCCTATCTAAGGGTTAGACCATGGGTTAATCCCCTTGCCTAGAAAACTCCCCAAGTGCATTTGTCAACACCACTAGTTAGTTATTGTAGGTTATGGACAATGAGGTGAGTAGATTCCATGTGACCAAATCATGAATGTCCATATTTGTAGATCATGACTAGATATATGTGCAAGGTTGGTTTTGTACTCATGGAGATCAATTTTGTAGTTACAGAAGTGGCCTAGAATTTAAAAAACAATTATTTTCTCAAGCATCTAATAGGTCCTAATTTTTTGGAATATTGACAAATCATTTGATAGTAGCTATCATAGCCAGATCAATTTCAAACCTAGTGCTAAGTACATGTTAACAGTCATTTTGGAAAGAGATAAAATGAGACTTGAACTTGGAACCACATATTACCAAGAAGATAGATCTACCGATCCTCATATCACCCCATCCACATGCAAAAGTGGTAAATAGCCCTCCAGTTGGAAAAAAAATGTTTCACTATTAGGTAGATGCACATTAAAATAGCCAAAAAAACAATGGAGATGACAAGCTACGAACTATGTAACTACAATGCAAGCATAAGAACAAATGAGATCAATAAATATGGTGTAACATTAATTCTAGACTTCTATCAAAAGGCAAGCCATGAAAGTCAAAAGTGGTCATATTATTCTTTAATTGGATAATAAATATTTTTGTAAAATGTTAATGTTTTTTCTTTAAAAAAGTTTTGATAAGCTATTAAAGTGAAAACAAAGAAAGTCATGGTAGAGGTAGGATTTTATAGCTTCTAATTTGATTTCTTGTGAGCGTTCCTCTACCTCATCGACCAACTGAATATAGTGACACATCTAAGTCAACATTAACAGAGCTTTTTAAAGAAACACAAGAGGGTGCAAATTCATGGAACTCCATGTTTGGGTAGTGATGTGTTTGGAATCCACTTGCTTCCTTCAATTCTAACACCACCTCATTCATTGTAGGCCTATTCTCAGAATAAGGTGAAGTACAAACCATTGCCAATTCTGCCACTTTCTGCATTGCATCTTTATTATAATTTTTGAGCAAAATAGGATCTGCTATGTTCTCTATGTCTTCCTTTAACAAGGATGCCCTTACCTGACATAAACAACAATTTATAATTTAGTGGTAATAATCAAATTTTAATATTAGATATTTTAAGTATTCATAGTCCATAACTATTTTGGAATAATAATTGAAAATAAACTTTTAATTATTCTAATTTTAATTAAATATTTTAAAAATCTCTATTATAATTACCCAACTAGCAATGTGTACGTATTCCCCAGTAAAGGTTGAGTGGTCTACAAAGTGAGGATGTCTTCCACTAATAATTTCCATCAGAACAACTCCAAAGCTATAAACATCACTCTTTTTTGTCAATCGATGAGTAGTGTAATACCTGTAGAAAACCAACTAGTAAGTTCATGTTATCATTAAATTAATAAAAAACAAAAGGACATCAATCCTTTTGAGAGAAATTCTCAATCTCTTCTTTAAATAATATAGGGAATAACTAATGCTCTTGTATGAAATCCTCAAACTCCTTTTTAAATGGTTAAGAGTATAAGTGATCCTCTTGAAGGAAGTCTTCAACCTCTTGTTGGGATTGTCCAAATTACTTTAATATAAGATCTAGGACATCTAACAACTCAACACCTCCTTATTTATACACATCCTTAATGAAGAAGAATTACTATTATCCATAGACTAATATATTGAGATTATGTATTGATAATGTAGCTAATTAATGTTTTTTCCTACTCGATTTCGTTATTTGATAACTTCAGGGATCCGGTTGATTCCTTTTTTAAGGGTAGCGGAGCAGGGCAGGATTATCTACATCATACTTGACATTATGGACTCTACGAAGTTGAAGGACTAAGACCCTTAAATAATTCACGTATCAATAAAGAAAAAGAAAAGCATATTTACTCCGGATCTAGATATCCAGTGGTACCCTTTACAAGGGTAGATACATGTGAAACTCCATCCAAAATCTTTGACAACCCCAAAATCTGCTATTTTTGCTTCCATCTGATCATTCAGCAGGATATTGGAGCTCTTTACGTCTCTGTGAATAACGCCTGGCGTGCAACCTACATGCAAATATTCCAATCCTGCTCAAAGATAAGCAACAGTTAGACCCCATCATCTTTTTAAGATTTGCACCGAGCTTTTTAGTTGCCACAAGTATCTGACTAACCTTGGGCAGCATCTAATGCAATACTCAGTCTTCTTTCCCATTCTAGAGTAATTTTTGAAGAGGTTTGACCTGAAACCAAGCAATGCAGACCTTTGATTAAATGAGCAGAAAACATTCCTCTCTATTAAATGGGCACAAGAAAAGAAAAGAGCTTTGTATCATAACCTAGTAAAAGGAATACGTGTTAGTCTACTGTGTCACTAAACACGTGTACAAATTTCATGTACCTAAAATACAAAACGCTTGTATTTCTAGTTTACACGAGCTCTTTATATGGTAGACATGTTAAAAGAAAACGCATTTACATTTATAATAGTAAGTCAGATGAATGAATGTGTGGTTCGTCTTCTGGTCATTTAAGTTACACATCATACGAACACTCTGTAGCCACAACACAATCCTTTTGCATTTCTAATATGCAGGAGCCCGTTCTATAGTGAACAAGTTAAAGAAAAGGGCTTTATATAGTAAACAGGTTAAAGGAATGTAAGCTTAAGATACTGTTTCATTTAATTACTCGCCTTACAGATTCTATGTACGTGAAATACAAAACATTTGTGTTTCTAATTTACAGAAGCTCAGAGCTTACCTGTGTTATACAATTCCTCTCTATTAAATGAGTTATAAAATTGAGCAATGTTGTGAACCATACCATTAAGACAATGTCTCAGGTCTCCGTTAGACATGTATTCATATATAAGAACGAGATTTTGCTCCTCTGTGCAGTAGCCCATGAATTTTACCAGATTCTTATGGTGTAATTTGGAGAGAATATTTACCTGCAGTTGTAGTTTTGATTATGAAGAAGATCAAAACATCAAAGATTTTAAACTTTAATAGTGCTTAGTTTTTGTTGGAGAGATTAAAGTTCTCAAGTTTTAATTGTAAAATGGGTATGAATGCCTTCTTGGTTATACCTCTGTGGAAAACTGTACGGCACCCTGATGTGATTTTTCAGACAAAATTTTGACGGCCACATCCCTGCCTTGAAGACAACCGAGAAAAACAGGACCAAATCCTCCTCTTCCAATCTCTGTCTGAAAGCTGCGAGTCATAGCTCTTACCTCTTTGTAACTGAATGATCGACGTACATCCAATTCGACAAGATCTAAATGCTCTGTTTCAGTTTGCCCTACATTTTGCCCCTTTCAGTGTACATAAGAATATGTTTCCCTTTATTAAAAATGAAAACCCAAAAGTACAGAGCAAATGTAAAGGCAAGAGGGCTTAAGATGACTTACCTTTTAGGATTTTTTTGTTTGATTTAAGTTTGATATACATTAATATTGCAGTAATAGTTATAAGTATTCCAATCCCTGCTACTATTAACCAAACAACAAGTGATTTGCTCTTCTGTCTTTTGGGGGTATCCTTTCTTTTTGGGGTATCCTTGCAAATGCCTGTTTGGCAAAGCATTTCATTGCCATCTACACTGAAAAATTAACACAAATATTAAACATATGAATCTTATCATACCTACAACATAATTACTGATCGATTTGAGTTGCAAGAAAAGAAACTCACCTCAGATTGAGTTGTCCACGTTGCTGTTTCTCAGATAGACCATTTGGCACCGATCCCTTTAAGTCATTGTCTGTCAAATTCCTGTATCTCGAAAAGAAAATTTCTCAAAATACTGTACATAGTCTGAGTAATATAGCATACTTCAAGGTAAATTATGTATCCATTTTATAAGATAGAATGACATTATTTATATGCTGAAAAGTTTTATAAACTAGAAATACCCAGATGCATATGTTTCAACTCACAGTTCGGTAAGATTGGAGAGAGTAGCCAGAAGCTCTGGTATTGAACCTCTCAAATTATTTCTTGCCAAATCCCTGCAGGCAGGAATAAGAAGACAGTTTTGGGTCTAGAAAGTGCGATGTTGGCTTTCAACAAACTAAAAATTCTAAAAGAAAGTATTTAGGATTTGTTACGGACAACTTAACGAGAGCAGAGAGATTGCCGAAGCTTGGAGGTATGGTACCATTCAGACCCTTGTCCGGGAGTGTCCTGTACATCATATATCTTCATCCTTAGTTGAAATTGACAGTAGAGTGTAAGTCGATCAAATTATACAAAGTACATTAATGTTCACATTATGTTCTTAATTGGTCAATGGGATTGTAAAACTGGTCAATGGGATTGTAAAAAGTACAGCTAGTCTAGGATGGCTTTACTTAAATATGCAAGAGTTCAAGCAATTTTGGAAGTGGTAAAATTTGATAAAATTAATAATATGAGATTTGAAGTTATTACTGGTATATTTATATTTAAAAAAAAATATTTACAATATGTCTAGAGATATCTTTTCAAGGTTCTGTGGTGTTTTTTTGCATTTTTTATAAATTTTGTGAATTTTTCTACTCTTTTTTCCTTCAATTGTTTGCAATTTTTTTTGTTTTTTTTGTATTTTCTCTATTTCTAATTTATTTTTTGGTTTTTGGTTTTTATTTTTTCCAATTTCTTTTTTTTTTTAATTTTTAATTTTTATTTTTTGGCTATATATTTACTGGGAAAATGAGTGCTCTCATCTCCACCCCATTGTGATTGTAGAATACCTCTCGACATAATTATTTGGTTTTAAGAAGATACTTCATCAACACAAAAATAATAAATAATCATTTTATTTTTATTAACAAAAAGTATATGTTATAAATTAATTTAGTAGAACATAGCAGTTTTAGTTTTAATAGTTTTATAAACTGTTATGGATGTAGTCAAACATCGATTAGAATAATTTAAAAATGCAATGGATGTAGTCAAATACATGAATATAAAGAATATTCATTGGCATTAGATCACGATTATGTTTCATTCAAAGCCCATGCCATCTTAAGGAGGAGCTACCAGCAAGAATCACAAGTCACAAGAGCAATTGGCACCAAGCATGAGTCACATGAATCCCAAGGTGGTCTTGCATAGTTATCGAACCTAACAACGAAAAAACTCAGTAGCCTAGGAGGGTTGCTACCATTTGGGTAGATAATAGCTACCATAGTTCCCAATGCCCCATTGACAAGTCCAATGGTAAACCACAAATTTGAAGTGAGCATCACCTTTTTCTGTGCATGTTGAATTAGCCTATGTAATGCTAGACTCATCAATGGAGCATTGGGAACTATTGTATCTATTGTCTACATAAATGATAGCAACCCTCTTGGGTTGTCGAGCTTCATCGTGGTTAGGTTCGATAACTATGTAGGATTGTCTTGGGATTCACATGACCCATGCTTGGTGCCAGCTACTCCTATGACTAATGCTTATTGTCGGTAGCTCCCCCACAAAATGGCATGGGCTTTGACCATCCAGAAATCCCAAGGACTTACACTTGAGAAGGTCATGATAGACATTAGGCCTACCAAATGCTAAAGTTTTCTCTTCAATATTGTCTCTTGTGTTTGGCATTTGCTAGATGTTCGCATCTCACCTACTTTTACCTTCCAGTGATATACTCACATGCAATATCTATTGTCTATGCATATGTCAATGCTTTCGTGGACCATGTTGAGGTTTTGGTGGAGACCATCTCGACTGCATCAATGGTTCATAAGTGTAACTACATAAAGATAGCTCATTGGGATTTTATAAAATGACATTTTTGTTTCACTTACTTTTGTTAAGCACTATTTTTTTGGTGTATTATATTTCAAAAGAATGTTTATTAGTGCCTACCTTGTAGAGACTATATTTTTCTCTATGTGCTATCTTTTCCGTTATGAGACTGTTGGAAGCAAAATATCAAATAAGAATCCTATGGGTTGTGAAATTTGTGGTTTTTCAAAGATAGATAATTGTGGAATGCAAGAGAATTTTCCTATGTATGTCAAGCAAGGAAAAACTTGAGGAATTTAAAAATACTCGAATGGTTGAATTTTAGGCATCTGGGATGAAATGGATGCAAACATGTTTAGAAGTTTCATGCATGTTGAATTTTGATAATTTAGTAAGGTTCACACCATCCTAAATTTACATAGTTTCCAACTATGTTGAATTATCATACTATACCTAATTAGCTAATTAACATGCAATAGTCCAATTAGCCATAGTTTCCAAGCATCACTAATTAGATAATTAACTTGCAATGGACTATTGTTATAGTTTATATGAATACATATAAAGTTATCATAGTCCATTACAATAGTCCAATTACAATTTAGCATAGTATAGTTTATTGATATCATATATAATCATGATAATAGAAAAGTTATTGATGTGTAATGGACTATTTTATAGTTTATTTGAATACATATCAAGTATGCTAATTAAATTACAATGGACTATAGCTACAACAAGCTATGGATTACAATAGTCCATAGTTCATTATAATTGTTTATTGTTAATTAACTATATTATAGTATTGTAATTGTTATGGGACTTTTTCCCCAAATTAGAAAAGAAAGCTATTTTATGAATAACCCTTTAAAATTATAAGAAGACAAAGTTTATTTAACCCTTTATAATTAAGAGGGAGATGAAAAAGTAAAAGATATTATAATCCTTTGGTTAAAATGGAGATAAATATTTATAAAAACCCTTTTAAAAGGGAGTAATAATTATGTTTATTAAAGACAACCTTTGTGAAAGGGTGTGATGGGTTAGAAATGACGCCTAAAAGGTTATATAAGGCATTTTATGAGACTTGGAAAGGGCATGGAGAAGGATGAAGAAGGTGGTTTGGTGGGCTATGGGCCCTGTAGAAGGGGATGTAGTGAGTACATCCAACCTCGGATTGTGTACACCTAGGATTGTCCTAACCAAAGCTTTGAACACTGTGTGAGTAGGCACATGCAGTTGGTGTGAATAGGCACATACTATGTTTTTACACATGTTCTCCAAAATGCGCCATAGCTATGAGGACCAAAACCACTTAAATCTTCTTAGAGTGAGAGTGGCGTTTCCAAGTTCTCTGATTCAAATAAGTATTGAACTTATTATTGATAAAAGATATTCAAGTTATATATATGAGTTAGAGTTAATCTAATTGAATGCTCTAAAAGATGTTCTTTTTTCCATTATACTAATATCCAAAATTTTGAATGAAAATACATATTATTATTGATGTTGGATTTAATGTACTTAAGTTATAAATCGATTAATTTTGATTAACAAGTATATTGGTGCATTACTTCTAAATTACATAGATGCTTTATAATCTTTAAACTCATATGGTAATAATAATAAATCTGTTGCCATACAAAATTAATTCCAAGGTATTAAGTCTTTCCAATTTTATGTTATGGAGAAAAGTAGCATTACAATAATGGTTTCCAATTGTTTGTTGAGCATGCTATATCTATTACAAGCCAATTTAGTATACTGATTGGACTATTGATATATTACCTTAGTTTAGTATATCAATAGTCCACTCAATATACTATATTGCAACTATTGAAAACAATAACAACTTTGTAATATATATTGTATAGTATTGTAAAGGCTTCCAATAGCTTGCAAGTTAATATATATACAAGCCAATTAACTATGAAGTTATTAATGCATAGTATATTGTAGGTATACTCCATTGCAATTTAATTAGTATACTATTAGCTTGCAATAGATATTAACTTGCAAACTATTAAAAGCCATTATAATAGTTTAGTTTAGTGGATTGGATAGTATACTTATTGAACTATTGATATATTGTAATTAGCAATGTTTGTAATGGACTAGATGGGCTATTGCAAGTTTGCTAAAACAACTTCCTACTAAATTGGCTTCTAATAGATATAGTATGCTTATACTTTGCAAACTATTAGAAGCCATTGCAATACTATACTATAGTTAATTAGCAACAAATTATTGTAATGGACTATAAACTATTGTAATTCGTGATGTTTATTTGGGAGAGAGACTTACACTGCAATAATCCTTGGTGACGAGTCTTGATTGCAATCCACCCAATCCCAAGAGTATTTATGTGGCAGACATGGATCACCCGTCCACTCTTTTTCCAGATTAAAGTGCCATGCAATGTCAGCAACTGCATTCACTGTAAAATTGACAGATGTTTTAGTAAGCCATTCAAATTTACCCATTTTCCCTAAAAACAACCACCATAAAACAATTTTAAGCAAATACAAACCATCTTCACTGTTAGTTCCGTTAATGAGTGGGCTGCTATATTTGTAGACATCAACGCCATTCAGAATGGCACCCACGGTCGATCGATTGGTTGGATTAAGAGAAATTTTGACTTGTTTTGGGCCACTAATTTCCTAGGTTACAGGCGTGACGAATGAACTGAGGTAGCCATCTAATTTAACAGTAAGCATTGAATTTCCATCGAAAGCAACAGTGAACTCCCTAATTGCATTAGCTCCAAGTTGCTCTACTTCGGCGAAGCACATCACAAAATTGTATTTACCAATGTCTGCAACACTCCAACTCCATGTGATATTTCCCCCGCTGTTGTTGGGGGTCGCCAAGGCGGTTTGTAATGCAGCTGATGGTATTTCAAATTCTTTATCTGTATCAATGGAATTTGTGGTATTCCTTTCAACCAAATCTTTTAATCCTTCGTTTAGCCATATCCTATCACCCAAAAATTTGGTTTTTCCGTCCCGCCATAACCTATCAAATGGATCGTCTGGATATCTGCACAAAACCACTTTGAAATCAATAGCTTAACCTTTATTTATTTTCTTTTCCGCTCATACAAGATGTTCCATAGTAGATGTCTACTTATGTAGTGGCAATTTTCACAGTTCTCATTGATGAGGAGGTAGTTTGGGGAAAAAAAGCTCCGTATATTTTTATCATCAATTTTACCCCTCATTATTGGAGGAGTGTGCATGCTCAACAAACAGAAGTTTGCTGTTTGCTTTTATTTTTAGACTTCTCCATGCAATAAGATTGCATGAGATTTATTGTTTTTTTTCAGAACTGTTTTTTTAGATTATCACAGTTGCATGAAACTACATGTATATGCAGTACTCAATTTTTTATTTTTTAGATTTTCTTTTCTTTTGAGCAGTGCTTTTTAAGCTTTTAGACTGCTGTAAGAAACTCTATATTTACTGTATTGTATTCCCTGTTTGATAGAGTGAATGAACAAGAGATTCAGCTTTTTTTTAATATTATTCATTGTGCTGCTTCTTTTTTTTTTTTTTTGGGTCAATAAGCAGCATTGTGTAATTTTTATCCAGTTCAGTATTTTTACTTCTGATATTCATCTCAGTATAGTATAAGGGTTGTTTTTATTTACCTTCAATTATGTTTATAGGTGTAATTACAGTGGCACTAATTTTTCTGTCATTATGTTTATAGGGGTTGTAATAGAAAGAATGAATAAGCAAAACTCCTTAATATAAATTCCACAATATTATATATATATATAAACCTTTTAAACTAGTATAGATATTTTAAATATATAATCAATTTTCAAAATAAATATCTAAAGATTAATATCTCTAACATCTTTTAAATCAAAAATTTAAAATATCTATATTAATCATTTCAATAATTTAAAATATCTATATTAATTCATATTATACTAATAATTATTAATAAGTGAAAAAAAAGAAAAGAAAAAATTTAAAAGCTCTGGCTCTCTTTACATTCAAGTTGTGATGCTATGCCAGATTGATCTTCCACTAGAAAAAGCCAAAAACCAAAAATAATGGTAGAGATCGTAGAGAAAGAAACTACCTTAGAGTGTCTGTAAAGCTTCCATAATCTATGCGTTTTACACTGAGTAAACAGAAATCTTGTCCTACAGTCTCATACATAGCTTGCTTGAGAGGGCGAAGTTCCAAAGATGAAATGAAAGGAACACTATCCGTAGTTCGAGCAAGACACACATCAATAGAGGGACCCCTGGCCATATAGAATATTCCCTTTGAAATGATCTCACTACTGTTTTTTACTACAACAGTAATCCAAGGATTAGCGTCAACCAGCAACTCAAATTGTGGTAGTGACTGAAGGCCGTCATAGTTACCATATAAAAAACCGACGCGGATTATGTATTTTGTTCCCCTCACAGCTGGTAAATTGTAGCAATTTCGCTTGCCTTGAGGAAAACAGCGAAGGTCTTTCAGTGGCAACTCTTTTTCAGTTTGCCTTGAGGAAAACTGAGCAGCCAAAACGCTTTTTTTTTCACCAGTCTTAATGTATTGTTCATCTGAAGTCCAGTTAATGCCCACGCTATCCTCATATTTCCCTTCTCCTCCACAATCCAGGCTGATGAATCCTGCAGATATAACATCATCACATTCATTTAGTAATAGCAGTAATCCTAAATAAATCAAGTCTTGCTGAGTGCAAGCTCCGATATCATAAGAGTCTTGCTGACTGCAAACCCTGATATCATAAGAGATGAGTCCAGGATACCCTCAATCTTTAGCTCTTCGTGATTCCACTAATACTACTACAGACAAACTAATCTATGATGATCAAACAAAATAGGACTGTTCAGACTATACCCTTTTAAAAGTATGTATAATAAAATGGTTTGTTTTAAATCTCTTTATATTAAAAAGGATTGGCTGTATAAATCTTACAAATTCAGAAAAATTTATAGTTCTATAGAAGAATAAGAATATCTTACCTGGTTGTGCATACAGAACTCCGCATATAGAAAGAGCCAACAAAAATTTGAAGATTACTGTTTCTAAGTTTGCTCCCTCCATTGTTCCAACTGTTTCTTAAATGTTATCTTACACTTCTCAACATTTTGGGAAAAAAAATTGAGTGCAGAGAAAAAAATTGAGTGCAGATTACGATAAACCTTTTAAGTAAATTAATTACAACCAGCAGGTATGGCTGAGAAGGAGATACGTTAAGACCCTCACCCCACACACTTCTTCCATGAAACAATGTTATATATTATTTGATTAAGACGTGGTTGTAAGGGTAAAAGCACATCCATACAAATTATTTAGGTTAATCAAATAATTTAAATAAATATATGTCACATTCTTATCGAAGCAAGCTTACATGTTGAATCTACTTGAAAAACTAGATGATGGTAAATTTACCACATCGATATGACTGCAGGAAAGAACCGCAAAGATAAAACATCGATATGACTGCAGGAAAGAACCGCAAAGATAAAAGGGGTCAACAAGCACTCCCACTATGACATAAAAGACAAAAAAAAAAAAAAGGAGAGTATGACATACCACTTCCAATAATGTCAAAAAAAACCACTGTCTACATCTTAGGCAAGAGAGGAGTGGAGTTTGTTGGTTCAAAAGGACCGTACTAGCAGTACCTCAAGAGATTATTAGTTTATATTTTGTTCTTCTCAATAACACTATGAGAAAACTCTAGGTTGGAGCTAGCCACTCTACTTAAATATTATCTATTTCAATAGTCAAACATTCAATAACAATTTTACACCTCATTCACAACAAAATGTGGTAAATATTTGTCCTATTTTTATTGGTCAAAATTGACCTTTGACTATTGAAGTGGATGATATTTAAGAACAGCCGGAACTAGCATGCATAGCCAAGACCAAGTAAAAGAAAGAAATTACAGGCAATCTGGAAGAAATAAAGCTAGAGAAAAATATGCATTTTTACTGGTTTGGCAGTGGCTATAAACTCAACATTTATAGTAAAAATTAAAATCTATTTTAAAATATTTATATATTGTTGTTATAATTGTATACTTTGCTTACAATAGTTTTACCCATATAACTCTTTATATTAGTAAGAAGATTTATTATGATCCTTGCACTCAGGGTATAAATCTTGTTATATTTCGGAATCAAATTAAATGATTGTTACTTTCCAAATCAAATTAAATCAAATCAAATTAAATGATGCACAAGCAAGAGCTGACTGTATGATGTTTTAATTGAAAACAAATACTTAGTACAAGATGCTAGCTAATATATTCCATATGCCAATGCCATATTAGTACGGTGCTATCGTAGCTTGAGCAATAAGATTTAATAATACACAAATTAGTTTAATGTTCTGCATAGGCTAAAGTGCTCTTCTTAAATTATTGGTTACTGTTCGATGCTTATAACTGCCAAGTTAATTTATCTTTGCAAAATTTATTCTGATAAAGTAAGAATATGGCATGGCTTAACAAGACACCTCACCAATTCCTACTAAAAAAGTTGTCTGTGGTTTAAGATATCTTAGTATTGATTTATCCATGGGTAGCATAATAATTGGGAAATATGGTATACTAGATAGTGATGCTTAGGGTAACTTGAGTTTAGCTTTAGAATATATGTAGTATTTGACCACGGGCATGGTACTATTACTAAAATATTATAACTAGTGTAATGTTTAAATATGGATAGTTGTTTTGGATAGTTAAATAACTCACTTTCTTTTTCTTATGATAAATTATATGGAAATAATATATTGAGCTATATTCCAAGATTATGTAGTTCTTTTCTAGTGATATTTATGATATGATCAACATCATACCCATGAGATTGCAATTAATGTGAGACCCTCACAATCAATCTCTTTGATGTTAACTGATGCTCAAAGTCAACACTATTTTTAGTGGGAGTTGGCAGTGATTACCACAAGAAACTAGAATGGTTGACACAAGGTGTGGGTCATGCAAATCCCATTCTACCAGTTGTGTAGAGACTAGATCCTCTCTTGTTGATTCCTTCCAAGATTGCAAACAATGAATTTCCATTTAACAAATACTTGAATTGAAGAAAACATTTGTTGATTCCTAAATATTTTAGAAATGCAATACTGGAGGTCATTTCAAAAGAGTTCATGTAGGATATAGATTTCCATTGTGGGGATGTGACTAGCACCATGCTTGAAGACACCATTATCATTTTAATTAATTTGAAGAGAGGCAACCACCATAGCCCTACACTCAAGGCTAGGCTTTAAGATCTTATCAACAAATAGTAGATTAAATAGATTCCTCTACCTTTTAATACCGACCCTTGTTTGCAAGATGACATAAAGCACATTAAACACTAGACTTTAGTTTCTTAACTTACATACATGAGAATTAGATTAATTGTGACATATTTGCATTCTTCTGTCCAAGAAGATGACTTGAGATTAAATTTTGGACATGAGAGTTTGAGTGACGTAGACAATTTATAAAAACATCAGGCCAAAGCTACATTTATGTTGGTATATGTGAAAGTGCCCCTCGATTGGATTTCAATACACACCTTGAGTTCAAAGTTGGAACATGCTTAATGGATGTGGAGGCTCTAGTTAATTGTCTTTTAGTGGATGCATTAGGTCTAGGAATGTAAGACACGATATAAATTTAGATGCAATAGAGAAAACAAAGTAGGATTTTGAATAATTTTGAGATCAGGCTAGGTCATAGGTAGACAAAGACATGACACATGGCTAACACATTGAAGAATGAATTGTTGTGCAAGTAGAGGTAGACGAGATTGCTACACCATATGAAAAACATGTGGAAAGACTCAAAGGGCATTAGATACTATTATGGTTATTAAAACGATACCTTTAATTGTTTCCTCATGTGTTTTAATCTAGGATGAGGTTATAGGCTACCTCATTTGCATAGTTGTGGTTCATGTCTCTATATTAAAAAGTGTTTCATGTTTGAACTTTAGTATTGTGAGTCCATCACTTAGAATAGCCACACATCTTCCTTGCAATCAACTACTAGGAGTATGCCTGCATGCAAGACAATGTGTATGTTTCCCTTAGGAAGAGGGTAGAGGGAGGGGTGTGTCATTTAATGCAATCACAGCCTCATATTGCTAAACATTTCAAGCAACAATATGCTCCAACCCCTTCCAAACTATACTTCATACGTCATTTCTTGATGCCAAATTTTACATAAACTTACATTTCTTTTAGATTTCATATTTATTTATATAATACACTCATTATAAATACCTATTGACATATCCAATACATAGATTATAATTAAATGCACTCAAAATTCCTAATTATTATTAATATAGTTACTTAAATTAACCATATCTTAATTAATGATAATGATTAAATAGTTGAGATTTCAAAGTCATTGATTAAATAGTTGAGATTTTGAAGTCATTGAATTTAGTGATGTTTCAAGGAAAACATGTGATACACATCTCCGTCATGTTTGAAAGAAAACATGTAATTCTCACTTGGGAATCAAGTTTTTCTTTAACACAGTACTTTTTCTTTAATTGTAGAGGCGTACCGTGTCAATTTCAGCCTTTTGTGGGCCCACATGAAAAGATAAGTCTTTGCACTCTTCTTCCTAGTCAACAAAGTAGGAGTTTGACGTGTTTAATAATTTAGGCTATTATCAAGACTTTTCGCTGACTTTTATATAATACACTCATTATAAATACCTATTGACATATCCAATACATAGATTATAATTTAATGCACTCAAAATTCCTAATTATTATTAATATAGTTACTTAAATTAACCATATCTAAATTAATGATAATGATTAAATAGTTGAGATTTCAAAGTCATTGACTAAATAATTGAGATTTCGAAGTCATTGAATTTAGTGATGTTTCAAGGAAAACATGTGATACACATCTCCGTCATGTTTGAAAGAAAACATGTAATTCTCACTTGGGAATCAAGTTTTTCTTTAACACAGTACTTTTTCTTTAATTGTAGAGGCGTACCGTGTCAATTTCAGCCTTTTGTGGGCCCACATGAAAAGATAAGTCTTTGCACTCTTCTTCCTAGTCAACAAAGTAGGAGTTAGACGTGTTTAATAATTTAGGCTATTATCAAGACTTTTCGCTGACTTTTATACGCAAATAATGTTTTTGCGTTTTTTACTTCTCAACTGCTTTTGTTGTTATCTGTTGACTTTATAAATTTTGTTAGAAGATCTGATTTTTTAAATTATTGATTTCTCATGATTTATTGAAAGATTTGATTTTTTCATATTATTGATTTGAAGATTTGTTGAAAGCCCCTTCTTATTTTTATGAATGGATTCAGTAAATTTTTTAGTTTTATCATATAATTTAAGAGTAAAATCTATATTTATTTGAAAAAACTAATAATTAAAAAAATTGTTCAAAGATAACTCAACTACCAATAAAAAATATGGGCGCCTCTCAAATCTAAACTCTTTAATTTAATTTTACAATTCTTATTTCACAAATCTCATATCATTCATTTATTTAATTTAAAATAAATGGAAAACAAAAATTTACTTGTCTAAATTCAATTATATATTTAATTTTAATTTATGTATTAATATCTATTGAATTAAAACTGATCTATAAAACTGTAACAGATGAATAAAAGAAAAAATGATCCATAAACTATTGATAAAAAAACAGAGCTCTTTTAGTGTCAAAATATAATCTAAATTAGGTGATGAAAAAATATAATCTAAACTATTGATGAAAACAAACACAAAACTCTTACCGTCAGAATAGAATATAATCTAGACTGGTAGATGAAAAATATAATCTAAATTGTTGATGAAAACAAACACAAAGCTCCTTTCTTGACAAAATGTCCTGAATAGATTTCGTTTACATCATAATTGACACAAATTTCTACAATCTCAAAGAAACAAATAACAAACACGTTACCGAAGTCGTTGCCGATCAGGAAAAAAAAATTCTCGGCCCAGTCATTTTAACTCACTGTAAACTGACGAGTTGCTGTCCCATTGATAACACTGCCATGCAAGAGGAATACGATGCCATTTTTGCCTCTGAAAGATTATGACCTGGAAAGTGGGATTGAATGCCAAAGAAGCAAGTGTGGTGGGCATTTTTGGTTGTTTTTAAAGATCATCCACTTCAATACTCAAAAGTCAATTTTGGCCAATACAAATAGTATAAATATTTAGCACTTTTTGTTATGGATGAGGTCTAAAATTGCTATCAGGGGATGATGTTTAAATACTAAGTAGAGTAGGCATTTTTAGAAATTCACTTGATCATTTGCATGGAGAGAAAATAAATCCGCAAACCAAAAAAACAACAAATAGTGACTGAAAAAGAAAATAGGCAATATTTTATGTGGTGAGACAAATTTAGAGTAGAAGACTAACAAAGAATAGTTTATTGGCTAACTAATAATAACTTTGACTATTAAATTTGAAGACATTTTTTTAAAGCTATACTCATATTTTTTTTAATAAAATGTTGAGAAGTGTAAAAAGATAATTTTAAAACATAATCCTTCAATTTTTTGTTGACTCTTTCAATATGCAATGTTCTATATGTACAGCTAGGTGATATATATATAGAGAGGGGGTAAAAAGAGGGTTTTTAAAAGATGTGAGATATTCTTATTTTTCTATGCGACTACAATTTTTTGGATTCACATGGGGAGAATTTGTAAGATTTATACAACCAACCTCTTTCAACATGAAGGGGTTTAAAACAAGCCATTTTATTATACATGCTTTTAAAGGGACATAATCTCGGTAGTATTTGCATAACTATATTTTACTTACTCTAACTTCATATTGGTTTGAGCTATGATTGATTTGGAAGCCTATTATTTCCCCCCCCAAAAAATGTAAACTTTTTTTTAAAAAAATTATTAATCGTTTTTTAAAACATGATTCAATGATCTCTTGAGGAGCCGCTAGTACATTCCTCTTGAGCCAATGAACTGCACTTCTCTCTTACCTAACTAGAAGCACTTTTTTCTAGTTATATAAGTGTTGGCTTCATCCATGATTACACTATAACTAAGTCGACTATCCTCCAAATCTTTAATACCATTCTCCCTAATATAAGTGACAACTCTAAAATCTAGTCTAGGTAGCACTCAAACACACATGCTTGTATTTCCCTCTCCTATAATCCTAGAGCTGAAGCTAAACCTTGCATAAGGTTGTCTACCACCAAGTATCTCCTTTAGAATATGCATTGATTAGAGTGGGGTGAGAGCACATTCCCAGCGACAAAGTGTAACTTCCTCTCCTAAAATAAATCCTTCAGTTTATGATTTCTCACTTGAACTTGCATTGCACCTACTCCTACAACATCGATGATAGTGCAAGATAAGTGATGAGATTAGAATTACATATGTTACACTTCGTGAGGCTAGAGATTGTAATGGGATTGATTGTTGAGGTCATTGTTGCTACAGGCATAAATGAGGTTAGATATGATGTAGACAATGGTACCTTTTAGGATTAGTAGGAGTGGTCTGTCATACTCTCCTTTTTGTTTTTCTATTAGCTCTTATTACTTGTTGAGTCCTTTCCTCTAATCATAATCAATGTATCCTCCTTTAGGATATGCTTGTTGCCCTCATTATGGGCCCACTTGAAAAGAAAAGTCTTTGCTCTCGTCCTCTAAACAAAGTAGTCAAAGTAGTAGTTTGACGCGTTTAATAATTTAAGATATTATCAAAGACTTTTATACGCAAATAATTGTTTCGTGGATTTTTTCCTCACTTCTCAAGTACCTCACTGGGGATTTGAAGCGATCTACTTAAATATTAAAAGTTTAATAGTCAACAGCATTAGTAATAGTTAAATAGTCAATACTATAGTAATTTTAGGTGGTTTTAAATGATTTATTTAATAGTCAATAGTAATGGTTAAATAGTCAATTTTTTTAGATGAGTTGTGGTCTTTTAGGGTCACTCCGTTTGAATAAAAATTGAGTGGGCCAAAACACAAAAATTTCTCTATATGGGATAATTTTATTTATATCCAGTAATCTTTAGTTGTATATCATCTAGTGTTTATACACACAATATAAGCATAAACTAGACAAATCACTAAATTTTGTAGATTCTCCTCTGTTGTCTTTAGAACCTTGTAAGCTCTATAAAGAGATGTCTTATTCAGAAGTAATATACAGACAGTCCTACAGTCAATACAAAAAACTGTAAATTTTCTGACTATGTTATAGTTCTGGTGTGGTGTTTGACTTTTTTTTTTGGCTGTTTAGTTATGCTGTGTAATATTTATATTCAATACTATATGCTGTAAGTGGAATTTCTTTTTTCTGTTATCTTTTTTCTGTTGTAAGTGGATATTATCAAGTATTTTGCCAAATTTGATTACTTTGTCCTAGTAAAGTATTTATTTAATTTAGAATCAAATATTAGTTTAGAAAGAAAATTATCTTTGTTGATTATTGAAATTATAAATTAAGATTTTTATCAAGATTAGGAAATAACATTACTTGTGAATATGATTTATATTTAAGAATATGATATCATCTTGATATATTATTGTCTTGTATCTATTTTCTTAAATGCATTAGTAATAGTTTTATATTTTATTATTATTATTTTATATAAATAAGTGTTTGTGTTAAATAGAACTTTAAATTAGAAGCTAAATTTTAAATCTTCTTTATTTAGAAACTTTTAGTTTCAATCTAAATTTTACTTTTAGTACTTCTTGTTAACTATGAATTTAAATCATTGATCAAATCATCATATCTTTTTATCTCTTATTAGTTATAATCAATTAGTTCATTCTAAAATTTAATATCTTCTATACATTTTCATTAGCTACCCCTTATTAAAAGTAAAAAAATAGGTTACTTAAGTGTAAACCATATTGTCTTAAATTATTCTATTTAAGAATAGAAATAAAAATATAATTTTGGTATGATTGTTTACTTATAAAAGATCTCTAATTGAGAATAGAATAGAAAGATTCTATCCAATAAATTGATGAATTTATTTGTAATATCATAATTATTTTAGAATGGAAGAATATTCTTACATATGTAAATGGATTTATTTTGTAGTAAGAATATATATATATATATATATATATATATATATATATATATATATATATATATATATATATATATATATATATATATATATATATATAATTTAGAAGAGATACTTTGATAAGTTAGATTATTTTTCACTTGAGGTTAATTAGTTATGTCTCTTTATATTTCCTAACTACTCTTAATATGCTCTAGACTCATTTCTATTTATGGTCAAATTGTTCATTATATATATATAAACATGCTCTTATTTAAGAGCCTATTCTTCATAGCCTGCACCAACACAAAAGAGTAAATGCACCAAAACCCTACAAAGAAAACACGAACAAAATACAACTATACTCATACTTGAAAATGAATTGAATAAATGTAGGAGTATGAATGGTAATTTAGATAGGTATTCTTTTTGTAGCCATTCTTCATACCCTAAACCTGCAACACAAAAAAGTAAATGCACCAGAAAACAAGAAAAAAAAATACAAAGATACTATGCTTTAAAATGAATTGAATAAATGTAGGGGGTATGAATGGCAATTTAGATAGGTATTTTCAATTTGGAATCTTCTAATTTGAACTTAAAGATACTTTGTATTAATTATTATATACTATGTTTCATTCTTTCCTCTATTTTTATGGAAATAGAAAATTTAATTAAATGTTATTAAATTATTATTTATTAATTAAGGTGTGGGGAAATTATTAGGCATGAATCTTTCTTTACACAAATGAATATTGTTGAGTGGAGTCATTAATAATAGGAATGTATATTGTTGAGTGAGGTCATTAATAATAGGAATTCTTAGTTACATAGGAATTAAATATTTTATTTTAACCATGAATTGTTTATTCAATTATTTGTGAAAAATTATGGAATTGAGTTATTGAATTTGAAGAAATAGTTAGGTTAAGTGTTTTTAGAAGTTTCAATAGAGGAATATAATATTCCTAAATAATTTATTTTAATCATCAATTGTTTAAGATTTAGGATTGTCTATTAAATTAATAAAATTTTGTTTCTATATAGGAATATAATATTCATAAATATGTGTATTTAATTTATTTGTGAAAGATTTAGGATTTTATATTAAATTAATAAAATTTTGATGTGTAGAAAGTGTGTAAATCATTTAAATTTTGAATAATTTAAGTCTTTTATTATTTTAAGTCTTGGATATGCATTAATTTAGGAGGTTTATTAATATATAGAATATAATAGATAAGATCTCTTTTAATTTATTCTTATTTTTTTTCTTTTATTTAAAAATCTACGTTGCCTTTATTTATTTAAAAACAAAAAATTTGCTTTATCTTTTTTTAGTAATTTGTTTTTTTAATAGTTTAAGTCTTTTATTATGATATATAAATGATTTTTTTAAAAAGTCTTTTAGAGAATTTTTTATTTTTTAAAAAAATGATTATAGGGAAAATGATATTATGATAAAGTTTAGTATATTTATATTAATATTATAATTTTTTTTGTTCTTTTAAAAAAAATAGTATAGTTAAGATTTAAATTTAATATTAGTTTGAAACTAGTTTTTATTTAATTCTATTAAAATACAACTAAAAATTAATTTAATTTAGTTTACAATTATTTTCAAAAATTTTAAATTATTTAATCTTAATTTTGGTTTGAAAATTTTTACAATACTTTTTGAAATTGAGTTCAACAAATCAAAGGTAAATGTTTCTAATCTACAATTTATTTGTAAATTTATTTATAAATTGGACTTTAATTTATTTTAAAAATTATTATAAAAATTTTAATTAAAATATATATATATATATATATATATATATATATATATATATATATATATATATATATAAGTAAAAAATTTATGGTTTTAGTTATCATTTCATTTTTTTAAATTTATTTAGTTATAAAAAAATTAGTTTACTTAAGATTTAAATAATCTTAAATATATCTTAAATATAAGCATAGATTTAGTTTGAAATTAATTTTTATTTAATAAATAATTTAAATTTAAAGTAAGTTTAGTTCAAATTTAAATTTAAATTTTATTTAATTTTAAATATAATTTTTTTTAATAAAAGGGGTAAAAACTTTATTGAATCATAAAATCATAACAATGCAGAAAGAAACACCCATAAGGGGCACAACAAAATCAAGAATTAAGTAACACCCAAAAAGCTCCTCATATCCTCCAAAACCTAATCTTTAAGAACACAGGCCAAACCACCAAGAAGATTGCCCCAATCATCCACATTCCAAGTCTCCATCTGTTCAGACACCCATCTCGCCAAACCATCCACCACCTTATTCCACTCCCGTGGCACATGGCAAAAAGTAATAGAATTTAAAGCATTGCTCAGAGAAACAATTTGTTTGGCCACCACTACAAGTTGCCAGTTCACCTCCTCAAAATGTCTCTTATTCAGCATATCAATGACCACCTGAGAATCTGATTCACAAATAATCCACCTCCAGCCAAGGGCACAAGCACGCTCTAATGCCAAAAGGATAGCAAGAGCCTCCATGAGATTATTTGTATGCTGACCTTTATATATAGAGAAGAAAAATATTAGCACCCTTGAACTATCCTTGCCAATGCCACCAACTCTAGCATGGCGAGGATTACCTCTGGAAGATCCATCAGTATTGATTTTTAGCTCCCTCACAGTGGGAGGACACCAATGACTAGTACGATAGACCCTCACTCTCCCACATTTATGCTGAACCCTCCTCAAATGTTTCCGTCCACCCCCAGAGAGACCTAGTGCTTCAACAACATCATAGTCACCAGGAGCAACAGAGATAGATAGATCACACTTAGCAGCCAAAGTTTCCTGCAGACCCCCCAAAATCCTCAACCAGAGCTGACCAACAAGAAGCTTCTTGTCCAGAAAAATTCTACGATTGCGCTCCAACCAAATATGCCAAATTATCAAACTGAGGCCAATGATCCAAGCAATGAGGAGAAAAGAGGTCTTTACAGGGGGAGGCCCCAGACTCCTCCAAAAATCCTCTAAAGAAGAAGCATGTCTACATGGTATACGCTAGAGATTCCTCCAGAAATGCCAAATAACTTTCGTAAAGGAACACTGAAAGAAGAGATGGGGGATGCACTCCTCATGCCCACCACACAGAACACACTCAGAGGGCCCCTAAAACCCACATTCCCAGAGGTTCTCCCAAGTAAGGCACCTCCCTTGAACAACTAACCACGAGAAGTTACACTTAGGCCAACCAAACTTATTCCAAACATGTTTACACCACGAGACCTCTGAGCTCCCAAACATTTGCTTATCAAGAACTTGATAACCCGAGGCAACATTAAATTTACCTTTTGGATCAGGACCCCAAGCCAACACATCTCTCCTAGGAAGAGAAGTGTAGACACGCCTTGATAGGATGCCAGCAAGCTCCTGATAATCCCCGGCTGCCCCACCAGGAGGCCACTCTTGCAGAACCTTCCATTTATACACACTAACTTGTCCCAAGTTATGAAGGGTTTTAAAATCAGCAACATGACACCACCCAGCATCAATAAAGTACTTACTCAAATTCTATAAGTGGGGGTGGGTAGACAAAATGGGAGGATAACTGTTCCAAGAATTATGCCAAAAGAGAGCATCTTGCCCCCCATTGCAAATCCAAAACAACCCCTGCTTGACTAACTTGGCACCCCTTTTGAGGGTACTCCAAATCATAGAACCCTTCCCTTCCAAACTGAAGTGGGCAACATCCTCACTCTCAACAGCACCTAGATACTTTGAGGTAAGAATTTTTGCCCAAGATTGATGTTGCTACGAACACCACCGCCAATACAACTTAGCTGCTAAAGCTTGTCCATTTAAATCAGTTCTACGCAAACCCAGACCACCAGCTTGCTTCGGCCTACAAATAGCTTCCCACTTAACCAAACTCCACTTCCTATGAAGGAGGTTGCCAGACCAAAAGAACCTCTGAAACAAACTCTCAAAGTCTTTGATAAAGATGGTAGGCGCAGAGAGAACAAAACATCTATACAGAGGAAGAGCCTGCACCACTAACTTTAGAAGAGTTATCCTACCCGTAGAAGAGAGCCACCTATTAGTCCAATGACTAACCAGATTTCTGAACTTATCCATAATCTCCTGCCAGAACAATTTAGGAAGTGAACGAATAGAAAATGGAATACCAAGATACACAAAAAGGAGAGTGCCAATCTGGAAATGAAGGATACCAGCAATTCTCCTCTGAATAGCCCGCAGAGTATGAAAGAAGTAAATAAAAGATTTCCCCTCACTAATTTTTTGACCTGACGCAGCCAAATAACAATCTAGAATCCTGTGCCAACCGGAAGCCTCTTCAACCTTGGCTCTGCCCATCAGAGCCGTGTCATCAACAAACTACAAATGTGACTGAGGGGGAATATTGTTTCCAAAACTCCAACCCTTAATCAAACTAATCTCCACCTGGGATCTAATAAAGCTCCCCAAACGCTCCGCCAATAAGATGAAAAGATAGGGGGATAAAGGGTCCCCTTGTCTGAGCCCCCTAGAAGCACCAAATAACTCTATCGGCTCACCATTAATCAGCACCGAAAAGGAAGGAGAAGTAACACAGCTCTTGACCCACTCAATCCATTCACCAGCAAAACCAAATGCTCCCAGAATCTTAAATAAGAAGGCCCATTTAACCTGATCATAAGCTTTAGCCATATCCAACTTAATAAACATAGCTTTCTCTTTAGAACGATCCATATAATGAATAGTCTCAGCTGCAATGATGAAACCATCCATAATCTACCTACCAGCCACAAAACCCCCTTGCTCTTTAGAAATTAGCCTGCTTAGCCAGGGTTTCAGCCACTCAGCAATCAACTTAGTAATAATCTTATAAACCACATTACATAAGGCAATGGGCCTAAAAAGATCCAAAGAATTGGCCCCATCCTTTTTTGGGATGAGAGAAAGGAAGGTAGCATTCATGGATTTCAGCATTTGTTTATTCATGAAAGATTCCTGAATGACCTCCAACAAATCCAACTTAATCACTTTTCAGAACTCCTAGTAGAACTCAACTGAGAAACCATTAGGCCTTGGAGCTTTTCCCTTTTTCATCTGGAACACAATAGTTTCAAGCTCTAACAAAGAAACAAGATGAAGCATACAAGCATTCATTTCACTGGTGACTAAGGGTAGAATACTATTCAAAATATCAGTTTCATCCACCTCCGTAGGAAGGGAATCCTCAGATAGTAGAATAGAAAAGAAACGAACAGCCTCAGCAGAAATAGAAGCAGAGGAGGAGAGGATCTCCCCATTCGAAGACCTGAGAGAAGAAATGAAATTACCTTGTCTCCTATCTTTTACTGAATTGTGGAAGAAAAAAGTATTCCTGTCTCCCGCCTGAAGCCACTCAATTTGGGACTTTTGTTTCCAAAAAATTTCCTCACGTAATTCCCATTCCTCAACTTCCTTCACAGCAGCAGCTTCCAGCAAGCCCAGATCCTCAGTGAGGCCCTAATCCTGAATCTGCCTGGTGATTGAGTCTAAATGAGCTTGAGCAGACTATTTTGCATGGAAAATATTACCAAAGTGTTGCCTATTCCACCGTTTCAACCTATATTTCATATAGCGGAGCCTCTTGGAGAAGGAGTACATAGTGGTCCCATGTGATGGCTTCCCCAAATTCCACCAACCAGGAAGAAGATCATGGAGGGAGTCATCTCTTAACCACATGAGCTGAAACTTAAAAGACTACTTTACACAATGTTGGGGAAGCTCAGCAATAAGTTTGATTGGCCAATGATCAGAGCGCTGCCCATCCAAAATCTTAGAGCTAGTCAGCTACCTATCCTCCAGCCAGAAATTGGACACCAAGAATCTATCCAGACGTTTAGAAATAGCAACGTCCCCACATCTCCTATTATTCCAAGTAAAGACCCCATTAACAGGCTTGATGTCAACCAAATTTAAGAGAGCTATATTAACTTGCAAGAGATTAGAGGAAGGCTCCAAGCGAGAAATGCCTCCCCTCTTCTCTTCCAGAGAAACAACGACATTAAAATCCCCGGCTAAAATCCATGGGAGATAAGGATCCAAAGTCCTCACATATCTGACAAAACCCCACAACTTTTCCTTGCCATGAAGGTCAGCCGGAGCATAGATGTTAGAAAAGAGTATTCTCTCTCCAAACTCAAGATGAGAAGTAACACAAGAAATCAAACCTCTCCAAGAGTACCACCAAATTGGCCTGACTCTACGTGGGTCCCATAAGCATGCAACCCCACCAGAGCTACCAAGAGCACCAGCACATTGACACTGACCATGACTCCAAATCTTTGAAGCCACACTCATCATACTATCCACTAATAACTTAGTTTCCTGAAGGAACACCATATCAGGAGAATGAATACGAACCAAATCCTGAATAGCCTTTTGTCTAGGGATGCTATTCATACCCCTCACATTCCAAGAGAGCACAATCATTGTTGGGGTTGGGAGAAGTGAGCATCAATAGTCCTCACCGAACCTGACTCAACCAATGTCTCACCAGCTAGCTTTACCTTTTCTAGGTCCTTTTTTCTACCAACCTTAAGAAGTTTCTCAGGAGCTCCTTTTTTGAGTTTTTTTGGTTGCAAACCCAAGGCTGGGGAAGGAGCCTTACTTTTTCCTAAGTCTGGAGTACCCCGCACTTCAGATAGAATACCACTAGCACTAGGAGAGCCACCCAAAGCCTCTAGCACCAAATCCAATGCACCTTGAATAGGAGCTGGAGGAGCCAATTCAGTGTCCATCTGAGTACCCTACTCACCAAGCTGATCTAAACTAGGAATCACATTAGGCTAATCCCTAGGAACAACCTCAGTAAAAGATCCAACTGTTGCTTGCAAGTCTGCCTGAAAACCTTCCTCCTGGACCAAAACCTCCAACGTCTCAAATCAGTTGAAGGTTTCCTCCTCCTGCCTATCCTTGAGGGATCTCTTCAGGCCTCGACCACGATTATGAGACTTAACCAAAATAAAACCTTCTTTATCAGCCCCACCTCCCTGCATGGGGGCTTCACCCTTTCAAATCACGCTGAGTAGGAGCATTACTTGAACCAGCTACACCAGAAGCTCGAGGACACCTCCACTGAAGATGACCATATTCATGACATAGCCGACACCTAAAAGGTAATGTCTCATAATCTAAGGGTTGAGTCCATGAGCAAGATCCAACAGTCATATCAATAGAATCTGGAAGCGGCTGGCTCAAATTAATTTCAACACAAATGCTAGCATAAGAAAAAATTCTCTTATTCAAAGTTTACTGAGAAGGACCAATAGGTTTTCCCAACAACAGTGCAATTGACTGCAATATATCACATCTCCAGCATTCAAGCGGCAACCGAGGAAGACGAACCCAAACTGGGATTCTAGAAGGTAACTACTCTGCTAAGTTAAAGCTAGCATGCCATGGTTTGATGAACAGACCCACTTGATTATAAAAATATGGGCCCCCTTCGAAGGCCCTATTCTGATCTGAGACACACAAAAAATCTACCATAAAGAAGTTATTTGCAACCATCAAAATATCAAAATCTCCTTCTGGGTTCCATGTCTTGCAAATCCATGTATCAAGAAATGGGGGAGAAACCCTCATCCCCATGAACTTACAAATCAAAACATGATTGCAGTAGTAATTAATATCCTCGGCTACTGAATCCGATTGTATTACTAAAACCGGCCACTCTTGGGCCCTTTCCAAGCATCCATTTGTTGTTGCTGATGTTGATGTTAGACACACACAAGTACAACATGAACAAAAGTTACACACCAACCCTTGTTTCTCCTGAAAGATACAATGAATTCATAGAACTCATGATCCCAAGTCCCCGGTGATTAGTTCATAATCCGCTAAGATTACTCAGTGGTTGATGTGTATTTGCTGTTTTCCATTTTGGGGTCTTACGTAGATCTGTAGATTCTGCTTCTGCAACAATGCTTTCAATTAAAGAGATAATTCTACACAGCATACTCCTTCAAAGGATGTGTCTAAGTGGATGTATGCATGAGTCCTACCTCTATTTGGGGTTCTATGCATGATATTTTCACTGGTACATGCATTTGGTTCAAGAATATACTAATGATGTTCAGTTATCTACGGGATGTCAGCATATTCCTCTGTTCTGCTTAATGTTTATCATGATGTGCAGTTATGAAAGTGACTTCTATAAAATTAAAAATGAGAAAAAGGGTTAAAGAGATAGATTCCTAAGATTTACTTGACTGAGATCACTGACCCACATACATGTTCCCATACAGTAATGAAGAGAAGAAAATTGAAATCATACTTCACCAGGATATTCCACAAATCAGCATGATCCAATGCAAATCTTTAGAGGTAGAGTTGACAACAACATGCAATGAAATGAAAGCGCTTCTAAAGAACACAGCATCCACCAGTACATATCGAGAAATCAACTTGAAGATTACTTAAGGTTTACAATCATGATGTAATCTGAAGCTTCATCTCCATACAGTATGCTCATAAAACATGCATATTTACAGTGATCATGAGGAAAGAACCTTGAATGTTTCAACAATTCAGTCCCCACTAGTCTTAACAATTTGGTCTACTACATGAAATTTCTACCAGTCTGATATTATATGATTGACCTCCTTCTTTCCTCCTTTTCTTAGCAGTAATGGGGCTAAATATATGTCTCTGCTTTCCCCCCAACACAGTGCCTAAGAAAACCTAGATGAATCAACGGTCAGCCTCCTCAAATGTCTCATCCAACGGTGGAAGATGGATCCCACCAAAACCTCGAGCAGAGCACTCAGATAGGGCGCCGCTCACTCAATAACTTACTCCATCGGCCAACCACCGCATTCAATGCATTGTCTCCTTTTGGTTCATTCTGACCTCTCAGGATCTGGTGCGTCGCTCGAGATGTCCCTCGCCATTAAAGTGCTGTCATATCTCTACCTGCACGCTATCGGGTCAAGTCTGCATGTAGATTCTCCATAGGCTTTGCGTGCACTTCTTCTATAGGCTGCATGATCATCGGTGAGATTTGCGCGGTCGGGTTGACCTTTAAATGCTCCGCCGATGATGGCTACTGCACCGATGAACTAATAACATGCATCGTGCTCCACAATAGTTCAAAATATCCCCCCGCTCTATTTTCCCGCCATTTTCATTTGAATATCGGGCTGCACTTTGAAATTCTTCACTGATCAGGATATGATGATGACGTCATCAGGATGGACTAGCCTTGCTGAAGTGTGAAAGGATGACATCATTAGGTTTTGGGATGGCTCAAAATCCACCTGCCTTGCTTTTCCATCACGACCGCACATCATCATGATCATCGGTGAAACCCCACCTGATCGGAGCGAGCCAACAATGTCTCACCGACCTCATCTTTCTAGCCAATGCACCTCCTTTTCTCTTACTGCGCACCTGCAGTCATCATATGGAAGTTAGGCACCATCATCATGATGTTAGTAACCAGCAAGATGATAAGCATTTATACTAAATCATGCTTTGAAAGTGCAAACATATATATCAGGTCATGAAACAATGAAAATCCGCATGCATACAAGCATTTAATCCTTTTCGATAATCCTTTGGTTCCGCCACCTGCATGTAGATTTCCAGGCATCTTCTTCACTTAGTCAGGATATGATGGTGATGTCACAATGATATTGAAGGAAATCGGGTCCAAGGAACATGATCCCGAGGAAAGAGCTTTGAAGAATATCACCCTCCCAAGAAGATGACGTCATCAGGATATGTCAAGTTTTGCTTATCGGGTCATATTTTAAGATCAGGATGATATTTGGAACATGACCCCCATGGGTAAGATGACCTTCCTTTCGAAAGATCGGGGTGACGTCAGCGGGAGGGTGGCCTTGTTTATCGCTGCAGTCATCATAACGTCATCGTCATGTTTATCGGATAGGAGTGATGTTTGAAAAAGTGCCTGTGCGAGGCAAAAGGATGATGACATCATCAGGAGGTGATTTCCTTTGTTCATCGAGCTTGGATGATGTCATCATCATACTGGCCATGGGGTGATATTCGTAAGATCGTGATATTCAAAAGATCAACTGATCTTCGAAATGTCGGGTGATGCACAAAAGATCGGGGTGATGCATCCACATCAGGGTGATATTTGGCGAGGAGGGTGATCTTTTAGAATATCAGGTGACATTTGAAACACCGGGGGATATTTGAAAGATGATGATCCCCTTAGATTAAAATGACCTCTTGTCAGAATATTAGGATGACCTCATCCGGATGATGACTTGGTTTAGCGCTGCGGCACTATGACGTCATCGTCATGTTATGCAGGAAAGGTCATGTTCGAAAATATACCTCCGCGAGGTAAAAAGGATGATGATGTCATCTTCATGTGACGTTTCTTATTTATCGGGTTCTAATGACGTCATCAGGATATTGGTTCGGGGTGATATTTCGCGACAAGAGGATATTCAAAAGATAGGGTGATATTCGAAATATCAAGTGATATTTGAAATATGACCCCCGCGAAATATATGATGCTGCTGACTGGCAAATGCCACTATCACCTAAAATTGACGTCTGGATCTTTGGACCAAATGATTTATCAGGTGGTGATATTTGAAATATCGGGTGATATTTCAAAGATGATGATATTAAGAAATGTGATCCTCCTCCCCGAATATCAGGTTTGACCAGAACTTTGACCGAGCATAACTTTCTTACCTGGCTGAATTTCAAGGTGATGTAAAAGGCAAACTTGCTTAGAATTTTACACTCTTTCACATGGCAAGCTTCTTGAGTCAAGATTCAGACCTTGAATTTTGGGCTCATATAGGAGGATCATCATGCACCAGATATGATGATGCTTTTTACCATTACCGCCCAGAGCACAAAAATAAAGGGGGCAAGCCACAGCAGGGGTCCTCATTTTGCTAAGGGGCAAAAAGGGGCATGTTGTGAACATCACAACAACTAGCAACCAAACAAAACAATCAAAAAATAAAGACCATTAAAGGAAATTGAAAGAAATACATGCATAACTTCCAACTATCTCTCCTGCAGATGATCATCTAACTTGAGACTCAATGTATTCAATAAGGCGCATGAATTTTCCTTTCAGTTTAAGTGGGTGCATGTGATTAATTATCCTCATCTTGAAGATCAGTTGAACAAACCAGTGACTAACATTAGCCTACGTAGGTGAGGATGTTCCCTCATAGCCAACCGGATAGAGCCTTGCTGCCAGTAGGCGTCCGTAGCCCCGACAAGGATATCGTTACAATTCTCCTAAGTAGAACCCCACTGCTAGCAAGCGTCTATAGCCCCGGTAGAGTTACTTAGATGGCTTAACCTAGATTTTCAGTAAAATCCATTTTATTGCTTTACATTTTATATTTTTTTGGTAGAACTTCATAAGATGTTGCATTTGTAACTTCATCATCATGATGCAAGGAGTGGTCACTTGTTGAAATTAAGCTGAGAATTGTAATGGTAGCAAGGGTGACCTTTGATTTTTCACCTAATATCTACACTGGCAAGTTCAACAAACCCAAGGATTTTAGGTGTGTCATTGTGAGAAACATCCTAGAATACTCAACCCATTCTTATTGAATACAAAATTTCACAAGTCAAACAACTCTCCACATTCATGACAGTCACAAGGGTATGTGCGGGATCATCGCAGGCCAAACAGTGGCAATAGGAAAAAAAACCGTGTTTTTACTTAGCCAAATTCGTGACTTGGCAAAGTTTGACTTTTAAACGGATATCTGTTTTCTTTTTCTCTATTGTTTTCATTGTTTTTTATTTTATTATTTTAGCATTTTTAGCATTTTACTATTTAGGCATTTTAGCTATAAAATACAATCTAAATTTTAGAAAGACTGTATCATATGAAAGGGGCAACCTTGTCATCTTTTGGAATGCATGATTTCTTTTAGTTCCAACCATTTTGGCATCATTTATTCTTGTGATTGAGAGTTCTCTCCACCCCTGATTGAACCATTACTTCCCCTAACTAATTCTCCTATCCTCTTGACTCTCAATCAATTCTTTAGTCCACTCCCAATAAGTCTTCTATAATATCTCAATCAATTATTTAGTCCACTCCCAATTAGTCTTCTATAATCTCTCAATCAATTCTTTAGTCCACTCCCAACCAACACCACCATTCATGTTGCTTCTTCTACTATTAATACATCTCTCGCCATCATTTTTAGGGGAGACTATCCATTTCTTCCATTTATGTCAAATTCTTGTTAATATCTCTTATTCCATTTTCCATTGATCCCAACACATCATGGATAGTGAGTCACCTCAAAAGAGTTAAGCCATATTTTCATTACAACCCCCACAATAATTATTATACTTTTACAGTCCTAACTTTGTGAGCCTTTTCCATTTCAATTTTAAGGATTTGAAGGTTCTTACACTCTCCATAAAATCTCCAAGGTCTCAAGGCATCCTTATTCTTCCCATTGTCATCAAGAGGATGTTCTAATTTCTACAAAGGAGGATACCAAAATGTTGGATCCTTGAGGACAAAAGCTAGCACAGGTGCCATAAAAAGATTCCTTGAAGCTTCACATGTTCTTTACATTATTTTAAAAAGATTTCAGTAGCAATTAGAAAACTTAAATTTGCCTAAGAAAAGTAACAATTTGTTGCCTCTTGTTGCCTCTTCTTGGTTATTTTAAAAAGCAACAAGGTGAAGTGACACATCTTTATGACCAGCATCAAGAAGAACAATAGGAAGTGTATTTGGATCTTGGAAAAGATCAGGAAACAGAGGAACATCCAGTTGATGAGAATAAAGAGCAAGATAAAGAACAACCAGATGACTGAGATAAAGAGCTCGATGTGGAACATTATATGACATAGAACCAACAAGATGAACATCAAGTTGAACAATGAAAAAGTGGTATTAGTTGCAACTATATAGAGAAGTGGTTTAGAGGTTGGTTAGGGGAATTATTTAGGGTTTAGAGGTTTAGGGTTGCTCGGGTTTAGGGGTTTAGGGTTTACAGTTTAAAGAGAGATAGAGAGAGGGGACTAAAAGAGTTTGGGAGAGATAGAGGAGACAGAGGGGAGAGATAGGGAGATAGAGAGTGAGAGGCATGTCCAAAGACATAGAGAGAGATTGAGAGGTAGAGGGATGTTAGAGATAGGGAGATAGAGGTTTAGGGTTGCTTGGGTTTAGGGGCATTATTTAGGGTTTACGGTTTAGGGTCTTGGGGTTAGGGGTTAAGGTTTAGAGGTCTAGGGTTTAGGGTTTAGAGAGAGATAAAGGACCAATAGGGAGATATAGAGGAGTTCGAGGGGAGAGATAGGGAGATAAAGAGTGAGGGACATGGCAAGAGACATAGCGAGAGAGATTGAGAGGTAGAGGGACAAAGGTGATAGGGAGATAGGGGAGAGATAGGGAGATAGTGGTTTATGGTTACTTGGGTTTAGGGTTTAGGGGTTTGGGGTTTAGGGTTTCTCAGGTTTAGGGGTTAGGGTTTAGGGGCATTATAATTTAGGGTTTAGGATTATTGTTTAGGGGTTAGGGGTTAGGTTTAGAGGTTTAGGGTTTATAGAGAGAGAGGAATGATAGGGAGATATAGAGGAGTCTGAGGGGAGACAGGGAGAAAAAGAGTGAGGGACATGGCAAGAGACATAGGGAGAGAGATTGAGAGGTAGAGGGACAAAGGTGGTAGGGAAATAGGGGAGAGAGAGGGAGATAGTGGTTTAGGGTTACTTGGGTTTAGGGTTTAGGGGTTTAGGGTTTCTCAGGTTTAGGGGTTAGGGGTTAGGGTTTAGGGGCATTATTTAGGGTTTAGGATTTAAATTGTTTAGGGGTTAGGGGTTACGTTTAGAGGTTTAGGGTTTTGGATTTAGGGTTTATAGAGAGAGAGGAATGATAGGGAGATAGAGAGAGGAGATCGAGGAGAGAGATAAGGAGTTAGAGAGTGAGGCACATGGCCAGGGACATAGGGAGAGAGATCAAGAGAGGTAGAGGGATGATAGAGATAGGGAGATAGGGGAGAGATAGGGAGATATAGGTTTAGAGTTGATTGGATTTAGGGTGTACCTGGGTTTAGGGTTTCTCAGTTTTGTAGATAGCTAGATAGAAAGAGAGAGGAGACAAATAGGGAGAGATGGAGGTGACAAAGGGGAGAGATAAGGAGATAGAGAGTGAGCGAGATGTCCAGAGAAATAGGGAGAAGGATTGAGAGGTAGAGCTCGATGATAGAGATAGGGAGATAAGGGAGAGATAGGAGATAGGGTTTACGGTTGCTCGCGTTTAGGGTTTAGGGTTTAGGGGTTCGGGGTTAAGGTTTCGGGGCATTATTTAGGGTTTAGGGTTTATGGTTTAGGGGTTAAGGTTTAGAGGTTTAGGTTTTAGTGTTTAGAGAGAGAGGACAATTAGGGAGATATAGAGTGAGGGACATGGCCAAAGCATAGGGAGAGAGATTGAGAGGTAGAGGAATGATAGTGATGGGGAGATAGTGAGATAGGGAGATAGAGAGATAGAGGTTTAGGGTTTCTTGGGTTTAGTGTTTAGGATTTAGGGGTTTATGGTTTCTCAAGTTTAGGGTTTAGGGGTTAGGAAATAGGGGTTAGGGGTTAGGGGTTAGGTTTAATCATGTGTTAATACAGGTTGTGGAGTGAGAAATGGGTGGTATGGGAGATCGGAAGACTAGTTTAAAGTTGGGCCGATGGATATATGTCACAACAAAAGGTTCAAAGGCTCGTCAAAAGTGGAGTGATCGGAGCATCGGTATAAGAATTTTTGAGTTGGCCGATAGTGTTTATCTTGCCGATAGGAAGAATGTATATGATTTGATGTTATTTAGGACTTTGAGAAGGTTTCTTAAAGTTGATTAAGCTTTAATCTATTTGAACTATGGGTTTTGATGGGTATTTCACCGTGTTTTGAGAGCTTCCACTGTGTGCTCTACATCAGACCAATAGGGAGATATAGAGGAGTCCGAGGGGAGAGATAGGGAGATAAAGAGTGAGGGACATGGCAAGAGACATAGAGAGAGAGATTGAGAGGTAGAGGGACAAAGGTGATAAGGAGATAGGGGAGAGATAGGGAGATAGTGGTTTATGGTTACTTAGGTTTAGGGTTTAGGGGTTTGGGGTTTACGGTTTAGGGGATTAGGGTTTCTCAGGTTTAGGGGTTAGGGGTTAGGGTTTAGGGGCATTATTTAGGGTTTAGGATTTAAATTGTTTACGGGTTAGGTTTAGAGGTTTAGGGTTTTGGATTTAGGGTTTATAGAGTGAGAGGAATGATAGGGAGATAGAGGAGACCGAGGAGAGAGATAAGGAGATAGAGAGTGAGGCACATGGCCAGGGACATAGGGAGAGAGATCAAGAGAGGTAGAGGGATGATAGAGATAGGGAGATAGGGGAGAGATAGGGAGATATAGGTTTAGAGTTGATTGGATTTAGGGTGTACCTGGGTTTAGGGTTTCTCAGTTTTAGAGATAGCTAGATAGAAAGAGAGAGGAGACAGATAGGGAGAGATAGAGGTGACAAAGGGGAGAGATAAGGAGATAGAGAGTGAGCGAGAGAGATTGAGAGGTAGAGGGACAAAGGTGATAGGGAGATAGGGGAGAGATAGGGAGATAGTGGTTTATGGTTACTTGGGTTTAGGATTTAGGGGTTTGGGGTTTAGGGTTTCTCAGGTTTAGGGGTTAGGGGTTAGGGTTTAGGGGCATTATAATTTAGGGTTTAGGATTTATTGTTTAGGGGTTAGGGGTTAGGTTTAGAGGTTTAGGGTTTATAGAGAGAGAGGAATGATAGGGAGATATAGAGGAGTCTGAGGGGAGGGATAGGGAGATAGAGAGTGAGGGACACGGCTAGAGACATAGGGAGAGAGATTGAGAGGTAGAGGGACACAGGTGGTAGGGAGGTAGGGGAGAGATAGGCAGATAGTGGTTTAGGGTTACTTGGGTTTAGGGTTTAGGGGTTTAGGGTTTAAGGTTTAGGGGTTTAGGGTTTCTCAGGTTTAGGGGTCAGGGGTTAGGGTTTAGGGGCATTATTTAGGGTTTAGGATTTAAATTGTTTAGGGGTTAGGGGTTAGGTTTAGAGGTTTAGGGTTTTGGATTTAGGGTTTATAGAGAGAGGAATTATAGGGAGATAGAGAGAGGAGATGGAGGAGAGAGATAAGGAGATAGAGAGTGAGGCACATGGCCAGGGACATAGGGAGAGAGATCAAGAGAGGTAGAGGGATGATAGAGATAGGGAGATAGGGGAGAGATAGGGAGATATAGGTTTAGAGTTGATTGGATTTAGGGTGTACCTGGGTTTAGGGTTTCTTAGTTTTGGAGATAGCTAGATAGAAAGAGAGAGGAGACAGATAGGGAGAGATGGATGTGACAAAGGGGAGAGATAAGGAGATAGAGAGTGAGCGAGAGAGATTGAGAGGTAGAGGGACAAAGGTGATAGGGAGATAGGGGAGAGATAGGGAGATAGTGGTTTATGGTTACTTGGGTTTAGGGTTTAGGGGTTTGGGGTTTAGGGTTTCTCAGGTTTAGGGGTTAGGGGTTAGGGTTTAGGAGCATTATAATTTAGGGTTTAGGATTTATTGTTTAGGGGTTAGGGGTTAGGTTTAGAGGTTTAGGGTTTATAGAGAGAGAGGAATGATAGGGAGATATAGAGGAGTCTGAGGGGAGGGATAGGGAGATAGAGAGTGAGGGACATGGCTAGAGGCATAGGGAGAGAGATTGAGAGGTAGAGGGACACAAGTGGTAGGGAGATAGGGGAGAGATAGGCAGATAGTGGTTTAGGGTTACTTGTGTTTAGGGTTTAGGGGTTTGGGGTTTAAGGTTTAGGGGTTTAGGGTTTCTCAGGTTTAGGGGTCAGGGGTTAGGGTTTAGGGGCATTATTTAGGGTTTAGGATTTAAATTGTTTAGGGGTTAGGGGTTAGGTTTAGAGGTTTAGGGTTTTGGATTTAGGGTTTATAGAGAGAGGAATTATAGGGAGATAGAGAGAGGAGATGGAGGAGAGAGATAAGGACATAGAGAGTGAGGCACATGGCTAGGGACACAGGGAGAGAGATCAAGAGAGGTAGAGGGATGATAGAGATAGGGAGATAGGGGAGAGATAGGTTTAGAGTTGATTGGATTTAGGGTGTACCTGGGTTTAGGGTTTCTTAGTTTTGTAGATAGCTAGATAGAAAGAGAGAGGAGACAGATAGGGAGAGATAGAGGTGACAAAGGGGAGAGATAGGGAGATAGAGAGTGAGCGATATGTCTAGAGAAATAGGGAGAAGGATTGAGAGGTAGAAGGATGATAGAGATAGGGAGATAAGGGAGAGATAGGAGATAGAGTTTAGGGTTGCTCATGTTTAGGGTTTAGGGGTTAAGGTTTAGAGGTTTAGGGTTTAGTGTTTAGAGAGAGGACCAATAGGAAGATATAGAGTGAGGGACATGGCTAAAGCATAGGCAGAGAGATTGAGAGGTAGAGGAATGATAGTGATGGGGAGATAGTGAGATAGGGAGATAGAGCTCGATAGAGGTTTAGGGTTTCTTGGGTTTAGTGTTTAGGATTTAGGGGTTTATGGTTTCTCAAGTTTAGGGTTTAGGAGTTAGGAAATAGGGGTTAGGGGTTAGGTTTAATCATGCATCCCAATCATTCCCCTATCATTCCTATATATCCTATCTCTCCCCTTTATCTTTCCCTCTCCCTTATCGATGAAGCAAATGGAAACAAGAAAACTAGGACTCCCTTTCTCAGGTTTAGGGTTTAGGGCTTAGGGGAATTATTTAGGGTTTATGGTTTAGGGGTTAGGGTTTAGTATTTGGAAGAATTATTTAGGGTTACTTGGGTTTAGGATTTAGGGCATTATTTAGGGTTTACAGTTGCATGTCAAAAGTAGTCTCTCTCTCTCTCTAAATTTGTAAACCCTAAATAATGGCCCTAATCCCTAACCCCTAACCCGCATCTACCTCTCTCCTGTATCTACCTCTCTCCTGTATCTATTCAAAAGTGCCTTTAAAATACTATGAGATACCTTAGTATAAGTAAATCATATAAAAATCAAATATATATATATATCATCATAATCCTATATAAATTTTGATAGTATTTTATAGCTAAAATGCCTAAATATCATCATAATCCTTTATAAATTTGCTTGTATTTTATAGCTAAAATGCCTAAATACTTAAAATGTATGCAATGCTAAAATAATAAAATAAAAAAAATGAGTACAATAAGGAAAAGGAAAACAGATATCCGTTTCCAAAATGGATATCCGTTTGGAGATCATAAAAAGCAAAAAAGACTGCATTTTTGCAAACCCGTGGCTTGCAAAAATGCAGTCTCATCTTCAAAAAAATAGATATTAGAGCTGAGGAACGGATATCCGATCCAAAGAGGTAAGATTTCATGCATTTTTTTGGTTTGTTTTGTATTTTCAAGCAATTTTTTTGGTTTTTATGCTAAGTGGGTATGTTTTATAATTTAATTAGGTAAAATGGATGCACAAAATGAAAACACAAACCCTCCACCACCAAACCCTCCACCTCCAACAGTAGAAGAGAATATTCAAAGAAATATTGATCATATAAGCAGGATCATAGAAATGTATCGCCGCCACCCTCGATTGTCTATAATGACATCAAATTTAGAGGGAATCATTAATCAAATTCAAACCTTGTCCACCCAACACGAATCATTTCGGCAATGGCGAGAAGCCAAGAAGGCCGAATATGCTGACGGTTTGTCATATGAGGAAGTCAAAGATTTAGAGATTACAAAAACTATGTTGGCCCAACACTTTGTCAATCCTAAAACTGGATTGCATGTTGATGTCCGTAAGCCCAAATTTTCAATCAAATGGTGTATTCATGAGGGCATTAGTCAAAACTTTTGGGATTGTTGGTGGATGGTTTTTGATAAACCACTCAACAACAATTTAGATGTGCCTTTGTATTTCCTCCGTAAACTCTATGCAGAGTTCATCATGGGTCAACATGTTAATTATTTTGATTTTAGAGAGTTTCAAGGAGTGGGCAAAGGAATGCCTCAAGATAGACCTGGGGCAATTAGACAAGTACAAGGTCCCTATATTCCCCCTCTTGCTATCCCTTCTCCACCCCCAATGCAGTACCCAGACGTTGTTGCAAGTGCAACACAACAGGGCCTTAGTGCCATACACTTTTTGACCGAGCATTTGATTATATAGACATCTCAGTTTACACAAGCACATGATGAAGGTGATGATATTGGATCACCTGGTACCACTAGACCATCGTCGTCCAGACATATATGTGTGCCCCATCATTGCATTTCTTGCAATCATTTATGCTTGGGTCCTATTATGGAGAGTAGTGAGCCACCGTTGAACACATTAGAGTCTGATCTCCATTCACCAGATGAGGCAATGGGGTCTAGAACTCAAGCTGAGGGGTCAGGGACAAGAGTAGAAGCTACCGGATCAGTAAACATTAGAGAAGGAGAAATGCATGAGTAATCTTTTGTGCAGGTAAAATTTAAAGTTAAATTTTATGGTCTATTCCATTTGAATATATAAACAACTTTATTAGTACTAATGTATCTAAGCGGGATAATAGTTGATGACAGAGGAGGAGTTGACAGAAGTTCATCATGCAACTTTGTCTGCCATCCAATTTGGCTTGGACTTGCCGGTATAATTTGTTGTACACATTAACTTTTTTTTTTATGCATTTATTTCTTTGTGAGTAATTATATATTAATTTATATCTTGATGCTAATTTTATTTTATAGCCAATCGAAAATGTGAATGATGTGGCATCTTTGCCAATAGTCTTTTCTTGAACTCCTGATCGACCCAAGGGACTATCATTTGCAGAACGGCTTTCTCAACGCCAACAAAGGGTGGAGGTAATTTGATTGAATTGTACTTTAATTGATAATTTAGAAAACTTAAATATTTGATTATAGTCATTTAGAGTCTTACATTCTTGTCCTTTTTAATTGATGTAGGAGGCCTCGATGGTGGTATGCGCTTGTTTTCTAGTAGATAAGTTTTTGTGTAGTGCATTTCCTATTTTAAATGTATGCATTTCCTATTTTGTTTAATAATTATATATTAATTTATTTCAATGTTACTTTGCTTTTATGTAGTCTGTTGAGAATGTGAGTGATGTGCCACCTTTGCCATCATGCTTCACTAGGACACCTGTTCGTCTTAAGAGAAAATCATTTGCAGAACGATTGTCCGAACAACAACATAGAGTCGAGGTAATTGAATTGAATTTTTCTAAATAATTGATAGTTTATCTAGTGGTCTTATAGTTGATTGTAGTGATTTAGATGTATGTTAATAAATGAAAGTTCTTAATTGTAGTAGATAAGAATCTATTTACTAACTTTAACTTGTGTTTTGACTTGTTAATGCAGGAAACTTCACCTCCATCAATTACTAGACATTTTGGTACAAAGAGGACACTTTTTCAGGATCCATCACAGATTGTGGATCCATCACAAATTGAGGGTCAAGTGGACTTGTAGTATTTGATGTAGCTATTTGGCATGTAAATTGTATATAGATTTTGAGACACGGCATATGCCACATTTTGTAAAAAATATTTTGAGTTGGCATATTTGCCAAATTTTTGTATATGTCTACCATTATGGACTAGATTTTAATGTATATACACCTTGATATACAATATAATTTAAATTCCTTATTTGCAAGTCATGATACTTCCCATGATGCCATACATTATGATGATAGTTCTTTAGTCCATTGATGATATGTTTAGCATTGAGAATGGTTTTAGATCAATAGAATCAATATGAAAAAATTCCTTATATATGCCCTAATCAAATAAGGTCATGATAAACCATTTCATCATGTATTTAGTCTTCATCTTGTGAAATTTTGTAAATATGTCAAAGTTGTCATATGAAAAATGTAAAAAAAATGCAAAAGTATGGAAGATGAATAGTCAAGTACTCAAGAGTCAATTGGAGACTATTGGTTTCCCTCAAATCATGTATAAATATGCATAAACCTTTGTGGAAAAGGCATTGGAGATGTATTGAAAACATTTTGAAGATGAATTGAAGACATGTTTGAATGAAATTAATGTCAAGAAACTCTATGTCAAGGACACTGGGGGCACATTACAAACATAAAAAACTTACATCTTGGGGGGAGGTGCCAATAAGGCCAATAAGGATACTATTTCAGTTGGGTGTGTGTGTGTATGCAAATCCCATTTATGGCTGAGAAGCTCTCTATTTACTATTATTTACACATCAGAGTATGACTATCCTAAAACAACATCGTGTATATGCTCATAAAAGCCATCAAACTCTGAGAATAAACTCGTCATTAGATAAGGAGTGGAAGGCTAAAGTCACATTCCCAAAAACCTCTTAAAATCACATGTCTCCTCTTATGAAAACTAGGGTCTTTGCCAATACATTGTTCTGTAAGAGAAAAGTCACTTAAGATCCTAAGAGCAAAAACCTTGCCAGTGCCATATTTTTTGTTCTGCTCATCGTGGGGTCGAACGGACTGCGCCAATGTGTCGGGGTGGGGGGGTAAATGCTAGGGGAGGTCTCGTTTCATGCGCCAAGCATCCTAGTCATTCCAGGCAAGAGGCTACCGGCAAAGTCCCTTAAGATCCCTGAGACCAAAAAACTGCCAAACTTTGACCGGGTGGTTCTCAAAATTCGTGACAGTTGGGAATGCTCTGTTTGGACCTACAGGTGCACGTGACATCCTTCCACAATAACCTCTCTCATTTTTGGTCAACTCCATTCCGTTTGACCGTGTCGAAATCAAATGCATTGGCGCAAAATGCTTCAATTTGATGTAGTGGAAAGGTGCTAGGTGCGACATTTTTCATTCCATAGCTTGTGCGGTCGAACGGACTACACCAATGCATCGAGGTGGGAGGGTAAATGCTAGGAGAGGTCTTGTTTCGTGTGCCAAGCGTCCCAGTCATTCCGGGCAAGAGGCTACCGGCAAAGTCCTTTAAGATCCCTGAGACCAAAAAACTACCAAACTTTGACCGGGTAGTTCTCAAAATTTGTGACAGTTGGGAATGCTCTGTTTGGACCTACAGGTGCACGTGACATCCTTCCACAATAATCTCTCTCATTTTTGGTCAACTCCATTCCGTTTGACCGTTCTGAAATCAAACGCATTAGCGCAAAATGCTTCAATTTAATGTAGTGGAAAGGTGCTAGGTGCGACATTTTTCATTCCATAGATCGTGCGGTCGAATGGACTGTGCTAACGCGTCGGGGGGGGGGGGGGGGGGGGTAAATTCTAGGGGAGGTCTCATTTCGTGCGCCAAGCGTCCTAGTCATTCCGGGCAAGAGGCTATCGGCAAAGTCCTTTAAGATCCCTGAGACCAAAAAACTGTCAAACTTTGACCGGGCAGTTCTCAGAATTCATGAAAGTTGGGAATGTTCTGTTTGGACCTACAGGTACACGTGGCATCCTTCCACAATAACCTCTCTCATTTTTGGTCAACTCCATTCCGTTTGACCATGTTGAAATCAAACGCATTGGTGCAAAATGCTTCAATTTGATGCAGTGGAAAGGTGCTAGGTGCGACATTTTTCATTCCATAGCTCGTGGGGTCGAACAGACTTTGCCAACGCATCGGGGTGGGCGGGTAAATGCTAGTGGAGGTCTCATTTCATGCGCCAAGCGTCCCAGTCATTCCGGGTAAGAGGCTACCGGCAAAGTCCCTTGAGATCCCTGAGACCAAAAAACGGCCAAACTTTGATCGGGCAGTTCTCAGAATTCATGACAGTTGGGAATGCTCTGTTTGGACCTACAGGTGCACGTGGCATCCTTCCACAATAACCTCTCTCATTTTTTGTCAACTCCATTCCGTTTGACCGTGTTGAAATCAAACACATTGGTGCAAAATGCTTCAATTTGATGCAGTGGAAAGGTGCTAGGTGCGACATTTTTCATTCCATAGCTTGTGGGGTCGAATGGACTCTGCCAACGTGTCGGGGTGGGCAGGTAAATGCTAGTGGAGGTCTCGTTTCATGAGCCAAGCGTCCCAGTCATTCCGGGCAAGAGGCTACCGGCAAAGTCCCTTAAGATCCCTGAGACCAAAAAACTACCAAACTTTGACCGGACAGTTCTCAAAATTCATGACAGTTGGGAATGCTCTGTTTGGACCTATAGGTGCACGTGGCATCCTTCCACAATAACCTCTCTCATTTTTGGTCAACTCCATTCTGTTTGACCATGTTGAAATCAAACGCATTGGCACAAAATGCTTCAATTTGATGCAGTGGAAAGGTGCTAGGTGTGACATTTTTCATTCCATAGCTCATGGGGTCAAACAGACTGTGCCAACGTGTCAGGATGGGCGGGTAAATGTTAGTGGAGGTCTTGTTTCGTGCGCCAAGCGTCCCAGTCGTTCCGAGCTGTAAGCTACCGGCAAAGTCAAAAGTTGCTAGGATTGAAATTTTGCATTCCACAGGTCCTGGGGCCGAACGGTTTGCGCCAACACGTCGGGGTGGGCGAGTAAATGCTAGGGGAGGTCTCGTTTTGTGTGCAAAGCATCCCAGTCCTTCCGAGCTGTAAGCTACCGGCAAAGTCACACTTTGCCGGTAGCTTACAGCTCGGAAGGACTGGGATGCTTTGCACACAAAACGAGACCTCCCCTAGCATTTACTCGCCCACCCCGACGTGTTGGCGCAAACCGTTCGGCCCCAGGACCTGTGGAATGCAAAATTTCAATCCTAGCAACTTTTGACTTTGCCGGTAGCTTACAGCTCGGAACGACTGGGACGCTTGGCGCACGAAACAAGACCTCCACTAGCATTTACCTGCCCACCCCGATGCGTTGGCACAAACCGTTCGGCCCCAGGACCTGTGGAATGCAAAATTTCAATCCTAGCAACTTTTGACTTTGCCAGTAGCTTACAGCTCGGAACGACTGGGATGCTTTACACACAAAACGAGACCTCCCCTAGTATTTACTCACCCACTCCGACATGTTGGCGCAAACTGTTCGGCCCCAGGACTCGTGGAATGTAAAATTTCAATCCTAGCAACTTTTGACTTTGCCGGTAGCTTACAGCTCGGAACGACTGGGACACTTGGCGCATGAAACAAGACCTCCACTAGCATTTACCTGCCCACCCCAACGTGTTGGCGCAAACCGTTCGGCCCCAGGACCTATGGAATGCAAAATTTCAATCCTAGCAACTTTTGACTTTGACAGTAGCTTACAGCTCGAAATGACTAGGATGCTTTGCACACAAAACAAGACCTCCCCTAGCATTTACTCGCCCACCCCGACGTGTTGGAGCAAACCATTCGGCCCCAGGACCTATGGAATGCAAAATTTCAATCCTAGCAACTTTTGACTTTGTCGGTAGCTTACAGCTTGGAACGACTAGGATGCTTTGCACACAAAACAAGACCTCCCCTAGCATTTACTCGCCCACCCCGACATGTTGGAGCAAACCGTTCAGCCCCACGAGCTATGGAATGAAAAATGTCGCACCTAGCACCTTTCCACTGCATCAAATTGAAGCATTTTGCGCCAATGCGTTTGATTTCAACATGGTCAAACAGAATGGAGTTGACCAAAAACAAGAGAGGTTATTGTGGAAGGATGCCACTGCACCTGTAGGTCCAAATAGAACATTCCCAACTTTCATGAATTCTGAGAACTGCCCGGTCAAAGTTTGGCAGTCTTTTGGTCTCAGGGATCTTAAAGGACTTTGCCGGTAGCCTCTTGCCCAGAATGACTGGGACGCTTGGCGAACTAAACGAGAGCTCCCCTAGCATTTACCCCCCCACCCCGACGTGTTGGCGCAGTCCATTCGACTGCATGAGCTATGGAATGAAAAATGTCGCACCTAGCACCTTTCCACTACATCAAATTGAAGCATTTTGCACCAATGCGTTTGATTTCGGCACGGTCAAACGGAATGGAGTTGACCAAAAATGAGAGAGGTTATTGTGGAAGGATGTCACGTGCACCTGTAGGTCCAAATAGAGCATTCCCAACTGTCACAAATTTCAAGAACTACCTGGTCAAAGTTTGGCAGTTTTTTGGTCTCAGGGATCTTAAGGGACTTTGCCGGTAGCCTCTTGCCCGGAATGACTGGGACGCTTGGCGCACGAAACGAGACCTCCCCTAGCATTTAGCCCCCACCCTGACACGTTGCCACAGTTCGTTCGACCGCACGAGCTATGGAATGAAAAATGTTGCACCTAGCACCTTTCCACTACATCAAATTGAAGCATTTTGCGCCAATGCGTTTGATTTCGGCACGGTCAAATGGAATGGAGTTGACCAAAAATGAGAGAGGTTATTGTGGAAGGATATCACGTACACCTGTAGGTCCAAACAGAGCATTCCCAACTGTCACAAATTTTGAGAACTGCCTGGTCAAAGTTTGGTAGTTTTTTGGTCTCAAGGATCTTAAGGGACTTTACCAATAGCCTCTTGCCCGGAATGACTGGGACGCTTGGTACACGAAACGAGACCTCCCCTAGCATTTACCCCCCCACCCCGATGCGTTGGCATAGTCCGTTCGACCGCCCGAGCTATGGAATGAAAAATGTCGCACCTAGCACCTTTCCACTACATCAAATTGAAGCATTTTGCGCCAATGCATTTGATTTCGGCACGGTCAAACGGAATGGAGTTGACCAAAAACGAGAGAGGTTATTGTGGAAGGATGTCACGTGCCACTGTAGGTCCAAATAGAGCATTCCCAACTATCACAAATTCTAAGAACTGCTCGGTCAAAGTTTGGCAATTTTTTGGTCTCAGGGATCTTAAGGGACATTGTCAGTAGCCTCTTGCCCGAAATGACTAGGACGCTTGGTGCACGAAACGAGACCTCCCCTAACATTTACCCCCCCACCCCGACGCATTGGCATAGTCCATTCGACCCCACGAGCTATGGAATGAAAAATGTCGCACCTAGCACCTTTCCACTACATCAAATTAAAGCATTTTGCAACAATGCATTTGATTTTGGCATGGTCAAACAGAATGGAGTTGACCAAAAATGAGAGAGTTTATTGTGGAAGGATGTCACGTGCACCTGTAGGTCCAAACATAACATTCCCAACTTTCACGAATTCCGAGAACTGCCCGGTCAAAGTTTGGCAATTTTTTGGTCTCAGGGATCTTAAGGGACTTTGCCGGTAGCCTCTTGCCCGGAATGATTGGGACGCTTGGCGCATGAAATGAGACCTCCCCTAGCATTTACCCCCCCACCCTGACGCGTTGGCGCAGTCCGTTCGACCCCACGATGAGTAGAACAAAAAATATTGTTCCAGTTGGCACATTCTCAATCATTGACATGGATGATATCTCAGTACTATTCCTTTAGGCACAATATGAGCTTCCAATGGAAGGCACAATTGTGAGGTTAAGATGATGAAAAGTGTGCCTCATTCACAGTCATGTTTTACTTGTCTTCAATGATGATTCCTTGATTCAACTTAATCCTTTGATAATACATTTTAACCTCCTTGTGAAAGCGCACTTTCAAAGTTGCTTGAGCAAGAGCTAGCACCTCAACATCGAGGTGCACTTTTGGTGTTATAGAAACATGAACTAGCACCTCAAATAGTAAGACACTCATTCTAGGTTGTTTATTCAATAATTGGCACTAGTCACATATGGTGTAGAGAGGTAGATGTGCGTCCAAGTCATCATTTGATGCCTTCAATAACTATAAACTCCTTTGATGATGCATTTTATCCTTCCTATTCACTATCTAGCCTTAGGCGCACATTTTAGGTTGATCAATCATAATCTAGTGCCCTAAGTACCAAGGCGCACTTTTAGATTAGTTTGATAAAGGATTAGCACCTTCATTTCTAGGTGGAAGTTTGGAGTTGAAATACATCAAAATAACAAGTTTCTTCATCACTTCAAACATATTTAACACTTTGAAGATCTCCAATGCATGATTGAATATCAAGAAACCAATGTATCATTTCATGAAGGTCTTAAGTGTTGTAAATATGCATCTTCTTATTTAATCATGTGTTGTAAATGAAGGAATGCAATGATTGCAATATGTGCACAAAATGGAATTTTTGATAAGGATTGAAAGGAAATGTTAAGAAAATGCAATTGGCAGGTGTAAATCCAAAGTGTGGAAGCATAGACAAGGCATGTGAATAGTTTGGCATGACACCTCAAAGAGATGCTATCTCATGGAATGCAATGATTGCAAGATATGCACAAAATGGATTTTTTGAAAAGGCTTTAGAAACTTTGAAGCAAATACAATTGGAACGTTTAAAACCAAATTCCATAAACTGTGCAAGCATTCTCCCTACTTGTGCCAAATTAGGATCTTATATATACATATATGCACATAATGTCATGAAAATAATGTATAGTGTATATATCAAGCCATATAGGCATGTGCAAATAAAACCATATGGGTATATACAATGATATACATCGATAACATACAAAAGTATGTTTACAAAGCCAAATACACATATGTAACAAAATGTCCCAAAATCAAATCTCCTATGGATTGCTATCAAATAATCTATAGCTCTTGCTAGGCCATGAAGATGGTGAACCAGTCAATGACTCATCTTCCATCGCTCATCGACTAGACCTCCTCGATAGAGATTTTTGAATTTCCACCTATTAATACAATCAAACAACGTGCACATTAATATAGAATTTAATATTCAAAATATATAACATGACAGAAGTAATCAATCACTTACCACCAATTGGTGATCCCTTTTGATTATTTGTTGTCTTTCTTCTTCTATAGAGCTGGATGGGTAGGGGAGGTGACGTCCTGTGAGAAGCATGAACAAGCAGATTTAAAAGTAAACATGAATATCATAAATATGTACATTAAATGTTGCGCTTATTATAGGACTGTTGTAGGACTATTGTAGTTAAAACTATCCTAGTAGACATGTATAGGACTGTTATAGGACTGTCATCTCATGGAATACAATGATGGCAAGATTAGTATGAAGATTAATTATGACTGTTATAGGACTTTAATAAGAATGCAAAGTAAGGAAGCATAGGCAAGGCACATGAACTGTTTGGTGGAATACCTCAAAGAAATGAGAATTTTGTCAGATGTTGTAGTTGCAATTGCCATGTGACACATGTATGTAATATGTGAAAGCATAGACAAGGCACATGAACTATTTGGCAAAAGACATCAAATACATGTCACCTCATGCAATGCCTTATGTAGAAAAAGGTACAAATGTGCAGTATTAAGAAATACAAATGAGAACTAAAAATCATACCTCGAGTATAGTCAAAATAACCTACGATGCCATACAAAATAATTTACGATGCCATGCAAAATAATCTACGATGCCATCTAAAATAACTTTATTCGCTGTCCTGTATAGTCAAAAGCATGCATTATAGTTATTAAAGTAACAAGATTTTTAATAAAACAATTCTAAAAAATAGAAAAAATAAGAACAAGTTAAGATAAAAAATGTCATACCTGTCCATCTGGAAGTTTAAATGCTAGTCAAGCGTACCTGAGGGGTCATCTCTTACCTTCAAAGTATCCAATATTGCTTCATGATCAGCATTACTAATTATCCATAGTTCTTTTGATTTTGATCTTCCACGATGCTTTAGTAACTTGACATTTATTGCTACAACTAGGTGAGAATACATCAATATGGTTTTATGCTTCTCAAAGTCTTCAAAGGCCGGGATGCCATTCTTTTTAACCATATATGTTCGTAACCAAGTCCCAGCAATAACAACTGATCCTGTAGGATATGTGAACCCATCATCATCTATCATAGGTTGTGTTAGATTTTGTTTTCCCTGTACACATCGTGCCAACCAATAGTCTGACCTCTCTTCATATCCATGCGGTGCAACAACTGCATAAACATGACCTGGTTGTACAAGGTCTGAAAGATGTTCATAGTCAAATGAGCTCTCCATGTCATTGATGGAAGATGATTGACCTTCATATAGAGGGACTAAATATTGTGGAATCCATGCATCTACCCACTCACTTGACTCACAACTGTTCCAATTACATTTAATACAACTCTGACAAAAACAAGCTAATTCTCGTGTCCAAATAGTCCATGTACTTGCATTTGAGCTTTGAAATGAATGCATCTTTGATGATTCACTGATTCTCTGACATTCTAATTTCTCTATCGCTATCCCATCATCAACCAACCAAAAGAACCTGCGCACTTCAGAATCAAGAGCCACTCCTCGTGACAATGCATAGTTACACCACTTAACAATGGAATCTACATCACTGAATGTAGCACCACCTCTAATCTTTAGTTGTTCTTTAAAAAGCGCTCTCTTCACACATGCACCTGCTCCATCATGTTCACCTTTTCTATGCCTGGCTTCAAAAAAATTCCAAATATGAGGTATACCCTTCTCTACATGCATTTTGCTCAACCAATAGAAATTACAAGCATTCTTGAATTGATCAGTGCAATTATCTGACCAAATGAGATGTTGATCTATTCTAGTATCTTTTTCTTGCAAGAACCCATAAAATTGTTGAAAACAATATTGCACAAACTCTGCTGAATGAGATCAATCATCACTCATGTAAAAATGGTATTCTCTGACAATTTTCCTGTTCTCTTCTGTACTCTCGGGGGCATGTCTATATGTGATGTGAACAAAAATAACAATCTGAATAGAATTGTAGTACTGGGATTGAACTTCATTTTGGGGTTGCAATGTATAGTTTTCTGCAAAATCAACTACAGAGACAATAGTTCCAATCGGGAAAGAGTCTTTACACATCCTGAACTGTTGATCTAACCATCGAGACCTGTGGCTATTTCTGACATACTTGTAGAAAAGATTTTTCTTAAAATCATCAATAAAATCAGCAATACTTACCTCTCTTACAATCAACTCACATCTAGAACCTTCACCTCCATTTTTCAAATTGTATTTCACTGTCTCATATCTCTTTTTCTCAACCATTCTCTTTCCAAAATCATGCTCGTTGCCCTCATGAAAACATGATACAAACTTTGATAACCCACCACATTGTAAACACTTTTCATTTAAACAATCATTCTTGTAGAACATGCAACCATCATCTCTAATACATAGAAATAAATCCAATAAGTCCCTAGATGACTTTGGTAGTTGAATTGCACCACACTCCTATAACATTTTGTTAGTGTGCAAAGTAGAACGAATATTGCATAATAATTCATGGTACATAGAAAATTCTACATGGTATTTGCAACAACATGTATTACAAACTTTAAGAGGAACGCAATAAAATGGCTTACGAGATTCAAATGCTCTTTGTGAGATTGTCATACCTGGGTGAGTTTCACAATATTGTTTGTACAATGTTGTTTGGCTACATTCCAAGTAATGTTTAGGGTGTGGTGTGTGGTCTTTATCACCAATTCTTAACTTTACAACATCTTTTGCATTCGGTGATACCCTAGAGTTAGTGTGCCAAAATCGTTCAATTTCTTCCTTTGTGCTATCAATTAGCTTCTTGTCAACTCATGGAAGCCTACCACTGAAAGCCCAAGTATCATTGGCAACAGGACTATCTAGCCTTGATCTTAATGCTAGTGCTTTTGACAATGTTTTACGATTCAATCTTAAGTCAACACAAGTTTGCCTCATTAATCGAGCATTTCTTATTTGTTTGCTTACTATTGAGGTTGTTATTACTCTATAGGCAACTCTTTTATCTTTCTCCTTGCTAGTCTTTCCAATAGAATTGAGTGCATTGAAAGGGCTTCTTACAATAATTTTATTCCGATTGGACACTTTGTTTAACCGAATCTTTAATTTGTTTAGTAAAGGTCTCATTTTGTACATCTTTAATAATTGCACAAAAAGTTGGCATTGTTCGGTTAATGTTTTCTTCTCAAAGTATTCATTGAAGAGTTTTGTAGCCCACAACTGAACCGTTTGTGATGACCTCTTGCCTTCAAGTTTTTCCATTATGTTCTCATCAATTTCAAGTAACCATTTTGGGGTTTTTGGGTGTTTTCCAATTTCATCACGGTTATTGTCTTCTTGACAAATGTCCTCTCTTCTTATGAAATTTGGAGATACATTGATTGTTCTTGTTTCATCCATGTTTTCAACCTCATCAATTTTATCAACAAATGGATTATGGAGTGCAATTTCAATATCATGATGTTCATATCCACTTTCTTCAAGTGCACGTCTTCGTTTTTCTTCTTCTTTGTCCATGGTATTGCTATTATGAATAAGTGTTTCATAACATTTTTCAATATTTTCATTTGCAATATCATGGTGAATTTCATTCTTATCTAACATTTCATTATAATCAAAATTAACATCTTCAATTTGCATGTCATTAGATGGTAAAGAAGAAGATTCACCTTGATGAGCATCCGCCAAACCCACCATTCCAATCCTCTTCCTTTCCCTATCTTTTTTCCTAATTGCTTCAATTTCCTCCAATGTAACTTTCCTCCTCCTTTTTGCTTTACGACGACTGTTGCTCCCCATTAGGGGAACAAAAATATCACCCTTATGATTGTAACAAGAAAATTGTGTCTCCAAAAGTGCATAAAAATATTCCTTTCACTGTCATAGCCAGAAATCACGAGTATTTCGACAGCAGATGGTCTCTGGTTGCGGAAGTCGGGCCCAGAAATATTCCTTTTGTCTTTTTTTTTGCTTTTCCAAAATGGATATCCATTTTGGAAAACCCAATTCTTTGCAACGGACACTTGCAACGTCCATATGCCTACTACAAAATAGATATCCAGTTTATTATGTACATTTGGATTCTATACTAGGGATTCATTGTATTATTCAATAAACTTGTGAATTACCATCTAATTTCAATGTTTACACACTAATCCACCTAGGTATCAACTTAATAAAGCTCTGGATATAAGCCATTATTTGATTTTAGGCTATCATCAAATGAGGAGCTTCTAAAGGCAAAAATGTTGTCCCAAAAGAAGACTCAATGTTATTCGTAAAGACATTAGATTGTTAAAATACAAATTCGAGGTTAGATATTCCTTGGGCTATTTTAGTATAGAGAAGCAAAGTTGCAATATATGACTATCCTAGGAATTAGAATGGTTGATCATAGGATATTCATGGCATTTTGATATTAATGGATAAATTGATGGATGTTTAGGGAGTTTAAGTTTAAATGTAATGTATGAGAATTCTTATTTATGAAGGATCTAATATGTTTTATGTCTTATTTGCAGGCCATTCAAGAAAGAAATGAAAAGATACCAAGGACTATCATAACACCTATTATAATTAGGTGCATCAAAGGATTGTCATCTAGGACCTTACCAATATGGGAAGTTATCAAAAACATGTCATGTTTAAAATTAAAGGCTTTATCACCTCTTTGTCCCTATAGGCCTATTAGAACAATAGGTCACATTTTATTCATATACCAGGGTTGAGAATAAACACTAAGCATTTGTAGTTATGGCAAGTGTAAATGGAAATAGATCACAACTTTAGACAATCTATCCTCTCCTAGATTGCACTGACTGAGTGGAAATTACAAATTCCCTATTAATGTCCTTTATATACTAAAGGTATGGGTGAGAAAGGTAAACTTTGTATGTTGTAGACAAGTGATGCAGAGCAATACAGCAAAAGCTTACAAACAAGGTGTAAAATACCCATTAACCCACCAATTGCTCAAATAGCTTTTAAAATACCCTTCCCAAGGTCCAAACGAGACCGAAATACACTCTTTCTTTACTATCGGCAAGACATTTCTAATGTCTCATCGAACTATGCTTCATATGTTCTTCCTTTCTCTATTGTCGACCAGACTTATCATTATTGGTAACCTTCAAATTTGTTAGCTCGATGTGGGACCTCTCGCCGATGTGTAGAATCCATCGTTCAGGGTTATGCTGTCGGTGTGACTCCTCCGTTGTTCTCCGATATGTATAAGAGGACGGATCAAAGTAATTAGCATGCTCCCTTCAAAGTAAAGACATGAGAATAGAGCACTTGTGAGATGGTTATTGTAAAGGGACAAATCAATTAGAGACATGCATTTTCCTAGAGAATTTGGAATGCTTCCAGTTAGGCGATTGTAGGACAAACAAAGATGTTCTAACTTCCCTAGACCACCAAATTCTGCAAGTATACTCCCCTTCAAGTTGTTGTGTGAAATTCTTTTCCAGTGAAGTTGTGAGTAATTGGCAAGAGATTTGGGAATAGAACCCTCTAGTCCATTTCTTCTTAAGTCAAGTATCTTCAACGCTTTCAACTGCTCAAACCAAGGTGGAATCCTTCCCTTGAAAGAACTAAAAGAGAGATTTAAAGTGCATAACAAGGAGAGACCTCCTTCGGATGGAAAAAGGGTACCTTTTAATTCCAATTGAGGGAGAATTATGGCCACCACTCTATTGGTATGTTTCTTGTACCAAACACTGGTCCAGAAGCACACATTTTCTGAATTGGTAGAAGTCTAGTTGGAGAAATGTGGTCTCCTCGACTACTATTATTGTAGGATATGCATAAACGAGTTTGTTGAAAAGGCTTTAGAAATTTTCAAGCAAATGCAATTGGCAAGTGTAAAGCTAGATTCTGCAACCTTTGTCAGCTTCCTCTCTACCTCTACCAAAATGGGAGCTTTGGAATAGGGTATGGACATTCATCAAAGCATAATGGAAGTGGGATTTTGTAGATATTCTAGTTGGAAATGCTCTGGTAGACATGTACGGAAAGTGTGGAAGCATAGACAAGACACATGAACTATTTGAAAAAATGCCTCAAAGAAATGTGGTCTCATGGAATAAGATGATTGCAGGATATATACACACTTACTCCGATGTGAGATTCACCACCCTTGTCTATCGGTAAGACCAATACCCTCGGTGAGACTTTTTACTTGCATTCCGACATTATAACTCTCCCCGATGTGTTTACCATCCATTAGTCATCGGTAAGACTTCTACATCGGTCAGACATTCTCTTCGATTTTTGATATCGTATCTCACACCGAAACAATAAACACCGAACTACACCATCGGCCAGACCGCCTCTATCGATGACACTTTTCTTCTCGCCTCTGAGAGTCCATCTCTTTCCGATGTTCCTTCTGTCGGTGTGACTCCCTCTCATCGGTGTAGTTCTCAACCGTTCTTCCGATGTGCCGATAAATAACCTATCGATGACACTTAATGATTGTCACCCCGATATGACTTGATCTGTGAGATCAATGTTGTCGGCTCAATGGAACTTTGTCTCTCTGATAACTATTGTCAGTCCGATGTCTTCGATTTAGCCTATACATAACATGACTTGTTATCACCGGTCAACTAATGTATCTTTTCCCAATTTTCCCGATATGGCCGGTCAACCTTTGTACCCTTTGACATGTACATTCACCATTTACAACCATGATGAACGATAGCAGGATATACACGAAATGTCCACGCATACATAAACGATATACCCATGGATTGTATCTTCAGTGAAACAATACCAATGGTACAAAATATGTTGCTTCTCTTCATCCAAAACCAATGGCACAAAATTTTTCATAGATCAACAAAACGAATATCTGTTCTGAAAATGGATATCCGTTTCTAGAACGGATATCTGTTTTCAGAACGGATATCCATTTCTAGTTGCTTTTACCAAATCAAAACGGATATCCGTCTTGCTTTGGTACAAAGCAAGACGGATATCCGTTTTGATTGTTGACTTTTTATGGATTGTAACGTGTTTTAATATTTTAGTCTCTTCTTCGAACTTCACCCTTCATGCTGACAACTTTTTTTTATGCAAAATTGATAAAATGAAAAGGGTTTATAGAAAAAATTGTTAGCTTTCTAAAAATATAAGATTTATTTGGTTATCATTTTATTAAATAATTATTAATAATTTTCAATATACCGTGTCTCTGAAATCCTGATGGACACACTGATTGAAAAACATCCATAACTTTCAAACCATTTCACCTTTTTGAGATCCGAAACCTGCGTCACACTCTATGCTTTTCTGGCTATAGGTTAAAAAAAAATTTTGAATTTTGATTTTTTTTATCGAGTTAGGTTGGTTGGAAAATTACTTTTTATTTTAAAAAAAAAGTCACAGTAAAAAAATCATAACTAATTATTTTATTAGAAAAAAATTTCAAATAAATATGCATCACATCCGGACATGAGTCCTCTACTTATTTTGAAAGTTTCAAAAAAAAAAAAAAATTTTACTCATAGTTAGGTTGGCTAGACAGACTCCCACTTTTTATTTTTTTCTGAAAAATTTAATAGCTGTTCATTGAAATATTCAATTTTCACTAAGTAAATTTAGTTTTTTTTTTTTTAAAATAGTAGCCTATAAACTAGATTCAATTCTCTACAAATTTCATTCTTACATCTTTTTCAAATTGTATAGATAATCCATTCAAAATTTCACATGAACTTGATAAAGTCTGATTTTTTATATTTTCATTGCCACTTAGAGGTATAGTTTGGTCCATCATGATCCTGCACATACCCACAAGTTATGCATAAATTTCAAACAATTAACCTGAATGATCAGAATTTTTCATTATTTTCTGTGGTTGTTGGTTTGCTCCTGCATGCTCTAAATCAAAAGAAAGATCCCTGCTGAGGACAACAAAGCAACCAAACAAAACAAACAAAAGGAAGGAAACTGTACAAACAACCGCACAACAAATATACATTATGATACACATGACTGTCATGATGCTACTTCAGGCCTGAAAATAGTGCTTGAGGAACTGTCCATTGATTGGCAATGGGACATCCTCACCTGTTAAGGACTTGAGCTTGTAGGTGGTGTCTCCTAATATTTCAGAAATTTGAAAGGGGCCTATCCAGAGTTTGTCAAACTTACCATGGTCACCCTTCTTTTCATGTGCTTTCTCCCACATCAAGACTAGATCTGAGATCCAGAAAGCCTTAATTTTAGCCCTTTTGTCAAACTAACGCTTGACATCAGCCTGATGTTTAGCAAACTGGTTAATGGCTTCACTTCTTTTTTCATCTAGGTGCATCAGCTGCAGCAACCTAACCTCCTGTTTGTTATCTATGCCTAGGTATTCTTGTGCAAACTACAGTGTAGGAATCTTTAGGTTAACAGGGAGGAGGGGATCCACCCCATATACTAGGTGAAAAGGTGAGTTTCCTAATGCAGCCTTATTTCTGGTTCTATCTACCCACAAGGCATATTTCAACAGAGTGTCCCATTCCCTTGGGTTCTTATCTATCAACTTCTTTATGATGTTAAGCAAGTTCTTGTTCATGGATTCTGCTAATCCATTCCCTTGGGGGTAGTAATTGGACGAGACTTTCAAGATGACCCCATGGTCAAAAGCCCAACCTGATAGTTTTATTGAAGCAAAGGCAGGTCCATTATCACACACTAAAGCATATGGATCTCCATACCTGGTCACTATGTTGCTTTCCAAAAACTTAATGACATCCTCAGCATTACATGTTTTACTACTGACAGCTTCAGTCCACCTGGTACAGTAGTCAGTAATAGTTAAGACATACCTGTGGCCTGAGGATGATGGAGGATTGATGGGTCCTATGAAGTCCATACCCCATTGAGCAAATGGGTGCATCTCCATCACTGGCTGTAGAGGTTGAGCAGCATATTTATCTCTATTTGCAGCAACTTGACACACATGATAGTATTTGGTGTGTTCAGCAGTGTCCTTGAAAATCATGGGCCAATAATACCCTGCCCTGAGGATGGCATGAGTGGTGGCCAAGGATGATCCATGTGCAGTCCCAAATTTATCATGCAGTTCCGCTAGTACCTTGTCTGCTTTTGGTTTTTCCAAGCACCTCAAGTATATCCCCTCATAGTTTCTCTTAAAAAGGACTCCTCCTTTCATCATATATTTTTGTGCTTTTATCTTTAGGGCTCTCCTCTATGAGGCTTGCAATCTTGGGGGACACCTCCCAGTCATCAGGACATGCCTAATGTCTGAATACCATGTTCCTTCATCTTTTGCATCTACAACATACTGTTGGCTCAAGATGTTAGGGTCTATCTCTGATATCATTTGACTCAAAGCTTGTCCTCTTACCAACCTCATGGGTGTTATATCCATGTCATACTCCTGGAGGATGGTGATCCATTTGGCCCTCTTCTCACCTGGCTCACTTTGCATTAGCAGCATCTTTATTGCTGCATCAGGTACCACAGCAATCACCTTACTCCTCAGGATGTAGTGCCTGAACTTCTTGACTGCTCGAACCAGAGCAAATGCTTATCTTTCAACATCCATGTACCTGAGCTCTGCATCTATGAAAGGGTAGCTCATGAAGGCTATAGGCTTCTCCTGCTTTTCTTCATTTCTCTGGGTTACCACTACTGCAGAGGTATGTTCTGAGGCAAATGAGTAGATGTAGAAGTCTCTGGTGTAATCTGGACTGATCAGGACTGGAGCATCTGAAATAGCTTTCTTAATGTCTTCAAAAGCTGCTCTAGCTTCAGGTGTCCACTCAATCTTGGCGTCCCTTTTGAGCATGGCATTCAGGGGCCTAACTATCTCTACAAAGCCGGTGATGAACTTCCTAACAAAATTAATCTTACCAAAGTAAGATTTGAGCTCTGTCTTGCTTCCAGGCAGTTGTATTTTCATGATGGACTCTACTCTATCAGGATCAATGATGATCCCATTCTCAATTATCAGGTGACCCAGCAACTTCCCAGTGGTCATCCCAAATATGCACTTCTCGGGATTTAAGGATATCCCGTACTGCTCGCATTTTTTCAGCACCTTTCTTAGGTCCTCTACATGGTTTTTTCTATCTTTGGAAAACACAGTCAGGTTATCCATGTAGATCACTATGCACTTACTGATTAAGCCTCTTAAGGCTATGTCCATTGCCTGCTGGAAGGTGGCTCCAGCGTTTATCAGCCCAAATGGCATGTGTCTGTAGGCAAAGATCCCCCATTTAGTGGTGAATGCAATTTTCAATCTATCAATTCTGTCCACCATCATCTGATTGTAACCAGAGAAGCCATCCAAGAAGGACATCATCTTGGCTCCATTCACAACCTACAGGACTTCATCCAGGGAAGGCAAAGGATAGTTATCCTTTTCAGAAGTTCTATTCAAATTCCTGAAATCCACGCACAGCCTGATGTCGCCATTCTTCTTCCTCATGGGTACTAGGTTTGCCACCCATGTGGAGTGTCTCACAGGAAATATGATCCTGGCATCAAGTAGTCTTTTAACTTCTTCAAAGATGATGGGCTCCAGTAGGGCATTGATAGGTCTCTGTTTCTGCCTAAAAGGCTTGGCATCTGGCTTCAAAGGAATAGTATGGGTGATGACAGAAGTGTCATAAGTCTTTAGCTCATCATATGTCTAGGCAATGACATGGATGTAGTCCTGGAGAGCCTGGGTTATCCCTTTGAACTCTTCATCCATGCAGACCTTTCCAATCAGGACATTTCTTTCTTTACCACCTTGCCCAATGTCAACTGGAGAGTACTACCCCTCATCGGCTTTTGGGAGGTCCTTCTATTTTAGCATGTTGTCTAGGTCAAATGCTCTCTCTAGCTCTATCATTCCCTTAGGGATCCTATTGCTAGGCAACTCCAGTATTTCTCCTTCTTCCTAGACATGATCAAAAACATCTCTATTGGAAATAAAATCCAATATATGCTAATCATCATCAAATACTTGAAGATTGGTTACATTATCAGGTACCGAAGGCACTAATACTAATTCAACTGAGAACCTTTTGAGACCTGATATGGAAAGAGGTTCCAAAGCACTGGCAGCCTGGGCCAAAGCATCTGCTCTATGGTTTTGCTCCCTTGGCACATGGGTGATATTGAAGGCATCAAAATCTTCTATCAGGTTCCACACCCTGTGCCTATAGTTAGACAGCTTTTTGTATTTGCAGGAGTATATACCTCTTACCTGCCTAACAACTAATTCTGAGTCTCCATAGACATGCACAATTCTCACCTTCTTGCTAAGTGCAAACAACATCCCATGAATTAGAGCTTCATACTCTGCTACATTATTTGTACATGGGAACTACAACCTATATGTTGCTAGGTAGGATTTTCCTGATGGATTGATGAGGTCCACTCCTACTCCAGCTCCTTGCTTTGACTTGGATCCATCAAACCTGAGGATCCATGGCTTGTCTTCATCTAAAGGCTTGTCCGGGGCTTCTTTCTTCCTTTTGGCTCTAGCAGCTGCACCACCGGATATCCACTTCAACTTTGGTATCTCTATTTTCATAGGCACCACTTCATCGGTCTCATGGGAAGTTGATATTTCTTCATTTCTTTTATCATCAGGAGGAACATCCCCTGGACTAGGCAATGTCAATCTTCTTAAAATGTGCAGGCACAATGAACAAGATGCTTCTGAATGAGGTGCCTCATGTAATCTGCACCATCCTCCAACCAAGACATCTTGAGGAGGTCTTTGTTGTTGCATCATCTTTTTCATTTCTTTTGACAGGAACTCTTCAAATTTGGATAGACTGCTGCCCCTATCTTCGTCAGACAACTCATAATCTGACTCCATCAAACAATCACTCCCAGGGGTGATTTTTTCCTTGTTCTTAGCATTACTCCTATTGCCAACCGGTATCCCTTCTGTTACCTTAACAGGATCCTCATCATGATGTGTGCTCCACTCACTCCTGCAAAAGACAAACAAGGATCAACATCATTACCATTATATGCAGCACTTACTGCAGATGATGATGACGATGCCTCATGGTATGCCTGTTCCCGCTCCAGCATGTCTAGGCAGGCCTCACATGTCTTTTCAGAATGCGCCTCATTATGCAACCTGCACCATCCACTAATTAAAATATCATGAACAAGTACATTTAACAATTGGCAGCGTTTCACCCCTTTAAGCAAATGCATCTCAAAATTCTTGAAGTGATCTATCTCTATCTCGTTTCCAAGATTACAACTAGGTTCTAGATATGCATCATCATCCCGAGGGTTATCATCATGATCATGTATGTCAAGTATCAGGATCTCCTCTACCCTAGCAATCGGAGGTCTGATGGAGTAAACTCCAGGTTCCACATTCACATACATGACTTCGTTGGTTTTATTATATTCGGTAATCATGTGTTTCATGCGAGGTTCAACTTCGATCCTGATCTGGTTAGGTATTCCCCTCCAAGGCAACCACATGTGACTGAAGTCAGTAGACATATATCCATTGAGGGTCTTTGACCAATCCCTACTGAGCAACATTCCGTATACATCAGGTATATTGACTACCTGGATATCAATATAATGCTGGATTCTGGGATCCGAGGCTAGTTGCATATGGATGTGGGTTAGTTCCCCTACCACGTTTACTTCTGTTTTGTCCAGTTGGGTTACTTTCTTCAATGATTTGGCAGGATGTAACCCCAAGGCATTGCATATGGATAAGGGCATCACGTTGGTAGATGCTCTTGAGTCCACTAGACAGTTGTGCAGGTTCTTACCAAACATCCTTACAGTCAGGAGGAAGGGAGGTGACTCACTTTTGTCTTTGTATAGGGTCATGTGGGAGGTCTCTGTAGCTTGGATAGTGGTCGGGGTTTTTAATTTTGTACTAGCATCCCTGGCAGCATGTTCTTTATTTCCAAACTAGCCTGGGGTATGGCTGTCTTCCTTTTGGGTAGGACTGTCTAAAGATTTCACAAAAGCACTTTTGATAGCAGGGGTCCTAAGCAGTTCTGACAATGGCAGGCTGATCTTAACCTTCTTCATCTCATCAGTCAGGTAAGAAACCAATTTGTCAGGTCCAGGGGGTGGATTTGTGGCTTTTGGTGTTGCATTCTGTGGTGTCAAGTGATGCACATTGACTTTGGGAAATCTAGGGTTATTATTTGCCTGGGGATCAGGTGGAGTATTGAAGTTGTTTGGAGGCAATGAGGTGGTCAAAGGGCCAGCAGACCAATTTGAGCTATTCCTCAGGTTGTAGTTATGTCTACCTTGAGGTTGCTGTTGATAAGCATTGACTTCCTCATGTTCCACTGATGGCTCATTCTCATCTTCAAATGGGAAAACGTAGTTGGATTCAAGAGCCATGGCTGATTCCTCACATGTTGAGGTGTAATCCTGATGTGATGAGGTTGCATGCTGATGAGGATGATGCATGAAGCTTTCCAGCACTAAGGCGGTATCATACTCACAGGGGACAATCTCATTTCCATCTACATAAGGTGGGTTTCCTGAAGTATTGGACACTTCAGCTTGGAAAATGCTGGCTGCCACCCTGAATTGGGGGCAATCTAACTCTGCATGAGCGTTGGTATTATGAATCCTGCACCAGTTTGCAAGTGCTGCATCAGCAAGGTTTACTCTGGTGGTTTGTTTAGGTTCACCAGGAGGCTGATTATCTAGGAGTGATGGCAAGGAACCATTGTTTGGCCTAGTGTTCCACACTCTAGGCTGTCTAGGAAGATTATTGTTGCCATTATTGTTATTGTAATTATTGTTGTACCCCTTGTCAGGATAACTTGGTCTATCATTGGCATAGCCTCTGTTTTGGTTAGGTTGAGAGTAAAAGTTCTGATTTCTCAGATGGGTGACCTCAGTGGTAAGTTTCCTAAGCTGGGCTGATATTTCTTTAATTTCTTCTTTCTCCTCCTGAGCCTTTGCCACTACATTTTCTGCCCGGGGCTTGAAAAAGGAAGACCCATTGTTATTGTTGGGTTGTTCTACAACATGTGGCACTTATGTCTGATATGGCAACATCTGGCTATTCCCACTTGGTGGTGGCATGACACTGAGTGGAGGTATTTGCAAAGGGGCTGGCATCATGGCTGAAGGTATCATGGCCCCATTGGTCTGTTGGTGGACAGGATATGTTGGATAGCCTGGAAGTGAAGGGAAGGCGACATTTGGTGTGGGGGCAGGATCTAATTGTTGGCTGACTGTGATAGCTTCCCCAAAGGCTCCTGCTAAATTTGTTACGCCAGGATCTACCCTCCTGATAAACATGGAGGTCAAGGGATCTAAGGCTGAGTAGTAAATGCTCCTGGTAGCTTCATCTGTCACATTATAAGGAGCTACTAGCTTAGACATCATCTTCTGGAATCTAGCATTGAAGTTTGCTATAGGCTCCCCCTCAAACCTCTTGATAGTGGCAAATAAATGGTAGTTTGTTGAAGGGTCTATAGGCACCTTGAACCTATCCTTGAAAGCTTTCTCCAAGGCATCCCATGAATTGACTGAACCTTGGCCCAAACTAATGTACCAGTTGTAGGCCTCTTCTCCTAAGGAGAAGGGAAACAACCTGTAGACCACATCTTCATACTCAATCCTAGCCCTACAACAGGCTTCTTTGAAGGTTCTGACATGATCATCAGCATCCTGATATGGGTGGTATGTAGGAAAAATTTTATCTGGATTTTTGGGCAAAGCATGATATGCAGTAAAGATCAAAGGTGACTCTGCTGTGAAGAATGACATTGCAACCAGAGGGGGTTGGATCTGAGGTGCGACCGGCTGAGGTTGAACCTGATGTGTCACAGAAGGCCCTGCGGGTATGTGTAGGCCAATAGGAGTTACAGGAGCAGGCCCTGGTGAAGCTTGAGATGTACTAGGATCAGGGGAGTGATGAATGTCCACAGTCCTAGGTCTGAATCCCCTGGTAGGTAGTTCTTCAAAGGGTCCACTAGATCTAGACCTGGTGTTTGGTTTAGGAGCCAGGATTCTTCAAATTTTAAGAAAGATAGGCTAGTTTATGGTCAGATTTGGAAACTGACAGGATACTTAAGCAATGTTTGCAGGAATCTACAGTTTTCTTGTTCGGCCCTCCTTCTAGCGCTAGTTCTGTTGTTGCTGATGTTGATGTTAGACACACACAAGTACAACATGAAACAAAAGTTACACACCAACCCTTGTTTATCTTGAAAGATACAATGAATTCATAGAACTCATGATCCCAAGTCCCTGGTGATTAGTTCATAATCCGCTAAGATTACTCAGTGGTTGATGTGTATTTGCTGTTTTCCATTTTGGGGTCTTACGTAGATCTGTAGATTCTGCTTCTGCAACAATGCTTTCAATTAAAGAGATAATTCTACATAGCATACTCCTTCAAAGGATGTGTCTAAGTGGATGTATGCATGAGTCCTACCTCTATTTGGGGTTCTATGCATGGTATTTTCACTGGTACATGCATCTGGTTCAAGAATATACTAATGATGTTCAGTTATCTACGGGATGTCAGCATATTCCTCTGTTCTGCTTAATGTTTATCATGATGTGCAGTTATGAAAGTGACTTTTATAAAATTAAAAATGAGAAAAAGGGTTAGAGAGATAGATTCCTAAGATTTACTTGACTGAGATCACTGACCCACATACATGTTCCCATACAGTAATGAAGAGAAGAAAATTGAAATCATACTTCACCAGGATATTCCACAAATCAGCATGATCCAATGTAAATCTTCAGAGGTAGAGTTGACAACAACATGCAATGAAATGAAAGCGCTTCTAAAGAATACAGCGTCCACCAGTACATATCCAGAAATCAACTTGAAGATTACTTAAGGTTTACAATCATGATGTAATCTGAAGCTTCATCTCCATACAGTATGCTCATAAAACATGCATATTTACAGTGATCATGAGGAAAGAACCTTGAATGTTTCAACAATTCATTCCCCACTAGTCTCAGCAATCTGGTCTACTACATGAAATTTCTACCGGTCTGATATTGTATGATTGACCTCCTTCTTTCCTCCTTTTCTTAGCAGTAATGGGGCTGAATATATGTCTCTACTTTCCCCCAACACAGTGCCCAAGAAAACCTAGCTGAATCAACGGTCAGCCTCCTCAGATGTCTCATCCAACGGTGGAAGATGGATCCCGCCAAACCCTGGAGCAGAGCACCCAGACAAGGCACCGCTCGCTCAGTAACTTCCTCCATCGGCCAACCACCGCATTCAATGCATTGTCTCCTTTTGGTTCATTTTGACCTCTCGGGATCTGGTGCGTCGCTCGGGATGTCCCTCGCCATTAAAGTGCTATCATATCTCTACCTGTACGCTATTGGGTCAAGTCTGCATGTAGATTCTCCATAGGCTTTGCGTGCACTTCTTCTTTTGTAGGCTGCATGATCATCGGCAAGATTTGCACAGTCGGGTTGACCTTTAGATGCTCCGCCGATGATGGCCGCTGCACCGATGAACTAATAACATGCATCAGGCTCCACAACAGTTCCAAATATTTACCTGCTCTATTTTCTTGCCATTTTCATTTGAATGTCGGGCTGCACTTTGAAATTCTTCGCTGATCAGAATTTGATGATGATGTCATCAGGATGGACTGGCCTTGCTAAAGTGTGAAAGGATGACATCATCAGGTTCTGGGATGGTTCAAAATCCACCTGCCTTGCTTTTCCATCGTGACCGCACATCATCATGATCATCGGTGAAACCCCACCTGATCGGAGCGAGCCAACAATGTCTCACCGACCTCATCTTTCTAGCCGATGCACCTCCTTTTCTCTTATTGTGCACCTGCAGTCATCATATGGAAGTTAGGCACCATCATCATGATGTTAGTAACCAGCAGGATGATAAGCATTTATACTAAATCATGCTTTGAAAGTGCAAACATATATATATATCGGGTCATGAAACAATGAAAATCCGCATGCATACAAGCATTTAATCCTTTTCGATAATCCTTTGGTTCTGCCACCTGCATGTAGATTTTTAGGCATCTTCTTCACTTAGTCAGGATATGATGGTGATGTCACAGTGATATTGAAGGAAATTGGGTCTAAGAAACATGATCTCGAGGAAAGAGCTTTGAAGAATATCACCCTCCCAAGAAGATGACGTCATCAGGATATGTCGAGTTTTGCTTATTGGGTCATATTTTAAGATCAGGATGATATTTGGAACATGACCCCCGTGGGTAAGATGACCTCCCTTTCGAAAGATCAGGGTGACGTCAGCGAGAGGGTGGCCTTGTTTATAGCTGTAGTCATCATGACGTCATCGTCATGTTTATCGGATAGGAGTGATGTTTGAAAAAGTGCCTGTGCGAGTTAAAAGGATGATGACATCATCAGGAGGTGATTTCCTTTGTTCATCGAGCTTGGATGATGTCATCATCATACTGGCCATGGGGTGATATTCGGAAGATTGTGATATTCAAAAGATCGGCTGATCTTCAAAATGTCGGGTGATGCACAAAAGATCGGGGTGATGCATCTACATCAGGGTGATTTTTGGTGAGGAGGGTGATCTTTCGGAATATCAAGATGACGTCATCTGGATGACGACTTGGTTTAGCGCTGCGGCACTATGACGTCATCGTCATGTTATGCAAGAAAGGTCATGTTCGAAAATATACCTTCGCGAGGTAAAAAGGATGATGATGTCATCTTCATGTGACATTTCTTGTTTATCAAGTTCTAATGACGTCATTAGGATATTGGTTTGGGGTGATATTTCGCGACAAGAGGATATTCAAAAGATAGGGTGATATTCGAAATATCGGGTGATATTTGAAATATGACCCCTGCGAAATATATGATGCTGCTGACTGGCAAATGCCACTATCACCTAAAATTGACGTCCAGATCTTTGGACCAAATGATTTATCAGGTGATATTTGAAATATCAGGTGATATTTCAAAGATGATGATATTAAGAAATGTGATCCTCCTCCCTGAATATGAGGTTTGACCAGAACTTTGACTGAGCATAACTTTCTTACCTAGCCGAATTTCAGGGTGATGTAAAAGGCAAACTTGCTTAGAATTTTACACTCTTTCACATGGAAAGCTTCCTGAGGCAAGATTCAGACCTTGAATTTTGGGCTCATACAGGAGGATCATCATGCACCAGATATGATGATGCTTTTTACCATTACCACCCAGAGCACAAAAACAAAGGGGGCAAGCCACAACAGGGGTCCTCATTTTGCTAAGGGGCAAAAAGGGGCATGTTGTGAACATCACAACACCATTCACCTTTGGCAATTTAAGGGAACCATTTCGGACCACATCCGATCCAGAAGAAGATTGAATGGGTATACCAGCATCCTCCCCAGCCATGGAAGAAGCTTGACCCACCATATACAAAGGCACATTCGAAGCCATTTATACCAAATGAGTGAGGGCTGAAAATGCCCCCCCCACACCATGCTGTAGGCTCCAAACAGGTGAACCACCACAAGAGACAACACCTAAAAGAAAGAAAAACCCCCCCAACGAGCAACAAACACGAACCAGAGGGCACACAAAAAAGAGAACCCAGAGTTGGAAACCCTTGAACCCTGCACACCACCACCCGCACCAAAGAACGTCTCACAGCCAGCTAAAACTAGAAAAAAGAAGAAATGAAGAAGAAGACCTGGTCCCCTTGACCCCCTGCTAACATGCAAATCCCCTGTGCACATAGAAAGCTCAAACCTTCAAGCTAGGGCTTAGGTGCCCTAGCTTGCTCTCCCACACACGCTATCACCATCTCCAATCAATATAAAACAAATTTTATTATAATGTAGTAAATTTTAATTTTACTTTAGTATTACTAAAAGTACTTTTTAAAAATATATCTTTTATACACTGAAGTTACTTACTTTTTAAAATTGTTTTAGGTCAGTTTATTGAATATATATCTTTTATGCATTATTTAGATACTTTTTTAAATTGCAATTTATGTTACGTTGATTTATTGTGTTTAGACAGTTTTTTAATAGATTTCTTTTTTGCAAATCAATATAAGTTAATATTTTGTTACACTTTTGTAACAAATAAGCAGTGTTCGGTGAAAACGATGCCTCTGATTCACATTTACGAGTAATGCCGTCATGTTGAATTACAGCATATAATACCTAATAAAGTTGCAACGACGACGTCTGTGGCATCGACCCTATAAATTGTCGGGGAGAAATAAGGTATTTAGATTATTTAAAAAAAATAAAAATTGCTCTGTTCAATACCCATTCATCTCTATTGTAAGACTTAAATCCTGATAGTAAGAAATTCCAAGTATAAAAGGAACTTACACCTACGAACAAGGATTTTTTAGTAACCAGGTGTCATTGATAGAGCAAATCTCTTTCATGTACTAACTTGGTACCACGTATTGTTCTCTTTTGAGTACCTTAAGGTCTCTCTCACGTATGGTTGCGTATATGGAGAGGACTAACTTCTTCCACATACTGACAGGTATATTGGAAGTGTGGGTATATATAAAGGTTTGGTATATTGGACTGATAGTATAAAGAGAGGGAAACCTTTTTGGAGAGATAAGGAACCCTTATTTTTAAAATGACTTCAAATGTTAAAAAAAAAATCATACGTGTTCATTATCAACTGTATGATCCCGTTTAATGAATGACTTGCTTGAATCGTGCAACAAACTACTTTTATGTTGCTTATATTTCTCTCAAAAAATACACAAAAAAAAAATCATTTTGAAAACCCTTATGATATTATGATTCACTCACTGAATTCATCTGTGTCCTAAGTATTAGCTTAATGTGATTTACATGTAGTGTTAGTTGATAAGAGTTGTAGTCATATGTGGAAGTAATATAAGATAGCCCCCATATACAAAAGTTTAGGAATTTTTTGTGAATCTTTTACAAATATTTTTTTAAACCTATATTGGTTGTAGCTATGATTGATTTGGAAACCTATTATTTCCCTTGAAAAACCTGAACTTTTCTTTTTAATTGTTAAACATTTTTAAATTGACTTATTTCATATACCCTGCATCAAAAAATCAAAACTATAGACGTTTTGATATTTTGGAGGTCATTTCATTGGTTTGGTGGGTTTAGAAGTAGTGTGAAAGTAATGATAATCTTATTTTACATGTAATTCTTTTAAAAACTCTTTTTTAGAATATTACATGGACTATGAAGGCTTAAATTCTTTAGCTATGAAGCATGGAAGGGCTTAAATAAGTTGTCAACACACCAGTTGTTTACTAGTGTTGTTGACTAGTAGCCTAATGTATGCAAGAATAAAATTGAACATGTATATGCACATTTAGGTCTTGATTTGAAAGACATTTACCACGGATGTGAAACTCTTGGTTAGCTAGAATACATATGGATGTTGGGGTTTGTTACGCATGGGATGCCAAACACTTCATATTACAGATGCGAAGGCTCCCAATAGACATAATTTAATATAGCTTTGAGTTTGCAAGATGACATAAAAAACATTAAACACCAGACTTTAGTTTCTTAACTTACAAACATAAGAATTAGATTAATCATGGCATACTTGCATTATCGGGTCCCAGAACATGACATGAGATTACATTTTGGACATGAGAGTTCAAGTGAAGTAGATAATTTATAAAAACCTCAAGCCCAAGCTACATTATGTTGGTAGACATGAAAGTGCCACTCAACTAGATTCCAATAGGCACCTCAGATTCAAAGTTGGAACATGTTTGATGAATGTAAATACCTTGATTAATAATATTTTAGTGGGTGCCTCAGGTCTAGGAATATAAGACAAGATTTAAATTCAGATGCAGCAAAGCAAACAAAGTAGGATTTAGAATAATTTCAAGTTCAAGCTAGGTCATAGGTAGGCAGAGACATGATACATGGTTAACACATTCAAGAAAGAATCGTTGTGCAAGTAGAGGTAGACAATCTTTCTACACCATACAAAAAATGTGTGAGAAGATTCACAGGGCATTATATACTATTATGATTGTTCAGATGGTACCTTAAGTTGTTTCCCCTCAAGTTTTAATCTAGGGTGAGGTTATAGGCTACCTTATTTGCATAATTATGGTTCATACATTCTCTATGTTAAAAAATGTTTCATGTTCACTTTAGTATCATGGGTCCATCACCTAACATATTCACAAATCTACTACCATTCAACAACTAGGGGTATGTCCACATGCAAAGCAATGCATATGTCTTCCCTAAGAAGAGGAAGGAGAATCATCTAAGTGCAATCACTGCCTCATATTGCTAGACATTTCAAATGACAATGTGCTCCAACTCCTTAACTACACTTCATAACCAATTTTTTATTGCCAATTTTTTAAAAAAACTCACATTTATTTTAAATTTCATGATAATTTAGTGCACTAAAAAATCCTATTTATGATAATTATCATTTATATAATGATACAACACTAATTAAATAGTTGACTTTTCAAAGTTATTGAATTTAGTGATGTTTTGAGGAAAAAATGTGTGGGATGAGTATCTTAATGTATCTCCTTCAAACATTAAAGTCCAATAATTAGCCGATAGGCTTTTATATGTGAGCATTATAATGCTCAGAAATATCTCATGCCGTAAAAAAATTTAGGCGGGAAAATTTTCTAAACTCGTGGGTTGTTCCTATCATTCTATTCCTTCAACCTCCTATGGGTGCAAGTGCTAGTTTAATTCTAGTTGCTCTCTTGCTACCAAACAAAGTGTGGCTACAAAGTCTTCGCCAGATCACCGCCGGTGCTTCCACCTACTGCTACATCCAAAAAACCATCCGCACTACCAGGATAAACACCAAGACTCCCTTATGGATCTTTGTAAGAGCTAACACCAGTTCTACAATCCTCCAAGATCAGAGCCTCCTCCCAACCACCCTCAATGCTAACTCCAGTAGTGCCCCTTTCAAAAACTCCACCAGAACCATCAACACTCCATCTCCTTCGCCTCTATCAGTCATCACCAGTTTGGGGCCTCCTTCCCCAAGGCCGCTACTACCATCCACACAACCTCCAACAAGGAGTCATTTTGCGTCTGTGTCTACATCCTCCATGGCATTGTCAATAGCCACCAAAAGAACACCGAAATCATTGTCCTCACCTTGCCGCAGCTGAGGACATCATATTGATTCACCAATAATTAATGTGACCACTCCTGTCCAATATCTCCTCTCTGGACGTAGGTGAAAACTACAGACATTGATTGCCTGCCACTACAACTCTTCAAATCTACATCTCTCTGTAACTTTCCCTGGGACTCCACCAGTCCCACCAAAGTATAAGTAGTTTCCCGTAAGTGAAGCACCTCAACCTTCAACACTCATCCGCCAGCACCTCAGCCTCCATAAGAACGTCAGAGTTGCTCTGAGTGTGGGTGGCGCCTCCGCTCAAGCCATCATCTATATCGTCGTGGGTGAGCAATGCCGATTCTTCCCTCACCATGATAAGCCAACAATACCACAAGCACCACCATCAAAACACCTCCTTGTCTCCCGACAACCACCTCTCCTATATTGCCCCTCCACCAGTGCAGATTTTCTTAATTAGACAGAGCCAAAGGCTTTCCAAAACTCAGCAGCACTAACTAAACCATCACCCATACTCAACCACCCAAATAGCAGAAGTGAAGCCCCTGAAGACACTAAAGATGAGATCAATCGCATCCTGGAATGTTGCCCCCATGTTCCATCCCTTCATTGTTCTCTCATGTTGGGGCAAAATAAGGGCATAATGCCCTTAACAGTTAGGGGAGAGAGAAACATCTCCCAGGGGAGAATAATCTCCCCTCTTCTCCCTTAAAAACTTCTCTAACTTGGATTGGTGGTGGTCTGAACTTAAATCTTCACTAACCCTCTTGCTTTTGGCTCTACGATTCTTCTTGCTAAAACTCAAAGCGGTCATCTTTGATTTCTTGACCTGGTTTGGCCGAAACAGACCCAGGTTTGTCATGTCTGATAGATCAGAATCCTCTCGAAGAAAATCTCTAGCCAAATCATCATAGAAGTCAGATCCTTCCTAAAAGCAGTCATCCCCTATCATGGCTCTCAAGACTTGTTCTGAGGCAGTTACTTCTCGTGACAAAAAATCACTATCCTCCCCCAAAGATTCCCTAACTCCATTCTTTGACAAGAAAAAATTCTTTAGTTGACAAAAATCATTCAAAAGATTCTCATCCACAGCTGAATCCTTGTCACTAAAGCAGTCTGTTCCAATTTCATCCCCAGAGGAGGATGGAATCATCACTTGTAGGTCCACTGAAATGTTGGTTTCCTTTCCTGAATCAGATATAGCCCCCTTCGAAGAAAAACCATCTGAAGCTTCTCTGCTGGCCAAATTTGAAACCTTCTTCAAGCTATCCTCCGCAGTATTATTGTGAGGTGACACAAGAGGGTCTTGGAAAGAAATCATTTTGGAGCATGTCTTATCGTGGCCTTCATTACCAATATTGGGCTTCCTCCGCCTGCCACTCTTTCTTGCTGAGGCCGATTTTTTCTTACCTGGTTTGGGTTTTAAACTTGTCTGTGAAATACCTAGAGGTCTGTTCACCTCTATATCATTTTCCTTTGCAAGAACCTCTGCTGCAATCTCATCACAAAGGTTATATGCAAACTTGTTCAGAACTTCATCAAGCATTGCTTTCAAGGTCTCATCATCTTTAGGTTGCTCGTTAAGGGAGATAGAAGGGCCTCCTAATGTGCTATTTCTGCCCTTCCTTGTCTGTTCTGGAAGCTGCCCCTCTATGTCTTTGACTTCGCTCCAGTCTTCAACCAATTCTTAATGTACAGAAGGCAGTTCTGATTGTACCACATTTCAAAGTGAAAGAACAAGCTCTTCTTCTTGTCCTTGGAGTTTCTCAATTCCAATATTGAAACCTTTGAAAGGGATATCGGGAGAGCATGAGTCCCAAGCTTCTGTATTTTCGTCTACTGCCCTTTCACATAAAACTGTGTTCTCCTCTTCAGCCCTCTCACAAATGTCCGTACCTATGGAAATCTCTTCCTCATTTGAAGCCTAGTTCAAAATCTCCATAAAAGGTGCTGACTCTAGCTGTTCCTGTGAGTTTCTCAAAACCCAACTCCAACAATGATGAATAACAGGAGCATTACCTTGTTCTCTTCCAATCCCCAACATCCACTTCATTCTCCCCAGATCATCATCTATAAAACCATCAATCAGACAAATTTCCTGTATCCATTGACCAGCCTGCGTGTTTAGAAGGATACGCTTTGGAGGTAACTCCTCTGCCTTCAAGACTATGCAGATTTTAACACAAGGGGTGAGAAATTGGTCAAAGCTAATTTTAAAATCTTAAAATCTTGGAAGAAACCCAGTTCATTGCCTATAGCCTGAATGGAAATCTCTTCCCTATACTCAGCCGGTAAGCATGGAAGTTTCAACCATATGGGCAAATAGGGAACTTTTTCTACCCCCACATCAAAGTTTTGTCTCCAGCCCTAGCAAAAGATGGCTGTGTTTGCAAATTTCCATAGCTTTTTGTGTAGCACAAAGTCTCTATCTTCTAAGTTATGAAAAAGAAATGTATAAAACCCATTTCCCATTGCACTAACCTCTTTTGGTTCTGGCCAACACTTTTTGAACCATTCTATAAATTTATCGGAGGAGAAATTGGGGGATAAAACCTTACCTATCAGAGCCGCCCCTAAGAGTGTAGAAGTCCTCTCTTTCAGACCATCACCATTAAGGTAAACACTGAGCTGCTTCTCTTCTTTTCTTGTAACCTTCTTGACAGTCGATTTGGGGATCCAGACCTCCTTGGCCCTCAAATTTGGGTTCCTTTTTTCTTGGTGATAGTTTCTTTGTCTCGAGAAATCCTTTTCAAGTTTCCTTTTTCCTCGGCCCCTCGGACGCCTATGATGCTTCTTCCTTTGTTCATGAAATGAGCTCCATTTAGGCGGATGGAAATTTGAAGCACCTCGGACTGGACCATTTTTACTCGAGAAGTTGTTAAACTCGTGCCACTGGGAGGTTAACGGTTTTCTCCATGGATAAAATCTTCTTTTTGACTCTGAATGTCCCTCGTTAAACTCTGAGAGCTGCTTATATCCTTCTCGATGCTGCAACCTTCTTGAGCTAAAAACTTATCTCTTCCCAGATTCCTAAAATCTTCTGGAGGTAAGTTACCCTGTCGAGCCTCAGAAAGGGCAGTGTAAGATCGATAGGGAGCCGTTCTGTAATTCCCTTTGAAGTTCAGAACCGTCATTGTCTACTTGCAGGCTGATCACCTGTAGACCTTACAAGTCAGTGTTACACGCGCAGGGGATTTTTAAAGATCAGACGCGATGCAGAATGCAAGACACGCTTAATAATTAACAACAAACAGGATTCTACAACGCTTCTGCACCCGCTAACGATTCCCCTCCATCAATGAGAGACATGCAGAACGAGGTTTAAGAGCTACGAGTTACTGTAGTACACATGAAAAAGCAGAAGTGGGTCTCTGTTTTGTCAGCAGCGGGAACCTTTTCTGCAGGTGAGGACACCTACAGATCCAGTGAGAGAATCAACAAAAGACGAAGGCTTTGCCGTGAGACTAGAAGCTTTTGCATAGCTTGAGGATGCTCCTGCACCGGATGGAGTTAAAAAAGCTCCATTTAACATCAAATCACCCTCTGATCTCCAATTCCATTTCTGCCATTCACTTTGAGTTAATAATTTAAGTTATTATCCAAAACTTTTATTGGGCAACTAATTTTTGGAGTATTTTTTCCTCACTTCTCAACTACCTCCTAGAAACAGTCCTCAAGGGAACTGTAAAAAAACAAAATACATTGACACCAAAACCATGACAACAAACAAATAAATATTAATAAGATATATATCTATTTTTAAGATTAATAAATATTTTTAAGATATATATTAGTTTAAAAGTTTTCCAAATAAATAATTGTCAAATTTATATTGCAGAGTATTTGTTATCCATTTCCTCTATTACAACCCCTATAAATATAATGACCTAAAAATTACTACCATTGTAATTACATCTATAAACATAATAACCATAATTTTTTTAATTTATTTTTAATATTGAGAAAATATGAATTACAAGAGGATAAAGCAGGCTAAGAACACCGATAAAGAGCACATCCAACAAACACCTAAAATATAGGGAGCTGCTTCTTTTTCTTTTCCCTTTTTTTCCCAAACCTTCTCCTCATCAATGAGGTCTATGAAAACTTAATGTTCTTAACTATGTATATAGTTTTAAAAACAAGTTGTGCCAAAGGGTTGTACCTCAATTAGTGAGGAGGATGATTGTTACATCCCCATTTTTTTGTCTTGCTAATACTATTTACTTTTACTTGGACATAAGTAAATTAATTTGATGTTTAGACTAATATCAAGGAAGGACATATTTTATTGAATGTCAATTATGGAATTATGGAAATGAATATGTTATTGTCAATTTAATAATTGCATTATGAGAATTTGGTTTATTATTTGAATAATGATGCAATGATCGTAATCTGTTGATTCCAAGTTTTATACAGGATTACAGGTTTTGGATGACTCTCAGAGAAAAGAGAAAGAGTATATTTCAAGAAGAGAGATATAGACCTTGGGTTACAAGCGATTATAATTTGCCAAAATGAGTATGAGTGTTTAACAAAAACGTGAACTAGTCTCAATAGAGGTAAGTCATTGTTGTTAGTATACTTTTGAATCTAGTCGATAGGTAGTTTATATCTTTTGATTCTTTTCTAGTCAAGTTGTTTGTGTCAACATAGTCGTTTGTAAAGTAAATGACATTGTCTAAATAGAACTGTGACCATTTATGATTAACATAAATATTACAATGTCATTGCATTGTAAAATGGTTGTGTTATTATCTTTAAGTCATTTAAAGTTTTATTGTCGACATTCAATGTCAAATGATGATCTTGTCAAGACAAGTTGACATGATTTAATGAAGGATTGTGAAGGGGAGACAAGCTCAACCCATTCACATTATCCGTAAGCCTTTGACTTATTATTATTATATTTATTGATCAAATCATAAACTAACAAATATGATAGATGACATGATCAAACTATATTTAAATATTTAAACAAATACGTATATATATTCATTGATTTGAGGATAATAACCCATGTTTGTTATTAATGCTTAATCACTTATGAGCAGCCATAGGCTTATTAATAGAAGTGCCTTCATTATAATTAGTGGTGGATCGAATCACTCTATGAGATTATTAAATGATCAAATTGTGTCTTTAATAATATGTCGGCCTTATGAAGAAGAGTTTGTGGTGTTTCAAACCACATTTGAAACACTCCCTTCAAAGGACATTTCTCCCTGAGGACATTTGTTTAGCTTTGCAACTTAATAGGTATCAGTTGCAACCGAAAATCATTAGGTAGATTGCTTAGTGTTCAATTTGTTCATAACTGCTAAAATGGATGTGCGATGATCAGGAGACTCATAAAGAGTCATGCTTGAGTCTTTATAGCCATGACTCAGCTAAGCCAGTGGGGAGAATCATTTGGGGTGATATACTTTTGCATTATCATGATCATTTGGAGGGAGATGCTTTTGGTAGAGGAATCACAGTGAACAAAGAGATAACCAGTTAGAGGAAGAAGATAACATAGATTGCTTTGGGTGACCACATAAATATTTTTGTTTGCTAATCTTTCTTAGCTAAGATCGTCGCTACTAGGTAATATTCCTGCATTATATGCATTGAAAGGCAATGAAAAATCAAATGTTTATTATGTCCGCTATATTGTTCTGCCTTGTAAGCAAATGAAAACAATGATTGAATTGAATGTTTTTGTGTTAACCATTGAAGTCTGGTTGTTTACATTCGATTATGCCATTAGGCTTTACCAATCAATCAAATGAGTATTTGCGCTTACCAGTGGAGTTGGTAGCATTGTTTCATTGTTAGTATCCTTAGAAAATTGTTAAATCACTTTCAGGAATGTCGATAACATCTCTGTAACCTGGCTGGACGATGCTTGATAATAGTTAATAGTGCCTAAGCTGAATACATTTATATTGTTTGAAGACTGTTTAGATATATCATATTACCATTGAAGTGATTAAATAATCATTACATTTTATATACCTGTAAAAGGTCATTTTAAGTTATTGAATGCCTTATAGGCCAGTCCTTATAATGAATGAGAATTATCATGTAGCAGGTTGAGTTTATAGTTATAAGTTAACCATGTAATAAAATTTAGATGTTATTAGTGCAAAAGAAACTTTGATAGGTATACTCTTTATCTTTGAGTGATATGGTTTAATCCTTGTGTTAGGATAATATCATTTTAAACCATTTCTTGATTAGTTTATATGTGTGTGTGTGTGTGTGTGTGTGTGTGTGTCCAAAATGATTTCTTTCAAAAGAAACTTAGATTATTATCTTTGGAAACTATCCTATATCCATCGAGTGATAGTACACTAGGAATATGTTGGTAGAAAGGAATAAGGTCTATAGGAGAACTCTTATTATCTATTTTACTCTTGATAGAGATATCTTTTAAAAACCATTATGATGGAATAGACTAAGTCTAACTAGAAATGACCTTGTATGGAATCATATATAAGTATCTATATCGTGATTGTTAATGACATCACGTAAAGGAAAGCAAAAGGTTCTCATAATCCTTCTTGTAGGAAGAGATTACTATCTCAGAACCATATTATGCTTAATCACGATCTAGTTAAACTATAGGGTACTATGATACTATATTATTATGTTCTTATTGGACCGCGAGATTAATATACTTGTGTTGTGATATAGTTATCACGTCACTTAAGGTAAGCATATTGAGGATTAAAGTTATCAAGCTTGTAGAACTTCACTAAAGTCTTCTAGAGACTCAAGAAGAGTTGGATAAACATTGCTCAATGACGTTATTAGATATTTTTCTTAGAAGAAGTAACTTTTTGACTTTGAACTTAAGTGATCGCAACTTGAAATAATTATTTACATCTTCTGGAATTAAATTGGTCATAGTCAATGTTTAAACTTGATTGGAACCTTTCGGTTGACTCTAACTAAGGTTTTCTTATAAATGAGTAATGGTCTCATTTACAAAGTTTGAACTGACCTTTAAGTCGAAAGAAGACTAAAGGAAAATCATTTACTCAAACACTATTCTTTCTAGAATTGATTGTTCGTTATTCCATTATCATGGAAAAGGAAAAGCAAATCCTAGATTGACCCAGTAGGCTTAAGTTATTAAATGTACCTTTTCAAGTTACAACTTGTTTTAGCTATTTCTATATGGGTCGACAAAGAAGGTCAAGTACCCTAAATAATAATGTTCATTTTATTTACTTGTCAAAAGGATGATGTGTCATTATCAATAAAGTTTATCCTTGGTTTGATTACCTATTAGATTGTTTACAAATTGAGTTAGGTTTAAATAAGTGTCGATAAGTCAAGAAGCCTAGGTAATGCAAGGATGCAAAGCAATATTCAAGTGTATAAAAGTATATCCATGAGATCTATGGAATAATGACAGTGTTTAAAAACCTGTCTAAGTTGGGAAGACTAGAATATTGAAGTTATTAAGACTACATGGTAATGCATAGTTGACCAAGTCAAAACTGTAGGAATATGGTAGTATCCAAGTCGAGTTCGGGTGGGTGAACATTACGACTACATTCATTGTGAACATCTATTCATATTGAAACTTTGGCCAAAGTAATACATTCATTTTCTGCATGCATTGTCGGTTCACTGTATCTGGATTGCATAATCTATCAGAAATCATACTTAGCTAGAGGGTATCTAGGGTTGTATGGTTGATAGAGTTGTGTAGGATACAACACTATGTACTTGGGAAGGCAAATTACCACCAGTCACCTTTGGTCTATATTCCTCATGAAGGGTAGGGCCACTTCCTATGTGGGAGATGTGTGGGAGACAGCCAGTCTATGGATGTAGGTAAATCACTGGGAAGATACTCTCTCTCTCCAAGCAGAAAACATGCCAGGTCTTGTCATAAAGATGATAGATATTCAAAAGTAGTAATTATACCAAAATTGTTTATGTAATTGATTTACTTTTGCTGATATTGTAATTGAGAAAAGACAATATGATATATTGTATTATGTAAGAGAATCTTGCAATTTGTTGTTACTTGATTAAATGTTAAATAAAACAAAAAATTCTCTCATTTTTACCTTGTTGAATTACTCTATGGTAAATTTTGGGTTTTACTATGTTTTTTGAACGGGGATGTTACATATGGTATCAGAGCTACCAGGTTTGGCACTAGGGCTTACGAGTCCTCTATGCTAACCTGTAGTCAACATTATGCGGTTAGCTAATGTTTGAATTTCTTGTGCTAGAATGGCATGGAGAAGAACCAAGAAAACTACTAGAAAGTCTGTTCCCCAACATTTGCATGAATTAGTAGTTAAGAAGGAACCTATCGAGGAAGTGAAACTTAAAGAGCATATTAATTACACCGAGGATGCATGGCTGGAGGATTTAGAGACTTTTCTTGATGCACTTAAGTGGATATGACTAGAAAGAAAATAACATTTTGAACTAGCCAAGAATCCTACTATTTCCACTTGTGTAGTTAAACCTAGTAAATTGTAGCCATTCTTGACATGTCACTTGGGGTAGTTGTGATATCTCTATTTTAGGAAAAAGTGTGTTGGAGGAGTACTTGTGTGTACATCCACCCTCTATGTTTGTTTAATTCGAAGATCCTTTAATCGATAGTGACATGTAATCTTGTTGTATCAACTATATAAATAAGGATGTAGTTACTCCTGAATAAATTATAATAATGATGAGAATGTTTTGTACCAATCTATGGATTGTTATAAGTTAAATATGTTTTGATGTTTTGAGCCACATTAGATTCAGAAAACTATTAGATAACTTATTTTTCTGGCATGAGAAAAATGACAACATGTTTCGTACAAGAACAAACCAAGGTGAGAGTCTAGAAGAGAATAAACCACTAATTAATCTCTTGGACAAATTGGAGCAATCCTAACCATGTTTATAAAAACCAAGGAGAGACTTGGTAACTTGGAAAAGAAAGTAAGAGAACAAGGAAAACCCTAAAGAGGGGCAAAATTTTCTCATGGGATGAGCAGGGAAAATCACCAAGACCATAGTGTGAGTAGTGCGAACCCTAAGAAGCCTAGACCCAAAAGGAAGCAAAGAATAGGCTTGCCTTAGAACTTTCCTAGATATGAAGGAAGACATTCCACCAAAGTTTGATGGAACAAGTGATTAGAGCAACTAAAAATTTTATTCCTCCTAGAATTTTGGGATAAGTCACCTAGAGAAGTACCTTACCATATGACAACTATGGAGTTAATGGAATTGAAAGCCCAACTACAAGAATTGTTGGCAAAAGGTTTGATCAGACCCAGTGTTTCACCATGGGGTGCCCTAGTTATTTTTGTTAAGAAGAAGGATGGAACCCTTCAGTTATGTATAGATTATTGTATGCTTAATAAAGCAACGATAAAGAACAAATATCCTTTTCCACGTATTGATGATCTCTTTGATAAAATGTGTGGAGCTACTATATTTTCAAAGATTGATTTGTGATTAGGATATCATCAATTAAGATTGAAAGATGAGGATATTCATAACACAGCTTTTAGGACCAGATATGGGCACTATGAGTTCATAATGTTGCCATTTGGTTTGAAGAATGCCCCTACTGCATTCATGAATCTCATGAATAGCGTGTTCAGAGATTGTTTAGACAAGTGTGTTCTAGTCTTTCTGGATGATATACTCATTTACTCTAAGAATGAAGAACATCAACAACATTTGCAGTTGGTTTTGCAATGGTTAAGAGAACATAAGTTATATGGAAAACTGTAAAAGTGTACATTCTTCTAGAAGGAGATTCAATATCTAGGGCATATTATATCTGCAAATGGAATATCTGTTGATCCTACAAAAATTACAGCTATTTTGGATTGGCCTGTACCCACAAATGTGCATGAGGTACGTAGTTTCATGGGCCTGGCTGGCTATTATAGAAAGTTTGTTCTAAATTTCTCTAGTATTTCTAGTCCAATCACTTCCCTAAAAAGGAAAGGAAAGAGATTTGAATGGGTAGACAAATGCCAGGATGCATTTGATCTCTTAAAGGAAAAGTTAACTTCAGCCCCAATCTTGAAAGTTCCTAACCTCGAAGGACAATTTGAGGTAATTACAGATGCCTTGGGAGAAGGATTAGGAGGAGTGCTTATGCAAGATGGAAGAGTTATAGCATATGAGTCAAGGAAATTGAAATCCTATGAGAAAAATTATGCACCACATGATCTAGAATTGGCAGCAATAACTCATGCTTTGCAAATTTGGAGACACTATCTGTTGGGGAAAACTTTTATACTTAACTCAGACCATCAAAGTCTTTGGTATATTTTCTCTCAACCACATCTGAATGCTTGACAAAGGAGATGGTTGGAATTGATATCTAACTACGACTTTGAGATAAACTACATCAAAGGAAAAGAGAATAGAGTAGTTGATGCTTTGAGTCGTAGAAGACATATATCTTCTATTGTTTATATTCGTGGAAATTTCAAGGATTTAGTGTTACAAAAGTTGTCTGGTGATGATTATTATGAGCAGGTTAAGAAGTCTCTAGAAGATAATCCTAGAGATCCAAGGTATGATGGGTTTCTGTTTGAGTTAGATGGACTATTGAGGTTTAGAGGTAGAATGTATGTTCCTGATTCAGTTGGATTAAGGGATCTAGTATGGAAAGAAGTTCATACCACACCATATTTTGGACATCTGGGAGTGACTAAACTTCTAGTGGATGTAAAACCTCTTTATTTTTGGAAAGGAATGAAGAGCGATGCTGCAAGATTTGTAGCAAGTTGTTTAGAATGCCATAGGGAAAAAGTAGAACATCAACATCTAGCGAAATTGTTGTATCCACATGATGTACCAGAATGAAAATGGCAAGTCATAAGTATGGATTTCATTTAGAGTCTTCCAATGTCTAGGAATATACATGATGCCATTTTATTTATGGTTGATAACTCACAAATGTAGCACATTCCATACGAGGGAATTTAATTGAAGGAGCACTAGTATTGGCTTGCAAACTTTAAAGATTATCTCAGATAGAGATGCACGTGTAACATCAAGGTTTTTGAAAACTTTGTTCTCTACGCTAGGGACTAAACTTAATAAGAGTACAATTTATCATTTTAAGAACAAACGGTTAAATTGAGAGAATTAACAAAATTTTTGGAGGATTTATTACAATTGTATTGCATGGATCAACAATTTAAGTGGGAAGACTACTTACCACTTGTGGAATTTTCTTATAACAATACCTAACTTTTTGATATTAAGATGGCTTGAATTGAAACATTAGATAGAAAAGATATTGAATTCCTATAAGCTGATTAAGCTAGAATATAGGATTAACATTAGTCTAGAAATGTTGTTAGAAATGGATGAAAAGATTTAGCTGATCAGAAAAGATCGGTAGAAACTATTAATAAATAAAAAAGTTATGTTAATGTTAAGCATACACTAAGGCAATTCTTGGTTAGAGAAGGAAAGTTTTTTTGAGGGTCAAACCCCAGAAAAAAAAGTTTCATAAAGTATAAAATTTATTCCAAACCAGCTTCTAGATATAAAGGAATCTTCTAAATTTTCAAGGTTATCAATTCTATTGATTACAAGAATCAATTTATCACCAATTATTGCCAGGAGTCATAATTCTTTTTGTGATTTATATATGAAAAATATATATGTAATACATGAATATTATATTCTTAGAATGTTTTACAAGTACAGAACCTAGGAATGGTTATGATCGAGCTTCTTAAATACTTGACATTTGCAAACACTGCTTGTGTAACATAGAGGTTATGTAGTGCAAGGTCCAGTGGGACCAGTATGTAGAGGATAGTTCTACATGGGGGAAATTACCATGAATGTTGTCAAAAATTTTCTCATTTATTTAATGCTTTTAGCAGTTAAACAAAAACTTGTTTTTAGTGATATTTTGGTACTTTGAATCATCGAGGACGATTAATCTTTAGGGGAAGGATATGTTATATCCCCAATTTTTGTCTTGCTAATACTATTTACTTTTACTTGGACATAAGTAAACTTAATTTGATGTTTAGATTAATATCAAGGAAAGACAGATTTTATTGAATGTCAATTATGGAATTATGGAAATGAATATGTTATTGTCAATTTAATAATTGCATTATAAGAATTTGGTTTATTATTTGAATAATGATGCACTGATCGTACTCTATTGATTCCAAGTTTTATACAGGATTATAGGTTTTGGATGACTCTAAGAGAAAAGAAAGACTTTTTTGAGGAGAGAGATATAGACCTCGGGTTATGAGTGATTATTTGCCAAAATGAGTATGAGTGTTTAACAAAAACGTGAACCAGTGTCGATAGAGGTAAGTCATGTTTGTCGGTATACTTTTGAATCTAGTCGACAGGTAGTCGATATCTTTCGATTCTTTTCTAGTTAAGTCGTTTGTGTGTTAACATAGTCATTTGTAAAGTAAACAACGTCGTCTGAATAAAACTGTGACCATTTATGATTAACCTAAATATTATGATGTCAAATTGTCATAAAATGGTTGTGTTATTATCTTTGAGTCATTTAAGGTTTTATTTTTGGATCTCGTCAAGACAAGTTGACATGATTTAACAAAGGATTGTGAAGGGAAGACAAGCTTGACCCATTCACATTATCTGTAAGCCTTTGACTTACTATTATTATATTTATTGATCAAATCATAAACTATCAAATAAGATAGATGATATGATCAAACTATATTTAAATATATAAACAAATAAGTATATATATTCATTGATTTGAGGATAATACCTCATGGTTGTTATTAATGCTTAGTCACTTATGAGCAGCCGTAGGCTTATTATTAGAAGTGCCTTCATTATAATGAGTGGTGGATTGAATCACTCTATGAGATTATTAAATGATCAAACTATGTCTTTAATGATATGTCAGCCTTATGAAGAAGAGTTTGTGGCTTTTCAAACCACATTCGAAACACTCCCTTCGAAGGATGTTTCTCCCTGATGATATTTGTTAAGCTTTGCAACTTAATAGGTATCCGTTGCAACCAAAAATCATTAGGTACACTACTTAGTATTCAATTTGTTCTTAACTGCTAGAATGGATGTGCGATGATTAGGTGACTCATAAAGAGTCATGCTTGAGTCTTTATAGCCACGACTCAGCTGAGCCGATGGGAAGGATCTTTTGGGGTGATATATTTTGGATTATCATGATCATTTGGAGGGAGATGCTTTTGGTAGAGGGATCGCAGTGAGCAGAGATAACCAGTTAGAGGAAGAAGATAACGTAGATTGTTTTGGGCAACCACAGAAATATTTTTATCTGCTAATCTTTCTTAGTTAATACCATCGCTACTAGGTAGTATTCCTGCATTATATGCATTAAAAGGCAATGAAAAATCAAACGTTTATTATGTCCACTATATTGTTCTGCCTTGTAAACAAATTATGAAAATAATGATTGAATCGAATGTTTTTGTGTTAACCATTGAATTCTGGTTGTTTATATTCGATCATGCCATTAGGCTTTACCAATCAATCAAATGAGTATTTGCACTTACCAGTGTAGTCAGTAGCATTGTTTCGTTGTTAGTATCCTTAGAAAACTATTAAATCACTTTCAAGAATGTCGATAGCATCTCTGTAGCCTGGCTGGCTGATGCTTGATAATAGTCAATAGTGCTTGAGCTGAGTACATTTATATTGTTTGAAGACTATTTAGATATGTCATATTACCATTGAAGTGATTAAACGATCATTACATTTTATATACCTGTAGAAGGTCATTTTCAGTTATCGAATGCCTTGTAGGCCAATCACTATAATGAATGAGAATTATCATGTAGCAGGTCAAGTTTATAGTTATAAGTTAACCATGCAATAAACTTTAGATGTTATTAGTGCAAAAGAAACTTTGATAGGTATACTTGTTAGCTTTGAGTGATATGGTTTAATCCTTGTGTTAGGATAATATCATTTTAAACCATTTCTTGATTAGTTTACATATATATGTCCAAAATGATTTCTTTCAAAAGAAACTTAGATTCTTGGTAATCTTTGGAAACTATCTTATATCCATCGAGTGATAGTACACTAGGAATATGTTGGTAGAAAGGAACAAGGTCTGTAGGAGAACTCTTATTATATATTTTTACTCTTGATAGAGATATCCTTTGAAAACCATTATGATGGAATAGACTAAGTCTAATTAGAAATGACCTTGTATGGAATCATATATAAGTATATATATCGTGATTGTTAATGACATCACGTTAAGGAAAGTAAAATGTTCTCATAATCCTTCTTGTAGGAAGAGATTACTATATCAGAACCATATTATGCTTAATCACAATTTAGTTAAACTATAGGGTACTATGATATTATATTATTATGTTCTTATTGGACTACAAGATTAATATACTCATGTTGTCATATAGTTATCACGTCACTTAATGTAAGCATATTGAGGATTAAAGTTATCAAGCTTGTAGAACTTCACTAAAGTCTTCTAGAGACTCAAGAAGAGTTGGATAAACATTGCTCAATGGTGTTATTATATATTTTTCTTAGAAGAAGTAACTTTTTGACTTTGAACTTAAGTGATCGCAACTTGAAATAAGTATTTACATCTTTAGTCGATGTTTAAACTTGATTGGAACCTTTTGATTGAATCTAACTAAGGTTTTCTTATAAATGAGGAATCGTCTTGTTTAGAAAGTTTGAACCGACCTTTAAGTCAAAAGAAGACTCAAGGAAAACCATTTACTCAAACACTATTCTTTCTAGAATTGATTGTTTGATATTCCATTATCATGGAAAAGGAAAAGCAAACCTGAGATTGACCCAGTAGGGTTAAGTTATTAAATGTACCTTTTCAGGTTACAACTTGTTTGAGCTGTTTCTATATGGGTCAACAAAGACGGTTGAGTACCCTAAATAATAATGTTCATTTTATTTACTTATCAAAAGGATGATGTGTCATTATCAATAAAGTTTATCCTTGGTTTGATTACCTATTAGATTGTCTACAAATTGACTTAGGTTTAAATAAGTGTTGATAAGTCAAGAAGCCTAGGTAATGCAAGGATGCAAAGGGATATTCTTGTATAATAGTATATCCATGAGATCTATGGAATAATGACAGTGTTTAAAAACCTGTCTAGGTCGGGAAGACTAGAATATTGAAGTTATTAAGACTACATGGTAAAACATAGTTGACCAAGTCAAAACTGTAGGAATATGATAGTATCCAAGTCGAGTTGGAGTGGGTGAACATTACGACTACGTTCATTGTGAATGTCTATTCATATTGAAACTTTGGCCAAAGTAATGCATTTGCTTTCTGCATGCATTGTCAGTTCACTATATCTGGATTGTACAACCTATCAGAAATCATACTTAGATAGAGGGTATCTAGGGTTGTATAGTTGATAGAGTTGTGTAGGATACAACACTATGTACTCGAGAAGGCAAATTACCACTGGTCACCTATGGTCTATATTCCTCGTGAAGTGTAGGGCCACTTCCTATGTGGAAGATGTGTGGGAGACCGCTGGTCTGTGGATGGAGGTAAATCACTGGGAAGATACTCTCTCTCTCTCTCCAAGCAGAAAACATGCCAGAGCTTGTGATAAAGATGTGAGATATTCAAAAGTAGTAATTATACCAAAATTGTTTATGTAATTGATTTACTTTTGCCGATATTGTAATTGAGAAAAGACAATATGATATATTGTATTATGTAAGAGAATCTTGCAATTTGTTGTTACTTGATTATATGTTAAATAAAAGAAAATTTTTCTCTCTCATTTTTACCTTGTTTTATTACTCTATGGTAAATTTTGGGTTTTACTATCTTTTTAGAACTGGGATGTTACAATGATATGTTGATTATGCCATCCACCAAGGTCCAAACCCTTGGTGGTGTGATTAGTGCAATTGAGCTAGGTTTGACCCCTAGGTAACTTTGATGGATAGTTAGCCAAAGGATGCCTTCTAATTTAGATATATGCTTACTCATCATGTTGTAATATGCTTGTTCATAAAAATAGAGATGTCGATATTTATGTAATCAAGTTGTTTGAGAAAATAATAAAAAGGGAGAAAAGTTGTGTGGGTCACACTTGTTGAACTTCTTGTAACCCATTATGAGGATGGGCAATATAAATAGATGTCTACTATGGAAAATGTTGCATGAACAGAAAATAAAAGAAATAAAAGTTAAGCTATTGATTTTAAAGTGGTTTTGTGCAGATAGCCAGACAATGAATTTGATAGGATATGGATGAATGGAGCATTAAAAGATCTTGTTTATAGGAATACCACAAATTCCATTGAGATGGTAGAAGGAATTGAAATGCCATCAGTTGTGTTATGGTGTAGGAGCACCCTAGCAAGTACATGCCTCCATGAGGCAATCTTAGGTTTTGATTTAGTATTGATGATCTCATGATGTAATAAGGTCTAAATGGCCACTTTAAGTTGGTTTTAAGTCCTAGGAGGTCAGTTTGAGTCCATTTTGCTAATTTTGTAAAAGTCTAAAAAGTGCAAAAGTCATATTGTCAAATTGCAAAAATATAAGAAATGAAATGTGAAGGCTCAAGGGTATATAGAAGTTGTTGAGTTGGTTTGTAAACATAGGGACAAGTTTGAAAAGACATAAATAGCCCGAATCCATCATTGTAAGGGTGGGTTTTGAAGATCTTTGTGATGAAAGAAATTTGGAGATAAAATAATACAAGAAAACTTAGTTTTTCTAAAATTTTTACTATCTTTTCACTATTCCTGAGGCTGGTACAACCTAGTACGGCCTCCAAATGGCATGAAATTGGATTTTTTGGAAAGGGCTCTAAATAAACTTTCATTTGCAACTATTGAATCATTTTTTTTATTGAGTTTAGCAAAAGTTACGTCCATTTTACTAAAAGAAGGTCTGAATACCTTGTTTTAAGGGTTTGATAGTATAAAATGGAGTTGTAATGTTGGGTTTTGGTCAAAACTAAATGTGGGTGGCCATGTTATAGTTTATTAAGCATATGCAGACCTTATGCAAGGTGACTAAGTGGTCCTTGAAGTGATTTGAGGTTTCGGTGTAGGATTTTCAATACCCCCCCCCCCACACACACACATACAAGCATAGAATGAGGGTTTTGAGGTTAAGGTACTTGGTGGAGTCTTCTATTGCAAAAAGATGGTGATTTAGGCCTTTTGAAGTCTTTCTAGTGGATTGGGATTGGTTTTGTGAGTTGGGAGGAAGATTTGAGAGGTGTTGCTTTGTAAAAGCAGCCTAATTAGGCCTATTGACAAATTGAGACAGTCACTTTTTGAGCCATTTGTTCCAAAGCAACCAATACTGAATCTGAGATATGCTTTAAATCAGCTTAATGGGTATCCAAAAAGCCCATCACAGTCTTGATTAGAGGTCTGAAAAAAAGTTATGATCTGACAGTCCTATTTTGAGGGCTACAAGGACTATGGTAGGTGGTGAGCAAAATAGTTTGAGTGAAGAGTGTAGACTTGGGTGAGAGCTTTTTATGGTTGTGTTTGAGGTCCTAAGAGGTATGAAGACCTTTGGAAACCTTGTTTTAGTTCAGAAGTGTTGAAGACCCTAACTGTGCCTTTTAGAGGGAGAGACTGCTAAAGTGGAAGCATATGAAACTTGAAGAATTTGTGGGTATGAGCCCATTGTTGTGAAATATGTATCCTTTTCAGTGAATGTGAATCCCTAGCACTACATCATGTTATAATGATGTCAGTAGATTCAAATAACAAAATAAAAATGTTAATATTTGTAGATCAGGACTTGATCTATGTGCAAGGTTGGTTTTGTACCCATGGAGATCAATTTTTTAGTTATGGAAGTGGCCTAGAATAAAAACCAATTATTTTCTCAAGCACCTAATAGGTCCTAATTTTTTGGAATATTGGAAAATCATTTGATAGTATCTATCATAGCAAGATCAACTTCAAACCTAGTGCTCAGTACATGTTAATAGTCATTTTGGAAAGCGATAAAATGAGACTTGAACTTTGAACCATGTATTACCAAGAAGACAGATCTACTAATCCTCATATGATGTAATGCCCTGTCATGTAACCCTAGAGAGTTAGGCTAACAAAAGAAAAATTCTAGAAATTAATTTTTTTTTTAAGCAAGAAAATGCAATAATAGTTACCAAGGATATCATAATACACAACATAAAGAATGTGCACTTCTAACTTCTCTAGGGAAACATAACTGCATTATAGAATATAAAGTAAAACCACACAAGTGATAAACATCTTACTGCTACTTCAGTATGATCAACTTTTACATAAGCAAGATAGTTTATTTACAAAATTACAATGCAAGAATACAAGACCGATCGTGTCCATTTACAAAAGAATACATATGAAGGTATGTAACATCACAGGAGGTAGAAAGCAATCTACAACTGGAACATCTCTACACAGGACTCGAATAGCATCTCTGAAAAGCCAATGGATAGCTCTACCTCCCATCCATGTGGAACCCTGAGGTCCACCCCTCGGAGCTAGGAGATAATGACGAGGATTCCACTAAGCCAAGAAATAACATCCAAAAATAAAAGAACGATAATTGACTTATCACAACTGACCATATCAACATAACTGCAAAAGCCAAGACATCACTTCAGAGGTACTACTAAGAAGTAACAACTGAACTATGTAAGGAGAGTGTCATCGCATGGTCCTAGCATGGGTTACCCAGGCTCTCAATCACCAGAAGCTGGCCCCCATCTATGGAGATAAGGAGATCGGCCTTGCCAACCAGGCCTTCTCATCCCATCCTTAGCCTGTGAGAGCACTCAAGGCATGGGTGAGGTCTCTAACTTATCTTGTTAAATGTTTTATTATCCCAACCCTTTGATTAAATTATTAAGTTTTCCACATGATTACAACTTCCATGGGGTTACCCAGGTGACCTCTCACTAGGCACCGACCCCACCATGAAAGCCACTCCCTTACCGTTCACTGGTCAATCATACAAACCACCACATGCAGGTAAAAAGTCACAAATCAGAACCGAGCCATAACATATACCATTCACTAGGACACAATAATAAATCCTTATAATCTCTTCAAATTTGAAGCAACACCATCAAGAACCAAGTACTATATCCAAGAGGCCATTCCCAATCATAATAAGCCACGAAAATCCAGTGAACCATGACATGCCAGAATTATGAACCAACACCAAGAACTATACCTCTAGAGTAAAGTAAATGATAAAATGACCATTATCTGACAAGAACGATGCTTTCGCATCTTAACACCAAGTACACATGACACTCCTCAAAATTCCCACATCATAATTAACCAAAACATAGACCAAACTCCATCCCAAGGTAACATAATGCTTCAAATAAAATATAAGATATGACCAAGTAGGAGATCGAGCAAAGAGGTTCAATGGACTCCTAAATTAATCATGAAATCAACTTACACAAGGTTATCACAAATAGCAAAACTTCAAATCTCAGGGAATTAATAAGGCAAGGAAGGTGAACCATACTCGAACATCCATACATAAACAAAAGTCAAGGAAAGCTTATAAAGTAATTCCATTAATGAACAATCCCAAGTTAAAGACACTTAATTTCCCGTAACATGATCACAACACAAGTCCTTGTTTTTCCAAATAAAAGTATGAAGAAAACAGATATACTACAATGATATCCACCAATTACGAAGCACAAAAATACAATATTACCAGCCTGACTAACAAATTAATATTTAACAAGGTAATAATACCTGATTTGTTACCTCATGGAACAAGGAACATTAATACAAATTACTCAACCATTTCTATCTCCATATAAACTTACTGTGTTAATATGCCAAGGAAAAACTACCCAATAAACATCATTACTCCTACAATGCATTTTCCATCACAATCAAACAATAATAATGACAACACAAGGTATCCTTCCTTATATAATGAAATAATCCATTGACTCAATCTCTAAGCTAAATCTCTTCCCACATTACCCAAATATAGGGTCCAAACAACACAAGAGAAATCAAAATCCCATCTTAGTCACTAACACATTGCATAGGATCATAAATACCACTAGAACTCTGGAGTGAAATAAAAGAAAATTAAAATATTAAAAAAAAAAACTACTAGGGAAAGGGTTATCCACACTATGATAATATCAAACTTAATTACACATCCGAAGGATTAATTTAGAATTATACCATAAACATACATGATCAAGTGACTATTAAACACAACAACAATAAAACAACAAAAAAGGTAATAAGACATATCACCTAAAACTAACTATGTCACTAGATTTAGGAGACTTAACACACCATTTCCACAATTACTATTCTTATAGTTATGTTATAACATTAAACCAATTTGGACATGTACTATAAAAGACTTAATAAGATCATGTCAATCTATTAACCTTATTATAACTATTTTGATAAATATCATAACAAAATATAAAAAGTTAGCTACATTTAATCTACTATCGTAATTACCAATAATGAATTTTAACAATAAATCAATGATGAGCTATTATTAAAAAAATGTTTACATTTGACAAGTCATGAGAATGATACTAAAAGATAAGATTGCTAATAATTATCTATTCTAAACTACTCCAAGGAAGGTGTCGCTTTCTTCTCCTATGGCTAAGGAGATACCCCTAAACTATAGTCAATACCCTATTGAAAGAAAGTTACTAAATTTACACCGAACTTTCATATAGCAATTTCTATTATTCTAGAACCTATCTCTCTCATCAATCGACAATGATCAAGGTGAATATGGAGATTTCTATTAGCAAAGACAAACTATAAGGTTCTAAAATCATTATACAAGGAATTCCTCTGAGATGAGATCTGATTTAATTCACATTGATAAGAAGATATCAGTGCGGCTCGCACCAAGGATAGTGAGAGAATGAATTGCAGATTAGAAGAATTAAAGTATGGCATAATCAACGATTGGGATCTAGAACTCAAGTCTCATAAACCTTCCAAGATGGCACATAAACACAGGTGCTTGCAGGGTACGAACTACCTTAAAGAGGTTCGGATTCACTCTGTCAAGTTATGAACGGCAAGATTTGCTTAAAGCAATATGGGTGGAGTAACACTAAGATAGGAGTCGACTCAGATTCAGAGTGATATTTATCCACCAATGTAAAAAAAATTCTTGAAATAATGCAAGAATCCTATAGGCGTTAGAAATTACTGATACAATTAATCACTCACTGAGAGTGCTAAGGGTGCCACTCGAGGATTTACTTCCATAATGTAGTACGACGATGATTAAGGAGATTACAATATTAAAGGAAACACCATAGGTTATTAGCAGGGTCGTGGCAAGATTAAAAGAAAATCAAAGAGAATGAAATTGATGAAATTGGCAGGCATTTGAATCTTGCTAGAGAGTCCAGATTGCAGTGTTCAGAACTCTCAATTTGATGACAGCCGACCACCAAAAATAAATGGCCCCCTTAAAATGATTACTAATTGAAACTTGCATGAAGTTGCAAACAGAGGTAGTATACAGATGCGCATGACAAGGAAATTTGGTTTTCAACTAGAAAATCAGGCGAACATTACAGATTCTGAAAGAAGGTGGTTGCTTAATTTGATAGGATAAAGAGGTCAAAAGTGTTTATCTTCCAACGAATCAGTTTCCATTAGAATCTCAGAGGAGACAAAACAAATGGGTGGATAACTTTGGTTTAGGGTGGCTATCTATTGAAATTCAAGGTTATGAGGAGAAAATTTAAGGGTTAAACACAATAACTCAGGCATGAATCTCATCCACAAGCTCTTACAGTCGATGACTCATAGATGCAAGGTTACAATCAACAGCTAGGCAAGCATGCCAAAAGTGAAGAGTAAACGGAGAGTAGAGATGGATAAAAAGAAAAGTCTCTGACTAGCATGATAACTTCACAAGAGCAGGGATGACCTACAAAAATGATTCAGAAAAGCATATCCAAACACAAGATTTAGGGAGAATGCAAATGGTTCAAAAGGAAATATCACTAGCGAGCTTAACAAATCTGGTGTTGGTACCATCAAATCACTCTACAGAATTTGAGAAGACGGAGTAATAGTATGAATAGAGAGAAAAGAGATCACCAAAGATGATGAAATGTATTTAGGCAAACATAATAAAATCATTAGGATTTACCAAACAGAAACATAATTTTCACACCAGTATTAATCTAATTACATACCCAGAATTTCCAAGCTTCAGAAATCCCCTTTTGATCCAATTCCTTCTGCACAAACTTTTTCCCCAAAATCTCTCTATTCTTCTCCCAATTTCCTCTGTTTCCTTCATTTTCCACCTCCCCGTAGATTTCCCTCCTTCCTCCTGTAAAAGATTTAACTCATAAAATACATGCGGACATGTAACCGTTATCCGACAACCCACTCCAACAAGAAATTCAAAAATTTACTATTAGAGGAGATACCAATCTTCCCATTTCCAACATGACAGCTCAAGGCATTGATTTCACAATCCATTATTTTGGACAAAATATTTACTCATTACTCGAACTCCAATAATGACATGAGTATTTTGGAAAAGCAAATAATTTAACTCCAGACAATTATAATTTTTAACCCAGATGTCAACAAGGTTTTTAAGCTAAGACAATTATTATCTAACCAACATAAAAGAAGCATTATTAATAATTAATGAATCATTAAAGTATTTTCCAACCACACAAAACATGATTAAACATTATAAACACAACTCAACTATACACCATGGTTCAAGACAACCATTAATAACAAGGCAACGACCAAGTGACACAACATGACTCAAGACCACAATGGAAGACAAGGACCGACCTAGTGGATTAGACCTCGTGTTATCTCCCATCACTAATATCCATTGGTGAAAGAACCCGCTCGAACTTGCTATGTCAGGTGGAGTCAAGGTTCGGTACCTGCAGCTTGCACCCAAACACTGATTAAATACGATCAAGTATATATATGTCAACACAAGGAGAGTCAGAGAATCGCGGCGTAGTAGGGTACTCGAAATGAGTAATGCTACTCTGTCCCTGCTCTGGAATAAGATTATAACCATAGCATTTGAAAACAGATATCTATGAATCTAATAAAACATGTAAATAATAATCCATTACTAAACATGTCGAACCCATCATAACTGATGTAACCATAATCTCATCATCACTCATAACATAGGTCTGAATATATCCATCAAACATAGTCCAAAAGAGAAACATAAACCATAACATACTAATCCAAATGTCTCGAAACTGTAATTATGTAATAAAAGGCTATCAACTACTTTAGAACTGTCAAGGAGAAAAATGAAACTAGCATCTATATCAATCCAAAATGTGAGGGGCATTACATCCCCCCTAGAATCAGGCTTACTCCTGGAAGCCTGCAAATAAGTAGGGATATAACTCCCTCATCCTGGAAGCATCCTCCCAAGTAGTAGAGGACTCATCATTAGGATCCCACTGGACCCTGACCTGCTCCACGTCTCTGCCCCTAAGAGCAAGTCTCCTATGCTGAAGAATGCCTACGAGCTCTAAAGCCAACTTCCTGTCCTCTACATGTAGAGCAGTCCAATCAAGAACATGAGCAATGTCTGGATAATAAGGTCTAAGTACAGAAACATGAAACACATAATGGATGCGTGAAAGGCTAGGTGGCAAAGCAAGACGATAAGCAACTGGACCGATCCTCTCCAACACCTCAAAAGGTCCAACAAAGAGCGGTGCTAGCTTAGAGCCCTTTCTATAGTGGATTGGACTCTTTCACGGACGCACACGCAAGAACACCTGATCCCCAATAGAAAACTAATGATCGATCCTATGAGCATCTGCATACTTCTTCTACCTATCCTGAGCTGCCACCAAATGCTCTCTAATCCTCTCAACCTACTGCTCCATATCTCTAAGCATATCTGGTCCCACAAGAACTCTATCCTCCAGATGATCCCAACTCAAAGGAGTCCTACAAGGATGACCATACAAGGCCTGAAATGGAGACATGCCAATAGAACTGTGGTATCCATTATTATAGGCAAACTCCACTAGGTAAAGGTAGTCCTCCCAACGGCTTTGCTGATCCATCACATACATCCTCAACATATCCTCGAGAACCTGATTAACCCTCTCGGTCTGACCATCAGTCTCAGGATGGTAAGCTGAACTAAAGTTCAGCTGTGTCCCCAAGGCATGCTATAAGGAAGTCCAAAGGGCAGAAGTGAACACTGGATCCCTGTCGGAGATGATCCTATGAGGAATCCCACAAACACTCTGGCCACCGTAGAAGCATTGTAATAAGCACAGACAGGAGAGAAGTGAGCTACCTTTGTCAACATGTCCATAGTGACCATGATAGCATCGTGTTGCCGAGAGGACATCGGCAAACCTATAATGAAGTCTATCGAAATGATATCCCACTTCCACTCTGGAATCAAATGAGGCTGCAAAAGACTTGCAGGGTGCTGATGCTCTGGCTTCACCCTCTGACACTCAAGACATCTCGACACAAAATCAACAATATCCTGCTTCATACCACTGCATAAGTACAGATGATGCAGATCTACATGCATCTTCTTGACACCCGAATGAGCAGAATAAGGTGCCTGATGCACCTCAAACAAAACTAGGGTGCGAAGACCCTCAGATAAAGGAACATAGATATGACCCGAATGTCTTAAAAGACCATCTAACTCAAAGGAGTAACTAGAGAACCTACCCTCTAAAGGTCTACCAGACTCAATCTCGGATCTCACCTCCTGGCACCAATTGTCGGTAGGAAGAGCAGCAAGAATCTGACCTCTCAAATCAACTATAAGAGAAACTGCTGAGATCTCATGCCTCCGACGACTAAGAGCATCTACTACCACATTCTCCTTGCCCTGAATATATCTGACCTCAAACTCATACTTGCACAAGAACTCCATCCAATGCCTCTACCTTGCATTCAAGTTTGGTTGTATGAAGATATACTACAAATGATGATGAGCACTGTGCAGCTCAAACTGATGCCGTAAGAGGAAATGCCTCCATCTCACCAAGGCATGCACAACTGCTGCTAACTCCAGGTCATGAGTGGGATAGTTTAATTTGTGATCCTTGAGTTTGCGAGACTCATAGGCAATCACGTGACCATCCTGCATCAGAACTGCTCCCAAACCCTCCAAAGAAGCATCGGTGCAAACAACAAAGTCCCTATTAGGATCAGGAACTGCTAATATAGGTGCACTAGTCAACTACTCCTTAAGAGTCTGAAAAGTTGCCTGACACTGCTCTGACCAAACAAACTTCTTCCCTTTCCTCTGAAGAGAAGTAATAGGGTGCGCAATTCTTGAAAACCCCATAACAAAGCAACGATAGTAACCTACCAACCCCATAAAACTGCGGACCTCAGAAACAATAGTGGGTGTAGGCCAGTCCATAATAGATTGGATCTTCGAGGGATCCACTACAATACCTTCTCTAGAGATGACATGACCCAAATACTTGACCTCTGTGTGGAAGAACTCACATTTTGACAAATTAGCATAAAGCTGATTTTCTCTCAGACACTGCAACACCTGACGCAATTACTCCTCATGTTCCTCCATAGTCCTTGAATAGATCAATATATCATCAAGAAATACAAGGACAAATCGGTCGAGATAAGTGCGAAATACACCATTCATCAAGCTCATGAAAATCGAAGGTGCATTCGTCAACCCAAATGGTACCACTGTGAACTCATAATGTCCATAACGGGTGCAAAATGCTGTTTTGTGAATATCTGCCTCAAAAATATGCAACTGATGATATCCTGACTTAAGGTCAATTTTAGAGAATACCTTTGCTCCTTTAACTTGATCAAACAAATCATTGATTTGAGGCAAAGGGTACCTATTCCTCACTGTTACCTTATTGAGCTGTCGATAATCGATACATAGCCGTAGGGATCCATCTTTCTTTTTCACAAGGATCACAGGTGCTCCCCAAGGAGAAACACTAGGTCGAATGAACCCTTTGGCTAACAGCTCCTCCAACTGCAGTCGAAACTCTTTGAGCTCCTGAGTGGTCATCCTGTATGGAGCTCGTGATATAGGCTCTGCACCGGGATCCAGATCAATCCTAAAGTCGATGTCACACTTAGGTGGCATCCCTGGAATATCAAAAGGAAAAACATCCACATACTCCCTCAAGAGTGGGCAATCATCAAGAGATGCCTCTCGACTCTCCTCCATCTCCAAGTCGCTAACAGACACTACAAAAAGCTAACATCCTTGACTCATGCATCTCTTGAGTTGCATAGTGGAGATCATACATAGGGAAATAGGTCTTTGAACCACTACAACCTCAACCTTAGCACCAGAATCATCCACACAACTAATAGACTTATGCCGACAATCTATCACTACTTGATGGGCCTCCAACCAATCCATCCCCAAAACTATATCATATGATCCCAGGGGTAGAATTCGAAAGTCCACAGAAGTAGACAGAGAGCCAATCCTCAATTCACACCCTGAGACTAGAGACTTGACTGCCATCTTAGCCCTGAAAGCTAACTCAACCTGCCACCTAACATCCTACTTTGTTGCCACTAAGCCACAACACTCCACAAGAGAAGGAGATATAAATGAATTAGATGCACTGGAATCAAAAAGAATAGAAAAACCAATACCTCGCATGCGACCAGAAGTCTCCACCATGGTGCCTTGATGCTCTGTCTGTCAGTCATCCACTGCTGCAAAGACTCAGTGTGACCTGCCTACATCACCTACTGCTGGCTCAGATGCTGCCAGTTGATGTCCAAATCCTAATGCACCCTTCTGCGGGCACTATCTAGCAATATGGCCCTGTTGGCTGCACGAGAAGCACTCGGTGCCTCTACCAAAACCACCATCACCCTAGAAAGCACTAGACTGCTAGAAACTACCCCTACTCGCTGCGGACTGCATACTCTGAGTTGGCTGATCAAAACGGTTGCGCTTATTTCGCTACCAAGACCGGTCCTTCTTATTTTGAAATCTATTACCTTGCGGATGTTGAGAATTCTTTGGCTTGGACTGTGAATACTACTGCTGTTGACCACCCTTTGAGGGTGCATGAGAACCTGATGCCTGAGTGTGACCACCTCAAGAACCATATCCGAAAGAAGTTGCACTGCCAATGTGCACACCTGTATGGCCACCAAGTGCCATAGCTAAATTCTCCTCCTATAACCGAGCTTTCTCCACGGCAACCTCCATAGTCTTAGGTTCAAATACACGAACCTCTCCACTAATCCAGGCATTCAAGCCCCTGATAAAATGCTACACCAACATAGACTCATCATCCCCGATACCTGGATACTATTTGAGCTCATAAAATCTGTGCTCATACTACTCAACTGTCATGACCAACTGCCTCAACTCGTGGAACTCATCTGCTTGATGCTACCTCCAATGATTGGATAGAAAGCAAGCTCTGAATCTCTCTAAGAACAACTCCCAAGACACAGTGCTAATGTTCAAATGCAGCTTTTGCTCCTCTAGCCACCGCCAAGTCGAAGCGAACCCTCAGAGATGCAAAATAGCACATCTAGCTTTGGTGTTTTTGCCATACGGATGCATGGAGAAACACCTACCTAAGTCTAATAACCAAGTCTCTGCCTCAAGTCCTCTACCAACTCCATCAAAGATGGGAGGGCGTGCTCTCAGTAAGTCCCTCATATGGCTGGCTAGTGTGGCCTCTTGCTTAGCTGTCAACTCCCTACGCCTGGGAGACCTCTCTCTCTCTAGGACCCAGCTGGTCTACCTCCTGACCTCCTCTGGGTTGCTCACCCTCCTGTCTAGGTTCTAAATGAGCAAGGGCCTCCTCAAGAATCTGTCTTAACTGGGCCCCATCAGGCTGACCCTGACCATCAATGTTCTAACCCCTGCGTTCATGGGCACTCGTATGAGGAGAACTGGGAGGAGGTGTATCACCACCACCTCTCCCACAACCCCTACCTCTAGGCATCTACCTACAACACCAAGGCAAATTATTACATTCAAAAAAAAGTTCACAACAGGGATACAATTATTTTACAGAGTTTAAGCACTAGGTTACATAATGGGCTCAATATAACCAGGGTACCTAGTGTTTAAACCTAGCTTTGATACCAAAACTAATGCCCCGTCATGCAACCCTAGAGAGTTAGGCTAACAAAAGGAAAATTCCAGAAATAAATTTTTTTTTTTTTCAAGCAAGAAAATGCAATAATAGTAACCAAGGATATCATAATACACAACATAAAGAAGGTGCACTTCTAACTTCTCTAGGGAAACATAACTGCATTATAGAATATAAAGTAAAACCACACAAGTGATAAACATCTTACTGCGACTTCAGTATGATCAACTTTTACATAAGCAAGATAGTTTATTTACAAAATTACAATGCAAGAATACAAGACCGATCGTGTCCGTTTACAAAAGAATACATATGAAGGTATGTAACATCACAGGAGGTAGAAAGCAATCTGCAACTGGAACACCTCTGCACAGGACTCAAATTGAATCTCTGAAAAGCCAATGGATAGCTCTGCCTCCTAACCATGTGGAACCCTGAGGTCCACCCATCCGAGCTAGGAGATAACGATGAGGATTCCACTAAGCCAAGAAATAACATCCAAAAATAAAAGAATGACAATTGACTTGTCACAACTGACCATATCAACATAACTACACAAGCCAAGACATCACTCCAGAGGTACTACTAAGAAGTAGAAACTGAACTGTGTAAGGAGAGTGTCATCGCATGGTCCTAGCATGGGTTACCCAGGCTATTAATCACCAGAAGCCGGCCCCCATCTATGGTTACCCTAGTAGCCTCTCTCTAGGCACCAGCCCCATAGGGTGACACATGCGGAGCTGACAGATCCTCTCATGGAGACAAGGAGATCGGCCTTGCCAACCAGGCCTTCTCATCCCATCCTTAGCCTGTGAGAGCACTCAAGGCATGGGTGAGGTCTCTAACTTATCTTGTTAAATGTTTTATTACCCCAACCCTTTGATTAAATTCTTAAGTTTTCCACATGATTACAACTTACATGGGGTTACCCAGGTGACCTCTCACTAGGCACTAGCCCCACCATGAAAGCCACTCCCTTAGCGTTCACTAGTCAATCATACAAACCTCCACATGTAGGTAAAAAGTCACAAATCAGAACCGAGCCATAACATATGCCATTCACTAGGCCACAACAATAAATTCTTATAATCTCTTCGAAATTGAAGCAACACTATCAAGAACCAAGTACTGTATCCAAGAGGCCATTCCCAATCATAATAAGCCATGAAAATCCAGTGAACCATGACATGCCAGAATTATGAACCAACACTAAGAACTATACCTCTAGAGTAAAGTAAATGATAAAATGACCATTATCTGACAAGAACGATGCTTTCACGTCTTAACAGCAAGTACACATGACACTCCTCAAAATTCCCACATCATAACTAACCAAAACATAGACCAAACTCCACCCCAAGGTAACATAATGCTTCAAATAAAACATAAGATATGACCAAGTAGGAGATCGAGCAAAGAGGTTCAATGGACTCCTAAATCAATCATGAAATCAACTTACACAAGGTTATCACAAATAGCAAAACTTCAAATCTCAAGGAATTAATAAGGCAAGGAAGGTGAACCATACCCGAACATCCATACATAAACAAAAGTCAAGGAAAGCTCATAAAGTAATTCCATTAATGAACAATCCCAAGTTAAAGACACTTAATTTCCCATAACATGATCACAACACAAGTCCTTGTTTTTCCAAATAAAAGTATGAAGAAAACAGATATAATACAATGATATCCACCAATTACGAAGCACAAAAATACAATATTACCAGCCTGACTAACAAATTAATATTTAACAAGGTAATAATACCCGATTCGTTACCTCATGGAACAAGAAACATTAATACAAATTACTCAACCATTTCTATCTCCATATAAACTTACTATGTTAATATGCCAAGGAAAAACTACCCAATAAACATCATTACTCCTACAATGCATTTTCCATCACAATCAAACAATAATAATGACAACACAAGGTATCCTTCCTTATATAATGAAATAATCTATTGACTCAATCTCTAAGTAAATCTCTTCCCACATTACCCAAATACAAGGTCCAAACAACACAAGAGAAATCAAAATCCCATCTTAGTCACTAACACATTGCATAGGATCATAAATACCACTAGGCCTCTGGAGTGAAATAAAAACAAATTAAAATATTAAAAAAAAACTACTAGGGAAAGGGTTATCCACACTGTGATAATTTCAAACTTAATTACACATCCGAAGGATTAATTTAGATTTATACCATAAACATACATGATCAAGTGACTATTAAACACAACAACAATAAAATGACAAAAAAGGTAATAAGACATATCACCTAAAACTAACTATGTCACTAGATTTAGGAGACTTAACACACCATTTCCACAATTACTATTCTTAGAGTTATGTTATAACATTAAACCAATTTGGACAAGTACTATAAAAGACTTAATAAGATCATGTCAATCTATTAACCTTATTATAACTATTTTGATAAATATCATAACAAAATATAAAAAGTTAGCTACATTTAATCTGCTATCCTAATTACCAATAATGAGTTTTAACAATAAATCAATGATGAGCTATTATTAAAAAAAAGTTTACATTTGACAAGTCATGAGAATGATACTAAAAGATAAGATTGCTAATAATTATCTATTCTAAACTACTCCAAGGAAGGTGTCGCTTTCTTCTTCTATGGCTAAGGAGATACCCCTAAATTATAGTCAATACCCTACTGAAAGAAAGTTACTAAATTTACACCGAACTTTCATATAGCAAGTTCTATTATTCTAGAACCTAGCTCTCTCATCAATCGACAATGATCAAGGTGAATATGGAGATTTCTATTAGCAAAGACAAACTATAAGGTTCTAAAATCATTATACAAGGAATTCCTCTGAGATGAGATCTGATTTAATTCACATTGATAAGAAGATATCAACGAGGCTCGCACCAAGGATAGTGAGAGAACGAATTGCAGATTGGCAGAATTAAAGTATGGCAACAATTGGGATCTAGAACTCAAGTCTCATAAACTTGCCAAGATGGTACATGAACACAAGCACTTGCAGGGTATGAACTACCTTAAAGAGGTTTGGATTCACTCTGTCGAGTTATCAACGACAGGATTTGCTTAAAGCAATATGGGTGGAGTGACACTAAGATAGGGGTCGACTCAGATTTAGGGTGATGTTTATCCTCCAATGTAAAAAATTTTCTTGGAATAATGAAAGAATCCTATAGGTGTCAGAAATTACTGATACAATTAATCACTCACTGAGAGTGCTAAGGGTGCCACTCGACGATTTGCTTCCATAATGCAGTACGACGATGATTAAGGAGATAACAATATTAAAGGAAATGCCATAGGTTATCAGTAGGGTCATGGCAAGATTAAAAGAAAATCAAAGAGAATGAATTTGATTAAACATTATAAACACAACTCAACTATACACCACGGTTCAAGACAACCATTAATAACAAGGCAATGACCAAGTGACACAACATGACTCAAGACCACAACGGAAGACAAGGACCGACCTAGTGGATTAGACCTCGTGTTATCTCCCATCACTAATATTCATTGGTGAAAGAAGTCGCTCGAACCTGCTATATCAGGTGGAGTCAAGGTTAGGTACCTGCAGCCTGCATCCAAACACTAGTTAAATACGATCAAGTGCATATATGTCAACACAAGGAGAGTCAGAGAATCACAGTGCAGTAGGGTACTCAAAATGAGTAATGCTACTCTGTCCCTGCTCTTGAATAAGATTATAACCATAGCATTTGAAAATAGATATCTACGAATCTAATAAAACATGTAAATAATAATTCATTACTAAACATGTCGAACCCATCATAACTGAAGTAACCATAATGTCATCATCACTTATAACACAGGTCTGAATATATCCATTGAACATAGTCCAAAAGAGAAAAATAAACCATAACATACTAATCCAAATGTCTCAAAACTGTAACTATGCAATAAAAGGCTATCAACTACTTTAGAACTGTCAGGGAGAAAAATGAAACTAGCATCTATATCAAACCAAAATGCGAGAGGCATTACATATGACCTCATCCACATGCAAAAGTGGTAAATAGCCCTCCAGTTGGGAAAAAATATGTTTTACTATTAAACAAATGCACATTAAAATGGTCAAGAAACAATGGAGATGACAAGGTATGAAACTATTACAAACTTTTTTTTTTTTAAAAGATGAAGAACTACATGTAACTACAATGCAAGCATAAGAACAAATGAGATCAATAAATATGGTGTGTGGTAGAAATGAAAACTAAAATTTTTAAAGAAAATATTTTACATTTGCAATTAGTCACAACTTGTGAATCATATAAAATGTTAGCATCAAAGAGGAGGATGAAAAAACATTAATTCTATACTTCTATCAAAAGTGGTCATATTATTCTTTAATTGGATCATAAATATATTTTTTTAAATGTTAATGTTTTTCTTTTAAAAAGTTTTGATAAGCTATTAAAGTGAAAAAAAAAAATAAGCCATGGTAGAGGCAAGACTTTATAGCTTCTATTTTGATTGCTTGTCAGTGTTCCTCTGCCTCATCTACCAACTAAATATAATGACATATTTGAGTCAATATTAATAGCATTTTTTAAAGAAAGACAAGAGGATGGAAATTCATGAAACTCCATGTTTGGGTGGTGATGTGTTTGGACTCCACTTGTTTCCTTTAATTCTAACACCACCTCATTCATTGTAGGCCTAATCTTAGAAGTTGAAGGACTAGGACCTTTAAATAATTCACATATAATTGAATTCACTATTAGTAAATAAAAGAAAAGCATATTTACTCTGGATCTAGATATCCAATAGTGCCCTTTACAACGGTAGATACGTGTGAAGCTCCATCCAAAGGTCACATCTTTGACAACCCAAAATCTACTATTTTTGCTTCTATCTGATCATTCAGCAGGATATTGGAGCTATTTATGTCTTTGTGAATAACGCAGGGCTTGCAACCTACATGTAAATATTCCAATCCTTGTAAAAGATAGGCAACGGTTAGAACCCATGATCTTTTTCAAGATTGCACTGGGCTTTTTAGATGCCACAAGTATTTGACAAACCTTGGCCAACATCTAATGCAATTTTTAGTCTTGTTTCCCATTCTAGAGTATTTTTCGAAGAAGTTTGGCCTGAAACCAAGCAATGCAGACCTTTGGTCAAATGAGCAGAAAACATCCCTTGGTATCATATACAATTGAGCAACGTTGTGAACCATACCATCAAGACAATGTCTCAGGTCTCCGTTAGACATGTACTCATATATAAGAACCAAATTTTGCTCCTTTGTGCAGTAGCCCATGAATTTTACAAGATTCTTATGGTGTAATTTGGAGAGAACATTTATGTGCAGCGATCAATGAATTTTACAAAGACTCGTAAGGTGCATTTTGGAGAATGGATCTCCCTACAACAATTGTTCTTAGTTTCGATTATGAAGATCAAAGACATCAAAGATTTTAAAATTTTTGTTGGAGAGATTAAACTTGTCAAGTTATACCTCTGTGGAAAACTCTACGACACCCTGATGTGATTTACTAGACAAAATTTTGACGGCTACATCCTTGCCTTGAATACAACTGAGAAAAACAGGTCCATATCCTCCTTTGCCAATCTGCGTTTGAAAGTTGTGAGTCATAAGTCTTACCTCTTCGTAACTGAATGATTGACATACGTCCAATTTGACAAGATCTAAATGCCATGTTTTAGTTTCCCCTGCATTTTGCCCCTTTCAGTGTATGTAAGATTCTGTTTCCTTTTATTAAAAATGAAAACCCAATAGTACAGAACAAATGTAAAGGCAAGATGACTTACCTTTAGGGAATTTTCTGCTTGATTTAAGTTTGATAAACATTAATATTGCAGTAATAGTTATAATTATTCCAACCCATGCTACTATTAACCAAACAAATAGTGATTTGCTCGTCTATCTTTTTGGGGCATCCTTTTTTGGGGTACCCTTGCAAATGCCTATTTTGCAAAGCATTTCATTGCCATCAACACTGAAAAATTAACACAAATATTAAACATATGAATCTTATGTTACCCACAACATAATTATTGATCGATTTCTGTTGCAAGAAAAGAAACTCGCCTCAAAATGAGTTCTCCCCATTGTTGTTTCTTAGATAGACCATTTGGCACCAGTCCATTTGAGTCATTGTTTGTCAAATTCCTGTATCTCAGAAAGAAAAATTCTCAAAATACTGTACATAGTCCGAGTAATATAGCATACTTCAAGGTAAATTAGCTATCCATTTTATAAGATAGAATGGCATTATTAATATGCTGGAAACTTTTATAAACTAGAAATACCCAGATGCATATGTTTTAACTCACGGTTTGGTAAGATTGGAGAGAGTAGCCAGAAGCTTTGGTATTGAACCACTCAAATTATTTCTTGCCAAATCCCTGCAAGCAGGAATAAGAGCACAGTTTTGGATATTGACTTTCAACTAGCTAAAAATTATAAAAGAAAGTATTTAGGATTTTGTTGGCCTCATATTTTCACCGGCATGTTTTGTCTCTTATCAAACTACAATTTACTCCTAGTGAATGAACCCACTGTTTTCATCAACACGTTATCATCAGCCCACGGATACTTCTGCCAAACTCTTAACACCGCCAATCAAGCAAGACCTTTACTATGCATTATCATGAAACATGGGTTGATCGGATGATATCGTTAGTTTCTTAAATGACGATGAAACCTGAAAAGGTTTTTAAAGATGACACCTCAACATCATTTAGCGAAGCATAACTTAGATATTATTACACCACCAACCTTCCACTCTCCACATGCCGTTAAATCCGCCTATATTTGCTATGAGTACCCGTAAATACTATTATATTTCAAACTATTGCATTTGCATGTCTGATAGTGCGCTTGCATGTAGGATATGCAGGGAGGCATTCTCAATGTAAAACACCACAATGGTTTCATCAAATGAAATACAACGATTGCAAGATATACACAAAATGGATTCGCAGGAAAGGTTATAGAAACTTCCAAACGAATACGACTGCAATTTTTAAACCAGATTCCATAACCTTTGCCAGCGTCCTCTCCCTACTAGCTCGTGGTATATATCAGGTTTGGGTATCCATTGAAGCATAGTTGAGAATGGAATTACTTTCAGATACTTGCCACCACTCTGTTATTTTTCTTAAAAATGGTAGACATTGATGCAAAATGTGGGAGCATTAGAAAATGCACACGCACTGTTTGGTAGAATGTCACTTAGAAACATGGTCCGATGGAGTGTCATGAATGAAAGAAATTTACAAAATAGATTCGTTGAATGCAGTTTGTAGCTGTCAAACCACCAACATTCTCCCAAGTCGTGCCAAAATGGAAGCCTTCAAACAGGAGTAGATGTCCATCAAAATTGATCAAAGAGGGAAGGTTTTGTTAGATGTTGCAGGTGCAAGTTTTCTGGAAGATATATACGCAGATGCTAAAGAAGTACACCAGAACTGTTTGATAGAAGAATGCCTTACTAAAATGTCATCTCATAAAATGCAATGACCACGGGTTATGCATAAGACGGCTTTGTTGAAAAGCCTTCAGAAACTCTCAAAGCAAATACAGCCGGCTGTTATAGTTGAAAACACTTAGGGTATTCATTGTAAAGGGTTTTCAGTCCTTCTAGCAAAGCTGGTTAAATAGTTTATATTATTAAACCTATGAAAACACCATCATGAAGTATAAGCCTCAAAATTACGAGTATGCTCCTATGATCGACATTACACTTCGGGAGGTATTTGATACTAAAATGGGCCATATTGATCTACAGGAAATCAAGAAGTCATTGACAGAAGGAGAACGATCAAAATTGTCCTGAAGGATTGCAGACAGTGGCCTAGTCAATGCAGCTTGTTTTCCCACCGCTGTCCAATGTCCGGAGCTAATAATTGAATGTGTAAAAAGGTACAATCCCGAGGCCAGAGAGATCAGATCCATTGATGGGCATTTGATGGCCAAACTCGATGGGATATCTATCGCCATCATTCTTCGATTGCCATATAAAGAAAAGTTCATCTGTGTTGATAAGTAGAAGGCCTACAAGTATTTTAGTGATAACAGAAGCAAATGCTTGAATAATTTGGCTAAAGAATGGATGATAAAACTGAGAGGCGGACAGTCCCAACTTCCTAAGACACTACACCATTCTCTTTTTATCAAAGAAATCTTCTATCTGATTGCCCTTCTTCACAGGTTGACAGGCAGCCCCGACTCAACCGAGTTTGAAATGTGGATGTATCTCTTCATCATTGTCATATCGGTAGGAAAACAATTTATTGATTGGGGCCGCTTTATCAGTGATTGCATACATGACCAGCTAATTCCCTTCAAAACTAGTCAATGATTCCACATATCATCCTACTTGGTATATGCAATTGCCAATTTGAGATCATGGCCTGGTTTGGCTACCACAAGTGTCCTTAATCAGGAAACACAAGTTTACGATTACTACAAGCAGTTGCAGTTAGAACAAAGCTTTGTATGTTTCAGACGAGTGAATGATGCTTTCACAATGCTTGCAATAAGGTTACTTCAAGGAATAATAGCTCTCAAAATTTCAAAAGAAGCATCATTGTTGATAAAGAAGTATGGTGGCTACTTCATCCAGTTTCCAAGGTTCACCTATCTTCGAGTTGGAGGATTTGATGGTTACCCTTCTAAATTGCCAAGATATGTGGATGACAAGCTTGTTTTGGTTGAGCTTTGCAGACAGCTGGTAGTAGTTCAAAAGAAGTGTCGAGATAGAAAGAACAAGGGGGTGGCATTCCCTATTTGTCTCAGTCACTACAAGTGTGAATCTAGCTCAAGGGCTGAAAATATGGAGAAGGCCCTAGCCATGATCAACTTGTATACATACCAGATGAGATTCCCCTTTGACAGCAAGGGATATGTGAAGAATAATTTGAAGCTTGGTCCTGGATACCTTCATTTCCCCAATCTTGAAGACTTTTGGGAAGATTGTGAAGACGAGTTTGAAGTCAGAAAAAGAGACTGGACGAGGTTTACTCTGAAGTAGATTTAAGATTTCAAGATGGAATGGATCGTTGAAGGCATTGAAGATGATGAATCAGATCTAATTGATCCCTTCTATTTTAAAGAAATCCAGGCTCAACCTCTTTCTGCTCTTAATTGGGCAGATCCAGAGGTTAGAGATGTCATAGAAAGAACTAGTTTCGTGATCAAGAAGTCAGAAGACTAGATCAAGAAGAAGATATCCCAGATGACAGCAACAAGACCAGTAAGTAGGAAAGAGACACCAAGAGAAAGAAGTGACCAAGATAGTTCCACGTCATCAGTTCCTTCCCACACACTAGTTATTGACATTCTTTCTCACCAGAGAATCCAGGGAAGTGGTGGAGATGAAGACCCTCTGAGGAGAAGCAATCTTCAAAACACATGTGGAGATGATCCTAGGCAGAAGAAGAAGAAACCAAGGTCGAAGGAAAAAGAGATAGGTTCTACTTCAAGAGAAGAAAAAGAACAAGAAGAAGTCCTATTTGATCCAGAGTTTGATGAAGCCATACCAACCACATCTTCTTCCATACTCATTGAATCCCCTCTCCTTGATGTACCACATTCTACTTCAGTTATCGAGCCCCCTTGCTCGAAGGATCCAGTGTACCAAATAGAAAAAGATGAAGAGAAAGTAGCCTCACCAATACCTGAAAAACAAGATCTCCAATTAGGCAATGCACTTGAGCTATCAGAAGATCTTTCACTACCATGGTTAGAACAAAGCCTATTGAAGAAAAGGAAGGTAGAAGAACTAGTGATTCCTGAATTCAGTACAGTTTCTGATCTCTTTAGGAGATCTGAGAAGCCGAAAAAGATTAAGGTGACTTCGAGAATAAAAACTGATCTCAATTTAGGAAACATGTGCCTTAAGATAGCTCAGCCCACTTCTGAAAGAAATGTGAATGAAGCCACTCCGGCAGACTTTGTTGTGTCAAGGATTGATATGGGCCCATCCACTCATGAGGCCGACATACAAAACTTCAATGTTGTAGCCGCAAGGCTGGTAGAAAGGACTGAAAGGGAGAAGCAGTCAAAAGATCAGTTAAAACAACAAGTATAGAATCTGTCTTCTTACTTGAAGACCATAGTTGACACTTCTACCATGCCACTTAGCATTGATCATCAGTCAACCATCTGGGGCCAAGAAGGAGAAATTGAAAAAGGTACTATTGATAGTTTGCAGAAATATCAAGTTTATGGAAAAACCACTGAGAATTGGGTGAACAAAATCAAATCTATTGCATTTGATTTCATTATTAAGGCAAAGGCATTGCATGATGAAGCCTTAATAAAAAAGGAGGTCATTGAAAAAGAGTTGAAAAATGTCAGGAAAGAGGAAGCTATTTGGAAGGATATCCTGAAAGATTTTGCAAAAATGATGGAGATTGATGTTAATATCCTCATGGCAGAAAAGATCCTACCTGGTATAGAAGAAAATTACTTGGAAATTTGGATAGAGAGCATAAGTTGGAAATTAGTAATTATTGGCCAAGTTTCGATAGAACAGGAAAAGCTAATGCTTGCTTGTGAAAGAGTATCTGCAAAGCTTCAAGATCAGCTTGGTGCCATCCTCCTGAATGCATCATTGATGGGAGAATCACAGATAATTCAAGATGATTTTTAGAATATGATTGATCGACAACTTTTCAATAGAGAAGTTTTCAATGAGAACACAATGGACAAGTTGGTCGATCTCTATACTTCATTAAAGATTTCCATCTCCCAAATACCAAACATGGTGGCAGAATTGAGTGATGTCCACAAGTGCCTAAAAACTTGGAAGATGAGGATAGCAAACACTCTGATTCCTAAGGGCAAATCTGTCACCCTAGCCATTCGACTTTTCAGAATGTTTAGAGAAAGAGAATCCGGTCTACAAAATTAGTTTCTAGAGTTTGCCACTCCGTCAATGGCACCATCGACAAGCAGAGAATAAATGCAAGTTTGCATATTGTATAGTTTTCATTTTTGTTGTGTTTGCATATAGCTCAAGTCATGATTTTTGGCTTATTTTGTAAATAATGATCATGATTGAGTCTTCTCCTTCGAGTCTAATCTTTTCTCTTTTGATTGTAAAGTTAGGTTCATCCTAACTATTTCGCACATAATAATTCTTTTAAGTGTCTAAGTGAGGTAGTTATTCTAAGCAACTAGCTTTGTAAAAGAAAGTTAGTTATTCAAAATCAATGCACTTAAAAAAAGGAGTTGATTACTCCAAGTAGTTATAAAAAGTGGTTGAGGTAGTTACCCTAGGTGGTTACTAACCTCACCTATATACACTTCATTGTATTTCAATCAAAGGGGGTTCCACTTTTTCACATGACAGTGTATGAAAGACTCGGATAGTGTTATTCAAGTTTGAAAGCAATAAAGAAACATTTTGAATGTGTGTTCAACTTGATTTCATGTGTTGTTATTGCTATTCGTATGTTTCATCAATAATGATCATGTGCTTTCCTTGCAAAGTTGCATTGTGAGAAAGATATTTCGCATCAAGTTTTGTTATCTCTACTTGGATGCATGGAACTTAAATTCATTATTTTAACTCTTATTTAATCACTACTATTTGTTATTTCTTTGTTTGTGTTCTTATAATTCCAGAAAATCCAAAATACCCCCATCATACGAGGGAGCTGCCCCTCTTAAACGTAGAGAGCAATCGACATAGACCTGCGATTGTTCAACTGTTGTGAGCAGGTTGTTGCTAATCCAAGGGCGAACGGAGTTACTCAAGAAGATTATTTTAAAGCAACAAATCTGTTTACCAATAGATTTTTTGCGACTCTGCTGGGGACCGGATTCAAGCATACCTCTTTTGTTTGGAAAAAGTCGCCTTAATGTGTTCAAAGCAAATCTTTTTTATTACTAAATATGGTGCTGCAACGTAGAGCTGGACCTGTTTTACAACCTAATGTCAATCGGTTGGATCTTGAGCAAGAAGATATAATTACTGACTTGCGAGGATTGGCTTGGAGATATAGAAAGTCAAACCGTCAATATCAAGAAGTAGATGCTGTACTTGACGAAGAAGAAGACATAGGAACAGAAATTCATGTTCATGCCCAGTTAATAGCTCAAGGTGTCGCAGAAGAAGATTTGGAAAGAGCTAACAAGCATTTTCCTTTTCAAGTAGCTCCAAGAAGAGATAGAGAAGTTGGTCCTCCTATCCAACCTGTTCAAGAATATCGCCCTGTGAATCCTCCTCAAAATCAACCTAGCTGCCAAGAGGTACACTAGAGGAGACTGTGAAAAGGGCATCCTGGATCCAAATTTTGAAAAGCTATCAAGTCTTGATTTTTCTCAATCTTTTCTTCCCTCAAGAAGGAACATTAAATCTTTTAGTAGGCCTTCATCACCTGCAAGAAGTCCCACCAGAACATTTGCTTCCTCTTCCACTTACCAAGCATTGACCTTGCATGGGACTGCAATTCCTATTGTCATAAATATTCAACCAATCCCACCGTTGCAAATGGCTCAACCTATGCCTTGGGGAGCAGCTATTGGCCCCCTTGCCTTAGGTAATCAGTTGCATGAATTACCTTATGGATCCAGAAAAGTTTTGCCCAAGTTCACTAGAGATGGAAAAGATTCTACAGACGAGCATATTAATGCCTTCTTTTCCGCATGCAGTGTTCTAGGTGTCATGCATGAAGATGTTTCTGTCCAATTGTTTGTTGAATCTCTAACTGAAGGAGCAGCAGAATGGTTTCACCATTTACCTGCCGAAACTATAAACTCATGGGCGATTATGCGCCAAAGATTTGAAGACCATTTTAAAAGTGCTGAAGATGAACATGCATTATTAGCACAACTTACTCAAATGAAGAAAGAGATTCATGAGCCAATGTTGGAGTTTGTGGCACGATTTAACAAGTTGGTGAATAGAATCAAAACTGCTAAAAGGCCAACTGCAGAGAATCAAAAATGTTTCTTTCTAAATGCACAACCTCCAGATATAAGTTTCCATTTGAGAAGAGCTCGAGTTGCTAATTTACAAGCGGCACAAACTATGGCCATTGAGATCAAGGATGATTTGTTGATTGCCGGGAAATGGAACAAAGACTTGCATAAGGGGAAGGCACAGTCTTCTAATCCATCTACTACAGACCTGATGATACAGAAGCTAGCTAATGATTTGCTCCTTCTTAAGAAATAGCTTCCGCATAATCCACCTCCACTATATCAAGATATACCAAGGAGAAATTATGTACCTTACCAGTAGAACAAGCCTCCTAGGCTTCCTCCACTAGTACAAAGGCTAGCCATTGAACACCCTTCTTCCAGTCATAAACAAACTGCGGCTATGTGTGATTTTCATCTGACTACTGACCATGATGGCAGTACTTGTCCTGAAATGGCAAGGTTCATGCAAATGAATCTATCAAGCAAGAAAATAGAAGAATATGTCTCCCAAGAAGACGATACAAGTGAGACCTATGGACAACCCACAATTAGTTTCCTTGAGTATGAATCTGATGATGAAAGAGAAGAGGTTGGTGATATCAATAATCATTCTTGTAATGCTTCTATAAGAAGCTAGTATCAGAAGAATGAAGGAAAAGCCAAGGCTGAATTTGCTCATAAAGTTTATGACACTACTCCTAAGATTCTATCAAGAAAACACCCTCTGGAGAATCAACCTCTTACTGCCACGAAAGATAAAGGTACACAAAGTTCCTCTCTTGGTGATTCATTTCTCCTGCCTGATGATGCATTCAATTTCATAGAACATTGCAAGAAGACAAAGGTGCAAATTTATCAACTTGATTACTTGAGGTCAAATCCTCAACAGTTGGAAAGACTAATGCATGTTGTCAAAGGAAAACTATATCCTATTTCTTCAGTACACCAACAGTCAAATGATTCTCAACTTGAAGAGCCTTCACATGATGATATTCTTGGTGAATCTCCACAAAAAGGTACTCCACTGGTAAATGTTGTTCTCCCAGATAAGCCTGACCCATTCTATGTTTCCTTGTACATAGCTAGCTATAAACTTAGCAATTTTATAATAGATTCTAGCGCTTCTGATAACGTCATGCCCGCTAAGGTTGCTCATGCCCTCGGCCTGTCACTAAATAAACCTTCAGGTAAAGTCTACTTGATGGAGTCCAAGTTAGTCCCATTAGTAGGTCAACTCAAAGACGCACAAGTTGCTTTAGCCGCTTTCCCAGAAAAGAAATTAAAGCTCACCATCTTAGTTGCTGACATTCCCGCAAGCTATGGCATGCTACTTAGTATAAGCTTCTGTAAAGACCTAGGTGGAGAAATACAACTAGATTGGTCTCATGCCTTAGTCCCCATCCATGGAAAGAAAGTCAGACTAAATCCAAAACCCAAAGCGAAGTATACAGTCCTGAAATCTGATGATCCAAGAGCAGAGATACTATATGAAGAAACTGGACCAGGTACATATATGCTTATGCAGGAGAAAGAGGTAACCCCTGAAGTTATCTCTCCTGACGTGTCTTCTGGCCTTTGGATGATGGAATTTGATGGCAGTTGTTCTTCTGGCTCAGGGGCTGGAATTGTTCTTATTTCACCTATAGGGGAGAAGTTTCTTGTGGCTTTCAAGTTGGTTTTTGACAACACTAATAATACAGCAGAATATGAGGCGCTCATTTTAGGCCTCGAGGTTGCTAAAGAGAAAGGAATCAAAATGTTGAGGGTTCTTGGAGATGTAGAATTGGTTGTCAAGCAAGTAAGAAATTAGTTTCAAACAAAGAACACCAAGTTGAGAAGATACCGAAACTTAGTATGGGATCAAATAGAGTTCTTCGATGCTTTCTCTATAGAGGCTATTCCTCAAACTCTTAATTCTAAAGCTAATTGCCTTGCAGTTTCTGCAGCTCTCTTGCTTCCACATCCAGAGTTCAACAAAGATCAATATAAAATTGAATTAGTATATCGATCGAGTGTGCCTGATAATGATAAATATTCGCAAGTTTTTGATGATGACAAACAGATTGTGTCCTTTTTGGAGAAGGCCGGTACTTTTGTTAATCTGTTATTTGAAGGAAGTGAGACTCCTGTAGAAGACGAAGTGTTACAATTAAAGGGGAACACCATTCCAAAGGGTTTGATTACTCTAGAGAAACTATTTGATAAGCACGATTGCTATTTGAAGAATAAGGACCAAAAGAAAAATCCCAATTCTTCTCAGTATGATAAAGTAGACATAGGCACAAAAGATGACCCTAAAATTGTTTGCATTGGTAAAGCATGTTCGCCGGAAGAAAGAAAGAAGCTCATCACCCTATTGGTCAAATATAAGGACGTGTTCGCTTGGTGCTATGATGATTTAAAAAATTTCATGGGTGAAAAATTTCAGCATTATATCACTCTTAAATCTGGGGCCACTCCTTTCAGGCAAAAGCAGAGGCAATTCAATCCTAAAGTTGCTAGTGCTATCTTTGCAGAAATTGATAAGATGTTAAAGGCCAGGATTATATATCCTATTCATCATTCAACTTGGGTAGCAAACATAGTGCCTGTGAGGAAAAAGAATGGCAAAATAAGGATTTGCGTCAATTTTCACAATCTTAACCAAGTGTCTTTGAAAGATAATTACCCTCTACCTGTAATGGACCACGTTTTACAAATAGTTGCTAGGTCTGAAATGATGTCATTACTTAATGGGTTTTCTGGGTATAATCAGATACAAGTTGCCCCAGAGGATCAACATAAAACTGCTTTCACAACTCCATGGGGAACTTTGGCTTATAATCGAATGCCGTTTGGATTGATTAATGCCGGTGCAACATTTCAACGCGCTATGGACCTCTCTTTTGGAGATTTGAAAAATAAGATTATTGTAGTGTACTTGGATGATCTCACTATCTTTTCAAGAAAAAGAGAAGACCATATTCAACATCTAGAGATGGTCTTACAGCGTTGCTGCGAGCAAGGAATCTCTCTAAACCCCAAGAAGTCCATTTTTGGGGTTACTGAAGGAAAGCTACTAGGGTACATTGTGTCTAAAGATGGGATCTGAATTGATCCTGAACATGTTGAAGCTATCCAGAAGTTGCCATTACCATCAAGCAAACCTGGAGTGAGGTCCTTCTTTGGCCAGATCAATTTCTTGAGGAGATTTGTACCAGATTTCTCTGAATTAACTCACCACATTGTAGACATGATGAGAGATAAAGTGGTCTTCAAATGGACTGAACAAGGCAAAAGGGCATTCCAAGACATTAAAAATGCAATTGCAAATGCTCCAGTTTTAGCTCATCCTAATTTTTCCAAAGACTTCATTATATATTGTTATGCTTCGAAACATACTTTATTTGCTATCTTGACACAACAAAATGATGATCAAATAGAAGCACCTATTGCATTTATGAGTGTTCCTTTGAAAAAGCATGAGTTGAATTATTCTCTGGCAGAGAAGCATGCTTATGCAGTAGTCAAGGCAGTAAAGCATTTCAGATTCTATATCTTGAATTCACATTCTAAGGTCTTTGTATCAGACACTTCGATCAAAACCATACTTACTCAGCAAGAAATAGGTGTCAATAGAAGAGCCTCTTGGATTACCAAAGTTCAAGAATATGATATTGATATTAAGCCAACCAAATTGGTACGAGGGAGAGGCTTATGTAAGCTCATAGCTGAAAATGGCACAATTGGAGAACCTCTAGAAAAGAATGCTGAGTTGCCTCAAGTGTTGTTTGTAGGACTGACAGATGAATGGTTCTCGAACATAGCATACTTTCTTACATATGGAGAATGCCCAGCTCATCTAACTCCAAAAGAGAAAATAACTATCAAGTTAAAAGCTGCAAAATATATTATTTGGGATAATATTCTCTATAAGAAAGGGATCGATGGCACATTCTTGCGATGTGTAGATAAAGAGCAACAGAAGGAGTTACTCCAGATTTTCCACAATGAAGCATGTGGGGATCATTTCTCCTCTTCAGTTACCGCATTTAAAATTCTAAGGAATTGCTATTACTAGCCTGGCATGTTCCATGATGCAGATGAATGGGTCAAGAAATGTGAGTCATGTCAATAGTTTAAAGGAAAAGTACAACTTGCAGCTATGCCACTCAAACCAGTGGTCATTGAAGAACCATTCTAGCAATGGGGTCTCGATTTTATAGGTCCTATCAATCCACACTCTAGCGCAGGCCACACTCATATTCTGGTGGCAACAGATTATTTTACTAAATGGATTGAGGCTATCCCAGTAAAGCAAACCATTTCTGAAGTGATCTGCGATTTTATCAAACATAACATTCTAGTGAGATTTGGGGTACCAAATAAGATTGTCACCGACAATGCCACTAACTTCTCTTCTCATGTGATATCATCTTTTTGTTATAAATATGGGATCATTCTTTCTCACACATCAGATTATTATCCGCAAGGGAATGGTTAAGCTGAGGCAAGTAATAAGAATATTGTCACCATTCTTCAAAAATTAGTTGGTGAAAATCAAAGAATGTGGCATAAACATTTGTATGAAGCATTGTGGGCTGATCGTACGACCAAGAAGAGAGCCACCAAGTTGTCACCATTTGAACTACTCTTTGGTATAGAAGCCAAATTGCTAATACCCTTGGAGCTATCTATGCTAAAACTACAAGATATACTTGAGAACCAAGAATTTAGAGACACACTCGAGAAAATGATCGCTTATCTCACTAAGTTAGAAGAGAAAAGAGAAGTTGTTGATAGGATAAAGGAACATCAAACTCAGGTGAAAAAACTATTTGATAAAAAAGCTAGAGTAAGACAGTTCAATATTGACGACCTTGTGTTACTTTGGGATAAGAAAAAGGAGCCGAAGGGTCTTCATGGTAAATTTGACTCTCTCTGGAGAGGACCATTCCAGATTAGAGAAGCATGTGGAAAGAATTCTTTCTATCTTGCATACATGAGTGGAACACCGTTGCCCCTTCCCTACAATGGGCAACACCTAAAGCATTTCAATCAGTGAGACAGATTATTTTCTATCTTTGTACATAGGTTAGTTAAGAATTTTTGGGTGTGTTTCTTTTCGTACTGCTTTGTTCCTCTCCTTGTTTCATTTTTGGCTTGTCCATGCACTTTTGAAGTTATTCCAGTAAGCTCTCCCTTTCCTAACTCTATTTTGCCCAATGGATTTAAGGCATTGTTCATTTCCAGATGATTCTAGGTTCATTCTGCATCCACAAGGTCCTTGTCCCCAGATAGAGCCAGTTGTTGGCCTCATATTTTCACCAGTATGTTTTGTCTCTTATCAAACTATGATTTACTCCTGGTGAATGAACCCACTGTTTTCATCAACACGTTATCATCGGCCCGCGGATACTTCTACCAAACTCCTAACACTGCCAATCAAGCAAGACCTTTACTATGCATTATCATGAAACATGGGTTGATCGGATGATATCGTTAGTTTCTTAAATGATGATGAAACCCGAAAAGGCTTTTAAAGATGACACCTCAACATCATTTAGCGAAGCATAACTCAGACGTTGTTACACCACCAACCTTCCACTCTCCACATGCCATTAAATCTGCCTATATTCGCTATGAGTACCCGTAAATACTGTTATATTTCAAACTATTGCACTTGCATGTGTGACAGTGTGCTTGCATGTAGGATATGCAGGGAGGCATTCTCAATGTAAAACACCACAACGGTTTCATTGAATGAAATACAATGATTGCAAGATATACACAAAATGGATTCACAGGAAAGGTTATAGAAACTTCCAAATGAATACGACTGCAGTTTTCAAACCAGATTCCATAACCTTTGCCAGTGTCCTCTCCCTACTAGCTCGTGGTATATATCAGGTTTGGGTATCCATTGAAGCATAACTGAGAATGGAATTACTTTCAGATACTTGCCACCGCTCTGTTATTTTTCTTAAAAATGGTAGACATTGATGAAAAATGTGGGAGCATTAGAAAATGCACACGCACTATTTGGTAGAATGTCACTTAGAAACATGGTCCCATGGAGTGTCATGAATGAAAGAAATTTACAAAATAGATTCGTTGAATGCAGTTTGTAGCTGTCAAACTGCCAACATTCTCCTAGATCGTGCCACAATGGAAGCCTTCAAACAGGAGTAGACGTCCATCAAAATTGATCAAAGAGGGAAGGTTTTGTTAGATGTTGCAGGTGTAAGTTTTCTAGAAGACATATACGCAGATGCTGAAGAAGTACACCAAAACTGTTTGATAGAAGAATGCCTTACTAAAATGTCATCTCATAAAATGCAATGACCACGGGTTATGCATAAGACGACTTTGTTGAAAAGCCTTCGAAACTCTCAAAGCAAATATAGCCAGCTATTATAGTTGAAAACACTCAGGGTATTCATTGTAAAGGGTTTTTAGTCCTTCTAGCAAAGCTGGTTAAATAGTTTATATTATTAAACCTGTTAAAACACCATCATGAATTATAAGCCTCAAAATTACGAGTATGCTCCTATGATCGACACCACACTTCAAGAGGTATTTGATACTAAAATGGGCCATATTGATCTACAGGAAATCAAGAAGTCATTGACAGAAGGAGAACGATCAAAATTGTCCCGAAGGATTGCAGACAGTGGCCTAGTCAATGCAGCTTGTTTTCCCATCGCTGTCCAATGTCCGGAGCTAATAATTGAATGTGTAAAAAGGTACAATCCCGAGGCTAGAGAGATAAGATCCATTGATGGGCATCTGATGGCCAAACTCGATGGGATCTCTATCGCCATCATTCTTTGATTGCCATATAAAGAAAAGTTCATCTGTGTTGATAACCAGAAGGCCTACAAGTATTTTAGTGATAACAGGAGCAAATGCTTGAACAATTTGGCTAAAGAATGGATGATAAAATCGAGAGGCAGTGCCAACTTCCTAAGACACTACACCATTCTCTTTTTATCAAAGAAATCTTCTATCTGATTGCCTTTCTTCACAAGTTGACAGGCAGCCCCGACTCAACTGAGTTTGAAATGTTGATGTATCTCTTCATCATTGTCATATTGGTAGGAAAACAATTTATTGATTGGGGCCGCCTTATCAGTGATTGCATACATGACCAGCTAATTCCCTTCAAAACCAGTCAATGATTCCACATGTCATCCTACTTGGTATATGCAATTGCCAATTTGAGATCATGGCCTGGTTTGGCTACCACAAGTGTCCTTAATCAGGAAACACAAGTTTACGATTACTACAAGCAGTTGCAGTTAGAACAAAGCTTTGTATGTTTCAGACGAGTGAATGATGCTTTCACAATGCTTGCAATAAGGTTACTTCAAGGGAAAACAGCTCTCAGAATTTCAAAAGAAGCATCATTGTTGATAAAGAAGTATGGTGGCTACTTCATCCAGTTTCCAAGGTTCACCTATCTTCGAGTTGGAGGATTTAATGGGTACTCTTCTAAATTGCCAAGATATGTGGATGACAAGCTTGTTTTGGTTGAGCTTTGCAGACAGTTAGTAGTAGTTCAAACAAAGTGTCGAGATAGGAAGAACAAGGGGGTGTCATTCCCTATTTGTCTTAGTCACTACAAGTGTGAATCTAGCTCGAGGGCTGAAAATATGGAGAAGGCCCTAGCCATGATCAACTTGTATACATACCAGATGAGATTCCCCTTTGACAGCAAGGGATATGTGAAGAATAATTTGAAGCTTGGTCCTGGATACCTTCATTTCCCCAATCTTGAAGACTTTTGGGAAGATTGTGAAGACGAGTTTGAAGTCAGAAAAAGAGATTGGACGAGGTTTACTCTGAAGCAGATTCAAGATTTCAAGATGGAATGGATCATTGAAGGCATTGAAGATGATGAATCAGATCTGATTGATCCCTTCTATTTTAAAGAAATCCAGGCTCAACCTCTTCTTACTCTTAATTGGGTAGATCTAGAGGTTAGAGATGTCAGAGAAAGAACCAGTTTCGTGATCAAGAAGTCAGAAGCTTGGATCAAGAAGAAGATATCCCAGATGACCGCAACAAGACCAGTAAGTAGGAAAGAGACACCAAGAGGAAGAAGTGATCAAGATAGTTCTACGTCATCAGTTCCTTCCCACACACCAGTTATTAACATTCTTTCTCACCAGAGAATCCAGGGAAGCGGTGGAGATGAAGACCCTCTGAGGAGAAGCAATCTTCAAAACACATGTGGAGATGAACCCAGGCAGAAGAAGAAGAAACCAAGGTCGAAGGAAAAATAGATAGGTTCTACTTCAAGAGAAGAAAAAGAACAAGAAGAAGTCCTATTTGATCCAGAGTTTGATGAAGCCATACCAACCACATCTTCTTCCATACTCATTGAATCCCCTCTCCTTGATGTACCACATTCTACTTCAGTTATCAAGCCCCCTTCCTTGAAGGATCCAGTGTATCAAATAGAAAAAAATGAAGAGAAAGCAGCCTCACCAATACCTGAAAAACAAGATCTCCAATCAGGCAATGCACTTGAGCTATCAGAAGATCTTTCACTACCATGGTTAGAACAAAGCCTATTGAAGAAAAGGAAGGTAGAAGAACTAGTGATTCCTAAATTCAGTATAGTTTCTGATCTCTTCAGGAGATTTGAGAAGCCGAAAAAGATTAAGGTGACTTCAAGAATAAAAACTGATCCCAATTCAGGAAACATGTGCCTTGAGATAGCTCAGCCCACTTCTGAAAGAAATGTGAATGAAGCCACTCTAGCAGACTTTGTTGTGTCAAGGATTGATATGGGCCCATCCACTCATGAGGCCGACATACAAAACTTCAATGTCATAGCCGCAAGGCTGGTAGAAAGGACCGAAAGGGAGAAGCAGTCAAAAGATCAATTAAAACAAGTACAAAATCTATCTTCTTACTTGAAGACCATAGTTGACACTTCTACCATGCCACTTAGCATTGATCATCAGTCAACCATCTGGGGCCAAGAAGGAGAAATTGAAAAAGGTACTATTGACAGTTTGCAGAAATATCAAGTTTATGGAAAAACCACTGAGAATTGGGTGAACAAAATCAAATCTATTACATTTGATTTCATTATTAAGGCAAAGGCATTGCATGATGAAGCCTTAATAAAAAAGGAGGTCATTGAAAAAGAGTTGAAAAATGTCAGGAAAGAGGAAGCTGTTTGGAAGGATATCCTGAAAGATTTTGCAAAAATGATGGAGATTGATGTTAATATCCTCGTAGAAGAAAAGATCCTACCTGGTACAGAAGAAAATTACTTGGAAATTTGGACAGAGAGCATAAGTTGGAAATTAGTAATTATTGGCCAAGTTTCGACAGAACAGGAAAAGCTAATGCTTGCTTGTGAACGAGTATCTGCAAAGCTTCAGGATCAGCTTGGTGCCATCCTCTTGAATGCATCATTGATGGGAGAATCACAGATAATTCAAGATGATTTTTAGAATATGATTGATCGACAATTTTTCAATAGAGAAGTTTTCAATGAGAACACAATGGACAAGTTGGTCGATCTCTATACTTCATTAAAGATTTCCATCTCCCAAATACCAAACATGGTGGTAGAATTGAGTGATGTCCACAAGTGCCTGAAAACTTGGAAGATGAGGATAGCAAACACTCTGATTCCTAAGGGAAAATTTGTCACCCCGGCCATTCAACTTTTCAGAATGTTTAGAGAAAGAGAATCCGGTCTACAAAATCAGTTTCTAGAGTTTGCCACTCCGTTAATGGCACCATCGACAAGCAGAGAATAAATGTAAGTTTGCATATTGTATAGTTTTCATTTTTGTTGTGTTTGCATGTAGCTCAAGTCATGATTTTTGGCTTATTTTGTAAATAATGATCATGATTGAGTCTTCTCCTTCGAGTCTAATCTTTCTCTTTTGATTGTAAAGTTAGGTTCATCCTAACTATTTCGCACATAATAATTCTTTTAAGTGTCTAAGTGAGGTAGTTATTCTAAGCAACTAGCTTTGTAAAAGAAAGTTAGTTATTCAAAATCAATGCACTTAAAAAAAAGATTTGGTTACTCCAAGTAGTTATAAAAAGTGGTTGAGGTAGTTACCCTAGGTGGTTACTAACCTCACCTATATACACTTCATTGTATTTCAATCAAAGGGGGTTCCACTTTTTCACATGACAGTGTATGAAAGACTTGGATAGTGTTATTCAAGTTTGAAAGCAATAAAGAAACATTTTGAATGTGTGTTCAACTTGATTTCATGTGTTGTTATTGCTATTCGTACGTTTCATCAATAATGATCATGTGCTTTCCTTTCAAAGTTGTATTGTGAGAAAGATATTTCGCATCAAGTTTTGGTATCTCTATTTGGATGCATGGAACTTAAATTCATAATTTTAACTCTTATTTAATCACTACTATTTGTTATTTCTTTGTTTTTGTTCTTATTATTCCAGAAAATCCAAAATACCCTTATCATACGAGGGAGCTGCCCCTCTTAAACATAGAGAGCAATCAACATAGACCTACGATTGTTCAACTGTTGTGAGCAGGTTGTTGCTAATCCAAGGGCAAACGGAGTTACTCAAGAAGATTATTTTAAAGTAACAAATCTGTTTACCAACAGATTTGTTACCGACAACTTAACGAGAGCAGAGAGATTGGTGAAGGTTGGAGGTATGGTGCCATTCAGATGCTTGTCCAGGAGTGTCCTGTACATTATTGACAACAGAGTGTAAGTCGATCAAATTATATACAAAGTACATTAATGTTCAGATTATGATCTTAATTGGTCAATGGGATTGTAAAATGTACAGCTAGTCTAAGATGGCTTAATTAAATATCCAAGAGTCCAAGCAATTTTGGAAGTGGTAGAATTTGATAAAATTAATAATATGAGATTTGAAGTTATTATTATTTGGTTTCAATAATATATTTTATCTATTTTTTATACTTCATATACACAAAAATAATAAATAATTATTTTATATTTAAAAACAAAAAATATACGTAATAAGTTAATTTGGTAGAACATAGTAATTTTTAATCTAGTGGTTTTATAAATTGCTATGGATATAGTTAACATTGATTAGAATAATTTTAAAATGCCATAGATGTTGTCAAATACATGAATATAAAGAATATTCATTGATATTGGATCATGATTATGTTCCATTCAAAGCATTGGTGAGAACCATGAGTCATATGAGAAATTGGCACCGAGCACGAGTCACATGAGAAATTGGCACCAAGCATGAGTCACATGAGAAATTGGCACCAAGCATGAGTCACATGAATCCCAAGGTGGTCCTACATAGTTATTAAACCTAACCACGACAAAGCTTAGTAGCCTAGGAGGGTTGCAACCATTTGGGTAGACAATATCTACAACAGATCCCAATTGACAATTCCAACGATTATTCCAATGACTTGTAATAGATATTAACTTGCAAACTATTAGAAGCCATTACAATATAGTACTATAGTTAATTAGAAACAAACTATTATAATGGACTATAAACTATTGTAATTAGTGATGTTTATTAACTTTAGTTTAGTATACAGTATGATTTAGTATACTAAACTATAGTTAATGGACTAAACTAAATTATCTTGTAATAGATATAGTATGCTTCATCACTTGCATACTATACTAAACTATAGCTAATGGACTACATTAAATTAGCTTGTAATATTTTAAATTATTTACATAACTTTTAGTAAGTGAAAAATATAAAAAATTAATATTTAAAAAAAAATTATTAACAATACTATCACATCCATACAAATCCTGTGTTTTGCTAAGATGCTTGAGGTCTTGTTGTAGCTCAAACCAAGGCAAAAACCTTTATGTTTTGATCTCCAAACGTAATATGTTGATTTGAATGTGGTGATGATTTTAACTATGAATGTTAAGGTCATAATAGTCTTGTTAAATAATGGTATCTTTATGACTTGTTGTTTTGTTAATTAAATTGTGAATATTATAGTTTAAATATCTTTACTCACAAGATGATAGCATGGCATAGTATAATCAGTGATTAAAATTGAGACTAGAACTCGATACTAACACTCGTGTATTGAATTGTGTATGAGTAACTTGATTGTATTTTGCAAGTACATGAGTGCAAAACAAAGTGGGCTTAGTGGTTTAGTCAAGAGGTGTATTCCAATGCCAACTGATCCCTACTCTTGAGTATTGGTATATCAAGTCAAATTTAGAGGTTATTTGATAGTAAGTAGCATGAAGTATTGAGTTTATCTTGATGATCGGAGATTAATTAACAAAACATGTATTTTCATCTATTGTTTTGAGGAGTCAATTTTATAATGTCATTGCTAGGCCAACAACTAAGTCTCAATTTCCCTAGCCTAGTTTACCGACCTCTATGTCTAGGTCAGTCTCTATTTAGACAAGAATAATAATGTTATTTCAATAATTATAACATTACTTCAAGAATAATAAATTACCAAATGAATATCTATATGGCTTGAAGGAGTAAAATAAATTCATAAATAAATAAATAAAAGACTTATAAAAGAAAATGTTTATAGTTTCATCGTAAGCTATTATATCAATTTTAACAATTGAATAAATAGGAGAAAATGGTAAAGGGAGAATGGGAGGTAGGGCGTTTAGAGGAGGGAGCACAAAAATTAAATGGTGAGGGAAATATGGAGTTATGGGCAAGGAGAGGGTCACACCATTACTAAGGTATGGCATCCCTCTTCCCTCCCTCAATTTCCTTATGACCAAAAGGAAGAATGGTGCATTGAGGGAGAAGGCTGGTGCTTAAATGTTGGAGGTGACTCAGTTGGGGGGAGAGAAAAATGAAGGCAAAGGTAAAGGAGTAGAGAAAATAGAGAGGCATGATTGGCAAAGGAGATTATTGAGGAAGAAAAAACATGATATTACTAAGAGGGAAGGTTTTTGCAATTAAATATGTCCCTCTCTGTTAATAGGCGTTGCTATCAGGCTTTTTATGGATATATGTTGACTTATTTCTACAATAAATCCTTCTATGTTGTATGCCATAACTATATGTACATGTCAGGGGGTTAAAATCTATTATTTTGTATGCAACAAAGTTGAAGGGATGGACCTATAGGGTTTAGAACCTGAAAAATTATTTATTCCCTCTTTTACATGCGCTTCTTGAATAATAGGAGATGGTTTAAATATTGATATGTAGATTTGAAATTATTGGACAAAATACTTGAAATTCTTAAGTGGACCTTAGCAAATGTCCTACAACTAGTTTGCCCTTAAACTGAGTGGTAATAGGTAGAGAAACACTTAGGAAATTTCCACTATCTTCACATATAGGTAGAGGACCAAGTCAAATCATAGAATTCAGTCACTACAATTCTAATCCTTGTGTTCAGTCTTAGAAATGATCTCATTTACTGTGTCAGAATTCATTGCTCATATTATTTCTTAGTCTCATTGCACTCTAGTTGTCATTAAAAGGTAATAGCATAAACTAGGTCTATTCATAATTCATTGGAATTCTTACATATGTTGAGACAAGGATACCCATTTCACCTTTTATAATGGTTCCAATTCATATTTTTGATGAAACTTGTATAAATACATAGTATATTGTTTCAAAGGGGTTGGCCTTCAAGTCTAAAAGTTTTATTATGTTGTATTTCCTCTATTCTCTTTCCTATCTTGCCTGGGAGCTAGGACAAAGGCTTTCTTTTCTAGCTAGTATAACCCATCCTATCTTGATAAGATCCAAACTAAACTGTTTTTGTTTTTCCCTCCAATAATGCTTATCTACATAATAGCTTGCTAGATGTTAAAGCCTATTATTTTATGAAGTAAAAGGTGCTTGAACCCCTATTAAGACTATAGGGAGATCTAGAAATATAGGAAAAGATTTGGGTGATAGGAAATAATAAAATATAAACTTAACATGAAGTATAGTTGATAATCCCAAGCATTTAGTACTTGTTCATTGCATGCTGAATTACCAAAAACTATCAACATGATAGTTAAAGCTCATTTAAATTGGATATCAATCATACAATAAAATTGACTTATGCTTTGAGCTCATGGGAGGCAGATACTAGTAAGGTTCTTCACTCAGCCCACACCCTACTCTCTTAAACAGTGGTTATATGCAAACAAGAAGGGGTATGTAATGAATCCCCACTCCATGAATTTTTCCTTTATAAGTGATCATAATGACTCACTTAATGAATGGCCTTTCTTAAGGACCTCTGCATGTAAATAAAGATTAAAGGATAAGGCTAGTAAGACCTAAAGCCCCATTAATTTAAAATAATAAAGATTTCGTCTATAGGGTTAATATAGTGTATCAAGTTAATTAGGTGCACTTTGGGATTGAGTGCCCTATCTTACGTAAACTTCCCTAGGAGTTTTAGCTATCACATCAGACCAGTTACTTTTCTATTTTGTGGTTAAAATTGTGTACACTTCCTTCTCTGAACTGGAAGGAAGCTTATGATGTTTGTTTATTGTAGTTTATTTCTAGGCTTTGTCCATGCTTTGTTGGAGTGTGCCTTTATAACACCCAACCCTTTTTTGTGAAGGTGTATTAATTATCTTTAATTAATATAGATATAAACATATTTTCATAAAAAAATATGCATATGTTTCTTTAGCATGAGCTTGGAAACCATGCCTAAGACATGATCAAACCTTACAACTAGCTAGTTTGCCATAATTCAAGATTAGATTATACCTACAAAGGGTAATTAAATCATTGGTAATTGTAAGGAAGCAAAGGTGTGCATAAATGCTTCCTACACTAACCTTGAGAGAAGGGTTATGTAAATTTCAAATAAAATATTATAGATATATCAAGAAACACATGAAATAGCATAAATAGAATAACAATAAAACCATAACACAATTATTTACATGGGGAAAATCTTTTCGAGAGAAAAACCCCACAATCCAAACCCTGCACAATGTATTATCAAATCTTAAAATAGATTACAACACACTTGCAATGCAAGTTCTTACAGGAGTCTTCACCTCAACTCAATCGAGAGGAATTTCGGCAGCATTCCGGAAACATACAAACTTGCAAACTAACTCTCACCCCTCCCAAAATGACTATCTCAAAGTACCAATATATATATATATATATATATATATATATATATATATATATATATATATATATATATATATATATATATATATATATATATATATTACATTGCATATGAGAACCTTCTAGAGATAAAATATTTCTTTTTAGAAAATATCTAATAAAATCTCATAGCAATCTTATCTTTATCTCCATATAAAGATACTTCTCAAAATAGTCGCTTTTCACCTATCACAAAATCTTCTATTCTTGGCTTGTTTTATTTTTATTTCCATGCAAGGTTGAGACACTTTCCTTTTTTTTCTTTTTGTTTTTTTCTATTTTTAAACACTTTATTAATTCTAACATTCTCCCACTTGTCTAACACCTTGCATGAGCCAATAGAAAATAGGTAGTTAATTGCTGGGGGCCAAAAGGCCCATTAATTCGAAACACTATCTGAGCTTCACTATGCCAGCACAGGCTTTGTTAATGCATCTGCAACATTCGCCATAGTCTCTACCTTTTCCAACTTCACCCTGCCATCCTCGACCATATCTCTCACGAAGTGATACTGAACATCAATGTGTTTGGTCCTAGCATGAAAAGTTGGGTTCTTCGCAAGGCAAATTACACTCTGACTGTCACAATAAACTGTAACTACACCATGTTTCAACCCAATATCTAAACACAAACACTTTAGTAAAATGGCTTCTTTACATGCATGAGTAGCTACCATATACTCTGCCTTTGTAGCGGACAAAGTGACCATAGCATGTTGCTTGCTCATCCAATTGATTGCACCACCATTAAGAGTAAATATATATGCACTGGTGGACCTTCTGCTATTAACATCACTAGCCTAGTCTGAATCCACAAAACCATGAATACTCAAGGAATGCTAATCTTCTGTACCATGAAAACATATAGAGTACTCTGCTATACCTCACAAATATTTGAAGACCCTCTTCATTACATCCCAATGCACTCTTAAACTAGGATTAGACATAAAATGAGAAAGAACTCCCACTACTTGGGCAATGTCTGGTCTTGTACAGACCATAGCATACATTAAGCTTCCAACTGCACTCTAGTAAGGCACTCTGCTCATGTCTTCCATCTCCGATGGGGATGTAGGACATTGTGAAATAGAGAGATTTGTTCCCAATGTAACAAGAACACAAAGTGGTTTACAATCCTACATGTTAAACCTTTGAAAAATTGAACAAACATACTTACTCTGGCCAAGCCATAGCTTTTTGTTCTTATGATCTCTTCTAATCTCCATCCCAAGTATGTGTTTTGTTGCACTAAGATCTTTCATTTCAAATTTCACAAAGAGCTGAGATTTTAATTCCTCAATCAAACCTTTGCCTTTCCCAATAAACAACATTTCATCAACATATAAAGCAAATGATCACCATCAGATTTAAAATATACACAGTGATCAGATTTGGACCGCACAAATCCCAAAGTCAACACGTATGTATCAAACTTCTCGTACCACATCCTAGGACTTTGTTTAAGGCCATACAGAGATTTCTTTAACTTACAAACCAACTTGCTTTTACCTTTCACCATGTAGTGCTCTAGCTATGTCATATAGATTTCTTCCTCTAAATCAGCATGAAGGAAAGTAGTTTTCACATCCATTTTTTTGACCTCTAGGTCATAGGCTGCTGCAATAGATAATAAAAACTGAATGGATGTCATTTTAGCGATAGGAGAAAATATCTCACTATAATCAATACCCTCAACCTAAGAGTATCCCTTCGCAACCAATTGTGCCTTATATTTTTCAACATTTCCATCTGAACCAATCTATTTCTTAAACACTCATTTACATCCAACAGGTTTTTGTCCTTCAGGCAATGGTACTAAGTCCCATGTTTCATTTCTTTCAAGGGCTTCCATCTCTTCATCCATGGCTATTTTCTAGGACTTTACATCATTCATACCTAAAGCCTCTTGCACAGATCTCAGTTCATCAATGTTAGTACTCAAAGCAAATATACACTTCCAATCATCAGGTGAATACCCATACCTTTCAAGTGGTTGCTTATGCCTTGTAGATATTTGAACACGCTGAGGTGGAGGTTCTTCCACTTCCTCCTCTTCTTCCTCTTCTGAAGATTCAAAGCTTGATGAGCTCTCATCAACTTCTTTTCTATCTTGGGGCCTCGATTCAACTTTCTCAGGCATAGAAGGAAGTTGAATCACATCCTTTTTCTATTTAATTTCCTTATGATGTTCTCCCTAAAAAGTAATAGAAGAAGATTTAGTCTCTCTAAAAATAACACTTCTGGAATAAATTAACTTTTGTGCAATAGGATCCCAAAGCTTATATCCTTTCACACCATAACTATATCCAATGAAGATACATTTAACAGCCTTGTTATCCAATTTTGTCTACTTCTCCTTTGGCACATGTGCATATGCCTCACAACCAAAAACTCTCAGATGTCTAAGTGAAGGCTTTTCCCCTGACCATGCCTCCTTGGCATTTTATCAACAAGCACTGATGGAGGAGATCTATTGATTAAATAACAAGTAGTGGCAATAGCTTCAGCCCAAAACTTTTGTTTTAGACCAGCTCCACTCAACATGCTCCTAGCCTTCTCCATCAACATTCTGTTCATTCTTTTTGCAACTCCATTCTATTGCGGAGAATACAGAGTTGTCTTTTGTCTTTTAATCCCACAATCTGTATAGAATCTATTAAAATCTGTAGAACAATACTCACCACCATTGTCAATCCTCAAATATTTTATTTTCTTTCCAATCTAAGTTTCTACCAAAGCCTTGAACTCCTTAAAACAACTGAAAACTTCATATTTACTCTTTAAAAAATATACCCATGTTCTCCTACTGAAATCATCAATGAAAATACCATAATAAACTGATTTACCAATAGAAGCAACATCAACAGGACCAAATACATCTGAATGAATTAGATCCAAGATACATGAAGACTTATGAGAAGACGAGTAAACTGAACACGGTTCTCATGTTTTCCATAAACACAATCTTCACAGAAATCAAATTCTAGATTGCAATCATTTAAACCCTCAACTAGGTTCTTATTTTTCAAGGCTATCAAACCCTTCTCTCCAATGTGGCCAAGCCTTTGGTGCCATAACATGGTCTTCTCTGCAAGCAACTTTGATTTGATAGATACAGCACCCTTGGGTACCTAGAAGCCACGACCATCCGCAGAAGGGGAAATCGTCTCTTTTTCAGTGAAGTAGTTACTGGCTTAATTTTATCAGAAGTGCTATTGCACTCAATGGTGCATACATTGAGTTGGTACAATGTACCCAATCTACTTCCTCTTGCTATCACCATAGCACCTCTCACCATTTTAACACCTGCTTCAGAAAATTGTACATTCACACTCACATCTATTAGCTTGCTAACAGATAATAAATTTCTTGCTAGTCCTGTGATATGCAAGACACCATCAAATCATCTAACTCTACCATCAAAAAATTTCACATGAATACTACCACGGCCAACAATGTCAACGAAAGAATTATCACCCAAATACACCTTACCACCATCATAGTTTTCATACTTACTAAACTAGTTTCTATTAGGAGTCATGTGGAAAGATGCACCTGAGTCTATCAACCATGCATTATCACCTGCACGAGTGGCCAAGGCTGCAATAAAGGCGTCTCCATCTTCCTTTTCAAAATCAGAATCAAAATCTTGCTTCTTCTTCTTCTTCTTTTTCTTTTATTCTTTACATTCCTTTCAGAAGTGTTTGGATTTGCCACAGTTCTAGCATATTGCCTTGGACTTACCAGAAGATTTTGATCTCCCCTTATTCTTGGACTTGGAATGGCCACACTACTTCTCATCTTTGCTTTGTTCTTTTGGTCTTCCTCGAACACTCAAAGCCTCTTCAGTGCTCAAAGAGACCTTCCTTCTCATCTCTTCAAAGAGTAGAGAACCAACAACTTCCTCCATATTCAAAGTGATTGAAGTGCTCTCAATGGTCATGACTAAGCTGTCCCATGAGTCTGACAGCAAACACAACGAAGTTTGGCACCTTTCTTCTTCATCCATCTTAACCCCAACTGAAGTCAACTAAGTCACCAACATATTAAAAGTTTCCAGATGCTCATAAATATGTCCACCTTCTTCCATTCTCAAGGAATATAACTTCTTCCTCAAGAAAATCTTATTTACTAGAGAATTATCTTGATATATTTCACCCAGCTTCTTCCATAGCTCCTTTGAAGTGGATTCTTCGTGAACATTTATCAGAATTGAGTCTACAAGGCATAGTCTTATGAGACCTTTATCTTTTCTATCCATTACATCATATTTTGAAGCCAAAGCTAGATTCGTAGGCCTCTGGACATTTTCATCCATTGCATCCCATAGATCCCGATCAATCAACATATCTTCCATCTTTAGCTTCCACATTTTAAAATTCGTGCTAGAGAACTTCTCCACCTCAACTCTTCTAGATGTGCTCCCCATCTGTATTATCCTGCAATATAGAATATGAAATACTCTACACAAGCTCCCACTCAAACTTGATTGGATCAAAAAACCATGTACCCAACAAATAGAACCAAAACTAGCTAGGCTCTGATACCACTTGTAAGGAAGCAAAGGTGTACAAAAATACTTCCTACGCTAACTTTGAGAGGAGGGTTATGCAAATTTTAAATAAACTATTACAGAGATATCAAGAAACACATGAAATAGCATAAATAGAATAACAATAAAACCATAACACAATGATTTACGTGGGGAAAACCCTTTCAGGAGAAAAACTCCAGACTCCAAAACCTGTACAATGTATTATCAAATCTTGAAACAAATTACAACACATTTGCAATGCAAGTTCTTACAGGAATCTTCACCTCAACTCAATCTAGAGGAATTTCGATAGCATTCCGGCAGCATACAAACTTGCAAACTAACTCTCACCTCTCCCAAAATGACTATCTCAAAGTACCAATATATATATTACATGTTGCATATGAGAACATTCTAGAGATAAAACATTTCTTTTTAGAAAATATCTAATAAAATCGCATAGCAATCTTATCTTTATCTCCATATAAAGATACTTCTCAAAATAGTCATTTTTCACCTATCACAAAATCTTCTATTCTTGGCTTGCTTTATTTTTATTTCCATACAGGGTTGAGACACTTTCCTTTTTTTTCTTTTTCTTTTTTTTCTATTTTTAAAACACTTTATTTCTAACAGTAATAAAGATTGAGAAGGTCCAAAAGCACTTCCAAACAAGAAAAGAGTTTTAAAAAAGGGCAAACTCATACTTATGATATGAAGGGGTAGGATAATGCAGTTATGAGCCTATAGGTCTATCTTCATGTATCTTGATGCTAGCTAGAGCCAAAGGCTAAGTGCCACTTGCTTTTATTAGTTGAATGATTAAGGGTTGAGATTATGGACAAGTAGCCCTTGAAGGAAGGATGTCTTATGGTCTCATATATGCACTAAGCAGTTATAAGACCACATGTTAGAACTGTGTGTAGTATGAGTGTGGTTTTTTCGGCTATCACCAATATCGTGTAGGTGATGAATACCAAGAGTTGAATGTCATACATTAAGGACTATTAGTTGGCTCTCACCTTGGTAGCATAGAGGTGAAGGATGCCAGGAGCTATCTAAAGAATTATACAGTAGCAGGTTAGTCGATTATCACCAACTTCATGTAGGTAATGGATGCTAGGAGCTAACCACCATATCTTCAAGACTAGTTGGTTGTCACCAGTAGCACAAAGGTGATTGGAGCTAGAGCTACCCTTGGTATGGTAAGGTCTTGATAGCCTTCACCATTTCAATGTAGGTGATAGGGCTAGGTGCTAACTCATATTAGGATGTCAGAGTTTCGCCAGTGGCATGGAGGCAATAGATGTATGCGTCCACTAACTTGAAAGGTTCAGGGAACTGTGAAGTTCTTATTCCCTACCAATTGTGTTTTGGTTGTTCACTTACCTAGCTAGTGATGGTGGCAAGTATTATGTGATGCATGTTGGCCATTCTAGCTAGTGATAATCCTTTCCTAGCTAGGTCGTATTGAAGGACAATTAAGTGATTACAAGTCTAGAATTAGGATGAGATATGTTAAAGACACAGGATTCATTCTATTAATTAATGAGAGGTATAACCAAACAAGTCCATTAACTATAGTTTGGTATACTAAACTATAATTAACTTGCAATATAGTCCATAGTCCATTAACTTCCAAACATCATTAATTAGCTAATTAACTTGCAATGGACTGTAATGGACTATTGTTATAGTTTGTTTGAATACATATCAAGTATGCTAATTAACTTGCACAAAGGACTATACCTACAATAAACTATGAATTACAATAGTCCATAGTCCATTACAATTGTTTATTGCTAATTAACTATAGTATAGTATTGTAATAGCTTCCAATAGTTTGCAAGTGATCAAGCATACTATATCTATTACAAGCCAATTTAATACATTGATTGGACTATCGATATATTAACTTAGTTTAGTATATCAATAGCCCAATCAGTATACTATATTACAACTATTGAAAAATAATAACAACTTTGTGATATATATTGTATAGTATTGTAATGGCGTCCAATAGATTGCAAGTTAATATCTATTACAAGCCAATTAACTATGAAGTCATTAATTCATAGTTTATTATAGGTATACGCCATTGCAATTAATTCACATAGTATTGGCTTGTAATAGACATTACCTTGCAAACTATTGGAAGCCATTATAATAGTTTAGTTTAGTGGATTGGATAGTATTATGATTGGACTGTTGATATATTGTAATTAGTGATGTTTGTAATGGACTATGGACTATTGCAAGTTTGCAGAAGCAACTTGCTACTAAATTGGCTTGTAATAGATATAGTATGCTCAATCACTTACAAACTATTGGAAGCCATTATGATACTATACTATAACTTTAATTAGCAACAAACTATTGTGATGAACTATAGACTATTGTAATTAGTGATGTTTAGTATAAAGTATAATTTAGTATACTAAACTATAGTTAATGGACTAAACTAAATTGACTTGTAATAGATATAATATGTTCAATCGCTTCCAAACTATACTAAACTATGGTTAATGGATTAAACTAAATTGGCTTTTAATATTTTAAAATTATTTACATCCTTAACTTTTTAATAAGTGAAAAATATAAAAAATTTAATAATAATTTTTTTTTTTTTTAAATAAAAAATCTTAACAATACATTATGAATTCAGCATACTGATTGTTCCCGTGGAAGACTCGGTCTCACATAAACAACAGTTAACTACAACTCAGTAGCTGTTTAGAGTTAAAAATGAGGAGCTTACATAAATCATACAAGGTAAATGTTTGGGGAGAGACTTACACTGCAATAATCCTTGGCGACGGGTCTTGATTGCAACCCACCCAATCCCAACGGTATTTCTGTGGCAGACAAGGATCACCCATCCACTCTTTTTCCAGATTAAAATGCCTTGCAATGTCAGATGTTTTAGTATAAGGCCATTCAAATTTATCCATTTTCCCTAAAAAACAACCACCATAAAAGATTTCTAAGCAAATATAAACCATCTTCACTGTTAGTTCCGTTAATGAGTGGGCTGCTATATTGGTAGACTTCAAAGCAATTCAGAAGGGCACCCACGGTCGATCGATTGGTAGGAGTAAGAGAAAATATGACTTGTGTCGAGACAGTAATTTCCCAGGGTACAGGCGTGACGAATGAACTGAGGTAGCCATCTAATTTTACAGTATGCATTGAATTTCCATCTAGAGTAAGAGTGAACTCCCTAATTTCTCTACTTCGGCGAAGCACATCACAAAATTGTATTTACCAATGTCTTCAACACTCCAACTCCATGTGATATTTCCCATACTGTTGTTGGGGTTCACCAAGGCGGTTTGTAACACAGCTGATGGTATTTCAAATTCTTTATCTGTATCAATGGAATTTGTGGTATTTCTATAAACCAAATCTTGTCTTGCTCCGTTCGGTCATAGTCTATCGAATGCATCGTCTGGATATCTGCACAAAACCATTTTGAAATCAGTAGCTTTATTCCTTTTCTTTTCTGCTCATACAAGAATGATGGTGGTGGATTAGAAATCCACAAGACACTTAGATAATGAAACACATCCATAAATCTGTGCTGCTGCACATTTCATTAATTAGAACATGATTACAAATCAATACAATGAATGTTGTTGCATTCTTATGATCATTTGATCATGACCCACTTGACTTGCTTGCATTGCATTACATTATGCCTCTTTTATAGAAGGCTTTGGTATATGCCTGTGCCTTCTAGGCTTTTCTATTCCTCATCTAGAAACAATCTATTTCTGAAAACTTCCTCTAGAACTTTCTAACCTAGAACTCTCCTCTTTCTGGAAACCTCCATCTTATCTGGACTCCTTTAGGAACTTTCTATTTTCTTCTTTTGTCTTTTTGCCTTTTTGTCTTTTTCTCTTTTAATTTTGTTTGTGGGAGAAATTACTTTCCAACACTCCCCCTTAATTTCGACCACAAGTTCATCATTTCAAATTTGTCTTCCAAATCTTTCTAGTCTGCCAAGTCTACGGACTCACTTCTCACTTAAATCCTTTTCGTACACGATGCCTTTAAATTGTCTTCAAGATCTGCTGATCTCTAACTCTCACCCACTGCTGCGACAGTCATTCAATCCTTGAAATATTTAGAACAACAAACTGAAAGTCCTCTTACTATCTGTATCTTTCAACTTTGCATGATGTCTCAAACCTTCAAACTTTGATCGATTGTCATCCTTCACAAATGAACATCTGTACTTGAACAACTTTTTCAACATGCCTGTAATTTGTTGCCAATTTGATCCATAACTCCATCCGCAATTCATTTTCATACAATCCTTCATAGATTCATCTTTCCACTGTCTTTGCCAACACATCTTTTTTGAATGATTTCTGAATCCACAATTGCTACATGGATGTAAATCCCAACACTTTTCCTTTGTATGTCCTTGCCTATGACAATGAGAACATTGAACATTCCTCTTTTCTTGAATCAGCTTGTTTGTACCTGTAACATGATTTGTTTTTCCATATCCAAGACCTATGTACTTTGGCCTCATTATCGGCTCAATTGGCTCTTTCATTCCTTGTCCATACTTGCCTAAACCTTTTCCTGTATATCCCATGTTCTTCATCATCTTGAAACCAACATTTTCTTCATTACAATGATTTTTAGATTCAAATAACTTGTCATTTTCATCTTTACATTTTTCATCAATAATATCACAACATGCAAATTTTGCTGATCCAACCTTTTCAACCTTGCATTCTTTAGTTTCAGCTACATCACATAAATCATTTGTATCACATGAGACATCACAAACCAATGGTTTTGTCCTCAAACATTCATTCTCTTCTTTCAACTTTGATATTTCATCTTTCAACCTTGACATCTCATCTTTTTGTAAACTATTCTCCTCTTCCAATTTCTTATTATTTTCTTCTAATTCTTTATTCCTCTTTTTAATCTCATCAAACGATTTCAATGTTTCTTTTAACTCTTCTTGAACATTAATTAATTCAATTTTAAGATCATAAATTTTTATCTCATGTCCTATTTTCTCTATTGTAACCTGCTTTAAATCCCTTAATAATTCTTTTCTTTTCTTTTCCCAATCATCTCTTTCTTTTTGGAAATCATTTTCTGTCTTCTCTCTCTTAGCTTTACCCATTTGAAAATAAATAATTAACTTACCTCAGACTATTGCCCTTTGCTGTAATTGTTGGTTTCTTCTTCGTTTAGCGGCTTCGTGTGCCTCACTTCACCTTTGACTGCAAACTATCTTCAGACTCCTCTGGCGGCTTCAGCTACAATTTCCTTCTTTGCAATTTGTTGCAACTTCAAAATAAGCTTTCAGCAATTGTAATCTGGAGCGACTTCCTTCGTTTAATCTCCTCAGCTCTTTTAACACTTTTACAATGATCATATACAGGGCGACCTCTTTGAATTGGCAACTTTTATCTGGTGACTCCTTTATGCCTGTGATTTCCTTATTTGCTTGTTGACAGACGTCCTCCTTTAAACTCTTATGGCAGCTTAGCTCTTAGGCGATCTATTCACTTGTGTGATCTGTTAAAAACTCTTGGTGTTTTTCTTTACCAACTACAACCTCACTCTTTGCTCTAAACAAGCTTCAATAACTTGGGCGATTTGTGCTTTGATTTTACAGACATTGATTTGCCCGATGACTCCTGCAATTTAGCCTCTGCGATCTCTTAGCATCTGCAATCTCTTTTTTTTTTTCTTCTGCACCTACGGCTAATAAACCCTTATGCTTGGGGACTTAAAATGCATGTATTTCATTAACAACAAATCCACGATCTCTTCACCTTTAGTGTCTTATCTTTAAGCAGCTTATTATGGAACAGCGGCTTCAGCTCTGTCTTTCTTTGGTGACCTCTTGATTTTAAACTGGTGATCTCTCCTTAATAGCTACGGCCTATCCATTGTCTGATCCGTATAACCTTTTGTTTTGATCAATGACTCTTAGACTCTTCTAGCACTTATGCAATGACTTAAGGTTTACCAGCAACTTCTTCAGAGATTTTTCAAACCCTAGAACAAAAACTGCGGCGACTTTACAACAATTTATATGCCAACTTTTCAGACAACTTCAACAGTCTTACCTTCTGGAAGCGTCTATTACTCCAATGAGCTCTACATCTCAGAGATTCCTTTCTTTGATTTTAGTCATCTATTCCTGGCCAAACACACCAAATTCTCCAGATCTGCAACGTAGACTGGTAGCGGCATGCTTCAGCAATACATGGCTCTTTTTTTTGTCCTGCGATCACAAACCCTAACCTAGATAAAATGAATTTAGTTCCTCCTTTAATCTCTGCTTGTATTCGAATCCTCAACAGCTTGTTTAATGGCTGGCAGCTTCAACGCTTCATTATCGGCTTCAAATTTTGACGAACAACTTTGTGCAATTTTAGCAGCCTTTTTTTTTTTTAAAACAGTGATCGCTAATAAAACAAAAGACTTAGTCTTACCATCAAATGTGCAATTTCAACTTGGCGGTTCCCTTTCCTTGGTACGGATTTGCATTATCTTCTATCTCCATTCTTTTATTTTTCTTCAGCGATTTATTCCATTGGACGGCTTTAGCAAACTTCTGCGGCTCCTTTTGCACGATTTTCAGCAGCCTTATTCAACGGCTCCTCCACTATGCTTTCAAAAACAGCGATTCCTCTGTATAATTTTTACAGCCAAACCCTTGATCTCTTCTGAGATAACTGCAAACAAAATCACATTTTTCAACTGCGCCTACTCCTGCAGCGGTAATTTTATCTTCACAAACCCTCTGTCTTCAGACAACCTTGAATCCCTTCATCAATCTTTCTCCTTCAGACTAACTTGGCTCTGATACCACTTGATGGTGGTGGATTAGAAATCCACAAGACACTTAGATAATGAAACACATCCATAAATCTGTGCTGCTGCACATTTCATTAATTAGAACATGATTACAAATCAATACAATGAATGTTGTTGCATTCTTATGATCATTTGATCATGACCCACTTGACTTGCTTGCATTGCATTACATTACTAGACAATCTTAATCCTTAACATCCCCCCTTAAGATTGGCTAGAATAATACAGAAAAAATACAAATGAGAGGGGAACATTATATTACTATCCCCCCTTAATGTTCACCTCTAGCATACCAAGCATTCTTCGATCATAATCCTCTTTCATGGCTTGCTCCCATTCTTTCTTTCCTCTAACTTGCTCATATGAGATTGAAACTTTAAGCCTTCAACACTCATTATCTTTTGTCTAGCTGAAAAGTCATCTTCTCCATCATCACTACCAACAATACTTTTAGCTTGTTCCAACTTGCATTTCCAGCAATAGCCCTGCAAACAAAAATCACTCTAGCAATATATCAGCCTTGCAAACAAATCACTCCAGCAATATCCCAGCCCTGCAAACAAATCACTCCAGCAATACACTTCTAACTGAAACTCTAGCTGAACCGGAAAACTTTCTAGCTGAACCTCTTGATGGTCCTTTAGCTGAACCTGGAAAACATTCTAGCTAAACTAGGAAAACATTATAACTGAACCTGGTTGAAACTCTAGCTGAACTTGGGCTGATCCTCTAATTGAATCTTTTTTTTCCAACAATCCCCTCAACGTTACCTAAGGGAATTCGAACCCATAACCTCGCTCTGATACCATGTAAGAACAGGCCCAATTGTCTTTTTCTCTTTTAATTTTGTTTGTGGGAGAAATTACTTTCCAACAGAATGTTCTATAGTAGACGTCTACTTATTGGGGCTCTTATGTACTGGCAATCCCAATGGATTCATCGTCCATACTATTGATTTGGTTAGTTAAGAACATTAAGTTTTTGTTAGAAAAATATGAAGTGTAGAATTGAAATCACAGTGAACTAGCAATAAAAAACACAAAATAGACAATACAGATTTACTGGAAAACCTCGTAATGTACCAAGAAAAAACTATGGGCAAAGATCTCTCAATTTTATTCTCAAAAGAAAATTCTCAGTTACAAACAAAATTTCTTATGCCTTGGCATTCAAGCTAGACTAAAATAAATAGATTTTCATGCATAAAAGTGGGAGTGGCACTTCTGCATGTAATTTTGCATGGTGTACACATGACACATGGCCAAAAAAAATTCCCACAAAACCGTAAGTAAAACTGACTTCACATTTCAACAGTTTTCACAGCCCTCATTTCGGAAAAAACCAAAAATAATAGTACAAATCATAGAGAAAGAAACTACCTTGGAGGTGATTCTGACAATCTTCCATAATCCTTGCGTATTATACTAAGTAAAGAGAAATCTTGTCCTACAATCCCATACATGGATGGCTTAATAGGGCGACGTTCCAAGGATGAAATGAAAGGAGCTTTATCTGTACTTCGAGCAACACACACATCAATAGAGGGACCCCTGGCCACGGCGACTATTCCCTTTACAACAACCCGTCTACTCATGCTTATTACAACAGTGACCCAAAAATTTGCATCAACCAGCAATTCAAATTGCGGTAGTGACTGAAGGCCGTCGTAGTTACCATATAAAAAAGAGGTGCGGATTATGTATTTTGTTCCCCTCACAGCAGGTAAATTGTAGCAATTTCGTTTGCCTTGAGGAAAACACCAAAGCTGTTTCAGTGGCACCCTTCCCTCTAACTCAGCAGCCAAAATGCTGTTTTTTTCACCTGTGTTAATGTATTATTCATCTGAGGTCCAGCTAATGCCCCCACCATCCTTATATTCCTCTTCTCCTCCACAATCCAGGCTGATGAATCCTGCAGAAATAACATCATCAAATCCATTTAGCAACAGCAGCAATACCAAATTAAAAAAGAAGCAGCGAGTGTTAATTTTTATGTAGCTTGGACAGGTGTTCTAGTCTCGGGTGGTGATTTCGAGGCTGGAAACACAGCTGGAATAATTATCTCCATACCTAGATAATTGATTTCTCGAGAGACTTCTAGATATTAGGGTTTAGAGTCTAATTAATCCTAGCCATTGATTTAGATTAAATCATGGCCATTGGCTTTCAATGAGGGGATTATAAAAGAGGATCAATAGGCATTTGGAGAACACAGATCCGAGAAGTATTTGCAGCGATAGAAAATAAATAAATTTGCGGTGATAGCAAATTGATTTGCAGTGAGAGCAAGGGCGCAGCGATAGCGTTCGAGACAACAGTAGTGGAATTTCTATAGGAGAAATTGGGAGAAGAATTTTCGGAGGAGATCATTGCCGGAGCTCTGCCAATAAGAGGCAAGCAGTCTATGTATTTCCTGATTTGATTTAATAAAGTTCCTCATCTGCAATGCAGTACTGGTTTTCCCTTCGGGGTTTTTCCAGGGACAATTTGTCCAAAATGTTGTGTTGATTTTATTTTTCTATCTCCGTGATTTTTCCGTGAAGTTGCAGCTGTGTTATTATTTAATATTTGCTGTAAATTAATTAATTTTTTCAGCAGCCAAATAATCTTATAAGATAGGAAATTAATAATCAGTAGCTGCAATAGATTTTTCACATGGTATCAGAGCGGATCTGAGGGCAGAACAAGCACAGGGAGAAAGGAAAAATAATAAATAAAAATCTATGGTTTATAAAACCCAGTTTGACCTCTTCAAATTATTATTTTCTTTTGAGATGGCCTCAGCAGGTTTAAGAGATCAGGACAGATTGGATGGAGCCTCAAATTTTGGTGTCTGGAAAGCCAGAATTTCTTTATTGCTGGAAGAGAATGGTATCAAGGATTATGTGACCACTGTTGTACCTGTACCTACAGACGCAACACAGCTCGTAGCATATAAAAAGGAAGATGCCAAGGCAAGGAGGCTGATTCTTGACGGTGTTAAGGATCATATTGTTCCGCATATTGCAGAGTTAGATACAGCAAAGACGATGTGGGATGCCATTATGAATCTGTACCAGAATGCTACCCTTAACCGAAAGCTGATTCTTAGAGAAAAGTTAAGGAATACCTGGATGAATAAGGGAGAAGACGTCACAAGTTATCTCACCAGACTTAGACTTGTCAAGGATGAATTGGCAGCTGTTGGAGACAAACCAAAGGATGATGAGCTAGTACGAATAGCCCTAAATGGGTTTACTAAGCAGTGGGATGTCTTTGTTCAATTTATTAATACACGAGACACCTTACCGAGTTGGGACCGACTATGGAGTGACTTCACTCAGAAGGAGCTTAGACTAAGTCTTGTCAATGGAACCAGCAGTAATAGTCAGAAAAGTGAGGTGGAACAGGAAAACGTTGCCCTAGCAGGAAAAGGGAAAGCGAAAAAGGGGTCTGGCAAAGGATCAAATCCAAAAAGTGAGAAGAAGAAGGACTTATCTAAGATCAAATGCTATGGCTGTCACGAGTTCGGCCACTATGTCAGCGATTGCCCACAAAGGAAGAAAAATGAAAAGAAGGGCAAGAAGCAGACAGCAGCTTCAGCAAGTGTAGATGAGCTTTCTAGTAGAATGGAGGATGAGTTTGCACTCATAGCTTGCCTGACTAGCTCAACCTCACAGGGTGTTTGGTATATAGACAGTGGGGCGTCATTTCATATGACAGGAGTTAGGGAGTACTTCTCCAGATACAAGGAGGAGGACATCAGATTCTAGATTCATATGGGGAACAAGTCCAAGTGCAATCCAGTTGGGAGAGGGACTGTTCTATTTTAGAGGGAGAATGGCAAGCCTATTTCCATTCATGATGTGTTGTATGTGCCAGGCTTGGGCATGAATCTAATTTCCGTATCTGTCCTTCAGGATAAAGGCTACAATGTACTCTTTAGAGGGGCGCATGTTTTAATCAAGCATAAGGATTGGAAATCACCCATAGCTATTGGAGTTAGGAGCGGCCGACTTTATAGGTTGCAGTTTGATACTCCTAAGGCACTAGTGAGCAGCAGTAATCCTAGAGATCAAGGAGAGCTATGGCATAGAAGGATGGGCCATATACATCATGGAGCACTTAAATTGCTTCATGAGACAGTGACAGGTGTTCCAGACGTGAGCACAGAGCATGATGATGTATGTAAGGGATGTGTATTGGGGAAGTTTGTGAAAGCAGCTTTTCCAAGGAGTGACACCAGATCCAAGGGGGTTCTTGATCTAGTACATTCAGATATATGTGGACCAATGTCAACGAAGTCTCTCAGAGGATATGAGTACTTTGTTACTTTTATTGATGATTTCTCCAGGAAGACCTGGATATACTTCTTGAAGACCAAGGATGACGTCTTCAGTCACTTCCAGGAGTTCAAAGCTCTTGTGGAGAATTCGACAGGCAAGAAGGTAAAGGTTCTTCGGTCAGACAATGGAGGCGAGTACAAAGGGAAAGAGTTCCAGGAGTTCTGTACCAGAGAAGGAATCAAGAGAGAGTGGACCGTTCCTTACAACCCGCAGCAGAATGGGGTTGCTGAGAGGAAGAATCGTTCTATATCGGAGGCAGCAAGGGCTATGTTGTATGACCAAGATATGCCACGTTACTTATGGGCAGAGGCATGCAGTACAACAGTATACATACAGAACAGGGTTCCACATAAGGTATTGGGCAAGATGACACCAGAGGAGGCATTCTCAGGGAAGAAGCCAGATGTCAGTCACTTCAGGATATTTGGGAGTTTGGCGTTTTGTCACATTCCAGGGGCTACACATTCCAAGTTAGATCAGACTGCAGAGAGAGGGTACTTTGTGGGGTACAGCGAGACCTCAAAGGCATATCGGATATTTATTCCAGGGACCAGGAGGATTATAGTCAGGCGTGATGTCAAATTCATGGAGGACAAGGCATATAGGAGGTCCAGAGATTTGCCAGTAGATGATCAGAATGAGCAGTCAACAGAAGCTCCAAGGATTGTTCAACCAGAACAGGGGCAGCGAAGCATGAGTACAGTTACTAGTACAAGCACAGGCTCAGGTGCTGAGAGTTCGCAGAGTATGGAGCAACAGATACAGCAAATCCAAGAGATGCATCAAGAAGATATGGAGTTTGATATTTCATCCTCTATAGTTGACAGGAGGAACCGTGAGGTTCAACAGACACATAAGGATACTCAGGAGTTTGTGGGAGCTCCTAGGACGAGTAATAGACAGCGGAAACAACCAGCTAGGTATAATGACTATGTGGCATTGGTTAGTCAGTTGGTAGATAGTGAGCCTTCTAGCTATCAGGAGGCTGCACAGCAACAGGTGTGGCAAGATGCGATGGTTGAGGAATATACCTCAATAATGCAGAATGATGTGTGGGAGGTTGTGCCTAGACCGACAGATAGGGCAGTGGTTGGATCACGCTGGATCTATAAGATTAAGCATGGTGCAGATGGTAGCATCGAAAAATACAAGGCATGGTTCGTGGCCAAGGGGTTCTCTCAAAAGGAGGGAATAGACTATGAGGAGACATTCGCTCCAGTGGCCAGGTATACTTCTATACGAGCCGTAATCTCACTTGCAGCGCATATGGGATGGCAGATCCATCAAATGGATGTCAAGACGGCATTTCTTAATGGTGAATTGTTAGAAGAGGTATACATAGAACAACCAGAGGGCTTTGTAGCACACAGCAGCGAAACCCACGTGTGCAGATTGAAGAAAGCTTTGTATGGACTCAAGCAGGCTCCCAGGGAGTGGTATGAGCGCATTGATAGATACTTGCAGGGAATAGGCTTTGTGAAGAGTGAGGCGGATGCTAACCTCTACTACTTGGTGGTTGGGGGTGAAATTCTCATTCTTGTTCTATATGTGGACGACTTGTTTTTAACAGGTTCACTGGGGCTTATAGAGGAGCGCAAGAGGGACCTTGCAGCAGAGTTTGAGATGAAGGATTTGGGGCTTATGCACTACTTTCTAGGCATGGAAGTGTGGCAGACAGATGGAGAGATTTTCCTTGGACAAGGAAAATACTGTATTGAAATCTTGAAGAGGTTTGAGATGCAAGATTGCAAAGCCATGTCTACACCTATGATCACGAATTGGAAGAAGGTAGATGCATCCAAGGAAAAGGATGTAGACCCCACCTTATACAGGTTGTTGATTGGATCTCTCATGTATTTGGTCAACACTAGGCCAGATATATCCTTTGCAGTAAACTCTCTTAGTCAGTTCATGGTTGAGCCGAAGAGAGTGCATTGGATAGCGGCAAAGCATGTATTGCGGTATTTGCGTGGTACAATCGAGTATGGGATCAGATATGCTGGAGGTGATGGTATCAAGTTGATAGGCTATACTGATGCAGATTGGGCAGGTAGTGCGGTGGACAGGAAAAGCACTTCAGGGTGCTGCTTTAGTTTGGGATCAGGAGTTGTCTCTTCGTACAGTAGGAAGCAAAAGTCCGTGGCTCTGAGTTCTGCAGAAGCAGAATACATAGCAGCTAGCATGGCAACGTGTGAGGCTATATGGCTTCGAAAGTTGCTGGTAGCCTTGTTTGGTCAGAGGGTTGAGACTACAGTGATACACTGTGATAATCAGAGTTGCATCAGATTATCTGAGAATCCAGTGTTTCATGATAGGTCTAAGCATATAGACATCAGATATCATTTCATCAGGGATTATGTACAGCGGAGGGTTGTTCAGCTACAGTATATACCTACAGATCAGCAGGTAGCAGACATTTTGACAAAGGCATTAGGGAAGGCGAAATTCATCTTCTTCAAAGGTAAGTTGGGTGTTATGCAGAACACCTTCCTCGCTAAGAGGGAGTGTTAATTTTTATGTAGCTTGGACAGGTGTTCTAGTCTCGGGTGGTGATTTCGAGGCTGGAAACACAGCTGGAATAATTATCTCCATACCTAGATAATTGATTTCTTGAGAGACTTCTAGATATTAGGGTTTAGAGTCTAATTAATCCTAGCCATTGATTTAGATTAAATCATGGCCATTGGTTTTCAATGAGGGGATTATAAAAGAGGATCAATAGGCATTTGGAGAACACAGATCCGAGAAGTATTTGCAGCGATAGCAAATAAATAAATTTGCGGTGATAGCAAATTGATTTGCAGTGAGAGCAAGGGCGCAGCGATAGCGTTCGAGACAGCAGTAGTGGAATTTCTATAGGAGAAATTGGGAGAAGAATTTCCGGAGGAGATCATTGCCGGAGCTCTGCCAGTAAGAGGCAAGCAGTCTATGTATTTCCTGATTTGATTTAATAAAGTTCCTCATCTGCAGTACAGTACTGGTTTTCCCTTCGGGGTTTTTCCAGGGACAATTTGTCCAAAATGTTGTGTTGATTTTATTTTTCTATCTCCGTGATTTTTCTGTGAAGTTGCAGCTGTGTTATTATTTAATATTTGCTGTAAATTAATTAATTTTTTCGGCAGCCAAATAATCTTATAAGATAGGAAATTAATAATCAGTAGCTGCAATAGATTTTTCACAGCGAGCTGATGAAGATTTGAATATTTTACTTTGCTTGCTTAGTTGCAAGCTAAATAAGAATGCTTCACTCTGGATGGTAAAGAGTCGGACATTTCGGTGATTTACATGTGAAACACATCAGTTGTTTAAACCCTTCCATGCTTCACAGCTAAAGAATTTAAAAGAATAAGATTGTCATTATTTTCACACTACTAAAACCCACCATACCGGTGAGAATGACCTCCAAAGATATCAGATAGTCCAAACAGAGTTTTTGATTTCTCGATGCAGGGTACAGGGAATAACCCAATTTCAAAAATGTTTTAACAATTCTGGATGCAGGGTATATTGAATAACCCAATAATAAAAATGTTTAACAATTAAAAAGAAAAGTTCGAAAAGTTCAGGTTTCTTTTGGGGAAATAATAGACTTCCAAATCAAACATAATCAATATAACTCAAGTTGGAGTAAATAAAATGCAGTGCTACCACAGACATAAACTAATCTATGATGATCAAACAAAACAGGACTGTTCAGATTACGCCCTTTTACAAACATGTAGAATTAAATGGTTTGTTTTAAATCCCTTCATGTTGAAAGGGATTGGGTGTAATCTTACAAATTCCCAAAAAAATTTATAGTTTTATAGAAGAACAAGAATACCTTACCTGGTTGTGCACACAGAACGCCACATATAGAAAGAGCCAACAAAAATTTGAACGTTACTTCCTCCATCCTGATTAAAATAGGAATGCCTTCCAACTGTTCCTTAAATGTTATCTTACACACTCCTGAACATTTTGGGAAAAAATGAAGTACAGATCACGATAAACTTTTTAAACAATCCAATAGTCAAAAGGAAACCTAAAGTCAGTAATGCTATTGACTATTTAACAGTAAAATTTTTAACATTTAAGTAAATCAATTACAACCAACAAGTATATAGTTGAGAAGTGAGGGAAAAAATGCACGACAAAATTATTTGTCCTATAAAATTATTAAATTGTTTGGTAGGAAGAGAGCAAAGACACTTCTTTTCAAGGTGGGCCCATAATGGGTCTGAAATTTACAGAGTACGCGTATAGAATTAAATTATTACCAGCCTTTAATATTTGAAGGAGATAAGTTTAAGACCCTCACCCACACACTTTTTCCTTCAAAAATCACTAAATTCATTGACTTTAAAAATTCAACTAACTATTTAATTAGTGTCGACTATAGGGGAGGGCCCAATGGTGATGCACCTTAATTTTATGGGTTCACATAGTAATGTTCGTGTAGCTAGGGATGTGGAAAAATATTTTGTTTCACCAACATATACAAAAAAAAATGGTGTCATCAAAATGTTTTTTTGTTGAGGTGTCATAATAGACTTTCATATAAAGTTAGACCAATAGTTATGCATTAAATCATGTTCTTTAGTGTGTCAATGTGGCATCATATGATTTGTTGCTTTTTGAATCTAATGGGCACATTTTATTCAACTATTGGTTCTTCTCTTACAACTACTAATACCATCTACTTAAAATATTGAGCTTTCAATGCACTAGTCCTATCACAACTATTAGTATAGGGACCACTATTGGGTCATCTCCCCTATTATCATTAATTAAGTTATGGTTGTAAGGGTAAAATTATGACACTACTAGCTATTTGCAACAAAAGGGCATGTTTAAGATATCATGTTACCATGCCACGCATGCCCATACCATACCATGAAAATGAAAGACGAGACGTCAGGTGGCATGATGGGATGAAGAAAAATGTTAATGGGACGTTTTGGCTCATGTCGTTTTCGACGGCCACTTCTGGTTATGATGGCCCCCTCATATGCTGGAACTTTAAAAAAAAAGTTAAGCTTTGAACATTCATGTCATTTTTATTTTTGGGAGCACGAAAATCGTGAGATGAGCTGTGTGAGGGAAATAGGCATGGGTAGCTGTTGCAAGGAGCTTCAAGTAGGTTTGCGGAGTTGCAAACAAAAATGACATAACAATTGTTGGGTAGGTGTTGTGGGTAACTTCAATTCGTGTTTTTGCAAAATAGGGATAAAAAATTTGAGTTTTATGGTCATTTTTTGTGTTTTTGCAGAGCTGGGAGGGGGTTTGAGGACAACTTCCCAACAACGAGAAATGAGTGGTAGCGGTAGAAAAAAGGTATGTATGTCTGCCAATTTCTCATGACATTTGCTATTCTCGTTTAGAACTGTGAAGAGGGCAAGAGGGGGGTTTTGTTGTGTTGAAAATGTGAACTACTGTGAAAGTCTTTGAAGAAACCTTGTCGTGAGTAACATTGTGAGTCATCCAACAAAGTTTTTAATAAGTATAATTGAAAAATAAGGGTTTATGGTCATCGATGCCGTTTTGTATGAAATGGGTTTTCATGATTTGTTGATGACTATCATGAGGCCGAATGGGTAATAGAAATATGTGGATTTTTTTTTGTCATTTGCATTGATCATAGGAAATGCGAGGGTTTGTCGGGTTTAGTCACAAGTTGAATGAAATTTAAAACAAGTGGCTGTCATGAAATCTAAAACAAGAAAAACATATATCAAACTAAACCAACTTAATTTTCTTCAACTTTCTCTTCCTTCCAACATTTTTTTCATTATCAACATTGTTCTTTATTTCCACCTTTGTTTGTGTGTGATTTGATTAGCGCAGCATTTTCTTATTTCCATTGTTTGCTTTCAACCAACCCAATTAATTATTTCGATTAGAAGTATTATTCTCAACAAAACTACATGTTTTGCAACCTAGGATTTTGTATACAAATTTGTGAAACATTATGCCAGGTATATGCATGCATAGCATGGTAACATGATATCTTAATCATGTCGACCTGGGTAAGTGCATGGAAACGGGGGACCAAAAGGGAGTCAAAAGTGGCCACTTTTTCTTTGGAATCAGTAAAAATTGATCTTGGATGAGAAATTGAAGATAGTCACACTCAAAAGTAGAAGATGTGATAAGAACAAGTTTTGTAGTGCCCTGAATCTAGTTTATAAACTACTATTTTTTTCTAAAAATGGTGGAGATTAAGAGGTTCAACTAGGGGGAGCACACAAAGTGCTCCTGTTTTTGTCAGAAAAATATAACATAGTGTTTGGTATGCTCCCCCTAAAATGTCAACTTTTTTTTAAGTATTTGCCAAATCACTTCAGTGGAAAATTAGCTAACACCATGTAGTTTATGCCTAATTTTTCTATTAATTTTTTAATGAATATATGATTTTTATGAATTTCAAAGTGGACACATCCTAAAAAATAAAAATTTGAGCGTGTTCCCCCCTATTTTTTTGAAAACTAATCAAAATAAAAAAAATTAGTGTGTATCGAATTGAATCTAGAATCTAAAAATGTAATTTGTTTCAAATTTCAATAAACATATAAAAAATGACACCCGAAGTGCCAGACATAGGGTTTCTGAAAAAGAGAACACATTAGAAAAAGAAATTGAAGATGGAAACCTTAATGCTATCAGATTTTTGAAAAAAATACATGGTTAGAAAGCTAATAAAAAACTTGAAGTCGTCCTGGCATTTTTTCATATTGACATTCAAAAACATGTAAACCTGATGGAGAGCACACATGGTATTTGGTTGATTTTTCTAACTTTTGTTGAAAACTGTCCTTAGCATCCAAAAGGTACCTCCAACCCTTTGGGTTGGATGCCTGAGGCAAATCCAACCATTTGGATTGATGCCCAAGGTAAATCCAACCCTTTGGGTTGGAATTTCCCAAAGCAGCCAAAAATGCGTTCATGTTATAACACGAGCGTGTTATAATGTGAGTGTGTTATAATGTTCACAAGCATGTTCTAAAGAAGTTAAAATGCTTTATATGCACATATCTCTCTCCCTCTATCTTTTTTCTCTATGGACCCCATCTCTCTCTAAATCTTGAATTCTATCTCTATGCTTCCCTATCTCTGTCTCCTATATTCCTCTCTCTAACTCTATCTACCTCTCTATCTCTCTCTCTCTCTATCGACCACTCTCTCTAACTCTATCTTTCTATCTCTCCCTCCCTCTCTATCTCTCTCCCCCTCTCTATCTCTCTCCCTATCCCTCTACCTCTCAATCTATCTCCCTATGTCTCTGGACATCTCTTCATCTCTTTCCCTATCTCTATCTCTCCCCATATCCCTATCTCTTAATCTACCCCTCTCTACCTCTGTCTCCCTCCCTCCCTCCCTCTCTATCTCTCTCCCCATCCCTCTACCTCTCAATCTCTCTCCCTATGTCTCTAGATATCTCTTCGTCTCTTTCTCTATCTCTATCTCTCCCCATAACCCTAAGGGTATGTGCAGGATCATCATGAGCCAAACAATGGCAATAGGAAAAAAATCACATTTTTACTTAGCCAAATTCGTGACTTGGCAAAGTTTGACTTTGAAATGGATATCTATTTTGGTTTGGTGCCAAACCAAAACGGATATCCGTTTTCTAAAAAAATTGGGAAAAAGGCTTTTTACTGGTAGTCATCAATTTTCCACAATCCATGATGTTGAGTTTGAAATGCTTCTGGATTTGACTGTGTATTATTATTTTCCTCAACGTTTCGAATCACACACAGTGATCCATCATTAGGAGAAAGATAGCAAGCAAGAGAAGAGAGAACATGAATGACAGTATGCAAACTTAAGACCACTTAAAAGGAGTGAGAGAGATGTGAGGCGGAAACCAAGATCAGTTAAGGGAGAAGGATAGCTGCCTATCAAACCTAGTGAAGTGAGGGACAAAGAGGAGTGGGGGACATCTAGGCACACTAAGACAAAACAAACAAAGAAAGACTAACTAGGATGAGAGGAAGACCCAAGTAAAGAAAATTAAAAAAACAAACAAAGGAGCAAGGCCACAAATTAGAAAGGAGCAAAAAGAGGAATAACTGTAATACAATCAACCATAAAGAACAAACTGAGGATGAAAGAGATAAGATAATTAAATAATTAAATAAATAATAAAAAAGGGGGGGACAACCGAAGAGGTTAAAATGTGAGGGATAGATTGGGAAAAGCTACATATAAAGAACAAGAGAGGGCTCCAAGTTAAAAGAGAGAGAGGGGTGAACTACGAAGGAAAAGGAGGGGGGGCAACAAAAAAGAAAGGTAAGCCAATAACTATCCAAAGGAGGAAAGAAACTAACTGGGAGAAAGCATAAGAGAGAAGAGTAAATCATAAAAGGGAAGACAAGCTACAACGGCCAAATAATATATATAAATATATATTCACAACAAACTCCAAGCGACAAACGAAGCACCAGGGGGTAACAAGAAATGGAGGATACAGTTAAAAACCTAGAAATTAAAGAGGAGGGAGAAGGGGGCAACGAGATCCAGAGGTTGGAGACGGGAGGTTAAGCTAGGGGACAAGAGTATGAGAAATAAAAAGGTGAGAATGGGCCAAGGAGGGTAAAGAGGAGGGAGGACAAGGAACAAAGGGAAAGGGGGGAGAGGAGCCTGGGGGGAGAGGAAAAGGGGATAAGATGAGGGCAAAAGAGGAGGGGCAAAGACTCAATCCCACAAAAGGGGACAAGGAGAGGACAGAGGGGGGGCAGGGGCAAGAACCGGTAAAGAGGGGAAGAAAGGACAAAGATAGGAGAAGGAAGAGGGGAGCTAACAAGATTAGGTCAGGAAAGAGAGGGGAGGGGTAAGAGGGGAGGATGGGGAAGAGAAATCGACTAAGAATGAAGGAAATCATGATGGGGTAAGAGGGGAGGCTTTTTACTCTTTTTGAAAATACACCTCTTAAATCTTGGATCTCCCATCAATATATGAACCTCCTTAAAGACCATTTCTAGTGAAGGAGGAGGGCAAATTAACATTGGTAGCTTCTTTACACATTGATCCATAAGGATTTGTTAAACACTAAGAATCATCACTAATGAATTACTCAAATAATCAATAATAAAATATTCAATTTTGTTCATCAAGTGAAATAATCACTTTTCTAGACTATGTTCCAATATTTCGGGGATATGAATGGTGGGGCAGCAGGGGTTGTGTTTTGGGGCATTTTGGATTTCATGCCCTAAATTGCTTTATGCAATCCTTCATATGATTTGATTCATGATACATGGTTTGAGAAGGATACACATGATATACCCTTACCCTCTAGTGATAAAATTATGAATGATACTTTATGTGGTGAAGCTACACCTTCGTTAATCCTTCATGACATTGTTATTCCTTGTGGTGATGATGATGTCCTTCATGTGATATGTTAGGACATAATGCAAAGTTAACATGGCATGAACTCTCTTGGAAGGGTAAGCATGGACTATAAGAACATTGAACTAGTTGGATCTGTTAAGCTCGCCATTTATGAAAGAACCTTTTAAAAGGTTAACTTTAATTAGGTAAGGTTATGTTTCAGTGTGGTTGTTTGTGCAACAATGTGTAAATTAATGTTACTAAAGGATAAATCTAACTATAATAAACTAACATTTTAATAACCATGAGAGCTGGGACTAACAATTAGACTAAAAACTTGACAAACAATACAACTTGGACACATGTAGGACTTGGAAAATGGAAAAGAGTATAATTAAATGTGGAAAACAATGAAAAAGTGGTATTAGTTGCACCTATATAGAGAAGTGGTTTAGAGGTTGGTTAGGGGAATTATTTAGGGTTTAGAGGTTTAGGGTTGCTCGGGTTTAGGGGTTTAGGGTTTACAGTTTAAAGAGAGATAGAGAGAGGGGACTGATAGAGTTTGGGAGAGATAGAGGAGACAAAGGGGAGAGATAGGAGATAGAGAGTGAGAGACATGTCCAAAGACATAGAGAGAGAGAGAGAGATTGAGAGGTAGAGGGATAATAGAGATAGGGAGATAGAGGTTTAGGGTTGCTTGGGTTTAGGGGCATTATTTAGGGTTTAGGGTTTATGGTTTTGGGGTTAGGGGTTAAGGTTTAGAGGTTTAGGGTTTAGGGTTTAGAGAAAGATAAAGGACCAATAGGGAGATATAGAGGAGTCTGAGGGGAGAGATAGGGATATAAAGAGTGAGGGACATGGCAAGAGACATACGGAGAGAGATTGAGAGGTTGAGGGACAAAGGTGATAGGGAGATAGGGAGATAGTGGTTTATGGTTACTTGGGTTTAGGGTTTAGGGGTTTGGGGTTTAGGGTTTCTCAGGTTTAGGGGTTAGGGGTTAGGGTTTAGGGGCATTATAATTTAGGGTTTGGGATTTATTGTTTAGGGGCTAGGTGTTAGGTTTAGAGGTTTAGGGTTTTGGATTTAGGGTTTATAGAGAGAGGAATGATATGGAGATATAGAGGAGTCTAAGGGGAGAGATAGGGAGATAGAGAGTGAGGGACATGGCTAGAGACATAGGGAGAGAGATTGAGAGGTAGAGGGACATAGGTGGTAGGGAGATAGGGGAGAGATAGGGAGATAGTGGTTTAGGGTTACTTGGGTTTAGGGTTTAGGGGTTTGGGGTTTAAGGTTTAGGGGTTTAGGGTTTCTTAGGTTTAGGGGTCAGGGGTTAGGGTTTAGGGGCATTATTTAGGGTTTAGGATTTAAATTGTTTAGGGGTTAGGGGTTAGGTTTAGAGGTTTAGGGTTTTGGATTTAGGGTTTATAGAGAGAGGAATTATAGGGAGATAGAGAGAGGAGATGGAGGAGAGAGATAAGGAGATAGAGAGTGAGGCACATGGCCAGTGACATAGGGAGAGAGATCAAGAAAGGTAGAGGGATGATAGAGATAGGGAGATAGGGGAGAGACAGGGAGATATAGGTTTAGAGTTTATTGGATTTAGGGTGTACCTGGGTTTAGGGTTTCTCAGTTTTGGAGATAGCTAGATAGAAAGAGAGAGGAGATAGATAGGGAGAGATAGAGGTGACAAAGGGGAGAGATAGGGAGATAGAGAGTGAGCGATATGTCTAGAGAAATAGGGAGAAGGATTGAGAGGTAGAAGGACGATAGAGATAGGGAGATAAGGGAGAGATAGGAGATAGAGTTTAGGGTTGCTCATGTTTAGGGTTTAGGCGTTAAGGTTTAGAGGTTTAGGGTTTAGTGTTTAGAGAGAGAGGACCAATAGGGAGATATAGAGTGAGGGACATGGCTAAAGCATAGGGAGAGAGATTGAGAGGTAGAGGAATGATAGTGATGGGGAGATAGTGAGATAGGGAGATAGAGAGATAGAGGTTTAGGGTTTCTTGGGTTTAGTGTTTAGGATTTAGGGGTTTATGGTTTCTCAAGTTTAGGGTTTAGGGGTTACGAAATAAGGGTTAGGGGTTAGGGGTTAGGTTTAATCATGCATCCCAGTCATTCCCCTATCATTCCTATAAATCATATCTCTCCCCTCTATATTTCCCTCTCCCTTATCGATGAAGCAAATGGAAACAAGAAAACTAGGACTCCCTTTCTCAGGTTTAGGGTTTAGGGCTTAGGGGAATTATTTAGGGTTTATGGTTTAGGGGTTAGTGTTTAGTATTTGGAAGAATTATTTAGGGTTACTTGGGTTTAGGGTTTAGGGGCATTATTTAGGGTTTACGGTTGCATGTCAAAAGTACTCTCTCTCTCTAAATCCGTAAACCCTAAATAATGGCCCCAATCCCTAACCCCTAACCCGCATCTACCTCTCTCCTGTATCTACCTCTCTCCTATATCTATTCAAAAGTGCCTTTAAAATACTATGAGATACCTTAGTATAAGTAAATCATATAAAAATCAAATATATATATCATCATAATCCTATATAAATTTTGATAGTTTGTCCAAAATCTCTCCTTTCATATGATACTGTCTTTCTAAAATTTGGATTGTATTTTATAGGTAAAATGCCTAAATACTTAAAATGCTAAAAATGCTAAAATAATAAAATAAAAAACAATGAATACAATAGGGAAAAAGAAAATGGATATCCGTTTTGGAGATCATAAAAAGCAAAAAAAGACTGTGTTTTTGCAAACCCGCGGCTTGCAAAATGCAGTCTCATCTTCAAAGAACTGATATCAGAGCTGAGGAACAGATATCCGATCCAAAGAGGTAAGATTTCCTGCATTTTTTTGTTTGTTTTGTATATTCAAGCAATTTTTTTGGTTTTTATGCTAAGTGGGTATGTTTTATAATTTAATTAGGTAAAATGGATGCACAAAATGAAAACCCAAACCCTCCACCACCAAACTCTCCCCCTCCAACAATAGAAGAGAATATTCAAAGAAATATTGATCATATAAGTAGGATCATAGAAATGTATCGCCACCACCCTCAATTGTCTATAATGACATCGAATTTAGAGGGAATCATTAATCATATTTAAACCTTGTCAACCCAACACGAATCATTTAGGCAATGGCAAGAAGCCAAGAAAGCCGAATATGCTAATGGTTTGTCATATGAGGAAGTCAAAGATTTAGAGATTACAAAAACTATGTTAGCCCAACACTTTGTCAATCCTAAAACCGGATTGCATGTTGATGTCCGTAAGCCCAAGTTTTCAATCAAATGGTGTATTCATGAGGGCATTAGTCAAAACTTTTGGGATCGTTGGTGGATGGTTTTTGATAAACCACCCAACAACAATTTAGATGTGCCTTTGTATTTCCTCCGTAAACTCTATGCAGATTTTGTCATGGGTCAACATGTTAATTATTTTGATTTTAGAGAGTTTCAAGGAGTGGGTAGGGGAATGCCTCAAGATAGACCTGGGGCAATTAGACAAGTACAAGGTCCCTATATTCCCCCTCCTGCTATCCCTTCTCCACCCCCAATGCAGCACCCAGACGTTGTTGCAAATGCAACACAATAGGGCCTTAGTGCCATACACTCTTTGATCGAGCATTTGATTATACAGACATCTCAGTTTGCACAAGCACATGATGAAGGTGATGATATTGGATCACCTGGTACTACTAGACCGTCGTCGTCCAGACATGTATGTGTGCCCCATCATTGCATTTCTTGCAATCATTTATGCTTGGGTCCTATTATGGAGAGTAGTGAGCCACCGTTGAACACATCAGAGTATGATCTCCATTCACGAAATGAGGCAATGGGGTCCAGAACTCAAGCTGAGGGGTCAGGGACAAGAGTAGAAGCTATCGGATCAGTAAATAATAGAGGAGAAATGCATGAGCAATCTTTTATGCAGGTAAAATTTAAAGTTAAAATTTTATGGTCTATTCCATTTGAATATATAAACAACTTTATTAGTACTAATGTATCTAAGTGGGATAACAGTTGATGACAGAGGAGGAGTTGACAGAAGTTCATCATGGAACTTTGTCTGCCATCCAATTTGGCTTGGACTTGCCGGTATAATTTGTTGTACACATCAACTTTTTTTTTATGCATTTATTTCTTTGTGAGTAATTATATATTAATTTATATCTTGATGTTAATTTTATTTTATAGTCAATCAAAAATATGAATGATGTGGCATCTTTGCCAATAGTCTTTTCTCAAACTCCTGATCGACCCAAGGGACCATCATTTGCAGAACGGCTTTCTCAACAACAACAAAGGGTGGAGGTAATTTGATTGAATTGTACTTTAATTGATAATTTAGAAAACTTAAATATTTGATTATAGTTATTTAGAGTCTTACATTCTTGTCCTTCTTAATTGATGCAGGAGGCCTCGATGGTGGTATGTGCTTGTTTTCTAGTAGATAAGTTTTTGTGTAGTGCATTTCCTATTTTAAATGTATGCATTTCCTATTTTGTTTAATAATTATATATTAATTTATTTCAATGTTACTTTGCTTTTATGTAGTCTGTTGAGAATGTGAGTGATGTGCCACCTTTGCCATCATGCTTCACTAGGACACCTGATCATCTTAATAGAAAATCATTTGCAGAACGATTGTCTGAACAACAACATAGAGTCGAGGTAATTGAATTGAATTTTTCTAAATAATTGATAGTTTATCTAGCGGTCTTATAGTTGGTTGTAGTGATTTAGATGTATGTTAATAAATGAAAGTTCTTAATTGTAGTAGATAAGAATCTATTTACTAACTTTAACTTATTTTTATTTACCATTGAAGAGATTAATCAAATTTGTGTTTTGACTTGTTAATGAAGGAAACTTCACCTCCATCAATTACTAGACATTTTGGTACAAAGAGGATACTTTTTCAGGATCCATTACAGATTGAGGATCCATCACAGATTGAGGGTCAAGTGGACTTGTAGTATTTGATGTAGCTATTTGGCATGTAGATTGTATATAGATTTTGAGACATGGCATATGCCACATTTTGTAAAAAATATTTTGAGTTGGCATATTTACCAAATTTTTGTATATGTCTACCATTATGGACTAGATTTTAAGGTATATACACCTTGATATACAATATAATTTAAATTCCTTATATGCAAGTCATGATACTTCCCATGATGCCATACATTATGATGATAGTTCTTTAGTCCATTGATGATATGTTTAGCATTGAGAATGGTTTTAGATCAAGAGAATGGTTTTAGATCAATAGAATCAATATGAAAAAATTCCTTATATATGCCCTAATCAAATAAGGTCATGATAAACCATTTCATCATGTATTTAGTCTTCATCTTGTCAAATTTTGTAAATATGTCAAAGTTGTCATATGAAAAATGTAAAAAAAATGCAAAAGTATGGAAGATGAATAGTCAAGTACTCAAGAGTCAGTTGGAGACTATTGTTTTCCCTCAAATCATGTATAAATATGCATAAACCTTCGTGGAAAAGGCATTGGAGATGTATTGAAAAAATTTTGAAGATGAATTGAAGACATGTTTGAATGAAATTAATGTCAAGAAACTCTATGTCAAGGACACTGGAGGCACATTATAAAAATAAAAAACTTACATCTTGGGGGGAGGTGCCAATAAGGCCAATAAGGATACTATTTCAATTGGGTGTGTGTGTGTATGCAAATCCCATTTATGGCCGAGAAGCTCTCTATTTACTATTATTCAACTCTCATTGATAGGAGGTTGGCTCTACAACTATTGCAATTTGTGTATGAAACCTAGATGCCTACGAGATCATATATATATGTATGTATGTATGTATGTATGTAAATCCTACAAGACAGTCATTCATGAAGTTACTATGCAAAGAGGGTTTATAAGTTGCATTAGGTTTTATGACTATCCTAAAACAACATCGTGTATATGCTCATAAAAGCCATCAAACTCTGAGAATAAACTCGTCATTAGATAAGGAGTGGAAGGCTAAAGTCGCATTCAAACATATTTAACACTTGAAGATCTCCAATGCATGATTGAATATCAAGAAACCAATGTGTCATTTCATGAAGGTCTTAAGTGTTGTAAATATGCATCTTCTTATTTAATCATGTGTTGTAAATGAAGGAATGCAATGATTGCAATATGTGCACAAAACGAAATTTTTGATAAGGATTAAAAGGAAATATTAAGAAAATACAATTGGTGGGTGTAAATCCAAATTGTGGAAGCATAGACAAGGCATGTGAACAGTTTGGCATGACACCTCAAAGAGATGCTATCTCGTGGAATGCAATGATTGCAAGATATGCACAAAATGGATTTTTTGAAAAGGCTTTAGAAACTTTGAAGCAAATACAATTGGAACGTTTAAAACTAAATTCCATAACCTGTGCAAGCATTCTCCCTACTTGTGCCAAATTAGGATCTTATATATACATATATGCACATAATGTCACGAAAATAATGTATAGTGTATATATCAAGCCATATAGGCATGTATAAATAAAACCATATGGGTATATACAATGATATACATCGATAACATACAAAAGTATGTTTACAAAACCAAATACACATATGTAACAAAATGTCCCAAAATCAAATCTCCTATGGATTGCTATCAAATAATCTATGGCTCTTGCTAGGCCATGAAGATGGTGAACCAATCAATGACTTATCTTCTATCGCTCATCGACTAGACCTCCTCGATAGAGATTTTTGAATTTCCACCTATTAATACAATCAAACAACGTGTACATTAATATATAATTTAATATTCAAAATATATAACATGACATAAGTAATCAATCACTTACCACCAATTGGTGATCCCTTTTGATCATTTGTTGTCTCTCTTCTTCTATAGAGCTGGATGGGTAGGGGAGGTGACGTCCTGTGAGAAGCATGAACAAGCAGATTTAAAAGTAAACATGAATATCATAAATATGTACATTAAATGTTGCACTTATTATAGGACTGTTCTAGTACTATTTTAGGACTGTTGTAGGACTGTTGTAGTTAAAACTATCCTAGTAGACATGTATAGGACTGTTATAGGACTGTCATCTCATGGAATACAATGATGGCAAGATTACTATCAAGATTAGTATGAAGATTAATTATGACTGTTATAGGACTTTTATAAGAATGCAAAGTAAGGAAGCATAGGTAAGGCACATGAACTGTTTGGTGGAATACCTCAAAGAAATGAGAATTTTGTTAGATGTTGTAGTTGCAATTGCCATGTGACACATGTATGTAATATGTGAAAGCATAGACAAGGCACATGAACTATCCGACAAAAGACATCAAATACATGTCATCTCATGGAATGCCTTATGTAGAAAAAGGTACAAATGTGCAATATTAAGAAATACAAATGAGAACTAAAAATCATACCTCAAGTATAGTCAAAATAACCTATGATGCCATACAAAATAATTTACGATGCCATGTAAAATAATCTACGATGCCATGTAAAATAACTTTATTTGTAGTCCTGTATAGTCAAAAGCATGCATTATAGTTAAAGTAACAAGATTTTTAATAAAACAATTCTAAAAATAGAAAAAACAAGAACAAGTTAAGATAAAAAAATGTCATACCTGTCCATCTAGAAGTTTAAATGCTAGTCAAGCGTACCTGAGGGGTCATCTCTTACCTTCAAAGTATCCAATATTGCTTCATGATTAGCATTACTAATTGTCCATAGTTCTTTTGATTTTTGTTTTCCACGATGCTTTAGTAACTTGACATTTGTTGCTACAACTAGGTGAGAATACATCAATATGGTTTTATGCTTCTCAAAGTCTTCAAAGGCTGGGATGCCATTCTTTTTAACCATATATGTTCGTAACCAAGTCCCAGCAATAACAACTGATCCTGTAGGATATGTGAACCCATCATCATCTGTCATAGGTTGTGTTAGCTTTTGTTTTCCCTATACACATCGTACCAACCAATAGTCTGACCTCTCTTCATTTCCATGCGGTGCAACAACTGCATAAACATGACCTGGCTGTACAAGGTCTGAAAGATGTTCATAGTCAAATGAGCTCTCCATGTCATTGACGGAAGATGATTGACCTTCATATAAAGGGATTAAATATTGTGGAATCCATGCATCTACCCACTCACTTGATTCACAATTGTTCCAATCACATTTAATACAACTCTGACAAAAAAAAGCTAATTCTCGTGTCCAAATAGTCCATGTACTTGCATTTGAGCTTTGAAATGAATGCATCTTTGATGATTCACTGATTCTCTGACATTCCAATTTCTCTATCACTATCCCATCATCAACCAACCAAAAGAACCTACGCACTTCAGAATCAAGAGCCACTCCTTGTGACAATGCATAGTTACACCACTTAACAATGGAATCTGCATCACTGAATGTAGCACCACCTCTAATCTTTAGTTGTTCTTTAAAAAGAGCTCTCTTCACGCATGCACCTACTCCATCATGTTCACCTTTTCCGTGCCTGGCTTCAAAAAAATTTCAAATATGAGGTATACCCTTCTCTACATGCATTTTGCTCAACCAATAGAAATTACGAGCATTCTTGAATTGACCAGTGCAATTATCTAACCAAATGAGATGTTGATCTATTCTAATATCTTTTTCTTGCAAGAACCCATAAAATTGTTGAAAACAATATTGCACAAACTCTGCTGAATGAGATCGATCATCACTCATGTAAAAATGGTATTCTCTGACAATCTTTCTATTCTCTTCTGTACTCTCGGGGACATGTCTATATGTGATGTGAACAAAAATAGCAATCTGAATAGAATTGTAGTACTGGGATTGAACTTCATTTTGGGGTTGTAATGTATAGTTTTATGCAAAATCAACTACAGAGACAATAGTTCCATTCGGGAAAGAGTATTTACACATCTTGAACTGTTGATCTAACCATCGAGACCTGTGGCTATGTCTGACATACTTGTAGAAAAGATTTTTCTTAAAATCATCAATAAAATCAACAATACTTACCTCTCTTACAATCAACTCACATCTAGAACCTTCACCTCCACTTTTCAAATTGTATTTCACTGTCTCATATCTCTTTTTCTCAACCATTCTCTTTCCAAAATCATGCTTGTTGCCCTCATGAAAACATGATACAAACTTTGATAACCCACCACATTGTAAACACTTTTCATTTAAACAATCATTCTTGTAGAACATGCAACCATCATCTCTAATACATAGAAATAAATCCAATAAGTCCCTAGATGACTTTGGTAGTTGAATTGTACCACACTCCTGTAACATTTCGTTAGTGTGCAAAGTAGAATGAATATTGCATAATAATTCATGGTACATAGAAAATTCTACATGGTATTTGCAACAACATGTATTACGAACTTTAAGAGGAACACAATAAAATGGCTTAAGAGATTCAAATGCTCTTTGTGAGATTGTCATACCTGGGTGAGTTTCACAATATTGTTTGTACAATGTTGTTTGGCTACATTCCAAGTAATGTTTAGGATGTGGTGTGCGGTCTTTATGACCAATTCTTAACTTTACAACATCTTTTGCATTTGGTGATACCCTAGAGTTAGTGTGCCAAAATCATTCAATTTCTTCCTTTATGCTATCAATTAGCTTCTTGTCAACTCGTGGAAGCCTACCATTGAAAGCCCAAGTATCATTGGCAACAGGACTATCTAGCCTTGATCTTAATGCTAGTGCTTTTGACAATGTTTTACAATTCAATCTTAAGTCAACACAAGTTTGCCTCATTAATCAAGCATTTCTTAATTGTTTGCTTACTATTGAGGTTGTTATTACTCTACGGGCAGCTCTTTTATCTTTCTCCTTGCTATTCTTTCCAATAGAATTAAGTGCATTGAAAAGGCTTCTTACAATAATTTTATTCCGATCGAACACTTTGTTTAACCGAATCTTTAATTTCTTTAGTGAAGGTCTCATTTTGTACATCTTTAATAATTGCACAAAAAGTTGGCATTGTTCAGTTAATGTTTTCTTCTCAAAGTATTCATTGAAGAGTTTTGTAGCCCACAACCAAACCGTTCGTGATGACTTCTTGCCTTCAAGTTTTTCCATTATATTCTCATCAATTTCAAGTAACCATTTTGGGGTTTTTGGGTGTTTTCCAATTTCATCACGGTTATTCTCTTCTTGACAAATATCCTCTCTTCTTATGAAATTTGGAGATACATTGATTGTTCTTGTTTCATCCATGTTATCAACCTCATCAATTTTATCAACAAATGGATTATGGAGTGCAAAATTTCAACATCATGATGTTCATATCCACTTTCTTCAAGTGCATGTCTTCATTTTTCTTCTTCTTCTTTGTCCATGGTATTGCTATTATGAATAGGTGTTTCATAACATTTTTCAATATTTTCATTTGTAATATCATGGTGAATTTCATTCTTATCTAACATTTCATTATAATCAAAATTAACATCTTCAATTTGCATGTCATTAGATGGTAAAGAAGAAGATTCACCTTGATGAGCATCCGCCAAACCCACCCTTCCAATCCTCTTCATTTCCCTATCTTTTTTCTTAATTGCTTCAATTTCCTCCAATGTAACTTTCCTCCTCCTTTTTGCTTTATGACGATTGTTGCTCCCCACTAGGGGAACAAAAATATCACCCTTATGATTGTAACAAGAAAATTGTGTCTCCAAAAGTGCATAAAAATATTCCTTTCACTGTCATAGCCAGAAATCACGAGTATTTCGATAGCAGAGGGTCTCTGGTTGCGGAAGTCGGGCCGAACAATATTCCTTTTGTCTTTTTTCTGCTTTTACAAAATGGATATCCATTTTGTAAAAGCCCAATTCTTTGCAATAGACACTTGCAACGTCCATATGGCTACTACAAAATAGATATCTGTTTTATTATGTACATTTGGATTCTAGACTAGGGATTCATTGTATTATTCAATAAACTTGTGAATTACCATCTAATTTCAATGTTTACACACTAATCCACCTAGGTATCAACTTAATAAAGCTCTAGATATAAGCCATTATTTGATTTTAGGCTATCATCAAATGACGAGCTTCTAAAGGCAAAAATGTTGTCCCAAAAGAAGGCTCAATGTTATTCGTAAAGACATTAGATTGTTAAAATACAAATTCAAGGTTAGATATTCCTTGGGCTATTTTAGTATAGAGAAGCAAAATTGCAATATATGACTATCCTAGGAATTAGAATGGTTGATCATAGGATATTCATGGCATTTTGATATTAATGGATGGATTGACGGATGTTTAGGGAGTTTAAGTTTAAATGTAATGTATGAGAATTCTTATTTATGAAGGATCTAATATGTCTTATGTCTTATTTGCAGGCCATTCAAGAAAGAAATGAAAAGATACCAAGGACTATCATAACACCTATTATAATTAGGTGCATCAAAGGATTGTCATCCAGGACCTTACCAATATGGGAAGTTATCAAAACCATGTCATGTTTAAAATTAAAGGCTTTATCACCTCTTTGTCCCTATAGGCCTATTAGAACAATAGGTCACATTTTATTCATATACCGGGGTTGAGAATAAACACTAAGCATTTGTAGTTATGACAAGTGTAAATGGAAATAGATCACAACTTTAGACAATCTATCCTCTCCTAGATTGCACTGACTGAGTGGAAATTAAAAATTCCCTATTAATGTCCTTTATATACTGAAGGTATGGGTGAGAAAGGTAAACTTTGTATGTTGTAGACAAGTGATGCAGAGCAACACAACAAAAGCTTACAAATAGGGTGTAAAATACCCATTAACCCACCAATTTCTCAAATAGCTTTTAAAATATCCTTCCCAAGGTCTAAATGAGACCGAAATACACTCTTTCTTGACTATCGGCAATACATTTCTAATGTCTCATCAAACTATGCTTCACATGTTCTTCCTTTCTCTATTGTTGGCCAGACTTATCATTATCGGTAACCTTCAAATTTGTTAGCCCGATGTGGGACCTCTCGCCGATGTGTAGAATCCATTGCTCAGGCTTATGCTGTCAGTGTGACTCCTCCGTTGTTCTCTGATATACACACTTACTCCGATGTGAGATTCACCACCCTTGTCTATCAGTAAGACCAATACCCTCGGTGAGACTTTTTACTTACATTCTGACGTTATAACTCTCCCCGATGTGTTTACCATCCATTAGTCATCGGTAAGACTTCTGCATCGGTCAGACATTCTCTTCGATTTTCGATATCGTATCTCACACCGAAACAATAAACACTGAACTACACCATCGGCCAGACCGCCTCTATCGGTGACACTTTTCTTCTTGTGTTTGAGAGTCCATCTCTTTCCGATGTTCCTTTTGTCAATGTGACTCCCTCTCATCGGTGTAGTTCTCAACCATTCTTCCGATGTGCCGATAAATAACCCATCGGTGACACTTAATGATTGTCACCCCGATATGACTTGATCGGTGAGATCAATGTTGTCAGCTCAATGGAACTTTGTCTCTTCAATAACTATTGTCAATCTGATGTCTTCGATTTAGCCTATACATAACATGACTTGTTATAACCGGTCGACTAACGTATCTTTTCCCAATTTTCCCGATATGGCCGGTCAACCTTTGTATCCTTTGACATGTACATTCACCATTTACAACCACGATAAATGATAGCAGGATATACACGAAATGTCCTCGCATACATAAATGATATACCCATGGATTGTATCTTCGGTGAAACAATACCAATGGTACAAAATATGTTGCTTCTCTTCATCCAAAACCAATGGTACAAAATTTTTCATTGATCAAGGAAACGGATATCCGTTTTCAGAATGGATATCCATTTTGAGTTGCTTTTACAAAAGCAAAACTGATATCCATTTTGCTTTGGTACAAAGCAAGATGGATATCCATTTTGATTGTTGACTTTTTATGGATTGTAACGTGTTTTAATGTTTCAGTCTCTTCTTCGAACTTCACCCTTCGTGCTGACAACTTTTTTTTATGCAAAATTGATAAAACGAAAAGGGTTTATAGAAAAAATTGTTATCTTTCTAAAAATATAAGATTTATTTGGTTATCATTTTATTAAATAATTATTAATAATTTTCAATATACCGTGTCTCTGAAATCCTAATGGACACACTGATTGAAAAACATCCATAACTTTCAAACCATTTCACCTTTTTGAGATCCGAAACCTGCATCACACTCTATGCTTTTCTGGCTATAGGTTAAAAAAAATTTAATTTTAATTTTTTTTATTGAGTTAGGTTGGCTGGAAAATTACTTTTTATTTTTTAAAAAAAGTCACAATAAAAAAATCATAACTAATTATTTTATTAGAAAAAAATTTCAAATAAATATGCATCACATCCGGACATGAGTCCTCTACTTATTCTGAAAGTTTCAAAAATATATATATATTTTTACTCATAGTTAGGTTGGCTGGACAGACACCCACTTTTTATTTTTTCTGAAAAATTTAATAGCTATTCATTGAAATATTCAATTTTCACTAAGTAAATTTAGTTTTTTTTTTTTAAATTAGTAGCCTATAAACTAGATTCAATTCTCTACAAATTTCATTCTTACATCTTTTTCAAATTGTATAGATAAACCATTCAAAATTTCACATGAACTTGATAAAGTCTGATTTTTTGTATTTTCATTGCCACTTAGAGGTATAGTTTGGCCCATCATGATCCTGCACATACCCCTAACTTTTAATCTATCCTTCTCTACCTCTCTCTCTATCTCTATATCTTACCCTCTCTATATCCCTATCTTTCTCCTCTATCTCTATCTCTATAAACCTCTTTATCTATATTCCTCCCTCTATAGATCCCTTTGTCTATCTCAACCCCCTCTCTCTCCCTCTCCTTGTCTATATCTCCACCTATCCCTCTCTATCTCTCTATCTACCCCTCTTTCTATGTTTTTCCTCTCTAACTCTATCTCTCTATCTCTTCATCTCTTTCTATCTCCCCCTCTCTCCCTCTTCCTCCCTGTCCCTATCCCTTTCCTTGTCCCTCTCTATCTCTCTCTCTATTTGTCCATATCCCCCTCCCCCTTTCTATGTCTCCCTCTCTCTAACTATATATATTCTATGAGCTCTCTCTCCCTCTCTATCTCTCCTCTCTCCATATTTTCCTCTCTCTTCAATGCTCTCTCTCTCTATAGATTTCTATCCATCTCTCTATCTCTCTCTGTCTCTCTCTCCCTATCTATCTATCTATCTCTCCATTTATCTCTTTATTTCTCTATCCTCCCTCTCTCTAACTCTATCTGCCTCTCTATCTCTATATCTATCTCCCTCATGTGCCAAGGGGTCGATAGAGAGAAAGATAGATAAGGGGAGAGAGATATAGAGATAGAGGGGTAGATAGAGTTAGAGAGAGAGAGCATAGAGAAATAAAGAGATAAAGGGAGAGAAAGATAGATAGATAGATAGATAGATAGGGGGGGAGAGAGAGATGTTGAAATGTGAAGTTAGTTTTACTTATTCCAACAATGACAAGCAGTCAACAATGAGATTGTAGACACCCAAAAATGTCCATGTCTCGCAACGCCTTGTCATTAGCATGTTTTACCCTAGTCATCACCTAATTAGTTAAATAAATTTTATTTATTTGACTAATTTATTTTATCCCCTTTCAATCCCATAATCCTATCTTCTATAATTAAATAAATTTTAATTATATATTTAATTATTCATGGTCATTAATCCTCTCTAGTTAAATAATTATTTTTGATTGTTTAATTAATCACTTATCTAATTTCTTATAATTAAATAAATTTTTATTTAATTAATTATCTTTCCACATCATCTCCCATCACAATCCAAATTAATTAAATAAATTAAATATTTATTTAATTAATAAAATAAAATCATCTTGCTTTCTTTCTAAAAATTGCAACTCATGTATATCTAATTAATTTATTTAATTAGATAATTCATCAATTATTTCTCTCATCTTTTTAGGATTTATTTCTTTTAAAATAAAAAATCAATATCTTTCTATCTTTTTAAAATCCTATCTTATCTTGTTTTATTTCCTCTTTTGTCTAATAAAGAAAAAATCCAATCCAAATCTTATCTTATCAAATCTTCTTCCCTCCACATCAAAAAATCAGTCCTTGTATATAAATATGGCCTCTCACAAGCCATTTGGGAGGCAATTTTTGAGTTTTAAGTATCCTTATTCTGTCGAGTTATATTCACAACCGTTCTCCATCATCTCCTATCAATGTTGTGCTGTGATTGTGGGTAATCAACATCAGATCATCTACATCGATCAATCATGCATGTATCACTTTGAGGTATTTGAAAGGTTTGGGTAAGAGGTATTTGCATTTTATTGTTTCTATCTTATATTTATCCAAATTTATTGGTTATAGAGATATCATCTAGTGACCTTAGGTACCCACCCAATGGGGCCGAAGGCCAAGGAAAGGAAACCAAAGTTTGTTGGATAGGGGATCATAGGGGGGCTGGGTGTAGCTCCCCTTCCACACCGAAGGCATTTTCTGTTGAGGCCGTTAGGCCGAGCCAAAAAAAAAATTTGGCCATGTTCCACGTGTACACCATGCAAAATTGCACGTGGAAGTTCCACTTGCACTTTTATGCATGGAGATCTATCTTTAGATTTGATCAATTTTTGCATGTGTTTTTTTCATGATTATTTAAGTTAGTTGAGATTGAATGCCAAGACATGAAAAAAAAGTTTTGTAACTACGAATTTTATTCTAAGAATAAAATTGAGAGATCTTTGCCTGTGGTTTAGAGATAGACAGAGGGGAGAGATAGGGAGATAGACAGTGAGGGAAAGATATAGAGATAGAGAGAGAGAGAGATAGAGAAGAATAGATTAAGAGATAGGGCTATGGGGAGAGATAAAGATAGGGAAAGAGATGAAGAGATGTCCAGAGACATAGGGAGAGAGATTGAGAGGTAGAGAGAGAGAGAGAGTCTCCCATGTAGATACAAGGTTGCATTTGTCCCTCCTAGTACAAACAAGTTCTATTTCACCAACCACATGGAGATTTGAGTCTAGGGATTCTCTTGGACCATCACTTGATTACCTATTTGATGCACTACATGCATAGAACTACAATAGATCTTATTTGATAGCATGACATCCTAGAAAATGAGTTTGGCACCAACATTAAGAAGGTTATTATTTATATGAGTCTAATATCAATTTCCTCCTTTCACTTCTATTCAAATGTAGTTATATAGTTATTTATTCTAGGACATTCTCTCCAATCTCTCCTCATAATCAAATAGTGATTTGTAGAGAGATGATTCATAGGAAAATTCCAATATCGTGGGAAATATTTTTCCTTGAACTAAAGCCAAGTATGAATCAAGCTCTCCACAACCTTATGGAAGATGCTCCAATTTCCAAGACTAGCCCTAGCAACTAACACTAGATGTGAAAACAAGATAGCGGTCATTCTTGTGACCCAATCAATAAAAGAGAATCCTCTTTTAGAGGATTACCACTTCCACTTCTACAAGATGAAAGAAGACTACAACTTGGGCCATAAGTTTGATCATAAGCTTCACACCAAGAAGATTGAGCTAAGGAAATAGTGACATGGTCTAATGCAAATATTCAAGCATGGTGGTGTTACCAATGCAAAATAAAATAGTAATGACTCTTATCTATGAATATGTGATGTATGAAGAGATCAATAACCTCTTTGATTAGTAGGACAAAGAAAAAGAAGCATAAGGGATCTCAACTCTACACATCAATGCACTAGAGACACCTACAAGATCTAGGCATGTGGCATCACACTTCCTAACTATGCATGAGGCACAATCAAGGCAGGGGCATAAACATGTAAACCAACAATAGCTAATGAAGAATTCTCTAAGGAACTTCAAGAAAAATATGCCTCTAATGCACACATAATGGTGTAGGATTCACACCAAGTTCTAGTCTTGGAAAGCACAACTACGTATAACAGAATCAGTTCACCTGAGAGTTTCCTATGACCTAGTTTATTTTGAAGGGATGTCTCATCTCTTTTATTATGCAACCAATAATTGAATTTATACCCCTTTGGTCACATCTTCTATTCTATTTAGAAAATTTAGAACAACTCTTTCTAGTAACAATCCAAGAGGTTGAGGCTCAAGTATAATGAATTCTTGGTTGGGTCCTTAAAAATGCAAGGAACCATCCTTTGACTCTAAACCCGGAGGAAGCACCAACAACAACACAACCAATCATCTCTAGATTTGTAAGGAGAAGCAAGTTCCATATGCCTAAAACTTGCCTTACAAGGGTTGCTTTTGTAGCAACTATAATTGAGCTATGAGTACCCTAATCAATAAGTACCCCCAAATTAGAACCCCACTCCCTTATCTAAGTTTCCCATCCATGATTTTTTCCCTCATCGAGCCCCATTCTATCTCATTGGATTCTAAGACCAACATAACTCCATACTATATAAGGTTCACCATCCATGAATTCTTGGCATGTGCCAATGAGCTAGTCCATAAAGGCTAATGTCCCTGTTGGGATCACACAAGTAGTTCTATGCTATCTGTTAAGAACCACTAGAACCCATGAAGCATAGGAAGCAGTTCCTCTATAAAACCTTCATAGTTTTTTGAAGGGGGGAGACTTCACCAAAATCATCTATCCTTTGACATCATTTGAAGTAGAGATCAATGTCACCATTAGTTTATGTTAAGATTTGTCATTCTCTAACTCTATTAATCTCATTATCAAGATTAATTTGCTTTAGCAATTGCCTCTCTATGTTTAGTTGAGAGAGAGAACGAGAGTTTGTGAAATAGTAGAAGAGAGGATGCTAGTTAGCATTATAGCTAGTTTAAAATGCGTGTTATAACATGCTCGTGTTATAACATGGGCACATTTTAAACTAGCTAAAATGATGACTAATGGCCTACAAAAAGGAATATCATGTGATTTTCAGTGCACATGCTCTATTTTATTCCCTATTCTACACTTTTGCAATATTGAAAGAGACTTTGATGATTTTTAGGTTCTCCCATCATTGGTTGACAAAATTGATACACTTTTTGTTCTTATTTTGATATACAAGATCCCAATTACATGTTTTAAATTTAAATTTGATATTGGAAAATTTTTTTCATGTTTTGAGAGATTGCAACACTTGATCAAGAACAGATTAACGAGTTTTTTTGTCTTGCATTGACAAAAAACATTGTAATTATATATGTTTTGTATTGTAACTTGATAAATTATCAAATATTTTTTGTGTTCTTTTGACCATTGTTTTAGATTGATATAGAATTCAATACAATGCCAAGGAAATGACCAAAGATTCTAAGACCAGAGGAGCGTGAAGTTGAGAATGCAAAGAAAAGAGAACGAATGAAACAACTTCGTGACAATAAGAAATTGAACTCCACAAATGAGAGTCAACCATCTTTGCCAATTGAATTGGATGATGAAGCATCCAAGAGAGAGAAAGATTTGGAGAAACAAAGGGAATGAATGAAAAAACTTCATGCAAGTAAGAAATTGAATGTGGGAGTTGAAGGTATGCCATCTTTACCATCTCAAATTGATATTGTAGAAAATGTTCAATCACCAATTGAAAATGATATTGCATTTGCAAATGTGAATATAGATGATACACCAATTGATCAAGTCTTGAGTGACCAAAATTTATCTTGTGATTCAAGTTTTCCATTGAGAACGCCTCCTAGAATTTTGTGTAAAAAGCCTAAGTTTTTTATTGAAATTGATGAGAATATTTTAAAACCAATGGTTGATAATATTCCCAAACATTATTGTAGAAGAAATGTGAATAAGATATGGGACATGTTTTTTAGAAAACATAAGTGAAACCAGAAGATGTCAATTGTTTGTTGAGATGATTAAAAGTCTTAAGTTTAGGCCATTCATGAAGATTCTTGGCCTAAGAACATCAAGTGGTAATAGTGAAAAATATATTGTAAGAAATCTAATCAATGCATGTCAAAGCATTGGTTCCACCTCATGCACTAAAGATAGTAATGCTACACGACATGTCATTACATCAACTATTGTGAACAAACAAACAAAGAAATCTCGCTTGATAAGAAAAAAAAAGTCAAGCACTAAAGATAAATAGAAAAATACTGATGAAATCCATTGGGAGGCGTGAATGAATTGAGGACCCAAATAGCAATGAACTATGGGAATTTCCAGGTAGACTCCCACAGAAAGATAAAGCCATAGTTGAAGCCTTAAAATCCATAATTGAGGAGTTTTAGAGAAATATCACAAGAGTATCTCCTAATCAAAGGGATGTTGTAAGAAGGAGAATTGGTTTTCAAAATTATGAGCCATTGATGAAAACCATTGGGAGGTGTGAAAGAATTGAGGACTTGAATAGCAATGAACTATGGGAATTTTCGGGTAGACTCCCATAGAAAGATAAAGAAGTAGTTGAAGCCTTAAAATTCATAATTGAGGAGTTTTAGAGAAATAACAAAAGAGTATCTTCTAATCAAAGGGATGTTGTAAGAAGGAGAATTGGTTGTCAAAACCGTGAGCCACATCGAAAGCATTTTTTAGATATGAATCAAACACAATTTTTTTCCCAAATTTGTAGCTACTTATCCTCAAATTCAAATTAGTCAAAGGTATTTTGAAATGGAATTTTTTTTATGTCAAAATAAATCACACACACACAACTTGTAGATTTCACATGAAATTTTCTATGCATTATGATGTTTATTGACAAATATGTGTATCTTTGCATACTAAAGATGTTTTGTAGGAGTGTATGATAGAGACTCCATCTAAATCGGCAAGAGATTTCATTTCAAGCATTTTTTGTGATATAGTAGATGGACAAATGTTTTATAAGACATCATGTTTGGATGGAACATGTGATAGTTGTGATGGTTTGCAATGCTTGAGAACTTGTGTACACATGGAGAATGCACATGCAATTGGAAATGAATTAGTAACTTTTGGGAAATATAAGACAATGGCATGTACAGTCTACAAGATGGTAAAGAAGAAAAAAGGTTTGAATTGGTGGGTGAAGAAATACTAGTATCTGTATTTATGCATATTTTCCAAGAAAAGATAGTTTATGAGTATGCAAGGCATACACACATAGCTCAATGGTTGGACTTGCAGTTCAAGTTATGCAAGGACACATTTCTTCTTCATACGATCATGTCAATTGTAGACTTTGTAGAGAATTAAACACTACAACAACAAAATGAGGTTCAATCATAGTACTACAACTCCACTCAAGTTTCTATATTTATTCATATAAAATTCATTCATGCACCCAACAATACAGAGGCAGATAGAAGAATATTGAGGGAGTATCATTTTTATATTAGTGATGATCATACACATTCTACAGAGTTTGTGAAAGGTTGCTTTTAGATGTTCTATGATCATTTGAGTAGCAGGAACATCATGTTTGATCAACATATCATATGGTCAAATAATTGTGCATCACAATTGAAGAATTCATGAATATTCTATTGGTTGAGTAGGATGCATATATTTAGTGGTGTTCAACATATATGGAATTTCTTTGAGGATAGGCATGGAAAAGAGGAGCATGATGGTGTTGAAGCATGTATTAAAAGAGCCTTAGCACAAGAAGAATTGAAGTACAAGGATAATGCAAATTTGATAGATGCAACATCCATCATCGAATGATGCAACTATACAATTTGTTGGGAATTAAGGTGTCTCAACCTTTGCAAATTCCAAGTATTTATTATTTGATTATCTATTTATTTATTTGTCTATGTTGTATTTAATCTTGCTCATCCGGATTTGTCATTTAGTGTGAGGTGGCATGTTGAGATGTCATCCCACTTGGAAGATGACTCAGATGGATAAGTCAAAACTTGAGAATATAGGCATCCCATTTGAAGTGGCACAAATATGTCATGTGTTGGCATCTTGTGGCTTGTGTAAGAGGTTATAACATATGACATAATCTATGACATGTAAGATCCAGAAATAGAGATTCATGTGATAGGTGAGACAAGTGTCATAAAGCATCTTTGCATGTGAGAAGGCAATCCTAGGCACCCAAGTTTGACTATGACAAGTTGTAAGAGGAATATGCTATTATTAGTTAGTTATGATAGATTCTCTTACAATTGTAAGTGTTGTCATGTATGATAGATTCTATGACAGATGTAAGATGTGTAAGAGCATCTGTCATAGTCTATTCTTGGATGGAGCACCCCAACTTGGGAAAATCAAACTCACAGGTTATGATGGATGTAAAAGGCTCGAGTGCATGTTGAACAAGTGTCACTGCAAAGACAAAAGCATTGGGAAATGGGCCATGAGGTAGAATTATATGCCCATCTCTAGAAGCTTCCTATGTTGGCCTTTTAACTCTATAAATACAGGTGCTTGGAGTAGTGTATGTATGGTTCATTTACATGTATCATTATGCTGCCAAAATTACTCCAAGAATCGACATTTGTGAACTCCTGAAAGAACTTGCATTGCAAGTGTGTCGAAATCTTCTTTGGATTTGATAATACATTGTGCAGGTTTTGGAGTGTGGGATTTTTCACCCGAAAGAGTTTTTCCCATGTATATCTTGTGTTGTGACCATTGTACTTGTTTTTTGATGTATTGCTATCTTTCTATTAATGTGCATCTCATAATTTGTAACTATAAAAGATTAAAATTGGCATAACTTTCCTCATTAGATTAATGTAGGAAGTTGTTCTGCATACCTTGCTTCCTTTCAGTTGGTATCAAAGCCTGATCACCTTTGGTTCTAGTTTTTGGGTAGAGGGTTTTTTGAGCTAATCTTCATTTGAGTGGGAGCTTGTGTAGAGGATTTTGATATCTTTGTTGCATGAAAGAGATGGAAAGCACATCTAGGAGGTTTGAGATGGAGAAGTTCAATGGAGGGAACTTTGAGTTGTGGAAACTCAAGATGGATGACTTATTGGTGGATAGAGATTTATGTCTTATAGTATCCAAAACCATTCCATCGGGCAAGAAGATTGGCATCTAATGGATCAGAAGGATAAGGGTCTGATAAGACTCTATTTGGTTGATTCAATGCTCTTGAATATCCATGAAGAGAAGACTACAAAAGATCTTTGGAAGAAACTTGGAGATGTTTATCAAGCTAAATCCTTAGTGAATAAGTTATTCTTGAGAAAGAAATTATTTTATCTGAGAATGAAATATGGAGGAATTGTCACTGATCACCTGAATACATTCAATATGCTTGTTTCTCAGTTGACCTTTGTTGGTGATGGAGCTGTACTAGTCACAGGTTAAAACTAAACCACTTATAGAAAACTCAAACAAAGAGATATGCAGAGATAATGACAGGAATTCAAAGTATTTCCTTCACCATAACTGAATACAAAATGACAAGAGGGAAAGAGAAATTATGCACAGCCTAAAATAGTCTATTACTATTCTCTGCTATTATTTAAAACATGACTATTTCATACAAAATCGGCCTCTAACAGTTAGCCTTACAGTACAACACACTTCCTCCCTATTCCTATACTCTCATCCTTTCTCTTCTTTTGTTCAGCTCATTCGACCTCTCCTTTTCTATATCTTTCACTCTATATCATATCCTTTGAAACAATCAGCCTATCTTGCTGTTGATTCATCTTTTGCAACCATCCAACCAACCACTGCATGCTCAGATTCCTTGCTGTCATGTGCCATTTGTCATTAAATCACCTAAGACTCTTCATTTCACTTTTTCCTATAGTCGTCGCTTCTCTTCCTAGACTCTGCATTTCTTTCCAACTATCTTCGACCACTGGTAGACCTTTCAACTTCCTTCCAAAATGATTCACAAAATCATGATCTTCTTTGAGGGTTACCAGCTGTTTTACATTTGATTGATCCTTCTGACCATTCAAATTCATTGACTGCCAAATAAACTATCAGTTATGCAAAAACAAAAATGATAGATTTAAATCCATTTGTTAAATGGTTCCTAGTGCTTGGGCAACAGGAGTCTTCCAACCACACTTTGATTCATCATAGCAAGCTACAGGACTATATGTGCAACAAGAGCAAAAAATACATGGCGACAAGAACTCCTCAATGAGTTTTCAATTTCACAAAGGAGTTAAAAGATAAGGATAGAAGATAAAGAGACACTACCAAAACCTAAGAAAAGCTAACAAAACAAAAAACCAAAACAACAAAAAGAAAGAAAACCAAAATTGTAGGCATGATGCTTCGCATCAAACTCCCTAGGCAGAAAGAATTCATGAGCTCCTATTCATGAGGTCTGCAACTGAATGACCCTATTTAATAATCTCCTCCTCAGTGAGCCATAAAGCATCTTCAACCGGATGATTGTTCCATTTGATGAGATACTTGAAGTACTCATGCTTCTGGGTCTTCTTCAGCAATTGTTTATCCAGAATGCATTCAATCTGTGGTGGAGCAGCAACTATCTCAAATTTTTCTTCATGAGATAAATCAGCTGCTTCAGCTTCATTTGCCTCTTTATCCACTTTGTATGGATATAAATCAGCTACATTAAAAATGAGAGATGACAGGCTGTTGTAAGGTCCTAGCACTTTAGATAAAAATTATCAGTTTATCGACCAGGGTAGTGTCCGAGGCTGTCTACAGTAGGGGGTTTGGATATTTCATTGAGAAACAATTTTCTAGTTTCTGAAAAGACTGTTCATGAAATGAAACAACAATTGTATCCTTCTACAGAAAGCATTCTAATTCTACACTAAAAAGCATGAAAACTCTACACTAGAAATCATACAAATTCTACACTAGAAAGTAGATAAATTCTACACTAGAAAGTAGATAAATTCTACACTAAAAAGTAGATAAATCCTTATGCTAACAATTCACAAATGTAATTTACTATACTGAAAACATACTATCATAAAACAATAATTTTGACTAAGGCATATGCGCCAAAAAACTTCTAATGAACACAGAAAGTCTCAAACAACAGTACATAATAGCTTAACTTTTAAACAACACACCCTGCAGGTTAACGACATAAACTAATCATAAACTCTATTCAACTGAATAAAAACATCCACAGAAATGAAAATACTTATCTATCCTATAGTCCTGCAAGTGGCTAGCTCATGGGAGAAGCTTGTCTTAACCCATGTCACATTCAATAGCACGTGATAACTCCATTCAAAACTTCATATTTTCAAAAAGAATAAACTCAGAACAACATCATTTTGTATTTATGAAAAATTACAAGTACACAACTCTGATGATTTCAAAAACTAAAGGATTGTCTTTCATTCATCCATAGTATATATTTATATCCATGTTTTGAGCAACAACTAAAACCAAACTACTTCAAAACTCCTAAATTTTTGATGGTAGGAAAATGCCATTTGAAGAAGTCTTATAACTAAAAAATAGAATCTTTACTAATGTTGTCATTTAGAACATAAAAAGGACTCCAAGTGGAGTCATAATGTCTTTTGGCTAACCACAGAAATAACAAGATTAAAAACAAAGTCTTCATTTATTGCACGCCTAAATTTCTGGTGCCCTCAACTTCCGGTGCATTCATCCATAGCTGCATGATGTCCACGTCTTTTATAGGCAATGCATTAACCTGCACAATTACCCAACTTTTCGTGCCATTAAATCAATATTTAAAAGCTAATTTCAATCAATTTAGGAAATAAGGATTTGTACAATATTTTATTAAAAATAAATAAGTATTGCTTATAAAAATAAATAAATTGGCAAGGATAGGGAATTGGGTAATTCTAAAAAGCTATTTGTTTCATCAAAGAGATGAGGTTATTTATAGCTCATCATTCCTCGCCTTCCTAACGTTGAGCAGGTCCTCATTCTCTATGATGCATCCTCTATCTCTCAACCTCTCTTTTCCTATTCAATTCATCATACTTTGAGCTCAAATCATATATTTCATCTACCTCTTCATCAATATGGCCAGGGACCTTCAGAAAACCTTTGTGAAGTTTGATTCTCATCTGCTAGGTATGGAAGTCCCTTGGTTCCAATTCTGTAACTAAGACTACAGGGGGTGACTGTAAAAGTAGAGGCAGTATGTATCTCATTCCTATCCATTTAGTCTTTAGTTGCTAAAGAATCTCTGTCAATGCCTCAGCCCTTTTGTATGACCATCTAAGGTTAGTGGGGGAAATCATTTCTCTTCTTTTTAAATACATAAGAAAGGAGGTATACCTTTCCTTAGAGGCATTCCAAACTCTGTCAATCAACTCTGGTCCATTAATCTTGAAATCTTCATAGCAAGTCCTAATGCTCTCATTGTATTTTTCTTTCATATGTTCATAACTCTTAGTTCTCTTGAACTAAGTTTTGAAAGCAAAAGGTTTCCGGTTGGGGTACCTCATTTGTAGTCCTACAGTTCTCTCTGCATGAAGATATTCTCTAGTTCTGTCCTGCCGCTAAATCTAATTTTGCATATTTGACAAAAATGCCCTTAACTGAACTTCCCCCACAAACAGATTGATGAAGAAATCACTATGTTTTTCAAATAGATTATGAATGAAAAACTCACGTAATAAATTCTTCTGTATAGGAGAGGCTTCTTTGAATGCTTCAAGGAATTGTTGGTCATCAATATCATGTGGTAAATTGCAAGAGATTCTCAGGAGCTTCCATCTTAACAACTGTTCATTAAGGAACATGGAATATAATCTGGATGGTTTCCTACAGGCCAACAATAACTCTCCAATCTGGCATGAATCTAGCTTGGCCTAATATAATTTATCATAAGATTCTTGTAACATTACTATTTCTCTCTTAAGTCTAGCATTCTCAGCTCTAGATTGTCTTAAGAAATAGCATTGTTCCATCCACTTGGTTAGCATGGGAGGAATGTGGACCTGAAACCATTCCATTTTAGTTGTTTCAGTTTGAACTTCTTTTCATTCCACAGTCGGCTTGATATTAATTTCTTGTAAGTCTTGTTCTAGTTCAACAGTTCTACTTATGGCCTTATTCAATTCAATTTTTTGCTTCTCCAGCTCTTCTGCAAATGTCTTTAGGCACTGTTCTAGGTTGAAGGTTAGGTTCTTGATTTGTCTATCTCTCTCAAATAGGCTATCCAAATAGTGCTTATATTTTTCTTCACTTTGTTGCAATTGTGATTGCAGCTCTCTAATAATTTGATCCTTTTGCTCTAGAAGCTTCTTCCGTTCTTTTATCTCATGTTGTTGCTTGCTCAACTACTCTTCACTCAATTATATTTTATTTCTCAACTGCACAATTTCTACTTTTATTTTCTATATTTCTAATGTCATAGACTCACTTTTGTTGTCCTTTGCATCTGTAGGGGGAGGAGTAATCAAAACTTTTGTTTCATTGCCAGATATGTGCTCTTCATTAATTGCTTCAAAAGGACCTTGTTCTATATTATCAACATTATGTAAGGGAGACAACTCTCTCCTCAAACATTGTATCAACTTCTTGAATGTTTCCTAGCTATTGGAATGAAGAAATTGTTTCAACAGTTTCATATTCTTGACCCTCCTCTTCTTCAACTAGGACATAATTAGGTATTTGTTCACAGATTCCCTCTTGTCCTTTTTTCTCATTTTTCCTCTAGGTCCTCTTTAGATGGGTCAATTGATGGTTTAGATGCAAGGGCTTCATCACTTTCTAATGTTTGAGTTATCTCTGTACCAATCTGATGCATATTTTCATCAGGTTGAGTCACTTTTTGATAGGGTTGCCTTTCTTTTCTCTTTTTCTTGGGAACAGGGGGTAATTCATAGGTTGTGGCACAACTAGGCTCATCAGCTAACCGTTTGCTCCTTCTCAGAGGAGTAGGTCTTGGCAGTTTCATTTTGGGCCTCTTCTCCTTTTTACATGGCTAAACACCTTCCTCCTCTAAGTCTACTAGATCCACATTTTCTTATTTTTCTAGGATTTCAGGCACAATATGTGATTTAGGTCTTTCTTCATGGTTTGGAGGGTTTGGTGGATTTTCTGGTGCTTCACCCCTAGGAGCTTGTCTGTCATCTTGGGGTGCAGGGGAGAGTTCTCTGATGTCTTGGGTTGCCCTACCTGATGATTCACCTACCTCAAATTGTCTTGGAGGTTCAGGGTTTTCAAATTTTTGTAGAAATTTTTGCCATTTCTCATATGGTTTTCTTTTTCTATGAAAATGATATTTGCAAATTAAATTTATAAGGCCATGATGTTTCAAAGGCCTAGACTCAATTTTGAAATGTTCTATCATGCAAACAAGGGAATCATGAAGGAATGCAGGAATGTTAATTCTCAATTCAGGATTTTCTAGACCATGGTACAAATGAATAAGCAGCTGAAAAGGGGGACCAACTACTGTGGCACATTGTCCTTCATAGGTGAAATACTTAATAATCCATGCAACTGATGTTCACCATGGCTCTGCAATGGACATTCTCTGAAATCCCTTATTTTGCACTCGAGTACTTACAACTAATAATGGGTGAGGTTCCCCTTCCTGTGAAATAAACTCTATCATTTTCTGATAGGAAATATTTGTAGTTTCAGACAAATTAATTCCTTCATTTCCAATACCAGATAATTTGGAGATGATTTAGGGACTTACCTTGAATTTCTTCCCATACACAATTGACTACCCATCTACAAAGTTCTTGGTGAATTCCTTGACCAGCTATGCATGGTGTCCCTTAAATTTCTTTATAAAGTCTAGCCACCCTCCTCTCTAAAACAATTGTGAAATATTCCCTAATGCCAACAATTTATCTGGTGAAACTGGCTCAGACTTGCGTTTAGCTCCTCCCATATTGCTCAAAGACTACTGAAATATCACGGCACCTAGAGTGGTAAAACTGCTTAGGAAATTGATAGGAAGATTAAAGGAAATGCAGGTTTCAAGGACACTTGGGCTTTGGAATGTTAGTTCATGATATTTGGCTTTTCAGTAGTTAATCACATCAGTTAATTATTACTTTGGATAGAGTGAACAAGCTGCCACCTTCTCTAATGAAGGAACAGTTCACACATTTGCTAAATTTGGAAAAGAAAGGGGTTCATGCCAACTTATCTATCTTTACTTACAATAAATGATCTATTAAAAATAAAAGATGTACGTACCTTCCGTCCTGTTATTGATTTGAAAGTCACTTGTCTTTGTTGACGTAATAGCATCCTAGGTGGAGGTACTAACAGGTTTGAATGAAATGAATTTTATTATGATGTGATAATAGGGTGGCAAAATTTATTATGGTATGATGACGGGGTGGCTAAATTTTATTATGATGAAAGGTTGTCATAATAATGCTTATTTACTTATGGTCAGTAATGTCAAACTCATGATGGCTTTCACAGTGGATTGTGGAATGAGCGGTGTGTTTTCAGATAATAGGAACATTTACACATGGATGTCAATTACAAGTTTACAGTGATAGAAGAAGATATCAGCAGAACAGATGTGGAGGATATGAACAAAATTTCAGAGCATCTTTTGCAAGATACAACCAACTGAAGAAACAAAATTTTGGAGCATCATTGAAAGATGCAGTCGGAACACAGGAACAAGGTTCTGAAGCATTGCTAGAAGATGCAGCCAGAATGTAGGAACAAAGTTTCGGGGCATCGCTGGAAGATGCAGTCGAAATGCAGGAACAAAGTTCTGGAGCATCGTTGGAAGATGCAGCCGGAATGCAAGAACAAAGTTTCGAAGCATCGCTGGAAGATGCAACCGGAATGCAAGAACAAAGTTCCAAAGCATCGCTAGAAGATGCAATCAGAATGCAAGAACAAAGTTCTAGAGCATCGCTGGAAGATGCAGTTGGAATGCAAGAAAAAAATTCTGGAGCATCACTGGAAGATGCATCCAGAATGCAGGAACAAAGTTCCAGAGCATCGCTGGAAGATGCAACTAGAATGCAGGAACAAAGTTCTGGAGCATCATTGGAAGATGCATCCAGAATGTAAGAACAAAGCTCTGGAGCATCGTTAGAAGATGCAGCCGGAATTCAGGAACAAAGTTCTAGAGCATCGTTGGAAGATGCAGCCGAAATGCAGGAATAAAGTTTCAGAGCATTGATGGAAGATGCATCCAGAATGCAGGAACAAAGTTCTAGAGCATCGCTAGAAGATGCACTCAGAATGTAGGAACAAAGTTCCAGAGGATCACTGGAAGATGTAGCAGGAATGCAGGAACAAAGTTCCAGAGCATCATTGGAAGATGCAGCCAGAATGCAGAAACAAAGTGAGGGTATGGATCTTACTCAAACAACAGGTGCCAGAGCATCATCAGGAGGTGCACTGAAATTGGTAACACATCCTAAAAGATGAAACCTTGTGAAATAGAGATGAAATTTAAGTAGATACTAAGAAGAAAATATGAAGAATTGTTCCTAAATGCATATACACACATTAAAACACTTCTTTTTTTTAAAAACTACAAGATACTTATGGTATTGTTTTTGCCGAAGTAGAATCAACACATTGTGTTTCTCTGTGCATTTCCACCAGTCGAGTAAATTCTTCTTTGTTGACAGGTTTATAGGAGATCCTGAGTCGATGTCCATTGACTAAGAGGGTTCAAGAATCACCATCAATGGGTTTGAGTTGTACTTCTCCATTTGGGAATACCTCAGAAATCTCGTATGGACCAGCTAATGAGTTTCGAGTTTACCTTTCTGGTCCTTGTATCAGGAATCAAATAGTAGTGCCCAATCTTTGGAGTGGAATTCTCTTTCTTTGATGTGTTTATCATGCCAGGCTTTTCGTTGTTGTTGAGCTAGTTTAGTCTGATGAATGGCTTCTAGGTCGAGTTCATCTAGTTCACTAAGTTGCAAGACTCTCTCTACCTAAGCTTGATCAAGATCAAAGTCTAACTCCATTGTTGTTCTAAGCGTTTGGAGTTCAAATTCAATCGGAAGAAAAGGTTTCTTCCCAAAGACTAATTCATAAGGGGTAAGACCAGTGGTGGATTTCCAAGTTGTATTATAGGCCCAAACAGCCTCAGGTAGTTTCCTAGCCCAATCCTTTTTGCCTGATGAAACTATTTTTGTTAAGATGTTTTTGAGCTCCCTATTAGTGACATCTAATTGTCTATTTGCTTGTGGCTGATAGGGTGACAACTTTTTATGGCTCACCTAGAAATGATTGGTGAAAGCTAATAGAACTTTGGACAAAAACTAAGGTCCTTGGTCTATGACAATGGACCTAGGGGCTCTGAATCTAAGAAAAAATATGTTATACAGAAAGTCTGCAACCTGGTCTTCTTTAGCAACATTGAGGGCTTGGACTTCTGTCCATTTGGTAAGATAGTCCGTGTAGACTAGAATATATTCTTTTCCTTGCAAAGGAGGATCTATAGGACCAATAAAATGCAATCTCCACTTTTTAAAAAAGTTACCTGTGGTTGCAGAGGCATTTCATTGGATGTCGTAGGTCTTCCCACTCATTGGCATTCATCACAATGGCAAACATAATTCTTCACATCCTTGTGCATAGAGGGCCAATAGTATCATGCAACTAAGATTTTATGGGAAGTTCTTTTGGCAGAGTAATGTCTGCCAGATGGGTTGTCATAGCAAGCTCTATGGATGTTGTATGTTTCATTTGGTTTGAGACAACATCACAGGACTAAATCAAGCCCATATCGAAATAACATGCCATTAATCCATTTAAAGTGAGCACTTTCCCGAATAAGGTGTTTTCTTTTGTTTTGATGTGAAGTCTGAGGGAAGCTTAGAAGTGGCAAAGTAATTGGCAATGTTTGCAAACTAGGGTGTTTTAATGGAGACAGCAAATAATTTTTCATCAGGAAATTCATCCTGGACAGGAGTACAATCTCCATTATCTTGCTTTATCTCGGATAGAAAATCTTCCACTATGTTGAATTTTCTAGGCTTATCCATTATGGTTACAGTAAATTCTTGTAGAAGTAATACCCATCTAATTATTCAACCATTCATTGAGGGTTTGTTCATCGGGTACTTGATAGCTGAATGGTCTGTGAATATGGTCACTTTGTATACTGTGATGTAATGTCAGAATTTGTTTATTGCATGAACTATGGCTAGAAATTCCTTCTCCGTGGTGGTGTAATTTCGTTCTGTGGGGCTCAAGTTCTTACTGATGAAATATATGGCATATTTCCCTCCATTCTCATCTTCTTGTCCTAATACTACTCCAATAGCATCATTGGAAGCATCAACGTATATATGGAAGGGAAGTTTCCACTTAGGCCCCCATAGGACTGGAGCTGAGACAAGCTTTTCTTTAATGATGTTAAAAGACTTTTCACATTCTTCTGTCTAGGTAAAATCCACATCTTTCTGCAGAAGAGAGAACATGGGAACTGCAATTTTACTGAAGTTTTATATGAATCTCTAATAATAACCAGCACATGTCCTAAGAAACTTCTAATATCAGTTTGATTCTTTAGGGTTTCTAGCTATTGTATCACTTCAATCTTCTTAGGGTCAACCTTTATCCCTTCGGTTGAAATATAGTGTCCTAGTACTATACCTTGTTCTACCATTATGAGACATTTCTCATGGCTTATAGATAGTTGATGATCTTCACATCGTTGTAACATCCTATCCATATTTTTGAGACCCTCATCAAAAGTGGAACCGTAGACTGTGAAGTCATCCATATAGACTTCTACACAATTGTTACAAGTTCAGCAAAGATAGCCAAAACGGCTCTTTGAAACATGGCAGGAGCATTACAAAGCCCAAAGGGAAGAACCCAATATGCAAATGTTCCCTAAGGACAGGTGAAAATAGTTTTGTCCTAGTCTTCTGCTACCACTTGTATTTGGTTATATCCACTAAACTCTTCCAGAAATGAAAAATACTTTCTTCGTGCTAGATTATCCAAAACTTGGTCTATGAAGGGTAGTGGGAAATATCTCTGTAGGTCGCTTTGCTAAGTTCTTGATAGTCAATGCACACTCTCCATTTCCCATTTTTCTTTGGCACTACCACCAAGGGTGAAACCCATTTTCTATCCAAAATAGGATAAATAAATCCCACTTGTAAGAGTTTCTCAATTTCGGTTTTGACAATATCTTTGAGAGCAGGATTAAGTCTTCGCTGGGGTTGATGGACTGGTCTAATGTCTTTGGTATAGATGTGGTGGGTGCAAACACTTGGGTGGATTCCCCTCATATCTATATAGTCTCAAGCAAAATCTTTGGACCTGTTCATCAAAACATTGAATAATTTGCGCTCCTCGGATTCTGTCAACCAACTATCGATATTTAGAGTCTTTCCTGGTAATAACATGATAGTCTTGGTTCTAGGGTAATTGGAGGTGACAGTGTGAACTTCTTCTATTAATGTGTTGAGAGGACAACTATGTGGTATGATTCTATGGAGTTTGGCAAGATCTGAGAAGAAATGATTTATTTTCAAAATGATATTTGCCAAGGGACAAGGTCGAGTTGTGAAGTTCGTATAATCATGTTCTTCATCATTAATGTGGATTGGATGTCCTAAAATTTCTTCCATCTCTAAAGTCTCTTCATCCTCTAATCCTATGGAAGGGTCTTGGATGTAGTCTAATTCATTTTCCAATTCTTCGTCGTGTTGTTTAATAACTACCATGGCAAGTGAAGCTAGATTTTCTTGGTTATCGGATTCATCTGATCTTCATCCAACCAGACTTGGTTATATTCTATAAGTTGAGCAGGGGGAATATAGACTTGAATGTTTTCTACTGGGACCATGTGAAATGACCATTCCTCCTACCCTGCAATCAATCTTGGCTGCAACTGTAGCTAACCATGGCCTACCCAGTATTACTGGGTAACTTTCTTTGGGTGTGAGGGACTGGAGAACTTGGAAGTCTACTAGATATTCGTCAACCTTGATAGGGACATTTTCTAAGACTCCTTTGGGAATACCTATGGCTTGATTTGCCATCTATAAAATGGTAGTCATGAGGCGTAGATCAGTGAGTCCAAGTTTTTCCATAACATCCATTATCATAACGTTAATGGCTTCTCCCAAGTCCACTAATGCATTAGGTATTGCTACCCCATTAATTGATATTGTTATAAGTGGGCTACCTAGGTCACCATATTTTGGAGTTAATGTTTTCCTAAAAGTTTAGCCAGATATCCATTGATGTGCACCGTATTAATCTGTTTTGGTTTCCTTCTTGGTGTTTTAATGCACAACTTTTAACTAGTTGATTAAGTTCAGGAATTTCTTTGATCGCTTTTAATAGAGGAATCTCGATATGGAGTCATTTAATTTCTTGTATCAGAGGAGTTTCGTTAGGCAATGGTACTTCTAGCATTTTCTTATGAACATTTGATTGGAGATAGTCTGGAAAAGGTGCCTGGGTTTTCTTTTCTTGAAGTCGTTGATGGTTGTTTGGCAACTTCTTCCTAAGATGACTCTATGTTCAGTGCCTAAGATTGTGGTGGAGATGATTTCTCCTAATTTTTCTTGGAGTCATGCTCTATAGGTACCAGAAGAGTCTGGTTCTACATTAAGTTCTTCATCTGAATCTTCTGTAACCTCAACAATGGTCGGTTGATTAAGTGTTTTTCCCAACCTTAGTTATAGGTTTCCACAATAGATAGCATTGACCCTTGCCATGTTATCCTGATCAGTAGCATACACTGGGGCATTTTGATGTGTGTTTTTGGGATTAGGAACAAGTTGTGTTGGTAATGGTGGTTGATTAACTTGTTCACTCTGCTGAGGGTTTTGAGGAGCCGTGAGAAGGTTCTGTTGCAGATTTGGCATTCATCTTGGACCATTATAGAATTGATTTGGTGGCTAATTCCATTGTGGAGGTTGATTATGAGGATGTCATTGCTAATTTGGCCATTGGTGTTTTCCCCAAGCTTGGTTTGTCCATTCAAATGGTCCCCAAGGTGGATAAGATCCCCATCAGGGTGGTATTGAGGGCCATGGAGTTGACCACTATGTATTGTTCCAAGGGTTTGGAGGTCACCATGTAGGGTTGGAGTTCTGACCATAGGAGAAATTTCCTCTAGATCTCTAGCCTACGAAGTTGACTTCCTCCCCAATGTGAGATGATCATTTTTTAGAAGTCTTAATTGCATTCAGAATCTCACATTGATCAACTTGGTATGATTTTTTTCACAAATTTGGCAACTATCGGCTTTATCCAAAGGACATTCTCTTAACAGATGTTTATTCCAACACTTGGAACAATAGATGGATAAGGTCTCAAGGTTACATGTTTTGGCTTGTATTCCATCCAAGGTGGTGTTCAATTGAACAAGAATGTTAGTTTTCAGATTCGCTATTTGCTCTCATAGTTTACCTATGTCGTTTGAGCTTCTTAAGAGGCTAGATTTTCAAATCCCTCCTCGAGTATTGGAAAATTTTTGACATAACTCAGAGATATCGGCGAGTTCAAGTTGGGACACATCTCCTTTTCCCATTAAATCTAACCTTCTGCTAGCATCCTCATCAAGTCCCTTGAGAAATATAGTCTTTAGAATCGTCAGACTTATGGCTTCCTCACCACATTGTTTTGTTAGAAAGATAAACCTATTAAGGTAATCTTCCAGGATCTCATCCTCTTTTTGTCTTAGTTTGAATAGCTCTTCCTTCCTATCACTAACTCTACAATAACTCTGGTATTTTTCTAAGAAAATAGTTTCCATGTCATCCCATGTAGTTATTGATCCTGAAGCTAATCCCATAAACCAATGCATTGCAGTATCTCTCAGAGTGGAGGGAATAAGTTTAAGCTTCTGATTGTCATTCTTGTAGTCGTATGTTTGACACAAGACTTTAAACTCAAAGAGGAATTGGTCAGGATTTTCAGAAGAAAGTCCCCTAAAAGTTAGCAAGATAGATGGTGAAATGTTTTTCATTGGTGCATCATCATCTTTGTTGAGAGCAATAGGGTAGGTAAAGGTTCGTGTTGCCGATCTTCTCACCATATCATCATTGTGGAGATTGTTAGCTATAATATCAAAAGGAATGTTTTCTTCCTTGAAGACTAAGTTGGTTGGTTGAATAACTATCTCCTCAAAGACTGGGTCAACTGGCAAAACTTCTAGGGTACGGTGGGAGGTCTCAAGTTGATTCTGCTCGATCAATTCATAATTTAGTTCTTTAGCTAAGACTCCTTCCTTATTTATGGTTGAAATTACTATTGGGGGGGTTTTGGTATAAATCTTCCGTGTGGGCCTCATTTCCTGACCATGCAAAAAGAGATGTTTGGTGACTATTTTTGGGTGTTTACTACAAGAAATTCCCAAGCATACCCTAATAACACTTAGAAAAGATCATGTATCCCCAGCAACGATGCCAAAAAGTGATAAGCTGTCATAAGGTCCTAACACTTTAGATAAAACTTATCAGTTTATCGACCAGTAGTGTCTGAGGCTATCTGCAATAGGGGGTTTGGAGATTTCATTGAGAAACAATTTTCTAGTTTCATGAAAAGATTGAAACAGTTCATGAAATGAAACAACAATTGTATCCTTCTACATAAAGCATTCCAATTCTACACTAAAAAGCATGAAAACTCTAGACTAGAAAGCATACAAATTCTACACTAGAAAGCAGATAAATTCCACACTAGAAAGCAGATAAATCCTTATGCTAACAATTCACAAATGCAATTTTCTATACTAAAAATATACTATCAGAAAATAGTAATTTCGACTAAGGCAGATGCACTGGAAAACTTCTAATGAACATAGAAAGTCTCAAACAATAGTACACAACAGTTTAACTTTTAAACAACACACCCTATAGGTTAACAATAGAAACTAAACATAAACTATCTTCAATTAAATAAAAACATCCACAGAAATGAAAATACTTATCTATCCTATAGTCTCGTGAGTGGCCAGCTCATGGGAGAAGCTTGTCTTAACTCAGGTCACATTCAACAGCACATGATAACTCCATTCAAAACTTCATATTCTCAAAAAGAATAAACTCAAAACAACATCATTTTGTATTTATGAAAAATTGCAAGTACACAGCTCTGATGATTTCAAAAAATGAAGGATTGTCTTTCATTCATCCATAGTATATATTTATATCCATGTTTCAAGCAACAACTAAAACTAAACTACTTCAAAACTCCTAAATTTCTGATGGCGAGAAAATGCCATTTGAAGAAGTCTTATAATTGAAAAATAGAATCTTTACTACTATTGTCATTTAGAACATAAAAGAGACTTCAAGTGGAGTCATAATGTCTTTTAGGTAACCACAGAAATAACATGATTAAAAACAAATTCTTCATTTAATGCACGCCTAAATTTCTGGCGCCCTCAACTTTCGGCGCATTCATCCATAGCTGCATGATGTCCAATTCTTTTATAGGCAATGCATTAACCTGCACAATTACCCAACTTTTCATGCCATTAAATCAACATTTAAAAGCTAATTTCAATCAATTTAGGAAATAAGGATTTGTATAATATTTTATTAAAAATAGATAAGTATTGCTTATAAAAATAAATAAATTGGCAAGGATAGGGAATTGGGTAGTGCAAAAAGGATATTTGTTTCATCAAAGAGATGAGGTTATTTATACCTCATCAGGAGATATATTCAACTCTGCAAGCAGTGTTATTTCATAAGCATTGGCAAAAATTTTCCTAAGGATCTGGTAAGGCCCAATCTTTTTCATTTGAAGTTTGTTGTATGTTCCTGTAGGAAATCTCTCCTTTCAAAGATGTGCCAATACAAGGTCTCCAACCTGAAACTGCAACTATCTTTTCTTTTGATTAGCATGCCTTTTGTACTACAGATTGTTGTCCTTAATGTTATGCTTCACCTTTTCTTGAATGTCATGAATGACTTGAGCAAATTCTTCTCCATCTACACTCCTCTTCTCCATTCTAGCAAGATCATGAAGTTCAAAAACACCTCTTGGATGCATACCATACACCACATAGAAAGGACTGAAACCTGTGCTTTTATTTGGGGAATCATTATATGCAAATTCAGCTTGTGCTAGCATGAGATCCCAACTTCCAAGTGAACTACCAACAAGACATCTTAGGAAATTGCCAAGGCTTCTATTGACAACCTTGGTTTGTCCATCCATTTGTGGATGGTAAGAAGAACTAAAATTCAGATTTGTACCCAATTTCCTCCATAGTGTCCTCCAAAAATGACCCACAAACTTAGTATCCCTGTCACAAATTATACTTCTTGGTATACCATGTAGCCTTACAACTTCTTTAAAGAACAAATTGGTAATGTTAGTGGCATCACTAGTCTTCTTACATGGTAGAAATGCACCATTTTTTAAAATCGATCTACCACAACAAAGATTGAATCATTACCCCTTTGTGTACGAGGCAAACCCAAAACAAAATCCATACTCACCAAATCCCAAGGCCTGGTTAGAACTGGTAATGATTGATAGAGCCCCACATTTTGACTTCTTTCCTTAGCATGTTGAGAAATTCTACACTTTTCCACATATCTTTTCACATCTGCGTTCATGTTTGGCCAATAATAATGAGTGTTCAGGAGTAGAAAAGTTTTATCCTGTCCAAAGTGACCAGCAAGACTACCACTATGTTTTTCCTTCAATAAATTATCTCTCATTGAGCCTCTAGGAATACACAACTAGTTTTCCTTAAACAACAAACCTTCTTGAATCATGTAATTCATCCATGGCTCTCTATTCTAGCTAATAGGATCATTGCAAGCTACAAATGCTTCTCCAAAATCTACATCTTCTACATACAACTCTTTCAAACTTTCAAACCCCACACTGTTAGTTTGTATTTCACTCAACAATAAACTCTTCCTACTTAAAGCATCAATAACTCTATTTATTTGACCACTTTTATACTTCAAAACAAAATTAATACTCTGAATATATTCAACCCATTTAGCATGCCTTTGATTCAATTTGTGTTGGTTGTTAATGAACTGCAAAGCATGGTTATCTGTATACACAATAAACTCTTTGGGCAATAGATAATGTCTCCATTTCTTGAGGGATTGAACTAAAGCATAAAACTCCAAATCATACGAAGAATACTTTCTTTTTGCCTCATTTAATTTCCCACTAAAATATGCAACTAGTCTTCCCTCTTGACTCAAGACTGCCCCAATAGCCAAACTACTAGCATCACACTCTACTTGAAACAATTTATCAAAATCAAGCAAATCAAGTATTGGTTGTTCACTCACCTTCCTCTTGAGAAATCTGAAATTTTCTTCAACCTCCTTGGTCCAAACAAATGGTATTTTCTGTCCTTTAATAGTCTCCAAAATAGGTGCTACAACATGACTGAAATTTCTTATAAACTTTCTATAAAAACTGGAAAGACCATGAAAACTCCTTACCTCCATGACACTTCTTGGTGATGGCAAATCAAGTATGGCCTGAACCTTCTCCTTATCCATTTTTAGCCCTTCTTTTGACACCACAAAGCCCAAGTAAACCAGCTCAGTCTGTATAAACACACACTTCTTTAAATTAATTTGCAACTTTTCTTCATGTAGCCTCTTCATAACCTGCCTCAAATGCTTTATATGCTCCTCTTTGGACCTGCTAAACACCAAAATGTCATCCAAATATATACAACCACAAATTTACCAATAAATGGTTTCAAAACCTCATTCATTAACCGCATAAAAGTGCTAAGGGCATGAGACAATCCAAAAGGCATAACCAGCCACTCATACAATCTATCACTAGTCTTAAAGGCTATTTTCCATTCATCCCCCAATCTGATTCTTATTTAGTGATAGCCACTTTTCAAATCTATCTTAGAAAAATATATGGAACCACTCAAACAATCCATTAAATCTTCAATTCTAGGTATGGGAAACCTATATCTTATGGTAATTTTATTAATTGCCCTTGAATTGGTACACATATGCCATTCCCCTCCTTTCTTTGGAACCAACACTATAGGAACAACACAAGGGCTTAGACTTTCCCTTATCAATCCTTTCTTCAAAAGGTCCTCCACTTGCTTTCTTATCTTCTCATTTTCCATAGATGTTAACTTATATGCAGCCTTATTGGGAAGGCTAGCACCCAGAATCAGATCCATGTGATGGCTAATGCTTCTAACAGGAGGTAATTCATTAGGCAATCATTTGCAACAATGTCCATATTCTCATTTAAAATGTCTTGTATCTCAATAAGAAAATCCTCCAACTTCGTAGAAGTCATTACACATCTAGGTTTAGGAACCATAGCATAACCAATTTCCTCATTTTTAAATAATTCAAAAACTCTTTACCACTTACCATCATTACCTTACTACTGCTACTATTGCTGTCCTCTTCTTTCTCCTTTATGGGGAACAAGGTATGCTTCTCTCCATCCTTCTCAATGGTATAAGTATTCTCCTTTCCATCATGCACTGATTTCCTATCAAATTGCCACGGTCTTCCAAGCAAAACATGGCACACATCCATGGGCATTATATCACACAAAACACAATCCTCATAACTGCTAATCTAAAAATCAACATAGGCCTACTCACTAACCAATATTTGATGGCCTTTTTGTAACCAAGTCACTTTATATGGAGTAGGGTGTTTAATCGTTTCAAGATTCAACTTTTCTACCATCTCAGTTGCAACAATATTATTAGTGCTACCACTATCTATAATGAGCTTATAACATTTACCTTGTGACTTACACTTGGTATTAAACAATTCTCTCCTTTGAATTGGCTCTTGACTTTATTTTTGTGCCTTCAACAACACCCTCTTAAGCATTAAAGACTCACCTAATTCAGCTTCATCCTTGTGGTGTACTAGTGATCCCACACTCTCTTGATCAGCATGAACAAATTGAATTTTTAATGTCCTCCTTGTGATGATTTAGAGCATTCCCAACTCTTGTGCCCATATTGGTTGCACTTGAAACATTTCCCTGCAAATCATCTTCCTCTACCTTGTGTACCACCTCTTCCATAAGATCTTCTTCCTCTATTTTGATATCCACCCCTATCATTGATGGTTGTCCCACTAGAACTTCTAGCCTCTTCTCCTTGATGGTGATGTTGTCCCCCACTTGTTTTCTATCCCCTTCCTCTAAAACCTCTTCCTCACTTCTTCTCTTGTTGAGTTTTCTACCTTTGCAGCTTTTCTTCTACCTTTAAGGCAAGTTGATAAGCCTCTTCTAGGCTACTTGGGGACAAAAGACTCATTTCGTCTTGCAAAATGTACTTGAGACCATTTACATATTGAGCTATCTTCTCCACATCTTCTTCAGCATGCCTAGATCAGATTATTAACTTGTAGAATTCCTCTGTATAATCCTTCATAGGCATATCCTTCTGCTTCAAATTCTGCAATCTCTTAAAGAGATTTGCTTGATAATCACTTGGCAGAAATTTGGCCTTCAACTTAGCCACCATTCGATCCCAAGAGTTGATCTTTTCCTTATTTCACCTTCTCCTCTCAATTTGGATAAAGTCCCACCACATGGTAGCATGGCCCTTCAATCTGGTACAGGAAAACTTTACTCTTTTCTCCTCTACTACACCCTCATATTCAAAATATTTATCCAAGTCATTGATCCAATCGACCAAGTCTTCACCATTGAGACTTCTGGCATATGTTGACACCTCTATCTTGGATTTAGAACCCAACTTATGACTAACTTCAGAAGTTCTTCTCCAAATTCTTCTTCTTGATCTACTTGTCTTGCCTCATTCTCTTCTCTCTATTGTTCTTCCTCTTCATCACTTATATCTTCAACATCAGGAGTTCCTCTCCTCTGTGCTCTCTCTAGGGCCTCTATCCTTGCAAACAAACTTTGCAACAACTCAGGGTCCCCATGGTCTCTTCGGCCTCTGCCTTGGCCTCCTCCTCTGCCCATTCTTCTTGGAGGCATCTCGACAACTTACCAATGCCCAATCTCAACCTCAGGCTCTAATACCAATCTGATGGAGCCATGCTAGTCATTGGTTAAAACTAAACCACTTATAGAAAAATCAAACAAAGAGATATGCAAAGATAATGATAGGAATTCAAAGTATTTCCTTCACCATAACCAAATACAAAATGACAAGAGGGAAAGAGAAATTCTGCACAATCTAAAACAATCTATTACTATTCTCTGCTATTATTTAAAACATGACTATTTCATATAAAATTGGCCTCTAACAGTCGGCCTTAGAGTGCAACACACTTCCTCCCTGTTCCTATACTGCCGTCCTTTCTCTTCTTCTATTTAGCTCATTTGACCTCTCCTTTTCTATATCTTTCACTCTATATTAGTTCCTTTGAAACTGTCGGCCTATCTTCTTGTCGATTCATCTTCTGCAACCATCCAACCGACCACTACATGCTCAAATTCCTTGTTGTCATGCACCATCTATCATTAAATCACCTGAGACTCTTCATTTCCCTTTTCCTATAGCCATCACTTCTCTTCCTAGACTCTGTATTTCTTTCCAACTGTCTTCGACCGCCAACAGACCTTTCAACTTCCTTCTGAAATGATTCGCAGAATCATGATCTTCTTCGAGGGTTACCAATTGTTTTGCATTTGTTTGATCCATGCGACCATTCAAATTCATTAACTATCAAAGAAACTGTCAGTTATGCAGAAACAAAAATGATAGATTTAAATCCCTTTGTTAAATGGTTCCTGGCGCTTGGGCAACAAGAGTCTTCCAACCACACTTTGATTCAACATAGCAAGCTACAGGACTATATGTGCGACAAGAGCAGAAAATACATGGAGATAGGAACTCCTCGATGAGTTTTCAGTTTCACAAAGGAGTTACAAGATAAGGACAAAAGATAAAGAGATACCGCCAAAACCTAAGAAAAGCTAACAAAACAAAAAACCAAAACAACAAAAAGAAAGAAAACTAAAATTGTAGGCATGATGCTCCGCATCAGTTGGTGTGAAGATGGAGGAGGAGGATCGATGTATGACATTACTGTGTTCCTTACCAAATTTATGGAACTACCTTGTTATGGCCATTGGGAGTACCACTACCACCCTCAATATGGATGGAGTGGTTGCATCATTGTTGTTTGAAGAGATGCAGAGAAAATATTTTGAATCAGCTAAGGAGGCTCTTGCAATTCATGGTAGACCTAAAGAGAAAGGAAAGAAATATAATAAGAAGAAGGAAGAAAAAGGAAGATCCAAATCCCATCGGAGATCTAAGTCTCCTAGAAAGTCCAAGGCTCTATGTTGGAACTACAACAAACCTGATTATTTCTACAAGGATTGCAAAGAGGAAAAGAAGAAGAAAAAGAACTATGATTCAGATTCTAACAAGTCCTATCTGGATGAAGGAGAAGCATTTGTCACTTCTTTGGAAACTCATGCATCCGAGGATGTGTGGCTTATTGACTCTGGTGCATCTTTCCACATGATGGTGGAAAGGTGTACTTGGGTGATGATTCTCACCTGAAGATTGTTGGCCGTGGAAGAGTTTTGATTCAATTCCCAGATGGATGAGTGAAGAGGATCAATGGTGTTCTACATATCCATGGTTTGACATGGAATCTATTATCTATAAGTAAATTGAATGATGTGGGTGTGCAGGTTGTTTTCTTGAATGGAGGATGCAAGGAGCTATGGTGCTAGCCAAGGGTGTTTGGATTGCAACTTTGTATCAGCTTGATGTATGTGTAATTTAGTGCAATAGTGCCTTTGTTTTGAAGAAGAGAACTTCAGAGTCTTCATCCTCACCATTGGAACCAACAACGAAGATGATTGTTGCATCTACTTCTGATGGTTATGTTTTTTGGGTACCTAAGAGTGCTCATTCTATGGAAATGAAACTTCTAGCTAAGAAGATGTTGTTATGGCACCAAAGGCTTGGTCATATTGGTGAAAAGGGTTTGAGGACCCTAAAAAATAAAAACCTCATTGAGGGGATGAATGACTGTAATCTTGAGTTTGATTTTTGCAAACATTGTATTTATGGAAAATAAAATCATGTTCAATTTTATTCCAGTTCTCACAAATCTTCTAAGGTGTTGGACTTGATTCATTCTGATGTGTTTGATCTTGTTAATGTTCTTTTGATTTCAAAATCTAGTAAATTGTTTCATTCATTGATATTATAGTAGAAGGACATGGGTGTATTTCCTTAGAAGAAAATCTGAAGTCTTTAGTAGATTCAAAGAGTTCAAATCTCTTGTCAAGAATCAGAAGGATGGAAAGATTAAATGTTTGAGGATTGACAATGGTGGTGAGTTTTGTTCAACAGATTTCAATAAGTTTTGTAAAGAACATGGGATTGAGAGGCACAAGACAACTTCACATACCCCTTAATAGAATGGAGTTGCAGAGAGGATGAACAAAACATTTATGGAGAGGGATAAGTGTATGCTAAGTGGAGCTAGCTTTGAACAAAAGTTTTGGGCTGAAGCTATTGCTACCGCTTGTTACTTGGTTAATAGGTCTCCTACATTGATGCTTGTTGATAAGACACCTATGGAGGTGTGGTCTAGTAAAAATCCTTCATTAACACATTTGAGTATTTGGTTGTGAGGAATATGCACATGTGCCTAAGGAGAAGAGGTCTAAGTTGGAGAACAAGGTTGTGAAGTGTATCATCATCAGTTATGGCATCGACGTGAAAGGGTACAAGCTTTGGGATCCAATGGCTGAGAGAATTTTGTATAGAAGAAGTGTGATCTTCAAAGAGCTCAATCCTTCTTCTGTTGTTCTACAACTAGAGAAAGAAGAGAGCAAAGAGGATTTTATTCAACTTCCTTCTACCCCTAAGAAAGTTGAACATAAAACATTTGTTGGACCTGATGATGAGGAGACCCCTAGTAGCTCTGAAAGATCAAAAGAAGATGAAGAACCTCAAACTCAACTTTTGAGGAGGTCCACACGGATAAGCTAGAAATTTGATAGTTTGGTTATTCATTACATGATTCCAATTGTATTTTTGCTTTGATTTCTAACGTTGACGAGTCTAGGACCATAAGGGAGGTTATGGGTATGAGTGATGCAGATTCCTGGAAAGAAGCCATGGAAGAAGAGATGGCTTCCTTGAAGAAAAAATACTTCAGATCTGGTGCCCTTTTCTAATGGATGTAAACCTGTTGGATGCAAATGGTGTTGAAATGAACCAGACAACTGAGAGGGGGGGTGAATCAGTTGTCTCAAATCTTTAACTAATTCTACACCTTAAAACATTAAACACTTGTCCACTATTTGTTATGATTAAATCATGAAAGAATAAACTCATAAACATAAACACAATTGCAAAATCATACACAAGAGACACCAGATTTTTACGTGGAAAACCTTGTTAAGGGAAAAACCATGGTGGATGTTAGTCCACAAGATATATAAGTTATAACAATACCGAAAATCAGAGGTTCACTACCAATAGGGCTCACTACCCAGAAAAAGGCTCACTACCAAGAGGGATCACTACCCAGAAAAAGGCTCACTGCCAAGAGGGCTCACTACCCAAAAAAAGGCTCACTGCCAAGAGGTTTTGAACTGAGATAATAGCATCTACTCCATGCCTGAATTCAGTTCCATTGAAGTGCAATGCTCTTCCTCTGCTCTGCTCTGCCTTCTACACTTCTTCACTTAATTCAAAATCTTCACACAATGACATCTTTTCCACGACCAAACTACAAGTATATATCATTCATTAACCTTGGACTGTACATCAAGGTCAACATTACATTCATCAACCGTTGGAACAATCTCCAAGGTCGACATTACAAACATTTACAAAATAGGTCCTAACCTAATACAAAATTATGCAAAGGAAATGTAGTAAAGATGTATGCAGATAATTCCACGCCTTAGCTGGGACTCAAACATGATCTTCCATGCCACGACATGCTTCTACAATCTTCAATAGATCTCTGCAATCATTGGAATTAACCAAGTCCGCTAAGACCAGTTACATGCTACGTTATCTGGGAATAATCTTCAAACATGATCTTAATTCCTTAATGCAGACCAATGTAAAGGCAGGAACACAATCAGGAGGCATCCACAAGCAAGTTGTGATCACCAGGAGCAACCGCAAAAACTCTAACCACTTTATCCATGAGATTCTTCACACCGGAGCACATAAACTTCATTGTCTTCAACTGTCATGAAAGAAAGATAGCTTGTGGACTGCCAAATCATGGAACATTACAGTTGTAGGCACTTATCATCATCCCATACTTCCCTCTAGAACCATAGAGCAAAATACTTCAATGCGGAGGAATGCGGAGCAAAATGCTTTCTCCTTGTCACTAGTGAATAATCAGAAAAAGTAGGTTTTACTCTGGTGAATGTAACTCACTCAATTCTTCATGCCAGAGGCTCAAACTCAGGATTTAGCATCTTCAGGCATGCCTCTAAATAACTTTCAATCTGTAGACCAAGCTCTTTAATCTATAAGAAATGCAGAGCAATCTTCTGGACTGTTCTTCAGTATGCAACTCATTGTCTTCATTGTGATTCATTGTTTCGTTTCTGATTCTTCCAGAGGGGCTAATTTTCTCAATGTCCTCAACATACAAGGCTTCTAATCAATCAAAAGATAAAGATATAATTGACACCAATGACAACATAGATATGTTGACATCAATGACAACACCGATTAGGCACATACTTGCAACAATCTCCCCCTTTGTCATTGATTGCAACATATGATGTGAAAAACTGTAACTACCATCAAGACAAGATTCTCCCCCTTACTCTTCACACATCTGTATTCTTTCCTACCTAAGTTTTTCACATGAAATATCTCCCCCTTTGACACCAATGGCAAAGGGCACATACTTGCATTCTGCTACTCTGATAGAACCAAACTTTTCTTTGACCTTACTTTGCTTTAATACTCCCCCTATCAACAATACTGCAATACTTAGTGATATCATTAGCTACTCCCCTTAAGATGTAGCTACTGAATCATCAATCCAGTTTAAAGAATGAAACTACAAGCACCACTAGATTGATGCACTTCTGTGCACCTTAGTTCAAAGAAGGAGGGGTGATGACCCCTAACTTATCTCTCAGATACTCAAAAGTATCCTTAGGCAGAGGCTTAGTAAAGATGTCTGTAATCTGATATTTTGTAGATACATACTCCAACTTGACTTCATTCTCTGTCACTTTTTCCCTCAAGAAATGATATCTTATGGATATGTGTTTTGTCCTTGAGTGCATCACTAGATTCTTGGATATGTTTATGGCCTGTCACAAAAGATTGCAATTGGATCTTAATACACAACTCTGATGTCTTTTAATGTCTGCTTCATCCATAACACTTGAGTGTTTTGAAATGTGTCAGACAACTAAGAGGGGGGGTGAATCAGTTGTCCCAAAACTCAAACACTTCTGCACTTAAACATTAATCACTTATCCGCACTTATTATGATTAAAAAAAGAATGCATGAAATCAGAAACTTAAACGCAGATGCAAAATTAAACACAAGAGACACTAGATTTTTAACATGGAAAACCCCAAGGTGGAGAAAACCATGGAAAGGATTAGCTCTCAAAATGTATTGCAATCTTTGAAAAATGATGTCCAGGCTTGGTCACTCCACGGGCCTAGAACATACTGACTCACTGCCATGAAGTATAGCTATGTCTAGCAAGCTCACTACCTCAACCCTAAACCTAGAAAGATTACAATAAGGGCTATTAAACCCTGAGGGATATTAAACCCTATTGGTGGCTCGCTACCAAGATCACCATCTTATTTTGTCTGAGATTAACACATTGAAGTACAATAGTTCCTCTACTTTGCTCTGCTCTACCTTGCTCTGCCTTATCTCCAGTTCCTTTTCTTTATCTTCCCATTTCTGCACATGGACCTTGTTTCCACTCCTCAATTACAAGTATTTATACACTTTATCAACCTTGGAATGATCATCAAGGTCGGCATTACAATCATCAACCATTGGAACAATCTCCAAGGTCGGTATTACAAACATTTACAAAATAGGTCTTGACCTAATACAAATTATTCTAAGGAATTATAGTATAAATGTATATGGACCATGTCAAGCCTTAGCTAGGACTCAAATATGATCTTCCACACCACAACACGCTTCCATAATCTTCAAGGGATCTTCGCAATTACTGGAATTAACCAAGTCGGCTAAGACTGGTTACAGGCTACGTTATCTAGGAATAATCTTCAAACATGATCTCATTTCCTTAATGTGGACCAATGTAAAGGTAGGAACATGATCAGGAGGAATCCACACATACATTGAAATCATTAGGAGCAACCGCACAAACTTAAACCACTTTATTCATGAGATTCTTCACACTGGAGCACATGAACTTCATTGTCTTCAATTGTCATATGAGAAAGATAGCTTACGGACAACCAAAACATGAACCATTGCAATTGTAGGCACTTATCATCATCCCAAGCTTCCCTTTAGAACCAAAGAGCAAAATACTTTAATGTGGAGGAATGCAAAGCAAAATATTTTCTCCCTATCACTAGAGAATAACTAAAGAAAGCAGGTTTTACTCTGGTGAATGCAACTTTCTCAATTCTTCACACTAGAGGCTCAAACTTAGGATTTAGAATCTTCAGACATCCCTTTAAATAACTTCCAATCCACAAACCAAGCTATTTAAGTAAAAAGAAATGTGGAATAATCTATCAAACTGTTCTTTAGCATACAACTCACTGTCTATACTGCACTTTATTGTAACTCACTTATTTCTTTTGGAGAGGCCAATTTTCTCAATATCCTCAACATACAAAGCTTCTAAACAAGTAATAGAATAGGACACAGTTGACACCAATGACAACAAAGTTATGTTGACATCAATGACAACACCAATTAGGCACATACTTGCAATAGAGTGCAACTATATGTTGTTGCAACGTACTATGCTTCTGCAATGGACAAGGAGATTGAGTCTTGCTTCTTGCTCAACCATGAAACTAATCTGCTTCCCAAGAAGAATGCACCTCCACAAGTACTTTTCCTATCATCCATATCTCTAGCCCAATCAACATCTGTGTATGCTCTAAGGGTGAAATCATTATCCTTTGGATACCGCAAGCCATGTGTGTTGGGTAGAATTTAACTAGATCAAACAAACAAAGAGCAAAGATCATATTCAACCCAAACTCAAGAAATCAAACCCAAAATGAAATAAAGACATGCAAACTAAATGATATCACATGGGTTGGATGATTTCTTGTTTAAAATGTAGGTTGCTCATGATCTGCAGCATAATGATTGAATTGAGATTCGATAGATGAAAGATGATTGATGGAAGAAGATAGGTAGGTGATGGATGAGGAGGGATTTTGGCAAAGTAATGGTGCTTAGAAGATTCATCCATGCAAATGGCATGAAAATGGGTTAATTTATAGGCAAGATGAGAAAATGGAAGGATAGAAACTTCCATTTGCAAGTGATAATTGAATTGGAAAGTTGCATTGTGCAACTTGGGAGAGGAAGTGGAAAGTGGAAGAATTCACTCAAGAGATAATTAGAAAGTGAGAGAAATGAGTTGAGTGATGAGTGGAGATGAAAATGGAAGGTGGAAGAGATGAGTTGAGTGATTAGTTAAGATAGAAATGGAAGATGGGCAAAATCATAATTAAATAATTAAATTATTTAATTTATGATGCATGTGAGGATAAATATGATAAATTAAAATAAAATAAAAAGATTTATTTTATTTAATTTAAGAGGAAAGGGAAATTAAATAGATAAATAAAATTTATTTATTTAATAATGTGAAGGGATGGCTAAATTAAATAAACATTGGATTTATTTAATTTATTAGAGGAAAATGGTAGATTAGGTGATGATAGGGAGTGCCTAGGGCAAAGATGCTACAAGATGTTCTAACTGATGTGATTATTAGCACTAGGAATTGCACCCATATGCAAGGCTGGTTAAAGCACTACAATTCTGTGAAACATGGGACTAATCTCAGGTTGTGGGTGCCCTATGACGAGATTAGACCTCCAGGTTATGGGCCGGTTCCCTTCAAATGTTCTATTGAGATGTATGTTTTTACTTTTTGGGAAAGGAAAGAATGAAACTAAATGAATACTAAAGGTAAAATGGTGATGCACCTAATATGGATAAAAATAATGCAATCTGATTCACAATGTTTTACCCAGAAATCTGACTTCTACACAATCCGGGCTTGGCATAAATACCACAAAAATGTTTCTAAGGAAGGTTTGAAAATAGGTTTTTTATGAAGGAAATGGTTTTCTTACAACATAAAAAGACTATTTCTGGTTAACACAACCTAAGACCTGTGATGAATATATGCTTTAATGCTGCAACAAGGAGGTGAGACGATAATTTTGAAGGTTTGATAATAAAACACAGCAAAATTTCATCAAAATCACTTCAACATTTAGCACAAAAAGGAAAGGTAATTTAATTGATCTGAAATAAACAAAGGAAAGCTTTGCAAAAAGACAAAAGATAACCTGTAACCTACCGATCTCTCAATAAAATTGTAAAAGTGAGCTACAAGAATTCTCCAATCTGTCTGAATCAGAATGAGAATCAAGAACTAGCAAAAACAAACTTTTGCTTTACAATATATAGGTCTACTCTCTCCAAGAGGCATGCAAAAAATATGAACTTGCAGATAACTACCTCTAAAAATACTCATTCCTGAGCAACCTCAAAAAGCCTCAAAATTAGGGTCTAAAACTGCCACAAATTGAGCAAAAATAGCTTCAATTTGGGCCTCTCCATATGTTTGACCAAAATTTTGACCAAGGACCCTAAAAATAATCCTAAAAGTCATGCAAAACCTCCTAGGTGGCCTAGTTAACTCAACTAATCAATTTGTATGATTTTGCATGAGCAAAATTGATTGTGGGTAAATAATAAAGTAATAGAATATTACTCTATTATTGGTTACAATTTGTTCTATTTTTTATTTTACAACTTGTGGAAAATAATAAAATAATTTATAGAGTATTACTTTATTATTTATTTACAATTAATTCATGTGTTAAATCGTGCATGATTAGAAGAAAAATATCACTCCAATACATTTGCCTATTTTGCAAAATACAACTTAGGAATAATTACAAAATTCTTTATCACTCCAATGATCAATGAGAAAAAACATCTTCCTCTGCAAGGAAAATAAAAAGAAACTGAGTCACTCCACATAACATTCCATGCATAAAACAAATATGCATAAATATCCTTATGACCCCCCCTTGTTGCCTTTGTGCACATACATCACATTTTCTAAATCTCCTTATATCCCCATATGCAATTTGAGATTAAGGAAGGAAGAACAACCCCATTATGCATAAAACCCCATGCATAAAAAATACCCATCATATACTGCCACCATCATATACTGCCACCATGCAATCTCCTACCACAATTGCCTTTATGCAATAATCAAAACACTACAAGACAATACCTTATCATCCCATGAAATCATATCTCCACCATGCATGAAAGCTTACCCTTGAGAACTCCATGTATAGCCTTATGCATATGCCATGTCAAAACATACACCCTCTTGGCTATTAGCCACCATGCATAATGAGGACATAGCCCTATCTTTGGATGCTTTGAAAATGGATAAGGAACTTGAGCATGTGTATTGTTGTCCATTCACCATCTGACCACCAAGGAATCTTAAAAAGGTTTACAAGGCTTGGAGCCTTTCCCATACATCACATCAGCCTTTTGACTTAATAAAAATCAACTCTAAAGCATTGTTGTCAGCCACTCCATATTATGATGGCTAGGATCAAGTCTTGACCATGGTATTGTTTTTTGGATAATGTAATTATTAGTTTTTTGTATGTCAAAAATACACTCGAGAAAAGAACCTTCGAACAAAAGAAGGAAAACAACCCTAATCTATATTCACTCTTCATTTTGACTTCCTTCTTTGAGCTCTGCAACTTTTATGTCAGCTGAGGGTTTCAGGCATCTCCACCATGGCTTTAATCTTCTCCTTTCAACGACTCCTCTTTGTTGTTGCCATGGAACTCTGCATGATTAGGAAGAAGGTAACACCTGTATGAGTTTTATATTAGGCATTTTATGGATCTGTAGCTTTATTTCTTTTAAATGGCCATGGCCTCCTTCTCTGTTATGTCTATCTCCATCATTGTGCACTCTTTAATACCTTCTTTCTATTTCTATATCTTTCTTCCTTCATGGTCTTCATCTACTCTTCAAAATTTTGAGGCCACTGTGAGGCCGTGGAAGATCTTTCCTTCTGCCAGCAAAAGGGGTAAGCACTTGTCATTTTCACTCTGTAGCTTCAATTTGTCTTTGGTTTGACTCTTTGCAACATGACAAGTCTATAGGTAGACATGGGTATTGCATTTTATAGCAAAAAATGCTATGTCATTGTCGGCCATGACTATGTATCTCTTCTTTTTGCCTTGATTTGTTTTTATCATGTAGAAACACTGAGGGTTTAAAGTTTTGAAATGAGGGTTTTGATATTTTTTCTTCATTTTCAAAGCTTTTACCAGTTCTGGCCATGCTCCTCCTAAAAATAGGCATCAAATGTTGTAGACTGTCGAGGGTTTGTGAGCCTTGAAGTTGGGGTTTCAACTTCTTCCTGCACAAAAAACCTTTATAATGCCACGGCCAAACTCTTTCACTTAATCTCTTTCTCTTTATACTGTAAAGAAAGAAAGGTTTGATGTATCTTTGAAAAGATCTTGTTTAGTTTGCAGATGGGTGCACCTTCCTTCTTGTTTCTTGCTCCTCTGGCATGGTTATGAATGTATCATGGCATCTGTTTGAAGTTTCTTAACTGTGTCTGCAAAAAATATCATTAGGGTTTTATATCTTGACATGGGTATATAGATTTTCATAAACGGTTTTTCCTTCTGTGTAGCACCACCTTGACTATGTTTTTTTCTCCATCTATTGGCAAAAGTATAAAGAGTTTGAAGAATTAGTAAGTGGGTTTTTCTTTCTTTACTTCACATAACACCTCTCCTCATGTCTTTGTGACTGTCTCACATTGCTGATGATACACTTTACCTTACTTGTCCCACTATAGCTACTAGGTAGAAGCACATTTTGTTATTCTTTATGACAGCAAAACATGTGATACTCTGTATGATGACTGTTATCATCTATTTCCATTTTACCTATAGCATAAATGGCTTCTTATGCATATCTCCTCAAGTTGCTGACTGTAATGTGATGGACTATATGTCATGTGGAAACATCCTTGACTGGGTACTGTCTTTGTTGCAACTGGATATATACTATGGCATAGATCTCATGCTATCTCTTGACTGTCATATGTATTGGAATTCTTTTGTGCATAGATATCATGCATTTTTGTCTCTTGCTGTCTGTTTACTACAACTGCATCATTATGGCATATCACTGTTACCTTTTCTTTTGCTCATTTCATCATTTGAATGTCTATTGCATGATATGTATCATGCATGCTATGAGTATTTGTAGCTATCCTTGTGCATCTCAAGGCATACCTATAGCATCCTTAACATATTCATTCATTCACTACTTGTCTTATCACTTGAATGTTAATTGCATGGTATGTATCATGTATGATATGAGCACCTAGAGCTTCCTTGTGCATCTTTAAGGTATACATGTAGCTTCCTTAACATGTTCATATCTCTTCTAGCTATTCCTCTTTCATCATTTATGCACTCCTATAGATGGATATGACCATCATGATGTATCCTGACATATTCTGATTGTTAAGCTACTTCACTGGTCACTGTCTTGGTTGTTTGTGGTCAATGGTGACTATATCTATATCTTGATCTTCATGGTATCTCACTTTAATCTTGCACTGTATCTTCCTTACTACATGGCATCTTCTTAACTGCACCATGACATCACTATAGCTTTAGGCATGAGAAATAAAGTTTTGTCAAAGCACAATAATGTTGAAATGCATGGAATCCACTTTATTTATCCTTGAACTGTTGCATTCGTTATACTCTATTGTACTCTGTGTATACTGTATTTGCAACTTCTTCCTTGCTTTAGACATGGCTATCTCTTGTTCTTGGATTTGTAATTAACTATTATGTCTTTGATGACACACGTAGCTACTCCATATCTTGTTCTTCCTTTAAGATCACTGATGGTTAGTGATAGTCTTTATCATTTGATGAATTGTGAGCATGTTGTATGTATCTGTTATTTGCATCTTTCCACTTTAGTCATGACTGTCTCTTATTTGATCTTGAAAGTTGACCGTCATGTCTATGATGGCCATTCATTGTGTTGGGGTGTTTGCTATGTATTATGTGCTTCATCCCTGGATGCTTGATTATTTGAACATCTAACTACATTTTAGACTATAGCATTCATCTTCATTTATAGGTTCTCTTTAATGCCTAAATCATTATGAGATTCTTGGCTTGGCTGTTTCATTTTTTGAAAATTAAGACCCATTTTCTCTAGTAGAACTGTTTCATGGTATCTTCATGTATCTTTGATAGTTTGAAGTTTTGAGGCATTGGTGACAACTTTTTGCAAAGTTTATATCTTCTTTCTGGATGACTACATACTTATCTCATACATCTTGTGAAGTTTTATTTTATGGCAGTTAAGTCGGCATATTGTTTATGATTGTCTTTCCTTCCACTGTTCCATCTATTGTTCCATGTGGCATTTTGCTTAACTATTTCTATGAGACACTTGCAACTTGAATGTGATATAGCTGTTTAAACTTTTATCATCTTAAACAGTATGAAAACAACATGAGAAATACATGGTATAAAATGTTGCTTCATCTTACTCCTTTGTCATAATGAGATGACCATTCACATGATTTATTCTACAACTTGTTCAAATGATACATAATTTCTTGTATCCTTCTTTACTCTGTCTCTCTTCTCTTTATCAAGCACAATAATCTGAAAACTTGTATCACTCCTTAGATGACTATAATCCAATTTATGAATTTGTCCTTTTGTCAATCTTGACTTAGTCATATAGCTTTGATTGGCTTCAATCAACTGTAATGATGTCATTATGACATCTTTGTTATGTAAGTTGATTAGATGATGCATGATATAGCTTAGAATGATGCATCATGTCTTTTATGATACTCTTTTCAAAAAATGAAAAGAAACATGCCAGGCTCAAACCCTTGTGGGAGCCACATTTAATCCACATGTTTATTTGTCTTCAAATCAACAACAAAATTTGTCCTATACCTACACAGTGAACAAACAAGTTAGCATAAAAAAGTACCTGATAACATTGATTGATCTCCTTCATGATTTCTTCCTGATTTCTATCACTATCTTATCTAAATTCTTATTTGAATGCATGATATGATAAGTAGATGTCTCTATTTGATAAAAGCATCTGATAATTGTAAACATCTAGAGCACTAATAGGGCTATCCCCAAAATTTTGCAGGTTTCAACTAGATGGTGGCTTGGAGTGAAGAATGAAGACTGAAGACTTGTAGGCCAGCTTCAACAGCAACCTCCATCATCAGGCAATGATGGATGTTTAGATCTATCATATGTTCTTTTCTCTTTTCTTTTATCAAATAGATACATAGCTTGCATGTCTGCAATTGCTCAGTCTAGTTACTCCCACGGCTTGTGTGGGACACATTGAACACTTCTTTTAAACATGATCAGTTAGTTTCTCTGATGCATATGATGTATATGTATTTCCTTTTTAATCAATGAATGAGATAAAGTAACAGATACCTGGATGTATGTTCAAAACCTGACATGAAATAATAGTGTAATACCATATCTTTCTCTCTTTATTCAAAACTGATTAATCTGAATAATCAATTTAACTTATAACTCTTGAAAGATCAAACTTTGTAGAACAACTGTATCTCCTTGAATGTTTGATCCTTTGATAATCAATTCTTTTGTCATGATAACTTATTAGTCCTGTTTGGACTGACGGGTTATCCTGACAACTGAATCTTCTTTTCAACTTTGTCAAGGTATCAACCATTCAAGAATGCATAACCTTGAAGTTTTCTATTATTCCTTTTGAACAATTACACTTAGGTCCAACTAATTTTCAGTGTGAATAAAAAATTAGTAACATTTCTAGCCACCTCTCAGGGATGTTTGCCTGCTAAACAGTTTAGAACCAGTAGCCTTGCCTTCTCATTGGGCATAGAGTCATTTCAGCCTTGAATTTAGAGAAATTCTGCAACTCACACTAACTGAAAACAACAACAGCAACTAACTGAAAACTGAAACTAAAACTAATTTGCTTAAAATAGAACTAGCTACATGTGCAAAAGCACTTCTTGGAAACAAAATGACAAAATAGAAACTAACTGTGCAAAAGCACTTATTTGCTGCATAAGGCTGCCTTACTTAGTGTAGACACCTAAAAATGTCTTCTACCATCTAACCGACTCCATACATCCCTAATCACACCAATTTCCCTTCTAACCAATTAATTAAATTTTTATTTAATTAATTACCCTTTTCATTTTCCAAATTCACACCATTTTATCCCCAAAATTGAATTAATTTTATTAATTCAATAGTCCAAACCTTAGCCAATTGATTTAATAAATATGCAATATTTATTAAATCAATTTCCCCTTTTTCACTAAATCCAATTAATTAGTTAAAACCATGTTAACTAATTAATTCAGCCTACCCTAGCCTACCTCATCCTAGCCCTAGGATTAATTAAATAAAACCTATGTTTAATTAATCCTAACCTCTCATTTGGGTGGTCAAACCTAGTTTAACATGCTTCTCCACATCCTCCAAATAAAAAATTAAAATATATCACACATCACATTTACTTCTCTTACAAACCCCTTACCTCACCCATCCTCATTCATTACCTCTTATCCCCAAATAAATTCTTAATTCATTTTCCATTCTTTCACACCCATACCTCATTTATCACTCCTTTTCCCAAAATGAATAAAAGATTTACTTTTATTCCTAGCCCTTGATCTCATCTTTTGATCCTCACCCTCCATCCTCATTTCCAAAATTCTATAAATAAGACCCCTCTCTAATCCATTTCGGGAGACTTCATCTTGCATCAAACCTCTGCCAAAATCTCTCCACAACCTCCTCATCATGCCATCATAATGCCAAAATTATCCCTCATCCCCATCTCAATCTCTATCTGAATCCACTTGTCTCTCATCCTATTGTGTTGAAAAGCATTGAGCAATCCACATACATTCTAGTCTTGGGTAAAATCTGAGGAGCTCATGGGTGCAACTCCTTCCCTCTTGGATTTGTGAGTCAAAAGGAAGGTATAATCGTTTGTGTTTTGAATTTGATTTACATTTCTACTTTCGTTTTGATCTCATAGATCACACTTAGTAACATATCTTGAGGTGAATCTCATTAACTGGGATTGGAAACACCTCACCATCTAACTTAGGAAGCTGAAATGCATTGTGTTTCTTGCACTCTATGATTATATATGGTCCATCCCACATTACATCAAACTTTGTATGTTGTCCTGGTCTGCTTTTCAATTCATTCCACTTGAAAACTAGATCTCCTTCTTTATAAATTCTTCGTACTACTCTTTTATCAAAAGTCCTTTTCATTTGGGCCTAGTGTAATTCCAATGTTTTTAAGGCCTCTTTTCTAATCTTTTCAAGTTCAATCAGTTGTGCAAGCCCGATTTTCATTGGTTGTTGTTCAAGTAACTCTAGTTCTTTTATATAGCTAAGTGTTGGTAACTCCACTTTTATTGGTAACTTGGCTTCCTTTCCATATGTAAGCACATAAGGTGAATTACCTTTTGATCTTTTAGGTGTAATCTTATCAGCCCATAATGCTAACTTTAACTTATCATGCCAAGACCTCTGATTCTCATCAACTATTTTCTTTATAATCTTAATCAGATTTTTGTTAGTTGATTCGGCCTGTCCATTACCTTGAGGGAAATAATTTGATGAAGTATTTAAGAATATGTTATTTTTGACAGACCAATCAGATATTCTTAATCCAATGAATGCTAAAGCATTATCTGAAATAATTGAGTTAGGAGTTCCAAACTTGGACACTAGATCTTGGTAAAAATTTAGGACTGATGTTTCATTGGCATCTTTCAAAGAAACTGCTTCAGTCCACTTAGTGAAATAATCAGTAGCAATTAAAATCCACTTGTGTCCTTGGTTTGCAGGTGGATTAATAGGACCAATGAAGTCCAATCCCCACTTGCCAAATGGTTGTTCCACTTGAATTGGATGCAAGAGCATTACTGCTAGCCTTTGTTTACCTACAAAAACTGAACACTTTAGACATTTCTTTACCCATTCATGAGCATCATTGAACATGTCAGGCCAATAGTAATCAACTCTCATAATTTTTAGAGCTATTTCTCTAGCTGCAAAGTGACCTCCAGTAGGTCCATCATGAAATTCTTCTAGAATCCTTTGAGTCTGATCTGGTTGTACACATCTTAGTAAAACATTGTTAAAATCTCTCTTGTACAAAATTCCATCAATTATGGCATAAGGGATTGCCTGTAATCTGTAATATCTTCTTTTAGATTTGTCTAGGCCTTGTGGACAATCACCAGTGTGCAGATAATGAATCATATCATGCACCCAACTTGTAGGGGGGTCTGGGATAGTAGTTGTTTCACTATTTTGAAGCACTGTCTCAGCATCTCCTTCAAGTTCCTTGTTGTATCCTTCATTTCTTGCAAGTTGTTCACACAGTCCTTTGCCTCGGACTAGCTTGGTTACCTTAATTTGTATGTCATATTCCATGACCTTTATCATCCACCCTGCTCTCTTATCATTTAAATCTTTACTGAGAAAAAATTCTTTCACTGTTGGGTGAGCAACCATTAACTGAATTCTATTATTTGAAAGCATATGTTTGAATTTCTTGAAGCTCCTGATAACAACTAATACATGTTTTTCAACAAAAGAATATCTTACCTCGTAGTCATGCAGAACCTAGCTGAAAAATGCCACAGGTTGTTCCATTCCTTCACTGTTTTGCTAACATAGCATAGCTGATATAGTATCCACACTGCCAAATGCATATAAAATGAAGTCTTTATCAAAATTTGGATTTATCAGAGTTGGAACAGTAGCAAGTGCTTCCTTTATCTCTTCAAAACTCTGCTTTCCCTCTTTGGTCCAGCTGAAGGGAATATTCTTCTTCAGCATTTCTGTAAGAGGTTGTAAAAGTGCTGCTATGTTTGGAATAAACCTTCTTACAAAATTAATTCTTCCTAGAAAGCTTTACAAGCCTTTCTTATGTGCAGGAAAAGGTAATGCCAATATTGCAATAATTCTTTCAGGATCAATTGATATTCCATCCTTAGACACAATGTGTCCCAGTAGTTTGCCTTCATGAACAGAGAAAATACTCTTCTTAGGGTTTAATGATACCCCAAATTCTCTACATCTTTCAAAGATTAGTCTTAAATGATGAAAATGATCTTCAGCATTTTTAGAAAAAATAGTCACATCATCTAAGTATACAAGCACAATTTTATTAATCAGGCCTTGAAAAGCCATGTCCATTGCTCTCTGAAATGTTACACCTGCATTTGATAAGCCAAATGGCATCTTTATGTATGCTAGTGTGCCCCATTTTGTGGTAAAAGTTGTCTTGTATTGATCTTCCTTTTTTACAAGAATTTGGTTATAACCTGAATAACCATCCAATAAATAAAATCTCTCTAATCCAGAAATAATATGCAATATCTATTCCATAGATGGTAAAGGATAATGATCCTTTAAAGATGCTCTATTTACATCATGGAAATCAACACATAATCTGATTTCTCCATTTTTCTTTCTGACAGGAACCAAGTTAGAAACCCATGAAGTATGTTTGATAGGAAAAATGCTATTACCTTCAATGAGTTTATTGAGTTCTATTTTCATAAGCACTTCTAGTTTGGGATTCAATGGTCTTTGCTTCTGTCTGACAGGTTTAGTGTTGGGTTCTAGCTCTATTGTGTGTTGAGCTAACTCAGGGTTGAAACCTTTCAGATCTCCATATTCCCATGCAAAAACTTCACTGAACTCTTGACAAAGCTGGATGAATGCTTGTTGTTCTTGTTTTGTACATACCTTTCTTAGCTTGACCAAATTTCCTTTAAAGATCTCAATAGGTTCATAATGTTCTTGCTTTATTGATTCCAAGGTCACTAAGCCCTTGGGTAGCTTATTTGATCTTAACTGAAGTATTTGATCATCATATTGTTGTACAAAATTATGTTGATTACTTGCAGAAAATTCATCTTCTACTATTAAGAAATTTACAATCTATTCATCACTGTCAAACACTTGCCAACTGACATTATTATCTGGAACGGATGGTCTAACAGCAACTTTGACATATAAAGGAGAGTGAATATTTTTTATTTCAGTAGGAATATCATATTCAGCTCCTATAGAAAATAGTTTGTCAGCTTGCTTGTTTTCAGTTCTAGGTATAGATATCAGATTAAATGCATCAAACTCTTCTATCATGTCCCAAACTCTATGTTTGTATAATTTTAGCAAGTCATTTTTTGTAGCAGCAAGGTTTCTGACTTGTTTAACCACTAACTCACTATCTCCAAAAACTTTTAAACATCTAATTTTTCTCTTCCTTGCCCATTCTAGTCCATGAACTAAAGCCTCATATTCAGCTGAGTTGCTAGAACAGCTGAAAGCAAATCTGAAAGATAAATAATATTTCTCACATGTGGGAGAAACTAAAACAGCTCCTCCTCTAGCTTCTACCTTGCTTCTAGAACCATCAAAATATAGTTCCCAAACATCATTTTCAGACTCTACAATTTGTTGTTTTTCTTCTTTAATCAGATTTGGAATAACTGTATTATTTTCTTGAATCATGTACACACCAAGGCCAATCTCATCCATTTTCTCAAATGGATCTATTTCATGATTTTCTGTTGTCCAATGTTCTAGAACCAAATCTGGAATTCTTTCTAAAGGTGTGTTTGGATCTTGGACAGGAATCAGATCCTCTTGATCAAAAATGGGAAGATTTGCATTTATAGAACTGGGTGTGTAAGGTTCCAAATGATTTTTTGTTAGTGGTTCAGACTTGATTGTAACCTTGGTTCTATATCTAGTTCTGAAGAATAAATGTGTCCAATCAGATGATAAATACCCACCTAACCTTGCTGTAAAATCTCTGGATAAGCAAATGGCAAAGGTAGGTGGCAAATCAATGACATAAATGTCCTGCTATATAACAAAGTTTGGACAAACATGCAAAGTAAGGCCTATATTTTTTAACATTCCTATTGTACTCACTTCAGTTCCATCCATTTGTACAACACCTCTAACAACAGGTTCATATTTCATACCTAACTTATCAGCTAGTTGTTTTGACATAACTAAACTGCTGGCTCCTGAATCTATCATGCAATTATGTACTAAATAGTCACCCACAATCAAAGTGACATAAAATGGTGAAGGTTTGCCTACTGGTTTAGGTTGTTCTATTCTTTTCTCTATTTCATTTGCCATCATAATCTGAGGTTGATTTGATTTTTGTACTTCATTTGACAAAGGCAACTAAGATAGAGCATTTTGTAACAAATCCTTTTGTCCTGGAATGTGTAAAGCATATAAAATAGACATGCTTATTGTTGTCTTTTTCATATGATCCAAAATATTAAAAACAGGGCCACTAACCTTTTGCTGTACTTTTGGGATAGCAACCTCTGGTTGGTCTTTTGCTGGCTATTTATTTTCTGTAGTTGGTTTTCTTGACAAAATGTGCAAATCTTTTGATGTAGAAGCTTTCCTTTGTTTATTTCAAATCAATTGAATTATCTTTCCTTTTTGTGTTGAATGTTGAAGTGATTTTGATGAAATTTTGCTGTGTTTTATTATCAAACCTTCAAAATTATTGTCTCACCTCCTTGTTGCAGCATTAAAGCATATATTCATCGTAGGTCTTAGGTTGTGTTAACTAGAAATAGTCTTTTTATGCTATGAAAAAACCATTTCGTTCATAAAAAACCTATTTTCAAACCTTCCTTAGAATCATTTTTGTGGTATTTATGCCAAGTCTGGATTGTGTAGAAGTCAGATTTCTAGGTAAAACATTGTGAATTAGATTACATTATTTTTATCCATATCAGGGGCATCACCATTTTACCTTTAGTATTCATTTAGTTTCTTTCTTCCCTTTTCCCAAAAAGTAAAAACATACATCTCAATAGAACATTTGAAGGGAACCAGCCCATAATCTAGAGGTCTAATCTTGTCATAGGGCACCCACAACCTGAGATTAGTCCCATGTTACATGAAATTGCAGTGCTTTAACCAACCTTGCATACGGGTGCAATTCCCAATGATAACAATGATATTGTAATAATGTGTCGTAAGAGGATAATTTTGGGTGTCTACATTTTGCCCCTCTTTGAGATTATGTTTGAGATTATGAGATTTGTGTCAAGTAACATCATTTCAAAGAAGCTAAGGTATGAATAGAAGAAAAATATAGCAAAGGAAAGGCAGGATGAGGATGGGATGATAGGATGATGATGGCCCCTCGAGAGGATAGGCGGGTTGGACAAACACGAGTAGGCTCTTGAAATGAAATGGATTGGTCGAAAAAGATTGGAGAAGGGAACGGATAGAAGAAAAGGAAGATGTGTTATGCTGCAATGAAAGTGAGCTACCATATGTTTGATTTAGCATGAGACGTTATGCACCAAGGTATAAGGACCAAGGTGACGATGTGTCTTATGCCCCAGCGTAATACAACCTTGTCTAGATACAAGATATAACTATTAGCTGGGTTGGATACAAATGCAAATGCAAGATAAAAATGATAATACACACAAGCAAGAAAGCATGCATGGACAAATGATTCAAAAACAAACAAGGTATTGCCCCCGTCAAATTGTAAACCAATGATTAAGTGATTGATTGATGATGATAGAAGTGTTGTCATGGCGAGGAACGATATATCCCTATATCAACACAAGGATGATTGATTAATTGATTGATTGATATTGATTGGGTTTACAACAAGATTAGGATCAAGACCATTGATTGTGATTGGATAATTTGACAAGCTTGATTGACTTGATTGGTATGGATAAAGGATGACTTGCATTTGGATTTATTGCTTGGATGATGAGATTGAAGAATTTATTGATGAAGATTGATTGGAAGAATTTTTTTGAAAGATAGATGAATTGATGGAGATAGATGATAGAAGAAGATGAGAGAGAAGAAAGAGGAATATCACCTGTGCCTGAATCGGGGCACTTCCTTCATACACCAGACTACCTACATACCCTGTATCCACAGGATCAAGGCACGTAATGATAGAGATGGGAGGTAAATGCAAGGAGATGGGGGACCAAAAAGTCACCACCATCTCCAAAATTAAAGAAAAACATGAGCACATTATAACGTGCTCACATTTTGCTTTTAATAAAAATTAAAAAAAAAACCATTTTTTGCTTATTCACCGCGTGGCTTTTCTCTTGACAGCAGCAAAGAAACCAAGCAAAACATTGTCGCGTTGAAAAAGAGGAGATTCAATAAAGTGCACATGAGAAAACAAGAAATTCACAATGCCACCTCATCGTCCAAGACATCCTCATGCAAATTTGGAGGCTCTAGCATAGGAAGAAGGTAGGGTTTGTCTGATTTTGTTAGTTTTAGAACAATTTTTTACTTTTACAATGTTTGATTTATGTTTATATTGCATTTACAGTTATTGGAGAAGCGGATAATCTAAATCTAGTTGAAGAGGGTGAAAACAACCCCCAAACCCCTCCAAACCCTCAAAACCCACCTTTACCTCCTTTTCATGTAAGGGATAACCAAGAACACTACTTAGGGATAATAGAAGAAAACAAGAAACATCTTGAAACTATTATTCAAACCCTAAACAATCCAAGTGGAACCATTGAGCATAGGAGGGCACTTGCAAAATCACTATAGGAGATTGTTTCCCACATGGATTTGGTGATGAAACAAATCACTAAATTCCAAGACTATAGGGAGAGGAGTCAGCAATATTATGCCGACAAGTTGTCATATGAACAAGTGAAGAAGGAAAAAATTACAAAATCTTAATTATGTGCATAATTTATTAATCGCAAAACTAGCTAAACGTTAGAGGAAAGTTACAAACAGTTTCCTATACAGTAGTGTAGGAATGAAGACATATCCCAAAAATTTTGGGATAAATGGTACATGGTCTTCGATGAGTGGCCACACAACAATGATGAGGTACCACAATATTTTTTGAGGAAACTCTATTGTGAGTTTGTCCTCAACAAGATTTTGAATTATTTTGACATTCGTGAATTCTAGGGTAGAGGTGGTGGCTCTGCCCAAGATAGACCCGGGGCTCAGTGAGATGAACAACATGTGCCTATACCCCGAGTGAGGCCAGAATGTAGGTCACTCCCTTTGGTTTTGAAGGAGAGTGTTGAGCTGGAGACTTTACATTCACTGACTACTCTCACCCAAACTCTATCACAGCATGTGGATGATTTTACCCAGGGCGATAAGGGTGAGAGTAGTAGGTGTCATGTGTCCCCACATTTGTGCAATACATGTGGGAACCTATGTGATTATGGGACGCAGGAGGCACGATAGGACTCTACAACATAGGGGTAGCATGCTGCGACACAGGGGCAACATGATGCGACACAAGGGCAGGACATATTGGATGATCTTATTCTCAATGATGATCTCTTACAGCATACATTTGGTATTGACTCTCAGGTAATTTGTTACAAGTTTCATCTTGATTTAGTATATTGTTATTTGAAATTTGTAATCAATTTTATATGATTATCTATATTGTAAGTCAAAAATATGTATGTAATTGTTTGTGCAATGAAATTCCAAGGTCAGAGTCTTCATCTTGCCTCTGTTAGTTGTCCATTGGTGGCTTATGAGCAGAGGTCAAGTCAGCAGGTATGTAATTTATCACATATTCGTAATTATTGTAGATATGTGAATGGTAATATTATTTTGTGACTTGAATTGATGATTTCAATAGTCACCAGCACCTCCATGGTTTCCTTGGTCCCCTAGACGCCAAACCACCACTTTTACTAAGGTAAATTTAACCATTTCTAATGCATTTTAAAAATAATGTTATGTATTTATTTTGTTTTAATAATCTTGAACTTGATTTTCAAATGCTGAATACAGTGGAGACTCCTCCTTATCTTCGTGAGTCAGCATAGATAGGCATTGATGCAGCCATGATGTCTGCAAATCCTTTGACTGAGGTATGAGCCAATAACATGAAAATATCATAATTTTGTATTTCTTTTTTATCTCATGTCATTTGATGTACACAAATGATATTTATGTTTAGTCAATTTTGCTTCTTGATGCTTCTCACATGAGGTCACAACTCTAGTCCGTCCAACTACGGATGAAGAGAGAGTCAAGATGATGGAGAGCAATCATCAGTTGGTGGTAAGTGATCAATTATATATGTGATGTTATATATTTCATACATTTTCTATACTAATGCGCATATTGTTTGTTTGTATTAAAAGGTGCAGCTGGATGAACTTTATTCGAAGAGGTCTACTCAATGGCAGAGAGAGGATGTGTCACTGACTGGCTCTCCATCTTCACAGTCAAAGAAGGGCTGCCGATTATTTCCTAAAAGTCCATAGGAAACTAGTTTTTGGAAACTTTTTTGTATGCCTAGATGGCATTGTATACATACCTTTGTATGTTAATCTGATGTATATTTTTGTATATTTGCCTATATGGCTTTGTTTTGACATGACTATAAGGCTTTTTATATAAACTAGATGTTATGTTCATGACATTATGTATATATGACAGTTTATATTAAATATTTAATATGATAATCAATTATTGTTACAGGAATTTGGTTTTACAAGTGTCAATTGCATTTGCTTGAAAGTTTATGAATCATTTTCAAATAATCCATTTTGTGCATATCTTGCAATTATTGAATTCTGTCGGATTGTGCATTTCTTTGAGGCATCATTTTAAATAGTTCACGTGCCTTGTCTATGCTTTGATACTTTCCATACATGTCTACAAGGGAAACTTTGCAAATACAATACATTTGAGAAAATTCCTATATCATTTATGCTTTGATGGTTATCCACACCATGTTCTCTAGATCCCATTATAGCATAGGCAAGGAGAAAGTTGGTTAAGGTTGTGCAATTTGGTTTTAGATGTGCCAAAATTTGCGTAAATGGTTGAAATTTATTTTTGTACATTTGCTTGAGAGTTTTTAAAGCCTTATAAAAAATCCATTTCGTGCATATCTTGCAATCATTGCATTCCATGAGACAACATTTCTTTGAGGCATCGCATCTAACAGTTCATGTTCGTTATATATGCTTCCACAAAAGTTGCATACATGTCTTGTAGGCTACTTACAACTACGACATTTGACAAAATTACTATATCCTTTATGCTTTGATGGATGTCTATACTGTGCTCCAAACATACCATTTCTAAGGTTTTGGAATTTCGCTTTACACTTGCCAATTGTATTTTCTTGGAACTTTCTAAAGGCTTATCAGTAAATCCATTTTGTTCATATCTCGCAATCATTGTATTCCATGAGGTGACATTTCTTTAAGGCATCATGCCAAACAGTTCACGTGCCTTGTCTATGCTTCTACACTTTGCATGCATGTCTCTGAGGGCAGTTGCAACTACAACATCTAACAAAATTCCCATATGTTTTATCCTTTTGATGGATGTCCATTTTGGCATAGGCAAGGAGGATACTAGCTAAGGTTGTGGAATTTTTCTTTACACCTGCCAATCGCATTTGCTTGAAAGTTGCTAATGCCTTATCAAAAAATCCATTTTGTTCATATCTTGCAATCATTGCATTCAATGAGGTGACATTTCTTTGGGGCATCATGACAAATAGTTCACGTGCCTTGTCTATGCTTCCACACTTTGCATACATGTCTACAAGGGTGATGTAGTAGGTAAGAAGGATGAATCAACACCATGGAAACATATTTCATGGTGCAGGAGCACCTTAGCCATAGCCAATCTTAGCTAGGAGCATGTCATAACAAGGTCCTAGGACATCATAGGACAAGTTGATGGTCTTGTCTCATCATTTTGCATGTAATAAGGTCAAATGACCAAAGTCATTTGTGTTTGGAGTCATGTTTTATGTTGTTGTCAAACAAAAAGTCTAATAATGCAAGTAGTGGTAAGAAGTTGCTTTGTCAACTTAACAAATCATGTAATAAGGAGGTTACCCAATGATCAAATAGGTTGAAATTCAGTTATGATCGACTAGAACTATTGTAAACATGTATAAAAACCTTCACACACACCAAGGTCTCGTTTTGTGTGCCAAGCGTCGCATTTGTTCGGGGCAATAGGCTATCGGCAAAGTCCCTTAAGCTCCCTAAGACAAAAAAATTGCCAAACTTTGACGGGATAGTTCTTGGAATTCATGGAAGCTAGGTGGATAGGCTAAGTTTGATGTCTCTAACATGAATGTAAAAGGTTTTTTGTAGGGAAGGAGTCTAAGAGAGTTTTGTGTAATTCCCTAAGGGCATTTTCATGCATTTTCCAAGTGGAAAGGGCGGCTAAATAGTGGTTCTTTGTGAATTTGAATGCAACCTGGCCAAGTAAGTGTTCCTATAGCATATGTAGGCCTATTTAAAGGTGAATCAAGTGTTAGTTTGTTTTGGGTTGGAGTGGATATGAGATTTTCATTAAAATCCCCTTATTTGTGAAGAAATGAAGGGTTTTCTAGTTCGCACCCTAGATGAGCATGGCTATACTAACCAATGGTGGAATTTGAAGTTTTGTGACATATAGATCTGCTATTTTGGGGTTTGGAGTGGTTATTGAATGATCCTAGGGTACTTGCTTTGTTAATTGGACCAAATTAGGCCTATTTCTAGATAGGGACAATCATAGTTCACTCACATTTTTCCTAAAACAAGGGCATGAAATATTTTGATATGTTGTTCTAATCCATAATGGGTGTCTAAATACTTTTTGGTTTGTGGGTTGGCTGAGTTTACACAAAGTTATACACATTTTTCAAGTTTGGAAGGCTACTAGGCCTTAAGGAGTGATTTGTGGATCAGACATTGATTGATGTTTCCAAGCACTAAAAGTGACAAAATTGGTTTGAATACATTATATTGACATGGTGTATGCTTGCATTAGGGTTGGGGAATATCTTGGAGCCCTTATGCCTTATGATGCCCTTAAGCACCTAGGATTTGAGGGCTTGGGTAGATTGGTTGCTAAGAGGGGATCCCAGTGACTTGAAGAGTGGTTTAGTTGGTTCTAGTTGGTGAAAATAATCTTGTTAGATGCCTCATCTAGTTCATATGAAGGTCTAAACCCTAGTTGTGTGTTGGAGACTTAATGCATTGAAGGGTCATTGAGAGATTTTGTGAGTCAAATCAAGAACACAAGTTTGTGAAACTTTGTAAAAGCAAGTTGTTGTCACCTTGTAGTGCATCATTTGGAAGCCTATTTTAAACATTCTAAAGGGGAAAATTGAATTGTTGTATCTCTAAGAAGTAGAAAGATGAAGTAGTAAATTGTAGAATGATGCACAAGCAAACACCACTAAGGAACATATTTTCCATAGCAAGGATGGAAAAAGAAGTAACTTGCCAAAACTAAGGGAAGAGAAAGGCCAAAACAAACTCAAAGAAGATAACAAACAAGTTGATTTGAGTATGCACAAAGCTAACAGCTATTGGTCTTATTTCAAGGTTGGAGGATATTTTTATGACAAGTGTTGGAAGCTTCATCTAGAGATTCACCCAAAGGACAAACGCAAGAGTAAGCAACCACAAAGGGGAAAAAAGCACACTAAAACATAAAATTCAAAGAGAGAACTGCTCTCACATAAGTCTACATCAACATTGAATGATGTTAGTATGTAATGATACTTGGATAGAGTATTTACTTGATTTGCAAAGGAGATAAGTGTGAGTTGCTTTCATTTATAGGGGCATTTGATTAGCACTCCAAGTTTTTCCTATGGATTGAGTTGTGTTCAAGTTTTTCACTTGTAGAGCAAGCAAGTAGTACGTTTCACTCACTATGGGTGAGTATGAGAAGTATGGCCACTTGAAGGTCAAGAAAGGACAAGGAAAATAGAGAATGTAAGAGATAGTGATGACATGTTTTGGGTGTTGTAAGCATGCACATTTGTGTTCCATAGTAACATAAATGTTGTAGCATGTAACATAGATGACTTGTAGCATAACAGTGATGGTTTTCATTATTGTAATGTGCACAAATTCTTATCTCAGCTGTAGCATGTGCATAGTTGTAGGGAGAGAACTCTTTACACATTCATTGTAAACAGTGTATAAATGTATTAATTTCATTGTACATAGATGCAATAAGAAGGACCACTTTGTAATAAATAATAGCTTTCATAGCATTGTAAAATGACCTTCAAATGCAAGGAGGATCATACATGGCAGCAAGGTTATATAGACTATGATAGTGGACTGTTATATAGACTTACATGACTATCCTACACTCACAAAAACCTCTTTTTTAGTGTTTTATCTCCTTGTAACTCCCTTTGTATCATCTTATGTCATGATGCTTGTATGTCCATATATTTACATATATAACTCTCTTCTCTAAAATTTTGTTATGTTGATGAAGTAAATACATAATCTCCATCATAATTTTTATGGATTGAGTGGTATCAAAGTGAGTTGTAACAATTTGTCAAATAGTTTGTGCTGCTCATTTCCTCCATTTTTGTAAGAAAACTATCATTTCATGCATGTTTCTATTAAACGAATTGAATTATGTATGTATTAAGGAATAAATCCTTCTATATCATCCTAGGGAAAAAATTTAGAGTCTTCCAAAATCAATTTTGGCTCCATGTATACACTCAAATATGAGTATGACAAACAATTGTTCACTAAAATTATTTTATGAAGTATTTGATAATGTTTTTATCTTGTATAGCTGAAGATAGGTGAAATAAAGGCATGAAGGGCCGAAACAAGGTGGAAACATGAGGAATTTGGAGTCTCTTTGACTGAACTAACTGATATACCTAGACACATATATGTCTTAGAACATAAAGAACATAAAAAACATAAAGACATAAAGACATTTAAAGACATAAAGAACATAAGAACATATATATGTGAATTAAAATTGAACATACCTTAGAATTCGATATTGTAGTTGACCAATTCTCCAAAAGATGGCTTCAAAATCCTCAAATTCTTGTTTTTCTCAAGTTTGATTATGAATTTTATATAATTCTAGAATAGGATTAGTAAAATTTATGTAAAAAACAAACATATATCATCAAATTCAATCTATATATCAATGGTAATTATCTTTGAAATAAAATCACACATGAAACATGAAACTTTCAGTTTAAATAATCAAATTTTCTCCAAAAACATGAAAAATCACTTCTTCTACATTGAAAAAACAAAAATAGGTGGTGGATTCATATAAAAATGATTCCCAATTAGTCAATCAACATGAAAAGCATTTTTTTGTCCAATATACTCGTGAAAAGCAGGAATAACAGGCATGTGGGGTCTAAAACACGGATCCCACATGCTTTTTTACCATTTTCCATGCTTCCAAGAATGCGATCGCGTTCTAGGAAGCATGATAACATAAAGGTAACCTTGTATCTACATGAGAGAGTCTCTCTCTCTCTCTCTCCATTTCTCTATCCTATATATAAAGAGGGATCGGGAGACATGGAGAGATAGAGAGGATAGGTGGAGATAGAGATGAGGAAAGGGAGAGATGGGGATCGATATAGAGAAAGGGGTCTATAGAGGGAGAAAGATAGAGATACATATATAGAGAGAGGGGAGATATAGGGAGATAGATCTAGCAAGGGAGAGATAGATAGGAAAATACAGAGAGAGAGGTAGAGAGGGGTATATTAAGAGATGGGGTTATGAGGATAGATAGCTCGATAGGGAAAGAGATCAAGAGATGTCTAGAGACGTATGGAGAGAGGTTTCAAGAGGTAGAAGGATGGGGAGAGAGATAAAGAAGAGAGAGAGGTAGCGAGGGATAGATTAAGAGATAGGGATCCATATGTTTAGTGAGATAGAGATAGGGATCCCTATTCTCCCCTCTACCTAAACCATAAACCCTAAACCCTAAATAATGCCCCTAACCCCTAACCCTAAACCCTAAAATCCAACAACCCTAAACCCCTAAACCCCTAAGGTCCCTAAACCATAAAACCTAGAAGCAAAGGTAGGTATAATTAGAGAGAGGGATAGAGGAGACAAAGATATCTCTCCTAGGCTTGGTCTCCTCTGTATCTCCCTATTTGTCTCTCTACCTTAACCCCTAACCCCTAAACCCTAAATAATGTCCCTAAACCCTAACCCCTAACCCCTAAAATTGAGCAAACCTAAACCCCTAAGGTCCCTAAACCATAAAACCTGGAAGCAACCCTAAACCTCTATCTCCCTATCTCTCCCAATCTCTATTGGTCCCCTCTCTCTATCTCTCTCTAAACCCTAAACCCTAACCCCTAAACTCAAGCAACTCTAAACCCCTAACCCGTAAACCCTATGTAGGAGTCCAGGACAACACTGAGAGGGGGGGTGAATCAGTGTTGTATTAGTTTTCAAATCTTTTACAACTTTTTCAAACTTTATATTACAGAACAAATAGAGAGGAATACATTAATGATTTGTTTAGCTCATATGCACAAGATTAATAATGAAGAATGTGAACAAAACTTAATAATCAAAGTACTAATATACACATATATAGATGAAGACAACATGAAACTTAACACATGCTTTTCACGAGTGGAAAACTCTTCTGGGGTAGAAAAACCACTCAAAACTGCCTCGCTGGCTTAAGCAAAAACCTCACTGGTTACAATGTTTAGAAGCACCAACTTCAAGAAACACCAACCCCTAATACATATTCAAATTAAAATCAAGAACTCAGAGGGATTCTCTGTTTCAATACAGATCACTTCTTCTTTCACATGTGTCTGTCATATGTCCATACTTCTCATCAACTCAAATCACATACAAAACTCATCATCTAAATTTTCTCTTCAAGAGGATATTCAAAATATATTCAACTCTGAATACTGATCCACTCAACAACACTTTCATCAATTCACCTATGAAGCCATTATATACAAGATGACTTTTCATATTTTGTCTTCTCTCCATAATTATTTCAATCCTTGATATTCTTGCATCTGTAAAAGAATTTTAGTGAGCATAAAACCTTTCATATTCTGCAAAAGAAATTCAATGATCTTCAATATCTTATTTTTGCCCTCATATCTATAAATGCCTCTTCATATTCAATGACATTTCAACCTAAACAAATTTTCAAAATAAGATCCTATAATATTAAATCTCATTCACAAACTTTTCATACTCTCTTTTCTCTACAAAAAAAACTTCAATCTATCCCATAAAAAAATGTCTTCAACTCCTGATCCAATTCATATTCTTCTTCCCAAAAAAAAACTCTTCATTTTCCTTTGCATTGCAAATATTTGTTCATCTTCTGTGCAAAAGAAAATAAATGATGTCCACCATAAAATTGTCTTCATTTTTCTTCATACCCATTCAATTCCCTGTAGGAATCTTTATTCAAAAAAAAATGTCTTCAAAAATTAAAAAAAATTCAATATGCTCTTGCAAAAAAATCAAAAATCAACTTCTCCCAATCCATTCATCTTCTTCTTGCAAAAACATCTTCAATAAATTCAAAAAGAACTTCATCAAAAAATTAGATCTTTTAAAACCTTCTACATCCGGCCTTAAAAAAAATTCTAATAATAATAGCCTTTTTAAAAAGGCACAACCACTACAGCTATAACTTCCATGAAATCTCAACTGACTGCCCTTTTAGAAAATATCTAAAATTAGCCTTTGAAAAATAGATCACTACAGTCTAGAGTATATTGACGGGACCAAGCACAAAAAAACTTCAAGGTCGAAAAAAGAGCGCAAAGTTTAAAATTCAACCATCGATTATAAATTTGAGCACCCTTTTTATGTTTAAATATTGGCCTTCAAATTCAATTTACTGCTCATGAACTTATGAGGAGACCGGTGAAGCTAGCAAAAAGGGCCGGTTGCCCAATGATGCAGAGACCCTAAAAGATGCCACTTAAGTGGCTTTTGACTTGCTCGACAGGTCAACTTCAAAATAGAACAAAAAACACATTTGACAGATGACGGGCAGAGAAAGCTTTAAAAAGCTTTTGAAACAAAGATTAAAAACATAGATCTTCCAAAGATAATTTTGAGGCAATTCAATTGTCATCCCCAACACTGTCAAATGAATGATCTCCTTTATCAATCAATGTCCTCCAACATGAATGATCTCCGACACTATCCTGATGTGACTTTAAATAATCTGATGTCCTTTATTACAAGCAATGCATGTAACTTGCAAAAGAAGGCATTCTAACAAGCTCAACTAAGGATCATTTAATCAACTCTCATCCTTATATTCAACCTCCTAATGTTCCATGTGACAATAACACAATTCTTGATGTATGAAGGCACCAATCCCAACTCAGGACCATATTGATATCAAATATCATGAACTCTTGCACAAAACAAACATTATGAACTCAATACAAGAAGCATGGAGTATATATGACCATCAACATGAGACAATCCATATGATCATGTATCTTCAAACTAACTCCACAAATCTGACATCCTATAAATGCCATAACATGAGCATAACCCACCAAGGTAACAACTCTTTCATGAACCAACATTTTGTCACCTTAATGGTTTACCATGAAGTATGAGGCATGAGCATGTGGACTGATGAAGAATGACACACAACATAAACATCAAATATCCAATTACTGACATCAAACCATCCATGCTAAGAAATATCATGACACCATCAAACACCTTTTGACTTCACAATCAACTTTTCTTGTATCAATGTAAAGACAACAGGCTCTCAGCAAAATTATTATACTTTGAAATGGATATTATGGCATCCTTGTAATGAACCATTCTCTTATGAAGAGCTTCATAATGCAACAACTCCAAGCCAAACAAATCTCTGAAATTCACTTCAACATATGACCTGTTCATTCAATCTTTGGATTCAACATAATAAAGGATATTACAGAGACCAAACTCTCTACAACAAGAAGCACCAACATCATGATAAATCATATCACCCAAATCCTAATCATAAACATGAAACTTGTATATGAAAGCACACAAGAACATGAAGCAACTTCAAGTCCATGATCAACTCCAAATAGAATCAACCATACTGTAAAGTCCTAATGACCCCAAAAGAATAACCTCTACATTAGACCCATGTGGTCAACCTGAGAACATCATGAAAGAAAGAAGCAACACACTTTGTCAGGCAAACTTGCATCATTAACAAAACATCAATGACAAACTATACATCACCTTTTTGACATCAATGACAATCAGTCATCATCACCCTAAACCCTAACCCCTAGACCCTAAACCCTAAACTCAAGCATCCCTAAACCCCTAAAGCCTAAATAATTCCCCTAAACCCTTACCCTAAAACCTAAACCATATTACTTGAGAAACCCTAAACTTGTGTAAACCTTAAATAGTGAGGGAGAGAGAGATAGAAAGGTAGAGTTAGAGAGAGGGGATCGAAAGAGATCTAGCAAGATAGAGAGACAGGGAGAGAGAGAGAGAGATAGAGAGGTAGGTATAGTTAGAGAGAGGGATAGAGGAGACATAGATATCTCTCCTAGGCTCGGTCTCCTCTGTATCTCCCTATTCACCTCTCTACCTAAACCATAAACCTAAACCTCTAAACCTCAACCCCTAACCCCTAAACCATAAAACCTAGAAGCAACCCTAAACCTCTATCTCCCTATCTCTCCCAATCTCTATAACGTGAAAACATGAAAACATTAAGCTTTTATTCCAATCAAATTCATTCCTAATCAATCCCAAATCATCCCTAATCCATTCAATTTCATCTCTAATCATCCCTAAACCACTTCTAATTAGCTCTAAACCACTTCACACCATCCCAAATCACATCCAAATCAATTTAACTTCATCCCTAATCATTTTCCAATCAACCTGGATTTCATCTCAAATACCATCCCTAAACTATTCCTAAATCATTCCCTAATTAGCACTAAACCACTTCAGACCATCCCTAAAACCATTCTAATAATTCCCAAATCATTCCTAATCTAGTCCTTTTCACCTCTTATCATCCCTAAACCAATCCATTTCATCCCAACTCCATCCCAAATTAATCTAAGCTCCATCTCAAACAATCTCAAAAATAATCAAAATCAAACAAATACCTCACCAGGAGCCATTAGAAGATCATAGTGCCAATCTGTTAGTCATTTGCACCATTTTGTATATTGTATGTGCTAATATGCTCCTTACTAGCACCTACCTATCAATCACAAACATCATTCTACACCTAGCTAGTCACAGGTGTCATTCTACCCTCAACCACAAGAGCCATCAGAACATCATAAGCGCCAATATGTTAGTCATTTATACCATTCTATACATCATATATACCAACCATAAATCCTAAACCTAATCAACCCTAAACCCTTATCTCCTTGTCTCTATCATCCCTCTACCTCTCAATCTCTCTGCCTATGTCTTTGGCCATGTCCATCACCCTTTATCTCCTTATCTCTCCCTCTCTAAACTCCTAACCCCTAAACTCTAAAGCCGATCAACCCTAAACCCCTATCTCCTTGTCTCTACGATCTCTCTACATCTCAATCTCTTTGGCCGTGTCTCTGGCCATGTCCCTCACCCTCTATCTCCATATCTCTCCCTCTCTAAACTCCTAACCCCTAAACCCTAAACCTGATCAACCCTAAATCTGATCAACCCTAAACTCTATCTCCTTGTCTCTATCATCCCTCTATCTCTCAATCTCTCTGCCTATGTCTCTATCCATGTCCCTCACCCTCTATCTCCCTATGTCTCCCCTCGGTCTCCTCTATATCTCCCTATCAGTCCTCTCTCTCTAAACCCTAACCTAAACCTCTAAACCTTAACCCCTAACCCCTAAAACATAAACCTTAAGTTACCCTAAATAATGCCCCTAACCCCTAAACCCCAAACCTCTAAACCATAAACCCTGGAAGCAACTCTAAACCTCTATCTCCCTAGATCTCTCCCAATATCTATCGATCCCCTCACTTTCTCTCTCTAAACCCTAACCCCTAAACCATAAACCATAAACCTAAGCAACCATAAACCCCTAAACCCTAAATAATTCCTCTGAACCCTAACCCTAAACCCTAAACCCTAAACTTGAGCAGCCCTAAACCCCTAAACCCTAAATGATTCCCCTAAACCCTAAACTTAAGCAACCCTAAACTCATAAACCCAACCCACCCTCTCTCTCTCTCTCCAAAACAAGAAACTAGGACTCTCTATCTCTCTCTCCCTATCACCAGGTATCTCTCCCAGGTATCTCTCCCCTCCATCTCCATCCTCTCTCCCTTTTCCTCCCTCTCACTCTCCCTTGTTGACAAAGAACATGGAAATGTAAAAAAATAGGACATGTAAAGATGGATGAGGATATAAATTAGGATTCAATGAAATGGAAACAATATAATTTATGAAATTTCATTGGATGGGAAGAATGAGGAGGAGAGGTAGAGAGGGGAGGGAAGTAGAGAGTGAGAGAGAGGATAAGAGGTAGAGACATGATGGAAGTAGAGAGTGGGAGAGGACCGTAGGAGGTAGACAGGGCAAGGAAGAAAAGCGAGAGAGGGTAGGAGGTAGACAGAGGAGGGAAGTAGAGACTGAGAGAGAAGGTAGGAGGTAGACAGGGGAGGGAAGTAGAAAGTGAGAGAGAGGGTAAGAGGTAGAGAGGGAGGGGGAGAAGAGAGTGAGAGAGAAGGTAGGAGGTAGAGAGGCAAGGGAAGCAAAGACTCAGAAAGAGGGTAGGAGGTAGATAGGAGAGGGAAGTAGAGAGTGAGAGAGATAGTAGAAGGTAGGTAGGGGAGGGAAGAAGAGAGTGAGAGAGAAGGTGGGAGGTAGAGAGGGGAGGGAAGCAGAGACTTAGAGAAAGGGTAGGACATAGAGAGGGGAGAGAGAGAGAGAGAGAGAGAGAGAGAGAGAGAGAGAGAGAGAGAGAGAGAGAGATGATAGGAAGTGTAGCTGCCCTTGTAGACATGTATGTAAAGTGTGGAAGCATAGACAAGGCATGTCAATTGTAAGATGTAACACCTCAAAGAGATGTTCTATAATGGAATGCAATGATTGCAAGATATGCAAAAAATGGATTTGTTGAAAAGGCTTTAGAAACTTTCAAGCAAATGCAATTGGCATGTGTATTGCCAGTTATGCTCATCATAACGTGAGTGCATTATAACATGCTCGCATTATGCTCAGCTTTGTTTGATGTGTTTTTATCAGTTTTTAGCAAAATCCAGAGATAATCTGGAGTGTGCTCCCCCATCAAGATGGCACTTTTTTCAATGAAAACTCAAAAAAAATACCACCATAATCTTAAGCTCTCTGTTATCTATCTAACCATATATTTTTTTCACATTTTGAGTACGTTTAGTGTTTCATCTTGAATTTCTTTTGTTAGTGTGTCCAGTTTTTCTCAAAAACCAGTGTCTAGTATTTTTGACTTTTTTTTAACCATCCATCAAAAATTGAAATAAGTTATATTTTTAGAAACTAGACTCCATTCTACACGAATTCAAAAAAGAAAAAAATGATTTTCGATTAGTTTTCAAATATTTTAGGGGGGAGCACACTCAAATTTTTATTTTTTAGGATGTGGCCACTTTAAAAATTACTAAAAAATCAATTATTCATTAAAAAATTATCAGAAAAATCAGGGATAAACTACATGGTGTTACCTAATTTCTCACTGGAGCGATTATTGAAATACTAAAAAAAGTTAACATTTTAGGGGGAGCACACCAGATGCTATGTTATGTTTTTTTTTCAGAAAAACAAGACCAATTTGTGTACTCCCCCTTTTTGAACCCCTTAATCTCAACCATTTTTGGAAAAAATTAGTAGTTTAAAAACTAGATTTGGAGTGCTACAACTCTTGTTTTTGTTCCATCTTCAAATTTTGAGTGTAGTTATCTTCAATTTCTCATCCAACATCAATGTTCCTGATTTCAGGAAAAAAAAAAAAAAAGTGGCAACTTAAGACCCCATTTTGGTCCCTCATCTTTGTGCACTTACCCTAGGATGTAGTTCTGATTTGTGTTTTATTGATGGTGATGATGATTGATTTGATTTGATTTTGATGATGTGATGTTGATGATTGGATTGGATGATTGGATGATTTGATTACTAATTTGATTTGATTGCTGATTTGAGTTTGATGATTGGATAGATTTGAATAATGATGATGATTAGACTAGAAGAATTGAGTTGATGATTGATAGATTGGCTTGATTCAATTTGATTTTGATGATTTGATTGATTTTGATGATTCACCTTGATAATTGTTTGGATTTTTATTGGATTTTATGACTTTTTTGTATTTTTTTAAGGATAATTTATGATTTTTTTAAATTTTTTTAGGACAATTTATGATTTTTTTGAATTTTTTTAGGACAGTTTAGGATTTTTTTGGATTTTTTTAGGACAGTTTGTGATTTTTTTGGATTTTTTTAGGGCTTTTAAATTTTTTTTTGGATTTTTTCAAGGCTTTTAAATTTTTTTTTTAGATTTTTATCAAGACTTTTTATAACTTTTTGGTATTTTGATATGTTTTGGGATGTCAATGGATTTACAATTTGTACAGCCTTTATGTGAAATGCCAATGACAAGGGAGAAAACCAAGTCTAGGTGCGAGAAAGGATATAGGATGGATTAGGATGAATGGATAAAAGGATGGGGAGATGGAAAGGAAGACTCATGATAAATGATTGGATAAGAAGATAAACGACATCGAATGTATGCATAAGAGAGCTAGGATGTGATTTCAAAGACTATGTCGCATAGGAAATAACATGCCCCATTCTAGATAGTATGCTTGGGATTTTTCATGACAACGCGTATGGTGATAGGATCATGATAGAAAGATGGCTAATGACAAGAGGATAATGATAGGACGATAGGATGGATTGGAAGGGATGAGGTATACCAAGAGTTTTTCCAAGGCATGTTTCAACATTGTTACCCCCAATCTTTATCAAGATCAAGAAGAGGAAGGATGAATGGACTCAGTAGGGTAGGTGTATAAATGTAATGGATAAGGATGGTAGGAAATGTTAATATGGTAGGATATGATACGATGAGAAATGATAGGTAGGAAAATGATAGGAGGACAAGACAAGGTGTCCCCAAGTGTAGGTGACATAGAAGATCGAACTTACGTATGATGCCTGTTTGCCATGTTTTCATCATGGTACTTATCCAGGGTGCCTGTTTACCAGGTTTTCACCGTTGGACGAAGGGATTTCTCTTTACTTTTTTTTACTTTTTTGATAGGATAGGAGAAGGTGGATATGGATGGAAGGGACTCAAGTGTCTAGCTCCATGAAAGGTGATAGTCCCACTAGATGGATGTCATTGCATGGACCATGTCAAGTGCGCTCATAGATGTTGGTAAGGTGATTGCATGAAAGATAGATTAGGTAGATGGTGGATTATGAAAGGTGCAATAGTGGATTATGATGCGGGTGATAGTGGATTATGACATGGATTATGGATGACTTATGGATGGCAGGTTTATGCAAAAGCATGGAGTAGGATAATGTATGAAAGGTGGGGAGATGGAGGTATGTGGAAGTGTTGTGGGATGGAAGGGAACCATGACCAACGGCTGCACACACCATGATAAACATTGAAGCTTTTGGTTGGATGGTGGTGTAGGAAGCAATGGGGATGTTTGTTTAGGAGATGGTTGATTTAGGCATTTAGGGACCCACATAGACTTAGTACTTTTATGATTTTTGCTTTTCATGTGGGATGGAGGATTTTGTTGCTTTTGGATGGAATGGATGGAAGGAGATGGTTGGGATTTGCAAGAGGTGGATGCCTCATTTGACTTGATGGCTTCTTGCTTAGGGACCCATACCATTTTAGTTTTTGACTTTGCTTGTGGAGGTATGGGTTGGGATATATGCGTCTTTAGAGATGGATTTGAAGTAATTGCGTGTTGCTTGGGGACCCACACCTTTTTTAGATTTTCTTTGAGGTGTGTGGGTGTATGCAGCTTTTGAGAAGGATTTTTCTTTGATCCTTTGCTTTTGTACCCTAAGGTATTAGGATTTGTAGTATTTTTGGCTTTATGATTGTAGGCATCCAAGTTTTTATTTTTGAATCCCATGGGGTGGATGGAAGTGGGGTTGGTGGAAGCTCCTTGTTTAGACAATGTGTGTATTTGTTGGTCATGATTAGGGTTTTTAGAGGGCTTATGGATGGATGGATAAGGTGTTGGAAGTAGTGGTGGTAGATTCGATGGAGGGATATTAGGAGTTGGAAGAAGCAGAGGTAGAGTGGATGGTGGAAGGTGTATGGTCACATGCTTTTGGCATTTGTAGGATGATGGAGGTGGAATGGCAACATATGTTTTGGGTATGTGATAGGATGTGTGATGGAAAGTAGTGAACTTAGGATGGATGGAGGGATTACCAACATCGTTAGATTGTTGTCCTTGCAGTGTGTATCCAAGGCCAAATGAGCGCGGAGGAACCTTGACATGGATTGGCTCCAAAATTCCTTGTTCAAGAGGGCCTAAGCCCTTACCTTGATAGTTCATGTTTTGGAGGATGCGATCGACAATAGGACAATGTGTAGGTGGAACACTAGTCACGAGTTCCTTATTGGATGGAGAAGGTGAAGTGGATAAAGGTTGTTGGTGTTCTAAGGAGGAACACTCACGGATAAAGGTGGTAAGACTAATAGGATGTGATGGATTTGAAATGGGGTTGATGGTGGATGCAGAAGGATCATTAGGATCTTGATTAGCATCATGTTCACTAAGATCCAAGGTATTGATTTGATCCTCTATGCTTATGTGTTCTTGGGAGGCACATGTCTCATTATGAGAAGTGGAAGCTTGTGCATCAGGGTTAGATGGAGGATGGATAGGAGCAATTTGGATTTTTTTCTCATGGATAGCTTCTTCAAAGGTATCATCTTGATCATAGAAAAGATAGATGTTATGGATGGGATGAAGGAAAATGATTTGATCTTGAATTAGATAGGGAGTTAGTGTTTCCACATGCTTAGAATCATTTCCTTGACATACCTCTTGGGTTGCTTGAATTGAAGTATGAGGCTCTTGGATGAGTTCTCGATCAACAACATGACAGGGCAATGAACTCACGAGAATAATATTTTCAATATGCTCAAGGGGTTGTGAACCACATGATGGGGTTGTAGAAGTGGACATAGCATTCAAAGGTTCTTTGGTAGGCTCATCGATGGGTGCCTGACATGGGGATTGTTTATTCTTTGCTAGTAGTCCTTGAATCACATCCTTTGTAGGTGGAGGGTTGATGGGAGCTGAAGGCTCATGATTGGGATTAGGTAGAAGGTTAATTGGATTAGGGCTTGTGAGATGGATAGTGGTATTAGATGGGCTAGGACTTGGGCTAGATGGAAGGATAAGGGGATTAGATGGATTGGTTTTATCTAACCCAATCTTGTCACAATCTTCTAGGTTCTTGATCAATCTTTTAAAATGTGTACAAGTGGATATGAGATGGCCCTTACACCTATGGTAAGCAAAATATTCATCATCTCTATACCAATGGGTTTTAAAGTAGATTTCTTCAAAGGATGTTATTGGTGGCAGCTCAATCAAATTTTCTTGGACCAATTGTTGTAGGGTCATCTCTAAGGGATCCTTTAGTGGAGAGCTTGATGGATTAGAAGGTTGACGTGAAGGTGTTGGGAGAGGACTAGTTGAATCATGTGTTGGCATGTGCTCAGACAGTGATGGAGGATGCTCATAAGATGCTTGCTCTAGGTTGGTGTCTCCCTCGTCAAAGGCTATTAAGTCTTGTAACATAGGCAGACTTAGGGATACTTAATTTATGTACAAAGGATCATTTAGACTTGAGTCAAAGGTTATTAGGTCTTGTAACACAGCTGGACTTAAGTTTATTAGGTCATGTTGCAAAAGTAGAATTGGCTTGACTTGGTTTATGTACAAAGGGCCACTTGGACTTGCATGTTCATGTTGTGGAGGCTATTGATAGTCTTGTGAATGGGCTTGATGTAGAGATGAAATGGTACGATGTGTAGGTAAAAGATCTTGGGGTACGGATTGTTGTGGATAATGGTAGATATTGGAAGAAGTAGGGTATGGTGATGTGGCATTGTTATGGGAAGATGTGAGATAAGGTGATGTGACATTGTTATGGGAAGATGTAGGATAAGGTGATGTGGAAGTGATTTGAAAAGCGGATGGATTAGATTGGTGTGAAACGGAAGGGGATGCCACATAGGAATGAGGTGGAATTAGTTGGTGTTGAATGGATAAGGGATGATGATGTGGGGTTTGTGGTTGACAAGTAGCCAAGAGGTATTGGATTTGTGCTAAGGTGCTGCATTTGTGGGGATTGACTTTCTTATAGTTTTCAGATCATGCTATGGACCTTTTGAATGATGTATTGGTCTGGAGGTTTTGGCATTTCATGAAGCATGTGAATGATCTCCTATGCTAGGTCCTCTAATGTTGACATGATGGAAAGTTATGTCAATTGGACTTATGTGACAAAGTTGAGACTCTTGGATTGAGTGGCTTTCTTGATGTATTGATTGGATTGGCTTGGTTGATTGATTGGATTGGTTTGATCAGTTGGTTGATTGGATAAGATTATCTCCCAAGAGATAGACTCATGAACTCAAGGGTAGACAAGGTTGGTTGATAATGCTGATATGATCAAATGCTAGATAAGGACTAAAGCCAAAGGACAAGGTTGGTTGATTGGATCGATGTTGGATAAGATGATGTAGAGTCTCAAAAAGGATGTAGGGCTCATGAAGTCCAATGATATGATATGGTCAAACTAGATGGGATGGTGTAGAAGGATGATGATATGGAATGATGAGGTTAGATGACTTGGATTGATTGGGATGTTATTGATTGGATGACTAGGATGATTTGTCTTGGAAGGATTGGATAAAGTGTAATGATTGAGAAATATGTTATGACAAGTACGTTGGGGATGATGTGGCGATATCAAACACAAGATCTCACACACACATGCATGCACACCAAACACAATGATCAATGTGTACACCCTAGGCTAGGTAAGGATAGTATATGTTGGGTTCCCACTTGGTTTTACCCAGTCGTGCCTACTTATGGTGTATAGCTCTAGGAACTTGGGGCATGGGCTCCCCTTTACAGTTCACTCACTTCTCAGGCACACCAAGTTCCAGGTCCTTAATACATGCAGATCTTGAGGTTCCTTACTATCTCTTCCATAAGCCACGAAAATGTGGGATGGCTATCAGAGTTTCCTCCTTTACCAATAGATACAAGTTTTTAGCTTCTATACAAAGGTTTTTAGTTAGGGTTTCCATTCAGGTGGCTATACATGCGGTGATTCACTTTGTTAATGGAGGCTTCCCAGCCTACAAAGGTTAGGCTCTGTAGGGTTTTGGGTGAAACATTTGTCAGTATAGTGGAACAACACCAGTCGTTTGTGACTTTCATCACAAATGCATTATTTATATAGCGGCTTGGAATGATCTGGCTTTGACCTATTTCTACTTGTGTTGTACCCCTTCTAATAGTGGGAAGGTAGGCCCTCTATAGTTAGCAACATTTTCTTATACACCGCAGATCCGTTGGATAGGCGGGGAGAGAGCATACTTTTGTTGCTAAATCGAGTAACACACAGACTCAACAAGCAAGAAAAGAAATGAAAAGCAGACACAATGAAGACAGATTGTTCATTTTAAAAGCACCAAAATGAAGTGTGCCTACTCTAGTAAATAAAATATTGTTTGTCTTGGACCGCTCGAACCTACAAAAGATAGATTAGTAGTTTGTTTTCTCCATTCTTTGAAAAGCGTGTTTTGACAAGCTACACTGATAAATTGTTAGATGCCAAAAGGATTAGGTCAAAATCTACAATCTGATAAAAACCTAAAAATGGTGATGTAATACAGCCAAATAGACAGCAACAATAGAAAGTTCAAATGATTCTATGCAATTTTTTAAAAAAAATCATTAAATTTGGATGTGTTTGGCTCAAGTTATGTGCATTTTAAGTTTGAAAGAAGGCTGAACTTTAACAAAGAAATTACCTACCAAAATGATGAAATTACCTACTAAAACCTTCACAACTGTGAAATTCACCCTGTTAGATTTCTGATGAGTGTTTGTTTGCAAAAATCTGATGCCGTATGAAGAAGTTATGACAAAAAGAAAAAGATACCTCCCTTATGGCTAGTTAGAGATGACATAGTTGACTATTTCACTTGTTGTTTTACTTTTTGATTTTTGATAGCTAAAAGTGTGATTAGGATCATGGACCACCAAAGATCTAAATGTTAAGTAAAAACTGCCAAAATTGAAAATGCCAAGTAAATATTGAAACATTTAACGTTAAAACCCTAGCTAATAAAACCCTAACCCTAGGTGCTAAATGGTTCAAGCTAAAGTCGACTATGCTAAATGTTACCCTATAGTTATATGGTCGACTATTTTATTGGAGGTTGATTGAAATATGCCTAAGGTTTTACGTGAATGTCGAGTTGACTAAATAGAGGTTTCAACCTGCAACACTAAGAAGTTAGCTAATAGGCATATTTTGACTTGTAATGTCGAAAGGCTTGGCCAATGTAGAGATAGCAACCTGTAGATGTTAAGAAGACCAAACAATATAAAATGCTAGCGACCATGCAACATCGAAAGGCTCCCCCAATATGAAGGTAGTGACCATGCATGACGACCAGACAAGTTGCAAACAAAGTGCAAGAGACAAGTCGTCGGGAGGCGTGGTCGATGGGATATGTTGACATTAGATGATAGGCGATAGGTCGGCAGCAACTAATACAAAGGTGATGGCCGAGGGCTTTCGAAAGGATGATAGAGGAAAATGGTTGAGGGGAATCAGGTGTCAACTATCCATAGAATGGAAGATTTTGAAAGGAATTTCAACAGAGGCAACAAATGGAAGCAACCACTATGCAGAGGCAACAACGACAAGGGAATCTAGGGTTTCAACTAGATTAGAAGCTACAATCAAAACACTTAAATACATAGCCAAAACCTCTAGCGTGCTAACCTACATCCAGAGAGCACAGAGATCAGAGAGAGGCCCGTACAGTACGGATCCGTATGGATCTGTACTATATGGGCTAAAAAAAAATTAGTGAGCCAACTATGTCAAATTTATAGTCTAGGAGCTTGGAAACAGCCTCCCGGACATGATGGCGCTATTCATTTTTTTCCTAGAGGTTGTTTATAGTAGCTGCTCAACAAAACCTGACAATGGGATTAGAAACAACACAAATTTTTATCATAAAAACTTGCAAAAACATAAAATTGAATCAGGCGATTGTGGGTTCGAGTCCCACTGGGCGTGCCAGAATGTGTTGGGTGGAATTTTACAAAGATCAAACAAACGAAGATCAGATTTTAACCCAAACTCAATAAATCAAACCCAAAATGAAATAAAGACATGCAAACTAAATGATATCACCTGGGTTGGACAATTTCTTGTTTGAAATGTAGGTTGCTCACGATCTGCAGCATAATGATTGAATTAAGATTTCATAGATGAAAGATGATTGATGGAAGAAGATAGGTAGGCGATGGATGAGGAGTGATTTTGGCAAAGTGATGGTGCTTAGAAGATTCATCCATGCAAATAGCATGAAAATGGGTTAATTTATAGGCAAGATGAGAAAATGGAAGGATAGAAACTTCCATTTGCAAGTGATAATTGAATTGGAAAGTTGCATTGTGTAACTTAGGAGAGGAAGTGGAAAGTGGAAGAGTTCACTCGAGAGATAATTAAAAAGTGAGAGAAATGAGTTGAGTGATGAGTGGAGATGAAAATGGAAGGTGGAAGAGATGAGTTGAGTGATTAGTTAAGATAGAAATGGAAGGTGGACAAAATCATAATTAAATAATTAAATTATTTAATTTATGATGCATGTGAGGATAAATATGATAAATTAAAATAAAAAGAGGAAAGGGAAATTAAATAAATAAATATAATTTATTTATTTAATAATGTGAAGGGATGGCTAAATTAAATAAACATTGGATTTATTTAATTTATTAGAGGAAAATGGTAGATTAGGTGATGATATGGAGTGCCTAGGGCAAAAATGCTACAAGATGTTCTAACTAATGTGATATTGTAACAATGTGTTGTAAGAAGAGAATTTTGGGTGTCTATATTTTGCCCCTCTTTGAGATGATGTTTGAGATGATGAGATTTGTGTCGAGTAACATCATTTCAAAGAAGCTAAGGTATGGATAGAAGAAAAAGATAGCAAAAGAAAGGTAGGATGAGGATGGGATGATAGCGAAGGAAATGTAGACACCCAAAATTATCCTCTTACAACACATTGTTACAATATCACATCAGTTAGAACATCTTGTAGCATATTTGCCCTAGGCACTCCATATCATCACCTAATCTACCATTTTCCTCTAATAAATTAAATAAATCCAACGTTTATTTAATTTAGCCATCCCTTCACATTATTAAATAAATAAATTTTATTTATTTATTTAATTTTCCTTTCCTCTTAAATTAAATAAAATAAATATTTTTATTATATTTTAATTTATCATATTTATCCTCACATGCATCATAAATTAAATTATTTAATTATTTACTTATGATTTTGCCCACCTTCCATTTCTATCTTAACTAATCACTCAACTCATCTCTTCCACCTTCCATTTTCATCTCCACTCATCACTCAACTCATTTCTCTCACTTTCAAATTATCTCTCGAGTGAACTATCCCACTTCCTCTCCCAAGTTACACAATGCAACTTTCCAATTCAATTATCACTTGCAAATGGAAGTTTCTATCCTTCCATTTTCTCATCTTTCCTATAAATTAACCTATTTTCATGCCATTGTTATGGATGAATCTTCTAAGCACCGTCACTCTGCCAGAATTCCTCCTCATCCATCACCAATCTATTTTCTTTATCAATCCATCATTCTTATCTCAATCAAACCGTTGTGCTACGAAATGTGAGCAATCAAACAAGAAATCATCCAACCCAGGTGATATCATTTAGTTTGCATGTCTTTATTTTGTTTTGGGTTTGATTTCTTGAGTTTGGGTTGAAATTTGATCTTCATTTTTTTTATCTTTGTAAAATTCCACCCAACACACCATGCTATGTGTGCCCTTCAAATATCTCAATATCCTCTTGACTGCCATCACATGTGACTCTTTAGGCTCTGCTTGAAATCTTGCCACAAGACAAACTGCATGCATTATCTTAAGTCTAGTTTGAGTCAAATAAAGCAATCCTCCAATCATGGATCTGTACCTTTTCTGATCTACCATAGGTGAATCATCATTTTTTCTTAGTTTGCAACCAGTCACCATGGGAGTGCTTACTGGTTTGGAGTCCTCCATCCCAAACTTCTTCAACAACTCTTTCAAATACTTTGACTGATAAATGAAGATACCTTTGTCTGATTGATTGATTTGCAAACCTAAGAAGAAATTCATCTCACCAAGCATAGACATTTCAAATTCACTTTACATATCACCAGAAAACTTCATGCACATACCTTCATTGCCTCCAAAGATAATGTCATCAACAAAGACTTCAACAATTAGGATTTTCTCATCATTGATCTTGAAATAGAGATTGCTATCCAAAGTACCTTTATTGAACCCTAATTGTAACAAATGCTTATCTAACCTTGCATACCAAGCTCTGGGAGCTTTTTTCAATCCATACAATGCTTTCTTCAATTTGCACACCATGTCACCCTGATTTGATGATTGAAATCCTTCTGGTTGTTCAATGTAAACTTCTTCATCCAATTCTCCATTCAAGAATGTTGACTTGACATCCATCTGATATACCTTGAAATCCTTGTAGCTTGCAAATGCTAGAAACATTCTTACTACTTCAATCCTTGCCACATGTGCAAAAGTTTCCTCAAAATCTATTCCTTCAACCTGAGAGTATCCCTTGCATACCAATCTTGCTTTGTTTCTTACCACTTCACCATTCTCATTCATTTTGTTCCTGAAGACCCATTTGGTACCAATCACATTCTTGTCTGCCGGTCTAGGGACAAGATCCCAAGTCTAATTCCTTTCTATCTACATCAATTCTTCTTTCATAGCATTTACCCAATTTTCATCACTACATGCTTCATTTACATTTTTAGGTTCCACTTGAGAAATCAAGCAATAATTAACCTGTTCTTCAGCAGCTCTTCTTCTAGTCTGAACTCCTTTACTCTTATCCCCTATGATTTGATCTTCAGAGTGATTTAACTTCACATACCTGGGTATCTTAGTAATGATTTCCAGAGCTTGTTCTTCTTCTTTCTCTGAGTTTTCTTCTTGTTGCACTGCTACTTTGCTTGCAGGGACATCCGGTTCATCAAATTCATATCCACTTGATACCTTTTCCTTGCTTTCATCAACTTTGACATTTGCACTCTCAATGATCTTTTTCAACCTATTATTGTAGCACCAGTAGGCCTTTCTCTTGGTAGAGTATCCAAGGAAGATACCTTCATCACATCTTGCATCAAACTTACCTAGATCTTCATCTCTTTTGATATAACACTTACTACCAAAAACTTTGAATTATTTTACAGTAGGAACTTTACCATACCACAATTCATAAGGAGTCTTAGAACTGTTACCTTTGACTTGGACTCTATTTATGATGCATACAGCAGTGTGAATTGTCTCTCTCCAATAAACTTCTGGTCGGTCAGCCTCCTTCATCATTGTTCTAGCAGCCTCTTGAATTGTCATGTTCTTCCTTTGAACTACTCCATTTTGTTGTGGAGTCCTAGGTGCATATAACTATCTCTTTATCCCTTGTTCCTCATAAAAGAAGTTAAACTCATTTGATGTAACTCTCCACCTCTATCAGACCTCAAGCACTTGATCTTCAAATCTAGCTCATTCTCAACCATTGCCTTGAATTCTTTAAACTTTTCTAAGACTTCTTCTTTTTCTTTTAAGAAGGTAACCTAAGTCATTCTAGAATGATCATCAATTAACAACATGAAATACCTATCTCCTTGCAGACTTCTTACTCTAGTAGGTCCACATAGACCTGTATGCACTAATTCTAGTAGTCCATCAACAGATTGGTCCTTGCTCTTGAAACTTGTTCTTGTCTGTTTTCCAAATTGGCGCTCCTTGCACAAGGTATTAACAGGCTTCACAAGCTTGGGTAAATCTCTTACAACTTAAGTGGAACTTATCTTCACAATGTTGTCAAAATTGATATGACACAAGCTTCTATGCTACAACCAACTTTCATCATTCTAAGCCAACAAACAATATTCATTAGTCCCTTTCAAATGATATATGTTACCTCTTGTCTTCTTACCAGTTGTAATCACTGTTCTGGATCTTTCTAATATCTTACATCCATTGTCCTTGAATCTGAGATCATAACCTTTGCCACACATCTGACCAACACTCAAGAGATTGTGCTTTAATTCCTTCACATATAAGACATCATCAGTGTTATGCTTGCCATTAAAAGAAATAGATCTTTTTCCACAAATCTTACTAGTTGTATCATCACCAAACCTAACCAGTCCTCCATCATATCTTTCCAAACTTATGAACTTACTTTTGTCACTAGTCATGTGATGAGAGCATCCACTATCAATAACCCATTCATCTTTGTCTTGCACAACCTGAACAGCCAAGGCACTTTCCTCCACTATTTTTTCTTCCTTCACACAACTAGAAGGATTAGTAGACATAGATTCTTCTTTAATAGCAATGAATAAGCATTCATTTCCAGTAGTACTACCATTATCTGATTCATCATCTATTACTCCTTCATCATCAAAATCTTTAATATAATAATATTTCTTTGGAATCCTAGGTCTATTCTCAAACCTTTTTGGAACTCTCTCAAGACATCTAGAGGCATAATGACCAATTTTACCACAAGTAAAACATTTGAAAGGTAATTTTCCTTTGAACTTACTAGTACCTCTGGGCAGACTGCTAACAAAATTTGCCTCCATTTCTTCAAGCTCATAATCTGGTTCCACCTTGTACTTATCAAGTTTGGAAGGCCTTTGTGAAGTGCTGGCCTTGAAAGCAATCTCTGTCTTAGGAAGTGAATCACTAAGTTCCCTCATCTCAAAAGTTGTTACCTTCCCAAGCAACTAATCTTTTGTAATTGTTGTTACTGTCATTATTTCTTCAATTGCAGCCACCTTATGACAATAGGATTTAGGCAAAGATCTCAGAATTTTATTTACAATTTCAGGTTCTTCAATCTTACCTCCCACACTTTTGATGCCACTTACAAGCTCATAAATCTTTTGCATATAAGATGAAATGTTCTCATCTTCACTCATCTTCAAACTTTCATATTTCACCTTCAAGCTTTGCAACTTGGCACTTTTCACAGAATCATCTCCTTCATACAGGTTCTTCAACTTCTCCCAAATTTCATGAGCAGTATCTAGTTCAATGATCTTTGTCATGTCTGTGTCAGATAGGCCATTCAACATAGCATCTTTAGATTTGATATTCAACTCATACTCCTTGATCTCATCTTTAGTTTTAGGACCATCCTTTAGTACTTCATACTTTGATTGGGTCATTTTCCATACATCAAAACCTAAGCAGATGAGATGAGTTTACATGCAGATCTTCTAGATGGAATAAATTGTTCCATCAAACTGTGGACTTTCCTTCTTGCCAGACATCTTGGATCTACCTCAAGTGATTAAGCTTGCCTCTAAGGAACCTTTCTCTAATACCAATTGTTGAAATGAACCAGACAATTGAGAGGGGGGTGAATCAATTGTCTCAAATCTTTAACTAATTTTGTACCTTAAAATATTAAACACTTGTCCACTGTTAGTTATGATTAAATCATGAAAGAATAAACTTAGAAACATAAACACAATTGCAAAACCATACACAAGAGACACTAGATTTTTACGTGGAAAACCCTGTTAAGGGAAAAACCATGGTGGATGTTAGTCCACAAGATATATAAGTTATAACAATACCAAAAATCAGAAGCTCGCTGCCAATAGAGCTCACTGCCTAGAAAAAGGGTCACTACCCAGAAAAAGGCTCACTACAAAGAGGGCTCACTACCCAAAAAAAGGCTCACTACCAAGAGGTTTTAAACTAAGATAATAGCATCTACTCCATGCCTAAATTCAGTTCCATTGAAGCACAATGCTCTTCCTCTTCTCTGCTCTACCTTCTACACTTCTTCACTTAACTCCACATCTTCACACAAGGACATCTTTTCCATGACCAAATTACAAGTATATATATCATTCATCAACCTTGGAATGTACATCAAGGTTGGAATTACATTCATCAACCATTGGAACAATCTCCAAGGTCGGCATTACAAACATTTACAAAATAGGTCTTGACCTAATACAAAATTATGCTAAGGAAATGTAGTAAAGATGTATGCGGATCACTCCACACTTTAGCTGGGACTCAAACATGATCTTCCATGCCATGACACGCTTCTACGATCTTCAATAGATTTCTACAATCATTGGAATTAACCAAGTCAGCTAAGGCTAGTTACATGCTACATTGTCTGGGAATAATCTTCAAACACAATCTCAATTCCTTAATGTGAACCAATGTAAAGGTAGGAACACGATCAGGAGGCATCCACAAGAATGTTGTAATAACCAGAAGCAACCACACACACTCTAACCACTTTATCCATGAGATTCTTCACACCAGACAACATGAACTTCACTATCTTCAACTGTCATGAAAGAAGATAGCTTGCGGACCACCAAATCATGAACCATTATAGTTGTAGGCACTTATCATCATCCCAGACTTCCCTCTAGAACTGCAGAATAAAATACTTCAATGCAGAGGAATGTGGAGCAAAATACTTTCTCCCTGTCACCAGTGAATAATTAGAAAAGGCAAGTTTTACTCTGGTGAATGTAACTCACTCAATTCTTCATGCTGGAGGCTCAAACTTAGGATTTAACATCTTCAGACATGCCTCTAAATAAATTTCAATCCACAAATTAAGATCTTCAATCTACAAGAAATGCGGAGCAATCTTTTGGATTGTTCTTCAGTATGCAATTCACTGTCTTCACTGTGATTCACTATTTCCTTTCTGATTCTTCCAAAGGGGCTAATTTTCTCAATGTCCTCAACATACAAGGCTTCTAATCAATCAAAAGGTAAAGATACAGTTGACACTAATGACAACACAAACATGTTGACATCAATGACAACACCGATTTGGCACATACTTGCAACAAATGGGTGTTCACAAATAAGTTTGGTTCAAATGGCAGTGTTGAGAAGCTTAAGGCAAGGTTGGTCGTGAAGGGTTATTCCCAGGCAGAGGGAATAGATTTGTTGAAATGCGCAAGACAACTGAGAGGGGGGGTGAATCATTTGTAACCAAAACTTTAAAACAATCAACATATCAACCAGTCAATCTATGTTATTGTAATTTAACCATGAAAGCATGAAATCAAAATTTAAACACATTCACACATGAGACACTAGATATTTACGTGGAAAACCCTAAATAGGGTAAAACCATGGTGAGTGTTAGCTCACAATATAATATGTAATAACAATAGCAAAAATTAGAGGCTCACTACCCAAATCTCACTGCTCAAATGAAAAGGCTCACTGCCAAAAGAAGGGGCTCACTACCAAAAGTTGGTGAACTGAGATAATAGCATCTGCATTATGCCAAGGTTCAGCTCCATTGAAGCATAATAACTCTCCTCTGCTCTGCTCTATGTTTTCACTTCACACTTATCTTCGCATCTTCGCACATCATATCTATTTTTCTTGACTGGGTGAAAGTTTAAAACTATGTCCCACTTTTAGCCAATTAAATAGTTTTGAGCGGATAGATTCTGAGCAGTAAGTTTATGCCCAGCTTCATTCCACTCAAAACCACTTCATGCCTACATGGTTGTACGTTTCTAGGCGTAAACGAATCAAGTAGTACGTTTACGGTCGGTAAGTTTTTGGGCAGAACCATATAAAATAAAAATTAAAAAAAGGGCAAAAATGTCATTTTCGCCCGAATTGGTGTCGGAGTAAAAAGTTTTGCCTGGAGCCCACAGCAGCCAATGAGCACATAGGCCTACCGACCACCACCTCTAGGTACACATTATATATTTCTCATGGGCTCCAGGCTTATTATGTCTTGAAACGTTTTGATGTATTTGTTTTCTGGTGTATGGCCTTGAAAGCTTATTATCTCTTGAATTTCAAACCCTAGCCAGAACTCAGTTTTATGACCTCAAAAGCTTATTACCTCTAGAATTTTGAACCCTAACCAGAACTCAAGTAATTTAAAGTGGGTGTTTGAAACACTTAAAATAAATAAAATTTTGACACCATACAAAATTCTATATTGATTTTGACAGTCCATACAAAATTTCTCTTTTCATGTGATTGAAACACTTGAAATTTTAACTATATTTTACAACAAAATGTCTAAATACAACCATACGACCATCACATTTAGGCCCTGATGGAGATGATGTGATGCCCCGTCATGCAACCCTAGAGAGTTAGGCTAACAGGGGATAAAATTACAAAAAAAAATAAAAAAATAATAAAGACAAGTAATAGCATAAATTAACATCTGATTACAACATTTAAACTAGATGATCAACTAGCACCTCTAAAGAACATAACTGCATCAGATAAACATAATTTCATAACAACACAAGTAATTATACATTTTGATGCAACAAAAGAAGATTACATTATTCATTTACAAGATATGAATAGTTACAAAAGAGCAACTACAAGATCACATGATTACAAGATTCTTGACTGATTACATCAGTTTACAATATGCAACAAGATTATACAATTCTAAAAGTATAATGCAACTCTAAGGATGCAAGTAGATCTGGAATTGGAAACACATCTGCAGTGATCACGAATCAGGATGACCAAGAAAAACCAATGGATAAAGCTCTTCCACCCAACCATGTGGAACCCTGAGGTCCACCCCCCATGCTAGGAGATAACGATGAGGTTCCACTAAGTCAAAGGGTACAAGTAAGCAGATACAAACTTGACACAGACAACACAGATCATCAAGGCAAGACAGTACTCCAGAGGTAACAACAAAAGATAACAAAAAGGAAGTAATTAGACTGCAGTAGGGAGAGTGTCATCGCATGGTCCTAGCATGGGTTATCAAGGCTATCTCTCTCTAAAAACTAGCCCCCATCTATGGTTATCCTGGCAGTCTCTCTCTAAAAACTAGCCCCCATCTATGGTTATCCTGGCAGTCTCTCTCTAGGCACCGGCCCCATAGGGTGACACATATGGAACTGACACATCCTCTCATGGAGACAAGGAGGTCGATCTTGCCAACCAGGCCTTCCCATCCCATCCTTAGCCTGTGAGAGCACTAAAGGCATGGGTGAGGCATCATACTTATCTTATTGTGTGATTACTACCCAACCCACCTAGATTAATTATTATTGTGAGGGGGAGAATGAGTGTTAGTCAAATCAATGAAAAACATAAAAACCCAAATACCAATGGAAGTTGAAAGCAAAGAAGATTAAAACCAAAACAAGTAAGAATACTTACAAACTCCTTTACCTATCATTTTCTATTGTTTGCCTATCTTTCTTTGATCTTGATTGTGAAGCCCTCAGAAGCTTTGCTTGCTTGCTTGTTTGAAGATGACAAAGGAAGAATGGCTTTTGATATGTGTTTGTGTTGAATGTGAGCTTCAACACACAATAATGGAGGATACTAGAAATGGAGAGAAGAAGAGAGAATGAGGGAAATTTTGGTATAGTGATTGTGCAAAATGAAGTTCCTAGAAGAAATTGGACATGGTAAGGATACCTAAAAGAAGTCCCTCCAAATTGCTTAGAGAAGAGTCTTATTTATAGATTTTCTGAAAAAGGAATGGAGGGTGAGGATCAACAGATGAGATTAATGGCTAGGAATAAAAGTGAATCTTTTATTCATAGTGGATGAATTAAAAATTTATTTTTTGGGAAGAGTGGAGGATAGTGGATGAGTTAAAAATTTATTTTTAGGAAGAGTGGAGGATAGTGGGGAACAATTGAATTAAGAATTCAATTGGTGGAGGATAGTGGGGAACAATTGAATTAAGAATTCAATTGGTGGAGGCTAGTGGGGAACATTGAATTAAATATTCAATTGGTGAAGGCCAGTGGGGAACATTGAATTAAATATTCAATTAGTGAAGGCTAGTGGGGAACATTGAATTAAATATTCAATTTGTGAAGGCTAGTGGGGAACATTGAATTAAATATTCAATTTGGTGGAGGATAATTGATTTAAAGATTTATTTTAGAAAAATGGAGGATATTAGCTAATTAAATATTAAGAATATTTAATTATATGTGCAACATGGTGAGGTGGATTGATGAGGTGGATTTTGGACTTTAGACATTAGAAGAATTTAGGGAATTTAATTGATGTGAGACATAAGAAGATTTTAGGGAATTTAATTAAATAAAATGACTTTATTTAATTATGGGATAATGAAACAATCAAATAAATTTTGAATATTTATTTAATTGATAGAAGAAAATAAGAATTAAGATAAATATTAAAATATTTACTTAATTCGACCTGAGCCAATTTTAGGTGTATACAATTATGTTATCACTTGATTACAACTTCCATGGGGTTATCCAGGCAGCCACTTTGGGCACCGGCCCCACCATGAAAGCCACTCTCCTACATGTAACTAGCACCCCTAGCCAACAACCAGAAATCACCACAATGACATGCATGGAAAAGAGACTGTAAGGCATCAATCCTCTTGCATACCAATTCACTACATGGTCAATTTTCAAATTCAAACCAATAATCTTTACCTGAACCACATCAAGACCTCCAATGAAGACATCACAATAATAATCATGTCACAATGTTACATAGGACTCCAAGCAACCAACCTCTGGAGTTGTGTAAAATTGGAAACACAAATACCACTAATGAAATGTCATTCTACATTACTAGGACATGACATCCCACTGGAAACATTATTTCACACTTTGACAAAGCATAACTATAAGACTCAAACCCAATTAAATACAATGACCCAATTAATACACGTTGATACGTTTTTGGCAATTGAATTTACAAGGAAGATGATTAAATATCTAAAGATCAAACTTGATCATATCACTTTTTGAACAAAATAAAAACATTAAATCATGGATTTTAAATCTCTCTCAATAAATAACAATTTCATTATGATAATAATGTTACAATTTAAAACTTTTAATATTAAACCCACTAATCTTTAAATTTAGGATAACAAAGTTCTTCTATCTTGTCTTAATTGCTAACTATTCTATTGACTTCCCAAACTTTTAATACTAAGAACATCAAATTATTAATTCTAATACACCACTTTCATACTTGCATTCTAAGATTACATACTAACACTAACCAGACATTTCCTCTAACATAATTAAAATGATGGCATTACTAGATCTATCCAATGCTGAGGCAACCTATACATAAATTTATAATAGAATACACTCTAAAAGTTGAATTACAACAAAACAAAACTTAATATTTACTAATGTTTAAGAGAAACGACAATGTCTAGAGAAGGCAACAATTAAATTAGTAACTTTCTAAAGAATTCTAAATTCCCAAGAAAAACATTAACAAGAAAAGTAGTTTTTAAACCATTTCCTAATCTATATTTCTTTTTCCTAGCAAATCTAAGTTTTAAAAAAAAAAAAACAATATTGCACTACACGCATTTACAAAGGGAAGAATTTCATTAAGGTGTAAAGAGATTTCGCTCTAGATTTTAGGATGAATGTCAGGCAATCAGCAAGGTAAACATAAAAATTACAGAGCATGAAGAAAGATTGGATGTCGTTTTCCTCAGTTAGAGAGAGAAAACTGTATGAAGAATTCTCAAAGACTTAAAAAAATAGAATCATGATAGATGGCCAGAAGAAAGTAGATTAAGAGTAAAATTTTCAAGAAATCAAATTAAAGAACAATGTAAACGCTAGCCTGAAATCATGGTGCTCAAGCAAAAACAAAATTTTGGAATGCAACGCCTCCAGGGAGCCGTACGGCGGTGACTGCAGTAGAGGAAAGAAAATTGTTATTGTGCACTAGGTAACTCGTCCAAAATAACAGTCTCTAAACTCTTATTTTCTGGTAGAATTTTGGAGAAAAGGGGATGGAGAGGACCATACAGCGCTCAAGGCTTGGGATGGCATCAAAAAGTCTGATAACTATTTCTTTTGATTGAACATTCCTCTTTTAAAAAAAATCTTAGAGGCATTTCTTTCTGGCAGAGTTTGATATAAGAGGATAGAGGGAGGCCGTACAAATGCATTTAGCAGAGGTAGATCTGCATTTGATTTCATAGGCTCATTCGATCCAAGGCAAGCTAAAGGTTTCAACTTTCAAGCAAAAATAATTGAAAAGATCAAGATGGGAAAATGTACGGTGGTCCTCTCAGAGGTAAACCATTTTGATTAAGATTTCACTAGAGAAAAAGATCTATCCAGAAACATTGTCTAACATATCAGTTACTAGAAAACTTCAGACGAGACAGGAAAATAGGGAATCCACTGGACTAAAGAGACATGTTCTAAATATACACAAGAGATTCAACAGAGACTTAAACTAATTTATCAGATTTGCTCAAAAAATACAAGTAAGCATACCTAAAATTCGATCTGAGGCTTCAAAATTCTTCAGCTCCCCACCGCTTTAGCTTCCGTAACAATTTTTTTTCCAATTTCTGTCTCTCCCTTCTCAGAATCCCTCTCCCCTCAAAATAACCCCCGAGATACAAAAATAGACAAATCTCATAAATTTCCCACTACCATAATCCATTTCAAAATCCCATTATCTCTTGAATGCAATAAATTTTTCTTTCTCAGAGAGATTTTACAAGTCAGATATTCTCATACGACAACTCACTTAGCAAAATTTATTAACTAATAATATTTTTCAAACTACCATATACTATTTCAAAAATAAAATAATATTAATGACTTATGACTAATATCTTATTATAATCATTAAAGTTATTAATTTAATCTTTATTAAAAATCACTTAAACAATATTCCCAATTCACATTAATAAATTATGACTAAGTAAATACTATTATATCTAACTTATTAATACTATTATTATTATTATAATCATTAATGCATTTCCAAAATACACATTGACTATAAACCAAAATTCGACAATAACGTTACATACCACATGACGACCAAACCTAAGGCAAGTACCATAGAGTGACAACAAGACCCATGACCACAAACTAAAAATGGAGACTGACCTAGGGAACCCCATGTTATCTCCCATCCACATTATCCATTGGTGTAAGGGCACGCTTAAACTTGCTAAGTCAGGTGGAGTCGATGCCCGGTACCTGCAATCTGCATCAACACGATATGTTGTATACAAGCATATACATATATAACAAACACATGAAGTCAGGGAGTTGTAGCATAGTAGGGTACTCATAATGCGTAATACTACACTGTCCCTGCTCTAAAATCATGACAATAAACATAAACATCTCTAAATATCAATTAGATAACATCCAATCACATAAGCATAGTAACATTACTCTGCATAATCAACTAACCATCAACTGATCATGTCAAAACACAACATAAACTATACTATCAATAATGTCATCATAATGATCATAACAAATGTCAACAACTACCTCAGTAATCCATAATCTCTAATGAACATAATAAGCATAAACCATAAGTCTATCAACCATATGTCTCAAAATTGTCTAAGTGCAACAAAATACTATCAACTGTCAAAAGCCAAAAATGAGGGGCATTACAAATGCTCTAATTATACATGTATTATAATATCATATGAAAGGAGAGATTTTGGACAAACTATCAAAATTCATATAGGATTATGATGATGCTGATGATATATATATATGCTTTTTATATAATTTCAAACCCTAGCCTGACAGTTGACCTTGCTTGTCAATCAATTGTTTAATGACGGCTTCAAAGGTGCCCTTAAAATACTATGATAAAATTATATATATATATATATATATATATATATATATATATATATATATATATATATATATATATATATATATCATTATAATTCTATATAAATTTTGACAGTCCATACAAAATTTCTCCTCTCATGTGATTGAAACACTTAAAATTTTGACTGTATTTTACGACAAAAATGTCTAAATACAGCATATGGACTCTCAAAATTTATATACAATTATGATATATATATATATATATATATATATATATATATATATATATATATATATATATATATATATATATCATCATCATAATTCTATATAAATCTTGACAGTCCATACAAAATTTCTCCTTTCATGTGATTGAAACACTTAAAATTTTGACTATATTTTACGGCAAAAATGTCTAAATACAGTGTATGGATTGTCAAAATTTATATAGAATTATGATATATATATATATATATATATATCATAATTCTATATAAATTTTGACAGTCCATACAAAATTTCTCCTTTCATGTGATTGAAACACTTAAAATTTTGACTGTATTTTATGGCAAAAATGTCTAAATACAATGTATGGACTATTTAATCTAGTCTAGCAGCAATTTAGATTTAAAATGAATAAATTAAATACTTACAAATATTTTCGAATACAAATGTAGAAAAGACAATGAACATGAGTAGAACTTGGATATCTCATACATTACTCAAAATAAAACATACACACATACATAGCCTCTTAGATGAATGAGTTATTGTGATAAGTATCCAAGATGAGTGTTGCTAACTTGACAACTAGAGGCAATAGTGACACCTAAAGAGCTAGTGGTGGCACATGATGAGGTAGTGGTGGTAGCCAATTTTCTTCAATCAAGGAAGCAAACATGTTCTTATTAGCTACCTATGAAAACACTTATTTGCATAAGTAAACTTAAATAAAAGAGGTGTAATATAAAATATTGCACCATCATTAGTCAACATCACTCCATGAGACAAATAAGACCACATGACTTAATCCATGGGCCTCTTGTCAAGTTAGCACTTCCTCAAGAATCACAACCACAACCATCATGAAGATCATATGTGAGCAATGATTCATTCTTAATAAATCAGAGTTTGACCTCTTAAGTTGACTAGTACAAAAAGGAAACCCCTAAGCTACCACAAATAGAGGAGAGTGGAGAAAAAGAGATTTAGGAGTGGTTGTAAAGAACCCAAGAAAAGTTTAGAGTGGATACTAAGGTAGCCACTATATTATCATAGGACAAATTGGAAGAGGAACAAAATGAAAGGAGGTAAAAGACAAGAAGGATAGAGAAACTATTGCTCAACAAGAGAAAGCCATAGAAGCTACCACACGAAAGGAGAAAGAAGCTAATGCAATAGCCACATAGAAGGAAGAAATGTACTTCAAAAAAACTATAGCATAAAAAGGAAAGTAGATTATGATGACCACTCAATAAGAGACTTCATGAGAGCTAATTGAGAAGATCCACACCTTCTTGGCCCAACAAAGAAACAATTGCCTATCCTCTTAGTAGCCCCTAGTAACCTTCAACCATTGAATAAGGGATAGCAAGTTGACTTACAAAAACCAAATCCCATTCAAAAATAGACCTTGGGGAATGCTCTTCAATATAGTGCTCAACTAGACTAGATTAACCCCTATGTGTAGAATGAAGAGATGATCAATCTCTTAATCAACAAAATTAGTAAATTTAGACCCTAATGTGAACTAGATCCTATATTAATTGTGGAATTCTATCTCAAGCATTTGACACAAACTTTATTGGCATGCATGGAAATTATGGCCAAGAAATAGCAAAAACTTTGACCAAGTGTAGTATGGGAATATAAGGAAACTCTTTAAAAAATGATGTGCACTAAGATTAAGAGAGAATAAATATCTATCTAGAGTAGATAAGTAGTTATAATTACCACATGACAATACAAAAACATATTTCTCCTACATACTTAGTTGGCCAACAACTATGCAAAATCTTTAAAGAATGAAATCAATAATATTGAGGTTCAACTCATAGTTAAATAAACTTTGAACAACATACAAATGGACCCAAATGGTACAAATAGGAATAAATTATTGTAGCTTAGTGAGTAGTACAATAAGCAATATATCAAGTGGGTGCAAGAAACCAATCAAATGGATGAGTATGGGGCTACAATCAACTACAATCTTACAAAATCATCCAATGTTGTACAATTTCATAAGACTTGTATGGCTAAACATATGACTAAGGTATTTCCATCCTTCTTTTATGAGGTTGAGGAAGAATATCTAGATCTCAAACTATAGTTGTGCTAAGCCATAACACATATACATAATTTATTGTCAATCAAATGTATAGATTTAAATGTATATCTAGATTGTTAATCCTATTAATATATGGACTTGGTCCTATGTCAATACCTTATACATGTCTAACAATCATTCTTGATTTTGTTCTTATGTTTCAAGTTAGTCATACTTGGAATCATGTCATTTTTTCTTCACTAACATTAAATCATGTCATTTGTGATGGTGACTGATTGTCATTGATGCCAAAAGGTGTTGTGTTCTTAGGTTTGATGTCATATTGTTTATGCTTCATTCTTGTTCATCATGCTTTCAGGATATCATGGTGTTGGTGTTATGATGGTGTTGGGAAAGTAAAGAGTTGGGTTATATTGTTTCTTTTATCTGATACTCATGATGATATCTTCTTAATGATTGATGTTCATGGTATAATGTTCATTTACTTCACTTCAGGAGTTGCAGTGTTTTGGCAGAGTATGAAAAAGTTGCTTCTTGTCAGGATGAATACAAAGTTTAGGGTTCAATCAGGTTCATCATGCTTGTTATGTTAGTAAAGGTTTGATATCTATCTAACATATGATGTTGACATTCAGATAGAGGATGATTGTTCTCTCATACTCAACGTTGCATGATATAGTGTCAATGCTTCTACTTCATCTTGGTTTACCATTGACACTAGTCTCCTCCATATGTGCGGGGTGCCAAAAAGCCATCAATGACTTAGTTCAAAAATTACAATGAGCGGTGGAGCACCAAAAAGAAAAATTAAACATATAAGTGTTGAGCGCCAATTTCATGAGTGATAGTCACATTTAAAAGTATGGTGGGCATGAATTATTTTATATTTGAAGAGATTTATTCTTTAATAAAAAAAAAGGCATCGTATGGTTTAAGAAGAAAAAGAAATCATGGAATGGTTTAAAAAAAATCCCTTGAACATTCTTTATAAGGAAGTGAAGCCCGATTTCCTTGAAGGCTTTATAAGTTTAAAAAGCATTTAAATGCTTTATGAAATATAAGGGAGCTCGATAGAGTTTAACTAAAGTTTTTAAAAAAGCATCGAATTTAGTGGATTTTTATATTATTCTCTCATCCTAGTAAAGCATCGAATGGGGAGCAAGTTTTTAATAAAAAAAAGGAGGCATCATTTGAAAAGCTTTTATAAAGCATAAAATACACATTGTGAAAAAGGCATCATTTTATAAGGAGGAGCATATTATAAGGAGCACGATTTTTGTGAAGTGCTTTTTATGCATAAAACAAAAGCATTGAATATGCTTAGAGTTTGAGTAAAGTTTGAAAAAGTATACGTGGGCACATTTTATGCTTAAAAGAATTTTTTTTGGAAACTTTTTAAATTCCTTTTTATTTTTTTAAAAAGGCAAGAGTTCTTTATAGAATGTATATGAGTTTTTCAAGGAGATTTTTAAGAGGATTTTATGGAGAATTCTTTCTATATTTTTGCTCTCAAAATCATGACAATTGAAGTCTATTAAGGAGAAAGATTCCAAAAAGAAAGTTTTTTTTTAAGAGAGATTTTATATTGAGAAGTTTAAGAGTTTTTGTTTGAGAATTTGCAAAGAATTTTTTGGAGCTATTTTTTTTTCGAAGAAGAAGATGAATGGATTGAAGTTATTTTTCAAGAGCATAGGGAAAAATATTTACAGAGAAGAAAATTGAAAAGTTTTTTTTTGGGAGATTTTTTTTGGAGTTCACAGAATATGAAGAGTTGGAAGAAACTTGTTTTGTTTGGATCTGGATTTCTTGTAGGTGAATATCAAAAGAAATTTTTTGTAACAAAAAGATTTGTGGAGATGAAGAGTTTTTATTTGCAGGGGAGTTGAAGATATTATTGTAGGTTCTTCATGAAAAAGAAATTGAAAGGTCTCAAATATGGAAGATATTCTTTTATCTGTGACAGGGGCAATATGATTTAAAATTTATTGAAGATTAAATGATATTTTTGAATAAGATTCTTTTGCAGAAATATGAAGGATCATGCAAAGTTTGAAAAAGAATTTGAAGAGATTATTGAAGAATTGATTAGGCACAAAGGAATATGAAAATATTTTTCTTTGCAGGTGGAAGGACATTCAACTTGTATAAAATTGTTTTTCAAGTGCATTGATGGTGTGTCTTGAAAGACAAAGATGAAACATACAAAATGAAGTAGTTTTGTTGAATGGATCAGAATACATGATTGATAGGTGTGTTGGAGAGTGGATTGGAATTCAGATGATTTTTGTATATGATTTGGGTTAATGAGAAGAATGATCATTTGACAGACACATGTGTTTTGTATTGAAATAGAGAAACCCTCTGAGTTCTTGTTTTTCAGTTTGTTTTGTATTAGGGGTTGGTGCTCCTTGAAGTTGATGCTTCTAAACATTGTTGCCAGTGAGGCACAGTATGCCAGTGAGGCTTATGGTCAATGAGACCTTCCTATGCCAGTGAGGCTTGTGGTCAGTGAGACCTCTGTATATGTCAGTGAGACATTTGTAAACTTGAAGTTTTTCATTTAAGCTAGTGAGGCAGTTTGAGTGGTTTTTCTACCCAGGAGGGTTTTCCACTCGGTAAAAAGCTTGTGTCATGCTTCTCATTGATTTCATCTGTGTGTGTGTATAATAATCATTTGATCATGAGTTTTGTTTACATCTTTTATTATAAGTCTTGTGAATATAAAGTCAACAAATCATTAATGTCCTCCTCTCTATTGTTTTAGTTATAATAAGTTGTAAAAATTTATACAACACTGATTCACCCCCCCTCTCAGTGTTGACCTAGATTCCTACAATTGGTATTAGAGCCAGGTTCCCTTTTTGAAGTCTAATAGGCTTGGGTAGGTCTTGGTAGTGGAGTAAAATGGGTAAGAAGAATATAATTAAGGTCTCAAATAGAGAAAAGAAAGATGCTGATCAAAAGATGGTAAAACAAGCCTCAGTTAAGCCCAGCAATGATTTGTTGCACATGTCACCCCTAATAATTAATACAAAGAATGGTCCAGTAATTAAGAATTTTGATAAAAAGGAAGAAATTAATGTGAATGTAAGAATACAAGAACTTGATGAAAGAAAAGATGACTTTGTAGTTGAAATTGACGATGAAGAAGGAGACTTTTTTGTGGATGAAGATGATTGTGAGGTTGATATGGAAGGTGAGCTCATATGTGCCCTTGATGAGATCAAAGAACTCAGGATGGAGAATCAAAGGTTAAAGTTGCAACTACAAGAGGAAAAGGAATCCAAGACCAAAACTCTTTCAGATCTTCAAGATACATAAAAATAGATAATAGATTTGAAGGCTCAAATTGCAGAAATTAAGAAAATAGAAGAAGATGTCAATAATCAGCTAAAGGCCAAAGAAGTTGACTGTGAAAAGTATGAATTTGAGATAGTATCTTTGAGAAATGAATTAGAAAAAATCTCTTCGAAGTTACACAAGACACTCCAATCTGAAAAGAGTACTGAGTGTTTATTTGATATGTTGGACAAGCAAAAGCATCATAAGGACACTATTGGTCTTGGTTATGAAGATGGAGAGTGTTCCAAAGTCAAAGATACATCTAAGAAAAAGATGGACCTGAATAAACATTTTGTTGCTCCTGAGGAAGACAAAAAGAAAAGAAAAGATAAAGATGCTGATGTTGAAAGAGAAAGGACAAGTAGAACCTCAAGATCTCCATCTGTTAGGCAATACCATTCAGTAAGGTTTAACTATTCTCAGTTTCATGGTTTTTCTTATTCCTGTCATGATTATGGTCATAGAGCTAGAGACTGTAAATCTCATTCAAGAAATAGTTTTAGATGGAATAAGGATGAAAGTTCTTACAACTTGTCAAATCAGAACTATAACAGTGTTTGTTATAACTATAATAAGATTGGTCCTATTGCAAGAAATTGTTGGGTGCATGGAAGTACTCTTGGGATATCAAGAAATTATCATCCCTTTGGTCTAGATAGCAATATCATATGCTATAGGTGTAAAAATCTTGGGCATAAGGCACTGTTTTGTAGGAATAATTTGAAGACATCTAGAGTAGACACCTTGAGCAAAGAAAAGAAAAGGTTTATACAAGTTTGGAGAAGAAAATAGAGTCAGGACAAGAAGGATCCTAAACTTGTGCATCTTGCACAAGTTACATCATTAGTTGGATAAGTAAGAGCATGAAGTAAGGGGGAGTTATTCATGTTCTATCAAGTATCCCCGAAAGGTTTCAGGAAGAAGATCATTTGATGTTTATCATTTTGATGAACTTGTTTTGTTTGTCATGCTTGTTTGATAATGTTTGTATGTGACAGTGATAGTGGTGATCAAAGGTTTGTGATGTCATATTGCAGATAAGTTTTTCAAGGGTTCAAAGCACAAAAAATTTGATAGTATTGAAGATTTGGTTTATAAATGATCCTATTTATATTTTGTTCATACCATGTTGATATCGACAAAGGTTGAATTGTTATGATGTTATAGTTCAATGGGATCTTGTTATTGAAAAGTATTGGTTGTCATGGCAAATCATATATTTGCCTGTGTTGGCTAAATGAATGAAGTAAATTCATAACACTTATCTCTGCATTTGATTTTTCAAGTGTTGTTGCAGGAAGAGCTTGATGGTGCAAATTAGTTTGTTGATGTGTCACAGTTGATGGGCTAATTTGATTGATATATCCTAGAGGCAACTGGTCTTGTTGATTGTAGTATGTTTCAGATTGTAATCAGATTTGGCATGGTATTGTAAAAAGTGTCATGTGCAGGATCAGTATAATGGTCTTTATCTTCATAGTGGTATTGTAACAAGAAGTGGTATTGTGCTTCAGGATGTAAGTTTTTCAAATGTGTGTTTCATGGGGTCTCAAGTTGAAATGTTGTTCAAGATGCAGATGTGCAAGGACAGAGCTTTCATGATAAGTTTAAGACAACAAATTGCATAAGTGATTCAGTGCCTTCAATTTTTTGAAAGACAAGTTGGATCAAAGATTTTGGTAAGTGGTTCTCATTTTTTGGGGTTGAGGCTAACAAGATAACAAGAGTTTATGTCTTCAAATCCCTCTTAATGCAATGTGTTTGTAAATGTTATGATAAAGCTTTAACATCTTTTAGTGGAGTTATTTTCTCAGGGGGACATAATAGTTTTTGTCATCAGATGTCAAAAAGGGGGAGAAAGAAAAAATGTTTTATGAAGTTTTGCCATCAATGACAAAGGGGGAGATTGATGGTGACTAATTGTCATTGATGTCAAAAGGTGTTGTGTTCTCAGGTTTGATGTCATATTGTTTATGCTTCATTCTTGTTCATCATGCTTTCAAGATATCATGGTGTTGGTGTTATGATGGTGTTGAAAAAGTAAAGAGTTGGGTTATATTGTTTCACCTATCTGATACTCATGATGATATCTTCTTAATGATTGATGTTCATGGTATAATGTTCATTTACTTCACTTCAGGAGTTGCAGTGTTTTGGCAGAGTATGAAAAAGTTGCTTCTTGTCAGGATGAATACAAAGTTCAGGGTTCAATCAGGTTCATCATGCTTGTTATGTTAGTAAAGGTTTGATATCTATCTAACATATGATGTTGACATTTAGATAGAGGATGATTGTTCTCTCATACTCAACGTTGCATGATATAGTGTCAATGCTTCTACTTCATCTTGGTTTACTGTTGACACTAGTCTCCTCCATATGTGCAGGGCACCAAAAAGCCATCAATGACTTAGTTCAAAAATTACAATGAGCGGTGGAGCACCAAAAAGAAAAATTAAACATATAAGTGTTGAGTGCCAATTTCATGTGTGATAGTCACATTTAAAAGTATGGTGGGCATGAATTATTTTATATTTGAAGAGATTTATTCTTTAGTAAAAAAAAAGGCATCGTATGGTTTAAGAAGAAAAAGAAATCATGGAATGGTTTAAAAAAAATCCCTTGAACATTCTTTATAAGGAAGTGGAGCCCAATTTCCTTGAAGGCTTTATAAGTTTAAAAAGCATTTAAATGCTTTATGAAATATAAGGGAGCCCTATGCTTTGGAGAGTTTAACTAAAGTTTTTTAAAAAGCATCGAATTTAGTGGATTTTTATATTATCCTCTCATCCTAGTAAAGCATCAAATGGGGAGCAAGTTTTTAATAAAAAAAAGGAGGCATCATTTGAAAAGCTTTTATAAAGCATAAAATACACATTGTGAAAAAGGCATCATTTTATAAGGAGGAGCATATTATAAGGAGCATGATTTTTGTGAAGTGTTTTTTATGCATAAAACAAAAGCATTGAATATGCTTAGAGTTTGAGTAAAGTTTGAAAAAGTATACGTCGGCACATTTTATGCTTAAAAGAATTTTTTTTGGAAACTTTTTAAATTCCTTTTTATTTTTTAAAAAAGGCAAGAGTTCTTTATAGAATGTATATGAGTTTTTCAAGGAGATTTTTAAGAGGATTTTATGGAGAATTCTTTCTATATTTTTGCTCTCAAAATCATGACAATTGAAGTCTATTAAGGAGAAAGATTCCAAAATAAAGTTTTTTTTTAAGAGAGATTTTATATTGAGAAGTTTAAGAGTTTTTGTTTGAGAATTTGCAAAGAATTTTTTGGAGCTTTTTTTTTTTGGAAGAAGAAGATGAATGGATTGAAGTTATTTTCAAGAGCATATTGAAAAATATTTACAGAGAAGAAAATTGAAAAGTTTTTTTTTGGGAGATTTTTTTTGGAGTTCACAGAATATGAAGAGTTGGAAGAAACTTGTTTTGTTTGGATCTAGATTTCTTGTAGGTGAATATCAAAAGAATTTTTTTGTAACAAAAAGATTTGTGGAGATGAAGAGTTTTTATTTGCAGGGGAGTTGAAGATATTATTGTAGGTTCTTCATGAAAAAGAAATTGAAAGGTCTCAAATATGGAAGATATTCTTTTATCTGTGACAGGGGCAATATGATTTAAAATTTATTGAAGATTAAATGATATTTTTGAATAAGATTCTTTTGCAGAAATATGATGGATCATGCAAAGTTTGAAAAAGAATTTGAAGAGATTATTGAAGAATTGATTAGGCACAGAGGAATATGAAAATATTTTTCTTTGCAGGTGGAAGGACATTCAACTTGTATAAAATTATTTTTCAGGTGCATTGATGGTGTGTCTTGAAAGACAGAGATGAAACATACAAAATGAAGTAGTTTTGTTGAATGGATCAGAATACATGATTGATAGGTGTGTTGGAGAGTGGATCAGAATTCAGATGATTTTTGTATATGATTTGGGTTAATGAGAAGAATGATCATTTGACAGACACATGTGTTTTGTATTGAAACAGAGAAACCCTCTGAGTTCTTGTTTTTCAGTTTGTTCTGTATTAGGGGTTGGTGCTCCTTGAAGTTGATGCTTCTAAACATTGTTGCCAGTGAGGCACAATATGCCAGTGAGGCTTATGGTCAGTGAGACCTTCCTATGCCAGTGAGGCTTGTGGTCAGTGAGACATTTGTAAACTTGAAGTTTTTCATTTAAGCCAGTGAGGCAGTTTGAGTGGTTTTTCTACCCAGGAGGGTTTTCCACTCGGTAAAAAGCTTGTGTCATGCTTCTCATTGATTTCATCTCTGTGTGTGTATAATAATCATTTGATCATGAGTTTTGTTTACATCTTTTATTATAAGTCTTGTGAATATAAAGTCAACAAATCATTAATGTCCTCTCTATTTTTTTTAGTTATAATAAGTTGTAAAAATTTATACAACACTGATTCACCCCCCCTCTCAGTGTTGACCTAGATTCCTACAATTCGATGATTCACATCTTATTTTAGCATATTTTAGAGAAGCCCTAGACAATGCCCAATAGTCTTGAATGGCCTTTAGATAATAATTTATAGGGACCACCCTTACGTATAATTTTATCTTATTAATTGTTCAATAAGTTGTTTACATCATAATTTAAATCATTGTATGGACATTGGTCACACATTTCCCAAGATTAAAATAGGATCTACAAAATAGATCTTTAAATACACTTAGGTTTTCCAATTTACCAATCTTCAATATGTGTTACAACATGTTCCATGTATATAAGTTCAATCCTAAATGTTATCCATTCAAGACTTAAAAGAGGTCTTCTTTTTTAATCATATACTAAGAATTATTAGCTTGAATACTTTAATATATTTAATAAAAAAGTATAATTATATTTCTTTATCCTTACAAGACATACATCAATTATATTTTTTTAGTTTTGTTAATATAAATGTTTAGAATGAATGTATTTAATTTTTTATTTTTAAATGTTTATAGTTTTGTAACTAATTTAATGTGTAGATTGTTCATGTGTATTTAATTAGATTAGATTTTAAATGTTTTTAGTTTTGTTAATTTAAATGTAAAAATTGAATGTATTTTCATTTTATAAATTAAGGGTAAATGCAAGAAGATGGGGGGCCAAAAAGGGGTCCTAAGTGGCCACTTTTTTTTTCTAAAATCAAGAAATATTGACCTTGGATGAGAAATTGAGTATAGTTACACTTAAAATTTGAAGATGCAACAAAAATAATGTTCGTAGTGCTCTGAGTCTACTTTCTAAACTATTTTTTTTTTTAAAATGGTATAGACTAGTAAAAGCACCAAAGGTGCTATTAAATGGCTGATAGGCATAAATATTTATAGGCATATTGCTAAATAGTGTATATTTGTGCTAATTTTGGCATTCACTACATGCTTGAACTTTGGTATGTTTGAACTTTAGTGTTAACTTTATATATCTATTAAATGTGTGATTGTGAACAAACTATATGTGAAATGATTAAACTAACTTTGTGTGAAGAGTGTGTTCTAACTTTGGCATTAAATTATGTGTCTCTTTGAACTTTAGTATGTTTGAACTTTATCATTTACTTTGTCTATGTATGAAGTGTGTCTTTGAATAAACTATGTGTGAAGTGATTGAACTAACTTTGTGTGAAGATTGTGTTTTAACTTTGGTATTCACTTTGTGTGTGTTTGTACTTTGGCATATTTGAACTTGAGTGTTTACTTTGTGTGTGGTTGAACTAACTTTGTGCATGAAACATGTTTGAACTTTGGAATGTGTTCACTTTCTACATGTGAAGTGTATGTTTTAACTTTGACATTTATTTTGTGTGAATTGAGTATCTAAAATTTAATTTTGGCATTCACTTTGTGTGGGGTGTGTGTGCACTTTACCATGTTTTATAACTTTGGCACTCAATTTATGTGTGTGTTTTTACTTTCACAAGTTTGAAATTAAATGTTTATGCATGTTTGTACTAAATTTGTGTAAATGAATTATGTTTGAACATTGGCATATTCACTTTTTGTTTATGTAAATTGTGTGTGTGTGTGTGTGTGTGTGTGTGTTTTTAAAAATTAATTTTGGTATTCACTTTGTGTGGTATGTGTGTTTGAACTAATGTTGGCATTTGTTGTGTGTGTGTGAGCTTGAGAGAACTTTGACATTTAGTTTTTTTTGTCTATGAATGAACTTCAACTATCACATTTTGTGGAGTGTAGATCATGGACAAACTTTGAAGCTTAATTTGTGTGGAATGCAATTGAAATATTTAACATTCTTTAATTATGTGTGTACAAGTGAACCTTGGATATATGGCATGTGCTTGAAAGAACTAAAATTCTTTTTTGTGTATGTGTTTGAATGAACTTTGGCTTTCACTACGTGTGTATCGATGGGTTTTAAAGTTAGCTTTGACATTCACTGTGTGTTCACATGCTTGTGGGAATGAACTTTGGCTTTCAATGTGTGGGTGGGTGGGTTTTAAAGTTAGTTTTGGCATTCATTGTGTGCACGTGTTTATTTGGGTAAACATGATGCATATAATTTTCACCTTTTTGTGAGTGATACATACTATCCTGAGGAACTTGATATCATTATATGTGCAAAAATAAATTTAACAATAGGAAATATTTATTAATAAATCCTTATAGTAAACAATATTTATAACCAAAGAGGGTCTATTCTAGCATGACTCACAAATAAAACATAGTGGGAGAATTCACATTTCATGATTGTTTAACTTTCATACTTCATGGCACTTTTAATAGTCATTTATACATGTTCCAAATCATCCCAAAGAGTATCTATATAACAAAAGATCCTAGTGGAAAGATTGTTGGACCACAAGATTATAACACATGCACTAATTCATGACCATAGAAAAGTAGACTTTGTTTGGGTAAACATGATGCATATAATTTTCATCTTTTTGTGGGCAATGCAAACTATCCCAAGGAACTTGATATCTTTATGTGTGCAAAACTAAATTTCACAATAAGATATCTTTCAACATCCCTTTCCTTATTTGATACATAAACAATATTACAATATATAACATAATACTTATCAATATTGATCAACAACTGCTTAAACAAACCGTGACTCATTAGAAGAATATAAATCTAACTGTGACCCCTACCAATAATACTGATGCTACAATGAAAAAGTCCACTCCCTTAGAACCAGAAATTATGAGTTTACCGAAGAAGATCTTGGCAAGGGCAATGTTGAATCTACAACTGATGAAGACGGCAGTCTTGGACAAATTCTTGGCATCCAAAAAAGATTCAACTGTGACTTCAAAAAGAAACTTCTATTTTTCCTTTACCAGTCGTAGTCCATGAGAAGGAAACACCAACTAGTAAATAGTGTAGAAACTTGGGTGGAGACTTCAACTTTCAGAGAGAAAACTCATGATAAAACTTATTACTAACATTAATAAATAAAGCTTATTACTAACATTGTCAATCCCTACTACATAAATTCAATATACCTATCCAAATTGTGTTATAAGGTTTCCTATAACATCATGTGCATTGCAAATAAATCCATGAAGTACCCTTAACATTTTCTATCCAAGTATGCTTAACTAAAAAAAATCATATATTCTTCTATGATAAATCTTCAAATCCTGAGTAAAACATAATTTGATATCTTATCCATTTTACTATATCAAAAGCTAAGATATGAAACTAAGGATATTATGAATGTAAGAAGACATAACAAGATAAATTTATAAATTCTAAGATCTTTAATAAATTTCTACCTTAATTTCTTGATTTAATATACTCATCCTTTATAAGCTATATTCAATTTCTAAGAACAAAATTAAATTTAAAACAGATAATAAACATTTTTTTTTAAGAAAGAATCATCCTATGACAAATTTTCTAAAACAAACAAAATTCCCTCCATATCTTCTCTAAATAAAGAAGGTAAATTATTCTAGAAAGTTTTTAAAAAATATAAGATTCTAAATAATTTATAATGATTTAGTTTCTAAAGTAAGAAGATTTAGAACCATCGAATCTCTAAGATTTGCATTTTTTTTGTAATTTTTATTTTAAGTAACTAAAAGGGATTCATTAGGAAAATAAACATCTTTATCCAATGATTCATTCCATTAGCCTGTAGAAAGTAAATAAATCATAAAGATATTCAAATGATAAATTTGGACAGTGTCATTTCCATGAGAAATTCGTACTTACTATTATATATTAATGAATATGATATTCAGTGAACAAATCATCCCAAAGGTAAATCTATATAAAAATGGACACTAATAAGAAAACATATCCACACATTTAATCAGCATTTAAATCCTCACAATAGTTAGCATGAAATGAATATTAATCTTCAAGAGGAAGTGTTGTCAGAGAAACGTGAACCGTTCCAACATTTAAACAGGGCAAAGCCCTTGAGAAGATTATTGGTAATGCTAAAGAAGAAATCTGAATTAAATCAGCTTGTACTATACTAATATGCACTGCCACATATTTCTAGTAATAAAGAAGGGACATCCATCAAAACATAATCAAGAGGGGATTTTGTTAGATATTTTAGTAGACATGTATGCAGAATGAAAAAGCATAAACAAGCGTGTCAATTGTTTGACCGAATGCCCTAAAGAGATGTCATCTCAAGGATGCAATGATCACAAGATTAGTATAAAATGGTCTTGTTGGAAATACACTACACAAAATGCCAGGCATAAAACCAAACTCCCAAACTTTGCCCGTGCATTCATATCTTAAGTTGAAGATGCTCTGGTAGACATGTTGCAAAAAGGAAACCAATGCACAAACAAGACACACATACTTCTTGACAGAAACCATAAAATCTATTTGCTAAGAAATCACATACTACTAAGAATCTAAACAACCCTCTGAACCGTTGTTACTATAAGTTTTCTAAATCTTCATCTCGCCTAACTAATTTACATCTGAGTAACATTCTGAACAATTTCATTAATTTTAGAATTAAGAAATTTTGCCTACTTCCAACTAAAGTCTAAAATAGAAAGGAACAAGTTTATTATAAACTTTCTAATCGGATTCTCTTCGTCATGCATACAAAATATGGAAACATAAACAAAGCACATGATATGTTTGACAGAATGACGATGAGATGTTATCTCTAAATATGCAAAGATTACAGAATAAGCTCGAATTGGATTTGATAATCCTACTGATACAGAAGAACTACTTAAGAAAAAATGATGAAAAGAAATTTGGATATGTTGAAAGAACCAAATAAACCATTCAGATGAATAGGGAAGCAATTAAGAAGTCATGGTCACGAAACAGAAAAGAATGAAAGATATTGAAGGTTACATTCATTGGGTTAGATCAATGAACAAATACAAAAAAAACAAGAGTAGCACAGGAAGCCTATGATTAGGATTAGAATATCCTTGAGACTCGATGAGCAAGATAAACACAAACAAAGGCACATTCAAAGTGAAAGATGTAGATAAAGAAGAACTTATAAATTACCAAGGATTTTAAACAAAACATTGTAGAAAAGGCATTTACCAATGCACTGTTCTATGTCTAAAACCTAGCAAGCCAGCAAACATAAATTGGTGGACTATTTATTTTACCGAAGTATATTTCAAGACAACATGATGATCATGTAAGAATGGAAGAGCCACAAAACTCAAAATCGTACTTGAAAAATTCCTTGCAAAAGTAAGAGCATCACATCCCTCAAATTCTTTTTTTTTTTACCTCTTGGTAAGTACTGCCTTGATAAGATAGCTTCGATGGCCTCCCCCCTTCCTCCATTTCTTGATATTTTAAAATTGTTCAACATGACTTTTTGTCTTCCACCAAAAGAATGACTAAAGAAGATGACCCTTCATATGCCACATAACAGTCATGAACAGGGCTGGTTCTTGCACGATGTGGTATTTTTTGGTTGTTTTAAACATTTATTTTATATGGACAATCAATTTTTTTTGGATGACCAAAAAATAGCACTACCAAATTTTTGGCAGTTACAAGATGTGTGCACATATAGAATGGCCTATCAAGCAAATTAAGGGGTTCAAAAGAGGGAGCCATAGAAATTGGTGTTGTTTCTATCAAAAAACATAACATAGTGTGTTTTGTGGCTCCCTCAAAAGGTTAACTTTTTTTGGTATTTTTAAATTGCTTCAGTGAGAAATTATCTAATAGCATGTAGTTTATACCCAATTTTTCTAATAATTTTTTAATGAATATTTGATTTTTTACTAATTTTCAAAGTCGACACATCCTAAAAAATAGAATTTTGGCCGTGCTACCCCTGTAAATTTTGAAAACTAATTGAAAATTATTTTTTTTAATATGTGTAGAATGGAGTCTAGTTTATAAAAATGTATTTTTTTTTAAATTTCAATGAACGGTTAATTTATAATGAAAAAAAGACCAAACACTAGTTTTTACCCAAAAATAGACACACAAACAAAAGAAATTAAAGATGAAAGGCTTAACATTGTCAAAATGTGAAAAAAATTACATTGTTAAATAGCTAAGAGAAAGTCTAACACTACCCAGGTGTTCGATTTGTTTGACCTTGAAACACGAGCAAATCTGAGGGTTAGCACAAATAAAATTATGTGAAATCTTGTAGAATATGCAAAAACATGTCTTTGTGTTGGGATAAGGTGCCATTAATCTTGTAAATCCCAATATTGTATTAATTCCATCTATTATATGTAATTTGTAATTATCCATGAGGAGATGTACTAGTTTCACTGGCAGGGGTAATTTCAGAGTAACCGAAGGTAATTACGGAGTGACTTTTACTGTTGGCAAATGTAAAAACTCAAAGTAAATGAGGGTAGGTGTACTCCCTTGGAGAATATATTATTTTTCGCATGTATGACAATTGTCATAATGTTTGGTAAGTGAATCTATGACAGCTGCAAGTTGTCATAAGATTTTGAGATTCTATGATGCATATGACAGATATGTTAGTTGTATATTTGTTATATTTAGCCCAAGGTTCCTATCTTGGAAAGATACTCTTTTGTGGAATCTATGACAGTTATGACGCATCATAAGATGTTGTAAGAGGCTAGATTTAGTCTTGGGCCCCCAACCTTTGCATGGTTGTTTTTGGACAAGTGTAAGATGCTTATAAGATGGTAATTAATGTTTACAGGTTGGAGAATCTTAGGAGAGAGAAGGTGAACGCCTAGAATGGAGTAGAAAACATTTCTATAAGTATTTTCCATGTATTTGTTATTGCAATATAGATTTTAGGTACTCATGTGTTGTCAGAATGTTGTCGGATTGAAGACTTGTGGAGAGAGTTGTGTAGTTGATGTATTGTACAGATCTTTTACAGATTAATACAAACTAGTGCCTCTTTCCTGGTGGAGTTTTTTTATCCGCAAGGGTTTTGTCTACATAAACATTGTGTCATTGTGTTGAATTCTTCGTGTTTGACATCTTTTCTGTAGTGGGTTTTATGTTTTGTTACAATCTCCATTGTTAATGCACACTTAAAGATTGTTGAAATTTATTCGAATCAGATTTCTATTAAAGTAGTGTTGCTTTCATTTCTAACATTTGGTATCAGAGCCTGGGTAGCTTTGACTCTTGGGTGGTAGTGTGGAAGCTGTAGCTGTAGTGGGAGATTTGGTTGCATTTGTTTTGCACATCTTGTGTTGATATTATGGTTGCATCCACCATTGTATCAAACTCTTGATTGGACATTGAGAAGTTCAATGGAATAAGGTATGAGTTGTGGAAGCTGAAAATAGAAAATTTGTTGGAAGAAAGAAACCAATGGTTGGCTATCCAAAAAGAGAAGAAACTTGACGATGTATCTCAAGATGAGTGGAATAGACTGGATAAAAAGGCACGGGGAACCATCTGGTTGTGTCTTTCAGACTCTGTCCTGTTAAATGTCGCAAAGGAGGAGACCACATACAATTGTGGAATCGGTTGGGTGAGATCTACCAAGCCAAGAGTATGGTAAATAAACTTTATTTAAAAGAGAAGTTGTTTTCTTTGAAAATGAAAGAGGGTGAGTCAGTTGCAAAGCATTTAAATTCTTTTAATTTGTTGTTGAGTCAGCTTGCTTTAGTAGATGTTGAAGTTCGTGAGGAAGATAAATGTATCTTACTTCTTTGTTCTTTACCCCAGTCTTGGGAGAATGTTATCCTTGATATCACTAATAACCTCGTGGATCCAAAGTTGGATGCTCTTGTTTTAGTCCTATTGTCATAGGAATTGAGGAAGAAGAGTTCAGATAGTTCAAGGGATGCTCTCAGTGTCAGGAGAAGGTCTAAGGAAAGGGGGCCAAAAGGAGATCAGAAAGGGGCTAAGGACAAGTCCAAGGACTAGTCTAAGACTCCTGGTAAAAATAACAGAGTCAAGTGTTGGAACTACGGTAAAAGGGGGCATGTGAAGAAGGAGTGCAGAAACCCTAAGAAACAATGGGAGAGTGCTTCAGATAAATCCTTGAATGTAGGTGAAGAAGTTTTACTTTCTGCATGTAATGTTGTTTCTAATGATCACTGGTTGGTTGACTCAGGATGCTCATTTCATATGACTCCACATAAGGAATGGTTCTCCACATATGAAGAATATGATGGATGTAATAGCTACATTGGTGACAACTCTTCATATCTGATTGTCAGGAAAGGAAAGATTGGTGAGAGGGAACTTGGTGGTAGCAAAAAGGAAGAGATTCGAGAACTTGTTTAAGCTTGAAGCCACTACATTTTGTAATGCCTCCTATGTATCTGAGGCCACTACTGAAAATACATGTATGTTGTGGCACCATAGATTGGGCCACACAAGTAATAATGTATTAAAAACTATTAAGAATAAAAAATTGTTGGATGGTTTCTCCTATTCTGATGAGCACTTTGATTTCTGTGAGCATTGTGTGTTTGGTAAACAAAACAAAAAATCATTTCCTTTAGGAAGCAATAGAGCAAAAAGAGAAGTTAGAAATTATTCATACGAATGTGTTTAGACCTATGGATAATGAATCTATCAGAAAATCTTGTTAATTTGTAACCTTCATTGATGATGTATCTAGATTTACATGGATTTATTTTATGAAGCATAAATACGAGTTTTTCATTAAGTTTAAGGAATTCAAAGTCTTATTAGAGAACCAATCAGGTTTAAAGATAAAAATATTAAGATCTGACAATGGAGGGGAATATTGCTCTAAGGAATTTGATGGGTTTTGTAAGCATGCAGGTATAATCAAACAAAAGATAACTCCATATACACCACAGCAGAATGGTGTTGCAGAAAGGATGAACTAAACAATTATGCAAAGGGCCAGAAGTATGCTTAGTGATCCACAGTTGGATAAATGATTTTGGGTAGAGGCTGTGTGTACTGCTTGCTACTTGATAAACATATCTCCTTGTAAGGCTCTTGATTTGACACCTTATGAAGTATGGATAGGTAAGAAACCTTCTATTTCACATTTAAGAGTTTTTGGCTATGAGGCTTTTGTTCATGTGCCTAAGGAAAAGTGATCTAAGTTGGATCCAAAGGCTGAAAAGTGTACATTCATTAGATATGGTGATAATGTCAAAGGTTATAAGCTTTGGAATCCACTAACTCGCAAGATTATCTTTTCTAGAGATGTTATTTTCAGGGAACTTAGAGCTATTTCTAAACTTGAGTAGCCAAAAGAGAAAGAAAAGGTAAAGAAGGTGCACCTTGATTTAGAGCAGAAAGATGTACCTCAGGAAGAACAGAATGATGGATTGGGGGGTAAAGAAGAAGAAGAAGAAGATTCAAGTAGTTCTGATGAAGATGAATCTGTTGTTACAGAAGAAGTTGGTGCAGATGATCATGTAGAAGAACAAGTAGAGTCTCTTACTCCACCCTTGAGGAGATCCACAAGACAATAGAATCCAATTGATAGGTATAGTCCACAAGATTTCTATTGTGTATATGCTTTATTGAGTACTAACGATGAACCTAGATCCTACAGGGAATCTATTTCTGCATATGATAGTGAGTCTTGGTAGCTACCAATGCAGGAGGAGATGATGGCTTTAGAATCTTGTAAAACCTGGGATCTTGTTCCTTTGCCCAAAGGAAGAAAGGCCATAGGTTGTAAGTGGGTCTTCAACAAGAAGTTTGGAGCAGACGGGTCATTAGAAAAGTACAAGGCTAGACTGGTAGCCAAGGGCTACTCCCAGAGAGAGGGAGTTGATTTTGGTGAGATATTCTCTCCTGTTGCTAAATTGACTTCTATTAGATTTCTCTTATCCATTGTTGTAGCTTATGATTGGGAGATTGAGCAAATGGATGTTAAGACTGTGTTCTTGCATGGAGATCTTGAAGAAGAAATTTATATGCAACATCCTACAGGTTTTGAGGTAAAAGGAAAAGAACATTGGATTTGCAGGTTAAAGAGGTCTCTTTATGGTCTAAAACAGTCCCCCAGAATGTGGTATCAAAAGTTTGACTCATTTGTTTTGAAATTGGGTTTTGTTAGAAGTGAAGAGGATCACTGTGTTTACATTTATTGTGTTGATGATTCTATACTGGTTATTGCTTTGTATGTTGATGACATGTTTTTCAGCAATACTAAGGGTATGATCAGTGAGCTTAAAGCCCAACTCTCAAGTACATTTAAGATGAAGGATCTTGGTGCTGCAACGTATATTTTGGGAATGGAGATCAGGAGGGATAGAGTTAATAGAAAGCTTTGGTTATCACAAAGTAAGTATGTTAATATTCTTTTGCAGAGGTTTAGTTTGCAAGACTGTAACCTAGTTAGAGTTCCTTTACTCATTGGTACTAAGATTTCATTAGATATGTGTCCAAAGACTGAGGATGATCTTGAGGATATATCTAATGTGTCATATGCTAGTGTTGTAGGGAGTTTGATGTATACAATGGTTTGCACTAGACCAGATGTTACCCAAGCAGTGGGATTTTTGAGCAGATTTATGTCTAACCCTGGTAGACAGCATTGGAACTATGCGAAGAGGATGTTTAAATATCTTGCAGGTACTCCTAATCATTGTTTGGTTTATTTTGGTACTGATAGTGCTGATAAATCTTTGGACATACAGGCTTTTGTTGATGCAGATTAGGCAGGTGACTTGGATAGTCGAAGGTCCACTAGTGGCTATGTGTTTACTCTGTTTCGAGGTGCAGTGAGTTGGATGAGTAAGAGGAAGCCCATAGTTGCTTTGTCCACCATAGAAGTAGAGTATATGGTAGCTACTCATGTCTCTAAGGAGGCAATTGGTTGAGGAGACTGTGTATAGGTATTGGATTTGATTGCAGGAACATTCAGATTGGTTGTGATAGCCAGAGTGCTATCTGTTTAGCTAAGAGTCCCATGTATCATGCTTGGACTAAGCATGTTGCTGTTTAGTATCACTTTGTTCGAGAGTTGGTTGCAAATGGAGAGATTGAGCTAAAGAAAGTAGACAATCAGGAGAATGTTGTAGATTCATTGACCAAGCCTGTGAGCACAGAGAAGTTTGTATGGTGCAGAGAGGCCATGGACCTTGTTTCTAGTGCCTGATTCTTTTCATTTGATTTCCTATGGGTTGATTTACAATGTATAATGTTAAGTGGGAGAACATTGGGATAAGGTTCCATCAAGCTTGTAAATCTCAATATTATATTTATTCCATTTATTATATGTAATTTGTAATTATCCATGAGGAGATGTACTAGTTTCACTAGCAAGGGTAATTTCAGAGTAACTAGAGGTAATTATAGAGTGACTTTTACTATTGGCAAATGTAAAAACTCAAAGTAAATGAGGGTAGGTGTGCTCCCTTAGAGAATATACTATTTTTGGCATGTATGACAACTGTCATAATGTTTGGTAAGTGAATCTATGACAACTGCAAGTTGTCATAAGATTCTGAGATTCTATGATGCATATGACGGATATGTTAGTTGTATATTTGCTATATTTAGCCAAAGGTTCCTATCTTTGAAAGATACTCTTTTGTGGAATCATGATGATTATGATGTGTCATAAGATGTTGTAAGAGTCCAGATTTAGTCTTGGGCCCCCAACCTTTACATGGTTGTTTTTGGACAAGTGTAAGATGCTTGTAAGATGGTAATTAATGTTTACAGGTTGGAGAATCTTAGGAGAGAGAAGATGAATGCCTAGAATGGAGTGGAAAAAATTTATATAAGTGTTTTGCATGTATTTGTTGTTGCAATATAGATTGTAGATACTCAGGTGCTGCCGAAATGTTGTCGGATTGAAGACTTGTGGAGAGAGTTGTGTAGTTGATGTATTGTACAAATCTTTTACAGATTAATACAAACTACTAGTGCCTCTTTCCTAGTGGAGTTTTTTACCCGCAAGGGTTTTCTCCAAGTAAACATTGTGTCATTGTGTTGAGTTCTTCATGTTTGACATCTTTTCTGTAGTGGGTTTTATGTTTTGTTACAATCTCCATTGTTAATGCACACTTAAAGATTGCTGAAATTTATTCGAATTATATTTCCATTAAAGTAGTGTTGCTTTCATTTATAACACTTTGGACATTGAGAAGGCACTCCAAGCCTTTGGGTTGGAAATCCAAAGCAAATCTCAAGCCTAAGGCTTGGGATTCCCAAAGCAAAATATAACGTGCGTGCTTTATAACGCGCTGGCGTTATGTCTCCCTTTGAATGATTTATGTTCAAATTTCTTAAGTATGTTTGATGTATGTATATATGTATGCTTGTAGGTATGTATGTATGGTTGTATGTATGTATGTACATGTATGCATGCTTGTATGTATGTATATATGTATGCATATTTGTATGTATGTATGTACATGTATGTATGTATGCATGTATGTATGTATGCCTGTATGTATGTATGTAAGGGTTTTGGGTTTAGGGTATATAAGGACCTGAGCTCATATAGTTTTTAGGGTTGAGGGTTGAGTTTTTTGGGTTTAGGGTTTAAGGTATAGGGTTGAGGGTTAAAGGATTAGGGCTTAAGTAATAGGTAGAGGGTTGAGGGTTGAGGGTTATAGTTGAGGGATAATATTCATCTTGTTGAGTGTATAAGATTAAGTGTGTAAGCCATGGGGATTAGGGTTTAGGATATTGGGTTTACGGGATGGAGGGTATATAAGGCATAGGGTGACTTGGGTTGAGAGTGTATGGTTTAGGTTTTAAGTATAGGGTTGAGGCACAATATTCAGGGTTTAGGGTATAAGGGTGAGGTTATATGGTATAGGGATGAGGGTTCATGGGGTGTAGGCTTTAGGTTTTAAGGTATAGGGTTAAGGATTGAGGGATTAGGGATTATGTATATGGTTGAGGGTATAGGGTAGAGGGTTGAGATTTTATAGTTGAGGGATAATGTTCAAGGTTGAGTGTCAAAGATATAGGGTTTAGGGTTTAAGGTTGAGGGTATAAGGCATATGGATGAGGGTTGAGGGTTTAGGGCATAAGTATAGGGTCAAGGGTATAGGGTATAGGATAGAGGTTTGAAGGTTGAGGGATAATGTTCAAGGTTGAGTGTCCAAGGTTAAGTGTATAGGGTATAGGGTTTAAGGGTTTAAGGTTTAAGGCTTTAAGGGTATCTAGGGGTTGAGAGTTTAGGGTTTAAGGGTTTAAGGTTTGAGGGATTAAGGGTTTAAGGGTTGAGGGATTAGGGTTTAATGCATAGTATCAAGGGTAGAGAGATTAGGGATAGGGTTTAGGGTTGAAGGTTTAAGGATTGAGGGTTGAGGCTTTAAGGCTAAGGGTTAAGGGATTATGGTTTAAGGTATAGTGTCGAGGGTAGAGAGTTTAGGGATAAGGTTTAGGGTTTAAGGTTTAAGGTTTAAGGGTTGAGGCTTTAGGGATAGGGTTTAGGGTTAAGGGTGAAGGGATTAAGGTTTGAGGTATAGTTTTGAGGGTTGAGGGTTTAGGGATAGGGTTTAGGATTTAGGTTTAAGGGTTGAGGGTTGAGGCTTTAGGATAAGGTTTACGGTTTGGGGTTAAGTGAGAGACCTAGATGGCTAAGGACAGATGGAGAGGCATACAAAGAGTGGCTGAGAGATGTAGAGAGGGGAGAGGTAGAGAGGTGAGGGGGAGACAAAGGTGAGAGATAGAGACGTGAGGGGAGAGATATGAGAGAGTGAAGTTGACAACTTGAGGGAAAGATGCGTAAGGAGGAGGGAGAGAGGTGGAGAGGTAGGGAAATATCTAGAGAGCCATGAGAGATATACAAGTGAGAGACCTATAACCTAGGGAGAGAGGGGTGAGATATATAAGGGAGAGATGGGGGTGAGGCGGATAGGGGAGGAGAGGGGTGGATAAGGGTTGAGGGTTTAAGGGTTTAGGGTTTAAGGGTCAAGGGTTTAGGGTTTAAGGGTTGAGGTATTAAGGGTTTAAGGGTTGAGGGATTAGGGTTTAGGGTTGAGGGATTAGGTTTTAAGGTATAGTGTCAAGGGTTGAGGGTTTAGGGATAAGGTTTAGGATTTAAGGTTTAAGCGTTAAGGGTTGAGACTTTAGAGATAGGGTTTAGGGTTTAAGGATAATGGATTACTATTTTAGGTATAGTGTCAAGGGTTGATGGTTTAGGGATAGGGTTTAGGATTTAAGGTTTAAGGGTTGAGGGTTAAGGCTTTAGGGATAAGTGAGAGACCTAGATGGATAAGGGTTGACAGATAGGGGAGAGATGGGGTGAGGCAGATAGGGGATGAAAGGGGTGGATAAGGGTTGATGGTTTAAAGCTTTAGGGTTGAGGGATTAGGGTTTAAGGTATAGTGTTGAGGGTTGAGGGTTTAGGGATAGGATTTAGGATTTAAGGTTTAAGGGTTGAAGGTTGAGGCTTTAGGGATAGGGTTTAGGGTTTAGGGATAAGGGATTAGGGTTTAAGGTATAGTGTCTAGGGTTGAAGGTTGAATCTTTAGGGGATAGGGTTTAGGGTTTAGGGTTTAAGGATAAGGGATTACGATTTAAGGCATAGTGTCGAGGGTTGAGGGTTTAGGGATAGGGTTTAGGATTTACGATTTAAGGGTTGAGGTTTGAGGCTTTAGGGATAAGAGTTTAGGGTTTAGGGATAAGGGATTAGGGTTTAAGGTATAGTATCAAGGGTTGAGGGTTTAGGAATAGGGTTTAGGATTTAAGTTCTAAGGGTCGAGGGTTAAGGCTTTAGGGATAGGGTTTAGGGTTGAGGGATAAGGGATTAGGGTTTAAGGTATAGTGTCGAGGGTTGAGGGTTCTGGCCTAGGTTTTATGATTTATGGTTTAAGGGTTGAGGGTTGAGGATTTAGGGATAGGGTTTAGGGTTTAGGGATAAGGGATTAGGGTTTACAGTTGAGGGATTAGGGTTTAGGGTATAGTGTTAAGGGTTGAGGGTTTAGGGATAGGGTTTAGGATTTAAAGTTTAAGGGTTGAGAGTTGAGGCTTTAGAGATAGGGTTTAGGGTTTAGGGTTGAGGGATTAGGGTTTAGGGTTGAGGGATTAGGGTTTGAGGTAAAGTGTTGAGGGTTGAGGGTTTAGGGATAGGGTTTAGGATTTACGGTTTAAGGACCTTGAGGGTTGAGGCTTTAGGGATAGGGTTTAGGGTTTAGGGATAAGGGATTAGGGTTTAATGTATAGTGTCGAGGGTTGAGGGTTTAGGGATATGGATGCTACACATGCCTATAAAGAGACCTAGTATGGTTACAAAGATTATTAGTTAGAGTGATTTTTAATCATAGTGTGATTTAGAATGGTTGTGATAATTAGAGTGCTATTTATTTGGCTAGGAATCCCATCTACCATGTTTGTACTAAACATGTTGATGCACAATATCATTTTGTACGAGATAAGGTAGAGAATGGTAAGGTCTTGCTGTAGAAGGTTGACACTTGAGAAAATGTTGTAGTTTCCCTAACTAAACTAGTGAACATGGAAAAGTTCTCATGGTGCAAGGAGGTCATGGGCCTCGAGTCTTGTACTTGATTTATTTTATGTTTCCTATGGATGTTATTGCAATGTATAATATCAAGTGAGAGAATTTTAGGATAGTGTGATACTTAATTGCAATCCTAATGTATAATGCATGTCATGTATCCAAACATATTGGAGAGGGTACATAGATACCCTCTTAGGTGGATGAGAGATAATATTATTTAATTATTCCCCTAGTTGAAATGGATATTAGTTTTCATAGCATTCATGAAGGAGGTTGAGCATGATGGTGGTGGTTACAAATTGACTAAGACTCACTAATTGCACTTTCCCAATTCTAGGCTCTAGAAGAGGTAGTGGCAAACCTTTGTATGATGGATGGTGTCCACATGAGTTGTACTCTCCATAATGGAATGTAGACTTGGAGATGTGATTCATTGAGATTCATTGGTCAAAGATACCTTATGAGCTATGTTTTCTATTCATGGATGCATTGATAGAGCATACGGGGGTATTAGGTTTTTGTCATACCATGGATTTGGTGGTACATGGTTTAAAGAATCTACTTGTGGTTCCTTCTCAACTCTCTACAAAGTTTATGCACTCAATAGAGGCTTTATGGGTTATTATGGGTACAAGAACTATCGAATTATTTTCTGATTAAAGGGAGAATTGTTTTGCATATGTACTTTTCTAGTGAAGATTAATACATAATTGAACCTCTCTTTAATGGTGTAGTTTTTGTCCCACAAGGGTTTCTCCATGCACATATGGTATTATGTGTCATATTCTTATCGTTTGCTAATTTCTTATTGTTGATATAAACTTCTATACAATTTTATATAATGGTTAGTCCAATGTTGCACATATAAATTTCAAATCTGCATACTATTTGAAGAGTTTTTATTTGTTGTAGTTTACCTTGTCTTAACAATAATTATGGCTTGCACTAGACCAAAGATTGTCCAAGAAGTAGGAATTTTAAGTAGGTATATGTCAACTTCATGTAATAAGAATTGGACCGCAATGAAAAGGGTATTCAAATACCTTCATGGCAATCTAGAATATTTTATGTGCTACTAGGGCTTGGACTTGATTTAATTTGTTTGTGGTGTAGTTAGTTAGATGACTAAAAGACAAGTTGTGGTTGCTCTTTTAACTACAAGAGGCAAAGCATATAATAACTACTCATGTCTATAAGAAGGAAATTTAGCTTCAAAGATTGTCTTTTTGTATCAGTTAAGTCATGATACAATGCAAATTTAGTGTGATAGTCAAATTGTCATTAGATTTAAAAGCAAATCACCCTACATTCCACTCACAAATTTAGCACATTGAGGTACAGTACCATTTTTTTGTAATATTGTGGAGGACAAGAGGATTGTGATTGAAAAGGAAGATACTTCGATAAATGTTGTAGATGCCTTAACAAATATTTTTGAGCATGGATAAATACAAATGGTGTAGAATGGATATGCGCATTTCATCCCTAGAAATTAGTTTACATTCTTGGAACACCTTATGATTCTTGCAATGTATACAAGTGAGAGATTGTTAGGACTAGATTTTATATACCTTGTGAGTACTAATGTTATTACCATTATTTAATTTTTGTAAAACATTATAAATGTTAGGCCCTTGTGGAAAAGAGAACCAAACATAGAGGAAATCTTGAGCTTTCATTGTTGGAACTCTTTGCATGTGGTATTAGTCTTATGATGGTCATAAGAAGTCAACGAATAGGGGTTACAAGTTGGATTAGTCAAGGCAATTTTGATCAAATATTTTTAGTCATATTTAAGTGTGTAAGAGATATAGTTGCACCCATGTGTAGATCTTGGGAGTTACATTTGAATCCCTTGGTCATAGTATCTAATGATCATCATCAATAGTTGCATTCTAGTTGTGGCATTTCTCTTGGAGATGAGTGCATGGGTCTAACTTAGGCTAGTTGGAGTAAGGTTTGTCTCATGGTTTTGAGGCCATTGTTTTGGGAATCTAGTTCCTAGGTCTCCTTGGAATATAAATTGAGGGCTTGGGATGGAGATTATATGTTCACTTTTATGCAAGATTATGCTATCAAAAATCCTCCAAACACACAATGTTGATCTCCATTGAAGAGCTACAAATTAGAGAGTGTATTGTAACCTTACTTGAATATTAATGCATTGGGTGTGTTTTGGAGGTTGAGTTTTTCCCTTTCAATGGTTTTCCGAAGGTATATCTTTTGTCTCTAGCCATTACTTTGCTACTTTTTTTTAGTCCTATTATTACTTGCATTCTTTCTCTCTAAGGTTAATATGGATCTAGGCATAGTTTCCTTTCATGAGCATGAGATGCTTACTTTTTGACTTTGTAGTTTATATTGAGAAAATCTCTAATTGAAAACATATGAGAACAAATCTAAAAAAAAGAAAACTAAGGTTGTTTAACAAGTAAAAATCTTGAACACAAAATATTCATGTAATAAAAATCATGTAGGCATATGAAAGAAAGATGATACAATTTATAAGTGAACCCTATTTTATTTATGTTTGTGTAATGGTGAAAATTGTCAACCTTGCACCTTTCCCCTTTTGTCTTAGACTCACTTTGACCAGGTTGAACCCTTTATGTAATGAATAATGTGTACAAGAGGCATTTCTAGCATGGAAGCCATAAAATAACCTAAACCTTATTTTCTTTTATTTGCATACATTCCTAGGCACCACCATGATTCTCAAGCATCCATTTATTGCCCCATGTCATTTCCTTGTAAACTCCCTCCTACTAGTAGTTATGAGTTTGAGACTAATGTGCAAAAAAATGTTAACTTGTGTGCTAGGGTGTTATATTTAAGAACAAACCCTAATTCATTTGAAATCTAGAAAGATAGATGTAAAATCTAGAGATTAGTAGGAGTGCTCCATTACTCATTGCATCATCACAAGAGCATGACATCAACATGGTATCAACTCTCTATGCATATTGCATGATGGGTTGTTGTCTTTAATATTTATTTTAAATATTGAATTGGCCTATCTAAGGGTTAGACCATGGGTTAATCCCCTTTCCTAGAAAACTCCCCAAGGGCATTTGTCAACACCACTAGTTAGTTATTGTAGGTTATGGACAATGAGGTGAGTAGATTCCAAGTGACCAAATTATGAATGTCCATATTTGTAGATCATGACTAGATATATGTGCAAGGTTGGTTTTGTACTCATAGAGATCAATTTTGTAGTTATAGAAGTGGCCTAGAATTAAAAAATAATTATTTTCTCAAGCATCTAATAGGTCCTAATTTTTTGGAATATTGGCAAATCATTTGATAGTATCTATCATAGCAAGATCAATTTCAAACCTAGTGCTAAGTACATGTTAATAATCATTTTGGAAAGTGATAAAATGTGACTTGAACTTCGAACCACATATTACCAAGAAGATAGATCTACCGATCCTCATATCACCTCATCCACATGCAAAAGTGGTAAATAGTCCTCTAGTTGGGAAAAAAATGTTTCACTATTAGGTAGACACACATTAAAATAGCCAAAACAACAATGGAGATGACAATCAATGAAACAATTGCAAACTTCTTTTCTTAATGTTGAAGAACTATGTAACTACAATACAAGCGTAAGAACAAATAAGATCAATAAATATGGTATGTGGTAGAAATTAAAACTAAAATTTTTAGAGCAAATCTTTTGCATTTGCAATAGTCACAACTGTGAATCATATAAAATGTTAGCATCAAAGAGCAGGGTAATAACACATTAATTCTAGACTTCTATCAAAAGGCAAGCCATGAAGGCCAAAAGTGGTCATATTATTCTTTAATTGGATAACAAATATTTTAAAAAAATGTTAATGTTTTTCTTTAAAAAGTTTTCATAATCTATTAAAGTGAAAACAAATAAATAATTCAAGGTAGAGGTAGGATTTTATAGCTTCTATTTTGATTGCTTGTGAGTGTTCCTCTGCCTCATCTACCAAATGCCTCATCTACCAACTGAATATAATGACACATCTGAGTCAACATTAATAGAGCTTTTTAATGAAAGACAAGAGGGTGCAAATTCATGAAACTCCATGTTTGGGTAGTGATGTGTTTGGAATCCACTTGCTTCCTTTAATTCTAATACTACCTCATTCATTGTAGGTCTATTCTCAGAATAAGGTGAAGTACAAACCATTGCCAATTCTGCCACTTTCTGCATTTCATCTTTATTATAATTTTTGAGCAAAGTAGGATCTGCTATGTTCTCTATGTCTTCCTTTAATAGGTATGTTCTTACCTGACATTAAAAACAATTGAAAATTTAATGGTAAAAATCAAATTTTAATATTAGATATTTTAAATTTTCACAATCCATAACTATTTTGGAGTAATAATTGAAAATAAACTTTTAATTATTCTAATTTTAACTTAAAATTTTAAAAAAATCTCCATTATAATTACCCAGCTAGCGATGTGTACATATTCCCCACTAGAGGTTGAGTGGTCTTCAAAGTGAGGATGTCGTCCACTAATAATTTCCATCAAAACAACTCCGAAGCTATAAACATCACTCTTTTTTGTCAATCGATGAGTAGTGTAATACCTGTAGAAAACCAACTAATAAATTCATTTTATCATTAAATTAAGAAAAAACAAAAGGACATCAATCCTTTTGACAAAAATTATCAACTTCATGTTTAAATGATTTAGGGAATAATTGATACCCTGTAAGAAATCCTCAAACTCCTTTTTCCTTAAGGAAGTCCTCGACCTCTTCTTCGGATTTTCCAAAACATAAATGACTTGATCAAATTAATTTGGTATACAATCTAGGACATCTAGCAGCTCAACACTACCTTATTTATGCACATCCTTAATGGAGAAAATTACTATTATCAATAGACTAAATCTAATATAATGAGACTAATATACCGAGATTGTGTATGTGAGACTTTTTCGTACACGAGCTCGTTATTTTATAACTTCAGGGATCCGGTTGATTCCTCTGAGATAAACAGAGCAGGGGCAGGGTTCTCTACATCATACTTGACATGATGGACTCTAAGAAGTTGAAAGACTACAACCCTTAAATAATTCACATATAATTGAATTGAGTATCAATAAAGAAAAGAAAAGCATATTTACTCCGGATCTAGATATCCAGTGGTGCCCTTTACAAGGGTAGATACGTGTGAAACTCCATCCAAAGGTCCCATCTTTGACAACCCAAAATCTGCTATTTTTGCTTCCATCTCATCATTCAGCAGGATATTGGAGCTCTTTATGTCTCTGTGAATAACACCTGGCGTGCAGCCTACATGCAAATATTCCAATCCTGCTCAAAAATAATCAACAGTTAAGACCCCATCATCTTTTGCAAGATTTTGCACCGAGCTTTTTAGTTGCCACAAGTATCTGACTAACCTTGTGCAGCATCCAATGCAATGTTCAGTCTTCTTTCCCATCCTACAGTATTATTTTCTGAAGAAGTTTGACCTGAAACCAAGCAATGCAGACCTTTGATTGAATGAGCAGAAAACATTCCTCTCTATCATATACAATTGAGCAACGTTGTGAACCATACCATCAAGACAATGTCTCAGGTCTCCATTAGACATGTATTCATATATAAGAACCAATTTTTGCTCCTCTGTGCAGTAGCCCATGAATTTTACTAGATTCTTATGGTGTAATTTGGAGAGAATATTTACCTGCAGCGGTCAATGAATTTTACGAAGACTTGTAAGGTATAGTTTGGAGAACAGATCTCCCTGCAGCAATTGTTCTTAGTTTCGATTATAAAAATCAAAGGCATTAAAGATTTTAAACTTCAATAGTGTTTAGTTTTAGTGGGTGAGATTAAAGTTTTCAAGTTATAATTGTAAAATGGGTATGAATGAGTCCTTGGTTATACCTCTGTGGAAAATTCTATGGCACCCTGATGTGATTTATCAGACAATATTTTGACAGCCACATCCTTGCCTTGAAGACAACCCAGAAAAACAGGTCCATATCCTCCTTTTCCAATCTGCGTATGAAAGCTGCGAGTCATAACTCTGACCTCTTCGTGACTGAATGATCGACATCCATCCAATTTGAGAAGATCTAAATGCTCTGTTTTAGTTTTCCCTGCATTTTGCCCCTTTCAGAATCTGCTTCCTTTTAGTAAAAATGAAAACCCAGAAGTACAAAGCAAATGTAAAGGCAAGATGGCTAAAGATGACTTACCTATAGCGATTTTTCTGCTTAATTTAAGTTTGATAAACATTAATATTGCAGCAATAGTTATAAGTATTCCAACCCCTGCTACTATTAACCAAACAAGAAGTGATTTGCTCGTCTTTCTTTTTGGGGTATCCTTGCATATGCCTGTTTGGCAAAGCATTTCATTGCCATCGACACTGAAAAATTAACACAAATATTAAACATATGAATCTTATCATACCCACAACATAATTACTGATCGATTTGTGTTGCAAGAAAAGAAACTCGCCTCAGGATGAGTTCTCCACGTTGTTGTTTCTGAGATAGACCATTTGGCACCGATCCATTTAAGTCGTTGTCTATCAAATTCCTATATCTCGAAAAGAAAATTTCTTAAAATACTGTACATAGTCTGAGTAATATAGCATACTGCAAGGTAAATTACCTATCCATTTTATAAGATGGAATGACATTATTAATATGCTGAAAAGTCTTATAAACTAGAAATAGTGAGATGCATATGTTTCAACTCACAGTTCAGTAAGATTGGAGAGAGTAGCCAGAAGCTCTGGTATTGAACCACTCAAATTATTTCTTGCCAAATCTCTGCAAGCAAGAATAAAAAGACAGTTTTGGGTCTAGCAAGTGCGATATTGACTTTCAACAAGCTAAAAATTATAAAAGAAAGTAGTCAAGATTTGTCACGGACAACTTAACGAGAGCAGAGAGATTGGCGAAGGTTGGAGGTATGGTGCCATTCAGATGCTTGTCGGGGAGTGTCCTGTACATCATATCTCTTCGTTGTTAGTTGAAATTGACAGTAGAGTGTAACTCGATCATATTATACAAAGTACATTAATGTTCAGATTATGTTCTTAATTGGTCAATGGAATTGTAAAAAGTATTTGGGAGAGAGACTTACACTGTAATAATCCTTGGTGACGAGTCTTGATTGCAATCCACCCAATCCCAAGAGTATTTCTGAGGTAGACAAGGATCACCCGTCCACTCTTTTTCCAGATTAAAGTGCCTTGCAATGTCAGCAACTGCATTCACTGTAAAACAGATGTTTTAGTAAGACAATCAAATTTACCCATTTTCCCTTAAGAAAACAACTTTAAGCAAATACAAACCATCTTCACTGTTAGTTCCGTTAATGAGTGGGCTGCTATATTGGTAGACTCCAAAGCCATTCAGAATGGCACCCACGGTCGATCGATTGGTAGGATTAAGAGAAATTTTGACTTGTTTGGAGACAGTAAATTTCCAGGGTACAGAGGTGACGAATGAACTGAGGTAGCCATCTAATTTAACAGTACGCAATGAATTTCCATCGAGAGTAAGAGTGAACTCCCTAATTGCATTAGCTCCAAGTTGCTCTACTTCGGCGAAGCACATCACAAAATAGTATTTACCAATGTCTGCAACACTCCAACTCCAAGTGATATTTCCCAGGCTGTTGTTGGGGATCACCAAGGCGGTTTGTAACACAGCTGATGGTATTTCAAATTCTTTATCTGTATCAATGGAATTTGTGGTATTCTTATAAACCAAATCTTTTAATCCTTCGTTCAGCCATATCCTATCATCCAAATATATGGTTTCTCCGTTCGGCCATATCCTATCAAATGCATCGTCTGGATATCTGCACAAAACCACTCTGAAATCATTAGCTTAACCTTTATTTCTTTTCTTTTCTGCTCATACAACATGTTCCATATTAGACGTCTACTTATGTACTGGCAATCCAGATTCATCGTCCATGCTATTTAGATACTTAAGAACATTAAGTTTTCACAGTCCTCATTGATGAGGAGAAGGTTTGGGAGAAAACCCCCAAAACCAAAAATAATGGTACAAATCATAGAGAAAGAAACTACCTTATTAGAGTTGACTCTGACAATGTTCCATAATCCATGTGTTCTATACTGAGTAAGGAGAGATCTTGTCCTACAATCTCATACATAGCTGGCTTGATAGGGCGAAGTTCCAAGGCTGAAATGAAAGGAACATCATCCGTACTTCGAGCAACACACACATCAATAGAGGGACCCCTGGCCATGGCGATTATTTCCTTTACAATGATCTCACCATTGCTGTTTATTACAACAGTAACCCAAGGATTAGCATCAACCAGCAAATCAAATTGTGGTAGTGACTGAAGGCCGTCATAGTTACCATATAAAAAAGAGGCGCGGATTATATATTTTCTTCCCCCCAGAGCAGGTAAATTGTAGCAATTTCGATTGCCTTGAGGAAAACAGCGAAGGTTATTCAGTCGCACCCGTCTCTGTAAATGAGCAGCCGAAATGCCTTTTTTTTCACCTGTGTTAATGTATTGGTCATCTGAGGTCCAGCTAATGCCCCGGCCATTCTCATATTTCCCTTCTCCTCCACAGTCCAGGCTGATGAATCCTGCAGATATAACATCATCAAATCCATTTAGCAACAGCAGCAATACCAAATTAAGAAACGAGAAGCAGCGAGCTGATGAAGATTTGAATAATTTACTTTGCTTGCTTAGTTGCAAACCAAATAAGAATGCTTCACTCTGGATGGTAAACAGTCAGACGTTTCGGTGGTTTACAGGTGAAACACATCAGTTGTTTAAACCCTTCCATGCTTCACAGCTAAAAGAATTTAAGCCTCCACAGTCCATAATATTTTGAAAAAGAGATTTTAAAAGATTAAGATTGTCATTATTTTCACACTACTTCTAAACCCACCATACTGATGAGAATGGCCTCCAAAGATATCAGAGAGTCCAGAGTTTTTGATTTCTGATGCAGGGTGTATGCAATTACTCATTATCAAAAATGTTTAACAATTGAAAAGAAAATTTCAGGTTTTTCTGGGGAAATAATAAGCTTCCAAATCAATCATAACTACAACCCATATCAAATTGTTGTATAAAGTTTTTGATCTCTTCAAAACTGCTTATCCTAAACAAAACTACAACTAATATTGACTTCGAGTTAAAGTAAATAAAATATAGTTCCACTAATACTATCACAGGCATAAACTAATCTATGATATCAAACAAAACAGATTGTTTAGATTATGCACTTTTAAAAGCAGGCATAACCTAATCTATGATATTAAACAAAACAGACTGTTTAGATTATGCACTTTTAAAAGCATGTATAATACAATCGTTTGTTTTAAATCCCTTCATGTTGAAAGGAATTGGCTCTATAGAAGAATATACAAGAATAGGAATATTTTACCTGGTTGTGCATACAGAACTCCGCATATAGAAAGAACCAAGAAAAAATTGAAGGTTACTGTTTCTAAGTTTGCTCCCTCCATCCTTCCAACTGTTCCTTAAATGTTATCTTATACACTTCTCAACATTTTGGAAAAAAATGATGTGCAGATTACAATGAACTTTTTAAACAATCCTATAGTCAAAACGAAACCTAAAGTCAGTAATGCATGCTATTGACTATTTAACATTAAACTTTTTAACATATAAGTAAATCACTTACAAGCAGCAGGTATGTGGTTGAGAAGTGAGGAAAAAAATCCACCGCAAAATTATTTGCCCTATAAAAGTTTTGGATATTATCTTAAATTATTAAATTGTTTGGCAGGAAGAGAGCAAAGACTTTTCTTTTCAAGGTGGGCCCACAATGGGTTTGAAATTTACATAGTACGCGTCTAGAATTAAATTATTACATGCCTTTAATGTTTGAAGGAGATACGTTAAGATCCTCACTCACACTCTTTTTCCTTGAAACATCACTAAATTCATTGACTTTAAAAACTCAACTAACTATTTAATTAGTGTTAATATCATTAATTAAGATATGGTTGTAAGGGTAAAATACACCCCATACAAATTATTTAGGTTAATTAAATAATTTAAGTAGATATATGTCACATCTCCATGGAAGCCAATTTACATGTTGGACCTACATGAAAAGTTAGATGATGGTAAGTTTATTAACCACCATTATGAAGGCATGGCATCCCTTCTACACATCAATTATGACTAGAGGAAAGGACTGCAAAGATAGAAGGGGTTGACACACAAGAGGAGCTAACAGAAAAATAAAAATGAGAGTAGGGGAGAGGACCCAATAGTTGAGCACCCTAACTTCACACCTCTCAAAATCATACGTGGCAATTTTGAATCACTCCAAAATGTTTACAACAGCTTACTTGACAAGGCCCCTACTTATATCTAAAGTTCCAAGTCCACATCATTGAATATGATGCCACATCAACATGTTTTTTGTTGAGGTGTCTAATAGTTCGCCCCCAAAAATGGTGGACCAATAGTTGTGCATTAAGTCATGTTTTGCTGGTGTGTTGATGTGGCATCACATGATTGGTTATTTTTTAGATCTAAAGGGCACATTTCATTCAATTATAGGTACTTATAGTCAACACTAACAACCTTAAAGTCACAACTACTAGTGTTAAACTTTTAAAAATATTGAGCCTTAAATCCACAAATACTATCACAGCTATTGGAACATGCTCAATAATTGGATCGTCTCCCCTATGATAGATCACTCCTAATAATGCCAAAAGGTACTGTTGTCTACATCTTATCTACTCTCATTAATGCATGTAGCCACAATGACCTTAGCATTGAGCCCATTCAAGTCTCTAGCCTCACAAAGTGTTACATCTGCAATGTCAATCTTGTCACTTAGTGGTTTCATCGATGTTGTGGAAGTAGGTATAATGCAAGTTCAAGGGAGATGTCATAAACTCAAGGATTTATTTTAGGAGAGGAAGATGCACACTATCTCTAGGAACATGCTCTCACCCCACTCTAATCAATGTATATCCTAAAGGAGACACACATTGGTGGACAACCTTCTGTAAGGTTAGCTTCGACTCTAGGATTGTAGGAGAGGGAATACAAGCATATGTGTTTCAATGCTACCCAGACCAGATTTTAGAGCTATCACTTATATTAGTGAGAATGATATTAAAGCTTTGGAGGATAGTCGACTTAGCCATAATGCAATCATGGATGAAGCCAACACCTATGCAACTAGAAAGAAGTGCTTCTAGTTAGGAAAGAGAGGAGTGCAATTCATTGGCTCAAGAGGACTGTAGTATCAACACCTTAAGAGATCATTGGTTGTGTGTTTTTTTTTTCAATAACTCTATGACACTATGAGGAAACTCCAGGTTGGAGCTAGTACGCGTAGCCAAAACTAAGTGAAAGAAATAAATTGTAGGCAATCTGGAAGCAACAAAGGTAGGTGGTCAATTCTTTTCTTGATGGAGAATATGCATTTTTTCTGGTTTGGCAGTGGCTATGAACTCAAGTTTTATAGTAGAGTTAAAATATATCTTAAATGTTTGTATATTGTTGTTATCTAGATAATAAGCATTATGTGCTTTGATTACAATCGTTTTACCCATATAACTCTTTCTTGAGTGGTTGTATTTAAAATATTAGTGAGAGGATTTATTACAATCCTTGCACTTAGGTGGGTATAAATCCTATGACTTTCCAAATCAAATTAAGTGATGCACAAGCAAGAGTTGATTATATGGTGTTTTAATTAAAAAATGGATACTTAGCAGAAGATGCTAGCTAATATATTCCATATGGCAATGCCATATTAGTATGGCACTACCTAAGTTTATTGTTAAATTCTTTCTCTAACAAAAATCCCCAAACAGAACACTATTACGGTAATTGTGGCTTGAGCAATAAGATTTAATAATACACAAATTAGTTTAATGGTTTGCATAGGCTAAGGTGCTCTACTTAAAGTATTGGTTATTATTCAATGTTTATAAGTACCAAGTTACTTCATGTTTGTAATTATTGTGATAAAGTGAGAATATGGCATGGCTTAACAAGACACCTCACCAATTCCTACTAAAAGTGTTGTTTATGCTTTAAGATATCTTATTATTAATTTATCCATGGGTAGCACAATAATTGGGAAATATTGTATAATAGATAGTGATGCTCAAGTTAACTTGAGTTCAACTTTGGAACACATGTACTATTTGACCAAGGGCATGCTGCTATTACTAAAATATTATGAGTAATGTAATGCTTAAATATGGATAGATGTTTTGGATAGCTAAATAACCTAATTTTCTTTCCTTATGATAAATTATATGGAAATAATACATTGAGTTATGTCCCAAGATTATGTAGCTCTTCTATAGTGATATTTATGAGGTCACTAAAAATAGAACAAGATGTTATGATATCAACTTACTTATAATCAACACTATGTATCAAGTACTTAATCACAAGGTGATGTCTTCTTGATATACGAGGTAAGTGATAGATGTATGTATGGTGTAATCATCAAGATACTAAATGTTGTGTGATATCCTGGATATATAGTTATTAAGGAATGATTGTCTTGGGTACAACTCAGGTATTATTCATATTTAGAGAAAGTTTATAATTCTCATTGTAACTCTTTTGAAGTTGAGATGATTGTCATATGGCCTTGTAGATGCATGTTGTGATTATGATCAAGAAGGATGTCATTAATACCATTGAATCATATTATGATAGGACATCATGTGGAGCCACATTGAGGCTTGCCTAATTGTTGCAAATTGTGCAGATATTATGTCTATTGATGTCATGTGCTTTGTTATGATTGGATTTATTTTATATTGATTATGTTGTTATGCATATTTTTGTGTATGGATTTGATTATGGGGATACTAGAAGTGTTGTTATGAAATTGAGATTACCATGAAACCCTGAGGGTAGGAACCTATGTGTATAACCATTGAGAGATTAAAGCGAGAAGAACTACATGTGACTTCAATCATGTTTGGAAGCAGGTATGTAGGAATTTATTAGGTGAAAGATGCCCCTGGACCCCAAGTCTATTGGGAAGGGTTTAGGGAATTACTCCAAGGTTGAGGTACTCCCAAATTTGATCAACCTTCTCTCTTTAGTGCATTTTAGTTTGAGGCTGAAATTGTATATTATTACTACTAGGGATTTGAATTTTTGATTAATAAATACCATGTTTTCAAGTAGTAAGGAAATGATGGGAGTGACCTTTGAGATTCTATGAGTTGTTTTGTTATGTATAGATGACCCAGCTCCTATGGGTGCAATGTGTTACTACAATGGTAAACTAAACTAGTTAAATCACCCAATTACAATCAAATACCAACACTCAAGATTAGGCAAATAAAGGAATTCAACTAAAACAAATGCATGCAAAACATACAAATGAGAACTCTCTTGTTACACTTGCATAAGTGGTTATACTCCTAAATATGATAATTGATTGATTTTTGCTAGTATGTAAGTGCTCACAGTGGCAACATAAGATTGCATTCAAAGTGTGTTATGAAATGGCTAGAGGCACCTCCAATTTATAGACTTTTGGAGGCTAAAATGGAGGGTCAAGATTGAAAGCAAGGATCTATTGAGCTACAACTCATATGGACTAGCTAGGACTCGAACCTAAGACCTTCCATTTGTTGTTGGAGTGCTCTACCAACTCATCTATTGGCCCCTTGTGGCCAGCCCATCATCAGTTTGGTGTGGCTTATTTCCAACACCCCCCTTAAGCCACACTACAAGTGCTTTGGGCTCCTAGCTTGGCTCTGATACCAATTGTTGAGCTTTAGCTCCTATGGACCAGCTAGGACTCAAACCTAGGACCTTCCATTTGTTGCCAAAGTGCTCTACCAACTGAGTTGCTGGCCCCTTGTGGTCAGCCCATCGTCGGTCCAAATGTGGCTTATTTCCTATAGGATCAAGGGCTCACAATGCATGATCTTCAAGCTCTCAAGAAAGGAGGAGTGGACAAGTGGCCAATGAGGATTGGTTGCAAAAGGAGGTTCCTAGATTATAGGAGAATCAATGGTGGATGATGGGTTTTGGAGAAAGTGAATGGCTAGGATGAAAGGGGTAGTTAGGGTACTTTGGAGGAATTAATGAAAAGGTATGTCTTGGACTCTTCCCATGCCTCTAAGTATTTTGGCTAATTTTAAAATTGAAAGATGTAAGGACAAACCAAATTTTAAATTAGGATATATGGGAATAGAAGATTTGACCATGTACCTTAGAGTACAACTTGTCATGTACATGCATGTACATGGTATGACAAGTGGATCCTCATGGATGTTTGGGGAGGTCAAATCCACAATTAACCCTTAATAAGCCCATGTGCACATGATTAGAGGATAAATGGAGGTTGGAGGAATTAAGCAAAAGTGGACAAAATACCAAATTAAATAAATAGAAGTATTTATTTAATTTGTGGAAGAAAGGGGGATAAAGTCTTAGGTAAATAATATCAAATAGTTATTATCTAAGGCTAGACCTTACTAAATGGATGAAATAATGATTTTAGGTGATGGAGGGGGATAACAAGGACATTAATTAAATAATAAAATATTATTTAATTAATATAAATGGTGAACATGGGATAATTTATCAAATATAAATGACCAATTATAGAACAAGTGATGGAATTGGCAAGGTGTCAATTTTAGGTGTCTACATTTTGCCCCTCTTTGAAATGACGTTAAAATAATGTTATTTCAAAGAAAAATAAAATATAAGACACTTGAAGAAATAAGGGAAAAATAATATGCCTCAGTTGATTAATAGGAAAAAAATAGAAGAAAATGATAAGAGGATGATGCCCCCTTGAGAGATTAGGAAGGAAAAAAGGTGCCTAAGGGAGCTGTCAAAAGAAGAAAATGAGGTGAAAAATAGATAGAGGAGGAAAAATCATGAAGGATGGAAGAAAAACAGAGCTAGGATATAGGAGAGGAGGTAGGAAGTGACAAGGGGCAGTGATAGTAGCAGTAGCTCAGGCTCATCGAGCTCATTAGGGTCAAAGGACACAAAGATGGGGCCAGAGGAGGGAGGAGATGAAGGAGGAGATGGAGGGGAGAGCCCAAATACTAGATTGGCGATGACTCTGAGCGAGCAAGACACACTACATGTAGAGCGTGATAGGTTATGGTAGAGATAGATACACTATAGGCAAAGAGAGATATCATGGTGATAGCTTATGATGGGTTATAGGTGTAGCAGGATGTGTTGACAGTGGAGAGAGATGAGCTACAAGCTTATTTCTAGAGGGTGGAGGCAGAGGTGGAGAGGATCAGACAGGAGAGGGATACTTTCTGCACTATAGGAGGTGAGGAGTGCACGGAGGGATGTGGCACGAGCCCTGTGGGAGGTAGCCTACTAGAGACCATTATATGAGAAAGCAGTTCTGGCAAGGTAGAGGGCATTGAGTTTTGTGAATAATTCAAGGCTAGGGGGTTTGACATCGGTGAGATCAAAAGCCTCAATAGAGATGGGTCCACCTGAGAGGCACCACCACTTCTACCATCACCAGGAGTATCAGTAGACAAGGGGCTAATCATGCAACTAGCCTGGGATTTTGGATGCATTTTTGATAGATGCCTTAGAGGCATGTGATGTATATGATATGATGCTCTACAGAGTTGATGTACATTCTATTTTTTGATATGATGTATATGAGGACACAGTTATACCATGATACTGACTTGATATGCATATATGATGTGATTGACCTATATAGATTTATGACATGTTGTTTTGATTATGCTTCTATTTATTATGTGTATGGATGGACATAGATGAGTATGTTTATGTGTATGATTTTGGATTTATAGATGTATGCATATGGTTATGTTAATGCCTATTTCATGTATGATTTATGGATGTTGTCACATATTTACATGATTGTATGCTTATTGTGATTGAATTGAGGCTAATGATGATGATAAATGCTTGTGCTAAATATAAGCACTTATGTGAATGTGTGTGATGTGTAATATATAATGAACAATGGATGAATTTTATGCTTAAATTAATAAATATATAATAAAATCAACTAATGGTATGCAAAATACTATGAGATCATGGATTGAGATGCATAGATAGATATGTAGATGCCTAGATAGATATGTATATTTAATGAAATGGATTAATGATATGCAAACTACTATGAGATCATGGGTTAATGGGATGCAAATGATATATGATAAAATGGTAACACATTTGGAATGGATGTAGGTGACAGATCATGGAACAATTGTATTGGAGGAAGGAGGATGATGTGGATGAAGAAAAGAAGGTGAACAATGAAGGAAGAAGGTATGAGAATCAAATGCTCTTGAGTAATAGGGATGAACAAGGATCGAATAGGGTAGAGAGAGGGGTAAATTTGAATGCATTTATTAAACTGCAATGTAGTGAGCTCTTAATTTGATATAGAATGAGATATTATGCACCAGGGTACAAGGAACCAAGGTGATGATGTATCCCATACATAGGACTGACACAAAAAGAAACATACAAGAGGTTGTCTCACCACAACACAGGGCATACGATGGCCTTGGTGGGTAATGTAATGAAACAACCAATAGACAAAAGGATATCCTAGCACTATGCAAGACGTATGATGACCTTGGTGATCTTGATACTAGGATAACCATGCAAACACATCACCCAAAAAATGAAAAGATCATGCCTCTATTACAGATCACCAAAAGAACATCATCATATGAAGGATCATGGCAACCCTTCGGATAGAACAGGTTAGTTGAAAAATATAATCTTTAGTTTGAGGAGGGATCTTCAAGCTCAACCCATATCACTTCTCCACCTCCTTCTACTTTGACATTGGAGTCACTTGGGCTACATGACAAATATTCTGATGAGTCAGATTCACGTGCATAGATTCTTGATGATGAGGAATCTTCTACCGCCACTTCTGATGTTGAGAGTGATTCAGAAGATTCATCTCCTTCCTCTCCTAGTCATCATTCAGAGGGTGATGATTCTCCTCCTGATTCTTTGACTTCTGGTCCACTTTGGGCTAGACATACTTTGTAGTCTATAGGTGATTCAGTTGGGGATCTATCAAACACCAGGTGGACTCGTTCACAATTCTAGAATGCTCTACATGTCTTCATTGCTACTGCCTCTGATCCATACTCCTTTTGAGAGGCATATGGTATTTTTGAGTGGGATATAGCTATGCAGGAGGAGTATAGTTCCTTGATGAGGAACCACACTTGGGATATTGTCCATCTTCCTAAGGGAAGAAAACTTGTTTGATGTAAGTGGATCTATTAGACAAAGTTTGCAGAAGATGGGTCAGTTGATAAGCATAAGGCTCACTTGGTCACCAAAGGATTCTCCTGGGTTCTTGGGATTGACTACTCTAAGAATTTTATGCCAATTGCCAAAATGAACTCCATCCAACTTGTTCTTGCCATTACTGTAGCCAATCATTGGGAAGTACACCAATTGGATGTGAAGAGTGTTTTTCTTCATGGCGACCTTCAGGAGGAGATCTACATGAAGCAGCCACAAGGTTTCGTTTAGGATTCTTCACTTGTGTGTCATCTTCAAAAGTCTCTCTATGGCCTCAAACATGCTCCTCGGGTCTAGTATGCCAAGATGGACTCCTTCCTTTTGACACTTGGGTTCACTCGGTCCATTCTGATCCTAATGTCTATATTTTGTAGTAGGATAATTCACTCCTATTTCTCATCCTGTATGTTGATGACTTATTGATCACAGGGAGTTCTTCATCCGCCATTGGGGTAGTCAAATCTGCCCTTCATGACAGGTTTTTGATGACTAACTTGGGCTTGTTGCATTACTTTCTTAGAATTGAGATCTTCCAGTCTTCTTTTGGGATCACCCTCACACAGTCCAAGTATGCTCTAGATTTTCTCTGAAGGTTTCATATGGCTAACTGTAAGCATGCTCTGACTCCCTTTTTGGAGTTAAACTTGAGGCTTAGTGTTCTTCACCATTTGTTGATGGCACTTTATTCTAACAACTTGTTGGGAGTCTCATTTATCTAACTCATACGAGACCTAACATTTCATATGTTGTAGGCATGGTCTCTCAATTTATGCAAGAGCCCCATTAGTTGCACTAGAATGCAGCAAAGTGAATCCTTTACTACATTTAGGGTACTCACTGTTTTTGGATTCACTACACAGTGGGCATTAATATTTAACTTGATGGGATATAGATTCAAATTGTGTAGGTGATTCTCAGGATCACAAGCCTACTTCAGGTTACAGCTTCTCACTTGGTTCATGTCATGTTTGGTTGTTAAGCAAGAAGCAATCTGTTATTGCTCTATCTTCTGATGAGGCTAAGTATTGGGGGTTGTGAATGCCGCCACTAAGGCCATTTGGCTTCAGAATCTTCTCACTAAGTTAGGTATCCAAATTAGATGACCATCAGTCATATTTTGTGACAACCAGAGTGCCATTCAGATCTCACAGAATCTAGTCCATCATTAGCAGATCAAACACATTAAGTTCCACATGCACTACATCTAGGAGCTCATCCATGGCCAAGTCATCAATCTTCACTATTATCTAACTTCCAAATAGGTTGCTGATATCTTCACCAAACCCTTCACAAAAAGCAAGTATCTTCATATGCATCTTTGTTGGGGTTGCAGGAGGCTTCATCTCTTAGGGGGCTTCTAAGTCCTCTCACTTGGAGTCCTAACTCTCTCTACTCTGGGGAACCTCTTCTCTCTCTATTTAGGGGGGCTTTTCTCTCTTTTCTTGTGGGACTTCTTCTCTTTGGGGGGATTTTTATGTACATGGGTACCTCATCAGGCTTCATTTACTAGGACCCATCATTTAACCCACCTAAGGTACGCTTAAGGGTGTGTTAGTGTAGGTTTTTATTTTCCTTGTTGGGTTATTTATTTTCCTATATTCCTAGGTTTTTTCTACACATGTTATTAATCTTTCTTAGGGTTAATTAAGTGAGTATTAGTGTGAGTGGGTGCAAGGTGTCAGCATCCTCCATGGGAGTTACACTTGCCTATTTTAGGCTATTGTGGTGGACTCTTCCCATTGATCATATTTGCTATTGGGATTAGGTGTGTCATACACCTTGCAAGTCCTAAGAATTGATTTAATTGTAATTATTATGCATGCACATATTTTGGGCATCCCACTTGGAGTGGCACTATGTGTCACTTGTAGTTTGTATTTTGGCAAAAAAAAAATTATCACTTAGTGTCATGGAAGTTGCTAAATGCAACTATGACAACTTGTGATGTGTAAGAGTTGCTAAAATGGAAAGAGATTGAAAATGGAAATTACCATTGGAAACTTGACAAGCATGATTTTATGAGATTGTGAAAGAATGATTTTAGGAGCCAAAAATGGAGTGCCATATTTGGAGAGTCAATTATGATTTAAGTAACTTTCTATATTACAATGGATTTGATTCTCCATGACTAGGCATTGTAACTCATGGTTTTGAGTTTCCATTTTGGTGGTTTCTTGTATTGGAACTCCTATAAATTGAATGCTTGAGGAGTCATTTGTGAGGAGAGGACTTTTATGCAGGGTTATGTTGTCAGTTTTCTTTCAAAGAAGCAAGATGTAAATCTCCATGTTAAGGCTTTGAGCCTGCAAGTGTATTGTAACATTGTTGTTGCAAATTAATGCATTGGTTCGATGCTTTGGAATGGGGTTTTTAACCTGAAAGTGTTTTCCCCACGTATATTGGTTTTTCTTCTCTTCTATCTATTTTTTTCTTCTTTTATGTTCTTTTAAAGTGTTAAATTACATGTCGTTATGCTGCTAAAATATTCTTAGATCTATAGGCTACATTATCTTTCCTCTAAGGGTTAATGTGATGGGAAATCAACTATGTATGTTTCCTCTTTAAGGGCATAGTAGTATGTGCTTGCATCAACTTATTAAGTAAAATATAGGATGTTGTAAGGTGCATGTTGGGTTCTCTTTTCCCTTTCAATTGGTATCAGAGCTATGATGGTTCCATGGTTGCATGTGATTGCATGTGTTGTTTCCATGGTGTTTTTAAGGTTCTGAGTATTTCTTCTGTTGTGATTTCTTAGCTTGGCAAGATTGAGGGAATCTGTAGGAAGGAATTGGTTGTTTATTAATCCTTGTTTGAGTGGAAATCTTGAAGTTGATCTTGTTTTCAAGTTACAACAGGCATTTGAAGGATGGAAAAGATGGAGGATTATAGAGTTGATCATGTGGTTACATTTAATATGATATTGATCTAGAGCTCCTGTTTGATAGTATGTAATAACCCTCATGCATGGTGGTTATGTTCTTTCATTCTATGGTTGTTTGTAGCAAAGTTTTCATGTTGGGTATTTGTTCTTGGATCCCTAATCACATGGAGAAACTTTGATTGTCATGACTATGGTTTGATGTGCTTATGTTGGGTGCTTGGTTTTAGTCCCTAGCATTGGAAGGCATTTTTTCGTTAACCTTGAATGCATGTAGGTTGCGGAGTTGATCATTGGATGATCTGAAAGCTTCTAGAACAACCTAGCTCCTCTGTATGCTTGTACATGGTGGTTGTAGAGTTGGCCTACAAGTGGTCCTGGTCCCTAGAGTTCTTGCCACCTCTTCTTCCTTCTGGTTGGTTGTACTTGCATCTCTTGGTTCCATATTGATTGGATCTAAAGGTTTTATAGATTTTTCGTTCAAAATCTATGATTATGCTTATCTGTGTTATTCTATTATTCTGGTTTAACTATTTTGGTGCTTTTTATACTCGTGGGTGTTCCAGATGATAAGTGGATATGGATTTGCATATGTTAGTGACATGGTGGTTTTGCAGGTTTCACATGGTTAATCAAAACTTGTGGTTTTGTAGATCTGTGGATAAACTATTTTTCAGATTATGATTCCTTGGGGTGTTTCTAGATGTAAGATAGTTGCATATTTGCATGTATGCATCGTGCATGGTGTGAGGGGGTTTGTAGCCTTCTTAGTGTGGAGATGTCGGTATGTGATTAGTCACTCATCATTTATGTAGTGTTTGCTTGATGGGTTCCTTGACTATGGTTACTCATTATGGAGTTATTTGGCAAATTATATTAGGAGTTAATCGAGTGTTTGAGTCTTGAAATCTACATGTTATCTTCTTTGATATCTCACTTTGCAGGTTACTGATGTGATGATGAGTTTACATGTTTCATTTGTTTTGCACCTTCGAGTTATGCAGTTTTGTGGGTTGGCCGCCCATTGGTTTCAATAAGATGAGTCGGATGTGGACTGTCTATATCCACAAGATTAATTCAGTGTTGATGCAAACTTTATTAGTTGGCCTTGTATGTGGTCATTTGTGCATTGGTATGTTGCATTGGGATGAGAGGATGGATGATTAGAGTGCTTGGATAGTCAATTTTTGGGACTTGTAGCATGTTTATCATAATGTCATGGATAGTTTGGATACACAGTTATGTGTGAGCCTTTTTAGTGCTGGTTTTATCTTCTTGCTTAGAGATATTGGTTCTACTTTATTCTTTTGTGTTGTCAGTAATGTAGAGGTTGATTATTAGATTGTGTTAGAGCCATGGATGGTCTTCATTCAAAGCATGGTTATCATGATGGCTTGATAAGTTTGGTATCACAGTTTCAGTGGGAGCTATGGCAATGATGTGGATTTGTCACTTGGTGATGGATGTTCATCTATAGTGGTTGTAGGTTTCATGGTAAGGATTTTGGATTATGATTCTTATATGCTGTGAAATTATTTTAACATCTTGAGTTCCATTGTCAGGGGATGGTTATCTTCATGTGATTGGAGATGGTATTGTGCCATGATGGACTCTTTTTTCTACTATTGGAGTTTTGGCATGATGGTTCCCCTTTGAAAAGATATGTTCATTGGAGCAAGTAGTGATCTCCTAGGAGGATATGTTAGATCATGATGTCATGTGTGTTCCTAAATTTTGTAGACATGTAGTGGGAGCTTTGACAGTGGTTTTGTGAAGTTCTCTTTGGTTTTGAGTATAAATCATTTGTTTGAAGCTTCATGATTTTGCAAGATGCATTTGAAGTTGGCATGTATTGGTTGATGGATGCTCATGGATACTAGAGAGACTTGAGGTGAGGCTAGAGATCTCTTGTTGTGGAGATCATGTGTTGGAATGATGAAATTTCAGCAGAAAGACCAAGGAGCCTTCACCTGGGTATGGGCATGAGTTCATGTTAGGAGCTGAGAGGAGATTATTCCTAGAGAGAGTCTATAAGGCTTGGTGTATCTCAATTGAGCATTCTCATTCCCCACTCTTAGTTCACTCAGAAAAAAATGATCTGATAGGTATTGCCCATGTTGTTTCAGATTCATTTCATTTTATGCTTTGATTTCTCATGGATATGGATCTTAAGCTATAGTTTCTAGTTTTGGAGGGTTCATTTGAGGAGTATTGGCATGGTTATTTCCTTAGGTATATGGTTTGATTTATAATAAGTTTTGGAGATGTTATTGGGCTGAATTCCTATTTGTGGAATGAATTTTTGAGTTTGATCGTCTTTGGTTATAGAAACTTACATCCTTTTTTGATTATATGAGATATATATGAACTTTGTTTGATCTAATGAGATTGAATAGTTGGGTGTTGTTAAGGCTTTTTAGTTGGGGTTTTGTGAAGGAGATCTTAGTTGGCACAGCTTAGCACTTGGTGGTGTTGGCAGAAGGACATGATATGGTTTGTGGTTTCTCTTTATGGTCTCATGTTTCTTCCTAGAGGTTCTTATTAATCTAGTATGATCACTGGTTTTGTGGTCATCTACTATTATTGTACTTTTTAGCAACAATATATGTGTTCTTTTAATGTATATCATTTGAGACATGGAAGACTTGGGAGGAGTGGAGGAGATCAAATGTGAGAGAGTGAGTAGAAAACTATTTGTGGAAGTATGCTCTGTTTTGCAACAGGTTGGTTGCAATTTGTAGATCATTGTGATTGTTATTTGTATTACATGATTTGATTATAAGCCACACTTTTCTGTAAGTGTTGATTGGTAGACTCTGAGTTGCTTTGGTTGGCATTGCTCATGTAGTATGATTCCTAAGATATATGTATGTCTTTGGTAGATTATTTTTCATTGGACTGCAGTATCAAGGGTCTCTAGATTTGTTGCACATCAATGGTTTTGGTGTGTTTGTTATCATGGGATATGATAACTTTGAGAAGGACAGTGGATTATATAGGGATGAGAGCTGTAGTATGGGTTGGATATGTCATGTGTAGAAGTTCTATCAATGGTGGGTTTTTTAGTTGGATGTAAACAACTAGCTATGGTTGTTGTTCTAACTATTCTGGAGCATTCATGCTCAATCTTGTTTTGAAGGAAGTTTGAACTTTAGAGTTGTGTTCTGGTAATGGGTTTGAAGTTGGATACATTGGTGTGTCTATGTGACATTTAGTGTTTCAACATGTTTTTGGAATCCTAATATTTGGTCATGTTGGTGATCACTTGGAAGATGTTGCGAGTGCTTCTATAAAGCTCGTGAGCATAGTGGAGTTTAGTTGAGATAGTATGGTAACCTTAGTGTTTCACAGATTGGTTGTGTTTTCCTTTTGGCTCTTGCAAGGTATACGACAAGTGGGAGAATGTTGGGATTAGGTGTGTCATACACCTTGCAAGTCCTAATATTTGATTTAATTGTATTTATTATGCATGCACATATTTTGGGCATCCCATTTGGAGTGGCACTATGTGTCACTTGTAGTTTGTATTTTGGCAATTTGTTTTTTATCACTTAGTGTCATGGAAGTTGCTAAATGCAACTATGAAAACTTGTAATGTGTAAGACTTGCTAAAATGAAAAGAACTTGAAAAGGGAAATTACCATTGGAAACTTGACAAGCATGATTTTAGGAGATTACGAAAGCATGATTTTAGGAGCCAAAAATGGAGTGCCATATTTGGAGAGTCAATTATGATTTGAATAACTTTCTATATTATGGTGGATTTGATTCTCCATGACTAGGCGTTGTAACTCATGGTTTTGAGTTTCCATTTTGGTGGTTTCTTGTATTGGAACTCCTATAAATTGAATGCTTGAGGAGTCATTTGTGAGGAGAGGACTTTTATGTAGGGTTATGTTGTCAGTTTTCTTCCAAAGAAGCAATATTTAAATCTCCATGTTAAGACTTTGAGCCTACAAGTGTATTGTAACATTGTTGTCGTAGATTAATACATTGGCTTGATGCTTTGGAGTGTGGGGTTTTTCACCCAAAAGGGTTTTACCCATGTATATTGGTTTTTCTTCTCTTTTATCTATTTTCTTCTTCTTTTATGTTCTTAAAGTGTTAATTTACATGTCGTTATGCTGTTGAAATTTTCTTAGATCTGTAAGCTACATTATCTTTCCTCTAAGGTGATGGGAAAACAACTATGTCTATTTCCGCTTTAAAGGCATAGTAGTATGTGCTTGCATCAAGTTATTAAGTAAAATATAGGATGTTTTAAGGTGCATGCTGGGTTCTCTTTTCCCTTTCATTTGCCACCTCTCCTCTCTCTCATAGTCTATTTATACTCACCTCCTAGCTTGTATTTTTCATCTTGAATGCATTGTCTAGTTACTCTGTCATTCTTTTGTATGAATCTTTGAGATCTTAATGGAATTATGTCACATCGACATTTGCATCTCTCAGAATCACTAGTTTTCTTTTGCTTTGTATTTTCTAGTTTACGTAGCTTAGGTCTCTCTCATTTAAAGTTCCCAGTTTTCATATCTTGTTCAAAATTTCTATCCAAAGGGGCTTGGCAATTCTATGGTTTGTGGATTGTTGAGTATGTCTCAATTCATAGACTTGGTGATTTATATATATGGATAGTTGAGTATGTCTTGATTCATAATTAGTATGTCTTGTGTCACACCCCATTTGTTTAGTCAAGTTAATATTGATAATTGGGTACGATAATTATCTTTGAATTTAATTGAAATGGTTATAGTATTGGTTAATCATTTACGAAATTTAATGATAAATATGTTTTCTATTCTGTAGAAGTGACAGGAATTGTTAAACACTCTCTCAGGTGGAGAGAGAGAGTGTATCTTCGAGGGAGAAGGGTCTAGCAATTGGGAAGTGTCGATTCATCATGTATGTCTATGCATCTTTGTTTATCATGTTGTCTCATCTTATCTTGGAGTATCGACATGTGATGGATTCACTATGCATTTAAAAGTTTATAGTCCTTTTAGTTACCAAAGTTTCGCATAATCTATCCAAATTAGGGATAGTGTAGGCTCATGCCAAGCAAGATAATTCTACGATTAATTACCTAGAACCTCTTGATTTGTTCCTCTTAAGGACACAATGAGTGGGGTTAATTTATATTATTTTAGAGTTATAATATATATACATTGTAGTTCGTGTGTATTTATAATTTAAACCAAATTCATTTTGGATGATGGCAGATAATAAATCAATTTGTCTTAATTCTAAACCTTGGCACATATCTTAAATCATTGTATTCCTCAAGATGATACCTCCTCGAGGCTTTCTGGAAACAGATACACGTGCCTTATGGTGCTACCTCTTATTCGTTATGTGTCAAGCAAATATTTTTGGGAACTAGTATAATGTAAGGTGGGAGGTTTCGTGTTCGGGGATTATTTTCCATATGAGTGAGCTTGGTTGCATTGCCTTTATTCCCGGGGAGATCAACAACACAAGAACTATGAAAAACAAAACGTTGATAGAATGGTGGAGATAGTAAAACAAAACTCTAAATTTGTATCTTTGTATCTCGTGCCTGTGGCATAGTCAGTTAATTAGAGATGGAATTATCGGAGTTGTGGAAAATATTCGAGCCAGGGTTATCAGGAGCAATGTTTTGCACAGGATGGTGGATCTAGGTGGACGTCGTCGTTTGCAACTCCTCCAAAGTGTTGTTCCTCCATTATTTGCCAGGCATATTTGCTTATTTTGCAGCACTCATGTTCAACTATGTTAGCAAAAACAACCTCCATGATTACTCGCCCTACGACGATGAGGCCTGCAGGAGGGGAGAGGAGTGTGAGTAGGGGAAAGGAAAAGATGGGGAAAAGATGGGGAAATCCGGCTTCCACCAGTAATTGAGAATACGTTGTAAGGGACAGACACCAAGCCTTGAATGTAATATATCAATGCATCATTGATTATTTAGTTGTTATTAAATTATTAAAATATTTTATTGTTAATACTGCTATGTCTGCAAACTTCATATTCCATGTGTTCACATCTCTTTGAGGCTATCACACGCCTACACAAAACTGCTTCTTGAAAATTCTAAATCCTTCTCAACAAACTCATATTGTGCATACCCTATAAACGTTGATTGAGATGATGCCTCCTTGAGGCATTCTGTCAAACAAATCGCACAGGAAGTTTTTCAAATCGTTATAATTCTATAATTACTGATGAATAGTTTGAAGTCCAATTGCCAACAGATACTGTTATACTCAATCATGTTGTGTTAGCCTGGTTGAATTATCGACGCCTTCTGCATGAGTTTTTTCCTTCCACATTATCTGACTAAGAGCACTCTTTCCCTACCATCAGTTGAGCCTATTGATTTCTTTGCTCAATTTCTAGTGTAGCATGGTTGGTCATTCATGACCCAGGAAACTTGTAGCCGCCATAAAACTACTCTTGATCCGTGCAATTATGAGTGATTCGAACTATCACAATGATTCATGATATGATAAAAAGAACCTTTTATGTGTGTTGGGCTTAAACAGCACACGCTAAGCTTTGACTTGTTTAGTGGTTGGTGGGCCCCTTTTCTTATTGACACGTTAACAAACAGAATAAGAGAAAAGGCCCACCAACCACCTAAACAAGTCAAAGCTTAGTGTGGGCTGTTTAAGCACAGCTGAGAAAGTGGCATGAAACTTCCATGGTTTCTACCTTGATTTGAATGGTAGAGATCTTACGTCGTTGGCCTCCTGATTTCTATGATTAAAGGAGGAAGAATGATGAACGGTGTAAGTAATGCGGCCACGTAGAATGAGCCCGCTTAGAAATTCAGGAAAAACATCTGTTGTGTATTTTTGTTTTAGGTTGGGGTCGGTGCCTCACCTACTTCACTGTAAGAATGAGGAATGGTGTAATTAATGTGGCCATTTAGATTGAATCCTATTAGAAATTTGAGAAAACTTCTGTTGGATATTTGTTTTTGTCTTTGGTGTGATTGGTGCCTCAGCCACTCCATTTTACTTCCGTCTCTTAACTTATTAAAGAAAGAGGAAATTGAAGGATAGTAACCACGTTCCTTCAACAATCATCCTCTCTTCTCATGTAAAACAACGTATTCCTTTGCAATATTTCTAGAGCTGAATGAATATGTAGAGAAATGACTTTTCTAGAGCTGAATGAATATGTAGAGAAATGACTAACTCCTTAGGTTACCATGATTGTAAGGTCAAGTAGTGAACCTAAACCATAATAGGTTTGAAAGATAATCTTGTAAATTCTTACTCTTAGAGTGCCAAACAGTTTGAGACAAACCAAAAACTTCTCATTATCTAATGCTCTAAACAAAGTGGCATATCCCATGTTAAAACTCTTTTTTAGTCTATAGATAGACAATAACATTGATTTTGGTGTTCAAATTTTGTGGAAATTGTATTGGATAATCGTTAACTCTAGAAATTTAATGCCTCCATTAATAAATCTTACCTTATGGATAAGGTATTGTTAGCACTCCAATTTCATCTTTTTCCAACTACATTGGTAACCTCACGTGGCATGATGTTGGAATTGTTGCTCCAATGTTGGCATGCATCTCTATGTATTAAATGGTTAATCTCGTAGTCATTAGTAACACCCAATGCTCAACTATGATTCTTCTCATGTGGTTATATCTAAGATGGGGATTTGGTTAGAATCAGAGTTAGGTGATCTAGCGTTTTACCTTTTCACTATTCTTAAACCTTGATTTGGTTATGTATTAACATCTTTTAGTTGGTACTTTGATACCTTATTATGTTTTAATGATCTGTTATACCAAAACCATGTCTAGAATCTAATTTTGATTTCTATCCTTCGAAGTTAAACACCATTTAGTGGTTAAGTGGAGTTATATCTTTGAAAACAACATTGATTTATTTGAGATGGTTATAAGGCTATCAAAATAACAAGATGACGATTCTATTGGAATAACAAGAGGTTATAACATAGGATCTAGAATGATGTCGTGTGTGGTGTAACTGGTTGAAACTATCCTTATGGATTTCTATGTTTTAGCTACTATCTTCTTAGAAAGTATAGCATCTAATTGAAATGACACAAGTTGTTGCGTTGTGTTATCTAAATTTGTCTTAAGAAAAGGGGTTTCCTCTTTATATGCATGTCAAGATATCATGACGAGATGATTAGGGCATGAATACTCTGTGTTGTGATGTGGAATAACATCTTTAGAGAAATATTCAGTAATCATTTCTATTTGAATTACATTACTAAATTTTCTTAAAAAGAATAAAGGTCAATAATAGACTTGACTTAGATAATTTGTCCATCTTCTTGAATGTCAAGATATCATGATGAGATTATAGGACATTCTCAAGCTATAGACATTTGATTGTCGCTAATTTGCATAGCAGGATTTGATAGATCTATTAATAAACTATGTGTATTGAGTTTTAGTGCATTTTAGTACATACCTAAGAGATGAGCATGGACAAGTTCCTTTTATGGAACTCAGAGAGTGTAGGTTATTCTACCCATGGAAAGACGTTATGACCATAGCTTGAAATCAAATATAGTGTGTTATTTTGCTTAAATTATTTTTCTCTTCCATAATATATTTATCAATAGACATGTGCATCAGATATATGTTGCACGAGCATATATGTGTGCTAGATTGTCAGTGTCTCACATTGTGTATAGATTCCTTCATGTATGTTAGTCAGTTTTTGCTAGATCCTTCGTGATGGGTCGGGCTTCCCAATAGGGTAGCATGGGGAAGCATAATACTTCGTGATAGGATGGATAGCACCTCGAAGATATCACCTCAAAGATGCTCTCTCTCTTTTCTCCTTTACATAATATGTATACAATTCAAGTTGTGTGACCCTGTAATTGTGAATGTAAAAGCTTATAGATATTGTAATTGTAAACTTGAAGTACAAATTGTAATTGTTAATGTTTTGGTGATTATATTTGTTTAGTATGAAAAAGGAGGATGATAAGAACTAGAATGCAAACTAGATCAAACCCTTTTCCATATAACACTCAAAGACAAGACCAACCCAAATCACTACCATGTGAAGGACGACTTAGCTACTAATCTTGTGACTCCTGTGTTATAGATGGATCAAATTTAATTTAGTATTTTTTATCAAACCCTAGGTTAATAATGCATGAAACCCTATTTCTACAATGATATTCTTATAACGGAGAAAGTATAATAGATATCTAGAAACTAATTGTACAAGGATGATTAGGAAGATGATAGAACCCATCCCCTAAAAGAAAAGGTGTCGGAGGACCTCGGTGGTACTGCCCAGGTCCTGACTTGAAGAATCTACCGAAATTATAAACTGGAAAGTTGTTGTAAATGATGTCTTAATGTCATATCTAAACCCTGAAAAGGCAAGAGGACATGGGCGGTACCACCCAAGTCCTAGATGATAGAAAACACTGAAACTATCTCTAGATCCAAAAACCCTGATCTATAATCTGTCTTCATGTAGCTCTGTATTTTCCATATCTCACTCCGTAACATGTACACAAGAAGATAAGAAGGGGTTTGGGGGTTATGGTGTTTAGGGACTTGCCTCAGTCAAATCATGAGAGAGCATTCAAGCTTCCCAAAACTGTTGACTGATAAAGAATGTGTGCCCTCGTCGGGCCAGAGGCTAAAAATAATGATAATGAGATGACTCAAATGATGATAAACAAATAATGATATCACCTATGTGATGAACCCTTAGAATGATGAAGATCCTTCAACCCCTAAGGAAGAATAGATGATAGCTCCATATCTACAACTACACAATAACAAAACATAAATCTGCTCTAGGATCATAATGAGTGCTCTTTCTTGCTTCACTTCAAGATCTCAAGTTATGCCTTTTCTAACCTAGTTACAAATAAACTCAAAAACACAATTATATATGCTTTCCCGCTCACAATCGTAAATTCAAACCAAAAGAGCCAACAAGGAGAAACCTCTAGGAAGGTCCCAACTTGACATGCATTCTAATTAGCCCTAACCTAAAAGGGGGGACATGGGTGGTACCGCCTAGGTCCATCAGGGTTGTTTAGGTTTGCGGTAAGTTAAAACAAGGGGCTCATATTCTAGTTTCACTTTGGTGTCGATATTCCAGTTTCACTTTGGTGTCAGGCAATTTTACATCAGGATAAACATTTTGAATGTATAATGCAATCAAGGGGACTTAGGAGCTAAACAAGGAGGTAAAAGGACATATGGACACTTTTTACTCCATAACATTTAGCCCCTACTTTAATGTGTGTATGATCTTACGAGCGGTACATGCATTAAAGTATGGTCAAAACACATCAAGCACATTAGATGCTAGAGCCAACAACACACCGAGAGTTTGGAGGACTATCTCTAGCCCCCAAGCTTAGGCATACATTAAGAAGACACATGATAATCACACAAAATATGAAGAAGACAATAAAGAACCATGTAATACATGGAGAAGACATGAACGTGTAGTCACGCAATACACAAAGTATACACAGAGAGAAAACATGATTAAACAATTACACTATACTAACAGGTGATGGGGGGAGCTCATCGCTATGTGCCACCATCAAAAACATGCAAAACACATAGCGTGGGGGAAGCTCATCACTACTCGCCTCCATAAAACACACAAGACACACGACGTGGGGGCAGCTCATCGCTACATGCCTCCAAAAAACTTGTAAAAAACACAGCGTGGGGGAGCTCATTGCTACGCACCTCCACAAAACATGCAAAACATACAGAATACACATGGAATACACACGAAATACATGAGTGTCATAGAGTGTGTCGTCAACCCACTATATGTCTTATACACAACAAACATAGGTGATGGGGAGGAGCTCATTTCTATGTTCCACCATCTAAGACACGCCAAACACACTTGACGATCGAGCTACGCTACCACGACTACCAAAAACACACTTAAGTGTGAGTAACTCAAGACCCAACCCCGCCTCCCATGAGAGGACTTTTTCAAAAAGGATGTGCAACCTATCACATCTCATTTTGGACTTTATTTATAATTTAAATTATGAGACATTTATACTATGATTGTTTTACTATTGAGTGATTCCACGTGTGTGAAAGGTAAAATAGTTGATATTTAAAATGCATAAAAATTTGAACGTCAATTGATGACTAATTATTACTAAGATTATGGATGTATTTCTTGTCTTTCTTCAGCTATCATTATAAGGACTAACCTATTAATGGAAATCTAAGTGCAACTGAGCCTAGGAACAAATGTCGAAGATGAGAACATGGTTGAGGTAGAAATGTTCTAGCCACCAGGAAAGAGTTGGCATGATGGATAAACCTAATGCATGCACACACTCACTTAGCTTCATGTCATATTGCATTTTTGAGTGGCTTTATTTATGCATCGTTCTATGGTTACTAGTCATGTTGAGCATTATATGGTTAATGGATGTGATTGATATTTAATACTTAGATAAATATGTGAATTTTGTTGCTATAGTATGTTCATTTGAATTGCATAAGTTAGCCATGTATTTATACGTTCTTTTGACTTACATTTAACAGAATTGTATAAGTTGAATTCAATTTGATTTATTTATATTATTTAAAGAGTATATATATATAATGCTCTTGCATGAAATGATATTTTAGATAGACTTAAAATAAGCATATATTTATAGATACATATGTATAATTTAAAATATATATAAAAAACAATATATAATTATATAAACATATAATCATTATATTATTTCTTTTATTTATTTATTTTGGTAATTAATTTCTTTTGGAAAAAGAAATAAGTTAAATTATTTTAATTAGTTAATTTATTTAATTATTGAATGTTCATGTCTATTTTAAAGATTTAGAGAATCAATTATTAAATTTATCATATTTCTGAATTAGAGAATTATATTTTCTAATATTAGTTTTAAGTAGGATGTGCGTGAATATCAATAAAGCCATTTTAATATGATTTTTATTTTATTAAGAATATAATATTATATTTTTCTTTTTAGGTTTTGAAAAAAATAGGAAGAGTTATTAAAAGAAGACAATTAGTTTTTTTCATCCTCCCTTTTGGTTATAAATTTTATTATGGAAAGAAGAAGAAAAAAAAGAAAACATGTTATTGAAGCTCAGGGATTTGAAAGTGTTTTTTTTGTGAAGAATTGAAGGATTGTTGTGCTTTTTGAGTTGATTGGTTCATCTCCATTATTTTTACCAAATTGCTACAAGGATTAAGGTAGGATTCTTATCATGAAAGACTTTAGCAAAGACTTACTTTGGTTAATAATTGAATATAGGATTGTGTGAAGAAATTGTGATTTATATGCTTCTTGTGTAAAAAGAAAGATTTAGACAAATTATAGTTTCATTGATTTTGAAGATTATAAAAGATTTTTTGTTGAATTGGATTTATTGGGAATTCTTAAAAGTTAGTACGAACATTTGATAGGTTATTTTATTTGAATATGATTTTTAGAATATTGAAATATTAATTTCTTGTATAGGAGAAAAAAAATATAATAGAAGACTTGGGAAGACACTGAAAAGAAAATTAGTAACTATCTTAGTTTAAACATATCTCTTAAACTGTGATCTAGGTATTTCTAATTTCTAGATATATGGTTTTAAATTACAGGTTTATCTCCAATTTTTATGATTTCATCTTTTATATTTTGTTTTTAGTTATTAAAACAAGTGGACTATTTTTTTTAACTGGTAAATCTATCATTAGAAAAATCAATGTGTAATATGGTGACGGATGATGAGGAAATTGAGAGATTGGCCTCCGACTACTTTGAGTCTCTCCTGGCTGTTCAACATCCCCAGGAGGAGGATAATGAGTCTCTCCTGGACTCCATTCCCACTTTATTGACTGAGGAAGACAACTCTCTCCTATCTAAGACTATCACAGAGGAAGAGGTGAGGGTTGTTGTCTTCTCTATGGGAGCTTTCAAAGCACCGAGACCGGATGGGTTCCCCCCAGCCTCTTTCCAAACATTTTGGAACATCATGAAAAAGGATGTTACTAGTGTGGCTAAAGGCTTCTTCAAGATAGGAAGAATCCTATGAAAGTTGAACAACACTTTTATTGTGTTGATCCCTAAGAAGGCTGACTCTACTACAATGATGGACTTCAGACCAATCAGTCTCTACAACACGGTGTATAAAATCTTCACCATAATTTTGGTCTTCAAAATACAACCGCTTCTTGACAAGCTTATTGCCCCTAACCAGAAAGGTTTTGTTCCTAGTAGACAAATCCTTGATGCAGCTATGACCACTCACAAGATCATCCACTCAATATCTAAAAGAAAAAACCCAGGTATGCTATTTAAATTGGATATCTCTAAGGCCTATGATAGAGTTAACTAAAATTTTCTAATTAAGGTTCTTAGGAAATTTGGTATGCAAGACCCGGTGATCAACCTGGTGAAGGAGTGCATCTCCACAATTAGATTCTCTATCCTTGTCAATGGCTCTCCTAGAGGTTTTTTCCCTTCTGGGAGAGGCCTCAGGCAAGGTGACCCTCTGTCCCCTTACCTCTTCATCTTGTTGGTTGAAGTCTTTGGTAGGAATGTGTGTAATTTGTTGGCGCGGGGATGCCTTCAGGGCATTAAGCCTACCTCCATAGCTCAAACTTCAGCCATCCAACAATTTGTGGATGACACTATATTATTTGGCATTGCCTCAGTGGTTGAGGCCAAAAGGTGGAAAAGTATCCTCAATGCTTATGAAAGGGTCTCTAGGTAGAGTATCAATTTCGAGAAGAGCCACATATACTTTTTGAATACTCGGGAGGGCTTACAACAAAATATTACTAGGGTCTTGGGCTACTCTAGTGCGAAGCTGCTGGCCACCTACCTTGGTCTACCACTTACGAGCACCAAAGTCACATTGGACTATTGGAACATGATTATAGAGAGAATGCAGACAAAGTTGGCCTGATGGAAAGGAACCTTATTGAGCCAAGTAGGGAAATTTTAACTTCTCAAAGCCTCCTTGCAGGACATTCCTAACTATTTTCTAAGTCTGTTTAAAATCTCAAGATTTGTGGCTAAGAAGATTGAACAAATCTAGAAGAAATTCCTATGGTTAGGGGTGGAGGAAGAAAGAAGAATTGTGCTAGTGAGCTGGGAAAAGGTTTGTACCCACAGATGTCAAGCGAGATTGGGGTTAAGAAGAATTCACCTTATGAATAGGGCCCTAATGTCGAAGATAAGTTGGAATATGATCCAGGATAATAAGGGCTAGGTGACATAATGGGTGCTAAGTATCTTAATGGAGGAGGAGGAGGTAAATTGTTGTCGAACCTTGGACGACCTAAAGGTTCAGTTATCTGGAATGGGATTCTCAAAACTCGTGGTCTTCTTCACAAAGGCTTTAGATGGAAGATTGGGGATGGCAGAAATGTCAATTTCTAGGAGGATAGATGGTTGAAGGACATTGCCTTACAAGAGCTAAACTATGGTAGACTTGTAGATAAAGCTTGCAGATTCTTTGGCCATAAAGTGGCAATCTACATCAGAAGTTATGGGGCTGTTAGATGTTGGAGGGGTATCATAGAATGTGTCACCAATTAGGATGACAATAAAGAGGTGGCCCTTCATCTTCAAAAGGATTTGGCCAATTTCAAGCTTTTCGTCCTTCCTAAACAAGATCAGATGATTTGGGAAAACAATAAAATTGGTAGGTTTACCATTAAGAGTGCTTATGGTTTGCTGTTAGATCCTGGTGAAGATAAACTGTGGGGGAAGGTATGGATACCCAAACTTTTACCCAAGATTAACTCCTTCTTGTGGACCCTTATGCACAATAAAATCCTAACTATTGATAATTTGAAAAAGAGAGGATTTCAAATGCCCAACAAGTGTTCTCTTTGCAATGAAGAAGAAGAGACGGTAAATCATCTTGTCCTGCATTGTAACTTTTCTCAGGAGGTTTGGAGTCTTGTGATGCAAAGGTTTTCCTTGTGTTGGGTTGTTAATGAAGATGTGGTGGCCCTGCTTAGGGCATGGAGATCCCCTTTCAAGTCTAAATTCCCTATTATCAAGGAACTATGGATTCAAATCCCCCCACATGTGGCCTGGAATTTGTGGAAGGAGTGAAATAACAGGGTTTTCGGGGAGAAATGTAGAACTCCTCTTGAAGTGTTCCAGTCCTTCACCAAATTGCTAATAGAGAATATGAACTCCTATAAATTCAAAACTATGGAGAACCCACCAGGAAGGGAAAAGCTTAATATTCTAAAACAATGGACTATCAGCCCAAATATTTGTCATAGTGACAATTGTAAAAAGTTAACCAGAGCTAAAACTATCTGGACCCTACCTCAAAAAGATTGTTTCAAGCTCAATTTTGATGGGGCGGCTAAAGGGAATCCTGGGATTGCTAGTGGAGGAGGAATTATTAGATCCAATTCGGGGAGGCTTGTGGCAACATACTTTGGAGGTCTTAGGATCAAAAGCAACAATGAGGCCGAGGCTTTAGCTATACTATGGGGCATCAAACTAGCTATTTCCTTGAACATTAGACATCTTCATGTTGAAGGGGATTCGCAGTTAATTGTGAACGTTTCTCTAGGTTTAGTGAACATAGGCTGGAAGTTGGAAGACATAATTGGTGACATTTGTTTGCTCCTCAATGCCTTGGAGGAATATAAGGTTTCCCACATCTATAGGGAAGGCAATTTTGTAGCTAATACTATGGCAAACCTGGGCAGTAATGGTGATGGTTGGAGGTGTTGGAGACATGTCTCTAGGATACCTAGTGGGATTCAAGAATTCATTAAGAATGATGGAAACAAGAACACAGAATAGATACTATGGGCTCTTTGCCTTCTATATCCTCTAGATTGGTGGAGGTGTTGCTACAGCTAGTAAGGGTATTAATTATGAGTGGTTGGGTTTCAAAACTATAGCTGTTGATATTCAAATACAGGAAGGTGGGAGAAGTGTCAAAGTTTTTCAAAAGTCTTGGTGTGACAAGGAAAAGTGGTGGAAGGAGATGACTAGGTACTATGTGGTGGCACCAAGGTGGCATGAGAACAATGGTAGGGAGATTTGGAGGATGAGTCAATTTAGTAGCAAGCTGAGGTGGCACGCTACAAGGAGGACTTGCCGACTAGGAAAGACGTTGAGGTGGCACAAAAAAGGTGGTCGGAAGGAGTGGACAGGCTAGCCTGACAGTTTGATGAAGTGGCATATGACGAAAGGGTGGAATAATCAATGGTCTAAGTGGCTCGAGGGAAATTAGTTCCTTTCTGTCCTTGATGCCAAGGATATTATTTTTCACACAAGGTGGTAGGTGCGAGCTTCTCCCGAGGAGGGGTTCCAGGGTGGCGAAGGCATCACTTATCGACAAAACCATAATGAAGATCTCATCTCGTGGCCTTTGATTAGATGGTTATGCACAGATGTGTTTTATTACTCTATAGAGTGTTTAGTTAAACATTCCTATACCTGTTGCCTTAGACACTTTGAATTTCTCTGGTTGCATAGCTCTCTGAGAGTGAGGATGGGTGGAGAAATTGTGAAAATTGAACCGACCTCAGCTGATGAATTATGCCATGAACCTACGGTCTGGCATATAATTCAGGAGGGGGAGGTGGCTTCCTTCCTTGAGGCGATGATTGGGCATGATGAAATCAGTCTCGCCAGTTCGCTGAGTCCTAAGATGAGGATACCAGACAAGTTCGGCTAGGGGGAATTGGCTTCCAAGTCTTTGAGGAGGTGATAGGGCAAGCCACGGGCCTCCCCACCAAAGGCAAAAAATGTAGTTGTTGTAGCAAGGTTCCAGACCTAGAGAATATGGGAATTTTCTTCCGTGATGGTAAGCCCGCTATGAAGCTTCATGGGGGTTTTGAATGGGAGAAGCTGCCAGAGCCATGGGGACAAATTTGTCTAATTATTATGAAGTATTTCACTCTAGAGGGCCAGTTTAAGGTATACTACCATTACCACTTTGCATCACTAAATCATTTTAGGAACAAGATGGAGATTAGCTTTCCCTTCTTCCTTTTGTCTTCTCTAGAGAATTATATTAAATCTGCTAAGGAGGTTCAGGTGAAAAATCCTAACTACCCTCTTATTCCCATACACCAAGGCCTAATTCTGAGACTGTACCACTTCCATTTAACCTTGTGCCCCCCTAAACTAATTAAGGTTAGTTTGGTTGACTCAACTCAGTCCCCTACAGTGAAAGAAAAAGCTAAGAAAATTGCTAGGACCCCCAAAATCTCCCCTATCAAAAACCCTAAGGGGGGCCCCAGAACTGAAAAATGCAAGTCCCCTGTTGGGTCCCCAAACCATGGTTCCAATACTAAGGCTACTATGAAAGAGAAGCTTAAGACCCCTAGCCAGGAGTTGGAGAAGGTGACTGGTGTGTTGTCTAAAAGGGAAAGGAAGGCAGTGGAGAGTGAGGGTGATGTGCAAACAAAGAAAGCTAAAATAGAGGAGAATTTTGATGTTATGGAGGAGATTGTGAAAATAATAGACTTGGACTTGGGAGTGAAGCTAGTGGGGTGTGATGAGGGGGGTAATACTAGCAAACATGGAGCCTCTGGTGTGTGTCGTTCCAGTCATATTGCTAGAATTTCGACCCCTTCTACCTAGGGAATGGAAATTTCTAACGAATCTAAATTTGTGGAAGACACTATGGGGGAGGGTGAGCATGAAACCTCCAAAGAGTCATTTCATGAGGAGGAAGGTGCTAGTCACTTTGTTGAGATGAATAAGCCCGATGAGGAAGATATGGTGGAGGTTGTTGAAGAGGCTAGGAGCAGGAAGAAGAAAGGAAGCTGCTTGATTTGTGTCAAGACGATTGAGGACCTAGAATTGCTCAATCCCAGGATGGAGAAGATGCAAAAGAAGTGGCACACCATGACCAATTTTGCTGCAAAGGCTCTCCATCGTGTTGCCTCTGTGTTTGTTGTGGTTAAAGAAATTGATAACAAGGTTCATGATGTCGAGACTGATAGCTTTGGCGACTACAAAGACATGGTCAATTTCTTGGCCAAGTATGGCACTACTGATAGTTCTTAGATTTCTATTGGTTTATTTTTTTTATTAGCTTCATTTTTTGTCCAATGTTACTGCACTATTAATGGGCTAGTAATGAGTTGTTTCTAGCATGCTTAAGGCTTTTTGCCCTTGGGGTTGTTTTGTATAAGGTTCAAGACCCTCTTTTCCTACTAAACTAATCAAAAACTTTATTTTTGTGAACTGGGTTTCTCTGATATTTTTATGGAAGGTGTCCAACTAAGTATTTTGAATCATATAAAAAAATCAGCCTTACCCAATTTTTCAGTTCTGGGATATGTATTAATTAGTAACTATCTATCTCTGCTGCTATTTTTAGCATGATGTTTATATGTGATTATATTGTTTTTATAAAATTATATTAAAGATAGTTATTATGAAAATATTTATTGGGTTCTGTAGATCTCTATATTATCTTTCCAACACATTTTAAAAATTAGAAAAATGTTGTGTTTTGAAAAAGTTATGTATGATTTAGTGAAAACTATATTTCATGTAGTATAAATCCAAGTTGCTGGCATGAAAGTCATGTTTGGTTTATGTGTGATTTCCCAACATGGTTTTGTGACTTTGTAAGCATGTTAAAATTTATATGTGGATACTATTTATGAGGGTGTGAGCATGAGTTAGAAATTATAGTGTTTCAGACCACATTTAAAGTCACTGGTAGTATTGGTGTCCATGCTTAATTTTGTTGTCGTACCGTTTTGTCTCCTGTAGCAACATCTTGATCACCTGTAGGTTTAATTTAACTAACTTATCTATTTATTCCTTCACTTAAATGGTGTTCTTTTTGACAAACATGAATCTAAAACTGTTAGAAAAGATTATTCTCCTTTATTTCTTATTACAAATTTAATCATAACAGTATTATAAATCTGATCTTGCTTGCAGGTATGAATTCATATAATCTAGCTTTATTTGTGAAATAACTATGCATGCAAAGTGGATTATGTATATTTCACATATAGGTATCTATATAATTTCCGTCAGAAGCAATACTGACATCTATTATTATATAACTAAATTCTCTTATCCCTGTTGCATAAATCAAGAAATGGTTAGAAAACTATAAGTATAGATAGTATGGGTATCTGAAATAAATCATGCATGAAGCTCTTTATTATGAATACTTGATTGAAAGTGTATTTCCATTGAATGTGCAAAAAGGGAGAAGTAGCATATGCATCTAGGCAAAAGTGTTATCAATTTTCTTTGAAAAGGAAGTAGTTTATCTTTTCTGTGTGTTTGGGTTACTTTTGGGCTAGGATGCCGAATGTGGGCAAACAGAGAAGGATTTTCCTCTTTTCAGGATTTGACCGTAACTATTTTAAGTGCTTGGGCCAATCCATGTGTTCATTGAAATAGATAAAAGATTGTCTAGCAAAACTTTATATATATATGTGTGTGTGTGTGTGTGTGTGTGTGTGTGTGTGTGTGTGCAAAAAGGGAGAAGTAGCATATGCATCTAGGCAAAAGTGTTATCAATTTTCTTTGAAAAGGAAGTAGTTTATCTTTTCTGTGTGTTTGGGTTACTTTTGGGCTAGGATGCCGAATGTGGGCAAACAGAGAAGGATTTTCCTCTTTTCAGGATTTGACCGTAACTATTTTAAGTGCTTGGGCCAAGCCATGTGTTCATTGAAATAGATAAAAGATTGTCTAGCAAAACTTTATATATATATATATATATATATATATATATATATATATATATATATATATATATATATATATATATATATATATATATATATATATATATATATATATATTTCTATGTCACATCCTATTGTGAGATATTTGCATGTCATCATTTAGATTTGTATTTAGACATCAGGTTGCATCAGGTGTTCTCTCCTACTAGTTGTTTCCAGGTTGCTAGACATTTCATGTAGGGTTGTGTTTCATTTGTGTTATGAAGGATTTGAGGAAGTGTAATTGCTTCATGGTTGGATGGAAAAGCACCTAAGCCATGTTCCTATCTCTCGGCTTGCAGATGGCCATGTGGGTTAGTGGCACCTGGAGAGAGTGATTTGATTTATTTATTCATTACTTGTACTTGATTATTGTTCCTTGTTATTATTTGAGATGACTTATGGCAAGAGAGCCTAAGATGTATATTGTCTATTATTTTATTGTGCTAACCTAGATATAGCATGTGTTTTTAAAAGATGTAATGTCATTATTGTTGATATATATAAGATTTATTCTTTTATTTGGGTTTATGTAAATAAGTGGATTGTTTACTTCAGTAACTTATTGTTATGGAATGTGCACTTTATATTTGGTGTCAGAGCCAAGTTCCAGCATTAGGAGCTTTGGGGTGTTTTGTGTTGCTTAGTTTATTTGAGCATGTGTGGGTCCTTGTGTGTTGGTGTATAGTGAGTAGCATGTGCCTGCTTTTGTTATGTCTTCCTTGCATACGTGTGGTGAGGAATACGTTGTTTCGGGGTTAGATAGACCCTGGTGGTTTTCGAGAAGTTGCTTATGTGTTTTTTTTTCTTCTATATGTCCTAAATGCTTGGCATGAATCCTTGCAGTATGTGTGAATGCTTGAGTGACCTTTGTAGGGTCATGTTCAGGCATGTGTGACTACTTTTTTATAGTGAAGTTATGAGAACCTTCAAGTGTGAAAGAAAAATACCATGTTCTTGAGTGTGATTGAACTTGGTTTACTCTTTTAAGAGTTATACATTAGTATGTGAAAGAGGATGTTTGATCATATATGCTTGTCATATTTTAATAATTGCCTCTGCTTGGTGAATGGTAAATACTTGCTTGAAATGCATATTGCATTGTCTTATTGAGAGTATGTCCCTGAGTATGGATTCATTATATGGTTGTAAGAAAGATAGTATTGCATTGCATTGCTAGATAGATCATTTAGGGTAATGACTTATGTTCCTAGATTGCATTTTCCTTAGGATTCATGTGGGAACCTAGGTGTAATTATTGCATTTCATTATTTGAAGAGTTAAAAAAAGGGGGTTGTGAAAAAGGTCATTTGCATAGTCCTTGTCATATTGATGTGTATAGATAACTTGGCTTGTGAACCTGATTTTGTCCTAGCTTAAATCTTGGTTGTTGGATCTTTGCTAGTGTAAGACCTTGTGTGTCATTGCATAGTGATTGTGATTCCTTTGAACAGAATGCAACCTTTGTTGCTTGCATCATTGAATGATGTTCATGTGGTTAAGTAGAAATGATCTTATGTTATAGATGTGTTTGGAGTCTTAAAAGACTCATTTGTTTGGTGTGATTGAGTGTGTTCTCTTACTTGCCTCAATTTGTGATCCAGGCGTAGTGTAGCATCGTACTCCCTCTCTGGTGGCTAGAATTAGTCACACAGTTCATGTAATGTGGAACTTTTGAATTTTCATATTTTATTCATTTGACTTTGGTAATTTTTCTAAACATTGTAAGGACCAACATTGAAATTTTATTCTTATTTATGAAAAAGTATAGCCATCAAAATTTGATATTTACTTATCTTGTGACCTTGATGGTCATGTTGGATTTACAGTTGAAATTGCATGCATTTTATGCCTTATTGTTGGAATTGACTTTCTTCAGAATTTATTTATTTATTTATTATTGGTGGCTATGTTTTAAACTGTTGGTCATGTATCATGTTATGTTTACTAAATGTCCATGATGGGCCTCTGATGGGCTGTATAAGGGAGTAGGATGTGGAGAATATACTAATTCTTGGTGTGTGTGTTACTAGGGATTTGGTAGATTGAATTTGTTATTTTTTGTCAAATGCAATGAATATTGTTTGAACTGTGGAGGAAGTTCTGAAATGGATTTTGTGTCACTATGAATCACTTTCTATGAGATGAATTTTGTATGAAATTAAATGTTTCCTATGTGAACGAGATATGCAGAGAGCTCATTGGATTGAATCTTGCTTTTGGAGAGTGTTGTGTTGGTGTGTCCTTTGTTTGAGATTTTCATAACAACACTTATGTTTTGACATAGCATAGGGTGAGATGGAACCTTAGTTAGTGCATGAGCACATAATGTATATATTTATGGTATTATAATTGTCTTCTCACTTTGAGTTTTCCAACCTTGGGAATTGAGGTGCTTCTAGAGTTTCACCTTAGTAGTTGGAGGTTCCTAGCTTGATGTTGGAAGGGATGCAATTCTTGTGTGATAAAGTTGTTTCACTTGTATTCCATTTGATGGATACTTAGTATTAGGCCACAAGGAAGCCTTGTGTTTGCTAATCAATCATGAACTCGTGATCATGTGTATTGATTGTATTGATTGATTATATACTTGAATTTTTCTTGATAAACGTGAAGTTAAGTGCGTAATAGAGTTATTGCTCAGTATAAGCTCAAGTAGCACCAATATTCTGTTAGTGTGAACACATAATTCACACATGCTAAGTTGACTTAGTGAGTCTTCTAGATGTCTAGTTGAGTCTAGTTGTGTGTTGAGTTGTTGATAGATGGAGTGAGTTGTCTTATCCTCCACATGTGCAATTAGTTATCATCCTCTAATTGACACATGTTGTAGGAATATCTCCACTTTCCACTCCACCTTCCACTCCACCCTTCTAGCTCTCACCTTGCCTTTATAAGTAAGGCTCACTCATTGTATTTCATACAGCTTCATATGATCTTTATATAGATTCTTGTTCCATTGTTTTAGCATCTTCTCTTGTCATCTTTGTGTGGAAGGTTGTCTTGATTGCAGGTGATCCTAGCTTGCTGATTCACATTGACTCTTACATGGTATCAGAGCCTGATCTGCAATTTTCTTCCCTCGTTGGAGAGGTTTTGCTTGGAGCTACATCATAGGAGCATCCTGGAGCAAATCTGACATCATGGTTGCGATCAGGAGGCCCAAATCTATATAGATCAGTTGTTGATTCGTTGAATTTTATCATCAAAATTTTTGGCAAAATTTTTTTGCCTCTGGCCCTTGGCGAAATCCGTACCCTACGGTACACTGTGTCAGATCTGCGTACTGTATTGCATCTGCATCATTCTACAGTGGCATCATCGGTCGAAAGCCATCGGGTAAGATTATTTTGTCTGTTAGTTTTTAAATTTGATGTCTTTTAAAAGGTTCTGCAGACATTTTTTGGGGTACATTGGGTACTGTTGACCGGTCCCATCCCCAAAAATCTTTGACTGCAAGTCTCTCGATGGCACCTTGTCTTTGGCGGGCATTATACATAGATCCAGGATATCTAGTAGCAATAGTCAAGAGTCTAAACACATCAGTAGTTTTGTTTGATAGCGGTCTAAATTCTTCAAACAATGGCAGATCTTAGCAGTCTGGCGGTTTGCAAATCTTAAGTTGGCATATTGGTCATCATTTCTACCACATTGTCGATCATTGCCAGTCGACAACAGTCATATATCTATTAGCGTCATAATCAACAGTCTTTACATGGTGGTCCTTGTTGGCGGTCTGCATCTAAACTCGTCGGTTATTCCTTATCTGGCGATTTCATACTGTGGTCACTGCTGTTAGCGATCAAATAATCATGGCAATCAACATCTGCCTTTGGCGGTCTCTGATCCGCAAGAGGCAGTTTATTCTTGGAGCGGTAGTTTGTTTGACCTGCACAGTCAGCAGTTAGAGATTTCCCTCTGACAATTTTTTCTATCTCGTGGCATTCACATTCTGTCCAACATCTCGTGAAAAGTTTCTATTATCATTGGTTGTTCCTGGGTGACCTTTGATTCCCTCTTGGTGGTCTTCGATCCACCCTTGGCGGTTTCCATTAACAGTCAAATCTCATTCGGCGGCCCCTTAACAATAGTCAAAAGACTTCAACAGTTTCACTGAGCAAAAAAGCTTGTTTTATAGTCTACGTCTTCATTCCTCATCGACGGATTTAAACAGTCACTCAGCAGCTATCTTCTCCATCAGTTGTTCCTTTCATGGTCGTTTTGATTGCTCTCTTTGATAGTCAATTCAACTTCAGCAGTTTATAAACATTTCGCAAGTTTAATACCTTTGAGGGGCGGTCATCCACGTAGATAGGTGATCTTCAAAATACATATTGGTCATTTAAAACAACTCCAATAACCAAAAGCAGTTTCCACATGGGTACAGGCGGTTTATGCCATTTGACAGGTCATTTTTTCCATTTAAAGTAGTTTTCTATTGTACGTCAAGGTGGTTTCATGCCTTCCACATAGTGGATCCTCGGGAATATCCCCCAAACAGTCTGGCAGTTTTCCTCAAATCCAAGCAGTTTTTTAGCTTAGTGGTGTTTTTTGCCCAGATCAGTTTTTTTTCCTGACCATGTTTCTTTTGTAGATCAGTGGTTTTCCGTCAACTGGAGCATATTCCGGTTACAAAGAGAGAATATTCCATCAGGGGGGCCTGTTTTGCCCCTCAAAGTCCTAAAGTAGGGCTTTTTTTGCTTTTTGTACAACTTTTACCCACGGTGTCAAAATCAGACAAACAAGATATCAACGGAAAGCTGACCATGAGCACTTCATAGTGGTATCAGTCATTTTCACCAATTTTTCTGTTTGATAGCATTTATTGCAGGTTGAAGACAAATCTTCCTTTTTGGCTCCCAAGCTCATAACTTTTTACCACAATTCCAATTTTTGCGATTCAAGCAACATTGGAAAGGTATTGACGAGCTCTACACAGCCATCCATGCACTTTTCTCAGATTTTTCTCTAGGTGTTTTTAATTTCATTTGTCAGTTTTTTGGTATTTGATTAATAACTTGGGCATTTTGATACTTGAGAAGGTGAAATTTGTTTTGAGAGGATTTGTTTGTTGTAATACATCATTGTGAGTGACTGTAATCTCACTTGGATCTCTTTTTTAAGAGATTTTATTGTTTTCCCAATTTTGGTCCTTTGAGGACAATTGTAAATCGCACTAAGTATAAAGTGCCACAAACAAATTGGGGGGGCTCTTTTACATAGTAAAGGGGTGTTGTTGTGTTGTATTTCTTTTTCATCATGGATGTGCCTCAATTTCCACTTTTAACTCCATATAATTATCTTGAATGGAAGAAAAACATGGAGTTTGTGTTGTATAAACAAAAGTTACATAGAATAACTTTAGGCACAAATCTAGAACCCACAGGTGCTACTGAGAGAAGAAAATGGTGAGATAGAAGAGATGAGGCTTTTGGCACACTTTATCTTGCTATTTCTCCAGATTTAAGATTTCATGTTGAGTCTTGTACAACACCAAATGAGATATGGACAACACTAGACAATCTCTTTGGCAAGCAAGATAAAATAAGAAGGTTCAAATTGGAGAATGAGATAATTGCACTTAATCCTCAAGATTTTGTTCAAATTGAATACTTCTTCACCAATTTTAAGTCTCTCAGGTTGCAACTCAAACAAAGTGGTCTTGAGAAAGAAGATGAACAATTGATTCTATCTATTCTTGCAAAATTGGGTCCTGCATATTCAGTTTATGTTTCTACCTTTTATGCTACAATAGATACTTTTGGTAGTAATTTTACTATGCCTTCACTTGAGGAGTTTGCTACACAACTCACAAGAGAACAAGCCAAGCTACTACACATGGGCACATTGAAGTCTCCTAGAAAATAGGCTCTAGTTGCAACACAAAGCACGAAAGATCCCAAGGCTTCACATAATAAGGAAAAGAAACAAAAGGATTCAAAATCTAATGAGCAAGAGAAAGGATCAAATAAAACCCCGAACTCTTCTTCCAAAGAGGATTCCAATAAGAAGAAGAAGCCAAAGTGTTCTTATTGTAAGAAATTGGGTCATGATGAGACTAAATGTTATGAGAAAAAGTTTGAAGAGATGTCACAACTTCTTCAAAAACATAACATTGAGTATTCTCCATCAACAACAGTTTTACCCAAGTCTTCTTCTTCACCACCATCATCATCTACATCTACAGGAACAACAAGATTTTCTTATGGGATAGACAAAGGAAAAGGACAAGCACTCTTTGCTTCTACAAGTCTACAGTCAGAGAGATGGCTTCTTGATTCTGGAGCTTCTCATTATATGGCATCTTCACAAGGAATGTTCTCTTCATTTCAATCATGTACTTTGCCACCTATTTTGATGGGTAACAATACATACATGCATGCAACTGGAAAAGGAAATATTGATGTTGGAGAGTGTACATTCAACAATGTGTTGTGTGTACCTTCCTTGACAACCAATCTCCTTTCCATCTTTCAGATTACTCATTGTGGTGCGGGGAAGATAGTTGAGTTCACTCCTCATTCTGTGATGATACAGGACTTGGAGAGCATAGATATCATTGTTGTTGGGATGGCTGATCATGTATCTCACTTGTATACTTTCTCCCATTTTGTTTCTGATAATGATGTAGATCCATTGTTTTCTATTCACACTCATGCATCAAGTGTGAATCATGTTTGTTAGGAGAAGTTTGGTCACTTGAACCTTGGTTTTCTTGCATCTACTTCAGTTCCTAAGACTAATTTTGAGCTTCCTCATTCTCCTGCTTCTTCAAAGATTGGCATTGACATAGCTTCATCCACTTCAGTTGAGCAGGATATTGTTTATCTTCCAGATATAAGTTTGTGGGATGAGTACTTGACAGGTATTTTAGACTTGTTTCATGAATCCTATCTTGATGACTTGGAGGACATCATTGATGACATTCATCTCCTCTTTGAAGGAGTTGATTCTTCTACTTCAGATGAGCAGGTACCTTCTTCTCCTCTTCACTTGTCAGAGTTCGGCATTGAGTTCGAGTATGTTGAGCATCATTCGGAGGATACTTTGTCTTTGGAGATTGATGATCTTGAGTTTTTATCTTATCTTGGATTGTCGCATGCAGCACCTAATTATGTGGCATCTTTTGGTTGTGACATGTGGACACTTGAGCAGTTTTCAGAGACAACATACATCATGAGACTTTTTCCCTCATACCTTGAGATGGATTTTCTTCGACATCAGCCTTTGGATCTATTTCTTCCTAAGAGGAAGAATGTTGTTTGCAGGCTTTGGCTTCTCTTTAGCATTCTCCTTCAAGCATTCACCATCGGCACAAGAGCTACTTCATTGTGGGGGGGACCTATCGTCTCACACTTGCTCTCCTATGGGGGGGTATTTGATTGTATATATGTGTTGGATGTTGTTCTTGGGGGGTCTTGAGTCCTCCTTCCATCACATCTTTCATTTGTTTTCTACATTCTCACTTTTGGAGAGGAGTTTTGTCCCATTAGGTTTTCTCCTTTTCTCCATTTGAGATTTTTTGTACATGGGTACCTAACATGGCCTAGTAGCCGGGACCCATCCATCATTGCATCTTTGTTTTAGTCAACTACTCCCTAAGTTGCACTTAAGGGGGGGTGTTGGTGTGAACACATAATTCACACATGTTAAGTTGACTTAGTGAGTCTTCTAGATGTCTAGTCGTGTGTTGAGTTGTTGATAGATGGAGTGAGTTGTCTTATCCTCCACATGTTCAATTAGTTATCATCCTCTAATTGACACATGTTGTAGGAATATCTCCACTTTCCACTCCACCCTTCTAGCTCTCACCTTGCCTTTATAAGCAAGGCTCACTCATTGTATTTCATACAGCTTCATATGATCTTTCTATAGATTCTTGCTCCATTGTTTTAGCATCTTCTCTTGTCATCTTTGTGTGGAAGGTTGTCTTGATTGCAGGTGATCCTAGCTTGCTAAGTCACATTGACTCTTACATATTCTATAGATAGTGCCACATGGAAGAAGCAAAAGAGATATACATCTATCTTTTTCTTATTAGAGAATTTAGCAGAGATTCTTTTATTTTTGCATAGTAGAGATACTTTGTTTGATTTGATGATACTTTATTGATACTTTGATTGTTATAGTGAGATGCCATTATTATTTGAATATGTGTGTAATAAGACATCGGACGATGTCTCTTCCTAGTAGGGAAGCATGTCACATCTCGTTTTGGATTTTATTTATAATTTAAATTATGAGACATTTTTACTATGATTGTTTTACTATTGAGTGATTCCACATGTGTGAAAGGTAAAATAGTTGATATTTAAAATGCATAAAAATTTGAAAGTCAATTGATGACCAATTATTACTAAGATTATGGATGTATATCTTGTTTTGCTTCAGCTATGATTATAAGAACTAACCTATTAATGGAAATCTAAGTGCGATTGAGTACGGGAAGAATGTCGAAGACGAGAACATGGTCGAGGTAGAATGTTCTAACCACCAAGAAAGAGTTGGCATGATGGTAAACCTAATGTATGCACACACTCACTTAGCTTCATGTCATATTATATTTTTGAGTTGCTTTATTTATGCATCATTATATGGTTACTAGTCATGTTGAGCATTATATGGTTAATGGATGTGATTGATGTTTAATGCTTAGATAAATATGTGAATTTGTTGCTATAGTATGTTCATTTGAATTGCATAAGTTAGTCATGTATTTATATATTCTTTTGACTTAGATTTAACAGAATTGTATAAGTTGAATTCAATTTGATTTATTTATATTATTTAAAGAGTTTATATATATATATATATATATATATATATATATATATATATATATATATATATATATATATATATATATTATGCTCTTACATGAAATGATATTTTAGATAGACTTAAAATAAGCATATATTTATAGATACATATTTATAATTTAAAATATATATAAAAAATATATAATTATATAAACATTTAAGCTCATTATATTATTTCTTTTATTTATTTATTTTGGTAATTAATATCTTTTAGAAAAAGAAATAAGTTAAATTATTTTAATTTGTTAATTTCTTTAATTATTGAATGTGCATGTCTATTTTAAAGATTTACATAATCAATTATTAAATTTTTATATTTGTGAATTAGAAAATTATATTTTCTAATATTAGTTTTAAGTAGGATGTGCATGAATATGAATAAAGTCATTTTAATATTATTTTTCTTTTATTAAGAATACAATTTATTATATTTTGTTTTTTAGGTTTTGAAAAAATAGGAAGAGTTATTAAAAGAAGAGAATTAGTTTTTTTCATTCTCTTTTTTGGTTATCAATTTTATTATGGAAAGAAGAAGAAAAAAAGGAAACCAAGCTATTAAAGCTCAGGGATTTGAAAGTGTGTTTTTTTTGTGAAGAATTGAATGATTGTTCTTTTTTTTTTAAGATAATGCACCTGGTAAACTTTTTAACGTGACTAGCGACGCTGGTGCGACACGCCCTCCAGCACCACGTGAATGCTTTTGTCCAGAGCAATGAACCAGTGAGGCCACAACACAGGGGACCTGATCCCCTAGCAAGAACACTTCAAACCTACGAGCTCGTTGGCACAACGGAGGTTTGAATTCTGGTGGCCGCCACTACAACTGAGCGACTTAACCATCGAACCACGCCCTTATCGGCGAAGGATTGTTCTTTTTTAATTAATTGGTTCATCTTCAATATTTTTACCAAATTTCTATAAGGATTGAGGTAGGATTCTTATTATGAAAGGATTTAGCAAAGACTTACTTTGGTTAATAATTGAATGTAGGATTGTGTGAAGAAATTGTGATTTATATATTTTTTATGCAAAAAGAAAGATTTGGACAAATTATAGTTTCATTGATTTTGAAGATTATAAAAGATTTTTTGTTGAATTGGATTTGTTGGGAATTTTTAAAAGTTAGTAGGAAGATTTGATAGGTTATTTGATCTGAATATGATTTTTATAATATTGAAATATTAATTTCTTGTGTAGGAGAAAAAAACATAATAGAAGACTTGGGAAGAGACTAAAAAGAAAACTAGTAACATATCTAAGTTTAAACATATCTCTTAAACCGTGATCTGGGTATTTCTATTTTTTGGATATATGGTTTTAACTTAGGGGATAAACTTTATCTCCAATTTTTATGATTTCATCTTTTATATTTTGTTTTTAGTTATTAAAACAAGTGGACTATTTTTAAAAAAAAACCTAGTAAATCTGTCATTAGAAAAATCAGTGTGTTGCAGCATCAATAACTTTAGTTTTGTGAAATGGGTTTCTCTAAAAATTTTATGGAAGGTGTGCAACTAAGTGTTTTGAATCATATAAAAAATTAATCTTACCCCATTTTTCAATTCAGAGATATGTATTAATTAGTGACTGTCTATCTCTGTTGCTATTTTTAGCATGATGTTTATATCTGATTATGTTGTATTTATAAAATTATATTAAAGATAGTTATTATGAAAATACTTATTGGGTTCTGTAGATCTTTGTATTATCTTTCCAACGCATTTAAAAAATTAGAAAAATATTGTGTTTTGAGAAAGTTATGTAAGTTTTAGAGAAAACTATATTTTATGCAGTATAAATCCAAGTTGTTGGCATGAAAGTCATGTTTGGTTTATGTGTGATCTCCCAACATGGTTTTATGACCTTTTAAGCATGTTAAAATTTCCATGTGGATACTAGTTATGAGGGTGTGAGCATGAGTTGGAAATTATAGTATTTCAGATCATATTTAAAGTCAATGGTAGTGTTGATGTCCATGCTTAATTTTGTTGTCCTACCATTTTCTCTCCTGTAGCAACATCTTGGTCACCTGTAGGTTTAATTTAGCTGACTTATCTATTTATGCCTTCACTTAAATAGTGTTCTTGTTTGAAAAAAATAAATATGAAATTGTTAGAAAAGATGATTCTCCTTTATTCCTTATTACAAATTTAATCATAACGGTATTATAAATCTGAACTTGCTTGTGGGTTTGAATTCATATAATCTAACTTTATTTGTGAAATAACTATGCATGCAAAGTGGATTATGTATATTTAACATATAGATATCTATATAATTTATGTCATAAACAATACTGGCATATATTATTATATAACTAAATTCTCTTATCCCTATTGCATAAATCAAGAAATGGTTAGAAAAATAGAAGTAGCATATGCATCTAGGCAATAGTAAGTGTTATCAATTTGCTTTGAAAAGAAAGTAGTTTATCGTTTGTGTGTGTTTGGGTTACTTTTGGGCTAGGATGCCGAATGTGGGAAAACAGAGAAGGATTTTCCTCTTTTTAGGATTTGACTGTAACTATTTGAAGTGCTTGGGTCAAGCCATGTGTTCATTGAAATAGATGAAAGATTGTCTAGCAAAACTATGTGTGTGTGTGTGTGTGTGTGTATTTGTCACATCTTGTTGTGAGATATTTGCACGTCATCATTTAAATTTATATTTAGACATCATGTTGCATCGGGTGTTCACTCCTGTCAGTTCTTTTCAAGTTGCTAGACGTTTCATGCAAGGCTAGGTTTCCTTCATGTTATGAAGAGATTTGGGGAAGTGTAATTGCTTCATAGTTGGACAGAAAAGTGCCTGAGCCATGTTCCTGTCTCTCAGCTTGTGGATGACCATGTGGGTTAGTGGCACCTGGAGAGAGTGATTTGATTTATTTATTCATTACTTGTACTTGATTATTGTACCTTGTTATTATTTGAGATGACTTATGGCAAGAGAGCCTAAGATGGATATTGTATATTATTTTATTGTGTGAACCTAGATATAGTACATGTTTTTGAAAGATGTAATGTCATTATTGTTGATATATATATATATATATATATATATATATATAAAAGATTTATCCTTTTATTTGGGTTTATGTAAATAAGTGGATTATTTACTTTAGTAACTTGTTGTTATGGAATGTGCACTTTACACAACCACTCAATGGAAGACACAACCCCGCCTTCCACAGAAGGGCTTTCAAAAGTATACAACACCACCTACATGGTGGAGATGACTTATAGTGAAAAGGAAGCATGCACACAAAGTATACAACCCCACCTGCATCACAGAGATGCCTTACAATGAAAAGGAAGCATACACAAACACACAACAAAGTATACAACCCCACCTGCATCACGAAGATGCCTTACAGTGAAAAGGTAGTATACGCAACACGCTTTATCACAATATCTAAGATATCCAAGCATTTACCACAACATATGCCCCCACCTTAAAGTGGTTGCTCCCGCTTGCTAGTAGCAACCACATTTAAGGTAAGGTTGAAAACACGCGAGGGAACAAGAGATTTTGCAAATCCCATGCCCCAAAACTTGGCATGTGCTTACAATCATCGAATTGTTCATGTAAACACTTAAAAATGTCCTAAACGTGCGAACATCATTGTTACACATGACTCATCCCAATTTCAAATTCTACTATTAATTAAATAATTTTTAATTATTTAATTAATTCACTTTTCCCCTTATGCTTCTAATTAAATAAATTTTATTTATTTAATTACTTAAACTATTTTTTCTTCTGATTTCTTCTATAATTAAATAATTAATTAATTATTTAATTATTCATGCTATTCCAATGTCCACTTTACCCTATTAATTTCAATAAATACATATTTATTTAAATTATAGGTCTTGCCCTAATTAAATAGGCTCTACTTATTTAATTAAATCCCATTACATTATCCCCTTCCTGGAATAAATTAAATAAACATACACAATTTATTTAATTTAAAAATCACATTACACCTCACCATTTCTTCAAATATAAAATTGTTCGTTGTCCTCTAATGACTGGGAAGTCTAATCAATCTACACCCTTCATCTTATCTAAAGTCAAACTTAAAATCACAGCCCTCCATTCAAACCCTACTCCTTTATAAAATCACTCTCTCAACCTCATTTCTCACTTCCCACTTGCATAATTTGAGCATCTTCTCTCAGATTTTTCCATAATCATACTCTTGAGCTTCTCATTATATTTGCAGGTCTACAAATCTGAGAGCAAAGCACTGCAAAATATGGGAGAAACAATGGAGGATTGACTCTAATAGTCTAGGGTTTCATGCTTTATGTTTGCATTTGTTTGATCCTAGGTTATTTAGTACTCCATTGAGTTGTTAGGGCATGCATTATACTATTTGTAAGTTTTAGAATGTTTTTCCCTGGCATCATTTGGTGAACCTGACGTGAATCATCCATACTTTCCATGAATTTGTGATTTTAGGGTTTGTAGGAACAATGTGACGCATTTGTAGGTTTGTGCAACACTTCCGCCGCTCTAAGTGACGCATGTGTACTATAGCCAAACACATTAGCTGGAGTCTGCAATGCTTCAGAGGGATTCTATGACGCATTCGACTCTATATTAGATAGAATCTCTTTGTTTTCTCTATCTGGCCTTACCCATTTGGTTTTGTAGGGTTTCAATCATACTTTATGATGCTTTATTGGCTTTGCTAACCCTCTGTTCAGTTGTTTATCTTGTTAGGGTTTCTCAAAGCATTAGGGTTTTTTGTTTCAAGGGTTTATCTAGGGTTTGTGTAAACTTGTTTGATCATTTGAGTATGCCCTATGAATGTCTGAAGGTTTCTCATCTTTCTGGCATTAGGGAAGCAATCTGCAATCTTAGGGTTTTACATTCATCACTAAAGTACTATTTTCATCTATTGTTAGGGTTGTTTCTGTTGCTTTTGACTTGCAGACATAGAGTGACGCCTATGTAGGTTCATGCAATGCAATCGACATTCCCTACAACACAGTCACCATTCTATGCAATGCTTCTGAGACCCCGTGCGATGCATCCTATATATAGTAGACCACTTTCAAGCCTCTATGTGATGTTGTTGCCATTCTCTATGACGCATTCAAGATATTCAGCACCGCATCAAATTGCTAAAAATAGGGAGTTTTTAGGGTTGCTTTCATTTTGGTTTCTCTGTTTGCACAATAGGATTAGGGGTTTTATTCTGTTATTAATCTTTGGTCTACAGCTTTGTGGCATCCATTGGGGGAGAACCTTGGTTGAAATTATTAATCCATTGGTTGCAGGGTTTTCTTTCATTTCATATGTGTGTGTGGTTAGATTAGGAACACTTTAATTGGGGTTTAAAAAAAAAACTACAATCTATTTGCTTCCACATTCATTTGGCTTAAAAAGAACCACTCATTTGGCTTAAAAAGAACTTGCATCTTTCACATTCATTGGAGTAAAAAGAACAACAAATTGCATCATTGTCATCTTTGTTTGGTGATTTTGTTTATGTTGTAAAGAAGTGTATGCTCTTCCCTCACACTCTAAGTGATCTTGGGAATCAAAAGCTCTTCTCAACATTCTCATAATCACACCACACACTTAAATTTGTAAAGGTAAATGAACTTTGTCTAGTGTGGCCAAGTCAAATGTGTATGCTCTCTCCTCGCATCATCGTATGAACTTGGAGATCAAAAGCATTTTCACTTGTGCCGCTTTTGTTACCCTTTAAAGTGGGCCTACATTCAAGACACATCCACAAGGAGAACTCGTTGGTGACCCCAAGCAGTATTTCCCTAGGGTCGATGTATAAATAGATAAGACGAAAGCCAAGACTAAACTACCATTAGCCTTCACCATACAGTGTCAATCCAAAAGTGCAAACTACCCATATTTATGTGAGGTATTTGTTAGTACCACTAGTAGGATTGGTTAAAGCCTTAAGTGGCTTGTTGGACGCTCATGAGGTGGTAAGTCCCCGAGTTGTGACTAGAAGACAAATTAGTTAGAGGCCACCCCCTTTTGACCTTTGTTGGCATCTTGTTTAGTGCAAGGGCATACAGGGGTTTGCCCCCAAGATTACTCACCATAAGGCTCCCTTGAGATGAAGTGGGAATCCTTGGCTTAGCATAAGCTATACGTAGCTTTCCGGGGAAAGGGTGATCGGGTTATCCTTCCATTCCAGGAGGCCCTTATCCATCATCTCTTGCCAAGACAAGAGAATGTAGACACCCATTCTAGGTGTGATGACATTTGATTCGATGGAGATTCCAAGTTGTGGGCTTGAACAAGCTACCATCAGCCATTGACCTTAGGGATAGAAATTGTCTTATGTGTGTGAACTGTTTTCAAAATTGTAATTAAGACCCATGGAAATTTGGGGTTGGATAGCCCCCGAACATATACATATGCTCCCCAAGTCAAGAGTCATAGCCAAACTAAATGTTGAGTGTCTTCTATGTGTGAAGTGTTTTCTAATTTTTCCAACAAAACTATCAAACAAATGCAGAAACTAATTTTAGGCTCCCTTAGACAGTGAAACACATCCCTAGGGTTGTACAATGCATACGCTAAGAAATAGACCGCCATTGAAGCACCCTGTAATGCAATAACAAATAGTAGAATGCATCTGCAGCTCCCTGAAATGCCTCCACAGAATTGTGTGATGCCTCTAGAGACCTTTGTGATGCTTCTACAGACTTGTGTGATGCATCTGCTTCTAGTAAAAATATTTTAGTGGATCTTTTGAAATCTTCTCTCCCAATCAAATCTGACTGCAACTATGTCAAAACATTTCAGACCTGCTAGTTCTGTTCATCCATGGCATAAACCAACTTCACCCCTTTAGGTTTAGTTTTTCAATTTCATCTCTTTAGGATCAATTCGCATACTCACCTCATCCTTTTAGGATTAGATTGCATACTCAACTTCATTCCCTTAGAATCAAATTACATTTTAAATATTATCCAAACCATTTAGCCAATCATTAGAACATTAGAATTCAACCCTTGACATCTAGAGAGGTTCCTAAAACATTAGTCTTCCTAAAGTTGAAACATAAGGAGAAACCATCAAAGCTTGACTACATCATAAGTACAAATTTCGATCAAGAGACCTTGATATCTTTTCCAAATCAATCATAATTCGAGCTTAATACTCACAAGTCTAGAATAAGTCCATCGTTCAAAGTGAAGCCTCAACTCACAAGCTCACTTTAATCAATCACTTTTTCTACATTAACACTTCAAGGTCTTGATAAATACAACTAGTTCTTTGAAAGGGTCATTAGTAGATAATAGTACCCTCTTGGAGATAAACTTTTTGAAGGCTAATAATCATTCACCTCTACCATAGTCTTAGTCTCATTACCTTAGTTGTATTTCAATACCCCCATTAAGTCATCTCCATTTGTATAGGTGCATTTCCAACCTTAGTTACATATCTATAAATTTCCCCAAGAAAACACCAAACATATAGCATCTCCATCCTTAGGACAAATTCATTTTCCACAAACTAGTAGGTCTTATATGGTCAAGACACAGTTGCAAAAGAAAGGAACGGGAAAATCCTTAGATCATCTCACAAACACCATGAGATTTGGAACCGCATCCAACATGGGAAATCCCTTTGAGAACATCCTCTTACAAGAAGTAGACCAAGGAATCTCGCAACAAGAAATTGAAGAAGCTTCCCAAAACCCTAGGTTGTTGCAAATTTTAGATGAGATGACTGTAGCAAATCTGTAAAACTACCTCATGAGACTTTTGCAAAATGGTACCAAGCTTCCCCCAAGAGTCGACATTAACATGATTGTAGGATCATCACCAAACAATATCACACAAAGCCAAGGACAAACAACACCATCCACTAGCCACACTAATCCCACACAAGAACATGCCAACATTCCTATAGGGGAAACATTGCAAGATTCCACAATCTCCCATACACTTCCTCCATTTGACACCAACAATGCAAACACCACGTCACAACCACTAAATTTTGCAAACCCCTTCACTTTGATGAACATGAATCAAAACAAAAGAGAATGAAGGATACACATAGTGACTTCGTGGGCACACACCCATGGGGTCCATGCCACATCAAATGCAAACTTGAACCTTGGGCCTCAAAACAATTTAGGCAATCCAAACATAGACCCCCTTGGTCAAAACAATAACACCATACCAAATGTGAACATGAATGTTGGGACCACACAAGGCCATGTTTTGAATCATCGATATGTAGACCCAAATCAGCAAAATAATACCATATCGAACACTTACACGAACATTGGTACCACTCAAAATCACACCCTGAATCACCAAAATATTCCCCAAAAGCATCAATATGTCAATCAAAATGCATCACATCAAAACACCCATTCAAATCCCTTACAACAACAGGTGGACCTAAACACCCTCTTCCAAACAAACCCTAACAACTTCTAAAACCAAAACATCACAAGTGCTTCATCTCACTATCAATACATTAATCCAAATTCAACGTACATACCCAACAATCAAAACCTAAATGCATCTTCATCACACACTCCCCTCAACACATATACCAACCCACTTGTTACAAATTTGGCATCCCAAAACATGTCAACATTAAACATGGGTAATCCATACTAAAATGCACCCGCAAATGCCATGGACACATCATTGACCTCATTCGAAGCCTTGGGGCACAAAATTCAAACACTAGAGCAATGCTTCTCAAACATGAAAGTCTTTACCACAAAGAGGGCATATTCCATGGAAGACTTATGTCCTTATCCCTTTGACAAAAGCATTTACATGCCACCATTTCCACCAAACTACAATGTGCCTAACTTCAACAAGTATAGGGGAAAAGGGAGTCTTGTAGAGCATGTGTGAGAATTTCACACAGCATGTCTTGAGATTGCATATGAGCACACATATTTGATGAGATTATTCCTGAGGAGCCTCGCAGGCCAAGTGCTTAAGTGGTTCGCACACCTTCCCATGGAGATTAGGACATGGACTAAACTCGCAAACAAATTCATATCTCACTTCTCTTATAACATTGAGACGGATGTGAATGTCTCCACCTTATTCCATACTAGACAAGAAGATGGGGAAACTTTCATTTCCTTCTTCCAAAGGTAGAGGAGCCTAGCTAGCAAATGCCCATGTCAAATTCCCAAAAACCAATTGGTACCAATTTTTGTGGAGAACTTAAACAAAGAACTCATGCACCAAATGCAAATCCATTGTTGCACCTCCTTTGGAGAAGTTGTTGAAAAGGGAACAACCATTGAGAAAGCCCTCATAGCTAAGGATACAATCAAAATTTTCAACAAGAACCAAAACACTCAAAACCTGCCCTATGAAAAGAACAAGTTTTGGTCTTGAAACAAGAATGTCACCAATGATGGGGTCGTAGACATAAAAGCAATCAATAGGACTGGCCCTGTTCTCACACTCAAAGCACCCCTAGTGAAAAATAATCAACCGATCGTTCATCAACAACCCCAATAGAAACAACAAATGGCTAATGCAATTCAAAACAACCAATGAAGACCACCTCTAAGGAATAATAATCCTCGGCAAAAATTTACACCCATAACAAAACCTGTTGAGACAATCCTCAAGAAGTTGTTACAATCCAACCTCATCCAATTACTAGAGGTCAAGCCATACGGCCCCGCTTTTAAACCACCTTCATGGAACAACAACGAGTTTTGTGATTATCATAGAATTAAAGGTCACAAAACATCCAACTATTACAAGCTAAAGGATATCATACAAGACTTTATTGACTGGGGAGATATAGTTGTGGATAGTCCACAATGTTCCTCTAATACCAATCTCACCATCTTTCAAGACCCCTTACAAAATCATGGATAAGGAAAAGCCTCCACCTCGAGAACCAATCTGCATGACCATATCAATTACAGCAACTTCTCCTATGAATACACCGTTAATAGTATTTGTGCCTTCAATAATAATGTTTCCATGATCACCATCAAATCTCGTCTTGAGTGTGTCGTCACCACTCGTAGGGCCAAGGTAACACTACAAGGCACACCATCTAATTCATCTGATCCACCCAATGCACAACCAAAGACCCAATATAATCTCTTGGACCACTTGAAAAAGACTCCAGTGCAAATATCTGTTTTTGAATTGCTTCGCCTATCCCTAGAGCACAAGGCCATTCTGGACAAGGCTTTATTGGAATCTTTCGTTCCCATAGACCTAAATTTTAATAAATTCCAAGCCATGGTGGGACATTTATCCACCTCCAACCATGTCACTTTCACTGAACATGATGTATCCTCACACCGACCTAATCACATTGATCTGCTACACCTCGAGGTCTTCATTAACAAACACAAGATTAGATGAGTCTTGGTAGATGATGGAACCAGATTGAATATATGTCCTTTAAAGTTAGTGATGATATTGGGTTACTCAAAAGCATGTGTGGACCCCACCAAGAGAATTATCATCAAAGCTTATGACAATGTTGAACATTCCTCCAAGGGAGTGATCTCACTTCCCGTAAGAGTTGGGCCCGCCACTCTCAATACTGCATTTCACATCTAAATGTTGAACTCCCCTACAATCTCATCCTTGACTGACCATGGATCCATGCCATGAAGGTCGTGCCATCTGCCTACCACTAATGCATTAAAATCCCTTACAATGGCACAGAAATTACTATACCCGATGATACCAACGCCTTCCAATATTGCAGCCACCTAAGAGAAGTTCCACAACATTAGGTACCTATAAATAGGGGAATTTAACCCTCCACCTCATCTTGATATGTCGACCCATCCACATTATCAAAATCCACCACCCCATTCACCCCGCCACAAAACCCTTAAGTTCAGGTCCAAGACAAAGGATGTGGGGAATATAAGATAGAAAGGTCATACTGCATCGGCAAACTCCCAACATCACCAAGGTCTCATGACAAACCTGACCCAATCAAACCTAAGGAGACAATCACTCCCGCCCCCACCACCTTCATAAAATGGGGAGAACTAAGCAAAGAGGATGTAGACAATGATGTCTCTAAATGGCTCTACAAGGAAGAAGAAGAGGTCAAGCATGTACAATTGCCCATGGAACAATATGGAAAAGGCTATGAGTTTTTAAAACAACAAGGATATGATTGGCATAGTGGAATTGAGCCTAACAAAAATGGGAGAACAAAACCCATTCAACCAACCATGCGACCTCACAATAAGGGGCTAGGGTATACATCACAAAGAGAGAGCACTCCTAGTACTAATTTACTTTTGGGTGGGGATGCAAGTACTTCCAAGGACGTCGAGACATCAAGGGACCCTCCTGAACCTGAGCCTAAATCTTCCACACCTAACCTACCTAACGATGCCGCATGGATCAGCATCTTTTGGGATCTTGACAATACTTCCATTTGCACCCTCGCTCCCATAACCATAAGCTACCTAAACACCTATGATGGCTTTCCCCTAGTCATCCCAAGCTCATAGACTGGGATCAACAAACTCCACCTAGCTTGGATTTATTCAAGAACGACAAAGCCATTGTCAAGTTCATGGGACTTCGTGAAGGTATACCTCTAGGGGATCATAAAGTTGGCTACATCATGAATCTCAACAACTCTACTTACTTTGGAGAATCTACTCCACCCTCTAGTCGCAAAAGTGAAAACAAAAAAGAAAAAAGGTCTCTAGGTGAAAAATGAAAGGCGCCTATTAACCATGAAAAAGTAAAAATAAAGGACATATCCAAGGGTGAAAACCTCTCTGAGGTGTCCAAGGATGGAGGGTTGGAAGTGTTTCCTATCACATAGGAGAGATCACCACTACTAGTGGAGAAAACTGTTGAAACCAACCTTGGCATAGAAGAGGAGCCCAAGATTATTCATTTTGCTAAGTCATTAACAGAACAAAAGAAGCCTGAATTCCAAGATTTCTTCTCGGCAAGGCAAGTCAATTTTTCTTGGTAATATGCCGATATGCTTGGGCTTGATCCAGAGTTTGTCTTATATCACTTGTCACTGCTTCCAAAAGCCAAACTGGTGAAGCAGAAATTAAGAAAAATGCATCCACAAATCACACTCTTGGTAAAGGTGGAATTGAAAAAGCTACTCGATTGGGGTTTCATCAGACCAATAGACTATCCAGAGTGGGTATCTAACCCTGTACTAGTCACAAAACCCAATGGCTAGATCAGAATCTGTGAAGACTTCAGGGATTTAAACAAGGCATGTCCGAAGGATGATTTTCCATAGCCAAACATAGACATTATAGTCAACCTTGCTGTTGGGTTTGAAATGCTCTCATTGATGGATGTTTCTTAGGATATAATCAAATAAGGATAGCACTAGAAGATGAACATAAAATGGCTTTCACATGTCCATGGGGCACATACTATTGGATTGTCATGCCCTTTGGCCTCAAAAATGCTAGAGCTACATACCAAAGAGCAATGACGATAACTTTTCATGACTATATGCACACATGTATGGAAGATTATGTTGATGACTTATTGGCCAATCAGTCACAAGAAACACTCATCTGGATGTGTTGGATAAGATTTTCAAATGGTTGGAAGAGTACAAAGTTAGATTATATCCTAATAAATGCATGTTTGGAGTTACATCAGGAAAACTACTGGGCTATATTGTTTCACACCGAGGCATAGAAGTTGATCCCACCAAAGTCAAAGCCATCATGCACATGCCTCCACCAACAAGTCTCAAACAACTATGCATTCTACAAGGGAAATTACAATCAATCAGGAGGTTCATCGCGCAACTTGCTAACAAATGCCACCTGTTCCAACACTTACTCTTTAAAGAGGTACCCTTCATATGGACTAAACATTGGCAGGAAGCCTTTTAGAAGATAAAAGATTATTTGTTGTCACTACCAGTTCTCATGCCTCCAATACTAGGAAAGCCCCTTTTATTGTAAATATCAACGTCTTTAGCATTGGGGGCACTTTTAGCACAAATAGATGAAGAAGGCAAAGAACGGGAAATCTATTACATCAGTGGGACATTAGTGGGATATGAGCTAAACTATAGTCCTATTGAGTGTGCTTGCCTTGCCATAGTTTTTGCCACCCAAAAGCTGTGACATTATATGTTGAATCATCAGAAAAAGATAATTGCAAAGATTAACCCACTGAAGTACTTACTCAACAAGGCAGCCCTGACAGGACGATTGGCCAAATGGGTTAGGTATTGAGTGAATTTGATATAGAATATGTCGAATGAAAAGAAATAAAAGGACAAGTGATAGCAGACCAGTTGATAGAATTACCTACAATAGCAAAATCTCCATTCTCTACCATCACTTTATCTGGTCTTCTACTTTCTGCAAATCCCACGTAATCCACACCGTAATCCATGTCATAATCCATAATACCCACATTGTCCTTTTCTTGGCTTGGAAATAAGTTGACATTTTGCATCTTCCTGCTTTTCCCAAAGCACTTTATCATTATCCTATCCCATCCCATCGTGGTCATAACTTTGTCCCATACCTGACTGGGGGCAATTCCTGATCCTAAAAATTAGTATTAGAGGACACCTTTCGCATATTCCAAAAATCTAAAAAATAATCAAAATATTCCAAAAATCACCAAAAACATTTAAATATTTTCCCAAAAACATCCAAATATCTTCAAAATCCAAAAACATCGAAAAACATAAAAAATCCAAAAAAAATCACATGAGCAAACAAAATCCCCAGCAATAAACTGTGTCAAAACCACCTTGTCGAACTAAGTCACCTCTGAGCTTTCACGTAGGCAAGGCCATCTCTGATGAGCCCCCAAGTAGTCCACACTTAGGTCTTAGGTCACACTGCGCTGTCATGTAGGCAAGGTTGTTTCTAATGAGCCCCCGAGACATTAGGTCAATCCCTTAGGGCTTGTTGAGTCAACTATCATAATAAGTCATCCCTTAATTAGATGGACACTTTGATCAAACTAAAGCAATCAGTCTTTCACAAGGAAAACAACCTCGCGCATCAACAAGATAGCTCATCAAAATAAGCAAACAATCATTCGTCATCACTCACATGGTGATAATCGAACATCACCATGAACAATCTTCATCAACAACTGCATGGAGCATAGTCAAAACTAGGATTTACACCTTAGACAACATGTTTCATCCTTCAGACATCCTAAATCATCACATACCAAGCATTTTTCACAACTTGTGGCATTCTCGAAACCAGACCATATGTCTTTACGGGAAATCACAATTCTATCACTTGCCTTAGACAGGTAGGGGCATTGCCAAAACCAGACTAGGCGTCTTATATGACATACCTCCCATCTTGAAACTAAGCATCATTCAACCTATCATAACCAGTCAAAATGAACACATGCACACAATAGACAACCTACATGGCTGTTAACTCTAGGTCTTATCTGTCTTATTTGCTTTGCAGTCTTGTTCTTATGCTTCTCAAGGTAGTCCCTAAGTGATGAAGAGAAGTGAGGATAGAGCGGGACCTTTTCTTTGATTTCTATTTGTAGTTTGTCTTGGCAAGATGACTGGAGCAACTAGTTTTCTTGCATGTGATCAAGATTCCATTGGGTGTGAATCAAACACATCCTATGCATATGAAGGAACACACGCTTCCTTGCATCAAGATTTGCATACCCCACAGTTATTTCATCACATGTTTTGACAAGATACCATAGTTACTTAGTCTGAGTTAGGCGCTCCTTGTCTGTCGTATGCCTGTTTCACAAGGGACCACACTTTATGCCTTGGCCTTTGATAAGCCATGGTGTTTGTCATCCTTTGACATAATAAGCTCTATCATGATAAGCAACAACTGCAAGAAAGAAGCTAAAAAATCTATCAAGGCAAAATCTAGATCCATCCTTCTAACCAATCTTCATCCATCGCGCATTTCTCATCTCCGTTTCTTCTGATCATCTTTTGTCCTACTGTGACACACCAAAAAGTGCATTAGATCTTGTAAGCCTATATGCATACACAACATACCTAAATAGCTATGAACAACATACCTGATCCACACATACTGATCTTTTACTGCTGAGGCATACCATCCCAAACATTGTTACTTACTTTGTATAATGTATACTATTTATACTTAGTTACTTCTGCTTCCAGAGTAAAGTCTCTTTGACATACCGATCGAGTCTCTTTCCTTTGTTGCTATCAATGACAACATTCAATCAACAGGACAGTGTCTCTTGCCAACAATATCCCCCTTTGGCATTGATGGCAACACTTAGTAAAAGATGTGCATCTACTCCCCCTTACTCTGAGTTTCTTCTCCCCCTAAGATGTTTGCCCATTTTTCACTGATCTTCTTCTCCCCCTTTGACATCAATGGCAAAGGTGTATGTACAAGAGTCAAAATTGGACCAAAACTACAAAGAAAAACTTCATACTCTACCACATATACATACTTCAACCTAGTTAGTTGCCAGTGTAAGAAGATCCTTGTACACAATCTTTAATTGTGTAATCTCTTCATCCCGTCTAATCTTAGCTATTTCCAAACTTTGAATGTGACTGTTTATTATAAAGACTAATTCTTCTGCCTTATGCACATCATAATTTGTGTCAATTTGTGAAGCTACTTATGCTTTTGTTGCAATACTGATCATTGAGTCTAACTTAGGACTAACGAGTCCTCTGAACTGACACGTTTTACTTTTCACCTGATCCCTCTTATTTACAATATCACTTAACTCATTATGAATATTAATTACTTGTATTTCTTTGTTGCTTACCAATTCATCTGTCGGACCAAATGTTTTGGAAATATTTATTAGTTGTAGTTTTTGATCCTTTATCTTTTCTTCTAGCTCTCTTGTGGCTACCAGCCAAGATAGGCAAAATTTGTATAGGTCACTTGCTTTTTTGATGGCACTATGTATGCTTTTCATTTTATTGTCTAATAGAGCTTTGTCATTCACTATCATAGTATTCAACTCATTTAACCTTTTCTCATCAAATTCTTGTCTCACTTTTGTCTCAGCAAATTTCTCAAAAGATTCAAAATGCTCACTTATAGATTTTATGAGTCCTTTAAGTTGACTTATAGAAGAGAAAGAGGTGTCTTTCTGATATGGCGGCATCAACTTCTCCAAAATGCTGGATTCCTCACCAATTAGTTCACTGTCCTGTATGTGAGACTTTAAAACTTCTTCTTGTGCATTTGCCTGTACAATTGATACCAGTTTGAATTTCTATACAGGGTACATCGAGACCAGATTTATTGGTCCTTGCAAAAATTCAGGTTCATCTAGGGTTTGTTTCTCTTTCTTCAGAAATTCCTTAATTGACTCCACAATGTCTCTAGAGACATCTTTTTCTTGGTTTAGTTCCCAAGGATCTAAGTCCATAGCTTCATTTGCACTATCCTTTTGTTTTGGTGCAGGAATTTCCTTATCCTGCTTCTCTTCTTGATCATCAACCTTATCTGTCTTCTCAGTCTTCTCCAAACCTGTCTTGTCACCTGTTTGATGTTTCGAAGGGAGATTAGTTTTAATAGCTATAGTAGGTGCTTCCTTCTCTTTAGCTACTTTTTCATCTAACCCTTGGTTCAAGTTTGCTTCCAGAAAAGATGTATCATCTCCAACATTTGTTTCATTATTGTCATAGATTGTTGGGAGATGAAGTTGTCTTAGCACTCTCAAGATGATTTCTTCAATCTCCTTTACTACTTTCTCAATGTCATCTCCCATAAGAGTGTTCATTCTTCTTTTTGTTCTGAATTCATTATTAAGAGCTTTGGAGATCATGGTCTTTTCTTCTAGGGTAATCTCTAGACAACCTAACAAGTGTGTGCTCTCTGATTTTAGTATCCTTGGCCATGGCAGTTTCTTTCTTGGCATACATAATGTTGTTCAAGCTGTTAGGAAGATCACCAATGATTTCAATAACAGCCTTATTGTATATGTTCAGATATTTTACAATGGCATCTTCCAAAATCATTTTATCTGCATCATTGTAATCATCATAGAATTGGGCTATTGGTTTCAGATTTCCATCCACTGTGACAACCTTGAGAACATCCCCTAGACTTAATGTAGCTTCATTTGGCTGAGATACATTTTGTCTTGCCCTTTTCTTTGTTGTGTCTTTTCCAGAGGTTGTCCCTTTACTGCTTCTAGAGACATTAGGAACATTAGTTTTCATTCTTTTTACTTCTTCATATGTTTATGTCTATTCCTCATCAACTGCAATGCTTACATGCATTCTTTTAGCCTTTGTTTTTGCAAAGTGATTAATCTTTAACGAATCCAAGCCTTTGAACTCCTTGAAATCTTCACTTAATCGTCATAAATGCGGTCTTTCAAAAAGCTATCAAACACTTCTCAATCAGCCACAGTTAATCCAAATTGCTCCACATTAGATCTTTGTCTATCAGAATTTCTTTCAGAGACTTTGTCATAGAGTTCTTTACAACATACCTTAGTGCCAGATTTCAGCACTAACTTTCTGGCTGGGGGCTTTAGATTTTCAACACAACTCCCCCTGAGCCAAAGCTCCCAATTTACTTCCCGAAGCAAGTATCTGCACCAGATACTGGTGCGGATCCATCCTTGACTTCAATTACTTCTTTCTTGATCTAGATCTTGTCCATTTCTTTCTCAATTTCAACAGGATCATTTTTTATTTTCCCTTATCATTCCTGTGCTCTGTTTTCCTTTTCTTCAGCATAGTAGTTTGTTTTGACATTCTTGCTTCTGCAAAATCTTGCAACATGTCCAAATTTGTTGCAATTGTAGCACACAATGTTTCCCTATCCTTGATTCCTTCCTCTGAATGAATTTATCCTTGATCTGCATTTATTAACCATGTGTCCAAATCTATTGCAAGAAAAACATCTTCCATTGAATGATTGAGTATCCCTTGAATTGTGAAAGCCATTTCTTACTAGACTTCTGCATTCATTTGATTTATGACCAATTTTCTTGCAATTGAAACATTGACCAGAGAATGATGGAACATTCTGATTTATTCTACTCCTACACTGAGTAGCTTTATGGACAAACTTTTTGCAATTAAAACAATGACCATTGAAAGATGGGTACCTTTGAGCATTTGGCTATCTGACCGGAGGTCTTCTAGGTCTTCTTCTTTGATTCCTAAATTGGTTCCCTTTGTTTTACTTCAATTGAAGGTTTCCTTGACCTAATTTTGAACTTTCTCCTTTCTCAAATCCTAAGCCTTGCTTATCATCTGAACTCTTTTGACTAGCAATCATCTCATCAAGTTTTGTAGAAATTATCTTGAACTTTTCTTCATAGCTCTTAGCTTTTTCCAAGTCTATTTTAAGAATCACAACTTCTTCTTCCAATTTGACACATTCTTCTATCTTGCTATTTACCATCATATTTAGATCTTCTTCTGCTTTACCTCTTTTAATAACTTCCACTTTCAAATCATCTAGTTCTCATTTACTGATATCAATTATTCACTAACATCTCTGTATTTTTCTTTGAGTTTCTTGACTTGTTCTTTCAGCTTTAAAATGCACTCATTAGCTTCTTGAATGTTATCCTTTAGATCCCTAATTTCTTCTTCAGACTTTTCAAGATCAGCAAGAGCTACTTCCAATTCAACATTGTTTGAGAAGTTTCCAAATCTCCTGGCTGCCATGAATGAATTCTCCCAAATCTTCCTCAAGCTGTTAGGCTTCTTCCAAGGAACCTTTCTCTGATACCAATTGTTGAATACAAGGAATACTAAGAGGGGGGGTGAATTAGTATTCCACAAATCCACTTCTTAACTTGTTTATTAATCCAATTTCTAAACTCAATAACATGAAAGTAGAATAAGCATAAGAACAACAACCATAAAGACATAACACATGAACACTAGGATTTTTACATGGAAAACCCAAAGAGGGAAAAACCATGGTGAGTGTTATCTCACAATATATTATGATAGCTCAATACTGAATTACAAGAAGGCTTGTTGTCTTAAGGCTCACTACCCTATGAAGAAGTGCTCACTGCACAAAGGCTCATTGCCAAGAGAAAAGAAGAAAGAAGAAGGATTGGCTCACTACCAGAAGATGAACTATTGTTGATGCATCTACCACATGCTAGATCATAGTTCCATTGAAGGATCAATATACAGATTCAAAGGTCTTCATTTGTTTTGTCCTACTTCTCAACTTGACTACATATACTCAATTTTTTGCCATTGTTCAACTTTTTCTGCTCTACACTCTGCTCATAATCCTACACTCTTCAAATTTGCACACTCCAGATCACACAACCTCACCCCAACAATGAATTCCATCGAGTATATATATTCACCACAAGATTTAACTCATAATCAGGTCGGCAAGCAAAACATAAGTTGTGTACACAAATACTACATCTTGTCGACTTGAACTTGTGTACAATTTGCAATGTGGACTAAGCCAAAGATATAATGATCTACCTATAGCTTGGAACAAACCATACAACCACTTAGATTTGTTCCTTAAACAATATATCTTCTCCGCATATGAATTTTTCATCCTTGTCGACCTATCTCTTAAGAGCACACTTAACCAATTCAACTGTCGCTTCACAACTTTCACTGCAGATCATGTACGACTCTAAGAATCACATCCAACACTCATCTTTGACCTCTTAACATATCTTCAGAACTGCAAGACAAAGTATGCAACTACATAGGAATGCGGACCCTTTTCTCTAACATTGTGCATTGTTCCTGACTTAACTGTGTTCACCCAAACTTAAGTATTTTACCATGTGACTTCTGGAGGAAGTCAAGACTTGAGCATTGGAACAAATCATCACTAAATAGCTATGAAAAACATACCTGATCTACATTTATTTATCTTTTACTACGGAGGTATACCATCCCAAACCATGTTACTTACTCTGTATAATGTATACTATTTATACTTAGTTATTTCTATTTCCAGAGTAAAGTCTCTTTGTCATAATGGTGGAGTCTCTTTCCTTTGTTGCCATAAATGACGACATTTAATCAATAGGACAGTGTCTCTTGCCAACAAGTCCATCATATACATCCCATCACAAGCATAATACCATAACTATCATAAATATCATCATCATATTAGATCATCAATATTGTATTATAACACAAAATCATAATCGGCATATATTCTACATCTATCATAAAACATTTAATACATACATATCTACATCCATGTAGTATGCATATAAGCATCACATAAAAATAAAGTACCATGGCATAAACATATAACATCATCTCAACATATGCATCCATGAGTTACATCATGCATCACATCATAAACATCATCACATGTAGGGCATAATAAATAGGAATGCATCATCTCATCATGAATCATAAATCATGAAACATAAGCATGGAACCATAACATAAAAAGATCATATCACATACATCCATCACATCACATGCATATAGAAATAAAGAGATCATCATCATAGTAAACTGTTGCATATATATATTTGTGTGTGTGTCATCAAAATGTGTCACAATACAATCTGAATCCATTTGTCAAAATGGAGCTCGTAGGCTCAATAAAAAACTAGAGCACGCAGGCTAGACCAAAAATATACATCATGTATATTAAATTGGCCTAGCTAATGCTATCATGGCATCTAGATCTTGCTCGCCCTGAAGGAGGACCCCTATGCTCTAACCCTACTCTAGAACCAAATGGCCTCTCATATTGTGAAGCCCTCCTCTGAGAGTGAGAAACCCCCACACTGCTATGTGACCTCCGAGAGTGAGACCTATTGGAACTCCTACTCTGGAATCTCGGTGCCCTCTAATCCACTGGCACCAACCCCTCATATAGGCCTTTGTAATACTGTGCCTCATGTGTTGCCCAGTACAAAGCTTGTACAAACTCCACAGCTGGCCCACCAACATTAGTCATGAAATCTATACTCCACTACTCAGCCTTCTGGGCTCAAATGACAGCCATGTCCCTCTCCCCGGTCCTCTGAGCTACCTGGCCCTCCATATCCTAAATACGCAGCCGCATCCCCTGCATCTGAGTCCGAAGAGCCTCTATCTGTACTTCCCAATTTGTAGCATCCTCTGCCTCCTCATCATCACCAATCTCCTCAATAGGCACCTCCTGTAGCACCTCCTCCCTGATCTAATCCTCCTCGTCCTCGCCCTGTTGGGAATTAATGTGTCTCAACCTTGGTAATTCTCTACATTTGTAATGTTTGTATTTATTATTCAATTGCCTATGTTGTAAATAATTGGAAATTCCACTTTGTCATATTATGAGATGTGGCACGGTGATGTGTCAATCCTACATGGATTATGACAACTTGTTATTTTGTCCTCACATGAGGAGATAGGCACCCCACTTAGTGGTAGGAATATTTTGCCATGTGTCAGCATCTTCTATGTTGTGTAAGGAATGTTTGACCAAAACAATTATGACAGATTCCTATGACGAATCTATGACATGTAAGAGTCGAGGATAGAAGGTTGTAAGATAGGTAATGACATGTGTCATGTAGCATCTTTGAATGAGGCATATTTGGGCACCCCAAGGTGGAATATGATGTGTTGTAAGAGAATATACTATTTATAGCATGTGTATGACAGATTCTCTTACAGCTGTAAGTTGCAACCACTATGACAGATTCTATGATGGTCGTAAGTGTTGTAAGAGAATCTATCATAGCCCATTTTGGAAATAGACAACCTCTTTGGGATGGGAGCTATGGACAAGTGTCAGACACATTCTACAATGTTGACCAAGTGTCCCTAGGCGTGGATTTTGGTCCAAGATGCCATATTGAATGCCCATTCCAAGATAGGTACAATATTGCCTTGTATTTTCTTTATATACAAGTGCTTGGAGATGGAGTTTGTATCACAGGTTTACAGGTACTGTTATGCTACCAGATTGACTCTAGACATGAGTTTTGAAGACCATTGAAGCTTGCATTGCAAGTGTACTGTAAACATTCTTTCAGATTTGTTAATACATTGTGTAGGTTTCTGAGTGTGGAGTTTTTCACCTGATAAGGGTTTTCCCCACCGTAAATCTTTGTCTCTCTTCTTCTGTCTACTTTATGGTTCTTGTGTTTTGCTGCAATATCTCATGTTAATGGTTTAACATTGCTGTAATAGTTAGGATAATCTTGAATTTGCATAGCCCTCTCCTCAATAGATTAGTGTAGGAAGCATTTTCCACACACCTAGCTTCCTTTCAGTTGGTATTAGAGCTTGATCACCTTTGGTCCTAGTTGTTGGGTAGGGGTTTTTTGAGCTAATCTTAGGTTGAGTGGGAGTCTGTGTAGAGTATTCTATATCTTATTGCAGCAAGGAGATGGTAGGCACATCAGGAAGGTTTGAAGTAGAGAAGTTAAATGGCAGTAATTTCAAGCTATGGAAGCTTAAAATGGAAGACATGTTAGTTGACTGAGACCTTTGGGAAAGTGTGAATGGAACTAAACTAGCTACAATGACTCAAGATGAGTTGGATCTCAAGGATCAGAAGGCTAAGGGTCTCATAAGACTTAGTCTTGTCGATTCTATGTTGTTAAATGTCCATGAGGAGACTACTGCAAAACTCCTTTGGAAGAAGTTGGGGGATGTGTATCAAGCCAAATCCCTAGTCAATAAACTTTTCCTAAGAAAGAAGTTATATTCTCTTCGAATGGAGGATGGAGGATCCATGGCTGAGCATATGAATTCCTTTAATATTTTGGTTTCACAATTAACATCTATTGGTGTAAAAATGGAGGAGGATTGGTGTATGACCCTGCTTGGTTCTCTACTAGACTCATGGGATCATCTTGTCATGGCAATCAGAAGCACCACATCCACATTCAAAATGGAAGAAGTGGTTTCTTCGCTGTTGTCTGAAGAGATGTGGAGAAAGTCTTCTAAGGTAGCCAAAGAAGCCCTTGCAGTTCATGGAAGACCCAAGGAGAAAGGGAAGAAGGACAAGAAAGCCGAGAAGGGTAGATCCAAATCCCGTGGGAGATCCAAATCTCCTGGAAAGTCCAAGGCTCTTTGTTGGAATTGTGGCAAGACCGAGCATTTCTGAAAAGAATGCAAAGAGGAGAAGAAGAAAAAGAAGAAAGCTCTTGATTTAGATTCTGACAAATCACAAGATGATGGTGATGCTTTCATTGCAGCCCTGGCAACCCATGTATTTGATGATGTGTGGCTAATCGACTCTGGTGCATCATTCAGCATGACCTCGCATCGAGACTGGTTCACTAAGTATGAGGACTTTGATGGTGGAAAGGTGTATCTGGGTGACGACTCTCATTTGAGGATCATTGGTCGTGCAAGAGTCTCTATCTGATTCCCTGATGGTTGAGTGAAGGGGATTTCTGGGGTTATGCACATCCCAAGCTTAGCACAGAACCTGCTTTCTGTAAGTAGTTTGAATGATGCAGGTGTGTAGGTTGTCTTTTCAAAAGAAGGATCTATGGTGCTTGCTAAGGGTACTTGGAGAGGTGCTCTGTTTCAGCTAGAAGCATGCATTGCACAATGCAATAGTTCTTCTGACTCAAGGAAGAGGGCAGCAGTCACTTCATCCCCACCATCTAAATGAGCAGTGAAGAAATCTGTTGTTTCTAGTCTGATGGTTGTAATCGTCCATTAGAAGTAAACTTCCTATAGAAAAGACAATGTTATGGCATAAGAGATTTGGCCACATTGGTGAGAAGAGTCTGCGTACCCTGAAAAATAAGAACCTCATTGAGGGGTTAGATGATTGTAATCTTGAGTTCAACTTTTGTGAACATTGCATTTATGGAAAACAAAATCGTGTTCAGTTTTACTCGAGTTCTCATAAGTCTTCTGGTGTGTTGGACCTTATTCATTCTGATGTGTTTGGTCCTATTAATGTTCCTTCGTTATCAAAATCTATATACTTTGTATCTTTTATAGATGATTATAGTAGAAGGACATGGATTTATTTTCTCAGAAGCAAATCTGAAGTCTATAGCAAGTTTAAGGAGTTTAAAGCTTTTGCTGAAAATTAGACTGGTAAAAAGATTAAATGTTTGAGAACTAACAACGGTGGTGAGTTCTGTTCTATAGAATTCAATAAGTATTTCAAGGAACTTGGGATTGAAAGACATAAGACAACTCCATACACATCGCAACAAAATGGAGTTGCAGAGAGGATGAATAGGACACTGATGGAGAAGGCTAGGAGTATGCTTAGTGGAGCTGGTCTAGAACAAAAGTTTGTAGGAGTTAAGGACAACACTGAGAGGGGGGGTGAATCAGTGTTGTGTGAATTCTCAAATCTTTTTCAAACTTTAACTTGGAGAGCATAAGGAGAGAAAGTAATCATTGAGTTGTCAAACACATATGCACATAACTTTATCAAACACATATGCACATAACTGAGAATGATCAACAAAACTCATGAGTAAAACATACAACCATAGAAAGATGACCAATATGAATCAAGACACAAGAATTACTGGAGTGGAAAACCCTCTCTGGGTAGAAAAACCACTCATGAAGTGCCTCACTGGCTTAACTTTGAAAACATCTTACAAAGCCTCATTGGCTGAATATTATGTCTCACTGACTATTGAGGTCTCATTGACCTACAAGCCTCACTGGCATACTGTTTAGAAGCACCAGCTTCAAGGAGCACCAACTCCTATTACAGAACAAACTGAAAACACAAATTCAGAGGGTTTCTCTGTTTCAATACATAACATTTATTCTCTCTCATGTGTCTGTCAAATGATCATTCCCAAATCATATACAAACTCAGATATTTCAATCCTGTATCATGATCCACTCTACAACACCAACACTGCTTGATTCTCAACAACACTGCTTGATTTTCAACAACACTTCACAACACTACTTTACTCTGTATATATCATCTCTGTCTTGCAAGTCATTCTTTCAATGTACCTGAAAAACAATTTTATACACTTTCATATTCCTCTGTGCCTAATCAATTCTTCAATAATCTCTTCAAATTCTTCTTCAAACTTTGCATGATCCTTCATATTCCTGCAAAAGAAACTTATTCAAAAATATCATTTAATCTTCAAAAATTTTGAAAACAAATTGCCCCTGTCTCAGATAAAAAAATATCTTCCATATTTGAGACCTTTCAATTTCTTTTTCATAAAGAACCTGTCATGTATTTTCTTCTTCTCCCTGATTCATATTTTCTTTTTCACAAAAATCCTTTTATTTTTTTTTCACAAGAAAATCTTCTCCATTCAGTTTCTTCCCACAAAACAAATCTGCATTTCTGCAAAATCTCTTCTGTGAATTCCATGTAGATAACAATATATCTTGAATCTGTCCTGAATATTCAATCTTCACATTTTCATCTTCCATTCAAAAAAAATCTTCAAACTAATTTAATCAATCTGCCTTGAAAAATCTTTCATTGGAATCCTGAGAAAAACTCTTAAGCTTCCAAAAAAAAAAATCACTACTATAAACTCTCTTCATAAAAGGAATAATCTAACATTTAGAAAAAGCAAAATATCTCCTTATGAAAGCTCCTTATAAAGGACTGACCATTTAAAAGGAAAGTTTCTAATTTGTTCCAACTCCCTTATCCTTTTCTCCCCTTAAATAAAACAAAAATCATTTTTAAAAGAAAACTTAATAAACACCCCATATTAAGCATTGATGGGCTCTCTAAATTTCATAAAGCATTTAAATGCTTTTTGAACTCATAAAAAAAATTTAATTAAAATCGGGCTCCACTTTGCTTTATGCATAAAGCACATACACCACGCGCTCCACATAAGATTTAAACTCCTCGCACCCACCATAAGTTTGAATATGACCGTTGGCGCCCAAACCTTATTGTTAGAAGACCGGTTTAATAAGTCAGCATAGTTGAAGGGGGCGGTGGTTCACGATGCTCAGACCCTTTGAGCAACCACTTAAGTGGTCCGTGACCTGTTAGAAAGGTCAACACAGTTTTATAACAAAAAGTAACCTCTTTTGTAATGGGCAGAGAAAAGTTTATCAAGGCTTAGAGCATGTTATTGCTCATTATCCAAACTTTATACAAATGACAAGAAGAAACAAGGTATGAAGATATGTGAAGGTATGAAGCTTTGAAGACTTAGATCGAGTATAGAGGCTAGAGAAAGCGTTGAATCAATAGAGAGCATCATGATATGAACTATTATCCATTTGATCATCATGTGTTAAAACAACTTTGCAACTTGTCCATCTCTGTTGTCATTGCTATGTCATGAGATAACCAGATCTGCATAGTATGTGGTGAATGTCACTGATGAACCAAGAATGATATGTCATTTCTTTTGAAACCTACCTACCAAGAATATGTGATTTCCACTGATGGATCATGACATTTATTTCTTAACTGAGATCACACCAAATGCCTTACAACTTATTATTCTGTGCCATGAGCTATCATCAACCGACTCAGACCATGTGAACTATTAGAAGCATCATCTAACTGATCATCCAACAAGGAAGGCATCTACTGTAAACATAGTGTCATCAATGTATTCCTGTGATCCTGTAAGCAATTATTCTTCATAACTCCTGACTATCTTGATGATCTTGATGTCCTGATATGAAGATCAATCCCAACATCTATGACAACCTGAAAGACACCTCAATACAACTGTGATCAAATGAAGATCATGCCACAGCTGTCACTATGAAGACCATTCTGTTATAAATAAAGATATCATTATGATGCAAATCTCCTGATATAAACTTGACATATATAAACTTGATATGATGAATACCTCATTAACCATCTCCTGAGCACTTTTGACATCAATGACAACCTAACACCATCAAAGTTTTGGGCTGAAGCTGTTGCCACTGCTTGCTATCTGGTAAATAGATCTCCTACATCAGCTCTTGTTGGAAAGACACCCATGGAGGTGTGGTCTGGTAGAAAGCCTTTAGTAAGGCATCTTTGTGTTTTTGGTTGTGAGGCATATGCACATGTGCCTAGGGAGAAGCGGTCAAAGTTGGAGATCAAAGCTGTTAAGTGTATCTTCATCGACTATGGTGTTGGTGTGAAAGGATACAAGCTTTGGGACCCCGTGGCTGAAAAAGTGTTGTATAGCAGAAGTGTCATCTTCAAAGAGCTTACACCTTCTTCCACTATTTTGCAGCCAAAAGAAAAAGAAAAGAAAGAGGATGTTGTTCAGTTTCCTCTCACCCCTGAGAAGACTGAATAGAAAGACAATGTTGGACCTGATGATGAGGAGAGCTCTAGCAGCTCTGAAAGCTCAGAGGAAGAAGTTGAACCTCAACCTCAGCTCTTGAGGAGGTCTACATGGATAAGAAAGTAACCCGAAAGGTTTGGTTTTACATTGCTTGATTCTAGTTGTGCTTATGCTTTAATCACTAACAGTGATGGACCTAGAACTGTATCAAATGCTTTGGATATGAAGGATGCAGGTTCCTGGAAGGAGGCCATGGAGGAAGAAATGGCTTCTTTGGAAAAGAATCAAACTTGGGACTTGGTGCCTTTGCCTCCAGGATGGAAACCTGTTGGATGCAAATGGGTGTTCAAGAAGAAGATTGGTGCAGATGGCAGTATTGAGAAGTATAACGCTAGATTGGTTGCAAAGGCGTATTCACAAGTGGAGGGTATAGATTATGATGAGATCTTCTCTCCTATTACAAAGCTGACATCCATTCGAGTCATGTTGTCACTCGCAGAATCTTATGACTTGGAGGTAGAACAGATGGATGTGAAGACAGCTTTCCTTCATGGCAACTTTGAGGAAGAGATCTACATGTCATAGCCAGAGCATTACATGGTGAAAGGTAAAGAAAATTTGGTTTGCAAACTTAAGAAGTCTTTGTATGGTTTGAAACAATCCCCTAGGAGATGGTACTTCAAGTTTGATGCCTTTGTGTTGTCAATTGGATTTGTGAGAGTGAAATCAAATTACTGTGTGTATTATAAATTTGATGGTGATCGTATTCTCATTGTTGCACTATATGTTGATGATATGTTGCTCATTGGGAAGGGTAAAAATATGATTTCTGATTTTAAGTCTCCGTTGTTAGCTCAGTTTGAAATGAAAGATTTAGGGACAGCCAGGTACATTCTAGGAATGGAAATCAGATGAGACAGAACCAACAAAAAACTTTGGTTAAGCCAGAGTAAGTATGTGAAGTCTGTGTTGGACAGATTTAGCATGGCAGATTGTAGACCATTGTGTGTTCCTGTTTCTTTGGGGACAAAGTTGTCTATTGAGGATTGTCCAAAATCTCCTAGTGAGGTGGAGGACATGAGTAGAGTACCTTATGCTAGTGTTGTTGGCATTTTGATGTATGCTATGGTCTGCACAAGCCCAGACATTGCCCAAGCAATGGGAGTCCTTAGTCAATTTATGGCTAATCCTGGACAGGTTCATTGGGATGCAGTTAAACGAGTGTTCAGATATTTGAGGGCTACTTCTGAGTACTCCATTTGCTATCATGGTAATGTTTCAAGACCTTCGCATTCTGTTGATATTCGTGGATTTGTGGATTTAGATTGGGCAAGTGACATTGACAGCAGGAGATCCACCAGTGCTTATGTTTTTACACTGTTTGGTGGTGCTATTAGTTGGATGAGTAAGCAACAACCTGTTGTTGCTTTGTCCACGACAGAAGCTAAGTATATGGCAGCAACTCATGCTTGTAAGGAAGCCATTTTGCTTAAGAGATTGTGTTCTGATATTGGTGTTGATGCAGGACAGATCACAATCAGTTGTGACAGTCAGAGTGTAATTTGCCTTGCAAAGAATCTAACTTTCCATGCTAGAACCAAGCACATTGATGTTCAGTTTCACTTCGTGAGGGACATGGTTGAGGATGGAAAGGTAAATTTGGAGAAGGTAGATATTTTGAAAAATGTTGCAGATGCATTGACGAAACCAGTGGGCACAGAGAAGTTTAGATGGTGTTTGGAGTCTATGGGCCTCTCAGCCTATAGCAATTAAATCTTGTTTTCTATTGGCTCTTACAACATGTTCGACAAGTGGGAGAATGTTGGGAATTAAGGTGTCTCAACCTTGGTAATTCTCTGCATTTGTAATCTTTATATTTATTATTCAATTGCCTATGTTGTAAATAATTGGAAATTTCACTTTGTCATATTGTGGGATGTGGCACGGTGATGTGTCAATCCTACATGGATTATGACAACCTGTTATTTTGTCCTCACATGAGGAGATAGGCATCCCACTTAGTGGTAGGAATATTTTGCCATGTGTCAGCATCTTCTATGTTGTGTAAGGAATGTTTAACCGAAATGGTTATGACGGATTCCTATGACAAATCTATGACATGTAAGAGTCGAGAATAGAAGGTTGTAAGACAGGTAATGACATGTGTCATGTATCATCTTTGAATGAGGCATATTTGGGTGCCCCAAGGTGGAATATGATGTGTTGTAAGAGAATATGCTATTTATAGCATGTGCATGATAGATTCTCTTATAGTTGTAAGTTGTAACCACTATGACAAATTCTATGACAGTCTAAGTGTCGTAAGAGCATCTGTCATAGCCCATTTTGGAAATAGGTGACCTCTTTGGGATGGGAGTTGTGGACAAGTGTCAGACACATTCTACAATGTTGACCAAGTGTCCCTAGGCATGGGTTTTGGTCCAAGATGCCATATTGGACGCCCATTCCAAGATAGGTCCAATATTGCCTTGTATTTTCTTTATATACAGGTGCTTGGAGATGGAGTTTGTATCACAGGTTTACAAGTACTGTTATGCTACCAGATTGACTCCATACATGAGTATCAAAGACCATTGAAGCTTGCATTGTAAGTGTATTGTAAACATTCTTTCAGATTTGTTAATACATTGTGTAGGTCTCTGAGTGTGGGGGTTTTCACTCGATAAGGGTTTTCCCCACCGTAAATCTTTGTCTCTCTTCTTCTGTCTACTTTCTAGTTCTTGTGTTTTTCTGCAATATCTCATGTTAATGGTTTAACATTGCTGTAATAGTTAGGATAAAGTTGAATTTGCATAGCCCTCTCCTCAATAGACTAGTGTAGGAAGCGTTTTCCGCACACCTAGCTTCCTTTCACCCCCATCTCTCTGCCGATGTCCTCTCCACCAACATCCTACATAGCCACATCCTCCTCCCTCTCCTCCATCTGCATATCCCCCACTGCAGTGGCAACCTGTCCAATAGCCCCCTCTCCCTCCTCCTGAATTGAAGCAAGTTGAGGGCCTCTCCCCTGTCCGTCTCGTCCTCTCCCTTGGCCTCCTAAATAGGTTTTAAAATATTTTCAAAATTGTAATTAAGACACATGTGTCACACTGTCTTGCACATGTATCACACTATCTTTCACAAGCATCACACTTTCGTGCATGCGTCACTCTACTTTACACAGGCATCGCATCTTGCAGATGTGTGATGCCTAAATCAAAGGTGTCACACCCACTTGTGCAAGCATCACCAAAAATTGCATGTGCCATCCGAAATCGCATGCATCGCATTCTGCAGCGCATGTGTCAATCGTGATTGCGCATGCAGTGCAGAAAATTGCACCGCATGCATGCCCTATTTTTGGGACCCTAAATCTAGCAAAAAATGACAAAATTGAAAAGCTAAGGTTAGATACATACTATCGCACCTCTCCTGTGGAGCCGACCATAAGTCCTGACCCTCGTGATGCGATGCAAGTGAACTAGAATGAGTGACCTTCTCACAGGTGCTCCACAAGAAATCTCAAACTGACTGCTTTCCACTCTCTAAAATGTTTATAAACTAAGTGCACAAATGAGCTCTATGGGCCCTTTTAAGGGCTATTTATAGAACTTTTTGACCTAAGTGGGCCCATTTTTTGCAAAATTGAACAACTTGAAGACCATTTGCATGCACCAGACATCTTTAAAGACCAATTTTTCACTCCAAGACTACCTTTTGGCATCCCATACACCTTTTTCAGAAAATTTTCCAAATTTTTTGAAAATTTTTCAGAAAACTTGAAAAATTTCTCGTGGAATAAGGCCATCATGCCTCATCTGGGGCACACTAGGGCATGTCTAGAGCATATTTTTTAAATTTTTCTTTGACACAATACCGTAATCGACATTGTATCAAAGAGGGGCAAAATGTAGACACTTAAAAATGTCTTGAACCTGCGAACATCATTTTCACACATGACTCATCCCAATTTCACATTCTACTATTAATTAAAAAAAAATTTAATTATTTAATTAATTCATTTTTCCCTTTATGCTTCTAATTTAATAAATTTCATTTGTTTAATTACTTAAACTATTTTTCTTTTGATTTCTTCTATAGTTAAATAATTATTTAATTGTTCACTATTCCAATGTCCACTTTACCCTATTAATTTAAATAAATACATATTTATTTAAATTATAGGTATTTCCCTAATTAAATAGGTTCTACTTATTTAATTAAATCCCATTACATTATTCCCTTCCTCAAATAAATTAAATAAATGTACATAATTTATTTACTTTAAAAATCACTTTACACCTCACCATTTCTTCAAATAAAAAACTATCCTTTGTCCTCTAGTGACTGGGAACCCTAATCAATCTACAACCTTCATCTTATCTAAAATCAAACTTGCAATCACAACCCTCCACTCAAACCCTACTTCTCTATAAAATCACTCTCTCAACCTCATTTCTCACTTCCCACTTGCATAATTTGAGCATCCTCTCTCTAATTTTGCCATAATCATACTCTTGAGCTTCTCATTGTATTTGCAAGTCTGCAAATATGAGAGCAAAGCACTGCAAAATCTGGGAGAAATAATAGAGGATTGACACTAGTAGTATAGGGTTTCATGCTTTATGTTTGCATTTGTTTAATCCTAGGTTATTTGGTACTCCATTGGGTTGATAGGGCATGCATTGTACTATTTATAGGTTTTTGAATGTTTTTCCCTGGCATCAGTTCCCAACAATCACGATAGAAACACATCAATATCCTTTGTTAATAACCATTGATGATCAATAATATGCATGTACATGAAAGATAATAAAAACGAGCTTTGGTTATAAAATCTAAGCTAAGATAATAACTAAATTATTTCGTGAAACTGATAGAAATAAGGAAACATATCACTTAACATATCAAGGATATACTTATGGGTTCAAAAGCAAGTATAGCCATGAGGTTATACTTCAGGTATCTCAGAACCGACTGTAGCTACAAGGTGAGACAAAAGTATTTCAAAGTGCATAGAAGCAAATTTAGAGTATTGCAAAGGTTTGTTACAACAATTTCACAACACAATACATGATCACATCACAACACAAAGTGATTCTACTAGTTAGATGTCAGTAACAAATTACCCCCATCTTCATATATGGACTGGGTCCATTTTTATTTTCCTGTTTAGGGATGCATGGTCCTTATTAGAAGTGTATATTTGTTGTCATCATTCACCGACTAATAGAGCCACAAGTAAAATGGAAGAATGAAATCATGAAAAATGAGAGAGGAGAAAAAAGTGACTTATGGCCATAGCGTGGGAAGATGCCCCAAAGACACCTTCCACAACGTTATGCCCCCAAGGCACCACACACAACAATTGTGACAAGAGAAGTATAGAAGAATAGAGAAACAAATAGAAGGAATGTCACAACAAAGGCAATCTCCATATATTGTTGACCTTACAAGAGTATCAAGGGTCATCCAAGGGGCCCTAAACAAACATTTAACACTACATGAGGGAATACAACACTTAAGAGGAGACCACCCATGAAAGAAACTTGAAGAGGTGCTACATCAAGGGTGGCTGAATGAGTGAGAAATACTTACCTGAAATAAAATGCAACTGTACTAGCGGTTGTCCTTAGTCAAATCATCTTCTTCCCAATCCTAATCTTTATATAAAATATGTGGCACATAGGGCACTATAGCCCAACTTGGATTTTCTTCCTTTAATTCTTCTTTTGATTCCATTTCTTTCGGTGGGACATTTTCTTCTTGCAGTGGCATTTTTCAAGCTATGGCTTGTTGCTTTCTTCTTCTTTCCCTTGCATTTCTGTTTCTTCTAGTATTGTTAGTTATATTTCCCAAGGGTTCATGATTCTTCATCATTTCTAAAGACGAAGCCAGTACAAAGGTGATTTTATGATTTTGTGATGGATAGCTTTGCTCTTGAAGGTTTTCTCCCAATCCTTGTGAGGATGGCAGAGGAGGAACCTCGGTAAAAATTCCCTTTCCTTTCGGTCAAGGTGAATCCTTCAACTCGGGCTTCTTTTCACTCTCTATTTGTTGGATAGGAGGAATTGTAGCCTCAGAGGACTGAGAGGGTCCAAGAGTATTCTTTCCATATGATAGTTACGCTATGTTCTTTGCTTTATACTTATGATATGCTAAGAAGAATTGATCTTGTCTTGGTTGGTTTGCTTCAATAGGTTGTGGCAACAATTGGTTCTCTCCTTGATATCCTGAGAAATGTGCCTCAATTTGAGTTATTGGTGGAACAATTGTTGGTCCCAGCCTTTGATGTCCCTGAATCTGAGCTAGTGTGTGAAATAGTTGGTCCCATGTCTCCCTGGTATCATGATATCCATACATACCTCAATGACAAATTCTCCCACCTGACCTATCCGCCAATCAACATAAATCCTTCATCCACCAATCTATCAAATATGTCATCATTCGTGACACTCTCTACCACCACATATTTGACAATACCCTCCTACGATGTCTCGACACCAAGGAAGCACAAATGGCTCTATGCGAAGTACATGAGGGTATATGCGGAGCTCACTCTAGTGGTCCTACTCTAGCCAAGAAGATTATCAGAGCTGGATACTATTGGCCCACCATGGTGAAGGACATCTATCACTTCACCAAAAAATGTAGACAATGTCAAATACACAGAGATCTTGTGCATGTACCTACCTAGGGTTTGCAACCACTTACATCTTCATGGCCATTCTCTCAATGGGGACTCGACCTCATGGGTAAAATCCATCCCACCTCCGCTAACGGCCACAAGTTCATCATCACTGCCATCGAGTACTTCACAAAGTGGATTGAGGCAATCCCCATGACATATATCACCAGTAAACAAATTGCCAAATTCATCCTCAACTACATCATATGCCGGTATGGGGTGCCTCAATCTATTATCACGGATAATGGTTGCCCTTTCAAAAATTAGGTTGTTCGTCAGCTATGTGAAAGATTCCACATTCAACACCACTTCGCCACTCCATATTATCCCCAATGCAATGGTCAAGCCAAGGCGTCTAATAAAAAAATTGTGAAAATTCTCAAGAAGACTGTCAATGACGTTGGTCGTGACTAGCATATAAAACTCAATCCTGCCTTGTGGGCCTACTGCACCAGCATCCGCACTCCCATCGGAATCACACCATACTCCCTTTCCTATGGTTTCGAAGCCACCCCGCCCATCAAGGTTGAGTTGTACCATCCCTGAGAGTATCACTGAAGCAATTTGTGGATGACAAAGACTACAGGGTATCCCGACTACATGAGCTTGAGTTGTTATATGAAAGAAGGTAGAAGACCCTAGTACACTTAGAAGTGTATTAGAATCAGCTCTGACACAGCTATAACAAAAGGGTTAGAGTTCGACAGTTCAACATTGGAGACTTGGTCCTGAAAGAGAACCCTAAAAATCAAATGGAACGGGAGAAGCCGGGAAAGTTTGAACCAAACCGGTTGGGTCCCTATATTATCATGGCTGCATATGGATCAGGAGCATACCAACTTGCTATCCCTAAAGGTGAACCGCTATCAGAGCCAATCAACAACATGCACCTTCGATGATATTATACCTAAATCAAAAAAGTAAAAAAATCAAAAAGTACAAAAATAAATACAAAAAGAAATCAAAAATCAAAAAAATAATAAAATAGTAAAGAGAAATAATCTGTCCAAAAGTGAAAACCACTTCGGTGGTTCTTTGGATAAGTACCATGGTGAAAACCTGGCAAATAGGCGCCATGTGTAGTTAATCTGGACTCTATTGTCTACCATCACTCTATCTGGTCTTCTGCTTTCCACAAATCCCACATAATCCACACCGTAATCCATGTCATAATCCATAATACCCACATTGTCCTTTTCATGGCTTGGAAATAAGTTTACATTTTGTATTTTCCTTCTTTTCCCAAAGCACTTTATCATCATCCTATCCCATCTCGTCGTGGTCATAACTTTGTCCCATACCTGACTGGGGGCAATTCCTAATCCTAAAAATTAGTATTGGAGGACACCTTTCACATATTCCAAAAAAAAAATTTAAAAATTGAAATATTCCAAAAATCACCAAAAACATTCAAATATTTTCCCAAAAAATCTAAAAACATCCAAATATCTTCAAAATCTAAAAACATCCAAATATTCGGACCAAAAATTCAAAAATATCAAAAACATAAAAAATTCAAAAAAATCACGTAACCAAACAAAATCTTAAGCAATAAACCGTGTCAAAACCACCTTGTCGAACCACGTCACCTCTGAGCTTTCACGTAGGTAAGGCCATCTTTGATGAGCCCTCGAGGTAGTCCACCCTTACGTCTTAGGTCACACAGAGTCCACCCAGTCAGACTACGTTGTCTCTGCGCTGTCACGTAGCCAAGGTCATTTCTGATGAGCCCTCGAGACATTAGGTCAATCCCTTAGGGCCCATCGAGTCAACTATCATAATAACTCATCCCTTAAGGAGATGGACACTTTGATCAAACTAAAGCAATCAGTCTTTCACAAGGAAAACAACCTCGCACCTCAACAAGACAGCTCATCAAAATAGCCAAACAATCATTCTGCATCACTCACATGGTGATAATCGAACATTGCCATGAACAATCTTCATCAACAACTGCATGGAGCATAGTCAAAACTAGGCTTTACACCTTAGATGACATGTTTCATCCTTCAGACATCCTGAATAATCGCATACCAAGCATTTTTCACAACTTGTGGCATTCCCAAAACCAAACCATATGTACTTATGGGATATCACAATCCTATCATTTTCCTTAGACAAGTAGGGGCATCATCGAAACTAGACTAGGCGTCTTATACAAAATACCTCCCATCCTGAAACTAGGCATCATTCAACCTATCATAACCAATCAAAACAAACACATGCACACTCAGCAAATGATCTACATGGCTATTGACTATGGGTCTTATCTATCTTATTTGCTTTGCAGTCTCATTCTTGTGCTTCTCAAGGCAGTCCTTAAGTGATGAAGAGAAGTGAGGATAGAGCAAGACCTTTTCTTTGATTTTTGTTTGCAGTTTGTCTTGGCAAGATGACTAGGGCAACTGAGTTTCTTGCAGTGTGTGATCGAGATTCCATTAGTGTGAATCAAACAAATCCTATGCATAGGAAGGAATACACACTTCCTTGCATCAGGATTTGCATACCCCATAGTTATCTCATCGCATGTTCCGACAAGATACCACAGTTACTTAGTTTGAGTCAGGCACTCCTTGTCTATTTTGTGCATGTTTTACAAGGGACCACAATTTATGCCTTGGCCTTTGATAATCCATGGTGTTTGTCATCCTTTGACATAATAAGCTCTATGATCATAAGCAGCAACTGCAAGAATGAAGCTCAAAAATCTATCAAGGTAAAATCTGGATCCATCCTACTAACCAATCTTCATACGTCGTGCATCTCTCATCTCCATTTCTTCTAATCATCTTTCTTCCTACTATGACACACCAAAAAGTTCATTAGATCTCGTAGGCTTGCATGCATACACATATTAGTCCATCATATACATCCCCTCACAAGCATAATACCATAACTATCATAAATATCATCATCATATTAAATCATCAATACTGCATTATAACACATAAAATCATCATCGACATATATTCTACATCTATCATAAAACATTTAATACATACATATCTGCATCCATGTAGTACACATATAAGCATCACATAAAAATAAAGTACCATGGCATAAACATATAGCATCATCTTAACATAGGCATCCATGAGTTACATCATGCATCACATCATAAACATCATCACATACATGGCATAATAAATAGGACTGCATCATCTCATCATGAATCATAAATCATGAAACATAAACATGGAACCATAACATAAAAAGATCTTATCGCATACATCCATCACATCACATGCATATAGAAATAAAGAGATCATCATAGTAAACTGTTGCATATATATATGTGTGTGTGTGTGTCATCAAAATGTGTCACAGTACAATCTAAATCCATGTGTCAAAATAGAGCTCGCAGGCTCAATAAAAAACTAGAGTACGTAGGCTCAATCAAAAATATACATCATGTCTATTAAAGTGGCCTAGCCAATGCTATCATGGCCTCTAGATCTTGTTGGCCCCGAAGGAGGACCCCTATGCTCTGACCCTACTCTGGAACCAGATGGCCTCTCATATGGTGAAGCCCTCCTCTGAGAGTGAGAAACCTCCACACTGCTATGTGACCTCCGAGAGTGAGACCTACTGGAACTCCTACTCTAGAAGCTCAGTACCCTCCGATCTACTGGCACCAACCCCTCATATAGGCCTCTGTAATACCATGCCTCCTATGTTGCTTAGTACAAAGCCTGTACAAACTCCACCGCTAGCCCACCAATAGTAGTTATGAAATCTATACTCCGCTAGTCAGCCCTCTGGGCTTTGATGATGACCATGTCCCTCTCCCATGTCCTCTGAGCTACCAGGCCCTCCAGATCCTGAATGCATAGCCACATCCCCTACATCTGAGTCCAAAGAGCCTCTATCTGTGCTACCAGGTCTCCTCTCTGATCTCCAACATCCTCTGCCTCCTCATCATCACCAATATCCTCAATAGGCACCTCCTGCAGCGCCTCCTCCCTAATCTGCTCCTCCTCCTCATCCTCCCCCATCTCCTCTCCATCGACATCCTCTCCATTGATGTCCTACATAGCCACATCCTCCTCCCTCTCCTCCATCTACATTTCCCCCGTTGTAGCGGCAACTTGTCCAATAGCCCACTCTCCCTCCTCTTGAATCAGAGCAAGTCAAGGGCCTCTCCCCTGTCCGTCTCGTCCTCTCCGCTAGCCTCCTGAATAGGTTTTAGAATGTTTTTGAAATTGTAATTAAGACACATGCATCACATTATCTTGCACATGCGTCGCACTTTCACACATGCATCACACTATCTTTCGCAAGAATCGCACTTTCGTGCATGCGTCACTCTACTTTGCGCAAGCATCACATCTTGCAGATGCGTGACACCTAAATCAAAGGAGTCACACCCACTTGCACAAGTGTCATGAAAAATCGCATGCATCACATTCTAGAGTGCATGCGTCAATTGCGATTGCACATGCGGTGCAGAAAATTGCACCACATGCGTGCCCTATTTTTGGGCCCCTAAATCCAGTAAAAAATGACAAAAATTGAAAATCTAGGGTTAGATACATACCGTTGCGCCTATCCTAGGGAGCTGACCATAAGTCCTAACCCTCATGCCACGATGCAAGTGAACTAGAATGGGCGACCTTCTGGCAGGTGCTTCACAGAAAATCTCAAACTGACTGCTCTCCACTCTAAAATTTTTATAAGCTAAGTGCACAAATGAGCTCTATGGGCCCTTATAAGGGCTATGTATAGAACTTTTTGATCTAAGTGGGCCCATTTTTTGCAAAATTGAACAACTTGAAGACCATTTGCATGCACCAGACATCTTTAAAGACCAATTTTTCACTCCAAGACTAGCTTTTGGCATCCCGTACAACTTTTTCAGAAAATTTTTCAATTTTTTTTAAAAAAATTTAGAAAATTTGAAAAATTTCCCAAGGGGGCATAAGGTCATCACGCCTCATCTGGGGTACACCAAGGCATGTCTATAGCATATTTCTTAAATTTTTCTTTGACACAACACCAGAATCGACATTGTATCAAAGAGTGGCAAAATGTAGACACTTAAAAATGTCCTGAACCTGCGAACGTCATTTTTACATAGGACTCATCTTGATTTCACATTCTACTATTAATTAAATAATTTTTAATTATTTAATTAATTCACTTTTCCCCTTATGCTTCTAATTAAATAAATTTCATTTATTTAATTACTTAAACTATTTTTCTTCTGATTTCTTCTATAATTAAATAATTAAATAATTATTTAATTATTCATGCTATTCCAATGTCCACTTTACCCTATTAATTTAAATAAATACATATTTATTTAAATTATAGGTCTTTCCCTAATTAAATAGGTTCTACTTATTTTATTAAATCCCATTACATTATCCCATTCCTCAAATAAATTAAATAAATGTACGCAATTTATTTAATTTAAAAATCACTTTACACCTCACCATTTCTTCAAATAAAAAATTGTCCTTTGTCCTCTAGTGACTGGGAACCCTAATCAATCTACAACCTTCATCTTATCTAAAGTCAAACTTGCAATCACAACCCTCCATTAAAACTATACTCCTCTGTAAAATCACTCTCTCAACCTCATTTCTCACTTCCCACTTGCATAATTTGAACATCCTCTCTGATTTTGCCATAATCATACTCTTGAGCTTCTCATTGTATTTGCAGGTCTCCAAATCTGAGAGCAAAGCAGTGCAAAATCTAGTAGAAACAATGGAGGATTGACATGAGTAGTCTAGGGTTTCATGCTTTATGTTTGTATTTGTTTAATCCTAGGTCATTTAGTACTCCATTAGGTTGTTAGGGCATGCATTATACTGTTTGTAGGTTTTAGAATGTTTTTCCCTGACATCAGTTCCCAACAATCACAATAGAAACACATCAATATCCTTTGCTAATAGCCATTGATGATCAATAATATGCATGTACATGAAAGATAATCAAAACGAGCTTTGGTTATAAAATTTAAGCTAAGATAATAACTAAATCATTTCATGAAACTGATAGAAATAAGGCAACATATCAAGGCTATATACTTATGGGTTCCAAATTGAGTATAGCCATGAGGTTATACTTCAGGTATCTTAGAACTAAGTGTAGGTACAAGGTGAGACAAAAGTATTTCAAAGTGCATAGAAGCAAATTTAGAGTATTGCAAAGGTTTGTTACAACAATTTCACAACACAATACATGATCACGTCAAAGCACAAAGTGATTCTACTAGTCAGATGTCAGTAACAAATTACCCCCATCTTCATATATGGACTGGGTCCATTTTTTATTTTCTTGTTTAGGGATGCACAGTCCTTATCAGAAGTGTATATTTATTGTCATCATCCACTGACTAATAGAGCCACAAGTACAATGGAAGAATGAAATTGTAAAAAATGAGAGAGGAGACAAAAGTGACTTAGGGCCACAACATGGGAAGATGCCCCAAAGAAACCTTCCACAACGTTATGACCCCAAGGCACCACACACAACAATTGTTTCAAGAGAAGTATAGAAGAATAGAGAAACAAATAGAAGGAATGTCACAACGGAGGCAATCTCCTTGTATCCCTGACCTTACAAGAGTATCAAGGGTCATCCAAGGAGACCTAAATAAACATTTAACACTACATGATGGAACACAACACTTAAGCGGAGGCTACCCATGAGAGCAACTCGAAGAGGTGCTACATCAAGGGTGGTTGAATGAGTGAGAAATACTTACCTGAAATAAAATGCAACCGTACTAGCAGTTGTCCTTAGTCAAATCATCTTCTTCCCAATCCTGATATTTATATAAAATAGGTGGCACATAGGGCACTATAGCCCAACCTGGATCTTCTTCCTTTAATTCTTCTTTTGATTCCATTTCTTTCGGTGCAAAATTTTCTTCTTGCGATGACATTTTTCGAGCTAAGGCTTGTCGATTTCTTCTTTCCCTTGCATTTCTATTTCTTCTAGTATTGTTAGTTATATTTCCCAAGGGTTCATGATTCTTCATAATTTCTAAAGAGGAAGCCGGTACAAAGGTGGTTTTATGATTTTGTGATGGATAGCTTCACTCTTGAAGGTTTTCTCTTGATCCTTGTAAGGATGGCAGAGGAGGAACGTCGGAACAAATTCCCTTTCCTTTCGATCAAGGTGAATCCTTCAACTTGAGCTTCTTTTCACTCTCTATTTGTTGGATAGGAGGAATTGTAGCCTTGAAGGACCGAGAGGGTCCAAGAGTATTCTTTCTATATGATAGTTAAGCTATTTTCTTTGCTTTATACTTTTGATATGTTAAGAAGAATTGATCTTGTCTTGGTTGGTTTGCTTCAATAGGTTGTGGCAACAATTGGGTCTCTCCTTGATATCCCAAGAAACGTGACTCAATTCGAGTTCTTGGTGGAACAACTCCTAGTCCCACCCTTTGATGTCTCTAAATCTGAGCTAGTGTGCGAAATAGTTGGTTGCCCTTGTATTATGATATCCATACATACCTCCATGACCAAATTCTCCCACTAGACCTATCTGCCAATCAACGTAAATCCTTCATCCGCCAATCTGCCAAACATGTCATCATCGGTGACACTCTCTACCGCCACGTATTTCACAATACCCTCCTACGATGTCTCAACACCGAGGAAGCACAAACTGCTCTACGCAAAGTACATGAGGGTATATGCGGAGCTCACTCTAGTGGTCCTACTCTAGCCAAGAAGATTATCAAAGCTGGATACTATTGGCCCACCATAGAGAAGGATGCCTATCACTTAGCCACAAAATGTAGACAATGTTAGATACATGGAGATTTTGTGCATGCACCTACCTAGGATTTGCAACCACTTACGTCTCTATGGCCATTGTCTCAATGGGGACTCGACCTCGTGGGTAAAATCTATCCCACATCCGCCAATGACCACAAGTTCATCATCATTGCCATCAAGTACTTCACAAAGTGGATTGAGGCAATCCCCATGACATATATCACCGATAAACAAATAGCCTAATTCATCCTCAACTACATCATATGCTGGTATGGGGTACCTCAATCTATTGTCATGGATAATGGTTGTCCTTTCAAAAATGAGGATGTTCATGAGCTATGTGAAGGATTCCACATTCAACACCGCTACGCCACTCCATATTATCTTTAAGGCTATGGTCAAGCTGAGGCATCTAATAAAACCATTATAAAAATTCTCAAGAAGACTATCAATGATGCTAGTCGTGACTGGCATATACAACTCAATCTCACCTTGTGGGCCTACCACACGAGCAACCGCACTCCTACTAGAGTCACACCATACTAAAAGGAAGCTAGGTGTGCATAAATTGCTTCCTACACTAATCTAATGAGGGGAGGAGAGTGCAAATTCAATTTTATCTTTACAATTAAAGCTATGTTAACCCACTAATAGAGATATTGCAGCAAACACATACATAAGAAGAGAGACACAAGATATACGTAGGGAAAACCCTTATCGGGTGAAAAACCCCACATTCCAAAACATAGCTCAAATGTATTCTATAAACAAAGAAGGTTACAATACAATCACAAAGCCAATGCTCTTGCAGGAGTCTTCGACACTCATATCTAGAGATGTTCCGGCAGCATAACAGTACCTGTAAAACTTGTAGTACTCCTCTCAAAAGCACCTGTTTATATAACAAATACAAGGCAAAATGGCTCCACAATGGTATGGGCATCCAACATGGCCTCATGGCCCAAAACCCATGCCTATGGACACTTGTCCAACACTGTAGGATGTTCCTAACACTTGTCAAGTCACCCCATCCCAAGGAGGTCACCTATTTCCAAGATGGGCTATGACAGATGCTCTTACGACTCTTACAACTGTCATAGAATCTGTCACAGCTGTCACAACTTACAGCTGTAAGAGAATCTGTCATACACAGACTACAAATAGCATATTCTATTACAACATGTCATAGTCCACCTTAGGGTGCCCAAAGATGCCTTTTCCAAAGATGCTCTTCAACACATGTCTTCACCTGTCATAGAATCTTCTATTTCTGACTCTTACATGTCATAACTTTGTCATAGGAATCTGTCATGACCGTTTCAGTCAATATTCCCTTACACAACATCCAAGATGCCAACACATGGAAAAATATTCCTACCACTAAGTGGGATGCCTATCTCCTCATGTGAGGACAAAATTACATGTGGTCATATGCCATGTAGGATGACACATCACCGTGCCAACTCCCACAATATGACAACATAGGATTTGCATCCAATTAATACAATAGGTAATAAATAAATAAATACAATGTAAAAATATAAGGAATTCCCAAGGTTGAGACACCTTAATTCCCAACATTCTCCTACTTGTCGAACACCTTGTAAGATCCAATAGAATTAATAGGATTTAACTGCTATAGGCCAAGAGCCCCATAGACTCTGAACACCATCTAAACTTCCCTGTGCCCACTAGCTTCATCAATGGATCTGCAACATTATTCAAAGTATCCACCTCCAAATTTACCTTTCCATCCTCTATCATGTCTCCCACAAAGTAAAATTATACATCAATATGCTTTGTTTTGGCATTGAAAGTTAGATTCTTCGCAAGGCAAATCGCACTCTGACTGTCACAACAAATCATAATATGTCCTTCATCAACACCAATATCTAAACACAATCTCTTAAGCCAAATGGCTTCCTTGTAAGCACGAGTTGCTTCCATGTACTCAACTTCTATCATGGACAAATAAACCATAGGCTGTCACTTACTCATCCAACTAATTGCACCACCAAACATAGTGAACACATAGGCACTGGTGGATCTCCTACTGTCAATGTCACCTGCCCAATCAGAATCAGCAAATCCATGAATACAAACTAAATGCAGAGGTCTTGTAACATTACCATGATAGCATATGGAATACTCAGAAGTACCCCTCAGATATTTGAACACTCGCTTAACTACATCCCAATGTACACATCTAGGATTAGCCATAAATTGACTAATGACTCCCACTGCTTGGGCAATGTCTAGTCTTGTGCAGACCATTTCATACATCAAACTACCAACAACACTAGAATAAGGTACTCTGCTCATGTCCTCCACCTCACTAGGAGATTTTAGACAATCATTAATAGACAATTTTTTCCCCAATGAAACAGGAACACACAATGGTCTACAATCCGCCATGCTGAACCTATCCAACACGATCTTCACATACTTACTCAGGCTTAACCAAATTTTTTTGTTAGCTCTATCTCTTCTGATTTCCATTCTCAAAATGTACCTGGCTTCCTTGAGATTTTTCATCTCAAACTATGCTGACAACTGAGACTTCAAATTAGAAATCATATTCTTACCATTCCCAATCAATAGCATATTATCAACATACAATGCAATAATGAGAATGTGATCATTGTCAAATTTGTAATACACACAATGATCTGATTTTGATCTCAGATATTCAATTGACAACACAAAGGCATCAAACTTCAAGTACCACATCCTAGGAGACTGCATCAAACCATACAAAGACTTCTTTAACTTGCAAACCAAACTTTCTTTACCTTTCTCTATGTAATGCTCTAGCTGTGACATGTAAATCTCTTCCTCCAAATCACCATGAAGGAAAGTTGTCTTCACATCCATCTGTTCTACCTCTAAGTCATAAGCAGTTGCAAGAGATAATCAGAATCAAATGGATGTCATCTTTGCAACAGGAGAGAAAATTTTACCATAATCAATTCCCTCCACTTGTGAGTACCCCTTCGCAACCAATCTAGCCTTGTACTTTTCAACATTGTCATCTACACCAAATTTCTTCTTGAGCACCCATTTACAACCAATGGGTTTCCATCCATCAGGCAAAGGCACCAAGTCCCATGTTTTATTCTTTTCCAAAGAAGCCATCTCATCTTCCATGGCCTCCTTCTAGGAACCTGCATCTTTCATTCCCATAGCCTCTTTCACAGTTCTAGGCTCATCAGTGTTAGTAAGTAAAGCAAAAGCACAACTAGAATCAAGCAATGAATAACCAAACCTATCAGGTTTCTTTCTTGTTCGTGTAGACCTCTTCAATGGCTAAGGTTGAGGTTCTACTTCTTCTCTGAGCTTTCAAAGCTACTAGAGCTCTCCTCATCATCAGGTCTCACAGGGTCTATCTGTTCAGCCTTCTCAAGGGTAGAAGGAAACTGAACCGCATCCTCTTTCTTTTCTATCTATTCTGGCTATAGAACAACGGAAGAAGGTGTTAGCTCTCTAAAGATAACAATTTTTCTATACAACACTTTTTCAGCCACAGGATCCCAAAGCTTGTATCCTTTCACACCGACACCATAGCCAATGAAGATACACTTAATAGCCTTGTTCTCCATTTTAGACCGTTTCTCCCTAGGCACATGTGCATATGCCTCACAACCAAAAACACGAAGATGTCTAACTGAAGGCTTCTTACCAGACCACACCTCCATAGGTGTCTTACCAACAAGAGCTGATGTAGGAGATCTATTTACCAGATAGCAAGTAGTGGCAGTAGCTTCAGCCCAAAAAATTTGTTCAAGGCTTCCTCCACTAAGCATACTCCTAGCCTTCTCCATCAGTGTCATGTTCATCCTCTCTGTAACTCCATTTTTCTACGGGATATATGGAGTTGTCTTATGTCTTTCAATCCCTTTCTCTTTATAGAACTTATCGAACTCTATCGAACAAAACTCACCACCGTTGTCAGTTCTCAAACACTTAATATTTTTACTAGTCTGATTTTCAGCAAAGGCTTTAAACTCCTTAAACCAACTAAAGACTTCAATCTTGCTTCTGATAAAATAAACCCATGTCCTTCTACTGTAATCATCTATGAAAGATACAAAATATATAGATTTCAAAATTGAAGGAACATTAATAGGACCAAACACATCAGAATGAATAAGATCCAATACACCTGAAGACTTGTGAGAACTAGAGTAAAACTGAACACAATTCTACTTTCCATAAATGCAATGTTCGCAAAAGTCAAACTCGAGATTACAATCATTTAACCCCTCAATGAGGTTTTTATTTTTTAGGGTACACAGATGATGAGGAGTGCGCAGTGGTAACATAGATAAAATCAAATTTTGTTTTATGTTGGCAAGACTCCACTTACTGGCCACCGATACACCTCGATCGGTTAGATAACCGTCAGTCGGAATGACTTTCTTAAGTCTCTCCATGATCAAACTTACGTTGATGTGACCACGAAACTTCCTTTGCCGAGACTTACTTCTATCCACGAAGTCTTCTATCCTTCATCCGATGCCCCAATGCCTTAACCGGCATCCCTTTTTGTCTTAACCGTGACTATGTCAGTATGACTCACCTCTATCAGCGGAACTTTGAACTTGTCTCCCGATATCGCAACTCTTCCCAATGAGTGACTCTACGCTTCTTGCCTATCGGCAAGAAAAGTGCTATCGACTACTTTAGATTCTATTTTGTTGATACACCGATCACTCTAATGTCACCTTTGACTTTCACTTGTTGAAAAGACAATTACTATCGGCCACGTTAGAATTTGCTTTGCCGATACGCTGATGACTTTTGTCTTTAATGAGACTCTTCTCGTCGGCGAGTGCTTACAAACTCTAGCCGATGCACTGATACTCTTGACTCCATTTGACTTTGGCAGAAACTCAGTTCTGAGTCCTAGCGATATGCTGATGCACAGTTTGCTTTCTCCCTCTTCAACCGAACCCTAGCACATGGAGATGCTAGGTCACCCTACTGTGCAAAACATTCTGTCTAGATCCTCTGCACCGTAGAACACAAAAACAAAACAGAAAACAAAAACAAATACTTGTACAATGAAGCCATTCCAGTGATTTTGATAGAAATCGTACCAGTGGAATGCTTCACGATGACATACTGCAACAATGGAAAGCACAAAAAGGATAGAAATCTATAGTTATACAAATTGTAGTTATAGGGAATGGATATCAAATTGACGGAATAGAATAGTTTTATTTCTCCTTAGAACAATACACACTCACATTCACACACTTCTCCTTCCTCTCCCTCGATAGTTCCTTCTTCTGGTCGTTATCAACTCAACTTGCCAGTAGTTGGAAAACCAACCGATGCAAACAGTTGGAAGACCAACCGATCCAAAATGGCTTCAAACTGTCCTACTGCCCTGTTTTGGCACTATGTGATTACAATATGACAAATGTGTCCTAAGTCACTTGGGACTTACAAAATTGGTTCTAGGTCTTGAAGAACCTAGATACAAACTGAAATGAGATGCATTGGTCAAATAGACCTTATTACAACACAAAACATGATTTTCTAAGTGCTCTTGCACCATACTCCTAGGGTAGAAAAGAACTCATGTCACACGAGTTGGTTCTTTGTTTTACTCCACCGTGATCCTCTGCTGCTCCATGTCCTCTCCATGATCTCTAGACTACAACCTTCTTCCATGGAAGCAAAAACTCATGCCTAGCATTGTAGGCCCTACTCACACCTTGCCATGAGTGAGTGCTTGCAATCAAACTTGGATGTTGCATACCATGATTTCTTACTGTCATATCTTCCTGAACACCTGTAGTCAAAACCTTGGTTGGTCCTTCTTGTACTGCTGCTATGGCAGAATGTGATGTTCTTTCAAATCTTGTTGGCTCTAGAGGACAAACAATGGTCCCTACTATGATAACATCTCCTTCTTTCCAACCACCTTGTGGCTGCTTGTAGACCTGCTCTTTGACCTTCTTCTGATCCATCTCAGACATCACCATCTGATCTCCATCAATCAAAACTGAAATTACCTTCAAACTTTGATCTTTAGCAACCCTACTCCTTGAGGTATCCTCAACTTTCCTTGTCTCTTCTTCATTGATCTTCACAAACTCTTTCTTACCCACCAAGATGACCTTGGCTGCCTTCTTTGCTTCAACATCCTCCTGCAATGGTGTCATCACAAAAGTCCTCCCATCCTTCTTGATGGTGTATGTGTTAGCATATCCATCATATAATGCTTTCCTATCAAATTGCCATGGCCTACCTAAAACTAGGTGACAACATTCCATGGGCAAAATGTCACATAAAACCCTATCCTTATATTCTCCAATCTGAAAATCAACATATGCTTGTTCATCTACCAAAAGTGATTGACTATCACTTACCCAAGATGCTTTGTAAGGAGTTTGATGAGGAATCCTTTCTACGTTCAATTTATCCACCATTTCCCTATACACCATATTATTTGTTGAACTAGAATCTATTACTACCTTGCATATCTTACCTTTGCTTTTACAATTGGTCCTAAAAAGTGCACTCCTTTGTGACGGTTCAGTCTGCACTGGTTCTTTGAACAGTGTCTTCTTGATCATCAAATTTTCTCCCATCTCTGATGTCAAATTTACTTCAGGAGATGCCACACTCCTTGCATCCTCTTGAGTCAATGTGGTTCTTCTCTCATTACCATGAGAAGTTGAGGCCTTCTCTAGACACTTATAAGTCGGGTGCCTTATCTAATTATAGTTATAACATCTCATATTGGAGAACTTGGATCCTCTACCTGATCCATTTGTCCCACCTCTTCCATTAGGCCTTCTTCCTCGGTAGCCTCCGCTACTACTTGAGTCCCTAACTTGCTCTCCTTGGCTAGACTCACCATTAGGCCATTGGTTAGGACTTCTTCCTCCAAACTACCTCTACCTCTAAAATTTCTGCCACCTCTTCCTCTACCTTGCTACGCACCTTTCCTCTTCAGCTTCTCTTCAGCTCTTAATGCTACTTGAAAGAATTTTTCCACGGTTTCAGGGGTTAATAAACTTATCTCATATTGAATAGTAAACCTCAGACCATTTAGATACCTTGCTACCTTATCTTTTTCATCCTCCATGTTCCCACAACGAAGAGTGTATTTGTGAAACTCCTCGGTGTAAGTAGCCACATCCAAATTTCTTTGCTTGAGATTTTGCATCTTCTTGTAGATTTGCACCTAATAGTCTGATGGAAGGAATTGGGACTTGATCCTCTCCAACATTCTGCTCCATGAAGAGATCATACTCTTCCCATTCTTTACCCTTTCTCCTTGGGTGTAATTCCACCATGTAAGGGTAGCACCTTTTAGTTTAGTTTTTGCAAATTTAACTCCCTTATTCTCAGGACCTTCCTTGTATTCAAAGTAGTTGTTTAGAGCCTCAATCCACTCCATGACTTTGTCAGAATTCATCTTTCCACTAAACATGGGGGTATATATCCGAGCCTCCGAAGAGTCCTTGCCAATAGCCTTAATGGCTTCCAAGAAATGCTTTTGATCAGCCAGTACCTCTACCTCTTCTTCTTCTTCTTCTTCTTCATCAGATTCATCATCTGATTTCTTTCCTATCTTCAATGCCTTCAACTCAGCTTGGAGTGCTTCCTTGACTCCAATCTTGATCATCTCTTCCATCTCTTGGAACTTCTTAAGCACTTCTTTTATCATCTGCTTTGGAGGCATGATGCTAGCCTCTCTTTCGCTCTCCTCTGTTGACATATACTAGGTCAACAATAGAACCTTTTATGGCTCTGATACCAATATGATGAGGAGTGCACAGTGGTAATGTAGACAAAATCAAATTTTGTTTTCTGTTGGCAAGACTCCACTTACTGGCCACTGATACACCTCGATCGGTCAGATAACCATCAGTCGGAATGACTTTCTTAAGTCTCTTCGTGATCAAACTTATGCCGATGTGACCATGAAACTTCCTTCACTGAGACTTACTTCTATCGGTGAAGTCTTCTATCCTTCATTCGATGCCCCAATGCCTTAACTGACATCCCTTTTTGTCTTAACCGTGACTATGTCAGTATGACTCACTTCTATCGGCGGAACTTTAAACTTGTCTCCCAATAACGCGACTCTTCACAATGGAGACTCTACGCTTCTTGCCTATCGACAAGAAAAGTGCTATCGGCTACTTTAGATTCTATTTTGCTGATACACCGATCACTTCAATGTCACATTTGACTTTCACTTGTCGGCAAGATAATTACTATCGGCCACGTTAGAATTTGCTTCACCAATACATCGATGACTTTTGTCTTCGGTGAGACTCTTCTTGTCGATGAGCGCTTACAAACTCTGGTCGATATGCCAATACTCTTGACTGTTTGACTTCAGCGGAAACTCAGTTCTGAGTCCCAGCGATATGTCGATGCACAATTTGCTTTCTCCCTCTTCAACTGAACCCTAGCACATGGAGATGCTAGGTCACCCTATTGTGCAAAACATTCTATCTGGATCCTCTGCACTATTGAACACAAAAACAAAAACAAATACTTGTACAATGAAGCCATTCCACTAATTTTGACAGAAATTGTACCACTGGAATGCTTCACGATGACATACTGCAATAATGGAAAGCACATAAAGGATAGAAATCTACAGTTATACAAATTGAAGTTACATGGAATAGAAATCAAATTGACGGAACATAATAGTTTTATTTCTCCTTAGAACAATACACACTCACATTCACACACTTCTCCTTCCTCTCCCTCGATAGTTCCTTCTTCTGGTTGTTATCAACTCAACTTGCCAGCAGTTGGAAAACCAACTGATGCAAACAATTGGAAGACCAACCGATCCAAAATGGCTTCAAACTGTCCTAGTGCCTTGTTTTGGCACTGTGATTACAATATGACAAATGTGTCCTAAGTCACTTGGGACTTACAAAATTGGTTCTAGGTCTTGAAGAACCTAGATACAAACTAAAATGGCATTCAATGGTCAAATAGACCTTATTACAACAGAAAACATGATTTTCTAAGTGCTCCTGCACCAACAGACCCTTCTCACCAATGTGGCCATATCTCAAATGCCATAACATAGTCTTTTTGGTAGGAATTTTAACTTCCAAAGCATGTGCACTACCATCAGAATATGTTACAACAAATTTCTTCGCTGCTCGTTCAGATGGTGGGGATGAAGTGACTGCAGCTCTTTTCTTCGAATTAGAAGAACTATTGCATTGTGAAGTGCATACCTCCAGCTAAAACAGAGTACCTCTCTGAGTACCCTTCGCAAGCACCATAGATCCTCTAGTCATCTTATATCCATCTTTTGAAAAGACAACTTGCACACCTGCATCATTCAACATACTTACAGAAAGCAGGTTCTGTGCTAGGCCTGGGATGTGCATAACCCCAGTGATTCCCTTCACTCATCCATCAAGGAATCAGATTGAGACTCTTCCACGACCAACAATCTTCCACCCAGGTACACTCTTCCACCATTAAACTTTCATATTTTGTAAACCAGTCTCAATGCGAGGTCATGTGGAATGATGCACCAGAATCAATCAACCACACATCATCAGATGCATGGGTGGCCAGGGATGTAATGAAGGCATCACCATCATCTTATGACTTGTCAGAATTTGAATCAGGAGCATTCTTCTTCTTTTTCTTCTCCTCTTTGCATTCGTTTCAGAAATGCCCAGTTTTTCCACAGTTCCAACAAAGAGCCTTGGACTTTCCAGGAGATTTGGATCTCCCACGGGATTTGGATCTGCCCTTTTCACCTTTCTTGTCCTTCTTCTTCCCTTTCTCTTTGGGTCTTCTACAAACCACAAGAGCTTCTTTGGCTGACTCAAATGTCTTTATTCACATTTCTTTAGATAACAGTGAATATACTACTTCATCCATCGTGAAGGTGGTTGTAGTGCTTCTGATAGCCATGACAAGATGATCCCACGAATCTGGCAAAGAACAAAGCAAGGTCATACATCAATCCCCCTCCTCCATTTTCACACCCACAGATGTCAACTATACAACAATCATGTTAAAAGCATTCAAATGGTCCGCAATAGATCCTCCATCTTCCATCTTTAGAGAAAACAACTTCTTTTTTAGAAAGAGCTTGTTCACTAGGGACTTGGCCTGATAAATAGATCCCAGCTTCTTCCAAAGTTCTTTAGCAATCTTCTCCTCATGGACATTCAATAGGACAAAGTCAGCTAGATAGAGTCTTATGTGACCCTTAGCCTTCTGATCTTTGAGGTCCCAATCAGCTTGTGACATTGTCGTAGGTTTTGTTACATCAACGGTTTCCCATAGGTCAGGATCAACAAGTAGGTCTTCCATCTTGAGTTTCCACAACTCGAAATTAGTGCCATTAAATTTCTCCACCTCTAATCTTCTAGATGTGGTTGCCATCTTCTTGTTGCAACAAGATACAAAATGCTCTACATAACACTCCCACTCAACCTAAGATTAGCTCAAAAAACCCCTACCCAACAGCTAGAACCAAAACTAGCCAGGCTCTAATACCAACTGAAAGGAAGCTAGGTGTGCAGAAATCACTTCCTACACTAATCTAATGAGGGGAGGAGAGTGTAAATTCAATTTTATCTTTACAATTAAAGTTATGTTAACCCACTAATAGAGATATTGTAGCAAACACATACATAAGAATGAAAGACAGAAGAAGAAAGACACAAGATATACGTGGGGAAAATCCTTATCGGGTGAAAACCCCCACACTCCAAAACACAACTCAAACGTATTCTGTAAACAAAGAAGGTTACAATACAATCACAGAGGCAATGCTCTTGCAGGAGTCTTCGACACTCGTATTTGGAGATGTTTCGGCGGCATAACAGTACTTGTAAAACCTGTAGTACTTCTCCTCTCAAAGGCACCTGTTTATATAACAAATACAAGGCAAAAATGGCTCCACATTGGGATGGGCATCCAACATCACCTCATAGCCCAAAACCCACACCTATGGACACTTGTCCAACACTATAGGATGTTCCTGACACTTGTCAAGTCACCCCATCCCAAGGAGGTCACCTATTTCCAAGATGGGCTATGACAGATGCTCTTACAACTCTTACAACCGTCATAGAATCTATCATACTTGTCATAACTTACAGCTGTAAGAGAATCTATCATACACAAGCTATAAATAGTATATTCTCTTACAACATGTCATAGGCCACCTTGGGGCACCCAAAGATGCCTTTTTCAAAGATGCTCTTTGACACATGTCTTCACCTATCATAGAATCTCCTATTTCTGACTCTTACATGTCATAAGTTTGTCATAGGAATCTGTCATGACCGTTTCGATCAATATTCCCTTACACAACATCCAAGATGCCGACACATGGAAAAATATTTATACCACTAAGTACGATGCCTATCTCCTCATGTGAGGACAAAACTAAATGTGGTCATATACCATGTAGGATGACACATCACCGTGCCACCTCCCACAATATGACAACATAGGATTTGCATCCAATTAATACAACAGACAATAAATAAATAAATACAATGTAAAAATACAAGGAATTACCAAGGTTGAGACACCTTAATTCCCAACATTCTCCCACTTGTTGAACACTTTGTAAGAGCTAATAGAATTAACAGGATTTAACTACTATAGGCCGAGAAGCCCATAGACTCCGAACACCATCTGAACTTCTCTGTGCCCACTGGCTTTGTCAATGCATCTACAACATTCTTCAAAGTATCTACCTTCTCCAAATTTACCTTTCCATCCTCTACCATGTCTCGCATGAAGTGAACCTGTACATCAATATGCTTTGTTCTAGCATTGAAAGTTAGATTCTTCGCAAGGCAAATCGCACTCTGACTGTCACAACAAATTGTAATCTGTCCTACATCAACACCAATATCTGAACACAATCTCTTAAGCCAAATGGCTTCCTTGCAAGCACAAGTTTCTGCCATGTACTCAGATTCTATCGTGGACAAAGCAACCACAGGTTGTCGCTTACTCATCCAACTAATTGCACCACCAAACATAGTAAAAAACAATCATAACCAATCAAAACAAACACATGCACACTCAACAAACGATCTACATGGCTGTTGACTTTGGGTTTTATCTATCTTATTTTCTTTGCAATCTCATTCTTATGCTTCTCAAGGCAGCCCCTAAGTGATGAAGAGAAGTGAGGATAGAGCGGGACCTTTTCTTTGATTTATGTTTGTGGTTTGTCTTGGCAAGATGACTGGGGCAACTAGGTTTCTTGCATGTGATCGAGATTCCATTGGGTTTGAATCAAACACATCCTATGCATAGGAAGGAATACATGCTTCCTTGCATCAGGATTTGCATACCCTGCAGTTATCTCATCGCATGTTCTGACAAGATACCACAGATACTTAGTCTGAGTCAGGCACTCCTTGTCTATCTTGTGCATGTTTCACAAGGGACCATAGTTTACACCTTGGCCTTTGATAAGCCATGGTGTTTGTCATCGTTTGACATAATAAGCTCTCTGATGATAAGCAACAATTGCAAGAAAGAAGCTCAAAAATCTATCAAGGCAAAATCTGGATCCATCCTTCTAACCAATCTTCATCCGTCGCACATTTCTCATCTCCATTTCTTCTAAAGAGTCTAAGCTAGGCATGGTCCTGTTTCGCACCCAAACATGAAAGCATAATTTAAACTAGAAAGCATGTAAACTCTAAGCTAGAAAGCATTCAAATCTTTAATCTAGAAAACTTATAAATTCTAATCTATAAATTCACACATGCAATCAAAACTATGAACTAAAAGGCTACTTTGCTTACTGAAACACACTGGAAACTTTAAACCAAATAGTTAACAATAGAATTTGAAAATACAGCAGATGCTCCAAAAATTTCAAATAAACAGACTTCAAAGAAAAATTATTATCTTAAACACCACAACCTACAGGAACACAACAGAGCTATATACGAAATGATATTAATTTAAACAAAACATTTAAGAACAGAAATAACACATGAAAATACTTATCTTTTCTATAATCCTGTGAGTGGTCAGCTCATGGGAGATTCTATTATCAACTCATATCACATTCAACACCGTAATAGCTATGAAGTAAATTCCATTCATATCACCATTGCTCAGAAGAGAGTACTTAGAATAAAACTGATGGTATCCATTTTATTGAAAAAGGTAACACATAACATAACTATTAATCAGTCAAAAAGATTTTTTTTTCATTCATCACACAGCATAATATATGTATCCAAGTTTTGAGCAACTATTTATGACTGCACTACTCCAAGATCCTATATTTCAGATGGTGATTAAATGCCATTGAAGGAGTCTTAAAAGAAAATAGAATTTAAACTAACTAATGTTCATGAAATAAAACATAGTAAAGGCTCTGAGTGGAGCCATAAAGTCTCAAATATTCTTAACAGAAAATAACATAATGCTTTAAAAGAAGTCTTTCACTATGTATGCCTAAATTTCTAGCGCCTCAACTTTCGGCGTTTTGACTTCAGCCGCTTGAAGTCCACTCCTTTTGTAGGTCATGCATAAATCCTGCACAATTACTCAAAGTCTATACCATTATATCAACATTAGTAGCTAATTCCAATCAATTTGAGAAATAAGGATTTATACACCATTTCATCAAAAGTAGACAAATATTGCATCTAAAAATAAACAAATTGGCATGGCTGGGGTGATTGGCAAGATCAAAAAGGGTATTTGGCTCATCATAAGAATGAGGTTGTTTATACCTCATCACTCAACATCTTCAAATGTTGTTAAGAGAAGAGTCGACCTGATTTTATTTAATTTATTTTTCACTTAACAACCTCATCATTATCTTTCTTCAACAGTCGACAAATTACCTTACAAATCGGCCAACATTGATTCCATTCATGTCATTTTAAAAATATCTTCCATAGGCAGCCTCCTAATAATACTTGTTTATTCTCTCCATCTTCTAATCTCCATCATCCAAGTAGAGTCGGCCACTATTATGGTAATTGTTTAATAAATCTTTAATTTGAAGAATACAATCAATCTCTTCAACATGATGATAGTCAAATACAATGGGAATCTTGTTCACAATGATGGCCAAAGTAGAGTGATCATGGAATTTATTTATTTGACTTCAATGACAATGCCTCTTTATTACCAACATACTTCAATGGATACTTCAATACCTTTGAATCCTCATATCTTTGACATTAATGACAACAATCTTTGTTCATGCACCTTCTTGACATCAATGATGTTCAATCTTACCAACAATCTTGGTCTTTGACATTAATGACAATGATCTTTGTTCATGCACCTTCTTGACATCAATGATGACATTTCCAACAATCTCCACAACAAACTCTTTGACATCAATAACAACCTTTTCCACCTTTGACATCAATGACAACATTTCCAACAATATGCACCTAGAAGTTTTGGTGTAACTTGTTCTCTTGTGCACACTTTAGTTGATCCATGTCATGATTATTTCTATTAGTATGTGCATGCTTCTATGAACTATAAATGTAATGGCATTGCAATATACAAGGATGGATTTTATGTCTTTATTTATAAATTTTATGTCTTTATTTGTAATGTGAATTACTTGTGACATTATTTATTAGTAGATGGAATAAAGATAGTGTTCCTATTATGTGTTTACCTTGATAGAATAGTAATAATGAATAAAGTTGCTTGGCTAATTAATTTTGTGTTTAAGGTGTAACAAAAATGATAGTCATTTAAACACTAGTAACCAAGGGAAGTTATTACATATATATCTTTAAAAGGATAATATTTTTTAATGACGAATAGTGCACATTCTATATTAAATTATATAAAAATAAAATACACTAGTTCACATAAAAGATGAGCGAAATGGGTTCAAACCTCAAAAATTTGATGAAAAATTCCATAGGTAAAAGAAAAGTGATCACACTACTATGTAGCTGAAGCAATCCTAGTGAGAGAAGGAGGTTCATGGTTAGGAGGTTTTCCTCATCCATCCTAGAGATCCTACAAATCAAGAATAGTATCCCAACTCATGATGGTGTCCTCTTTGTCTTTTATTCTTCTTGATCAACTAGAGTCATGCAAACATGAGAATTGGCAAGGTCCAACTGGGAGAATTTCTTGTCATCATGCTAACTAGGGATTCCATGATCACACTAAGAACTAGAAGACTATCCACATGGTGGGGGAGACTAGCCACAAAATCTATGTTAAGGAGGCCTATGGGAGCCACGTCTAGAAAAGACACTATTGATATGGCCATGACAATATCCACATGGAGGGGAGGCATCCCTATTGGAAAGATAAGGCAGAACACAAGAAATAGTACAAATAGGTGTCAGCCTAATGCTCTATAAGAGTCTAGAAGTGGGAAACTTCTAAGGTATCTTTATCAACCTAGAACTAAATCTGTAGCATAAAATTAGAGCATATAATGGATTTAGTGTACATGGAAAATGAATATCCACAACAACACCTAAAAATAAGAGCAACATTCTTACCTTTCCATATGTTCAATAGAAATTATGCTCTGAAAGCTTGTCAAATATGGGCAAATCTCAAAGGCATTTTAGGCTAGTTGCCTAAAAGAGTCATATGCTAGAAGCAAAGCTCCAACTAGAAGAGCTTGAAAAAGTCATGTATCCAAATGCACATAGCTTGAGCATGTAGGCAAAACCAAAATAAATGCTTGAGTGTTTCCAAGTGTCCACAAAAAGGACAAAGGGGGTTAGAAACATCCAAATGGATAAGTTGAGATCTAATGGGAATACCCTAGTAGAGGAGACAAAGAAAAATGAGTGAATTTGGGCTCTAGAATGGTAGACTAAACCATTTGAAACTTGTGGTACAATTGAGCGACAGTCAACTAGAGGGACTTCAATTGGCACTAAGTTTTGAAACCATGGGTAGGTGAGGAGAGAGACATAAATAGCCTTTAAAATACTTGTAATTTTGGAATGGACTTTCTAGATCTAACACTTCCAATCTTTCCACCACAATCTGTTACACTAGATCCCAACATTATGGATTATCTTTAGAGGAACATACTTCCCAATAGTTTGGAATGATTCACAATCTTGATTCCCAAGGATATATTGAGCTTTTAATTCTACCCAGAATAATAATAACTTAGTGGCTTTAAAGATGAGGTTTGAAATATAGTAAATCCCTCTTTTGAAAAACTTTAAGGCAATGAACCCAAGGAACTTTGGCAAAAAATCTATCTCAACCAAGTGATCATAACAGACCACCAAAGAGATTGATGGTTGAGGAAAATTCCAATCTTGAAATCATTCCCATTCCATAGAAGTGAAGAATATATGGCTTCCCAATCATTCCAAATACTTTTGGCAACAAAAATGCCTTGAATTTGCATAGTCTCCATAATAATAAGGATAGTGTGAAAGCCTAGACCTTTTCAAGCATGTCTACTATGTGAAGCTCCAAAGGCAATGCATTCTTTTTAGGCCTCATCACCTATAAGGGCCCTAATAATCCATTTAGCATATAAGGCTAGATCCTATCTATGAGTGTCAATAAGGCCAAGACAACCAATGTTGTGTGGAAGACAACAAAATCCATAGGCAATGTGGTAGAATCTTTTTACCTAGTCAGAAGAAGCCCAAAGAAAATTGTTAGCAAGAAATGTAGAGGGGACATTGGTCTAGAGATCTTGTCCTCAGTCAAGTCTTTGTAGTCAGTTTATACCCTGGTCAAGTAGCTAGAGATTGATAGCAAAACATAAAGAATAACAAAACAGAGCATCACATACACTACATAGTAATACAACACAAAAATATATGGTACCAACAGACGTCCATATATATATATATATATATATATATATATATATATATATATATATATATATATATATATATATAGCAATCAAAGGTTATACATCATGTCCATCCTTCAATAGGTCTAAGTCTCTACATCACCAGTTACATACTTGACTTCTATGTCATTATTTACATCAGAATCTATCATATATCATACTCCCATTCTCCTATATGATATCATCATATCCTATATCTATATATACTACATCTAATACATATAGAGATGTGTTTCCTATTGGCTCTAGCCTTCGCATAGTGTGTGTCAGCTTTCGATCGGCTCTTCTTTATGCTCTGCACCATGCTAACATCATCCCCCCTCAAAATTATGTCTTGTCCTCAAGACATGTTTTGCTCCAATTGAAAATATTTCTTGAGTCTTGCACCATTGACATAGCCAACTGATATCTAACCCTCCATATTCTTCAGTTTGACTGCTCTAGAATCTACAATTTCTTCAATGTAGAAAGGTCCCAATCACCTTGTCTTTAGTTTTCCTTTCTTCTTAAACTTGTTTTCATACAGGAGTACTAGGTCACCTTCCTTGAATGTCTTGTTCCTCAATTTTCTATTGTGCCAGGCCTTCTATCTTTTCCTTTCCAAGTTTGTATTGTATGCTACCATCAATCCATCCTCATCCATTTTTTCCAATCCTTCAATCCTCTGTGTAAGAGAGTCTTCTTCACCCATATTGAGAGTCCTTGCTATCTAAAAATTTGGCAATATGAAGTGTACCGATATTGTAGCATCTATTCCATACACTAGTTTGCAGGGAGTGAACTTATTGGTTCTTTTGAAGCTTGTTATGTATGCCCATAGTACAACAAGTATTTTTAGACACCAATTTGTCTTGTTCACATTGTACATCTTTGTCAATGCTACCCCAATGATCCTATTCAGGGCTTCACTTGCTCCATTTGCTTGGGGATGATATGGTCAACTCCTGTTGTGTGTTATCATGAAGTTGTCCAGTAGCTCTAAAATCATCTTGTTTACAAAATGTTTACCTTGATCACTAGTGATGCTCAACAAACAACCAAACCTGGTAATTACGTTCTCATAGATGTATTTGGTGGCAGTTTTTGTTGTGTAATCTCTAGTTGGTTGTGCTTTAGCCCACTTAGTCAGGTATTCTACTTTGGTAATGATGAATCTATCTTTTGACTACTTTGTTGGTGGGTCTATAGGTCCAATGAAGTCAATATCCCATTTCTGAAAAGGTAATTGTGTTGGAACTGGTCTGAGTGGCATTTCATCTCTTGCAGTAGGTCTTCCTATTCTTTGACATACATTACAATTCTTTACATATCTCTTTGCATCTTTGAAAAGTGTAGGCCACCATATCCCAGCTAGTTTGATCTTTCTTACTATCATGTCTCCGACATTATGTCCTCTTGATATCCCTTCATGTACTTCTCTTAGAATGTCTTCTCTTTCATGTTCATAAACTACCCTTCTGATAATATCACCCTTCCCTCTAACGTGCAATTCTCCTTTAATCAATGTATATGGAGAAGACTTCCATATTAGATTTTTTCTTTCTTGTGTTGACATCTCTATTAGAGGTTTGCCTGTAGTTAATAGGTATGCTATGCCTGTTGGTTCTTCCGATATTGCATTTACACTAAACAGATTTGTGCTAGGTAGTTCTTCTTCATGTACCTCTAGATCTTCCCCAGTCTCAATTCTAGACAAGTAGTCTAGTCCTTGATTGTTCTTTCCTGGCTTCACCATGATTGAAAATTCAAACTCCTAAAACAATAGTAACCATCGGCAAATTCTTCCTTGGATGATTGGTTTGTTGAGAAGGTATTTCAATGGTTCATGATCAATGTAGAATACAAAAGGTGTTGATAAGAGGTAATGTCTAAAATTTTGTAATGCATATACTATTGCTAGGGCTTCTCTTTCAGTTGTGGTATAGTTCTTCTCTGCTTTTGACATATTCCTACTTGCTAATGCTATAGGATGATCCTTAGAACCCCTTGGATGAGTTAGTATTGCTCCCACTACAATTCTTGATGCATCCACATGAACATGGAATGTGTTCTCCCAATCCAAAAATATGAGTATCGGTGCTTCTGCTATCTTATGCTTCAAAGTGTCAAATGCCTTTTAGTTCTGCTCATTCCAGGTAATACTTTTGTCCTATTTTTTCTTTAATAGTTCTTCTATAGGTGCTAAGAGGGCTGCATAACTCTTGATGAATTTCTGGTGGTAACCAGTATACACTAGGAATGTTTTGACATCAGATGTGGTTTTTGGTGGCAACAAGTTTTGAATGATGGAAAATATTAGGGGATCAACCATCAATCCATTATATGACCCAATAGTGTTCCAAATGGTACCACAAAAGTATATTTCTTCAAGTTTATGGAAATTTGTAAGCTCCTAAACTTATTCAACATCAATGTAATGCCCCGCCATGAACACCTTAGAGAACAACACATCTATGCTATGCAAAATAGAATAATTTTTTTTTTAAATGAATAAAGTAACAAAGTAATGTTAACATATCTAAACACATCATTTGAACTAACGACTTGTCCTCTAAGATTTCATGGTTGCATTACTTGACAAAACAATTAACATAATCTAACACACATCATGAATTAACATTAGTATATCATTCTAAACCTATTGCATTAAATCAATAAAAATTTACATCTCCATACCATAACATCAAATAAGTAATCATCAGGATCTAGTACATAGTTACAATTTCTCCCGACATATGAATACAACATTACATTGTTACATTATCATCTTTTGAATACATATGAATACATACATAATGAATCATCTGATACACAGGCCAGTACATGAGCATAATAACTGTCTCCATAAATAGGTACAAGATCTGATGTCTGATACACAAGCTATATCCTCTTCGCACATGAACATCGGTAAGGGAAAAACCAATGGAAATAAAAGCTCTTCCACTTGACCATGTGGAACCCTGAGGTCCACCCCCCGAGCTAGGAGTTAACATAAGGTCTCCACTACAACATACAATCAGGTAGATAGAAGACTATAAGAACAAAGACAACACATGACTCCAACAACATAGGACAATATCACAAACAACTCAACAACACTTCCAGAGGCAAACACATAACGAATGGGGAGAGACCAACTAGGGAATGCTAGGCTGCAGTAGGGAGGAGTGTCATCACATGGCTTGTCATGGGTTGTCTTGGTAAGCCTTCCTAGGCCCCGGCCCCCATCTTGGGTTGTCTTGGCAGCCTCTCCCAACTCCCGGCCCCCATATAATGCTCATGCGGAATCAACATACCTTTCATGAGGACAAGGTAGTTGATCTTGCCATTCCAGGCCTTCTCATCTGATCTCAAGCCTAAACGAGCACTTGAGCCATGAGTGAGGCATCCACTTATCTTTGTTTAGTGTGATTAACTACCCAACCCCCTAATTCATTATTTAGGTTATCAATGAGTTATCAAACTCCCACAGGGGTTGTCCTAGATGCCACTTTGGGCTCCGGCCCCCATTGAGAGCCACTCCCCTACCTACATCTAGAAGACCCTACTCAACAAGCATAGCAAACAGCATCATGACAACGATGATACATGAACCATGCAAGGCATTAACCATCTTACATAACAATTATCCTGATATGAGCATGTATATGTAACAATGCAAGGCATTTACCATCTTGCATATCAACTTAATTACAAGGACATACTCTCAATACATTTTCCATGGCTTCCAAATGAAGTAACTCATAAGAAAAATTCTTCTTCACGGATACCGATGTCTCCCCATTGTCTAATCCAACACAACATCCCAAACAAATAAATAAATCATAACATCCATGAAGAGCCTTTCTACACATCATGATGCATTCAGAATATTTACATTCTTTCACTACACCATAACCAAATTCCTTAAAACAAAAGGTGACATAGCTTCATTAACTCAAGACACTTATCAACATGTTACATGACTTGCAAATCTTTCAAACAAAGGAAACCCCTCTTTAATGTCGGCTTAAGCCATGCATGCCAAAGTAATTTCAGTCTTTTTAAATTGTACATGTCATTGTCCATCAAACGAGCAAATTATAAGGGAGGCAGCTTAATAAGTTTCAAATGAAATAGTTAAAACAACTTATTGTTCTTCAGTTATAAGAACTCCTACTAAATTTATAAACATTGGCGCCTGATATGAATAGGATACTAGAACAAACATCAGATAAAATGAAAACTACGGTGAAGGCAACCTTGACAAATAGATGCCTCAAATCAATAAAATCTTTGCTTGTATTCTAACATATGTTGCCACGCAGGTTTAATGTGTGGGAATTGTTCATACATCAACCATATTTGAACCCTTATTGTGTTACATTTAACAGTTAATCATTATGTGTGCAGGTCGACCTTCTTGGCCACACTAGCCATCTGGTGGTTACCCTAAACTTAGTCATTGAGATACCTGTTACATCTGTGTTGGTTGCATCGATATGATTTATTTGTGACTGTAGATCACATAGGCTTAGGAGTATTATTAGAGACGTTGGCCTTTTATTATTTTTTTTGGTTTGGATCCTAAGAGTACTAGACCCACACCGATGTGATAGAGATTGAATTGTTAAACCGTGCAAAGTACTAATCTTATTATCCCTAATGTGAATTGATCCATATAAAATGCCAGACTTAAAATTGGATCATTCGAAGCAACATCCAGAATGATATTATAGCTGAAACGTTGATGTCACAAGTGGAGCGTGAAATGGGAAAAATGGGAAAGGTGTCAATAGCTATTTACAAGTTTCTTCATAGATTAGATTAATACTACTAACGAATACCATCTTTCAGGAATGTCAAAAGATGACGGTCCTGCAAAGAGAATGTTTATACTATGTATGTCCGGAAAGAACTATCTTCTAAAGGGGATGCAATAGCCCAAAAGTTAAAGGCCAAAAATCATTAAACAAATGCTGAGATGATTTGGAAACACTTGAACAACACCAAATTGAAAGTTGGAATTCCACACAAGAACTAGAACACTAGCAGATAGGACAGTTTGTTGACACTGAATGCAAATGAACTGGTGTCAAAGAAGGCACGGGGATGGTCTAGGTGTAGGTCAACTTTATGTCAAATGGGGCCTAAACCAGTGACAACAATGACAAAGCTACAGGCACCTGATTTAAACACCATACAATTGATAAGGAAGGCAGATATGAGATTGCAGGATATACGCAAAAATAGATTTGTTGAACAGAGAAATAGTTACAATCCATATACAGGGAAAATTAAACAAATTCATAAGTGGCAACATGTTTCAGCAGAGAAGGGTTGCCCAAGAGCACTTGGATTCAATTACCAAGTAGATTCGGGACCAAGGTCTTGATGCGAATTTAAGCAGGCTTGAGGTTAGTGCAGTTAAAGACCTCAAGGAATGGGAGCTTCGTGAGAAAGTTTTTTGGAAACAGAAGGCCTGTGTTGATTGGCTTCAGGAAGGGGATAGGAATACTTCCTTCTTTCATAAATTAGTGAAGGCTCGAAGACAAGGTAACTTTATCTCTTCTCTCCACTCTCCTGAGGGTTATGTTCTTTCTTCCTCTTTGGGGATCTCTAGCGAGGCGGTTCATTTTTTCTTTGCTCTCTTTTCTAAAGATACCCCACTTGCTAGTGATGAGGAAGCTTCTATCCTGGCTTGTATTCCCTCTTTGGTGACTATGGATATGAATGCTTCTCTTCTTAAACATATTTCTTTGAAGGAGTTGGAGGTTGTGGTGTTTCAGTTGAAAAAAGGGAAGGCTCCTAGTCCTGATGGGTTCCCGACTGAGTTCTTTCAGGAATTTCTGGAAGTCATCAACCTTAATCTATTGGAGGTGGTGCAGGAGTCTTTTAGGAATAAGCAAATGTTATGAGCCATGAATAGCACATTTCTTGCTCTTATCCCAAAATGAGAGGGTGCTGATTCTCTGGATCTTTTTCGACCAATTGCTTTGTGCAATGTGGTGTATAAAATCATTACAAAGCTAATTGCTAAATGTTTGAAGCCATGTCTAGATAAGTTGATCTCAGAGGAACAAGGGGGCTTTGTTGCAGGTAGACAAATTTTGGACGGAGTAGTTATTGCGACTGAGACTATTCACTCTATGGCCTCTTCTAAGGAAAAGGCTATGTTTATAAAGTTGGACATGGCTAAAGCTTATGACAGAGTCAACTGGGGCTTTTGATCAAAATTCTCAGAGCCTTTGAGTTCAGTTGTGAGTGGATTGATTGGGTCATGAGCTATGTAAGGACTTCCTCATTTTCTGTTCTCATAAATGGGGAGTCTTCAGATCTATTTGGTGCTTTTAGAGGTCTTCGACAGGGGGACCCCTTATCCCCATATTTGTTCATCTTGATGGCTGAAGGCTTGGGGAGATTCATTAAGTCTTGTTTTATGGATGGGCTTTTTTAGGCATGGAAATGGAGCAATTCTCTTCCTCCTCAAACTCATCTTTAGTTTGTGGATGATATGGCTTTGATGGGTGTTGCTAAGGTGGCTGAAGCAATTGCTTTGTGTCAGATTATGGATTGTTACCTAGCTGCCTCAGGTCAAAGCATTAATGAAAGTAAGTCTTGCATTTATTTCTTTAATACCCCTAGGCTTATTCAGCAATGTATTGCTAGGATTTTAAGGTTTCAGGTGGGGAACTTCCCTTTATATACCTTGGCATCCCTCTGAATGTGCGCCCACTTCCTAGGTGTTTTTGACAGGATGTGATGGATAAATTTCATGGGCTAGTTTGTCACTGGACCTATAGATGGTTATCTACAGCTGGAAGAGTTACTCTGTTGAAGTCCGTAGTACAGGCCCTTCCTATATACAGGTGCTTTGTGTTGACAGCTCCCTCAAGTTTCATCAAAGATTTTGAGGGCCTCTGTTGGTAGTTTCTTCGGTTGGGTAATCTCCTTTCAAAGAAGTGGAGTTTAATTAAGTGGGAAGTTGTTTGCTGGCCAAAGCAAGATGGTGGTCTGGGTTTGCATAGGATGGATTGGAATGGATAGGCTTTGGCTGCTAAGCTATATTGGAGATGGTGTTCATATCAGCATCAGTATTGGGCCAGGATCCTTACCTTCAAGTACCTTAGGGAGGTGGAGGGCGCTGAGGTGCCTCGTTTTAGTCTCTCATGGAGAGGTTCTATGATCTGAGATACTCTCAAGAGGGGGGTTGCACTAGTTAAACAAGGCATGTTTTGGATCTACAATAGAGGCTCTGATGCTCTTTTTTGGCATGACTCCTAGGATGGCTTCCCACCTATCCTCTCCTCACACCCTCACTTGGGGGACTTATGTAAGATTTTTGTTTAGGCTAGTTGGAGTAGAGTGATGGATTTCAAAGCCCCTCAGGCTTTGGGGAAAACTATTGTTTACCAGTGGAAGGATATGTAGGAATGGCCAATGGGTGGATCTTTGGAGGATAGGAGGGAGTTGTCCTCCATTTTGGCTGATAGAGTCTGTTGTTCTCTCCTAGAGCGGGATGTGCTGGCTTGGGGTCTGGATCCAAAAGGGAAGCTCACTATTGCTTCAGGGTATCATGTTTTGGACAGACAGGCCTGGGGTAGTGCTAAGGTTCCTTGGTGGAAAAATATTTGGAATAAATTCTCTTGGCCAAAATGCAATTTCTTTTCTTGGCTGGTGGTTTATGGTAGGTGTTTGACTTGGGATAACCTCTATAAGTGTGGCTTCCAAGGTCCTTCCTATGCTTCTTATGTCTAAAAGATGTTGAGACCGCTTCACATCTTTTCTTCTAGTGCCCTTTTGCTAGGACTATTTGGCATTTTTGATGGGGGGCCTGGAGTTTGCAGTGCAGGCACCCTTCTTCTCTTGAGGAGTTTTAGCGGAACTTTGGGCCCATTCTAGTGAGGACTTCATTTCTGCACATAGCATGCCCAATTGGCCCTAGTCTGATTATATGGCACATCTGGTTGGAGTGCAACCGCAGGGTCTTTATGGATAAGAAGTTGTTGGTGGGTCAAGTTTGGTCTCACATTCTTGGGGCTTTGCAGGAGACCTTGTATGCTAAATGTGATCTGTCAGCCCCAGTGGATCCTAGTGATACTAGAGTGATTCGTAATCTGGGGATTCTTGTTGGGGGTCCTGGAAGGCCCAAGATTGGGCAGAGCAAGTGTTCTAGAAGGAAGGTTTCTAGGGAAGGGCATTGGTTTCCCCCTCCCATTGGAGTCTTGAAAATCAATACTGATGGGTTTGTAAGGGGTAACCTTAGGCATGTTGGCATTGGTAGGGTGGGCAGAGACAGTTCTAGGGTGGTTGTGTTTTTCTTGTCAGAATATAGGGGGCTGCACTCTAATAATCTTATGGAGGCCTTGGCTATTCTTTTATCTTTGAAGAAGGCATATGCCCTTGGCTGGAATAAGATTATATGTGAGTTAGATTCTCGGGTGGTGATAGACTTGATAAATAGAAGGCAGTTTGATGATGTTAGTTGGCAGCTTATGGTGGTGGCTAAGCAAATCACCAGTCTTGGAGATTTATTTGATTCTATCACCTTCTCTCATATCCCTTGGGAATGGAATAAGGTGGCTGATGGGTTGGCCAAATCGGCTTCTGAGAAGAATGGGACCTAGCTGGTGGATGATTGGGATAGTTTACCTGGGGATCTTGCTCAGGATTTGTTGGATTTGGTCACAGAGGATGTGAGATGTTGCATGACCACTTCTTGATTTCTTATTTGTTATCTCTGGGCTTGTTTGGGCCTCTTGTTGCTTTTATGCTTTGTACTACTCTCTTTGATTAATAAAGTTTTTACCCTCTTTTATTTAAAAAAAATTGTACCTCACGTCTATGATGCCATGTAAAATAACCTCATTCGCATTCATGTATAGTCAAAATCATGCATTATAGTTAAAGAAACAAGATTTTTAATAAAGCAATTCTAAAAAATAGAAAAAACAAGAAAAAGTTAAGATAAAATTGTCATACCTATCCATCTAGAAGTTTAAGTGCTAGTCAAGCATAACTGAGGGGTCATCTTTTACCTTCAAAGTATCAAATATTACTTCATGATCAGCATTACTAATTATCCATAGTTATTTTTTTGTTTTACATGATGCTTTAGTAACTTAACATTTGTTGCTACAACTAGGTGTGAATACATTAATATGGTTTTATGTTTCTCAAAGTCTTCAAATGCAGGGATGCCATTCTTTCTAATCATATATGTTTGCAACCAAGTCCTAGCAATAACAACTAATCCTGTAGGATATTTGAACCCATCAACATCTATCATAGGTCATGTTATATTTTTTTCTCTGTACACATTGTGCCAACCAATAGTCTGATCTCTCTTCATTTCCATGCGGTGTAACAACTGCATAAACATGACCTGGTTGTACAAGGTCTAAAAGATGTTCATAGTCAAATAAGCTTTCCATGTTAGTGAGTAATGATGATTGACCTTGAGATAAAGGGGTTAAATATCATGGAATCCATTTATCTACCCATTCACTTGGCTCACATCTATCTCAATCACATTTAATACAACTCTGACAAAAATAAACTAATTCTTGTGTCCAAATAGTCCATGCACTTGCATCTGAGCTTTGAAATAAATGCATCTTTGATGATTCATTGATTCTCTAACAATCTAATTTATCTCTCGCTATCTCCTCATCAACCAACCAAAAGAACTTGTGCACTTCTGAATCAAGAGCCACTCCATGTGACAATGCATAGTTACACCACTTAACAATAGAATCTGCATCATTGAATGTAGCACCACCTCTAATCTTTAGTTTTTATTTAAAAGAGCTCTCTTCATGCATGCACCTGCCCCATCATGTTCTCCTTTTCCATGCCCAGCTTCAAAAAAATTCCAAATATGAGGTATACCTTTCTCTCCATGCATTTTGTTCAACCAATAGAACATACAAGCATACTTGAATTGACCGGTGCAATTATCTGATCAAATGAGTTGTTGATCCATTCTAACATCTTTTTCTTGCAAGAACCCATAAAATTGTTGAAAACAATATTGCACATACTCTAATAAATAAGATCAATTATCACTCATGTAAAAATGGTATTTTATGACAATCTTCATATTCTCTTCTATACTCTCAGGGGCATGTCTATATGTGATGTGAACAAAAATAGCAATCTGAATAGAATTATAGTACTCGGATTGCACTTCATTTTGAGGTTGCAACATGTAGTTTTCTACAAAATCAACTATAGAGACAATAGTTCAAATCAGAAAAGTCTTTACACATCCTGAACTATTGATCTAACCATCAAGACTGGTGGCTATGTCTAGCATACTTGTAAAAAAAAATTCTTAAAATCATCAATAAAATAAGCAGTACTTACCTCTCTTACAATCAACTCACATCTAGAACCTTCACCTCCAATTTTTAAATTGTATTTCACTGTTTCATATCTCTTTTTCTCAACCATTTTCTTTCCAAAATCATGTTCGTTGCCCTCATGAATACATGATATAAACTTTGATAACCCACCACACTATAAACACTTTTCATTTAAACAATCATTCTTGTAGAAAATGCAACCATCATCTCTAATACATAGAAATAAATCTGATAAGTCCCTAGATGACTTTGGTAGTTGAATTGCACCACACTCCTATAACATTTCGTTAGTGTACAAAGTAGAGTGAATATTGCATAATAATTCATGATACATAGAAAACTCTATATGGTATTTACAACATGTATTATGAATTTTAAGAGGAACACAATAAAATGGCTTAAGAGATTCAAATGCTCTTTGTGAGATTGTCATACCTGGGTGTGTGTTTCATAATATTGTTTGTACAATGTTGTTTGGCTACATTCCAAGTAATGTTTAGGATGTGGAGCGCAATATTTATCACCAATTCTTAATTTTAAAACATCTTTTGCATTTGCTAATACCCTAGAGTTAGTGTTTTACCTTCTTATCAACTCATGGAAGCCTACCACTGAAATCCAAAGTATCATTTCCACGAAGACTATCTAGTCTTGATCTTAATGTTAGTGTGTTTGACAATGTTTTACAATTCAAGCTTAAGTCAACACAAGTTTGCCTCATTAATCGAGCCTTTCTTAATTGTTTGCTCACTATTGAGGTTGTAATATTACCCTATGAGCAGCTCTTTTATCTTTCTCCTTTCTAGTCTTTCCAATAGAATTGAGTACATTGAAAGGATTCTAACAATAATTTTATTCTGATTGGACACTTTGTTTAAACGAATCTTTAATTTCTTTAGTAAAGGTTTCATTTTTTACATCTTTAGTAATTGCACAAAAAGTTGGCATTGTTTAGATAATCTTTTATTCTCAAAGTATTCATTGAAGAGTTTTTAAGCCCACAACCGAACCATTTGTAATGACCTCTTGCCTTCAAGTTTTTCCATTATGTTTTCATCAATTTCAACTAACCATTTTGGGGTTCTTGTATGTTTTAAAATTTCATCATGCTCATTCTCTTCTTGACAAATGTCCTCTCTTCTTATGTAATTTGGAGATACATTGATTTTAATTGTTTTATCCATGTTATCAACTATTAGTATACAAATTTTGTCACCTAACTCTATATTCTCTCGCCCAAACATATGACAATTGAACCAATAGTTGAATCAATTACAATGGTATTTTGTAATGATTCTCTGCTTATTTTACAAGGCATAGTTACCTTCAAATGATATACAAAGAATGAAAATAATGTATGCTTTTTACTAGAAAACAATAAAGGTGGTGGTTTTAATCAGAAAGCATTAAAGGTAATGAATTACCATATAATTTGAAATACAAAGAAGCACAAAGACTTCTATCACTACCATCACAAACTTATATCAGTTATCATATAATCATCACCATGAACCATTAATCAAAAGAAAACATCCATAGCAATGAGCCAAAATATAAATCTTCAATCGCTTTGATATAGACTGCAAGTTAATAAGTTGATAGTATATGCAACATAAGAAGAATAAACACTCATTAACCATACCACAAAGTTTATGATTTTAGAAATCAACTGCACCAACTTCCATTCATATATTTAGAAGTGACTGAAAAGTAACATCACATCAAAATTGACCTACCAAAACAAAGTTTGCCAAAAGATTCTATGCATCGGCAGGCTTCCAAAACATATAGTCTTGCCAAGTATAACTCTCTTTAAAAGAATAATGGCTTCTTGGGGACAATTGATTAAATATATTTAAAATAAATCATCAAACTTAAAAGAAAGCTCTCTAGCACCAATCATTTTTTTACAAGAAACAGAAATAAAGAATATGAAAAGTCATCAATCGACAATTGTCATGTCCTCCTCTTGCATCACCTCCTTTTGTGTCACCTCGTTTTTCTTGTTTTGTCCTTCACCTGTAGCTAAGTTCGTCTATGTCATTTGAGCTGCCAGTGCCCGCAACTTCACCTTATATGCCCTATACTTGGTAATGATTCAGGTCAACATTTTGCCACTTGGACTACTAGTGATATTATCCTGACATTTATGTTTGCTTATCATTCGATCTACATTCGCCACTCTTTTACATGAATTTCTTTGATTTCTCTCTTGAAAGTCTGAAGATACATTGCCACCCTTCCAAGTTTTCCTACTGACTCACCAGTCACTGTGTCGGTGCTCACAAGTTCATCGGTAATCATTTTCTTGAAGTTTTTTTTTATTTCTTTGATCTCAAGCAATTTATCTTCATCTTCGCTGAAGGCTTCTATGTCTAAGATTGTGAAATTATTTTTGAGATCTTTCTAATCATAAAAATATTGAGTCAATGTATCCCTCAATTCTTCTTCAACTACTCCTAGCACAATCATTCTCCATTAGAGTGCCTAACCATACTATAGATTCATTTTCTTTAGGGTCGCCAAAAACCTTCTCAGCTATGAGGATACTTGTATCAATTTTTGTTATCTCTTGAACCTCCTTAAAAACCATCAATAAATTATTGTTATCTTTCCTTTAACATTTTGTAGCTCCACAGCTAATGTTTTCCTCTTGTCAAAGATCAAGGTGTACAATTTCACAGCTTCCTGAATATAGAATAAACCATCAAGAGTAATTTTCTCTACCCATTGATCAACGGCTTTACCTATGGCTTGGCATCATTTGATTTGTTGTAGCAAGTTGGGGTTTAGACCATCCATAGATATGCTTGGTGTTTCATCCGAAGGCTAAGAAGTAATCTTCAAAATAGATTGAATAAATGAAGTTAAAGTTCTCACCTGAGCCTGTAATTTGGCATTCTCTTGCTACTAAGTTTTCATCCTTTTTGACAATGTACTCACAGAAAACTTGGCATGGTAAATATTGCCTTCAACTGTAGAGGGTCCCATATCAATTTTGCTCATGTTAAAATCTGTTTCGGTAACCTCATCCTCGTTCTTCTCACTAATAGGATCTATAATTTCCAAAACACGATGTCCAATAGAGGGATCCACCACCATTCTTGACATCCTCTTAGCCCTCTTGTGCTTAGGTGTATCTTGTAGCAACTTGGCTACAGTGTCTATATTTGTGTCTATCATAAGGGCATGCCTATTCTTTTCTACTACATTTTTCAACCATGAGGGAGAGGGAGAAGAAGAAACGCTAACACTAGCACTAGTATTTAAAATAACATTATCTAAATGCAAAGGGGGAGTATTATGCTCTAGGGGTTCACTTATCACTGGAGAATTGTGATTACCAAACATAGAATGAAAAACACTATCTTCACTAATTTGATTGAAGATTAAAGAGTCACTATCAGGCACCATAGATTTGGGAGAAGCCACATGGTCTGCTTGCAGTTGTTGTAGAGCATCCAATTTCTCTTATGTTCTTGCTATTACAGATGCATGTTGGCCATCTTGTTCGCATGTGGTCTTTGATCTTCTACTATCTTCAGGTTGTTCTCCATCTCCTCCTGATTGTGAGCCAACTCTATGAAGAGTTGTATCCAAACTCATTATAGCTCTTGGAGTCTGGGAGACCCGAGATGTGTTCTATTTCTTAGTGGTAGATTCTTTTTGTAATGAAGAACCAGCATGTTCCCTTATCTCTTCTCAAGTCATCTCTCAGTTTTACTTAGCACAAAAGAAGACCGAACCATGATATCTGTGACTTCTTTATTAGACCAATGTACCTAAGGAAACGATTCCAAAGTAGCACTCTGATAGCCTTCATCCAAAATATCAGAATTATCATCAATACCTTCAAAGACTTGGAAAGGAAACCTGAAAGCCCAGACTTAATCTGTTGTCAATCTCATCCAACTTCTCCTTTGAACTTCCCTTTCATCAGTAGTTTCTTCCTAGTAATCCTCAAGGTGAGGCTGATATTGATATAGGATACCTCCATGCAAATTCTTCTTAATAAAGTTTTTACTATCAAAAGATTGCCTCATAGGAAATGGGTGAAAATTATACTCAGCAAAAATCTCCTCAACATTCCTCACATTATCATTGCTTTTACAAACAAAGAAAGACAAAGACATGGAGAAAGAATATCCCTTCTTTTTCATAGTGTGATACTTATTGTTCACAGTCGCCATTTGACAACAAACTTCCAAAAGAATAAAAAAATCCAAAGGGTAACTACGCAATTTTAATGGGGCATTTTCAAAACCCCCAATCCATAGATAAGTAAATCTATCAAACTAGATGTAGAAAATTCCAAACCTCACTATCAATGCTGCTGCTTTAGGGGAAATTCTCTGCTCCAATGAGCTTTCAATCTTCTTCACAGACAAATGAGAAAGCATCATTCACATGGCAGAAATCTTTCATCCCAACTTCTTTTTGCAATTGTGGAAAATAATAGTACATAGGTGTATCTAGCATAAGGGGCCCTTGAATCCTCAAACCAAGGCAGACCTCTTTATTGGCTAAAATTTGTAGACTAGAAGAGAACACATGTGGAATAACACCTTATAATGAAAATTTATTAGTTGCTCATTCATATGTTTAATTTTGCCCAATTCACATACTGAGATTCACTACAAATTACTAGAATAAATTGACACATCTAATTTTCAAAAGAGTCTGACTCAGCACTCCTGACAACACAATGTAACAAGGTAATCATGTCAAAATTTTCTTCTTTGAAATGCCCTCTTTTGAAATTGGTGGGAAGTTGAGATTTACCTTTCCTTTCAAGTTTTAGCCAGCTCTTAGCAATATAGTTTTGGTACCAATCCTTTTTGTCCCAGAAATATCCCTAGCTGGTAATAACAGACATATCAACAAACTCCTTATGGTCTAGTAAGTTTAATTCATGTGATACAGCCTTAGAATCAACCTTTGTTACTACAGAGACATCAAAAAATCGTATTTCTTGTGATTCAAGGTAATAATTTCTTCATAGGAAATAATCAAATCTAGACATGGCACAGTGGGTGGGAAACCCCCAACACAGGCTAACCCACTGCTCACAATCTTCTCTGCAATTGAGGACATGTTTTCTTGTTGCACTCTATTCAAGAAATCTTCTAGGTCTACATGTCTGAGGTCAGTACCCATACTTTGGACAAGTCATTCTCAATTACAGAGGCAATTGGGAACCCCTGATATTTATACTTCATTTTAGTTTGTTTCAAAAACTAGAGAGTGAAAACTTCTAAACAAGTTAGGGACACCAGAGAGGCCCATAGAACATTTGGGGAAAACTGACTATCCAGATTCATGAACTAAAAATTGTTCTTCTTCACCCAAATAAATCAAAGACTCAATTTATCACAACAAGAAAAGTAAGGAAAAGAGATGGTTATTCTGACCTGATTGCAAATACTTCTACAAGTTCTCTGTTAATGGTGAGGCTTAGAGCTCCTTCAGTGCACTCCCATCACAATGCAAAATAAGTCTTTACTCGCAAGGTGGCAGCTTCAAATAAAACTCCATATCAAAATCTATTAAGTCCTCATTAAATTTGGTGGCAAAAGTATTGGACGATTCATAAATGATCCTTTTTATTTCCCTCCAAAAAGTGTGTGAACACCTTTCCCAATTAATTCTAAATTATTGCGAACTAACCGGTGTCAATACTCTATGCATACTAATGGTTTGAAAAGATGACACTTTATGAAGTGAAAAGCACATTCAGTCGGGGCATCTATAACTTTGAGAAGTAACGAACCAACAAACTGAGAGTTTGGAAGTTCGAAGAACTTCTGAATCTCCAACCTTAAAGGACTCTTCAACAGACTGACACAAGACTGAACGATAAGGTTAAGACGCTAACTTTGGTGAAAAGTTGAGGAATCAGATGGTTCTGAAACTCATGAACTAGCCGACCGGGGTATAGAAAGACACAAGATCACTGACTAAGAGTGAAAAATGGCTAAGTAAAGCACCGTGACATATAAAGAGGGTAACAAATAATAAAGAATAAGAATGAGAATTTTGACTTAACATATGAATAACTCAAAATTTTGATTATAGGGTAACAACAGGCTTTGAATGGGGACAAGGACTGAACAGGATGTAGAGCATCCAGACAAACTTGGCACAAAGCCTTATTCCAAAGGGCAACAAAGTCACACCAAAACAACAACACACAAGGGAAAATAGTAAGGAAGACTATGATACAAATAGGGACTTATTAGCATTACTAGTTGTTTAACTTGAGATCCTGCCCATTACAGGCAAGAGGCATTGGAGTTCCATCTGGATGTGTTAAAAGGAAAGCATTTTCTTTGATTACTTGTCTCATTGTAAATGGTCCCTTCTAGAGAGAATAAAATTTTGTGTGAGCCTCCTTTGGCTCTCTTCTTCTATCCCACAATAATACAACCTCTCCAACTACAAAATTCCTATCTTTCTTTCTTGTCAAATATCTTCTTCACTGCCTACTGGTGCCTTGTTGTTGGTGTGAACAAGGTTATCACCTAACTGGTTTACCCTTGTGTGGATAATTCATCTTATTTAACTATTTATTAGTTAAATAATATTCACACATCACACATAATTCACACAAGTTAAGTTGACTTAGTGAGTCTTCTAGGTGTTTCTAGTTGAGTCTAGTTGTGTGTTGAGTTGTTGATAGTTGGAGTGAGTTGTCTTATCCTCGACATGTGCAATTAGTTATCATCCTCTAATTGACACATGTTGTAGAAATATCTCCACCTTTCTAGCTCTCACCTTGCCTTTATAAGCAAGGCATATCATGTACATTGTAATAACATCTTTCTTTTGCATTCATTGATAGAATAGCATTATTCTCTCATTTGATCTCTCTTGTGCTTTCATGAAGTCCTAAATCTTGGGTGGCTCCAATCATAGCCAACTCTAACATTGTATCAAAGCTCTAGGAAGAATCACTTTATGTTAGTCAATTTTTGAGAGATCTTGAGTGCAATTCATGGTGGATCTTGATAGTTGAGTATGCTCTTCTCTTGCATCGAATGATGAGCTGGAGAATCAAAAAAACTTGATAGAATACCAGATTTGTGACGTTTCCCCTTTGTAACCTTGTATTGCAGGTGCATTTTGGTGCATGTTGCAAATCAGACTTCACCATTACGTCTGGAGCATCCAAAATAGTCAAGATCATCTTTCGTTTCATCAAAATTGGCCATTGGAGGCAAAATTGACGAGGGTTTCAATTTAGGGCTCTTTGGCGTGATCCGAGAGATACCAACAATTTCAGAGCAATTTGGCCCAAATCAGACACTGTCATTGCATCTAGAGCGGCCAAATCAATAAGGATCAACTATATAATCGTCCAAATCAGACAAAGTTGGACCAAAAGGCAAAAAAAATTTGCCCCAGTTGTACGGATCTGTTGCAAAGAATATTCACTGTCGCAATCGGCATATTCTAGAACCTCATCGCTTGCATAGTGTCTACGTCAATGAATCATCTTTGACCGGCGGTAATTTGAAATAGTCTGCGGGTTATTAAATTCATTTTGCAGGCTGTATAAAGGGTACGAAGTACCCTATTACCCTGCGCAAGTTGCAGGGTACAGATCCAAATCGTGGGGCACCTTTATTGGTGCGGGCCCCCACTATCGGTGGAGGCACACAGTTTATCCGCCCGACAATCTTATTCCATAAGACATGGCATATTCTAAGTCTTCTACTGGTGACTTCCTACAATAAATTCAATGGTTACTATTGGTGTATTCCTTTAACTTTCATCGACTGGATCTTCATTCTAGCGGTCTGCAGAACCCCACTGTGGCTCCAACTTCGATGAGCGGGTTTAAACACTCACAACGATGGTCTGCACTCATCCTTCATTCACGGGTGGTAGTCCAGAAGGCTCTTATGTGAGCATTAGATGCTTGAATTTATCTCTCGCCATAAGAAACTCACGCCGCAAATGTTCGCTGAAAAATTTTCTAAACTCGCGTTGTTCCTATTGGCATTGCTTCAAACCGCTGATCCACAGTCATCTACAAATCCACCGGCATCCAAATCTCCATTGTCTATAATAAACATTAGGTGATCTTCAAAACACACAATGGCCAGCATTGTCTAACGTCGTTTAAAATTTTCACTAGAAATCTTCTAAATTCGTCAGTTGTACCTATCGGCATATTCAACGATTCTGACAGTTTCAAACAAATCTACGGCGGCAGGTTTTAAACCTGCGATCCACACTTTCTGGCAGCCTTCAACCCCAGACGGGCCTTCCTTCAATGGTAATCTCATGAAGAAATTCATGCCTAAAATTTTCTAAACTCGTCGATTATTTTTTCTGCGCCCAATCTCCGGCAGTAGAAATCCCTTAAACTGTCACCAGAAGCCGTTTTGCATGCAAACAGTAGTTTCAAGACACACAGTCGGTGGTTTTCACATGAAAATGGTGGTTTCAGCTATATAACTGGTGGTTTCACCCAAATAAACCATGGTTTTCACCTATAAACTGGTGGTTTTCACTGTTGAACATTCGTTTTGTTCTTAAACATGCGGTTTCCGCTAATAAAAAGACAGTTTTTGACAAAAACAATGGTTTTAGAGGTTGTTTTTCTCCCTGTACAGTAGTTTTGCCAACCAGAGTGGTTTTAAGGCAATTTTTCTCTTTTCCGAAGGAAGCATTTTTTTCTACAAAAGGAATATTCTGCTGACATCAGAGCCAAGGGGTCATTTTTGCCCCTCAAAGCCCTAAAAAGGGGCTTTTTTCCTTTTCTGCATAACTTTTGTCCACAGAGGTGAAATCAGGAAAACAAAATATTGTTGGAAAGATAACAGAGAGCACTTGGTAGTGGTGTTAGTAGTTTTCTAAAATTCTATTGTAGGTGACTGCTATAGCAGTTTGAAGATAGATCTTCATTTTTCACTTCCGAGCTCACAACTTTCAGCCACGATCTCTGATTTTCATGATTCTTGTGGTATCAGAAAGGTATTCAGGAACTCTTCAAATCCATTTATGCACTTTTCTTAGATTTTTCTCCAATCTCATTTTATTCCATTTGTTGGTTTTTTGGCTTTTGGGTGATAACTTGGACATTTTGGCACTTGAGGAAGTGAAACTTGTTTTGAAGGGATTTGTTTGCTGTGATTAATCATTGTGAGAAATTGTAATCTCCTTTGAATCTTAGTTTTAAGATATTTTCTTGCTTTCCCAAATTTGGTCCCTTGAGGACAATTATAAATCGCACTAAGTATAAAGTGCCACAATCATTTTTTTTTGGAGGGGGTAATCTCTTTGATTGAGTAATAGGGGGTGTACTTGTGTTCTTTTTTATACTCTCACATCATGGATTCACACAAACTTCCTCTACTCACACCATATAAATATCATGAGTGAAAAACTAAAATGGAGATTCATTTAAGAAGTTTGAAAATTCATAGAGTAACAATGGGTATAGAAATTGAACCAATAGCAGTTGCAGAAAAAAGAAAGTGGTATAATAGATGTGATCAAGCCTATGGAACACTATGCTTGTCTATCTCTCCTGATCTTCTTTTTCATGTTGAATCTTGTACTACACCTAATGAAGTGTGGACTACCTTAGAAAATCTCTTTGGTAAGAAAGATACTATGAGAGGTTTCAAATTAGAGAATGAACTAATTGGTTTGAATCCAGCCAACTTTGCAAGCATCCAAGACTTCTTCACAAAACTAAAATCACTTAGATTACAGCTCAAATAATGTGGAATTGAGAAAGAGGACAATCAATTGATTCTTTCAATCCTTGCCAAGCTTGGTCCTGACTATTCAGTTTTTGTTTCTACCTTCTATGCTACAATGGATGCACTTGGGAAAGCTTTCACAATGCCTTCACTTGATGAGTTTGCTACATCACTCACAAGGGAGCAAGCTAAGTTAGTACATATGGGCAGATTGAAGTCTCCTAGACCTCAAGCACTTCTTTCTAATCAAGGTGTTAAGGATCAAAAGGCTTCACCTAGCAAAGGCAAGAAACAGAAAAATAAGGATTTCAAGAACAATGAGCAAGCAAAGGAATCAACCAAATCACCTAAGTCCTCATCCTCTCCCAAGGAGGAATCATCTAAGAAGGACAGACAAAAGTGTTCATATTGCAAGAAACTAGGACATGATGAGCATAAGTGTCATGAGAAGAAAATTGATGAGTTGACTCATATTATTCAAAAGCACAATATCCAAATACCATCATCATCACCTAGTGCATCCTCTTCTTCGACACCATCATCATCTACACATACAGGGATAGCATGCATTGAAAAATGGGACAATCAAAGGAAAAGGACAGGCACTCTTTGCTTCAACAAGTCTTCAGTCAGAGAGATGGCTTCTTGATTCAAGAGCTTCTCATCATATGGCATCTTCACAAGGGATGTTCTCTTCATTTGAGTCATGTACTTTGACACCTATCTTGATGGGTAACAATACATACATGCATGCAATTGGTAAAGGAACTATTGATGTTGGTGAGAGTAGTACATTCAACAATGTGTTGTGTGTACCTTCCTTGTCAACTAGTCTCCTTTCCATCCACCAGATTACTCATTGTGGTACAGGCAAGACAGTTGAGTTCACTCCTAATTTAGTGATCATTCGAGACTTGGAGAGCAGAGATATCATTGTTGTTGGGATGGCTGATCATGCATCTCGCTTGTATACTTTCTCCCATTTTGTTTCTGATGATGTAGATCCATTGATTGGCATTCACACTCATGCATCAAGTGTGAATCATGTTTATGAGGAGAAGTTTGGTTACTTGAACCTTGGTGTTCTTTCACCCACTTGGTTCATGAGACTAGTGTTGAGCTTCCATCACCTCATCCTCCTGCTTCATTAGAGATCGACATCGACATGGTATCTTCGGTTGAGCAGGATACTTCAGGTCTTTCAGACAGCTTTGTGGGATACTTTCTTCACAGGTAAATCAAAATTGTTTTGTGAGTCTCATATTGTAGATTTGGAGGACACACTTGAGGGGATATCTCTCCTCTTTGATGACAGTTACATCACAACTATTATCCCATCTACTTCATCTTTGGATATTGTTCTTCATGAGTCTATCCAGGATTTTAGATTGGTCACACCTCATTTCATTGTACCATTCTTTGATTCTGACATGTGGACATTTCAAAAGTCTTTAGAGGCATCTATCATCAGGCTTTTTCCCCCATTCCTTTAGATGGAGTTTCTTCGACATCAACCTTTGGACTTGTTTCTTCCTAAGGGGAGGAATGTTGTCTGTACGTATAGGACACTTTCCAACATTCATCTTCAGGCATTCACCATTGGCACAGGAGCTACTTCATTGTGGGGGGGACTTATAGTCTCATACTTTATCTCCTATGGGGGGGTATTTGATTGTACATATGTGATAGAAGTTGTCCTTGGGGGGTCATGTTGAGTCCTCCTACTATCACTTCTTCTTTCACATTCATTATTTCTGCATTTTGACTTTTGGAGAGGAGTTTTTTCCCATGTGGTTTTCTCCTTTCTTCCACTTGAGATTTGTTGTACATGGGTACCTAACATGGCCTAGTAGGTGAGACCCATCCATCATTCCATCTTTCTTTAGTCAGCTACTCCCTAAGTTGCACTTAAGGGGGGGTGTTGGTGTGAACAGGGTTATCACCTAACCAGTTTACCCTTGTGTGGATAATTCATCTTATTTAACTATTTATTAGTTAAATAATATTCACACATCACACATAATTCACACAAGTTAAGTTGACTTAGTGAATCTTCTAGGTGTTTCTAGTTGAGTCTAGTTGTGTGTTGAGTTGTTGATAGTTGGAGTGAGTTGTCTTATCCTCCACATGTGCAATTAGTTATCATCCTCTAATTAACACATGTTGTAGGAATATCTCCACCTTTCTAGCTCTCACCTTGCCTTTATAAGCAAGGCATATCATGTACATTGTAATAACATCTTTCTTTTGCATTCATTGATAGAATAGCATTAATCTCTCATTTGATCTCTCTTGTGCTTTCATGAAATCCTAGATCCTGGGTGGCTCCAATCATAGCCAACTCTAACACTTGTAATTCTATCCACCACTCCATCCCTTTGTTCCTCAAGCTTATGCAAATACATAATTCTCTTTTCTAATGCTGATTGGAATTGTCCATCCTCAATAGCTCTCTATAAGTTCAATGCTAACAATTCCAGAGGAATAGGTATAGTACTGTCAATCCTGTACAACAATTGGAAAGGAGACATCCTGATTTCCCTCTTTTAGGTTATCCTATCTACCCACAAAGCCTCATAAAGGCTCTTATGCCATCCCCTCTAATTCTCATCTACCAATTTCTTGACGATTGAAATCAGATTCTTGTTACTCGATTCAGCATGTCCATTCCCTTGTGGGTAGTAGTCAGATGAGTGAGTAAGATTAATTCCATAGTCATAACAAAATAAGGAAAACTCAGTAGAAGAGAAGCTAATAGTATTACCTGCAACAATCTTCTTAGGAATGCCAAATCTGACCAAAATGTTCCTCAAAAAATTACAAACAACTTCAGAAGTGGTGTGCTTTACAAGAATCACCTCCACCCACTTAGTAAAGTAATCAGATGCAGTTAGGATGTGAGTGTGACCAGCACTAGAATTAGGATTGATAGGTCCAATAAAATCTAGTCCCCATTATTGAAAAGGTTCATCAATTACTACAGGGCTTAGGGGCAGTGCAGCCAAGTGAGGTCTACTAGTAAATCTCAAACACTTTTCACATTTCAACACCCATTCATAAGCATCTTTAAACATACCTAGCCAATAGAAACACTACCGTAGAATTTTGAAAGTTGTTATGGAAGAAAAAAAGTGTCCTCCATAGGCTTGATTGTGAAAAGTTTCTAACAGCTTCTTTTGTTGCTCCTTGTCCACACATCTTCAGAAGTTTCCATCCACTCCTTATATAAGTTTCCTTCCTAAAAACATATTTGCTAGCTTTAAGCTTTAGGTTCTTCTCCTTGGTAGATAAGTGAGGTGGGCATTCATCGTATGTCAATAGATTGGAAACATTTGAAAACCACTCATCGGTAGTACTTGTGAACAAGACCATAGGTACCTCTTCATCTTCAGTTGGTTTACTCTCAGCAATCATTTTGCATAGGCCTCTTCCTCTAACCAAGTTAGTAGGCTTGAGATCAATGTCATACTCCTACACCTTTGCTACCCAAGTTCCTCTTTTATTGCAACCAATCTCTTGTTGGGTCATAATGCTCTTAACAACAGAGACAAGGACAAAAACAATAACATGAGAATGCAAGATATAGAACCTAGAGTTTTTCAAAGCCTTCACCACCGCATAAGCATGCTTTTCTAGGGGAGAGTATTTCAATTCATTTTTCTTCAAAGGCACACTCATAAAGATGATCGAGGTTTCAATCCACTATTCATTTTTTTGCAATAAAATGGTTGATAGAGTATGCTCATATGCATAACAGTAAATAATGAAATCCTTCTCAAAATTAGGATGTACTAGAGTAGGACCATTAGCAATGGATACTTTAATATCTTCAAATTCTTTGTTACCTTCTTCATTCCATTTGAAGACCAGTTGGTTCTTCATCATTTATGCAATGTGCCTAGTTAGTTCAACAAAGTCAGGGGTGAATCTTCTCAAAAAGTTAACCTAACAGAAGAATGATTTGGTATTACTCTTTATTGTAGGAAGACTCGATTAGTGAATCGCTTTAACCCTCTTAGGGTCAATCTTTATACAATCCTTGGAAACAATATGACCCAAGAATTTGCCTTTAGTCACTACAAATATTGACTTCTTGGGATTCAAAGAGATGTGATCTCTGCATTGCTGTAATACCACCTTAAGATCATCAATATGATCCACTCTTCTCTTGGAGAAGATAGTTAGGTCATCGAGATAAACACCAATAATCTTGTTCTTCAAATCTTTGAAAGTCAAGTCCATTGCTCTTTGAAAAATGGCCCTTGCATTAATGAGGTTAAATGGCATCCTGTTGTAAGAAAATACACCAATCAAAGTAGTAAACATTGTTTTATGTTGGTCTTCAAGGGCTACTTCTATCTTATTATACCCCAAAAAACCATCCAGCATGGACATCATTTATGAACTTGATAAAGTCTACAAGATGTGGTCCATTATCATTAAAGGATAATTGTTCTTTAGAGATGCTTGGTTTAAGTTGTGAAAATCAACACGAATTCTAATTTCCCCATTCTTCTTATTGTCGGCACGATATTTGCAACCCATGTGGAGTGGTGAATAGAGTAGATGATCTTTGCTTTCAACATTTTATCAATTTTACTAAAAATAGCCTTGGTCACTTTAGGATTGTATGTTCTTTGTTTCTATCGAAATGGAGAAGTGTCGGGCCTTAGTGGGATGTGGTGTTGTATTTGACCATTTCTAAACTTCTTTAAGTCTGTGTAACACCACGTGAATACATCCTTGTAACAAATCAATAAAGAAATCAAACACTCTCTTTCCTTGGGAGAGTAGCATTTTCCAATACAGACAATTTTGTGGTCCTCTTCAGTGCCTATGTTGATACAATCATATTCAGTTGATGACTTGATAGCTATCATGCTTTTTTGTTTGATATATTGATCATATCTATTAAAAAGATCCTCGAGGGAGACCAAACCCTTAGGAATCTTATTCCCCTTTAATTGTATCACCTCAGTCCCTTGGCCATTTTGATAATTGACCTCTCCTTCAAGAATGTCATTACTATCTTAGTACTCCCTTCAAAGAATGTGTTAGCAAATGACTCAGCTTTTTCTTGAAAAGAAATAATCTACTAGTCATTATTGAACACTTGCCAGTGGTTAACATTATTAGACACACTGGGCCTATAAACTACCTCAACCTTGTAAGGTTTGTCCTTGAAGTCTGGATGAGGTAGAAGAGGAGACGTTGAGATAGCCAATGAATCGACCCTAGTGTTCTGATCTCTAGGCACATCTTCTATTGAAAAGGCATCAAAATATTCAATACAATCCCAAACCCTGTTCTTGTAATGTCTTAGCCTCCCATTTTTAACTGAATACAATTTCCTCACCTACTTTACTATGAGTTCAGCATCACCCTTTCCCTTCAACTATTTGATGCCCTTTTCTTTGGTCACCGCCAACCCTAGTAGCAAGGCTTCATATTCAACTGTATTGTTGGTGTTTTCAAACTCCAACTTATAGGAAAAATGAAACTTGTAGTCATCAAGAGAAACTAAAATAATACCAACACCTAATCTGGCAGTGGAACAACTTATGTCAAACTCTAGAGTCCATACCTCATTAGACAAGTCAGGGCTAATTATGTCAAAATTCTCTTCAGCAGTTGAAGTAAACATATAAGTGTCTGATTTGGTCTCCAAGTATAATATATCGGCCCTTCGATCTCTCGATTTTAGCATTGTAAACTTTTATTTGGGCTCAAGATTCAAATGGACCTTTTTACCATCCACAGGTAATAGGGCATGAGACCAATCCATTTGTATTTCCCCTCCTAAATGTTTGTAGAAACTTCTGCTCAAAAGCATTCCATAACTTGCAGGGACACCAAAATGGTTAGCTTTAATCTCTTTGGGTATGTTGCTAGAGCAACCTGTGCATCCTTGACTTGGCCAAGGAAAGGCACTTGTGAGGAATCCATAGAAAAGCACCTACCATGGGAAGAGGTAATTGACAAGCCAAGAGCTTTAGCTACTTGAGCGGGCATGACATTGTCAGAGGCCCCAAAGTCTATGACACAGTTGCTTAGCTTGTAACCAACAACTTACAATGATACATAGAAAGGTTTAGGCTTTTCAAAAGGATTCTTAGGATGGGAAATTTAAAGTGGGAATTTGAACAATTCTAAGTTCTATTATCAGTAGTAGTTTCATTAGAAACTTGTGCATTAAGATGGGAAGGGGAGGGTTCTTGTTTAACATATCTAACAAGCCTATCCAATTCAGACGGATTGAGTCTAAGATACTTAGCTTGAGAGATCTAGATTTTGGTGTTTTTGCAAGATTCTACTATATAAAAAGAACTAGAAACAACATCCCAGAGAAGTAGAAGTAGAAGGTACCTCAATAGGTATAGCTTTGGGAACAACAGGTTCTATCTTTTTAAAATTGGTACTGGCATGCCTTGACAAAATGTACTTCAAGGTAGAGGACGTATTACTAAACTAGCCCTTAGGATCATGCTTCATCTGCACCTATTGTCCTCTAGTGAACACCACACAATTAGTATTATCCAGTTTAGTATACACATCTTTCCCCAACTCTAAATCTAATTCATATTTAATGAAGTGACACTAGCATCACTAAATTGGACAGGTTCTTCCTCCACAAATGGCTCTTAAGTGTGCTCATTCATTAAAAGCATCTGCATAAACCTCACCATCTCGGGACAAGATGCACCATCATGGTCTATGCTGAGATGGAAATTTCACACCATGTGATTGCCTCCACTTGTGGAAGGGCCATTCTCAATAGCTAGCCTCTGAGTAGGCCCAGTCAAAGATAAGCGCTTGTTGTAGTTCCCTTGTTGGACATGATCTTTTTTGGGTATATTATGATAGAAAGGTTGTTGAGAGCCTTTTGGCATCTACCTTTTCAGAGTAATAATATCATTGGCTACTCTTTGAATTATTGGATCAGTAAAATTAGTGGCAAAAGGCTTTCCAGGCTGTAATTCCTTCTTCCACTTACCGACAGTTATCAAAGCATCTTCTATAGAGATGGCCATTGTTTGGGTTGTTGCAAGGTTAGTTGCACCTTCCCTTGTATGGGAAAACTAGCATTAGGACGAAGGGTATTAATAAAGAAACACTTCAGCAAAACATCACCAAGTCTCACATTAGTAGGAATTTAGTTCACAAATTTATTGAATTTTGCTACAAATTTCCTCATCTGTTCATGTACTTCCTTCTTTATTGAAGATAACTGAGCCACTAATGTGTTGGTGCCCAGAAAAACTAGTTCCAAGGTGCCCTTTTTGCCCCAAAAAATCCAAAAATCATGTGCAAAATTCATTAGCAAATGTCACCATTAGACAGAGAATTTTATTTTGAGCAACTTTGCTTTTTGAACCATGTCGAAATTCCTTAGTATGAAAAAGTAATCCTTGGTCAAAGTTTGGTCTTTGTATATTTTGCCTTGGTCAAATGGTTGTCTTTCTCCCTTTTTGTCCCTTAGAAAATTTTCTATTTTTGCCTTATTATTAGCAAATTGGCGAATCTTCTAACTTTCAAACTTGTTCTTAAGTTCATTTTTTTGCCAATTCACCAACAATGATATTTTCCAATAGGGAAGAGTGAGGGGCGAAGGGAGGCATGTGGTTTGTCGGTGGCAAAATGAAAATAGTGAAACCTTTTATCAGTGAAATGCATAAGTTCAAGGTTCGTTAAGTTCACTGATGGCAAAGTTCACGATGGTAAAGTTCACCGATGGCAGAAATCGCCGACAATGCAGAAGGAGGTTGCCAAGGAATGAAATTGACTAAGGCATAAAAGGAAGATAGGTGCTTTGTCAAGGAATTGGTTAAAGGATGAACCGATGGAGTAGTTCAAATTCTCGACAGTACACCGATGGGCATTTTTGCCAACAATAAGGAAAAGATGGAAAGGTTTGGAAAAGGGTCACTTTGCCAATATGGGGCAGGAGGGGATTACAAGGGCATGGTTCCATAAAAGGTCATTTTACCAATAATGGGAGAAACATAAAGCAGAAGAAAGATTAGGCAAATTTCATATTTTCCAATAAGGTTGGTGAAGGAGACAAAGGATAAAGTTGCCAAAAAAGGTAAAGAAGGCAAAGGAGGCTTGGTTCGCAAATGTTGAATTTTCTAATAAAGCATGGAAAAAGGCGCCAAGGGGCTAGGTTTTGAATTGTGAATATTTTTTGATATGACATTTTGTCGATAGGGTGAAAGGGGGAAGTCAAAGCTTGTGATTCAACATTTTTGCCGATAATGAGGAATAAGGGGCAAGTTCAAGAATTTCAAGTTTTTTCGATAAGGCAAAGAAGATGGAGAAGCAGAGGTTCGACAAAATTCATCTTTGCCAAAAAAGGCAAAGATTGATAAGGAAGAAAAGGAAGCTATAAAGATAGAGTTTAGCAATTCAAAGATTTGCCGACAAAAAGGGAAAAATGAAGATAGTTGAGCAAATAGCAATTTGTCGATAAAACGGGAAAAATGTCCCAGTTCTGAAATAAGCAAATTCACCGATAAAGTGTAGAAATAGAGGAGAGTCCATGCTAGGAAAAAGTTATAGATAGAGCAAAATCAAAATAAAACTCAAAATGTATGGCATGAGTTTGTTGAGGTCATTGTGGGTACTTTTTTGGTGGTTGATACAGTGGATGTTGTAAATGTGCGAGTACTCATTCCTAGCAGTGGATGGTGTGTCTCAGTACCCATATCTTTTGTGGTACCCTCAAGGACTAAATTCTGTATGCAGAGGATGGGCTTTCCTTCTGATTCACCAATCCTCCTGACACGGTCGTGCGCCTCTATCTTTCCTATGCTATTTCTTGTTGACCAATTCTTTCAAACATCTAGAAGCTGCACGATGGGCAAAATGACCATATATACATGTTTGAATGATATTCTCAAAGTTGGTCTTTAAGCCAATTGTCTAGTCTGGGAGAGCCTAAGGAGTTTCCCTATCATCAACACATGATTTGTCTAATTTGTAAGTGAAGGGATATATTCAGTATTGTGTAGGAAGTTTTTATATTGTAGATTTGAATGTAGTGAATGTCTCCATAGGAGTTTGTAATGATTTTGGTAAATATGTAATCGCAGTTATGTATTTTCCTTTTCCACATTTGCTGGTATGAGTGTAATAGGTGTTTAGAGATGTGTGACAACATCTAAATAAATACAATGCTTTGTATTTGGCCTCAATTTGTTACACAGGAATTATTGCAATCCTCTTTTAGATTATTAAGTATTTTCAATGTATGAAAATCTATTAGGAGGCCATATGTGCAAACGTATGTCTAGTTCTATTGATCCTTTGCTAAGTATTTTCTTTCCTCCTTACATTCTGTGACTCTGTTGGCCAATAGAATAAGAAGCGGTCCATATTGGAGAGGGATCAAACAATGTTTTAAATCAAACAAATCATTCATCTGTGGTTCAGGGTAAAAACCATCTTTCTTGTGCATGTATATTTGTATAGTTGAATTAGCTATATAGAGGTCATGTGACAGCCATTTATTCTTGACTTGATGACAGTCTTTGGAGTCAAGATGATGAGTTGGGTTTGGTTGTTGAATATTTTTAGTTGTTCATCTAGTTTGAACTCAATATCTATTCAGGTATACCCCTTGGAGTATCCCTCCAGAGTCTAAGTTGAGCTCAAAGTGGAGAGAAATCTACCCACTCCTATTAGTTGGCCAATATTGCCCAAAACTTGTTGATAAACCTCTTCCTATCCCCCTGACGACAATCCTTGGCCTGGGTGTTTTAGGAATGTTTTAGAGTTTTGTGTTGCCGTTATTTTGGGTCCCAACAGATTGGCATCATTACCGAGGACAAAAGTTACTTTAGCCATTGTTAGGTTCTAGGTAGCTAGAAATATTTTTAACACCCCTGTAACAGTGATTTGTAGTTGTCCATTTTGTGTGGTTAAGTTCGTAGTCTATCAACTTACGCCAACAAATTGGCATCATTGTCGGGGATGTGATACTTTTGGTTCAAAATTTGAAAGACTTTTGCAACATAGCCATTATAGAAAGTTTGTAGTTGTGCAGCCTCTGAGTGTGGGTAAGTTGGTAGCCTCTCAACTTATGCCAATAGACTGATGTCAATATATTGCTAGGTTAAAAAAATTGAAGACTCTTCTGGCGTGAGCATCCTAGAATCAATTTCATTGCCTTGAAGATTTGTCACGCTTCAATGGTTTTCCTCATTCATTGAGGTGGTAACTCTATTGTCAAAAGAAAACAAAGTGTTGTTGTTGTGTGCACGTTTCAAGGAGGTTGTCGTTGGTTAAGGTACAAGTTTTCTTTTTCCTTGACCATGGTTTTTTTCTCAATAAAGGAACACATTTTTTGCTTTCCTTTGTCTTGCACAAGTGGTTTATAGTTGGTCATGGCCAACTGTTGTGAATATGGATACCCTAGGGAGAATTCTTGCCCTGCATCTTCTTATGTTGAAGACCCTATGAACTATATGGCCTTTGACCATCCTGGTAATGCATTTTCTGATCGTAGCCCTGCCAATTTTACAAACCCAACATTTTTTGAGCCCTTGTATAATAGAAATGAAAATTCTTGACTACAAAATAAAATTGAAAAAGAAAAGCAATTGTTAGAGTTTTTTCTATAGCAAGAAAAAGATTTAGCAGAACGAATCAAGCTGCATCAGTCCATGCCATAGTTTAATTCCCCTCTTGTTGTTCCCAGTTGTTCTTTTCCTCGGCCTCCCCCTATTGCAAATGAAAACACTTATAGACAGCTTGACCTCTCATGGGTCAGTTATGAGAAGAAATCTATGCCCAAGAAGATTTACAATCATATGCCATTATTTGATGGGTGTGAGGTTTCTAATGGGATGGTACACATTGATGCATTTTCAAAATTCATGGATAAATTTTATTTTGGAGATGAGAAAATGTGGATGAGAGTTTTTTGTTAGATCTCTATGTGGAAAAGCCCAGAAGTGGTTGGTTAGTTTCCCTGGCCAACATTTTACTTCCTGGGATCAGTTGGTGGTAGCCTTTGAAGACTTTGCAAATAGTCTAGACCATGTCTTTCTTGTTTAAGAACTAGAAAATATTAAAAGGCAAGAAGGAGAGTCTAGTATGGATCTCAGCCACATATTTGCATTGGCCCTGTCTCACATCTCAAAAAATTTCAAACCTGAACCTCCTATTTGTATTGACATGTATTTGCGGGCTTATGATGCTACTTTAAGTCCAGGTTCTATACAAGAGGAATTCAAAATAATGGGTTTGCAATAGGCCTATGTGTTCATTGATTATGTTGATAAGGTTAAGCAGGATATGATTGCAAAATCTATATCCTCAAATGCAGAGGTAGCTGATAATGAACAGGTTGTTGTAGATAGCAGGGATATAGACATTTCATATGATCTAGACACAATATCAATTGATGATTGTGTATGCAAAAGGGTAGAGGAAGGTGCTCGTGCAGTGTATGAGAGTAATTCAAATGAAAATGGTAGTGACTGCACCTGCATTCCCTTGGACCAGTCATCAATGGATGATGGAAATGAACAAATCAATGATGGCATCCGATCCGATGAAGAGAATTTCAACCCTGCTGCCTATTGTTGTATTGTAGACCACCTGGAAGGTATGTATGCAAGTGAGGCATCGAATGAATCAACTCAAGTGATTGATTATATAATGCACGCATATATTGATGATGAAGAGATGAGCATAAGAGATCATTCCCTTTATGAAGAGCATGCAAGTCCATCAAGAAATAGTGGTGTTTTTTTATTATGATTGGTACATGGATAATCCTCTTTTTGAAATTGATTTAGAGTTTAGTGAGTTTGAGCTATCAGCGTTGCAGGAGGAGAGTTATATGTTGTATGACATGGCTACTTGTGGACAACAAGTGGAAAGAGAGGGATGTATACAAAATGATGTTGAGGGTGAACAAGAGACTAGTCTCGTGTTTAGTGTGTTACCCTCATTTATCCCTGATAATGACAATGAGATCATTGGCACTTGTTTGCATGAGGATGATGTGAGTTATACATCAACTGGATATCATGAGGGTAATGCTACAGCTACAGGCGATTCTGAGGTAATTATCTCCCACTTTGAAGACCAAGTAATAGATGATTTTCTAGAGTTTTGTTTGGAGCAGTTACCTCTCATTGATATGGATCATATTGAGAGCATATTTTTGAGCTCATTGGTTGGCCCTGTTAACGATGAGGCTAGGTGTTGTAGTGTGGATCAAGTTTTTAACCTACAAGGTGATGAGGAGAAAATCATTTCTAATTTTCTTAGTAGCAAATTTCACACGGCAGTATGTGCCAAGGAATACAAAATAGAGAGGCAAATTGAAGATTGTGAGTCTTCACTTGAAGTGTCTCAAAGTTCAGACATATGCTAATGGTGGAGATTTAAATTTGAATCATGTCTTTGATTCAATCATGGAGGAGTGCATTAGCATATATATTATTGTTGGGCCATAAGAAATTGAGCAGTCTTATGACATGGCCCAGCATGAGATTACACTTGGGTTGGATGAGTTTTAGCATGATAGTTTCCCTCATGTTGATATTTATGTAGGCCCATAAATCTATCATGTTGACATGGGACTTGAAAATAAGTGCTTATATGTGAGTCAACATGATGATGAATCATATTATCTATGGCTGTCTTTCCCTCGTAAAAAAAAATTCAAGCTTCAACATGATAATATGAATGTTTATATTTTGTATGTGCATGCATGCAAAAAAAAATTGTTGTTTATGTTGGGTGATTAGTGCAGCAAAGGATTGAGGGAGATCAGCTCCTTCAATAGGCGTGTCTTTGACAGAGGCAAGTAGCTTCATTTTGTTTCCTACAGGACTGGCCTGTAGTGTCCCAAAATTTTGGTTACAATCATTTTTTACTGTGTTTCTTTGTAAATATGTGTTTTGTGTGTTTGTGTGTTGGTCTACCCAGAGATATTCCAGATCCTCGTTGTGACACTACTTGTCACATGTCCCCAACTAGAGCCATTGTCAGTGCCCAAAAAAACTAGTTCCAAGGCACCTTTTCTGCCACCAAAAAATCCAAAAATCATGTGTAAAATTCTATAGCAAATGTCACCATTGGATAGAGAATTTCATTCTGAGTAACTTTGTCTTTTGAACCATGTTGAAATTCCTCAGTATGAAAAAGTTATCATTGGCCAAAGTTTGGTCTTTGTATATTTTACCCTGGTCAAATGGTTATGTCTTGCTCCCTTTTTGTCCCTTAGAAAATTTTCAATTTTTTTCCTTATTATTGGCAAGTCGACGAAGCTTCTAACTTTTGAACTTGTTCTCAAGTTCATTTTTTTGTTGAGTCACTGACAATGATATTTGCCGACAGGGAAGAGTGAGGGGCAAAGGGAGGCATGTGGTTCATCAACAGAAAAATGGAGATAGTGAAGCCTTTTATTAGCAAAATGCTAAGTTCAATGTTCGTGAGGTTCACCGATGGTGAAGTTCACTGACAATGCATAAGGAGGTTGCCAACACATGAAATCGATTAAGGCATAAAAGGAAGATAGGTGCTTTGTCAGGGAATCGGCTTAAGGACGAACCGATGGAATAGTTCAAATTTTTGGTAGTTCACCAATAGGCATTTTCACTAACAATAAGGAAAAGATGGAGAGGTTTGGCAAAGGGTCACTTTGTCGATATAGAGTAGGAGGGGATTACAAGGGCTTGGTTTTGTAAAGGGTCATTTTGCCGATAATGGGCAAAACATAAAGCAAAGGAAAGGTTCAACAAATTTCATATTTACTGATAAGGTTGGCGAAAGAGACAAAGGATAAAGGTTCGGCAAAGGTGAAAGTTGCCAATAAAGGTAAAGAAGGCAAAGCAGGCTTAGTTCACAAATGTTGGATTTTTCTGATAAACCATTGAAAAAGGCACCAAGGGGCTAGGTTCTGGATTGTGAAGATTCGTCGATATGACATTTTTCTGATAGGGTCAAAGGGGGAAGTCAAAGTTCGTGATTCAACATTTTTGCCGATAATGAGGAATAAGAGGCAAGTTTGGGAATTTCAAGTTTTTTCGATAAGGCAAAGAAGATGGAAAAGCAAAGGTTCAGCAAAATTCATTTTTCTGACAAAGGCGGAGATTGACAAGGAAGAAAAGGAAGCTATAAAGATAGAGTTTGACAAATTAAAGATTTGCAAACAAACAGGGAAAAATGAAGATAGTTCAGCAAATAGCATATTTGCAGATAAAAGGGAAAAAATGGCCCAATTCTAAAATAAGCAAATTCACTGACAAAGTGTAGAAACAAAGGCGAGTCTGCGCTGGGAAAAATTTATAGATAGGGCAAAATCAGAATAAAAGTCAAAATGTATGGCGTGAGTTTGTTACGATCATTGTGGGTATTTTGCTGGTGGTTGATATAGTGGATGTTGTAAATGTATGGGTGCTCATTTCTAGTGGTGAATGGTGTGTCTCAGTACCCATATCTTCTGTGGTACCCTCAAGGACTAAAATCTGTATGCAGGGGATGGGCTTTCCTTCTGATCTGCTGATCCTTCTGACATGGCCATGCGCCTATATCTTTCCTGTGCTATTGCTTGTTGACTGATTCTTTCAAACATCTAGAAGTTGCATGATGGGCAGAATGACTATATATACATGTTTAAATGATATTCTTAGGGTTGGTCTCTGAGCCAATTATCTGGTCTGGGAGAGCCTGAGGAGATTCTCTGGCATCATGATACACACGACTTGTCTAGTTTGTAAGTGAAGGGATATATTCAGTATTATTTAGGAAGGTTTTATATTGCAAATTTCAATGTAGTGAATGTCTCCACAGGAGTTTGTAATGATTTTGGTAATATGTAATCACAGTTATGTATTTTCTTTTGCCACATTTGCTGCTATGAGTGTAATAGGTGTTTGGAGATGTGTGACAACATCTAAATAAATGGAAGGCTTTGTATTTTCCACCATTTTGTTACCTAGGAATTATTGCAATCCTCTTTTGGATTATTAAGTATGTTCAATGTATGAAAATCTATTAGGAGGCCATATGTGCAAATGTATGTCTAGTTTTGTTGATCCTTTACCAAGTATTTTCTTTCCTCCTTACATTTTGTGACTCTGTTGTCCAATAGAATAGGCACTGGTCCATATTTGAGAGGGACCAAACAGTCTTTTAAATCAAACAAATCATTCATCTATGGTTCAGGGTAAAAACCATCTTTCTTGTGAATGTATATTCGCACAGCTGAATCAGCTATATAGGGGTCATGTGACAACTAATTATTCTTGACTTAGTGATAGTATTTAGTGTCAAGATGACGAGTTATGTTTGGTTGTCCAATACTTTTAGTTGTTCATCTGGTTTGAACTTAATACCTATTTAGGTATACCCCTTGGAATATCCCTCCAGAGTCTAAGATGAGCTCGAAGTACAAAGTCTACTCACTTCTGTTAGTTGGCCAAGATCGCCCAAATCTTGTTGATAAACCTCTTCCTATCACCCTAACAACAATCCTTGGCCTGAGTGTTTTAGGAATGTTTTAGAGTTTTGTGTTGCCATTACTTTGGGTCCCAACATAATGAATGTTCATTATCGGCCATCTTGAATCTATCGTCAAAATGTTGTCTCATAGTTGCCCAATCTCCATTAGATGTATTAGGCAAATAATAGAACCATTCTACTATAGCATCAGTCATGGACTCAACAAACAACCTTACAGACACATCCTCATGTTGGACCCTCAGAATGGAACAAGCTACAAATAAAGTGTTAATATTCTCATCTGGGGTAACTTTCCCATGTCCCTTGAACTTAGCTATTATCTTACTTGACCCTCTAGGTAAGTCATACAATTGCAACCGTAGTCTCAGAGACCTATAGCTACTCCCCATGGGACAAGAAGAGGCTGAGCCATATTAGCTAGGTTGTGAACTGGGAAATTGACTTGTAATGGTAAGATAGTACCGTCAAGGATGAGAGCTTGACAAGAGGAACTAGAAGTATCTCTTCGTGGAGGAGGAGAAGATGGTCTACTAGAAGACTTGACTTGTCGAGTGGGAGGGAAAGTGGAGAAATTTAAAGCATGTAATAAGTCAAAATCTAAATCATATCTTTTCGAAGCCAATTTTCACAAATGCTAAAAATTAAAAAGCAAAGTCGCCAACCACTTACTGGTTATTATGAGGATGGTTTTGTTGATTGTGCACTCGATTCCTCAATCTATTTTCTCAATTTCTTGGTCTATTATCAGGGACTGTGTGTATTTAAAGACTTCTCTCTCTTCTAGGCACCACAACTACATCTTCCACAAAGATAATTTCTTGAGCTTCACCAAAGTGTCTAGCATTTTCTCTTATTATATCTCCAATTTCTTCTTCAACTTCAAGCATTTTGTTCACTTGGTGAAACTATTGATTTGTTATCCTATTCTGCCAGGATAAATTCCATAGACCAGTAATGATATCTTCTTGTTCACCAGTAAGCCAATCTATGTTAGGTTAAAGGACTGGGGTAATTCTTCCTCAGAGAACTATAAAAACCAATGATAAAGCAAATCAAAATATATGTATATAGAGAAATAGTCCCCAATAGAGTTGCCAAAAATTTGTTGGTATACAGATTTTTTCACCTAAATCTATATTCTTTCACCCAAATAGATGACAACTAAACTAACAGTTGAATCAATTACAATGGTATTTTTCAATGATTATCTGCTTATTTTACAAAGCACATCTACCTTCAAATGATATACAAAGAATGAAAATAATGTATGCTTTTTACCAGAAAGCAAGAAAGATGACACCTGCTTTTAACCAAAAAGCATTAAAGGCAATGAATTACCATATAATTTGAAATACAATGAAGCACAAAGACTTCCATCAGTACCATCACAAACTTATATCAATTATCATATAATCATCACCATGAACTATTAATTAAAAGAAAAGTATCCATAGCAATGAGCTAGAATATAAATCTCCAATCACTTTGATATAGACTGCAAGTTAATAAGTTGATAGTATATTCAACATAAGAAGAATAAACTCATTCACCATAACACAAAGTTTATGATTTCAAAAATCAACTGCACCAACTTCCATTCATATATTTAAAAGAAACTGAAAAGTAACATCACATCAAAATTGACCTTCTACCAAAAAAAAGTTTGCCAAAAGATTCTAAACATCGACATGCTTCCAAAATATATAGCCTTGCCAACCATAACTGTCTTTAAAATAATAACGATTTCTTGGGGATAGCCGATTAAAGATATTTAAAAGAAATCATTAAACTTAAAAGAAAGCTCTCTAGAGCCAAACATTTTTTTGCAAGAAACAAAAATCATGCCTATGAAAAGTCATCAATCGACAATTGTCACGTCCTACTCTTGTGTCGCCTTCTTTTCCTTGTTCTTTCCTTCACCTGTAGTTGAGTCTGTCTATGTCAAATGTTGAGTTGCCAATGCCCACAACTTCGTCTTATATTCCCTGTACTTGGTAATAATTGGGGTTAGCATTTTGCCACTTGGACTTCTAGTGATATTAGCTTGAATTTTCCATTTGGTTATCATTTGATCTGCATTCGCCACTCTTTTATGAATTTATTTGATTTCACTCTTGAAAGTTTGGAGATACATTGCAACCCTTCCATGTTTTCCTACTGACTCACCAATCATTGTGTCAGTACCCACAAGTTCCTCAGTAATCATTTTCTTGAAGTTTTGTTTTATTTCTTTGATCACAAGCAATCTATCTTCATCTTCACCGAAGGCTTCTATGTCTAAGATTATGAAATTACTCTTGAAATCTTTCTGATTAGAAAAATATCGAGTCAATTTATCCCTCAATTCTTCTTCAACTACTCCTAACAAAGTCATTCTCCATTCAAGTGTGTGTAACCATACTATTTATTCATTTTCTTTAGGGTCACAAAAAACCTTCTCAGCTCTAAGGATACTTGTATCAATTTTTGTTATCTCATGAACCTCCTTAAAAACCATCAATAAATTATTGTTATCTTTCCTAACATTTTGCAGCTCTGTAGCCAATGTTTTCCTCTTACATCAAAGATCAAAGTGCACAATTTCATAGCTTCCTCCATATAGAATAAACCATCAAGAGTAATTTTCTCCATCCATTGATCAATGGCTTTACCTATGGCTTGGCATCATTTGATTTGTTAAAACTAGTTGGGGTCTAGACCATCCATAGTTATGCTCAATGTTTCATCTGAAGGCTGAGCAGTAATATTCAAAATAGATTGAATAAATGAAGTTAAAGTTCTCACCTGAGCCTGTAGTTTGGCTTTCTCCTGCTAGTTAGTTTTGACACTTTTTGACAATGTACTCACAGAAAACTTGACATGGTAAATATTGCCTTCAACCGTAGAGGGTCCCATATCAATTCTACTCATGTTAAAATCTCCTTCGGTAACCTCATCCTTGTTCTTCTCACCAATAGATTCTACAATTTCCAAAACACAGTGTCCAATAGAGGGATCCACCACCATTCTCAACATCCTCTTAGCCCTCTTGGGCTTAGGTGTATCTTGTAGCAACTTGTCTACAATGTCTATATTTATGTCTATCATAGGGGCATACCTCTTCTTCTTTTCTACTATCTTTTTCAACCATGAGGGGGAGGGATAAGTAGAAACATTAACACTGGCATTAGTATTCAAAATAACATTATCTAACTGCAAAGGGGGAGTATTATGCTCTGGGGATTCACTTATCACTGGATAATTGGGATTACCAAATAGAGAATGAAAAACACTATCTTCACCAATTTGATTGAAGATTAAAGAGTCACTATTAGGCACCATAGAGTTGGGAGAAGCCACATGGTCTGCTTGCAGTTGTTGCAGAGCATCCAATTTATCTTATGTTCCTACTCTTATAGACGCATGTTGGCCATCTTGTTCGCATGTGATCTTCAATCTTCTACTATCTTCGGATCGTTCTCCATCTCCTCCCAATTGTGAGCCAACTCTATGAAGAGTTGTATCCAAAATTGTTGTAGCTCTTGGAGTGTGGGAGACCCGAGATGTGTTTTGTTCCTTAGTGGCAGATTCTTTTTGTAATGAAGAACCAGCATGTTCCCTTATCCTCTTCTCAAGTCATCTCTCAATTTTACTTAGCACAAAAGAAGACTGGACCATAAAATCTATGACTTCTTTATCAAGACAATGTACCTAAGGCAATGGTTCCAAAACAACACTCTGATAGCCTTTATCGAAAATCTTAGAATTATCATTGGTACCTTCAAGGACTTGGAAAGTCAACTGAAATCCCGGACCTGATCTATTGCCAATCTCATCCAACTTCTCCTTTGAACTTCCCTTTCATCAGCACAATCTTCCCAGTAATCCTCGAGGTGAGGCTGATGCTAATATAGGCTACCTCCATGCAAATTCTTCTTAATAAAGTTTTTACTATCAAAAGATGGCCTCACAGGCAATGGGTGAAAATTATACTTAGCAAAAATCTTCTCAACATTCCTAGTGTTATCATTGCTTTTGCAAACAAAGAAAGACAAAGACATGGAGAAATAATATCCCTTCTTTTTCATAGTGTGATACTTATTGTTCACAGTCGCCATTTGACAACAAACTTTCAAAAGAACAAGAAAATCTGAAGGGTATCTAGGCAATTTTAATGGGGTATTTTCAAAACCCCGAATCTGCAGATAAGTAAATCTATCAAACTAGATGTAGAAACTTCCAAACCTCACTATCAATGTCGTTTCTTTAGGGGAAATTCTCCTCTCCAATGAGCCTTCAATCTTCTTTGCAGATAACATGAGAAAAGTATTGTTCACATGGTGGAAATCTTTCATCCCAACTTATTTCTGCAATTGCAGAAAATAACAGTACACAGGTGTATCTGGCGTAAGGGGCCCTTGAGTCCTCAAACTAGGCTAGACAACCTCTTTATTGGCTAAAATTTGTAGACCAAGAGAGAACACATGTGAAATGACACCTTCTGATGAAAATTCATTAATTGCTCATTCATATGTTCACTTATTAATTTTGCCCAATCCACATACTAAGATTCACTACAAATTACCAAAATAAATTAACACATCCAATTTTCAAAAAAGTCTGACTCAACACTCTAGACAACATGATGTAACAAGGTAATCATGTCAACAATTTCTTCTTTGAATTGCCCTATTTTCAAATTGGTGGGAAGCCAAGATTTACCTTTCCTTTCAATTTTTAGCCAACTCTTAGCAATACAATTGTGGCACCAATCCCTTTTGTCCCAAAAATATCCCCAACTAGTGGTAATAGACATATCAACAAACTCCTCATAGTCTGGTAACTTTAATTCATGTGATACGGCCTTAGAATTAACCTTTGTTACTACAGAGCCATCAAAATCTTATATTTCTTATGATTCAAGGTAATAAGTTCTTGCATGGGAAAGAATCAAATCTGGACATGGCACAGTGGATGGGAAACCCCAAACACAGACTAACCCACTGCTCACAATCTTCTCTGCAATTGAGGACCTATTTTCTTGTTGCACTCTATTGTAGAAATCTTCCAAGTCTACGTGTTTGAGGTCAGCACCCTTACTTTGGACAAGCCATTCTTAATTATAGAGGCAATTGGGAACCCCTAATATTTATACTTCATTTTAAGTTGTTTCAAAAACCAACGAGTGAAAACTTCTGAACAAGTTAGGGACACTAGAGAGACCCATAGAACATTTGGGGAAAACTGACTATCCAGACTCATGAATAGAAAATTGTTATTCTTCACCTAGATAAATCAAAGACTCAATTTATCACAGCAAGAAAAGTAAGGAAAAGAGTTGTTTATTTTGACATGATTGTGAATACTTCTGCAAGTTTTCCGTTAATGGTGAGGCTCAGAGCTCCTTCAGTGCACTCCCGTCACAATGCAAAATAAGTCTTTACTCGCAAGGTGGAAGATTCAAATAAAACTCCATATCAAAACCCATTAAGTCCTCATTAAATTTGGCAGCAAAAAGTACTAGACGATTCATAAATGATCATTTTGATTTCCATCTAAAAAGTGTGCAAACACCTTTCCCAATTCATTCTAAATTTATTGTGAACTGACAGGTGTCAATACTCTATGCATACTAATGGTTTGAAAAGATGACGCTTTGGGAAGTGAAAAGCATGTTCAATCGAGGCATCGGCAACTTTGAGAAGTAACGAACCAACAAATAGAGAGTTTAGAAGTTCAAAGAACTTTTGACTCTCCGACCTTAAAGGACTCTTCAACAGACCAACACAAGACCGAATGATAAGTTTAGGATGCTAACTTGGGTGAAGAGTTGGGGAATCAGATGGTTCTGGAACTTGTGAACTAGCTGACCTGGGCACAGAAAGACACAAGATTGCCAACTAAGAGTGAAAAATGGCTAAGTAAAGGACCGTGACTTATAAAGAGGGCAACAAATAATAAAGAATAAGAATGGGAATTTTGACTTAACATATCAATAACTCAAAATTTCAATTATAGGGTAACATCGACCTCATCAATTTTATCAACAAATGGATTATTGAGTGCAAATTCAACATCATGAGGTTCATATCCACAATCTTCAAGCAAATGATTTTCTTCTTATTTTTCCATGATATTGCTCTTATCAATAGGTGTTTCATAATATTTTGCAACAATTTCATTTGCAATATCATGGTCAATTTCATTCTTATCTAGCATTTCATTATATTCAACATTAACACCTTCAATTTGCATGTCATAAGATGGTAAAGATTAAGCTTTGCCTTGATGAGCATCCACGAAACTTGATCTTCCAATCCTCTTCCTTGCTCTATCATCTTCCCTAATTGCTTCAATTTCCTCCAATGTAACTTTCCTCCTTTTTTCTTTACAAAGACTATTACTCCCCATCTGGGGAATAAAAATATCACCCTAATCATTGTAACAAGCAAATTTTGTGTCCAAAAGTGTATAAAAGTGTTTTTTTACTGTAACAGGTAGAGATCACGAGTTTTTGACAATAGAGGGTCTGTGGGCACGATTGTCAGGCCCAACAATAGTCTTTTTGCTTTTTTTTGGCTTTTATATAATGGATATCCATTTTTAAAATGGATGTCCATTTTGAAAATGGATATCCGTTACTTAAAGCCCAATTCTTTGAACAACAGATATCTAGGTAATAGATATCCATTCTGAAGCAGAGCCAAACACAACAACTCCTTAAACCCTAACACTTAACATACATTCGCAAATGTATGTCTATGCATTATTTAGTATGCATGCAAACTTTGTTGTATATACTTTTGCCTTTCCTTGCCTATCGACACACATAATACCATCGGGTGACCCAAAAGACCCCACTCCGACTACTGTAGCACTTGTATCTATCTCGAGATACATTCCTTCTTGTATATACAAATCTTTACCTGTTGCACCTGCGATCCATTTGCATCTGCCACCTTTTCCTTTACGCTAAACAAACATACAAACAAGTCATGACTTACGATCGTCAATTACTTCCACACTCCCGGTTGGTCGCCACTTCTAGAGACGCGTTGTATATTCCAATATACATTCATGATATGCAAACACATAACATACAGTCACTATATGCTCTGCCTAACATACATTTGATCGTTGACTTTATTGTATCCAATCTGTTGTATGTTCATACATACAATTGAAACATGCAAACCAAAGATGCATTCCTCCGCTTATATACAAACCCTTGACCGACATTGACCACCTTGCATGTACCTGAAACTTTCTCTCTCCCTTGTATATGCGACAGACTTGTATGTTTACGAGGTATATCTCCCACATACAGTTGCAATGAACAAATGCAACATACACAGGAACATGCGATAGCAATATACTCACAGAAGGTATATCCCGCATACAAAAGTGATATATACATAATTTGTATGTCTATTGAAACCACACAGATTTTCACTGTTTTGACCTGCTTTATACTTAGCAATTGTGTAAATCTGTTCCTTCGCCAACCCTACAGACCTTTGCACCCTGTCAAACCTAGCACATGCAAATGCTAGGATCCCTCAATGCATTATGTACCCAATTCTATGAGCATGAAATTGAACAAATAGAAAAATAAAATGAAAAACACAAATTGACATAGACACAGCCATTCCACCGATTCAAATGAATTTAACCGGTGGAATGGATAAAGAGATCCATAAGGCCACAAAACAGTAAGTCGATTATACAATGAATTTGAATGCTAGAAAATGAATAACACAAAACTTTATTATGCTTTTCAGGAATACACACAGATGCTCTGTCTACAATTGCACAACTCAACTAATTACAACTCTACTACTATCCTTCTTCCATTTGATCTGATCCTGGGGTATTTACTCACTCACCCTCAGTAGTACAAGTGGCTGGGAGACAAATCCAAGCGGCTGGGAGATCTAACAACCTCATAACTGTCTAACAACCTTTGAGATTACAACTCGACAAATGTCCTTAGGACTTACAACATAAACCTAAATACAACCTAACTTAACATGCATTGGTCAAACAGACCTTATTACATTGAATGGTCTTTAGGACCTTATTGGAAACATCAAAATATACATTTAAAATAGTTAAATGCCTCATGGAGGCCACTGTGGATTGGATGCACCTGCACCATACACCCTACTGCGAAAAGAACTCATGCCCCATGAGTTAGGTCTTGGTTTTGTTCCAGCTGCACACTTTGCTGCCTCATATCTATACCATGATTTCTGGACTGCATTGTAGGTTCTACTCATGCCATCCTTACTTACTGTCATCCCTATCTGAACACCTGCATTATAAGCCTTGGGTAATGCTTCTTGTATTGCTTCTATGGCAGAACATGTTGACCTTTCAACTTTTGTTAGTGTTAGAGGACAAACAATAGTCCCTACTATGACAACATCCTTGTCTTTCCAATCAACTTGTGGCTACTTGAAAACCTGTTCTTTGACCTTCTGCTGACCCATTTGATCTCCATCAGTCAAAACTAAAAGTACCTTCAAACTTTGATCCTTAGCAACCCCATTCCCTAAGGTATCCTCAACTGCCTTTATGCCTTCTGTTGTAGGCATCTCCACAAACTCTTTCTTTCCCACTAAAATGATTTTGGCTGCCTTCTATGCTACAGCATCTTCCAGCAATGGTATCAACACAATAGTTATCCCATCTTGCTTGATGGTGTATGTGTTAGCATATCCATCATACAATACTCTCCTATCAAATTGCCATGGCCTACCCAAAAGTAGGTGACAACATTCCATGGGCAATATGTCACATAAGACCCTATCCTGATATTTTCCAATCTGAAAATCAACATATGCCTGTTCATATACCAAAAGTGATTGACTATCACTTACCCAAGATGTTTTGTAAGGATTTTGATGTGAAATCCTTTCCAGTTTCAACTTATCCACCATTTCCTGAGATACCATATTATCTGTAGAACCAAAATCTATTACTACCTTGCATACTTTACCTTTGCTTTTACAATTAGTCCTAAAAAGAGCTCTCCTTTGTATCATATCCTTGGATGTCGGCAAAATGGTTCTCCTTAGCATCAATGCTTCTCCCTACTCAAGATATCCATAACTATCAGGAGCCTTCACACTTTGATAAGTGTTTGAGCTTTGCACACTTTGACATTTAATTACCTGGATCAAATTTGTCCTTCTGTCTCCCATTGAACTAGTTGCTTTTTCTGGACATCTACTGGCTATGTGGCCTTCTTGATTGCAATTGTAACATCTTCCAATGAAAACATCAGAACCTCTACCACCTCTAAATCTGCCTCTGGTTCCTTTCCATCCACCTCTGAAATCAGACTGTTCCTGTCCTTTACCAGTCTCCTCTTGGTCCTCATTGGTTTGCCTTATTGTAGGGGTTGATCCTCTTCCCCTTATATTGTTGCCTCTTCCTCTCATGGGCTTGTCTTGTCTTCTTTTCATCTTCTCCTCAATTCTGATTGTCATTTGATAACAGTCTTCCACACTCCTAGGATTAGCCAAAACTAATTCATCTTGTATATTCAGTCTCAAACCAGCCAAATATCTAGCAACCTTTTCAACCTCATTCTCATGATGACCAGACCTCATACTCAATTTATAAAAATCCTCAGTATATGCCTTCACATCCATTTCCTTTTGCCTTAAAAATTAAAGCTTTTTAAACATTTGAACTTCATAATTCTTGGGTAAAAAGTTACCTTTGATCCTTGCTACCATCTTATCCCATGAGGAAATCTTTGACTTACCTTGCTTTCTCCTCTCTGATTGTACATAATCCCACCATACCAGAGCATGACCTCCCAATTTGGTCTTTGCAATCTTTACTTTCTGCTCCTTAGGAACTTCCTCACATTCAAAGTGATTATCTAATGCAGCAATCCAATCAAGTAACTCTTCCTCATTTAAACTTCTAGTGTACCTCGGAACATCAACCTTTACCTTAGGTTTATCATTCTGAACTGCCCTTAACAATTTTGCAAACCTCTAATCTTCAGGGTTCAAATCTTCATCTACCTCTTCATACTCTTCACCATCATCTTCGTCTTCTGGTTCACTATCTTCCACTTCTCTTCTTTTGTTTGTCTCCAAGGCTGCAAGCCTAGCTTGAAGTGCTTCTACAAGTTCTTTCATCTTCCTCATCTCTTTAGCATGTTTTTCCTTCATCTCCTACAACTCTCTAGCAGTACCATTACCTTTCAAAGGTATCTTGTCAACCTCTCAATCCTTCTACTTCTGCCTTCTCAGTTACAGAATCAACACACAACAGCCCAGACCTTTTGTTGAGCTCTGATAACAATATGATGCAGAGCCAAACACAACTCCTTAAACCCTAACACTTAACATACATTTGAAAATGTATGTCTATGCATTATTTAGTATGCATGCAAACTTTGTTGTATATACTTTTGCCTTTCCTTGCCTATCGGCACACATAATACCATCGGGCGACCCAAAAGACCCCACTCCGACTACTGTAGCACTTGTATCTATCGCGAGATACATTCCTTCTTGTATATACAAATCTTTACCTGCTGTACCCGCGATCCATTTGCATCTGCCACCTTTTCCTTTACGCTAAACAAACATACAAACAAGTCATGACTTAAGATTGTCAGTTACTTCCACAGTCCCGGTCGGTCGCCGCTTGTAGAGACGCATTGTATATTCCAATATACATTCGCAATATGCAAACACATAACATATAGTCATTGTATGCTACGCCTAACATACATTTGACCGTTGACTTTATTGTATCCAATTTGTTGTATGTTCATACATACAATTGAAACATGCAAACCAAAGATGCATTCCTCCACTTATAAACAAACCCTTGACCGATGTTGACCACCTTGCATGTACCTGAAGCTTTCTCTCTCCCTTGTATATGTGACAGACTTGTATGTTTACGAGGTATATCTCCCACATATAATTGCGATGAACAAATGCGACATACACAGGAACATGTGATAGCGATATACTCGTAGAAGGTATATCCCATATACAAAAGTGATATATACACAATTTGTATGTCTATTGAAACCACGTGGATTTTCATTGTTTTGACCCGCTTTATACTTAGCGATTGTGCAGATCTGTTCCTTCGACAACCCTACAAACCTTTGCACCCTGTCAAACCTAGCACATGCAAATGCTAGGATCCCTCAATGCATTCTATACCCGATTCTACAAGCATGAAATCAAACAAACAGAAAAACAAAACAAAAAACACAAATTGACATATACACAACCATTCCACTGATTCGAATAAATCTAACCGGTGGAATGGATAAAAAGATCGATCTGGCCACAAAACAGTAAGTCCATTGTACAATGAATTTGAATGCCAGAAAGATGAATAACACAGAACTTTATTATGCTTTTCAGGAATACACACAGATGCTCTGTCTACAATTGCACAACTCAACTGATTACAACTCTACTACTATCCTTCTTCCATTCAATCTAATCCTGGGGTATTTACTTACTCACCCTCGGTAGTACATAATTGTCTCCAAGCGGCTGGGAGACAAATCCAAGCGGCTGGGAGATCTAACAACCTCATAACTGTCTAACAACCTTTAAGATTACAGCTCGACAAATGTCCTTAGGACTTACAACATAAACCTAAATACAACCTAACTTAACATGCATTGGTCAAACAGACCTTATTACATTGAATGGTCTTTAGGACCTTATTGGAAACATCAAAATAAACATTTAAAATAGTTAAATGCCTCATGGAGGCCACTGTGGATTGGATGCACCTGCACCACATTCTACAAAATGGATATCCGTTATGTTTTCCTATGTTATTGTTACCAATTTTCTCTATAGCCCAAATTGGTAGAGCTGAAGTGCATTCAATTCATGTTTAGATGAGAGAGTTTTAACATTTTGCCTAATATCTTGTTTGCATAGTTGGAGTGTTTGAGATATTTAGTTATGTTGCAGTTCAATTATTTAACACAGAAAAATAATTTTCAAATCATCATTCATTTGCAGAAGGTTTGAAAGATAAGTTATTTCATTTCACTACAATGATTATTCATTTTTTAAATGAGATACATAAAAGAAATAAACATTGCATTGAATGAAAACATGATAGATCAAATGTCCCACACAAGCCGTGGGAATAGTTGAACAAGAGCAGATATAAGAAATATACTATGCATTTGGAAATAGGAGGGGGAAGGATCATAGCCATCATTTCCTTTTTAGTGTCTTTAGTTTCCAAGGTTGCATGCCCTTTCTCTTGATCTCCAATAAGAACCTACAAAATTGGAAGAGACCTGTTAGAGCTCCAGTTATGAGTTCCCTATGGGCCTATCAGCGGAGGCATAATACATTGCCTATAGTGCACTCGATCAGATACATCTCATTCACATACAAGAGAGATGGAAAAGAAACAATCATTATACTTCACTAATTTTATCTAACATGTTTGTTTCATGTGCAGGTATAGGATAAGTCATGTAGCTATTTTGAAGACATATTAGCATGTGGTGTAAAGTGGGCTCCCACAAGGGTTGAGCCCAACATGCTGCCCCTAGTCCTTAGAGGGGTGAAATGCAAGTTATATTCATAATGCTCAATTGAAACAGGTTAACTGAAGGAGTACAACATCAATCTAATGTTTACAGTTCAAGTAATGATGACATTAAATTATTAAAGTGACCTAAACTCATATAGGACAACATTCAATGCAAGAGAATAGCTATCATTATTGCTACAATAGCAACTTAGGAAGCAAACTATGGTGTGCACATGAAATCAAGAACACTCTTATGCTGATCAAGAAGTGGTATTTCGTGTCAACATGATAGAGAACAGTATCATTCTATGCATGATTGAGTAATTGAAGAATGCAAAAGAGAAGCATACAAATATAATGATCAAACTAATATCATGAAGATGGAGTTGTAAGTTGTTTTTACATAATATTCATGCCACATTGGAGGAGATATAATAATTCAATATGTTATGTATACACATCTACATTTGATATGATACATTGAATCAGGAGCCAAGTATGTATGCCATGAGAAAGATTTAATTAGAACATCAAGTATATGCATATCAAATGTAAAAAGAAATACCAATCATCACAAACTCTCTTTCATATAATAATTCTGCTACAGAGTGACATGAGTATAAAATTGCACATTCAATGCCAATATAACAAAACAGGTGCAGGAAAAACTACCATGTGCATTGTGGAATAGCAAAATCCATAAGACATCATGTATCTAACTCATACGTTCATTGTGGTGTTAATAATAAAACTTTAACATCCATGTTCATCGACAGCATATCAAGTATGCAGAAGAAGTAAAGTGTTACATCTATCCATTGGAGCATCACATATATAACTGTATCAAAATATGTTTTTGTAATTTCAAATGCTACAGGAAAAGGGATAGCAATATCAAACAACGACCTTACATAATGCCAGAGGAAGAGCCATGGCCAGCATGATGCCTACCAAAGTCCATTGATAAAGATGATGACAAATGAAATTCAGAGTGTATGGTATGCTCAAGACCCATTTGGGGTTTTAGTTTCAAAATACAGAAAGAAGGGCTTCGAGTCTTTTTCAAGTAAAATGCTCAGGTATATCGTATATGGCCGCGGCCTCTAGTAAAGGAAATGATAGATGTAAAGGAGAAATGAAAATCTTAAAATCATTTTTATCTCAGGTACTCAAAATAATGATGAACATATACACATACAGCCACAAGCCCAATAGTGGGTTTTCTCTCAATAGATCGAACCCAGTTCTGTTCATACAAAATCCAGTTTGCATCTTGCCTAAGTTTCATTGTTTCTTTTTAATTATAAGGAGAAACAAAATATAGATACAAAAGAAAGAAAGCATTTTAAACTTGTGTAAGTGACAAATAGAGAAAAATATGCTCAAATGAGATCCCTGTGCTCATAACGTTCCAGACCCACTTTGGGGTTTTTGCAAAGAAGGCATATTTAGAAAGAAATGAAAAGATAAAACTCTTTTTCTCAAACCCACCTAGGATTTTATTTTTTAAAAAATGATAAGAAAAGCATATTTCCAGTCACGACTTGTATCAGGCTCATTTGTCCATAGAAATACTCAAGAAATAAAGAAATGAGTATGTGTAAAGTTGTGGCCTCATAGAAGCAAACCCATAGGAAGATAAATGTTTCAATGCATTTTATTGTACACAAACACCAAAACCCTATTGGTATACATAGAGAAGATTCAAATTTAAAAGAAAAATGAGTTTTTTCGATCCATTCAGGCAAAACATGCTCAGGAATTATGGAAAATGTAGTATATAGTCACGGCCTACAAAAAAGTAGTGGTTTCATGGTGTTTTTGTAGGATGAAGAGGGGAATACTTTCATTTTTCAGTTTTTTGAGTTCATATCAATGATGTAACCAGAGAGTATATACAAATTTTGGACTCTAAGGGCTCACCTTGACTGCTATACAGAGCTAAGGGTTTTTTCTCTTCTTTTGCTTCATTTTGCTCTCAAATGGAGCTCAAACAATTGCAATTGTGGTGCCTCAAATGTAGGAAGAAATACAACAAGTGATATGCATCAGAAACATAACTTGGTCATGGCTTTGAAGCCATGTCTCAAATAAAAAAGAAATGGTGCAATTTTGATGCAGAGAAGATTTACCTTGCATTTGCCTTCAAAAAACCCTCAAGGAATTGCTTGAACATAGAGAGAAATGCCTAGTTTTGCCTTCAAACCCTAAGTCTGGTGGCGGCCATAGTAGAGTTAAAGATCCAAAAATTTCAAAAATGAAAATGAGCCCAAGAAAGTATGGCAAAAGTTGTTTTGTGTTTAGGGTTTACATTATGCCCTAATTCGATAGGCATTTTCATCACATTTCATTCATTTTCATTGCCTCAAGTAATACCCTTCATGGTATCATGTCCATCCTAGTGACTAAGTCTTAAGACTTAGAGTGGTATCGAAAGCCTTGGGTTTCCTTGCACATTCTATGTTAAGGTTTGATACCTTAAATCTCATATGGTCACTTTTGAAGATAAGTCACATGCCTTGGAAACTATTTGCAAAACCAGATGGAGGGCAGGCCTTAAAGGCCTTTTTTATTTTTTGTAAAAACTACACATATATGCCTTGATATATTTTTATAATTTTTTATAAGAAAAATCAAATGCTATGTAATGTAATATACCTAGCGATATGTCACATATAGCCTTGAATTATCATTTTTGGAAAAAAATCAAATCGAATTAGGATATAGAATAAAACTGCAATCTCAATGTAAAGTTTTGTTTTAAAGCGATGATTTATAAATTGCTTTAAAATTAAAACTATTTTATGCAGTTAAAACAGATAAAGCAAACAATATCTTGTTTTCTTTAGTTTGCTTTCTTTTGGGGCAGATATGGACAAAATGGAATCTTTTTGGAGCAGACAAAGCATATTTTCCAGTGGGGCCACATTGGAGGACTTTTTGGCAGTTTGGAGGCAATTTGGTGGGCTTTTTGTCAACTTTTCTGAGGAGCTCGAAAATGGATTGGCATGGTTATTTTTAGGAGCTTTTTTCTCAACCTTTCTTGGAGATCTTTTGAAGAGGATATATTGGAGAAAGCTAGCTCTTTCTCATCAGTTGGAGATTATTGTTTCTTCTCTCTTGAGCATAGGCAGAGAGTTCATAGACTTATTTTTGACTCATTTTTTATCACTTTTCATGTACTCCTTCCAATCCAATACAACAGAGTCTTCCTGTTTCACTTATTTTGCCTCGTAATTGCAATATTGATTTGATATTTCACTGTGGTAATGAATATTTTATCCTCTGTCATGTTTCATTATTGTGAAAGTGTTGTGCAATGTTTTCATATAATTCTGGTTGTATGTTGAGTTTAGAGAGAACCTTCATATAAATTACTTTTGAATTGTATGCTTTAGGTGGAATTGTGAAAGTTTATGTTTGAAGGGTTGTTTGTGGGTAAAAAAGCATCAAATAGATTAGAATTTTGTTTAAGTTAGATTTCATTTGCAGTTATCCTTCTATCCCTTTTCCTCAGCAGATCATTTAGATTAGGAAAATTCATTAGGAGAACCAGCTCGCTCTGGAGGTTCACTCCAATTTTTAGGCAACCCATAGGCCTAGGAGTGTTCCTATGTTGCAACAGCATAGCTAAGTTTATCTTTGCTAAGGGTGCAATCCTGATTGTTAACAATTTTTGGCACACCCGATGGGACTTTGAAAGTGTTTTTAGAGAAGTTTTTAATTCTTCAAGCTGTTGTTCTAGTATATACAACAGTGTTCCAACCTTTGGAGGCTTTTTACAATATACCTGGTAACTCATTTTCTCTGGTCTTGCATGTAGATTAGTGTTTTCAACTTATGAAAACTAGATCTAGTTCAGATTCATTGGACTATTTGCAGTCGTCTCCACCAAGAAGAAGGGGTAGGACAGCAAATAGAACAATTGATTCATCAAAGAGGTCAAAATCAACACCTTCCAGACTTAGTCCTCCAACTCCAATACAAAGAAGCAGGAGTTCAGTTCTGATAGTGCAGATACCCATAATGGCCAAACAGTTCGTATTTGCATCTTTTAATAGGGGCAGCCCATTACAACTTACATAGCATGATGACATTCCAGTTGCAGCCCTCAAAGGACTGCCATATTTCACCAAAGAAGATCACACTACATCTGTTGAGCATATTCAGGATGTGGCAACTCTATGTTCATTACATAATGTTACCCAAGAAAACGTAGCAATTAGATTATTGGCTACATCATTAAAGGGTAAAGCTTTGTAATGGTTCAGAGGTCTTGTAGAGAATTCAATAATGTGGGATCATCTGGGAGATGGGTTGCACAAACATTTTGAAGACAAGTTCGATCATCTCTCTTTACTAGAGTAGTTGAGCACCATCAAAAGGGCACCCCACGAACACATGGCAGATTTCAATTACCGATTTCAGAGAACTTGGGATAGGATCCCCGCAATGGTAAAGCATCTACCAAGGCATGCATTTTTGTTTTATCTTAAGGCTTTGAATAGTGAAATTTCTATAATGATCCAATCTATGGGTGGAGCTACCCTTCTCGATGCTTTTGAAGTTGTTGTTAGCGCAGAAATTTGCCTTATCCAAGGAGGGAAAATAGCCCCAAGGCCTCCCTTACCCATTTTTCTGAAAATCCAGCCACCCGTGCCAATGGTAGTTCCCCCTTTGGTGGTTGTCCCACCAGTTCCAGCAATAGGATATCAAGCTACAACCCAAGAAGCCATTATCCCAGCTCAGTCCCAAGAAATCCAAGAGTTAAAGGGCATGTTGCAGCCTTCAGAAAGACTTTTAGCAATGAATTTGTTAATATTAAGAAGCAAACTGGTCAAGAACATAAGCCTTACCAAGCCCCATATTAGTCTAATCAGCCAAATAGGCCACCTTTCCAAGCTGATCCACAGGGCCAAAGAAGAAATTATAACCCTCGACCTTTTCAATCCTATAATCCTAATGCTGCCATCACTTCGAAAGAACTTGTCCCCACTCAGAACAACATGACACAAGATAGTGACTGCTGTTATCCATGTCACCAACCCCATAACCAAGCTACATGTACAAATGGTGTAAGGAATCAGACTCTTATGGTGCAAAATAGTTATGCGGGTTCAGGAAGTGTCTCTGATGAAGTTTCAGCTCAACAAAATAATACTAATGTGGCCTTAATGAACTGGCAAGACACTGATTTCTATGGTGTAAATTACCCTCAAGGCCAAAATCAACAAATATACATGTTTCAACCAACACAAGGTCAAAAAAGAGGGTTGTTGACTTGGAACAACAAGCTGCAAATGTACCACAGCAGCCTGCCAAGGACAAATTCAAGTTTCTTCATCATAGACTATTCCTGGAGCACAACCAAAGGTGAAAATTCTACAAATAGATCAAGCTTTGCCGAGAAAAGATCAGTTCAAAGTACAATCACAGGCTTCACAAAGGCAGAATGATGTTGCTACTGTTAAAGGACAACAAAAGGTAAGTCTTGTTTCTTTCAATATAGTGGATCACCTTAAGAAAGCTACAGTGAATATTTCAGTAATGGATGCATTGCATATTCTTGGCTGAAAGAATTTGTTGCAAGAGGCATTGGCTAAACTTTCAATTTCTAATTGTTCTAATCAAGAAAAGGCCAAAGTTGTACTTGCCAACAGCTCAGAAACTAAGAGTGAATAGCCAGCCAAAGAGGTAAAACCCCCTCCTTTTTACCTAGGTTTGATTATTGGTGACAAACTTGTCCATAACTGCATGATAGATTCCGGGGAAAGCAGTTTCGTCATGCCCAAGAGTCTAGCTGATAGATTGTGATTAGTTTATGAACCACTGTCAAAAGGAGTAGTCTAATTAGACAGGTATGTTGTTAATACCATTGGGATAATAAGAAATCTGCCACTTACCTTGCATGCCTGTCCTAATTTTGCAATCCATTAGGACCTCCATATCATAGACTTGCCACCTCACTTTGTTATTTGCCTTTCTAGGGACTTTACTGCTAAATTGGGTGGGTTTTTATCTTCTGATTGGTCCCATTTGTTTCTTTAGAACAAGATATGATATGAAAGTAACCATACAATCTAAGCCACTTGCAAAGGATCATGTTGAGCCCTATGTCCCCAGCCCAATAAATGCTAACCTCTACATCATCCATGGGCAACAGGATCAATCCATGAGCCTAGATCCTAGTGCACCTATGGAAGATATAAATTTAGATGACTGGATAGTTGAAGATCATGAAGATGACCCTTTCTGTCACACTGAATAGGTAGGATTAGGTATTTATATGATACAAGAACCTGATGCAGTGATTCATAATCTGATTAAGAACCCAAGTCAGTCTGAAGAGCAAGAAAATCAGCTTTGGAAGCTATACTTTGATAGATGAAGGAACAAAACAGGAGCTAGTGGAGGGACTATGTTGGTTTCACCTGAAGAAGACAAGTACTATGCAACATTGAGGTTTACTTTCAGCTGCACAAACAATGTTGCTGAGTATGAAGCCCTGATTCATGGCTTAGAGTGGGCCCAGAAAAGAGGTATAAAATCTATCCAAGTTTATGGTGATTTTGAGTTGATTGTAAACCAAGTTAGAAATCTGAATGTTACTAAGAATGATTTGCTCAAAAAGTACAAGCATCAAGTTTGGGACTTAATTGAAAATTTTGATGCGTTTAATCTACTTTCAATTCCTAGAAATCAAAATAAGTATGCAGATAAGCTTGCTGCTTTGGGATCTCAGTTTGAGATTCCAGATAAGATTCATAACATAGAGGTACAACCATATGTGAAAGTGGTTGTCAGATCGTTTGTGCTTGACAATAGTGTTTCTTGACAAGTTTTTGACAGCGATGAGTAAATCTTGAGTTTTTTGAGTGCAAAAGCTAAATTTGCAGGTGATAACCTGCATAAGTACCAGCAGTAATTCGATAATCAGATTGTGCAGCTGAAATCTAACAAGCTGCCCAAGGGACTGGTGACACTAGAATCAGTGTTTAATTCAAATGATCAGTCTAGAAAAGACTAATGTAGCATGACTGTGCAGCAAGAGCATTGTGAAATAGTGGAGATATTTAAAGATAAACTGCTGAAATTGGGAAAGGTATGTACTGAAATACAACAGCAGTCTTTTGTTCAATTATGTCAAGAGTTTTCTGATGTTTTTACATGGGAATATAAGGATTTAAGGGGGTTTGATCTTGGTTTAGCCCAACATACCATTGAATTAGAGCCTAATGCCAAGCCTGTTAGGTAGAAGCAAAGACCCCTTAACCCAAAACTTGAGCATCTAATGAAAGCTGAGCTAAACAAGTTGATTGAAAGCAGCATAATATTCCCAATAAAGCATACATCCTGGGTCTCTAACTTGGTACCACTTAGAAAGAAGAACGGAGAAATTTGACTTTGTATCAATTTTCGTGATCTTAATAAGGCCTCTTTAAAGGATCACTACCCCCTTCCTTCAATGGAACAAATTTTGCAAATTATTTTTGGTTCTGATAGATTTTCCTAGTTAGATGAATATTTAGGCTATAAACAAATCTTGGTGAAAGAAGAGGACCAATATTAGACTGCATTTACAACCAAGTGGGGCACCATGGCCTATCGAAAGATGCCATTCGGTTTGTCCAATACTGGGGCAACCTTTCAGAGGGCAATGGATATGGCCTTCCATGGCCTTATGAATAGAATAGTGTTGGTCTATTTAGATGATATAATAGTTTTTTCAAAGGATGCTAATGATCATTTTGACCATTTGAAGCAGATTTTTCAGAGATGCAGAGAGTTTGAAGTTTCCTTGAACCCAAAAAAGTGCATATTTTCAGTTCATGAAGGTAAACTCCTTGGCCATATTGTTTCAAAGCATGGTATTTCTATTGACCCTGAAAGAGTTTCAGCTATTCTGGATTTACCACTACCTACACACAAGAAAGGCATGCAGAGCTTTCTTGGCAAAATTAATTTCGTGAGGAGATTTATTCCAAACATTGCTTCTTTGTTACAACCTCTCACTGTCATGCTAAAGAAGAACATACCTTTCAATTGGACTAAGGAAGGTAAAAGAAGCTTTGAGCAGATCAAAGAAGCTCTCACAGCTACCCCTACCCTCATTAATCCAAACTACGAGAAAGATTTCATTCTATATGTCTTTGGAGGGGTTGCTACCATCTCAACAATGTTGTGCCAACAAAATGATGAAGGCTTGGAGCAGCAAGTGGCATTTTTCAGCTAGGTACTACATGACTATGAGGTAAATTATTCATTCATTGAGAAGCATGTTTTTTCTATTGTTATAATCCTTAAGAAATTCAGACATATGTTGTCCAATAACATAATTCATTTGATGGTTGCCCACTTAACTGTTAAGAGCTTTTTACTTAACATAGAAATAAATGATAAAAGAGTAGGTTGGGTAACCAAGGTTATGGAATTTGATGTTAATATTAAGGTAACTAAGCTGATTAGAGGCAAGGGGTTATGTGAGAACTTGCTAGAGATGGAGATCACAGCCAAGAATAAGCAGAAAATGCAGAAATAGTGTTAAATAACAATGAACAAGTTATTGTTTCAGCTCCTATGAATAGCTGGGTGCAGCAAATGATGCACTATTTACAGAGTGGTGAATGCCCTGAAGGTTTGTATATGATGTAGAGGCAGAGGTAGCACACAAATGCAAGGTTTCATTTACCACTTGACTGTTCACACATTGTCTTGACTGTCCTCTTAGAATGCATTGCTTTAAGACTAGGAAAAGATGCCATTTCATGGTTTGAATGCATAAGCTACCCACCAAACCTCCCAAACACCTTAGACCACACTAAAATGATTAGGGGATACTCACCAAACTCACAAAACAACTTAGTAACTTGTTGTTCCTATTGTCCCTTCACAACTAGGTCAACTTTGCTTGTAGCCCTTGGAATAGGGTTTTTAGGGCATAGCTTGCAGAATCTAAGACAAAACCATGAAAAAATTACCTTTTTGAATACCCATTAAGCCCCTCTACAACATATGTAACATTCAAGGTAGGTTGTTTTGGACCAAAATCCTCAAAAATGGACTGTACATGTTGTTCCTATGCCTAATTAGGACAACAAATGAAGTATTTTTGACATAACTTTCTTAAAATGACTCAAACCCATGAATTAAAACCTGTTTTGAGTACTCATTATCCCCTTACATAACATATCTTTCATGTATGTATGATTGTTTTGTAACATAAGGCCTTAAAAATGACTGGTAATTCTGGTAATTTGCCTAATTAGGTCACTTTTACAAAGGAGGTGCCTCACGATCACCAAATTTTTACCAAAACTCAATGGAAAATCTTTAGTTATGTATTAAAATAGAAGAATCCACCATTTTTTTGATCAGGACCCTCACTTATCTCATCAAATTCAAACATGCAAACTAGAAACCCTCATTCTTCTTGCAGCAATAGGAACGTTTCAAAACACTAAGAAAACTTATTTGTTTGCTCCACAAGTGAAGAAATCATTTGAAGGACTTAAAACCTGTCATTCCACCATTTTGTATCATTTTGGCATGGTCGTGACACTCAAAAAACATAAAATTTCTCTTTAGGACTGTCAAAACCTAGGTTATTGGACTGTTTTTAGTAAAATGAGCATAAAATCCACAAAACATGAGACCAGACCATAAAATTATATTCAAAAGAAAGGTAATCCAATACCCCATCCAACCATGTATGTTTTAGGGTGCTATAGAGCCATACCAGGCCGTACAAGTGTAAAGAATAGAAAAATGTAGAAAAACTATGAAAAACAAAGCTAGAACAACAAAAAAAATCATTTTATTTTATTTCCTTCATTCCAAAAGCTTCATGTCCTTCTTCCATGACCTGTATATCATAAAAAAAGAATGTTTTAAAATATATAACTTCACTCCACTCCTCCTCCATCTAGAAAACTCAAAAAAGAAAGGCTAAAAAATAGCCTCTCCACTAAGGCTACCACAATAGAAAATACTAAACTTAAGCAAAAACTTAAAGACCCTAGTCCTATAATCACCCCCACTACAAAAATGCCTCAAATAGGATTTATTACAATAATAAATGGTCTTTTAAGACCTTATTTTATGCAAAACTCAAGCTACTTTAGGTTACAAGAATAGGGCAAGAAGAAGGTATTTTAGGTTACAAGCTACTCCTTATGCTATCATTGACAGTATTTTGTATAGGATAGACTTTAATGGTGTGTTTCTGAGACGCATTGAACTAGATCAAGTTGATAGACTATTAGAAGAATTTCACAATGGACCTTCAGGAGATCATTTTGTAGCAAGGACAATTGCCTTGAAGGTAATGCAGGCTGGTTATTACTAGTCTGATCTATTTAAGGATGCATTTTCTTGGATAAGAAGATGTGAAAAGTGTCCATTATTTGCAGGTAAGCAAAGGCTTACCGCCTTACCTCTGCATCCTATCAAAGTTAAATAGTCATTTGCTAAATGGGGTCTTCACTTCATTGGACCAATAAACTCACCTTCAAGTGTAGGCCACAAGTGGATTTTGACTGCTATAGACTATTTCGCCAAGTGGACTAAGGCTATTGCTTTGAAAGAAGTAAATGAATTTACTGTTTTAAATTTCTATCAGGATTTGGTATCAAGATTTGGTACACCAGATTCAATTATCTCTAACAATGGTTTAGCTTTTATTGGTTTGAAGATTTCAAATTGGTCTGTCAAAAATAACATCTTTTTTAATACATCTTCTAATTATTACCCGCAGGGTAATGGGCAGGCGGAATCTACCAATAAAAATCTAATAAAGATAATCAAAAAGACTATTGAAGACAACCAAAGAAAATGGCACGAGAAGTTGAAGTTAGCTCTTTGGGCTAACAGAATTACTCCCAAGGGAGCTATTGGTTGTTCTCCATATGTGCTTACTTATGGTAAGGAGGCTAAACTGCCTATTTTAGTAGAATTGCCAACTCTGACTTTCATTAAAGAACTTGAGCTGCTAGAGGAACAACCTTTAGTAGTAAGGCTAGCTCAGCTTATGGAATTAGAGGAGACTGGAAAAGAAGCCTTGAGGAAGATTGAAATCCATCAATCTCAAATGAAGAGTTCCTTTGATAAGAGGGAAAGACCAAGAAGCTGCATTGTTGGTGATTTAGTTTTCAAATGGAATGAACTGAGAAGCAGACCTGGAAAACATTCCAAGTTAGATGAAATTTGAGATGGGCCTTATGTCATCACAGAGTGCAAGGAAAACAATGCATTTCAACTTTCCAAGTTAAGTGGAGAGGTGCTATCTATCCTAGTTAATGGGATCCACCTCAAACATTGCCTCTGAAGATAAGTACTACTTTGTATTATAATAAAGTAGTGTTGCAGTTAATAAGTGCTTTATGCACATTTACTTTCAGTAATTTTGTTTCCCTAAGTGCTACTGCACAAGTTTTTTGGCCACAAGGGCCTTCTAGTTTGTTTTCAGTTTGGTTTGTTTTTGTTTTCTATTGCTGTTTGGAGTAGTGTACAACTGAGTTTCAGTGTTTTTTGAGTTTGAGATGAGCAGAGTATGACTCAATGCCCAATGGACAACTTAAAGAAACTAGTCCTGATGCTTAGCAGGCAAGCATATAGCAGAAGTCGCCAAAAATGTTACCAATTTTCTCTACAGCCCAAATTGGTAGAGTTGGAGTGCATTCAATTCATGTTTAGTTGAGAAAGTTTTAACATTTTACCTAATATCATGTTTGCATAGTTGGAGTGTTTGAGATATTTAGTTATGTTGCAGTTCAATTATTCAACAAAGAAAAAAAATTTCAGATCATCATTCATTTGCAAAAGGTTGTTTGAAAGATAAGTTATTTCATTTCACTACAATGATTATTCATTTTATAAATGAGATACATAAAAGAAATAAACATTGCATTGAATGAAAACATGATAGATCAAATGTCCCACACAAGTCATGGGAATCGCTGAACAAGAGAAGATATAAGAAATATACTATGCATCTGGAAATAGGAGGGGGAAGGATCATAGCCATCATTGCCTTTTTAGTGTCTTCGTTTTCTGAGGTTCCCTATCCTTGTTCCTGATCTCCAATAAGAACCTGCAAAATTGGAAGAGACATGTTAGAGCTCCAGTTATGAGTTCCCTATGGGCCTATCAGTAGAGGCATAATGCATTGCCTATAGTGCACTAGATCAGATACATCTCATTCACATACAAGAGAGATGGAAAAGAAACAATCATTGTACTTCAATAATTTTATCTAACATGTTTGTTTCATGTGCAGGTATAGGATAAGTCATGTAGCTGTTTTGAAGACATATCAGCATGTGGTGTAAAGTGGGCTCCCACAAGGGTTGAGCCCAACATGCTGCCCCTAGTCCTCAGAGGGGTGAAATGCAAGTTATATTCATAATGCTCGATTGAAATAGGTTAACTGAAGGAGTACAACATCAATCTAATGCTTACAGTTCAAGTAATGATGACATGAAAGCATTAAAGTGACCTAAACTCATATAGGACAACATTCAATGCATGAGAACAACTGTCATTATTGCTACAATAGCAGCTCAAGAAGTAGACTATGGTGTGCATATGAAATCAAGAACACTCTTATGCTAATCAAGAAGTTGTATTTCGTGTCAACATGATAGGAAACAGTATCATTCTATGCATGATTGAGTAACTGAATAATGTAGAAGAGAACCATATAGATATAGTGATCAAACTGATATCATGAAGATGGAGTTGTAAGTTGTGTTTACATAATATTCATGCTACATTGGAGGAGCTACAATAATTCAATATGCTATGTATACACATCTACATTTGATATGATACATTGAATCAGAAGCCAAGTATGTATGCCATGAGAAAATTTAATTGGAACATCGAGTATATGAATATCAAATGTAAACAGAAATACCAATGATCAAAAAACTCTCTTTCATTTAATAATGCTGCTATAGAGTGACATGAGTGTAAAATTGCACATTCAATGCCAATATAACATAACAAGTGTAGGAAGAACTACCATGTGCATAGTGGAACAACAAAAGACATAAGACATCATGTGTCTAACTGATACATTCATTCTAGTGTTAATAATGAAGCTTCAACATCCATGTTCATTGACAACATATCAAGTAAAGTAAAGTGTTACATTTGTCCATTGGAGCATCACATATATAATTGTATCAAAATATGTTTTTGTAATTTCAAATGCTATAGGAAAAGGGACAACAGTATCAAACAATGACCTTACATAATGCCAGAGGAAGAGCCACGGCTAGCATAATGCCTACCAGAGTCCATTGATATAGATGATGACAAATGAAATTTAGAGTGTATGGTATGCTCAAGACCCATTTGGGGTTTTAGTTTCAAAATACAGAAAGAAGGGCTTCGAGTCTTTTTCAAGTAAAATGCTCAGGTATATCATATATGGCTGTGGCCTCTAGTAAAGGAAATGACAGATGTAAAGGAGAAATAAAAATCTTGAAATCATTTTTATCTCAGTAATGAACATATACACATACAGCCGTGGGCCTAATAGTGGGTTTTCTCTCAGTAGATCGAACCCAGTTCTGTTCATACAAAATCCAGTTTGCATCTTTCCTGAGTTTCATTGTTTATTTTTATTTATAATGAGAAAAAAAATACAAATACAGAAGAAAGAAAGCATTTTAAACCTATGTAAGTGACAAATAGAGAAAAATATGCTCAAATGAGAGCCCTGTGCTCATAACATTCCAGACCCACTTTGGGGTTTTTGCAAAGAAGGCATATTCAGAAAGAAATGAAAAGATAAAACTCTTTTGCTCAAACCCACCTAGGGTTTTGTTTTTTTTAAACTTATAAGAAAAGCATATTTCTAGTCGTGGCCTGTATCAGGCTCATTTGTCTATAGAAATACTCAAGAAATAAAGAAATGAGTACGTGTAAAGTTGCGGCCTCATAGAAGCAAACCCACATGAAGATAAATGTTTCAATGCATTTTCTTATACACAAACACCAAAACCCTATTGGTATACATAGAGAAGCCTCAGATTTAAAAGAAAGATGAGTTTTTTCAGTCCATTCAGGAAAAACATGCTCAGGAATGATGGAAAATGCAGTATATAGTCATGACCTGCAAAAGCGCAATGGTTTCATGGTGTTTTTGCAAGATGAAGAGGGGAATGCTTTCATTTTTAAGTTTTTTGAGTTCATATCAATGATGTAACTAGAGAGTATATACAGAGTTCGGACTCTAAGAGCTCACCTTGACAGCTATATAGAGCTGAGGGTTTTTCCTCTTCTTTTGCTTCATTTTTGTCTTGAATGGAGCTCAAACAATTGCAATCGTGGTGCCTCAAATGCAAGAAGAAATACAATTGATATGCATCAGAAACATAACTTGGATGCAGATTTGAAGCCAAAATTTGTCTCAGATAAAAAAGAAATGGTGCAATTTTGATGCAAAGAAGATTTACCTTGCATTTGCCTTCAAAAAACTCTCAAGGAATTGCTTGAACATAGAGAGAAATGCCTAGTTTTGCCTTCAAACCTAAGTCTGGTGGCGGCCATAGTAGAGCCGAAGATCCAAAAACTTCAAAAGTGAAAATGAGCCTGAGAAAGTAGGGCAAAAGTTGTTTTGTGTTTAGGGTTTACATTATGCCCTAATTCGATGGTCATTTTCATCACATTTCATTCATTTTCATTGCCTCAAGTAATACCCTTTGTGGTATCATGTCCATCCTAGTGACTAAGTCTTAAGACTTAGAGTGGTATCGAAAGCCTTGCGTTTCCTTGCACATTCTATGTTAAAGTTTGATACCTTAAAGCTCATTTGGTCACTTTTGAAGATAAGTCACATGCCTTGGAGACTATTTGCACAACTAGATGGAGGGAAGGCCTTAAAAGCCTTTTTTTTATTTTTTGTAAAAACTACACATATATGCCTTGATATATTTTTTTGATTTTTTATAAGAAAAATCAAATGCTATGTAATGTAATATACCTGGCAATATGTCACGTATAGCCTTGTATTATCATTTTTGTAAAAAATCAAATCGAATTAGGATAGAGAATAAAACTTCAATCTTAATGTAAAGTTTTGTTTTAAAGCAATTATCTATAAATTGCTTTAAAATTAAAACTATTTTATGCAGTTAAAACAGATAAAGCAAACAATATCTTGTTTTCTTTAGTTTGCTTTCTTTTGGGGCAGATATGGACAAAATGGAATCTTTTTGGAGTAGACAAAGCATATTTTCTAGTGGGGCCACATTGGAGGACTTTTTGGCAATTTGTTTTTATAGTTGGGAGGTAGTTTGGTGGGCTTTTTGTCATCTTTTCTGAGGAACTCAAAAATGGATTGGCATGGTTATTTTTAGGAGCTTTTTTCTCAACCTTTCTTGGAGATCTTTCGGAGAGGATATATTGGAGAAAGATAGCTCTTTCTCATCAGTTGGAGATTATTGTTTCTTCTCTCTTGAGCACGGGTAGAGAGTTTGTGAACTTATGTTTGACTCAATTTTTATCACTTGGCAATTTGTTTTTACAGTTGGGACGCAGTTTGGTGGGCTTTTTGTCATCTTTTCTAAGGAACTCAAAAATGGATTGGCATGGTTATTTTTAGGAGCTTTTTTCTCAGCCTTTCTCGGAGATCTTTTGGAGAGGATATATTGGAGAAAGCTAGCTCTTTCTCATCAGTTGGAGATTATTGTTTCTTTTCTCTTGAGCACGGGTAGAGAGTTTGTAAACTTATGTTTGACTCAATTTTTATCACTTTTCATGTATTCCTTCCAATCCAATACAATAGAGCCTTCCTGTTTCACTTCTTTTGCCTCGTAATTGCAATATTGATTTGATGTCTCACTATGGTAATGAATATTTTATCCTCTGTAATGTCTCACTATTGTGAAAGTGTTGTGCAAAGTTTTCATATAATTCTGGTTGTATGTTGAGTTCAGAGAGAACCTTCATATAAATTACTTTTGAATTGTATGATTTAGGTGGAATTGTGAAAGTTTATGTTTGAAGGGTTGTTTGTGGGTAAAAAAGCATTAGATAGATTAGAATTATGTTTAAGTTAGATTTCATTTGCAGTTATCCTTCTATCCCTTTTCCTCAGTAGATCATTTAGATTAGGAAAATTTATTAGGAGAACCAGCTCACTCTGGAGGTTCACTCCAATTTTTAGGCAACCCACAAGCCTAGGAGTGTTCCCATGTTGCAACAGGATAGCTAAGTTTATCTTTTCTAAGAGTGCAATCCTGATTGTTAACAGTTTTTGGCATGCCCAGTGGGACTCTGAAAGTGTTTTCAGAGAATTTTTCAATTCTTCAAGCTATTGTTTTGGTATATGCAGTATTATTCCAGCCTTTGATGGCTTTTTACAATATACCTAGCGACTCATTTTCTCTGGCCTTGCATGCATATTACTTTTTATAGCTTATGAAAACCATATCTAGTTCAGATTCATTGGATTATTTGCAGCCATCTCTACCAAGAAGAAGGGGTAGGACAACAAATAGAATAGTTGATTCATCAAAGAGGTCAAAATCAACACCTTCCAGACTCAGTCCTCCAACTCCAATACAAAGAAGCAGGAGTCCAGCACTGACAGTGCAGATACCCATAATGGTCAAATAGTTCGTATTTGCACCTTTTAACGAGGACAGCCCATTACAACTTGCATAGCATGATGACATTCTAGTTGCAACCCTCAAAGGATTGCCATATTTCACCAGAGAAGATCACACTACAACTGTTGAGCACATTCAGGATGTGGCAACTCTATGTTCAGTACATAATGTTACCCAAGAAAACATAGCAATCAGATTATTGGTTGCATCATTAAAGGGTAAAGCTTTGCAATGGTTCAGAGGTCTTGCAAAGAGTTCAATAACAACGTGGGATCAACTGGAATTTCAATAAAGAAGAGGAATTTCACCAAGGTGTAGATGGAATAGAAATTCAAGATTAGAGGATATTGACATAGTTTATGATGAAACTTGAAAGGATAAAAGACAAGCATGGGAAATAGGTGGATAAAAGATGTATGAACCAATAAAAAAGAAAATCTATGAGGTTGTGGTCAACACACAATGGACATAGACCCATCAAAGGATGGAATAGTAAGGGTAGGAAGGCAAGAGAGGTAACAAAAAATGGCCATAAGAAGATGTAGATTGAAGGGAATAATGACATATTTTGTGCTTATAGATTTTGGTGACACAACCAACATTAGGTAAAGAGGAGGAATAGTTTCTCTATAAGAAACAAGTGATTGTTCTGTGAAACAATGGAGTTGTGGATAGATAATCGACTCTGAATAACTCCACAAATCCATTTGCTAAAGGATAAGTCAAAATGTCATATGCCAAAGGATTCTGAAAAATTTTAGTAGTGTCATTTTTTGGTGTAACACTTTGTGCATGAGTATCAACATATCATTCTAGATTGTCAATCCTAGTAATGAGGTATTTCAAATAAGGTGAAATACCATTCTCAACATGTCTCAAACTCACATGTGTATGCCTCGTGTCATATGTAACAATGGTGGAGGGTGTCAAAGATATATTATCAACTAATGCCACCTTATCCTCACATATACCAAGTAAAAATTGTCAAGGATCCTCATGTTGTTATTCATTCTTAAGTATGTATATATCATGTGCAAGATGGGATATAGGAGGAGGTACTCCATAAGTACTTAAAGATATGACATGTAAAAGTATGAATGGATCCTTGGAATGGGGGTCTTTACTAATTTGGTATATCATACTGATGCATAGAAAAGTTAATGGGATCTACTATAGATGGGCCACTAGAAGGAGAAGAAATAAAACCATGAGCAAAATATTGTCTAGGGCCAATAGTAAAGTGATCTATGAAAGCACATGATGATACATGAGAGGACGTATGAGAAGCATGACATGAATTAAATCATTTCTTAGTGGTAAAAATTAATGTATAACTAAATGTTTGTATCAAAATATATGTAAGGTATACTTGAAAGTTATTTATTAATTATGATATTTTATGGAGAATAATTATGTAAGTGCATTATTTTGAAATAATTATTTAGATGATTGTCATTTTATGTTTTTATATTTAAAAAGAATTTTAGATATTAATATTTTTCACAATTTAAAGTTAGTGGAATTGGTGAAAGAAGAGGAGAGAATAGGTTTCTAGATGGATAAATGAAAAGTCATGTTTGGCACATGAAAAGTTATGTTATTTAGTTTAAAGAGGAGAAACGGACATTTGGAGGACGGAGGTCAAAAGGACAGTGAACTTATGAGAGGATTAAATTCCATCTATGAAGATAACTTTTGTGGATTTGGAGAAATGAGAGCAATCTTGATCTTAGTGGTAAGGACGACATAGAATTCACAGGTATGTCATCTCCAATAGTTTTCATCCATTTATGCATTATGAGCAATGTCCATATCTTGTTAAAAAAAAAACCTTTTGCTATAATCATAAATAACTTTAAGTCATTGTTAGACTAGTCATTAATTCTATCTTTGGTGACATTGAAGCTATCTTTGTTTTGAGTTGATGATTGTGACCATAGTTTGGAATTTATTATAAACCCTTTTGTATTGATCCTCCAATTACAACATATCTTGAGAGATCATCTTTGTCAAGGAATTTGTGTTCATGGTGGTTGTTTCATTGCCTTTGAACTAGTCTCTTTAAAATGATGGTCACAGTCTCAGAGCATATTAGCTTCATCAAATACCAATCATCTTATGCATGTCTAAGCTTTCATGATTTGTATATAGGCTAAGAATACACTAGTAAAGCTATGGATTTGATTATGATTTGACCAATCTTCCCTCTATGGCATAGCCAAGTTATTTTTCTCAGGTGCTAAATTATTTGAGTCTTATCTCTCTGCCTTCAACTCTTAAATTATGCTTGTGGTAATCTAATCAACTTCCTTTTGTTTGGTGCCAAATTAGAACCTTTGTAAGGCACTGTTGCAAGTTTTTTATATGCTAAAATAAATTATATTCTATGACATTTTAGTAGCTTCTAAGTGTTATATTTAGAAGTCTTTTGGGTGTCATTTTCAGTTTACAAGAGTTCACTTCTTTAATCTAGAAAAGATTCCCTTTTCTTGTGCTGTGTGGGTGCATGTCTATTTGATCTTTATTTACCATGTATTGAGAATAGCTTGTATACGTTACTTTTAGTGTGTTATATGAATAATATATATAAGGATATAGTGGAAATGAATTAGTAAATATAGATGCTCTCTTTTATATATAATTCTTGGGCAATATCTTTATCTTCTGTTATGCTTTGATGAATGTCCATACGTTGATTCCAAACTGACTATACCAACTCTTTAATAGCAATCAATTGAGATTCCTATTCATCTTTCTTCCTTTATAGATGGTTTTCCTAAATATTAAAAGATTACGTTGAGTTTCCTTCTAGAAAATTCTTTCTTACAATCTTAATCAATTTTTCCTTAGTAGTTTTTAATATGGATCATGTATGCACATTAATCGATTGAGTCTCTTGAGTCAACATTATTTATTTGTGGAGACTCTCTTCCAGATGCAAGAAAAACATTAATCTTTTTACTCTAGCTTAAGTCACGAGTTTGTTTCTATTTGGTAATGACTACAAGTTTCCATTTGTTATCCAAGGATCTTTAATTTCCTCTTTCTTTCATTGATGTCTTACCATTTATGAACCTCATCAATGTAATATTCTTACGCTTGTGGAAACTTTCACATGTTATTATATTTCATATCGCCTATGTACCCCCTTTTACGTTAGCCTGAACTTTATTTTATATCTGTTTGATGGAGTCAGCCTTCATCGCCAATAATAAATACACAAGATTGTTTTAATTGTTGTTTTTGATGAAGGAATGATTCTTATCCCTCACGCCAACTTAGAAATCATAGTCACTCAAAGAAAGGTTCTCAGATCTCTATAATCAATCCCTTGAATTTTGAAATACCTTCGTGATTATTTTATTTTGAGCTATGTACAATCTTAAATGATTGTGCCTCTGTCTTTTCACCAAGGCCAATCCTTATTAGGTGGCGCTAGACGTATTTATGTTTCATATGGATTTACTTATATATGTTTCATATTTATTTATTTATTTCAATTTTCCATCTGACGTATGTTTGTATTTATGTGTCTTTTGTATGTGTGTCACAGAGGACGGAGCGCCTATAAGAGGATAATATAGTTTGAGTGAGGGTTAGCATATGTTATGTGTTTCTCTTTTGCTTTGATTGCTCACTCTTTGAGTCTCCTTAGCCATAATACTTCAACATAGAATGAATTAGAACCCTTATCACTAGTATTTTTTCTACAATAATGATTGTGGATTAGATTTAAATCCAACATTTTAGATAAATAAAGGATAAACTTTTGGTTGTTGCAATAGTGGCTTGTTCTAATAAGTTATGAGTTAAGATTAGCGATGATTGGAAAAATTTATATTGTAAAAGATTTAGTCTCTTTTATCACTTTAGACAATGATTAAACTTTTATATATATATAATAGATGTGTAATGATCTTGTAAATCTTTTTGGTTTAGAATCGAAGGGAATGATTATAGTTAACAACCAAGAACGTGGTTGAACCATTATTTATATATGTTTGATTCTTGTCACTTGATAGGAATCTTAATAATGTTGAGTTATAGATAACTTTAGTAGGGTAAATTAGTTAAGTGTTAAGGTGTTAGTGTTATGAGAAATGTAATGGAAGAATGTTAGTGTAGTTATACATATGTTGTGAAAATAGATGAATTCGACCATTTCTCATTAATGTTGTTCAAGTATGTTACGATAGAGTCATACTTATGAAGGGGATTAACGTAGTTTAGCAATTATGGTAAGGTTCTACTGAACTATTATTAGAATTTTTCTAGATAATTGATTAAGGAAGATGCATGTTTGATAATATTTTCTCGTATGTATAGTGTGATTGTGAAATTCATATGATTATGAAATAAAGTAGTTAGATCTTTTTGAATCTATGAATAGGATTATAAAATTTGATCAAAGATTAGCTGAAGGCATTAAGATTTTTCTTATGAATTGATGTGTTTAAAATGATTGTTTATCTTCGACGGCATCATATTGATTGTGGATTAAAGACTGTCTATTTGTATGTTGAGTTGTAGTCCAAATGAATGGTTACGTATTGATCATTCTTTAATGATAGAATAGTAAATGGCTTACATTATCTTATGTTCACTTTTACTTACATGATTAACTAAGCCAAATATTAATTTGTATATCTGGTTTGAAATGAATCAACAGTGTATTGTGAAGTTACATGAGAATGAGAAAGGTAAACCCTAATCTTGTTTTGTTCTAGAGTATGGATGTATATCTAATATATAGAAGATGTTGATATCATCTTAATGGTTTAGTCTTGTATGATATCATCATGTGATTGTAAGTTCGAGTCCCCGAACTACAATGTCTCTACACTACGTGTACGTAGGCAAGGCCATCATGGATGAGCCCCCAAGACATTAGGTCGACCCTTTAGGGCCTTAGGCTAGTATAATGTTTTTTGTATGCGTATAGATGGACATTGTGGAGCTAATGTTTGCATATAGTGTGCAGATTTAGATTGCAGGATACAGGAGCTTGGAAAGTGTTTCATTTTTTCCACCTTTGAAAAAGATGATCCAAAGACATTTATTGTTAAAATGTATATTTATATAAGTATTTGTATCTTGGAATTCATTTACCATGAATATTGTAATTCATTATTTGATTTAAGAAAAAATTCTCCTATAAATCTTTATTATTTTCATTATTTCAGACTAATCTAATTTGTTATTATTATTATATATAAATTTGTTATTATTATTATATATAAATATAGTCATCATGTATAGAAGAATAATTTGAAGATATCAATTATCTAGTGCATGTATCTTTACATATTCATTACCACTAAATGACTCTAGCATATGTGTATTAAGAGAATTTTCATCATAAATCACATAATCATGTAACAAACAGGACATCATTAACCTCATCATAAGAAGATAAAGAAATATCACTATCCTCATCGCTAAACATATCATCAATTGATTGTGAGCCACAAGATAGAGAAGATGGATCATCATGAATTACATGGGAGGTAATGACCTCATGTGAAGTTGAACAAGGTGTATTATGTATTGGCTTATCACTAGTGAGGGATGAAGTATAATCATCATAAATCTCATCACTAGGATAATCATCATAGATAGGTAATTAAATTCAACAAGTATATTATTAGGCACGGATCGAGGTGAATCAACATCACATGTAGGTAAAGGTAAGGCATATATATCTACATTATAAGTGTCCATAAGTTTAACATGAGATATAGAAAAATGATCATCATTATACTCATCAGATCATGTATTAAAAAAGGTAATTCATTCAAAGCACATGTGAATCTGTGGACATAGGACCAACATGACATGTCAAATATATATCATCAAGAATCGGGCCCTCTATCTATATAGGCACCCTCGAGCCCATCCCCATAGTTTAAACCCTATATGTCTAGGGGAGACTAGGATTATTCTATAGCTATATATAGTCAGTAGTCGGGTTGGTACCCCCTCCCCTAGCACAATGAACCACCACTAATATGATGCATAGGTGAGGGAGGTGTGATACCATCAATAACAATCATACTATCTGTATCATAACACATTATAAATCCATACTAGATGTATCACTACCATACTAGATGATTCACTACTATATGTATCATAACACATTATAAATCCATACTAGATGATTCTCTAGGTTTTTGGGAACTTCATATGGAGCCTGAAAGTTCTTTAACACTTGGTCTAAACGGATATCCATTTGCTCTCTAATTCACTAAATTCTTTGCTTTATGATGACTATCAAAAGCCTCGAGGGGGGCTGCTAGATCACTAGGGCAAGTTATCCTAGGTCAATCCCTTAAAAAGATCAAATTTCCAATTGTTCTAAAATTAATAAACAACAATCAAGCATGAAAAAGTCCTCAATGACGATTCAAAAGTAAATGTTGTTTCCTTTAGTGTACCAATTGAAGTGTTCCTCTAATAAATGTTTCATGTATGCTCTAATAATTTGAATGATCTTACTAAATGTGAGTTGATACTCAGATGAATGACTTTAAATTTTTTAAGCTAAAACAAATTGTCAAACAAACATGTACCAAGCCTACCCCGAATGGCTAGTGGGAAAGAGTGAGTTTACGAACTTTGAATTTTAAAATTTTTAACTTTGGAATAGACTTGTGTTGTGCGAGATTGATTTTACATGTCATAGAAATGACTTGGGACCTAGAATGGGTGAATTTGAGGTGTTGGTTTTTTCTTCTGAATCAGCATTAGGGTTTGCCAGTTCTAATGCACAGGCAGATTCAGCTAACTGAATATAGGAGGTTGCGTGAGCTCCTCCCCTTCACTTCTGGTTCTGCCGCACCAAGGGGGGTGTCCCTATTTGATAAAAGTATGACCTTGACTAGCTCAATGACAGAAAGATTTAACTTGACAGCAACAGCAGAATACTCTCATGTAAGGACCAAGATTTGTGTAACAAATCACAAGGTTGGCAACATTCTTGGACATGATGTCTGGTTGGGTATGAGAGCATGGAGAGGTTCCTAATCCTAATCCTACAACTAATAGATGGAAGGATGAGATGAGTTGATTTGATGTTTGGATGCAAACCTGGACCTGGTGTATAACCTCAACATAGAGCTAGATTGGTGCCTATCCAGGGCTTGGAGTCAGTAGACATACACCTGTGAATGATCAGCATGAACAACTTAAACTGGATTTCAGGGGGATACATATGATACCTGCCTTACAGATATCTCCCAATAAAGAGTGTTAAGCTATCTATACTTATGGCATCCCTATTGCAGTATACCCTTCCCAATATTCAATCTGAAAATAGTTTAATCTACCCCTTGAGCAGAAGTTAAAAGGTTAAACATTCAACACAGGAATTCTATGTTCTAGAATCTCAGACATTCCTTGAATACCTGGACTCAGAAGAAAGATACATGCAAGACTAGAGACATAATTAGCACAACACATGCAAACATAGCATTATTCATATAAGATTGACCATGAAATTAGTGGATTCATGCAAAAACGTACAACAGGAGATACATAAACTCACAAGTTTTGCTGCACAGAGCAACCAAAACTAGTTGTATCTTATTACAGAGCCAAAATGTTCAGTTTTCAACAACCAAAACAATGGTAACACAGTCTGCCTATATCGGCCAGAAAGTGTACCCACAGCAATTAATTACATGATTTTTACAAAAAACCGCCAGATACAGCCCATGAGAGATGGCGCCCATAAGTTATCAATGCAATAGGTAGGAGAGTTGACAGGGGTGGCCTCGAGCCCTGTGTCACCATCTGGAAGTCTTCATGCTAAAAATCTGGCAGTTTAATCACTTGTACTGTCACCCACACCCCTGCTACAATCGCCATTGATGGCTCAACCACCCGCGACCTACTTGGAAACTGTCGCACTGTTCAAAATGGAGCTTCCCGCCAAGAAGCGCTTCCTCGCAGGTTCAAAATAATGTAGGGAGATTAATCCCACATGCATAGTGAGAAGATCACTTCAACGTTTTATAAACATGGCCACAAACATACTAAGTGTCGAGCACTTTTGCCGCGCTCGACACATAAGCCCTCGCCCAAAGCTAAGCCATCGGCTTGCCCCAAAAAACTCTCGCCGATCTATCAAGTCTCTCCGATGGCAAACAAAACACAACCTCCATCGCTGTGACTCCCTCCATCAGAGCATCCAAAAATCCTCTGGCCGACCTCATGTGTTACACCGATGAAGCCCATCGCAATCCCCTGTCGACCAGACCAATCCCATCGGCCAACCTGAAACTTCTATGACTAACCTCAATAGTCTCGCCGACGCCATCGCAAACTCCATATTTCCCATCATCGGCCAGAGATAGACCATCGGGCCAACTTCCATCGACTAGGCTGATAAAACAAGTCTCACCGATGGCCAAGCAAAAAACACCCGTTGCCAAGACAAAAACCATCGGCCAACCCAAAAGCAACGCTTGCCGACAACAAAAGTCACGCCGATGGCAACTTGGCTTCCCATCTCCGTCGGTGTGACTTAGACCGTCGGAGCAAGACCACAAACCTATGCCGATAGCTGCCATCACGCCGATGAAACCAAAAACATAAGGCTTTGAACCATTGAACCGGTTCAAACAGATGGTTCAATGGCGAGGTTCAACACTGAGGTTCACCGGCGAGGTTCAAACTGAAAGTTCAAAGACACAATCGGAGCACTCAAAAAAACAAAACTTTCGCTGATGGACAAAACATGATGACCCCTTCCTAAGGAAAGATGAAGGGGTGCCAAAACTCAGAACCTTTTGGATTTTTTGGGAAGGTGCCTGCATGAAAAATTGCTCGAAAACTGACAGTCAATTCAAGCACCAACAGTGGCTCTGATTGGGGACGTGCAGGTGCAAGACTGCAGCGAGAACCCCAGATCTCTGGGATGCAGACCAATCCCCTATCCATTGGGCACAGAGTCAAACTTGCACCAATCTGCATCACCAAACACATTATTTTAAAATAAACATGGTGGCCCAGGGCCACCAAAAAGGAAAAACCAGACTTTTCCTTTGTCAAACACCTGATTTTCTTTTGATTTCTTCAAATGAAGCCTAAAAGCATTTAACTGTCTGCAGCAAGCCCCTTGGCAATTATTTGTGCTGCTGCTCATTTCTTTTTCTTCAACAAATCTACAGCTAGCTTCATTAGCATATATAATTATCAGTTGCAGAATGTCATCATCATATGAGTCACTGATGTTGCTTGGAAAAATAACAGACTCACATGAAACAAATGAATCCACATCAGAATTTTGCCCTTCCTCAAAAAATAAGAGCTCCTCTGTATCAAACATGCAATATTCAGGCACAAGCAACATCTCATAATCAAATTTACCTTGATGAACATACAGATATCCATCATCATCATGCACGGCAGTTTTGTCATTAATGTCCACCTGAAATGTCTCAAGAGAAGGCAGAAATAACTCAGAATGTAGCCCTACACTGAAAGCTTCATAGTCACCCCTGCAATCAACACTATCCCCAACTGTATGAGCACACACATCTGCAATTTTTCCATCCACCTCTGAATAGTGACCTTGTTTTTTATCTTCACCAGTGCCCTGATAATCAAAAGCAAAGTTTTCAACCTCTACACTATGAAGGTGGCCAAAATCTTCAAGGAAACATTCATAATCAGCATCCAAATATATTTCATTATCTGAAAGGCTCGCATATGCATCTGAATGCTGGCAATCACTAGCATATTCACTGCCATCCCTTGAATCAATGTTTTCTATATTTAGAGTGAAGCTCTGCATATCCACTTCATATAAATAATTAGGCATAACTCGGATATGCACACTGCTGCAAGACACAACTTCATGTATGTCTCTCATTTGATCAATTGGAGGGCACCTTGTGTCTGCAGGCTTGTCTTCTAAAGGCTGATAACAATCTTTGTTTTCATTATTACAAGATGTGCTTACATTTTCTACAACATTTTCTTCATGCATCACATCATGGCTGCACACATTATTCTGAAATATATTTCCCTCTATACAATCATTTCTCAATGCACATACTGGGAGAGCTGAAATATATTCACTTTGATAACTGCTTTGACAACTTGCAGCCATGAAACCTACTGGCATTCCATATTTCTCATTGTTTTCTATGTCCATAGCAAATTGGAAAGCCTGGTGAAGTGTGACTGGTTCTTTATCTCTCAACAAATAACTTATTTCTTCATCAAATGCAGCCAAATAAATTGTCAAGCACAATGCATTATTAGGTCTCATTTATTCAGGGATCTGCCTGAGCAATTTAATAAACCTAAGATTAAAGGCTGGAACCAGCTCCTCATCTTCCCTTTGGATATTCATAAAATGTATGATTAATGAGGCCACATCAAACCTTTCACCAAACTGCCCTAGGAATGCAACTTCTAAATCTATCCATGAAGAAACTGAACAAACAGGCAGGTCTGAAAACCATATCCTAGCATCATCTTCCAATGACTGAACAAAGAGTCTCATTACTACATCTTCATCCTCTACCTCATAATCTTCTATTAAATTACAAAATCTTTGCAGATGTTTGTTTGCCGATTCAGAATCTGATCCACTATATTTTGGCAAACATCTTCTAATTTTATTGGGAATAATATTTGGGTAACCATATATCCCTGTGAAATTTAGGGATTTATATCTTTCAATAAAGAATGGTCTTCTCTGAGAGCACGACCAGGTTTGCTGTTCTAAACTCAACATTTTGAATCAAAGATGAATACCTGGATATATGTTGCAGCACTGATAGGTTCTTTCAACAGAGTCGCCACCTCTCAGAGAGAGGACAGAATGTCAGCAAGGCACTTTTGTTTTCTGGATTCATCACCCCAGCAGAGCACCACATGGTTCCTTTTTGCTGCAACAACTTCACTGGAAACTAGATTTTCCAGCCCTCAGGTTACTTGACTCTCTCTCTCCCCAGCAGAGTCGTCATTTTGTTGGTTTTTTCTTTTGAATCAGCATTAGGGTTTGCCAGTTCTAATGCACAGGCAGATTTAGCCAACTAAATACAGGAGGTTGCGTGAGCTCCTCCCCTTCACTTCTGGTTCTGCCGCACCAAGGGGGTGTCCCTATTTGATAAAAGTATGACCTTGACTAGCTCAATGATAGAAAGATTTAACTTGACAGCAACAGGCAGAATACTCTCATGTAAGGACCAAGATTTGTGTAACAAATCACAAGGTTGGCAACATTCTTGGACATGATGTCTGGTTGGGTATGAGAGCATGCAGAGGTTCCTAATCCTAATCCTACAACTAACAGATGGAAGGATGAGATGAGTTGATTTGATGTTTGGATGCAAACCTGGACCTGGTGTATAACCTCAACACAGAGCTAGATTGGTGCCTATCTAGGGCTTGGAGTCAGTAGACATACACCTGTGAATGATCAGCATGAACAACTAAAACTGGATTTCAGGGGGATACATATGATACCTGCCTTACAGATATCTCCCAATATAAAGTGTTAAGCTATCTATACTTATGGCATCCCTATTGCAGTATACCCTTCCCAATATTCAATCTGAAAATAGTTTAATCTACCCCTTGAGCAGAAGTTAAAAGATTAAACATTCAACACAGGAATTCTATGTTCTAGAATCTCAGACATTCCTTGAATACCTAGACTCAGAAGAAAGATACATGCAAGACTGGAGACAGAATTAGCACAACACATGCAAACATAGCATTATTCATATAAGATTGACCATGAAATTAGTGGATTCATGCAAAAACGTACAACAGGAGATACATAAACTCACAAGTTTTGCTGCATAGAGCAACCAAAATCAGTTGTATCTTATTACAGAGCCAAAATGTCCAGTTTTCAACAACCAAAACAATGGTAACACAGTCTGCCTATATCGGCCAGAAAGTGTACCCACAGCAATTAATTACATGATTTTTACAAAAAACTGCCAGATATAACCCATGAGAGATGGCGCCCATAAGTTATTAATGTAGTAGGCAGGAGAGTTGACAGGGGTGGCCTCGAGCCCTGTGCCACCATTTGGAAGTTTTCATGCTAAAAATCGGGCAGTTTAATCACTTGTACTGTCACCCACACCCCTGCTACAATCGCCATTGATGGCTCAACCACCCGTGGCCTACTTGGAAACCGTCGCACTGTTCAAAATGGAGCTTCCCGCCAAGAAGCGCTTCCTTGCAGGTTCAAAATAATGTAGGGAGATTAATCCCACATGCATAGTGAGAAGACCACTTCAACATTTTATAAACATGGCCACAAACATACTAAGTGTCGAGCGCTTTTGCCGTGCTTGACACACAAGCCCTCGCCCAAAGCTAAGCCATCGGCTTGCCCCAAAAAACTCTCGCCGATCTATCAAGTCTCTCCGATGGCAAACAAAACACAACCTCCGTCGTTGTGACTCCCTCCATCGGAGCATCCAAAAATCCTCTGGCCGACCTCATGTGTTACATCGATGAAGCCCATCGCAATCCCCTGTCGGCCAGACCAATCCCATCGGCCAACCTAAAACTCCTCTGACCGACCTCAATAGTCTCGCCAACGCCATTGCAAACTCCATATTTCCCATCATCGGCCAGAGATAGACCATCGGGCCAACTTCCATCGACTAGGCCGATAAAACAAGTCTCACCGATGGCCAAGCAAAAAACACCCGTCGCCAAGACAAAAACCATCAGCCAACCCAAAAGCAACGCTCGCCGACAACAAAAGTCACGCTGATGGCAACTTGGCTTCCCATCTCCGTCGGTGTGACTTAGACCGTCGGAGCAAGACCACAAACCTATGCCGATAGCTGCCATCACGCCGATGAAACCAAAAACATAAGGCTTTGAACCATTGAACTGGTTCAAACAGATGGTTCAATGGCGAGGTTCAACACTGAGGTTCGCCGGTGAGGTTCAAACCGAAAGTTCAAAGACACAATCAGAGCACTCAAAAAAATAGAACTTTCGCTGATGGACAAAACATGATGACCCCTTCCTCAGGAAAGATGAAGGGGTGCCAAAACTCAGAACCTTTTGGATTTTTTGGGAAGGTGCCTGCATGAAAAATTGCTCAGAAACTGACAGTCAATTCAGGCACCAACATGAGGTAGGGGTGAATGTCTACAAATCTGGGCTTAATAATGAGTTGTCGGTGTGAAAATATGTGCAGATAGGGTAGGGATAAGTCGACTATGTGGAAATGCATAAAGGAGGGGAGTATATGAAGGTATATAGGTATTAAAGAAGGAGCCAAACTTAGCACAAGAGTGTGCCACATGTTTCTATATAGATGCATTAAGGCATTCCCTCAAATTGGGCCCAAAATTGTCTTGAGGATAACAGATATCTATTCCTAGCACCACAAAATTGATATCCGTTACTTTAATAATGGATATCTGTTAGTAACGAATATCCGTTATTAACAAATATCTATTAGTAATGGATATCTGTTATTAACAGATATCTATTTGTAACAGATATCTGTTATTAATTGAAATCTGTTATTAACGGATATCCGTTAGTAATGGATATCTATTGGTAATAGATATCCATTAGTAATGGATATCAATTTTACTTTGAGAATGCCTTATATTTAGGCTTGGGACTATCATAGTTGACTTACTCTGAATTCTAACGTGTTTACAAATTTCACCCTCTTCTTTGAACTTCACCCTCTATGCCGACAACTTTTGTTATTCAAATTTGATAAAACGAAAAGGGTTTATTGAAGAAATTGTCAACTTTCTAAAAATATAATATTTGATTTATTATCATATTATTAAACAATTATTAATAATTTTCTATATAGAGTGTGTTTGAAATCCCGATGGATATATTGATTGAAAAACATCCATAACTTTCAAACCATTTCACCTTTTCAAATCCAAAAGATGTGTCACACTTTATGCTTTTCTGGCTATAGGTTTAAAAAAAATCTGAATTCTTATTTTTTTTATCGAGTTAGGTTGGCTGGAAAATTACTTTTTAGTTTTTAAAAAAATACAGTAAAAAAATCATAACTAATTATTTTCTTGGAAAAAAAATTCAAAAAAATATGTGTCACATCCAGGCACGAGTCCTTTACTTATTTTGAAAAATTCAATTTGTTTTTGGTTCATACTTAGGTTGGCTGGAATGACACCCACTTTCTATTTTTTTTTTCAAAAAATTAATATTACATATTTTTCAAATTGTGTAGATAATCCATTCAAATTTTCACATGAACTTGATTAAGTCTAATTTTTAGTATTTTCATTGCCACTTAGAGGTATTGTTCGGCCCATCATAATTTACACTCATCCTGCTGAAACAATGGAAAATAGAAATCTAACTTAGCAATAGGAGAAAATATTTTGCCAAAATAAACTCCCTCTATTTGTTGAAAGTAAGGAATACTCAGAGGGGGGGTGAATCAGTATTCCGCAAAACCACTTCTTAACTTGTTCATTAATCCAATTTCCAAAATTAATAACATGAAAGCAAAATAAACATAAGAATAGCAACCATAAAGACATAACATATGGACACCGGGATTTTTATGTGGAAAACCCAAAAAGGGGAAAACCACGGTGAGTGTTAGCTCACAATATATTATGATAACAATACTGGATTACAAAATGCTCACTGCCGTGGGGCTCACTGCATGTGGACTCACTGTCCACTGAGAAAGAAGAATAGAAGAAAGAAGAAAATTGGCTCGCTACCAGTAATGAACTACTATAAGTGCATCTACCATGTGCTAGATCATAGTTCCATTGAAGGCTCAATACACAGATTCAAAGGTCTTCATTTTATCTGCTCTACTTCTCAACTTTTCTACATATACTCTATTTTCTGCCCTTTTTTTTTTTTTTTTTTTTTTTTTTTTTTTTTTTTTTTTTTTTTTTTTTTTTCTGCTTTGTACTCTTCTTATAATCCTTCACACTCCAAATTCGCACACTATTCCACTACAACCACACAATCAACATCACAATCTTTCGAGTATTTATATCCACAACAAGATTCATTTCATAATCAGGTCAGCAAGCCAGACATGAAGTGTGTATACAATGTATTTTACCTTGTCGACTTGATCATGTGTATAAAAAACAATGTGGACCTAAACAAACATGAAATAATCTTTATATAGGTCAGCACCTATCATTCAACCACTTAGATTGATAGTTTAGACAATATAACTTCTTCGCATAAAGATCTAACATGCCTGTCGGCTTGTCTCTTAAGAACATGCTTGACCTAATCGTCTGTCACACCAAAACTCTTACTGTGGACCATATGAGACTCAAAGAATCACATCAACCATTCCTCATACCTCACATATCATATCTTACCAACCACAGGTCATGATGTCCTTATGTGGTGAAATGCATAACTTAGAACTGTCTCTTCTACCTTGGTGAAGTACTAGCAAACCAACTGCCGGAACTTGGAGTTTTGTCGACAATCTTCTGGATCACTTCAGACTTTGTAACTCATCAACTAGATACTTCTAAAACCTATCCATATTGACTCAAAACCACATACCAATACAATCACTTGCGGAGAAATGCGGACCAAAATACCCATGCACTCTGCACTGTTCCTAACTTAATTATGTTCACCCCAAGTTACACCAATCACAACTTGACTTCCGGAAGTCATCAGGACTTGCAATCTTGAACATAACATCTTTAAACAATTCTAAATAACATACCTGAACTGCATACCTTGACCATCAACTGTGGAGGAATACCACTTGAGTCTCTACTACTAATTTTATGTTGTCAGTACTTAGCTATTCTACCTTAGTTTTTTGTGTTCGAACCAGAACCTTGTATGCAGGTTGTTCCAAGTTGAGTTCCCAATCATCCTTAGCTCCATCATGCTTTGTTTTCCTTGTTGCCATCAATGACAACATTACCCAATCAGCAGTGTCTCTTGACTATGTTTCGAACAATCTCCCCTTTTGGCATTGATGGCAACACTCAGTGAAAAATGTGTATTTGCTCCCCCTTTCTTTATACACTCTATTCTTTCACTCCCCCTTAGGTGTTTGCCCATTTTTCACAGGTCTTCTTCTCCTCCTTTGACATCAATGGCAAAGGTGTATGTACAAGAGTCAAAATTATGTCAAAACTGTAAAAATTTTCATACTCTTCCGCATATGTACACATACAATCTTGAACTTAATTAGTTGTAGGTGAGAGGATATCCTTATACACAATCTTTAATTGTGTAATTTCTTTATCCCATCGATTCTTAGCTCTTTCCAAATTTTGGATGTGACCATTTATCAAAAAGACTGATTATTCTGTCTTTTGCACGTCAGAGGATGTGTCTATTTACAAAGTTGCATGTGCTTCTGCTACAATGCTAATCAATGAATCTAACTTGGGACTAATTAGTCCTCTCAACTGACACATTTTATTTTTCATCTAATCCCTTTTATTTACAAGATCACTTAACTCATTATGAATATTAATTACTTGTATTTCTTTGTTGCTCATGGACTCAGCTACTAGGTCAAATGATTTAGAAATATTTACCAGCTATAGTTTCAAATCTTTTATCTTTTCTTCTAGCTCTTTTGTGGCTACCGACCAAGATAAACAAAATTTGTACAGGTCACTTTCTTCTTTGATAGCACTTTGCATGCCTTTCATTTTATTGTCTAGTAGAGCTTTATCATTCACTATCATAGTCTTCAACTCATTTAGTCTTTTCTCATCAAATTCTTGTCTCACTTTTGTCTCAGCAGATTTCTCAAAAGATTCAAAATGCTTACTTACATAATTTATGAATCCTTTTAGTTGACTTATTGAAGAAAAAGAGGTGTCCTAATATGATGGCATCAGCTTCTCCAAAATGTTGGATGCCTCACAAATTAGTTCACTGTCCTATATGCGAGACTTCAAAATTTCTTCTTGTGCCTTTGCCTGCACAATTGATACCAGTTTAAATTTCTGTACAGGGGACATTGAGTCTAGGTTTATTGGTCCTTGCAAAAATTCAGGCTCATCCAAGCCTGTTTCTCTTTCTCCAAAAAGTCTTTAATCATCTCTATAGTGTCTCTTGCTATACCAGAGAATTCTTCTTCTTGGTTTAGCTCTAGAGCATCTAAATCCATAGCTTCATTTGAACCATCTTTTTGTTCTGGTGCAGGGATTTCCTTGTCTTGTTTCTCTTCTTGATCATCAGCTTTATCTATCTTCTCAATCTTCTCCATTTCTGTCTTGTCACTTGTTTGTTCTTCCAAAGGGAGACTAGTCTCAGTAACTGTAGCAGGGGCTTCCTTCTCTTTAGCCATTTTGTCAACTAACCTTTGGTCCAAATTCACTTCTAGAAAAGATGTATCATCTCCAACATTTGTTTCATCATTGTCATAGATTGTTGGGAGATGAAATTGTCTTAGCACTCTCAAGGTGATTTCTTCAATCTCCTTTACTACTTTCTCAATGTCGCCTCCCATAAGAGTGTCCATTATCCTCTTTGTCTCGAATTCATTATTAAGAGCTTTGGAGATTATGGTATTTTCCTCTAGGGTGATCTCTAAACATAACCTCACAAGTGTGTGCTCTCTGATTTTAGTATCCATGGCCATGGCAATTTCATTCCTTGCATACATAATGTTGTTCAAGCTGTCAGGAAGATCACCAATGATTTCAATAAGAGCCTTATTGTATATGTTTAGATACTCTACAGTGGCATCTTCTAAAACCCTTTTATCTACATCATTATAATCATCATAAAATTGGGCTATTGGTTTCAGATTTCCATCCACTGTGACAACCATAAGAACATCTCCTTGAGTTATTGTAGCCTCTTCTGGTTGTGATACATCTTGCCTTGCCCTCTTCTTTGTTGTGTCCTTCCTAGAGGTTGTCTCTTTACTGCTTCCGGAGACTTTGGTAGCCTCAGTTTTCATCTTTTTTACTTCTTCATCTATTTATGTCTCTTCCTCATCGATTGCAATGCTTACATGCATTCTTTTAGCCTTTGTTTTCTTCCTTTTGTGACTGGTTGCAAGGATTTCCACACTTGTAGATGGTGTGGGATCAGAGGGAATAAATGTAGCTTCTATAGAGGTAGATCCTTTGGTTCTCCTTCTTGACACCTCTGGTTTTTCTGGCTTTCTCTTGGGTTCTTCCAGAGCTTTAACTGGTTCACTTTCTCTCTTTTATTTTGCTACCCTTTCAGCTTGTGCTTTTTCCCTTGCCTCTTTCACTTGTTCTTTTGTGAAGCCTTGTCTCAGGGTGTAATCCTCTACCACTCTCCGCATTTTCTTAGAGATTTCAGGTTTTCTTATATCAACATGAATTTTTGTAGACAGTTCTTCATATGTTCCAAATCTTTCCTCTTTGGGGTCCCGAGGCTTGCTTAGCATGTGTTCTACGTAGTTATCGAGAATCGCTCCATCTACTTCATAGCCCATTGGCATAACCCAAACAGTTCTAGGCTCAACAGCCTCCATCATGCATCGGTCTTTGGTTACAATGAAGCATATGTTATCCTTGTATTTTTCCACAATTGCTTTTGGAATTCTTTCTCTTAATTGCATCATTCTCTGGAAGTTCTTGAAATAGCCCCATAGGGCTGCATTTTGTTCATCATAGTTTCCAATATTATTTAAATGATCCCTAATTTGTACATCAAATGGTTGACTATTTAACTAAAACAAGTTCTTCATCTTTGGCAACTCATGCATGAAGTAGAAAAACAAACAGATGATCAACATACCAAATTTTAAGGGATATTTGTTTTCTTTTATCTTTTTCAAGTTTTCTTGTTGGAATTAGACCAGACAACTGAGAGGGGGGGTGAATCAATTGTCCCACAAAATTAAACTTTTTCTTCTTTTAACCTTCTTTATCAACTTACTATTAGATTAATGATGTAAACATTAAAGCATTAATCAACAACACAAACACATGTGCAGAAATATAAGCAACACACTTGACACCAAGATTTTGATGTGGAAACTTAGTTAAGGAAAAAACCACAGTGGGGGTTAACCCACAAAGATTATACTCTGTTAAAAGTATTACAAAGAGGGAATGCACATGCATTCGGGCTCACTGCCCAGAGCTCACTGCTCAAGAGAGGCTCACTGCCTACAAGAATGTTTACAAAAGGATTACATATCGTTGAACTGATAAGTAGCATCTGTCAATGCAAGAATTCAGTTCCGGTTAAGCACAGAATACTGATTTTACACACTTCATCTTTATTCTGGGTGAGTGTGAGATCATGATGGGCCAAACAGTGGCAATGGAGAAAACAATTGTTGGATGAAAATGTACTAATATTTAGACTAATATTTAGATTTGGATAGAAAGGGTGTTAATATTTATATCTCAAATATGGTTTCCTTCCAATAATTCCTTGGGATTACCTCATATTTAGTCAAGTGGGAATCCCAAAACTTGCCAAAGAAACTTCCAAAACCACCTATTTAGTGTTATCCTAAAATTTTCCACAATTTCATCCTTGAAGAGTTGACAGACTTTTTTGTAACTAAATTTAATCAAATGAAAAGGGTTTATAGAGGAAGCTATTAAGATTATAAACATATAATATATGACTCATAAGAATTTTAATAGATAATTATTATTAATTTTTTACATATGCTATGTCTAATTTCTTTATAGATATACATATTGAAAAATATCCATAACTTTCAACATATTAATCCTTTTTAAAATCTAAAAGATGCGTCACATTCTAGGGTTTATTGGGTATACATTAAAATTTAAAATTTGTTATTGTCATATATTTTTGACCAAGTTAGGTTGGCTAGAAAATTAATTTTTAATAGTTTAAAAAAGCCACAGTAAAAAATTTAAAAATAATTATTTATTTAATTAAAAATTTCAAAAAAATGTGTCACATTCGTTCATGTGTCCTTTACTTAAATCCAAATCATAGATGAAAAATATTATCTTTTTCTCATACTTAGGTTGACTGGAATGACACCTACTTTTTACGTTTTTTTGAAAATTTTAGTAGTGCTTCATTGAAATATCCAATTTTCACCAAACCATTGTTAAATTTTTCAAAAAAAAAAATAGTAGCCCATAAACTACACTCAATTTATTACAACTTTTATTACTACCTTATTTCTAGATTGTGTAGATAACTCATTCAATTTTTGACATGAAGTTACTTAACTCTATTTTTCACATTTACATTGCCACTTAGGGGTAGGGTTTGGCACATCATGATCCTGCACTTACCCATTCTGCCCTGTTTACTGCTCTACCATAATCTGGACCTCAGATATCTTCTCTTTCGTACTTATGTCTTCCTTTTTTGCACTTACACCATATTCGCCTCACTAACACACTCCACATCGCTCGAATCCACTGGTTATATATATCCGCATCAACAAACTCAATCACCTATCTGTCAGCCTTATGAAGAACTTAACAAACAGTACAAGTACTATGTTCTATCAGCTGAATCCATACATCAATATTGATGCATACCAGAAATAACATTTGCAGATCACCATACAAGTCAGCCACTAATATTATATCCCATACACAACTCACCAAAACACTTCTACTAGATCCGCACAAGGATCTAACACAAGTCAGCCTGTTCTTTACTAAATTGTTCTTGTTATATTAGGACCCGGTACTCAAATGCTCATAACTTTTAATCTTTTTGTCACTGGAGGTTGAAATCTTGGATTTAGAATGTCCTAACATTCCTCTACACTCCCTTAGATTTGCAACATGTAATAATTAACTGGAGAGGTCTGCTGACCAAAATATTGAACTCTGCCATACCCTGTTCTGGACTTGTCAAATCTTGGAACTAACTTCCGATATGATCTGATACTTCATTACGGATGTGTGGCATGGACTTAGTTGCCAACAATGACAACATCTGTCATGCCTTGCAGTGTCTCTTCCCAACAATCTCCCCCTTTGGCATTGATGGCAACACTTAGTGAAAAATGACTACAACATCTGTCATGCCTTGCATTGTCTCTTTCCAACAATCTCCCCCTTTGGCATTGATGGCAACACTTAGTGAAAAATGACTAAGTGTCGGAGCTACTCCCCCTTACTCCATACACTTGTGCTCTCCACTATTTCTAAAGCTCCCCCTTTGCTAGATTCCTCATTTTTCACTGCTCTTCACTCTCCCTTTGACATCAATGGCAAATGATGGAATCCGCAAACCAAAATTCACCCAAAAATTATGTATACAATGTCGCATATGTACAACCAATCCTTAAGTTATATTTACATATACTTAACTACATCTCCAAAAATATTCTTCAATAGGGCCAACTCTGTATCCCAACTTTTTTTCATACTATTCAAAGTTAAAATGTGGCAATTGAACAAAAATGCTTGTGCTTCAGCCTTCTAAAAGTCAATTAGATCACCTATTTGTGCAGCAGTTTAGGCTTCTATCACAGCATTGAACATTGCTTCTATCTTAGGGGAAATCAGTCTCTAAAGCTCACCCATTCTTGCTTCAATGTTCTCCCTTTCTCTTGTCAACTTCTTTATTTCTTCCATCAAGCTGATTGCTTGACATTCCTTACTTGCCACTGATACTGTCAACATATCAAAAGCTTGGGACATACTTGACAATGTCTATTTGGAGTCCTTTATTTTATCTTCTATATCCTCTATGACTTTGGGAGTAGATAAACAAAACTTATATATATTGCCTCCTTCTGAAAGAGCATTTTGAATACTCTTTATACTGTTATCTGGCACTAATTTGTCTATCCCAATCATGCCTTTAAGTGCATCAAATCTTTTGCTATTAAATTCATTCTGAACTTTAACTTCTGCAGATTTTTTAAAGGACTCAAAGTGTGTACTTACAAAATTCACAAGGCTCTTCAGATTTCCAAAGGGAGAATTAGATGGATTCTTCTGGAACGTTGGCATTATCTTCTCCAATATACCGGATGCAAGGCCTAGCAGCTCATTGTCCTCTATGTGAGATTTCAATACCTTTTCTCTTGCCTTGGCTTGTGTGAAAGATGCTATCTTCATCAATTGGATGGGAGAGAAAGTATCCAGGTTGAGTGGTCCTTAAATCAGTTCAGGTTCATCAAAATCTAGTATCTCTTTACTCAGAAAACTCTTCAGTGCATTTGCAGTGTCTCTTGTCACAATTTCTAGACCACTTTCCTTTCCTTGAGTTTTCCCAGTGTCAGTATTAGGACTATTTTGTTTGGGTGCATCAACATTTGCACCATCTTCTTCTATTTTATCTTCCTTGCCCTTGACTTCTTCTTTCTTTTGTTGTGGGTTCACTTCAGTGGGAATTTCTGTTTCCATGTTTACTTCTATGTTGACTTTATCTATTTGATCCTAAGTATCCCTTTTGTCTTCAGCGTGTTCTGATTTCTGATCCATGTTCTTCTCTGAGTCATCTTGAGTAGGACTTAGTGTCTCTTCATTGGTTTGCTTTGGAGGATCTAGAGTATCATTTTAGTCATCATTTCCCTCTCTAATCTTTCCTTCTGAAGTCTCTTGATCCAAAACTGAAGGATTGTCTTCCTCAACTTGTTTTTCTGAAACAATATAATATTTATCTTTATCTAGAGACTTCTTCAAAATTTCCTCTATTTCTTTTACAACTTCCTCTGTTTCACCAAGCATTAGCTTGTTCATCTAGATCTTGCTTCTAAATTTCTACTTAACTTCCTTGAGGATTTTATCTGCTTCCCTTCTAGTCATTACTGAGCATAGGGTGGAGAGGACATATTCTTTGAGTTCTATGTCTTTATCCTTGGTGGCTTCCTTCCTCATCTCTAGTATTTTCCTTAAACTTTTAGGAATTTCTTGCAAAATTTCCAATAGAGCTCTATTGAATTTATTCAAGTATAGGATGGTGGCATCCTCCAAGATTTTCTTATTTAATTCATCAAAACTATCATAATATTTTCTAATAGGCCTTAAATTTCCATGAACATTAATTATTTTTACAATTTCATCAACAGTCATAGCAACCTTACCAGTCTCTTGTTTTTTACTTGCCTTTTTGCTTCTTGAAGGTTGGTCCTTAAGAACCCTTGAAATCTTGGCTCTCTTAGATCTTATCTCTTTAACTTCTTCATATGTCTCTGTCTCCTCATCATCTTTTGTGCTCACATACATTCTTGTGGCTTTTGTTTTCTTTCTCTTACTTTCTTCACCGGATGGTCTATCTTTTGGTTTTACAGGTTTAGGGGGAACAGAAGTAGCAGCAGAGCTCCTAGTTGTCCTTGAAGTGGAGGATGGTTCCACTGGAGCATCTTTTTGTTTCTTGTCCTGCTTTTCTTTTTCATCCTTCTCAATTCTTTCTCTGTTTTGCTTCACTGCCTTCTTGGTTAGGCCAATGCTTTCAACATACCTTTCAACTTGCCTATGAACTTTTCTCTTGATTTTTGGTTGCCTAAGCTCAACACGCAATTTTAGACTTAGCTCCTTATATGTTCCAAACCTTTCAACAAAGATGTCTTGATTTGCTCAGGAGATGTTGAGCATACCTATCCAAGATCTTCTCATCAACCTCATAACCCATAGGCATAATCCATACAGTTCTAGGTTCCACAACCTCCATTAGGCATTGATCAATGTCTACCATAAAATAGATTTCATCCTTGTATTTATCAACTATTGAATTGAGGATTCTTTCCTTAGAATGCATCATATTTTGAATTTTTTTAAAGTAACCCCAGATTGCAGTCTTTTGTGCACTTGAGTCTCCAATGTTGAGTAGATGATCTCTTATTTGCCATGCAACCAGTCTGTCATTTGTCCAGTGCACACTTTGTACTCCAGACACTTCATTCATAAAATAGAAGAACATATAACTAGGGAACCACATTTAAAGGTGTTTTTCTTATTCCTTTTGATTTTGCTTAAATTTTTAATCAGTTGGTTCTGCAATAGCTCACATAGGTCATAATCTCCAATTTCTTTCAACATTTGATATGTTGCATATATGGCAATTCCGGAGATAGAATTCTCCCTGCTGAAGTGATAAATCTTGTAGCCAATCACCATAGAAGCAAACTTAACATCCGGTTCTATAATATCATTGATGGTCATTGCCCTTTTGTCAAACTTGGCACCAGTAGCATCAATCACTGTCTGGTTTTTCACAGCCTTTAGCATGGGTAATCCACCAATTGAATTTAACCCTGTTACAATCTTGATAACATCCTTTGTAATCTTGAATGGTTTCAATAGCCACATGAATTCATCATGTATTCGGCTCAAGATATATCGAACCCACTCATTCTCATCAAATGTCAGAAATTTAATGACTTGCAGAAAATGTTTACTTTCTAGGGCTTTGTATTCCGGTTTCAATTCATAGCTATCATCCCTTAGGTAGTTGTTAAGCAAATCCAAGAGTTTCATATTTCCAAATTCATCTATGCTATAGTGGATGTATGCCCTAATATCTTCAACATGCAGAACTCTGTATGGGACACCAGAAAATGCCCCTAAAGGTTCAATTTCAATTGATTTGTGTGTGATCTGATATATATTATTATCTACTAAGAACCTATCCCCTTGATGATTGGAAATAAATAAAAAACTATGAGCAAAACTAAAAAAAATTCAGCTTATATAGTATTTCTGCATATGTTAGGTCCATTGAAAGTCCATTTGGAATCAATTATAGCCGAATCCATAAATATAGACCTAACATCAATGGACACTTTTATGAGTTTGCTCAATACAAATCTATGCAATCATTTGGCATCAAGTTCACTTCCCCAACTAAAAACTACACCTTCCACCTTTTGTACATCTGCTTCCTTTTGGGCCACGTTATAATGAAATGGGTACACTTTAATAGAAATAAACAGATTCATTAGTGTGAAAATCCTCTCCTTCTAGGCTACTTAGCGCCTCCTAGCAAACACATTCCCTAGGTAAACTCTGTGTTTTATAGTGGTTTTTTCCCTATATGTACAAAGTTGTTCTTTGGTTTAGGTAAATCTGTATTTTACCATGGTTAATCACAATGTTTGAATTGCTTTGGTTTGTTAACTTCAGTTTTGGAGACCATCAAGTTCTTTCGGTATTGCTGTGGTTGTTTAAAATTCCACACTTCCCTAGTTTACTGCAACTTAATCAATGGTATGTTTTGGTGCATTAAGACACGATTGGACCCACATTTTTAGTCTCTTATGAGTTTTGTTAGCTTCTTGAGGCATTTTTACTTATGAATTCAAACAAGCACAATACTACTATTGTTCAAATCAATGTTCTAGGCCTTCCTTTCTTACTTCATTTGTACTTATCTTTACTTCTTATGCTTACTGTTATGATGAATCAAATGCCTTTATATGAGACTGCTATATATATATATATTATTTTCTCCTTTTATACTTCCGATATCTATCTTTCATTTTATATTCTATTTTCTATTGTATATATTTTTGAGTATGTCTTTTACGAACAACAATGCCTCTTCAAGGAGTCGCCCCACTTCCAACGGATCGTTGCCTTTGTCTTATTTTATTAGTAATTGCTGCCTTAGGAGAAGTCGACCTTATTAGGGGAGTCAACCATATTAGTCAATGTTGTTTGATTTGTCGTATTCATTTGATTGTTGAATGTCTACCGCTCCAAAAGGGATATCCATTATAACAAACACATTATTTGGTGTATCACTTTCTCTTATGTGTGGTGCTGCTGATATAGGGTTGGCCATTTAGGGAGGTCGGCTTCTTTATGTGAATTTTAATTTAATTTTAAATCTTTTTTCTTTAATGTCCCAGGTAGTTCCTAGTGCTGAAGCCCTTTTTTTTGCTGCTCTGTTCAACTTTGGATCATTGTAAGGTCCCTGTTGTAGCAGGGTACCTATTTGGTTCTTTTGGTCTTGGGTGAGAGGGCTATTGTTGTCTTGAGTCTTTGCTTTATTTGGGGGTATTTGGTCTATTTTCATTTTATTCGCAGTTTCTTTTTTTCTTGTATTACAAGATTATTCAAAATATATTTAAAAAAAAAAACAACAAAAAAACAATTTGGACTTATGTGCAAGCAGCTCCTCTAACAATGTCTGCTTATAAGAGTTGGCACAAGACATGAAACTAATTGCAAAGTGGTGGTTGTACGAACCATGACTCCTAATAGACTCCACGGTACGATTCTCCTGAATTAGCCATTATGGAGGTCTGTGTACATGTCATCTTCTGAGATGATTACGATCACCGGCGGTAAATTGGCCATCGCACAGGGGTTTAGCGAGCAGATTACAAGGAGAATGGTCTCTCTTCACTCCTACTGGTACCGATGTCTTCCAGAACACTTGCATCCATCAGCAAGACAGACTTGGGTTCGACTCCAACATCTCCACTTTCTGTTTACATGGATTTTCTCTATTGAAGAAAGGCTGAAGAAGAATGACTCCAATGCAATGTGATAACCAATATTACACCCACACTATCAATGGCTAAAAAGCAGTGTGAGAAGTCCAACATAAACCAAAATCCTCCGTTGAGGCCTCCCATAGGCCCGAAATTGGTGTTGGTGGGCAACTATGTGCCAGTGTAGGATACAACCCTGACTAAGTGCATAAAAGTGTAGGGCAGTCTCCTGCTCTGCCTCAACGGCGTCTATATATGCCACGCCCCCAAACCCTCATTTTCTCTCTTCCCCAAAGTGTTTGCTGGATTCTTCGGTCTGAAGGGCGTAAAATTAATTTGGGACATAAATTTGGTGGGTAGGAATGAACCTCAAAACAAAACAGAAAACACCCTTGAAAAAAAAGGGGGAAGATACCAAAATGGAGACACACAAATGAATCTTGGAGAGTGCACCGTGGCCTTCGAAAGCTCTTCGATGGGGGGAGTTTTTTATGCTGAAGATGACAACCCTGTAAATCTTGAGCGGTGGAAGTCAGCAATGTTATCCACAGGGCTGCATGAGGAATGCTTTGGCCGATGTTAGGATAAGTACAGAGCAAACAAGAGATTGGGGAGAATACATAGTAGAATGTTTTGTTTTTGATGGTGGTCTGGAGGTTCAAAATGGAGAGCAAGACCCTATGCAAGAAGCAGCGATGCAGAGCTAGCATGTGTAGCCAGAACGGTGAGAAAGAAAGAATTTGCCAGCAATTTGGGAGCGACAGAGGTATGTTGATCAATCGATTCACTGCTGAAAATGTTGATTTTTTAAAAAGGTTGCAACCCTTGTATTTCCCGTTAATGCATAACTGATTCCAATTGAATATTTGTAACTGCATTTTTTTTCTATTGAAACCCTTGTAACTGCATTTTGGAATTAGATGTATTGCGCTTCTGGATGCATAAATGCATATATTATGTAATAGGTATGATGCAAAATGGAAGTGAGTCAATTCAGTCTAAAACTAATTTAATCACATTGTGGGTGAATTTAACTCACTTGACGTACATTTGTGTGTCTGAAAATTATACTAAAGACAACATTTAAAGAAAAAAAACTAAAAAAAAAAAACTAAATTAAGTTTGAGGATCTCTGTGGACGATTTTCCACGCCATATTAGTTTAAGCTTAACCTAGCTGTCCCCGGGAGCATTGCCAAGTTTAAATAGCCCTTTTGCTTACCCCAGAAAAATAAAAATGCAAATAGATTTAGGTAATTGCATTCACCCATCATGTAAAACATGAATTGGTGGTATGTAAATTATTAATTATAGCTAGCTAGACAAAAGATGAATAAATGATTTTTAGATTCTTCTTTTAAATTCTCCATATGAAGTTGATACGTCTCAACATTTAAGAGATATCTGTATTTAAGATATAGGGGCTAGTTGACATCTGAAATGAAACGTAATATCAAATTTGATGTCCATTAATGTTAAGCCAACATTGAATGAAACAATTTTACGATTAAATTTCAGAAGGTTATAAATTGTGTTTAGAATTTGCGTCTATACTAAAATTTTATATTTCCAAAAGAGTATCAAATAACTACATTGTAAGGGACGATCTATATGCACTCTAAGTTGTATGTAAGTTCATCAACACCTTACATTGCTTAGTTATTTGAGCTACTTTAGTCTTAACTGAGTGTTATTCTTTTCCCTGTAGGGTTAATCACCGGTTGTTGTGAGTAAAGTTCTGCATGTGTAAAGTGATGTAATAAAAGATTATTTAGTATAATGAGTGGTTAGAATTCTTTTAAATAATATTAGAGTAGGGTGAGTGAGATCATAATGGGCCAGTGGTAATTGACAAAAAATTACTTTTCGACTTAGCTAAAATAGGGAAATAAATTTGTCAATTTTTTGTTGGCTTGAATAACAAGTTCAAATTTGATTTTGGTAACACAAAACCAAAACTGATGGAAGTACCATATTTCGTTCATCATTGTTTGTGTATTTATACAAAGAAATCCAACAATGTGCGTTAATAGTTTGGGCATACAAGTAAAACAAATTAACAAACAAATATGACTAAACAACAAACTCCCTAAAATATCTAGCTACCAAACAAATAACACTCCCTTGAATATCAAACTTGTGAACATTGTTCACTACATTCAGATCTTCTCTAAGTTTTTCAAATTTAGGAAGTGATAGAGCCTTTTTGAATCCATCTGCAAGTTGATCCTGAGTAGAACAATATTAAAGGTGTATATCTTCATTTTGAATCTTTTCTTTGATAAAGTGAAAATGGACTTCTATATGTTTTGATCACTGAGGCATAACTGGATTCTTTACCATCTTCAATACACTTTGATTATCATAGAAGAAATCCATTGGTTGACTCAACGGTGTGTTCATATCACTCAGGATTTTATGAAGCCATGTTGCTTTACATATAGCTCCTTGTGTTGCTTTGTACTCTGCTTCTGTAGAAGAAATAGCAACAACCAACAATTTTTTGCTAATTTAAAAGATAGCTCCTAATCCCATGTGAAAAATATAGCCAAATGTTGACTTACGATCGTCAATAGATCCTGCCCAATTTGCATCTATGCATAGCCTGTCAAATAGAAGTGATCATTTTGTTGTATATTTGATGCCATAATTCTAGGACTATGCACATATTTCAACACCCTTATAGCTACTTTCCAATGTGAAATCCTTGGGTCTATCATGAACTTGGAGAGATAGTTCATTGAAAATCCTAGATATGTTCTAGTGTTGGTAAGCTAAATGAGACTTTTTACCAATTGTCTGTAGAGTGTAGCATTTGCCTTTTCTAATTCATCAAACCTAGAAAGCTTGAGGCCTACTTCTATAGGTACATTGTATTGGATTGGATTGCATTCAATCATCTTGAATTTTTCAGGCAACTCCTTAGCATACTTTGTTTGAGAGATGAAAACACAACCATGTATTTGCCATACTTCCAAGCCAAGATTAGTCATCTCAAATTAATTATTTAGATCTTTCTTCACTCAAGAAATCGATTTCTCACTACTCCTAGTAATGACAAGATCATCAACATATACAATTAGGATTTCAATTTCTCCATGTTCTTTTCAAATGTACAAGTTATAGTCTGAAAGACTATGAGAAAACCCACATGTGCAAAGATGTTCATTAGTCTTGATGTACCATGCACGAGGTACTTGCTTCAAACCATATAAGGATTTGGCTAATCCACATACTTGATGTTCTTTGCATTTGATGACAAATCCTTCAAGTTGATGCACATAGACTTCCTCTTGAAGGTTTCCATTTAGAAATGTATTTTTACGTCCATTTGATGAATGTGCTAGCCAAATTATGTTGCAAGTTGAAAAACAAGCTTGATTGTTTTCAATTTGCTATTGGAGCAAAAGTCTCTTCATAATCAATGCCTTCCTTTTGTGCATATTCTCTTGCTACCAATTGAGATTCGTATTTGTCAATAGTTCCATCTGCCTTATAGTTTGTTTGGAACACCCACTTGCAGCCTATGGGTTTCTTATATCTTTCCTGGTTGCAAATCAACAAGCTCCCATGTATGATTTCTAATGAGAGAATCATACTCTGCCTTCATTGTAGTAGTCCATTCTTTCAATTCTAATGCTTCACTAATAGATTTTGATTTTGAAGATTGAACAACCATGCTCATTAAAGCCAAATTTACATCTTCTTGAGATGTCTTTTTGGACTGTTCCATATTTTCTCACACCTTCTAGGTTGGTCTTTGAATTCTTGTTGAGCAATGAACTCCAACAATATTTTAAATATTATCTCCTCCTTTTGATTGTTTTATCATTGGATTGAACATTTCTTGAATATGAGGTTCCTCTTCCTCTTCTTCTTCAAGTTCTTCTGTACTATCTTTCTTGACATCATTTTTCTCCAACAAAACAATTGCATGTTCTTGTTTAAGATCTTCTTCAAAGATCACATTGCTACTTATGTAGATCTTGTGGGTTATAGGATCAAGTAGCTTATAGGCCTTAGATTTCTAGCTATAGCCAAGAAAGGTACACTTGATACTTTTTTTATCAAGTTTGTTCCATTTTTATTTTGGAACATGTTCATAACATGTGCTCCCAAAAATTTGGAGAGGCTTTACTGTCAGCTTCCTTCTTAACCAAGCTTCTTTAGGGGTGACACCATCCAAAGCTTTTGTTGGTGCTCTATTGAGCAAATACACTATTGTGATTATAGTATTGACCCAAAATTGTCTCTCCAAATTCGTGTCATTGAGCATGCAGTGCATTCATCTCCTGGATGACTCTATTCTTTCATTTAGCTACACCATTTTGTTGTGGAGTATAAGTAGTTGTCAAATGTCACTTGATGCCTTTAATGGAACAAAAATACTAAAATTCGTTACACATGTACTCCTCCTCGATCTATGTGGAGAATTTTGATGGGACAACCTGCTTCTTTTTCTACTTCAGCTTTGAAACACTTGAAGTATTGAAATGTCTCTACTTTGTTCCTCAAGAGATAAATCCACATCTTTCTAGAACAATCATCAACAAAGAGAAGAAAATATCTATTCCCACTAGAGGATTCTTTAAAAGGTCCATAGAGATAACTGTGAACTAGGTCAAGAATATTGGTGGCTCGAAATAATTGGCCACTCTTGAACTTCTTCTGATGTTGCTTCCCAACAATACAAGCGGAGCAAAAATTCATGTTATCCTTAATGTGTGGAAGTCCAAGCACCATCTTTTGCTTACTTAATGTAACTAAGTATGTAGGATTCAAATGATCAAAATGTTGATGCCACAATGAGCATGTTTGGTCAACAGTTGTAGGAAGAGAAAGGTGTTGAGAATGAATGGTATCAAGAATAAACATTCCTCCTTTGCTAGACCCTTGAGCTATAATCTGTAAAGTGTTCTTATGTTTTACAATAGAATATTTTCTATCACGTGTTTTATCAAAATCAACTTCCACTTTGTTGTCAACTATGTTCCCGGGGGACGCGTCCCCTGTCCTTTCTAAGCCGTACCTGTCCCGGGGACGGCCAGGAAATGTCCCCTGGCCGTCCCCGTTTCCCGGGGACGTCCCCTTTTTTTTGGAAACGTAGGGGACGGCTAGCCATACCCGGTACGGCCGGGATGTCCCCCGATCGTACCGGGTACGGCTAGCCGTCCCTTACGGCCCAACAACTTTCACACTTAAAAAACAAAACAAAAACTCACTAAAATAAATTAAAAAAAAAAGGGATGGGGGGGCCCACAGGGACCCCCACATCCCTCATAAACATACCTAAACCTAAAAAAGACCTTATATCATCCAAAAACAAAAAACATAAACTTATTACCTCATTTTGGCACTCTTGAACAACAGCTTGAAGAGGAGAAATAGCAGTTGGAGGAGGGTAACAGCGGTGAAGAGAAGGCAATAGGGCATCAAATCATCGTCATTTAAGGTAAGATTGACATTCTTTGTTTTGTTTTCATATTCCTTTGTATTTTTTTTATTTTTTTTTTCAATTTCAAACACACGGGGAGGGTTTTTCGTTTATTTTTATTTTTATGTTTGCTTGCAGCTGTCTATTAGCATTTTTTCAAACAAAAAACAATGAGCAGCAGTGACAATAGTGAAAGTTCTGAAAATGACATTGAAATTCAAGTGCAATGGCAACCAAGTAGAACTAGAGGCCGTAAAAAGAGTGGGGGTTCTGCTAGTGGCAGTGGTACAGCAGAGAATGTTAGTTCATCCAAATCCAATCCATTTGAATGCCCCTCCAAAACACTTGCCACTTATGCAAAAAGCCCATATAATCCTAAAAAAACCTCTCTTACAATTTGCAACCCGCATAGACACTGACAAACAAAAGAATACTGGGGGGTCTAGAATATGGCTTTGTCACATTTGCAATGAAACCTATAGTGGCAGCTATACAAGAGTTTATTCTCACCTTTTGCACTTGGGTGGAGTGGGGGAAAAGGTAAAATTACCCTAGTTGAGAAGGTCGAGGCAACTAGGTTGCACATGGAGGGGGAAGCAAGATCTAAGGGATTGTCAATGGAGAATATGCCTAGTATGCCTAAGTCATTGCCTTTACAAAGCCAAGTGGAAGAGGTTTCTAGTAGGGGAAAGAAAAGAGCTACTCCTGTTGCAGGGTTGTTTAATGCACAAACACGAGAGGTGGCTGACTCTTCCATTGCTAAATTTTTCTTTGCTCATGCCGTACCATTTCATGTGGCATGCTCTCCTTATTTCAAACAAATGTTAAGAGATGTTACAGCTGTTGGTCCTTCATATTTCCCCCTTGGAGAACATAAGCTACACACCACCTTACTTGACAAGGAATATTCTCAAGTGAGTATCTTGATGGAGGACATGAGGCAAACTTGGATTAGGGATGGTTGCTCTATTGTCATGGATGGGTGGACCGACATCAAACGTCGGCCATTCATCAATATCATTGTCACATGTCCAGCTGGCTCTTATTTTCTCAGAGCTATTGATTGTACAGGGAGGAGGAAGGATGCTCACTTCCAATTTCAGATTTTGAAGGATGCCATTGAAAAGGTTGGGGCATCAAATGTTGTCCAAGTGGTAACAGATTCAGCCCGTGTATGTAAGTCAGCTGGTTTGATGGTGGAGGGTGCTTATAAGCACATTTTCTGGACCCCATGTTGTGTTCATGCATTGAACAACGCATTGAAAGACATTGGGAAGATTGCTTGGGTGAAGGAAGTGGTGGCAGAAGCTAGAGATATACAGATGTTCATTTGCAACCATCAAACCTCACTTGCACTTTTTAGGACTTTTTCGAAAAAGGGATTCCTCAAAACTGTGGAAACTAGATATGCCAGTTATTTCATTTTGTTAGAGAGGATGGTTGAGGTGAAGGAGCCTCTACAATTATTGGTGGTTAATGCAGAATGGAATAGATGGCCAGAGTCAAATTCAGCTGAAGGAAAAAGTGTGAGGCAAAAGATCCTTGACAATGATTGGTGGTCCACAATAAGGTATGAAATTGAAATTTCAAATTGCTGATTTTCTTTTTATTTATATTATGATATTATCATTTTATTAAAAATTTAATTTTTGTTCTTAAATTGTTGATTTTTGTAACTTGTGTTCACTTGCAGCTATGTTTGTTCCTTCATTGCACCTGTTGTGGATGTCATACGATATGCTGACACAAACTCTCCTAGTCTTGGAGAGATTTATGAGACATTTGATAGCATGCTTGGGAAAATGAAGCAAGCCATTCAGAGCAAGGATCCTACTTTGGGATTTTATGAGGAGCATCTTAGGCCCATTGTGACGCGGAGGTGGGACACTATGAACACCCCACGTCATATGGTAGCATATGCTCTAAATCCCAAATGGTATGTTTCTAGACTTGGAAGAGTGCCTCCATCTCATGATGATGAGGTGAAACAAGGGTTCATGAGGACCCTTGAAAAAATGTATACCCAGGAGGAGGCTTCTCTACTTTGCTCACAATGGATGGCCTTTGTCAATCTGCGTGGTCCAAACTTCAGCAAAAAAGAGGCGAGGATGGATAGAGCTACATTAGCTCAAACTGACCCTATTGGATGGTGGATGTGGATGGATGCACTAGAATTGAGGACACTTGCCACTCGCCTGCTTGGACAGATTGCCAGTGCCTCTGCTGCAGAGAGGAATTGGTCCACATATAGCTTCATTTAGTCAATGAAGAGGAATGAACTTACCTCTAGACGATCAGAGAAGTTGGTGGCAGTGCATAGTGCCTTGCGGCTATAGGATCAACAGAGACCTGAGTATCGTCAGACTCCAGCTGCACGTTGGGATGTTGATCCAAAGGATGTTACGCAGATTGATGAGGAGGAGGCACAGGAGGGATTGGTTGGGGTTCCATTGGATGAGGGTCTATTAGACCCTCATGGTGGTAGTGATTCGGATTCAGATTCTGATTTTGATGCAGTATTAGGAGAGGCTGATTAGGGACAGCCATATACTCTATGTTTTTGACATTTTGTCATTTTGTTGTTGAAACTTGAAACATTTTGTTGTTGAAACTTGAAACTTGTAGGCTTTGAGCATTTTGATATAATATATATGCAGATTGTCATTGAAAACAATTAAATTTGGTTTATTTGTTTGCCAATTCTCATGTGACAAGTTGAAAACTAAGTTCAAGTGTAATGTTATGGTTATGTATGCATGTTTTAATGTTCTATAATGTCTAGAATGAATGCCTTATCAATGTTATCATCTAAATATTTGAAATTTCCTTATATTTAAAAAAAAAACCTTATTTTTTAGTAGCCGTCCCTGGTCGTCCCCTAAATAATGGCAAAAAAAAGTCGCCGTCCCCGAAACTCGTCCCCCCGTCCCCGTCCTCGGTACTTGGGGGAACATAGGTTGTCAAGCAATTGACTCACTGAAAATAAATTCTTCTTTGTGTCAGGCACAAAAAGAACATTATGTGCTTAACATTTTTTGTTAGAATTGAAGAGAAATGACTCCTTTAACTTTGAATTTTAGAGAAGAGTTGTCACCAAGGTGGACTGTTCCATTGTGTTCATTCAGCTTCGTGAACCATTCTTTTCTTCTAGTCATATGTTTGGTTGCACCCAAGTCAATATATCAAATATCTTTTCATCTTTGATATTTAGGTGTGACTGGACATGTAGTTGGATCACCTCTTCATCACATTCATTTTTATCATTAACAACATATTTTTGATGTCACCTTGGTTGAAATCTTGCTGGTTCTGTTTGCTCTACTGTGACAACCCATTATACCAACAATCCTTGGTATCATGGGATTTTCCACAAATGTGGAATTTTGATCTTTATTGTAAGCTAAGACCTTTTTCAAAAGACCCTTTGTGTTGTTGCCAATGAGATTGCTTTTGTTGTGGCCAGTGGCTCTTGATATGCTTTCTTTTATGTGGCCAGTAATTCTGTCTTTGTCATCTTCTATGGCTGATTGTTGGGCTTCCTTTTGTTGAAGTAGTCCAACCAATTCTCCGTATGTGACATCTCTATTGGTTGTGTTTAACGATGTCCCAAAATGCTTGTATGATGGTGGAAGATCTCGTAAAATTATTAAAACAAGCTTATTATCCGCTATCGTTTGTTGTATTTCTAAGAGTTGATTCTTGATGTCAATCAGCCACATCAAGAATTCATCCACCTTTTCTCCTTTCATTTTGATTGTATGGATTTTGTCAATGAGGTACACAATTCTAGACTTGTTATTTACCTCATACACTGATTGCATCCATAGAGAGAGTGATCATCATCAATGTCTTTATATTGCTTTTATACTAGGCTCTTTGTTCAGCTGCATTAAGAGTGTGAGGTTTCTTTGCTATAACAACCTCCCATACTTCTTCAAATTGGAGGATGGTCTTCATTTTTCCCTTCCATGCTGGGTAGTTCGATCCATTCAATAATTGCTTATCTGTAGGCAATGCTTTTGCACCTGACATTGGTAGATGTCCTTGCCTCCTATGTTCTTACTAGGACATAAATGCTTGTTGGAATTTGACTAAGAAAACTTTTCACAAAGACAGCAAATTGAGATGACATTATTAACATAAGATACCTTTTGAATACAAATTATATTGACCCCTTTTTTTATAAACAGCCACTATAACCTTTATAACTTATAATTAAAATACAATAAATAAAATTGCACCCTTCTTAATATTGCTATACGTCAGCACTAATGGAAAAGAAATTTACTTTTGTGTGATTTTAAGAAATTGGTGATAAAAAAAAAATAGATGTGACTTAGGAGGAGTCAAAGTAACATTCACAAAATACTTATTGCTTGAAAATGAACAACTTGGTTAAGAAAGTTTTATTTCTGCTCAAGGCAAAGCAGCTCTTGCCTTGCAACTGTTTTTATTGCTGCTGCTGAATTTCAATCTCTTTTATCTAGACTGCAAGAACTCAGATTTTTCTCTGCACTGATACCAAATGATGAGACGTGTTAGTATTTTGGACATACAATTAAAACAAATTAACAAATAAATATAACCAAACAACAAACTCCTTAAAATATTTAACTACCAAACAAATAACATCCTAAATTTGGTTTACAGTTTCTTAAAAAACGAATCTCAGATTTAAAAAATGGAATGGGTATCCTTTTTTAATGGATATATGTTATTTTTCTGCATTACAGACCTGCTACCAACTGTATATAAGTTTTTGAAATATATGGGTATGTGACTATGTTTTTTATTAGGGTAAATAGGTTTTGAAAGGACCTAAAATGTTGTACAATCGCAAGATAAAGCATTAAGAACAAGCAGGACAAGCAAACACAAAAGCAAGCCTAACACCCAGTGAAGGCCAACCAAGAGGAGCTAAAACCATCAATAAAACAGGGACAGCAAAAGAGCCTCCCCCAAGCAAGAAACAATGCCAACAGTCATCAGTCAAGACACAACCCAAGGTTAAAACTTTCAGCCCTTCTCACGGAGTTTTGAAACCAAATTTCTCTAGAGAGCTCTAAAAAGACCCCAAAGCTTGACCTTTTTTCATAGGCCTAATCATATCCGCACTTTTTTTTTTTGGGTGGACAAGGGTCAACAACCCCAACCAAGGATTTTGACTTCCAAATATCCTTCTTTGGCAAAGGTGGCACCGGGGCCACCTTATCCAACAACTTAGATTTCTTAGAAAATCCAACCCTATTTGCATTATCCAAAATCTTAGGGTCATCCATTACCCCTAGCTCTTTTGAAGGACTAGCACAAGGAGGTGGCCTCTTGCTTTGGTTTCTTTTCCAGATACGTTGTTGCTTTTTGTTAGCTTGGCGCAAAGAAGAAGTGTGACCAGCTTTCTGACAAATAAGGCAAGCCATTGAAGAAGATTCAAATCTGAATACTTTGTTCCCATCTTCCAAACTTAGAAGATAATTTGATCATAAAGGGAATCATTGAACCCACTTCCACACTCGCACGCAACCTGGCAAAGACAAGGTGCTTCTGGAATTTAGTCATGCCATCAACAGCCATGAAATGGCCAAAAAGATTACCGATACCTTGAAATATCTCCTCATCCTAGTACTCCAAAGGGAGACTTGGAAGTTTGATCCAAACTAAGACCTTGTTAAAATGCTCATTCGTTGCAACAAAACTTGGGATCCATTTTTTTAGGAAAAGTCCCGACTTACATAGGAACCCTGGGCCACCTAAGAGGGCACTATTATAACCCTCTTACATGGTAAATGAAAACAAGAAGAAACCATTTGTCATAGCAACAGTGTGTACCTGACCATGTAATGGCCATCTCTTTTGAATCCAACTGCAAACCAAGTCTATGTTGGGTTGAGATCTTGAAAGCTTGCTTGAGCAAAGTTTCCAAGCAAGCAACAAATCTATCAACGACTTCATCAGGGGCAACCAAAACCCTGTTTGAACTTTGCCCAAGGGGGTGTTAGAGAATTGACAGCAGATAAAAAACACAAGAATGTAGATAATAAAACAATCACACAGATGAGAGAAAGACGCAAGTTTTTAATGTGGTTCACCTTATAGGCTACATCCACAAAGAAGCAGGGGAATATCTTCATTAGTCTCTGTTTTACTGTCATACATTATGCTATAGCTCATACCATCTTCAGAAGAAGTTTTTGAATTACATAGTTCGAATATATGAATATGCCTTCAAGAGGGAAAGCGAAAGGTCAAATGAATTGAAGAGTAAAGGTGTCCGTTGGGCTTCAAATACCCAACAATCTCCCACTTGAAGTCCAAGGATTGCTGCAACATATTAGACATTCCCCTATTTCGATCTTATTGTCACATCTTGACAATGCCGAGAGAAGCTCTACAAAACTCGAATTTCTCCCTTGGTACTACCTTCGTCAACGCATCCGTCGGATTCACTTTCTTATCAATTTTCTCCACCTGCAGCTTACCCTCTTCAAGTACATGTCGAATAAAATGATATCGTAATTCTATATGCTTGGTTCTATTATGAAAGGCAGAGTTCTTTGCCAAGTGAATAGCGTTGTTGCTATCACAAAACAAAGTGAAAACAAATTGCTTACACTGCAATTCTCCCAATAACCACTGTAACCATATCATCTCCTTTGCCCCTTCGGTGAGAGCAATATATTTAGCCTCAGTAGAGGACAGTGCAACCACCTGTTGCAACTGTGAAACCCAACTAATTGCAGCCCCAACAAATGTAAACACATAACCTGTTGTAGACCTCTGTTTGTCCAAGTCTTTGGCCATATTGGAGTCAACATAACCTCGCAACTAAGTATCCTGTCCTCCAAAACATAGAACATGATCTGAAGTACCTTTCAGATACCGTAATATCCACTATACCGCCTACCAATGAGGTTTACTCGGATTGTTCATAAATTTGCTCACAACTCCCACTGCATGGGTAATGTTCGGATGGGTACAAACCATGGAATACATGAGACTCCCAACTGTTGATGAATAAGGAACACCCTTCACATGTTCTTGATCTTCTTGAGTTTTTGGACACATTGCTGATGACAAACGAAAGTGATCCGCCAATGGAGTACTAACAGGCTTGGCATTCTTCATGTTGAACCTGTCCAAGATTTTGGCAATATACTTCTCTCGAGACAATCTGATTTCTCTGTTTTGTCTGTCCCTTATTATAGTCATGCCAAGAATCCTCTTCGCTGCCCCTAAATCTTTCATTGCAAACCGTTGAGCCAAATGTTGCTTCAATTCACGAACTATCCTCATGCTACCATCGGTTACCAACATGTCATCAACATAAAGCAAAAGTATAACAAATTCACTATTAGCAAGCTTCTTGTAATAAACATACGGATCAGATTCGTAGCGTGTAAAGTGATGCTCAGCTATGAAGCTATCAAATTTGAGGTACCATTGCCTTGAGGCTTGCTTGAGCCCTTACAAACTTCGTTTCAATCTGCAATATAAATGCTCCTAACCCTATTTAGAGAAACCTTCAGGCTGCTTCATATACAACTTGTTGGTTAACATATTTGTCACCTAACTCTATATTCTCATGCCCGGACAGATGACAAATGCAATCAACAGTTCAGCCTATTATATTGGTACTTTATAAAGGCTCTCTGCTTATTTTACAAGGCGCAGCTACCTTCGATGGATATTCTTATGAATGAAAAACCAAGATTGCTTTTAACCAGAAAGCAAAAATAAAGGCAGAGCTTTTAACCAGAAAGCAATAAAAGCATAAATTTGTTTTTCAAATAATCAGAAGTACAAAGACTGCCACCACCACAATATTTAGAAACTCAAATGAACACGATATCATACACCATATAATCACCGCTATAAACAATAAATCAACAGATAAACCATCCACAACAGTGAGCCAAAACTAAAGATATCCAACCACTTCAATGCACAAATCTTACCAACACCAGTAGTAATACATTCAACATAGGAAGAACGTAAATTTAAATAACCATAACACAAAGTCTAGGATCACTTAAATGTCCACTGCATTGATTTTCATTATATGCATATAAAGCAATTGAAAACAGTAAGTATCAAAATTCTCTATCGGCAAAACAAAGTTTGCCAAAAAGATCCATACATAGACTTGCACATCAAATTTATAGCAAGCCATAAGATAACTGTCTTTAACCCTAACGACTTCTTGGTGACAACCAATTTAAAAGAGAGTTTAAACAATAAATACTTAAAGGGCCCCCCAAAGCCAATAGTTTGAGAGCATGTAAAATATTTTGCTAAAACATAAAAAGAGAATTAATTGAGGATTGCCACATCCTCATCGCCAACATCATCAGTATTTTGTGCCTCACCTTCATCTTCCCCCTGTTCAGCTTCCTTACTCGTGCCTTCTTGTGCCGCTTGAGCTGCTTGTACCCTTCGTTTAGCCTTGTATGCTTGGTACTTGGTGAGAAAAGGGGAGAGGGACATGCCACTTGGAGTATCAGTCATGCTAATTCTGCGTTTCTTCTTGCGAACTGCCCTATCTGTATCATTAATCTTTTGATGAATCTCATCCAGCCCATGCTTGACAGTTTTGATGTAAGCAGCAGTCCTTGCCATCTTCTCAAGTGATTCACTGGTTATGACATTATAGTCCATTATCTTCTCTGTCACTAACTTCTTAAAGTTTTGCTTTATTTCTTTAACATCCAATAATTTGTCCTCGTTTTCCCCAGTTGCTTCAATTTCCAAGATAGCAAAATTAACCCTAATATTTCTCATTTCAGCATAGTAAGTTGCTATCGCATTCCTCATATCATCCTCGATCGATGCTAACACAATTATTCTCCATTCGAGGATGTCTGTTCAAGCTGGTGCATCAAACTCATTTGGGGCATTTATAATCTGTTCAACTATTAGGTCCTTGACATCCATTTTGGTCATTTCTTTAATTTCCATTGAAGCTAAAGAGAGGCTATTATGATCATTCCTAGCCTTTTGAAACTCTGTAATTAAGACCTCTCTTTTACTGGAGATAGAATCAAACAACTTAATAGCTTCTTCAACAAATAGGAGACCATCGAAGACTACCTTTTCTACCCATTGATTCACAACATCATTCAAAGCCCTAGACTGTCTTATTTGTTGCAAAAGACTGGGATCTGGCACACTTACACTTAAATCTGGCATTGCATCTGACGAGGATGTTGTAATGCTTAGAACTGATTGATTATGTGGTTTTTCTCCTATTCTTTCTTGACTCTCTTCGCTAAGTTGCTGACTGAATACTCTGCATGATAAATATCCCCTTCAATGGTAGAGGGTCCCATATCTACTCTGCTCACGTTAAAGTCCGCTTCAGTCACTTCACTCTCATTCTTATTTCCCACAGGGTCTGCAATATCAAGGAATTGATTACCTGCAGTATGGTCTGTGACCATTCTCGACATTCTCCTGGCACGTTTGGGCTTTGGAGTCTCCTGCAGCAACTTAGCCACTGTATCAACACTAGTGTCTACCATTGAAGTATATCTCTTTTTCTTTTCAATCGCTGTCTTCAACCAAGAAGGAGAAGAGGTGGAAACACTAGTGGCATTAACCATACTTGTAATACCATCAACCCGAACCGATGAAGAATCAGGTATAGGAGGATTATTCGGACTAGGAGAATTTTGAGCACTCAACAAAGACTGAAAAATATTATCTTCTCCCAACTATGTAAAAATCAATGAATCACTATCATTAACAGGGTCGTTAACTAGTGGCACATGGTCTGCTCTCTGTGGAGAAACAACCAATCTGGTATCATCTTTCACTGGCTGACCATCCATCTCACACACAAATTTCAACTTATTGTTCTCCTTAGGGTGTCCTTCGCCATCCTTGCTCGATTGTGAGCCAACTCCTTGCGTAGTTGTGTCCGAACTAGATGTCTTCCTTTGAGAATGCACAGTTTTGGAACTACTCTAGCTCTGAGCTGATGATTCTTTAGCTGTATTTGAACCAACTTGCTTTCTAAACTTTCTCTTCAACCATTTCTCTGTTCTCCTTATGACACCAAAAGAATGAAGTTTAATGTCAGTAACTTCTTTCTCAGACCATCTCATAGGAGGTAGAGGTTGCAATAAAACTTCTTGAAATCTGGTATCCAAAATGTCTAAAACATCATCCACAATATCAGGCACTTGCATGGGGAGATTAAAGGCACGAATTTGATCGATTGTCAGTCTCATCCAACTCCTCTGGACTTCTCTCATTCAGACAATCCTCTCAGTAATCTTCTAGTTGAGGCTTGTGTTGATAAGACCCACTCCCATGCATATTCTCCTTTACAAAATTTTTACTATCAAAAGATGCTCTGGTCCATAAACTATGAAGACCAAATTCAGACAAAGCCTTATCTACATTTCTTGCAACATCATTACTTTGACAAGAATAAAATGACAAAGTCACAGGGAAGGAATATCCCTTTTTCTTCATGGCATGATATTTCAAATTCACAGAAGCCATTTGTCTGCATACCTCCAAAAGCACGAGATAGTCAAATAGATACCGTGGCAATTTCAATGGGGCATTTTCATAACCCCCAATTCTTAGGTATGAAAAACGATCAAACTACACATAAAAACTTCCAAAATTCATAACAAGTGCTGCTGCATTCGCTGAGAACGTTTGTTCCAATGTGCCATCGATTCTTTTTGTCAACCACATTGTAAAAGCATCATTAATTCTTCAAAAATCTTTAACAGCTTCCTCTTTTCGAAGTTGAAAGAAAGTGTCATACACAGGCGTGCCGATGGCGGGTAACCCTTGGGACCTTACCACACGGTTCAACAGTGTAATCATGTCTGAAATTTCCTCCTTAAAATTGCTTCTTTTGAGATTGGCAGGAAGTCGTGACTTCCCCTTTCTCTCTATCTCCAACCAGCGTTTTGCAATGCAATTCTGGCACCAATCTTTTCTCTCATTGTAATAAGTCCAAGCCGACGATACAGAAACGTTTGAATTCTCCTCATACTCATCCAGATTCAACGCAAGAGCAATTGACGCAAAATCAATCTTTGCAACTACAGAACCGTTAGAAGCTCTTATTTCCTGTGACTCTGGGAAGTAATGGTTTACACACGTGACCACCAACTCAAGACAACGCACTGTAGGCAGAAAACCTCTGGCTCTGTCCAGGGTGCTATTCACAATTTTGGTAGCTAGGACTGACCGTCCTTTAGGTCGCATTCTTAGCCAAAAGTCATCAAAATCAATGTGTCCCAGCTCTGTGTCTTTCACCCCAGAGAAAGTGTTTTCTACCACATGAGCTATGGGAGCTCCTTGAAATTTAAACTTCATCTTTACCAACTTTAGAAACCAGTTCACGAGAAGCTTGGAGGCAAATGTAGGCGGAACAAAGAAATGCAAAGGACTCACAGGATTTTCGCAACACAGATTCATGAAGCTATGTGATTTTCACCTTTCAAAGAATGTAGTGCTTTATATTAGAAAGAAAGAAACTGAAAGTAATGGCCGAACATGCTAACCTGTGAACCTTGAATCTTGCGCACTCTTCGCACGTAGTGGACTTATTTCCCTTCGCTCTGCGATGCTTCTCCCTTGATGAAAAGACGAACACTTCAAATGAGATAGTGAATTGGTTTAAATTTGTAATGTCACATCTCACGAAATGTTCATAAATGACATTAATTTCTGGCGGCATGTCAATCTTCGAAAATCCCACAATATGCCATAGGTTATCTCCGAAAAATGTGCCACGGTGTTCGCACGTACTCCAACTTAAATATAGCATGACATCTGTCATTTCCCTGCACCTTACGCCAGCTTGGATGAAAGTACCTTGGGAGATATGATCCACTGTAGTCGAGAAGTCGAGAAGGAAATGAACTTTTGAACCGGTGACTTCGAAGTTCAGATGTTCAGAAAATCTCCGACCTTCCGACTAGACAATAGGAAAGAGGATTAAGAATGACACAAGAAAAACTTGATGCTATATCCTAAAGCAAGTCGGGAAGTCGGGCAGTTCATGAACTTTTGAACCTGCCAACTATGGTTCAAAAACAAGGAAGATCGTCGACTAGACAAGGAAAACAAAGGAGAAATGAATTAGGAAAATAAGAAAGGGAAAGGGAGTGGCAATGAAGACAAATGATACATGCCTTAGCAAAAAGTTTGAATACTAAGCAACACAACTCTTCTTCAATATTTCCATGAAGAAATGCAGTTTTGACATCAAGTTGTTCAAGCTCAAGATCCCATATAGCTGCCATACCCAAGACTGCTTGGATAGTGGTCATCTTCACAACTGGCGAGAAAATCTCATTAAAATCAATCCTGTTTTTTTGATCAAAACCTTTCACTACCAATCTGGCCCTGTAGCGTTTAATGCCTCCATCTTCTTCTTTCAATCTATACACCCATTTATTCTTTAATGTTTTTCGATTTGGTGGGAGGGTCACCAAATCCCAAGTTTCATTTGCCATCAAGGAGTCCATTTCATCTTGCATTGCCTCCATCCATTTGACATGATTTGAGTCTTTGCAAGCATCTCTATAATTTGCTGGTTCTGCTTGATCAGAAAGCAATAATTCTGGCTCTGCTTGGCCAGTTGGTAATAACTCATAATCTGTACATTTTGCTGGAAGCTTTTTCTGTCGGGTAAACCTCCTTAATTGAGGTGCTTGCTCCCTCAAAATACCCTCTTCAGGCAGAGTATTCTGTTCAGGCAAACTGCCCTGTGCCTGTACATTTCCATGTTCAAGATTTGACTGTGAAAGGCTTGATATTGAACTTCCCAAACTTCTCAGATTTGGTACTTCCACTATTGGCACATTACATGTTTCCATCATAGACTGCGTAGAAGTGTTTCCAAACTTCATAGGATGTGAAGAATGAGACACATCATATAATTGCTGCGGTGCCTCGTGCCTTTGTAAATGCTGCGTAGGACTTTGAATTTGCATTGAAGGAGTAAAGGAAGGCTGCATGGACAATTCCAAACGCTGCCTTGAGTTCAAAGGAGGCGTTGAATCATTTAAAAGAGGCTGCACTGGCAGCGTGGGATTTAGTATGACTAGAGGCTCACTTTCAAAGGAGCGCTGCACCAAATCCTGATTATTATCACTTGCTAGTTGCTTAGCAATCAAACAAGGCAGCGAAGACTTACCAAGGGTTTGCGTTGAAACTTCAAAGGGTTGTGTGGGAAGTGTGAGTTGCTGCGTGGTAAATGGAGGGTGCAAATCATTTAAAATAGGCTTTTCAAAAAGCTACGTTGAAAAACGCAAGGGCTGCGATTCATATGAATTCTTTGCCTACGTAGAAGTTGAACCAAACTCTGGTGCCAAGCTTGGCGCACTCATATGTGAAGCGCCTTGTGTATCCAGGGTATGCTGGGAGATAATTCCCTGTGCTTTTTTCATATTAATGCCATTTTCAAAGATATCAACATGTACATATTCATTTGATGATGACCCCTGTTTTTGCAGACCTAGGAAAACTTTCTCATTAAATACTACATCCCGACTGCGGGTAAACTTTTTGGCAATTGGATCCCAAAGACGAAAACCAAATTGTTCCTCACCGTAACCGATAAATATACACCTTTTTGAAGAGTAAAGGTGTCCGTTGGGCTTCAAATACTGAAAAGGGGGGACTGAAGCCAACATTGACCTCTTGGATCAAATTCGGCCCCTTCTAAATTGTGAAAGGTTCAAAAGAACCCTTCGGCCCAATAATGCTGCCAATAAGAGACCCTTGTAGCAATGTCTTTCCTTCGGTGTGAGTAGATCTAGGCTTGTCTTCTGGCTCGTCCTTGTTATCCACTGCTCTAGGAACATCCTTTCTGGTTCCCTCATCTGTGCAAAAATGATCAATTGTGGAGGCAATCACAAGGAGCACAAAACCTCTGCGAAACCCTAAATCCACAGAACCACGTGAAACAAACTTTGATGGAGGCTGGCCTACTGAGCTGAAACCAACTGTTGTCCCTAAAACCAAATGTCCACCAACTATTCATCGCCATTCGAGTCCCAATCCTCATACTCATCTAGATCTGGATCGTCTGCATCATCTCCATCATCGAATTTATCCTCCACCTCCTGCAGAATCTCGCTCATAGAGGTGTTCAAAAGACTTCTACTCTCGCTTCCCATCATAGGTGTGCCTTAGATTAAGGATTGGGTATGTGCCTACGTTGCATTAATGTTATTGGGTTGAATTTCCCCCGTTCTCAATTCATTTACATTTTCTTTAAAATTTGTTTTGAATTGTTCATTTTGTTGTTTGGATATGAAGACCCTGAATACTTTGTAAATATTTACAGTTTTGGAGTGCTATCGATAAATTTAGTACCTACAAAAAACAATTATAAAACCCCTAGATGAAGGGATGTATCATCTCAAGGTCCCTGAAATAATTATAATTTTGTATCCAGCAAACTAATATGATAAATTAATTTGAATGTTGCGGTGTGAGGAAAGCAGATTAAGGAAGGTGCTTCTTCATGCACATAGTATATGCATTGCTGGAAACGAATTATTTCCCACACATATGAAAACAAAAATATAATTTTTATATTTAAAATTAAATTAGCTGAATTCAAAAATTGATTTTGATTCGGACCAAGTGTTAAAGTTAAGAATACCGTAGGAGAATTTTATTAGAAGTTAAACCACATTGAGTCATGTCCTAAGGGCAAATGACAAGAGAGAATAATAGACGGAGAATTCATTGAAATCAACTAATATGCTTGAACAATAAAAATACATTTCAATGGATTTATTTAAAAGCGTAGTAAAATTCATATGAACTTTGTTAGATGAAGAGGAACATTATTCAATGCCTAGCGAAAGAAATTAATCAACGCTCGATGAAAGATATGACGGCATTAATCATGCCCAATGAAAGATATGACGGAATTTTGAGTGAGCCGTTATGGTTATCCATTAGGAACATATATTTTTCGTTTGCAAAAACTTTTCCTTAGCATGTTTTATAGGGAATTCTACCAACAAGATACTCGATAAGGGTAAAATTTTCATGCCATTTGCATGCATTGTCAAAGTCGTGAACAGGTAAAACAACATTAGGAGCAAGAGTGTTACCTCGTGAACCACTTTTGGAATGAACTTGTGGGGTGTTTTGGAGCCATTTGCTTGTGCTTCCAATCTAGCGACCCCGACATCAAATGCCGGGCCATTTTGGCTGGCCACTACTTAAATAGAAAAAAATCACTCAAAGATGAGGGAAACTAAAAAAACTCGCAATAAATGTGGAAGACTCCTGTACTAAATTGTAGTTTGAAACAAGAGTGATCAAGACAAAAGAATGATATGAGTAGAATCATACAAACCAAGCCAAGACAAAACCATAGTAGAGCCAACTACTTCTCTTAAAAATAAGATAATTACTTGTTTTGTTTATCCCTAGTCTTGGTGTCAAGAGAGGAATATTAGGTTATAAGAATTTATGCCTTTAGCAAGACTTGAGCCTATAGCTTAAATAAATCCCATGTGTTTAACAATGCTCTTATTGCTAATGAAGTTAATACAAATTTACAAATAACAATATAATAAATCATACAAACCATGCACAATTTTTCAAAGAGTTAAATGAAAACAAATTATTATGTTCAAGCATATATAGTGACAGCAAGAGGTGGAGAGTAATGGCATGAGTGTGTTCGCATAAACTATTAAGAGCTGGCATTAAATATAAAGAGTAGCAAAGAAGGATTAAATAATTTATTTTCATTTAAGAAAAATATTAGTGCATTTCAATTATAGGCATGATTTTATTCAATGCAGTGAATATAAAATAGCTTTAAGCAGTAAATAAAGTAGTAAGTAAACTGTAAAACTATTGAAATATGAAATAATTTATTTTCATTTAGATTTTTGAAAATTTTAGAAATATAAAAATAGCTCTTCAAATAAAAGTAAAATAAAATATCAAGTAAAAATATGTAAAATAAAATATATTAGTGCTACTATTTTGACTGTTTGTGAGTGTTCTTCTACCCATTTTACACGTGTACTTTGAAGGTACTTGGTAGTCCCTTGTACCTTATTTGGTATTATCAGATATTTATATGATTGAAATCTAATTATTTGCCTCATCTAGCAACTGGATATAATAACATATTTGAGTCCACATTACTAGAGCTTTCTAAAGAAAGAAGAGGATGTGGAGATGCAAATTCATGAAACTCCAAGTTTGAGTAGTAATGTGATTGGAGTCGACTTGCTTCTTTCAATTCTGACACTACCTCATTCATTGTAGGTCTATTCATGGAATGAGGTGAAGTACAGACCATGGCCAATTCTGCCACTTTCCACATTGCATCTTTATTATAATTTTGGAGTAAAATATGATCTGCAATGTTTTCTATGTCTCCCTTTAATAGGGATGCCCTTACCTGCCATAAACAACATATAATTTAGTAGTAACAATCAAGTTCTAATATTAGATATTTTAAGCATCCACAGTTTATAACTATTTTTGAATATTGATCGAAACTAGACTTCTAATTATTCTAATTTTAATATAGATTTTTTTAAAATCTCTATTATAATTACCCAGCTAGTGATATGTATGTATTCTTTGGTAGAGTTTGAGGGATCTACAAAGTGAGGATGCCGTCCACTAATAATCTCCATCAGAACAACTCCAAAGCTATAAACATCACTCTTTTCTGTCAATCGATATGAAGTGTAATACCTGTAGAAAACCATTTAGTAAGTCCATTTTATCTTTAAATTAATAAAAATCAAAAGGACATCAACCCCTCTTTAGATGGTTGGTCTAGGGAATAGTTGATACTCTTGTAAGAAATCCTCAAACTCCTTTTTAAACGATCCAGAGCATAAGTGATCCTCTTGAAGGAAGTTTTCGACCTGACTTAATCAAATTACTTTGATATAAGATCCAGGAAACCTAGCAGCTCAACACCTCCTTATTTATGCACACTCTTAATCTCCTTATTTATGCACATCCTTAATGGATGAGATTATGTATTGACAATGCAGCTAAATAATGTATGTGAGACTTTTTCCTACACGAGTTCGTTATTTTATAACACCAGGTATCTGGTTGATTCTCTTTTTAATGGTAACTGGTTCTCTGAGATTAACATGACAGGAGTAGGGTTCTCTACATCATACTGGGCATGATGGACTCCAAGAGGTTGAAGGACTAATGACGCGTAAATAATTCACATATAATTGAACTGGGTATCAATAAAGAAAAGAAAAGCATATTTACTCCGGATCTAGATATCCAGTGGTGCCCTTTACAAGGGTAGATACGTGTGAAGCTCCATCCAAAGGTCCCATCTTTGACAACCCAAAATCTGCTATTTTTGCTTCCATTTGATCATTCAGCAGGATATTGGAGCTCTTTATGTCCCTGTGAATAACGCCTGGCTTGCAGCGTACATGCAAATATTCCAATCCTGCTCAAAAATAAGCAACAGTTAGACCCTATGATTTTTTTCAAGATTTGCACCGAGCTTTTTAGTTGCCACAAGTATCTGACTAACCTTGGGCAGCATCTAATGCAATGTCCAGTCTTCTTTCCCATTCTAGAGTATTTTTTGAAGAAGTTTGACCTGAAACCAAGCAATGCAGACCTTTGATTAAACGTGCAGAAAACATTCCTCTCTATCATATACAATTGAGCAACGTTGTAAACTATACCATCAAGACAATGTCGCAAGTCTCCATTAGACATGTATTCATATACAAGAACCAAATTTTGCTCCTCAGTGCAGTAGCCCATGAATTTTATGAGATTCTTATGGTGTAATTTGGAGAGAATATCTACCTGCAGCGGCCAATGAATTTTACAAAGACTCGTAAGTTGTAGTTTGGAGAACAGATCTCCCTGCAGCAATTGTACTTAGTTTTGATTATGAAGGTTAAAGACATTAAAGATCTTAAACTTTAATAGTGCTTAGTTTTAGTTGGAGAGATTCAAGTTTTAATTGTAAAATGAGTATGAACGAGTCCTTAGTAATACCTCTGTGGAAAACTCTATGGCACCCTGATGTGATTTATCAGACAAGATTTTGACAGCCACATCCTTGTCTTGAAGACAACCAAGAAAAACAGGTTCATATCCTCCTTTTCCAATCTCTGTTTGAAAGTTGCCAGTCATAACTCTGACCTCTTCGTAACTGAATGGTCGACATCCATCCAATTTGACAAGATCTAATTGCCCTCTTTCAGTTTTCCCTGCATTTTGCCCCTTTCAGTGTACATAAGAATTTGTTTCCTTTTATTAAAAATGAAAACCCAAAAGTAAAGAGCAAATGCAAGGGCAAGATGACTTAAGATGACTTACCTTTAGGGATTTCTCTGCTTGATTTAAGTTTGATAAACATTAATATTGCAGTAATAGCTATAAGTGTTGCAACCCCTGTTACTATTAACCAAACAACTAGTGATTTGCTAGTCTGTCTTTTTGGGGTATCCTTGCAAATGCCTGTTTGGCAAAGCATTTCATTGCCATAGACACTGCAAAATTTAACACAAATATTAAACATATGAATCTTATCATACCAACAACATAATTACTGATTGATTTGTGTTCCAAGAAAAGAAACTCGCCTCAGAATGAGCTCTCCACGTTGCTGTTTCTCAGATAGACCATTTGGCACCGATCCATTTAAGTTATTGTCTATCAAATTCCTATATCTCGAAAAGAAAATTTCTCAAAATACTCTACATAGTATGAATAATATAGCATACTTAAAGGTAAATTACTTATCCATTTTATAAGATAGAATGACATTATTAATATACTGAAAAGTCTTATAAACTAGAAATACCCAGATGCATATGTTTCAACTCACAGTTCGTTAAGATTGGAGAGAGTAGCCAGAAGCTCTGGTATTGAACCACTCAAATTATTTCTTGCCAAATCCCTGCAAACAGGAATAATAACATAGTTTTTTGGTCTAGCAATTGTGATATTGACTTTCAACAAACAAAAAAGTTATTAAAAAAAGTAGTTAGGATTTGTTACCGACAATTTAACAAGAGCAGAGAGCTTGGCGAAGGTTGGAGGTATGGTGCCATTCAGACGCTTGTCCGGGAGGTTTCTGTACGTTATATGTCTTCATCGTTAGTTGAAATTGACAGCAGTGTGTAACACAGTCAAATTATACAAAGTACATTAATGTTCAGATTATGTCCTTAATTGGTCAATGGGATTGCAAAAAATACAGCTAGTAATTTTCAAATTTTGCTAGTGGTAAAATTTGATAAAACTAGCAGTTGCACGAAATTTATGCGCGACAGAATAGCCGATAGGGTCCATCAATATCTCATCTGTAACTGTAAAGCTGAAATGCAAGAATATTTAGAAAGAACATAGTTGTAATTATATATGATTAGGGTGTATCAATTTTGTAATGGTAAATTTGAAATGTAGACTTGCATGAAAGACATTGGGAAATAAATTGTAGAAATAATGAGAAATAAATGGACCAAACAAATGTTAGCATGGCTTCAAGTGCACTTTTTAATGTGTTTTGGTTTGGTCTGATATGTGGAAGATTCCCAGCTTGATTGAGGATGAATCAATTTCAATGGCCATAGCTCAATCATTTGAGTGCTTAAGTGTATCTGAAATTCGTCTGTTACCTGATACAACTTGCAGAAAACTTCCAATACCTCATGAAAAGCAATTTGAGTCCAAACTTAGCAGAAATTTAGGGCAGTTGACAATTGAATCACCAGTAGCACTTCAGGGCTTGAATGTGTCTGAAACATCTGGAGGTCTCTCTATGGACAAAAATGTAGAAGAATTGCCAGTTGCAGCATCAGAAGTTGTTGAGTTTCAGTGGTTCAGCGTGTGTGAAAGTTTTGATCAGCATACGGAGATTGGGATAAGCATAAATGCAGAAGATCAACATTCCAAGCTTAGCATATATACAGAAGATCAGCATTCTCAGTCCGACCTTACCCTAAACACAGAGCAGTTGCCAATTATATCATCAAAAGCAATAGCATCTGAGTGCTTAAGGGTTTGTGACACTCCTGAAAGTAACCCCTCACTTGATTATACTTGCAACAAACCTACAATGGCTCCTTGTCAGCATTTACAGTTCAAGGTTAGGATAAATGTAGAAGATCAGCATTCACAACCAGAGCCTAGCATAAATGCAGAGCAGTTGCTAATTGCATAATAAAAAACAGTGGCATCTGAGTGCTTAAGTGTTTATGGCACTCCTGAAAGAAACCCCTCACATGATTCTTCTTGCAACAAATCCACAATGCCTCTTTGCCAGCATTCAGAGTTTGAGCTTAGTATAAATGTAGAAGATCAATATTCACAGTCTGGGCTTAGTATAAATGTTGAAGATCAGCATTCAGAGTCTGAGTTTAGCATAAATGAAGAGCAATTGTCAGTTCCATCATCAAAAGCAGTGGTATCCGAGTGTATGAGTGTCTATGGCACTCCTGAAATTAAATCCCCACTTGATACTACTTTAAACAAACCCACAATGCTGCTTTATCAGCATTCAGAGTTTGAGCTTAGTATAAATGCAGAAGATCAATATTCACAGTCTGGGCTTAGTATAAATGTAGAAGATCAGCATTCACAGTCTGAGTTTAGCATAAATGAAGAGCAATTGTCAATTGCATCATCAAATGCAATGGTATCCGAGTGCATGAGTGTTTATGGCACTCCTGAAATTAAATCCCCACTTGATTCTACTTTAAACAAACCCACAATGCTTCTTTATCAGCATTCAGAGTTTGAGCTTAGCATAAATACTGAAAATCAGCTTTCAGAGTTTGAGCCTGACATAAATGCAGAGCAACTCTCAATTGCATCATCAAAAGCAGTGGCATCTAAGTGCTTAGTGTTTTTGACACTCCTGAAAGTAGTACCCCCCTTGATACTACTTGCATTAAAGCCACAATGGCTCGTGATTGTCATTCACAGTCCAAGCTTAGTATAAATGCAGATCAATTACAAATTGCATCATCAAAAGCAGTGACAGATGAGTTCTTAAGTGTTGATGACACTCATGAAAATAACTCACCACTTGATGCTACATGCAAAAGGTCCACAGTGCCTCTTGATCAGCATTCAGAATTTGAGGCTAGTTTAAATGCAGAATATCAGTACTCAGATTCCAAGCTTGGAGTAAATGGGAATACGCATTCAGAATTGGAGCTTACAATTAATGCAGAGCCATTGCAATTTGCATCATCAAAAGTAGTGGTATCTGATTTCTTAAGTTTGTTTGAACCCCCTGACCAATTAGAGCCAGAGCATAACAAAAATGAAGAATGCATTGCAACTGCATCAGATTTGCCTAAATATGCAAGTGTGTCTAAAACTCCAGATGTTAAGGAACAGCCTAAAACAATTTGCAATAGCGACGATTACTTAATTACTGGAGTTTCAGCACTGTCACCATCAACAAGAGTGTCCAAAACTCTTGACAATTTCCATTCACCTGAAACTACATACAATCTACCTTCGGAAACACCTCCTGCATACCACTTAATGTCCCCGGTGAGCCAAAATGCAGATTCGTTGTTGATGACAATATTGTCTCCTACTCCATCAGCAAGAGTCCACAGTACTCCTGAAAGGACTTGCAATCTACCTTTCTCAACATCACCATGTTTATTTGCATGCTGTTTTCAGACTCCTGACAAGAACCAATCACCTGAAACCGCTAGCAGTATATCTTTGATACCTCTTGCATGTCATTCAGAGTATAGAAGATTCATAGAATCATTTTCATCACCTGAAAGTACTTGCAGTCCACATTTAAATTCTCTCCAGTTTCAGTCACAGTCTGAGTTCAGCAGAAATACAAAAACCACCTTATTCACTGTAACTTTCTTGGGTGACTCTGATAGTAACCTGTTTATGCACGTTGCCACCCCATCATGAGAATATATGACATCCTATAGAAGTGGGGTATCGAAATGTGCCAGGATGGACTCCTGCCCCTGAATCGATCGTGCTCTTATAAATTGTTCCAGCTGGTAAAGCTGAATGAGCACTATGACATATCTGGCATCATCCCCAATTTGAGTTCGCACATGACCCCAATCTGGTGACCCAGCCAATGAACCAGTGGCAACGAATGATGTTTTATACTTCGTTTGAATCTCTGTTGATGTCTCGTTAATGGTTGATCTGCAGAAAACTTTGAAACGCAACCGAAATCAAATGCAGAATTTCTGATAGGCCAATAATTCCTCAAAGGCGATTTGCATTTACTTAACGATGAGCCCTGGAAAATATTAGAAAACAGTTAACCGCCGGTGAAAACGAAAAACCTATCGCGAAAATGTTTTCAGGAATCCTACAATTTTCCGGCGTCCGACACTTCTGGCGTCTTACGATTTCCCGGAGCAAACAGCTCCCACTATAAGCCTATCGGCTAATTAATAAAACGAGATTTGAAGTTATAATTATTTGATTTTAAAAAATTATTCTATCAAGTTTTTTATACTTCATCCACACAAAAATAATAAATAATCATTTTATTTTTAAAAGAAAAAAAAAAGTTCATCCACAATATATACACCATCCAAAATTAGCTATACTTAAATATAGTCGAATATAAATTTCCGAAAATAATATTACAAGCATGAATCACCATCAATTTTGAAGAATCCTTAAAAGACAAGTCTAATAATATCATTAGAAATATTAGTCACGCTATTGATTAAAGAATGTCTAGGAGGCAATTTAAGAATTTCACCACAAAGCATCACTCAACCAAAAGAATTTGCTTGCAATGCCATTGCTTATCTCTCATTTGTGACACTTTTTACATGCTTAATTATTATAGATTAAACTGTTTGTGTTGCCCCTCACTAGGGGCAACTTTAGAGACATTCCACACCTCTGATTTTAGGTGTTGATATGTTTCTCTTATACTTATTATTTGACATATCTTATTCAATCATTATACAATTATCTATTGACAATTATCATATGCTTGTTGTGTCTTACATGACATTATCCATTAATACATATTACATACTTGTTGTGTGTTACACAATGTTATCCAATGACAATTATTGCATGCTTGTTGTGCCTTCATGATATTATCATTGACCATTATTACATTTCTAGTGTGCTTTACATGATGCTATACATTTTCTCTTACCTCTAATTTCTTCTATCTTTTGTATCCAACCAATTGGAGGCAGCCATATATTATCTTTGGTGTTTTTCTTGTACCAAACAAAGATTTATCACTATTTCAAACAATGTATATCAAGTTTACCTCTTAGTCAAATCCCTTATCATGCTATCTACAAATTTATATTTTATTCCATGTGGTAAGAGTCCTTTTGCACCTTATCCACTTGGTCAAAGTCCTTCATACTCTCTGCTTGGTTGGAGCCCCTTTCTACTTGGTCAAAGCAATATTGCTTTTTGCGTAGTCAAAATTTCTCACCATACTCCTTCAACGTTTATGTAGATAGTTACAATAGTTGTGATTATGCTCATTTTAAAATGCTTAACAAATGCTACGCATTGGAACTTTTTTCTTCTATGCTTGTGGTTTATTGAGATGGAGCACTCACGATGAACATCCATATTTGTATCCTTTGAGCATATATGTATCCTTCGAGTGTTTAAAACATAGTTTTTCGATGTTGTCTACTTAATTTTACTTTGATGTATGCATCCTCATAGTAGTCTACATGCAAGTCAAAGTGGGGGTAATATGTCATGGTCAAAATTGCATACCCATGTCTTTTTCTCTAATGTGAAAATTACAACCATTGACCGCCTTGGTTTAGATTTGTAAGTGCATAATTGATCCAAGTCACTTCTACGCATGTGGATCAAAACGTTGAACTTTTAAAGTTCAAATTTCTTAAATTGGGTTTGTTTCCGTCCCTTACTAGTTGTTATGAGCCAAATATTTAGTGCAAATTATTTCAAATTATATGTGTGTATGAGGAAAAATCGATTAAATCTAAACTAATAAAACTAAAAACCAATCACATAAAGCGAACCAATCGAAGTAAAAACCATTATCATAAAATCAAAAGACAAATGAAAGCTCTTACCAAAATTTGTGTTGTTCCCTTTGGAGATGTGTGGATTGTTCAATGAAGTTGCAAAACCATAGTTGTAACAAGCAAGTAGTGTGCTTAAGAGATCAATGTTAAGAGATCGTAAGGTTGCTCAATCGACGCGTTTTGTATGCTCAAAGCTCTGTTAAGTATGCCTGAGAATACGATCGAAGAGAGGCCCAAAAAGGAGATGAGGGGGTTTATATAGGTTTCAACAGAGATTGATCAACGGTCCAAATAATTCAGAAAAATCAATGGAGGAGAACAGTTGAGGAACGTGCAACGAATAAGAAGAAGACAAGTGTCACACAAAAGTTGTTTTATTTGAGTTAAACACTTTCTTTTCTAAAGATAAGACATGCTTTTCATAAATTAGAAATTTTTTTCTAATTTAAGAGAAATTGATAAAAACAAGGTTGAGTGAATAGATAACTCAACTTAAGATTTGCTTTTGCATAATTTGAGAGAAATTAAATAATAAATTATTTAATTGTGTGTGCATGGAGAAGAAGACTTATTTTTAGAAGATTTGAAAGATATTTGTAGATAAGAAAGCAAATTAAATAAATAGATTTATTTAATTGTTGTGCATGATTTTGAAGAATAAATAAAATATTTGATTTATCTTATTTTTGGAGAATGAGAGAATTTAAATAAATTTGATTTGATTTATTTAAATTTGGCAGAATGAATTTGATTTAATTAAATAATTAAGAATTATTTAATTGTTTGGATAAGATAGAATTTGTGATGAACTAATTAAATAATTGGATTATTTAATTAATAGAGACTCGAAATTTGAAAAGAAGATAATGATTTAATTAAATAATTAAAATTATTTAATTGTGGAAGAATAACAAAGGAATTTAATTTTAATTAATTAAATAAAAATGATTTATTTAATTAATGTCGCAATTTTATGATTTTGAAGAATTTGATGAAATTAATTAAATAATTAGATTTATTTAATTAATGTTGAGTGTAGGTGATTAGGAAGAAATGACGAAATGCAAGTAGTGCAATAACATGGTCATTTTAGGGTGTCTACATTTTGCCCCTCTTTGATGCGATGCAGTTAATAGCGTTGCGTCAAAGAAATTAATTGTCGAAGATGTGATACAATTTTTTATGCCCCAGTGTAGCTAGTTGCCCTAGTGTATGCCCCCTCGAGCGGGAAGACAGGGAAGCGACAGATGAACGGTGTAGACGCTTGACTAGAAGAGTGCACGACCAGGTAGGAGGAAAAGCAGAAAGGGGTGGGAAGAGAAGAAAACATGAGGGAGGGATGCTATAAATAGGTCCCATGAGGACCACAATCCTCATTTGCACCCTAGGATTTTCTAAATTTAGAGAGTAGAGCCTCCAAATTAGTGTGAGAGAGTTGAGTGGAAGGAGCTGACAGCGAGGAGAGATGCCGATTCGAGCGCACAGGCATAGGGCGGAGCTCGTGCGGACGTACAGGAGGCCAGCAGGAGTTCCGGCAGCGGTAAGTGGTCGAAAACCCCATTGTATTTTGTCGTTTTAGGGCAGTTTTAGGGCTAGGTCTACGGGGGTTGAATAGGGAAGCCAAAAGCGCTTTAGGGTGTGTCAGCGCACTTGGTAGTCGGTTACAGCGCTTTTGGCGTGCCACAGTGCGAGTGGTAGGAAGGTTCAGCGCGTTTGGTTTGTGGACTAGCGCCGAAGCGCATTTGGTAGAATGCCGCAGTGCGGTTGGCTAGACAGTGCAGCGCATTTGGTATGGTAAGCTAGCGCGAGTGGGAGAGATAGGGAAAAACAGGTCGCTTTTGGTAGGACAGGACGACGCGAATGGAGGTATGGGGCAGCGCTCTTGTAAAACAAGGTGCATGTGGGAGAGAAAATACAGCGCATCTGGCTAGGTAGTGTGGCGCCTTTGGTATGGAGGCACAACGCCTTTGTATAGAACAAAGCGCTTTTGGTTAAGTAAAAGAAAATTAGGATTGTGGGTGGAGAAAAGGGATGTCCATCTTAGGGTACAACAAGGGAAGGGGATGGTTGGGGGTTGCATAGCATAGCATATGCGTAGATAGGACTTAAGGGATCTGGTATAGAAAAATTGACAAGTGATTTGTTGTGGATGCAGCGAATTATGCCACCATTGATGTCACGGGAGCGACACCACTCGATAGCGCATGAGGTTGTACAACTGACCTGGGAGGAGGACGCATTCTTGGAGCACGCAGGATTGTGGCATGTGGCCCACTTGACACACATTAGGGCGAATCTCGCCCTGGTGACAGTAGTGGTAGAGAGATATCACAGCGAGACCTCGTCCTTTCACTTTCCGACGGGGGAGGCGACAGTGACATTGGAGGACGTGTACCGCATACTGAGGATTCGGATTGATGGAGAGATAGTGGATTTTGACCCGGCACGGGGCGAGGCAGGCTTGGTGGAGGTCTTCTGCACAGATGACCTGTGGATAGATGACGGGGAGATTCGATGGGCAGACGTCCCGAGACTCTACGACAGGGTCAGATGGATAGTGGTGTCACTAATTGGCGGCTTCCTGTGTCCCGACAGGAGATCCAGAGGATTATCGGTTGGATGGGGTAGTGTTATCTGGGATGTTTACACATGGCCGACAGTATGCGTGGGGCCCATGTGTGTTGGGACAGTTGTATCACGACATGCATCACTGCGTGTACAGGAGAGGCAGGAGCCTCTCAGCAGGGGTGACCTTGTTACAGGTATGGGCGTGGGAGCATATCCCAATGATACGACCCATGGCACAGCGCCATCGGGATAGAGGCGAGCCATATGCATTCCTATATGAGGGAGTGATTACACATCGGAGAATGGGGTCTGTTAGCCATTGGAGGCGGCAGATTGACGAGATGGACCTGTTTGTGTGGAGGCCATGGTTACCATGAGCAGTTGATGTACTGCAGACAGGCTCGTTATCTGTTCGGGAGACGGACAGATGCGATAGAGAGGTACTTGCCAGAGCGGGTACTTAGACAGTTTGGATTGCCACAGGGACTACCAGTGGGGGAGGCGACGCATGCCAGGACGCGGAGGGAGGTTGGAGACTGGGACGCGGAGATCCCAGTAGTGACAGCATTAGCAGAGGTGCGGGGACTTGTTCCCGTGAGATGGGATTGGGACACAGGCCTGGCAGACCCAGGGACACTGCCAGAGTATGACCAGTATTGGCAGACACAGACCAGTGAGACTGACTACACCAGGTGTAGTAGGGGCAGTGGGGGAGGTACTAGTCCCCGGTGTGGAGGCTAGGATGAGACGATAGGCCTCAGCAGCCAGGCAGCAGGCAGGTGGAGAGGGCAGCGGCCAATAGGCCGATGTGGAGATGGTGGAGGTAGTGGGCCCAGTCGTAGAGACCGATCTACAGAGGGTCGAGCGGCTGCTACAGGAGGAGATAGCCTGGAGGACTCAATTAGAGTTCCGGATGGTGCGCTTGAGGAGGGATAGGGATGCAGCGCGAGCTGAGGCGAGACAGGTCGAGGCCACAGCCCAGGCACAGACACAGGTAGCCTCAGTAGCACAGACAGCCCTGGCACAGGTATAGGCACAGCTACAGGCCCAGGTGCAGGCACAGGTACAGGTGCAGCCACCAGCTGCACCAGCAGCAGATGCCGAGCGGTTAGCACAGGTCACGAGGGAGAGACGCAGAGGTACAGCTGCGGTTGACAGCAGAGGCCACACTATTTAGAGTGAGGCGGGAGAGATGAGGCACGCCGTGCACTAGGTGCAGATCAGAGGAGCCTATACAGTGAGCTCGTCCAAGTGCAAGGTGAGCTAGTATCAGCTGGCCGGGAGGCAGAGTATTACAGAGGTCTGTATGTGGGTGCAGTGCCAGCAGCTCAGCAGGCACCGAGTTACAGAGAGAGGAGCCGGTCAGGGGCATTTGGATCCCGGAGGACAGGGCAGTCAGTATCCTCAGTGAGAGGACCATTTTTACCACCAAGGGGAGGAGGACTAGCAGGGGGACCTCCACCGAGCACAGGGGGAGGACAGGGGCCACAGCAGGAGAGCAGCTCTACCCACTAGAGCGCATATATTATTGTATCATATTTGTACCATACTTGTATCACGATGGACACTTGTACACCGTACCATTTGTATCATTTTGGACAGATGCCTGCGTACATCTTGATGTATATTTTGCGGGCTCTTGATAGCCTTGATGTACTATTTTGATGTATACATACGGATTATTGATGTAGACACAGACATTTTGTATTATGATGACCTTTATATGAGATATATGATAATCTATTCGGCTCACTTGTTCATGTTTTTTGTGTATGCATTCCTTGATGTCATGGATGTGATGATATGTATGTATGATTATGGATTCATGTGATGACATATGTTGGTTATACGATGCTTATAGATGTATGATGATAGAGATGTATGATGATATAGATGTGATGACTAGTGATATCTGACATGTGGGTTTTGCAGATATGCACCAGAGAGAAGAACAAGAGATGGGAGACAGAGACTGTTGATCGATTACTGCAATGAAAACGATATAAAGGTTGTGGGAATGGATGAATGAGCTTGTTGCAATGGTTTCACATTTGTATATAAAGAGCAATCCTTATTTTGATATAGCACGTGGATAATTCGCCACCAAGGTATAAAAGACCAAGGTGCAGTAATATCCGAGTGCGTGGACGTTGACTCTACAAGCAAACGGTTTGAACTTAGATCCTTTAGACATAATATAACCTTGTTGGAACATGTGAATAAGCCATAGTCTTGAACATAAAATAAACTTCAATACATGCAAATGCAAGAAGAGTATTAAATATGTAAGATGCTAGGTTGTAACACACACAAGATAAATATAATGTTTAAGAAAGATACTAAAGATCATTCCTCAACCACGGCACACAAAAGCAATGACTATGCCCCTAATCCGTACTGCATCGCAATATACCAAGATTATAGATAAATCAAGGTAGTCTTGAATCGGTAAAGGATAAGGAACAAAAGATAAACCATTACACAAATTGACTGACTTACAAAGTAAACATACAGCCAACATATTCTCTTGCCAAAGAGGTTGCTCAGGATAGATTGGATAGGAAAGATAACAGCCTTATCGTAGGAACTCTGTGTCCGTTAAAGGGGGCTATCTACCTAAAAAGACAATGTCTTGCTGCAGGAAATGTCACATGTCGTAGGAGACGCGTGTGTTGGTCTCGATCATGGAACACTCGGTAGAAGACAAGCTTGTGGATCTGGTGCTTTGGCTAAACTGGAATTAGCTAATGTTGGCAATCGGAACAACAGGACAGCAGATGACTCTGAAAGTAAGCCGCTTTGCTTCATGTTTGTGAAGAACTTTTATTTTGAAAGGATGCGCTAGCTTGTTGCTTGAGTTAGCCAAGTCAAGGCGAATGGATTTTGAAAAAATGGAAGACTAGAAAGGTGACAGGTCGATGGATTGGGGTGGGTGAAGAATGATGGATCGTGTGTGCCTGAGTACTGGATACATCCTTCGTATTCCAGACTGCCTACATACCCTGTATCCACGGGATCAAGGCACATTACGATGAAAGATGAAAAGTGATAAATATGTAGTTCTGGATAGAGTGATGAAATGGGTCAAGGTGGGAGGGGGAGATCTTATGTACCTGAGTACTGGAAACTTCCTTCGTATTCCAGACTGCCTACATACCCATATCCATGGGATCAAGGTACCTTAAGATTGAGAAGAGATGATATGTAGTTCTGGTAAGTGTGATGATGTGGGAAAAGTGTTGGGAAGATAACATCCTTATCGTAGGAGCGATGTGTCCGTTAAAGGGTGTTATCTGCAGAAAGGAGAAAGATTGAAGAGCGTGCTGCGAACCATGAACAAGGAACATCCCCTAGACCTAAGTTAAGGAAAGAGTTGCCCCCATTTCAGTAGAGGAATTTGTATGGATGACTGACGAAGAAGACCTAGAAAGTTGTGACCTAGGACCAGACAGCGCAAACTGTTTACACAGATCAAAACGTGGGATGACGACGAGGGACATTGACAAATTTCCAAGCTATACTAGATAGAGAGATGGAAATGCAAACAAAGTCAATGGTTTTATTATGGATGGATGGATGAAGCGTGCTTTGTGCACTGGACATGGAGTGGACAGGACTCGATAGGCGATGGATGCTGACTCTACACATAGCGCTTGTTTGCCAGGTTTTCACTATGGTACTTATCCAAGGCGCCTGTTTACCAGGGTTTCACCAGAGGACGAATTTTTTTGGATTTTTATTTATTTTTGCTTTTTTTTTGGAATACTCTGAGGATCAAGCATAGAACTTCTTAAGATGGACACTGTTAAGTGGCTCATCCAGAGGAATGCCGTCAGGTGTAGCTAAAGTATAAGCTCCTGATCCGTATGCTGCTGTCACAATAAAGGGGCCTAACCAGTTAGGCTCAAACTTGCCCTTCTCTCGATCTGCTTGATTTCTCTAATTTTTTTTTAGTACAAGATCACCAACTTGAAACCGTCTTTCTTTGATCTTTTTGTTGTAATTACGTCGGAGGCGGTTTTGATAGACATGGAGATGATTAAGTGCGGCAAGGCGCCTTTCATCCAGTAGTTCAAGCTCAGCTAATCTGGAAGTGCGATACTCCTCTCTGTCGATCAGGTCCTGCATGGATACTCTGAGGGATGGGATTTCGACCTCTATAGGTAGGATGGCTTCAGAGCCAAAGACCAAGGCATATGGTGTGGCACCAGTTGGTGTTTTGATACTAGTGGGGGAGGCCCATAGGGCGGGATTGAGTTGCAAGTGTCAATCACGACCAGCTTCATTGACTATTTTCTTGAGTATTTTGAGAATGGTCTTATTGGAAGCCTTAGCTTGACCGTTACTCTGCGGAAAGTAGGGAGTTGAAAAGCAATGTTGGATATTGTATTGTGTGCACAAGGAACAGACATCTGGGTTCTTGAATGGTCTCCCATTATCAGTGACAATGGCTTGGGGAATACCATACCGACAAATGAGGTAGTTAAGGATAAACTTGGCTATTTGCTTGCCGGTGATATAGGTCATGGGAATGGCTTCAACCCACTTCGTAAAGTACTCAGTGGCGGTAATTATGAACTTGTGGCCATTGGAAGAGGAGGGGTGGATTTATCCTACGAGGTCGAGACCCCATTGAGAAAAAGGCCATGGGGTAGTCACAGGTTGTAGTTCATGAGCTGGTGCGTGAATCAAATCGCCATGCTGCTGGCATTGTAGACACTTCTTAGCAAACTGTGCAGCATCTTGCTTTATTGTAGGCCAGTAATACCCTATTCTGAGTATCTTCTTAGCAAGATTAGGACCAGTAGAATGTGCGCCACAGATACCTTCGTGTATGTCTCGTAAGGTAGCTTCGGCTTCTTCCGCGTTAAGACATCGTAAGAGGATACCATCGGGACTCTGGCGATATAGTGTATCACCCAGAATGATGAAACGAGAGGATCGACGGATAAAGGTTTTGCGTTGGGTGGATGATAGGTCAGGGGGAAAAGTATTGTGTTTGAGGTATTCATAGATATCTTCATACCATGGGGAATTGGGACCAACAAGTTCGCAGATGATTTCAGTAATGGGAATATCGACGGCTGGTATCAACAATTGCTCGATCAAGAATTCACATTTCTATGTATTTGCAGGCATGCCTATCAGTGACCCTACAGAAGCCATAGAATCCGCAGCTTTGTTATGCTCTCTTGGAATTTGCTCAAATGTGATGCTAGAAAAATGTGGTTTGTAGGCATCCACTAGTTGCTTGTAAGGGACCAACTTTTCATCTTTTGTTTGGTACTCATCTGTGACTTGGCGGATGACTAGTGAGTCTCCATAAACCTGTAATTCTGTGATGTCCCATTGAACTGCTGTATTGAGACCTATAAGGAGTGCTTCATACTCGGCAATGTTGTTGGTGCAAGGGAATGCAAGCCGATATGACTTAGGAATATAGTCATTTTGAGGTGTGACAAACAAGATGCCGGCCCTTGATCCATGCTGTGTGTAGGAACCATCAAAGTACAACTTCCACATTATTGAGTTGGAAAGAGTGAATAGATTCTCATCTGGAAAGTCTGCTACCATAGGGTGTGTATCTTGCATAGGTGCTTTTGTTAGTTGATCTGCTAGGGCTTGTCCTTTGATTGCTTTACGATCTGTATACTCAATGTCGAACTCACTAAGGATCATGACCCATTTAGCTAGTCTGCCTGTAAGAGCTGCTTTTGCTAGCAGATACTTCAAGGGATCAATTTTAGCGATAAGATTTGTGTGTTGGTTCAACATGTAATGCCTCAACTTTTGAGAAGCAAACACTACTGCTAAACAAGCCCTTTCCATCGGTGAATAATTGAGCTCATATCCCACCAAGGTTCTACTGATATAATAAATTGCATGCTCTTTTCTTGTTTCATCATTTTGTGCTAGAAGGGCCCCTAGGGCCGAATTTGTAGTGGAGATGTATAATATCAAAGGTTTATCCGCAACTGGTGGAACCAATACAGGAGGTGTAGCCAAATACTCTTTAAGCTGATCAAATGCTGCTTGACACTTATAATCCCATTGGAATGAGACATCCTTGCGGAGTAAGTGTTGAAATGGTTGACATTTATCTGCTAGCTGTGAGATGAAACGCTAATGGATTGCAACCTTCCTTGAAGGCTCCTTAATGCTTTAAGATTCTTTGGTGGAGGCATCTCCACTATAGCCTTGACTTTTGCTGGATCTATTTCGATACCTCGACGAGATACAATGTATCCCAACAGCTTCCCTGATGTGACACCGAAGACACACTTCTTTGGATTGAGGCGCACTTGATATTTCTCGAGCCTGTCAAAGATCTGTCCTAGCACTGGTATGTGATCTGCCCTAGAAGATTTAGCTAGTATGTCATCCACATAGTCCTCCATGATGTGATGAAAGAGGTCATGGAATATCACTGTCATTGCTCTCTGATAGGTTGCTCCTGCGTTCTTTAGACCAAAAGGCATGACACACCAACAATAGTTACCCATGGACAAGTGAAGGTTGTTTTATGTTGATCTTCCTTTGCTATCCTTATTTGATTGTAGCCAGAGAATCCGTCCATGAGAGAAAGCATCTCGTGACCTGCTGTCAAGTCTACTATAATGTCAATGTTCGGTAGTGGAAAGTCATCTTTAGGACATGCTTTGTTCAGATCTCTAAAGTCATTACACATGCGGATGCGCCCATTAGGTTTAGACACAAGTACAATGTTTGAGACCCAATCTGAATAGTCGATTGGTCGTATAAACTTTGCATCTAACAGCTTTTGTATTTCTACCTTTACTAAGAGAGCTATCTGTGGGTGCATCTTTCTCAGCTTTTGCTTGACTAGTTTTACTTTTGGATCAGCTGTGAGATAATGAACTACTAGCTTAGGGTCTAGCCCTGGCATATCAGCATAGGTCCATGCAAAGTTGATGGTTCTCTGTAGGAAGAATGTGTTAAGATTCCTGTGCTCTGTTTTTGATAATGATGCTGCTAGGAATGTGGTATTTGGATTTTGCTCTGTGCCAAGGTTTATCTCTATAGAATCTTCCACTAGGAGAGCTGACTTCTCTTGATACTTAGATGGTAGGGGAAGGTCAAATCCTCCATCTTCAGGTGCCACAGTTGGGTTTTCACCTTTGGATACGTTCTTTGTTTTTACTATTTTATGATCAGGAGGTGCCACAGTGTGGTTTTCACCTAGAGATCTTTTTTTATTTGTACTTTTGCGACTGGAGGATTTGGCATTCTCACCAAAATAAGCTGTTGGCTCTAGTTCCATTACAAAACCTGCTTTATGATCGCCAAGAGGGATTCCCTTCCGAAGTCCCATGAACTCAGCTAAAGCTTCGTCGTTCTGAAATACATCTATCACGGGGGACCCTTGTTGGTCCCAATCGATAAGTTCAGGGTAGACAAGTGTGACATTCTGGGTGCTGGTGGTGGAAGTTAAGGATACGGAGGATAGCGTAAAAATGGAGGATTCTGCGAAGAGGTTGGTCATATGGAGGGAAGAGTCATTGATGATATCCTCTGCAGACGTCGAATCGGCGGGAAAAGTGTCAGCTACCTCGTCGAGGATATACTCGATGTCCAAGGCGTGTGGTACCTTCTTACCAAATCCTAATCCCTTCTTGTCTAGTTTCTTTGTTACAACAATGGGTTCCATAGTTCTTTGATTCTGTTTCCTAAGGCCACCTTTGCCTTTATAGCCCATGTTTTTTACTATCCTTAAGCCATTGCCATATTGCTTGACTAGTATTGTGATTGGTTCTTTCTCCTTATAGAGCCAAGAAGAAATATCCTCAATAGTTTCCTCTTCCAATAACCGTCCATGTTGGAATTGGGTTAGGAATGTTGGGGGAGGAATTGCTGCTTTTTTGGTTACTTTGGCAATGGGTGGTTGGCCGTAAGATTTTGGAGATAAAGGCATCCGCCCTACACAACAAGATTTTGAGATATCGTAAGTGCCAAAGCCTATATCTTGGATGCGAGCTGTGATTACAGGTAGCAGATTGGGTTCATTTGTAGAGGCTGGAGTCAGCGTTGCAGGGTCAACATATAGTGGGGATTCAATGGCTTTGTCATTTTTAGGCAAGACACGACAAAATTCGAAAGGATTGGGGTCTTCTGGGATAGTTATCTCCGTACCATTGTATGGGAATTTTAGAGATTGATGATACGTGGAGGGAACAGCCTTCATTGCGTGGATCCATGGGCGGCCTAGGATAATGTCGTAAGGCAACTCAATATCAAGGACTTGACACCTGGTTTCAAGCATGACAGGGCCGAATTGTATAGGCAAGTGGATAACACCTTCTGAGCGGCGTTCAGCATCATCATACCCCTTGATTGTAATACTATGATCAGAGTTGACATGATCCTCAGAGTATCCCAATTGCTTAAGTAAATTTAAAGAACGGATGTTGAGACCAACACCACCATTTATGAGGATGCGTTTGATTTTGTGCTTATGGATGAGAACTTCAATATGAAGGGCATCATTGTGACAAGGATCATGGGATGGGAGATCTTTCTTAGAGAAGACCACATTGTAGGGTGAAGCAATGTTACCTACTATAGCTTGGAAATCCGCGACCGCTATGTTGTTAGGAATTGAAGACTCTTGGAGGGCTTTTTCTAGCACCACTCTATGTGTAGGTGATGACCGTAGAAGGTCCAAGATAGAGATTTGTGCTGGCATTTTCCCGAGATGTTCGACAAGATTATAATCAGATTGAGTCGGCAGACTGGATGTAGGACCACGAATGGTGACACGACCACAACGAGTTGTAACAGCGCAATCCGTAGATTGACCTTTGATGGTGAGGGTAGACACCTGACTCTCTTCGAAACGATTGACAATGGAATCAATGGAAGTGGAAGCATGATTGATACCTTTACCTCTATCCTGAGGAGGTGGACCATGATGAGGGAATGGTTCCTTGTACATATCGAGATCTTTGTTTGTGTTTTGAGCCGCTTGTTCATTCTCAAAAGTGATTAGGTTGTCGTCGATGAGATTTTGGATTAGGTGCTTGAGTTTCATGCACGACGCAGTTCTATGTCCTTTGCTTCGATGTAATTCACAGTATTCATTTTCTCTATATCGCGTAGTTTTGTAAACCGGTTCACCATATGGGGGTGCATCTGGTAAGGTGATGAGTCCTTTCTGTAAAACCTGTTGTAGGATCGACTCCATAGGCACTCCCAAGGGAGTAAATTGACGTTGTGGAGGGTAATCTTGTTGAGGTCGCTCCTGTTGTCGTTGTTGTTGATTTCTGCTGTTGTTGCTGTTGTTGAGATGGAGCTTGACTTGGTTTGGAGAGCTGTAGTGGTGTTTGCAAAGTTTGGACATGTTTAGAATCAACCACACCGTCATTAACCACGTTTTTGTTTTTGTTCCAGTATTTGGGTTTATCATTCATCTGTTGATGAGGAGCGTTGTCTTTTGTTTCTTTGAAGATTTTGACCACACCCTTAGCAATGAGGGCCTTTTCAATATTGATTCCTTTGTATGTGATTTTGTCAAAGGTTGTAGCACTGAGAATTTGCAAGTGGAAACCTAACTCTTGGTTGAGGTTCTGCACAAATATGCTAACAAGCTGTTTCTCAAGAATCTTGAAAGGAAATTTGCTAGCCATTTGTCTCCACCGTTGAAGGAAAGAAATGAAAGTTTCCCCATTTTTCTGTTTGTTGTTGCATAGATCAGTCATGGAAATCTCATGCTCTGCGTTGTAAGAAAAGTGGGTGGCAAACTTCTTTGCTAGCTCATTGAAAGACTTGATACCCGTGGGTAAGTGTGAGAACCATTCTATAGATTGACCTCCAAGACTACGAGGAAAGAGACGCATAAGATATGTGTCGTTATGTGAGACCTCGAAGCAAGCAAGATAGAATTCCCTAAGATGGTCTTTTGGGTCACCTTTTCCTTTGTATTTATCGAACTTGGGAATAGTGAAATTTTGAGGAAAAGGGATCATTGGTAATGACCGATCAAAAGGGTAAGGACACACTTCCTCTAAAGAGAAGGTCTTCTTGGTGTGGCCAAATGTAAGATCAGATAGTTGTTGTTGAACTTCTGCGATTTTTAGCTCCATAGTCGTGGGAGGGGTTGGTAACATCTCCTGTTGTCCCAAAAGTGGTTGGTGTTGCCCATATGGAAGATTATAATGTAAGCCATGCACACTGGTGTTATAAGGGTCGTAAGATTGATTGGGATCATACGGGTTGTACGTTTGGTTCAGATTGGGTTGGAATTGGAGGTTTTGATTTGGCAGAGGTGGAGGTGGTGCTAGGTAAGAATGTTGGCTTTGTGATGGTTGAAGAAAAGTATTGGGTGGAGGAAAGCTAAAGTGCATTTGATTAGGTTGTGATGGTGGCACATAGCTTTGGGAAACTTGATGTTGGGAATGTTGAGAGTGGCTAAGCAATGTGTGAAAGAAATTGAGCGAAGATGAACGTTGTGGAGGAGGGGCATAGATAGAAGTGATTTGCGACGGTTGAGGTGGCTTGATGACGAGCGTAGAAGAATGTTGTGGTTGGGATTGCATGACTCTAATTGGTTGAGAGACATGAAGGTGTGATGATATAGGAGGTGGTATTTGTTGAGACCCTTGTTGCATGGCTACATAATTGTTCCCCGGATTGTAATTTGGTGGGAAACCTATTCGTGATGGGTTAACCAAGATTCCACTTGCGATTGGTGTGGACACTTTAGGAGGTGGTTGCGTATTCGATCGAGCTAAGGAGGCTTGCTTAGCTAACTTTGCTTGATGTTGGAGAGTTTCTTGTTGATTTTTGTAGATCTCCATAGGAGTCAGAAGCGGTGATGCGGCTCTCTCTCCAGTAGGGTTTTGATAGAGGGGATTCCTATATTGCGAGCTCTGTTCAGGTAAAGGTGTGGTCACCGTTGACATGGTTTGCATCGCTTGTAAGGTGTCTTGAGTGTTGTTGTTCTCCTTGAGAGTGGATAAATCAAAATCTTGAGGTAACTTGGCGCCTTGCTCTGCAAGCAAGCGAAAGAAATGATCTTGGTTCTCACTAAGGATTTTGTCGAAGGCGGCCACGATTCTAGGCTCTTGTATGATTTCATCAAGATCTTGCCCATCTTCTTGAGAGGATTGACCTATTTCAAAGTGTCGCTCTTCTTGAGATGGGGGTTGATCTACGATATAACCTTGTGGCACAAAATCCTGTGGCAGGCTTGTAGTATAGTGAGGAATGCTTACCAAAGGGACCCTTTCCTCCTGAGATGGGAGTGGCTCAATAGTATATCCTTGTGGCACAAAATTCGGAGGCAAGTCGGTGGTGTAATGGGGTGTATTTACCAAAGGGACCCTACCCTCATGAGGATTGCTTGGTTGGTTGATGTGCGGCATGTTCGGAGAGCTGATTGGTTTTGCCGCGGGTGTACTAGGAGTAACCTTGGGAGTAATGTTGAGACGATCGGATTGCGGTGTGCGAGGAGGCGATTTGTGCTTCCTAGGGCCAACTTGTTTGGACTTCATAGTTTGCTGGAGCCTAGTGGTTACCATGCAATACACTAGGACAAAGGTAATGCTGGGATTCTGCGAGGTGCTTTTGAGAAAAGGACAAACTCTGATGCACAATGTATTGGACTAAAGGCGCTATACTGTTTGACCAGAGGCGCAGGACTGTGCAACCAAAAGCGTGCTACTGTGACACCAAAGGCGGCGGACTGAGCTACCAGAAGCGAGTTACTGCTATGCCAAAGGCGAGCTACAGGGACCAAAAGCGAGCTACTGTTATACCAAGGGTGCTGAAGTAGAGTTTTTGCCAGAAGCGAGTTACTACTATGCCAAAGGCGATCTACTGTACTACCAAAGGCGAGCTGCTGTAATACCAGGGGCGCTGAAGTAGTGTTTGATACTTCTAAAAGGCAAAATTTTTGATAGATTGTTTCCGTTTCTGATTGGATTTGTTTGGCAAGAGAAAACACAACAAACAATGTTGGCACAAACAAGGGACTGACACAACAGATAGTGTATGTTCGAGGCTCAAAACAAGCCCAATGTTTCCACAAGTATAAGACAATTGCAATTAATAACAAGCACTTTTTATCCCTAGAGACAAGGCTTTATTGCAGTAGATCAGCGCACAGCTTAATACTCCGTCGATAAAAATATCATTCCATAAAGGTGTCGGATATTTAGTATCTTTGTGAGAAACAATAGGTAGGGATATCTCACCCTCCCCTTGGAAAGCTCAAGTAGGTCACAAGAGCTTTATGGCCAAGGGAATACTATCTCTTCTCAAGGGAGCCAATGGTGAGTATCTTAAGGGCTTAAATCGATTCCCTTTGCACTGATGATTACCGCAATGTTCGGAGGTAGGTCGGGTAGTCTCTATCTAGAATGGTTCTGGGTGACTTTGAGGGACCAACGCCTTACGAGAACTGCGACAAGCTACTAAAAGCTTTAACCAATCCTACTAAGAGTATTAAACACTTCGCCCAATGTGAAAATCGTTTCCACAAAGAGCTAGTACACCTCTTTTCAGTTTGGCACCACAAGGTAAGGCTGATGTCGGTTAGGACTTGGCTTTCACTTTATCCCTCTTATATAGCGGTTCAAAGGAAAAATCCGCTTAGGGTCGCCCCTTTTGGATGAAGCGCAATCCAAAAGCAGGCCCTTTTAAAGGAAGTACAGAAATGTAAGAGCAAGCATGTCAAACAAATGTTCAATTGTCCCGTTATAAGAAAAATAAGGTGCAACTAAACTAGGAGCACACACGTTTGTAGTTGTCAATTGTCCCTTATGAAATTGAAGTGTTTGACATTCATGTCCATTGTCCTTTAGAAAATTGAGGTGTTTTCACATACATGTCCATTGTCCCTTAAGAAAAACAGTATGTTCCTAATACTCAAATTGCCGAAATGATTTGTTCAATTATCCTTTAAGAAAGCAATGTGTTTCTAAGACTTAGTGAGATAAATCAAGATTTCTTCAACGTTCGTCCTGCATGAACATGTTAAAAACACCAATTTGCTCTGTGTGAGTAATAAGAAGCTGCAACAAGTCAGTTAGTTCCACCAAAAATTCACAAGTTTAGCAAAAACAAATCAATTTGACCAGAAGCGAGTTACTGCTATACCGAAAGCGCTTTACTGTCTTACCCACCGTGTTGTAATACAGACCCGAAGCGTCGGAGAATATTACCAGAAGCGCTGAACAAGATCCAAAAGCGCTGTACTGTGTATTCAGAAGCGCGATACTGTTATGCCAAAAGCGATGTTTCGCATCCCAGAAGCGTCGTAGAATACCACCAGAAGCGCTGAACAAGGTCCAGAAGCGCTTTACTGTGTATCCAAAAGTGTGATACTCTTATACCAAATGCGCTGCACGGTCTCAGGTCACAAAAAGATTAGCTTTTGTCAAAAATAACCAGATCGAAATGGGATTTCATGATTGATCTACTGTTCTGAAAAATAATATCTAATAGATCTGAATCGTAAACTCCAGAAAACTCAGAAAGTGTAGTAACACAATAGATTAACTCAAATACCGAAGATACCCCTAAATAAGTCAGCTTAGGAAGTATCAAAAGCAGGTTTGAAAGACAAATACAACAGCTTGTCAGACAAATCAAAAAGATATGTAACGAAAAACCCTGCAAAAACACGAAATGATGTCAGAAACCTAATTTAGCCAAAAGCGCTTAACGATACTACCGGACGTGCCGTGCTGTGTTACCAAAAGCGTCGCTCTGTGCTACCAGAAGCGCCGCAGTGCCCCCAAAGGCGCTGTACTGTGCCTCCAAGAGCACTTAAGAATACTGCCAGAAGCGCTTTGTAATGTCGTTTGCGCTGTACCATACTGTGACTTAAAAAAAATCAATTTCTCCAAAAAAAAGAGAGATTAGTGGGTCCCACCGGGCGTGCCAGAATGGGTATGAGGAAAAATCGATTAAATCTAAACTAATAAAACCAAAAACCAATCACATAAAGCGAACCAATCTAAGTAAAAGCCATTATCATAAAATCAAAAGACAAATAAAAGCTCTTACCAAAATTTGTGTTGCTCCCTTTGGGATGTGTGGATTACTCAATGAAGTTGCAAAACCATAGCTGCAACAAGCAAGTAGTGTGCTCAAGAGATCAATGTTAAGAGATCGTAAGGTTGCTCAATCGACGCGTTTTGTATGCTCAAAGCTCTGTTAAGTATGCTTGAGAATATGATCGAAGAGAGAGGCCCAATGAAGGAGATGAGGGGGTTTATATAGGTTTCAACAGAGATCGATCAACGGTCTAGATAATTCAGAAGAATCAATGGAGGAGAACAGTTGAGGAACGTGCAACGAATAAGAAGAAGACAAGTGTCACACAAAAGCTGTTTTATTTGAGTTAAACATTTTCTTTTCTAAAGATAAGACATGTTTTGCATAAATTAGAAAGTTTTTTTCTAATTTAAGAGAAATTGATAAAAACAAGGTTGAGTGAATAGATAACTCAATTTAAGATTTGCTTTTGCATGATTTGAGAGAAATTAAATAATAAATTATTTAATTGTGTGTGCATGGAGAAGAAGACTTATTTTTAGAAGATTTGAAAGATATTTGTAGATAAGAAAGCAAATTAAATAAATAGATTTATTTAATTGTTGTGCATGATTTTGAAGAATAAATAAAATATTTGATTTATCTTATTTTTGGAGAATGAGAGAATTTAAATAAATTTGATTTGATTTATTTAAATTTGGCAGAATGAATTTGATTTAATTAAATAATTAGAAATTATTTAATTGTTTGGATAAGATAGAACTTGTGATGAATTAATTAAATAATTGGATTATTTAATTAATGGAGACTTGAAATTTGGAAAGAAGATAATGATTTAATTAAATAATTAAAATTATTTAATTGTGGAAGAATAACAGAGGAATTTAATATTAATTAATTAAATAAAAATGATTTATTTAATTAATGTCACAATTTTATGATTTAGAAGAATTTGATGAAATTAATTAAATAATTAGATTTATTTAATTAAAGTGCAGGTGATTAGGAAGACATGATGAAATGCAAGTAGTGCAATAACGTGGTCATTTTAGGGTGTCTACAATATGTTAGGGTGGTTTTACTAACCATTATTCATTTGAATCATTTCAGACTAATCTAGGAATCTATTGAGCACATCTAGAAATTAATTGCAAGAGGACAAAAATCATTGCCTCAACATCTTAGAAGCATAATTACATTCCTTCTTATTATATTTGATTTTGGTTCATTGATGTTGAATTAGTCCACCTATGGGCTTGCCTAGAGAGAACATGACCCTTGCTTAGCAAGTACTCAAATAGTGTTTGTAAACACCATTTTCTAGGCATAGATGTAGACAAGCAAGGAAGACCTTTTTTAATCATTAGAATTCTACTAGTTCATTTCTACATAGAGAGTTCAAATTTGTGTGTCAAGTTTGCTTCCACATGCATTGAGTTCACTTCCACATGCAGAGATCAAATCCACAAGTGTGGCATTGTGCCCAATGGTAAAAAAAATACTATTATTATGAAGTCATTGTCTGACAAACCAGACTTTCTAGTACATTGTTGAATCATTTAGTCACATTTATAATAGTCATTTTTTCATCAAATTAAAAGTTAAGTACCTTAACATTATTTTAGTTTATTTCAATATTAATTACGAATATCATAGAAGGTAAATGTTAGGGGAGAGATTTACACTGCAATAATCCTTGGTGACGAGTCTTGATTGCAACCCACCCATTCCCAAGCGTAATTTTGTGGCAGACAAGGATCACCCATCCACTCTTTTTCCAGATTAAAGTGCCTTGCAATTTCGGTAAGTGCATTCACTGTAAAAATGACAGATGTTTTAGTAAGCTATTCAAATTTACGCATTAAAAACCAAACATTATACACTTTTCAGCAAATACAAACCATCTTCATTGTTAGTTCCATTAATGAGTGGTCTGCTATATTGGTAGGCTTCAAAGCCATTCATAATGGCACCCACGGTCGATCGGTTGGTAGGATTAAGAGAAAACATGACTTGTTTGGACCCAGTAATTTCCCCGGTTCCATAACTGCAAAATGTATAGAGGTAGCCATCTAATACAAAACCAGGCCATGGATTTCCGTTGACAGTAACATTGAACTCCCTAATTTCGTCAGCTCCAAGTTGCTCTACTTCGGCGAAGCATATCACAAAATAGTATTTACCAAATTCTGCAACACTCAAACTTCATGTGATATTTTCCACGCTGTTGTTGGGGGTCACCAAAGCAGTTTGTAACACGGCCGATGGCATTTCAACTATATCTACTGTCCCAATGGAATCTGTGGTATTCCGATAAACCAAATCTTTTAATGCTCTGTTCGTCCATATCCTATCAAATATATCGTTTGGATATCTGCACAAAACCACTTTGAAATCAATAGCTTAACCTTTATTTCTTTTATTTTCTGCTCATATAACATGTTCCATAGTAAACATCTATTTATATCATCCATTTAAATGGTCAAACAATCAATAGTGATTTTACACCTCATTTACAATAAGAAGTAGTAAATATTTGTCCTATTTTTATTGGCCAAAATTGACCTTTGACTGTTGAAGTGGATGATATTTAAGAATAGACTCCTCATAATGGGTTAGTTCAACAAGTGTGACCCATACAACTTTTTCTTATTGGCATTTATATCCTTTATGAACAAGTGGGTTATAATATGATGAGAAGCATACATCTAAACTAAAGGGCATTCTTCAGCTAAGCAACCATGAGCAGGGGATCCCGTCCGTCAAAGTTACCCAAAGGTCAAATTTGGCTCAATTACACTTGTAGGGGTTTGGACAATTGGTGGATGGCATAATGAACATACCATCATCTTCACCAATTGTGCTCAACCATATGAGCTACAACCCTTTAGCACAACCTGTTTTTAAAACTATATAGGTAGTTAGGAACATTAATTTTTTGTAGTCCTCATTGACGATGAGAAGGTTTGGGGAAAAAGGGGAAAAAAAAAGCAACTCCATATATTTTTATTATTAATTTTATGGGTCATGTTTACAAGTGTAAATATACAGTGGTAGTAATTTTTATATAACAGAGGAAATAGATAACAAACTCTCAAATATAAATTTGAGAATTATTTATATGTCAAACATTATATATATATATGGAAAACTTCTAAACTAATATATACTTAAAAATATCTATCAATCTTAAAAATAGATACTAAAGATTAATATTTCTAACATCTTTTAAATAAAATATTTAAAATATGTATATTAATTTATATTATAGTAATAATGAATGATAAAAGAGAAAGGAAAATAAAATAATAATGTCAACATTTCAAAAGTTTAAAAATATTTTCTAATTATAAATTGTTGAAAATAATTTAATTCTAAAATTTGTATCTCTAGTAATTAATATTTACAAATATTCTTTACAAATCAATGAATAAAAAGTACAATTAATTATGGGAGGATGGGCGGGAGTCCTTCCACACATAATGGTGTGGAAGGATTGAGGTTTCGGTGCCATAAGTGGCGGGCAGATCAGCTGGCAGCTAGTTGGGCTTTGGCAGGAATGACACCTGGACTAAGTCAGGGACCTTCTCGAGCGGCAAGGGAACACTAATTAACAAACACACTTAGCTTGATTCACATGCTCGAAGGAACGGATTGCAATGATGAAACAGCAAGTCCGATTCAGTCACTTCGCAACATGAGGGTAAGGATTCGGCTCTCACGAGCGGATAGTAGTTAAGCGGCAACTGACAGATTGGAAGGGCAGAAGATGGGATAGCCAACATGATTAAAGAGTAAGGCGAAGCAATAGCCGTCTCATTTAGTAGTGTAGCCCACCTTTTGTGTAGCATTGCGAAATGACAGAGAAACTGAAGGTGTTGCGGCTCTCAGCAGATTGGTTTTGGTGCGTAGGAATGGAAACCCCCATTTGGCTAGTTAGCAACAAGAGGCATATGGCATTACTGGGGGCATCACTGACCTTCGCCTTAAACGCCACCTGAAATGCCAGGATGAACTTGTTCTAGGGGCAGTCAAGATGATTTTGGGCAAGGAGTTTGTGGATGGCAGTGAACGGCATCGAGTAGACACAGACATAAGTTCCCAGTTTGTGGCTACTCTGTTAGAGCTGAATGTGGCTAAGACATGGGTGAATACGGTGGTTAGAAGACTCTTCATACCTAGTGTGCTTGGAGGATTGGAGGAGACTATGGAGAACGCTGCTTTTGGTGCAGGCATGCCGCGACCGAGAGACATCCCTCTTCTGCAACAGCCAGATAGTGTAGTGAAATACTTCCCGTTCATTCTCCTCCTGAGAGGGGCGGATCTATTATGGTTCAAACAACATGCTAGGGTGGTAGCGAATTTCTTGTTGAAGTATTGCTAGATTGTGGAGACTCATGGCTTGGACTGGATGGAAGATTTCAATATGAAGCTGCATAACTACGAATTGGAGGTGTAAAGGGGTTAGGGTTTTCTTTTCTACTAGTTATCTCTGGTCTGGGTATCTGTTTATAGGTTCGGGGTTATATAGTGGTTAAATATCAATGTCTTTGTTTTGCTGGTCTTGCCCTGCGTGGCATATCTATTTCAGTAGCTTCAGTCTAGACGGATGCAGCTATAGGCTGCCTTTAGAAATCTCAGAACTGGTAACTATAATCTTTTTTTGATAATCAATATAAAGCAGCTCCTTATTACGTAGCAAAAAAAAGTACAATTAATTAAAAAAATCAGAGAAAAAATAATGAATAAAAAATCCAATTAATTAAAATCAATGAATAAAAAGTACAAATAATTATAAATTTAGAGAAAAAATAATGAATTAAAAATACAAATAATTAATTAAAATTCTTGATCATGCACTCACTGTTGAAATCCTTTGAAGTTAGGGTTTCCTACTCACGTTTTCAACAAAACGCCAGGCGATGGAGGTCTCTCTTGATTGCCAAGGAGCATGGCAGGAGGCTAGAGATGTGCAGATCTGAGGGCCAATACATGGAGGGGATGGAAAATCACTAGCAGCCAATGAATACACTCCTGTTTGTTATGCATGATAGGGCCACTACGAATAGCTTTGGATGTCTTCACATGGAGGATGAGGCAAAGGATGGACACGAAGTAGAGCTTGGATGGCGTCAGGTGCCAAAGATAGAGGTTTGGCACCCAGATTTGGACAACACTCCCCATCCCCAGGGCAAAGGTGTCTTGATGAAACACAACACAACTAGGGCAAATGATAATCCTCACTTGCAGGGCAAACAAAAAGAGGGCGCTCAGGGGTGGTCAGGCCCACAACACAGGGCAGATTTGGATACTCTCTAGAAGGTTAAGCCACTAAAAAGCACTAATGAATAACCTGTCGTAGAATTTGAAGATGTGATGAGAGAAGTGATTGAAAATGTAGCATTATTTGTTGAGAATGGGTTATCGGCATATTTATTAGGCTATGGCCAAGCCTTCTGGATCTACACAAATGGATCTCAGAAACTTGGGGACCTGTTTTGAAAGGTGATGTTCAAATCTACCGCTGCTCTCATGGATTTTTCATTGTAGTGTTTGACAATGTTTAGGATCGGAATTCTATTATCTGCAATTATATTTGGGACTGCAATGAGCACATATCTGAATCTTTTACTGTGATGCATGTATGGGTCTGTCTCCCAAACCTACTACTGCAATTTTTGTTTGATTCATGTTTTGAAGCAGTTGGAAAATAAATTGGGGAAGTTTCTAGATGTAGATGAAGGCTCCTCTAATTATCTTCACACCACTTATGCCCGCATTCTAGTTGATCTGGATATTTTAAAAATCTTCTGGTAGATATTACTTTGAAAGTTGTAGATCTCAGCTGGGTTCAAACCCTAGATTATGAAGGTTTACCTTTCCATTGCCGCAGGTGTTTCAATACTGGTCACATTGCTAGAAACTGTTCCAAACGCCAGTTAAATGGCCAGGCCACATAGTGGAAAGAGGTATCCTCTCATCACTACTGTGTGGAAAAAGGGGAACTCGTGCCTCCCCTTGAGAAAAAAAGTTCATAATTAATCCTCTCCTAAGATGGGAACTCCTGATACTGGAAGCCAAAAAGTTTCTGAAAGATCACAACCCCTCTTTGCTGTAGTGGAGGGAACATCCCCTACTGAGATGGGAAGCGTTAAAGCCTCAAAAAGATTGGATTCTAAACCAAGAAAATCAGTGACATCTCCAATGGCTCCAGAAGTGACAAACAATGAATCGCAGGATTAAGAGGCCAGTATTGTTAGTACCTCAACTATGACTACTAAGACCCTATATAGTGGGATTTCAGATGAAAAATGGACATTGGTGCAAAGAAAAAAGAAAAAAAAAATTGGTTCCCCACAACATGCAACTATGTTCTCACTGTAAAAGTAAAGTTATTACTCAGACTTTTCTGTAATGAGATGCCTGTGGATCCTCTTGGACATTATCATCATAGATGGACATGATTTTGTCTTTATGCACCCTTATTTACAGAGCATGCACTTTAATTTTTTGTTTCTTGTTAAAAGCCCTAATGCCTAACTTATTCATAAAAAAATTACAAATAATTAAAAATTTAGAGAAAAAATAACTTAATAAAAATAAAAAATTAATTATTTAAAAAATTGAAATTAATTTAATTAATTTTTAGGAGCTTGTTTCACTATTAATTGCCACTAGTTATGACTAATGAAGGGTCTTAAAAATGGTCTTTATTATTGAGTGAATAATACATATTAATACTAAAACATTATTTTTATTATAGTTGAAGTTAATTTATTTAATTTTATTTTTGAGGAATAATAAAGGAACATTAGAAGTGGTTAGTTCTCCTTTAAATACTATGTTGACGAATGACCCTCTCACCCTACTGATTCCAGGTACAGTATGTCCCGGGATCGGGTACTGGCCAAAAACGCGCTGCTTGGAAGCTTAAGAATTGTGTTTTTTTAGGAGGCCGTGGCTTCGAAACTTGGAATTAGAGAAGTAAGGGACGCGTCGAATAGGAACCTTGCATTGTGGAAGTACAGCCATTCTGTGATTTTTTTGTCTTGCGGCTGCAAATTTGAGTGTGAAAGGTTTACGGCTTCTGGAATTTTCGTTAAAGCTAGGGAGTTTAGCCATTTTGGGCACAAAACTGCAGTTTGAGGGTTTGCGCATGAAATACTGGTAAAATCTTGTCTATTTTGTGCTGCGGGGAGACATTATTGAAAATCTGAAAGCAGGCTGTTCATTTTGTGTGTATTTACTTAAGCCTACAGACAATGTCATCAAGATTAAAAGCAAACTATAGTATTTAATATTTATTAATTTTAAAACTTATAAGATATAATATTATTAATATAAAATTATAAATTTAAAAACTTCTAATATATAATATTTTTTAATTCAAATTTTAAATTTATATATTAAAATGTAAATTTAAATTAAAATTTAAAATATTTAATATTAAACTATTGTTTATAATAAATTATTAAATATTAAACTATTTTTTTATAATAAATATTAAACATGTAATTATATTTTAATTTTCAATCAGAAATTTATATTAATAAATTAATATTTAATAATCATAATATTATTATATCTTAATAATATTTTAATTTATTTGTATATTTTTTAATATTATTATATATATTTTAATTTTTTATATGTTTTTGTATAGAGGTACCCAACCCTCCCAAAAAAATTTGCCCATTCCGTAACTTAGTTTAAATATCATTCAATTCAATAATTTAAGGTCAATTTTGATGATTAAAAATAAGGCAAATATTTACCATTTTTTGATATAAATGATGTGTTAAATTTCTATTGATTACTTGATCATTAAACTGATGATATTTAAGTAGAGTGCTCATGATTCAATTTCTGATACTATGCCATATTGATCTTCTCTGGAAAAAAACAAAAAAAAAACAAAAAACTAATAAAAAAAGAAACTACCTTAGACTTTGAGGTGATTCTGACAGTCTTCCATAATCCATGCGTTGTATACTGAGTAAAGAGAGATCTTGTCCTACAACCTCATACATAGCTTGCTTGATAGGGCGAAATTCCAAGGCTGAAATGAAAGGAACATCATCCGTACTTCGAGCAACACACACATCAATAGAGGGACTCCTGGCCATGACGATTATTTCCTTTGTAATTATCTCACTACTCATGTTTATTACAACAGTAACCCAAGGATTAGCATCAACCAGCAATTCAAATTGTGGTAGTGACTGAAGGCCGTCATAGTTACCATATAGAAAAGAGGCGCGGATTATGTATTTTGTTCCCCTCACAGCAGGTAAATTGTAGCAATTTCTCTTGCCTTGAGGAAAACAGCGAAGGTTATTCAGTGGCTGCTCCACCTCTCCCTCTAACTCACCAGTCAAAATGCCTTTTTTTTCACCTGTGTTAATGTATTGTTCATCTGAGGTCCAGCTAATGCCCCGGGCATCGTCATATTCTCCTTCTCCTCCACAGTCCAGGCTGATGAATTCTACAGATATAACATCATTACATCCATTTAGCAACAACAGCAATACCAAATTGACAAAGAAGATGATGAAGATTTGAATATTTTATTTTGCCTGGTTAGTTGCAAACTAAATAAGAAAGTTACATAAAGACTGCATTCATTCTGGATGGTAATAAACAAGTGAAATACACCAGTTTTTTGAACCCTTCCATGCTTCATGGCTAAAGAATTTAAGCCTCCACAGTCCATGATACTTTGAAAAAGAGTTTTTAAAAGAATAAAATTACAATTATTTTCACACTATTTCTTAATCCCCCATAGATATCAGAAAGTCCAGACTTCTGATTTCTCAATGCAGAGTGTATGGAATAACTCATTTTCAAAAATATTAGACAACTGAAAAGAAAGTTCAGATTTCTTTTGGGGGAAATAACAGGTTATCAAATCAATCATAACTACAACCAATATAAAATTGACTTCAAAATTCAAGCAAATAAAATATAGTTCTACTAATACTATCACAGACATAAATTAATCTATGATGATCAAACAACAGAGTTGTTGAGATTATATTCGTCTAAAAGCATGTATAATAAAGTGGCTTGTTTAACAATCCCTTCATATTGAAAAAGGTAGTTGTATAGATCTTACAAGTTCTCACAAGGAAAAAAAAATTCATAGAAAAATAAAAGTATCTCACCTGATTGTGCATACAGAACGTTACATATTGAAAGAGCCAACAAAAATTTTAAGGTTACTGTTTCTAAATTTGCTCCCTCCATCCCAATTACAAGTGGAATGCCTTCCAACTGATTAATTAATTTGTGGCCGATCTAAAATATTATCTTATACACTTCTCATAAAAAATTTAAATGCAGAAATTTTAAAAATATTAAAAAATCCACCAAAAATCTACGAAATATTTGTTGCCCTATTAAAAGTTTTGGATAATAACTTGAATTATTGAACACGTCAAACTACTAATTTGTTTGGTAGGAAGAGAGCAAAGACTAGACTTTTCAAGGGGGGCCCACAATGGGTCTGAAATTTACATAGTACGCGTGTAGAATTAAATTATTACCTGACTTTAATGTTTGAAGGAGATACGTTAAGACACTCACCCCACACAATTTATCTTCGAAATCACGCAATTGAATGACTTTGAAAAGTCAACTATTTAATTAGTGTTGTATAATTATCATTAATTAATATATAAATAATAATTATCATAAATAAAAATTTTGAGTGCAATAAATTATCATTAATGTAATGGGCATGTAACTATTAGGTATCTATAATGAGTACAATAAATAAATAAATACAAAATTTGAAAGTAATCTGAGTTTTTTAAAAATTTGGTAACAAAAAATTGGTTATGAAGTGTAGCTAGGAAGGGATTGGAGCACATTGTCGTTTAAAATGTCTAGCAATATGAGGTGGTGATTGCATTTAGATGATCCTCCTCCCTCTTCCTAAGGGAGACATATGCATTGCCTTTCATGTGGGCATACTCCTAGTAGATGAATGCTCATAAGATTTGCAAATATGCTAGGCAATAGACCCATGATACTAAACTGAACATGAGACATTTTTTAACATAGAGACATGAACCACAATTATGCAAATAAGGTAGCCTATAACCTCAGGGGAAACAACTAAAGGTATCATCTAAACAACCACAATAGTATCTAATGCCCTTTGAATCTTCTCACACATTTTTTACATGGTGTAGAAAGATTGTCTACCTCTACTTTCACAACATGTTAACCATGTGTCATGGCTTTGTCTACCTATGACCTAGCCTGGACTTGAAATTATTCTAAATCCTACTTCCTTTGCTTTGTTGCATCTGAATTTAATTCCTATCTTATATTCCTAAACCTGAGCCATCCACTAAAATATAGTTAACTGGGGTATTTAGATCTGTTAAACATGTTTTAACTTCGAATCCGATGTGCCTATTGGAATGTAGTTGAGTGGCACTTTCACATCTACCAACATAATGTAGTTCGAGCTTGAGATTTTTATAAATTATCTGCTTTACTTGAACTCTCATGTCCAAAATGTAATCTCATGTCATGTTCTTGGACCCAAGAATGCGTATATGTCATGATTAATCTAATTCCCATGTCTATAAGTTAAGAAACTAAGGTCTAGTGTTTAATGTGTTTTATGTCATCTTGTAGACTCAAAGCTATCTTAAATTCCGTCTATTGGAAGCCTTTGCATCTATAATATGAAGTGTTTGGCACCTGATGTGTAACAAATCCCAACATCCCTATGTATTATAACTAACCAAGAATTTCACGTCTATGATAAATATCTTTTAAGTCAAGACCTAAAGGCACATATGGTAATTTGTAATCCATCTTAAAAATTATCTTTTACACTTCTCAACATTTTGTTTAAAAAAAGGAGTACAACTTAATGAACATTTTCTTAAAATTCAATAGTCAAAAGTAAACCTAAAATTACTATCACCATTACTATTGACTATTTTCAACTAGATCACTTCAAACCACGAGTTAGGTAGTTGAGAACTTAGAAAAAAAATCCAGGAAAAAATTATTTGCGTATAAACGTCTTCAATAATATCTTAAATTAAGAAACGTGTCAAACTATCATTTTGTTTAGGAGGAAGAGAGCAAACTTATCTTTTCAAGTGGGCCATAATGGGTTTGAAATTTCCATGGTAAGCGTCTACGTTAGAGCAAAGAAAAAGTCGTGTTAAGAAAAACTCGATTACCTAAGTGAGAATCCGGACATTCATGTAAACTTCAAAAACTTGATTACCTAAGTGAGAAGCCGGACATTCATGTAAACTTCATTCCTCAGCGTGTCGACTCCGCCTTTCATGTTTGATGGAGAAACGTAACTTTTTTCCAATTTGAAAACTCAAACTATTATTATCATTAATTAAGATATAGTTCAAAGGCTAAAACTATACTTCGTTTAGGTTAATTAGTTGACAAGTTTTATCGTGTGCACATTTGTTTGGATTTCAGTATTTTGCATGTCATTTTTTTTTCATCATCGGAGATTTTTTAGTCATCAGACATCACAAGTGAAAATTTATATTGTTTATAAGTTTACAGATTTCAATTAGATTGTATTTTAAATTGATCTGAATTTAAAATAAATATCTATATCAAATTTATAAAATTTTGTGTTCAAGTGTTTTAGTACATGGCAAAAGTTGTGGATGACAAAGGAATGGAGGCAAAAGGTGGATGAGTTTTCTCTTTTCTTTCAAAGTTTTATGGTGGAGGGCTTGCTTAAGTCAGAAGATAAGGCTCTCTATGTAGGAGTGAAGGAAGGGCAATGGGTGCTTGCTTTTAGAGAGATTGGGGTTTCTGACACAATGGGGATCGAGAAAGAGAAAAAGGAGGAGCAGGAAAAGAGCTTCCAGTCTATAGAGGAAATAAAGTCCCAAACCCTCCTTTCGGAGTTGTCTCAAGAGCAGAGGAAGGCAATGTAACAAAAAAATTCAAACAAAAAATTTGTAAGAAAGTTTTGTGGGCTTAGCCATAATAACGCTGCAACCCCCATTCTAGAGCTGCAACACCATGGTCAATTTGTGGCCCTCTGTGGGTGCTACACCTATAGAGGGGTGTGGTACTTTGTGGAGATCCACCCCATTTTAAAACCCGTTGTATTCAGGTTGCCCCATTGGGCTTTTCTACGACACCTCCCTTATCATGACTCGACCTCCTTTCCCCTCTCTAGACACAAAAAATTCGTCAACTATGGCATCATTCTATTAATGGTTGACTCCTTTAATATTCTTTTGTCATTGTAGCCTAATTCCTTAGAAATCTTCATCCTACAAAAATAAAATAAAAATATGCCAATCTTCTTTAGGGTTTTAATATATTATTTAATTAGAGATGCTATGATTTAAGGATTTTATTTTATTTTTAAAACAATTGTAATTAAGGGTTTCATAATTTCTCTAATAAATAGTTATTATAAAATTGTTTTGATCAAGATAAGTTGGTTTTGAAGGGACCATAAACCTTGTACAATGAAGTTGTAGCCAAATTACCCAAACAGATAAAATTGAACTAGAACCGGCCTATGGCACTCCTAGTGTTGTTTAAGCAATCCAAACATCCTTGACCCGGGTGTGGGATTCATATACATGTTTAGGAAGACCTTTCTTCCTTCTTTTCAAACAATCATCCAGAATACATCATTTTCCAAATCTCTACCTCTGTCTGAATTTGAGAAACCACACAAGAAAAATGTTTGGTCGAAGAAGTTGAATGATGCATCGAGTCCACATGTAGAGCAAGGGCAATGGACCCACTTCCGAACCCCAAGAGGGGGTTGAGAGGTGGAGCTATCAAACTAGGGTCATGAGAAGAAGCTGCAACATAATTAGTAGCCACAACATCCCCATAGGGATCCACCTTAGTAACAGGGGCCTCTAAGGCCACATCCCTAGTCTTGCCATCCTCAGATTCATAAAAATCACTAACAGTCAAGTATTCGGGGAGGATATTCCTCCACAAAGTAGTTGAACACACATTCTTGCGTCTAAAATGAGGGCAATCAAAGGCTAGGTGTCCTGTAGTGAAGTATTACCAACAGTGAAAGGGGAGACCCTCATAATTAAGCCTCTAAGTTCAAGGTCTACCTCCCACCATCAAGACAATATCCTCGGGAAGATCCTTGGATATGTCAATATCCATTAGAATATAGTCATATGTAGTGTGATCGAAGTTTGAGGAAGTTGAATCCTACAAAAAATGACCTAGGGCATTACCAATAGACTCAAAATAGGAGACATCCCAGAAGTGGAGAGGGAGGTTGGGTAGTCTGACCCAAATTGACATGATACTGAGAGATTCTGTTAGAGGGTTGAAAGAGGCAAACCACAATTTGAGTGAAAGGGAATGGTGACCCCACATCCAAACCTAATTAATCTCTAACTTCCTATCATCTTTTGATCGAAAGGTAGTAAAAAAAATCCCTTGGTACAAGGATACAACTCAATCTTGCCCTCTGTGAGAGGCCTCCAAGATTTCAAAACCCATTTATTCAAGTTTGGAAGGGAAGGTTGTAAGCAGTTGAACCTATAGATCATGCTTAGGTGTTTATAGTAACCTTCATTATCAATCACATCTTGTCCATAAATGACGACATAAGAGGATTGAGCGCATGAGAGGGGCTAAGTTTTGCTACGTCTAGATGAGCAATCAATAACTCCCATCTCTTGGGAGATTGTAATGATGCAATTTTGAACCATAACCACATAGGAAGGGGCATTCAAAGTAGGGACCTCGCTGTGAGAGGCCTCACACCCACCCAAAACTAAATCAGTTGCCTGGGAAATAGAAGAGGCCGAGTCTTGTCCATGATAGGGAGCAACAATAGGAATGTAACATGTCTTCTCATAATACTCAGTTTTACACACCGAAATTACTAGAAAGGTAAATGAGCATAATCATCAATAAGCATTTGTTTAGAATCTTATAATATTTGTAAAATGTCAAAAGAACAATAGCATATCTTTTCTGAACATTTAAAAAAAAAACTAAAAATTATAGCATATTCAAAGATAGCATTTTAGTGAAAACTTTTCACTTTACAATTACAATATTTGCTCTTTGGCAATAATAATAATTTCACATAAATTTGATTGTCAAAAGTCATCATAAAATGTATTGCATCTGGAATCTTGATATTTGTTTCCATGTGTCTCGGCTTGTCTTCTGCTTGAGAGGAAGAGCATCATATGAGTGCTTTACCTCAAACCACAGGCTGGCAGTCCCCTCCACACCTTCCTTCCTGGAAGTGACCCTACCCTTCACAAAGAGTATAGATAAATGGAATCAATAGGTTATTGCCATATGAGTTTCTAGTGTTGTGTCCTACATAACTAACACGGTCATACAACTATAGACTCCTTCTAACTGAGTATGACAATACTGGATGGTTATGCAAATCTGGAGCACAATGAACCAACTAATGCATGCAAAGACGGATGCATTACTTGGCCAAAGATTCAATATAAATAGACGTTTCACAATTTGAACATAGTCATGAGTTCACACACCTCTAACTCGACTTGGAAACTATCTCATCCTATAGTGAATTTGTCTTGACTAACTCTTGCAATAGAGTATTTTGACTAAGTTTCTCTCGTAGTCCATTGACTTAGAACTTAATCTTGATTTCGTAGAACATAATATCAAGGATAATTATAAATAAGATTCTATCTTTCCAGATGCCTCTAGTTGTAATCTTGCAATATTAGATTTATGATTTCGTGTCATTCTATAATGAGGATTCATAAGTTCAAGAATCTTGGTTCGAAGTCCAATATCGACTTAGCATATACCTTTAAATCAAAAGCTTCTTTCTCCTCTTGGAAACCCATCTCGGTCTAAGGATTTTCAGTTAATCCTTCTTGACTAAACGAACGTTAGTTACACTTGTCCATGTACCCATTCGGAGGATCTTGCTTGTACAAAGCATATTGGGTTATTCCTTAGAGACTATCCTCTCTAACCCAGCATCAAGATAATCTTAAATCTCTCGATAATAGTAGGTTTTTAAAGAGAAAAGAAAAGTTCATAGCGTTTTGCAGATTCTCGACCTTATATGTCGACCAACAATGCATGGGAACAATATAGGCATTATTCTCTTTTAAGGGTTTCTATAATCTCTAATCTCGTCCCCTTGCATCCAAAGGTTAAGTTCTTTTAATCCCAAAGCATCGTGATGTTATTAAATCTTAAATAGTAATAAAGACTTATCACAGTTCCATAATGGTTTGTCTATGATTATATCAAAACTCGAGTACCATTTTGAAATAGACTCGATACCGAGAGTCTCTAAGACAATTGTTAACAAGTTGTTCACTTATCTGAGAATATCTTTCCTAGATAACTCCTACTCTATCAACCTGAAGGAGATTTATTCCACAACCAAATCATATGTGGACATTCTTGGCCTATCGACCTACAATAAACTATTACACAGTCTTGGCCTATCGGCTTGCAATAAACTATTACAGAGTCTTGGCCTATTAGCCTGCAACAATTATTACACAATCTTGGCCTATCGGCCTGCAATGTACTGTTGTTAAATCATAAAGATATAGTTGACACTAATGATCATTTATAACCGGCTTTTGTTGTCTAAGCATACCATTTACAAATGACTAATATAGCCATCATGGATGGACGTAGCAAGTGTTATATTAACTATTAACTATCATTGCGTAACATGCAACTCATGCTGTTTACTGACAATCATCATTAGTCATTCTTGCAATCTCAACATGGTTTCATCGATAGATTTTAAGACATGGGGTACACATCGACTATGATGGTATTACAAAAAGAACTCATGGTTATTGATATACCCCAAAGAAAAACTGGTATTATCGATAGTGGTTTCTTGAAGATGAATGAAGTTACTGTTAAAGGTTGTACATTATACTGTTTAATACAACAAGCTTAAAAGATATACCATAGTGGTGTCAGCCCCTTGAGGCACACAATAACACGGATAATGTATACAAGCAATAACAATGTGGATAATTGAAAACGTGTTTCAAACCTATAGGATGTTCGGCCACGAACTCTCCTGCCAAGCTTTCAAGTTTTTTCTTGTTTCAAAGCTCCTCGTGCTCTCCTCTCTCGACATGATAACTGTTGTGTTTTTTTTCCTACCACCTCTAAGTTACTTTCCTTTCCCTTACCTCCCATACTGCGGGAGTAACCACCTAGTTTCCTCAAAAATCTCCTAAAAGGAGCATGCAACAATCAAGATGCTCCACTCTCTCCACATTGTCGTGGAGAGTGGAGTCATGGACCTCCACATTGTCGTGGAGAGTGGAGTCATGGACCTCCACATATGGAAGTGGTTGCAAACATCAACAAGCTTATCTCGACATCAAATAACTCATGTCTACATTATGTTACTATAAAATAAATAAATAAGCATATATATAATCATAATAATAATATAAAACACATTTATGGGTGTTGGTAAAGTCATTCAACAAGAGGCGAGAATGGGGTTGAGGTTTTCTCCCCCTCGCAATCTTGTGCTAACGTCAAAAGACAAAAGAGTTATACTATGACCCCCCATAGAAATTCAAGTTATAAAATAACTTTACTATTATTGACCATTTCTTGACAATGGTCATAAATTGACTTAACTTATTGTCAATCAAAACATCAGTTTAATGGATCTTATCGACAAATCAATAACTGTTCAATCAAGACCCAGTTACTGACTAGGTAAGTCAAACTCAACTTACCACTATCAACTAGGTTCACTAGGTTTATAAAGCACATAACCTAGGTGGCAATAACTTGTCCCTTCCAATGTCTAGATCAACTTCTCTCGGATGATACTCTCCCTCCTTTCTCGGAGGTTGTTAATCTATTACCTGATATCACTCATAGTCATCAAATTGTGATCAGTGTATCATTAATAAAACCTTAATATTCATAAATAGATAATCTCAAACATATAATGACATTTAAAGTCTTTGCATTTAATCATAATCCAAGAGATCTTTGATTTTTCCTGATATTTGTCTAAACATCAAATCATATATCCATGCAAGTTTATCCACTTTTTACATAAAAGTAAAAAAGTATAGTTAAAATTTGGGGATGTAACAAGGAACACCACCAGAAAGAAATGGCGCAACATGTAAGTTCTTTTATGTCCGTTGTGTGGAGGTAGGATGCCACCACCAACACCCTCCTATGCAACATTTCCATCAATATTGATAACTGGGACGCCTCCAGCCACACTGGAGACAATGGGTAAAGAGGGAACATCTGCTTGCTCGACCAGGGCTAAGGAGTACCTAACAGGTAGGAGAGGGGTCATTTCAAAACACATAAAAGATCTAGTGAACACTTGATCAAAATTGAATAGTTGAAAGAAATCATAGAATTGTAAGTCATTATAAAATTGTGGACCAGTTAAAATTTAGATTGACTTATAATAGAAAATGCAACACTTAATGGGAAGAATCAACATTTCTATTTTATCATTTTCTTGTAACAATAAGATCAAGAAACCTGTGGAACTAATCATAGTGCTTCCTTGAAATAGATATTTCTTTGGAATTTAGAGATGAAACTTAGCTAGCGGTGCCACATGTATCTTATGTAGGCATTCACTAGGAATCTGGAAGGATTAAACTATTGGGGATCTCAGAAGAATTCTGGATTATGATGTATGTTTCTAAAGTGTGGCATTACATTATAACCCTTGGGAATAATGAAACTTGCATAACAGTAAGCAATACAACTATAATAGAGCATTGTTAGATTTATTGGGAAATTTAGTTTTTGAAAAAATATAGTATAGGATTATTAAATAATATGAAATGTTACCTTTATACTTAACATCTTCAACTGCTTCCTTCAATGTGAAGGACAACACTATTGCCACCCTCAAGTATTCCTAAATAGCCTAAAAAGATTCATGCATAAATTATAATGCACTATTAATAATGCTAGAGGTGCAAGCTTTAGTTTAGAAAATCTTTTAGTATTTGTGTGCTATGTTATACAAACCATTGCCATGTCACCAACATTTTTTTTTGTATCTATAATGATTAATCTACAAAAAACTTTTGATGATGGTGATAATGATGCATTGTTTATTTCTACTAACACTATTAGTGATGATGTTGGCTCATTGACTTAGGTTGCTCCTACCATATGACTCTCGATAAGGAGTGGTTCTCATCATACAAAGATTACGATGGAGAAGTTTTCCTTGGTGACAATAATATTCATCATATTGTTAGTAAGGGAAAGGTACAATTGTGTTTAAAAAACTCTTAATAATGTTTTGCACATTCCAAGACTTGCAAGAAACATACTTTTTGTGTCCAAGTTGAATGATTCTAGAGTGCATTTGATGTTTAACAAGTTTGGTTGTAGGTTGATGAGAAGAAATTTAGTGGTAGCTAGAGGATCTCATTGTGGGACTTTGTTTAGGTTGAATGCATCAACATTTTGTAACTCTTTTAGTGTAACTGACAATTTTGAAAATGCATGTAGGTTGTGGCACTAATATTTATGAGACCACTTTAGTGAAAAAGGTCATCAAACCATTATTGATAAAAATATGGACTATGGTTTTTCTAATTTCTCTAATAGTAAAATTGATTTCTATGCACATTATGTGTTTGGTAAGAAAAATAGGTATTCATTTCCGATTGGAAGCTCTATAGAGACAAGATGTTAGAAATAATTCATCTAGACGTGTTTGGTCCTAGATGTGGGTTCTATAGGAAAATCTTGCTATTATGTTACATTCAATGATGATGGATCTAGATACACTTGGGTTTATTTTATGTTCTTTGAATCTAACGTTTTCTCTAATTATAAGGAATTTAAAGATTTGGTTGAGAAACAATCAGAAAATATAATGAAGCTATTGGGATCTAACAATGGTGGTGAATATTGATTCAAGGAATTTGACGAGTTCTGTAAGCATGCAAGTATTGTTTGATAGATGGCACCCCTACACACCATAGAAACATGGGGTTGCAAAGAGAATGAACTAAACCTTGATGGAAAGAGCTAGAATGTGTTGAGTAGTACACAGTTGGATCAGTATTTTTGGGTAGAAGTTGTGAGTACTACTTGTTACTTGGTAAATCAATCTCTTTGTTTGGCTCTCGATAAAACTCCTAATGAAGTATAGATAGGTAAGAAACCTTTTGTTTCAGATTTAAGGGTATTTGGTTATGAGGCTTATGTTCATGTGCCTAAACAAAAGTGGACTGAACTAGATCGAAAAGCACATAAATGCATCTTTGTTGGTTACAATGAAAATGTAAAAGGTTATAAGATCTGCAATCCAATAACCCAAAAAATGGGATATTCTACAGATGTGATTTTCAAGGATTTAAGAGCATGTTCAAGTCCTTTATAACTAAAGGAAAAAGAAGGAAGGAAAATATTACCTTTTGGGACTAAGAATGAGGAGGAAGACGCATATGTTGAAAAAAAATGATGGGTTAGAGGATGGAGAGGGAGAAGAAGGCTTGGATGAGAGTTTGAGTAGGATGAGTAGGTTGAGCATGTATAACTACATGTAGATCCCCTTACTCTAGTCTTGAGATGATCCACGAGACAATGAAGCCTAGTTGATAGGTATACCCCACTTAATTTTTGTTGTCTATTTGCATTGTTATGTACTAACAATGAACCAAGACCTTTCAGGGAGACTCTCTTTGGAGTATAGTGAGTTTTGAATGCATTCCATGTATAAGGAGATGATGGCCTTGGATAGTTATGATATGTGGAATATGATTAGTTGGGATTGGTCTAAGTCCGGGTGGACACAGTTAAGTCGAGAACAATGCAGAGTGCATGGGTATTTTGGTCTGCATTTCTCCGCAAGTGATTGTATTAGTATGTGGTTTTGAGGCAATATGGATAGGTGTCAGAAGCATCCAGTTGATGAGTTACAGAGTCTGAAGTGATCCGAAAGATTGTCTACAAAACTCCAAGTTCTGGTAGTTGGTTTGCCAGTATTTCACCAAGGCAGAAGAGACAGTTCTGAGTTTCTCATTTCACCACATAAGGACATCGTGATCTGCGGTTGGTAAGATATGATCTGTGAGGTATAAGGAATGGTTGATGTGATTCTTTTAGTCTCATATGGCCCGCAATAAGAGTTTTGGTGTGCCAGATGATTAGGTCAAGCATGTTCTTAAGAGACAAGTTGACAGGCATGTTAGATCTTTATGCGGAGAAATTATATTGTCTAAAATATCAATCTAAGTGGTTGAATGATAGGTGCCGACCTATATAAAGATTATTTCATGTTTGTTTAGGTCCGCATTGTTGTTTATACACATGATCAAGCCGACAAGGTAAAATACATTGTATACACGCTTCATGTCTGGCTTGTCGACCTAATTATGAAATGAATCTTGTTGCGGATATAAATACTCAAAGGATTGCGATGTTGATTGTGTGGTTGTAGTGGAATAGTGTGTGAATTCGGACTGTGAAGGATTATAAGTAGAGTATAGAGCAGAAAAAGAAAACAAGGGCAAAAACTAGAGTATATGTAGAAGAGTTGAGAAGTAGAGCAGATAAAATGAAGACCTTTGAATCTGTGTATTGAGCCTTCAATGGAACTGTGATCTAGCATATGGTAGATGCACTTACAACAATTCATTATTGGCAGTGAGCCAATTTTCTTCTTTATTCTATTCTTCTTTCTCAGTGGACAGCGATTCCACTTAGACAGTGATTCCACCTGCAGTGAGCATTTCTTTGGGCAGTGAGCCCCATGGCAGTGAGCCTTTTGTAATCTGGTATTGTTATCATAATATATTGTGAGCTAACACTCACTATGGTTTTCCCCTTTTTGGGTTTTCCACTAAAAAAGCCCGGTGTCCATGTGTTATGTCTTTATGGTTGCTATTCTTATGTTTATTCTGCTTTCATGTTATTAATTTTGGAAATTGGATTAATGAACAAGTTAAGAAGTGGTTTTGCGAAATATTGATTCACCCCCCCTATCAGTATTCCTTACTTTCAATAATTGGTATCAGAGCAAGGTTTATTGGAAGAAGCCTAACAGCTTGAGGAAGATCTGAGAGAGTTCACTCATGGCAGTTAGGAGATTTGGAAATTTCTCAAACAATGTTGAACTAGAAGCAACTCTTATTGATTTTGAAAAATCTGAAGTAGAAATCAGTGATATGAAGGATAAGATACAAGACGCTGATGAATGTATTTTAAAGCTAAAAGAAGTCAATAAATTCAAAGAAAAATACAAAGAGGTTAGTGAACAATTGATATCAGCAAATGAATCCCTGGATGATTTAAAAGTGGAAGTTATAGAAAGAGCTAAAGCAAAAGAAGATCTAAATCTGATGGTAAAAAGCAAGTCAGAAGAATGTGTCAAACTTGAAAAAGAAGTTGTGAGACTGAAATCAGACTTGGAAAAAGCCAGGAGCTATGAAGAAAAGTTCAAGATAAGTTCTGCAAAACTTGATGAGATGATTGCTAGTCAAAAGAGTTCCGATGACAAACAAGGCTTGGTATTTGAGAAAGGAGAAAGTTCAAAATCAGGTCAAGCAAATATTGAGTTAAAGAAAAACAAAGGCAACCAGTTCAGGAATCAAAGAAGACTTAGAAGACCTCCGGTCAGACAACCAAATGCTCAAAGGTACCCATCTTTTAATGGCCATTGTTTTAATTGCAATAAGTTTGGTCATAAAGCTACTCAGTGTAGGAGTAGAATAAATCAGAATGCTCCATCATTCTCTGGTTAATGCTTCAATTGCAAGAAAATTGGTCATAGATCAAATGAATGCAGAAGTTTGGTAAGAAATGGCTTTTACAACTCAAGGAAAACTCAATCATTCAATGGAAGATGTTTTGCATGCAATAGATTTGGACATATGGCTGATCAATGCATATCAAATCCAATCAATAGAAGGAATCAAGGATAAAGGAATGTGGTATGCTACAATTGCAACAAGTTTGGACATGTTGCAAGATTCTACAGAAGCAAGAATGTGAAAAGAAACTACTATGTTGAAGAAAGGAAAACAAAGCAGATGAATTATAAAGGAAAGGCTACAATTGCAACAAGTTTGGACATGTTGCAAGATTCTGTAGAAGCAAGAATGTGAAAAGAAACTACTATGCTGAAGAAATGAAAATAGAGCAGAGGAATTATAAGGGAAAGGAAAAAGTTGATCTAGTTCAAATCAAGAAGGAAATGAGCAAGGTTTGGATTAAGAAAGATGTTGACAATATCAAGGATGGATCCGCACTAGCTTTTGGTGCAGATACTTCCTTTGGGAAGTAAATTGGGAGCTCTGGCTCAGGGGGAGTTGTGTTGAAAATCCAAAACCCCCAAGCCAAAAATTTAGTGCTGGAATCCAGCACCAAGGTATGTTGTGAAGAACTTCATGGCAAATCCTCTGAAAGAAATTCTGGTAGAAAAAGATCCATTGTGGAGCAATTTGGATTGACTGTGGTTGATAGAGAAGTGTTTGACAACTTTTTGAAAGACCGCATTTATGATGATTAGGTTACGGCTTTAAGGGGTTAAAAGGATTGGATTCGTAAAAGATTAATCACTTTGCATTCAGTCTTTCAAGTATCTAGGAGATCTGAAGCAAGATTCTAAGTGCGATTCAAAGTGAGCTAAAATGATCTCAGGCGAAGAAAACCCTAATCCAGATAAAGGTATTTTCTGTTTGAGACCCTATCGCAAATTTGTTCAATTATTTGTGGAAATGACAACACCTCAAGTGGTGGATATCACTAAGCGAGCCCAACTGAAATTCAAGAAACATCCATTCAAATCAACCGAAGTCGATCAAATGGGTGCATTTTCAGATATTCCACACAGAGTTATGCATGTGGAGGATGTTAGGGCTTACATCCATGTTGCCCTAGAAGAGCATGGTGACAACAGATTCACAGACCTGTATCTGAAGCATCTAAGTGATGATCATTTTGAGATGAAAGAAGAATACAATGCTCTGGAGGAGAAGAAATTCATTCAATATAGAGACTTCCCTACATTTGCAGAAGATGAATGGGTCTGGTACGTCTTGAGCAGAATCCACAATGAATTCATGTGGTTGGGACAGCCCTTCAAGATCACCAAGGATGCAATTAGGGTTGTGATTGGACTAAGCTCTACCGATGGTGTTCCCCTGTTGAAAGCTGTGAAGAATGATACAGTAATGGCGGCCACCAGAGCGAAATTTGATAAAAGGGCTTTAACAATCAATGATATTGAAGATCATGTTGTAAGATTTGCATGCATGGTGTTAGGATACAAAGTCTACTTCACCAACTGGGAGAACTCTGTCTCAGACATTGCCATATAGACTATGAAATCTGTGAATTGCTCTGACAACAAATGATAGAAATGTTGGCAAGAGACACTGCAAGGCATGACAGGTGTTGTCATTGATGGCAACTAAGTCCATTCCACACATCCGCAGTGAAGTATCAGATCATACCGGAAGTCAGTTCCAAGATTTGACAAGTCCGGAACAGGTTATGGCAGAGTTTAGTATTTTGGTTAGGGGACCTCTCCAGTTAATTATTGCATGTTGCGAATCTAAGGGAGTGTAGAGGAATGTCAGGACAGTCTAAATCCAAGATTTCAGCCTTCGGTGACAAAAGGATTAAAAGTTATGAGCATCTGAGTATCGGGTCCTAATATGACAAGAACAGTTCAGTGAAGAACATGTCGACTTGTGTTAGATCCTTGTGCGAATCTAGTAGAAGTGTTTTGGTGAGTTGTGTATGAGATAATATTAGTGGCCGACTTGTATGGTGATTTGCAAGTGTTATTTCTGGTACGCATCAATATTGATGTATGGATTCAATCGACAGAACATAGTACTTGTACTATTTGTTAAGTTCTTTATGAGGCTGACAGATAGGTGATTGAGTTTGTTGATATATATATATATATATATATATATATATATATATATATATATATATATATATATATATATATATATATATATATATATATATATAACCGATGGATTCGAGTGATGAGTGTGTTAGTGAGGTGAATATGGTGTAAGTGCGAAAAAGGCAGACATAAGTGCGAAAGAGGAGATCTAAGGTCTAGATTATGGCAGAGCAGTAAACAGGGCAGAATAAAGATGAAGTGTGTAAAATTAGTATTCTGTGCTTAACCGGAACTAAATTCTTGCATTGGCAGATGCTACTTATCACTTCAACAATTTGTAATCCTTTTGTAAACATTCTTGTAGGCAGTGAGCCTCTCTTGAGCAGTGAGCTCTAGGCAGTGAGCCTGAATGCATGTGCATTCCCCTCTTTGTAATACTTTTAACAGAGTATAATTTTTGTGGGTTAACCCCCACCGTGGTTTTTCCCTTAACCAGGTTTCTACGTCAAAATCTTGGTGTCAAGTGTGTTGCTTATATTTCTGCTCATGTGTTGTTGATTCATGCTTTAATGTTTACATCATTAATCTGATAGTAAGTTGATAAAGAAGGTTAAAAGCAGAAAAAATTTAATTTTGTGGGACAACTGATTCACCCCCCCTCTCAGTTGTCCGGTTTAATTCCAACAATTGGTATCAGAGCAAGGTTCCTTGAAATAAGCCTAACAGCTTGAGAAAGATCAAGGAAGGAGTTTTCATGGGTTCACTCAGAGAACAACTTCAATTGGCTTTAGAAGATCTCGATCAGTCCAAAGCAGAAATAGATGATCTGAAAGCGAACCTCAAGGATGGTGATGACTGCATTGAATTGCTAAAAGATAAACTAAAGAAATCAATGGAAAAAAGGAAAGAACTACTTCATCAGCTAGCTAATCTTACTGAAGAAAATGGCATGAATGAGGCTTTAGAAGAAAAGACAAAGGAATGTGAGAAGCTAACAAAAGAAGTTTTTGTTTTAAAACATGAGATGGAATCTGGGGTAATGAGGCTAACCAAAGAAATTGAGTAAAGGAAGAAGACCTAAATCAAACTCTAAAAGAAAGAACTGAAGAATGTTGCAAATTGGATAGAATAGCTGGCCATCTAGAGTTTGATCTACAAAAAAGCAGAGACAATGAGAGAGAACTTAAGAGGCAAATCATTCTCAGACATGACCTTGAAGTTGCAAATGAATACAAGGAGAAGTTCAAGATAAGCTCAACTAAACTTGAAGCACCGCTTGAAAGTCAGCAAAAGGCTAATGACAAACATGGTCTTGGATATGAGAAAGGTGAAAGCTCCGGATCCGGACAAAGAAATTTTCAACCAAGGAATAAGAGAAACAGACCTAGAAGACCTCCGGTAAGACAGCCTAATGCTCAAAGATATCCATCATTCAATGGAAAATGTTTTAATTGCAATAAATTTGGTCATAAAGCCACTCAGTGCAGAAGCAGAGTAAATCAAAATGGTCCATCTTTCTCTGGTCAATGCTTCAAGTGTAAGAGGTATGGTCATAAATCAAATGAATGCAGAAGTATGATAATGAATAACTCTAACAATAGAGGAAATGACAACTCTTTCAATGGTTACTGCTTTATTTGCAATGGATTTGGACACATGGCTAATCAGTACAGATCAAGAGGAAATCAAGTATATAAGCAAAGAAATGTTGTGTGCTTTAATTGCAATAGATCTGGTCATATTGCAAGATTTTGCAGAAGTAGGAATAATGAACAAAGAGGTCCGGTAAATAGAAAACTGGATGAGCAGAGACAAGACAAAGGCAAGGGCAAAATTGATGTGAATGAGATCCATAATGAAATGAGCAAGACATGGGTCAAGAAAAGTGTTGTGAATAATAGTAATGGGTCCGCACCAGAATCCGGTGCTGATAATTCCTCCGAGAATTGAATTAAGAGCCCTGGCTCAGGGGGAGCTGCAGTAAAATCTAAAATCCCCCAGCCAGTAAGTGGGTGCCTAAATTTGGCACAATGAGAGAAAATAATTTGGATTATTATACATCATTTGAAATGATTTCTGGAAGATAAAAAGTGGATATAACGATTTGCAGAGCAATTAAAGATCGACTGTATGCAGAAACAATGTAACTGGATGTGTTAGGGCAGAGCGTTTATTACAAAGGCCAATTAGGTTTTTGCGGAGTATAAAAAGGTCATTCATTCTTCATTTGAATCACTTTGTATTTGAAGATAGCAAGAAGAAGAGCGTCTGAGCTAAGATTTCGAAGGATTTGAAGTGCGACTGACAAATTTGTCCACTAACCCCAACTCCGTGGAAGAAAAAAGTATATATTTGCGAAACCTTGAATTTGAAATCTTTTGCAATGGCCACTCCTCTTGTTGTTAATATTACTGAAAGGCCTTGACCAAACTTTAAGAAGCATCTATACAAATTAGTCGAAATCGAACCTTTAGGAGCATTTTCTGGTGTCCCATACAAAGTTCTGCATGTTGAAGATATTAGGGCATACATCCACTGTAGCATATAGATGAATTTGGAAATATGAAACTCTTTGGATTTGTTTAACAACTACCTAAGGGATGATAGCTATGAATTGAAACTGAAATACAAAACCCCAGAAAGCAAACATTTTCAGCAAGTCATTAAATTTCTGACATTTGATGAGAATGAGTGGGTTCGATATATCTTGAGCCGAATACATGATGAGTTCATGTGGCTATTGAAACCATTCAAGATTACAAAGGATGTTATCAAGATTGTAACAGGGTTAAATTCAATTGGTGGATTACCCATGCTAAAGGCTATGAAAAACCAGAAAGTGACCGATGCTACTGGTGCCAAGTTTGACAAAAGGGCAATGACCATCAATGATATTATAGAAACGAATGTTAAGTTTGCTTCTATGGTGTTTGGCTACAAGATTTATCACTCTAGCAGGGAGAATTCTATCTCCGGAACTGCCATATATGCAGCATATCAAATGTTGAAAGAAATTGCAGATTATGACCCATGTGAGCTGTTGCAGAACCAATTGATTGAAAATTTGAGCAAAATCAAAAGGGATAAGAAAAACACCTTTAAATACGGTTCCCTAGTTATATGTTTGTTCTTCTATTTTATGAATGAAGTGCCTGGAGTACAAAGTGTGCACTGGACAAATGACAGACCGGTTGCATGGCAAATAAGAGATCATCTACTCAGCATTGGAGACTCAAGTGCGCAGAAGACTACAATCTGGGGTTACTTTAATTTTTTTAAAAATATGATGCATTCTAAGGAAAGAATCCCCAATTCAATAGTTGAGAAATACAAGGATGAAATCTATTTTATGGTAGACACTGATCAGTGCCTAATGGAGGCTGTGGAACCTAGAACTGTATGGATTATGCCTATGGGTTATGAGGTTGATGAGAAGATTTTGGATATGTATGTTCAACATCTCCTGAGCAAATCAAAAGACACCTCTGTTGAAAGGTTTGGAACATATAAGGAGCTAAGTCTAAAATTGCATGTTGAGCTTAGGCAACTAGAAATCAAGAGAAAACTTCAGACGGAAGTTGAAAGGTATGCGGAAAGCATTGGCCTAACCATGGAGGCAGTGAAGCAAAATAGAGAAAGAATTGAGAAGGATGAAAAAGAAAAGCAGGACAAGAAACAAAAAGATGCTCCAGTGGAACCATCCTCCACTTCAAGGACAACTAGGAGCTCTGCTGCTGCTTCTGTTCCCCCTAAACATGCAAAACTAGAAGACAGACCATCCAGTGAAGAAAGTAAGAGAAAGAAAACAAAGGCCACAAGAACGTATGTGAGCACAAAAGATGATGAGGAGACGGAGACAGATGAAGAAGTTAAAGAGATAAGATCTAAGAGAGCCAAGATTTCAAGGGCTCCTAAGGACCAACCTTTTGGAAGCAAAAACACAAGTAAAAAATAAGAGACTGGTAAGGTTGCTATGACTGTTGATGAAATTGTAAAAACAATTATTGTTCATGGAAATTTAAGGCCTATCAAAAAATATTATGATAGTTTTGATGAATCAAATAAGAAAATCTTGGAGGATGCCACCATCCTGTACTTGAATTCAATAGAGCTCTATTGGAAATTTTGCAAGAAATTCGTAAAAGTTTAAGGAAAATACTAGAGATGAGGAAGGAAGCCGCCAAGGATAAAGACATAGAACTCAAAGAATATGTCCTCTCCACCCTATGTCCAGTAATGACTAGAAGGGAAGCAGATAAAATCCTCAAGGAAGTTAAGGAGAAATTTAGAAGCAAGATCTGGATGAACAAGCTAATGCTTGGTGAAACTGAGGAATTTGTAAAAGAAACAGAGGAAATTTTGAAGAAGGCTCTAGATAAAGATAAATATTGTTTCAGAAAAACAAGTCGAGGAAGACAATCCTTCAGTTTTGGAACAAGAGACTTCAGAAGGAAAGATTGGAGAGGGAAATGATGACCAAAATGGTACTCTAGATCCTCTGGAGCAAACCAATGAAGAGACACTAAGTCCTACTCAAGATGACTCAGAGAAGAACAAGGATTAGAAATAAGAAGAGGCTGAAGACAAAAGGGATACTCAAGATCAAATAGATAAAGTCAACACAGAAGTAAACATGGAAACATAAATTCCCACTGAAGTTAACCCACAACAAAAGAAAGAAGAAGAAGTCAAGGGCAAGGAAGATAAAACAAAAAAAGATGGTGCAAATGTTGATGCACCCAAACAAAATAGTCCTAATACTGACACTGGGAAAACTCAAGGAAAGGAAAGTGGTACAGAAATTGTGACAAGAGACACTGCAGATGCAATGAAGAGTTTTCTAAGTAAAGAGATAATGTGATACCCCATCATGCAACCCTAGAGTGTTAGACTAAACAAGAGACAAAATTACAGAAATATTTTTTTTTGAAGCAAGGGTAAGCAAGATATATTAAAGATAATAACAATTATTACAACATTAAATGAAATGAATAGCTAACACTTCTAGGGAACATAACTACATTAGATACAAATAAAATCATACAAATGATATGCATCACAATCCAACATAAGAATAATACATTATACATTCGCAGGGAAGGATAATTACAAGTTCCAATTCAAGATTACAAGACCGATTACATCGGTTTACAAATAGTACAAATATGAATGTATACAACTTGAAGGTGTAGAGCAAAACTAGATCTGGAACACTTCTGCTCTGATCTCAAACCAAACATCCAAGAAGATCAATGGATAGCTCTACCTCCCAACCATGTGGAACCCTGAGGTCCACCCCTCTGAGTTAGGAGATAACAATGAGGTTCCACTAGGTCAAGGTTACAACACTGAATACAACAACAAGATACAGACTCCATGCAGACAAAACATGATAACAAGGCTGCATAGACATAATAGTACTCGCCAAAACAAGACAATTCAAATCATCAAGATAAGATCAACCAGCAAGACAAGTCTGCACTCCAGAGGTAACAACAAAAGAAAAAGAGGAAGTAACTGGATTGCAGTAAGGAGAGTGTCATCGCATGGTCCTATCATGGGTTACCCAGGCTATCTCTCACTAGAAGCCGACCCCTATCTATGGTTACCCTGGCAGCCTCTCTCTAGGCACCGGCCCCATAGGGTGACACATGCAGAGCCGACATATCCTCTCATGGAGACAAGGAGGTCGACCTTGCCAACCAGGCCTTCTCATCCTATCCTTAGCCTGCGAGAGCACTCAAGGCATGGGTGAGGTATCTTACTTATCTTGTTATGTGATTTACTACCCCAACCCTCCTAAATAAGTTATTAAGTTATCACTTGCTTACAACTTCCATGGGGTTACCCAGGCGACCTCTCTGGCACCGGCCCCACTATGAAAGCCACTGTCCTAGCAATCTCTGACCAATCATCCAAAACCAAAACATGCAAGGACAAGGGTTACAATAGATTCTGATCCATTACATATGCCATTCACTTGACCACAACAATATAAGTCCCTTTATTCCCTTCAAACTCGAAACAATACATCGTTAGAACATATTGATACAAATAACAAGTGGAAACCCAAACAATGAAGCCTCTAGAGTTGGTAATTCAAATTCCTTACAATGTTACAACAATGCCTTCCCGATATGGAAACTAGGTTTAAATGACCTTGACCTTTCTTTAGACCAAGACAATTTAAGGCCAACAAGAATAAAGGAGGAAAAAGAAAAAATAACTCAATACCAATATTATGACAACCATAAATGTGGACATACAACACCTTGAATGTCACTACAACAATTAAAACAAGCCATGCCTACCTACTATTCTATACCATAAGGTAAACAACAACTGAAGGAAAGAAATTCACATCGTGGCCTAAACTTTGCATTACCTTAACCTACAAGCTACTAATCTTCCACGACATAAATAAAAGGCTATAAGGATCCGACTAATGAACAAATAAGATGATAGTATTCTATTTCAAACCATATTTATTTTGTTCCTAATCAAAACATCAATATTAAGTGGCTCTGTCTCAACAACTTTACACGAATATACTAATTATTAACTATACAATCATTAGCAATACACTAGTAATCACAAAGAATAACACTTACTACACAAGGGTTATACATTTAAGTATTTATGGTCTCCAATTATCGAAATACAATTACATAGAAGCATTCAAAACATATTTAAATACCTATTGTTTAAAATCAAAAGATCATTCTAAAAGAAAATACAAAGTCTCAAATAGGCATTATTCCATGCATAGGCAAAGTTAACAATTTTTGTTTCAAAGTATGAGCGGAAACATGACTTTTAAGTTTTAACTATCCCATACATTTACCTAGAGTCCTAAGATTACACGAAGTCAACAAGCATTAATGAAAGGGAACTTACGTTACTAACTCTATACTAGGCTTGAGCTAGGTTGGATTCGCATTTAAGACTTCTTCCAATATAACACTACACATTCACCGAAGAATGAGTTATAACTCTAAGTATTAATACTACCTTATTCTACAAAAGTAAATAGGAGACTAAGCATACCATAAAGTTTTAATTTACTAGAATCTAATCTATCCCATAACATAGTAAAAGAGGATCAAGTTAGAATAAACCTTATGCAATGGTAAACTACTAACTTCATTTTCGAATAATTTTGGCTTAGAGACATGCGTAAGGAAAATACTACTTTATGAATGAAAAAGTAACGCATTTTCCTACTAACGACGAGTTCATCGTTATTGGCTACATCATAGATTCTATGATAATTCTACAACTTAAACCGAAGAGCAAGATTCTAATAACGACTTTACGGCCTTCTAATCCTGACTCAAGTCGAAATCATAATAAAACTGCTATATATGTTTCTATCCATAAGTCGACTCCACTATAAGCACGCGTAAACTATAATGATTTCTAAGTTTGAGAATAGCTACTATGCTCTAGTGGATTCAAAGGAAAACATAACAAAATCTCAAGCACAACGCTAGTCTCCAAGGGCATCCATCTACGCAGAAATTAAAGAGAAGTTTTGATAGACGGTGCAGTTGTAACGACCCTGCTAGGCGTGAAAGCAAAGTGTAGAACACAATCGAGGGATGTAAACAGTGCGATAGAATGTCTCAAAAGGTGTAGTTAAAGAATGTAGTGATCGTAGGGTAAGCACAACTTAGATCACTGAGGGACTTTTAGAAACTTCCAAGCAAGTGCATAACCAGATCAACAGAATGGTGTCACTCAACAGTAACTATGCTAATAATACGATGGCAAAAACAAGGATGAAATCCCACTGGCCTTCGTGGGTATGGAAAGAACACATGTGCAGACCAAAACAGATGCTAGCAACAAGAATGATTAATAGGAAAGATCAAGTCGCTCCTTGGAGAACCGATCAAGTGCAGATACAAAACATGAATAAGGTTTAGATTTGAAGTGCAAGGGTCACACAAGGGATATCACCAGGCCGTTGAAAAAAAGTCGAGGGTTTGGGACCGAAATAAAGCTTGTCTCAAAAGAAAAGTCGACTATGGGCCAAGAAAGTTGATCCTCATGTGGAAAAAGAAGAAGTTATAGACAGATTAACAAGAAAATTGACCATAATGACATTGAGTTTTAGAAGGATGAGGCAACTAAACTGCCATGCGGCTGAACTTAAAATTCTTATGGTGCTCCTCAAGGAAAAAGCAAAAAAATGTAGCTTCGAGTGGATGTTTACACAAGATTGAGGTGCTTGCAAAAAGTGAATAGAATGGATTCGATTAAAGCATGCAGCATGGGAACCATCAGAGAGGAAGACACATAAAGGGTGCTTGGCAACTAGAGGAAGGATGGTTACAACTCAGTTACACCTTCCATCAGTAATAGATTGTTTTTGCAGAGAGGTTCCGAGCAATATCCACAGGGAAGAAAAGAACAACATCAAATATGAGGGTGCAATTAATTGCAGAAGTAGCAGTATGAAAGGTTTTAACAACGTTTGGAGAAAACAAAAAAAATTCACTGAGGAACAAGATTTCTATCTAGCTGATTTAACAAATCAATAAGATGCAAAGATCAATATACACACAGAGATTTCATTTTACAGAGATCTTAACTACAAGAAAAACAACTCGTTTGAAAACATACCCGGTCTGAAATTTCCAACTCCTGAATCCTCTTTCTGAACTTCTCTCTTCCTTCCTCCCAATCAATCTTTCGAATCCCTCTTCTCAAATTTTTTTTTTCCCAGAACAAAATAACCTTCAGTCATAAATGCCCACTCACACCAAATCCGTTCTCGTGAATCCTCTTCACTAGAAATTTTTTAAAGTTTTACTAAACACAAAGATTCCCCACGCTGGAATCATAATTGACAACTAACCACATTTAATTATTCCCCCAGAAAGATTCTATCCGTAACTATAGACATTAATGAGTTCAAATAAAACTTTGACCCATATAAATTTTTTACCACATTAGAATAGTTAATTTAATTCTGCACTAGAATTTACTTAATTAACTTACTCCAAGAATATTCCAATTTTACGACACATAAAAAATACTATAATGTTTGATAATAAAACGTTATAATATCATAGATCATTTATGCATACAAGAGTACACATAGGTTGACCTAACAAGGACCTGACAATAAACATACAAACCACATGACGACCATCAAACCGAAGGTTGAACTGACCTAGGGGATAAACCTCATGTTATCTCCATCAACATTATCCATTGGTGTATGGCCCGCTTAGACCTGCTAAGTCAGGTGGAGTCGAGGCCTGGTACCTGCAACCTGCATAAGAACAATGGGCTCTATATGATCAACTAAATATATATCAAACACACACTGAGTTAGAGAATCATGGCATAGTAGGGTGCTCGAACCGAGTAGTACTACACCGTCCCCGCTCTGAAACAAGACTATAACCATTTCTATTTAAAATCAGATGCATAAGACATGATAATATTAAACCATCACTAAACATGTCCATCTCATCATAACTGGAATAACAACAATGTCATCATAAACTCATACCACATATCAGAACTATATCAGTCGAACATAGTCTATCACGATCAAAATAAGCATAAACCATAGGCCTAATAACTCAAATGTCTCAGAATTGTCTGAATGCAGTGGAAGAATTAACAACTGTCTCAGATCAGACAAAGAGTAATGTAAAACTAACAACTATCACAAGCCAAAAATGAGGGGGCATTACAGATACTAGAGTTTGATGAACTTGAACTGATTCAAGGACCACTCAACTTGGATACTTTCTCTCCCGTCCAATTGATGAAGATAACATCTTTCACACAAGCCAAGGTAAGAGAAAAGGTATTGAAATCTCACAGAGGACAATGAGCTGCTAGGCCTTGCATCCGGTATATTGGAGAAGATAATGCCAACGTTCCAGAAGAATCCATCTGATTCTCCCTCCGGAAATCTGAAGAGCCTTGTGAATTCTGTAAGTACACACTTTGAGTCCTTTAAAAAATCTGCAGAAGTTGAAGTTCAGAATGAATTTAATAGCAAAAAATTTGATGCACTTAAAGCCATGATTGGGATAGACAGATTAGTGCTAGATAACAGTATAAAGAGTATTCAAAATGTTCTTTCAGAAGGAGACAGTATATATAAGTTTTGTTTATCTACTCCCAAAGTCATAAGAGGATATAGAAGATAAAATAAAGGACTCCAAACAGACATTGTCAAGTATGTCCCAAGCTTTTGATCTGTTGACAGTATCAGTGGCAAGTAAGGAATGTCAAGCAATCAACCTGATGGAAGAAATAAATAAGTTGACAAGAGAAAAGGAGAACATTGAAGCAAGAATGGGTGAGCTTCGGAGACTGATTTCCTCTAAGATAGAAGCAATGTTCAATGCTGTGACAGAAGCCCAAACTGTTGCACAAATAGGTGATCCAATTGACCTCCGGAAGGCTGAAGCACAAGCATTTTTGTTCAATGGCCACATTTTAACTTTGAATAGTATGAAGAAAAGTTGGGATACAGAGGAGGCCCTGTTGAAGAATATTTTTGGAGATGTACTTAAGTATATGTAAATATAACTTAAGGATTGGTTGTACATATGCAGCATTGTATACAGAATTTTTGGGTGAATTTTGGTTTGCGGATTCCATCCTTTGCCATTGATGTCGAAGGGGGAGTGAAAAGCAGTGAAAAATGAGGAATCCAGCAAAGGGGGAGCTTTGGAAACAGTGGAGAGCACAAGTGTAGAGTAAGGGGGAGTAGCTTCGACATTTAGTCATTTTTCACTAAGTGTTGCCATCAATGCCAAAGGGGGAGATTGTTGGAAAGAGACACTGCAAGGCATGACAGGTGGTCATTGATGGCAACTAAGTCCATGCCACACATCCGCAGTGAAGTATCAGATCATACCGAAAGTTAGTTCCAAGATTTGACAAGTCCGGAATAGGGTATGGCAGAGTTCAGTATTTTGGTCAGCGGACCTCTCTAGTTAATTATTGCATGTTTCGAATCTAAGGGAGTGTAGAGGAATGTCAGGACATTCTAAATCCAAGATTTTAGCCTCCAGTGACAAAATGATTAAAAGTTATGAGCATCTGAGTATCGGGTCCTAATATGACAAGAACAATTCAGTAAAGAACAGGCTGACTTGTGTTAGATCCTTGTGCGGATCTAGTAGAAGTGTTTTGGTGAGTTGTGTATGTGATATAATATTAGTGGCTGACTTGTATGGTGATCTGCAAATGTTATTTTTGGTATGCATCAATATTGATGTATGGATTCAGTCGACAGAACATAGTACTTGAATTGTTTGTTAAGTTCTTCATAAGGCCGACAGATAGGTGATTGAGTTTGTTGATGCAGATATATATAACCGGTGGATTCGAGTGATGTGGATTGTGTTAGTGAGGCGAATATGGTGTAAGTGCGAAAAAGGTAGACATAAGTACGGAAGAGAAGAGATCTAAGGTCTGGATTATGGTAGAGCAGTAAACAGGGCAGAATTATAAAGATGAAGTGTGTAAAATTAGTATTCTGTGCTTAACCGGAACTGAATTCTTGCATTGACAGATGCTACTTATCAGTTCAACAATCTGTAATCCTTTTGTAAACATTCTTGTAGGCAGTGAGCCTCTCTTGAACAGTGAGCTCTAGGCAGTGAGCCTGAATGCATGTGCATTCCCCTCTTTGTAATACTTTTAAAAGAGTATAATCTGTGGGTTAACCCCCACCGTGGTTTTTACCTTAACCAGGTTTCCATGTCAAAATCTTGGTGTCAAGTGTGTTGCTTATATTTCTGCACATGTGTTGTTGATTCATGCTTTAATATTTACATCATTAATCTGATAATAAGTTGATAAAGAAGGTTAAAAGCAAGAAAAGTTTAATTTTGTGGGACAACTAATTCACCCCCCCCTCTCAGTTGTCCGGTCTAATTCCAACAGGAAAACTTGAAGAAGACAAGAAAACAAATATCCCTTCAAATTTGGTATGTTGATCATCTGTTTGTTTTTCTACTTCATGCATGAGTTGCCAAAGATGAAGAACTTGTTTTAGTTAAATAGTCAGTCAGTTGATGTACAAATTAGGGATCATTTAAATAATATTGGAAACTATGATGAACAAAATGCAGCCCTATGGGGCTATTTCAAGAACTTCCAGAGAATGATGCAATCAAGAGAAAGAATTCCAAAAGCAATTGTGGAAAAATACAAGGATGACATATGCTTCATTGTAACCAAAAACCGATGCATGATGGAGGCTGTTGAGCCTAGAACTGTTTGGGTTATGCCAATGGGCTATGAAGTAGATGGAGCAATTCTCGATAACTATGCATAACACATGCTAAGCAAGCCTCAGGACCCCGAAGAGGAAAGATTTGGAACATATGAAGAACTGTCTACAAAAATTCATGTTGAATTAAGAAAACCTGAAATCTCTAAGAAAATACGGAGAGTGGCAGAGGATTACGCCATGAGACAAGGCTTCACAAAAGAACAAGTGAAAGAGGCAAGGGAAAAAGCACAAGCTGAAAGGGTAGCAAAATAAAAGAGAGAAAGTGAACTAGTTAAAGCTTTGGAAGAACCCAAGAGAAAGCCAGAAAAACCAGAGGTGTCAAGAAGGAGAACTAAAGGATCTATCTCTGTAGAAGTTGCATTTATTCCCTTTGATCCCACACCATCTGCAAGTGTGGAAATCCCTCCAACCAATCACAAAAGGAAGAAAACAAAGGCTAAAAGAATGCATGTAAGCATTGCAATCGATGAGGAAGAGACATAAATAGATGAAGTAAAAAAGATGAAAACTGAGGCTACCAAAGTCTCCGGAAGCAGTAAAGAGACAACCTCAGGGAAGGACACAACAAAGAAGAGGGCAAGACAAGATGTATCACAACCAGAAGAGGCTACAATAAGCTAAGGAGATGTTCTTAAGGCTGTCACAGTGGATGCAAATTTGAAACCAATGGCCCAATTCTATGATGATTATAATGATGCAGATAAAAGGGTTTTAGAAGATGCCACTGTAGAGTATCTGAACATATACAATAAGGCTCTTATTGAAATCATTGGTGATCTTCCTGACAACTTGAACAACATTATGTATGCTAGGAACGAAACTGCCATGGCCAAGGATACTGAAATCAGAGAGCACACACTTGTGAGGTTATGTTCGGAGATCACCCTAGAGGAAAAGACCATGATCTCCAAAGCTCTTAATAATGAATTCAGGACAGAGAATAATGGACACTCTTATGGGAGGCGACATTGAGAAAGTAGTAAAGGAGACTGAAGAAATCACCTGGAGAGTGCTAAGACAATTTCATCTCCCTAACAATCTATGACAATGATGAAACAAATGTTGGAGATGATACATCTTTTCCGGAAGCGAATTTGGACCAAAGGTTAGTTGACAAAATGGCTAAAGAGAAGGAAGCCCCTGCTACAGTTACAGAGACTAGTCTCCCTCTGGAAGAACAAACAAGTGACCAGATAGAAATGGAGAAGACTGAGAAGATAGATAAAGCCGATGATCAAGAAGAGAAACAAGACAAGGAAATCCCTGCACCAGAATAAAAAGATGGTGCAAATGAAGCTATGGATTTAGATGCTCCGGAGCAAAACCAAGAAGAAGAATTCTTTGGTATAGCAAGAGACACTGCAGAGACAATTAAAGACTTTTTGGAGAAAGAGAAACAGGTCCTGGATGAGCTTGAATTTTTGCAAGGACCAATAAACCTGGACTCAATGTCCCCTGTACATAAATTTAAACTGGTATCAATTGTGCAGGCAAAGACATAGGAAGAAATTTTGAAGTCTCACATACAGGACAATGAACTAATTTGTGAGGCATCCAACATTTGGGAGAAGCTGATGCCATCATATCAGAAGGACACCTCTTTGTCTTCAATAAGTCAACTAAAAGGATTCATAAATTCAATAAATAAGCATTTTGAATCTTTTGATAAATCTGCTGAGACAAAAGTGAAGAATTTGATGAGAAAAGACTAAATGAGTTGAAGACTATGATAGTGAATGATAAAGCTCTACTAGACAATAAAATGAAAGGCATACAAAGTGCTATCAAAGAGCAAGTGATCTGTACAAATTTTGTTTATCTTGGCTAGTAGCCACAAAAGAGCTAGAAGAAAAGATAAAGGATTTGAAACTGCAGCTGGTAAATATTTCTAAATCATTTGACCCAGCAGTTGAGTCCGTGAGCAGCAATGAAATATAAGTAATTAATATTCATAATGAGTTAAGTGATCTTGTAAATAAGAGGGATCAGATGAAAAATAAAATGTGTCAGTTGAGAGGACTAATTAGTCCCAAGTTAGATTCAATGATTAGCATTGCAGCAGAAGCACATGCAACTTTGCAAATAGACACATCCTCTGACGTGCAAAAGACAGAATAATCAATCTTTTTGATAAATGGTCACATCCAAATTTTGGAAAGAGCTAAGAATCGATGGGATAAAGAATTACATAATTAAAGATTGTGTATAAGGATATCCCCTCACCTACAACTAATTAAGTTCAAGATTGTATGTGTACATATGCGGCAGAGTATGAATTTTTTTGTAGTTTTGACATAATTTTGACTCTTGTACATACACCTTTGCCATTGATGTCAAAGGGGGAGAAGAAAACCTGTGAAAAATGGGCAAACACCTAAGGGGGAGTGAAAGAATAGAGTGTATAAAGAAAGGGGGAGCAGATCTATACACATTTTTCACTAAGTGTTGCCATCAATGCCAAAGGGGGAGATTGTTGGAAACATAGTCAAGAGACACTGCTGATTGGGTAATGTTGTCATTGATGGTAACAAGGCAAACATAGCATGATGGAGCTAAGGATGATTGGGAACTCAACTTGGAACAACCTGCATACAAGGTTCTGGTTCAGACCCAAAAGACTAAGGCAAAATGGCTAAGTACTGACAACACATAGTTAGTAGCAGAGACTCAAGTGGTATTCCTCCACAGTTGATGGTCACGGTATGCAGTTCAGGTATGTTATTTAGAATTGTTTAAAGGTGCTATGTTCAAGATTGCAAGTCCTGATGACTTCCGGAAGTGAAGTTGTGATTGGTCTAACTCTGGGTGAACATAATTAAGTTAGGAACAGTGCAGAGTGCATGGGTGTTTTGGTCTGCATTTCTCCGCAAGTGATTGTATTAGTATGTGGTTTTGAGGCAATATGGATAGGTTTTAGAAGCATCTAGTTGATGAGTTATAGAGTCTGAAGTGATCCGGAAGATTGTCTACAAAACTCCAAGTTCCGACAGTTGGTTTGCCAGTACTTCACCAAGGTAGAAGAGACAGTTTTGAGTTCTACGTTTCACCACATAAGGACATCATGACTTGCGGTTGGTAAGATATGATCTGTGAGGTATGAGGAATGGTTGATGTGATTCTTTGAGTCTCATATGGTCCGCAGTAAGAGTTTTGGTGTGACAGATGATTAGGTCAAGCCTGTTCTTAAGAGACAAGTCGACAGGCATGTTAGATCTTTATGCGAAGAAGTTATATTGTCTAAACTATCAATCTAAGTGGTTGAATGATAGGTGCCAACCTATATAAAGATTATAGGTGCCGACCACATTGTTGTTTATACACATGATCAAGCTGACAAGGTAAAATACATTGTATACATGCTTCATGTCTGGCTTGCTGACCTGATTATGAAATGAATCTTGTTACGGATATAAATACTCGAAGGATTGCGATGTTGATTGTGTGGTTGTAGTGGAATAGTGTGTGAATTTAGAGTGTGAAGGATTATAAGAAGAGTATAGAGCAGAAAAACAAAACAAGGGCAGAAAATAAAGTATATGTAGAAGAGTTGAGAAGTAGAGCAGATAAAATGAAGACCTTTGAATTTGTGTATTGAGACTTCAATGGAACTGTGATCCAGCACATGGTAGATGCACTTATAGTAGTTCATTACTAGTAGTGAGCCAATTTTCTTCTTTCTTCTATTCTTCTTTCTCAGTAGACAGTGAGTCCACCTGCAGTGAGCATTTCTTTGGGCAATAAGCCCCATGACAGTGAGCCTTTTGTAATCCGATATTGTTATTATAATATATTGTGAGCTAACACTCACCGTGGTTTTCCCCTTTTTGGGTTTTCCACGTAAAAATCCTGGTGTCCATGTGTTATGTCTTTATGGTTGCTATTCTTATGTTTATTTTGCTTTCATGTTATTAATTTTGGAAATTGGATTAATGAACAAGTTATGAAGTGGTTTTGCGGAATACCGATTCACCTCCCTCTCAATATTCCTTACTTTCAGCAAATAGAGGGAGTTAATTTTGGTGAAATATTCACTCCTATTGCTAAGTTAGATTTCTATTTTCCACTGTTTCAGCAGGATGAGTGTAGGATTATGATGGGCCAAACAATACCTCTAAGTGGCAATGAAAATACTAAAAATTAGACTTAATCAAGTTCATGTGAAAATTTGAATGGATTATCTACACAATTTGAAAAATATGTACTATTAATTTTTTCAGAAAAAAATAGAAAGTGGGTGTCATTCTAGCCAACCTAAGTATGAACCAAAAACAAATTGAATTTTTCAAAATAAGTAAAGGACTCATGCCTGGATTTGACACATATTTTTTTGAATTTTTTTTCCAAGAAAATAGTCAGTTATGATTTTTTTACTGTCTTTTTTTTTAAAACTAAAAAGTAATTTTCCAGCCAACCTAACTTCGATAAAAAAAATTAGAATTCAGATTTTTTTTAAACCTATAGCCAGAAAAGCATAAAGTGTGACACATCTTTTGGATTTGAAAAGGTGAAACGGTTTGAAAGTTATGGATGTTTTTCAATCAATATATCCATCAGAATTTCAAACACACTCTATATAGAAAATTATTAATAATTGTTTAATAATATGATAATCAAGCAAATATTATATTTTTAGAAAGTTGACAATTTCTTCAATAAACCCTTTTCGTTTTTATCAAATTTGAATAACAAAAGTCATGGCACAGAGGGTGAAGTTCAAAAAAGAGGGTGAAATCAGTAAACACGTTAGAATTCAGAGTAAGTCAACTATGATAGTCCCAAGCCTAAATATAAGGCATTCTCAAAGCAAAATGGATATCCATTACTAATGGATATTTGTTACCAATAGATATCCGTTACTAACGGATATTCGTTAATAACGAATTTCAATTAATAACAGATATCTGTTAATGACGGATATCTGTTACTAATAGATATCTGTTACTAATAGATATCTGTTAATAACGGATATCCGTTACTAACAAATATTTGTTAATAACGAATGTCCGTTACTAACAGAGATCTGTTATTAAAGTAATGGATATCAGTTTTTTGGTGCTAGGAACAGATATCTGTTATCCTCAAGACAATTTTGGGCACAATTTGAGGGAATACCTTAATGCATATATATAGAAACATGTGGCACACTCTTGTGCTAAGTTTGGCTCCTTCCTTAATACCTATATACCCTCATATACTCTCCTCCTTTATGCATTTCCACATAGTTGACTTATCCCTACCCTATTTGCACATATTTTCACACCAACAACTCATTATTAAGCCTAGATTTGTAGACATTCACCCCTACCTCAAATTCACCCATTCTAGGTTCCAAGTCATTTCTATGACATGTAAAATCAATCCCACACGACACAAGTCTATTCCAAAGTTAAAAATTTTAAAATTCAAAGTTCGTAAACTCACTCTTTCCCACTAGCCATTGGGGGTAGGCTTGGTATATGTTTGTTTGACAATTTGTTTTAGCTTAAAAAATTTAAAGTCATTCATTTGAGTATCAACTCACATTTAGTAAGATCATTCAAATTCTTAGAGCATACATGAAACATTTATTAGAGGAACACTTCAATCAATTGGTGTACTAAAGGAAACAACATTTACTTTTGAATCATCATTGATGACTTTTTCATGCTTGATTGTTGTTTATTAATTTTAGAACAATTGGAAATTTGATCTTTTTAAGGGATTGACCTAGGAGAACTTGCCCTAGTGATCTAGCAGCCCCCCTCGAGGCTTTTGACAGTCATCATAAAGTAAAGAATTTAGTGAATTAGAGAGCAAACAGATATCCGTTCAAACCAAGTGTTAAAGAACTTTTAGGCTCCATATGAAGTTCCCAAAAGCCTAGAGGATCATCTAGTATGGATTTATAATGTGTTATGATACATATAGTAGTGAATCATCTAGTATGGTAGTGATACATCTAGTATGGATTTATAATGTGTTATGATACATATAGTATGATTGTTATTGATGATATCACACCTCCCTCACCTATGCATCATATTAGTGGTGGTTCATTGTGCTAGGGGAGGGGGTACCAACCCGACTACCGACTATATATAGCTATAGAATAAGCCTAGTCTCCCCTAGATATATAGGGCTTGACCTATGGGGATGGGCTTGAGGGTGCCTATATAGAGAGAGGGCCCGATTCTTAATGATATATATTTGACATGTCATGTTGGTCCTATGTCCATAGATTCACACGTACTTTGAATGAATTACCTTTTTTAATACATGATCTGATGAGTATAATGATGATCATTTTTCTATATCTCATGTTAAACCTATGGACACTTATAATGTAGATATATATGCCTTACCTTTACCTACATGTGATGATGATTCACCTCGATCCATGCCTAATAATATACTTGTTGAATTTAATAACCTATCTATGATGATTATCCTAGTGATGAGATTTATGATGATTGTACTTCATCCCTCACTAGTGACAGGCCAATACATAATACACCTTGTTCAACTTCACGAGGTCATTACCTCCCATGTAATTCATGATGATCCATCTTCTCTATCTTGTGGCTCACGGTCTATTGATGATATGTTTAGTGATGAGCATAGTGATATTTCTTTATCTTCTTATGATGAGGTTAATGATGTCCTGTTTGTTACATGATTATGTGATTGATGATGAAAATTCTCTTAATACACATATGCTAGAGTCATTTAGTGGTAATGAATATGTAAAGATACATGCACTAGATAATTGATATCTTCAAATTATTCTTCTATACATGATGACTATATTGTAATGCCCACTCAAGAAATTTATATATAATAATAATAACAAATTAGATTAGCCTGAAATAATGAAAATAATATAGATTTATAGGAGAATTTTTTCTTAAATCAAATAATGAATTACAATATTCATGGTAAATAAATTCCAAGATACAAAACTTATATAAATATACATTTTAACAATAAATGTCTTCGGATCATCTTTTTCAAAGGTGGAAAAAATGAAACACTTTCCAAGCTCCTGTATCCTGCAATCTAAATTTGCACACTATATGCAAACATTACCTCCGCAATGTCCATCTATAAGCATTAAAAAAACATTATACTAGCCTAAGGCCCTAAAGGGTCGACCTAATGTCTTGGGGGCTCATCCATGATGGCCTTGCCTATGTACGCGTAGTGCAGAGACACCGTAATTCAGGGACTCAAACTTACAATCACATGATGATATCAACATCTTCTAAATATTAGATATACATCCATACTCGAGAACAAAACAAGATTAGGGTTTACCTTTCTCATTCTCATGTAACTTCACAATATGCTATTGATTCATTTCAAACCAGATATACGAATTAATATTTGGCTTAGTTAATCATGTAAGTAAAAGTGAACATAAGATAATGTAAGCCATTTCCTATTCTATCATTAAAGAACGATCAATACGTAACCATTCATTTGGACTACAACTCAACAACATACAGATAGACAATCTTTAATCCACAATCAATATGATGCCATCGAAGACAAATAATCATTTTAAACACATCAATTCATAAGAAAAATCTTAATGCCTTCAGCTAATCTTTGATCAAATTTTATAATCCTATTCATAGATTCAAAAAGATCTAACTACTTTATTTCATAATCATATGAATTTCACAATCACACTATACATACGAGAAAATATTATCAAACATGCATCTTCCTTAATCAATTATCTAGAAAAATTCTAATGATAGTTCAGTAGAACCTTACCATAATTGCTAAACTATGTTAATCCCCTTCATAAGTATGACTTTATCATAACATACTTGAACAACATTAATGAGAAATGGTCAAATTCATCTATTTTCATAACATATGTATAACTACACTAACATTCTTCCATTACATTTCTCATAACACTAACACCTTATCACTTAACTGATTTACCCTACTAAAGTTATCTATAACTCAACATTATTAAGAATCCTATCAAGTGACATGAATCAAACATATTTAAATAATGGTTCAACCACGTTCTTGGTTGTTAACTATAATCATTCCCTTAGATTCTAAACCAAAAAGATTTACAAGATCATTACACACCTCTTATATATATATATAAAAGTCTAATCATTGTCTAAAGTGATAAAAAAGACTAAATTTTTTACAATATAAATTTTTCCAATCATCGCTAATCTCAACTCATCACTTATTAGAACAAGACACTATTGCAACAACCAAAAGTTTATCCTTTATTTATCTAAAATGCTAGATTTAAATCTAATCCACAATCATTATTGTAGAACAAATGCTAGTGATAAGGGTTCTAATTCATTCTATGTCGAAGTATTATGGCTAAGGAGACTCAAAGAGTGAGCAATCAAAGCAAAAGAGAAACACATAACATATGCTAACCCTCACTTAAACTATATTATCCTCTTATAGGCGCTCTGTCCTCTGTGATACACATACAAAAGACACATAAATACAAACATACGTCAGATGCAAAATTGAAATAAATAAATAAATATGAAACATAAATAAGTAAATCCATATGAAACATAAATATGTCAAGCGCCACCTAATAAGGATTGGCCTTGGTGAAAAGACAGAGGCACAATCATTTAAGATTATACATGGCTCAAAATAAAATAATCACGGAGGTATTTCAAAATTCAAGGGATTGATTATAGAGATTTGAGAACCTTTCTTTGAGCGACTATGAATTCTAAGTTGGCGTGAGGGATAAGAATCATTCCTTCATCTAATTAATATAATTTCAGTGGTGTTTACCACTTTTGTTAAAAAAAAAGAATCATTCCTTCATCAAAAACAACAATTAAAACAATCTTGTGGATTTATTATTGGCGATGAAGGCTGACTCCATCAAACAGATATAAAATAAAGTTCAGGCTAACGTAAAAGTGGGTACACAGGTGATATGAAATATAATAACATGTGAAAGTTTCCACAAGCGTAAGAATATTACAGTGATGAGGTTCATAAATGGTAAGACATCGATGAAAGAAAGAGGAAATTAAAGATCCTTGGATAATGAATGGAAACTTGTAGTCATTACCAAATAGAAACAAACTTGTGGCTTAAGCTAGAGTAAAAAGATTAATGTTTTTCTTGCATTTGCGAGAGTCTCCACAAATAAATAATGTTGACTCAAGAGACTCAATACATTAATGTGCATACATGATATGTATTAAAAACTACTAAAGAAAAATCGATTAAGATTGTAAGAAAGAATTTTCTAAAAAGAAACTCAACTTTATCTTTTAATATTTAGGAAAACCATCTATAAAGGAAGAAAGATGAATAGGAATCTCAATTGATTGCTATTAAAGCGCTAGTATAGTCAGTTTGGAATCAACATATGGACATTCATCAAATCATAACAGAAGATAAAGATATTGCCAGGAATTATATATAAAAGAGAGCATCTATATTTAATAATTAGTTGCCACTATATCCTTATATATATTATTCATATAACACACTAAAAGTAACGTATACAAGCTATTCTCAGTACATGCTAAATAAAGATCAAAGTCTAGACATGCACCCACACAGCACAAAAAAAGGGAATCTTTTCTAGATTAAAGAAGTGAACTCTTGTAAACTGAAAATGACACCCAAAATACTTCTAAATATAATGCTTAGAAGCTACTAAAATGTCATAGAATACAATTTATTTTAGCATATAAAAAACTTGCAACAGTGCCTTACAAAGGTTCTAATTTGTCACCAAATAAAAGGAAGTTGATTAGATTACCACATGCATAATTTAAGAGTCAAAAGCAGAGAGATAAGACTCAAATAATTTAGCACCTGAGAAAACTAACTTGGCTATGCCATAGAGAGAAGATTGGTCAAATCATAATCAAATCCATAGCTTTACTAGTGTATTCTTAGCCTATATACAAATCATGAAAGCTTAGACATGCATAAGATGATTGGTATTTGATGAAGCTGATAGGCTCTGAGATTGCGACCATCATTTTAAATAGACCAGTTCAAAGGCAATGAAGCAGCCACCATGAACACAAATTCCCTGACAAAGATGATATCTCAAGATATGTTGTAATTGGAGGATCAATACAAAAGGGTTTATAATAGATTCCAAACTATGGTCACAATCATCAACTCAAAACAAAGATAGCTTCAATGTCGCCAAAGATAGAATTAATGACTAGTCTAACAATAACTTAAAGTTATTTATGATTGTACCAAAAGGTTTTTTTTAACAAGATATGGACATTGCTCATAATGCATAAATGGATGAAAACTATTGGAGATGACATACCTATGAATTCTATGTCATCCTTACCGCTAAGATCAAGATTGCTCTCATTTCTCCAAATCCATAAAGGTTATCTTCACGGATGGAATTTAATCCTCTCATAAGTTCACTGTCCTTGTGACCTCCTTCCTCCAAGATGTCCGTTTCTCCTCTTTAAACTAAATAACATAACTTTTCATATGCCAAACATGACTTTTCATTTATCCATCTAGAAACCTATTCTCTCCTCTTCTTTCACCAATTCCACTAACTTTAAATTGTGATAAATATTAATATCTAAAATTCTTTTTAAATATAAAAACATAAAATGACAATCATCTAAATAATTATTTCAAAATAATGCACTTATACTTATTCTCCATAAAATATCATAATTAATAAATAACTTTCAACTATACCTTACATATATTTTGATACAAACATTTAGTGATACATTAATTTTTACTACTAAGTAATGATTTAATTCATGTCATGCTTCTCATACATCCTCTCATGTATCATCATGTGCTTTCATAGATCACTTTACTATTGGCCCTAGACAATATTTTGCTCATGGTTTTATTTCTTCTCCTTCTAGTGGCCCATCTGTAGTAGATCCCATTAACTTTTCTATGCATCAATATGATATACCAAATTAGTAAAGACCCCATTTGGATCCATTCATACTTTTACATGTCATATCTTTAAGTACTTATGGAGTACCTCCTCCTATATCCCATCTTGCACATGATATATACATACTTAAGAATGAATAACAACATGAGGATCCTTTACAATTTTTACTTGGTATATTTGAGGATAAGGTGGCATTAGTTAATAATATATCTTTGACACCCTCCACCATTGTTACATATGACACGAGGCATACACATGTGAGTTTGAGACATGTTGAGAATGGTATTTCACCTTATTTGAAATACCTCATTACTAGGATTGACAATCTAGAATGATATGTTGATACTGTAAGGCCTGCCCTTGGCTAACTGGTGCGTAACTTAGTATTCTTTAGTTCTAGTTTAAATGATAAGATGATTGATTAGTCCATAATATAGTTAGAAGATGAATATATGTGGTGATTGGTTATGCATTCTCATTGGTTATTTTATGTTGCTTCGGCTATAATCTCCATCGTTGGATTTGATGTGTTGTCTTGAGTGTGCAGGACATATGTATACAGGATATATGTTTTGAATGGGCTATGACCAATGGTTGGATGTGGAGAAGGAGACAGGGAACCACTGGACCCTCCTCACCTTACCTAGCTCTAAAGGAAAGTATTGGCCCCATGTCATGCGGTATGTTGTCACTCTAGCTGTCCTATTTGGTGGCAAATAGGGGACTACTCTCAGTGTTTGACTTTTACCTCCGATCGAAATTATTTTGTGTTAGGATCCATAGGTTGTGCATGAACCTGTAAAGTGCTTGTGTCTTGTTATTATGTTGGTTATCGTGAAGTCTTTTCCTTTTCTTTAGTTCTCCTTACTAGCTTTAGAGGGGTTGACATTATCCTTCTTGTGCTCCTTGTGAGGTCGTATTGTTTAACGATCATCGTGAGTCGGTACCTTTCTTCTTATGTGTTTTGTTATGATTTCGTAGTCTTGCTTTCGTTGTAATGTGAGGTCGAAATAGCTCTCGACCATTGAGGTTTGATCCCTTGCATTTGATTGTTATGTTTTGACTTGTTTAAAATTGCTTGTGAGTTAAAAGATGGGTTGAGTTTTGAGTAATAGTTAAATTAGTTTTAATCTGAGTATTGATTTAGGTTAGTAAAATATTTCCTAGGTGCATTTATTTGGAAATGTTTTTACTAGTGTTAATGCTTTTTCGTAAAATTTTCAGAAAGAGGCTAGTCTTCTGCTTGCAAGAAATAGAATAAGATATTAGTTTAATTTGTTTTTGAAGGGAATAACATTTTCAATCTATTGACTTATGATAAGTATCTATTCAATGGTGCCCTTTAAAACACCTTGACATGTCTTAGTATAAGTACATTATTTATATACATATATGTATTAATCATAATCCTATAGATTTGGTCAATTTTCTATAATATCTCCTCTCATAGGTTACAACATATTTGAAATGTCAGGTGTATGAGTTTCATCTTGTACTTTGGCCTTTGAAAGATTTTGGGGAAATTTGTTTTGGGTTGAGGGTATATATTTTTGGAATGTCTATCTTTTTTTTTGAGGATACTTATCACGGAGATAACGTTTTCAAGTTATTCATTCTTGAGAATAATCTTTTCAATGGTTTCTTTTAAAAAATATAGACATATCATAGTATTAGCAAATATATATATATATACCAAATTTATATATATTAGCTGATAGGCTTTTAATTGTGAATATTATAGTGTTCCGAAATTTGCCTCACATCATATATATATATATATATATATATATATATATATATATATATATATATATATATGCCAAATAATTTCAAAACTGGTGGGTTGTTCCTATTGGTATTTACCCTGAACCTCCTTAAATCTCCTAGGGTTGCGAATGCTAGTTATAACCCTGTTTAGAGTTTGACAGCTGGGGGAAAATCTCTCCTTCCTTGCGATACAGTCTTTTCAAGTTTTGGATTACATGTTTTCAAAATGCCTTGTGGCAGAGTGACTATGGTGACATGGAAGCTCGGGATTTAAGCATCAGAAAAGCATTGAAGTGCGGGAGGTCATAAGCTATCATTTGTTTTATCTGAAGAATGCAGCGGGACAGCGGATGAAAGAGTTATCCACACAATTATTGAGGAGGGGAGGGTAGGACATCGACTATAGAATAGAAGGGGATAGCTACATTAGCGAGGCAACAAAAAACACGTTTTGCCAAAATTGGGAAACTCACTTCTTTAGGGGTCTAGTCGTGGTTGATAGGAGTGGTGGTACGAAAACCAAAAGGGGGACAGAATGAGTTGGGTCTCTGTGCCATGGGGAGAGTGGGTTTTGAGTACGATGGTAGGTTCAGGGAGAACGGAAGGGAGAGGAGGAGGGACGGTGAAGGAGTTCTGACGAGCTCTCTTATCCGGGATGCCTCTCTGTTCAGTGTGGGGGAACTATTGATTTTAGCGCCTACGGTAAGTTTCTTCTGGTTTATGTCCACCATAATGTATGCTTCCTCTGTTCTTTCACTTAAAGCTTTTGCTATATATTTACCTACAATGTGCGTAGCTGGAAAGTAGAATAGAAGGGGAGCACCTTATCTGTGCTCCACATTTCGCACAGGTGTCTGTCAAAGCTTTGTGTTGTTCTTAAAAAAAAAATAGTAATAGCTGCTAGGAACCGCCATCCATTATGCCTTGAGGGACGTTGGAACCTATTCCTAAGTTGCTTTTGGCATAGGTAGAAGGGACGACGAAAAGAAGGACGTGGTATCTGCACTGTCAATGTTAATAAACAAAACCTTTATACATGCACATATACCCATTTTCATGGTGATTTGAGTAGTGATCAATTTTCCCTGTGTGAGGACTGTTGCACTCTATAACTACTGTAACTGAAAAATGATACAATACCCTGCAAATAGAATAGACTCTAGTATGAAACAGTGAGAAAAAAGATGCATCTATTTCTCGACTGAAGTTTCCTTATCGCAAGTGTTGGTGTTCAGGAGACCTCTAGTTGTAACCCCTGTATATAGCGTTGAGGACACTACATGGCCGAAGTATAGGTGGCGTCTAGAACTAGTAGAAATAGTTATTCTCAGCCTTGGGGCCATAGCCCTACGAGCGTCAACAAGGGAAGTATTCCTTTTATTCAGAGACTACCTCCCATCACTATTGTCATTGGCTGCGCAACATGAGATTCTTCTCATCATTATACACATGACAAACCAAGTGTGAATGCGAGTTGTCTTTGCTCATTAATCACGGGTAGGGTCTCTATTCTATAAGCGTCAACTCTTAGAAGATTGAAGTAATGGGTTAGATGTGAAACAAAAGAGAGGGGATAATTGCTATTCTTTCCACTAGCCTCCTTGTGAATAGTTTAAATCTTCCTCCTCACGTATGGGTTTTGTAATATTAGTTGTCAAGAGGTGTTAGTTGGCTTACAATTCTGGACGCGGTTCCCTTACTATGGTTTTTAGGCAATCAATGCTTTCAGTTGCTAGTGGTTTTGTCTGTGCAAAAGAAAGGAAGCCTCCCTTTCATTGAAAGTAGGCTTGTTAAGCCTAGACTAGCATAATCTCTAGTTGTTTCCGAGGCAGCTTTAATATATGTACTATTCCCCTCAGCATTTTTGTGTTATATTTAGTAAATTTCAATTATAGGCGATCTAATTGCTTTCGGTAGTTGAGATCATTCTAAGCATATTTAATGGGTTGTACTTGGTTTTTGGTGAAATACTAATACTCTTGAAATATGTCTAATGTTTCCCTGTGTTAGAATAATGCAAAACAAAAAGAGAAAAAAAAGGGCCTATAAATTCTAAGCCCCGGCCATTGCATCTTAGAATGAATGCTATAAAATCAAACTTGAGTAGTGAAATTCCTTTTCTCATGGTTAAAACAACTTGTACTTGCATTTGAGGGGACTACTAATTTTCTTTACGCACTTTATGATTTCATCTTGTAGTTGAAATAAATTATTATTATTATCATATAGATTCTTTGGTAATTCCTTCTCTTTCCTTCTTTTATCGTTGTCCCTGTATTAGTTACTGCCTTCTCCAACTCACTTGTAGCATGAACAACCGTATAGTGATTTATGCTTGGATTTTGTTATACATGTGTTGGAGAGTGAGTGTTCTTTGAGTACTGTCAGTTACGTCTTCCTCGTTGATGTGTTGGATGTGAGTGAGACTCGTATCTTACTTTGTGGTTGACCTTATTGTTCCGCTTGCCATCCTTGTCATGTGTGAGATTTGCCTTGATCGAAGTGGTTCCTTGGTCTCCTCTCTCTGTAGCTCGGGGGTTGCCTAGGGCGCAATGGACATCCATTGCATTCGACGATGGTAATATGGTTCGGAGGAGAGCAACACCTCCATTGGTCCTATTTCAGCCGATCTTTTGGAGACTTGATGAGACCCTTGTTCTTATTCCTTGGTATGGACTCTGGTTGATTTACTGTGCCGTGGAGCACCTCAATTGTACTTATTTCATGGTTGTATTTTATTCAATGTAATTGATTCCTCGACGTTGATGTTTCCATGTTGGGAGATAGCCTCCGCTTGTAGTGGTAATATATTATAGTAAAACTTGCTCTTGTTTTGAAGGGAATCGATGATTGTCTGTCTTTTATTATGTTTAGATTGTCTATACTGAATGATGGGATCCTTGTGCTTTCATCCATTGTATTTTATAATTATCTTATGATACTTCCATGAGAGCTACTAAGTAATTGTACAACATTGGTATCATTAGAACTACATTTTGATTTCTTCTTGTTATGGACTCTTTATGTGTATGACCTTAACTTGCGTTAATGTTTTATTTTTTTTTGTTGATACTCTCGCATCCTCCTTTAATAAATCCATTCTATGTTTTAGAGTTAGTTTTCTATTTATTTTTGCCTAGAGTTTCTCATGATGTTCTAGTATGCTTGGAAAGAACAATGTTGTACCTCATCTTCTTACGACTTGTTTATCCTATATGTAAAAGCCCTCGCACTGTCATTGATGTTGCTATGCTTCATCTCAGAGTTAGATGCTAATCATTTTGTCATGAACTTCTCATAATGCTCTTGTATGTAATAATGAACGAAGTTGTATCTCATTTGCTTAGGAATGTAATATCTTACTTTTAGTTAGATGGATATTTGGATAATTTCTTCTTGCATGGTTATTGTTTTGAACACTTAATATTGTTATCCTCTTGGCTTGACTTATCCGACAAGGTGTCCTGGATGTTTCATCCACGCCTTGTCTTCCTTCCTCGCCTTAGGCGACGGGGATTTAGTGATAAGGGGAAAATTTTTGGTGATTCATGTCATGACCACATGGGTAATGTGGCATGACATGGGTCTTCTCGTGTCGTGGCCACTTGAAATAAGTGGGCATGAAAGATACTCATGCACAAAGTGTTACACCAAAAAATGACACTACTAAAATTTTTCACAATCCTTTGGCATATGACATTTTGACTTATCCTTTAGCAAATGGATTTGTGGAGTTATTCAGAGTCGATTATCTAGCCACAATTCCATTGTTCCATGGCACAATCACTTGTTTCTTATAGAGAAACTATTCCTCCTCTTTACTTAATGTTGGTTGTGTCACCAAAATCTATAAGCACAAAAAATGTCATTATTCCCTTCAATCTACATCTTCTTATGGCCATTTTTTGTTACCTCTCTTGCCTTCCTACCCTTACTATTCCATCCTTTGATGGGTCTATGTCCATTCTGTGTTGACCACAACCTCATAGATTTTCTTTTTAATTGGTTCATACATTTTTTATCCACCTATTTACCATGCTTGTCTTTTATCCTTTCAAGTGTCATCATAAACTATGTCAATATCCTCTAATCTAGAATTTCTATTCCATCTACACCTTGGTGAAATTCCAGCTGATTCCACGTTATTGAATTATCTACAAGACCTCTAAACCATTGGAAAGCTTTACCCTTTAATGATGCAACCAATAATCTGATTGCTACGTTTTCTTGGGTAACATTATGTACTGAACACAGAGTTGCCACATCCTGAATGTGCTCAACAACTATAGTGTGATCTTCTACAGTGAAATATGGCAGTCCTTTGAGGGATGCAATTGGAATGTCATCACGCTATGCAAGTTGTAATGGGCTACCCTTGTTAAAAAGTGCAAATACAAATTGTCTGGCCATTATGGGTATCTGCACTGTCAGCACCGAACTCCTACTTCTTTGTATTGGAATTGGAGGACTGAGTCTAGAAGGTGTTGATTTTGACCTCTTTGATGAATCAACTATTCTATTTGCTGTCCCACCCCTTCTTGGCGGAGATGGCTGCATAGATCTGGTTTTAGTAAGCTAGAAACACTAATCTGCATGTAAGGCCAGAGAAAATGAGTCGCCAGGTATATTGTTAAAAGCCACCAAAGGCTGGAACACTACTGCATATACCAGAACAACAGCTGGAAGAATTGAAAAATTCTCTGAAAATACTTTCAGAGTCCCACCGGGCATGCCAAAAACTGTTAACAATCAGGATTGCACCCTTAGCAAAGATAAACTTAGCTATCCTGTTGCAACATGGGAACACTCCTAAGCCTGTGGGTTGCCTAAAAATTGGAGTGAACCTCCAGAGTGAGCTGGTTCTCATAATGAATTTTCCTAATCTAAATGATCTGCTGAGGAAAAGGGATAGAAGGATAACTGCAAATGAAATCTAACTTAAATAGAATTCTAATCTATCTGATGCTTTTTTACCCACAAACAACCTTTCAAACATAAACTTTCACAACTCCACCTAAATCATACAATTCCAAAGTAATTTATATGAAGGTTCTCTCTGAACTCAACATACAACCAGAATTATACAAAAACTTTGCACAACACTTTCATAATAATGAGACATGACAGAGGATAAAATATTCATTACCATAGTGAGACATCAAATCAATATTGTAATTACGAGGCAAAAGAAGTGAAACAGGAAGGCGCTGCTGTATTGGATTGGAAGGAGTACATGAAAAGTGATAAAAATTGAGTCAAACATAAGTCTACAAACTCTCTACTTGTGCTCAAGAGAAAAGAAACAATAATCTCCAACTGATGAGAAAAAGCTAGCTTTCTCCAATATATCCTCTCCAAAAGATCTCCAAGAAAGGCTAAGAAAAAAGCTCCTAAAAATAACCATGCCAATCCATTTTTGAGCTCCTCAGAAAAGCTGACAAAAAGTGCACCAAACTGCCTCCCAATTGTAAAAACAAACTGCCAAAAAGTCCTCCAATGTGGCCCCACTGGAAAATATGCTTTGTCTGCTCCAAAAAGATTCCATTTTGTCCATATCTGCCCCAAAAGAAAGTAAACTAAAGAAAACAAGATATTGTTTGCTTTATCTATTTTAACTGCATAAAATAGTTTTAATTTTAAAGCAATTTATAGATCATTGCTTTAAAACAAAACTTTACATTAAGATTGCAGTTTTATTCTGTATCCTGATTTGATTTGATTTTTTTACAGAAATGATAATACAAGGCTATATGTGACATATCGCCAGGTATATTACATTACATAGCATTTGATTTTTCTTATAAAAAATCATAAAAATATATCAAGGCATATATGTGTAGTTTTTACAAAAAATAAAAAAAGGCCTTTAAGGCCTTCCCTCCATCTAGTTGTGCAAATAGTCTCCAAGGCGTGTGACTTATCTTCAAAAGTGACCAGATGAGCTTTAAGGTATCAAACCTTAATATAGAATGTGCAAGGAAACCCAAGGCTTTCGATACCACTCTAAGTCTTAAGATTTAGTCACTAGGATGGACATGATACCACGAAGGGTATTACTTGAGGCAATGAAAATGAATGAAATGTGATGAAAATGCCCATCGAATTAGGGCATAATGTAAACCCTAAACACAAAACAACTTTTGCCCTACTTTCTTGGGCTCATTTTCACTTTTGAAGTTTTTGGATCTTTGGCTCTACTATGGCCGCCACTAGACTTAGGGTTTGAAGGAAAAACTGGGCATTTCTCTCTATGTTCGAGCAATTCCTTGAGGGTTTTTTGAAGGCAAGTGCAAGGTAAATCTTCTCTGCATCAAAATTGCACCATTTCTTTTTTATCTGAGACAAATTTTGGCTTCAAATCCCCGACCAAGTTATGTTTCTGATGCATATCACTTGTATTTCTTCTTGTATTTGAGGCACCACGTTTGCAATTGTTTGAGCTCCATTCGAGAGCAAAATAAAGCAAAAGAAGAGAAAAAACCCTCGACTCTGTATAGCAGTCAAGGTGAGCTCTTAGAGTCCAAACTTTGTATATACTCTCTGGTTACATCATTGATATGAACTCAAAAAACTTAAAAATAAAAGTATTCCCCTCTTCATCCTACAAAAACACCATGAAACCACTGCGCTTTTGCCGGCCGCGACTATATACTGCATTTTCCATCATTCCTGAGCATGTTTTGCCTGAATGGACTGAAAAAACTCATCTTTCTTTTAAATATGAAGCTTCTCTGTGTATACCAATAGGGTTTTAGTGTTTGTGTATAAGAAAATGCATTGAAACATTTATCTTCATGTGGGTTTGCTTCTATGAGGCCGCAGCTTTACACGTACTCATTTCTTTATTTATTGAGTATTTCTATAGACAAATGAGCCTGATACAGGCCGCGACTAGAAATATGCTTTTCTTATCATTTAAAAAAAATAAAACCCTAGGTGGGTTTGGGCAAAACAGTTTTATCTTTTCATTTCTTTTTGAATATGCCTTCTTTGCAAAAACCCCAAAGAGGGTCTGGAACGTTATGAGCACAGGGCTCTCATTTGAGCATACTTTTCTCTATTTGTTACTTACACAGGTTTAAAATGCTTTCTTTGTTCTGTATTTGTATTTTGTTTCTCCTTATAAATAAAAAGAAACCATGAAACTCAGGCAAGATGCAAACTGGATTTTTTATGAATAGAACTGGGTTCGATCTACTGAGAGAAAACCCACTATTGGGCTCGCGGCTGTATGTGTATATGTTCATCATTATTTTGAGTATCTGAGATAAAAATGATTTCAAGATTTTCATTTCTCCTTTACATCTATCATTTCCTTTACTAGAGGCCGCGGCCATATATGATATACCTAAGCATTTTACTTGAAAAAGACTCAAAGCCCTTCTTTCTGTATTTTGAAACTAAAACCCCAAATGGGTCTTGAGCATTCCATACACTTTGAATTTCATTTGTCATCATCTATATCAATGGACTCTGGTAGGAATTATGCTGGCCGTGGCTCTTCCTCTGGCATTATGTAAGGTCATTGTTTGATACTGTTGTCCCTTTTCCTGTAGCATTTGAAATTACAAAAACATATTTTGATACAGTTATATATGTGATGCTCTAATGGACATATGTAACACTTTACTTTACTTGATATGCTGTCAATGAACATGGATGTTGTAGCTTCATTATTAACACCACAATGAATGTATCAGTTAGACACATGATGTCTTATGGCTTTTGTTGTTTTACTATGCACATGGTAGTTCTTCCTGCACCTGTTATGTTATATTGACATTGAATGTGCAATTTTATACTCATGTCACTCTATAGTAGCATTATTATATGAAAGAGAGTTTGTGATGATTGGTATTTCTGATTACATTTGATATGCATATACTTGATGTTCCAATTAAATCTTTCTCATGGCATACATACTTGGCTCTTGATTCAATGTATCATATCAAATGTAGATGTGTATACATAGCATATTGAATTATTGTAGCTCCTCCAATGTGGCATGAATATTATGTAAACACAACTTACAACTGCATCTTCATGATATTAGTTTGATCACTATATTTGTATGGTTCTCTTCTGTATTCTTTAGTTACTCAATCATGCATAGAATGATACTGTTCCCTGTCATGTTGACACGAAATACCACTTCTTGATCAGCATAAGAGTGTTCTTGATTTCATATGCACACCACAGTCTGCTTCTTGAGTTGCTATTGTAGCAATAATGACAGTTGTTCTCATGCATTGAATGCTGTCCTATATGAGTTTAGGTCACTTTAATGCTTTCATGTCATCATTACTTGAACTGTAAGCATTAGATTGATGTTGTACTCCTTCAGTTAACCTTTTTCAATTGAGCATTATGAATATAACTTGCCTTTCACCCCTCTGAGGACCAGGGGCAGCATGTTGGGCTCAACCCTTGTGGGAGCGCACTTTACACATGTTGATATGTCTTCAAAACAACTACATGACTTATCCTATACCTGCACATGAAACAAACATGTTAGATAAAATTAGTGAAGTACAACGATTGTTTCTTTTCCGTCTCTCTTGTATGTGAATGAGATGTATCTGATCTAGTGCACTATAGGCAATGTATTATGCCTCTGCTGATAGGCCCTTAGGGAACTCATAACCGGAGCTCTAACAGGTCTCTTCCAATTTTGCAGGTTCTTATTGGAGATCAGGAGCAAGGATAGGCAACCTCGGAAACCGAAGACACTAAAAAGGCAATGATGGCTATGATCCCCCCTCCTATTTCCAGATGCATAGTATATTTCTTATATCTTCTTTTGTTCATCTATTCCCATGGCTTGTGTGGGACATTTGATCTATCATGTTTTCATTCAGTACAATGTTTATTTCTTTTATGTATCTTATTTATAAAATAAATAATCATTGTAGTGAAATGAAGTAACTTATCTTTCAAACAACCTTCTGCAAATGAATGATGATCTGAAAATTCTTTTGTCTACTGAATAACTAAACTGCAACATAACTAAATATCTCAAACACTCCAACTATTCAAACAAGATATCTGGTAAAATGTTAAAACTTTCTCATCTAAACATGAATTGAATGCACTCCAGCTCTACCAATTTGGGCTGTAGAGAAAATTGGTAACATTTTTGGCGACTTCTGCTATATGCTCGCCTTCTAAGCTTTAGGACCAATTTCCTTAAGTTGTCCATTTGGCATTGAGTCATACTCTGCTCATCTCAAACTCATAAAATATTGAAACTCAGCTATACACTACTTCGAACAGAAGCAGAAAACAAAAACAAACCAAACTGAAAACAAACTAGGAGGCCCTGGTGGCCAAAAACCTTGTGCAACAGCACTTAGGGAAACAAAATTACTGAAAGCAAATGTGCATAAAGCATTTATTAACTGCAACACTACTCTACTATAATACAAAGTAGTACTTATCTTCAGAGGCAATGTTTGAGGTGGATCCCATTAACTGGGATAGACAGCACCTCTCCACTTAACTTGGAAAGTTGAAATGCATTGTTTTCCTTGCACTCTGTGATGACATAAGGGCCATCCCAAATTGCATCGAACTTGGAATGTTTTCCAGGTCTGCTTCTCAGTTCATTCCATTTGAAAACTAAATCACCAACAATGAAGCTTCTTGGTCTTTCCCTTTTATCAAAGGAACTCTTCATTTGAGCTTGATGGATTTCAAGCTTCCTCAAGGCTTCTTTTCAGGTCTCCTCTAATTCCATAAGATGAGATAGCCTTACTACTAAAGGTTGTTCCTCTAGCAGCTCAAGTTCTTTAATGAAAGTTAGAGTTGGCAATTCTACTGAAATAGGCAGTTTAGCCTCCTTACCATAAGTAAGCACATATGGAGAACAACCAATAGCTCTCTTGGGAGTAATTCTGTCAGCCCAAAGAGCTAACATCAACTTCTCGTGCCATTTTCTCTGGTTGTCTTCAATAGTCTTTTTGATTATCTTTATTAGATTTTTATTGGTAGATTCCACTTGCCCATTACCCTGCGGGTAATAATTAGAAGATGTATTAAAAAAGATGTTATTTTTGATAGACCAATATGAAATATTCAAACCAATAAAAGATAAACCATTGTTAGAGATAATTGAATCTAGTGTACCAAATCTTGATACCAAATCCTGATAGAAATTTAAAACAGTAAATTCATTTACTTCTTTCAAAACAACAGCCTCAGTCCACTTGGTGAAATAGTCTGTAGCAGTCAAAATCCACTTGTGCCCTGCACTTGAAGGAGAGTTTATTCGTCCAATGAAGTCAAGACCCCATTTAGCAAATGACTGTTCAACTTTGATAGGATGCAAAGGTAAGGCGGCAAGCCTTTGCTTACTTGCAAATAATGAACACTTTTCACATCTTCTTACCCAAGCAAATGCATCCTTAAACAGATCATATTAGTAATAACCAACCTACATTATCTTCAAGGCAGTTGTCCTTGCTGCAAAATGACCTCTTGAAGGTCCATTGTCAAATTTTTCTAACAGTCTATCAACTTGATCTGGTTCAATGCATCTCAGAAACACACCATTAAAGTCTCTCCTATACAAAATACCGTCAATGATAGCATAAGGAGTAGCTTGTAACCTGAAATACCTTCTTTCTGCCCTATCCAAACCTTCGGGGCATTCACCAGTCTGTAAATAGTGCATCATCTGCTACACCCAACTATTCATAGGATCTGGAACAACAACTGGTTCATTGTTATTTAGCACTGTTTCTACATTTTTTGCTTGTTCTTGGCTGTGCTCTCCATCTCTAGCAAGTTGCTCGCATAACCCCTTGCCTCTAATAAGCTTAATTACCTTAATATTAACATCAAATTCCATAACCTTGGTTACCCAACTTGCTCTTTTATCATTTATTTCTTTGTTAAGTAAAAAGCTCTTAACAGTTGGGTGGGCAACCATCAAATGAATTATGTTATTGGACAACATATGTCTGAATTTCTTAAGGCTTCTAACAACAACAAAAACATGCTTCTCAACGAATGAATAATTTACCTTGTAGTCATGTAGTACCTGGTTGAAAAATGCCACTGGTTGCTCCAAGCCTTCATCATTTTGCTGGCACAACATCGCTGAGATGGTATCAACCCTTCCAAAGGCATATAGAATGAAATCTTTCTTGTAGTTTGGATTAATGAGGGTAGGGGCAGCTGCGAGAGCTTCTTTGATCTGCTCGAAGCTTCTTTTACCTTCCTTAGTCCAATTGAAAGGTATGTTCTTCTTTAGCATGACAGTGAGAGGTTGTAACAAAGCAGCAATGTTTGGAATAAATCTCCTCATGAAATTAATTCTGCCAAGAAAGCTCTACAGGCCTTTCTTGTGTGTAGGCAGCGGTAAATCTAGAATAGCTGAAACTCTTTCAGGGTCAATAGAAATACCATGCTTTGAAACAATATGGCCAAGGAGTTTACCTTCATGAACTGAAAATATGCATTTTTTTGGGTTCAAGGAAACTTCAAACTCTCTGCATCTCTAAAAAATTTGCTTCAAATGGTCAAAATGATCATTAGCATCCTTTGAAAAAATTGTTATATCATATAAATAAACCAACACTATTCTATTCATAAGGCCATGGAAGGCCATATCCATTGCCCTTTGAAAGGTTGCCCCGACATTGGACAAACCGAATGGCATCTTTAGGTAGGCCATGGTGCCCCACTTGGTTGTAAATGCAGTTTTATATTGGTCCTCTTCTTTCACCAAGATCTGTTTATAGCCTGAATATTCATCTAACTGGGAAAATCTGTCAGAACCAAAAACAATTTGCAAAATTTGTTCCATTGAAGGAAGGGAGTAGTGATCCTTTAAAGATGCCTTATTAAGATCACGGAAATCGATACAAAGTCAAATTTCTTCGTTCTTCTTTCTGAGTGGTACCAAGTTAGAGACCCAGGATGTATGCTTTATTGGGAATATTATGCTGCTCTCAATCAACTTGTTTAGCTCAACTTTCATTAGATGCTCAAGTTTTGGGTTAAGGGGTCTTTGCTTCTACCTAACAGTCTTGGCATTAGGCTCTAATTCAATGGTATGTTGGGCTAAACCAGGATCAAACCCCCTTAAATCCTTATATTCCCATGCAAAAACATCAGAAAACTCTTGACATAATTGAACAAAAGACTACTATTGTATTTCAGTACATACCTTTCCCAATTTCAGCAGTTTATCTTTAAATATCTCCACTGTTTCATAATGCTCTTGCTTCATAGTCATGCTATATTTGTCTTTTCTAAATTGATCATCTGAATTAAACACTGATTCTAGTGTCACCAGTCCCTTGGGCAGCTTGTTAGATTTCAGCTGCACAATCTGATTATCGAATTGTTGCTAGTATTTATGCTGGTTATCAACTGCAAATTCAGCTTTTGCACTAAAAAAACTCAAGATTTACTCATCGCTGTAAAAAACTTGTCAAGAAACACTATTGTCAGGCATAGACGGTCTGACAACCACTTTCACATATGGCTGTACCTCTATGTTATGAATCTTATTCAGAATCTCAAACTGAGATCCCAAAGCAGCAAGCTTATCTACATACTTATTTTGATTTCTGGGAATCGAAAGTAGATTAAATGCATCAAAATTTTCAATTGAGTCCCAAACTCGATGCTTGTACTTTTTGAGTAAGTCATTCTTAGCAACATTCATATTTCTAACTTGGTTTACAATCAACTCAGAATCACCATAAACTTGGATAGATTTTATACCTCTTTTCCGGGCCCACTCCAAGCCATGAATCAGGGCTTCATACTCAGCCACATTTTTGTGCAGCTGAAAGTAAACCTCAATGCTGCATAGTACTTGTCTCCTTCAGGTGAAACCAACATAGTCCCTCCACCAGCTCCTGTTTTGTTCCTTGATCTATCAAAGTATAGCTTCCAAAGCTGATTTTCTTGCTCTTCAGACTGACTTGGGTCCTTAATCAGATTAGGAATCACTGCATCAGATTCCTGTATCGTATAAATGCCTAATCCTACCTCATCAGTGTGACGGAAAGGGTCATCTTCATGATCTTCAGCTACCCAATCATCTAAATTTATATCTTCCATAGGTGTATTGGGATCTAGGCTTATGGATTGATCCTGCTGCCCATGGGTGATGTAGAGGTTAGCATTTATTGGGCTGGGGACATAGGGCTCAACATGATCCTTTGCAAGTGTCTTAGATTGTATGGTTACTTTCGTACCATATCTTGTTCTAAAGAACAAATGGGACCAATCAGAAGATAAAAACCCACCGAATTTAGCAGTAAAGTCCCTAGAAAGGCAAATAACAAAGTGAGGTGGCAATTCTATGATATAGAGGTCCTAATGGATTGCAAAATTAGGACAGGCATGCAAGGTAAGTGGCAGATTTCTTAATATCCCAGTGGTATTAACAACAGACCTGTCTAATTGGACTACTCCTTTTGACAGGGGTTCATAAACTAATCACAATCTATTAGCTAAACTCTTGGGCATGATGGAATTGCTTGCCCCATAATCTATCATGCAGTTATGGACAAGTTTGTCACCAATAATCAAACTCAGGTAAAAAGGAGGGGGTTTTACCTCTTTGGCTGGCTGTTCACTTGTAATTTTTGAGCTGTGGGTAAGTACAACTTTTGCCTTTCCTTGATTAGAACAGTCAGAATTTGAAAGTTTAGCCAATGCCTCTAACAACAAATTCTTTTAGCCAGGAATACACAATGCATCCATTACTGAAATATTCACTGTAGCTTTCTTAAGGTGATTCACTATATTGAAAGAAACAAGACTTACCTTTTGCTATCCTTTAACAGCAACATCATCATTCTACTTTTGTGAAGGTTGTGATTGTACTTTGGACTGATCTTTTACCGGTAAAGCTTGATCTCTTTACAGAATTTGCACCTTTGGTTGTGCTGCAGGAACAGTCTATGATGAAGAAACCTGAAATTTGTCCTTGGCAGGCTGCTGTGGTACATTTGCAGCTTGTTGTTCCAAGTCAACAACCCTCTTTTTTGACTTTGTATTGGCTGAAACACATGTCTTTTGCTAATTTTGGCCTTGAGGGTAACTTACATCATAGAAATCAGTGTCTTGCCAATTCATTAAGGCCACATCAGTATTATTTTGTTGAGATGAAACTTCATCAGAGACACTTCCTGAACCCGCATAACTATTTTGCACCATAAGAGTCTGATTCCTTACACCATTTGTACATGCAGCTTGGTTATGGGGTTGGTGACATGGATAACACCAGTCACTATCTTGTGTCATGTTGTTTTGAGTGGGGACAAGTTCTTTCGAAGTGCTGGCAACATTAAGATTATAGGATTGAAAAGGTCGAGGGTTATAATTTCTTCTTTGGTAGTGTGGATCAGCTTGGGAAGGTGGCCTATTTGGCTAATTAGACTGATACGGGGCTTGGTAAGGCTTATGTTCTTGACCAATTTGCTTCTTAATATTAACAAATTCATTGCTAAAAGTCTTGCCAAAGGATTGCAACATGCCCTTTAACTCTTGGATTTCTTGGGACTGAGCTGGGACAGTGGCTTCTTGGGCTGCAACTTGATATCCTATTGCTGGAACTGGTGGGACAATAGCCAAAGGGGGAACTGCTATTGGCACGGGTGGCTGGATTTTTAGAAAAATTGGTAAGGGAGGCCTTGAGGCTATTTTCCTTGCTTGGATAAGGCAATTTTCTGCTCTAACAACAACTTCAAAAGCATCGGGAAGGGTAGATCCACCCATAGATTGGATCATTACAGAAATTTCACTATTCAAAGCCTTAAGATAAAACAAAAATGCATGCCTTGGTAGAGGCTTTACCATTGCGGGGATCCTATCCCAAGTTCTCTGAAATTGGTAATTGAAATCTACCATGTGTTTTTGGGTTGCCCTTTTGATGGTGCTCAACTACTCTAGTAATGAGAGATGATCAGACTTGTCTTCAAAATGTTTGTACAACCCATCTCCCAGCTGATCCCATGTTATTGAATTCTCTACAAGACCTTTGAACCATTGCAAAGCTTTACCCTTTAGTGATGCAACCAATAATCTGATTGCTATGTTTTCTTGGGTAACATTATGTACTAAACACAGAGTTGCCACATCCTGAATGTGCTCAACAACTATAGTGTGATCTTCTCCGGTGAAATATGGCAGTCCTTTGAGGGCTACAACTGGAATGTCATCACGTTGTGCAAGTTGTAATGGGCTGCCCTCGTTAAAAGGTGCAAATGCGAACTGTCTGGCCATTATGGGTATCTGCACTATCATCACTGGACTCCTACTTCTTTGTATTGGAGTTGGAGGACTGAGTCTGGAAGGTGTTGATTTTGACCTCTTTGATGAATCAACTATTCTATTTGTTGTCCTACCTCTTCTTCTTGGCAGAGACGACTATAAATGGTCCAATGAATCTAAACTAGATCTGGTTTTCATAAGCTAGAAACACTAATCTACATGCAAGACCAGAGAAAATGAGTCTCCAGGTATATTGTAAAAAACCTCCAAAGGCTGGAACACTATTGCATATACCAGAACAACAGCTTGAAGAATTGAAAAATTCTCTGAAAACACTTTCAGAGTCCCACCGGACATGCCAAAAATTGTTAACAATCAGGATTACACTCTTAGCAAAGATAAACTTAGCTATCCTGTTGCAACATGGGAACACTCCTAGGCTTGTGGGTTGCCTAAAAATTGGAGTGAACCTCCAGAGTGAGCTGGTTCTCCTAATAAATTTTCCTAATCTAAATGATTTGCTGAGGAAAAGGGATAGAACAATAATTGCAAATGAAATCTAACTTAAACATAATTCTAATCTATCTGATGCTTTTTTACCCCCAAACAACCCTTCAAACATAAACTTTCACAATTCCACCTAAAGTATACAATTCAAAAGTAATTTATATGAAGGTTCTCTCTGAACTCAACATACAACTAGAATTATATGAAAACTTTGCAGAACACTTTCACAATAATGAAACATGACAGAGGATAAAATATTCATTACCATAGTGAGACATCAAATCAATATTGCAATTACGAGGCAAAATAAGTGAAACATGAAGACTCTGCTGTATTGGATTGGAAGGAGTACATGAAAAGTGATAAAAAATGAGTAAAAAATAAGTCTACAAACTCTCTGCCTGTGCTCAAGAGAGAAGAAACAATAATCTCCAACTGATGAGAAAGAGCTAGCTTTCTCCAATATATCCTCTCCAAAAGATCTCCAAGAAAGATTGAGAAAAAAGCTCCTAAAAATAAACATGCCAATCCATTTTCGAGCTCCTTAGAAAAGTTGACAAAAAGCCCACCAAACTGCCTCCAAACTGTAAAAACAAACTACCAAAAAGTCCTCCAATGTGGCCCCACTGGAAAATATGCTTTGTCTACTCCAAAATGATTCCATTTTGTCCATATCTGCCTCAAAAGAAAGCAAACTAAAGAAAACAAGATATTGTTTGCTTTATCTGTTTTAACTGCATAAAATAGTTTTAATTTTAAAGCAATTTATAAATCATTGCTTTAAAACAAAACTTTACATTGAGATTGCAGTTTTATTCTATATCATGATTCGATTTGTTTTTTTACAAAAATGATAATACAAGGCTATATATGTGACATATCACCAGGTATATTACATTACATAGCATTTGATTTTTCTTATAAAAAATTATAAAAATATATCAAGGCATATATGTGTAGTGTTTACAAAAAATAAAAAAGGCCTTTAAGGCCTACCCTCCATCTTGGTTGTGCAAATAGTTTCCAAGGCATGTGACTTATCTTCAAAAGTGACCAGATGAGATTTAAGGTATTAAACCTTGACATAGAATGTGCAAGGAAACCCAAGGCTTTCGATACCACTCTAAGTCTTAAGACTTAGTCACTAGGATGGACATGATACCATGAAGGGTATTACTTGAGGCAATGAAAATGAATGAAATGTGATGAAAATGCCCATCGAATTAGGGCATAATGTAAACCCTAAACACAAAACAACTTTTTCCCTACTTTCTCGGGCTCATTTTCACTTTTGAAGTTTTTGGATCTTCGGCTCTATTGTGGCCGCCACCAGGCTTAGGGTTTGAATGCAAAACTGGGCATTTCTCTCTATGTTCGAGCAATTCCTTGAGGGTTTTTTGAAGGCAAATGCAAGGTAAATCTTCTCTGCATCAAAATTGCACCATTTCTTTTTTATTTGAGACAAATTTCGGCTTCAAAGCCGCGGCCAAGTTATGTTTCTGATGCATATCACTTGTTGTATTTCTTCCTGCATTTGAGGCGCAACGATTGCAATTGTTTGAGCTCCATTCGAGAGCAAAATGAAGCAAAAGAAGATAAAAAAACCTCACTCTGTATAGCAGTCAAGGTGAGCTCTTAGAGTCCAAACTCTGTATATACTCTCTGGTTACATCATTGATATGAACTCAAAAAACTTAAAAATGAAAGTATTCCCCTCTTCATCTTGTAAAAACACCATGAAACCACTGCTCTTTTGCAGGCCGCGACTATATACTGCATTTTCCATCATGGACCGAAAAAACTCATTTTTCTTTTAAATCTGAATCTTGTCTGTGTATACCAATAGGGTTTTGGTGTTTTTGTACAAGAAAATGAATTGAAACATTTATCTTCCTGTGGGTTTGCTTCTATGAGGCCACAACTTTACACATACTCATTTCTTTATTTCCTGGGTATTTCTATGGAAAAATGAGCCTGATATAGGCCGCGACTGGAAATATGCTTTTCTTATCATTTTTAAAAAAATAAAATCTTAGGTGGGTTTTAGCAAAAGAGTTTTATCTTTTCATTTCTTTCTCAATATGTCTTCTTTGCAAAAACCCCAAAGTGGGTCTGGAACGTTATGAGCATAGGGCTCTCATTTGAGCATATTTTTCTCTATTTGTCACTTACACATGTTTAAAATGATTTCTTTCTTCTGTATCTATATTTTGTTTCTCCTTATAAATAAAAAGAAACAATGAAACTTAGGCAAGATGCAAACTGGATTTTGTATGAACAGAACTGGGTTCGATCTATCGAGAGAAAACCCACTATTGGGCCCACGACTGTATGTGTATATGTTCATCATTATTTTGAGTACCTGAGATAAAAATGATTTCAATATTTTCATTTCTCCTTTACATCTGTCATTTCCTTTACTAGAGGCCGTGACCATATACAATATACCTAAGCATTTTACTTGAAAAAGACTCGAAGCTCTTCTTTCTGTATTTTGAAACTAAAACCCCAAATGGGTCTTGAGCATACCATACACTCTGAATTTATTTTGTCATCATCTGTATCAATGGACTCTGGTAGGCATTATGCTAGCCGTGGCTCTTCCTCTGGCATTATGTAAGGTCGTTGTTTGATACTGCTGTTCCTTTTCCTGTAGCATTTGAAATTACAAAAAACATATTTTGATATAGTTATATATGTGATGCTCCAATGGACATATGTAACACTTTACTTCTTCTGCATACTTGATATGTTGTCGATGAACATGGATGTTGAAGCTTCATTATTAACACCACAATGAATGTATTAGTTAGACACATGATGTCTTATGGCTTTTGCTGTTCCACTATGCACATGGTAGTTTTTCCTGCACTTGTTATGTTATATTGGCATTGAATGTGCAATTTTATACTCATGTCACTCTATAGCAGCATTATTACATGAAAGAGAGTTTGTGATGATTGTTATTTTTGTTTACATTTGATATGCATATACTCGATGTTCCAATTAAATCTTTCTCATGGCATACATACTTGGCTCCTGATTTAATGTATCATATCAAATGTAGATGTCTATACATACCATATTGAATTATTGCAACTCCTCCAATGTGGCATGAATATTATGTAAACACAACTTACAACTCCATCTTCATGATATTAGTTTGATCATTATATCTGTATGGTTCTCTTCTGCATTCTTCAGTTACTCAATCATGCATAGAATGATACTGTTCCCTGTCATGTTGACACAAAATACCACTTCTTGATCAACATATGAGTGTTCTTGATTTCATATGCACACCACAGTCTGCTTCCTAAGTTGCTATTGTAGCAATAATGACAACTATTCTCTTGCATTGAATGTTGTCCTATATGAGTTTAGGTCACTTTAATGCTTTGATGTCATCATTACTTGAACTATAAACTTTAGATTGATGTTGTACTCTTTCAGTTAACCTGTTTTAATTGAGCATTATGAATATAACTTGCATTTCACCCCTCTGAGGACCAGGGGCAACACGCTGGGCTCAACCCTTGTGGGAGCCCACTTTACACCACATGCTAATAAGTCTTCAAAACAACTACATGACTTATCCTATACCTGCACATGAAACAAGCATGTTAGATAAAATTAGTGAAGTATAATGATTGTTTCTTTTCCATCTCTCTTGTATGTGAATGAGATGTATCTGATCTAGTGCACTATAGGCAATGTATTATACCTCTGCTGATAGGCCCATAGGGAACTCATAACCGGAGCTCTAACAAGTCTCTTCCAATTTTGCAGGTTCTAATTGGAGATCAGGAGCAAGGACAGGCAACCTCAGAAACTAAAGACACTAAGAAGGCAATGATGGCTATGATCCTTCCCCCTCCTATTTCTAGATGCATAGTATATTTCTTATATGTTCTCTTGTTCAACTATTCCCATGGCTTGTGTGGGACATTTGATCTATCATGTTTTCATTCAATGCAATGTTTATTTATTTTATGTATCTCATTTAAAAAATGAATAATCATTGTAGTGAAATGAAATAACTTATCTTTCAAACAACCTTCTGCAAATGAATGATGATCTGAAAATTATTTTATCTGTTGAATAACTGAACTGCAACATAACTATATATCTCAAACACTCCAACTATGCAAACAAGATGTCAGGCAAAATGTTAAAACTCTCTCATCTAAACATGAATTGAATGCACTCTAGCTCTACCAATTTGGTCTGTAGAGAAAATTGGTAACAATAACATAGGAAAACATAACGGATATCCATTTTGTAGAATGGATATCTATTACCTAGATATCTGTTGCCCAAAGAATTGGGCTTTAGGTAACAGATATCCATTTTCAAAACGAACATCCATTTAAAAAATGGATATCCATTATATAAAAGCCAAAAAAAGCAAAAATAATATTGTTGGGCTTGACAATTGTGCCCACAGGTCCTCTATTGTCGAAAAACCCATGATCTCTACCTGTTACAGTAAAAAAACACTTTTATGCACTTTCGGACAAAAATTTGCTTGTTACAATGATTAGGGTGATATTTTTATTCCCGAAATGGGGAGCAACAGTCGTAAAGAAAAAAGGAGGAAAGTTACATTGGAGGAAATTGAAGCAATTAGGGAAAATGACAGAGCAAGGAAGGGGATTGGAAGATCAGGTTTTGTGGATACTCATTAAGGCAAAGCTTATTCTTTACCATCTAATGACATGCAAATTGAAGGTGTTAATGTTGAATATAATGAAATGCTAGATAAGAATGAAATTGACCATGATATTGCAAATGAAAATGTTGCAAAATATTATGAAACACCTATTGATAAGCGCAATATCATGGAAAGATAAGAAGAAAAACATTTGCTTGAAGATTGTGGATATGAACCTCATGATGTTGAATTTGCACTCAATAATCGATTTGTTGATAAAATTATTGAGGTCGATGTTACCCTATAATTGAAATTTTGAGTTATTGATATGTTAAGTCAAAATTCCCTTTCTTATTCTTTATTATTTGTTGCCTTCTTTATAAGTCACGGTCCTTAGCCATTTTTCACTCTTAGTTGGTGATCTTGTGTCTTTCTGTACTCGGGTCAACTAGTTCACGAGTTTCGGAACTATCTGATTCCCCAACTCTACACCCAAGTCAGCGTCCTGTTGATGATGATTGTTATTCATAACAACATGCATAAAAATTTGTACATCAAACCTTTATTATCTTGTAAAGTACGATCAACTTAGGATAAGTTGATGACTCCAAGTCTCTGTTGATCAGGTCATGATTATCTGACGTTACTCAGAGGTTGATGTGACATGCTGTTTTCCATTTCAAGGGGTCTTACATTTGTCTTGATGACCAGTATTGCACTGCTTCCTATAAATTTACTCCATAGAGAGGTTAACTCCACTCTATTTCCAAAGATATCTGGTATATTTGCAAGTTTGATCAATCTTCTGATTATTGATCATCATGATCTTGTTCTTTCTTTTACAATGTATATTTATTCAGATTATGTGTCTATGAGTGGATATTTGCATGTATCTCATGAACATTTGTATGAATTTGCATGATATTTGTCAATTTAACATGTTTTTACTCTAAATATGCTCTGTATCTTCAATTATCTATGGGATATCAACATATTTCATGTTATTTGCTTTTGATTCTTTGTTATTTGCAATTGTGGTGATGATCTGCTATGAAATTGAAAGAAATTTAAAAGAATGCTTCTAATTTTAGTGAATCTTTAGCCATTGAACCACATACATACAAGATACATTCATGAGGAGAAGAAATCAAACCATATTGTCACCAGGATGTTCCACAGCTAGATATGGATGATGCTAACTTCAAAGGATAAGGAATGAAAACAACACATGCAGATTGACAAGCACTCCAAGGGGACGCAGCTAATCAGTGCAGGTATCCATAATTCAAACATAGATTACTCAATATTTATGATGATTTGTAATAAAAAATGTCTTCTCTTTCATTCAGTATGCATAACATGTACATTTACAACAACTTTGAAATGAGTCCTGATATTTTAGCAATCAAATTTCAATTAAGTTTCGAATAATCAAAATATGGCACCCCTGCACCTTTTATAGAATGAGGTGAGGAGGTAGTTACAAATGACCTACGGTCAGGATTTGTCAATTAAGATCTACAGTTGATAACAACTCTTTGACTCAGTTAACCTTTCCTCGTAGCACAGGTTGCCAGGTGACAACCATCTGGATGACTCACTATCTTATGAGTACCTTATGCATATGTTCCCTTGATGATGCATCTTCATTCACTCCTTGGGTTCCTCTTCTTCATTTTCCTCTTCCTCATTAGGGTCATCATCCTCATTACTCTTTGTATCACTATCACCCTGATGAACATCTTCTTGTATATGGACCTTTGTTACCGTCCTGATATTCTCATATGTCTATACTATTTTATCTACTTCCCCGCCATCTTGGGTTTTGGCTCTTGTAATGGCATGCTTATGGGACTGGAACTTGGCCTTGAGCACCTCTAGCTTACCTTTTCTGCTGTTCAAAGTCTTATTGTAAGTCTCCACCCTGACCTTTATTCTCATGATCTTATTCATCACCTCTTCTATCAGGTGGGTAAGGGGGTCATCAACTACTGGCTAGAAATTATCATGCAGAGCTTTGATAGCAAGTTTGCATCTTGATTTTCAATCTTTCCCTCTACTTTCCCTTCTAATGCTTCAAGGATCTCTACATTGTGTGCCATCATGCTGTGCAGTTTTATACTGATATCCCTGAGCTTGCCATTGCATTTCTTAAGAATATCACATTCGAACCTAATATCTTCATACCATACATCTATCAGCAGGGCAATGTTATTATTCAACACTTGATTGTTTATTAGGATTTGAGGATCAATCCTCTTTATTTCACTTAAATCAGTACGGTCCTTTTCCAATTAGAATGACCGCTTCCCTGTTTCATTTTGCATTTTGTCTACCTTTCTCTTTAGACTGCTTAAAGAATTCCACCTCTATAAAGAGGTTCTCAATACATCCTCAGCTCCTATGAGGGCTGACAACATCCTCTTCTCCATGATCATGGCCTCATGCTTCATGAGGTCCAACTTGGTGACCTCCTCCTAGGATATGACAGTCAATGGGACTGCCGGATCAACTGGTGTACTATCAGGGTTAATCAACCCCTTTATATATGAATGCAATTGAGCAATGTGCTCTTTATGCTGTTTATTTTTCTCTTTCTCCTTCTTTACCCTTTGGGTCAAAGAATCAATGATGTCCTTCCCTTCCTGACCTTCTTGGTCCTCATTAGCAAAACCCAAATCAACAGTTGTGATTTGGAACTCCTCAAGGGTGATTTTGCCCTTCTCTTTCTCTACCATGGGAAGTGCTACCTGGGCAGTCCTTCTACCTGTAGCAGGATTTCTTCTTATGGCCGATGTCAATCTGGCCTTCCTCTTGGGCTTCATTATTGTTTCTGCAAACAACGTGGAAACGTCAAATTCTTGGATTTCAAAGCCTTGTTTCGTACCTATTTCTTTCTCTAGCCACTGAGGCATATCTTCTCCAGATCCTTGATGTCCTTTATCATCATCATGTCTGCCCTGATCTCTAGTATCTGTCTCTATTCTGGGTGGAGAAGGCGACTTCCTAGTTTCTTCCTCATGGAGTTCCTCGTGAGGGGGATCTTGTTGCATATCTTCTTCCTGAGGGGTCTCTTTTCGTGGGGGAGGATCCTGTGGAATGTCCACATGATGATCCCGTGCTTGATCCTACACTCCCTCCTCTTGAATTTTATCCACCTTAGAATTTTCCCCATCCTGAGGCATATTTATATCTATGGTTGTTTGTGTGTTTTGGCCTTGTGCATCACCCTGATCTTGGGCTACCTCTTGTTTTGCACCTGAGGCACCGATGTCTTGTGTCTTAAGGTCCTCATGACCTGATTTATCCTTTTCTCTTGTGGCATCTCCTTGATCCTGGGTAGCGTCATCACTTGATATATCTTTATCACCCCCACCTTTCTGTTGGACTTCCACTATCTTTGGCTTAGCAAGTATCTCATGCTATTGCTGGCCCATATCTAGAGCATTGCTCTTTTCTCCTGCCTACTTGGCCACTTCAACTTTCTCTGCCACATCAGGTACACCTGCTTTGTCTTTGGGGCTCACATCCTCCCTGTATGTTAAATCTATAACTGTAGGGCTAGTCACCTGATCAACTAACTTGTCAAGCCCGATTTGTTGGGCTGCCCTCTCTGGGCTACTTTATTTTCCTCCCTCTGTTTGTTTTAGCTCCTCCAATATTGCCATTTGTGCTAATGGGGTCCCATGTAGGGTCATGCGGGTATTGGAGGCAAGGGTCTCCATCTTTTGAGAGGCCACATTCTGCACTACTTCATCATTTGATAGGTCCACAGTGTCTTCCAGAGAGAAAGAACCACCCTGACCTACTTTGAAAGTCTCTTTCGCCTGCTCCTCGGCCCTCTCAGTCTTAAACTTGATTATGCTGGGAAGGGGCACATCATGTTGCATCTCCTTCTTGATTGCTTCATCACCAGCTCCTCTCAATACTATAGGATCGGCCCTGATATCACCCCGCATAGATGTTCTTTGCTTCTTGGGCGGTGACATCAGTGGCACCACCCTCCTCTTCCTACTGACCATCATTGGGTCATCACCTGCAGGCTCTTTATTTACCGACTCTTCCTCAAAAGGGACATTTTCTTCCACTTCGTATTGTGAGGTCTGGCCTTCCTCCTGTATTTTTGCAGTTTCTACAACTGGCCTCGGGATCCTCTTTGTCTTTGGTTTATCCATCAGAGGCAATGCAGATGAGGTGTATGCTTGTCCTGATGTTGATGCACCTACAGTTGGTATGGCGATTCTTTCAATTATCACCCCTTTAGGCTCATCTTTAGTCTTCTTACCTCTAGGGGGACCCTTCCTTTGTTTCTGGGTAGGTAACCTCTCCCCATTAGACTTTCTTTTCTCATTGGGGAAGTCATCATACTCATCATCAGTTAGTTCTTGCCTTTTCTTCTTGGCATCTATAGTAAGGGCTACGTCCCTTCTCTTCAATCTATTTATTTGTTCATCTACCCAAGCTTGGGTTAACTGTAGCACCCACCTGTAAACTGATCCAAGGATATGTCCTCTGGCTGTGTTAGATCAGGGGCTGAGATAATGTCATTATACACCTTGTTGTCTTCATATTCATTTGACATAGTTTTTCCATCATCCTTCTTTAGCTGTGCTGGCACTGAGATGCAGTCAAATGTCCTTATTTGGTTCAAGGTGAGCCTCTGGTATTTTCTTCTTCTCACCTCAGCTTCCTCCTCACAATCAGTCTAGAAATCCTCCAGATGCTTATGGTGAATAGGCTTTCCTATTATTTTGTGCATCTTGCCATAGGGGTCATAAGATCTAGCCAATGGAAATGGTTGCAGATACATTAGTTTCAGACCCCCTATGGCATGTTTTATGCTCTCTGAGTCAGAGCACATATACCAGCCCATAGATACTAGAAATAGTACTGGAGGTATCTTCTTTTGTGCTTTGTATGCCTCCACTATGGTAGACACCTATCTAAGAAACTCCATCAGGACCACCCCATCAGTAGGGTACCTTGGTAGCATAAAGGGTTGTCCTTCAAATCCCTCTATTCTTATATATGAGAAGGTGGGATACGGGATGAACCAGGCCCCATGTTTGTATATGACTTCTTGAGCCTCCATGCTCAATCTCTTAGTTCTGTCCTCCTCCATGGTTCTGACTAGATGCATAGAGAATGCATCATTCACTAATTTGTAATCTAGGAGATAGTTCTTTCTCTGTAGTTGAGGATAGTGATCCCATATGTGGGTATCATCTACATCACTGCCAGCCTTACCCACTATAGTCAAGGCATCAAATGTTCCTTTGTAAGCACATGAGTACATGGCATATGAGGTCATGTGAAACATGCATGCCTGACCTCCCAGGTTCCTCATGCCTTCATCTAGCGCATCGCTGATAACCTTGGCCCATAATGGCTTATTATCTATGTATAGGACCATCTGGATGATCCCAAACATCCAATTCTCAAAATGTCCTACATGAAGCTTACTTGTCATCCTGCTTAGTAGGGCAATGATGTACTGGTACTCATCATCAAAATCAAATTTGTATAGGTGTGCTGGTAACTTAGCTAAGGCAGTGTAGGTGCTGCTCTTAGACTTCCACTAATACATCCTCTTCCTTGCATTCTTTGTATTGTTGTTATATTCTATTTCTAGTTTTTTGTAGATCTACACTGACCACCCCCTTTCCAACTGGTAGATTGAAAGTAGAGGTGATGCCCTTGACTGAAAAGTTGGCATATACTCTTCTGTGTTTCTCTATCCACCTGGTCTGAGGGTTATAGTTCCTGGCACACTCTACTACCAGCTTTGGGGTCTCCATAGCATAAGGAAATCTAGCTGCATGCCACATTCCTGACACATATATCTCATCCAGAAGGGTATTGTCTTTATCATGATCTATCCTTATTGACCATACTGCTAGATCTGTATCTCCCTGGTGAGTGTCACTAATGATGCCATACTTAAATTGTACCTCCTCGGGCTAAACAAACATGGGCTTAAGAAATTTTGAATCAGACCTATTCTGCCTGAGGTCCGCCATGGACTCCTGCAATAAACATGATCTGTCTTACTTTACAATATCCATATGCATTCATACAACACTATATACTTCTACGGCATCATGCATACTGTGTCTACCATCTTTTAGTTCATCATGATATGCACATTTACAGACTCAAACCAAAAGAAAGAACATACTACCTGGACATGCAGAAAATGACAACAGGAGGGTTTTTAATTACTTACCTGATAACACTTTCCTCCTGGGTTAAATGGGTGACTACGTAAAAGGGTTACAAATGTTGAAGATCACCGTTCCGTTACGTTGGAAGATCTAGTCCATTCACAGGTAGCTCATATGAGGGTTTGACTTCTCTGCTCTGTAATTTCTTATTTTTTGCAAGGTAAATGAAAATAACCTTGGAAAGTTACATTTAAATGCATCCGTAGGGTGAATTAGGGTAAAATTGAGTCAGGATGGTTTAAATCCGTTGATCATCTGTAGGGAATCCATGGATTATGCCAAATGTTTGAATTGTATTCACAGTCGGCGGGAATCCATCTACCACATTTATGTCCGTTTAGTGTCAGGAAACATGAGGGGGGAGAAAGATCTTCAAAAGATTAGGTGATATTAAAATATGACCCCCTATGTATAAAATGACCCCCCACCTTTTGAGCGACAAAACTAATGCAAAGGAATCGGGTGATGTGGTCAACGTTGACCATGTGTATATTGGGTCATAAATTTAAGATCAGGGGATGTTTAAAATATGACCCCCACAACTAAAATGACCCCCTTTGGAAAAGATCGGGGTGACGTCACTGAGTCGGCAACCTTATCTAATCTTTGTGTCTTAATGATGTCACCGTCATGTTGTTGAATATGGTGAGCATTGGATATATACCTCCGCGAGGTAAAAATGGAATGATGAAGTCACATCAGGGTATTTTCTTCATTCGTTAGACTTAGATGATGTCATCGTCATATTGGCATAGGGTGATATTTTGCAAAGAGGGTGATATTCGTAAGATGACAGATATTAAAAAATATGACCCCACAAAATATATGAAGTCGTTTGACGGGCAGATAACAACTACTACGTAAAATTAACGTCCGGACTTCGCGGACCAAATGATTATCGGGTGACAAACTTATATTGGGGTGATCTTTTATAATGTGACTGATGTTTGAAATATGACCCCCTCTCCTCAGAATATAAGGTTTGACCGAAACTTTGACTTAACATAACTTTCTCCCCCTAGAGAATTTCAGGGTGATCCAAAAGGCAAACCTGCATGAAATTTCATACACTTTCCAACTATGAGGTTAATAATGTGAAATACTGACTTTGACAACTAACATCATCATGGTGACATTTCCACCCTTTGTAGGGTTTCATGCATGACTTAATTTTACCAGACCTCCCAAAGTAGAAAAATAACAAGCCAAAGCAGCCAAAAAAGTTGGGTCCTTGTTTTGTCAAGTCAAAATAGGGCATGTTGTGTAACCACACAACAACTTGCCACCAAAGAACATAACTAAATTCCAATGATTCAAGTGATGGGATCACATTCTAACATAGTATTTTAACTCTTTCTAAGTATAAGTATTATAATCTTTATGAATGATAAGGTTTTATTATGGCAACAATGTTAACAAAGGATCAGTTGTGTGTAGATGATTAATTATCCTCATGTTGAAAGTAAGTTGAAAACATGAGTAACTGATGTTAAGCTACATAGTTTGGGAGCATCCCTCATAGTCAACCTGGATAGAGCCTTGCTGCCAGCAGGCGTTTATAGCCCCGACAAGGTTATCTATACAATCCCCCTAAGTAGAGCCCTATTGCCAGTAGGCGTCTATAGCCCTGGTAGAGTTACTTAGATGGCCTAATCTTATTTCTTTTTGGATTTTCAATATTTATCTCTATATTCATATGATCTCATCATGTAAGATTAATGTGCAAGGCATGGTCACTTGTTGATTTAGGTTGGAGATTGCATTGGTAGCAAGGGAGGCCCTTTAGATTTTTCACTTAACATCTATACTTATGTGTTCCACAAACCCAAGGCTGTTAGGTGAGTCATTGTGAAAGAATCACTTTGGTCAAGAAAAGGTACCCTAATGAAAAGATATCACAGACCTGATCACCAACACTTCTCAAAATGAGTCATAACCTATATATGAATTTGTTCTCATCACTTGAATCGTAACAATTTGGTTATTTTCTTAGGGTGATGAGCTGCATCATCTTGACTAACCAAAGTAGAACTCAACAAGCAAACAAACAAAACAAAACCAAACAATACAAACAACTATACAAATATGCACACTATGATACACATGACTTACATGACACTGTTTCAGGCTTGAAAGTAATGTTTGAAAAACTGTCCATTAACTGGTAATGGAACATCCTCACCGGTCAAAGTCTTAAGCCTGTAGGTACTGTCTCCTAAGATTTTTGAAACTTGAAAGGGACCTATCCAAAGTTTATCAAATTTACCATGATCACCTTTCCTTTCATGTGCTTTGTCCCACATAAGGACTAAATCTAAAATTCTAAAAATCTTAACTCTGGCTCTTTTGTCAAACCAACACTTGACAACAGCTTGATGTTTAGCAAATTGATCAATTGCTTTATTCTTTTTTTCTTCTAGGTGCATCAATTGAAGCAACCTAACTTCTTGTTTTTTATCTATGCCTAGATATTCTTGTGCAAACTGCAGTGTGGGGATCTTTAGATTAACAGGGAGGATGGGATCCACCCCATATACTAGGTGAAAAGGAGAATTTCCTAATGCAGCCTTCATCCTGGTTTTATCTACCCACAAGGCATACTTCAATAGGGTATTCCACTCCCTTGGGTTCTTTTCTATCAATTTCTTTATGATGTTCAATAAATTCTTGTTTGTGGTTTCTGCTAATCCATTCCCTTGAGGATAGTAATTTGAGGAAAATTTCAAGATGATTCCATGGTGAAATGCCCAACTTGATAATCTTATTGAAGCAAAGGCAGACCCATTATCACATACTAAACCATAAGGAACCCCATACCTGGTTACTATGTTGTTTTCCAAAAACTTGATTACATCCTCAGCATTGCATGTCTTACTACTGACAGCTTCAGTCCACCTGGTACAATAATCAGTAACAGTCAACACATACCTATGGCCTGAAGATGATGGAGGGTTGATAGGTCCTATGAAATCCATTCCCCATTGAGCAAATGGGCGCATCTCCATCACTGGCTGCAAAGGCTCAGCAGCATATCTTTCCCTATTTGCAGCAACCTGACACATATGACAACATTTGATATGTTCAGATGTATCTTTAAAAATAGTGGGCCAATAATACCCTGCTTTGAGGATGGCATGAGTGGTAGCTAAGTATAAACCATGTGCAGTTCCAAACTTATCATGTAATTCTGTTAACACTTTGTCTACTTCTCGCCTCTCTAGGCATCTTAGGTATATTACCTCATAGTTTTTCTTGAAAAGGACTCCTCCTTTTATCATGTATTTCTATGAACTTATTTTTAAGGCTCTCCTCTGTGAGGCCTGTAATTTTGAAGGGCATCTTCCAGTAATCAAGATGTGTCTGATGTCTGAATACCATTCTTCATCTTCTTTTGTATTTATGACATACTACTAGCTCATGATGTTAAGATCAATTTTAGATATCATCTGACTCAATGCTTGTCCTCACTAATTTCATGGGTGTTATGTCCATATCATACTCTTGGAGGATAGTAATCCATTTGGCTCTCTTCTCACCTGGTTCACTTTGCATCAAAAGCATCTTTACTGCTGCATTAGGTACTATAGCGATCACCTTACTTCTTAAGATGTAATGTCTGAACTTCTTGACTGCTCGAACCAGAGCAAGTGCTTGTCTTTCAACATCCATGTATTTGAGTTCTGCACCCCTGAAAGGACAACTCATGAAGGGTATAGACTTTTCTTCTTTAGCTTCATTTCTCTGTGTTAACACTGCTGCAGATGTATGCTTTGAAGCAAATGAGTAAATATAGAAATCTTTGGTATAATATGGACTAATTACGACAGGAGCATTAGATATGGCTTTCTTGATATCTTCAAAAGCTACTCTAGCTTCAGGTGTCCTTTCAATCTTTGCATCCTTCTTGAGCATTGCATTCAATGGTTTGACAATTTCTGCAAAACCAGTAATGAACTTCCTAACAAAATTGATCTTACCAAAGTAAGATTTGAGCTCCTTCTTACTCCCAGGAAGCTGTATCTTCATGATGGATTCTACCCTCTCAGGGTCTATGATGATCCCATTCTTTGTTATCAGGTGACCTAATAACTTCCCTGTGGTTACCCCGAGTATGCATTTCTTAGGGTTTAGGGATATTCCATAATGTTTACATTTCTTTAGTACCTTCCTGAGGTCTTCTATATGATTTCCCCTATCTTTAGAGAAAACTGTCAAGTCATCCATGTATATGACTATATATTTACCTATTAGGCCTCTGAAGGCTATATCCATCGCTCACTGAAATGTTGCCCCATCATTTATTAATCCAAAAGGCATACACCTATAGGTGAATATTCCCTATTTAGTGGTGAATGCAGTCTTCAATCTATCTATCTTGTCTACCATCACCTAGTTGTAACCTGAAAAACCATCCAAAAATGACATCATCTTTGCACCATTTACAATCTGCAAGACCTCATCCAGAGAAGGCAAAGGATAGTTATCCTTTTCAGAAGCTCTATTTAAATTTCTAAAGTCTACACACAATCTGATGTCACCATTCTTCTTTCTTACTGGGACCAAGTTAGCTACCCAGGTAGAATGCCTCACAGGAAAAATGATTTTGGCATTAAGCAATTTCTTAACTTCTTCAAAAATAATGGGCTCCAGCAGTGCATTGATAAGTCTCTATTTCTGTCTAAAAGGCTTGACATCTAGCTTTAAATGTATAGTATAAGTGATGATTGTTGTATCATAAGTTTTTAACTCATCATATGTCCAGGCAATGACATGGGTATAATCTTTAAGTGCTTGGGATATCCCTTCCATCTCTTTTTCTGTACATACTTTTCCAATTAGGACATTCCTTTTTTCATCATCATGTCCAATGTTAACTTGTGAATACTCTCCTCCATCTGCTTTAGAGAGATCTTTATGTTTTAGCATGTTGTCTAAATCAAATGCTCTTTCTACTTCTATCATTCCCTTAGGAATCTTGTTACTAGGCAACTCTAGGATCTCTTCCTCTTCCCAGATATGATCTTTCACATTTCTTTCATCTATGATCTATGCATCAAAGACATCCTTGTTGGATATGAAGTCTAAAATATGTTGGTCATCATCAAACACTTGAAGGTTGACCACATTATCTGGTACAGAGGGTACTGATATTAATTCAACTGAAAATCTTTTCAAACCAGATATGGACAGTGGCTCCAATGTACTTGCGGCTTGGGCTAAGGCATCTGCCTTGTGATTTTGTTCTCTAGGTACATGGGTGATGTTGAATGTATCAAAATCCTCTATCAGGTCCCATACCCTATTTCTGTAATTAGACAACTTCTTGTAATTACAAGAATATATGCCTCTTACTTGTCTTACTACCAATTCTGAGTCTCCAAAGACATGCAGAATCTTCACTTTCTTTCTGAGTGCAAACAATATCCCATGAATCAAGGCTTCATACTCTGTCACATTACTTGTGCAGGGGAATTGTAATCTATATGCTGCTAGGTAGGATTTACCAGCTGGATCAATAAGATCTATTCCTACTCCAGCCCCTTGTTTTGATTTGGATCCATCAAACCTGAGGATCCGTGGCTTATCTTCAGTTAAAGGCTTGTCTGGGCCTTCTCTTTTCCTTTTAGCTCTGGCAGCTGCACCATTTGATATCCATTTCAACTTTGGTATTTCAATCTTTTCAAACTTCATTTTGTCTGGTTGATGTGAAGTTGATATCTCTTCTTTTTCTTTACCATCAGAAGAAGGATCCTTTGGACTAGGCATCATCTGCCTCTTCCGTATATGCAAACATAATGAACAAGTATTTTTTGAATGTGGTGCTTCATGTAACCTGCACCATCCTTCAATCAAGGCATCCTGTGGGGATTTTTGCTGTTGTATCATCTTTTGAATTTGCTCTAACAAAAACTCTTCAAACATGGACAAATTACTGCCTCTATCTTCATCAGATAATTCGTAATCTGACTCTACCAAGCAATCACTCCTTGGGGTGATTTTCTTGTCACTTTTAGCATTACTCTTGTTACACACCAATATCTCTTCTATCATCTGAGTATTAACTTCATCATGATATGTGCCTTCTTCTGTTCCTACAGATGACAAACAAAAATTAGTGTCACTATCACTGTCTGAAAAACTTACTGTGGATGATGATGACGATGCCTCACTACATGCTTGTTCTAGTTCCATCATGTCTAAGCAAGTGTCACAGGTTTTTTCAGAATGCACCTCATCATGTAACCTGCACCACCCTTCAATTAGAACATCATGAATAGGTACTCTTAACAATTGACAACGTTGCATTTCTTTGGACAGGTGCATCTCAAAATTCTTGAAGTGATCTACCTCCATTTCATTTTTAGGATTACAATCAGATTTTAATGTTATTTTATCATCCTGAAGATTATCATTATGAACATGAACATCATACATGAGGATCTCCTTATCCTGACGGTTTGGGGTCTGATGGAATAAACTCCGGGTTCTACATCTACATACATGATCTCATTGGTTTTATTGTATTTAGTGATCATATGTTTCATGTGAGGTTCAAAATCTATCTTTATTTGATTAGGTATCCCTTTCCAGGGTAACCACATATGACTAAAATCAGTGGACATGTATCCATTAAGGGTTTTTGACCAATCCCTGCTGAGTAGCATCCCATAGGTATCAGGTATATCAACTACCTGAATATCAATGTAGTATTGGATTCTTGGATCTGATGTTAACTGTATATGAATGCGAGTTAGTTCTCCTACTACACTCACCTCTGTTTTATCTAACTGTGTTACTTTCTTTAATGACTTAGCAGGATGCAACCCTAAGGCATTGCATATAGACAGGGGCATTACATTGCTAGATGCTCCTGAATCTACTAAGCAATTATACAAATTTTTACTAAACATCCTTACAGTAAGGAGAAAAGGAGGTGACTTAATTTTATCTCTGTAAAGAGTCATGTGTGAAGTCTCTGCAGCTTGAACAGTGGCTGGAGCTTTGTGTTTAACAGTAACATCCCTACCAGCATGATCCTTATTTCCAGTCTGACCTGAGGTATGACTACCCTCTTTTGGAGCAGGATCATCAAAGGATTTGATGAAAGATTTCTTGATATTTGGGGTTTTGAGTAATTTTGACAGTGACACGCTAATTTTGGTCTTTTTCATTTCATCTGCTAGGTATGTGACCAATTTGTCAGACTTAAGAGGTAGATTACCAACTTTTGGTACTATATTTTGTGGTGCTAAATACTGAGCATTAACCTTGGGAAGTCAAGGGTTATTGCTTGCCTTAGGATCAGGAGGAGTGTTGAAATTATTTGGAGGCAAGGATGTGGTCAAAGGACCAGCAGGTCTGTTTGAGTTATTCCTTAGATTGTAATTATGCCTACCTTGATACTATTGTTGATAAGCATGTACTTCTTCATATTCAATTGATGGCTCATTCTCATCTTCAAATGGAAAAACATAATTAGTCTCAAAAGCCATGGCTAACTCTTCACATGCTAAGGTGTAACTTTGATGAGATGACATTGTCTGCTGATGAGGATGATTGATGAAACTTTCTAGCACTAAAGTAGAATCATATCCACATGGGATGATTTCATTTCCCTCAACACAAGGTGGATTACATGAAGTGATGGATACTTCAGTTTGGAATATACTGGCAGCAATCCTGAACTGAGGACAATCTAGCTTAAAATGAGCATTGGAGTTATGTATCCTACACCAGTTTGTAAGAGCTGCCTCTGCCAGGTTCACTCTAGTGGTCTGCTTAGGTTCACTAGGAGGCTGATTATCTAGGGGTGATGGCAAAGAACCATTGTTTAGCCTAGTGTTCCACACTCTGGGCTGTCTAGGGGGATTATTGTTACCATTGTTGTTATTGTATCCCCTATCAAGATAATTAGGTCTATCATTGGCATATCCTCTATTCTGATTTGGTTGAGAATAGAAATTCTGACTCCTCAAATGAGTGATCTCAGTGGTGAGTTTCCTCAATTGTACTAATATCTCTTTAATTTCTTCCTTTTCTTCCTGAACTTTGGCTACTACATTCTCTGTTTGAGGTTTGAAAAAGAAGATCCATTGTTATTGTTATTATTATATTGTTCCAGAACCTGAGGTACCTGTGTTTGTCCTGGATATTGTAATAGTTGACCATTCCCATTTGGAGGGGGCATGATACTGAGTGGAGGTATCTGTAAAGGACTTGGCATCATAGCTGGAGGTATCATGGCTCTATTGGTTTGTTGCTGAGGAGGATATGTAGGATAAGTAGGGAGTGTAGGAAATGCAATATTAGGTAATGGAGCAGGGATCAGCTGCTGATTGACTTTGACAGCTTCTTCAAAAGCTCCTGTCAAGGTTGTGACACCAGGATGTGCTCTTCTGATAAACATAGAAGTAAAAGGATCTAAGGCTGAGTAGTATATGCTCCTGGCAACTTCATCTAATACAGTATATGGAGCAACGAACTTTGAGAGCATCTTTTGGAATCTTGCATTGAAATTAGCAATAGGTTCTCCTTCAAATCTCTTGATTGTGGGAAACAGATGATAATTCATTGAAGGATCTATAGGTATTTTGAATCTATCCCTAAAGGCTTTCTCCAAGGTAGCCCAAGAACTGACTGAACCTTGAAAAAGACTGATATACCAGTTATATGCCTCTTCCCCTAAGGAAAATGGAAATAACCTACATACCACATCCTGATGTTCAATTCTAGCCCTACAACAAGCTTCCTTGAAAGTTCTAATGTGATCATCAACATCCTGATATAGATGATATTTAGGACAAATCTTGTCAGGATTTTTTGGTAAAGGATGATATACCATAAAAGTCAGAGGTGACTCTGTAGTAAAGAATGACATTGTGACTGGTGGAGGTTGGACCTAAGGTGTGATAGGTGGTCTTGTAGGTGTTTGCAACCCGATAGGAGTTATAGGAGTATGTTCTGGTGAAGCTCCTGACGCACTAGAACCAGGAGAATGATGAATATCTATTGTTTTAGGTCTAAATCCTCGGATAGGCCATTCTTCAAAGAGTCCGCTGGATCTAGACCTGGTATTTGGCCTGAGAGCTAGGATTTCTTGAATTTAGGAAATTTATCTTGTTTACTGTAAAAATTGGCTAAAACACATTAGCAAAGTTTGTATTTATGATTAGAATTTGAAACTGACTGGATATTTACGCAATATTTGAGGAAATGGTCCAAATATGAGGTGATATGAGGCTTTGGAACACGAGCAACTGGATATTAGGTCACTAAAGCAAACTACTTCAAAGTTTTAGCAACAAGACTTGAAATATAGCCCGTCTTTGAAACATCATGATGATTAACCACAACACTTGGAATATTTATCCTCAATTGTGAAAACTTTGTAACGGACAAACATGCACAAACTTTAACAAGCAAATCTTTGCATATGACTTGAAATACAAAGCTGCATGAGTATTACCTTTATGTCTGTGTTATCATATCAGACAAATCTATTGATGATAGGCCCTCCTTCTGGTGCCAATTTATGTTGATGATAATTTTTAGTCATAACAACATGCATAAAAATTTGTAAATCAAACCTTTATTATCTTGTAAAGTACGATCAACTTAGGATAAGTTGATGACTCCAAGTCTCCGTTGATCAGGTCATGATCATCTGACATTACTCAGAGGTTGATGTGACATGACATTTTCCATTTCAAGGGGTCTTACATTTGTCTTGATGACCAGTATTGCACTATTTCTAGTAAATTTACTCTACAGAGAGGTTAACTCTACTCTATTTCCAAAGATATCTGGTATATTTGCAAGTTTGATAAATTCTTCTGATTATTGATCATCATGATCTTGTTCTTTCTTTTACACTGTATATTTATTCATATTATGTGTCTGTGAGTGGATATTTGCATGTATCTCGTGAACATTTGTATGAATTTGCATGATATTTGTCAATTTAACATGTTTTTACTCTAAATATGCTCTGTATCTTCAATTATCTACGGGATATCAGCATATTTCATGTTATTTGCTTTTGATTCTTTGTTATTTGCAATTATGGTGATGATCTGCTATGAAATTGAAAGAAATTTAAAAGAATGCTTCTAATTTTAGTGAATCTTTAGCCATTGAACCACATACATACAAGATACATTCATGAGGAGAAGAAATCAAACCATATTGTCACCAGGATGTTCCACAGATAGATATGGATGATGCTAACTTCAAAGGATAAGGAATGAAAACAACACATGTACATTGACAAACACTCCAAGGGGACGCAGCCAATCAGTGCAGGGGACAAAGATTTATGATGATTTGTAATAAAAAATATCTTCTCTTTCATTCAGTATGCATAACATGTACATTTACAACAACTTTGAAATGAGTCCTAATATTTTAGCAATCAAATTTCAATTAAGTTTTGAATAATCAAAATATGGCACCCCTGCACCTTTTATAGAATAAGGTGAGGAGGCAGTTACAAATGACCTATGGTTAGGATTTGTCAATTAAGATCTACAGTTGATAACAACTCTTTGACTCAGTCAACCTTTCCTCGTAGCATAGGTTGCCAGGTGGCAACCATCTGGATGACTCACTATTTTATGAGTACCTTATTCACATGTTCCCTTGATGATGCATCTTCATTCACTCCTCGAGTTCCTCTTCTTCATTTTCTTCTTCCTCATCAGGGTCATTATCCTCATTACTCTCTGTATCGCTATCACCCTGATGAACATCTCCCTGTATATGGACCTTCATTGCCATCCTAATATTCTCATATGTCTGTACTATTTTATCTACTTCCCCACCATCTTGGGTTTTGGCTCTTGTTATGGCATGCTTATGGGATTGGAACTTGGCCTTGAGCGCCTCTAGCTTACCTTTTCTACTGTTCGAAGTCTCATTGTAAGTCTCCACCCTGACCTTTATTCTCATGATCTTATTAATCACCTCTTTTGTCAGGTGAGTAAGGGGGTCATCAGCTACCGGCTGGAAATTATAATGCAGAGCTTTGATAGTAAAGTCTGCGTCTTGATTTTCAATCTTTCCCTCTACTTTCCCTTCTAATGCTTCAAGGATCTCTGCTTCATGTGCCATCATGCTATGTAGTTTTATACTGATATCCCTGAGCTTGCCACTGCATTTCTTAAGGATATCACATTCGAACCTAATATCTTCATACCATACATCTATCTGCAGGGCAGTGTTATTATTCAACACTTGATTGTTTATTAGGATTTTAGGATCAATCCTCTTTATTTCACTTAAATCAGTAAGGTCCTTTTCCAATTGGAATGACCACTTCCCTGTTTCATTTTGTATTTGTCTACCTTTCTCTTCAGACTGCTTAAAGAATTCCACCTCTATAAAGAGGTTCTCAATACATCCTCAGCTCCTGTGAGGGCTGACAGCATCCACTTCTCTATGATCATGGCCTCATGCTTCATGAGGTCCAACTTGGTGACGTCCTCCTGTGATATGACAGTCAATGGGACTACCGGATCAACTGGTGTACTATCAGGGTTAATCAACCCCTTTATATATGAATGCAGTTGAGCAATGTGCTCTTTATGCTGTTTATTTTTCTCTTTCTCCTTCTTTACCCTTTGGGTCAAAGAATCAATGATGTCCTTCCCTTCCTGACCTTCTTGGTCCTCATTAGCAAAACCCAAATCAACAGTTGTGATTTGGAACTCCTCAAGGGTGATTTTGCCCTTCTCTTTCTCTACCGTGGGAAATGCTACCTAGGCAGTCCTTCTGCCTGTAGCAGGATCTCTTCTTATGGATGATGTCAATCTGGCCTTCCTCTTGGGCTTCATTATTGTTTTTGCAAACAAGGTGGTGTAGGAGTTAAGGACAACACTGAGAGGGGGGGGTGAATCAGTGTTGTGTGAATTTTTTAATCTTTTTCAAACTTTAACTTTCTGAGCACAAGGAATGAATGATACCTTTGATTTGTCAAATACATATGCACATGACTGTGAATGCAGAAAGAGAATAAAACTTCATAAGTAAATTAAACACACACAAGGAAGATCAATATGAATCATAACACAAGATATGCACGAGTGGAAAACCCTCCTGGGGTATAAAAACCACTCCAAAACTGCCTCACTGGCTTAACCTTGAAAAATATCTTTACAAGCCTCACTGGCTGTGTCTCACTGACAAATGGTCTTACCGACCTACAAGCCTCACTGGCATACTGTTGTGCCTCACTGGCATTTCTCAATCAATCAGAACTCTAAATCTCATGTGCAAGAAATGATTGCTGCTCAATCTGATTTGCACCATTCAAATCAACTCATCTACAACATACATTCCATCATTCCAATCCTTTGATATTCTATCCTTGAATTATTTAATTTAACTGATCAGGAAGACATATCTCACTACAAATTAGCTCATACCAACACATTCTTCTGTGTTTTCTTTTTAAAAATATTTTCATGAATTTTTCTTCATAATCATATTTTTCTCTGCACTTCAACACACTTCTTAAAGCACCTGTAAGCTCAATAAATATCAGATGACCATTCATCTTCCTCTTGCTCTGCAATAAACCAATCTTGTAATCCATTCACCTGCATCAAAAGACTTTTCATATTTTGTCTTCTCTTTGATATTCTTGCATGAAACAAAAAATAAAAATGACTCTCCAATTTGAAGCTTCCCACAATAATCCATCTGCAAAAATAAACTCTGATTGCAAATAAAACAATAAATAAATCTTCAATCTCTGATCCATATTTTCATAAGACAAATCTTCTTCATAAAAAACTTTTTGTGCCAAAATAGTTGCCTTTTTAAAAAAAATCTCCTCAAATTCTTCTCCTTGCAATCAAACTCTTTATCTTCTTTTTAATCTCCAATTCTAAAAAAAATCTCTCTGCAATTTTTCATAAAAAAATAAAATCCTTGATTTTCTTGCTAGACAAAAAATCAATTTTGTCAATGAAAGCCTTTCATCTTCTTTTCTCTGAAAAAAATCTTCATAAAAAATTTCACTAAATTCTTCAATTTGTATGTGAAAGAAACTAGAATGGATTTTTTAAAAAAAATTGCCTTTTTTAAAAAATCCACCAACTCCTTGAAAATCTCCTCCTTTAAGTCCAATCCACAAGTAAAAAATTAGAAATAAAATCCACAAAAAAAATCTTCTTAAAATCTAACACAATTTCCTTTTCAAACTCCAAAAGAAATTCAATGCATTTTATAAATAAAGAAATTCCATTAAATAAAGAAATTCGGGCTGCCTTCATATCGGGCTCTTCATTTATTAAAAGCATTTTCAATGTTTTGTTTCAAATAATGCTCTCCACAAATAATTCGATGCTCAATAAAATACTTTATAAACTTTGGCTTTTCATAAACAATGAATCGGCTCCCTCCTCAAAGTATAGACTATGCTCCTTAAAATATTCGATGCTTTTTATGAAATCCACCTTTGTTTTTTTTTTTTTATATGTCATAAAAGATGACATTTAGGAGACCGAAAATTTAGGAGACAAAAAATTTCTAAATTAAAAGTAAAGCCATTTATATGGCTTAATCAAGCACTCCAAACCATATATAAATATTTTAAAAAAAATCTCCACTCTATAAAAAGCATCGAGCTCCCCCTTTCAAATATGCAATGAACTCCCTTATAACGTCCTCATTGAATATTCGATGCTTTTTCAATAAAAGAACAAAGTCCCTCCTTAATTAAGACTCAGGTTCCATAGTTTAATGTAGAGTTTTTTTATGGGCTTAAATATATTTGATGTCTCTTTCATTCGAAGTCCTTTTGTAGTTGTGCTCCCTTAAACAAGCTCCACATACATTTGAAGATTTTTTCATATTTAACCCGTGTTCTTCAACTTAAGCATATTTGATCCTTTTTTTTTTTTTCGATGTCTTTCTCAAATATTTTGATGCCACATGTAAATCAAATAAAGTCCATGAGTAAATCATTTGTAGATTTCTGTCTATCTCTGTAGGTGTAAATTCACTGTATGTCTTGAGATCAAGTGAAGTATCACCATCAACACTAATGAAGACTATGCCACTAACCTCCTGTCACAACTATCAACATTAACAAATGAAGATCAAATGTAACAAATGAAGACCATACCATCAAGCCATTGTCATTTAGAAGACCAAGCCACTGTATACTATTTGCAACTGTCTAAAACCATGATGCCACTGAATACATCAAAACTACCAAAGATCACTGTATGTCATTGAAATGAATACTAGAGCCAAACTATGAGCATCATCTAGAAACTTGAACTCATGTATGATCAACACAAACAAGTTATCATCAATTATCACTTAACCAACTACTTTTTGACATCAATGACAATCTAGTTTCATCAATCTCCCCCTTTGTCATTGATGGAAAAACTTCATGATGTCTTTTCTCTTTCTCCCCCTTTTTGACATCTGATGACAAAGGCTATTGTCTTCCCCTGTGAAAAATAACTCATATAGATCATTAGAAAGAGGTTAGCAAATTATACTAATATCAACCAACTCTCATTTCTTGAATCACAAGCATTATTACTGACCTTGTCATCCTTCATACCAACCCATAATTGAAATACCACTTACCCAGGTCTTTGATACCTTCAAGTCCTCTGAAAAATTTAATGCACTGATTATTTTTGCATTTTGCTATCCAAAACTTATCCTGAGAGCTTTGTCTAAGTTCATCTGCATATTGAACAACTTTTCAAACTTGAGAGCAACAATCTACCTTAAAACTTATATCTGAAGCACAATACCACTTCTTATTACAATACCACTATGAAGATGAAGACTGACATACTCCTGATTACATCACATGTGATTGAAAGACAAACTTCCAAAACAATCAATTCTTCTGCAAACAACACTTTTTGACCCACATGACAAATCTCCAAAGAGTCTATTTGCTTCCCCTGTGATAAAGTTCAAGCTCATAAAAACCATAGGTAAACACTAACAAGAATAATCAGCATAACACAACTCAACTCAACACTAATCCACTTCCTGAAATAGTCCTGAAGCAACATATCAACCTGAAGTATACCATCCATTTACTGTCAATCAACCTTCTGAACACTTTTGCAAATAAATCATAAACATACCAATACTCTTTGATAAATAGATTTGCAGGCAAAAATTATGAAGACTCCTTATCACACAGTTCCCAACACAAGATGCCAAGATGACCATTTTTATAAGACCTTTACTTGCCTCTGATTTGATGAAATACAAGACTCACCATCAATGTCATAAGAGACTCTAGATTGTCATAGCTTGAAACACATACCTCATACCACTTCAAAACTGGAGGCACATAATTTGCACATACCTTTCTGAGTCATATTAATGAGGAAGATCATTAATGGAACATGTAAAATTATTACTTCAGAAAACTCCTCAATATCTCTTGTTTATCATCTTCTTTTGACACCTGAAAGCTTTAAGATACATGTCATAAAACATAACTCAACAAAGAATAGATATAATCACCAAACTGATTTCCTGATATGAACTACCATCCTGCACTCAAACTGTTCTGACACCTTTTCTGATTCTGACATGACAAAGACTAAAGACCATCTGAACAATCCTCCTATTCTATACAAAACACTTTTCACAACATAAGAATTGATCCCTTTTTAACCTTGAAATTCAAATAAGCCCATCAAGACTGCACACCAAATTCTTCCTGCAACAACACATTGTAAGACCAAATGCAGAGACAAGAATTTAACTTCTTCCATTTTTCAACCTCCTCAGGCAACATAAGAAAAATATCTATCCAAAATCCTTTGTGAGCACCAACATGATATGAATAGAACAAGATATTCAACATCATCAATCTCTTTAAAGTAATAAATCTTTTAACCTCTTAACAACACCTTGCATTCACTGAACATGTCATTGATCATGGACACCTGATACCACTAGAATCTCACAAGTACTACCTTGAAACATATTACTGATCACCTAACATACACTGAAACTCAAAAACATCAGAAACTTCATTTCAAACATTTTAGGAAAGCATGACAAGCAAAACAAGATCAACTGATCTTCTCCTGTAACTTCTTGGGGAAAAAAAATAGAACAAGAACAACTCCCCCTCACTTCATGCTATCTGTTATGCAACTGATGAAGTGACTTGTGCAAGATACACAAGCTTAAAATCTAGCTTCTCTTTACTTTCTTTCTGCTTCCAAATTTTAATAGGCTCTTTCTTCCTCCAAACCTTTTCTGTCCTTTTCTTTTCCCAACCTTTTAAATTAGGTGGAGCTCTCCTGCAACTGTGTGCTTTATGACCAAGAGAGTTGCAATTATAACAAATTATGTTGTAATCAAAATCAATTGACTGATAATACCTTTGAGCACTCATATTAAGCTTCCATGCAGATTCATTCATTTTATTCTTTTGGCAGTTCCTTTGAATATGTCCAACATTATTGCACTTGTAACAAACAATATCAGTGTTCCTTCTGCAATTAACTGATTTGTGCCCAAATTGATTACAAGTATAACAAAAACCATTAAATGAATAGTTATACCTGTACATGTATGCTTGTCTAATAGGAGCACTTCTTCTGAAATTTCTTCTTCTTTGATTATGCATTTTGTTTTCAGTGGCAGTATTCAAATCAATTATCTTTCTGGGAGTCTCTCTGACTTTTGAATATTCCCCTTCTTCAAATCCTAATTCAATTGTGTCATTATGCTGCTTCTGTTTGCCCAACAACACATGTAATTTGCTTGTGCTTTCTTCAAACTCCTGATACTTCTTAGATAAAGTCTTGAGATCATCATAATCTTTTCTAAGTTTGATAATTTCACCTTCCAGTTTTAGATTCTCAATCCTTCTAACTTCAAGGTCAGATATTGAAACATCTGCTATCCTCTTAGCTTCTTCAATTTCTGTCTTTAATCTAGCAACTAGTTTATCTGAATCATCAATATACGTCTTTAAACTAATAACTTGACATCTGGCCTCTTCAAGATCTGTAGATACAATTTCAAGTTCTGAATGTACATTATCTTTAGATTCTCTTTCTTGTTGTAGTAGCAAATTTAGTTTTTGATTCTCTCTCTTATACTTCTTGAGCTCACTCAAAGCATATATAAGCTCTCCTTCCATATCAATTTCACAATCTTGTTCATTATAATCCTGATCATCATCACTCTGATCATCATCACTTGTGATGCTAGCTTCTTCTGAATTTGATTGGGATTGAACTTCAACTCCTTCATTTGAAAGTCTCTTTTCATTGCTACTTTCTTCACATACCAGAGTGTCCTTTTCTTTATCATTACCTTGGTAAATTCTTTTCAATCTCCTCCACATATCCTGAGCTGTAACACAATCCATAACTTTACAAATAACATCATTAGACAGAGAAGATAATATAGCCTTCTTTGCAATATCATTATATTCAAGAACTTCTTTGTTATTTGCAGAAATACCATTTTCAACTGACATTAAAACATCATATCCTAAGGAGGATAAATATACTTGCATTCTAACATACCAAACTGAAAAATTTGAACCATCAAACTGAGGAACATCTGAAACAATATTAGATTCAACTTGGACAACATCTTTATCTACTGACTTTATATCAACATCTGGATTTGATATGAAAGATGTCTTTTGAACTTTTTGACTAGAATGATGCTTAAGATTTCTCATATTCTTATTTCTCCTGCACTTACCCATTGAACTCCACACACAGGACCTACCCAAGCTGATTAAGCTGCAGAAGGGAAACTGGCTCTGATACCAATTGTAGGAGTTAAGGACAACACTGAGAGGGGGGGGTGAATCAGTGTTGTGTGAATTTTTTAATCTTTTTCAAACTTTAACTTTCTGAGCACAAGGAATGAATGATACCTTTGATTTGTCAAATACATATGCACATGACTGTGAATGCAGAAAGAGAATAAAACTTCATAAGTAAATTAAACACACACATGGAAGATCAATATGAATCATAACACAAGATATGCACGAGTGGAAAACCCTCCTGGGGTATAAAAACCACTCCCAAACTGCCTCACTGGCTTAACCTTGAAAAATATCTTTACAAGCCTCACTGGCTGTGTCTCACTGACAAATGGTCTTACCGACCTACAAGCCTCACTGGCATACTGTTGTGCCTCACTGGCATTTCTCAATCAATCAGAACTCTAAATCTCATGTGCAAGAAATGATTGCTGCTCAATCTGATTTGCACCATTCAAATCAACTCATCTACAACATACATTCCATCATTCCAATCCTTTGATATTCTATCCTTGAATTATTTAATTTACCTGATCAGGAAGACATATCTCACTACAAATTAGCTCATACCAACACATTCTTCTGTGTTTTCTTTTTAAAAATATTTTCATGAATTTTTCTTCATAATCATATTTTTCTCTGCACTTCAACACACTTCTTAAAGCACCTGTAAGCTCAATAAATATCAGATGACCATTCATCTTCCTCTTGCTCTGCAATAAACCAATCTTGTAATCCATTCACCTGCATCAAAAGACTTTTCATATTTTGTCTTCTCTTTGATATTCTTGCATGAAACAAAAAATAAAAATGACTCTCCAATTTGAAGCTTCCCACAATAATCCATCTGCAAAAATAAACTCTGATTGCAAATAAAACAATAAATAAATCTTCAATCTCTGATCCATATTTTCATAAGACAAATCTTCTTCATAAAAAACTTTTTGTGCCAAAATAGTTGCCTTTTTAAAAAAAATCTCCTCAAATTCTTCTCCTTGCAATCAAACTCTTTATCTTCTTTTTAATCTCCAATTCTAAAAAAAATCTCTCTGCAATTTTTCATAAAAAAATAAAATCCTTGATTTTCTTGCTAGACAAAAAATCAATTTTGTCAATGAAAGCCTTTCATCTTCTTTTCTCTGAAAAAAATCTTCATAAAAAATTTCACTAAATTCTTCAATTTGTATGTGAAAGAAACTAGAATGGATTTTTTAAAAAAAATTGCCTTTTTTAAAAAATCCACCAACTCCTTGAAAATCTCCTCCTTTAAGTCCAATCCACAAGTAAAAAATTAGAAATAAAATCCACAAAAAAAATCTTCTTAAAATCTAACACAATTTCCTTTTCAAACTCCAAAAGAAATTCAATGCATTTTATAAATAAAGAAATTCCATTAAATAAAGAAATTCGGGCTGCCTTCATATCGGGCTCTTCATTTATTAAAAGCATTTTCAATGTTTTGTTTCAAATAATGCTCTCCACAAATAATTCGATGCTCAATAAAATACTTTATAAACTTTGGCTTTTCATAAACAATGAATTGGCTCCCTCCTCAAAGTATAGACTATGCTCCTTAAAATATTCGATGCTTTTTATGAAATCCACCTTTGTTTTTTTTTTTTTTTATATGTCATAAAAGATGACATTTAGGAGACCGAAAATTTAGGAGACAAAAAATTTCTAAATTAAAAGTAAAGCCATTTATATGGCTTAATCAAGCACTCCAAACCATATATAAATATTTTAAAAAAAATCTCCACTCTATAAAAAGCATCGAGCTCCCCCTTTCAAATATGCAATGAACTCCCTTATAACGTCCTCATTGAATATTCGATGCTTTTTCAATAAAAGAACAAAGTCCCTCCTTAATTAAGACTCAGGTTCCATAGTTTAATGTAGAGTTTTTTTATGGGCTTAAATATATTTGATGTCTCTTTCATTCGAAGTCCTTTTGTAGTTGTGCTCCCTTAAACAAGCTCCACATACATTTGAAGATTTTTTCATATTTAACCCGTGTTCTTCAACTTAAGCATATTTGATGCTTTTTTTTTTTTTCGATGTCTTTCTCAAATATTTTGATGCCACATGTAAATCAAATAAAGTCCATGAGTAAATCATTTGTAGATTTCTGTCTATCTCTGCAGGTGTAAATTCACTGTATGTCTTGAGATCAAGTGAAGTATCACCATCAACACTAATGAAGACTATGCCACTAACCTCCTGTCACAACTATCAACATTAACAAATGAAGATCAAATGTAACAAATGAAGACCATACCATCAAGCCATTGTCATTTAGAAGACCAAGCCACTGTATACTATTTGCAACTGTCTAAAACCATGATGCCACTGAATACATCAAAACTACCAAAGATCACTGTATGTCATTGAAATGAATACTAGAGCCAAACTATGAGCATCATCTAGAAACTTGAACTCATGTATGATCAACACAAACAAGTTATCATCAATTATCACTTAACCAACTACTTTTTGACATCAATGACAATCTAGTTTCATCAGGTGGAAACGTCAACTTCTTGGATTTTGGAGCCTTGTTCCATACCTATTTCTTTCTCCAGCCACTGAGGCACATCTTCTCTGGATCCTTGATGTCCTTTATCATCATCATGTATGTCCTTTATCATCATCATGTCTGCCCCGATTTCTAGTATCTGTCTCTATTCTGGGTGGAGAAGGCGACTTCCTAGTTTCTTCCTTATGGAGTTCCTCATGAGGGGGATCTTGTTGCATATCTTCTTCCTGAGGGGTCTCTTTCTGTGGGGAAGGATCCTATGGAATGTCCACATGATGATCCTATGCTTGATCTTGCACTCCCTCCTCCTGAATTTAACCACCTTAGTATTTTCCCCATCCTGAGGCATCTTTATATCTGTGGTTGTTTGTACATTTGGGCCTTGTGCATCACCCTGATCTTGGGCTACCTCTTGTTGTGCACCTGAGGCACCGATGTCTTGTGTCTTAAGGTCCTCATGACCTGATTTATCCTTTTCTCTTGTGGCATCTCCTTGAGCCTGGGCAGCGTCATCACCTGCTATATCTTTATCACCCCTACCTTTCTGTGGGACTAATACTATCTTTGGCTTAGCAGGTATCTCATGTTATTGCTAGCCCATATCTGGAGCATTGCTCTCTTCTCCTACCTGCTTGGCCATTTCAACTTTCTCTGCCACATTAGGTGCGCCTGTTTTGTCTTTGGGGCTCACATCCTCCCTGTATGTTAAATCTATAACTGCGGGGCTAGTCACCTGATCAACTAACTTGTCAAGCCCGATTTATTGGGCTGCCCTCTCTGGGCTACTTTCTTTTCCTCCCTTTGTTTGTTTTACCTCCTCCAATACCACCATTTGTGCTAATGGGGTCCTATGTGGGGTCATGCAGGTACTGGAGGCGAGGGTTTCCATCTTTGAGATGCCACATTCTGCACTACTTCATCATCTGATAGGTCCACGATGTCTTCCAGAGAGAAAGGACCACCCTGACCTGCTTTGAAAGTCTCTTTTGCCTACTCCTCGGCCCTCTTAGTCTTAAACTTGATTATGGTGGGAAGGGGCACATCATGTTGCATCTCCTTCTTGAATGCTTCACCACCAGCTCCTCTCAATACTATAGGATCATCCCTGATATCACCCCACATAGATGTTCTCTGCTTCTTGGGCGGTGACATTAGCGACGCCGCCCTCCTCTTCCTACTGACCATCATTGGTCATCACCTGTAGGTTCTTTATTTACCGGCTCTTCCTTAATTTTACCTGACTGCCCAAAGTAGAAAAATAAGCTGAAGCAGCCAAAAAAGTTGGGTCCTTATTTTTTCAAGTCAAAATGGGGCGTGTTGTGTAATCATACAACATGTCCTAAATTTATCATTCGGTCTTGTGTCGGTCTATTGAAGAGTCCTTTAAGGTCGGAGTGTCAGAAGTTCTTTGAACTTCCGAACTCTCGGTTTATGCACAGAGTATTGACACTTGTAAGTTCACAATAAATTCAGAATGAATTGGGAAAGGTGTTCGCACACTTTTCAGAGGGAAATCAAAATGATCATTTATGAATCGTCTTGTACTTTTCGTCGCCAAATTTAATGAAATTTAATGAGGACTTAATGGTTTTTGATATGAAGTTTTATTTGAATCTTCCACCTTGCGAGTAAAGACTTATTTTGCATTGTGACAGGATGTTGATGATGATGTTACTCACAAACAAACACTAAATAAAAGTTACACAACCACCTTTATTTATCTTGAAAGATACGATGAATTGCCAAGTCTCCGTTGATTAGTTCATAATCTACTGACGTTACTCAGTGGTTGATGTGTGTTGATGTTTTCCATTTCAAGGGGCCTTACATTGATCAGTAGATTCTGTTTCCTATAAATGTGCTACACAAAAGGTTATTCTACATAGTATATTTACTCTGATAATGTATCCATACTTAGATCTTTGCATGATATTTATCAATTTAACATGCTTTAACTCCAAATATGCTATGTATTTCCAATTATCTACGAGATGTCAGCATATTTCATGTTTATTTGCTTCTAATTTTCTGTTATTTGCAATTGTGATGATGAATTCTTATGAAATTGAAAGAAATTTAAAAGAAATGTTTCTAACTTTGGTGAATCTTTAGCTATTGAACCACATACACCTGATACATTCATGAGAAGAAGAAATCAAACCATATTTTCACCAGGATGTTCCGCAGCTAGATATAGATGATGCTAACTTCAAAGGATGAGGAATGAAAACAACACATACAGACTGACAAGCACTCCAAGGGACGTAGCTGATCAAAGCATGCATCAAGAATTCAAAGACAGATTACTCAAGATTTATGATGATTTGTAATCAAATTGTCTTCTCTTTCATTCAGTATGCAAAACATTTATGTTTACAACAACTTCAAAATAAGTCCTGATATTTCAGCAATCAAATTTCAATTAAGCTTCTGAATATTCAAAATATGGCACCCCTGCACCTTTTATAGAATAAGGTGAGGGAGCGGTTACAGATGACCTATGATCAGTATTTGTCAATTAAGATCAATGGTAGATATTCCTTCTTTGACTTTGTCAACTATCCTTCGTGGCACAGGTTGCCAGCTGGCATCCATCTGGATGACTTATCACCTTATGAGTTCATGATGCATATATCTTCTTTGTGCTGCATCTTCATTCATTCCTTAGGTTCTTCTTCTTTATCTTCTTCTTCTTCATCATGATCATCATCTTCGTTGCTCTCTGTATTGTTATCGCCTTGATGAACATCATCTTGTATGTTGACCTTCATTATTGTCCTGGTATTTTCATAGGCTTGAACTATCTTATTTACCTCCCCGCCATCTTGGGTTTTAGCTTTTGTAATGGTGTGCTTATGGGACTGGAATTTATCTTTGATTACCTCTAGCTTAGCCTTTCTATTGTTTAGAGTCTCATTGTAATTTTCCACCCTGACCTTGATCCTCATGATCTTGTTCAACACTTCTTCTGTCAAGTGGGTGAGGGGGTCATCAGCCATCGACTGGAAATTATCATGTAGTGCCTTGATGACAAAATCTGCATCTTGGTTTTCTATTTTCCCCTCTACTTTTCCTTCCAATGCTTCCAGTATCTCTACTTCATACTGTAGATGGGGAAGTGAGATTCAATCAAATGAACAATATCAAAACCCAAATACCAACAGAATAATGAAAACAAGAAAGATAGAAGGAAATGAAGCAAATGAATAACAATGCAAACCTTCCCTGTTTCAAAGCTTCTGTTGTTTGCCTATTACAACTGTCCTTTGCTGATGAAGTAGGCCCTCAGTGAGTGCACTCTCTTAGCTGTGTTGTAGGATGTCGATGGTAAATGGCTACATGGATAGGTATTGCTATGAAGTAGAGCTTCAAAGCAAGAGGGTGATCTCAAGGAAATAGTATTGGGATGCCAAAGGTGTGTGAGTAGAATCCTGTAGAGTAACAATACAAATAACCTGGATGAATAGAATGGAGGGATGAAGCTTCTTTTATAGACTTGGAAGAATGAGGATCAACGGTTGAGAGAAGATATGAAGATCAATGGCTAGGAATAAAAGTGAATCTTTTATTCACAGTGGATTATGACATTTGAATTAAAAATTCAGGGTGGGGGACAATGGGTTATGACAATTGAATTAAAAATTCAGAGTGGGGGACAATGGGTTATGACAGTTGAATTAAAAATTCAGAGTGGAGGATAATGGGGAACATTGAATTAAAAATTCAATCTGTGGAGGATAATTGATTTAAAGATTTATTTTGGAAAATGGAGGATATTAGCTAATGAAATATTAAGAATATTTAATTATATGTGCAACATGGTGAGGTGGAAGAGATGAGGTGGATTTTGGACTTTAGAGCTTTAGAAGAATTTAGGGAATTTAATTAAATAAAATGATTTTATTTAATTGTAGGATAGTGAATCGATTAAATAAATTTAGAATATTTATTTAATTGATAGAAGAATGGAATAAATATTTAGAATATTTATTTAGGATGAATCATGTCATTTTTAGGCGTATACATTTTGCCCCTCTTTGATGCAATGCTGTTTACAGCGTTGTTTCAAAGAAATCGATAGTCTGACAGTGATACATGCCCCAGTTTGCCCCTGGTACAAGTTTAATGACGATAGGATGCCCCCTTGGGAGATTGGATGGGAAGAAGGCAGGAGGCGTGAGACGAAGAATCTCACGAAGACGAAGGGAAGCTAGGTTAGAATGAAGAAAATGGTTGAAGAAAGAGTCAAATGATATGTGATGCAAGATGGAATGATGACACACACACACAAGCAAGCAAGTATGCACAAATGACACAAGAACAAACAAGGTATTGCCCCTGTCAAGAGGTAAACCAATGATATACAACAATGTTGTCATGGCAGGGAACGATGTATCCCTAGACCAACACGGTAGGCGTGTTGTCATTGCAGGGAATGATAGATCCCTAGAGCAACATGAAGGATGGTGTCTGGTTTTAGGAAATGAAGCATGTCGTGTAAGACGCGTGTATTGGTATGATTTTGACAATGCGACATCCTATATAAGACAATTGATTGATTAACTGATCGAGTTGGTTTATGACCATACAAGGATCAAGACCATTGATTGTGATTGGATCATTTGTGGAAGATTGACTTGACTTGATTGGTATGGATTAAGGATGGACCTTGCATTTGGATCATTGCTCAGACTGACTGGACAAGGATGAAATATATGATGATAGATAGAAATCTGATTGATAGAAGAAAGACTCGATAGAAGGACCCACAAGCTTTTATTTGTATTGATACTCTGCATTGGTGGATCTTTATTGCATGGGGTATGGTATGGATGTATAAATGGATATAGGATGGATGCTTTGCTATTGGAGTGCTTTATTTCATCATTGGGCGATTTATTTTTGGTACTTTTTCTGAAATGTTGTAAGTGAATACAAGCATCGAGGTATAATTGAACCGAGATGACGACCTGAGTATTGCTTCCATGGGTTTTGCTCTAGCAAGCTAATACAAGCATCTAGTCAAAATTGAATCTAGATGACCTGAGTACTTCTTGCATTTCAACAAACAAGGATTGCCCCCGTTCATGTTAGACCTTTGGTGTCCTCAATGATCCTTTGCCGATCATGTCCTTAGACAAGGTGTTACATTACTAAAGCGTAATCCACAGATAGCAACCAAAGAAAATGATCATGCCTTCACCATAGCATCTCTAGCTTTTGGCATAATTGAGTAGCATAGGAGGACATGATAACAAAAATCAAGACTCTGTAACTTAACCATGATTTCAATCCACAAAACATTCTTGGATTTAGATGTGTTCATTTCCTGCAGTAATTTGAGTAAAATAATTTAGAAGGCCTCGGGTACTTTGCCTTGCATTTGAATAGGTTAAGCTGCATAAAGTCAGGGTTCTTGCTTGGAGCTTGGGTTCTGCTTGCACCTGCTTGCTTGGTGAGAAGAGATTCTTGCAGTCTTTATTGGTGAGATGGACCCTAAGGGACTGACCTAGTGCCTCGGGGGTGCATTGCTAAATGGCCTTGCCTACGTGACGACGTAGAGGCAACGTAGTTCGGGGTAAACCCTAACGGACCTAAGACCTAGGCGAGAGAGAATGGAGGTGGACTTAGCTGGATAGAATGACAAGATATGGAATGGATGGGACAATGGAAAGCCTCGGGGGTGCATTGGACTAATGGCCTTGCCTACGTGACGAAGCAGAGGCAACGTAGTTCATGGACTCGGACCATGGAAATGGACGAGAGACACTATGCTAGGCTCACATTGAAGAGACGATATGGGACAAAACCTTGGTTGACAAGGCCACAAAGAGGGAGAGTTATCAAGCCATGATAGGTAACTGCCAGGTGTTTATTATGGGATAGATATGGGTTGAATGAGATGCGAGTGAAGAAAGACTGGACTCAAAGTGAATGGATTCTCAGAGATGGAGAAGGCGGTTTATCACAAGTAACGCCTGTTTACCAGGTTTTCATCACTTGTTTTTATTTGCACAAGCTAGAAAGTAAACATGACACCTACATGACACCTGTTTGTCAGGTGTTTATCATGATACCTATCCAAGGCACCTATTTGCCAGGTTTTCACCAAAGGATGATTTTTTTGTATTTTCCTAATTTTTTGACTTTTTTGCTTTTGTTCCCTTTTTTGATTTTTTTGTTTTTTTGTGATTTTTTAACTTTTTGGCTTTTGCCCCCCTTGCACTAGGATTCTCTAGGTATAAAACTGGCGAAGGTGCATGTTGTTGATTGGATCATCAAACAACTCACCCTCTGATGTGGCCAACTGATATGCCCCCGATCTGTAAGCAGCTACAATCACATAGGGCCCAAGCCAGTTAGGCTCGAACTTTCCTTTCTTTTCCCTATCCTGTTGATTGCGGGGATTTTCTTTAAGGACTAGATCTCCAACTTTGAAGATTCTTGGGTGAACTCTGTGGTTATAGCTTCTTGACATCATTTGTTGATATGCTTTGAGATGGTCAAAGGTTTTCTGTCTCCTTTCCTCCAGTAACTCTAGTTCTTGTAATCTAGAGACTCTATATTCTTCGTCTGATATGAGACCTTTCAACGACACCCTAAGAGAGGGTAGTTCGACCTCAATGGGAAGGATGGCTTCTGAACCATAGACAAGGGCGTAGGGTGTAGCACCTGTGGGAGTGCGTATACTGGTTCTGTAGGCCCACAGAGCGGGGTTGAGTTGGATGTGCCAATCACGGCTAGCATCATTGACAGTTTTCTTCAGAATTTTTAGAATGGTTTTATTCGATGCCTCAGCTTGGCCGTTACCTTGGGGGTAGTATGGAGAGGAGAAACGATGTTGGATTTTGAAACACTCACAGAGTTCCTGGACATCCTAATTTTTGAACGGTCTTCTATTATCCGTTATGATGGATGAAGGAATGCCATATCTACAGATAATGTAATTCAGAATGAAAGAGGAAATTTGTTTTCCTGTGACAGTGGTTAGGGGAACGGCCTCAATCCACTTTGTGAAATACTCAGTGGCGGTTATGATGAATTTGTGGCCGTTGGAAGAGGGTGGATGAATCTTTCCCACGAGGTCAAGTCCCCACTGGCAAAAGGGCCAAGGTGTCATTAAAGGTCTCAGCTCTTGAGTAGGTGCATGAATTAGGTTCCCATGTATTTGGCACTGCTTGCACTTCTTGACAAATTGATATGAATCCATTTCCATGTTCGGCCAGTAATAACCCAAGCGCATGAGTTTCTTGGCCAAGGAAGGACCACTAGAGTGTGTTCCACAAATCCCTTCGTGTACGTCTTGCAATGCGGTAGAAACCATTAGTATGGTTAGACACACTCGAATGGAGAATGATTGTGTACGTCTTTAATAATTAGTGCAGCATCAAAGCAAACAAGCATGAAAGTAGAAACAAAGTCAATACACATAACAAAATGATTTTGACGTGGAAAACCCGGTTAAGGGAAAAACCACGGGGTGATTAACCCAAGAATATATTCTCTGTTAGAAGAATAGAAGTACAAAATGGCACCTGCCAATTTAGGGCTCACTACCCGAGCATACTGCTCACAAGAGGCTCATTGCCTACAAGAGAGGAAGATAACACAATATTTGAACTGATGAGAAGCATCCACACATGCTAAGATTCAGTTCCAGTTGAGCTCAATAAACTGATCTGTTGCACTTCATTCTTACTTTCTTTTGGTTCAGCTATCCTGTCACATTCCAGACCTGTCTTACTGCCTTCACACTACTCTTCTGCTTTTATTCACACAATTACACATTCACACCACACCACTTCATATCTAAATTCATCTGGTATATATATCCGTACAAGTAATCTCACCACCTTTCTAGTCGGCATCCGGAATAGTCAATATTTTCCCAAGCTTTGATCTGTCGGTTGTATCCTTGCTTACCAAGTGATATGGATCTAGGAGATGCTTGAAGAAGTCATCAATCATGTTGGCCAATCATGAATGATACCTCAAGAAACTTAGTCATCAACAATATCTCTTCCGGATTTGGGTCTGACACTCTGTCGGTACAGTTCTTTCTCTGTCTACTCTGCCAAACAGGAACCCAACACTCAAGTGCTCATATCTTTTCACCCTTCCATCACCGGAGGCTAAATCCTTGGAATCTATTAGTCAAGGTACTCCTCTTGACTTCCCCAAATTTGTACTTCACTGAGATACTTCCTCTGAGAGATCCGGACCTCACTGTCAGACCTTGCTGACTGCTCTATTCTTGCTTACCAGATCATAACACTTCTTCAATCTGACTTCCGGTAGAGAATCATCATATCTTGCAGGTGTGTGGGATAACCTTTGTTTCGATCAATGACAACATACATGAATCCATATAGTGTCTCTTGCCAACAAACTCAACATTTGACATAGATGGACTCAACTACAGGTGAAGGAAAGAACAAGGAAAAGGGGGCGACACAAGAGTAGGATGTGACAATTGTCGATTGATGACTTTTCATATGCATTATTTTTGTTTCTTGCAAAAAAATGATTGGCTCTAGAGAGCTTTCTTTTAAGTTTAATGTTTTCTTTTAAATATCTTTTAATCGTCTATCTCCAAGAAACCGTTATTATTTTAAAGATAGTTATGGTTGGCAAGGCTATATATTTTGGAAGCATGTCAATGTATAGAATCTTTTGGCAAACTTTGTTTTGGTAGAAGGTCAATTTTGATGTGATGTTACTTTTCAGTTTCTTTTAAATATATGAATGGAAGTTGGTGTAGTTGATTTCTAAAATCATAAACTTTGTGTTATGGTGAATGAGTTTATTCTTCTTATGTTGAATATACTATCAACTTATTAACTTGCAGTCTATATCAAAGTGATTGGAGATTTATATTCTAGCTCATTGCTATGGATGTTTTTCTTTCAGTTAATAGTTCATGGTGATGATTATATGATAATTGATATAAGTTTGTGATGGTAGTGATAGAAGTCTTTGTGCTTCATTGTATTTCAAATTATATGGTAATTCATTGCCTTTAATGCTTTCTGGTAAAAATCATACATTATTTTCATTCTTTGTATATCATTTGAAGGTAGATGTGCATTGTAAAATAAGAAGATAATCATTGAAAAATACCATTGTAATTGATTCAACTGTTGGTTCAGTTGTCATTTGTTTGGGCAAGAGAATATAGATTTAGGTGACAAAATCTGAATACAACAAATTTTTCGCAACTCTAATGGGGACTGTTTCTTTATATACATATATTTTGAGTTGCTTTATCATTGGTTTTTATGGTTCTCTGAGGAAGAATTACCCCAGTCCTCCAACCTAACATAGATTGGCTTACTAGTGAAAAAGAAGATATCATCACTGGTCTATGGAATTTAGCCTAGCAGAATAGGATAACAAATCAATAATTTCACCAAGTGAACAAAGTGCTTGAAGTTGAAGAAGAACTTGGAGATATAATAAGAGAAATGCTAGACACTTTGGTGAAGCTCAAGAAATTATCTTTGTGGAAGACGTAGTTGCGGTGCCTAGAAGAGAGAGACATCTTTAAATACACGCAGTCCCTGATAACAGACCAAGAAATCAAGAAAATAGACCGAGGAATAAAGTGCACAATCAACAAAACCATCCTCATAATAACCAATAAGTGGTTGGTGACTCTGCTTTTTAGTTTTTAGCATTTGTGAAAATTGGCTTCAAAGAGATATACTATAGGTGATAGAAAGAAGGGGATTACTGATTTAGATTTTGACTTATTACAAGCTTTAAATTTCTTCACTTTACCTCCCACTCGACAAGTCAAGTCTTCTAGTAGACCATCTTCTCCTCCTCCACAAAGAGATACCTCTAGTTCCTCTTGTCAAGCTCTCATCCTTGACAGTACTATCTTACCATTACAAGTCAATTTCCTAGTTCACAACCTAGCTAATATGGCTCAACCTCTTCTTGTCCCATGGGGAGCAGCTATAGGTCTCTGAGTCTATGGTTGCAATTGCATGACTTACCTAGAGGGTCAAGTAAGATAATAGCTAAGTTCAAGAGACATGGGAAAGTTACCCCAGATGAGAATATCAACACTTTATTTGTAGCTTGTTCCATTCTGGGGGTCCAACATGAGGATGTGTCTGTAAGGTTGACTGTTGAGTCTGTGACTGATGCTGCAGCAGAATGGTTCTATCATTTGCCTAATGCATCTAATAGAGATTAGGCAACTATGAGACAACATTTTGATGATAGATTCAAGATGGCTGATAATGAGCATTCATTATGTTGGGACCCAAAATAATGGCAACACAAAACTCTAAAATATTCCTAAAACACCCAGGCCAAGGATTGTCATCAGGGTGATAAGAAGAGGTTTATCAACAAGATTTGGGCGATCTTGGCCAACTAACAGAAGTGAGTAGACTCCTCTGCACTTCGAGCTCAACTTAGACTCTGGAGGGATATTCCAAGAGGTATACCTAAATAGGTATTAAGTTCAAACCAGATGAACAACTAAAAGTATTGGACAACCAAACATAACTCATCATCTTGACTCTAACTACTATCACTAAGTCAAGAATAATTGGTTGTCACATGACCCCTATATAGCTGATTCAATTGACGAATATACATTCACAAGAAAGATGGTTTTTACTCTGAACCATAGATGAATGATTTGTTTGATTTAAAAGACTATTTGGTCCCTCTCAAATATGGATCGGTGCCTATTCTATTGGGCAACAGAGTCACAAAATGTAAGGAGGAAAGAAAATACTCGGTAAAGGATCAACAAAACTAGACATACATTTGCACATATGGCCTCCTAAATGATTTTCATACATTGAACATACTTAATAATCCAAAAGAGGATTGCAATAATTCCTGGGTAACAAAATGATGGAAAATACAAAGCCTTCTATTTATTTAGATGTTGTCACACTTCTCCAAACACCTATTACACTCATAGCAGTAAATGTGGCAAAAGAAAATACATAACTGCGATTACATATTACCAAAATCATTACAAACTCCTGTGGAGACATTCACTACATTCAAATCTACAATATAAAACCTTCCTACACAATACTGAATATATCCCTTCACTTACAAACTGGACAAGTCGTGTGTATCATGATGCCAGAGAATCTCCTTAGGCTCTCCCAGACTAGACAATTGGCTCAGAGACCAACCTTGAGAATATTATTCAAACATGTATATATAGTCATTTTGCCCATCGTGTAACTTCTAGATGTTTGAAAGAATCGGTCAACAAGCAATAGCACAGGAAAGATATAGGCGCATGGCCATGTCAGAAGGATCGACAGATCAGAAGGAAAGCCCATCCCTTGCATACAGATTTTAGTCCTTGAAGGTACCGCAAAAGATATGGGTATTGAGACACACCATCTATCGCTAGAAATGAGTACCCATACATTTACAACATCCACTGTATCAACCACCAGCAAAGTACCCACAATGACCGTAACAAATTCATGCCATACATTTTAACTTTTATTCTGATTTTGCCCTATCTATGACTTTTTCCCAGCGCGGACTCACCTTTGCATTTTTTCCCTTTTATCTGCAAATCTGCTATTTCCTGAACTATCTTCATTTTTCCCTTTTTGTTTGCAAATCTTTAATTTGTCGAACTCTATCTTTATAGCTTCCTTTTCTTTCTTATCAATCTCTACCTTTGTCAGAAAAAATGAATTTTGCTGAACCTTTGCTTTTCCATCTTCTTTGCCTTATCGACAAAACTTGAAATTCCCGAACTTACCCCTTATTCCTCATTATCGGCAAAAATGCTGAATCACAAACTTTGACTTCCCCCTTTGACCCTATCGGAAAAATGTCATATGGGTGAATCTTCACAATCTAGAACCTAGCCCCTTGGCACCTTTTCCATGGTTTATCAGAAAAATCCAACATTTGTGAACTAAGCCCTCTTTGCTTTCTTTATCTTTATTGGCAACTTTCACCTTTACCGAACCTTTATCCTTTGTCTCCTTCGCCAACCTTATCAGTAAATATGAAATTTGTTGAACCTTTCCTTTAATTTATGTTTTGCCCATTATTGGCAAAATGACCCTTTACAAAACCAAGCCCTTGTAATCTCCTCCTACTCTATATCGACAAAGTGACCCTTTGCCGAACCTCTCCATATTTTCCTTATTGTCGGTGAAAACGCCTATTGGTGAAATGCCAAAAATTTGAACTGTTCCATCGGTTCGTCCTTAAGCCGATTCCTCGACAAAACACCTATCTTCCTTTTATGCCTTAATTGATTTCATGCATCGGCAACCTCCTTCTACATTGTCAGTGAACTTTGCCATTAGCGAACCTCACGAACATTGAACTTAACATTTTGCTGATAAAAGGCTTCACTATCTCCATTTTTCTGCTGATGAACCACATGCCTCCCTTCACCCCTCACTCTTCCTTGTTGGCAAATATCATTGTTGGTTAATCGACAAAAAAATGAACTTGAGAACAAGTTCGAAAGTTAGAAGCTTCGCCGATTTGCCGATAATAAGGAAAAAAAATGAAAATTTTCTAAGGGACAAAAAGGGAGCAAGACATAACCATTTGACTAGGGTAAAATATACAAAGACCAAACTTTGACCAAGGATAAATTTTTCATACTAAGGAATTTCGACATGGTTTAAAACACAAAGTTGCTCAGAATGGAATTCTCTATCCAATGGTGACATTTGCTATGAATTTTGTACATGATTTTTAGATTTTTTTGGGACAGAAAAGGCACCTTGGAACTAGTTTTTCTGGGCATTGACAGTGGTTCTGGTTGGGGACATGTGACAAGCAGTGTCATAGAGAGGATCCAGATTATCTCTGAGTAGACCAACACACAAACACACAAAGGGAAACACACAAAACACATATTTACAAAGAAACACAGTAAAAAATGACTGTAACCAAAATTTTGGGACACTGCAGGCCACTCCTGCAGGAAAGAAAATGAAGCTACTTGCCTCTGTCAAAGACAAGCCTATTGATGGAGCTGATCTCCCTCAATCATTTGCTGCACTGATCACCCAACATAAATAACAATTTTTTTTTGCATGCATGCACATACAAAATATAAACATTCATATTATCATGCTGAAGCTTGAAATTTTTTTTACAAGGGAAAGGCAGCCATAGATAATATGATTCATCATCATGTTGACTCACATATAAGCACTTATCTTCAAGTCCCATGTCAGCATGATAGATTTATGGGCCTACATAAATATCAACATGAGGGAAACTATCATGCTGAAACTCATCCAGCCCAAGTGTAATCTCATGTTGGGCCATGTCATAAGACTGCTCAATTTCTTGTGGCCCAGCAACAATATATATGCTAATGCACTCCTCCATGATTGAATCAAAGACATGATTCAGATTTAAATCTCCACCATTAGCATATGTCTGAACTTTGAGACACTTCAAGTGAAGACTCATAATCTTCAATCTGCCTCTTTGTTTTGTATTCCTTGGCACATACTACCGTGTGAAATTTGCTGCTAAGAAAATTAGAAATGATTTTCTCCTCATCACCTTGCAGGTTAAAAACTTGACCCACACTACAACACCCAGCCTCATCATTAACAGGCCCAACCAATGAGCTCAAAAATATGCTCTCAATATGATCCATATCAATGAGAGGTAACTGCTCCAAACAAAACTCTAGAAAATCATCTGTTACTTGGTCTTCAAAGTGGGAGACAATTACCTCAGAATTGCTTGTAGTTGTAGCATTGCCTTCATGATGTCCAGTTGAAGCATAACTCACATCATCCTCATGCAAACAAGTGCCAATGACCTCATTGTCATTATCAGGGATAAATGAGGGTAACACACTAAACAAGAGACTAGTCTCTTCTTCACCCTCAACATCATTTTGTATACATCCCTCTCTTTCCACTTGTCCACAAGTAGCCATGTCATACAACATATAACTCTCCTCCTCCAAAGCTAATAGCTCAAACTCACTAAACTCTAAATCAATTTCAAAAAGAGGATTATCCATGTACCAATCATAATAAAAAATAGCACTATTACCTGAGGACTTGCATGCTCTTCATAAAGGGAATTATCTCTTATGCTCATCTCTTCATCATCAATATATTCATGCATTATATAATCAATCACTTGAGCTGATTCATTTGATGCCACACTAGCATACATACCTTCCAGGTGGTCTACAATACAACAATAGCAGCAGGGTTGAAATTCTCTTCATCAGATTGGACGCCATCATTGATTTGTTCATTTTCATCATCCACTGATGACTGCTCCAAGGGAATGAAGGTGCAGTCACTACTTTTTTCATTTGAATCACTCTCATACACTGCACCAGCACCTTCCTCTACCCTTTTACATACACAATCATCAATTGATATTGTGTCTGGATCATATGAAATGTCCATATCCCTGTTGTCTACAACAACCTGTTTATTATCAATTACCTCTGCATTTGAGGATATAGATTTTGCAATCATATCCTGCTTAACCTTGTCAACATAATCAATGAACACATAGGCCTGTTGCAAACCCATTATTCTGAATTCTTATCGTATAGAACCTAGGCTTAAAGTAGCATCATAAGCCTGCAAATACATGTCAATACAAATAGGAGGTTCAGGTTTAAAATTTTCTGAGATGTGAGATAGGGCCAACGCAAATATGTGGCTAAGATCCATGCTAGACTCTCCTTCTTGCCTTTTAATATTTTCTAGTTCTTGAACAAGAAAGACATGGTCTAGACTATTTGTAAAGTCTTCAAAGGCTGCCACCAACTGATCCCAGGAAGAAAAATGCTGGCCAGGGAAACTAACCAACCACTTCTGGGATTTTCCACATAGAGATCTAACAAAAAATCTCATCCACATTTCCTCATCTCCAAAATGAAATTTATCCATGAATTTTGAAAATGCATCAATGTGTACCATCCCATTAGAAACCTCACACCCATCAAATAATGGCATCTGATTGTCCATCTTCTTGGGCATAGATTTCTACTCATAATTAACCCATGAGAGGTCAAGTTGTCTATAAGTGTTTTCATTTACAATAGGGGGAGGCCGAGGAAAAGAACTTCTGGGAACAACAAGAGGGGAATTAAACTATGGCATGGACTGGTGTAGCCTGATTCGGCCTGCTAAATCTTTTTCTTGCTGCAGCAAAGACTCTAACAATTGATTTTCTTTTTCAATTTTATTTTGCAGCCAAGACTTTTCATTTCTATTATGCAAGGGCTCAAAATTTTTTGGGTTTGTAAAATTGGTAGGGCTACGATCAGAAAATGCATTACTAGGATGGTCAAAGGCCATATAGTTGATAGGGTCTTCAACATAAGAAGATGTAGGACAAGAATTCTCCCTAGGGTATCCATACTCACAACAGTTGGCCATGACCAACTATAAACCACTTGTGTAGGACAAAGGAAAGCAAAAAAGGCATTCCTTTATTGAGAAAGAAACCATGGTCAAGGAAAAAGAAAACTTGTACCTTAACCAATGACAACCTCCTTGAAATGTGCACACAACAACAAGATTTTGTTTTCTTTTGACAACAGAGTTGCCACCTCAATGAATGAGGAAAACCATTGAAGTGTGACAAATCTTCAAGGCAATGAAATTGATTCTAGGATGCTCACGCTAGAAGAGTCTTCATTTTTTTAACCTAGAAATATATTGACATCAGTCTATTGACACAAGTTGAGAGGCTACCAACTTACCCACAGTAAGAGGTTGCACAACTACAAACTTTCTATAATGGCTATGTTGCAAAAGTCTCTCAAATTTTGAACCAAAAGTATCACATCCCCGACAATGACGCCAATTTGTTGGCGTAAGTTGACAGACTGCAAACTTAACCACACAAAATGGACAACTACAAATCACTGTTACAGGGGTGTTGAAAATATTTCCAGCTACCTAGAACCCAACAACGGCTAAAGTAACTTTTGTCCCCAGCAATGATGCCAATCTGTTGGGACCCAAAATAATGGCAACACAAAACTCTAAAACATTCCTAAAACACCCAGGCTAGGGATTGTCGTCAGGGCAATAGGAAGAGGTTTATCAACAAGTTTTGGGCAATCTTGGCCAACTAATAGGAGTGGGTAGATTCCTCTCCACTTTGAGCTCAACTTAAACTTTGGAGGGATACTCCAAGGGGTATTCCTGAATAGGTATTGAGTTCAAATTAGATGAACTAAAAATATTGAACAACCAAATCCAACTCATCATCTTGACTCCAAAGACTATCATTAAGTCAAGAATAACTGGCTGTCACATGACCTCTATATAACTGATTCAACTATGCGAATATACATGCACAAGAAAGATAGTTTTTACCCTGAACCACAGATGAATGATTTGTTTGATTTAAAACATTGTTTGGTCCCTCTCCAATATGGACCGCTGCCTATTCTATTGGGCAATAGAGTCACAGAATGTAAGGAGGAAAGAAAATACTCGGCAAAGGATCAATAGAACTAGACATACGTTTGCACATATGGCCTCCTAATAGATTTTCATACATTGAACATACTTAATAATCTAAAAGAGGACTGCAATAATTCCTGTGTAACAAAATGATGGAAAATACAAAGACTTGTATTTATTTAGATGTTGTCACACATCTATAAACACTTATTACACTCATACCAGCAAATGTGGCAAAGGAGAATACATAACTGCGATTACATATTTACCAAAATCATTACAAACTTCCATGGAGACATTCACTACATTCAAATCTGTAATGTAAACCTTCCTACACAATACTGAATATATCCCTTCACATACAAACTGGACAAATCGTGTGTTGATGATAGAGAAAATCCTTAGGCTCTTCCAGACCAGACAATTGGCTCAGAGACCAACTCTGAGAATATCATTCAAACATGTATATATAGTCGTTTTGCCCATCGTGCAGCTTCTAGATGTTTGAAAGAATCGGTTAACAAGAAATAGCACAGGAAAGATAGAGGCACATGGCCATGTCAGGAGGATTGATGGATCAGAAGGAAAGCCCATCTCCTACATACAGAATTTAGTCCTTGAGGGTACCAAAGAAGATATGGGTACTGAGACACACCATCCACTTCCAGGAATGAGTACCTGCACATTTACAACATCCACTATATCAACCACCAAAAAAGTACCCACAATGACTGCAACAAACTCATGCCATACATTTTTACTTTTATTCTAATTTTATCCTATCTACGACTTTTGTCCAGCGTGGACTCTCCTCTATTTCTACACTTTATCAGTGAATTTGCTTATTTTAGAACTGGGACATTTTCCCCCTTTGAATGACAATTTGCTATTTGCTGAACTATCTTCATTTTTCCCTTTTTGTTAGCAAATCTTTGATTTGCTAAACTCTATCTTTATAGCTTCCTTTGCTTCCTTATCAATCTCTGCCTTTGTTGGCAAAGATGAATTTTGTCGAACCTCTACTTTTCCATCTTCTTTGCCATATCAGAAAAACTTGAAATTCTTGAACTTGCCCCTTATTCCTCATTATCGGCAAAAATATTGAATCATGAACTTTGACTTCCCCCTTTGACCCTATCGACAAAATGTCATATCGACGAATCTTCACAATTTAGAACCTAGCCCCTTTGCGCCTTTTTCCATGCTTTATCAGAAAAATCCAACGTTTGCGAACTAAGCCTCCTTTGCCTTCTTTACTTTTATTGGCTACTTTCAACTTTACCGAACCTTTATCCTTTGTCTCCTTCGCTAGCCTTATCGGCAAATATAAAATTTGCCTAATCTTTCTTTTGCTTTATGTTTTGCCCATTATTGGCAAAATGACCCTTTATGGAACCATGCCCTTGTAATCCCCTCCCACCCTATATTGGCAAAATGACCCTTTTCTGAACCTCTCCATCTTTTCCTTATTGTCGGCAAAAACACCTATCAGTGTACTGTCGAGAATTTGAACTATTCCATCGGTTCATCCTTTAGCCAATTCCCTGACAAAGCACCTATATTCCTTTTATGCCTTAGTCAATTTCATTCCTTGACAACCTCCTTCTACATTGTTGGTGATTTCTGCCATCGGCAAACTTTGTCATCGTGAACTTTGCCATCGGTGAACTTCACGAACCTTGAACTTATGCATTTTGCTGATAAAAGGCTTCACTGTCTCCATTTTTCCATTGACGAACCACATGCCTCCCTTCGCCCCTCACTCTTCCCTTTTGGAAAATATCATTGTTGGTGAATCGGCAAAAAAATGAACTTGAGAACAAGTTCGAAAGTTAGAAGATTCGCTGATTTGCCGATAATAAGGCAAAAATAAAATTTTTTCTAAGGGACAAAAGGGGAGAAAGACATAACCATTTGACCAAGGCAAAATATACAAAGACCAAACTTTGACCAAGGATTACTTTTTCATACTAAGGAATTTCGACATGGTTCAAAAATCAAAGTTGCTCAGAATAAAATTCTCTGTCTAATGGTGACATTTGCTAATGAATTTTGCACATGATTTTTGGATTTTTTGGGGCAGAAAGGGTACCTTGGAGCTAGTTTTTCTGGGCACCAACACATTAGTGGCTCAGTTATCTTCAATGAAGAAGGAAGTACATGAATAGATGAGGGAATTTGTAGCAAAATTTAATAAAGTTGTGAACTAAATTCCTACTAATGTGAGACTTGGTGATGCTTTGTTGAAGTGTTTCTTTATTAATACCCTTCCTCCTGATGTCAGTTTTCCCATAAAAGGGAAGGTACAACTAACCTTGCAACAACCCAAACAATGACCATCTCTATAGAAGATGATCTGATAACTGCCGGTAAGTGGAAGAAGGAATTACAACATGGAAAGCCTTTTGCCACTAATTTTACTGATCCAATGATTCAAAGACTAGCCAATGATATTATTACTCTAAAAAGATAGATGCCAAAAGGCTATCAACAACCTTTCTATCATGATATACCCAAAAAAGATCATGTCCAACAAGGGAACTACAACAGGCGCTTACCTTTGACTAGGCCTACTTAGAGGTTAGCTATTGAGAATGGTCCTTCCATAAGTGGAGGCAATCACATGGTGTGAAATTTCCATCTCAGCATAGACCATGATGGTGCATCTTGTCCCAAGATGGTGAGGTTTATGTAGATGCTTTCAATGAATGAGCATAGTGAAGAGCCATTTGTGGAGGAAGAACCTGTCCAATTTGGTGATGCTAGTGTCACTTCATTATATATGAATCAGATTTAGAGTTAGGGAAAGATGTGTATACTAAACTAGATAATACTAATTGTGTGGTGTTCAATAGAGGACAATAGGCGTAGATGAAGCATGATCCTAAGGGCCAGTTTAGTAATACCTCCTCTACCCCGAAGTATATTTTGTCAAGACATGCCAGTACCAGTTCTAAAAAGATAGAACCTGCTGTTCCCAAAGCTACACTTGTTGAGGTACCTTCTACTTCTACTTCTTTGTGATGTTGTTTTTAGTTCTTTTTATATAGTAGAATCTTGCAAAAACACCAAAATCTAGATCTCTCAAGCTGAGTATCTTAGACTCAATCTGTCTGAATTGGATAGGCTTGTTAGATATGTTAAACAAGAACCCTCCCCTTCCCATCTTAATGCACAAGTGTCTAATGAAACTACTACTGATAATAGAACTTAGAATTGTTCAAATTCTCACTCCAAATTTCCCATCGTAAAAATCCTTTTGAAAAGCCTGAACCTTTCTATGTATCATTGTAAGTTGTTGGTTACAAGCTAAGCAACTGTGTCATAGACTCTGGGCCTCTGACAATGTCATGTCCGCTCAAGTAGCTAAAGCTCTTGGCTTGTCAATTACCTCTTCCCATGGTAGGTGCTTTTCTATGAATTCCTCACAAGTGCCTATCCTTGGCCAAGTCAAGGATGAATAGGTTGCTCTAGCAGCATACCTGAAGAGATTAAAGCTAACCATTTTGGTGTCCCTGCAAGTTACGGAATGCTTTTGAGCAGAAGTTTCTACAAAGATTTAGGAGGGAAAATACAAATGGATTGGTCTCATGCCCTAATACCTGTGGATGGTAAAAAGGTCCGTTTGAATCTTGAGCCCAAAGAAAAGTTTACAATGCTAAAATCTAGAGATCCAAGGGTGGATATATTATATGTGGAGACCGAACCAGACACTTATATGTTTACTTCAACTGTTGAAGAGAATTATGACATAATTAGCCCTGACTTGTCTAATGAGGTATGGACTCTAGAGTTTGACAGAAGTTGTTCCACTGCCGGATCAGGTGCTAGTATTGTTTTAGTTTCTCCTGATGACTACAAGTTTCTTTTTTCCTATAAGTTAGAGTTTGAAAACACCAACAATACAGTAGAATATGAAGCCTTGCTACTAGGGTTGGCGGTGACCAAAGAAAAGGGCATCAAACAGTTGAAGGGAAAGGGTGATGCTGAACTCATAGTAAAGTAGGTGAGGAAATTGTATTCAGTTAAAAATGGGAGGCTAAGGCATGACAAGAATAGGGTTTGGGATTGTATTGAGGATTTTGATGCCTTTTCAATAGAAGATGTGCCTAGAGATCAGAACACTAGGGTCGATTCGTTGGCTATCTCAACTTCTCTTCTTCTACCTCATCCAAACTTCAAGGACAAACCTTACAAGGTTGAGGTAGTTTACAGGCCCAGTGTCTCTAATAATGTTAACCACTGGCAAGTGTTCAATAATGACCAATAGATTATTTCTTTTCTGGAAAAAGCTGAGTCATTTGTTAACACATTCTTTGAAGGGAGTACTAAAGATAGTAATGACATTCTTGAAGGAGAGGTCATTTCTCAAAATGGCGAAGGGACTGAGGTGATACAATTAAAGGGGAATAAGATTCCTAAGGTTTTGGTCTCCCTCGAGGATCTTTTTAATAGATATGATCAATATATTAAACAAAAAAGCATGATATCTATTAGGTTATCAACTGAATATGATCGTATCAACATAAGCACTGAAAAGGACAGCAAAATTGTCTGTATTGGAAAATGCTACTCTCCTAAGGAAAGAGAGCGTTTGATTTCTTTATTGATTCTTTACAAGGATGTATTCACGTGGTGTTATGCAGACTTAAAGAAGTTTAGAAATGGTCAAATATAACACCACATCCCACTAAGGCCCGACACTTCTCCATTTTGATAGAAACAAAGAACATACAATCCTAAAGTGACCAAGGCTATTTTTAGTGAAATTGATAAAATGTTGAAAGCAAAGATCATCTACCCTATTCACCACTCCACATGGGTTGCAAATATCGTGCTGACAATAAGAAGAATGGGGAAATTAGAATTCATGTTGATTTTCACAACTTAAACCAAGCATATCTAAAGAACAACTATCCTTTAATGATAATGGACCAATCTTGCAAACTATATCAGGTTCATAAATGATGTCCATGCTGGATGGTTTTTTAGGGTATAATCAGATAGAAGTAGCCCCTGAAGACCAACATAAAACAATGTTTACTACTTCGATTGGTGTATTTTCTTACAATAGGATGCCATTTAATCTCATTAATGCAAGGGCCACTTTTCAAAGAGCAATGGACTTGACTTTCAGAGATTTGAAGAACAAGATTATTATTGTTTATCTTGATGACCTAACTGTCTTCTCCAAGAGAAGAGTGGATCATATTGATGATCTTAAGGTGGTATTACAACAATGCAAAGATCACATCTCTTTGAATCCTAAGAAGTCAATATTTACAGTGACTGAAGGCAAATTCTTGGGTCATATTATTTCCAAGGATGGTATAAAGCTTGACCCTGAGAGGGTTAAAGCGATTCAACAATCAAGTCTTCCTACAATAAAGAGTAATACCAAATCATTCTTCGGTTAGGTTAACTTTTTGAGAAGATTCATCCCTAACTTTGCTGAACTAACTAGGCACATTGCATAAATGATGAAGAACCATCTGGTCTTCAAATGGAATGAAGAAGGTAAGAAAACATTTGAAGATATTAAAGTAGCCATTACTAATGCTCCTACTCTAGTACATCCTAATTTTGAGAAGGATTTCATTATTTACTGTTATCCATCTGAGCATACTCTATCAACCATTTTATTGCAAAAAAATGAATAGGGGATTGCCTTGATCGTCTTTATGAGTGTGCCTTTGAAGAAAAATGAATTGAAAAACTCTCCCCTAGAAAAGCATGCTTATGCGGTGGTGAAGGCTTTGAAAAATTCTAGGTTCTATATCTTGCATTCTCATGTTATTGTCTTTGTCCTCGACTCTGTTGTTAAGAGCATTATGACCCAACAAGAGATTGGCTGAAATAAAAGAGGAGCTTGGGTAGCAAAGGTGTAGGAGTATGACATTGATCTCAAGCCTACTAACTTGGTTAGAGGAAGAGGCCTATGCAAAATGATTGCTGAGAGTAAACCAATTGAAGATGAAGAGGTACCTATGGTCTTGTTCACAAGTACTATCGATGAGTGGTTTTCGAATGTTTCCAATCTGTTGACATGCGGTGAATGCCCACCTCACTTATCTACTAAAGAGAGAACCTAAAGCTTAAAGCTAGCAAATATGTTTTCTAGGAAGGAAATTTATATAAGGAGTGGATGGAAACTTCTTAAGATGTGTGGACAAGGAGCAACAAAAGAAGTTGTTAGAAACTTTTCACAATGAATCCCATGGAGGACACTTTTGTACTTCTGTAATAGCTTTCAAAATGCTACGATAGTGTTTCTACTGGCTAGGTATGTTTAAAGATGCTTATGAATGGGTGTTAAAATGTGAAAAGTGTTCGAGATTTACTAGTAGACCTCACTTGGCTGCACTGCTCCTAAGCCCTGTAGTAATTGACGAACCTTTTCAACAACGGGGACTAGATTTTATTGGACCTATCAATCCTAATTATAGTGCTGGTCACACTCACGTCCTAACTACATCTGATTACTTTACTAAGTGGGTGGAGGTGATTCGTATAAAGCACACCACTTCTAAAGTTGTTTGTAATTTTCTAAAGAACATTTTGGTCAGATTTGGCATCCCTAAGAAGATTGTTGCAGGTAATGCTATTAGCTTCTCTTCTTCTAAATTTTCCTTATTTTGTTATGACTAGGGAATTAGTCTTGCTCACTCATCTAACTACTACCCACAAGGGAATGGACATGCTGAATCGAGTAATAAGAATCTGATTTCAATCGTCAAGAAATTGGTAGATGAGAATTAGAGGGGATGGCATAAGAGCCTTTATGAGGCTTTGTGGGTAGATAGATTAACCTAAAAGAGGGCAATTGGGATGTCTCCTTTCCAATTGTTGTATAGGATTGATAGTACTATACATATTCCTCTGGAATTGTTAGCATTGAACTTACAGAGAGCTATTGAGGATGGACATATCCAATCAACATTGGAAAAGAGAATTATGTATTTGCATAAGCTTGAGGAACAAAGGGATGGAGTGGTGGATAGAATTAGAAGTGTTAGAGTTGGCTATGATTGGAGCCACCCAGGATCTAGGACTTAATGAAAGAACAAGAGAGATCAAATGAGAGAATAATGCTATTTTATCAATGAATGCAAAAGAAAGATGTTATGACAATGTACATGATATGCCTTGCTTATAAAGGCAAGGTGAGAGCTAGAAAGGTGGAGTGGAAAGTGGAGATATTCCTACATGTGTCAATTAGAGGATGATAACTAATTGCACATGTGGAGGATAAGACAACTCACTCCAACTATCAACAACTCAACACACAACTCGACTCAACTAGAAACACCTAGAAGACTCAGTAAGTCAACTTAACTTGTGTGAATTATGTGTGATGTGTGAATATTATTTAACTAATAAATAGTTAAATAAGATGAATTATCCACACAAGGGTAAACCGGTTAGGTGATAACCTTGTTCACACCAACACCCCCCCTTAAATGCAACTTAGGGAGTAGCTGACTAAAGCAAGATGGAATGATGGATGGGTCCGAGCTACTAGGCCATGTTAGGTACCCATGTACAACAAATCTCAAGTGGAGAAAAGGAGAAAACCACATGGGAAAAAACTACTCTCCAAAAGTGAGAATGCAGAAACAATGAATGTGAAAGAAGAAGTGATAGTAGGAGGACTCAACATGACCCCCCAAGGACAACTTCTATCACATATGTACAATCAAATACCCCCCATAGAAGAGAAAGTGTGAGACTATAGGTCCCCCCCACAATGAAGAAGCTCCTGTGCCGATGGTGAATGCCTGAAGATGAACGCTGGAAAGTGTCCTGTACCTACAAACAACATTCCTCCCCTTAGGAAGAAACAAGTCCAAAGGTTGATGTCAAAGAAACTCCATCTGAAGGAATGGGGGAAAAAGCCTCATGATAGATGCCTCTGAAGATTGTTGAAATGTCCACATGTCAAAATCAAAGAATGGCACAATGCAATCAGGTGTGACCAATCCAAAATCCTGGGTAGACTCATGAAGAACAATCTCCAAAGATGAAGTAGATGGAATAACAGTTGTGATGTAACTGTCATCAAAGAGGAGAGATATCCCCTCAAGTGTGTCCTCCAAATTTGCAATATGAGACTCACAAAACAAGTTTGATTTACCTGCGAAGAAAGTATCTCACAAAGCTGTGTCTGAAAGACCTGAAGTATCCTGTTCAACCGAAGAAACCATGTCAATGTCGATCTCTGATGAAGCAGGAGGATGAGGTGATGGAAGCTCAACACTAGTCTCATGAACCAAAGTGGGTGAAAGAACACCAAGGTTTAAGTGACCAAACTTCTCCTTAGAAACATGATTCACACTTGATGCATGAGTGTGAATGCCAATCAATGGATCTACATCATCAGAAACAAAATGGGAGAAAGTATACAAGTGAGATGCATGATCAGCCATCCCAACAACAATGATATCTTTGCTCTCCAAGTATCGAATGATCACTGAATTAGGAGTGAACTCAATTGTCTTGCCTGCACCACAATGAGTAATCTGGTAGATGGAAAGGAGATTGGTTGACAAGGAAGGTACACACAACACATTGTTGAATGTACTACTCTCACCAACATCAATAGTTCCTTTACCAATTGCATGCATGTATGTATTGTTACCCATCAAGATAGGTGTCGAAGTACATGACTCAAATGAAGAGAACATCCCTTGTGAAGATGCCATATGATGAGAAGCTCCTTAATCAAGAATCCATCTCTCTGACTGAAGACTTGTTGAAGAAAAGAGTGCCTGTCCTTTTCCTTTGATTGTCCCATTGGCAATGCCTGCTATCCCTATATGTGTAGATGATGATGGTGTCAAAGAAGAGGATGTACTAGGTGATGATGATGGTATTTGGATATTGTGCTTTTGAATAATATGAGTCAACTCATAAATTTTCTTCTCATAACATTTATGCTCATCATGTCCTAGTTTCTTGCAATATGCACACTTTGGTCTTTCCTTCTTAGATGATTCCTCCTTGGGAGAGGATGAGGACTTAGGTGATTTGGTTGATTCTTTTGCTTGCTCATTGTTCTTGAAATCCTTATTTTTCTATTTCTTGCCTTTGCTAGGTGAAGCCTTTTGATCCTTAGCACCTTGATTAGCAAGAAGTGCTTGAGGTCTAGGAGACTTCAATGTGCCCATGTGTACTAACTTAGCTTGCTCCCTTGTGAGTGATGTAGCAAACTCATCAAGTGAAGGCATTGTGAAAGCTTTCCCAAGTGCATTCATTGTAGCATAAAAGGTAGAAATAAAAATTGAATATTCAAGACCAAGCTTGACAAGGATTGAAAGAATCAATTGATTGTCCTCTTTATCAATTCCACCTTGTTTGAGCTACAATCTAAGTGATTTTATTTTTGTGAAGAAGTCTTGGATGCTTGCAAAGTTGGTTGGATTCAAACCAATTAGTTCATTCTCCAATTTGAAACCTCTCATAGTATCTTGCTTACCAAAGAGATTTTCTAAGGTAGTCCACACTTCATTAGGTGTAATACAAGATTCAACATGAAAAAGAAGACCAGGAGAGATAGACAAGCATAGTGTTCCATAGGCTTGATCACATCTATTATACCACTTTCTTTTTTCTGCAGCTGCTGTTGTTTCAATTTCTGTACCCATTGTTACTCTATAAATTTTCGAACTTCTTAAATGAATCTCCATTTTAGTTTTCCACTCATGATAGTTATATGGTGTGACTAGAGGAAGTTTGTGTGAATCCATGATGCAAGAGTACAAAATAGAACAAGTACACCCCCTATTACTCAATCAAAGAGATTACCTCGTCCAAAAAAAGAATGATTGTGGCACTTTATACTTAGTGTGATTTACAATTGTCTTCAAGGGACCAAATTTGGGAAAGCAAGAAAATCTCTTAAAACTAAGATTCAAAGGAGATTACAATTGCTCACAATGATTAATCACAGCAAACAGATCCCTTCAAAATAAGTTTCACTTCCTCAAGTGCCAAAATGTCCAAGTTATCACCCAAAAGCCAAAAAAATAACAAATGGAATAAAATGAACTTGGAGCAAAATCTGAGAAAAGTACATGGATGGATTTGAAGAGTTTCTGAATACCTTTCCCATGCCACATGAATCACAAAAAATGGAGATTGTGGCTGAAAGTTGTGAGCTCGGAAGCGAAAAACAAAGATTTGTCTTCAAACTGCTGTAGCAGTCACCTCCAGTAGAATTTCAGAAAACTACTAACACCACTGCCAAGTGCTCTCTGTTAAATTTCCAACGATATCTCATTTTCCTGATTTTGCCTCCATGGACAAGAGTTATGCAGAAAAGAAAAAAAGCCCCTTTTTAGGGCTTTGAGGGGCAAAAATGACCCCTTGGTGTTGATGTCAGCAGAATATTCTTGGAAAATTCCTTTTGCCAGAAAAACACTTCCTCCAGAAAAGCAAAAAATTGCCTAAAAACCACTCTGGTTGGCAAAACTATTGTATAGGGAGAAAAACAACCTCTGAAACCAGTGTTTTTGTTAGAAACTACCTTTTTATTGGTAGAAACCGCCTATTTAGGAACAAAACAAATGTTCAGCAGTGAAAACTGCCAGTTTACAGGTGAAAACCATGGTTTATTTGGATGAAACCACCAACTATATAGCTGAAACCACCATTTGCATGTGAAAACCACTGACTGTGTGTTCTGAAACTACTGTTTGCACGCAAAATGACTTCCAGTGGTAGTTTAAGGGATTTCTTTTGCCGGAGATGGGGCGTAGAAGAAACAATTGACGAGTTTAGAAATTTTTGGGCATGAATTTCTTCATGAGATTGCCGTTGAAGGAAGGCTTGTCTGGGGTTGAAGGCTGCCAGAAAGTGTGGATTGCAGGTTTAAAACCTGCCGCCATAGATTTGTTTGAAACTATCAGAATCATTGAATACGCCGATAGGTACAACCGACGAATTTAGAAGATTTCTGGCAAAAATTTTAAACGAAGTTAGACAATGCTGGTCATTGTGTGTTTTGAAGATCGCTTAATGTTTATTATAGGCAATGGAGATTTGGATGCTGATGGATTTACAGATGACTGTGGATCAGTGGTTTCAAGAAATGCCAATAGGAACAGCGATGAGTTTAGAAAATTTTCTGGTGAATGTTTGCGGCATGAGTTTCTTATGCGAGAGACAAATTCGAACACCTAATGCTCACATAAGAGCCTTTCAGATCACCACCTATGAATGAAGGATGAGTACAAACCGTCGCTGTGAGTGTTTAAACCCACCTGTTGAAGTTGGAGCCATGGTAGGGTTCTACAGACTACCAGAATGAAGATCCAGTCGATGAAAGTTAAAGGAATACACCAATAGTAATCATCAAAGTTACTGCAGGAAGCCGCTGGTAGAAGACTTAGAATATGCCGTGTCTTATGGAATAAGATTGTCGGGTAGTTAAACTGTGTGCCTCCGCTGATAGTGGGGGCCTATGCCAATAACGGTGCCCCATGATTTGGATCTATACCCTGCAACCTGCACAGGGTTACAGGGTACTTCGTACCCCTTATACAGTCTGCAAAATGAATTAATAACCCATAGACTATTTCAAATTACCGCGGGTCAAAGATGATTCGTTGACACAGACACTATGTAAGCGACGTGATTCTGGAATATGCCGATCGCGACAGTGAATATTCTCTGCGACAGATCTGTACGGCTGGGGCAATTTTTTTTTTGCCTTTTGGTCCAACTTTGTCTGATTTGGATGATTTTACAATCAGTCCTTACTGATTTGGCTGCTCCGAATGCAATGGCAGTGTCTGATTTGGGCCAAACTGCCCTGAAATTGCTGGTATCTCCTGGATCAAGCCAAAGAGCCCCAAATTGAAACCCTCGTCAATTTTTCCTCTAATGTCCAATTTTGATGAAATGAAAGATGATCTTGACTATTTCAGCTACTCCGGATGCAATGGTGAAGTTTGATTTGCAACAACATGCACCAAAATGTACATGCAATACAAGGCTACAAAGGGGAAACCCTCATAAATCTGGTAGTCTATCAAGTTTTTCTGATTCTCCAGGTCATCATTCGATGCAAGAGAAGTGCATACTCAACTTTCAAGATCCACCATGAATTGCACTCAAGATCTCTCAAAAATTGACTAACATAAAGTGATTCTTCCTAGAGCTCTGATACTATGTTAGAGTAGGCTATGATTGGAGCCACCTAGGATCTAGGACTTAATGAAAGCACAAGAGAGATTAAATGAGAGAATAATGCTATTCTATCAATGAATGCAAAAGAAAGATGTTATTACAATGTACATGATATGGCTTGCTTATAAAGGCAAGGTGAGAGCTAGAAAGGTGGAGTGGAAAGTGGAGATATTTCTACAACATGTGTCAATTAGAGGATGATAACTAATTGCACATGTGGAGGATAAGACAACTCACTTCAACTATCAACAACTCAACACACAACTAGACTCAATTAGAAACACCTAGAATACTCAGTAAGTCAACTTAACTTGTGTGAATTATGTGTGATGTGTGAATATTATTTAACTAATAAATAGTTAAATAAGATGAATTATCCACACAAGGGTAAACTGGTTAGGTGATAACCCTGTTCACACCAACAACAAGGCACCAATAGGCAGTGAAGAAGATATTTGACAAGAAAGCAAGACATGAATTTTGTAGTTGGAGAGGTTGTATTATTGTGGGATAGAAGAAGAGAGTCAAAGGAGGCTCACATGAAATTTGATTCTCTCTAGAAGGGACCATTTACAACGAGACAAGTAATTGGAGAAAACGCTTTCCTTTTAGCATATCCAGATGGAACTCCAATGCCTCTTGCCTGTAATGGGTAGGATCTCAAGTTATACAACTAGTAATGCTGATAAGTCCCTCTTTGTATCATAGTCTTCCTTATTGTTTTCCCTTGTGTGTTGTTGTTTTGGTGTGACTTTGTTGCCCTTTGGAATAAGGCTTTGTGCCAAGTTTGTCTAGATTCTCTATGTCCTATTCAGTCCTTATCCCCATTCAGAGCCTATTGTTACCCTATAATCAAAATTTTGAGTTATTCATATGTTAAGTCAAAATTTTCATTCTTATTTTTTATTATTTGTTACCCTCTTTATATGTCACGGTGCTTTACGTAGCCATTTTTCACTCTTAGTCAGTGATCTTATGTCTTTCTATACCCTGGTCGACTAGTTCACGAGTTTCGAAACCATCTAATTCCTCGACTTTTCACCAAAGTCAGCGTCTTAACCTTATCGTTCGGTCTTGTGTCGGTCTGTTGAAGAGTCCTTTGAGGTCAGGGATTTGGAAGTTCTTTGAACTTCCAAACTCTCAGTTTGTTGGTTCGTTAATTCTCAAAGTTGCCGATGCCCCGACTGAATGTGCTTTTCACTTCACAAAGTGTCATCTTTTCAAACCATTAGTATGCATAGAGTATTGACACCTGTCAATTCACAATAATTTAGAATGAATTGGGAAAGGTGTTTACACACTTTTTGGAGGGAAATCAAAAGGATCATTTATGAATCGTCCAGTACTTTTTGCCACCAAATTTAATGAAATTTAATGAGGACTTAATAGATTTTGATATGAGGTTTTATTTGAAGCTGCCACCTTGTGAGTAAAGACTTATTTTGCATTTTGATGGGAGTGCACTGAAGGAGCTCTGAGCCTCGCCATTAACAGAGAACTTGTTGAAGTATTTGCAATCAGGTCAGAATAACCAACTCTTTTCCTTACTTTTCTTGTTGTGATAAATTGAGTCTTTGATTTATCTGGGTGAAGAAGAACAATTTTCAGTTAATGAGTCTAGATAGTCAGTTTTCCCCAAATATTCTATGGGCCTCTCTGGTGTCCCTAACTTGTTTAGAAGTTTTCACTCTCTATTTTTTGAAACAAGTTAAAATGAAGTATAAATATCAGGGGTTCCCAATTGCCACTGTAATTGAGAATGGCTTGTCCAAAGTATGGGTACTGACCTCAGACATGTAGACCTAGAAGATTTCTTGAATAGAGTGCAACAAGAAAACATGTCCTCAATTGCAGAGAAGATTGTGAGCAGTGGGTTAGCCTATGCTAGGGGTTTCCCACCCGCTGTGCCATTTCTAGATTTGATTATTTCCTATGAAGAAATTATTACCTTGAATCACAAGAAATATGATTTTTTGATGGCTCTGTAGTAACAAAGGTTGATTCTAAGGTTGTATCACATGAATTAAAGTTACTATACCATGAGGAGTTTGTTGATATGTCTATTACCACTAGTTGGGGATATTTCTAGGACAAAAAGGATTGGTACCAAAATTGTATTGCTAAGAGCTGGCTAAAACTTGAAAGGAAAGGTAAATCTTGACTTCCCACCAATTTGAAAAGAGGGCATTTCAAAGAAGAAAATTTTGACATGATTACCTTGTTACATCATGTTGTCAGGAGTGCTGAGTCAGAATCTTTTGAAACTTAGATGTGTCAATTTATTCTGGTAATTTGTAGTGAATCTCAGTATGTGAATTGGGCAAAATTAAACATATGAATGAGCAACTAATAAATTTTCATTATAAGGTGTTATTCCACTTGTGTTCTCTTCTGGTCTACAAATTTTAGCCAATAAAGAGGTTGTCTGCCCTAGTTTGAGGACTCAAGGGCCCCTTACACCAGATACACCTATGTACTGCTATTTTCTGTAATTGCAAAAAGAAGTTGGGATGAAAGATTTCCACCGTGTGAACGATGATTTCTCATGTTGTCTGCAAAGAAGATTGAAGGCTCATTGGAGCAGAGAATTTCCCCTGAAGCGGCGACATTGATAGTGAGGTTTGGAAGTTTCTACATCTAGTTTGATAGATTTACTTATCTGCGGATTGGGGGTTTTGAAAATGCCCCATTAAAATTGCCTAGATACCCTTCAGATTTTTTTGTTCTTTTAGAAGTTTGTTGTCAAATGGTGACTATGAACAATAAGTATCACACTATGAAAAAGAAGGGATATTCTTTCTCCATGTCTTTGTCTTTCTTTTTCTGTAAAAGCAATGATAACGTGAGGAATGTTGAGGAGATTTTTGTTGAGTATAATTTTCACCCATGGCCTGTGAGGCAATCTTTTGATAGTAAAAACTTTATTAAGAAGAATTTGCATGGAGGTATCTTATATCAATATCAGCCTCACCTCGAGGATTACTGGGAAGATTGTGATGATGAAAGGTAAGTTCAAAGGAGAAGTTGGATGAGATTGACAACAGATTAGGTCCAGGCTTTCAGGTTTCCTTTCCAAGTCCTTGAAGGTACTGATGATAATTCTGAGATTTTGGATGAAGGCTATTAGAGTGCTATTTTGGAATCATTTCCTCAGGTACGTTGGTTTGATAAAGAAGTCACAGATATCATGGTTCGGTCTTCTTTTGTGCTAAGTAAAACTGAGAGATGACTTGAGAAGAGGATAAGGGAACATGCTGGTTCTTCATTACAAAAAGAATCTACCACTAAGAAACATAACACATCTCGGGTCTCCCATACTCCAAGAGCTATAACGAGTTTGGATACAACTCTTCATAGAGTTGGCTCACAATCAGGAGGAGATGGAGAACAACCCGAAGACAGCAGAAGATCAAAGACCACATGCGAACAAGATGGCCAACATGTGTCTGTAAGAGCAAGAACAGAAGAGAAATTGGATGCTCTCCAACAACTGCAAGCAGACCATGTGGCTTCTCCCAAATCTATGGTGCCTGATAGTGACTCTTTAATCTTCAATCAAATTGGTGAAGATAGTGTTTTTCATTCTATGTTTGGTAATCCCAATTCTCCAGTGATAAGTGAACCCCTAGAGCATAATACTCCCCCTTTGCAGTTAGATAATGTTATTTTGAATACTAGTGCTGGTGTTAGCGTTTCTTCTTCTCCCTCTCCCTCATGGTTGAAAAAGGTAGTAGAAAAGAATAGGCATGCCCTTATGATAGACACAAATATAGACACTATAGACAAGTTTCTAGAAGATACACCTAAGCACAAGAGGGCTAAGAGGATGTCAAGAATGGTGGTGGATCCCTCTACTGGACATCATGTTTTGGAAATTGTCGATCTTATTGGTGAGAAGAACGAGGATGAGGTTACCGAAATAGATTTTAACATGAGTAGAATTGATATGGGACCCTCTATGGTTGAAGGCGATATTTACCATGCCATGTTTTCTGTGAGTACATTGTCAAAAAGGGTGAAAACTTAGTAGCAAGAGAATTCCAAATTATAGGCTCAAGTGAGAACTTTAACTTCATTTATTCAATCTATTTTGAAGATTACTGCTTAGCCTTCAGATGAAACACTGAGCATATCTATGGATGGTCTAAACCCTAACTTGCTACAACAAATCAAACGATGCCAAGCCATAGGTAAATCTGTTGATCAATGGGTAGAGAAAATTACTCTTGATGGTTTATTCTATATTGTGGAAGCTGTGAACATGTACACCTTGATCTTTGACAAGAGGAAAACATTGGCTATGGAGCTACAAAATGTTAAAGGAAAGATAACAACAATTTATTGATGGTTTTTAAGGAGGTTCAAGAGATAACAAAAATTGATACAAGTATCCTCACAGCTGAGAAGGTTTTTAGAAACCCTAAAGAAAATGAATCTATAGTATGGTTAGGCACTGTAATAGAGAATGATTGTGCTAGGAGTAGTTGAAGAAGAATTGAGGGATACATTGACTCGATATTTTTATGATCAGAAAGATCTCAAAAATAATTTCACAATCTTAGACATAGAAGCCTTCAGCGAAGATGAAGATAAATTGCTTGAGATCAAAGAAATAAAACAAAACTTCAAGAAAATGATTACTGAGGAACTTGTGAGCACCGACATAGTGACTGGCGAGTCATTAGGAAAACTTGGAAGGGTGGCAATGTATCTCTAGACTTTCAAGAGAGAAATCAAAGAAATTCATGTAAAAGAGTGGCGAATGTAGATCGAATGATAAGCAAGCAGAAACATCAGGATAATATCACTAGCAGTCCAAGTGGCAAAATGTTGACCTAAATCATTACCAAGTATAGGGCATATAAGGTAAAGTTACGGGCACTGGTAGCTCAAACGACATAGACGAACTCAGCTACAGGTGAAGGACAAAACAAGAAAAATGAGGCGACACAAAAGGAGGTGATGCAAGAGGACATGACAATTGTCAATTGATGACTTTTCATAATCTTTATTTCTGTTTCTTGCAAAAAAATGATTGGCGCTAGAGAGCTTTCTTTTAAGTTTAATGATTTATTTTAAATATATTTTATCGACTGTCCCCAAGAAGCCATTATTATTTTAAAGAGAGTTATGCTTGGTAAGACTATATATTTTGGAAGCCTGTCGATGCATAAAATCTTTTGGCGAACTTTGTTTTGGTAGGTCAATTTTGATGTGATGTTAATTTTCAGTAGCTTTTAAATATATGAATGGAAGTTGGTGCAGTTGATTTCTAAAATCATAAACTTTGTGGTATGGTGAATGAGTGTTTATTCTTCTTATGTTGAATGTATTATCAACTTATTAACTTGCAGTCTATATCAAAGCGATTGAAGATTTATATTTTGACTCATTGCCGTGGATGTTTTTCTTTCGATTAATGGTTCATGGTGATGATTATATGATAATTGATATAAGTTTGTGATGGTAGTGATATAAGTCTTTGTGCTTCTTTGTATTTCAAATTATATGGTAATTCATTACCTTTAATGCTTTCTAGTTAAAACCACCACCTTTATTGCTTTCTGGTAAAAAGCATACATTATTTTCATTCTTTGTATATCATTTGAAGGTAACTACGCCTTGTAAAATAAGCAGAGAATCATTACAAAATATCATTGTAATTGATTCAACTATTGGTTCAATTTTCATATGTTTGGGCAAGATAATATAGACTTAGGTGACAAAATCTGTATACTAATAGTTGATAACATGGATGAAACAATGAAAATCAATGTATCTCCAAATTACATAAGAAGAGAGGACATTTGTCAAGAAAAGAATGAACATGATGAAATTGTAAAACATACAAGAACCCCAAAATGGTTAGTTGAAATTGATGAAAACATAATGGAAAAACTTGAAGGCAAGAAGTCATTACAAACAGTTTGGTTGTGGGCTTAAAAACTCTTCAATGAATACTTTGAGAATAAAAGATTAACTAAACAATGCCAACTTTTTGTGCAATTGCTAAAGATGTAAAAAATGAGACCTTTACTAAAGAAATTAAAGATTCATTTAAACAAAGTGTCCAATCGGAATAAAATTATTGTTAGAATCTTTTCAATGCACTCAATTCTATTGGAAAGACTAGAAAGGAGAAAGATAAAAGAGTTGCTCGTAGGGTAATATTACAACCTTAATAGTGAGAAAACAATTAAGAAAGGCTTGATTAATGAGGCAAACTTGTGTTGACTTAAGCTTGAATCGTAAAACATTATCAAACGCACTAACATTAAGATCAAGACTAGATAGTCTTCGTGGAAATGATGCTTGGGATTTCAGTGGCAGGCTTCCACCAGTTGATAAGAATGTAATCAATAGCACAAAGGAAGAAATTGAATGATTTTGAAACACTAACTCTAGGGTATTAGCAAATGCAAAAGATGTTTTAAAGTTAAGAATTGGTGATAAATATTGTGTACCACATCCTAAACATTACTTGGAATGTAGCCAAACAACATTGTACAAACAATATTGTGAAACACACACCCAGATATGACAATCTCACAAAGTGCATTTGAATCTCTTAAGCCATTTTATTGTGTTCCTCTTAAAATTCATGATACATGTTGCAAATAATATGTTGAGTTTTCTATGTATCATGAATTATTATGCAATATTCACTCTACTTTGTACACTAACGAAATGTTATAGGAGTGTGGTGCAATTCAACTACCAAAGTCATCTAGGGACTTATTGGATTTATTTCTATGTATTAGAGATGATAGTTGTATTTTCTACAAGAATGATTGTTTAAATGAAAAGTGTTTACAGTGTGGTGGGTTATCGAAGTTTATATCATGTATTCATGAGGGAAATGAACATGATTTTGGAAAGAAAATGGTTGAGAAAAAGAGATATGAGACAGTGAAATACAATTTAAAAATTGGAGGTGAAGGTTCTAGATGTGAGTTGATTGTAAGAGAGGTAAGTATTACTTATTTTATTGATGATTTTAAGAATTTTTTTTTACAAGTATGCCATACATAGCCACCGGTCTCAATGGTTAGATCAACAGTTTAGGATGTGTAAAGACTTTTCTGATTGGAGCTATTGTCTCTATAGTTGATTTTGTAGAAAACTACATGTTGCAACCTCAAAATGAAGTGCAATCCGAGTACTACAATTCTATTCAGATTGCTATTTTTGTTCACATCACATATAGACATGCCCCTGAGAGTACAGAAGAGAATATGAAGATTTTTAGAGAATACCATTTTTACATGAGTGATAATTGATCTCATTTATCAGAGTATGTGCAATATTATTTTCAACAATTTTATGGGTTCTTGCAAGAAAAAGATGTTAGAATGGATCAACATCTCATTTGATCAGATGATTGCACCAGTCAATTCAAGTATGTTTGTATGTTCTAATGGTTGAACAAAATGCATGTAGAGAAGGGTATACCTCATATTTGGAATTTTTTTTAAGTTGGGCACAGAAAAGGAGAACATGATGGGGTGGGTGCATGTGTGAAGAGAGCTCTTTTTAAAGAACTAAAGATTAGAGGTGGTGCTACATTCAATGATGCAGATTCTATTGTTAAGTGGTGTAACTATGCATTGTCACATGGAGTGGCTCTTGATTCAGAAGTGCACAAGTTCTTTTGGTTGGTTGATGAGGAGATAGCGAGAGAGAAATTAGATTGTCAAAGAATCAATGAATCATCAAAGATGCATTTATTTCGAAGCTCAGATGCAAGTGCATGGACTATTTGGACATAAGAATTAACTTGTTTTTGTCAGAGTTGTATTAAATGTGATTGGGATAGATGTGAGCCAAGTGAATGGGTAGATAAATGGATTCCACAATATTTAACCCCTTTATCTCAAGGTCAATCACCATTACTCAATGGCATGGAGAGCTCATTTGACTATGAACATCTTTCAGACCTTGTACAACTAGGTCATGTTTATGCAGTTGTTGCACTGCATGGAAATGAAGAGAGATCAGACTATTGGTTGGTACAATGTGTACAGGGAAAAAAATCCAACATGACCTATGACAAATAATGATGGGTTCAAATATCCTACAGGATCGGTTGTTAGTGCTAGGACTTGGTTACAAACATATATGATTAGAAAGAATGGCATCCCTGCATTTGAAGACTTTGAGAAGCGTAAAACCATATTGATGTATTCACACCTAGTTGTAGCAACAAATGTTAAGTTACTAAAGCATCATGTAAAAAAAAAATAACTATGGACAATTACTAATGCTGATCATGAAGCAATATTGGATACTCTGAAGGTAAAAGATGACCCCTCAGGTATGCTTGACTAGCATTTAAACTTCTAGATGGATAGGTATGACAATTTTATCTTAACTTTTTCTTGTTTTTTCTATTTTTTAGAATTGTTTTATTAAAAATCTTGTTTCTTTAACTATAATGCATGATTTTGACTATACATGAATGTGAATGAGGTTATTTTACATGGAATCATAGACATGAGGTACAATTTTTTTTTTTAATAAAAGAGGGTAAAAACTTTATTAATCAAAGAGAGCAGTACAAAGCATAAAAGAAGCAAGAGGCCCAAACAGACCCAGAGACAACAAACAAGAAATCAAGAAGTGGTCATGCAACATATCACATCCTCCGTGACCATATCCACCAAATCCTGAGCAAGATCCCTAGGTAAATTGTCCCAATCATCCACCAGCCAGGTCCCATTCTTCTCAGAAGCCCATTTGGCCAACCCATCAGCCACCTTATTCCATTCCTGAGGGATATGAGAGAAGGTGATAGAATCAAATAAATCTCCAAGACTAGTGATTTGCTTAGCCACCACTGCAAGCTTCCAACTAACATCATCAAACTGCCTTCTATTTATCAAGTCTATCACCACCTGAGAATCCAACTCGCAGATAATCTTATTCCAGCCAAGGGCATATGCCTTCTTCAAAGCCAAAAGAATAGCCAAGGCCTCCATAAGATTATTAGAGTGCAACCCCCTATATTATGAGAAGAAAAACACAACCACCCCAGAACTTTCTCTGCCCACCCCACCAATGCCAGTGTGCCCAAGGTTACCCCTTGCAGACCCATCAATATTGATTTTCAAGACTCTAGTGGGAGGGGGAAACCAATGCCCTTCCCTAGAAACCTTCCTTCTAGAACACCTGCTCTGCTCAATCTTGGGCCTTCCGGGACCCCCAACAAGAATCTCCAGATTACGAATCACTCTAGTATCACTAGGATCCACTGGGGTTGACAGATCACATTTAACATACAAGGTCTCCTGCAAAGCCCCAAGAATGCAAGACCAAACTTGACCCACCAACAACTTCTTATCTAGAAAGACCTTGCGGTTGCACTCCAACCAGATGTGCCATATAATTAGACTAGGGCCAATTGGACATGCTATGTGTAGAAATGAAGTCCTCATCGGAATGGGCCCAAAGTTCTGCCAAAACTCCTCCAGAGAAGAAGGGTTCCTGCATTGCAAACTCCAGGCCCCCCACCAAAAATGCCAAATAGTCCTAGCAAAAGGTCACTAGAAGAAAAGATGTGAAACAATCTCAACATCTTTTAGACATAAGAAACATAAGGAAGGACCTTGGAAGCCACAGTTACAGAGGTTATCCCAAGTCAAACACCTGCCATAAACCACCAGGCAAGAAAAGAAATTACATTTTGGCCAAGAGAATTTATTCCAAATATTTTTTCACCAAGGAACCTCAACACTACCCTAGGCCTGTTTGTCCAAAACATGATACCCTGAAGCAATAGTGAACTTCCCTTTTAGATTTGGACCCCAAGCTAGCACATCCTGCTCTGGGAGAGAACAAAAGACTCTATCAGTCAAAATGGAGGACAACTCCCTCCTATCCTCCAAAGATCCACCCATGGGCCATTCCTGCATATCCTTCCATTGGTAAACAATAGTCTACCCCAAAGCCTGAGGGGCTTTGAAATCCATCACTCTACTTCAACTAGCCTGAACAAAAATCCTACATAAGTCCCCCAAGTGAGGGTGCGAGGAGAGGATAGGCGAGAAGCCATCCCAAGAGTCATGCCAAAAAAGAGCATCAGAGCCTCTATTACAGATCCAAAACAGGCCTTGTTTAACTAGTGTAGCCCCGCTCTTGAGAGTATCCTAGATCATAGAACCTCTCCTCGAAAGACTAAAATGAGGCACCTCAGCGCCCTCCACCTCCCCAAGGTACTTGAAGGTAGGGATCTTGGCCCAATACTGATGCTATTATGAACACCATCTCCAGTATAGCTTAGTAGCCAAAGCTTGTCCATTCCAATCTATCCTATGCAAAACTAGACCACCATCCTGCTTTGGTCGGCAAACAACTTTCCACTTAATTAAGCTCCACTTCTTCGAAAGGAGATTACCCGACCAAAGAAACTGCCAACAGAGGCCCTCAAAATCTTTGATGAAACTTGAGGGAGCTATCAACACAAAGCACCTGTATATAGGAAGGGCCTGTACCATGGACTTCAATAGAGTAACTCTTCCAGCCTTAGATAACCATCTATAGGTCCAGTGATAAACCAGCGGACACAATTTATCCATCACATCCTATCAAAAACACCTGGGAAGTGGGTGCACATCCAGAGGGATGCCAAGGTATATGAAGGGAAGTTTCCCCACCTGAAACCTTAAAATCTTGACAATACGCTGCTGAATAAGCTTGGGGGTATTAAAGAAATAAATGCAAGACTTACTTTCATTAATACTTTGACTTGAGGCAACTAGGTAACAATCCAAAATCTGACGCAAAGCAACCGCTTCAACCACCTTAGCAACACCCATCAAAGCCATATCATCCACAAACTAAAGATGAGTTTGAGGAGGAAGAAAATTGCTCCATTTCCATCCCTAAGAGAGCCTATCCATAACACGGGACTTAATGAATCTCCCCAAGCCTTCAGCCATCAAGATGAACAAATATGGGGATAAGGGGTCCCCCTGTCGAAGACCTCTAGAAGCACCAAACAGATCCAAAGACTCCCTATTTATGAGAACAGAAAATGAGGAAGTCCTCACACAGCTCATGACCCAATCAATCCACTCACAACTGAACCCGAAGGCTCTGAGAATTTTGATCAAAAAGCCCCAGTTAACTCTGTCATAAGCTTTAGCCATGTCCAACTTTATAATGATAGCCTTTTCCTTAGAAGAGGCCATAGAGTGAATAGTCTCAGCCGCAATAACTACTCTGTCCAAAATCTATCTACCCGCAACAAAGCTTCCTTGTTCCTCTAAGATCAACTTATCCAGACATGGCTTCAAACGTTCAACAATTAGCTTTGTAATGATTTTATACACCACATTGTACAAAGCAATTGGTTGAAAAAGATCCAGAGAATCAACACCCTCACCTTTTGGGATAAGAGCAAGAAACGTGGCATTCATGTCTTGCAACATTTGCTTATTCCTAAAAGACTCCTGTACCACCTTCAATAGATCAAGGTTGATGACTTCCCAAAATTCCTGAAAGAACTCAGCCGAGAACCCATCAGGACCAGGAGCCTTCTCTTTTTTCAATTGAAACACCACATCCTCCAACTCCTTGAATGAAATAGGTTTAACAAGAGAAGCATTCATATCCGTAGTCACCAGAGAGGGAATACAAGCCAGGATAGAAGCTTCCTCCTCACTAGCAGTCAGGGTATCTTCATAAAAGAGAGCAGAGAAAAAATGAACCGCCTCACTAGAGATCCTCGAAGAGGAAGAAAGAATAGAACCCTCAAGAGAGTGGAGAGAAGAGATAAAGTTACCTTGTCTTTGAGCCTTCACCAATTTATGAAAAAAGGAAGTATTCCTATCCCCTTCTTGAAGCCAATCAACACGGGCCTTCTATTTCTAAAAAATTCCTCAAGAAGCTCCCATTCCTTGAGGTCTTTAACCACACTAACCTCAAGCCTGCTTAAATTTGTATCAAGACCCTGGTCCTGAATCTGCCTGGTAATAGAATCCAAGCGCTCCTAGGAAACCCTTTTCTGCTGAAACACATTACCAAAATGATACTTATTCCAATGTTTCAATTTATACTTCACATATTGAAGCCTCTTCACAAATGAGTACATAACTATACCAAAAGTAGGTCGTCCTTCAGTCCACCATCTAGAAACCAAGCCAAGAAGACTCTCCTCCCTGAGCCACATAAGCTGAAATCTAAAAGTTTGTTTTTTAGGACCACCAACCAAACGGGCAGAGAATTTGATTGGCCAATGGTCTGATCCTTGCCAATCTAAAATTTCAGAACTTGATAGCCACTTGTCACCCACCCAAAAAGAGGAAACAAGAAACCTGTCTAACCGTTTAGAAATGGCATCATCCCCAAGCCTCCTATTATTCCAAGTAAACATGCCATTCGAAGGTTTGATATCCACAAGCCAGAGCTAAGCCAAATTATCCCTTAGAAGATCAGAAGAGGGATCCAAATGAGGCACACCCCCCCTTGTCTCCTTGAGGGAGGCAATTGCATTGAAGTCACCTGCCATAATCTAGGGGAGGAAAGGATCCAATGATCTCAAAAGATTGGTATGAGACCACAGGAGAGTCTTACCAGGGACATCCATTAGAACATAAATGTTAGAAAGAAGAATTCTTTCCCTCGTCTCCAAACTAATTGCAACTAGAGAAATAGAAAATCTACTAGAAATCCACCAAACAAAAGAAATTCGCCAAGGATCCTAGAGGCAAGAAAGACCTCTTGAGCTTCCTTGCGCACCCACACACTGGCAAAAACCTCTGTTCCAAATCTTAGAAACACACTACATCATACCATCCACAGATAACTTCGTCTCCTAGAGGAAAACCACATCCGGAGAATGAGCACTAACCAAGTCCCGAATAGCCTTTTGTCTAGGGATGCTATTCATACCCCTTACATTCCATGATAACACAATCATTGCGAAGGGTGAGAGAAGTGAGAATCCAATGTCTCTCCAACCATCTTAACTTTCTCCTGATCCTTCTTCCTCCCCACATTTTTTGGCTTATCAAGAGCACACTTTTTCAGGGATTTTTGCTGTAGACGCAGAATAGGAGAAGAAGAGAGCTTTTTTCTTACCAGAGTCTTCCAAACCTGGTCCACTAGCTAAACTCACGCTTTCATCCGAAGAGGCCATGGAGGTTTCCACCAAACAACAAGAGTCCCCAAACCCAGCATTGGGGGGAGAAGCAACTGAATCCATCACCACCCCGGAAGCCACCACAGGAACTAGGACCGAGGTAGTGACAGACAAAGACTCATATTATGATCAACTAAAGGAGAAGCTTCAACATGCATGTCAAAAGAAACCCCCTCCTCATGGACTAATTCATCCAAAGCCTCAAACTTGTTAAAAGTCTCCTCTTAACGATCCCGAAGAGTCCTCTTCTGACCCCGATTCTTGTTTTGTGCCTTAATTGGCACAAAGCCATCTTTATCCGGTACCACCCCCTACATGGGTGCTTTACCCTTTTCCACCCTTGGATTAGACAGAGCCTTCACATCATCTGAACCACCAGCACCCGAGGCACGAAGGCACCTCCTTTGAAGATGGCCATACTCATGGCACAACCGGCACCTGAAAGGTAAAGTCTCATAGTCTAACTATTGAGTCCAGGAGCTAGACCCAATAGTAAGATCAATAGAATCTGGTAGAGGCTGGCTTAGATCAATCTCCACACAGACTCGGGCACAAGAAAAAATTTGCTTCTCCAGAGTTTGTTGAGACGGGCCAATAGGCTTCCCCAACAACAACGCAATTGATTGCAGAATATCCTGTCTCCAACATTCCAACAGTAACTGAGGAAAACGAACCCACACCGGCACCTTTGAGGGTAGCTCCTCCGCCGAATTAAAGCCTGCATGCCAAGGCTTCATGAAAAGGCCAACTTGATTATAAAAGTAGGGCCCTCCCTCAAAAACCTTGTTATGATCAGAGATACACGAAAAGACCACCAAAAAGAAGTTATTCGCAGCTAGCAAGATTTCAAAATCACCTTTTGAATTCCATGACTTGCGAATCTAGGGTTCCAGAAAAGGAATCGAAACCCTCAATCCCATAAATTTGTAGATTAAAACATGTTTGCTAAATACTCTTGGTCCTCGGGTACCACCTTTATTTGAATCACCAGCTTCGGATGAACTTGAGCTCTTTCCAAGCATCTGTTTATCTTGTGCAATTTCAAAGCACCCGTTCTAGAAACCCCAACATTAGGTGGGGATGGATGAGGAAACCCGTCACCAACCCCTGCCATAGCAGCATCCCTCGACGTCTCATCCAAAGGCACATACCCTGCCATTAGAAAATCCCCTGAAGCCCTCGCACCCCATACCTGCATTGAACAATGCACACACTCCAGAAACCCCCCCTCGAAAGCTAAAAAACCCCACCCCTTGCTAAAAACAATCCCACAGAGCCCGATCTGCAAAGACAAAATGTATGCAATAGAGAACAAACACATGCAGACCACAACTTGCTACAGGTCGCGGGACTGCACAGAGCTCCCACACACGCTCCATCGAAAAATCATTCCATAATATTACATCAATGCGAGCTACAATTTTTAGTATGCATTTGTGTTTCTTAATATTTTACTTTCTAGCTTTTTGTACATACTAATTTCTAAATTCATCTTGTTCATATCTTGCAATCAAGGCATTCCATGAGATCCAGTTTAAACTTTACCACTCTATTCACCCTTAGATCTAGTTTATGGTATATAATAGGTCTGAGAACAAGAGATTTTTATGTATTTGAGATTTTGTCATGTATCAAGCTTAGTTAATAGTAGGTTAAAGTTTAATTTTTGTTTGACACATTTTAATATATAAATGCAGGTGTTTTGGAGAATAGAGCTATTGTACATTCAAGAGACTGAGATTAGTGGTTAAAGCATTTAGCTTTCATTTTGGAGACTTTCAATATATTTCCTAAGGTGATGTATAAGATAGAATTCTAAACTTGGTGTTTCTTAATCTTCCATCAAACTTCTTATTGCAAATTATTTTAAGTTAGTTGCAGTTGATAATGTTTACTTTGCTTAACAATTTTTTAATGCATTATAAATGCATATGTATTTCACACAGTGTTGGAGTACTAAGATCTACTTATGCAGTTGGAAAGAACATTTTGTATATTCTACCTAGACCATGGCTATGTTTTGATTATGACTCATGGTTATAATGGAAATACATCCACCATTGCTAAGTTAATAGTAGGTGTAGACACCCAAAAATGTCCTCTTACAAGACCTTGTCACAACATTACATCATCTAAACATCTTGTAGCATGTTTTTCCCTAGGTACCCATATCATCACCTAATTAGTTAAATAAATCTTATTTATTTGACTAATTTTCATTTATTCCCTTTCTATTCATAATCCTTTCTTTCTTCTAATGTTAATTCAATAATTTATATTATTTAATTAATTAAATCATAAATCCAACATTAATTAAATAAATCAAATATTTATTTAATTAATAAAATTCTAAAATCCTCTTGCTTTCTTTCCAAATTTGAACTCATGTGTATTTAATTAATTTATTTAATTAGATAATTCATCAATTATCCTCCCATCCATTTTTAAGATTTAGTTCCTTTTTGAGGATTTAAAACTAAAATCAAATCTTTCTATCTTTTTAAATCTTATCTTATCTTGTTTTATTTCCTCTTTTATCAAAAATCAAATCCTTATCAAATCTTATTAAATCTTCTTCCCTTCATCCTTGAAAATCTATAAATATGGCCTCGTTCAAGCCATTTAAGGATTGAATCTTCTTCTAGCATCCTCACTCTGCTGAAATCTTCTGCCAATCTTCTCCATCTATCTTCTTCTCATCAATCTCAATCCAATCGTTATGCTGCTGAAGTGTGCAATCAACATCCAATCATTCAAGCAATCAAACATGCATGCATCAATCCTTCAAGATATTTGAGGTATTCGAAGGGTTTGGACTGAGGTAATACTTGTATTGTTTTATCTTTCATTTTGTCCAAATTTTTCATGTACATTTTTGCCACGCCCGGTGGGACCCACTTCTCCTGATCTAATCATACATTTTTGCAGGTTTTTGTTGTAAAATTTGCATCTTTTCTAACCCTTGTTTTGTTGAGTTTTATATGGAATCTATCATAGGTGACCTCCTGGGTTGAATCAGACATTGCCATCACGTCTGGGAGGTCATTTCCATGATTTTTGACTATAAACTTGTCAGGGTTTCGTCACAGGAAAAGTTTTTGTAAAAATTTGAAATTTTTTTAGCCCATACAGATTCGTACTAATCCGTACCGTACAAACTGATCATATCAATCTTTGATGAAGTTTGATTGCACGGGTCATTGTAGTGATTGTTGTAGGTCTTGTGTTTAGCATTTATAGGGTTATCAACTATTATATATACTTATCTTTGCCCTCACTCTCACTGTCAAACCCTTGGTTGAAACCCTAAACTCTATCACCTTCATTTTTTTTGGTCACTTACCTTTGTAAACTCTATTTCTCTGTTGTAAGGCTCTATCGACCCCTTCACTACCTATGTTGCCTCAAACCATCAACTTCATTCCTTAGTTGCAGTCTACATTGCCATCTCAGGTCGCTGTCGGCATTTAAATCCACGCCTCTTTGTTTGGTCTTCTGCCTAGTCTGTATCTTCTACCGACTTTCCTCCATACACCTTAGTCGCCACTAGCCCTTTATCCTAGTTGAAACCCCTTCTCGTCCATCAACACAGCCTTCTATCGCCTTCTATCGACCATGACCACATCATCATATCCTCCATTGAATGTCATAGTCGAATGTCTTAGGTGTTGGATAAACCGTTGAATGTCGTAGTTGGCCACTTCACTTTCTTTCGACTATCCTCCTTCAAACTTGACCACCATCCATCCTTCGACCTTTCGACCATCTAGCAAAGCCCGCTTAGTCAACTACTCTAAATTAGGGTTTGTTAGCTTTTCAACATAACATTTGGTCATTGCTACTTAGCACTTTAATATATGTCTTTTAGTCCATCGACCTAGTATTTAGGTTTTAATACTATAAGTTAACTCATAGTTGAAGCTCTAGGTTTTTGGAGTTTTGAATCTTTTCAAAGGGGCTAGGGTTTTATTCCAAGCTGTCAAACACAAAATTGTAATCAAAGAAACATAAACACAACATGTGTAACAAAAATCTTGCAAAACTGCCAAAAGTCAACAATCAAACAGTCAAGTCAACCCAGTCAACCAGGTACCTTGTTTCATCTACATGCCATAGGGAGGGAGTATTTTTCCTTTTGCCATAACAGGAGCATACAAGCTCCAAATCGCGCAAACAATGACTCATCGGAAAGCTAACTGGATGAACTTCATAGATGAGTAAAAATTATCAAGTGAATGTGTTATTTTATAGGCTTTTTTATCAGTCAAAGTTTATCTTCTTTTAAAACTTCAAATGAGCATATCTTGAGCAATACGCTTCCAATTTCAACATTTTTTTAAAAATAGCTTAGAATCTTCCAAACTTTCTATCTATGCAGTCTATTTTACTGTATTAGGTCATTTATCACAAATTTTATACAGATCACATCTTTTAACCTAATCCACTTTTGGCTTGCAAGTTCGGTTTTCTTCTTGTCTTAGTGACTTTCAGGGGCATCTAAGGAGCTTGAACAATAGGGGCATCAGCATACATAATAGATTTAAGGATGAAAATCAATCAGGTGCAATCAATCCATCTCTCATCTCTAAACATTGCTTGCCTTCACACTTTGACTTGGGCTTAAAAATCAATATTATTTGCTATCACATCACTGAATTTGGGCTAAAACGAACAAATGTCTTCCTACACACTTGGCTTTGGATCTAAAAAGAACTAGTGCTTTCATCTGTCTTCTTATCACACATTTCATTTCTTAAAGGTTAATTAACAACTACAAGTGTGAATCACGTGCATGTGTGTATGCTCTCTCCTCGCATCGCAAGGTGATCTTGGAGATCAAAAACACCACACTTGATTCACTTTTGTCAAACCCTATCTAGGAGGCTTACTAGGGGATTTCATCACCCCTAGGAATGACCTCAACCACGTGTTTTGGTGGGGTATATCAAAGGGGGGAGATCGAAAGCTATACCTCAATCTAGCTACGTAGTCATTGAAACATCCTTGTGGCCCCAGGTGATTCCGGACACAAGGTGAGGTGGTATTCACTTACGTTTATGCCACATCCCTTGAATGGGATAGTGTTCATAGATTTGGGCCCCTCGTACCTCATGTATATTGGGGACACCCGTAGTTAACCCTTGTGTAGCCTAGCTTAAGACTTATTGGTCATACCCTACCTAATTAATCATTAGGGCTTGTTGTGTTTACAAGTGTTTTCTTAATCATATAACATCTAATCTTGGAAGGAAAATTGAACATGCTTGGTGTGTGTGTTTATGCATTTACATTGTGTTTGATATTCCCTAATTCAAACTACCAATCTTTCCTTATCATCTAAGCAATCACATCCTAATCAAACACTTGTTAAAAGTGACACTATGTCAACATTAGAAGATCTCGCACAAAAACTCATTCATCTTCTTCATCAAACTCAAACAAGCCAATCATTTCTAAATCAACAAACCCTCCAAGACATCCAAGAGAAAATCCAAAAATTGCAAATAAGCCAATCCTCGCATATGCAACACCTCTTAGCCACTTGTAAAATCCAACAAGCACATCCTTAACCAATGCTAAAGCAATCCTATGTGCCACCTATCCCATCATGTCAACCTTATCCATCCACATGTCACATCAATTCTTCATCAACCTATCACACTTCTTCCAATTTCAACCCTTATCCATATCAATCCACCTATCAACAACCATTATCTTATATGATCCCTCATCCAACACAGCATCAACACCTTCAACCAGAACAACATCAACAACATCAACCTATCCAACAATTCCAACATAAACATGTGCAACAACAAATCATACAACAACCAATCACATCACAATACCATCCAAACCTCTAACCCATTTTATCTCAATCCCAGGTGTCACCTTCATCTACATACCATGTTAATGCCATATCAACCTATCAATATCCACCTCAAGATCATCCACTTCCTCATTCCAACATTCCAACTCACCATCAAACCCTTGTCCAAGACCAACAAGTGTCCTCACAAGAAGTAAATGCAAGCCCAAATAGCCCCTTGTACATAAGTCAAACATCCTTAAGTGCACTTTTGGAGCAAGATCTAATATCTTTTGATGAGGGAGATACCTATGTGTCACCTAATTTTAGCCCAAGTGGTCATTTGTACATAAGTCAAGTGTCCTTAAGTCAATCTTTGGAGTAAGATCTAATATCCTTTGACGAGGGAGACACCAATCTAGATTATGCTTCCAATGTGTCACCCCCATCTAATTCTAACCCTAATCTAAGTCTTAATCCAACCAACCCTACTATCTCTCCATCCGATCCTAATCCTAGCCCAAATCCAAAACCCTCCAATCCCATTATTCTTTCATCTAGTCCAAGTCCTAATCCACCTAACCTTACTATCCTTACATCCAATCCAAATCCTAACATGTCCAATCCATCTCATCCCACAAGTCCTAATCCTAAACCTACCACTCCATCTACTCTTATCCTCCATCCATTATATTATCCAACCACCTCTACACTTGCAAAGGATGTGATCCAATGGCTATTAGCAAGGAACAAAACATTTCCATCTTGTCAATCACCTATCCTTGAACCTATCTAGGAGCTTTCCATTAACATGCTTAACCCTTCAACCCTATCATGTGACCCACAATCCATAGAGTCAATTGAAGAGCCTCCTATCATGAGCCCAAGTCAAAGTTCATCATACTCTCTTATGGATGAATACCAAGAACCCATCAAAATTATCCAAGAGGCTCCTACATCCACTTCCATAAAACCACAATAGTTATATCAAGAGCCTAATCCCAAGCACGTGAAAATGTCAACCCCTTGTCCACATCAAGATCAAATAACATCCATTCACCCATCCATAATCTATACCTTCTTTATGATCAAGATATTACCTATGAAGAAGCTATCCATGAGCAACTTGATCCTATAACCTTCCACGAGCAAGATACCCAAATTGCTCCTATCCATCCTCCACCTAGTCCTATCCATGATCTCCATACATCTACTTGTCATGATGAGACATATTCCTTCCAAGCATACATAAAAGATCAAGCCAATAACTTGGATCCTAATGAGCAAAATCAAGATCCTAATAGTCCTTCCACATCCACCCATCGACCCCATTTCAAGTCCACCATCATATCAAGTTGGTCTATCCACCTTCATTCATGAATGTTATTCCCTAGCAAAGTAGCAACCATTATCCACCACTTCACCTTCTCCATCCAATAAAGAACTCAAATCTAGTGCTCATACCAAACATAGTCCCATTGTCCATCACATACTCCAAAAGATGAACTACCAAGGAGAAGGCCTAGGCCTTCATGCACAAGGTATTTTAGAGCCCATCCATGTCAAGGTCCCTCAATGCTCATTTGTCCTTGGATATACACCCCAAGGTAAGCAATCTAAAGATGTTGGTAATTCTTCCATGCCTCCTAAGTCCACCATTTCTCATCACAAAACCTATCATATTCCTAAAATATATGTTGCCATTCCACCTCCATTATCCTACAAGTGTCAAAAGCATGTGACCATACACCTTCCACCATCCACTCTACCACCATTACTTCCAACTCCTAACATCCCTCCATCGGATCTACCTCCACTACTTCCAACACCTAATATCCCCATTATCCAATCCCCTTACCCATCCATCCATAAATCTTCTAAAAATCCTAATCATGACCAACCAATGCACACATTGTCTAAACATGAAGCTTCCACTCATTCCACCATGTCCATGGGATTCCAAAGAAAAAATTTGGATGCCTCTACCTATAAAGCAAAAAATCCTAAGGGTCCTCATGCCTTGGGACACAAAAGCAAAGAATCAAAGAAAAATCCATCTCAAAAGCTACATACACCCACACAGCTCAAAGCAAAAATGAAAAAGGTGTGGGTCCCCAAGCAACAAGTAATTACCTCAAAAAATGCACAAAAGATGCATACACCCACATACCTCAAAGAAAAAATGAAAAAGGTGTGGGTCCCTAAGCAAAAACCAATCAAATCAAATGAGGCATCCAAATCTTGAAAATCCCAACCATCCCCTTCCATCCAAAATTCCCATTCCATCCAAAAGTTCTAAAAATCCCACATGCAAAACAAAAGTCATAAAACTACTAAGTCCATGTGGGTTCCTAAAACACTTCGTCACCCATCCCGTAAGAAAATATCACCATTGCTTCCTACACCTCCTCCACATCAAAAGCTTCAATGTTTATCATGGTGTGTGCAACCGTTGGTCATGATTCCTTTCCATATCCCCATCATCCCATCATTCAACTATTATCCTACATATCTTACCCATCACCTTCCTATGGTTCATGCTTTTTGCATAAGTCTTTCATCCATCATTGCATAAGTCATCCATAATCCACATCATAATCCGCATCATAATTCACTATCTACCTTCTCCATCTCACTTTCATGCAATCCCCTACAAACATCTTTGAGCATAATGACACTTGACATGGTCCATGCGATGACATTCCTATCTAATAGGACTAACACCTTCCATGGAACTAGACACTTGAGTCCCTCCTATCCATATCCACCTTCTCTCATCCAAATGTTTAAAAAAAAAAGTAAAGAGAAATCCCTTCGTCCAATGGTGAAAACCTAGTAAATAGGCGCCTTTGATAAGTACCATGATGAAAACCTAGCAAACAGGCGTCATATGTAAGTTGATATTCTATGTCACCTACACTTGGGGGCACATTGTCTCATCCATCCAATCTATCTATCCCATTATACCATTTCCATACCATCCTATCATCCTTAGCCATTACACCCATATACCTATCCTATTGAGTTCATCCATCCTCCCTTCCTCCTTTTGATCTTGATGAAGACATAGGGGAAAAATATTGAAACATGCTTTGGGTATCTCTTGATATACCTCCATCATTTCCATTCATCCATCCTATCATCCTATTTCATCATAAGCATTGTCATGTCAAATCCTAAGTATTCTACCTAGAATGGGGCATGTTATTCCTATGCGACATAGTCTTTGGAGATCACATCGTAGCTCCATTATAAGGCATGCATCCATCCACTATAGCCTATCCTTGTATCTATCTATTTATCATGAGCTTTCTATTCTAGGGCCTATCCTCTTACCCATCCATCTATCATGAGCTTTCCATCCCATCTACTATCACCCATCCTTTTATCCATCTATCCTACCTACCTCCTTGCACCTAGACTTGGTTTTCCCTTGTCATTGGTATCTAGCACAAAAGGTTGCACAAATTGTAAATCCATTAACATCTCAAAATATTTAAAAACCCCAAAAAAATTAAAACATTTTCAAAATACAAAAAAATTAAAATATCCACCAAAAACCCAATCAATAAGATCACTCATCATCCAACAATTCATCGCATCAAATCCATCAAAACAAATCCAATCAAATCATCAAGTCAAGCCAATCTATCAATTGACCAAAATCACATCAATCCAATCCATATCATCCTATCAATAACATCATATATCATCAAACATCCAATCATTCCCAATCAATCTATAACCTGATCAATCCATCCACCTTCATCATCACCATCAATAAAACATTATCAGAACTAGATCTCATCTTTATCATTAAGTGCCTTGATCCTATGGATATAGAGTATGTAGGCAATCTGGGATACGAAGGAAGTACCTGGATTTAGGCACAGGCGATAATACTTTTTCCATCTTCCTATCATCCTCATCCTTCTCATCTTCTTTCATCATTAATTCCACTATCCAATCAACTCAATCCAAACAATCATCCAAATGCAAGTCATCCTTTATCCATACTAATCAAGTCAATCAATTGTGCCAAATTATCCAATCACATCAATGGTCTTGATCCTAGCCTTGTTGTAAACCCAATCAATCAATCACCATCAATCAATCATCATCCTTGTGTTCATCTAGGGATATATCATTCCCCACCATGTCAACACTATTATCATCATCAATTAATCAATCAATCAATCAACAATTAATAATTGGTTTACAACTTGACAGGGGCAATACCTTGTTTGTTTTTGAATCATTTGTGCATGCTTGCTTGCTTGCTTATGTGTGCTATCTTTTTATCTTGCATTTGTATCACATCAGTTTCATTCCAACTAATATTCATATCTTGTGTATGTTGGAATATCTTCTTGCATTATCCTTTGCATCTAAGGTCACATCATACCTTTTGTACATTAGGACTTTAATGCTCTAAGTTTTCTTCCTCATACGTCTAGACAAGGTTGTATTACGCTAGGGCACGAGACACATAGTCACTTTGGTCCTCCTATCCTGGTGCATAATGTCTAGTGCTATATCAAACATCATGGTTGTTCACTTTCATTGTAGCATAACACATCATTCATTTCTTCTATCCATTTCTTCCTTGACCAATCCATTTCATTTCGAGAGCCTACCCGTGTTTGTCCAACCCATCTATCCTCTCGAGGGGGCATCCTCATCCTATCTTTCCATCATCATTTTTTTCTCTATCCATACCTTAGCTTCTTTGAAATGATGTTACTCTACATAAATCTCATCATCTCGAACATCATCTCAAAGAGGGGTAAAATGTAGACACCCAAAAATGTCCTCTTGCAACACCTTGTCACAACATTACATCATCTAGACATCTTGTAGCATGTTTTGCCCTAGGTACCCATATCATCACCTAATTAGTTAAATAAATCTTATTTATTTGACTAATTTTTATTTATTCCCTTTCTATTCATAATCCATTCTTTCTTCTAATGTTAATTAAATAATTTATATTATTTAATTAATTAAATCATAAATCTAACATTAAATAAATAAATGAAATATTTGTTTAATTAATAAAATCCTAATAAAATCCTCTTTCTTTCTTTCCAAATTTGAACTCATGTGTATCTAATTAATTTATTTAATTAGATAATTCATCAATTTGATGGTGCTAGTTTGTCATTGATGTCAAAAGGTATTGAGAGAGTTGAGTTGTTGTGCATCTTCACAAGTTGTTCAAGTAAGGATATTATCTTCATTAATGGTTTACTTGGTTCATACAATTAGTTTGTCTTCACAAGGTCATGATTTATCAGTCGAAATGGCATATTCTTGGTAGGCATGTTTCAGGAGTGGTCTTCACAAGGTTGATGATATCAATTGTTGGTATACAAAGTTATTGGGTTGTTGGTATGATCTTATGGTCTTCATGGTCTACATTCTTCATCATGGTTCAAGCTGAAGAGAGTTCATGTGTGTTGTTACTATACTTAATTCAAGAGCAATACAGATCAGGTATTTATGTTGGTGTGCTTTCAAATATGGTGCATTTGGCAGGTTGAGATCTATAGGTAAAGTTTGGTGACATCAGTTTTTGTTCACAACATTTGTATTGGCATAGTGGTTCTTTATCAGGAGCTTATTTAGATGATTCTTCATTAATGTCAAAAGGTTGATATAAGTCTTGACAAGATGAAGTCTCACAAACTTGAAGTCTTCAAATCATTTCTATGGTGCACAATATGCTATCCTCAAAGTGAATCTACATTGACATTCTTCATAACAGAATTCAATGCTAAATGATCAAAATTCAATAGTTCATCTTTGAAGTGCTTTTGTAAATGTCCTTAAGTGTTTTTGATGCACATCATATAAAAACATTTTTTGTTTTAAAAATGTATTGACCTGTTGCAAAGGTCATGGGCCACTTAAGTGGCAACCTAAAGGGTTAAGTATCATTAGACTTCTGGCCCCTCCTCTCCTTATCACCGATGAAATCGGTCTTATTCACATATGAATGGACAAACAAAACCGTAGGAAGCCCGAGCGGGAAATAGACATTGTTGGTTTTAAATTTTTTCATAAGCACATTTGATGGTCGTTGGTTTTGGAAACATTGTTTTTAAACCACTAAAGTGGTCGGCCCCTCTTTATGTCATTTTTATGACATTAAAAGTAATTTCTAAATATGCTTTGAGCTAAAGGTGGGCAAGTTAAGATTTTAAGGAGTTTCTATTTAAGAGATTTATTTCTTTTTAAAATCCAACTCATGTGAAAAGGGAGAGTAATATTGTATAAAGATTTTTTATCTTTTTAAGAGCTTATACAGATAGTTTTAGAGAATCCGAATGTAAATTTTTTTTGGTGAGGATTTTTCTAGAGGATAAAGATATTATTATTGAAGATTGATTTTCTTGAGAAGATAAAGAGTTTGATTGCAGGAATATGCAGAGAAGAATTTGAGGAGATTTTATAAGGCAAATATTTTGGCACAAAAAGATTTTTTTTGTGGAAAGAAATTGTGAGAAGATTAAAAGTTTTTTTTTTGGAGAAATGTTTTGTTTTCTTTGCAGGTGAAAGATCATAAGCAGAGAGATTTTTGGCAGAGATATTTGCAGAGAAGGAGATTTAATTTTTAGATGGAAGATGAAAATGAAAAGACTAAATATTCAGTTTGAAAGAGATTTTATTTTCTCCTACAGGACACTGATTGAAATGTTAGAGAATATGAAAGGTCATAAAAAGATGATATTTATTGGCTTCACAAGTACATTGAATGTAAGTGAGTGTGGAATTTTATACAGAAATGAAGACATTTTCTACAAGATCCTCTTGAAGAGAAAAGAAAGATGAGAATTTGATATTGTGATGTGATGAAGAAAATATGTTGAGACATACAGAGATGAGAAAATGAAAAGAAATGAATATGCAGGATGAAGACATTATGTAAAGCACTTACAGATTGAAGACAATATGCAATTGTTTATACACAGATAATCTGGATCAATGTGAATTGATTGTATAGAGATCATGAGATTAATATGTAGATCAGATTGAGTGTAGATTGAATAGAGATATAAAAATTCAGGGAAGAAGGTTATGAAATGGTGCAAATCAGATTGTGTTACAATCATTTCTTGCACATCTTATATTATGTTTTGATGATGGGGATTGGTTTGCCAGTGAAGCTTGTGGGTCAGTGAGACCTATTTGTTTGCCAGTGAGGTATATTTGTGTAGGAAGTGGGTGCTTCTGTTTGGTATTGGAGTTGGTGCTCCTAGATACATTTTGTATAGCCAGTGAGGCATGCTTTTCAGTTAAGCCAGTGAGGCAGTTTTGAGTGGTTTTTCTACCCCAAGAGGGTTTTCCACTCCAGTAATTCCTGTATTAATGATATGCTTCTATGTGTGTATTTGCTTCTATGTTAAGATTTATCTCTATGTGGTCCTGCTCATAATTGTCATTATCAAACTTGTACATATATGTGTAATAGTTTATTGATGACTTGCTCTTTCCGAGTCTTGTAAATTAAAAGTTATAATAAGTTGCAGAAATTTACACAACACTGATTCACCCCCCTCTCAGTGTTGTCCTAGACTCCTACACAATTATCCTCCCATCCTTTTTTAAGATTTATTTCCTTTTTGAGAATTTAAAACTAAAATCAAATCTTTCCATCTTTTTAAATCTTATCTTGTTTTATTTCCTCTTTTATCAAAAATCAAATCCTTATCAAATCTTCTTCCCTTCATCCTTGAAAATCTATAAATATGGCCTCATTCAAGCCATTTAAGGATCGAATCTTCTTCTAGCATCCTCACTCTTCCAAAATCTTCTGTCAATCTTCTCCATCTATCTTCTTCTCATCAATCTCAATCCAATCGTTATGCTTTTGAAGTGTGCAATCAACATCCAATCATTCAAGCACTCAAACATGCATGCATCGATCCTTCAAGATATCTGAGGTATTTGAAGGGTTTGGACTAAGGTAATACTTGTATTCTTTTATCTTTCATTTTGTCCAAATTTTTCGTGTATAGTAGGTTAAAGTTTTTTTTGCTTGACAAATTTTAATATATAAATGCAGGTGTTTTGGATAATAGAGCTATTGTACATTCAATGGAATGAGATTAGTGTTTAAAGCATTTTTCTTTCATTTTGGAGACATTCGATATAATTCTTAAGGTGATATATAAGATATCTTTCATCAAACTTCTTATAAAAAATATTAAGTTAGTTGTAGTTGATGGTGTTTACTTTGCTTAACAATTTTTTAACTTATAAATGCAGGTGATTTGGACTATAAAGCTATTAAATTCAAGGGACTGAGATCAATAGTTAAAGCATTTAGCTTCCATCGTGGAGACATTTTTTATATTTCAGATTTGTATATTTGTATATTTTGTATATCCTATGAGGAGATTATGTCCATAATATAATAATGTTTCTATCTTACATATCCTCCTAGTGTTTCTCCAAGACTTGATAACCATTTCATGTGATTTTAGTAGCACACATTTTAAGGTGTGTTTATTCATAATGTTTTATGCTAAATTTGATGGTGACGGTTTTATATTAACATTAATGCATATATAGGAGTTTTGATCATTTATTAGTTTATATATGTAGTGATTTGATGTCATGAATATTGTAAGAATAAACTAGTATATCTCTTCAAATCAGTCCCAAAAACCTCTTAAAATTAGTCCCAAAACCTCTTAAAATCACGTCTCCCCTATGAAAACTAGGGTCTTTGCTTATGAAAAAGACATCTTCTTGTTGCTACTACAGTCTTAGGAATGTCACAATTTTGTCTTCTTTTGACAGGGATACTGATGGTTTTGGATGGTCAACAACATTATCCTCAACTCATGATGCCCTCATGGTATCTTTACAATGCTTTCAGTTAGGTCCCACAGGGTGAAGAACGCAAAATATGGCTCTTGGCACCTTTACACTAAGTGACACTGAGGCATTTTTCAAGAATACATCCACCATTGGCACGGTCAAACGATGTTGAGTTGGTGAAAACTGAGAGATATTATTATCGAGGGACCTGACATCTAGTCATAGGTCCAAACAGATCATTCATAGGTGCCACAAAGTCCAAGGACTACTTCGTCAAAGTCTAGCAATTTTTTGCTCTTAGGTCTCTTAAGAGACTTTGCCTATACACTGTAGCCAGATTCGATTGGGACACATGGGGAATGAAACATAGCCTCCAATAGAAAAAAACCACCCACCTTGACCTATTGACACCTTTGATTAGGTCCCACGAGGTGAAGAACGTAAAATATGGCTCTTGGCAACTTTACACTAAATGTCACTGAGGCATTTTTGAAGAATGCATCTGTCATTGACACAGTCAAACGATGTTGAGTTGGTCAAAACCGAGAGAGGTTATTATTGAGGGACTTGACATCTAGCTGTAGGTCCAAACAGATCATTTGTAGGTGCCACAAAGTGCGAGAACTACACTGTCAAAGTCTGGCAATTTTTTGCTCTTAGGTTTCTTAAGAGACTGTCGGTACACTGTAACCCGATTCAATTGGGACACATGGGGAATGAAAAAGTTACTCCACTAGAATTAACGCACCCACCCTGACTTGTCAGCACCATTGATTAGGTCACACGGGGATGAAGAACACAAAATATGGCTCTTGGCACCTTTACACTAAATGTCACTAAGGCATTTTGCAAGAATGCATCCATCGTTGACACGGTCAAGTGATGTTGAGTTGGTCAAAACTGAGAGAGGTAATTGTGGAGGGGCCCAACATCCAACTGTAGGTCCAAAATATCATCCATAGGTCCCACGATGTGCAAGAACTACTACGTCAAAATTAGGCAATGTTTTGCTCTTAGGTCTCTTAAGAGACTTTGTCGGTACTCTATAGCTTGATTCGATTGGGACACCTGGGGAACAAAAGAGGGTCTCCACTGGCATGAACCCACCCACCCTGACTTGTCAGTGCCATTGGTTAGGTCCCATGGGGTGAAGAATAGAAAATATGGCTCTTGGCACCTTTACACTATATGTCACTGAGGCATTTTTCACGAATGCATCTGTCGTTGGCATGATCAATCGATGTTGAGTTGGTCAAAACTGGGAGAGGTTATTGTGAAGGAGCCCAACATATACCAATAGGTCCCAACAAATCATTTGTAGGTGCCACAAATTGAGAGAAATACTACGTCAAAATCAGGCAATTTTTTACTCTTAGGTCTCTTAAGAGACATTTCTGGTACACTGTAACCCAATTCAATTGGGACACCTAGGGAACAAAATAGGGCCTCGACTAGCATAAACCCACCCACCCTGACCTATTGGCTTCGTAGGCTAGGTCCCATGGGGTGAAGAACACAAAATATGGCTCTTGACACCTTTACACTAAATGTCACTGAGGCATTTTGCAAGAATGCATCCGTTGTTTGTATAGTCAAATGATGTTGAGTTGGTCAAAACTGAGAGAAGTTATTGTGGAGGGACCTAACATCCATTCGTAGGTCCAAATGGATCATTTGTAGGTGCCATGAAGTCTGAGGACTACTCCAAAGTCTAACAATTTTTAGTCTTAGGTCTCTTAAGAGACTTTGCCGGTACATTGTAGCCGGATTTGATTGGTGCACATGTGGAATGAAACATAGCCTCCACTAGCATAAAATCACATAGATTGACTTGTCGGCATCGTCGATTAGGTCCCACGGGATGAAGAATGGAAAATATAGCTCTTGGCAACTTTATACTAAGTGTCATTGAGGCATTTTTCAAGAATGAATCCACTGTTGGAATGGTCAAACGATGTTGAGTTGGTCAAAACTGAGAGATGTTATTGTGGAGGGACCCGACATCTAACAATAGGTCCAAACGGATCATTTGTAGGTGCCATGAAGTGCGAGAACTACTCCAATGTATGGAAATTTTTTGCTCTTAGGTCTCTTAAGAGACTTTGTCGGTACACTGTATCCTGATTCGATCCACTAGCATAAACCCACCCACCTTGACCTATCAACGCCATTGATTAGGTCTCATGGGGTGAAGAACACAAAATATGGCTCTTGGCACCTTTACACTAAATGTCATCGAGGCATTTTTGCAAGAATGCATCCACTATTGGCATGGTCAAACAATGTTGAGTTGGTCAAAACTGAGAGAGGTTATTGTGGAGGGGCCCGACATCCAGCTGTAGGTCCAAACAGATCATTTGTCAGTGCCATGAAGTGCGAGAAATACACTGTCAAAGTCAGGCAATTTTTTTCTCTTAAGTCTCTTAAGAGACTTTGTTGATACACTGTAGCCTGATTCGATTGGGACACTTGGGGAATGAAACATGGTCTCCACTAGAATAAACCCACCCACCCTAACCTATTGGTACTGTTGGTTAGGTCCCATAGGGTGAAGAACGTAAAATATGGCTCCTGACACCTTTACACTAAATGTCACTGAGACATTTTTCAAGAATGCATCTGACATTGGAATGGTCAAATGATGTTGAGTTGGTCAAAAGAGAGAGAGGATATTGTGGAGGGGCTTGATATATAGTTGTAGGTCCAAACAGATCATTTTTAGGTGCCATTTAGTGAGAGAACTACTTCGTTAAAGTCAAGCAATTTTTTGCTCTTAGGTCTCTTAAGAGACTTTGTCAATACACTGTAGCCCGATTTGATTGGGACACCTAGAGAATAAAATAGGACCTCCACTAGTATAAAACCATCCACCTTGACCTGTCGATGTCATTAGTTAGGTCCCATGGGGTGAAGAACGCAAAATATGGCTCTTGGCACTTTTACACTAAATTTCACTGAGGCATTTTGCAAGAATGCATCTACCGTTGGCACGGTCAAACGATGTTGAGTTGGTCAAAACTGAGAGAGTTTATTATGGAGGGACCTGACATCTAGCTGTAGGTCCAAATCGATCATTTGTAGGTGCCACGAAGTCCAAGGAATACTTTGTCAAATTCTAGCAATTTTTTGCTCTTAGGTCTCTGAAGAGACTTTGCCGGTACACTATAGCCCAATTCAATTGGGACACCTGGGGAATGAAACATGACCTCCACTAGCATAAAGCCACCCACCCTGACCTATTGGTGTCATCAGGTAGGTCCCATGGGGTGAAGAATGCAAAATATGGCTCTTGGCACCTTTACACTAAATGTCACTGGGGCATTTTTCAAGAATGCATTCACCATTGGCACGGTCAAACAATGTTGAGTTGGTCAAAACTGAGAGAGGTTATTGTGGTGGGACTTGAAATCCAACCATAGGTCTAAACAGATCATTCATAGGTGCCATGAAGTCTGATGAGTACTCCATCAAAGTCTAGGAATTTTTTGCTCTTAGGTCTCTTAAGAGACTTTACCTGTACACTATAGCCAGATTTGATTGGGACACATGGGGAATGAAACATGGCCTCCAATAGAATAAACCCACCCACCTTGGCTTGTTGGCACTATCGGTTAGGTCCCACAGGGTAAAGAACACAAAATATGGCTCTTGACACCTTTACACTAAATGTCACTGAGGCATTTTTCAAGAATGCATCCACTGTTGGCATGTTCAAATGATGTTGAGTTGGTAAAAAATGAGAGACCTTATTGTGGAGGGACATGAAATCTAGATGTAGGTCCAAACAGATCATTCATAGGTGCCACAAAGTGTGAGAACTACTCTGTCAAAGTCTGGCAATTTTTTGCTCTTAGGTCTCTTAAGAGACTTTGCCAGTAAACTGAAGCCCGATTCGATTGGGACACATGGGGAATGAAATAGGGCCTCCACTAGCATAAAATTACCCACCCTAACCTATCTACATCATTGGTTAGGTCCCACGAGGTGAAGAATGCAAAATATGGCTCTTGGCACCTTTACACTAAATGTCACTGAGGCATTTTACAAGAATGCATCTGTTGTTGGCACGGTCAAATGATCTTGAGTTAGCCAAAACTTAGAGAGGTTATTATGGAAGGGCCTGACATCCAGCTGTAGGTCTAAGTGGATCATTCATAGGTGCCATGAAGTGCGAGAACTACTCCATCAAAGTCAGGTAATTTTTTGCTCGTAGGTCTCTTAAGAGACTTTGTCGATACACTATAGCCTGATTCGATTGGGACACCTAGGGAGTGAAACAAGGCCTCCACTAGCATAAATACATCCACCCTGACCTATCGACACCATCAGTTAGGTCCCATGGGGTGAAGAACACAAAATATGGCTCTTGGCACCTTTACACTATATGTCATTGAGGTATTTTTCAAGAATGCATCCGTAGTTGACACGGTCAAACGATGTTGAGTTGGTCAAAATTGAGAGAGGTTATTGTGGAGGGGCTCAATATCTAGCTATAGGTCTAAACAAATAATTCATAAGTGCCACGAAGTGTGAAAACTACTCCGTCAAAGTCAGGTAATTTTCTCTTAGGTCTCTTAAGAGACTTTGCCGGTACATCGTAGCGCTATTCAATTGGGACACCTAGGGAACGAAATAGGGCCTCCACTAGCATAAACCAACCCACCCTAACTTGTTGACGTTGTCAATTAGGTCCCATGAGGTGAAGAACGTAAAATGTGGCTCTTGGCACCTTTACACTAAATGTCAGTGAGACATTTTGCAAGAATGCATCCCCCATTGGCACAGTCAAACAATGTTGAGTTGGTCAAAATTGATAGAGGTTATTGTGCAGGGATTTGACATCCAATTGTAGGTCTAAATGGATCATTTGTAGGTACCACAAATTCTAAGGACTACTCTGTCAAAGTTAGGTAATATTTTGCTCTTAGGTCTCTTAAAAGACTTTGCCAATACATTGTAGCCTGATTTGATTGGGACATCTAGGGAATGAAACAGGGTCTCCACTAGTATAAACCCACCCACCTTGACTTGTGAGTGCCATTGGTTAGGTCCAAATGTAAATCATGCCAAATGTATCTCTCTCCCTATGTAGTCATCTTCGTCATCTACAAGGGAAAAATGTTCACTCCCCACAAACATTGGAACACACCGAGGGCACAACTCATTCTGGTCTTTCCATAACCCATATAGAAGGTGAAATGAGGGAATACTAGACCTATAGACAATGAAATGATGATAGGAAAATAATCTTAAACATATAGAAGGTGAAATGAGGATATGTTATAAATAAAGAAGGTGAAATGAGGATAAGCAAATCATGTCAAACATGTAGATGCAAGGAAGATGAGGATATGCAATGTATGTAGACCATATAGAAGGTGAAATGAGGATTGTGATTCATGCCAAATGTACATCTCTCTCCCTATCTCTCTCTCTCTCTTCCTCTCTACCTCATTCTGCTCTTTCCATAACCCATGTAGAAGGTGAAGTGAGGGTATACTAGACCTATAGATAATGAAATGATGATAGGAAAATCATGTTAAACTTATAGAAGGTGAAATGAGGATATGTTATACATAAAGAAGATGAAATGAGGATAAGTAAATCATGTCAAACATATAGACACGAGGAAAATAAGGATATGCAAAGTATGTAGACCATATAGAAGGTGAAATTAGGATTGCACATCATGCCAAATGTACATCTCTCCCTATGTCTCTCTCTCTTCCTCTCTACCTCATTCCGCTCTTTCCATAACCCATATAGAAGGTGAAATGAGGGTATATTGGACCTATAGATGATGAAATGATGATAGGAAAATCATGTTAAACATATAGAAGGTGAAATGAGGATATGTTATACATAAAGAAGGTGAATTGAGGATAAGAAAATCATGTCAAACATGTAGACACGAGGAAAATGAGGATATGCAAAGTATGTAGACCATATAGAAGGTGAAATGAGGATTTCAAATCATGCCAAATGTACATCTCTCTCCCTGTCTCTCTCTCTCTTCCTCTCTACCTCATTTTGCTCTTACCATAACCCATATAGAAGGTGAAATGAGGGTATACTAGACCTATAGACAATGAAATGATGATATGAAAATCATGTTAAACTTATCAAAGGTGAAATGAGATTAAGAAAATAACACATCAAACATATAGAAGGTGAAATGAGGATACATTATACATGTAGAAGGTGAAATGAGTATGCGTTATACATATAGAAGGTGAAATGAGGATACATTATACATATAGAAGGTGAAACAAGGATAAGCAAATCATGTCAAACATGTGGACCTATGAAATGAGGATATGCAAAACATGGAGACCATACAGAAGGTGAAATTAGGATAAGCGAATCATGTCAAACATGTGGACCTATGAAATGAGGATATGCAAAGCATGGAGACCATATAGAAGGTGAAATGAGGATAAACAAATCATGTCAAAAATGTGGACCTATGAAATGAGGATAAGCAAAGAATGAACACCATATAGAAGGTGAAATGAGGATATGCGAATCATGTCAAACATGTCTCTCTCCCTATGTCTCTCTATCTTCCTCTCTACCTCATTAGATGCTCTTTCCATAACCCATATAGAAGGTGAAATGAGGGTATGCTAGACCTATAGACCATGAAATGAGGCTATGATATTTAAACATGGAGTATATATGATATTGAAACATACTTCCAATTAAGATGTACACCTATTTATACTTCCAAATGCAACGGCTGTTGAATTTGGGTTGTAGATGACATTTCTTTGCATAAAATAGATAATGAAATGTGTAAACACACAAACATGTCTTTGCTCATTAATACAAAAACAACTATCTTGGATTGAATGAAAAACATCATAAGTTTTGTCATTTAAATTGACATGTATCTTGCATGTTTAACATGTAAGATGAGAAATTATCAATGATTATCATATCAAATCTAGTAGTTTCTATATCAAATATAGTGTTCTAAGCAAAGATAACATTTCAAAGCTAATGTTCTTGAATGAAAAAAGATCACATGCCAAATGTTCTAAGAAAATCCTGTAACTAACTAAAACTACAATCACGTGGAAATTAAGATCAAGTTATGTATTGAGGTACAAAACTACATATATCATCTTTCTACCAAGAAAAACAATCATATATAACAAGAAATCAATCTATAACATGTTATTGATCAAAACTCAACCATTGTAAATTGAGTATACATTAAAATTTTAAGATTCAAAGTAGGAATACATGCACATAAGGAATTTAAATTATATTGTATATCAAGGTGTATATATATTAAAATCTAGTCCATAATGGTAGACATATACACAAATTTATTAAATATGCCAACTCAAAACATTTTTTACAAAATATGGCATATGCCATGTCTCAAAATTTATATACAATCTACATGCCAAATAGCTACATCAAATACTAAAGGCCCACTTGACCCTATGTCTCTGGTGAATCCTCAACCTGTGATGGATCCTCAAAAAGTGTCCTCTTCGTGCCATGATGTCTAGTAGTTAATGGATGCAAAGTTGACTGCATTAACAATTCAAACCACAAATTTGATTAATTAGTTCAATGGTAAATATAAATAATTTAGAGTTAGTAAATATAATATTATCTACTACAATTTAGAACTTTTAGAATTTATTAACATACATCTAAACCACTACAATAAACTATAAGACTTCTATAAACTATCAATTATTTAGAAAAATTCAACTATATTACCTCAACTCTTTCTTGTCGTTCAGATAGTCATTTTGCAAATGATTATCTCTTAAGACAATCAGGTGTCGTACTGAAGCATGATGGCAAAGGTGGCACATCACTCACTTTCTCAATTGACTGTAAAAGTAAAGTAACATTGAAATAAATTAATATATAATGATTAACAAAAAAAGAAATGCATACATTAGAAAAGGTTAGATGTGTTACACATAAACAATCTAGACTGCACTAAACAAAAACTTATCTACTAGAAAACAAGCACATACCACCAATGAGGCCTCCTGCATTGATTGAGGACTCATCATGGATGAACCAACTAATATCTCCTATATGAAAAATGAAAAGAATGTAAGACTCTATGTATACAAATAATCATAATAACTTTTAAATTAATAGATCAATTTAAACAAAATAAGGAAAACAATGCTCACTAGCATTAGGGGAGAAGAGCTATTAGTCATTAGGGATAACTTTACGATCATGTAGAAGTTACATGGCATGTTATAGGACCTCTATTTTTTTAGAAATGTGATATGGGCTCTTATCTATCTACAACTAAGGTTTAGAGGTGTGACTCATCATGCAACTCTCCACATCAAAACATCTAGTGAGAAGAGTCCTTAAAATGAATTTTTAAAGATTCAATGAAAACGAGATATCATGGAATTTTTTAACCTCTTACATTTCATGAGAAAATACAAGGTATTTATTGTACTCACCTTTTACATTTGTCATAGGATAAACATATAATATGAAGTATTCCAATGCATGTATATTACCATCTCAGTAGTTCTACACATAGTAATAGTATTTATCTACATATTTGGAATGTTTTCATTATAAATAGATCCTCCAATAGTTTTTTTTTATCTAGTAGGATGTTCCCCTAAAATCAAAAATATATAGGAGGCACCAAAACTCATCACTTAGGCCTTGGGATATAGATAGATCACCATTTTCCACTCACGAATTTACTAATGATGATGATGGAGATGAGCCAATTAAAGTTGTAGTTGAGGATGATGTAGGGTCACAAATGCATAGAGATTATTGGTAGAATATGTGTCCCCACTATTATATCCGTTAGATGTAGGTAGAAGAGTGGGTTCAAGAGGATCAAAAGGAGAAGGAGGATTAGAAGACGTGTCCCCACTATTATATGTGCCTAATCATGTTATGATTTTTGTTATGTTGATGACATTTGGTATTGGACACTATGATATGTATGGTTGGTCTTCATATTTATTGGTATATGGCATGGGAATCTATATGATCTATATTTTTCTATGGAATTTTAGTTTCCTTGTATGTTTATGTGTTTTCTATATGTTGATGTGTGTATGTAAATGATATAGCATCAATTTATCAATACACACAATTATCTTGGTAATTGATGAACATTGTATGTCGTAATGGAATCTACATAAGATGAATCAATCAATGCAATAAAATGGACCACATAATCATTAGTTTCAAATCAATTGAAAAATTTGTATGAATATTTAAACGAATAGTAAAAGATCAAATTTATATTACGAATAATGGATCATACATGTTTCTTTCTTTCTTTGTCATTTTCATTCTTTTAACCATTATTTTATATGATCAAACATGTAACAATCACCATGATTCTCTATTTTATTATTTATATAAATGATTATAATCAAATATTTAAGTTTTCTAAATTATCAATTAAAGTACAGTTCAATTGAATTACCTCCACCCTTTGTTGGTGTTCAGAAATTCATTCTGTGAATGATGGTCCCTAAGGTCGATCAGGAGTTTGACTAAAGACTATTGGAAAAGATGCCACATCATTCACATTTTGGATTGACTATAAAAGTAACATCAAGATATAAATTAATATATAGTTACTCACAAATAATTAAATGCATACAATAAAAAATTTGATGTGTAGAAAAAATTATACCAATAAGTCCAAGCCAAATTGGATGGCAGAAAGAGTACCATGATGAACTTCTATCAACTCCTCCTTTGTCATCAACTGTTATCCCCCTTAGATACATTAGTTTTAATCTTTGTTTATATTATTCAAATGGAATACACCATGAAATTTAACTTTAAATTTTACCTCTATAAAATATTGGTCATGCTCCTCTACTTCTCTACCCACTGATGTCTATACTTTTACTCTTGTCCTCGACCCCTCAGCTTGAGTTTTAGACCCCAATGTCTCATCTTGTGAAGGTGATGTATGAGGGACATCATACTCTTAAGTGGTCAGGGGTGGTTCATTACTCTCTGTAAGAGGACCTAAGCACAACTGATTGCAAAAAATGCAATGATGAGGCACACAAAACGTGTGTGGCCGAGGAGGGTTTAGTAATATCAGGTGATCCAATATGATGGTCAATATCATGTGGCTATGCAAACTAAGAGGTTTGTGTAATCAAGTGCTTAGTCAAAGAGTGTATGGCAATGAGGCCCTACTATGTTGCATTTGTAACAATGTCTGGGTGCTAAATTGGAGATGGAGAAGGGATAGCAGGAGGGGGAATAAAAGGACCTTGCACTTGTCTCATTGCCCTAGGCCTATCTTGAGGCATTCCCTTACCTACTCCTTGGAACTCTCTAAAATAAAAATAATTCACATGGTGATTGTTATCACTTAGAATTGCACCATGCTTGAAGCTTGTTCAAGCATTCCAATGACACAATGGGACTGATCTCAAGGTGTGGGACCTTACAGATGCGATTAGACCTCTAGATAAGGGTGGTTTCTCTTTCTAGACTTAAGGTCTAGAGAATTCAACTAAACCTATGCTAATGATCACTAGATAAAAGGGAGAGAGGGAGTATAGAAAGGGAAGCGATGATACACCAAGATTTAGGGTGTTTGAATGCAACTGACATAACACAATAATGATCTCAAACGTGGAAGGGAAATTACACAGACTCATGGGGATTCGAACAGAGGTTAAGGTAGAGAGATGAAAGTATGAAAGGGATCATTTTATCCATAATACACATCTTACATCTATCAAATAAACATAATGCAAGAACAATGAGAGAGAAAAAATTCAGTTTATATTGATCAAAGAGGCTAAATAGCCATTACAAAGGAAGAAAAATTCATTACAGACATGAAATGATAGACTCTCCTTTATTGGTGAACTAGTACAGAGACATGAGAAGATCAACAAAAGAGCATAGTCCATCAAATCAACCCAGTTCTAGAGAAAACCACAAGGTCTAAGCCTGCAAAGAACTTTCTACCTTTGAAAGTGACCCAGTGCAACCAATCAACATTTTTTACATCTTACTTTCATGTATATATAACATGTTTAGTTCATCGTGCATCTATAGGCGCAACTATGGGCATTGAAAATTTGTCAATCTATTCAACTAAGTTGTCCATGCTACCCTTAATCTGGTTCAAAAGCACATCAAGAAATTGGCAGAAAGGGACGGCGGCCATGCTTGGCATGTTGAAGAATCCGTAGCCTGGAAGGCCACCCATATCCTGTGTAGATTTATCCTTGGAAGGACTTGTAGAAGCATGGGCCATTGAAAAGATCTCATCCTCTTCATTAATATCTGGTACCTGCACATTGATGCTTCCCCACTGTTCCAACTACCCGCATCTAACTGATTTGTAACATTGGTGTCACCTAGAGAAATACATTTTTTAGGCACTCAGAAAATAGTGTTATTAAATCTTTTACAACACTTTAAAAGTGTTGATCTTTTAATTTCACTTTTGGAACCCTTTGATTTTCCTCATTTTCGATGAATTTGCCTCGAGCCAAACTCTACTTCTTATCACTTTTCATCTATTTTCCTTTCTATGAATCAATCCTCTTCTTTTGTTGGTAAAATTTGACTTTCACAAACCTATTTGATTATTGTCCTTTGATTCTTTATCTCTGCTTTTTCCTTATCGACAAAGTCTTCGTTTGGAAAACTTAGATCTCCTTATAGTTCCTCACCTTATCAGTGAAATTCACCTTTCGTGAACCAACCACGCCTTTGGCCTTCCCTTTCTCTTTTTTTCCTTATCGATGATTTTTGCATTTCACAAACTTGTTGGCAAGTTCGTCCCTTTGCCGATTTCCTAACCAACCGAGCTTTATCACCTTTTTCGCCTTAGCAAAATTCACATTTCATGAACTACCTTGCTCTTTACATGTCTTTGGCTCACCCCTTTTCCCTTTGGTCAGTGAAACTTTCATTTCACGAACCAAAGTCTTCGCCACAACATCCTCTTTCTTTTCCATTTCCTTTAGTCAGAGAATTGCCCAGTCGACGAACCTTTAAAAACCCAAACCATGTAGTGAGTTTGAATTTCCTCTAATGTTCTGATGGAGCCTTTGCTTTCCTCTTTTCTTTATCCATCTAAGCCTTTGATGAAGACCTTCCCATTGCCTTGCTTTCCTTAGTTGGCAAATTTGCTGATCGGCAAACCTAAGGTTCACAGAACCAAAATTTTGTTGATAAGGCAAAATTCTTCCTTAGTGAAATCTTTTGCCCACCTGTGTTGCCTCTGCCTTTCCCTGCTTGCACACTCTTTAGTTCGCAAATTGACAAACTGCCAAACCACTGAACCAAAGGTTCGCCAAATGGAAACTTTGCCAACTAAGGGAAAATAAAAGGTAAAAACTTAGAATTTTTGGAGATTTTTCTAGGCTTTTCTAAGGGAAATCTCCTTCCATTTGGGCTTTCTCAGATCAGATTTATCTGATGGAAGGAGAATTTTTTTCTATTCTTTTGACCTGGGCAAAATATGACAATAGCAAACCATTACAAACTCTGCATATAGTTTATGAAGCAAATACAAGGGTACATCTAAATTATTGTTGGGTGGTTTATCAAAAACCATCCACCAATGATCCCAAAATTCTAACTAATACTCTCATGTGTACACCATTTGATTGAATACTTTGGATTACAAACATCAACATGTGATCCAGTTTTAGGATTGACAAAATATTGGGCTAACATAGTTTTGATAATGTTCAACTCTTTCACTTGATTGAATGATAAACCATTAGCATATTCTACCTTCTTGATTTCTTGCCATTGCCTAAATGATTCATGTTGCCTTGTGAGGGTTCATACATGAGTAATAATCCCCTCTAAATTCAATGTCATTGAAGACAATCAAGGGTGGAAGTGATAAATTTCTATAATCCTACTTATTTGATCAATATTTATTTCAACTTTCTCTTGGATTGTTGGAGGTGGAGGGTTTGGTGGGTGAGTGTTTGAGTTTTCATGTTCTTCATCCATTTTACCTATTTAAAATTTAAAACATACCCTTTTAGGATAAAAAACAAAAAAATTCATTTCATTTACAAAAAAACAAAAAAAGTGGTGCAAGACTAAATTCAAGGGTCTTATCAGACTATTGAATTAAGCAGCAAATACAAACAATAACACAAACACCATGCCACCACCAAAATGAATATATTATTAGCAACAACAAAATGATTACATGAGTACAAAATGCATTACACAGTAATCAAGATATATCAATCGTTGTCTATAGAAACTTCCCCAACATCTCTTTCCTCCAAGTGATCAAACCAGGACAAAATCTTACTCAACCAACGAACTAACAATCAAGCCCCTTCTCATAAGTAGAAGAAAGTATTTATGGCACTTGGCCAAAAATAATGCAACCACTATGAATCATTATACAACTGAAGAAACCACCAAGCAGTTATAACATTTACAAAACTAAGCCTCTGCCATTAAACCTCCTCATAAGCACCACAATCACCATTGTATATAGTCATCAGTTTATACATATTTAGGCTCTACAAAGTTATCGAAAAAATGATGATTTCACAAACTAGCCACTTGCCAGTGTAATTCTTTGGCTATCAGTAAATTATAACTTCCTCGAACCTTGGAGTGGAGTTTATTGGTGGAAACATACTTTTCAAAACTTTAATGTCATTGACAAATGTTTGATTTCTCGAACCTCAGCTATAAAGGCCTATCAGAGAATGTTATGTTTTCTAAACCTATCGGTGAATGTTGTGTTTTCTAAACCAATATCCATTTGGTCGATAAAACCCAATTTGTGAAACTCGGCCTTATCACTTCAATTGACAAATTGGTCCATTTGCGAACCATTTCTTTGAATGCCTTGTCAGTAAAAATATGTTTCCACAAACTAAGACTTAACAATATAGTCAATTTAGTCATCATGCCCTTTATCCTCAAAATCTAACTTTCCTGAACCCAGTTGGCAAATTGACAAATGTTGGAACTCACAAAGCGGTTAGAAAATACAATAGCTTGTTAACTAAGTGATTCTCCCACATCGGCAAGAACGACTCCTTCCTTCTATCAGAAATTTCATTTCTCCACAAACCAAAGGATTGTACCTCAAACTTGGAAAGTCTTATCAGCGAAGTCGCCCATCAGCAAACTAAGCCATTGGTGAACTGAGCCTTCGGAAAACTAAAAAGTTTGTGAACTCAGGATGACTGGCTATCAAATTTTGTCCAATCAACACCAAAACTAAACTAGAGATATCCATTTGGGTCTTCTATAAGATGATGTCCTAAAATTGACCAAATAAATCCAAATTGCTCCTGAAACATAAAAACCAACTTGCAAAGAAACAAAGCCAAAAACAACTCAGGAAATAAAATATATATTTTTTGGTGACATAGGATTACCAGTGAACTAGGATGATCCTGCATCAGACAACTAGGTAAGAGAAATGGTTCTTGAGGCTGAAACTCAAGAATATTTTGGTAAGTATGGAATAGAAATCCCATACTTAGCCAATTCAGAAGCTTGCATCCAAGAGGCTTCATCAGCTAGTTTACCCTTCCACCAGACAAGAAACTCCATGTATTCTTTGCCTCTTGTTCATTTAGCCACATGAGAGTCAATCACTTGATCAACTTGTTCAAACTATTTTTCAGGCAACTGATCTATCCATTCACATTTATCCTGAAATCTAAACTCCATTCTGCTAGTGTGTGTGATTCCCCTTCATAATACTGATACGAATCTACCACATTGAAAATGGGTGAAATATTTACACCTGGTGGAAGTTCTATATCATAAGCATTGGATGAAAACTTACGCAAGACCTTACAAGGTCCAATTTTCTTCCATTTCAGTTTATTGTATGTTCCTTGCAGGGAACTTCTCCTTCCACAAGTGTGCCAAAACCAAATCTCCAACCTAAAACTCTTGTTCTCTCCTATGAATATCGGCATGCTCCTTGTATTTGGTGGCACTTTTCTCCAAATCTTCTCTCACCTATTTATGCAAATCATGGATATATTTTGTAAAATCTTCAGCTACAACACTCTTATGAGTCAAATTAGCACTATCTCACAATTCATCCACCCCTCTTGGACTGTAACCATACACAATGTGAAAAGGACATTTCCCTACACTCCTATTTACTGAATTGTTATAGGCAAATTCTGCCTGAGCCAAAACCAAGTCCCACTGGTTAGGCTTATTCCCTACCAAACATCTCAATAAATTTCCCAGACTTCTATTTACAATCTCAGTTTGACCATCACTTTGAGGATGGTACCATGAACTAAAACCCAATTGTGTACCCATTTTCTTCCACAAGGTATGCCAAAAATGACCAAAAAATTTCACATCCTAATCTGAAACTATGCTCTTAGGCAAACTGTGTAATCTAACTACCTCCTTGAAAAATAATGTAGCAATGTGGGAAGCATTGATTACTCTTTTGACATGGAATAAAATGAACCATTTTAGAAAATCTATCAGCAACAACAGAGATAGAATCATTACCTCTCTGTGTTTGAGACAACCCCAAAACAAAATCCATACTTATATGTTCCCACGATCTCTCTGGTAAAGGTAATGGTTGATATAAACCAGTGTTTTGTCTAAATCCTTTAGCATATTGACAAAATCTGCCACCTTGTACCAACTCCTTCACATCTGCAACCATACCAGGCCAGAAATAACCTTCATTCAATAGTGCCAATGTTTTATCAAATCCAAAGTGTCCACCTAAACCACCACAATGCTTTTATTCCAACAAATTATCCCTCATTGACCCTTGAGGTATACACAATTTTTGCCCTTTGAACAACAAACCTTCCCGAATAAAATATTCCAACTAGGGTGTTCTATCTGTCTCTACTTGATTCACACAAGCAACCCATGCTTCCATGAAATCAACATCATCCTTATACAATTCTCTCATAGAATCAAAACCAACTACACTCACCCACATTTCATTCAACAACAGACATCTCATACTTAATGCATCAACTACCCTATTAGATTTTCCACTTTTATGTTTCAAAACAAAAGAATAACTCTGCAGAAATTCCACCCATTTTATGTGTCTCTGATTCAACTTACCTTGTCTATTAATGAACTGCAAAGCATGATGATCAATATAGAATACAAATTCCTTCGGTAGAAAATAATGTCTCCACTTCTTGAGTGCCTGTACAATTGCATAGAATTCTTGGTCATACATAGAATATTTCTTCTTTGCTTCATTCAACTTCTCATTGAAGTATGCAATTGGTTTCCCCTCCTAACTAAGGACACCTCCAATCGTTGTTCCACTTGCATCACAATCTAAACTCTTCTCAGTTGTTGTTGTCCACACAAACTCCTTCCTAAACTAGTAGAATTTTGGCAAATAAATGACTACGTGACTAAAACTTTTAGTCACGATAACTAAAAATGACTAAATTCTAGTCATTTTTTGCAACACAACTATAAATGACTAAATAAATGACTAATTCAAGATCGTCAGGTAAAAAACCCAAATAAATTAGTCATTTATATATTTCACACAATAATTAGTTACACAAATAAAATTACTACTATTAGAAATATAGAATTACTAGTATTAATACAAAAACACACCACTTGTATGAAAATTATTGCATAAAGGATAACCTAGTTAAATCAAGCCTAAAATTAAGGGGGGAAATATAAGGTTTAAAATTTGTTCCCATGATCCTTTGTTCCCACCTGACATAAAATAAAAAACCGTAAACCTCCCTCGTCTTCATTTGGCGGGTAGAACAAAAACGCTCTATTTTCTTGTCTTTCCTGTCAACAATGGGGAAAGATGAAGATGAATTTCATGGTGAAATGGAAGAATGCCTAGTGAATGAGGAGTACAAAATATGGAAGAAAAATATGCCTTTTTGTACGATCTAGTAATCACCCACGCCCTAGAATGGACTTCTCTTACGGTGTAGTGGTTGCTTGAGCAGGATGAGCCATCTGGAAAAGATTATTCCGTTCAGAAAATGATATTAAGGACTCACACTTCCAACAACGAGCCCAACTATCTGATGTTGGTGTAGGTGCAGCTTCCACTCAAGGATGCTGAGAATGACGCCAGGCAATATGATGAGGAGCGCGATAAGATTGGAGGATTTGGTTGTGCTAATGGCAAGGTAGGGTTTTCATTTACTTCTCTTTTGAGTTCTATGTGGGTGTTTTTTTCCTTTTCTCTTGGGTGATATGTGGGTTAGTGTTTTTAGACATAGCATAATGATAAGGTGCATGGACTAGTGAAGTCAGTTGTATCTAGAACATGTCGTGGAGATGGCTTTACATGTATATAATCTAGTTGTAGCTTGGCAAGTATACTAGATTAAAAAAATAGGAGTCCAAAATAATTAAAGGCGCCCCTATTAGTTTCTTTGTATTGCATGTCTATATTGAGTTCAAGAGACATGAAATGGTGATCTAAATAGTACACTCTTATGGAAGTCACTAAGGTTGAATTCTTCCAGAAATGCAGTGTATAATTAATGTGTTCTTCTTTGCATCCCTTCCCCACTGCCCGCTCCCCTCCCCAACCATCAATATCGTGGTTACAAGTTAGGATGTCTCATAGTACTCAGCGTGCAGTTGGATTGTAAGGTTGGGTATACTGCCAAACTTAGTGTGAGGTCAAAATCCAGGGGTTTAAAATTTGGACAACATATAAGGTAAATCCAGAAAAAAATCCTCCTGCAGGCTTCCACATGGTGGCCAAATTGATGTCTGGCTTGACTGTGACCTAAAAAACTAGCTATTAAGGCATTTGTAGGAGGAACTGAATCTAACCATGTCCTGTTAATGCTACATTTCTTTTGGATAGATGGATTAGTTGATAGAATGAAATCTGAAGATGGAAATAAAATAGATATCTAAAACTTTATTTGATTGGTACAGTGATAAAAAAATCTGCCCATGTGGGTGGTGTATTGTGAGGGTTCATTTTGAATTTGTGAAGCTTAGGGTTCAACCACCAACTAACCCTTGCATTATTATAATGCCCAAGTTCAAAGCTCGCTGCAGTAGGAATTACACCTGTATACACCTAAAATTGACATGACTCTACTTAAATAAATATTTTAAATATTTATTTCATCTTCACATCCCTCTATCAATAAATAAATAAATTTATTTATTTATTTGATTCATCTCCTCTCATTTAATTAAATAAATTACATTTATTTAATTAATTAAATTCATCTACACCAACTTCATTCTTCTAAATAATTAAATAATCTTAATTATTTAATTAAAATCTTTTATTCTTCCAAATTTAAATAAAATGCAATTTTATTTAAATAAAATCTTAAATCTCCACAAAGTAAAATATATTAATATTTTACTTTCCTCCAAATTATCTACAAATAATTAAATAAATCTATTTATTTAATTATGCTTTCTTATCTTCTAAAAATATATTCTTCTTGTCATTCAAGAGGAAAAAGCTGAGTTACAAAAGTAAAAGCAGTTTTTAAAGCATCTTTAAAGCAAACTTGCTCTTAAATTAGAAAAACAAATTCTAATTTAAGAAAAACAAAACTCATCCTCATCAACAAAGTAGTTAACTCAACATAACTTCTTTTTGAATGACACATGTCATTCTTCTATTGGTTGCACGTTCCTCAACAATCCTCCTCTGTTGATCTTCTCTTTTCTTCTCAACCATTGATCTTCCCTCACCCTTCTCTATAAATACAACCCTCTTCTTCTTCATTTTATATAATCCATAGCTTGAGCAAACTTATGCTGCAGAAACACAAGTGCGCCTTTGACACCACTACTATCATCACTTCATATCATATCATCCATCAATAGTGTTGTTTGAAGTTCATCTTCAATCACACTAAGTATCCTAGCCAACTTCATCTTGTCATCTTGAGGACTTTGAAGCAAGGAAGCAAGCTTCCTGAGGGCCACCATTCATCTCCATCAAGATCAAGACAGAAAAGGCGAGCAATGGAAGGCGAAAGGTTAAGGGTTGTAAGTATCATCTTTGTTATTGTTTTAAATCCTTTTATCTTCAGATTTCATTGGTGTTTTGGGCTATATTATTCATTTTGATTAATCCACATTTCCCCATCACATTTTGGCGCCCACCATGGGGCCCTTGCCCCTTTATTCTAATCAAAATCTGAGTTTTCTTGTAGACAGGTTCCATACAGGTGTCGTACAGGGTTTTGATAGGTTCATTCGGCGCATCCACCCTTTGATTCGACGCATTTAACTCCTGTTACGGTGCATTCATACTCCAGCACATACCACCTCCAAGATGACACATCTACCTTCTATTTCAGCACTTACGACACTACAGTGCATTCATCCTCTGTAACGGTGCATCTGCCTTCTGTTTCAATGCTTACGACACTACGGTGCATTCATCCTCTGTAACGACGCATCTGCCTTCTGTTCCAGCGCATATAGCTCACCTAATGGTGCTTACACTCTGTTTCATGGTGCATTTACTCATTTAATGCATTTACACATAATTCCTGTGCTTTTGACACATTTTTCAATGCATCTGTACACTGCCGCATGCAAGCTCTGTTTCTGTGCATTCAGACTGCATTGTGGTGCTTTTGTTCTGCACTATAGTTTTTAGGGTTTCTTGTGATTTTCTGATTGAGCTAACATTTTGTCTTGCAAGATTAGAGGTTGGAATAGGTCATTTAGTTGCATTGATTAATTCATCTAGTTTAATTAAGGGGAAAAAGTAAAAAAGATGTATGCATGCAAATTCCACATAGTCTAAACTAGGAAGAGAGTAATTGAACCACTGCTATATCTGCATATTGCTATCTTCTTTAGTTAGATCATTGCTATCTCAACAAACGGGAATGAACATTGCTATGTCTTAAACACTTCAAAGTTAACAACCACATGAGTGCACAAGTAGAATAGCCCATTTAGTTTTTCTACTTTTAACTAGGTTTGGATTAATTAGTGTATTCTGTGACTGTGAATGACAATAGGCTTATGCTCTCCCCTTAATTGGGTGACCAGAATGCCAAACTTATCATTCCATTTGTTTAACCTTTAGGGGTGCCTACCCTTGGATGCAATCTTGTCCAAGTGGGAATGACCCTGAGTGGTAATAGGCTAAAGCCAAGCCCTACCAAGCCACTTAAAATAAATTGTGCTTGAGGTGAAAACCTCCTGCAACGAGTGCTGCTGTGTTACACTGACGACCAACCTCCCCCAAAACCCTCTAAGGTGTAACCCTTTGAGGCTAGAAGACTCCATAACGGAGAATAGTGCCGTCACACGTGTAACCACTCGAACGGTTGCCCTGACTACGAACCAATTATGTAGCAAGCCAAAAACCCCTATTTGTTGATGCAAAGGGTGGAGCTCTTAAAGCAGCCTCGATTCATGTGACTCTTAGTAGAGGTAGCAGGGACAATCCTAAGGTTCGGTGGGGGTATGAGCCTAAGGAAACCCGGATCTGGTATGCGTGAGAAGTGAGTGCCGTGGAGGGGAGCCGGTGCTACCAGATCCTGGAGCTACACGCTTTGAGTATGTACAGCTAGAGGATTCAACGAATATTGTCCTATCCAGCTTAGGGTGTGCTTGTTTTTGAGTCAAATTAGTCCAAAAATACAAAAAAAAATACCAAAAGATAAAAATCATGAAAACTTCTATGTGTTTGTTGTGTCTGTGCCATAATTGAAATCAATTTCTCAAAAATACCAAGTTTCCAAACCAAAAATAGAGAAATCTTGAAAAACATTCCAAAAAACTGTGAAAAACCAAGCAAAAACCTGAATTGTGCATTTGCCCGACTAGCGGCGCATTTGCTAAGACTTTTGGCGCATTTGATATCTTCCGCGGCGCATTTAAACTAAAACCAGAGTGGCACATTTGATATGACTAGTGGTGCTTTTGCACTTTGTTGTGGCGCATTTGAACTGCTGCGCATTTAAAACTGAAAACAAAATCCGTACCTTCCAAGAGCAAAACTGTCAAAAAACTTTTCAAAAACCATTTTCAAATCTGTCTCAGTTTTTCAAAATCTAACTAAGATCATGCAAATTGAACCATTTCTTTCTTCTTCCACGTCATAACTTCTTTTCATCCAAAATCTCGCCAAATTCTGCCAAAATTCTAACAAGTTTAGAACCAAGTTATTCTAGATCACATCACATCTCAAACAAAACCTAGTGAGTCCCCTCTATCAAGGATCACTTATCCTTCTCTATCAGAACTCCACTAGTGGATTGTGCTAGACTAAGTCAACATTAAGCAAATGGATTTCTATCATCCTTGCTTCGACTATAGTTTTGTTCATCCAACTTTGTTTGACATCACCTAGATCTAAGAAGAACCTTGCTAAAATCTTGTCACCTTCTAGCACTTTGCTCAAACTCTCACTCCATACCATCTCTAGTCGCCTCTTGCATGGTCTTAACTAGATTACAAAAACAAAAGTAGATTGAAATGGCAGAGAAAAGTATCCCAAATGCTCACGAAAGTGAGGAAGAAATTTCTATGGATGAGATCCTTCAAACACAACATGACCCAAAATTTCAAGGCTTATTAGAAAAGGTACTTGCTCAAGACCCTACCAAATTCTTTTTACATCTAGCACATCTAGGAGTCAACCTCCCTAAAGATTTTGACGTAGAGGCTCTCAAAGAAACTGAGGATAAAAGAAACCCTGAAGGAAGTAGACATGAAGAAGGAACACCTTTAGACAAAAGCAAGATAACTAATGATCTTACGGATGCCCTAAGTCTAGTGAACCAACAAATCCTAGCATTACAATTGTTGACCTATTTTACCTCTGCCCAGAGCCAAATAGTTCACCTTGCATTTTCTTGAAAATCCTTTGGAAAATGCCCATACAAAGCTTAAATCTTCCAAGTACTCATGCATGCCTTGTCAAAAAGTCCCACAATCTTGCCTAAGGAATCCTTGCGAAAAACCCAGAAAAACTTAGAAATCTTTTATTTTCAAGTGCTTCCTATCACTGGGATTTTCTCAATTTTAAGGCTTGTATTTGTATGTATTTTGAATGTACAAAGAAAATATACATTCACCTTTGTACATGCAAAGGAATATGCAAAGGCTATATACAAGTTTTTCGCTTGTATATCGGCAATGTACATAAAATTATACAAGGAAAAGATGCATATCGGGCTTAGAAGATGCATATACATTGAGGAAATCTATCGCAGATTCCATATTCCCTCAATGTATATCGGGTTTCAAATGCATGTTGTGTTGTATGTTTAAACATACAATTGAAATATACAAGGAAAATATGCATATCGGGTTATACATTGCGGGAATATTCCTTCAAGATTCTCGCTTGTATGTTTGGTCTATGTATATTGGGTTGTATATTCAGATATACAAGTCGATATACAAAGGCCAAACATACAAGGATGTTTGTATATCACCGAGATACAAGAGATGGGGCCCGCACACATACAAGGCGGATTGTATGTTGGAAAATACAAGGGTGAATGTACATTTTGCAATGTATATCAACAGAATATACAAAGGACCTTTGCCTAAGATACAAGCCAAAAGATGCATCGGCTACAGTGGCTTGTATATTTTGCTTTGTATGTTTTCACATACAAAGCCGATATACAAAGGAATAAATATACAAGTGCGTATATATAAAGAGCAATGTATGTCATGAACAGTGCATTGTATATTTGTGGCTTGTATATTTTGCACATACAAGTGAAAGATACAAAGTAAATGTGCAAGCCGTATTTCAAATGGATATGCATTTTGGTTGAATGCAACATTGAGTCCACGACTTGCATGTATGTGGGCAATTGTATATTGCGAAATACAAGTCAAACATACAAAGATTGTATACAAGGTGGACTTGAATCGAAGATCAAATCCAGCATATTCAGGTCTCAAATCCGCCTTGTCTGTATAAGTTTTTTGTATATTTGAACATGCAAGGAAATATACAAAGAAAGATGATACAAGCTGGACCCCACCTAGCAGTCAAAGCACTTTATAAATTTTTTGAAGTTTGTGGTTTGTATATTTGGCGTTTGTATATCTTGCGATATACAAACAGACATACATCGTGATATACAAGCCAGATTTCACAGAGGTCTGTAGCCTACTTTATAAAATTTTTAGGTCCGCCTTGTATCTATAAGTGTTTCGTATATCACGCATATACAAAGTCAAATGTACATTGGCGATATGCAAGCCAGATTTCAAATGAATATCAATTCCGACACATTCAGGCTTCAGGTCCGGTTTGTATGTATAAGTGTTTGTATATTTGCATATACAAAGAGATGTATAAGGAGAAAGTGATACAAATTAGACCCGACAGAACAATGAAATGCAGTTGAGGGTCATTTTGGGGTCCGCAGCTTGTATGTTTGCATATGCAGCTAAGGGTCATTTTGGGGTCCGCAACTTGTATGTTTGCATATGCAGAAGAGGAGATACAAATAGTGGGGTCCACCAAGGCACATGCATTTTGTATGTATTTCCTGCTTATATGTTTGTTTGTATATTTTCATATGCAAGACCAGATACAAGCTAAGATACAAAAGGTGGGGCCCGCACATACAAGGGAAATTGTATGTATATGCAAATTTGAAAATACAAGGCATGTACAAGCCTGATATACAAAGCACCATGCATGTACAAAGGAGTTGCAGAGAAGGTTTTTGAATGTCCATTCAGGAGGTAAATGTAAGCGATATATACATAGATGCAAAGCGATATATACAAGTAGTTGACCAAAACTTTGACCGCCTGTATCTCCTCCGTCTTGGTGAATTTTGACATGCTGTAAAAGGCAAAAAAGCATGTTTTTGTCCCCTCTTTCATTTGGCAAGGTTTTTAGGGGTTTTTGTCACCCTTCAGTTTTGAATTTGGCTTTGCATATTTCGAGCGACTGGACATTTCAGCAACTTTTGAGGTAGGTTGTAGATTTTTTTTTGCATTCATTTCTACAGGTAATGGAAGCTGCTTGCATTCATCACCAAAATATCTCCCACTTATGCATTGCTGAAGATTGGTGAATAAGCTGTTTGCATTAAAGATTAAAAATATCTTCTATCTGCCCAGTGCTAAATATTTGAGGCCATAACTTCTACAGATAGACAGTCATTTAGGGGCGGATATTTTCTAAGACAGCTTTTAGCCCAAATTTTGTAACTGACCTAGGTTAGTTTGGAATGCTATATATATGCATTCATAAGATGTAAATAGGGTTGTTGGAAATTTTTGGCATTCTGGTCTTTCTGTTTCCAAACAGAGTTTTCATATACTGTAACCTTGCCTTTCATTGGATATATGCAAGTTATTTTACCTCATTTGCTGATTTTCTAGTTCTATGTAAATCTGCATATGATTGTCTATGAATTTCTTTTATTCCTCTCAATCATATTGCTTCTTGCCTCTGCTAGGGTCATTTGAATTTGTGTATGTTTATTTGCTATATCTGATCATATTGTGCATTTTCTTAGTGTTGTGAAAGTCTCTTTTAATCTGTCTGGTGCATCACCCTTTGTTTTCAAGTTTTAATCTTCATTTTTAAAGTTTTACTTCTCCCTTTTCCCCAAAATTCAGTAGTTTTAGGTGATAATCAGGCAAGGAAGCTGGCCTTCTCTGGAGGTCTGATCTCATTTAGCAAAGTCCCACACTTAGACATCATTCCTATTGTGTCATTGGAATGCTTGGAACCCTTCCAAGCAGGGTGCAATTTCATGTGACAACAACAACAAGAATTTGCGGACATGAAAATAGGGGCATCAACTAAACATTACACCCTAGAGGATATTTCACCATATCCTTTTGACAGGTCTCTAATCATGATTCCTTTCCCCTCAAAATTTGAGGTACCAAAGTTTGATAAATATCGAGGAAAGGGTGATCCAAGAGAGCATATCAGGGAATTCAACGCTGCTTGCCTAGAGGTCGCACACAATGACACTTATCTTATGTGACTATTTCCATGAAGCTTGGGAGGACAAGCCATGGAGTGGTTTTCTAGATTACCGCCTACTATTAAAACATTTAATGAACTTGTCGACAAATTTGTCACCCACTTCTCTTACAATATTGAGCATGACACCTCAATATTGGATCTTTGTAACACCAAACAGAAAGGTGGAGAATCTTTCGCCACCTTCTTACAAAGATGGAGACAACAAGCAAGCAAGTGTCCGCACCAAATGCCTGAAAAACAAATGTTGGAAATGTTTGTGCACAACTTACAAACTGACATGAGCTACCAAATCCAAATCCAATGTCCTACTTCCTTTAGCAAGGTCATTTAGATGGGCCTCATCATTGAAAAAGCTCTAATTGCCAAGGGTCAAATAAAACTCTATAAGGACACTCCTAATACCAACACCAACACAGACAAACTGAGATTCTGGACGAAAAACAAAAACATTGTGAACGATGGGGTTGTAGATGCCAAGAATGCGGCACCCAAGCAACCAATTTTAAATTTATCAACGCCTCAAAACAACCCCCTGCAAAATAAACCAAGAAACACTGAATCTTAGTTCACCAACTTCCAACCTAGGAGAAAATTCACCCCTTTGGGAGTGTGAGGACTGCCCTTTTTACTTCTGTTGTTATGACTATTTACATTACTGTTATTGTTACTTTTTATATTTGTGGGATAGCAGTTCCCAGAATTGTCAAACTATTAAACTTTATTATGATTTCGGAAAAACTAATTGGGTGATGTTTGGATAAGTTTACATTTCAGAAAAGTTAATTAGGTGATGATGGAAAATTGTAATATGATTTCATTTATGTTAATTAGAACTATGTCATGATAATGCATGTTTTTAAGTTGCTTCGGCTATGATGATTATATGTGGATACTGATCTTGTAATTTAGTGTGCAGGATTTACTAATCGAACCACAGATTTCGGAGATCATTCCGCACCTTGTTATTTGTTATTCCCTGTTAAGCCGATCTGGTTCCACGAGGAACCAAGATCTCTCTGTGTTTGATGTGATGTTGTAATGTGGTCTTTCGTATGGTCGAGTGGGTTAGGTTACCCTCATGTGACACTATTTTATGATTTGTGTTGTAAAAAGATTGAATTTGAATTTCTTTATTTTATTTAAATCTATGAGGCTTTTTCTTGTGCTTTACCTTGACCAGGGGTGTCTTGTATGGGTTAAAGTTGACCCTGGGTTATACCACATGGGTCCAGGGGCCCATTTGGCATGGGTAACCCTTGGGTAACCTCCATCTAGTCATCTTAACTTCCCCCTGAAGTTAAGTGGCGAAAATTAGAGGTATGAAGGGGACATGATGGGTTGTACCAACACCCAACCCATCCCTCTTCAATCCCCAAAGTAAGAGATGACTACAAACCCATCCATTATTGACGGATTGACTTGAAGTCACCCTCTCTATTAGTGAGATTCCCCCATGTGTTGTGGGGTCACCCATGTGAAGGAGGGAAGAAGAGGCATGGGTCACCTGTCTTTTACTCCTTTAACTCCTTTTATTTCTCCCATGCGTAAGAGAAATGACATGAGGAGAGGGATAAGGAGTACTCTAGGGATGGGTGAGTGACATAAGCCACCAGGACAGAATAGTGGTTTTGGGGAGAGTGAGGAGGTGACAAGTGTCACCTCCCCATTCCTCTAAACTGAAAAGGATTTGGGTTATTTGTTTCCAATTTTGGGATGAGAGGGAGTTAGTTGAATTTTGGGGAGAGTTTTATTATTATTGCCAAAAATAGGAAAGTTAGCTTGGAGGAGAGGAAAGGGAGAGGGAGTTGGTGGCTAAGGTTGGCAGAGATCTCAGTGGAGCTCTACAACAGTTTCATTCCAGAAGGGCTTTGTAAGGTTGGTTTGGTTTTACCATTCTTTCGTATATCTGAATGTTGTATGAAAAATGTGTGAAAGATGTTTTATGTTTGTGTTCTAGATTTGTTTCTGTGGGATCTGTTGTCAGGTTGTTGACAGAGCTTCTCCCACTTGGGAGAAATGCTCATCAAGTTTGGGATAGGGGAGGAGTGATCCTCCTCAGGTGCATACCTGGTTTCTTCTTTTGGGATGTTGAAAGCCTTGAGGGCATGTATTTGTGTCTGTATCTTTGACTTGAGAGTCAAATACAGACTTCATTGAAAATTTGTGATCAAACTTGGTTTGAGGCCAAGAGAAATTATGTTGGTTAAATTATCTGTAAGGGTGACACTCTGGAGTCGAGTGTGTCCACTCTCCTGCCCCTTATGAAACTCACTGTAGTTGAGTTTTCGTGCTGTGTAATGTACCCACGGGTGTTTGTGTGCTTTGGGTTTGTTGTTGTTCCCTGTTGTGAAGTGGAGTGCTTGAGTATACCCAGGTGTGAGTATGGCCTCCCTAGCTCGGGGGTGACCCTCTTGCGGGTCTACGGAAGGGAGGAGAGCTAGATGAGTGGTGTTTTCTTCTTTGTTTGTCTTTGATACGTAGGTTTCCTCTTGGAGCTTATGGTTGGAGTTGGAGAAGTTATATTTATGAAGAAACAATTTATTCTTCTTTGTCATGAGAATTAGATCATGTTCATTTCATAAGAATTGAAGAGAGTGCACCTCTCTTGATGTTGTTGTAACTTATGGACCCCTGGGAGTGAAGAAAATCACCTCCCTGATCTTGTTATTGATGGACTTTTACTTGGTTGTTACAAGCTATCTTTTGTATGTTGTTTGGGAGAAGGAAGTTCATATCTCTCCCTTAGAGTGTGTAGAAGATGTGGAATGTTAGTTGTATGTATCCATGGTTTAAAATTATCTCTTGCTTTATGTAGTGGAAGAGTTAACTTTTCTGTATTATGAATGTTGTAAACAAATGCCTTAAATTTTCAAGTTAAGTTGCTTTGTAAACTTATTCTAAATGGCAATTTTATTGTGTTTAATGTGTTCTTGAAAAGAAAGGTTCCTTAGTTAATCTGATCTTGTATATGAAAATCAAGGATAAATCTGCTTAATTAGATGAAAATACAGTTTTACATGATTAAGTTTCTTTTTCCTTAAATAATGGTTTCAATTATTTTGTGAAGTTTAGAGAAAGTCTAATATGTATTTACTTCTGTTGTCCAAGAGTTGAAATGGACATTTATTAATTACAGAAATAAACTGATTAAAACTTCATTTCTTAAGTATATATATATATATATATTCTTTATTGAATTTCTTATTTATCATTATAACAGAACATGGGAAACTGAATATATTGTTTAATTTGAGAAAATTAAGTGGTATTATGAAAATGAAATATATATATATATATATAATAATTGTTATTTATTTATCATTATAACAGAACATGGGAAACTGAATATATTGTTGAATTTGAGAAAATTAAGTGATATTATGAAACTGATATATATATATATATATATAAATATATATATATATATTATATATATATATATTGTTATATATCTATCATTAAATATTAATGATGCAAATTAAACTCATGAAATTCGAAATAGAAATTAGAGGAGCGAAATTTGAGGTCGTTGTGTGTTAAAACACAGTCGAGATATTTCATGGTGGGCGGTGGGGAGTGAATCCCCACCGCAATTTCCTTTTATGTATTGAGGTGTGGGGAGGGGCGGAGCCCCACCCACACCCCACGATGTGGGGTGTGGGTGGGGCTCCGTCCCTCCCCACATCCCCCTGCCCTTTACACCCCGCGGAGCTCAAACTCCGCTGCCACCGTTCCAAAAGCGCTGCCCCCGCCGCGCCTTACACTCTGCGACCTCCGCGGAACCTCAAGCCCCGCCACCATCTGTACTCCCCGCGGCCTTTAGACGTGGTCCTCCCTGCTTCGGCCGAGCCTGCCTCCGCCCACCACTATCCATTGCAGCCTCCGCCACCATGCCTCTTCCTCCCCTACATACAATACAAACTTCTTTCTCAATAATGAGTATTTAGGGTTTAAAACCCTATTTTATGTGTTGAACAAAACAACCAAAGGACTTATGTTATATTCCATGGTTTGGTTTTTATTTTATAAAGAGGAGAACCTCTTATAAATAACAACAATCGTATATAATTGTATATGTAAATATATATAAATATATATATATTTATATATATATATATATTATATATAAAAAAAAATAGAAGATTAATACTAGTATAATAGATAGGTAACTTATTAAGATAACTTAATAATTGCAATAATAGTAATTATAATAAACAACAGTAATTATAAATAGGAGAAATGTAATTGAGTATATATATGTTTATATATATATACGATCTTATATATATATATACATATAAATATATCGTTACATATTTATATTTTTTTAATGATTACGACTTTCAGAGAGGCCGTTTTCTCTTAACGATAATAAGAGAAAATAAAATTATAATTTAACGAGAGCATAAAGGAATATACTGTATTACTCCGGAAAGAGTTTCTCGGAAGTTTCAACTATCAACATAATTCAATAACCGGGAAAATGAAGAGGAAAATTACACGTCACCTTGCTTAAAAGATCACTGGAAATAAACTTAAGAAGCCATCACAGACATTCCATGTGAGGCCATTTTAATCTCAACTGTAGTAAACGTCCATATAAGTAAACCTGTAAGAGAGTCAGAAGAAGAAAAACTAACATTGGAAAACACAGAGGAGAAAATGCGCGACATTTCCCACATGGGATAAGAGAACTAAGTTGATGGACCCTTCCATTAATTTTGCTTAGGAACAAGTTTAATTAATACAAATGAAGAGGAGAAACCTAGATCGGAGAAGACTAGGAGACCGAGTCTAGTGAAGTAGTAAACCAACCTATGCGACCTGGACCATCCGAAAGTTAGGATTAATGTCAATAATAGATAAGTGATAACCCTGATTGATGTGAAATATGAAGAAAGGTCCGGATAAACATAAAGAAAGCATAGAAACCAAAAGAGAGAAGAACCGAAATATAAACAAACTAAATTATCAGAGAAATAGTTAAGGTGAGCGCGATAAAAATACAATCAAAATTAAAACCCAGAGAAAAGGGAAGAGAGAGCAAATGAACCGCCTTGTTGAGAATGCTAAGTCGAAGGAGGAGTATATTTCAGGAAGCAAGAGAGGAGACAGACAACCGTGCCTTGTTGAAAAATGACTCAATAGGGAGATCACGAGTCGGTTTAGTCGGAACAAGGCGTTGTGGGAAGTTGTTAATCTATCAATGAACCACGTGCGTAATATAGTGTTGAGTAATTCCCACTTACGTCGTAAGGCATTACGCTGCCGAAATTTGCCAAGATTTAGATTTAGGAACCTTGATAATATAAACCTTGTAGAGACGTGAACGGTGTCGTAGAGACCCCCTTGTTGGTCTGCTCGCGTCCGGTTGCACGCAATTGTACTTGTACCCCGCCGACAACTGTAGTGTTTTCGCCTTGAGCGAACACCACCGAGCATGCTTACGCATGCGAGGGGGTTTTTAGGGAAGCGTGAGAAAATTTTTTGATATCTTGTGTCATAACCACATGACAGATGTGGCTATGACACGTGTGATGTGTGTTGTGACCACATGGAAAATGTGGGCATGACAGGGAGAATCCTTGGAAACTGCCCTACGAAAGCTAATCATGAACAAGATCATAACACTTCCAACTGCATAGGAGTATGAACCCAAAGTCAAACCCCATTGGTGGAATGACAACGACTTTTGTGAATTCCACCGAAACGGGGGGCACAAAACAAATGATTGCATTGAAACATACCATCCAGGATTTAATTGACCCAAACAAAATATCAATTGATGGACATACCTCAAACAATGATCACCAGGCATTCAAGGATCCTCTTCCAAACTACGAGCAGGGAGGACCCTCCAATCAAAACAAGAGTGGATCTAACAATGTGAATTACACAAACGTCAGCTTTGATTATGTTGTCAACCATATCTCGGAAGGTGATCCACACATCAATGTGATCACTATAAACAAGGATCCAGATTGTAATGTTACTACCCACAGCAATAGGGTCACTCTTAGGGGAACCTCCACCCCTCCAACTAATCAGTACAGTATCATGGATCAACTACATAAAACGCCTGCACATATCTCCATGCTAGAACTTCTACGTCTATCCCTATCTCATAGGGCCATTCTTGACAAAGCCTTAGTGGAAGCTTCTATCCCAACAAACCTCGCTAAAGAACAATTCCAAACCATGGTAGGTCACATAACCTTACCTCATTCCCTATCATTCACTTAAAAGGATGATATGTCAATCACTCAACCACAAGCACAAGATAAAGAGGGTCCTAATAGATGGAGGAGCTGGCTTGAATATTTGCACCTTAAAGCTAGTCGTTACATTGGGGTTTTCAGAGAAAGCTATAGATCCGAAAAGAAAAATCACTATAAAAGCCTATGATGAGGAGGAGAGAACTTCCAAGGGAATTGTTACTTTACCAATCAGAGTGGGTCCTATAGTAAAAGATGTGGCTTGCCAAGTCCTCGATATGGAGCTAGCGTACAACATTATTCTTGGGAGACCATGGATAATGCTCTAAAAGCAGTACCTTCAACTTACCATCAGTGTATCAAGTTCCCTTACGAAGGTCAAGAGATCACCATCCAAGATGACCCCAACCCATTTCAGTATTGTAACTCTATCCATCCTAAACCTGAAGTGGTGATTCCTAACAACCATGCCTCTGCTTCATCCTCATCTCACGTTGACCCAGCTACACTTGCTTCCTCTTCAACGACGTCCCAACCCAACCTCAAACTTAAGGATAAAGGCTTGGGTGAGTACACAATCTCACAATCCCTCTGCTTGGCACAGCTCCCCCTATCTCCAAGATCATATGGAAGACCTACTCTGAGCAAACCCAAAACATACAAAACTATCCAAAGACTGTTTGTCAAAGGGGGCAGCCTTGAAGATGAGAGTGATGAGAAAGATATCCTGCAGTGGTTATACAAGGATGAGGGCAGTACATCAACACAACAGGACCATCACACCATACCAACTGAACAATATGGTCAAGGTTTTCAAATGTTACAAAGAATGGGGTATGAAGGACATGGTCCACTCAGTTCAAGAAAGGATGGTATCACTGAACCCATCCAACCTCATACTTTGATAGCCTGAGACACTACAGGGCTAAGATACACTGGAATGTAAAGAAACAACAGAGAAAAGAGGAATAACTGTAAACAACCAAAAACATCCACTAGTAATCTGGTTGAGCAAATCCAACAACTGCAACTGAATAGTGAGACTGATTCAAATGAGTATGAATGGGATAGCCTCTCTGAGCTATCTTGTGATGAAAAAGGAATCGATGTTGTCCACGCGTATGACCCAACCCATGCTAATGAGAGACAAGGTCCAAGGGCTAGACCGCTAGAGTCCGACTAGCGTAATAACAATAGTGAAAATCGTGAGGAAAGAATGATACCTCCCTTGAAGGATTCGCTAACAGAGAGTACCATCTATTAGTTTACATCATTTCAAAATTCAAAACATATATGTCACTTTTTAGTGATTCAAGTTTAAAAGTTGGATCAACATTGGCCGTATCCTTTATAAAAGTGTGACACAACTTTGTACTTTTACCCACCATCCAACAACTTTTTATTCATAATTTTTTTAATACATTTTCACTTGTGTGGCTCAATCTACGATGCCACAACATACATGTATTTTCAACAGTTTTAGTTACATTAGTGGCTCTACAAACTGTAGTGGACTCAAGCCTAAATAGAGCTCCCATTCTTGTTCCCCTAGCTACCACCAAGCTTCCTCTCACCAATCTACAACCATGCTTATTAAATTTTACAAGCATTCTTGAATCATCCAACTTCAAAATGGAGATAAGATTTCTAGCCAGTCCACGAATATGTAAAACACCACGGAGGGTTTGAATCCTCCCATCACTAAAACACATGTACCTTTCTCTAGCCAACAATTAGATATGTAGAGTTGTCCCCAAGTTAAATATTACCTCTATCATATTTCTCATATGTGGAGAACCATTCCTCATGAGGAGTCATATGTCAATCAACCACTATTCATTAGACATAACATTACATGTAGAAAGTAAAACTTCATCGCCTTCATTTGAGGACTTTTCGGTAGAGGAATCCCACTGTTTCTTTGGGTTTCTACATTCTTTCTTCACATGCCCCCTCTTACCACAGTTCCAACACTTAACTCTATTCTTCTTCACAGGAGTTTTAGACTAGCCTTTTGATTCCTTAGGCCCCTTCTGATCTCCTTTTGGTCCTCTTTCCTTAGACCTCCCTCTGACATTAAGAGAATCCACTGAGCTATCCATAGCCTTCTTCCTCATTTCCTTTGACAACATTCTCAGAAACTAACTGACTCATAATCAAATTAAATGTATACAATTTCTCAGCTATTGAATCACCCTTCTTCATTTTAAGGGAAACTAACTTTCTTTTGAGATACAATTTATTTACTAGACTCTTGGCTTGATAGATTTTACCCAACTGCTTCTATAATGCATGTGCAATCTTCTCAGTAGAGACATTCAATATGATAGAGTCTACATGGCATAACTGAATTGTTCCTCTTACCTTTTTATCCATCTTGTCCCACTCATCCTGACTAATAGTATTGGGTTTCTTCTCTTTTTTCATAGACAACCATTAATCTCTTTCTTCAAGGAGATCCTCCATTTTTAGCTTCCAAAACTCATAACCCATTCCTTTGAATTTTTTGATGTCCAATCGGGATGAGGATAAGCCACGGATTCGACACAAATACAAAAAATAAATTCAACTAGAGCTCCCACTACAACTCAAAAAATCCTCACACTTCCACCCAAGACACAAAACTAGCTAGACTCTGATACCTTGAATGTTAGAAATGAAGGTGAACAACTATAGAATGGAAATCTGATTACAACTGTAACTATTAATCCAGTGCAGAACCAAAATGGAGATAGCATGAAATCAACACAAAGATATAATGAAATAAAATATCAAACACATAACACAATGTTTACATGGAGAAACTCTTTCAAGAAAAAACTCCACAAAAGAAGAGATGCACCAGTCTGTATTAACTTCAATAGAGTTTACAATACAACACTATCAATCTCCTCTTTAGTCTTCAATCCAAAAACACTAGTAATTCTCATCCACAACCATAATATAATATCCTCTTAAAAGATTGTTACCTTCTAGGAAAAAACCCTAACATAACTACAAAATTACAATATTTTACAAGGTAATTTTCTAAAAAAATTCTCTTCAAGGGCGCTGCCCCGAACCCCTACTAGGGGAGACTAGGAAGTTGTTGCCACCTCTTGGACCCTCTAATGACAGTAGTGGGGGGGTAAGCTCCCCCCCACACCCCCCGTTGGGTACAAAGATCCAAAATGCGGCTTAAACAAGATCACTACTTAGTGAATACTTCATCCCTTATGAATGATTTACAAATAATATTAGGAGTAATTAAATACATAAGATTTACAATGTTGGTGGCACCTTAATCCTAGCAATTATTTCATTATTTTCCTATTTGAAATGGATATTAGTTGTCATAGCATTCATTAAGGAGGTTGACTATGATAGTGGTGGTTACAAATTTATTAAAACTCACTAATTGCACTTTCCCAATTCTATGCACTAGAAGAGTTAGTGGGAAACCTTTGTATGATGAATGGGGCCAACATGAATTGTACTCTCCATAATGGAGTTTAGACTTGGAGATGTGAGTCATCAAGAGTCATTGGTCAAAGATACCTTATGAGTTATTTTTTCTATTCATGGATGCATTGATTTAGCATATGGGGATATTAGGTTTTTGCCATACCATGGATTTGGTGGTACATGGTTTCAAGAATCTACAAGTGTGGTTTCTTCTCAACTCTCCTCTACAAATTGTATGCATTCAATAGAGGTTTTATGGGTTATTATGGGTACAAGAACTGTCGAAATGTTATCTAATTTAAGGGAGAATTGTGTTGCATATGTACTTTTCTATTGAAGATTAATACATACTTGAACCTCTCTTTGATGGTGGAGTTTTGTCTCACAAGGGGTTCTCCATGTACATTTGGTATCATGTGTCATATTGTTATGGTGTGCTAATTTCTTATTGCTGATATAAACCTTTACACAATTTCATAATGGTTAGTCCAATGTTCACATATAAATTTCATATTTGCATACTATTTGAAGAGTTTTTATTTGTTGTAGTTTACCTTGTCTTAACAATAGTTATGGCTTGCACTAGACCAAATATTGTCCAAGAAGTAGGAATTTTAAGTAGGTATATATGTCAACTGCATGCAAGGGGAATTGGACCACAATGAAGAGGGTATTCAAATACCTTCATAGCACTCTAGAATATTTTATGTGCTACTAGGGGGGACTTGATTTGAGAAAGAAAAAGGATATACAAGAATTTGTGGATTTTGATTAGATAGGAGATGTGGACAACAAGAGGTCTATCAGTGGTTATGTTAATGTGTTTGTGGTGCAGTGAGTTAGATGACTAAAAGACAAGTTGTGGTTTCTCTTTTAACTACAAGAGACAAAGCATATACTAACTACTCATGCCTATAAGGAGGAAATTTAACTTCAAAGATTGTCTTTGGGTATTGGTTAAGTCAAGATACAATGCAAATTTAGTGTGATAGTCAGAGTTTCATTAGATTAGCAAAGCACCCTGCTTTCCACACATAGATTAAACACATTGAGGTGCAATACCATTTTTTTGTAATATTGTGGAGGACAAGAGGGTTGTGATTAAGAAGGTGGATACTTTGATAAATGTTGGAGATGCCTTAACAAAGCTTGTGAGAAAGGATAAATAAAAATGGTTTAGGATGGATATGGGAATTTCATCCCTAGAAATTAGTTCACATTGTTGGAACACCTTATGATTCTTGCAATGTATACAAGTGGGAGATTTTTAGGACTAGATTTTATATACCTTGTGAGTTCTGAGTACTAATGGTGTTGCCATTATTTAATATTAGTAAAACATTGTAAAGGTTGGGCCCTTGTGGAAAAGAGCACCAAACATAGAGGAAATCTTGAGATTTCATTTTTGGAACTCTTTGCATGTGGTATTAGTCTTATGATGGTCATAAGAAGTCAATGAATAGGGGAACTTACAAGTTGGAATAGTCAAGGCATCTTTGATTAATTATTTTTATTCATATATAAGTGTGTAAGAGACATAATTGCACCCACATGGAGCTCTTGGGAGTTACATTTGAATCCCTTGGTCGTAGGATCAAATGATCATCATCGATAGTTGCATTCTAGTTGTGGCATTAGTCTTGGAGAGGTGTGCATGGGTCTAACTTGGGCTAGTTGGAGCAAGGTTTGTCTCATGGTTTTGAGGCCATTGTTTTGGGAATCCAGTTCCTAGGTCTCCTTAGATTACAAATTGAGGGCTTGGGGTGGAGATTATATGTTCACTTTTATGCAAGATTATGTTATCAGAATTCCTCCAAACACATAGTGTTGATCTCCATTAAAGTGATACAAATTAGAGAATGTATTGTAACCTTACTTGAAGATTAATGCATTGGGTGTGTTTTGGAGGTTGAGTTTTTCCCTTTCAATGGTTTTCCCAAGGAATATCTTCTATCTTTTGCCATTACTTTGCTACATTTTTTAGACCTATTATAACTTCTATTCTTTCTCTCTAAGGTTAATATGCATCTAGGCATAGTTTCCTTTCATGAGCATGAGATGCTTCCTTTTTAACTTTGTAGTTTATATTGAGAAATTCTCTAATTGAAAACATATAAGAACAAATCTAAAAGAAAGAAAACTAAGGTTGTTTAACAAGTAAAATCATGAACATAAAATATTCATGTAATATAAATCATGTAGGCATATGAAACAAAAGATGATACAAGCTATAAGTGAACCTTATTTTATTTATGTTTGTGTAATGGTGAAAATTGTCAACCTTGCACTTTTTCCCTTTTGTTTTAGACTCACTTTGACTAGGTTGGACCCTTTATGTAATGACTACTATGTACAAGAGGCATATTCTAGCATGGAAGATAGAAAATAACCTAAACTTTATTTGATTTTATTTGCATACATTCCTAGGCACCACCATGATTCTCAAAGCATCCATATATTTCCCCATGTCATTTACACACTTGTGGAGGTGACCCCTAGATTTTTAAATGCAGATGTAAAATTGGGCTATTGTCAATTCCCTCCTACTAGTAGTTATGAGTTTGAGACTAATGTGCAAAAAAAATTAACTTGTGTGCTAGGGTGTTGTATTTAAGGACAAATCCTAATTCATTTGAAAACTAGAAAGAGAAATATAAAATCTAGATATTGGTAGGAGTGCTCCATTACTCATTTCATCATCACAAGAGCATGACATCAACATGGTATCAACACTCTAGGCATATCGCATGACAACTTTTGTCTTTAATATTTATTTTAAATATTGAATTGGCCTATCTAGGGGTTAGACCATGGGTTAATTGCCTTCCCTAGAAAACTCCCCAAGTGCATTTGTCAACGCCACTAGTTAGTTATTGTAGGTTATGGACAATGAGGTGAGTAGATACCAAGTGACCAAATCAACAATGTCCATATTTGTAGATCAGGACTAGACTATGTGCAAGGTTGGTTTTGTACTCATGGAGATCAATTTTGTATTATGGAAATAGCCTAGAATTAAAAAACAATTAATTTCTCAAGCATCTAATAGGTCCTATTATTTTGGAATATTGGCAAATCATTTGATAGTATCTACCGTAGCAAGATCAATTTCAAACCTAGTGCTAAGTACATGTTAACAATCATTTTGGAAAGTGATAAAATGAGACTTGAACTTAGAACCATATATTACCAGTTATTACCAAGAAGATAGATCTACCAATCCTCATATCACCTCATTCAGATGCAAAAGTGGTAAATAGCCCTCCAATTGGGGAAAAAAATATTTCAATATTAAATAGATGCACATTAAAATAGTCAAAAAACAATGGAGATGACACACCATGAAACTATTGTAAACTTCTTTTTTTAATGGTGAAGAACTATGTAACTACAATGCAAGCGTAAGAACAAATGAGATAAATAAATATGGTATGTGCTAAAAATTAAAACAAAAATTTTTAGAGCAAATCTTTTGCATTTGCAATAGTCACAAATTGTGAATCATATAAAATGTTAGCATCAAGGAGGAGGGTGATAATACATTAATTCTAAACTTCTATCAAAAGGCAAGCCATGAAAGTCAAAAAGTGGTCATATTATTCTTTAATTGGATAATAAATATTTTTGTAAAAAGTTAATGTTTTTTCTTTAAAAAAAGTCTTGATAAGCTATTAAAGTGAAAACAAAGAAATAAGTCATGGTAGAGGTAGGATTTTACAGCTTCTAATTTGATTTCTTGTGAGCATTCCTCTACCTCATCGACCAACTGAATATAATGACACATCTGAGTCAACATTAACAGAGCTTTTTAAAGAAACACAAGAGGGTGCAAATTCATGAAACTCCATGTTTGGGTAGTGATGTGTTTGGAATCCACTTGCTTCCTTTAATTCTAACACCACCTCATTCATTGTAGGCCTATTCTCAGAATAAGGTGAAGTACAAACCATTGCTAGTTCTGCCACTTTTTGCATTGCATCTTTATCATAATTTTTGAGCAAAATAGGATCTGCTATGTTCTCTATGTCTTCCTTTAAGAGGGATGCCCTTACCTGACATAAACAATAATTTATAATTTAGTGGTAACAATCAAATTTTAATATTAGATATTTTAAGTTTTCATAGTCCATAACTATTTTGGAATAATAATTAAAAATAAACTTTTAATTATTCTAATTTTAATTTAAGATTTTAAAAAATCTCTATTATAATTACCCAACTAGCAATGTGTACATATTCCCCACTAGAGGTTGAGTGGTCTTCAAAGTGAGGATGTCGTCCACTAATAATTTCCATCAGAACAACTCCGAAGCTATAAACATCACTCTTTTTTGTCAATCGATGAGTAGAATAATACCTGTAGAAAACCAACTAGTAAGTTCATTTTATCATTAAATTAATAAAAAACAAAAGGCCATCCATCTTTTTGAGAGAAATTATCAACTTCATGTTTAAATGATTTAGGGAATAATTGATACTCTTGTAAGAAATCCATAAATGATCCTCCCGAAGGAATCCTCAACCTCTTCTTCGGATTTTCCAAAACATAAATGACTTGATCAAATTACTTTGGTATACAATCTAGGACATCTAGGAGCTCAACACCACCTTATTTATGCACATCCTTAATCGAGAAAATTACTATTATCAATAGACTAATATAGTGAGACTAATATACCGAGATTGTGTATGTGAGACTTTTTCCTACACGAGTTCGTTATTTGATAACTTTAGGGATCTGGTTGATTCCTTTTTTAAGGGTCACTAGTTCTCTGAGATAAACAGATGGACTCTTAACAAGTTGAAAGATACGTATCAATAATTCACATATAATTGAATTGAGTATCAATAAAGAAAAGAAAAGCATATTTACTCCGGATCTAGATATCCAGTGGTGCCCTTTACAACTGTAGATACGTGTGAAGCTCCATCCAAAATCTTTGACAACCCAAAATCTGCTACTTTTGCTTCCATGCGATCATTTAGCAGGATATTGGAACTCTTTACGTCTCTGTGAATAACGCCTGGTGTGCAGCCTACATGCAAATATTCCAATCCTGCTAAAAAATAAGCAACAGTTATGACCCCATCGTATTTTTCAAGATTTTGCACCAAGCTTTTTAGTTGCCATGAGTATCTAACTAACCTTGGGCAGCATCTAATGCAATGCTCAGTCTTCTTTCCCATCCTAGATTATTTTCTGAAGAAGTTTGACCTGAAACCAAGCAATGCAGACCATTGATTGAATGAGCAAAAACATTCCTTTCTATCATATACAATTGAGCAACATTGTGAACTATACCATACCATCAAGACAATGTCTCAGGTCTCCGTTAGACATGTACTCATATATAAGAACCAAATTTTGCTCCTCTGTGCAGTAGCCCATGAATTTTACAAGATTCTTATGGTGTAATTTAGAGAGAATATTTACCTGCAGCAATTGTTCTTAGTTTTGATTATGAAGAAGATGAAAGACATCAAAGATTTTAAACTTTAATAGTTCTTAGTTTCTGTTGGAGAGATTAAAGTTATCAAGTTTTAATTGTAAAATGGGTATGAATGAGTCCTTGGTTATACCTCTGTGGAAAACTGTATGGCACCCTGATGTGATTTATCAGACAAAATTTTGACGGCCAAATCCCTGCCTTGAAGACAACCGAGAAAAACAGGCCCATATCCTCCTCTTCCAATCTCTGTCTGAAAGCTGCGAGTTATAACTCTTACCTCTTCGTAACTGAATGATCGACATACATCCAATTCGACAAGATCTAAATGCCTTGTTTCAGTTTGCCCTGCATTTTGCCCCTTTCAGTGTACATAAGCATCTGTTTCCTTTTATTAAAAATGAAAACCCAAAAGTACAGAGCAAATGTAAAGGCAAGATGGCTTAAGATGACTTACCTTCTAGGATTTTTTTGTTTGATTTAAGTTTGATATACATTAATATTGCAGTAATAGTTATAAGTATTCCAATCCCTGCTACTATTAACCAAACAAGAAGTGATTTGCTCTTCTGTCTTTTTGGGGTATCCTTGCAAATGCCTGTTTGGCAAAGCATTTCATTGCCATCTACACTGAAAAATTAACACAAATATTAAACATATGAATCTTATCATACCGACAACATAATTACTGATCGATTTGAGTTGCAAGAAAAGAAACTCACCTCAGATTGAGTTGTCCACGTTGCTGTTTCTCAGATAGACCATTTGGCACCGATCCATTTAAGTTATTGTCTATCAAATTCCTATATCTCGAAAAGAAAATTTCTTAAAATACTGAACCATAGTCTGAGTAATATAGCATACTTCAAGGTAAATTACTTATCCATATTATAAGATAGAATGACATTATTAATATGCTGAAAACTTTTATAAACTAAAAATACGTAGATGCATATGTTTCAACTCACAGTTCTTTAAGACTGGAAAGAGTAGCCAGAACCTCTGGTATTGAACCACTCAAATTATTTCTTGCCAAATCCCTGCAAGCAGGAATAAGAAGACAGTTTTGGGTCTAGCAAGTGTGATATTGACTTTCAACAAGCTAAAAATTATAAAAGAAAGTATTTAGGATTTGTTACGGACAACTTAACGAGAGCAGAGAGATTGGCGAAGGTTGGAGGTATGGTGCCATTCAGACGCTTGTCCGGGAGAGTCCTGTACATCATATCTCTTCATCCTTAGTTCAAATTGACAGCAGAGGGTCAGTCGAACAAATTATACAAAGTACATTAATGTTCAGATTATGTTCTTAATTGGTGAATGGGATCTTAAAAAGCACACCTAGTTTAGGATGGCTCTACTTAAACATCATCCATTTCAATGGTCAAACAGTCAATAGCAATTTTACACCTCATCGACAATAAAAAGTGGTAAATATTTGTCCTATTTTTATTGGTAAAAATTGATGTGTGATGTCCAATATTAAGACATTGTTTAAATTAAAGATTTAAACATCTTGATAAAAGACCAAAGTCACCTTCAAAGAATATGGGCAATTACGTATACATATATAATATTTAAAAAACAATATTAAATAACATTATTCTATAAATATTCTAATAATATATTTATTTATAATTAAATATATTATTAAATATATTATTAAATATAATTATTAATATAAATATAAATATTAAAAATTAAATATTATTATGTAATGATATAAATACAATTATCAATATAATTATTATTATATAATAATAATATAATATAATAATACTAATATAAATATTAATATTAGCAATTTATAGTTATAGAACTAATATGAAAATAAATATATTATAAGAGTGACTTCAAATAAGACAAGTCTTATACATCAGGTTTGAATGTGATGTACTAAAGAAGTGCAGCAGTAAGTTAAGAGATATCAGTGTGAAACTGCACAGCATGATGTCAGATGAAGCAGAAGTCCTGGAAGCCCTAGAGGGAAAAGTAGAGGGGAAAATTGAAAACTAAGATGCGGACTTTACCATAAAAGCTCTGCATAATAACTTCTAGCTGATGGCTGATGATCCTCTCACCCACTTGACCAAAGAAGCAATGAATAAGACAAGCGATTCATATGAGATTAACTTCATTTGTCTTATCTGATATAATACGAATTGATTTAAGAAAGCAGCGATTCCTTGAACAACATCGATCTAATCTTTGGAAGGGCAGCGAATGGTTTATGATTATTATTGGCAACGATTAATGTGTGGAGCAGTCAAAGATTAAAGACAGCAATTAACATTATTAAAAATAGCAAATATATTTAAAGAAAAGAACAACGATTCATTATGAAAGGGTGTTTTGTTATGAGGAGTTGTCCCCTTTGTCAAGAGATGTATCTATTGAATAAGATCATGTATAAGAGAGAAGGATGGAGAGTTGGAAAAGGGGATAAGAAAGAAAGTTATATCTAACAATCTATAAGAATAGAGATATAATAAATAATATAAGGACAGTGATCTTCATGAAGTCATCCAATCTGATATAAATCATTGAGTATTACAGCAGACAACAAATCAAATCAGCCATCAGCAAGAAGAACATTGAAGGATAAAAATAAGGGATCAATCACAATTCAATTTCCTCATCCTTCAGCAGCAACATCAGTTATAAAATCAGAAAATACAGATTTGCACAAAAGAACAAATCTGAGTGGAGAGAAGATATTGAAAAAGAAAGAATAAATAAAGATTTAAGATCTGCAGCAGCCAATATCAATATTGATTATTAATAAAAGCAGTCAGCAGATTAAGGAAGTCTGCAATCCAGAAAGGTAATGAAATAGTTATAATGAAATATCTTCTTTATATTGAAGTCTGCAATCTATATATATGAATGATTATAGTTATAATGAAATATCTTCTTTATTAGTCCCTGCCTTAGCAGGAGACTATTGTTTTCGCCTCACATTTTTTGCAATAGTTGTTCTTGAAATCTGCGCTGGAAGAAAATTTAAATGGATATCCTATGGTTTTGAAGCTAATTTTTCTGCTGTGATTGGTGGGAGAATTTAGTTAGATTATTTTATTCAGAGGGAGAATTTAGCTCAGGTATTTTATTTTGAGAGAGCGAGCTATGATTGGCTGGTGATTTTTTCTGGTATTTTTAATGTTGTGTTTAACCTCTCATTAAACTCACTATTATGGGCCAATCAGAAAGCAAATTTTCCTCTAATTAATTCATAGTGCAAAGTTTGTCACAGATAAATGCTCGGAAGATAAAAAAGGTGGAGAGAAGGCACTTGGCAGAGGCCTGTTTTTTTTGTTCTTCATGATAGACGCGTGTGCGCCATGAGGAGCTCTTGAGATTCGGTCGCTGCAAAATACATGCAATGCACTAGATGATCTTCCCAACTCATATCCATTCTTATTTTCTGATCATCATACCCTGTTATTATCATTATTATAGGATACATTAGAAGTGGTGTTGAAGCCGGGGAAGAAGGTGAGGGTGAAATGCAATGATGAACAGGCGTTCTGAAGAAGTCGGTCCCTAGGCTAGAACCTACGGCGATAAGATTGGCATCCAGAAATGGTACCACGCTTACAAAACCTGCTATAAACCCTAATTTCGTATTTGTGTTGTTTCAAAATATATATGTGGCGGTGCTTGAAACCTTAATTTCAGAGTTGCATGGAAATAGATATGGTATTGGATATGGTTATAATATCTGAGAGTATTATATCTGTATCTAGTGTGTCCAAGGCGTATATCTAGGCAATAAGGATGGATTAACTGCTTAAGTTTACATATTAATACTATCTTTGTGACATGAAAAGCAGAGACTCACAAACAACAGAAACAAGCTCTAATTTCTGTCAGCGCCTCTTGGATTAGAGGAGTCAGGATGCCATTCGAGGGGGTATTGTGCCAAAAATGCCTTTTTTCAACAATAGTACATTGATTTTCATGAAAGTTATTATGGACAAACCAGCCTTTTCAATACCCTGTTTCTTGATCTGCTGCAGATTCTGTTTTTATTACTCTTTTGCAGAGGTTATATGCATGGCATGCTTATCCTAGTCTACTCGTTTCCATCTTTCTTGTGGCAATGTTCATCCTTTACATCCCATTTTTATAATAAACTCTTGTACAATGTCAAGTGGTTTAGAGTTTTCTTTGAAAGCCTGGTTCCACACAGGGCAACCAAATATAATAACTAACTGAACCGGTAATCTAAATAGCTACTTCTAAAGCTTCTAACTGATAAATAATCTCCATCTTTCCTTTCTATATCTGATTTTTAAAAAAAATGTTTGAAAAAGGAATAGATAATTCACAACAAGTTCAATGTTTAGCCTAAACTCCAGTGCAGACACGTGGTTTATGTTAAGAGTCTCAAATCCAAGTGTGTTTAAGTGAGCATAGTGCATATTTTTTGCATGCATTTACATTATAACTTATAGAGACCAAGAGGCTAAGATTAAGTGTTTTCCATCGTTTAGCCATTAGATCGGTCAAATTTGCAGTATTTAGGATTGCAATACAGAGTATCCATCAAATCGGTTGAAAGTGCAATGTTCAACTATCGAATCTAGAGCAAAGAGGAAGCCTTGTGATTATCAAAACTATAACTTCAAAGCTGAGCATTGGTTAATGCACTTAATTCAGAATTTTGAGTGAATTCAAACATTAGGACTTAAGAGGTTAAGATTAAGTGTTCTCTTGTAGGATACCAACCATTTATAACAAAAATTGTAAATTCATGTATAAAATTTAGTCAAAAACATGTTTCATTAAATAACACAGAAGTGTAATGTATTTGTAGTTGAAAATAAGCCACTGAATTGGTACAATTTGCACCGTTTATCTTTCAAACCCAGATTAGAGAAAAAATATCGTAAATTTCAGATGAGAAATTTCAAATCCAAGCACGATTTAGAGAGCTTAATGCAAAATCCTGGATGTGTTTTAGTTCCTGGGACTTGAGAGGCTAGGGTTAAGTATTTTGTTGCAGGAGATCAACAATTAAAACAGAAAAATATAAGCTTTAAAATTTGTTAAAAAATGTTTTAAAAAGGAGCCATTAAATCTGTCATAGTTGCACTATCTAGCTTTCAAATTCAAAGCAGAGAATGAAGCAAGAGAATTTTGGGCTAAATTTCTCAAAACACTAGCCAACTTTTATTTTTTTAGTTATAGTTCAGGTTACCATGTAGCTTGAAAAATACTTCAATCGAGTGAGTTTTTAGAACCTGTGAAAGTGGTTGCTCAAGTTCTCTTGTATACATTTTTCATTGGTAGTACACCTACAGACTCAGAGATAAAACTAGTTAATTCATATTTCAATGAGAAAGATACATGTATTCTGGCATGGAAATTGTTTCTACTCAAAGGAGAGTTCAGTTTGGACCACGGAAAAGACCATTTAGCAATCCTATTTCACTTGTCTAGTTGGGCCTATAATGGCTAATGGAATAATTAAAACTCGTATAAAATAGGAAGCAAGGACAAAACACATGCAATTGGCAGGTGCAAAACCAGACTCTGCAACCTTTCCCAACATCCTTGCAGCCTGTGTGAATATGGATCTTTGGAATAGAGTATGGACATCCGTCAAAGCATAACGGAAGGGGGATTTTTCTTAAAAACTAAATGATGTCATTGCAAGTGCCCTGGAGGACATGTATGTGAAATGTAGAAGCATAGACAAGGCATATGATTAACAACCAAATATATGTAACAAAGATCTTGATTTGCGGAAATTACCGTCCAAGCCTTTTGATTGAGTGCAATTAGCGCGAAATAATTTATCCAATATAGTTGTTGTGGTTTGAGAGGTTAAAACTTAAGATTGATTGCTTTTTTGTGCATATAAATTTGTTTAAAAATCATTTCTGTAAATTGCAGCGAAGACTACCATATTTAGCGTGGCAGGCAATGTTTATCCAGATGGGTATGGAAGAAGAACAAACCCCCAAAATTTGATTCTCATTCTGGATTCCAAATTTAAAGCTCATGAATATGCAAATTGAATTGTAGGATTTACTATGTGACTGTGTATATTGGTAATCCCCCTAAGGAATATTATCTGGATGTAGACATTGGTAGTGACTTAACATGGCTTCAGTGTGATGCCACCTGCCAAAGTTGTGCAAAGGTAAAGAACAATCACGACCCATATATTATTTTTGTACGCAATTGCAGAAATTCTACATGCATTCTATGACACAATCTGTTGATCTTGGCTCCATAACTAACCAGTAGTTTCACAAATTATAAGTTCCCCGAAAAGTAGTAGCATTGGCCAGCCAAGCTTTTAGAAGCTCCGTGTAAATTTTTCTTATAGTTAGAACCAAACAACTATTTATTACATTTAGGTAAACCTTAAGTAGTCCGTGTGTTGTGAATTTGACTTTAGTAGAAATATATTCGACAGAAGTCAATTATATTTAGTCATGCATATGTGGAGCAGTCTTAAAGACATTGCTGTTAAACAACAGAAGCTGCGGGTTGAATCTTTTTCATAGCCTGCACAACAACATGTCAGCTGTTTATATGAGAGCATTTAGTACCATATGGTATTTAGGGGATTTGAAAGGTGTGAGGCCTCACACTTTCACCAAACAATCATTTCTAGAAACTAAAATGCAGATGTGACGCCCAATTAATTATTTAATTTTTATGGCCAAACAATTATCAAGTATATCTTTACACTTCTTCTGAAATAGACAATGACAACCATGCTGCCGTAAAATAAATTCAATCATGGGTTTCCTGCTTTTTTATCTGCCCAACTACTCTGTCAGTTTTAGTGCCGCTTCCTTATCTGACATAATCTCAAAGGAATATATCATGATCACAACTTTACAAAGTATTTTTTTCATTGCATCACTATATTATATTGCAGATGTATGTGGGGATAATCACCAGCCCAAAATTCAAAACCCGTGGAAAAGAATCAGACTGCTTTCAATGAAAATGTACCGCATTCTATCCGTAATTAGAAATGCATTCCATCACTGAACAAAATGTTGTGGCAGTGTTAAATTCTCACATTGTTATGATTTTACAACATTGATGGATACCTGCTCTGAAATTTTTAGCTGTCCCATCTTTAGCTTTCTCTTTAAGTTTAACTCATTATGTGCTGCTCTTAAAGATTATCCAATATAGTTGTTGTGGTTTGAGAGGTTAAAACTTAAGATTGATTGCTTTTTGTGTGCATATAAATTTGTTTAAAAATCATTTGTAAATTGCAGCGAAGACTACCATATTTAGCGTGGCAGGTAATGTTTATCCAGATGGGTAAGGAAGAAGAATGAACCCCCATAATTTGATTCTCATTCTGGATTCCAAATTTAAAGCTCATGAATATGCAAATTGAATTGTAGAATTTACTATGTGACTGTGTATATTGGTAATCCCCCTAAGGAATGTTATCTGGATGTAGACACTGGTAGTGACTTAACATGGCTTTAGTGTGATGCCACCTGCCAAAGTTGTGCCAAGGTAAATAACAATCACGACCCATATATTATTTTTGTACGCAATTGCAGAAATTCTACATGCATTCTATGGCTAGTTTAGCATGTTTGGGTTCTTTGGATGCTCATTGGCATTGGCATAGTCATAGTGGGTATAAACGTTATTTTTATTTTTCAGTTTGTGATTCAAATGGGTATTTTTGTTTTCTGCAGACACCCCATCAATGGTACAAACTACAACCACGCTCAATGGTACCATGCAACGATCCTCTGTGTGTATCTGTGCAGGCAGTGAATCATGACAAATATGAATGTAAGAGTCCTGGACAACAGTGTGATTATGATGTTAGGTATGCTGATCATGGGTCCTCTATGGGAGTTCTTGTTAGAGACATTGTCACGATAAAACTCACCAATGGCACCAATGTCAGGGCCAATTCTGTATTTGGGTAAGGTGTTTTCCTTTCTTTTTTCTGCCATTTACAAAGAGTTCAAAAACTTGAGAAAGATAATGAATTAGAGAAGCTGATAACCTCGGGGACTATGCTCTTAGACATCCAAGGGACTAAGATTCATTAAATGCATAGGACACTGTCCATTTACACATCGGATCTGTGCACTATCTAGAAATTGCATCTTCACAAATGTGACCTTGTCTGAATTGCTAGAAGTGAAGGCCGTCTGTAATGTAAATGTAAGAATGTGTTTTAATCCACTTTTGCTCCCCATAACAAGAATTGAAGATCAATTCTAAGGAAGTGTTGATGTCGCAAGGCTTCTTTGTGTATTTCTCTTGGTCTGAATCGATCTACTTAATTGTGGTACTTCTGAATGCATGGACACATTGTTTGTAGAAATTTTTGTTCTTAGTCAATTGAACTATTGTAGTTCCTCCAATGTCCTATTCCTTTTTCATAAGTGGTGCTCTTGTCCATTATTTGAAGCTATGTTGTGATTATTTTTTATTCTTTGAGTTTGCTAATTTTTTTTGTTTAATTTATTTCTCACAAATAGGGGCTACCATATTTCTAGTGCCTTGGAATTCATGTAATTATATCTGGAATACCCTGTTAAATAAACTCACAAGTTTTAACTCTCATTATTGTACTTACTGTTTTGCTCCATTACCAACTCTGGTATAGCTGTTTTCTCAGTTTAGCTAGTGAAGATGTGTAGTTACTCTTTTTCTTAACATTTTTGAATTGTTGCACGATTATATGTTATTATGGAGGGCCTGTTACCACTATGATTCAGAATTGTTCTTCAGGAAGGTGACAGGCCCAAAGAATACAGAATTAGTTAGCAGATTCCATGTGAGTTTGGTCACCTTCTTGGACAAGAAGTGATATAGATTCATAGTTGTTTTCAAAAGGAACTAGGCTCTTGGATAATCAATTCTTGAAATGGGGGTTACAGCTTACTATGGTCTCACTAGTTTGCTTATTTGATTCCTGTATTTAAATTTTGTTTCAGGTCTCCAGAGCTTCTTCAAGTTGACATTAGTTAGTCCTGCTTTTATTGTTGTGTTGATTCAGAATCCATGATGTCAGAATCTATAGGCTATAAATTTTTTTACAAGTTAAATTTTCTATTGTCTAAGTTCAAGTCTTGCAAAAACTTTATATAACTAAAACATTTCAGCTACATACAAGGTATTGAATTCATAGCCTATCCAATGCTGTGAGTAAAATTACTAACTACAGAGAGCATGAAAATTTCCATGAGCATCAATAGCAATGAGAGCATTTGTCTTTACATAGCTTGCAGTTTTGCAATCAAAATCCCAAGGCAAACTGGGCATGAAAAAAATGAACAATGCCAACGGAATTAGGTTACTCCTTATTAAAAAAAATGTCTTTAAGTTTATTTATTTCTTCCATTTAAATTTCATCTTTCTTTCTTTATTTTAATGTAGACTTTCACACTGGATAAAACTACATTCTACATTCCCACATGTCTGAGGGAACCAGTTTTAGTCATGCGTGTGGTAGCTCTGGACAGTATTTTGAAACTAGATGTTAGAATTAGGCTATATTTGCAGTGTCATAGGTATTAAATACGCTAGTCTCATTTGCAACCATTCTTTGCACTATGCTATTATTAAATGTTTAAAACTTTTAGATGATTCTTCTAAATCACGATAAAAAAATGTCACTAGTATACATTATAATTTCTGACCACTTGTGTAAGATTCACAGGAGCATAATAATCCTCCAGAGAGAGAGAAGGTCTACAGAGTGCTTGAGGTGATTAGAACCATATTTCTGTGACCTGATAATGTTTTGGAAATTTCATTTTTAAATTGATGTAGGATTTGCTTGTTATGATCTCAAAATTTGTTGATGCTTTGGTTGCAGCAGGGTGTTCGATATGTACCATTCAGTTTAGTTTTTTTACAAAGACTAGACAACATTTTGACCTTTTCATTTGGGATCTAAATGCATTGATGTGGACAGATCACTGATGTCATTCTACCCTTTTTCACCGTTAAAATAATATTTTTTTAATCAAATCTATGCTGGCAGAATTTGGCAGGGACTCCTGCTGCTGGGCAGCCCTTGTTTTTAATTGAACTGGAATTCATATAAAGACTTAGGATCTAACCATGATGAACAATTGTACAAACAAGGGTACCGATGACGGTATTTCGATTTGCAAGTTGAATGTCTTTAATTCATGTATCATGATGATAATAAATACAAGGGAAAATTGAAATAAAGATCATATCTTCGTAGCCCTTATTATTTCATCCAATGAGGAACCATATGTATTGTAGGGAAAGGTGGAGTAATTCCACTTTTTGTGAGTAGACCCCAAGGGCTAGAGACTAAGTTCTCGATGCTGGGTCTGGAGAACTCGTATTGATCCCAATGGTTGGGACATAGCTCCCAAGCTGGATCCGAGACTCTGTGCGTAGACCCCAAGGGCTAGGAACTAAGTTTCTTAAGCTGGGTCCAGGAATGGTCCACGTGCCCTAGCATGTAAGATCCTAATTCCTTGATAAATAATAAGCGGGGAGAGTATGAATCTAAACTATGTTTAATATTCGTCCTAGTGTACTTATGGAATGTATTATATAATAGTTATGAATGGCAAGAAGGAAGTGAATAATCCTTTGTCAAGAATAAAATATTTATATTATCTTTGATCTCATTAGGCATTATCACTGAAATTTCTTGATCTTTAATGTTTCTAATGTCTCCTTGAGAATCACTTGAATTTAGATTCAGGTTTAAGTGTTTCCTCTAGAAAAGGGACATTACATGATGTTTAAAAATAGCAGTCTAAGATGGCTTACTTAAATAACCAAGAATTCAAGCAATTTTGGAAGTGGTAAAATTTGATAAAATTAATAATATGAGATTTGAAGTTGTTATTATTTGGTTTCAAGAATAAATCTTCTTATATTTCATCCACACAAAAAGAAATTTAATCATTTCATTTTTAAAAACAAAAAAAATTCCGCAATAAATTAATTTAGTAGAACATAGTGCAGTTTTAGATCTAATAGTTTTATAAACTGCTATGGATGTAGTCATAGATTAATTAGAATAATTTTAATATGTCATGGATGTAGTCAAATACATGAATATAAAGAATATTCATTGACATTGTATCACGATTATGTTCCATTCAAAGCCTATGCCATCTTGAGGAGGAGCTATCAACAAGAACCATGGGCCACAAGAGCAATTGGCACCAGGCATGAGTCATGTGAATCCCAAGGTGGTCCTACATAGTTATCGAACCTAACCATGACAAATCTTAGTAGCACAAGAGGGTTGCTACCATTTGGGTAGACAATAACTACAACAGTTCCCAATGCCCCATTAACAAGTTCAATGGTAACCTACAGATTTGAAGTGAGCATCACCTTTTGTCTATGCATGTTGAGTTAGCCTCTGTAATGCTAGACTTGTCAATGGAGCATTAGGAACTATTATAGCTATTGTCTACACAAATGCTAGCAACCCTCTTGGGTTGTCAATCTTTGTCATGGTTAGGTTCGATAACTATGTAGGACTGTCTTGAGATTCACATGACCCATGCTTGGTGCCAGTTGCTCCTATGACTCATACTTCTTGATGGAAGCTCCCCCTTAGAATGGCATGGGCTTTGACCATCCATAAATCCCAAGGAGTCACACTTGACAAGTTCATGATAGACATCAGGCCTACTGAATGCTAGGGTTTGATCTTCATTGTTGTCTCTTGTGTCTGGCATTTGCTAGATGTTCACATCTCACCTACTTTTACCTTCCAATGATATGCTCACATGCAAGATCTATTGTCTACGCATGTTGATAGTAGATGCTTTCATGGACTATGTTGAGGTTTTGGTGGAGACCATCTCGACTACATCAATGGTTTGTAAGCATAACTGCATAGAGATAGCTCATTGGGCTTTAAAAACTAGAATTTTTGTTTCACTTAATTTTGTTAAGCACTATTTTTTTGAGTTTGTCATCTTTCAAAACAATGTTTATTAGTCCCTACCTTGAAGAGACTATATTTTTTGCTATGTGCTACCTTTTTCCTTTGAGACTATTGGAAGCAAAATATCAAACATGAATTATATGGGATGTGAAGTAGTTTTCAATGATAGATAATTGTGGAATGCAAGAGAATTTTCCTATGTATGTCAAGCAAGGAAAAACTTAAGGAATTTAAAAATACTTATGTGGTTGAGCTTTAGGCATCTAGGATGAAATGGCTACATACATGTTTAGAAGTTTCGTGAATGTTGAGATATGTTAATGTAGTAAGGTTCACACCATCCTAAATTTACATAGTCTTTGCCAATCTATGAGAGGAGTGTTATGTAAATAACTTCAAATCTAATATAAAGTTATTGTAGAAAATAGAGAAACACATAGAAATCCATATGATCTATGTGGGTTACATAAACTATTGTAAGTCCAAGTGCCTAAATAGGAGCTTTGGTTATTCAAATAGCTTTATAAATCCTATAAACTAAATTTAGTAAATTTAGTTATGATAATTGGACTATGATATCCTAGTTTATCGATAACTCTTCTATTATCATAATTATATGTTATCGTAATATCCTACACTAATCTATGAGAGTGTTTTGCAAATAAATTCAAATTTGATCTAAAATTATAATAGAAAATAAAGAAACACATATAAATCCATATGATCTATGTGGGTTACGTAAACTAATCTATCTAACTATATAACTATATAGCCTAATTTGAAAATATTTCTATGATAAACTATTTTATCCTATATATGGTATTACTAAAGTATATTGTCCATCTCCTCATACTTGAGAGATCAAAATCAATCTTAGCCCTTGATCCATATCTTCAATCCTAAATGTTCATCCACAATCTTAAAATTCTATAAATCCAACCCATCCTAAGCCATTTTCAAGGAGGACTTCATGAGATACACTGTTATGCTACCCATATGAGAGTCAGTCCACATATCCAACAACATCAAGAGCATATCAAAAGAACTAGGTTTGCATGGTTGTTGAATCGCTTTAACTTCTTTTATCTTAGGCATCCCTAATTATCTCAATCTTGAGATCATATTTGGGATTTGAGTAGAGTAGGTTCATATTGCACTAGTTTTCTCTATTTCACACTCATTTTTTACCTATGGTACATTTGACATGCTTGGTGGGACCCATTGGATCTTTATCTAACTTCTCTTTGCTATTTTGAGCAGGGTTTTTCCAAGTTGTAGGCCCTATTTTGACAGCTCTAGCCTAGTTCAATGGATTTGACTGTGATTTGGTAGTTCTACAAGATTTTCAATGGATTAGTATGTGTTTAGGAGGATTTATATCTATTTCAGTGGATCTGTAAAGATTTTGGTGGATACGTACCCTATTTAACCTTATGTCTTATGTGAAAGAAGTTTAACTCCTGTCTTTACTAAATCACTTCAAATATTTTCCAATCACTTCATCTTTTTTATTTATGACATTTGACCATTGTTATAGGGTGTTGTGATGTTCAAATTGCCATTACCATCTCGATTTTTGCAAAAACTGATCATTTTCTTGATGAAACTGACCTTTTTAGGGTCTTGAACTCAAATCAGCAGATCTGTACCCTAAATCAGTGGATCTGTAAGCTTCAAAACCTCACATTTTGATACTAACTCTAAATTAGTGGCCCTATCTAAGTCTGGGTGGATCTGTTCTGTGTTTAACCTTATATGTCATGCAAGTAATTTTCATCAGTTTTCTAGGGTTTTTTGGCATCTAACTTCTAGATCTTGTCATCTCATGCATATTACTTGGTGTCTAACCCCTATTTGAGTAGTTCACATTGGTCCAAGAAAAGAAATAAAACTACTAACCTGTGTTTTTGTAGTATGCTTGTTGAAGGACTTATCCTGGTTTTGTATTAATCTCTAGGAACACTTCAATTTCTAAGGGGCTCATGAACATTATTTTCTTTGTTTGGGGTGAATTCAAGGTGTATTCTCTCTCCTCACACCATTTGGTGATCATGGAGATCAAAAATCTTGATTTGGTCTAATCTTGTTAATCTTTGTTAATCCTAATATCTTAGGTGTGTATGCTCTCTCCTTGCACTTTGTGCAACCTTGGAGATCAAAAACACCTAGGAATCTTTCCTCTAGGGGGGCTGCCTTAGATTTCACCACCAAGGGGATGACCTCAACCCTCATGTTCCAATAGGGTATACACATTTGGGAGAGAATTGAAAGACCCTTTCATTGGGGGACATTTGTCATTCGGGCAAATGTTACAAGAACTTTATACATTGCAAAGTGAAGGACGAGAGTGGGTTACCCTCTCATACCACACTATAGACATAATCCTCATTTCACAGACATAGGCCTCATACACCTTGAGTGTATAGAGGATACCCCTAGTCACCTTGTTCATCCTAGCTTAAGACCATTTGGTTGTTATTCCTTGTGGTGCAGCGCTGCTAGGGAGGAGAAGTGCTCACATGTACCTTCATGGGTGAGATAGAGTTAACTTTGGAGATACCTTTGGTACTACAAGGTAAGGGATTGCAAATTCAACAAATCTTTCCCTATCTATCCATTTCATGGTAGATGGTATTAATGGGACATTGTTATGTCAGAAAAATACACCCTTGGGGGCTTTTTCCTATTAAGGTTTAGCTCTTGGGTCTTTAGATTGCATTTAGAGCATCTTGCATGACAATTCAGACTCCCGATGAGAAAACCCTTGGGTCTTATGACAAATAGGACCTAGGGGGTGCTAATTTGATGATATTTGAACAAAGACAGGGGGTGGACAAGGACACTAGCACCCTAGTCTAGCCCTATTTTGGGTCTGTCCTAAATTCAAATGTTGGGTTTGTGACCGTTATTTGGTTTCCAGGCTGACGTCATAAGTTTTAATTATAAAATTCTTGGTGGGAATCTTAGTAGTCTCATATATAAGCATGTTTAGGTTATCATTTGCAAACTAGAAGATCATTAGAAAGTTTTCATGATTGTGAACTATTGGCATACTTATGATTATCATTGTGTTGTAGAGCATAGCATTGTTATTGTGTTTGTTTTTGCAGGTTAGATTTACATCTTCTCCTCATGGGATTGAAGAGCATCTTCCTTCCATGAGAGATTCATCATCAAGGTGACATTTATTGTTCTTTATCATCATTATCATTTGGATTTTTGCCTCTATCCCACAAGGATACACACTCTCTCTTTGACAACGGTGTTTGGAAGACTTGAATGTCTCTCTCGGGCTTGACTGAGGCAAGCCTCTAAACACCACAACCCCCTCCCACACTCCTTGTGATTGCAGGTTATAGGTTGTGAAAGCGGAAGAAGTGGAGTTGCAGGGAGTAGGAGGACACTGTGGAGATTCTAAATCCTGAAGGAGGAGCCTACCTGGACTAGGGTGCCATCAACATTTTCCTCTATGCAGGGTGAGTGCAAGATCATGATGGGCCAAACAGTGGCAATGGAGAAAAAACTTGCTGGATGAAAAAGTGCTAACATTTAGACTAATATTTAGATTTGGATTGAAATGATATTAATATTTCTAGCTCAAATATGGATTCCCTCTAATAATTCCTTAGCATTACCTCATATTTAGGCATGTGGGAGTCCCAAAACTTGCCAAAAAACTTGCAAAACCACCCATTTAGTGTTATCCTAAAATTTTCCACAATTTCATCCTTGAAGCTAACAGACGTTTTTGTAACTAAATTTAATCAAATGAAAAAGGTTTATAGAGGAAGCTATTAAGATTATAAAAATCTAATATATGCCTCATAATAATTTTAATAGGTAATTATTATTAATTTTCTACATACGCTATGTCTGGTTTCCTTATAGATATACATATTAAAAAACATCCATAACTTTCAACATATTAATCTTTTTTTAAGTCCAAAAACTACGTCACATTCTAGGATTTATTGGGTATACATTAAAATTTAAATTTTTTGAGTTTCATATACTTTTGACCAAGTTAGGTTGGCTGGAAAATTAATTTTGATATTTTAAAAAAGTCACAGTAAAAAATTCATAAATAATTATTTATTTACTTAAAAAATTCAAAAAAATATGTGTCACGTCTGCTCATGTGTCCTTTACTTAAATCCAAATCATGGAGGAAAAATATTATCTTTCTCTCATACTTAGGTTGGCCAGAATGACACCTACTTTTGACGGTTTTCTGAAAATTTTAGTAGTCCTTCATTGAAATATCCAATTTTCATGAAACTATTTTTAAAATTTTCAAAAAAAAGTAGTAGCCCATAAACTACATTCAATTTACTACAACTTTTATTACTACCTTATTTCTAGATTGTGTAGATAACTCATTCAATTTTTGACATGAAGTTACTTAAGTTTGTTTTTCACATTTACATTGCCACTTAAGGGTAGTGTTTGGCCCATCATAATCCTGCACTCGCACATCCGAATCTACAGAAATAGACTGGACACTGATCATCAGGGTTTGCAGAGCTTCCGACATCTGGAAGAATCTTCCTCAGTGGACTAGGGTGCCATCAACCTTGTCCTCCACTATCAAATCACCAGAAACTAAAGAGACAACAAAAATCAATGTCGAAAGGAGATCGAGAATCCATAGAAAAACCTATACCTTGGACTAAGGCATCATCACTATTGTCCCTGACATTTCCATTCTCTAGACTGTGAAAAGCAGTGAGTTAAGGTTCTCTACCCTTTGTCTAATTCCAATAGCATTTGTCGCACCATGATTTATAGATTTACTTACTATTTTGCTTAAATTAGGGTTTTAAGAGCATAAAAGCATTAATTAGAGACATTGTGTGATAAATTCTAAATTTCTCAATAGAAAACCAAGTGGTAACCCAATCTGATTGATGACTCTCCTCTCGATGGGAGAAGCACTCGGTTGAAAAGCCTTTGGAATGTTTAGTGGAAATGAGGATTCAAACTAAAACCCACATACAAACAACCCCACCCTCTTTTTCATATTAAACATTTTGGTGAACCCGTGTTTTGAACTTTTTGGCACCTTGCTGAGTGTTGTTTGATAGATTTGCATTCACTCATTCTATTGCATTTGAAAATTTACAAAAAGATTGATATATTTGGAAAAATTGAAAAAATTGCATTCTAGGGTTTGATTTTTGACATAGTTTGCATTCACTCAATTGTATTTAATGAATTCTCTGATTTTTACATCAGATCTTAAATTCATTATCATTCAATTCATTATTTTCAATATTGCATTTGAAAAATTAAAAACAAATCTGAAAAATTTATAAAAATTGGCATATTAGGCTTGCATTTTTGTAAAATTTGAATTCATTGGCATTTAATTTAAATTAATTTCTATTATTTTATTAGATCTGATCAAAAGTACAGAAATTCATCAATTACAATTCATTTACAACTCATTTGCATGCTTGATTTGTTAGAAATTGCTTGAAATTTTGCATTTTTCATAAAAACCTAGTTTTGCATGAGCTAGGGTTGTAGTAAAAATCTTGTTTCAAATTTTACTACCTTGTTAAAACACTCATTAGGTCTGATTTCTAATTTAGTGTTGCATCATAGTGGCCTCCTTGCGAAATTTCATGTCTAGGACTTGAAAACTTGCATTTTTCACTAGATTTGGCCTTATCATCTTGTTACATTTGCACTCCAAACATGTTGTAAGGGATTTTATTGCACTAATTGGCTGTTATTAGCATTATTATCTTCTATCTCTTCTCATTTTCCTTACAACACCCTTTCTTTTGGGCTTTTGCGTTGAAAAGTTGTGAAAATTTGCATATTTTTGCTATCTTTGCACCAGGGTTTGATCTAGAGTGGCACTATAGGCATGTTGTAACATTTTTTTGTCATAAGGTGGCTATTATTACTGTTATAAGTTTCTGTCCATCATCATTTTCCTTCCAACATTCGTTGCCCTACTCTTTTGCATTGAGATTTGGTGAAAAATCCCATATTTTGGCCTATTTTCACTAGGTTTTGGCTTATAGACTTTCTAGAGTTGTTTCAAAAGTGTGTTGTCAATGGTATTTTTGCATTAGTGGACTGCTTTAAGGCATATCATGTGCTGTCCCTCTTGAAAATTTTCACAACACCTTTTTTTTCATTCATTTGGATTGAAAAAAAAAGTTGAAAAAAATCAAGCATTTTTGCCCTAAAACATATCCTTCTCCTAGGATTTATTCTATTAGTTTGTGCATGTTGTTGCATGAGTATTATAGCTCACTACCCTAATACAAATATCCCTTTAAGAAGAAGCATAAGACTCATGGGATCTAGTGCTCTTGAAGAAATTGGTACACTGAACACCTTCTTTACAATAGGAGAGACACAAATGTTACAAGATACCATACCTATCACAAATACAATGGAAGAGCAAACTTTTCATGATGTTGATGATACTATTGAGGTGACAAGACATGTATTTGACAAACAAATAGATAAACTTGATAAAGAGTTAGTCAATTTTCAAGCATTTATGCAAAATGAGAGGATAACAGAGGAAGCTCTTCCTGCAATTCATAACATAAGAGAATTGATAAAGGAAGGACAAGATGGTGTTAATATGATCCGTGGTTTAGCATATATTGTACAAACCAATATTATGCTAGTGACTGAATGTGTAAAAGTGATAAATAATATTTTGTCACCATCTCATACACAAGTATCAGTACCTATACCGACCGTGGGAATATCTACATTTACATCGAATATTTTGACAACTAATGCAAATGCTTGTAATAATGCTACCACTGGTATTGGAGTATCTAATGGCACTAATTCACAAAATTATGAAGTTGTCAGATTCAACTATCAAAACCTTGCCCCTAGGGTGTCTTCATGTCACTCTCAACCACCCATTCAATCTGCCTATTCTCAACCATTCTGCACCTATTGCTATGTCCAACCACCACCCAATTATTCGCAACCTCTGCTTGTCAATACCCATGCTCAATCTTCACCGCACTTTGGTTCTAATTCCTCACCACAAACTGCATCTCCTAATGATGCCATCCTAAACCAAATTTTGCGAGGCATGACCTCTTTACAACAAAAAGTGACAAGCTTGTCAAATGCTTCACAAACTAATATACCGACTTACCATGCTCGTAATCCAATATCCTATGCAATCTTGAGAACTCCTATGCCTGAGAAGTTTGAAACTCCTCACTTTGAAAAATATGGTGGAAAAGGTGATCCCAATACTGATGTGGCAGTGTTCATAGCTATGTGTAGTGATTTCTACTTTGAAGAGGACTTGTTAGCAAATATTTTCCCACGACCTCTCAAAGATACTGATTTGGAATGGTTTTTCTCTTTACCTCTAAATTCAATACATTCTTTTTCACAGTTAATTGATCAATTTCTACAACATTTTCAAGCAAACATCAGACCCCAAGTCTCTCTAATTGATTTGGTTCATTGCAAGCAAGGTCCGAAAGAGAAGTTGACTGAGTTTATTAGCCGGTATCAAGGACTTTATGTACAAATCCAATATCAGATGAAAGATGACAATATTCAGAAGATATTTATAACAAATTTGTAGCCTAACATCTGTGATAAGATCCTCTTGATGAAGTATAACTCTTTTCAACACCTATGTACTGCCTTTCATGACTACCAACTTTCTAGTTAGTATGAAAACCACAACTTGCTGGCTCAAGTTGGTCAATCTGAGGGTGGGTCATCACGAAACAACTTTAAGAGGAATAATAAGAGTTTCATCAAGGTTAATAGACTAAATTTGAATAACTTCTCTCAAGTGTCTGTTATTACTAATCCAAGGAAGGCACCGTATTAGTAGAGAAAGTTCACTCTAATATCCGAGTCCTATCATTCTATCATGAATCAAGCTCTGAGTGATAATCTTTCCTCCGATTAGACCAGTGCATCCTAACATAATGCAAGGACCGTATTTTGATGCTAATGCCTTTTTTCATTATCATCAGACACAAGGACATGATACTGAACAATTTATGCGTCTTAAACATGAAATACAAGACCTCATTGACTTGAATGTTATACAGGTATCTAGTGTGAATGATAATGGAAATAAGTCAGTTGCTTCGCCGAATCAGAATTTACAGATCTTCACTAATCCTTTCCCTAAGCACACCAATAACAATTTGATGGAACAAAATACACTAGAGATAGAAGAGGACTATTTAGATTATGATGAGATAATTGCTACAATTGAAGTGGATAAGGAAAACACTCAAGTATCACCCTGTCCACGAGAAGGTATCTAATCTAAAGTTCCTCCTCCGTTATCCCTTCAAGGATCAAGAGAGAATCAACATATACCAAAGAGATGGATGAAAAAGCCGAAGCAAGAAATTATGACAATAGAAAAGGTTGAAACAATACAAGATAGTCCTTGTCGTTGCGATAGATAGAACCAATAGAACAAGAGAAATAAAAATTGGAAATGAGCAAGACGATTATCATCATTGGCAATAACAATGGTTCTCCACCTCACAAGCAACAAAATATTTCACATAAACAAGGAAGTGTTGAGAAAGTACCGCATGGACTCTTTGATAACAAGCAACAACCTAGTAAGAACCGCTCAAGCTTCTCACAAAACTTGATTGCATACCTCTCCAAGAGGTTCGCAAGTTCTAAAATTTACCATGATTTCACTAACATGTAAGTATCTCTAACCCTTACCTCTTTGTTGTTCTTCCCCCATGATGTGTTGTGTTATTAGGCCTCCTAGGATGACCCTTGATTCTCTTGTAAGGTCAAGAATACTAGAAGACCACCTCTGTCATGACCTTATTTTATTTGTATCATCATTCTTCTATATTTGCTTCTCCTCTGATTTCATTGTTGTGTGTTGTGTCTTACAGACATAGCATTGCGATTGGTGACTTGGGGGCACCCTCCTACGTGACTGTCCTTAAGGCACTTGTTCTCCTATCTGATTTACTGTTTACCTTCCTCTAGTGTTTCCACCTAGCTGGTGGATGATGAAATGCATATTATACTGATGCAGACCTAGTGTCCCTTTCGAGAGTAATAAAAAAATGGACCTAGTCCATATATGACGACGGGGTTGTAACAAATTATCTGACGCTTGGCTAGTGGAATCACTCCATGATTTCTCTATCTTGATGTTGATGTCGATGTTATCTTATCTTGCTAACAACAATTTAACAATACTGCTACTCTGTGCACTTTGTTTATCATGAATATCGTCTTGCTTGGCTCTTTCATGTAGGTGATCATATGCATTGTTGTTTATCATGATTATTTTGACACTAACACTTTTCTTGCAGGGATGTGTTTGTGGAAACATTCAGCGATCGTAAAGTACATGTCACCTCTTGGGGGCATGGGCCTTGCAAGAGCTCATGTTCCCTTGTGTGTTTTCTGCCTACCATAACGTGCTTGATATCGGTATGTGATATCAACCACCTTAAGCTGGAGGCATATATAAGGTAAGTTGTCTGCTTTAGATGATAGTAAAGTGTGTTTGAACAATATGAAAATCAATCACAATCATTTAATCCCTCTGCAGAGGTGGGATATCAAGTATATCCTTTTATCTTAAGCCCTCATCACGAGGCAGGGATATCACATCCCTTTTCTATCTCAAGCCCTCATCGCAAGGCCGGGATGGTGTATTTCTTGGAGAGATTGCACTATCCTATCATTTTCAAAAAGTCCTCATCGTGAGGCAAGGAGTGGTTCTGTGACTAACTCAACCCTTAAGCGTGTTGTTGTGGCGAAGCCTAATCGTTGGTGTGTGCCTGTAATGTTCCTGAGATGGTGATGAATCTAGCAATAGTTTCACTCCATCGCTTGTCTGCCATGTTTTCTCTGTGTTTTCAGTGTGTGTGTGTGTGTATGGTGTACTCGTTCTCAAAGTACAAGACCGGTGGCGATGAGCTCCTCTACACTTCGGGATTTGTTTGGTGTGTTTGTTCTCAAGATACAAGACCGGTGGTGAACAACTCCTCTACACCTTGGGATTTTGTTTGGCGTGTTTGTTCTAAAAAAGTGCAAGACCGGTGGTGAATAGCTCCTCTACACTTTTTGGGATTTGTTTGTTTACTTTCCTTGTACTTACATTATGCATTTCAAGTTGGAAAATCAAAAAGAAAATAATCATTGCATTCATTTTATTCTCTGTGCTCTACGTGTCTTCAATGTTGTATTCTCTATGTTTTGAATGCCTGTAACTGTCTTCTCTGTCTTACGTGCTTGTTATTGTCTTCAATGTGTTTGGTGTGTCTTCTCTGTGGTTGCTGTGTTTGTTGACCTTACTTTAATGCATGTATTGGCCTTACATTTAATACATGCATTAAAGTGGGAGCTAAATGTTATGTCAGAAAAATGCACCCTTGGGGGCTTTTTCCTATTAAGGTTTAGCTCCCAGGCCTTTAGATTGCATTTAGAGCATCTTGCATGAAATTTCAGACTCTTGATGAGAAAACCCTTGGGTATTGTGACAAATAGGACCTAGTGGGTGCTAATTTGATGATATTTGAGCAAAGATAGGGGGGTGGACAATGGCAATAGCGCCCTAGTCCAACCCTATTTTGGGTCTGCCCTAAATTCAAATGTCGAGGATTGTGACCATTATTTGGTTTGTAGGCCGACATCATAAGTTTTAATTATGAAATTCTTGGAGGGAATCTTAGTAGTCACATATATAAGCACATTTAGGTTATCATTTGCAAACTAGAAGATCATTAGAAAGTTTTCATGATTGTGAGCTATTGGCATACTTGTGATTATCATTGTGTTGTAGAGCATAGCATTGTTATTGTGTTTGTTTTTGTAGGTTCGATTTACATCTTCTCCTCATGGCATTGAAGAGCATCTTCCTTCCATGAGAGCTTCATCATCAAGGTGACATTTATTGTGCTTTATCAACATTATCATTTGGATTTTTTCCTCTATCCCACAAGGATACACACTCTTTTTCTGACAATAGTGTTCGGAAGATTGGAATGTCTCTCCAGGGTTGACTGAGGCAAGCCTCTATACACCACAACCTCCTCCTGCACTCCTTGTGATTGCAGGTTACAGGTTGTGAAAGCGGAAGAACTGGATTTGCAGGGAGCAGGACACTGTGGAGATTCCAGATCCTAACGGAGGAGCCTGCCTAAACCAGGGTGCCATCAACATTGTCCTCCGCATCTGAAGCTATAGAAAAAAATTGGATAGTGATCATTAGGGTTTGCAGAACTTCTGACATCCAGAAGAATCTTCCTCAGTGGACTAGGGTGCCAACAACCTTGTCCTCCACTGTCATATCACCAAAAACTGAAGAGATAGGACAAATCAGTGTTGGAAGGAGATCAAGAATCCACATAAAAACATATACCTTGGACTAAGGCACCATCACCATTGTCCCCAACATTTCCATTCTCTAGACGGTGAAAAATAGTGAGTTAAGGTTCTCGGCCCTTTGTCTAATTCCAGTAGCATTTGTTGTGATTCATAGATTTACTTACTGTTTTGCTTAAATTAGGGTTTTAAGAGCATAAAAGCATTAATTAGAGACATTATGTGATAACTTCTAAATTTTCCAGCAGAAAGCCAAGTGGCAACCTAATCTGATAGATGACTCTCCTCTCGATGGGAGAAGCACTTAGTTGAAAAGCCCTTGCAATGTTTAGTGGAAAGGAGGATTCAAACTAAAACAACCACATTCAAAACCCCCCCTTTTCATATTAAATAGACATATGTCACCATTGTGAGTCTATAAGGATTAACACACTTGCTTTATTAATTTAGGGTGTTCATGTGCTTGGTGTGTCTTCATTTTCGAAACCCATGCACCCCCTAAATCCAAATTCCTGTTGAACACACAGAAGTATTAAGAGGGCGGTGAATAAGTACTTATTCAATTTCTTTCCTTTTAAATGCATTCAATTCAAACTGAACATTCAAACCACATAAAGCAAATGAGCACATACATAACACTAGATTTACGTGGAAACCCAAGATGGGAAAAACCATGATGGGCTAGCTTCTTGAATCTACTATCCAAATCCAACCCCACATATAAAAATGAAGTTTACAATGAGTTTTATAGGCACCAACCCAAAGGAAGCACCAACTCCCTAATACAAAGTTTTATGGGCTCCAACCCAAAGGAAGCAACAATTCCCTGATAATTAGATTTACTTACTGTTTTAAGAGCATAAAAGCATAGATTTACTTACTATTTTGCTTAAATTAGGGTTTTAAGAGCATAAAAGCATTAATTAGAGACATTGTGTGATAACTTCTAAATTTCCCAGCAGAAAGCCAAGTGGCAACCTAATCTGATAGATGACTCTCCTCTCGATGGGAGAAGCACTTAGTTGAAAAGCCCTTGCAATGTTTAGTGGAAAGGAGGATTCAAACTAAAACAACCACATTCAAAACCCCCCCTTTTCATATTAAACAGACATATGTCACCATTGTGAGTCTATAAGGATTAACACACTTGCTTTATTAATTTAGGGTGTTCATGTGCTTGGTGTGTCTTCATTTTCGAAACCCATGCACCCCCTAAATCCAAATTCCTGTTGAACACACAGAAGTACTAAGAGGGCGGTGAATAAGTACTTATTCAATTTCTTTCCTTTTAAATGCATTCAATTCAAACTGAACATTCAAACCACATAAAGCAAATGAGCACATACATAACACCAGATTTACGTGGAAACCCAAGATGGGAAAAACCATGATGGGCTAGCTTCTTGAATCTACTATCCAAATCCAACCCCACATATAAAAATGAAGTTTACAATGAGTTTTATAGGCACCAACCCAAAGGAAGCACCAACTCCCTAATACAAAGTTTTATGGGCTCCAACCCAAAGGAAGCAACAATTCCCTGATACAAAGTTTTGTGGGCTCTAACCCAAAGAAAGCACCAACTCCCTAAAGTTCTACAACACCTACAAGATGAGGCACCAACCTCTATACCAAAACACTTGACTAATTCTAATGGTTCAATCACCTCCACAAAATCATCTCCTTTAACTCTTTGATATTGACTTACTTAGATAACCTCAACACCTTCGCTCTATCATCTCTGCTATCTTCCAAACTCAAAACTCTTTTGCAATACACTACTGACTCTATTATGAATCATGCATCAGAACTCCTAGAGTTACTTCTCAATTTCTGGATCATTCATCTTTTTCGTACACAATCTCAGACCTTGAAACAATCTTCCTTCCTTCATACATATCCTCTTGGAGCCTGCTAAACCACAACTTTGTCAGCTTAGATGTAATGTGTAACATGAAATGTGTAGTCTGGCCTTGCTTGTCAGCTCTCAAATCATCTATGGTAATGTAGTAGTGAAATCCCATAATGCGATTCATACCAAGAGGTCTACGGAGACCCATTTTACCTTCTCCCAGACTTTCTTGTCGGCACACGCTTCCAGACACATGTCGTAATCACTCAAACACACCATGGCAGCATCGTAGCTACTTATCCTCTCATATCTTAGCTCCATACCCTATGTGGTATCAGAGAAGTGATATATCATCATGCGGATTAAGACACGAACAATATATGACTTGAAGAACTTTCTCATGCATTCATATTTTTGGTTTATGCTTCTTCTTGCTGGCACAAGCAATCAAAGATTGATGCTGGTATCCCTTACATAGTTTGGTTACACTGTCTTAACATAGAACATTGAAAAATACAATTGCAGTGATCCAAAAGACTTGAGACCTGAACTAAGCATATATACTAACCTTCTAAACTTGTCTTTCAAACAACAAATCCAAACATCAAATTGCGGTGAAATGTGGTGGCTTTCTGTTCTATCTCTGATAACCTTACACAGCAACATGATTTGTTCTTGTTACACATATGTTACCTAAGGTTGTCACTGATGTGGTTGTCATTGATGTCAACACTCAGTTTGGGTTGGCCATCGATGCTCATGTTGATAGTATACTATGATGGTGTGCTAATAGTGATGTTACTGATGTTCATGGTTGGATGTCATGCCTTGTTTAATATGAATTAAAGTTGTATTGAGTATGTTTTTTGTTAGCATAGATGATATCATGATGATGTATTAAGATGAGAATTAGAAGCATTAAGATGAGGATTAGAAGTAATGCTGATGTTGGGGAGATGTTGTTGATGGTTTGTAGCATGTTGTATGCTCTCTCTTGTTGTTACTAAGTATGTGTTGCTACAAGGAGGCTTTGGTCTCTGGATGTTGGTGAAGATTTTTGCTACAGGAAGTTGCCTTGAAGATTGATTGGGAGAATGCTCTGTATTCCTCTGCCTTTGAAGATAAGGTCCTACAGTTTAGAAGTTAAGTTTAGTGTGTTGTGAAGGTGCTACATTCAAAGTTTCATATCATTTGTCCCTCCGTAAATAAAGTTATAAGTGACAGAGTGCAGAACTGTATTGTCCAGTGGCTAGTTTCAATGTCTATTGGCTTGTGCTAACTTGTTGCTGTATGAAGTGGTGAATTGGCTGGTGGATAATGATCTTGAGGATCTTGTGATGTTTCCTGTTTCTCCACAAGGTGTTTTTTGGTTTCTCTGGAATAGGCTACAGTCTAGAATGAAGGTGTTGTGAAGCATCGTGAAGATTGTAACCTTGTGTCACCAATCTGTGGTACTACCACTCGTGGGCTGCTCCATCTAAGTGTAAGGTAGTGAAGCTTAGAGCTTCCTCTTCCGGCATAGGCCTCAATGCAAGGAATTTATCAAGCTTCTAAACCCAAGCCCTCACTATGCTCTTTCCACTTCCACCAAAGTGGGCTAGAGAAACTTTGTTCAATGCCTAAATTGATAATCCCTTTGGACTCTATTGCCTCTGGTGTCTTGCCTTCCTCTGTTTCCCTTCTTTTGATTCATGAATTGATCGAAGGTTAAGATTTGGTGGACTTGATCTAGAAGTGTGCTATACTCATCATAGCAAGTCACAATTTCATCAGTGAATGCAGCTTGCTCATTTTTCATAGGAGGTGTATCCTCCCTTCTAGTGAAAATAGGTTGAAGGGGCCTAGCAACTAACCCCACCAATGTTCTGGCCACCCATCCATTGTTACTATGGGAGCCATTGCTCTTGGAGCTACTAGCATCAACATTTGGTCTCTGCATGTGGTTCAAGTTCTGATCCATCTTGTTTATAAGTTGTGTCATCATGTTGAACATCGTGTCAAATTACCTTCCAATTCTATCACTTGGACTGTTCGGTGAACAACCATCCTTTTCTCTTTCTGCCATGTTTGGAGTTTCTTTCACAGAACCCTCTGAACTCGATGCTGATTTCAATTTTCTCTCCTCTCTCTACTGATATCTTTTTTCTTTGTCACATTTTTACTGCATGCAGAGTTAGCAAATCACACAGGCTGGCAGAAAACCAGCTCTGATATCACTATAATAGGCACCCTAGTTTTTTTAAATATGTTAGCTAAAATCTAAAGCATAGGAAACCTTTGGAACACTTTCTAATCACCTAGATCCAATGGAGGGCAAGGTGAGAGCATACAATGTTTGAATCACACAACTATCTGAATGTATGCAAAGCGGTAAGCCAACCAAAACACACACAAGGAAGCCTAGCTGACCTATCTACCACTTATTTAGTGGGACCAGTGTGTATAAACCCTAGCAGAATGTCTAAGCTTGTTTGAGACCAAAATGGTCGATAAGCTCATTCAATGCCAAAATGGGTGTTAATGCAAATTGCTATAAATATTGGAGGTAAAACCATCTAGTTTACAAAATGAAGTGCAAGAAAAGAGCACCACTAGTTGTACTACCTTCCAAGGTTTACAAACAAATGAACAATATTACTTTAAACCATCATTCTAGTTGATCATATAATTTTGATATAAAATTCAAGTTGATGTTACAACTAAATCATAAATGCTCAGAAAAACATCAAATTGCATAAGGGAAATCATGTACCAATGCTCTGTAGTTGATGGTTGATGTTGTGCACACTATAGAGGCTGCCCAAGTTGTTGGTGATGGCCTAAACTGACACAAAACCCATGGTTTCTCTGCTACAACACTTAGAGATGATGAGGTATAAATATCCTCATTTCTTTGATGGAACAAATAGCCCTTTTTGCATTGCCCAATTACCTAGCCTTGCCAATTTATTTATTTTTATAAGCAATATTGATCTATTTTTAATAAAATGTTGTACAAATCTTTATTTCCTAAATTGATTGAAATTAGCTTTTAAATGTTGATATAATGGCATGTAGAGTTGGGTAATTATGTAGGTTAATGCATTGCCTACAAAAGAAGTGGACTTCATGCAGTTGAGGACGAGTGCACCGGAAGTTGGGGGTGCTAGAAATTTTAGGCATGCATTAAGTGAAGGCTCTATTTAAATTCTATTATTTCTATTGGTTACCCAAAAGACATTATGTCTCCACTCGGAGTCCTCATTATGTTTTAAAAGACATCTGTAGTAATGATTCTGTTTTTCAGTTATATAAGACTTCTTCAAATGGCATTTTCCCACCATCTAAAATTTAGGAGTTTTGAATGTAGTTTAGTTTTAACTGTTGCTCAAAACATGGATATAAATATATGCTATGGATGAATGAAAAAAAATCCCTTAGTTTTTGAAATAATCAGAGCTGCACGTACTTGCAATTTTCTCCATGAATGCAAATAGTGTTGTTCTGAGTAATTTCTTTTGAAATATGGAGATCTGAATAGAGATACCATGTTGCTATGGAAATGACTGAATGTGACCTGAGTTAAAGACAAGTTTCTCCCAAGAGCTGGCCACTTGCGGGATTGTAGGATAGATAAGTACTTTCATTTCTTTGGATGTTTTCATTCAGCTGAAGTTAGTTTATGTTTAGTTTTCTGTTCTGAACCTACAGGGTGTATTGATTCAAAGTTAAATTGTTGTGTACTGCTGTTTAGAACTCTCTATGTTGTTTAAATATTTTCGGTGCATTTGCCTTAGTTAAACTATTGTTTACTGATAGTTGGAAGTTAGAATGTTTGCAGCATAGCAAATTGCATTTGTGAATTTCTAGTATAGAATTTATATGCGTTCTAGTATAGAGTTTTCATGCTTTTTAGTATAAAATTTGAATGCTTTCTGTAGAAGGATATAATTATTGTTTCATTCCATATGTTGTTTCAATTTTTTAAAGGAACTAGAAAATTGTTTCTCAATGAGATATCCAAACTCCCTATTGCATACAACCTCGGACACTATCTCGGTTGATAAACTAATAATTTTCATCTAAAGTGCTAGGACCTTATGATAATCTATCTCTTTTTGGCGCCGTTGTGAGGATACGTGATCTTTTCTAAGTGTTATTAGGGAATGCTTGGAAATCTCTTGTAGTAAACACCCAAAAATTGTCACCAAACCTCTCTTTCTGCATGGTCAGGAAACGAGGCCCACACGAAAGATTTATACCAAAAATCCCCCCAATAGTAATTTCAACCATAAATAGGGAGGAAGAAGTCTCGGCTGAAGGACTAAATTACGAATTGATCGAGCAGGATCAACCTGAGACCTCCCAAAGTACCCCAGAAGTTTTACCAGTTAACCCAATCGTTGAGGAGATAGTTATTCAACCAACCAACCTAGTCTTCGAGGAAGAGAACATTCCTTTTGACATTATGGCTAATAATCTCCATAATGATGATATGCCGAGAAGACCGGAAGCACGAACCTTTACCTACCCTATTGCTCTCAATGAAGATGACGATGCACCAATGAAAAATATTTCACCATCCATCTTGCCAACTTTTAGGGGACTTTCTTTTGAAGATCTTGACCAGTTCCTCTTTGAGTTCAAAGTCTTGTTTCAAACATACAACTACAAGAATGACAACCAGAAGCTTAAACTTTTTCCCTCCACTCTGAGAGACATTACAATGTGTTGGTTCATGGGACCAGTTTCTGGATCAATAACTATGTGGGATGACATGGAAACTATTTTTTAGACAAATACCAGAGTTATTGCAGAGTTAGCCACATGAAAGAAGATCTCTTCAAACTAAGACAAAGAAGACGAGAGCATGGAAGATTACCTTGATATGTTTATCTTTCTAACCAAACGATGTGGTGAAGAAGCCATAAGTCCAGAGATTCTAAAGACTATATTTCTCAAAGGACTTGATGAGTATGCTAGGAGAAGCTTAGATTTAATGGGAAAGGGAGATGTGTCCCAACTCAAACTTACTGATATCTCTGAGTTATGTCAGAATTTTTCCCGTACTCGTAGAGGTATCCAAAAATCTAGCCTCTTAAGAAGCTCAAATGAAATAGGTAAACTGCGAGAGGAAATAGCAAATTTGAAAACTGACATTCTTGTTCAGTTGAACACCACTTTGGATGGAATATAGGCCAAAAAACGTAACCTTGAGACCTTATCCATCTATTGTCCTAGGTGTCGAAACAAGCATCTGTTAAGAGAATGTCCTTTGAACAAGGCCGACAATTGCCAAATTTGTGAAAAGAGTCATGCCACTGATCAATGTGAGATTTTGAATGCAATCAAGAATTCTAAAAAATGACCATCTCACACTGAGGAGGAAATCAATTTTGTAGGCCAGAGACCTAGAGGAAATTTCTCCTATGGTCAGAACTCCAACCCTACATGGCGACCTCCAAACACTTGGAACAATAAATAGTGGTCAGCTCCATGGCCTTCAGTACCACCTGGATGGGGGTCTTACCCACCTTGGGGACCACCTTAATGGATGAAACAAGCTTGGGGAAATCCCCAATGGCCAAATCAACAATGGCATCCTCATAATCAACCTACACAATGGAATCAACCACCAAATCAATTCTATAATGGTCCAAGATGAATATCAAATCCACAATAGAGCCTTCTAATGACTCTTCAAAACCCTCAGCAGAATGAACAAGTTAATCAACCACCATTACCGGCACAACCTGTTCCTAATCCCAAGAACACACGTCAAAATGCCCCAGTGTATGCTTTTGATCAGGATAACATGGCAGGGGTCAATGCTATCTATTGTGGAAACCTTCAATTGAGGTCAGGAAAAACACTTAATCAACCGACCGTTGTTGAAGTTATAGAAGACCCATATAAGGGACTTAACATAGAACTAGAGACTCTTCTTGTACCTACAGAGCATGACCCCAAGAAAAATTAGGAGGAATCATCCCCAACACAATCTCGGGAAACTTTAGCACCTACCATAGCCTGTCTCAAGAAGAAGTTGCCAAACAACCATCAACGACTCAAGAAAAAGACCCCATATTAAGAAAGAAAACCCAGGCACCTTTTTCAGACTGTCTCAAATCAAATGTTCATAAGAACCCACCAGAAGTATCATTGTCTAATGAAACTCCTCTGATACAAGAAATTAAAAAACTCCATATCGAGATTCCTTTGTTAAGAGCGATCATAGAAATTTCTGAACTAAACCAGCTAGTTAAATAGTTATGCATTAAAACACTAGGAAGGAAACCAAAATAGATTAATACGGTGCACATCAATGGATATCTAGCTGACCTTTTGGCTGGAAAAACCTTAACCCCAAAATATGGCGACCCAGGTAGTCCACTTATAACAATAACAAGTAATGAGGTAGCAATACCTAATGCATTGGTGGACTTGGGAGTAGCTATTAATGTTATGATAGTGGATGCTATGGAAAAACTTAGACTCACTGATCTACGCCCCATGACTACCATATTACAAATGGCAAATCAGGCCATAGCCATTCCCAAAGGTGTCTTACAAAATGTCCCTGTCAAGGTTGACGATTGGGAATATCCAGTAGACTTCCAAGTCCTCCAGTCCCTCACACTCAAAGACAGTTACCTGGTAATACTAGGTAGGCCATGGTTAGCTACAGTTGTAGCCAAGATTACTGTAGAGTAGGACGAATGATCATTTCACATGGTCCCAATAGAAAACATTTAAGTCTTTATCCCCCTGCTCAACTCGCAGAACATAACCAAGTCTAGGTTGATGAATCAGATGAATCTGGCAAAGAAGAGAATCTAGCTTCACTTGCTATGGTAGTTATTAAACAACACAATGAAGAACTGGAAGATGAATTAGGAAACATCCAAGATCTTTCCATAGACTTAGGTGACGAAGAACATGATTATACCAACTTCACAACTCGACCTTGCCCCCTAGCAAATATCATCTTGAAAACATATCACTTCTTCATAGATATTGCCAGGCTTCATAGAATCATACCACATAGCTGTCCTCTCAACACTTTAACAAAGGAATTTCACACTATCATGTTATTACCGGGAAATACTTTAAATATCAATAGTTGGTTGACAGAATCTGATGAGTATAAATTATTTGATGTTCTGATGAACAGGTCCAAAGATTTTGCTTGGGACTATACATATATGAGAGGAATTCACCCTAGTGTTTGCACCCACCACATCTATACCAAAGATGTTAGACCAGTCTGTCAACCTCAGCGGAGACTCAACCCTGCTCTCAAAGATATTGTCAAAACTGAAATTGAGAAACTTTTACAAGTAGGATTTATTTATCCTATCTTGGATAGTAAATGGGTTTCACCCTTGGTGGTAGTGCCAAAGAAAAATAGGAAATGGAGAGTGTGCGTTGACTATCGAGAACTCAACAAAGCAACCTACAGAGATTATTTCCCACTACCCTTCATAGACTAAGTTTTGGATAATCTAGCAGGAAGGAAGTATTTTTCATCTCTGGATGGGTTTTAGTGGATATAACCAAATACAAGTGGCAGTAGAGGACCAGGACAAAACTACTTTCACCTGTCCTTGGGGAACATTCACATATCGGGTTCTTCCCTTTAGGCTCTGTAATGCTCCTGCCACGTTCCAAAGAGTTATTCTAGCTATCTTTGCTAAACTTGTAAATGACTGTGTAGAAGTCTATATGGATGACTTCATAGTCTATGGTTCCACTTTTGATGAAGGTCTCAAAAATTTGGATAGAGTATTGCAACGATGTGAAGATCATCAACTATCTCTAAGCCATGAGAAGTGTCTAATAATGGTAGAACAAGGTATAGTGCTGGGACATCATATTTCCGCTGAAGGGATAAAGGTTGACCCTAAGAAGATTGAAGTGATACAATTGGAAACCCCAAAGAATCAAATTGATGTTAGAAGTTTCTTAAGACATGCTAGTATTACTAGAGGTTCATAGAAAACTTCAGTAAGAGTGCTGCTCCCATGTTCTCTCTTTTGTAGAAAGATGTGGATTTTGCCTGGACAGAAGAATGTCAAAAATCTTTTGACAATATTAAAGGAAAGCTTGTCTCAGCTCCAATACAAGGACCTAACTAGAAATTTCCCTTCCATATTTATGCTGATGCTTCGAATGATGCTATTGGAGCAATGTTAGGACAAGAAGGTGAGAATGGAGGAAAAAATGCTATATATTTCATCAATAAAAACTTGAGCCCCACTGAATGAAATTACACCACCACAGAGAAGGTATTTCTAGCAATAGTTCATACAATAAATAAATTCTAGCATTACATAATACAGGATACAAATTGACTGTGTTCACAAACCATTTAGCTATCAAATACCTGATGAACAAACCCTCAGTGAATGGACGAATAATTAGATGGTTATTACTTCTCCAAGAGTTCAATGTGACCATAATGGATAAGCCTAGAAAATTCAACGTAGTTGCAAATTTTCTATCCCAGATAAAGCAAGATGATGGAGATAGTACCCCTATGTAGGATGAATTTCCTGATGAAAACTTATTTGTTGTCTCCATTAAAACACCCTGGTCTGCAAACATTGCCAATTACTTAGCCACCTCTGAGATTCCCCCAGACTTTACATCAAAATAAAAGAAATAATTTATTCAGGAAAGTGCTCACTTTAAATGGATTAATGGCATGTTATTCTGATATGGGCCTGATTTAGTTCTGCGATGTTGTGTCAGACCAGATGAAACATAGAACATCCTCAGAGCTTGCCATGATGACCCATTTGGCGGGCACTACTCTGCCAAAAGAACTTCCCAAAAAATCTTAGGTGCGGGATACTATTAGCCCTCTATGCACAAGGATGTGAAGAACTATGTTCGTCGTTTTGATGAATGCCAACGAGTGGGAAGACCTATGGCATCCAACGAAATGCCTCTATAGCCACAGGTAGTTTTTGAACCATTTGAAAAGTGGGGATTGGATTTCATTGGTCATATAAATCCTCCTTCGCAAGGGAAAGAATATATTCTAGTCTGCATGAACTATCTTACCAAATGGGTAGAAGTCCAAGCCCTGAAAGTTGCTAGAGAAGAACAGGTTGCAGACTTTCTGTATAATAGAATTTTTCTTAGATTCAGAGCCCTTAGATCAATTGTCACAAACCAAGGACCTCAATTTATGTCCAAGGTTCTATTAGCTTTCACTAATCATTTCAAGGTAAACCATAAGAAGTCGTCACCCTATCACCCACAAGCAAATGGACAAGTGGAAGTCACTAATAGGGAGCTCGAAAACATCCTAACAAAAATAGTTTCATCAGGTAGAAAGGACTGGGCCAGAAAATTACCTGAGGCTATTTGGGCTTACAACAGAACTTGGAAATCCACCACTAGTCTTACTCCTTATGAATTGGTCTCTAGGAAGAAACCTTTTCTACCCATTGAATTTGAACTCCAAACTCTTAGAACAACAATGGAGCTAGACTTTGACCTTGATCGGGCTCAAGTAGAGAGAGTCTTGTAGCTTAGTTAACTAGATGAACTCTGCTTAGAATCTATTCATCAAACTGGGCTAGTTCAATGACAACGAAAGGCCTGGCATGATAAACACATCAAAGAAAGAGAATTCTATGAAGGAGATTGGGTGTTGATGTTTGATTCTCGATACAAGGACTAGAAAGGCAAATTCAGAACTCATTGCCTAGGTCCATATGAGATTTTTGAGGTATTCCCAAACGGAGCAGTACAACTCAAACCCATTGATGGTGATTCTTGAACTCTCTTAGTCAATGGACATTGACTCAGGATCTACCATAAACCTATCAACAAAGAAGAGTTTTCTCGACTAGTAGAAATGCACGGAGAAACTTGATGTGTTGATTCTGCTTCGATAGAAACAATACCATAAGTATTGTAAAAAAAAAAAATTGAATGTGTGTATGTGCATTTAGGAACAATTATTCATATATTTATCTTGGTACTTGCCTAAATTTCATCTCTGTTTCGCAGGGTTTCATCTTTGAAGAAGCGTCACAAATTCCGGCGCACCTCCTGGTGATGCTCTAGAACTTGTTGCTTGAATAAGATCCATACCCTCACTTCATTCCTGTATTCCGGCTGCATCTTTCAGTGATTCTCCAGAACTTTGTTCCTACATTCTAGCTGCATCTTTCAGAGATGCTCTGAAACTTTGTTCCTGTATTCTGGTTGCATCTTTCAGCGATGCTCTGGAACTTTGTTTCTGTATTCCAACTGCATCTTTCAACGATACTCTAGAACTTTATCCCTACATTCTAACTACATCTTTCAGTGATGCTCCAGAACTTTGTACTTGCATTCCAGCTACATCTTTCAGCGATGCTTCAGAACTTTGTTCTTGCATTCCGGCTGCATCTTTCAGCGATGCTTCAGAACTTTATTCCTGCATTTTGGCTGCATCTTTCATTGATGCTCTAGAACTTTGTTCCTGTATTCTGGCTGCATCTTTTAGTGATGCTCTAGAACTTTGTTCCTATATTCTAGCTGCATCTTTTAGCGATGCTCCGGAACTTTGTTCCTACATTTCGGTTGCATCTTTCAGAGATGCTCCAAAACTTTGTTCCTGCATTCCGACTGCATCTTTTAGTGATGCTCCGGAACTTTATTCCTGCATTCTGGCTGCATCTTTCAACGATGCTCTGGAATCTTGTTCCTTTAGTTAGTTGCATCTTGCGACGATGCTCCGAAATTTTGTTCATATCTCCCATATCCATTCCTTTGATATCTTCTTCCATCATTGTAAAGTTGTAATTTTTGCCTATGAAAATGTTCCTATTATCTGAAAACACACCATTCACCCCTCAATCCACTGCGAAAGCCATCATGAGTTCGACAATCCCGACCATAGTAAATAAGTATTATTATGATAACTTTTCGTCATGATAAATTTTAGCCACCCCATCATCATATCATAATAAATTCATTCCATTCAAACTAATTATTACCACCACCTAGGATGTTATTATGTTAGCAAAAACAAGCGACTTTCAAATCAATAACGGAACGGAAGGTATGCACATCTTTTACTTTAAATAGATCATTTATTGTGAGTAAAGGTAGATAAATTGGCACGGACCCCTTTTCTTTTCAAAATTTAGCAAATGTGTGAACTGTTCCTTCACTAGAGAAGGTGGCGGCTCGTTCACTCTATCCCATGCAAAGTCATAATTAACTATTGAAAAGTGAAATACCCTGAATCAACATTACCAAAGTCCAAGTGGCCTCAAAATCTACATTTCCTTTAATCTTCCTATCAGTTTCTTGAGCAGTTTTACCACTTTGGGTGGGCCGCGATATTTCAGTAGTAATTGAGCAGTATGGGAGGACCCAAACTCAAGTCTGAGTCAGCATTGCTAGATAAATTGCTGGCATTGGGGAATATTTAAGAATTGTTTCATAGAGTAGGGTGGCTAGACTTCATAAAGAAATTTAAGGCACACCATGCATAGTTGGTCAAGGAATTTGTCGAGAACTTTGCAAATGGGCAATCAATTATGCGTGGGAAGAAATTCAAGGTAAGTCCCTGAATTATCTCTAAATTATTTGGTATTGGAAATGAGGGTATTAATTTGTCTGAAACCACAAACATTTCGTATCAGAAAACGATAGAACTTTTTGCATGGGAAGGGGAACCTCACCCATTACTAGTTATAAATACCCAAGGGTAAAACAAGGGATTTCACAAAATTTCCATTGCACAGCCATGGCGAACAATAGTTGCATGGATTATTAAGTACTTCACCTGTGAAGGGCAATACACCACGATAGTTGGTCCCCCTTTTCGGCTGCTCATTCATTTGCACCATGGTTTAGAAAATCCTAAATTAAAGGTTAACATTCATGCCTTCCTCCATGATTCCCTTGTGAGTATGATAGAACACTTAAAAGTAGGGTCCGGGCCTTTGAAGCATCATGGTCTTATACATTTAATTTGCAAATATCATTTTCATAGGAAAAGAAAACTAGATGAGAGAAATGGCAGAAGTTTTTGCAAAAGTTTGAGAACCCTGAACCTCTGAGACAATTTGAGGAAGGTGAGTCGTCTGGTAGGGCAACCCAAAATGTGAGAGAACTCTCCCCTGCACCTCAAGGTGTCAGACAGGTTCTTGGTGGTGAAGCGCCGAAAAATCCACCAAACCCTCTACACTGTGAAGAAAGGCCTAAATCACATAATGCACCTGAAACCCCAGAAAAATGAGAAAATCCGGATTTAGTAGACTTAGAGGAGGAATGCATTTGGCCCCGTAAAAAGGAGAAGAGGCCCAAAATGAAACTGCAAAGACCTACTCCTTTGAGAAAAAGAAAATGGTTAGCTGATGAACGTAGTTGTGCCGTGATCTGTGAATTGCCCCCTATTCCCAAGAAAAAGAGACAAGAAAGGCAGCCCTGTGAAAAAGTGACCCAACCCAATGAAACTGTATCTCAGACATGTGCAAATGTAACTCAAACTTTAGAAAGTGATGAACCCCCTGAATCTAGACCATCAATTGACCCATCTAAAGAGGACCCAAAAGGAAAAGGAGAAAAAGGACAAGAGGGAATCAGTGAACAAATGCCCAATTATGTCATAGTTGAAGAAGAGGAGGGTCAAGAATGAGACTATTTGAAATAGTTTCTTCATCCCAACAACCAATAAACATTCAGGAAATGGATAGAGTGCCTGAGGAGAGACAATTATCTCCCTTAAATAATGTTGATGACATAGGACAATGTCCATTTGAAGCAATTAATGAAGAGCATATGTTTGGCAATTAAACAAAAGTTTTTATTTCTCCCCTCTCTACAAATGCAGAGGATAACAAAGGTGAATCTATGACATTGGAAACAAAGAAATGAAAAGTAGAAATTATGTAGTTGAGAATAAAATACAGTTGAATGAAGAGCAGTTAAATAGACATCAGCAGTAGAGAGGAACAAAAAGAGCTTCTAGAACAAAGGGATCAAACCATTAGAGAATTGCAATTCCAATTGCAGCAAGTGGAGGAAAGAGATAAGCATTGTCTGGATAGTCTATCTGAAAGAGATAGAAAAATTAAGAATCTAACCTTCAACATGGAATAGTTCCTGAAGAGATTTGTAGAGGAGCAGGAAAAATAGAAATTTGAATTAAATAAAGCTATAAGTAGAACTATTGAACTGGAGCAAGATTTACAGGAAATTAATATTAGGCCAACTGTGGAATCAAAAGAGATTCAAACCAAACCAACTAAGATGGAATGGTTTTAGATCCACATTCCTCCCATGCTAACCAAGTGGATGGAGCATTGCTATTTCTTAAGGCAATCTGGAGCTGAAATTGCTAGACTTAAGAAAGAAATAGTATTGTTGAAAGAATCTTATGATAGATTGTATCAGGCTAAGATGGATGCATGTCAGATTGGAGAGCTATTACTGGCCTGTAGGAAACCGTCCAAATTGTATTCTCTGTTCCTTAATGAATAGTTGTTAAGATGGAAGCTCCTGAGAATCTCTTGCAATTTACCACATGATCATGATGACCAACCATTCCTTGAAGCATTTAAAGAAGCATCTCCTATGCAGAAAAATTTTTTATGTGAGTTTTTCATTCATAATCTGTTTCTCGAAAAGCATAATGATTTCTTCATCAATCTATTTGTGGGGGAAGTTCAGTTAAGGGCATTTTTGTCAAATATGCAAAATCAAATTCAGTGGTAGGATAGAACTAGAGAATATCTTCATGTAGAGAGAACTGTGGGACTACACATGAGGTATCCCAACCGAAAACCTTTTTCTTTCAAAGCTCAGTTTAGAAGAATTAAGAGTTATGAACATATGAAATAAAAATAAAATGAAAGTATTATGATCTGCTTTGAAGATTTCAAGATTAATGGACCAAAATTGATTGACAAAGCTTGGAATGCCTGTGAAGAAAGGTATACCCCCTTGCCTATGTATTTAAAATGGAGAGAAATGATTTCCCCTACTAACCTTACATGGTCATACAAAAGAGATGAGGCATTGATAGAGATTCTTCAGCAACTAAAGACTAAGTGGATAGGGATGAGATATAGACCGCCACTACTTTTATAGCCGCCCCCTGCAGTCTTAGTGGTTACAGAACAAGAACTGAGGGACTTACATACCTAACAGCTGAGAATCAAACTACACAAAGGTTTTCTGAAGGTCCCTGACCATATTGATGAAGAGGCAAATGAAGTATATGATCTAAGTTCAAAGTTTGATGAATTGAATAGGAAAAGAGAGGCAGAGAGACAACGGATGCATCAAAGAGCAGGAGGACCTAATCAAAGTTAGGAAGGGGAGGATGATGAGGTATAAATAACCTCATTTCTTTGATGGAACAAATAGCCCTTTTTGCATTGCCCAATTCCCTAGCCTTGCCAATTTATTTATTTTTATAAGCAATATTTATCTATTTTTAATAAAATGTTGTACAAATCTTTATTTCCTAAATTGATTGAAATTAACTTTTAAATGTTGATATAATGGCATGTAGATTTGGGTAATTGTGCAAGTTAATGCATTGCCTACAAAAGAAGTGGACTTCATGTAGCTGAGGACGAGTGCGCCGGAAGTTGGGGCGCCAAAAATTTTAGGCGTGCATTACGTGAAGGCTCTATTTAAATTTTGTTATTTCTGTTGGTGACCCAAAAGACATTATGGCTCCACTAAGAGTCCTCTTTATGTTTTAAAAGACATCTATAGTAAAGATTTTGTTTTTCAGTTATAAGACTTCTTCAAATGGCATTTTCCCGCCATCTGAAATTTAGGAGTTTTGAATGTAGTTCAGTTTTAATTGTTTCTCAAAACATGTATATAAATATATACTATGGATGAATGAAAATCAATCCCTTAGTTTTTGAAATAATCAGAGCTTTGTACTTTCAATTTTCTCCATGAATGTAAATAGTGTTGTTTTGAGTAATTTCTTTTGAAATATGGAGATCTGAATAGAGTTACCATGTTGCTATGGAAATGATTGAATGTGACCTGAGTTAAAGACAAGTTTCTCCCAAGAGTTGGCCACTTGCAGGACTGTAGGATAGATAAGTACTTTCATTTTTGTGGATGTTTTCATTCAACTGAAGTTAGTTTATGTTTAGTTTTCTGTTGTGAACCTGCAGGGTGTGTTGTTTCAAAGTTAAATTGTTGTGTACTGTTGTTTAGAACTCTCTGTGTTGTTTAAATGTTTTCGGCGCATCTACCTTAGTTAAACTACTATTTACTGATAGTTAGAAGTTAGACTGTTTGCAACATATTAAATTGCATTTGTGAATTTCTAGTATAGAATTTATATCCTTTCTAGTATAGAATTTATATGCTTTCTAGTATAGAGTTTTCATGCTTTTTAGTATAAAATTTGAATGCTTTATGTAGAAGGATATAACTACTGTTTCATTCCATATGCTATTTCAATCTTTTAAAGGAACTAGAAAACTGTTTCTTAATGAGATATCCAAACACCCTATTGCATATAGCCTTGGACACTACCCCGGTCGATAAACTGATAATTTTCATCTAAAGTGTAATGACCTTACGATAGTCTGTCAAGAGACTACTGTCACAGCTCTGAAAACACCTCAAGACATGTTGAATCTATTGCTAACCCACCCGAAATGCTCACAACTGAATATATTACTGAGATTAACACACTCAACTCAAATCGTACTACTCCTATCAAACTGAAGACATAATACTATTTCTCAGAATTAATTAGCAAATCTATACCTTGCTGGTACATTAGGTACAACAATACTGGAAACACATAAAAATGCTTGTAACATTTAAAATCCACCAAACTCATCTGAAATAACTCCTGCATCACATATCTCCACCCTAGGTACCCTTAATGGAGGTGAGAGACTCCACAAAGAAGCAACAAATTATTTTAAGGGAGCCCACATACCATTTGCAGAAGTACGACAACATTTTTGCTTTGGTTTGAATCCCTCAACATGTATGGTCAGTACCCTTTTTGTCATCTAGCACCCACTATAGACAAGCAACAATGATTCAGCCAAATAAAATCATTTAATTACTGATTTTGTATTAAGGGAAATTGGTACGACTACTCAACCAGGTATGGCTACAGCAGGGAAATGGTACGACTAGAATTTTCATTGATCACACCCCTGAAATCTAAAGAATACCATAAACATTCGTAAAATCACACCAAAATCTTTTGAAATCAACTCTAATCCAATTGAATCTAAAACACATAAAAAATATTCAAAGCAAATCCATTGTAAAATGACTCCATTGAAGCTCCTTGTGATTTCTAAGATAAAATCACTAGATAATTCAGCAACCAAAACTAGAAGAAGAATGAGGGATGCAACCTCACAAGACCAAGCTTGTAATCTCTCCAAAGAAATTTCAATCAGAAAATGCATAAACTTGAATGAACATTCAAAACTCCATTATATGCTTCCTATGAAACACCCAAGAGGAATAAAATATAATATAATATACTTTGTGGGCTTCATGGGATATTTATTTCCCACTAAATGGAACCACTTTATAAAAATATTATAATTTCTCCTCCAAGCGCCCACCTAGCTAGAAAAGTACACTTTTAAAATAATTAAGTTGTCGACTTTAAAATATAAAGATAAAACCAAGGACAACTTAAAATTAATTATTTTAGAAGTAATTTCCCTTAGAGTGACCAAGTTAGCCTTCAAGAAATTCAAGGAAATAAGGCTAACTATCATCAAGTTAATTACCGACAGAAAGGGGACATTACAAGCATCATCCCTACCATCACCTCTACTATCATCCTTCCTTTTCACTCTCTTTGAGTGGTTGGGGCATCATCATCCCTAATCTAACCATCTTCTTCTAATCTTACTGAACACTATGTCTTATCTTTCTTTGAAATGATGCTGCTTTGCAACACCATCTCAAAGAGGGGCAAAATGTAGACACCTAAAATTGACCACTCCACTAACAAATCCTAATTCATCTCGACACTATTCAACTCTAATTACGACGCCATTTAACCCCGTAATTGGATAAATTCCCATTTATTTAGTTAACCATCCAAATCCCCTTTTCAACTTTGATTAAACAATATTCTATTGTCAAAATCATTGTTCATTACTATTCCCTATCCATCCAACATAAATGATTAATTATCACCCATAGTCTAACAATTGGATAAATATTCCTATCTATCTAATTCACTTACACCCTTAGTCAAATTTTCATCCTAGTACAAATGATTATTTAATCATTTATCAACCCCTTACTATAGTCTAACATTAGACAAATATTTATATTTGTCTAATATCCCATCCTCATCCTAAATTAAATAAGCATTCTCATGTTTATTTAATTCCCCTTTTCCCACACATTAAATAAAAATCCAAAATCATTTAATTTGGATTCTGTCCATCTTGGATTATCCCTTAATTATCAATTATCTAATTATGCCTTGCATATGGAATAACCCAAATAAGTCAAGTTTGTCCAATATTATATTTGCATATATATGACAAATGTTTCCTTCTCACATTTCCACTCTTCCTCTCAATCCTCCACATGTCCTAACACCCTAACCTCCTCTCCAACCATATGGACACTTGTCCATCTCCTCATACTTGAGAGACCACAATCAATCTTAGTCCATGATCCCTATCTTCAATCCTAACCATTCACCCACCATCTCAAAATCCTATAAATTGAACCCATCCTAAGCCATTTTCAAGAAGGACTTCATGAGATGAAATGTTATGCTACCCATATGAGAGTCAATCCGCATATCAAACAACATCAAGAGCACATCAAAAGAACTAGGTCTGCATGGTTGTTGAATTGATTTAACTTCCTTTCTTGTATGCATCCCTAATTAACTCAAGCTTGAGGTCATATCTGGGATTTGAGTAGAGTAGGTTGATATTGCACTAATTTTCTCTATTTGACACTCATTTTCCACCTATGGTACACTATGTATTTTAGTAGTTTAAAGGTATGTTAAAACATTTTGATGCATGTCAAGTGCTTAGTGATCCAAAAAAGGGGTGATCTATGATCAATATGGAAAAGATAAACTAGAACAAGATTTGTTACAAAACCATAAAAAGGTTTTAAAGTGGCAGTTGAGAGTCCTCATGGATAAGGACTTGTTTGTATGCCCCACAAAGGAAACATGTGCCTATTCTTATGCAAACACGCGAAGGTGGTTATGGTCATCAAGAGTCCTCATTATTGTTTCTTCCTCAACAAGTACATATTTAGGTGAATGGTGGCAATTTTGGAGTCTTTTTAGGAGACCTTTCAGTTTGAAGACTCGGCCACCCACTACTATGGAATCTTGGGAAGCAACTTTTGATGCATTACTACAAGCCCTCTCCTCTATGCCATGAGGAGTTTCAAGGAGAAAATTTAGCAACTTGTCTTGAATCTATGCCCAAGAAGACTCTTCAACAAAAAGAAATTTGACTCAAACATTTAAGAGGTAGTTAGTCTCTTTACTCTCCGTTTGAGGATAGTTTCCTAAAATTCCTCAAGGATGTTTTGTTTTCCAACATATCTAGTTGTAATGAAAAAAGTTACTCTCTCTTCATGATAGATTTTGATATACAAAAATTGTAATGTTTTTTTAGCCTTCATGATCAATATGAGAAACCAATTTTCTTCCTTTCTCACATACGCCCTCACTATGTTGTCTTGAAGAACTTGAAGCTTCTCTTGTGGATAATTAGTCCCTTTTGCAATTGTATTTTCTTTTCTAACCTCTATAGAAATTTCATGAGTTTCTGTGAATGCAAGTCAAATTTCTTAAGATTATTTTGTGTTTAGAAAATAGGTCCAAAGATCTCCTAATCATTGGTGTATCAATCCATTGTATTTTTAGTTATTCCTTACCCTTTTCCATGATGAGGACTTAGTTAGATAGTTGAGTAGTGTTGTTTTAGTAGTATTTTAGGCCTGTGATTGATTATATTTTAGATATTGTTAGTGATAGGTAACAGAGAATTAACCCTTGTCTAGAGGTTGATCTCTAGCTATCAAAACCCACACTTTGAGAGGTCTTCCCATGTTTCACTGAATAGTTGAGCTGAATGTTTAGCAAGGGTGCATATTCAATTCACAACAAGACCATTCTTATAGTTTATTTGAATACATATCAAGTATTCTAATTAACTTGCAATGGACTATACTTGTAGTAAACTATGAATGACAATAGTCCATAATCCATTACAATTGTTTATTGCCAATTAACTATAGTATAGTATTGTAATGGCTTCCAATAGTTTGCAAGTGATTGAGCATACTATATCTATTACAAGTCAATTAGTATATCAATAGTCCAATCAGTATATTATATTACAACTATTCAATAACAACTTTTTAATAGATATTGTATAGTCTTGTAATGGCTTCCAATAGTTTAAGAAGTTAATATCTATAGATTAGTATTTCTGGGTTTAACTGTGTGTGTGTTTTTTCCTCAACGTTTCGGATCATACTCCATGATCCATCATCAGGAGAAAATAGAGCCAGAGAAGTGAAAAAAAAATTTCACTTCTCTGACTCTATTTTCTCCTGATGATGGATCATGGAGTATGATCCGAAACGTTGAGGAAAAAACACACACACAGTTAAATCTAGAAATACTAATCTATAATCATTATGGACTGTGGAAATCTGATGTCTATCAAGTTAATATCTATTACAAGCCAATTAATTGTGAAGTCATTAATTCATAGTGTATTGCATACTATTTGCTTGTAATAGTTATTAACTTGCAAACTATTGGAAGTCATTATAATAGTTTAGTTTAGTGGATTGGAGAGTATATTGATTGGACTATTGATATATTGTAACCAGTGATGTTTGTAATGGACTATGGACTATTGCAAGTTTGCAGAAACAACTTCCTACTAAATTGGCTCTAAATTAGCATGTAATAGATATAGTATGCTTGATCACTTGCAAACTATTGGAAACCATTACAATACTATACTATAGTTAATTAGCAACAAACTATTATACTGGACTATGGACTATTGTAATTAGTGATGTTTATTAACTTGAGTTTAGTATAAAGTATAATTTAATACACTAAACTATAGTTAATGGGCTAAATTAAATTGACTTGTAATATTTTAAAATTATTTACATGAAAAATATAAAAAATTAATTTAAAAGAAAAATATTAACAATACATAATCAATTCAACATACTGATTGTTCACTAAACAACTGTTTACTACAACTCGGTGGCTGTTTAGAGTATAAAAAGAGTACCAATGTTTGGGGAGAGACTTACACTGCAATAATCCTTGGTGACGACTCTTGATTGCAATCCACCCAATCCCAAGAGTAATTTTGTGGCAGACAAGGATCACCCATCCACTCTTTTTCCAGATTAAAGTGCCTTGCAATGTCAGCAACTGCATTCACTGTAAAACCAACAGATGTTTTAGTAAGCCGTTCAAATTTATCCATTTTCCCAACATTAAAAAAAGAAGAAAAAAAAAAAAAAACCAACCATAAAACAATTTTAAGCAAATACAAACCATCTTCACTGTTAGTTCCGTTAATGAGTGGGCTGCTATATTGGTAGACATCAACGGCATTCAGAATGGCACCCACAGTCGATCGATTGGTGGGATTAAGAGAAATCTTGACTTGCTTCGAGCCAATAAATTCCCAGGGTATGGGCGTGACGAATGAACTGAGGTAGCCATCTAATTTAACAGTACGCAATGAATTTCCATCGAGAGTAACATTGAACTCCCTAATTGCATTACCTCCAAGTTGCTCTACTTCGGCGAAGCACATCACAAAATAGTATTTACCAATCTCTTCAACACTCCAACTCCATGTGATATTTCCCAGACTGTTGTTGGGGGTCACCAAGGCGGTTTGTAACACAGCTGATGGTATTTCAAATTCTTTATCTGTATCAATGGAATTTGTGGTATTCCTATAAACCAAATCTTGTAATCCTTCGATCAACCATATCCTATCAGCCAAGCCTTGGCATGCTCCGTTCGGCCATAACCTATCAAATGGATCGTCTGGATATCTGCACAAAACCGCTCTCAAATCAATAGCTTAACCTTTATTTCTTTTCTTTTCTGCTCATACAAGATGTTCCAGAGTAGACGTCTACTTATTGGGGCTCTTATCGACTGGAGCTATTCTTAAATCTCATCCACTTCAACAGTCAAAGTCAATTTTGACTATTACCACTTTTTATTGTGAATGAGGTGTAAAATCACTATTGATTGTTTGACCATTGAAGTGGATGATATTTAAGTAGAGTGATCTACTACAATCCAAATTCTTTGGCCATACTATTCAGATAGTTCAGAACATTAAGTTTTCACAGTCCTCATTGATGAGGATAAGGTTTGAAGAAAAAAAGCTCCATATATTTTTATCATCAATTTTACCAGTCATTATGTTTATAGGTCGAATGACAGTGGTACTAATTTTTCTGTCATTATGTTTCTAGAGGTTGTAATATAGGAAATAGATAACAAAAACTTCCTAATATAATTTTGATAATTATTTATACCTCAAATATTGTATATATATTTATATGGAAACCTTCTAATATAATTTTGATAATTATTTATACCTCAAATATTGTATATATATTTATATGGAAACCTTCTAAACTAATATAGATATATTAAATATATAATCAATCTTGAAAATAAATATCTAAAGATTAATATCTCTAACATCTTTTAAATAAAAATATTTTTAAGATATCTATACTAATCCATATTATGATAATAATGAGTGATAAAAAAGAAAGGAAAAAATAAAATAATAGTAAAATGTTAAAATTAATTTTAAATCTAGAAATATTTTTTAATTATAAACAGTTGAAAATAAATTTAATTTTAAATATTTATATTAATTAATACTTACAGATATTCTTTCCAAATCAGTGAACATAAAGTGCAATTAAGGGAAAAACTTAACTTATTAAAAATTAAAAATTATCTATTTAAAAAATTTGAAATCAATTTAATTAATTTTTAGGGGCTTGTTTCACTAGTCATTGTCACTGACTCACTAACAAGGGTCTAAAAATGGTCTTTATTAATGAGTATTAATATTAAAACATTATTTTTATTATTGTTGAGGTTAATTTATTTAATTTTATTTTGAGGAACTAATAATGGATCATCACAAGTGGTTAGCTCTGGCTCTCCTTATATTCAAGTTGTGATGCTATACCAGATTGATCTTCCACCAGAAAAAACCCCAAAACCAGAAATAATGGTACAAATCATAGAGAAAGAAACTACCTTAGAGTTGATTGTAGGAATCTTCCATAATCCATGCGTTTTACACTGGTTAAAGAGAAATCTTGTCCTACAGCACCATACATAGCTGGCTTGAGAGGGCGAAGTTCCAAGGATGAAATGAAAGGAACACTTTCAGTACTTCGAGCAAGACACACATCAATAGAGGGACCCCTGGCCATGGCGACTATTCCCAGTGCAATGATCTCACTAATGTTTTTTATTACAACAGTAATCCAAGGATTAGCATCAACCAGCAATTCAAATTGTGGTAGTGTCTGAAGGCCGTCATAGTTACCATATAAAAAAGCTGCGCGAATGATGTATTTTGTTCCCCTCACAGCAGGTAACTTGTAGCAGTTTCGCTTGCCTTGAGGAAAACAGCGAAGGTCTTTCAGTGGCACCTCTCCCTGTAACTGAGCAGCCAAAATGCTTTTTTTTTCACCTGTGTTAATGTATTGTTCCTCTGAGGTCCAGCTAATGCCCCCGCCATCCACATATTCCCCTTCTCCTCCACAATCCAGGCTGATGAATCCTGCATATATAACATCATCAAATCCATTTAACAGCAGCAGCAATACCTAATTAAGAAGAGAGAAGCAGCGAGCTGATGAAGATTTGAATATATTACTTTGAAAACTAAATAAGAATGCTTCACTCTGGATGGTAAACGGTCGGACGCTTCGATGGTTTACAGGTGAAACACAGTTTAAATAATAGGCTTCCAATATAAAATTGACTTTAAGTTGGAGAAGTAAATAAAGTGTAGTTTCATTGTCAAAAGGCTTTTCGTCTGCTGGTGAAATTGAAAGGTTCTGACTGAGCTTGCTGAGTGCAAGGCCCCTAACATCAAGAGGGATGAGGTAGGGATTGTGGCCCTAAGAATTTGGCAGATTAGATACCCCTCAATCCTAATACTACCACAGACATAAACTAATCTATGATGAAAACAAAACAGGAATGTTCAGACTATGCCCTTTTAAAATCATGTATAATAAAATGATTTGTTTCAAGTCTCTTCATATAGAAAGGGATTGGCTGTATAAAACTTACAAATTCCCAAAAATCATAGTTTTATAGAAGAATAAGAATATCTTACTTCACAGGACTGTTCACAATATGCCCTTTTAAAAACATGTATAATAAAATGATTTGTTTTAAATCTCTTCATATAGAAAGGGATTGACTGTCTAAAACTTACAAATTCCCAAAAATCTATAATTTTATAGAAGAATAAGAATATCTTACCTGACAGGACTGTTCGCACTATGCCCTTTTAAAACATGTATGATAAAATGATTTGTTTTAAATCATATAGGGGAGAGGACCCACTAGTGGTGCACCCTAACTTCACGCCTCTCAAAATCATACGTGGCAATTTTGAATCACTCCAAAATTTTTACAGTAGCTTACTTGGCAACGCCCCTGCTTATAACTAAGGTTTCAGGGCCACATCATCAAATATGATGACACATCAACATGCTTTTTGTTGAGGTGTCAAATAGTTCCCCCCAAAAAAGGGTGGACCAATAGGTGTGCATTACAACCTCCTTTGTTGGTGCGCTGATGTGGCATCACATGATTGGTTGCTTTTTAAATTTAAAGGACACATTTCATTCAATTATTAGTACTTATAGTAACACTAACAACTTTGAAGTCACAACTACTAGTACTAAACTTCAAAAAATATTGGGCCTTAAATGCACATATACTATCTCGATTCTCAACCATTGGAACTATCTCACCTATTGGGTCTTTTCCCCTAGAAAGGGATTGACTGTGTAAAACTTACAAATTCCCAAAAATCTGTAGTTTTATAGAAGAATAAGAATATCTTACCTAACAGGACTATTCAGACGATGCCCTTTCAAAAGACATGTATAATAAAATAATTTGTTTTAAATCTCTTCATATAGAAAGGTATTGACTGTCTAAAACTTACAAATTCCCAAAAATCTATAATTTTATAGAAGAATAAGAATATCTTACCTGACAGGACTGTTCACACTATGCCCTTTTAAAACATGTATAATAAAATGATTTGTTTTAAATCTTTTCATATAGAAAGGGATTGACTGTGTAAAACTTACAAATTCCCAAAAATCTGTAGTTTTATAGAAGAATAAGAATATCTTACCTGACATGACTGTTCAGACTAAGACTATGCCCTTTTAAAAGACATGTATAATAAAATGATTTGTTTTAAATCTCTTCATATAGAAAGGGATTGACTGTCTAAAACTTACAAATTCCCAAAAATCTATAATTTTATAGAAGAATAAGAATATCTTACCTGACAGGGCTATTCACACTATGCCCTTTTAAAACATGTATAATAAAATGATTTGTTTTAAATCTTTTCATATAGAAAGGGATTGACTGTGTAAAACTTACAAATTCCCAAAAATCTGTAGTTTTATAGAAGAATAAGAATATCTTACCTGACAGGACTGTTCAGACTATGCCCAAAAGACATGTATAATAAAATGATTTGTTTTAAATCTCTCCATATACAAAGGGATTAAGTGTCTAAAACTTACAAATTCCCAAAAATCTATAATTTTATAGAAGAACAAGAATATCTTACCTGACAGGACTGTTCACACTATGCCCTTTTAAAACATGTATAATAAAATGATTTGTTTTAAATCTTTTCATATAGAAAGGGATTGACTGTGTAAAACTTACAGATTCCCAAAAATCTGTAGGTTTATAGAAGAATAAGAATATCTTACCAGACAGGACTGTTCAGATTATGCCCTTTTAAAAGACGTATAATAAAATGATTTGTTTTAAATCTCTTCATATAGAAAGGAATTGACTGTATAAAATTTAACAAATTCCCAAAAATCTATAATTTTATAGAAGAATAAGAATATCTTACCTGACAAGACTGTTCACACTATGCCCTTTTAAAACATGTATAATAAAATGATTTGTTTTAAATCTTTTCATATAGAAAGGGATTGACTGTGTAAAACTTACAAATTCCCAAAAATCTGTAGTTTTATAGAAGAATAAGAATATCTTACCTGACAGGACTGTTCAGACTAAGACTATGCCCTTTTAAAAGACATGTATAATAAAATGATTTGTTTTAAATCTCTTCATATAGAAAGGGATTGACTGTCTAAAACTTACAAATTCCCAAAAATCTATAATTTTATAGAAGAATAAGAATATCTTACCTCACAGGACTTCACACTATGCCCTTTTAAAACATGTATAATAAAATGATTTGTTTTAAATCTTTTCATATAGAAAGGGATTGACTGTGTAAAACTTACAAATTCCCAAAAATCTGTAGTTTTATAGAAGAATAAGAATATCTTACCTGACAGGACTGTTCAGACTATGCCCAAAAGACATGTATAATAAAATGATTTGTTTTAAATCTCTCCATATACAAAGGGATTAAGTGTCTAAAACTTACAAATTCCCAAAAATATATAATTTTATAGAAGAACAAGAATATCTTACCTGACAGGACTGTTCACACTATGCCCTTTTAAAACATGTATAATAAAATGATTTGTTTTAAATCTTTTCATATAGAAAGGGATTGACTGTGTAAAACTTACAGATTCCTAAAAATCTGTAGGTTTATAGAAGAATAAGAATATCTTACCAGACAGGACTGTTCAGATTATGCCCTTTTAAAAGACGTATAATAAAATGATTTGTTTTAAATCTCTTCATATAGAAAGGAATTGACTGTATAAAATTTAACAAATTCCCAAAAATCTATAATTTTATAGAAGAATAGGAATATCTTAGCTGACAGGACTGTTCACAATATGCCCTTTTAAAACATGTATAATAAAATGATTTGTTTTAAATCTCTTCATATAGAAAAAAATTGGCTATATAACACTTACACATTCCTAAAAATCTATAGTTTTATAGAAGAATAAGAATATCTTACCTGGTTGTGCATACAGAACTCCGCATACAGAAAGAACCATTAAAAATTTGAAGGTTACTGTTTCTAAGTTTGTTCCTTCCATCCTTCCAACTGTTTCTTACATGTTCTTATACACTTTGGGGCAAAAAATTTGAGTGCAGATTACAATAAACCTTTTAGTATTTAAGTAAATCACTTACAACAAGCAGGTATGGATGAGAAGTGGGGAAAAATCCACGAAAGAATTATTTGCCCTATAAAAGTTTTGGATAATATCTTAAATTTCTAAATTGTTTCATAGGAAGAGAGCGAACTTTCCTTTCCAAGGGCAGCGGCTACGGGGCATTCAGGATGCACCTATGGCATCGATGGTGCCATAGCCACTGCTGATGCCCATGCATCCATACAGCCTGCTCCGTCAGTACCTGTAGTTATATGGCGGATGCAATTATTGGTCCGGACAGCAGAGGGTGATGTGAGTTGGCTGGGCTTAACCAGCACACTCTAAGCGCTGACCATCTGACGTGGCTGTGTGGGCCCTTCAATTTCCGTCCATTCCCACTCCGTTTCCGTTTTTCAATTCGACAGTCACGGTTTGGATTTAACAGTCTCCAGCCCAACCAATTTGAAATTGTCTCCCGCCCAGCTCATTAAATGAGCGATCCATTCAAAATGTGGAAGCATAAACAAGGCACGCGAACTGACTGACTGGATGGTGTGCAGAGAAATGTGGTCTGATTGCAGGATATACACAAAACGGGTTTGTTGAAGAGGCTTTAGATACTTTCAAGCAAATGCAATTGGCCGGTGTAAAGCCAGAATCCGCAACCTTTGCTAGCATCCTCCCTGCCTGTACCAAAATGGGAGCTTGAGAACAGGATATGGACATCCACCGCAGGATTTTATCAGATGTTGTAGTTGTAACTGCCCTGGTAGACATGTATGCAAAATGTAGGAGCATAGACAAAGCACGTTAACTGTTTGACAGAATGCCTAAAACAGATATCATGGAATGGAATGGCATGACTGCAGGATATGCACAATGTGAAAGCATAGACAAGGCACGAGAGCTGTTTGACAGAATACCTCAAAGAAACGTGTTCTCATGGAATGCCTCGATAGCAGGGTATTCACAAAATGGATTTGTTGAAAAGGCTTTAGAAACTTTCAAGCAAATGCAATTGGCAGGCGTAAGTCCAGACTCTACAACCTTTGTCAGCATCCTCCCAGCCAGTGCCAAATGGGAGCTTTGGAACAGGGTATGTACATCCATCAAAGCATAAAGGAGAGAGGAATTTTTTCAGCTGTTGTAGTTGCAACTGCTCTGGTAGTCATGTATGCAAAATGTGGAAGCATAGACAAGGCACGTGAACTGTTTGACAAAATGCCTCAAAGAAATGTGGTCTCATGGAATGCCATGATTGCAAGAATATGCACAAAATGGATTTGTTGATGAGGCTTTAGAAACTTTCAAGAAAATGAAATTGGCAGTTTTAAAGCCTGCATCCTCCCCGCCTGTGCCAAAATGGGAGCTTTCGATCAGGGTATGGGCATCCATCGAAGCATAATGGAAGTGGGATTTTTGTAGATATTCTAGTTGGAAATGCTCTGGTTGACATGTATGGAAATTGTGGAAGCATAGACAAGACAGGTGAACTGTTTGACAAAATGACTCAAAGAAATGTGGTCTCATGATTGCAGGATATGCACAAACTGGATTTTGCAAGGATGCTTTCAAAATCTTTGAATTAATAAATCACTTTGGAACATATCATCACATTATAAGCTTTGCTTGTGTTTTATGCGTGTGCAGCCATACAAGTTTAGTGGATGAGGGTTGTACATACTTCAATCACAGAGTAACCCTTATTGCGTTACACCTACAATTAATCATTATGTGCGCATGATTGACCTTCTTGCCCATGTTAGCTATCTTGAGGAGACCCTAAAATGTATCATTAAGATGCTAGTTAAACTTGTGGTGGTTGTGTGGATGTGTTTTCTTGGTGCTTGCAAACCACATATGAGCATAGGCTTGGGAGTATTTACAACGACGTTGCTTTTTTATTTGGTTCCTAAAAATGTTGTGACTTATTTTCTTCTCTCAAACATCTATAGTGGTCAAGTGGTGCGAGGTTCAAATGGTAAGGAGATTAATGAGAGAAAAGAATTAAAAAGATCCTTGGATGTAGTTGGATTGAAGGCCATAAAATGGTACGTGTTATTTGTGTAGGAGGCAAATTGCATCCACAGACACAAGAGATCTATGTAAAGTTGGATAAATTGGCTTGGGAGATTGTATAATTAAAGATCAACACTTAGCATTTTGGAGGAATTTTGGCAACGTAAACCTACATAAAATCAAACATACAATCTCCACTTCAATCCCTTGGTATATAGGAAAAGGAGATCCTAGAAATCACAAATATTTTCCCAAAACCATGGACTCAAAATGATGAGTCAAACCTTGGTCCATCTTGTTCAAGTTGAACCCATGTGCCCCTCTCCAAAATTAACTCCTCCCGACTTAGAACTTATAACTCATGATGATGACCATTGACCCCTATGACCAAGGGAAACATATGCAACTTTCGAGTTCTCCTTGGTGGTGCAATATTGTCTCTTACACACCTCTTACAAACATAGATAAATTATGAGACTATTAAAGACGCCTTGACTAGTCTAACTTGCAATCCCCTTTCAATGACTTCTTACAATCGTTGAATAAGACAAATGACACACAATAGAGATTGCCAACAAAGGAATCTCAAGATTCTCTTCATGTGTGGCACCCTTTTCCATTATGACCAAACATTATAATATTTTGTAAATACTCAATAATGGCATCATCACTAGGACTTGCAAGGTTTACAACACCTACTCCTAACACTTTTTGCACTTAACTAGTTATCTAAAAGAATTTGAAGGTCTTGATCCAAGTGAACGAGGTTCTCATCCAATTTTATTTTGTAGATGAGGATGTCATCAAGGAATACCATAATGAATTTCCTAAGAAATGGTTAAAAGATCTAAGAGGATTTGGAATGTAAACAAGGCATTAGTGAGGCCAAAATCCATAATTGGGAACTTGAGTGGCCCTCATGAGTTCAGAACATGGTCTAGAGCACTCCCTAAAGATGGATCTAGTGCCATGTAAACCATTAATCTAGTTTGGAGAAGAAATATGACTCATGCAATTCATCTAATTCATCAATCATAGGGATTGGAAACTCATCCTTGATTGTGAGTTTAGTTGAAGCTCAAAAACCTACACATAAATTCCATGAGCCATATTTTTTGAGGAGCACCACACAAGATTTTGCATAGATACAAGGTTAAATGACCCTGGCCTATTCTTCCTCTATACATTCATCAAGTCCTTATGTCCAATTTGATGTTAGACATTTTTAATTCAATTCTAATATCCTATCAAGGCTGCAAATTATCTAAACCATTTCCATGTGTGACTCATCATCTCCCAAAGTTGAGCCATTTCCATGAAATTACATAGGTTTTATAGGATTTATTAAGTTCATAAAAAATGTATAAGAAAACAAGGTTTCCTAAAGCTTAGTCTAGGATAATCAAATCAAATGCATACACATTTAAGCATCACTAACCTCTAGAGACTAATTATGGAGTTGAGTTGACTTGAATATTGAGCTTAATAATTAAAATGAGCAAGAACGTAAATACAAAACTAGTCTACTTTGCTTGATAACTGATGAATGCACATAAAAACTTATGAAGATCTAAATTGTATAAGCTTCAAGGTTAGGAAAAGGAGATGACAGAGAGGCAATCACCATGGGATTAAAATATTCTCTTGATTCTATGTAGGGATGAGTTATGATATAAGAATAATCTATGAATGTAAACTTGTCCTACTTCTATGAACTTGTCCTATGTATTCTACTAGTCTTTGATCTTTAGTTTACCTACTCACTCTTGACTTCTCTATGTTTCTTAAACATTTGTGAACTTGGTGGTATTTATAAATACCTTAATGGTTGTCGATTAGTTACAGGTAGTCAAGTTCTCCAAGATCAGCCCCCAAAAAATACAATAATTGAATATAATAACCATATTAATGGTCTACCTAATAGCACAACTTAACACCACTTATATACTAGATCATGTGATCAAAATATGAACTATAAATAAACTAGCACATTTAAATGTTACATAAAAAAATATTTTTCAAGTAGGAACAAAATAGTCTAATGTGCTTTACCACTAAATACAACATTTAATTTTCTATATATATTATATTCAATGGGACCTATGTATACATTAAAGTGATATGTTTTATTGTACGTGGGATCTGTCAAAGAAACACAACTTCCCATTTGTAATACCAATCCATACAATATATTCATAGCATGACTACAATGACTAACTTACACCCTAATATTTTGGTCATCTATCGAGCTAGTAAATAAGTGGTACTAGTATACAATTTTGTCCCTAATGTTGTATACTTTTTTCTTTATAAAATGGAAGTTAAACAAATATCTTGATTATATGTTATATTTTTAAGGACCTCGTGTAATCTAAAGGCCTTATAAAAAACCACCCTAGATCAAATCCATGGTTGTAGATTTGGGTTAGGTCATTTCTACAATCACAAATCCAAACACTAAACTTTTAAAATTTTAATTCAAAATAAGTCCTAGTGAAATCCTTCTATTACTCATTGTGAGCTAACCTAGTGCACATTGGTGTTGATATATGTGTTACGTTGTTGCATTTAAATACATTCATTCATTCATTTAAAATCATACTAGAATGTGAAAGAACATCTTGGTCTTGAAAAACTTAAAGTGAAACCAATTTGGAATTGTTTGCTTTTGAACTCATCCTAGGCCCATTGCACATTTGCTTGCTTTCCTTAATCATTGTTTTAAACTCATTGAATAAATCATCCTAGGGTTCTGACTAAGGATAACATAATCCTCTTAATTCAATAGATTATTGAAAGGTGTTTGCAAACATTTCTAGTCCTTACTAAAATTTAGATATTAGAAGATTGAGACAAGTGGCTTCCAACAATTACTTTCTAATCAATTCATTCTTGTGGATATAGGCTTAATCCATGAGTCAAATATCCACATCTAAGGTTACATATTTACATCAAGTGTTTATGAGAATCACTCTAAGGACATGTCTAATTATAGAGCATCTAAAGCTACATATTTGTGTCATACATAAACCATTAGATCTCTACATATTGCATCATTTGTAAGTCATGTCTACAGGCTTATACATTATTATCCAAGTGTTTGACTTGTGTCCAATACAAGTTTCGGTCTTCCTCTCTTGCATTGACTTGATGAAGGCATGACAGACACTAAAACTAGGTTACACCAAATAGAATAGGCCGCATGATGTGGCCCTATCAGGTAGACTAGGATAAATGATGTGACCATGTCCTCATAACAACTATCTAGACTAAGCACCTCTAACATAGTATTTAATATGTTCCACATCTAAATCTAAATAAATTGTTTGCTATGTGTGGTAGAAAAAAATGAATGGAGAACAAACCATAAATGTGAACTATTTACTTATGGGAGCTTTTCCTAATAATTGATGTGCTTCAAAAACTAGTTGTGTTCTATTTTCAAAATAATCATGACCCATTCTTACACAAACTAAGTGTGCATTGACTTTAGCATAGCTCTATAATAACTAATCTTAAATATAGACTTTAACAAACAAGCAATGAAAGAGGAGTTATGTACCTAGTGTACTTTTTGGAATAATGTTCAAATCAAAATTAAAGTGGTGTGTGCTCTAACTAGAATCACTATGTGGTGTGTGCTCTAACTAGAATCACTATGTAAAGAAAAACTACTTTGACTTAGTCTAAACTAAGTCTGATTTTGTTTAGGACTATGTATTATTTCTAATTGAAAATTACATATTACAAAATGACATATAGGATGTCAATACATACAACAAAACTACATAAGGAAAGATTTGAAAATAATCTAAGTGTCCAAAGACAGAATTTCTTCGTCTTTATACTTCTCCAGAAAATCTTCATATCTTTTCAGGGCCGCTTGGACTTCATTATCATTCGGTCCTAGTGTGTATCTAGAGATGGTAAGGACTCTTGTAATGGAGTCCACTATGGTCACAGACATGCCCTTATGTCTATCCAGAATCCTTTGCAACTTATCCAAAATTACATGAAAATCCACTAGCTTATCAATCGAAGCCAATGAGAAAGCTTAGATGTCTCTATTTGAGTGTGTACCAGTGTAGTGAATTCTTGGATAATTGTTTCCACAAGGAGGGTCTTCTGACCATCATCCAACATCTAGAAAGGAAGCTCCCCAATCTTATCTGAAATATCTAGCCCCTTATCTATGCTCACATCTAGGGCTTCCTTGAGATCCTTGATCAAAATTTGGAGGACTTCTTTCTTGTTTATCATAGTCTCCCTGTATTCTACAAACATATTTCTATTGGGGACACCCCATGCTCTACCAGAACTTCCAACTTGAATTCCCACAGTTGGGTCCATGTTTGAATATCTTTCTTTGTTAGCTGCAAGCCTTGTGAAAGCGTATCAAGTGTCTTGTTCACTTCTATTTTTACTTCACCCAAGTTATTGTAAAGCTCGATGGAAGACCGTATTAGTTGAGTCCCTTGGGCCAACAGTCTTTCTATCTAGGCACTGACTATTCGACCTTGATCTCCAATCTTCTTAGCCTTTTGGATGGCTTCTTCATCAACACATACGTTAACAGGTTCTACTTGCTCAAAAGATTGGACTATCTTTAGCAGAACAAAAGTTAGTTGTTCTACCTGCATCTTAAGTTGATCCTTGATCAACTTGTCTCTGTCATACCTTTCAAGCAAGGCAACCAATGTTTCTTGCAAGTCCTCCTTCGCACTTTCATGCGTCTTCTTACCAAGCTCTATCCTTGAAATTGCATAATCAGAAACTTGGACCTCTTCAATACCTTTTTCCTTTGGAGGCAAGGCAACCTCAGCATACTTGTTACCTGATGAATCAATAATCACCCTTGATATTATTTTGGCCTTCTTTGCTGATTTAGGCTTTGCTAGAACTAGTTGGCCAAAATCAAAATCATCAGGTGACACGGCTTGCTTCTTCCTCTTTGGCTTATGATACATTAACCAAGGGGGAAGAATGGATGATTCTTCTTCAGTTTCTATTGCTAGTGATTGTGGTGATGAGGTGACAATAACAGTGGGTCATGAGATGGATGGAATAGTAGGTGGAACGAAAGTGGTGGTGACAATTGGTGGTGTTTGAGTTAACACAATAGTAGGGATCACATTACTTGACACTTTGGGTGTAGAAGTGGACATGAACTTATCAAAGTCCAACTAAGTAGTAATGAATGTATCAGTAGTTGGTGATGGCAAACCTATTAGACTAGGCAAAGAAGAAAGAGAACCAAACATATGCTCCATATTGCCATGAGAAGGACTTTGAAACAATGACTCACTTGTGGGTGATGATTGAGATGAATGAATAGTTTGAACAGACACAGTAGGGGTAGTAGATACCACGGATGGATATTGCACTACTAAAACCATAGGAGGTGATGTAGGAGATATCATCTAAGAGGACTCCAACTGAGAAGTGACTGGAGGGACTTGTGATTCATATACAACATGATTATCTTCAACATCTACTTGAGCAGATGTTCCTTCTTTTTCTTTACCTTTTCCTTTCTCCCCTTTATTATTGAAAACAAATTTTAGCTTCTGTGAAGAACCAGAAGTATCTTCCTTGTTCTTACTCCTCAACTCAACTCTCTTGCCAAAGGCTCCTTCAACATATTCCTGTTCTGACCATGTTTTGAATGGCCTTAGATTTATTCCTTTCCTTTCCAACCAGCCATTGGTGTGGGCAAGGGTGATTTGAATCATGTCCCTTATGGAAGTGGACTCCTTCAGTGACCATTGAACTGGTGGAAGAGGGGTATCAACAATTTTATTGCTCTCATACGTAGGGTCCAATATATCATCATCATAGGACCGCATATCCTCAGGAATATCTGCAAGGTTGAAATTTCTTATTTTCTCTAAGGTAAGCTAACTGTAGTCTAGCATCCGAAACTCTCTTCTTTCTAAGATCCTTTTCAAACATGCAAATGTAATTGTAGAAGGCATCCTTGACCATTCTGAAATGTTTGAGACTCTCTCTCAAAGTCAATTGTGGATAGTATTCATGCACCGGTACTTGTCTTCTATCACCAATTGAAGACAAGCTAGGAATAGGAATCCATGAACAATGAGTTGCAAATCCATCGAGAAATGATGAAGATGGCATCGCAGAGGAGTTCAAAGACAATGGAGAAAAATAGTAAAAGATAAATGGTAAAAATAAAAACTTAACATGGTAAAAAAAATATAAACCCCCATAATAAATCGACATTAATGCCCAAATGTGTCGGGCTAGGATGCAGTTGCGCCCTTCTATTTTCACTAGGTCTTGCTTCACCTGTGCATGCAAATGTAACTAAGTATATTAGATATGTTAGGTGAATCCCAATAATTTGTTTACTTAGCATGCCTCCTCACCTTCCAATCTATCTCTTATTTGAAATTTTATCATTCTCTACCAATCTCATACACTATTTCAAGCTATCTTCTTGCACTCTACAACAATGTACAACACTCTTGAGCACTCTTATAAATATCCAGCATTGTCTTCATGAGATTTTATCTTCATTGAGAACAACCATTGTGATCTACATGTGATATTGTTCAAGTTTTCATTTTTATTTATGCTCACTATCATTGTTTTTGTTATCATTACAAACTTCCTTTGTTGGCACATTGAGAATTTTATCACCATCTTCTATATCTCCACACACATGTACACTAGGGTGTTCATCCCCATAGACCAAGGATTTTACATTTATAGATTCATTTATAGTGTTTTTCTTATTTTTCTAGATGCACAGAAGCTCAGAGAAAAGACTCTCTAATTACATTTTTCTATGTTAGCTACCCATGGAGGTTGAAAGAGAAAAATAGGGGCTTGACTTGAAGGCAAGCTCCTATGGAGCCACTTTCTTTTATCTCTATGGTTGCTAAATTTGAACAAATAATGAGATGTAAGTGCATTCAAACAAGAAAATCAATTCAAATAAACAAACACTTTTAGTTTGAGAAAATGGAGGAAATAAACAACATGCAAGTACCACATAAACATAAGAATTATACATCCATGATATTTGGGATTTCCTCAGAGATGAACTGATATGCTATGCAATGTATGTTGGTTGTTCTCTTGCTTGAAGTTGCTAAATTTGTCATCATGTACTTAGTTAAGGGTAATTGTTTGATTGTACTTTGGGTAGAGTTCTTTAAATAAACTTTCTACCATGGACATGGAGGGCTGGGATTTGATCATTAGATGAAGGCCTAGGATTGCCTTGCATGGATGTGCTAGCTAGCCTCATGATAAGATGATGGAGAATATGAAAGGATTTAATGAATTGAGGAGATTTTCATAAATTACACGGAGAGGGGAGATGCAAGCATGTGGGAGAATGTGGAGGAGGCAAGTGGATGAAGGAGATTGAATCTTGAGATGAGCATGAGGATTGTTCCAAACTACATGACTCACACATGGAGCATGAGGAAGAGATAATTTGTGGAGGAGACATGTGTGAAGATGAATGGTCAAGATGCATTTGGAGTTTGAAATGGATGGTGAGGATTGGAGGGAAGATTTTTTTGGATTGTAGTGAAAGAGGGCTTGAATATTTAATTAGAAGGAAAATGAATGAGGCTAATTAGCTTATTAATTAAACAAGCATGTCTTATTCAATTAATTATTTGGAGGAAGGTTAGTTTAGGTTAATATGATTTAATTAATTACTGAAGGGGTTAGTTTGATTAGTTAAATAAATATGCTTTATTTAATTAATCATTAAAGGAAAGATGACCTAATTAATTAAATAATTTTATTTAATTAATTAGTGAAGATTTGATGTATGGCAATGATGGGGATTGATAGAGGTGTGATAATGTTAGGTTAAAATGTGGAAGTAGATTTTAAGTGTGTACATTAAATTCCCCTCTTTCAGATGGCATTATGACTAAGAGAAGTGGCATAGTTTGAAAGAAGATAAGTATAGACACTTAGTGAGATAGAATTAGTGGTAGAATGCCCAAGTCATTTAGAAGAATGAGGGTTAGGAAGTGGGCCCCTCGAGAGAGAAAGTAGGTTTATAGAGACTTGGGTGGTCACTTGAAAGGAAAGCCAGGTCTGAAGGGATGAAAAATGGATGAGAGGTAGTTAGATAAATAGAAGGGGAGGAAATGGTTAGATGCATGAGGATTGAAGAAATTATGATATGTGGGAAAAGGTGTAAGGATGAGGATATGGGTAATGATAATTAGGTATGGTTGATGGTAAGTACATGCTAGGAAGGAAATTTCCATGTAGAGAGCACCTGACAACGTCTGTTGTAGCACTACCCTTATGCATCATGATATAAGGGATCATGATGATGATGTGCTAAGTGTGTGAAGGATGGACCCAAAAGAAAAGGTCACAAGAAAGCATTTGACCTATGGCACCATGATATGGAAGATCATGATGTTTTTATGGCAATATGCTAGAAGGACCAATATGGATGTAAAACAAAAAGATAAAACACATAAGAAAGAAAGTATGTATGCCAAAATGATACAAAGACAAACAAAATTTTCCCTTGGTCAATCTAAAAAGTAAGTTTGATTGATTATGATGATAGGATTGTTGACATGGGAATGATATATCCCAGAAACAATGCAAGGATTGTGAACTATATATCCTAGTGATGAGGAGTTTCTTAGAACTTAACAAGACTTGTAGCAAGGTTGGGAACAAAACCTATAGATGCTTTGGGATAATTTGCTAGATTGCTTGGCGATATTTGTGCAGATTTTTTTACTTTCTGGCTATGTTTGGATTATGTTGCTAGGATTGTTTTGTTGTATTGTGCTATGGATTTGGATGGCTTGCATTTAGAGGGATGACTTTTGGTTAGGACTTCTTTTGCTTATTTTACTAGATAGGATTGTTGCCTAAATGTTGTAACCAATAATTTTTTGACATAATTTTTTTCCCTTTATTTTTTTGATTTTTTAAAACTTTCTAAATTTTTTTATTTAAATTTAAATTTGCAAGTACTAGGGTCATTTCCACACCCCATGAAATTGAACTAGGTGAACTCCATGCCTACATATTTGACCTAATGCAATAGATAAATAAACTAAGAATCAAGACTAATTCTTAGAGATATATGTAGATGGAATTAAGTAAGGTTTAGGTATTTACCAACTTTTATGTTGAAATAGACCACCTATATACTAGGAATTACATTAAGAACAACACAATCAATATAAACTCAAAACAAAAAGTAAAAATACTAACATATAGTTTTCACCACCACAATTATAAATCTTTAAATATCATAGTTTTAACATCATAAATATAAATAAATAATATCCTTAAAAACTAAATTTTAAATTCATTATTTGAAATATTTTAATATAAAAAGCTTCTTTTCAAAGCATTGGATCTTCAAATAAAGTGGTTTGCCCAAAACTATGTGCAGAAATAGAGTTTGCTTAAAACCTAAGCTACTAAAAAATCGATGTTTGATCATGCAACTTTTTTTGATTCTATCGAACTTGGTGGGCCTTTCCTACCTAATTGTAATCAAATGTGGCAACTTGTTTATGGGTTTCGAAGTACTAGGTGGGCACCGGGATCATACCTTATTAGCAAGTTGGGGGATCATACTAAATTTTCACTTATTGTAACCGCATTTATGTGTGGGTTTTCATGAATTCATGTATTTGCACAGTTTTTGAAATCAGGGTTTTCCTTTTTTTTTCTTGAAATTATGTTGCGTTGGTTATTTCTTTGTCTCTCCCAACCACATTTTCTACATTTGATTCAAAAACACAAGTTGATTAAGACATGGGGATGGAGACATTTGCGCAAATTCTTCTGCTATGAGTGGACAAAAACTTTAGAAGACAATTATTTCTATCTGTGTTCGTACAAGCCACTCGATCAAGGGTTAATTTGATGGTCATATGGTTGTATGTGTATTTTCATGGTGAAATACAATCAAAATTTTAGGAGTGTATCATATGGAAGGTAGTATTTTGGATGAATTGTAATTTTTGTAAAAAATCAATTCTAATGTTTTTATATTGAATAATGTTATAAATCTAGATTTTCCTTTTTTCCTTGAAATTATGTTGGACGAATACACAAATTCTAGTGGGAATGGCAATGCCCATCAAACAAGCACAGTCATAATCAAACAAACAAAAAATCAAGTTTGATAGCAAAGTGATAGCTATAAAATTAGGTATCAAATAGGTAGGAAAGGCCCAATGTGGCAACTTGTTTATGGGTTTGTGGCAATTTGTTGATAGCAAAGTGATAGCAAAGTAATCAAAAAATATAAGTGATAGCTCTAAAATCTAGTTTGATAGCAATACTACAATGAGTCTGAAATTTACATAGTACGCGTCTAGAATTAAATTATTACTCGCCTGTAATGTTTGAAGGAGATACGGAGATACGTTGAGACCCTCACGCCACACACTTTTTTCCTTAAAACAATGTTAGTATATTATCATTGAGTAAGATATGGTTGTAAGGGTAAAAGCACAGCCCGTACAAATTATTTACGTTAGTTAATTAAATAATAGAAGTAGATATGTCACATCCCTATGGAAGCGAGTTTACACGTTGGATGTCTACATCCAATCTACTCTCATCAATGCCTGAAGCCACAATGACCTCAGCATCAATCCCATTCTAAGTCTAGCCTCGTGAAGTGTTGCATTTGTAATGCCAATCCCATCACTTATAGTGCCACCATCGATGTTGTGGGAGTAGGTGCAACACAAGTTTAAGGGAGATATCATAAACTCAAGGATTTATTATAGGAGAGGAAGATGCACACTGTCGGAATGTGCTCTCACCCCACTCTAATCAATGCCTATCCTAAAGGAGGACATGAGGTGGTGGACAACCTTCTACAAGGCAAGCTTCAGCTCTAGGATTGCGGGAAAGGGAAATACAAGTGTATGCTTGTAGTATTGCTATCAAACTAGATTTTAGAGCTATCACTTACATTAGTGAGAATGGTATTAAAGTTTTTGAGGATAGTCGAGTTAGCCATAGTGCAATCATGGATGAAACCAACACTTATGCAATTAGAAAAAAGTGCCTCTAATTATGCAGGGGAGTAGTGTAATTTGTTGGGTCAAGAGGACTCTAGTAGTATCACCTCAAGAGATCATTGGTTGTGTGTTTTTTCTTCTCAACAACTCTATGACACTATGAGGAAACTCTAGGTTGGAGCTAGTAGGCATAGCCAGAACCAGGAGAAAGAAAGAAATTGCAGGCAATCTAAAGCAACAAAGGTAGGTGGTCAATATTTTCTTGATGGAGAAAATGCATTTTTGCTGGTTTGGCAGTGGCTATGAACTCAACTTTTATATTAAGAGTTAAAATCTATCTTAAATGAACTTGTATATTGTTGTTATCTAGATAATAAGAATTATGTACTTTTCTTACTATAGTTTCACCCATATAACTCTTTCTTGAGTGGTTGTACTTAAAATATTGTGAGAGGATTTATTATGATCCTTGCACTCAAGTGGGTATCAATCATGTGACTCTCCAAAGAAAATTAAGCGATGCATAAGCAAGACTTGACTGTATGGTGTTTTAATAAAAAATGGACACTTAAATAGCAGAAGATGCTAGCTAATATGTTCCATATGCCACTACCATATTAGTATGGCGCTACCTAAGATTATTATCAAACTCTTTCTCTAACAAAAGAAACCCCAAACAAAACACTATTACAATAATCATGGCTCAAGGAGCAATAAAATTTAATAATTTACACAAATTAGTTTAATGGTCCACATAGGCTGAGTTGCTCTACTTCTTAAAGTATCGGTTACCATTTGATGCTTATAACTGCCAAGTTAATTTATCTTTGCAATTATTGTGATAAAGTGAGGATATGGCATGATTTAATAAGACACCTCACCAGTTCCTACTAAAGACATTGTTTGTGTTTTAAGATATCTTAGTATTAATTTATCCATGGGTAGCACAATAATTGGGAAATATTCTATACAAGATAGTGATGCTCAGGTTAACTTGAGTTTAGCTTTGGAACATATGTAGTTTTTGACCATGGGCATGCTACTATTACTAAAATATTATGTCTAGTGCAATTCTTAAATATGGATAGTTGTTTTGGATAGCTAAATATCCTGATTTCCTTTCCTTCTAATAAATTATATTGAAATAATACAATGAGATATGTCCCAAGATTATGTAGCTCTCTTCTAGTGATATTTATGAGGTCACTCAAAAGAGAACAAGATGTTATGATATCACCTTACTTATAATCAACACTATGTATCAAGTACTTAATCACAAGGTGATGTCTTCTTGATCTATAGGGTAGGTGATAGATAATATGTATGAGGTACAATCACTAGGATACTGGATATTGCACGATATCTAGGATATATAGTTATTAACGAATGGTTGTCTTGGGTATGACTCAGGTATTACTCATGTTTAGAACATGTTTATAATTCTCATTGTAAGTCTTTCCAAGTTATGATGATTGTCATATGTCCTTGTAGATGCATGTTGTGATTCTAGTCAAGAAGGATGCCATTAATACCATTGAATCATATTATGATAGGAAATCACATGGAGCCACATTAAGTCTTGCCTAATTGTTGCATTGTGAAGATATTATGTCTACTCATGTCATGTGTTCTATTATGACTAAATTTATTTTATATTGATTATGTTGTAATGCATATTTTTGCACATGGATTTGATTATGAGAATATTAGAAGTGTTGTTATGAAATTACGATGACCATGAAACCCTAAGGGAAGGAACCTGTGTATAACCCTTGAGACAATAAAGTGAGGAGAACTACATGTGACTTTGATCTCATTGGAAGTGGGTATGTAGGTAATTCTTGGGAAAAGGATGCCCTTAGACCCCATGTCCATAAGAAGGGGTTTAGGGAATTGCTCCAAGGTTGGGGTCTTCCTAACTTGATCAAACTTCCCTCTTTAGTGCATTTTAGTTTGAGGCTGAAATTACGTCAGATGACTATGAACTCGCCTTCCAATTAATATGTCCTAACTATATAGGCCTGAGCTAACAAAAGGCACACCATTATCATAAAGCTTATCTACTCTAAGGTTTGTGCAGTTTGGCTTCCACAATTTGCTCCAATCTTGGATGAACTTTTAGAGTCACTATCATTGTGGCTCATCTCCAATTTGAATGTATAAGAGTGCCTTTGGACTTGTCTAACTATAGTTATTAAATTTGAGTGAGTAAAACACTACAGCATTATATCTAGGCTCAGTAATAGGTATAGGAAAGTATATGTTAGCCTCAAGACCTTGGAGAGGTCCATTCTTCTAAGAAATGAGTGTTAGTGTAGGTTATTATTTCCTAGTTGGGTTATTTATTTTTCCCTATATTCCTAGGTTTTTCCTACACTTCTTTTAATCTCGCTTAGGTTAATAAAGCATGTCTTATTAGGTGAGTGGTTGTGAGGTGTCACCTTCCTACATGTGAGCATCCATTAGCTATCTTGGGAAGATACTTTGCTATCTTTAGTCTGATAGATGGTTGCTCCTCATTGGTCGATGTTGCCACCTCCTCCCTCCCCCTAGTCTATATAAGCATGCTACCTAGCTTGTATTTTGTATCTTTTGCTTTTGCATCCTCTTAATGCTATTTTGCTTCTAGCATTTGCATTACTCTCTTGGAGACTAACTCTGTGTTGCTATTTTGATTTTGTATCATTTGCATTCATAGTTTAGATATCTATTCTTTGCACTAGTTTTTGGGTTAATAATCTTTTCAAATTCACATGGTATCAGAGCCTTTCTATGTGTAAGAGTAGATTTTAGTTTCCTCATTTGAGAGATTCGGGGGGGGGGGGGGGGGGGGGCTAATTAAGTTTATTGCAGTTTTTCAAAAAACCCAATATGCTCTTCTCTTGCATCTTCGGATGATCTTGAGAATCAGAAAAGTTTGACGGAAACTTTTTTAATCTCTGGGGTTTACACGTGTTTTATGAAATCTGGGTGATTGCAACATTTTTGGTTATACTGGCAGCATTTCTGGTTGTTCCAATGCGTCTAGGAGGCTTGAGAAAGTCAGATTTAGCTTTCATTTCATCGAAATTGGAGATCGTCATACACAGTTGCGGAACCAAGGTTTTCAAGCTCAAATCTGACAACCAACTTGCATATTTGGTGTTTTCAATCAATATTGCAGGTTCTAGTATGCCTTTCCTTGTCTTAGGTAGTTGATTCAGCCTTTAAATGTCATTTTTTGGTTGCTGGGGTCATTTTTTATTTCTAAAGGTGTCATGTTTCCATTAGAACTACATTTTTTGTACATCACCAAGAAAAACGCCTTCTGGGTTTTGTTCGCAGCGTAGAAAAACCATCTGGATATCTTTCCATTTTTGCATGCAATATGTATATTTTACATAATCTAACTCAAAAAGCTACAGCAGTACCCTCTTTGTTGGCAGTTGCAGTTTTGAAGGCAGTTTTCAAATGCTCCGTTCTTGTTCATACGGACTCCGTTTCCCATGATTTTTTTTTTATTTTGGCTATTTTTTCGTGATCTATGCACTAGTATAGTCATTTTTTTATTTTGATGCAGAGATTTTTCAGAAATTGTAGATTCTCAATCGTGACACTGCACAGTTCTCATTTTGGGAACTTCGAAGGATCATAACTTTCACATACGACCTCGTATCGAGGCGATTCTTTTTTCGAAATTACATAATTTTTCGAGTAGATCGCAGTGGTGCTATTTATTTCTCTGGATATTATGCCAAAGTTATATTTTTTAGCATATGCTCTTCGCGAGGGTTTTGTAATGCATTGAAATCAAGACCACTTAGTATTTCTTGTTAGTGGCAGTTGTAAATGCACTAATATAAAGTGCCAAATCATATTTTCTTAGGGGGGTTCTTTGATTGAGTGAAAAGGGGGGGTTGTCTTGGTTGGGTTCTCTTCTTTTCAGACTTTCTTCTTTGCATTTCTTCATCATGGATCAAACAAATCTGCCCATCCTAACTCCATACAATTACTTTGAGTGGAAATCATGCATGACAATTCACTTAAGCAAAGCTAGATTAAATAGGATAACTATGGGACTTGAAACTGAACCTGCTAAAGATGAAGATAAGCCTAAGTGGTTTAACAAATGTGATGAAGCATATGGAACATTGTGTTTGTCTATTTCTCTTGATTTTCTCTTTCACATTGAGTCTTTGAATACATCAAATGAAATCTGGACAAAGCTAGAAAAACTATTTGGCACACAAGATTCAATGAGGGGTCATATGTTGGAAAATAAACTAATTAGTTTAAGTCTAGGCAATTTTAACACAATCCAAGATTTCTTCACTAAATTGAAATCACTAAGGCTGCAGTTAAAACAATGTGGAATTGAAAAGAAAGATGAACAACTGATTCTTAGTATTCTCTCTAAGCTAAGTTTAGAATTTTTTGTGTTTGTTTCTACCTTCTATGCTACTAAGGGTGCACTTGGTACTCAATTCACCAAGCCATCTTTAGATGATTTTGCTGTCAATCTCACTCAAGAATAGGATAAGTCAATCCAGATGGGCACTCTTAAATCCTCTAAGTCACATGCCTTGGCTGCCAACCAAGGCACAAAAGAACAAAAAGGACAAAGTAGTAGCAACAATAGTAAGGATAAGAAACAGAAGAATAGCAAAGAGAAGAAGGATCAGATACCGGTTGCTTCAAAAGCAACTAATGAGACCCAATCTTACAAGGGTGACAAGCCTAAGAAAGAGAGGGTCCAATGTGCCTATTGTAAAAGACCCGGTCATGATGAACATAAATGTTTGAAGAAACAAATTGATCACTTGACACACGTTCTTGAGAAGAATAATATCAGTGTTCCTGAGTCTATCAAACAGAGTTCTAATGACGGGTCTAATAAGGCAAAAGAAAACAACAAGGGGAAAGGAAAGGGCAAGGCCCTTGTTACAGTTGCTTCTTCACCATCCACTTGGGTTCTTGATTCAGGTGCTTCGCACCACATGGCTTCATCTAAGGAAGAACTTGCATCTTTGGAGGCATGTACTATGCCTTCTATTTTGATGGGTGATGATACTCCTATTGAGGTGTGTGGGAGAGGGTTTGTTGATGTGGGGGATGGCACATTCCATGATGTTCTTTGTGTGCCCTCATTATCAACTAATCTCCTATTGGTATACCAGATCACTCACACAGGTTCAAGCAAGCGGGTTGAGTTCACTCCCGATTCAGTGGAGATTTGTGAGTTGCATAGTGGTTCTACAGTTGCAGTTGGGAGAGCAGATCATCAGTCATAGCTCTATCTATTTTCTCACTTTGTTTCTGATCCTCCTTCGACTATTTTGCTCACTCATTCTAATGATGTGAGTAGATTATGGTATGAGCAGTTTGGCCATCTTAACTTTCGCTACTTGCAGCAGCCCAACTAGCAGAGCATGGTCAAAGGGTTGCCTTCAGTTCAGTTTTCATGGTGTTTGCCAAGGTTGCATTCTTGGTAAGCATCCTAAGGAAAATTTTGACAAAGGTAAGGCATGGAGAGCTTCATAGATACTGGAGTTAGTTCACAGTGATTTGGCTGGTCCATTTCATCATCCTTCCTTCAGTAGGGCTAGATATGTCCTCACATTCATTGATGACTTTTCTCTATATACTTGGGTGTACTTTCTCAAACAAAAGTCTGAGGTATTTGATCACTTTCAGGACTTTAAGACTTTTGTAGAGAAGTAATCTGGGAAAGCCATCAAAGTTTTACGCACTGACAATGGTGGTGAGTATGTCAACCATCAGTTTGAGAGGTTTTGCACTTCAAAGGGGATTGATTTGCAGCATTCAGTTCCATACAATCCTCAGCAGAACGATGTTGCAAAATGGAAGAATAGGTCCTTGAAGGAAATGGCAAACTGCATGATTCACTCTAGATCTCTTGCACCACAGTATTGGGCAGAGGCCATTAACTGTGCTTGTTATATCCAGAACCGCGTTCCTCACCAAGCCTTGAAGGGAGTCACTCCTTTTGAAGCTTGGAGCAGTTGAAAACCATCAGTTAAGCACTTTCAAGTTTTTGGTTCTCGTGCATGGGCCCACATTCTTGCAGAGAAACGCAAGGCCTTGGATCTGCAGAGTAGACCTTGCATATTTGTAGGTTATCCTAATGGTGTGAAGGGTTATCGGTTGCTCCACCCTACTACACATGAGTTGTTCATTGAGAGGAGTGTTCAGTTTGAGGAGGGCTCTTCAAGCTCACTTTCTATCACTTAACCAACTCCTTCTACTTTGACATTGGAGTCACTTGGGATACATGACAGATCTTCTGATGAGTCAGATTCCCCTGAGCAGTCTTCTACCCCCACTTCTGATGCAGAGAGTGATTCAGAGGACTCACCTCCTTCCTCTCCTAGTCATCATTCAGAGGTTGATGATTCTCCTCTAGATTCTCCCTCTTCCGGTCCACTTTGGGCTAGATAGACCTTGCAGTCTACAGGTGATTAGGTTGGGGATCCATAAGACACCAGGAAAACTTGTTCACAGTTTCAGGATGCTCCACATGTCTTCATTTCTACTGCCTCAGATCCACAATCTTTTCATGGGGCTTCCAGTATTCTTGAGTGGGATACAACTATGTAGAAGGAGTATAGTTCCTTGATGAGGAACCACACTTGGGATCTTGTCCCTCTTCCTAAGGGAAGAAAACTTGTTCGATGTAAGTGGATCTATCAGATAAAAATTATAGCAGATGGGTTGGTTGACAAGCATAAGGCTCGCTTGGTCGCCAAAGGATTTTCCCAGGTTCCTGGGATTGACTACTCTGAGACTTTTGCACTAGTTACCTGAATGAATTCCATCTAACTTGTTCTTGCCATTGCTGCAACTAATCGTTGGGAAGTACACCAGATGGATGTGAAGAGTGCTTTTCTTCACGGTGACCTTCAGGAGGAGATTTACATGGAGCATCCACAAGAGTTCCTTCAACATTCTTCACTTGTGTGTCATCTTTGGAAGTCTCTCTATGGCCTCAAACAGGGTCCTCAGGCCTGGTATGCTAAGATGGATTCATTCCTTCTATCAGTTGGGTTCACTCGGTGCCATTTTGATCCCAATGTCTACATTTTGCAGTAGGATGATTCACTCCTATTTCTGGTTCTGTATGTTGATGGCTTGTTGATCACAGGGAGTTCTTCATCCACCTTTGGGGCTGTCAAAACTACCCTTCATGATAGGTTTTTGATGACTGACTTGGGCTTGTTGCATTACTTTCTCAGGATTGAGATCTTTCAGTCTTCTTCTGGGATCACCATCACACAGTCCAAGTATGCTCTAGATTTGCTCTCGAGGTTTCATATGGCTAACTGCAAGCCTGCTTTGACTCCCTTTCTTTCTAGAGTCAAACTTGAGGCTCAGTGTTCTTCTCCACTTGTTGATGGCACTTTGTACCAACAGCTTGTTGGAAGTCTCATTTTTTTGACTCATACGAGACCTGACATTTCATATGCTATAGGCATGGTCTCTCGATTCATGCAGGAGCCTCATGAGCTGCACTGGAAAGCAGCCAAGCGGATCCTTCACTACATTTAGGGTTCTCACAATTTTGGGATTCACTATGTAGCAGGTATTGAGTTTGACTTGGTGGGCTACACAGATTCAGATTAGGCGGGTGATTCTCAAGATTGCAAGTCTACTTCAAGTTACAGCTTCTCACTTGGTCCAGGTCCTGTTTGTTGGTCGAGCAAGAAGCAGTTTGCTATTGCTCTATCTTCTATTGAGGCTGAGTATCGGGGGGCTATGAATGACACCACTGAGGCCATTTGGCTTCAGAATCTTCTCACTGAGTTTGGTATCTAGATCAGATGGCCATCAGTCATATTTTGTGACAACCAAAGTGCCATTCAGATCTCACAGAATCCAATCCATCATCAGCGGACCAAACACATTGAGGTCCACATGCACTACATCTGAGAGCTCATCCATGGGCATGTCATCAACCTTCTCTATTGTCTGACTTCTAAGCAGGTTGTTGATATCTTCACCAAACACTAAGAGCAAGTTCCTTCATTTGCGAGCTTTGCTAGGGGTGCGGGATGCTTCATCTTTTGGGAGGGCTTCTTCCTCTCACTCGGAGTCCTGACTCTCTCTACTTTTGGGGGGGTCTCTTCTCTCTCTCTTTGGGGGGAATTTTATGTACATGGGTACATCATTAGGATTGATTTGTCGAGACCCATTTCTACATCCACCTAAGCTTTGCTTATGGGGGGGTGTTAGTGTAGGTTTTTATTTCCTAGTTGGGTTATTTATTTTTCCCTATATTCATAGGTTTTTCCTACACTTCTTTTAATCTCGCTTAGGTTAATAAAGCATGTCTTATTAGGTGAGTGGTTGCGAGGTGTCACCTTCCTACATGTGAGCATCCATTAGCTATCTTGGGAAGATACTTTGCTATCTTTAGTCTGATAGATGGTTGTTCCTCATTGGTCGGTGTTGCCACCTCCTCCCTCTCCCTGGTCTATATAAGCATGCTAACTGGCTTGTATTTTGTATCTTTTGCTTTTGCATCCTCTTAATGCTATTTTGCTTCTAACATTTGCATTACTCTCTTGGAGACTAACTCTGTGTTGCTATTTTGATTTCGTATCATTTGCATTCATAGTTTAGATATCTATTCTTTGCATTAGTTTTCTGGGTTAATAATCTTTTCAGATTCTAACAATGAGGGCATGATAAACTTGGCCATAATTGGGTTATGAACGAGGTATGGAAACCTACTAACCTTGCATTTAATGATGACACTGAATTAATCCATTATGATCTAATGCTGTGAAAATCTCTTGATATGTGTGGAAGATCTATCTACTATAAATATGTGCCTAGATTTGTGTTGAGTTAGGATGGAATTCCTTATGGTTTCCCAGGTTGAATTTGGGCAAGTATCAGTAAGTATTACCAAACATGGTATGGTGTTTATCCTTATATCTATTTGGATGGGTAATTGTATGTTAAGTTTTATGATTGGTAATATGTAAATGTTATGTACTTAAAAGTTGAATGTTGTATATTATTATTACAAGGGGTTTGAATTTCTATTTAATAAATATTGTGTTTTCAAGTAGCAATGAAATGATGTGAGTGACCTTTGAGATTACTCTATGAGTTGTTTTGTTATGTATAGGTGACCTAGCTCCTATGGGTACTCTATGTTACTTGCATGTTGGTGATTTTGACCCCAAGACCTATAAGATCATGTGTATAGGTTTATGGATCCTTGTGATGTAATTGTAACCAGATTAACTAGTCTAAGGGGTAAAAGTTCATAACTGTGTCACACTTTTATAAAGGAAACGACCAACAAAAATATATTTTTCCAACTTAAATGACAAAAAAGTCATATGAAAGTTTTGAATTTTAAAATGTTATAAATTAATAAAATGTAGAAAATTTAATGTAGTTTATGTTTATAAATTTTAATTTTTTTTAATAATTTAGCTAGATATTTTTTTTAATAATTTAGCTAGATATTTTTTTGTGAATTTAATTAATGATTTTTAATTGCTAAATTTTTTTAAAAAGTGATGTCAATGGGATGCCAAGAAAAATATAGAAAATTTATCTTTTTATTTATTTATTTTTCCTAATTAGACAACTCAAATTTCTAGTGCATGGAAAAAAAATAATTTTTGATAAATAATTATTTTTAAAGTCAAACTTAATCAAAATGTTATAGTTTTGATGAGATGTCAACTTTTTTACTTTTTTTGTTTTTTGCAAAAAAAAACCCTCTTGGAGAATATTCTCTCCTCTAGTGCATCATATATTTTTCAAAATTTCAAAATTTATTTTACCAATTTATTTGTAATTTCTAATTTGCTTCATGTTTGATTATAATAATCTACATACAATAAATTTTAAAAAAAGTATAATCAAAATTTGAAAACAAAAATCTAGAATCTACACTCCAAGCACTACAATGGGTATTTGGTGAATTTTGTAAAAATATGTTTTGATAGGAGGAATTTGTAGCAAAAGTTGAACTTTTTTGAAAATTGTTGGAAAATGAGGTGGACTACCACATAGGATGCCACATAGATGTTTCTAGCTGAAATTATTTTGAGCAGTACATTTTTGCCTGGTAAGGTTCTGACCGAAATCGAAGTGGGTGAATCCTTTCAGGGTAATACATTACTGGGCGAGAAGGTTTCGACCAAAACCTTTATTATATAGTTTTTTTAACCCATCCATTTCAAGTAAAAAATTGGTGAAAATGATAGGAGGGAGAAAAGTTGAAAATAATAGAAAGGTAATTTTTAAAATAATTTATATAAAATTTATTTTTGTTAATTATTTAATTAATTTGTAATATAAATGTTCCTTTAAATTTTTTTTTGAAATTTATTAATTTTTATTAATTAATTAGTTTTTATTAAATTAAATTAATTTATTAAAAATAATTAATTTATTAAATAAATAAAATAATTGCTTAATGAATTAATTTTTTTTAATTTAATAAATTAACAATTTAATTATTTTTAATTAATTAATTATTTTAATTAATTAATCAATCAAGTAATTAATTAATTAATAATTGATTTTTATTTAATTTACTGATATTTGTTTATGTTTCCCAAGTCCATTTCCATGTATGCTTTCCTCGTGTCGTAAGGCGATCTTGGAAATTAGAAACAAAGTGAATTTTTTATTTTTTATTTTTAGGGGTTTAAACGACTTGGATTTCATCACCAAGCACTCGCCAAAGCCCGTGTTTTGATGGGCTATATATAAATTCCAAGGAGAAGTTGTCGTTGCTTTGGCTAAGCGGTTGTGTGTTTTAAGAACACTGTGAAATGAGGTGGTTTCATCCCACCAATACCCAGGCCTTAGACATCACCCTTGTATCATAGATTTGGGCCTCATGTACTACAAGGTATATTGAGGAATCCCCTTGTTGAGCCTTGTTTAAACCTAGACTAGGAAGCCATCAGTCATTTGTAACCTGTGATGCACTGGTAAAGCCTAGGAAGTTACTCACCTATACAATCTTGGAGACATGATAGTGGACTATGGGTATGGTCCCAATCCTCCATAGTTAGCACTATGAAACATTGGGCTAACACTATTTATGAATAAGATTAGTATATTGGTCGGCTCATAGGTTGTAAACACTCCCACCTGAGTAGTATAAGTTGTTTTTGTGTTTTACTTGTCTCATACTTTGTGTAAAAGAGCTATATATGTGAAACTGAAAAACCAAAACCTAAATATATATATCCCTTTATATCTTCATCTATATCCATCTAGAACTTCACATCCTACACATTTATTCCTTCATACACTTTTAAACTTGCTTAAATTACCTTGTCTCCCCTACCATTCATGTCATCCAATCTCTCTCTCAAGTTTAATGATTGTACATCTCCACTATTCTTTCCTCTATTTACCACTCCTTACCAATAACCACCATATTAGATGTGTATTTATCATTCTCTAGAACATACCCCACTTTGCCACTAAATAGGATCTTTTACAAAGTGCTATGTACAACCCTACCTGATATGAGGTATGAGAGCTATATTAGTCTTTCTAGGGTGATTTTATGATAATTCCCTCCAACAATCTTCTAAAATTACTAGACTAGAGGATGCTAACAAATAATTTGTGCTCTTCTTATGGAAGACATCTCATGAAAGTTGTAGCATGATCATGTCCCTCACCAAGGTAAATAGAATCATTTGCCTCGTGAAAATAGTTGATGGAAATACCAAAAATGAACCAAAGATAGAATCATTTATCTCATAGGAATCAAACAACTTGAACCAAAACTGATTATTTATTCATCTAATTTCTTGCATTGTGAAGTAGTTACAACCATTCGAGATCTTTAACTTTATCATGCAAGAATATTAGACACCTCTCCCAAGTTGAATGTCATTACACATGAGTGCAACATTCAAGAAGTTTATTAAAACTTAGATAAATACCATTCATTCTATTTTAATCCATATGTTAAATCTCAAGCTACTTCTTGTCCCTATCATAGAAATCTCCTACATTAGTTGACCTTGCCCTCACTAACGAATGTTGACTTCCTGAGTGTCACGTCTCAATCGGTTAGACTCTCTTTTACCACTTGAACTATTGCTTGTTACTTGAATATTTTATTGCTTCGTTAATTCATAAGCTTAACTGGTGAATTGTCATGATTTTGATGGATTAATATGTATATATATCATGTATTGTGTTTTGCAAGCTTCAGCTATGATTTTGAAGAACTAACCTACTGATGTGAAACTAAGTGCGACTGAATGCAGGTACTCATCGAAGATGAGAACATGGTTGAGATAGAGATGTTCTAGCCATCCGGCAAGAACTGAGACGAATGGAACCCCAATGTTGCACACACTCACCTAGATCATAATATCATGTTATTATTACATTCTTTATTAGTTTCATAGAATTCCAATGGCATAATCTGTTTGAGCAACTGAGTGGCATGTATGACTTGTGCAGATTAGATGGAAAATATTCTTGTATGTTCTCAGTATGTTTGTCTAAAGCACAATATTGTCTTAGTATTTATAATCTCTTTTGTCATTTGGATTTATAAATTGTATAATTGATGCTATTATAATAGTCAAAACAAAAATAGTTCTATAAACTATATCTTTGTTATAATTTAAAATACATATATTATTAAAATACTAAATTTAGTCATATATTGTATTCAAATTAAAAAGTAGTAAAACCTAATAATGAATAAAACTTTTTCAATTTCTTCTTTATATCAATATACTTAAAGCATGTCATGCAAAAGAAGAAAAAACAACAATATAAGCTAGGAAGTAATTGGTGCCATGCACCATACATGCAAAAGGGAAGTTAACTTAAGAAATAATTGGGAGATCTAAAGTCACACCAAATTAGAGGTTTTGGAAAAAAGATAAAAGGAGGTATGAGGTAAAAAAGAGGACATGGAGAAAAGGAGGGCATATCGGAGGATTTTAGATCTTGCACAACAAAAATGTGGAACACATGAAAGAAAAAGAAGTAAGAGCTACAACAACAAAGCACCGAGGATGAATACGATACTCAAGGAATCACACGGAGCCAAGTATTTTGTTTATAGTCTTAGATGCTTGTTGAGACTAGAACGGATTGTCTGAAGGTTAAGTGAACTATTTTTATGACTTCCTTCATATGATATCAATGTGATATTTCCAATATTTTACCAGCTTCTATTCTTGTTGTCTCAAACTCTCCTTATTCTTCAGGCAGTCTATAACTTTTTGGTCGGCTCCTTAAATTTTCTTGTGATTTCCTAGTGCTTTGCACTCTAAATGAGTGACCTATTTACTTAGTGAATCAACTTTTGTTGTTATTGTTATTAATCAAATTGTATTAAACCAACCTTGGGTTTTAGAAATGTGTTGAATGTGTTTCCTATTCAATCGATCTTGTCATAGCTTCCTTTGCTAGTAAAATCGACCTCTTCCTCCTTTGTTTATATTTATTTCTATATGGGAAGTGTGTTTTAATTGGCCCTTTTAAGCTTGGAAACAACCATCGCTTATCTCATCGTCCAACTGTAATTGCTAAACAATTTCCCTTTTGTATTTTTTTATAAATAAAAGGTTCTCTCTTCTTTAAAACAACATGCGTCTTTCTTGATTGACCTTTGATATCTATGTTTTAAGTAGCCTGCATTCATTTAAAATGACTTCTGTTATGATAACCACTTGTTTTATTTTAATAGTGTTTCTTATTTATTTGAACTAGATGTTGTGTAATGATAGCGCAGGGTTTGAATAACTAGTTTTACTTGTCATCTAGGTAGCAATAAGAGAATGTTTTTAAATTTTGCAATTGTGATCTCTGCAGAATTCTAAAAACCTGTATGTCTCAACTTTATGTAGCTACAACTTCAACAAGCTCAAACTTTCCTTGGAATTTTCTATTCCAAACCTCTATGATTTATAACCGGCCTGCTTTTTAATATCATAGTTTACTCTTGTTTCAAGCAGCTCTCAGATATATATACCATACAACATTTTCCTATTCTTATATAAATGGCACTCTCTTTTATTTAAATGAATTTTCTCCTAACTTAAAATGATAGAAAGAGGTATCGACCTGTAAATCTAATGGATTGTCTCATAGGGGTATCATTTTCTTATCAGAGTTGCCTTGTTATAAATAGTTCTATGTGATGTTTTAAATCTTTCCTTATGTCATTCCACCTTCCTGAGAAATCTTCAACCTTCTGTGAACGATTCAGTCAAGCTTTTCCTGAACATAAATCAACCTTTTTATTACTATTAAGACCATTTTATTTGGCTCATCAAGATTTATTCCATGTGGCTTTTATGTGTTATCCTATTTCTTGAAACATTAATATATCCTTTCCTTCTCCTAGCGGCCTTCATGGAAGGTAAAAATGACCTGTAGTTAGTAAAACATCCGTTATCCCTTAGAATGACCTTGGGAAATTTAATATGTTCAGCATGTAGGACTGCTTTTTTTCTTTCTTTTATGATCAACATATTATTTTATTTTTGATCTCTGAGTCGTCATTTAGTATATGGCAGTTTTCTTTTCTTTACTGTGTATCTTGATTGAGTCGAGTGGGTTACTTAGGCAACCAGTACTATATTTTCACAGCCTTGGTGATAATAATTCAGCCTATGTGTGTTCTGACAGTCCTCATGATATATGTTATTCATGCAAGCAATTATTGTTTTAAGAGATACATGGTTGAAGTGCAAAGACTCATACCTAACATACTAGTAATATTTATGATCAAACAAAGACATGTTAATAGTGCTTAATTGAGAAGTTTAATCCTTAATACTTGTGAATAATTAACAAGTGTGAATGCCATTGTGATTATTACATAAATTATACGTTGAAGATAGTTATCTTCTTGCAAATTGCATCTAGCAATGCATTGAAATAGTAGGACCATGTACTTTATCAAACTATAGATTTTTGCATCTTCCTTAATGTTATGACGTTTATGCTTAGGGGTATAGTATATTTTTACCATGTGTATATGGGTTGCTTTTGGGCTAGGATGCCAAATGTGGGCAAACAGAGAAAGCTTTTCCTCTTTTTCAAGATTTGACCATAACTATTTTAAGTGCTTGGGACAAGTCATGTTCATTGAAATAGATGAAAGATTGTCTAGCAAAACTTTATTTATATATTTCTTTGCCACATCTTGTTATGAGACATTTGCACAACATCATTTAGATTTGCAATTAGACATCAAGACATCAAGTTGCATCAGGTGTTCCCTCTTGCCAGTTGTTTCTAGGTTGCTATGCATTTCGTGCAAGGCCACGTTTCCTTCGTGTTATGAAGAGATCCGGGGAAGTGTAATTGCTTCATGGTTGGGTGAAAAGTGCCTGAGCCATGTTTTATCTCTCGGCTTGCAGATGACCATGTGGGTTAGTGGCAATTGGAGATTTTGATTCAGATATTATTCATTACTTGTACCAGATTATTGTACTTATTATTCTTTATGATAACTTCTGGCATGTGTGCTAGATGGACATTGTATATTCTTTTATAGTGCTATCACCTGGTTATGGCACATGGATTGTAAGATGTAATTTCATTATTGTTGATATGATTATGCGAATATATCTTCTTTGCTTGATTTGATGTAATTAAGTGGATTATTTACTTTAGTAAGTTTTGAGATGGTTAATGCATATTTTACATTTGGTTTCAGAGCTCTAGGTTTGCCACTAGGGCCTTTTTGGACTATTACGCTAAGATGCAACTTTGATGCATATTATTCTTCATGGATACAAGAAATACCAATTGTAGTGGAGGTTCAAATAATGGACAAAATGAAAGGAATCGTGGCGAAGCCAACAATGAACAAGATTGAAGGTTTGATCAAATCTTTGCTCTCCTAACCTAGCAGGGCACGATTATAGATAATCTTGAGCAGGAGATCAGAGTGAACCGTAGAAAGAAAACCAAAATGAAAACTAAAATTAGGGAGGTACAAAATTGAATCAAGGAAATGAGAACCCAAGGGTGGAGGCATAGAATCTGAACCCAAGGGTAGAGGCACGGATCCTAGAGATTGAAGGGAATGCGAACAATTGAGGAAGGATTGCAAAAGAATTGGGCAAAGATCTCAAGAAGGTCTCACCACCCAAGTTTGATGGTAGGACCATCGGTAATGGAGCTGAGGCATGGATAATAGAAATGGAAAAATACTTCAAGCTCCCAAATATTTTAGATGAGACTAAGGCAATGTGGGGTTCTTATCAACTTACTTGAGAAGCGGCAACATGGTGGGATAATGAAAAGGTAGATAAATGATTGTTGCTTGGAGAAATCACTTGAGAACTTTTCCTATAGCTCTTTAGGAAAAGATGGTTACCACATCTCTTCTTCGATAAGAAGATGATGGAGTTTCAAAATTTGACACAAGGAGGAATGTCGGTAACCCAGTATTGGGAAAGATTCTCTCACTTACTTAAGTATGTTCCGCAACACCACATGGATAAGAAATTTTGAATCAGGAAGTTTATTATGGGCTTAAGGTCCTAGATTGGAGTGGATGTAGATATTCACAATCCATTGACTATGGATGCAATTTTTGAGAAAGCTATTAAACAGAAGCCAAAGACTACAGCAAGCAGCCAGTTATCGTAAGTTTTGAGATGCAAAGTTTGCAAACAAAAGATCCTAGAACAACAATCAGAACAATAATCAAAATAATGGCAATCAAGGCAATAATAGTTGGCAGATCAGGAACTTGAAGATAGGTAACAACTCTTAAGATAGGAAGAGTGGGAACCAGAACGGAGGAAACAAAAGAGGTGGCTACAACAATAACAACAACTGTAATAATAACCAAAAGGATAGGTCAGAGGGACTCATGACACCTCGTGGTGGATGCTATGTTTGTGGAGGAGAGCATTATGCTAACACTTGTCCTTAGAGATTAGTAGGAAGAGGAAACAGGAATCAATAGGGAGAATCTCAACATTAGATTCATGCCACCATGGACAATCAACAAACTAATTTTTAGGAAGAACCTATAAAGTTTCAAGGTAAGCTCTATGGACTACCGATTTCTATTTTGATTGATACTGGTGCCACATAATGTTTTATAGATCCTAGAATAGTATCTAAGTTATCTATTAGACCTGGGCATATGGCAAACTTATGGATGGTACAGTATGGCAATAAAGCAGAAAAGAGAGTAGACTCATGCCTTGCATGTAGTGAATTACAGCTCCCAAGTTTTCAAACACAAGTCAATCTGTATGTAGCACCTTTAGGGACTTATGATGTGATATTGAGAATCAACTGGTTAGCTGAGCATAAGTTAATAGTAAACTATGAAGACAAGGTTGTTAGATGTTTGGATGACCTAGGAAATTAGGTGGAGATTAATGGATCCAAGAGACCACTGGAACTTAGACAAATCTCAACTATGCAGTTAAAGAAAGCCAAGAGGAAAAGGTGTTCCATTTACATGGGCTAATTAAAAGACCTTGATAATGAGGAACCGGCATTTAATGGCTACCCAATCCTTAGAGAATTCCAAGATGTATTTCCTGTTGATAACTGAGAGGGGGGGTGAATCAGTTATCTTAATTAATTTAACTTTCTGTTCTTCTTTAACAACTAGTGTAGCATCAAAGCAAATAAGCATCCATAATCATGAAAGCAGAAATAAAATCAAAACACATAACACAATGATTTTGACTTGGAAAACCCTGTTAAGGGAAAAAACCACGGGGTGACTAACCCAAGAATGTATTCTCTATTAGAAGAATAGAAATACAAAATGGCACATGCCAATTTGGGCTCACTGCTCGAGTACACTGCTCACAAGAGGCTCATTGCCTACAAGAGACTCATTGTCTACAAGTAATAAAGAGAGTAACAAGATACTTGAACTGATGAGAAGCATCCACATATGCTGGAGTTCAGTTTTGGTTAGTCTCAGTATACTGATCTACTGCACTTAATTCTTCCTCTTCTTTGGTGCTGCTGTCTTGTCACATACCGGACCTGCCTTACTGCTTCCATGTTGCACTTTTGCTTTTCTTCGCACACCACAACACACCCACACTACTTCATACCGAAATCAATCTGGTATATATATCCTCACCAAAGATTTCATCCACTTTCTAGTTAGCATCCAGAATACTTACTATTTTCCCAAACTCTTGGTCTGTCGGTTGAATCCTTGTTTATCAAGTGATGCGTATCAAAGAGATGCTCATAGAAGTCATCAATCATGTCGGTCAATCATGAATGATACCTTCGTAAGCTTGATCACCATCAATATCTCATCTAGATTAAGGTCTGATGCTCTGCCGGTCAGTTCTTCCTCAGTTTACTCTGCTAAACAGGAACCCAATACTTAGGTGCTTATATCTCTTTACTCTTTCATTACCGGAGGCTTAATCCCTGGAATCTATCAGTCAAGGTACTCCTCTTGACTTCCCCAAGTCCATACTTTACACAGATACTTCCTCTGAGAGATCCAAACCTGATTATCGGACCTTGCTGCATACTCTGTTCTTGGTCATTAGACCACAACACTCTTCAATCTGACTTCCGGTATAAGCACACCATGTCCTACGGATGGGTGGGATGAGATTTGTTGCCATCAATGACAACACTCATGAAGCTACAATGTGTTTCTTGCCAACAATCTCCCCCTTTGGCATTGATGGCAACACTTAAAATGGCTAAGTGTCACACTACACTCCCCCTTAGCTGATGTTCTGTTTTAAAGTACACTTTACTGGAGCTCCCCCTTAGCTGGATTCCACATTTTTCACTGCTCCTTACTCTCCCTTTGACATCAATGGCAAAGGGTAGGGTCCGCACACCAAAATTTTCAAGAAAAAACAATCTATACATATCCGCATAAGTGTCTATACAAGTTGTACTTACATGTACTTAAGTATGTCTGCAAAAGTATTCTTCAACTGTATAACTTTTGTAGCCCAACTCTGCTTCATCCTATCCAAAATTTAGATGTGACCACTCAATAGGAATGCAAACACTTCTGCCTTCTTAAGATTTGTCAGATCATTGGTCCAAGCTATGGCCTGAGCATCAGTGAGGGCCTCATGCATGGCCTCTAACTTAGGGATAATGATCCCTCTAAGTTCACTCAACTTGTTTATTCTATTTTTCTTCTCCTTCTCAAGCTTCTTTATTTCATCTATGAATGCAATAGTCTTACACTCTTGATTTACTATGGAGGAGGAGAGAGGATCAAAACTTTGAGATAAACTTAACAATTTATCCTCTTGCTGTTTTACTTTCTTCTCAATATCCTTGGTCACTTTAGGCCAAGATAAACAAAATTTATAGATATCTCTGCCATCTTTAAGAGCATTTTTCAAGCTCTTTATTCCAATATCCATAACTCTCCTATCATTTGTTATTAGACCCTACACTTCGAAGAATCTTTTTCCCAAAAACTCCTTCTAGACCTTTTCTTCTGCTGACTTCTCTAAGGAATCAAAATGCGTATGAACATAATTTACAAGAGACTTTAGATTACCGGATGTGGAGGCCAAAGAATCCTTTTGGAAGGATGGTATGATCTTCTCCAATACACCAGATGCAATTTCTATGAGCTCACAGTCTTCCATCTGAGACTTCAGGAGTTTTTCTTTTGCCTTTCCTTGAGTAAAGGATGCTAGCTTCATGGTTTGAACCAGGGAGAGGGAATCAAAATTGAATGGACCTTGAAGAAGTTCTGGTTCATCAAATTCCATCATCTCTTTGGTTAAGAAATCTTTAACTGCTTCTGCTGTGTCTCTTGCTGGAGACAAAGTTTTCTCCCCTTCTGTAGCCTTAGCACTGTCATATGTGGTCTTTTCTGTTTGACCTTCTTCACTTCCCTTTACTTGTTCTTCTTGACTGATGCTCTCTTCTTTTCTTTCTTCTCCTTCAATTCCAGAGTATGCAGGAGGATTCGGAAGAGAAGTGTCTTCTTCTTCATGAACTTCCTCTTTCAGAGCAGAGGAATCTAAGTCTTTAGCTTTCTCTTCACTTGTCTCCTTTGCCTCTTCTGCCACTATCTCAGTAGATTCTTCTTTGTCATCCATGGCCGATGGATCATCACCTAAGTCCTCTATAATAGGAATATTGAATCTTTTGTATGCATTCCAGAGGATGTAATCTGTTTCTTTTGCCACCTTGTTAGTTTCTCCAAGCATAAGCTGATTCATCCTAGCTTTGCTCCGGAACTCATCCTTGCAATCTTTGAAGATCATATTCTTTTGCTTAGGAGTGATGGAAGGATAGAGATGAATGACTATCTATTCTTGGATCTCCATATCCTTTTCTTTAGCATTATTCTTTCTGATTTCAAGTTCCTTCTCAAGGCTTTTAGGAATTAGAGATATGATTTCGATGAAAGCTTTGTTGTAGATATTCAGATACCTGACTGTGGCATCTTGCAGGATCTTCTGGTCAACTTCACTACATTCATCATAGAATTCTGTTAATGTTTTCAAGTTTCCATCCACAGTAATTGCCTTGATGATATCATCAAGAGTAGGCTTCTCAACACTTTTATCTATCTTTTCTTCTTCCTTGTCTAGACCAGTACAAGATTCTCCGGATACTTTCTTTTTCTTCTTCATCTTCTTGATCTCTTCATCAGATTCTGTCTCTTCATCATCTTTGAGGCTTGTGTATGATCTTGTAGCCTTTGTCTTTGTTCTCTTTTCTCCTTTACGGGATGATTTTGCTTCCGGTTTTGATGCCTTTGAGCTCTTAGCAGTGGTAGGTATAGATCTCTTAGAGGATTTGGTTCGGGAGGGGGCTTCTACCAGAGTACTCTCCTTTTCTGCTTCTTCCTTTTCTTTCTCTGCCCTTTCCATCTTTTCTCTGTTTGCATCAAGTGCCTCTTTTGATATGCCATACCTTTTGGCAACATTCTCTACTTCTTTTCTCACTTTTCTCTTAATCTCCGATTGTCTAAGTTCCACATGAATCTTTACACTCAACTCTTCAAAGGTTCCAAACCTTTCTGCCTTAGAATCCTTGGGTTGACTAAGCATGTGTTGAACATGTAGCTCTACAATTTTCTGATCTACTTCATACCCCATTGGCATGATCCAGACTATTCTTGGCTCCACAGCCTCCATTAGGCATTGATCAGTTTCTACCATAAAGCATACTGTATCCTTATACTTTTCAACCAATGATTGGGGGATTCTTTCTCTGGCCTGTATCAAGCTTTGGAAGTTTTTGAAGTAACCCCATAGAGCTATGTTTTGTGCCTTGGCATCACCAAGCCCATGCAAGTAATCCTTAATTTGTATGGCTACTGGTCTGTCATTTTACCACATCCAACCACTGGATCTGGGTAGCTCATTCATGTAATAAAAGAATAGACAGAGTATCAAGCCACCATATTTGAAAGAGTTCTTCTTGTCCTTCTTTATCTTCTGCAGATTCTCCAAAAGTTGGTTTAGAAGGAGCTCACAGAGATCATAGTCAGCATTTTCTTTAAGCATCTGATAAATGGTGTAAATTGCAGTTCTGGGTACTAAATTTTCCTTGCTTGAATGATATATCTTGTTACTGATTATCATGGAGGCAAACTTGATATCCAGATCAGTGATATCTTCTATTGTCATTGCTCTCTTATCAAATTTTGATCTTGTTGCCTCACTCACTGTCTGATTCTTGACTGACTTGAGAGCAGGTATCCCACTAGATGAGTGCAATCTGGTAACTGCCCTAATGGCGTCCTTGGTTATCTTGAATAGTCTCATCAACCACATAAAGTTGACATGTAATCTACTCAGAACATACCAGACCCATTCATCTTCTTTTACGCTTTTAGGGTTCATGGAATGAGCCAAAAAGATTGTTGGTTGACTTGAATACTGTAGTTGATCCTTGAGAGAAATGAAGTAAACTTGTTTACAGAGGTCTTCTTATCTTTTTCACTAATGCAAATGTGCAAATGACGAGAAAATGAACCCTTTTATCTCTGAGCAAACCCTAATTCCATATTGTAATAAATGTGCAACATAAGTCATTCTGGTTGCCTTGTTCTCCTTGTTCTGAGAGAGATCTTTTCTGGATCACTGAGATATACATAGAGTTTTTCTTGATGATTAGTGACAATCTATCCTCCTTTCCCCAAACATTTGATCTACCCACAGATCAAGATGCTTCGAATTTGAATCATACCAGATCTGTTTGCGAAAGTCCTGTTCTTACCGGATGACTGTTAAATCAGATTAATCTCAGATGATTAACCTCTTCAAATTCCTTGCAGATCTTTCATATCTTTCCCAAGGGTTATTTAGATATTTCTTTGAGAACCCTTTGATATGCAACCTTTCATGTGCCACTTTCAGGCACCTATTGACTAGCTGGGGGAAAATGTTTTTCTTTTGTTACTCCCCCTGAGTCTGAGCTCATCTATTTAGTTTCCAGAAGGAATATCAGCACCAGATTCTGGTGCGGATCCATCCCCATCATTTTCTATACTTCTCTTCACCCATATCTTGTTCATCTCTCTTTGAATTTCATTGGCATTCACTTTTCCTTTTCCTTTGTTTTGGTTTTGATTATGATGCACCGGACCCTTTTTATCCTGATTCTTATTTTTTGCAGAATTTGGCAATATGACTGGATCTATTGCAATTCTAACAAACAACATTTCTTTGCATATTTGACTGATATCCTCTTGATCTACAATGATTAGCCATATGTCCCATTCTATTGCATGCAAAACATCTACCACTAAATGAATTGTTTATTTGCATATTTCTGCATTCATGAGTTTTGTGACCATACCTTTTGCAATTAAAGCACTATCCAGAGAAGGATGAATTAGTCTGATTCATTCTACTTCTGCACTGATTTGCTTTATGACCAAAGTTATTGTAATTGTGGCAGTATCCATTGAAGGAAGGATATCTTTGAGCATTTGGTTGCCTTACCGAAGGTCTTCTAGGCCTGTTTCTTGGATTTTCTGAACTAGAGTTCTTCTAATCGGATCCGAAGCTTTCACCTTTTTCATACCCCAAGCCTTGCTTATCATCTACCCTCTTTTGGCTTTGAAGAAGAACTTCAAGTTAAGTAGAGCTTATCTTGAATTTCTCTTTGTATTCATTTGTTGTTTGAAGATCCCTTTTAAGAGTGTCAATATGATTTTCAAGTTGTTCTTCATTATCTCTAGCTTCTTCAAGATCAGATTCTAGATGCCTGATTATTCTATCCATTTTGTTGCAGTCTTCTGATTTCTCCTTAAGAGATTGTCTTAGCTCATCTTCAGTTTTTCTTTCCTCTTCAATTTCTTGGGTGAATTTCATAACTCCTGATTCCATTTCATGTCTTACCATAATGACCTCTTTTGATAACTTTTCACATAACTTGGTTTTCTCCTTCAGATCTTCACTTGTATCATTGGCTTCGCCTTGACTTGTCAATTGCTGAAGTAGATCCTTTCTCTTTTTCATAGAGATACTCAATTTCCCTTTTAGTTCATTTATGAAATCATCAGCCTGTTTGAGTATTTCCTTCAATTCATTGACTTCAGAGTTAGATTACTCAAGATCATCTAGGGCAGACTGATTGTTCCCTCATACCATACACATCCATTTGAATTCCCAGATCTTCCTCAAGCTGTTAGGCTATGTTAGGAGGAACTTAGCTTTGATACCAATTGTTGATAACTGAGAGGGGAGGGTAAATTAGTTATCTTAATTAATTTAACTTTCTGTTCTTCATTAACAACTAGTGTAGCATTAAAGAAAATAAGCATCCATAATCATGAAAGCAGAAACAAAGTCAAAACACATAACACAATGATTTTAACGTGGAAAACCCTGTTAAGGGAAAAACCATGGGGTGACTAACCCAAGAATGTATTCTCTGTTAGAAGAATAGAAATACAAAATGGCACATGCCAATTAGGGCTCACTGCCCAAGCACACTATTCACAAGAGGCTCATTGCCTACAAGAAACTCACTATCTACAAATAATAAAGAGAGTAAAAAGATACTTGAACTAATGAGAAGCATCCACATATGCTAGAGTTTAGTTTCGGTTAGGCTCAGTATACTAATCTATTGCACTTCATTCTTCCTCTTCTTTGGTGCTGTTGTCCTGTCACATACCGGACCTGTCTTACTGCTTCCATGCTGCACTTCTACTTTTCTTCACACACCACAACACACCCACACTACTTCATACCGAAATCAATCTGGTATATATATTCACACCAAGGATTTCATCCACTTTCTAGTCTGCATCTAGAATACTTACTATTTTCCCAAACTCTTGGTCTGTTAGCTGAATCCTTGCTTATCAAGTGATACGTATCAAAGAGATGCTCATAGAAGTCATCAATCATGTCGGTCAATCATGAATGATACCTCGTAAGCTTGATCACCATCAATATCTCATCCAGATTAAGGTCTGATGCTCTGCAGGTCAGTTCTTCTTCAGTTTACTCTGCTAAACAGGAACCCAATACTTAGGTGCTCATATCTCTTTACTCTTTCATTACTGGAGGCTCAATCCCTGGAATCTATCAGTCAAGGTACTCCTCTTGACTTCCCCAAGTCTGCACTTTACATAGATACTTCCTCTGAGAGATCCAGACCTGATTGTCAGACCTTGCTGCATACTCTGTTCTTGGTCATTGGACCACAACACTCTTCAATCTGACTTCTGATATAAGCACACCATGTCCTGTGGATGGGTGGGATGAGCTTTGTTGCCATCAATGACAACACTCATGAAGCTACAATTTGTCTCTTACCAAGATTTCCTATGGAGTTGACAGAGTTACCATCGAAGAAAGAATTTGACTTCTCAATTGATTTACTACTAGGGACTGAGCCTCAATCTAAAGAACCCTATAGGATGACTACTATAGAATTGTATGAGCTTAAAACATAATTGCAAGAGTTGTTGATCCAAGGGTTCATAAGACCTATCGTGTCACCATGGGGCACACCATTCATCTTTGTAAAGAAGAAGGATGGGACTTTGCATTTATGCATTGATTATAGAATGCTTAACAAGGCTACTATAAAGAAAAAGTATCCACTCCCAAGAATAGATGAGCTCTTCGATCAGATGAAGGGAGCTACGATGTTCTCGAAGATAGACCTGAGATCTGGCTATCAGCAGCTATAGTTTAAGGATGGGGACATCTCGAAGATAGCTTTTAGAACTCACTATGGTCTCTATGAGTTCACAACAGTGCCATTCAGGTTGACTAATGGTCCAACAAGCTTCATGAATTTGATGACTAGCATATTCAATGATTTCTCAGATGATTTTGTATTGATCTTTCTTAATGATATATAGATTTACTCTAAATCAGTGGAAGGGCATGAGAAACATTTGAGGATAGTCTTATAGCACCTAAGAGAATGGAAACTTTTTGGTAAGCTATCTAAGTATATATTCTATCAGGAAAAGGTGCTCTATCTTGGTCATGTGATCTTAGTTGAAGGAATTGTAGTTAACCTCGAGAAGATTAAAGTGATAATAGAATGGCCTACACCCTAAAATGTAATATAAGTAAGAAGTTTTATGGGACTTGTAGGATATTATAGGAAGTTTGTGGAATGTTTCTCAATAATAGCAGCACCAATTACCTCACTTTAGAAGAAAGGTAAAAAGTTTGAATTGATAGAAAGGTGTGAGAAAAATTTCCAAACGTTAAAGGAAAAGCTTACAACTACTCCTATTTTGAACATTCCAAATCCTAATGGTCATTTCACAATTATAACCGATGCTTCAGGAGGAGTAGGAGTGTTGATACAGAATGAGAAAGTAGTTGCATATGAGTCAAGAAAGTTAAATCAAATATGAGCTAAACTATGCGTTGCATGATCTTGAGTCAGCCTCCACAGTTCATACACTTCAAATGTGGAGGCATTATCTTCTATGTAAGTCCTTTGAGTTAAAGATAGACCATTTAGGGAAAAGATAGACCATTTAGGGATCAAGTAGATTTTTACTCAACCTAACCTTAATGCACAACAAAGAAGATGGTTAGAATTCCTCAGTGAGTATGACTTTGGAATTGAGTACATAAAAGGAAGGGATAATAGAGTAGTAAATGCTCTTAGTACAAGGAGACATCAAGCTGCCATGGTTACCACAAGATCTAATTTGAGACAGAGTAATTCATAATCTACAAGGGGATGAACATTATGATAGAGTAAAGCAAGCTTTAGAAGTAGACCCATTAGACCATCAGTTTGACAGTTATGTGTTTGAGTCGGATGGACTTTTGTGATATCAGGGAAGGATGTATATTCCAAACTCAGGGGAGTTGAGAAAGTTAGTTCTTGAGGAGATCCACAATGTGCCATATTCAGGGCACCATGGAATGAAAAAGATGGTCAAGGGTTTAAGATCTTTATACTTTTGGCCTATAATTAGAAGGATGTAATGGAATTTGTGGCTCAATGTTTGGAGTGCCAGTGAGTCAAGGCTAAGCATGTGCATCAAAAAGGATTGTTCTATCCACACAGTGTTCCAGAACATAAGTGGTAGGTAATAAGTATTGATTTTATTCAGGGTCCAAGAATCAACATGATGTCATCTTAGTAGTTGTGGACAAGTTGACAAAAGTAACACATTTTATCCCAAGGAATCTTTCAGATGGTTCGTTGATATTAGCTAAGAAGCTTGTTCAAGAAATCTTTCAATTGCATGGAGTGCCTGAGATGATCATTTCAGATTGAGACACTCGCATGACTTCTAGGTTTTGGACAAATCTAAATGTAGCTTTGGGAACTAAATTGAATTTTAGTTCAGTATATCACCCTGAAACGGATGGTCAAATGGAAAGAGTCAATTATGTTGTAGAAGACCTTCTTAAGATGTATTATATGGATCAGCAGTACAAATGGGAGGAGTATCTTTAATTAGTGGAGTTTGTTTAAAATAATTCATACCATGCATCATTGGGATGGCACCATTTGAAGCTCTTTATGGGTGTAGGTGTCGAACACCTACAACTTGGGAAAAGGTGGAAGACAAAATAGTAATTGGTCCTAACATGATTAGGGAGATGGATAATTAGATGAAGTTGATCAAAGAGAAACTAAACCAAGCTTCAGATCATCAGAAGAGTTACGTAGATAGAAATAGGATGCCCAAATAATTCTCAGTAGGTGACAAATTCTTCTTGAGGGTCAAACCTCAGGAGAGTTCAGTTTCATTTGGCAAAGAATCCAAACTTGCTCCAAGATTCATAGGACCATTTGATGTCCTAGAAGTGATCAATCATGTCTCTTATAGACTTGCTCTACCACCTGCTCTTGCCAAAATCCATAATGTTTTTCATGTGTCTTTACTTAAACCTTATCATCCTGATGCTTTGCATATTCTTGATTGGCATGCATTATAGGTACAGGATCTAGGAGTGGTGTTGGTGGAGCCCACTCAAATTTTGGAGAGGAACAACATTAAGTTGTGTAATAGGGATATTGTGCAGTACAAGGTCCAGTGGGACCATTATTCTTTGAACAATTCCACATGGGAGGATACTGAGGAGATTAACAGATCTTTTCCTCATTTCAGGATATAGCATAGTTTCATTATTCAAGCATAGTTGATGATACTTGAGATACAGTTATTTGTTTTGATGATACTTTGGATACATTAGATAGTTACATTATTATTTTAAATGTGTCATAAGACATCAGGATGATGTCTCTTCCTAGTGGGGGAGGATGTCATGTCTTGATCATTTGGAATCTCTTTTACCACTTGAACTATTGCTTGTTACTTGAATGTTTTACTGCTTGGTTAATGAGAAAGCTTAACTAGTGAATTGTCATGATTTTGATGGATTAAAATGTATATTATCATGTATTGTGTTTTTCAAGCTTTGGCTATGATTTTGAAGAACTAACCTATTGATGTGAAACTAAGTGCGACTGAATGCAAGTACTCGTCGAAGATGAGAACATGGCTAAGGTAAAGATGTTCTAGCCACTTAGCAAAAACTAAGAGGAATAGAACCTTGATGTTGCACACACTCACCTAGATCATAATATCATGTCATTATTGCATTCTTTAATGGTTTCATAGAATTCTAGTGGCATTATTTCTGTCTGAGCAACTGAGTGGCATGTATGACTTGTGTAGATTAGATGGAAAGTATTCTTGTATGTTCACAATATGTTTTTCTAAAGCACAATATCATCTTAGTATTTATAATCCCTTTCATCGTCTAGATAGATAAATTGTATAATTGATTCTATTAAACACTTGCGTAATTATTATGTTGACAAATTGTGTTGTATATAAGAGTAAATTGTTATATATATATATATTAGTTTGTGTTTATAAGAGATTATAATAGACAAAACAAAAATAGGTCTATGAACTATATATTTATTATAATTTAAAATATGCATATTATTAAAACACTAAATTTAGTCATACATTGTATCACCTCAACATTTTTTTTTTGAATTAAAAAGTAGTAAAACCTAATAATGAATAAAACTTTTTAAATTTCTTCTTTATATATATATATATATATTAAGCATGTAATGCAAAAGAAGAAAAAGCAGTAATCTAAGATGGGAAGTAATTGGTGCCATGTGCCATACATGCAAAAGGGAAGTTAACTTAAGAAATAATTGGGAGAGCTAAGGTCATGCCAAATTAGAGATTTTGGAAAAAAGATAAAAGCAGGTATGAGGTAAAAAAGAGGACACGGAGAAATGGAGGACATATCAAAGGATTTTTGGATCTTACACAACAAAAAGGTGGAACACAGGAAAGAAAAAGAAGTAAGAGCTACAACACCAAAGTACTGAGGATGAATATGATACACAAGGAATCACATGGAACCGGGTATTTTATTCATAGTCTTAATTGCTTACTGAGACTAGAACGGATTGACTGAAGATTAAGCGAACTATTTTGATGATTTCCTTCATATGTTATCAATGTGATCTTTGTGATATTTTACCGGCTTCTATTCTTTCTCTCTCAAAATCTCTTTATTCTTCAGGTAGTCTATAACTTTCTGGTTGGCTCCTTAAATTTTCCTGTGATTTCCTAGTGGCTTGCACTCTAAATGAGAAGCATGTTTACTTAGTGAATCAACTTTTGTTGTTATTGTTATTGATCAAGTTGTATTAAACCAACCTTGGCTTTTAGAAATCTGTTGACTGTGTTTCCCATTCAATTGATCTTGTCATAGCCTCCTTTTCTAGTAAAATTAGCCTCTTTCTCCTTTGTTTATATTTATTTCTATATGGGAAGTGTCCATTTTAATTGGCCCTTTTTAAGCTTGGCAACAACCATCGCTTATCTCATCGTCCAACTGTAATTGCTAAACAATTTCTCTTTTGTTAATTTTTTATAAATAAGAGGTTCTCTCTTCTTTAAAACAACATGCATCTTTCTTGATCAACCTTTGATATCTATGTTTTAAATGACCTACATTCATTTAAAATGGCTTCTGTTATTATCACCACTTTCCTTATTTTATTTTAACAATGTTTCTTATTTATTTGAATTAGATATTGTGTAATGATGGTGCAAGGTTTGAATAGCTAGTTTACTTGTCATCTAGGTAGCAATAAGAGAATGTTTTCAAATTTAAATCTAATTGTGATCTCTACAGTTTTCTAAAACCCCCTGATGTCTCAACTTTTTGTAACTACCAGTTCAACAAGCTCAAACTTTCCTTGGAATTTGCTATTCCAAACCTCTGTGATTTATAATTGACCTGCTTTATAATATGATGATTTACTCTTGTTTCAAGTGGCTCTCAGATATATATACCAAATAACATTTTCCTATTCTTATATAAATGACACTCTCTTTTATTTAAATGAATTTTCTCCTAACTTAAAATGGCAGAAATGGGTATCGACCTGTAAATCTAATGGATGGACTCATAGGGGTATTGCCTTCTTATCAGAGTTGCCTTGTTATAAATAGTTCTTTGTGATGTTTAAATCTTTCCTTACCTCATTCCACCTTCCTGAGAACTCTTCAACCTTCTATGAATGATTTGGTCAAGCTTTTCCTGAATAGAAATCAACCTTTTTATTATTGTTAAGACCTTTTTAGTTGGTTCACCAAGGTTTATTCCATGTAGATTTTATGTGTTATCTTGTTTCTTGAAACTTTAATATATCCTTTCCTTCTCCTAGCAGTGTTCGTGGAAGGTAAAAACAACTTGTAGTTAGTAAAATGGTTGTTAGCCCTTAGAACGACCTTGGGAAATTTAATATGTTTGACTTGTAGGACTTCTTTTTTCTTTCTTTTATGATCATCATAGTATTTTATTTTTGATCTCTAAGCCGCCGTTTAGTATGGTAGTTTTCTTTTCTTTATTGCGTATCTTGGTTGAGTTAGGTGGGTTACTTAGGTGGCCAGTAGTGTATTTTCATGGCCTTTGTGATAATAAATTGGCCTATGTGTTTTGACAGTCCTCATGATATATGTTACTCATGCAAGCAATTGTTGTTTTAAGAGATACATGGTTAAAGTGCAAAGACTCATACCTAACTTACTAGTAAGATTTATGATCAAACAAAGACATATGTTAATAGTGCTTAATTTAGAAGTTTAATCCTTAATACTTGTGAAGAATTAACTTGTGAATGCCAATGTGATTATTAGATAAATTATAAATTGAAGATAGTTACCTTCTTGCAAATTGCATCTAGCAACGCATTGAAATAGTAGGACTATGTACTTGATCAAACTATAGATTTTTGCATCTTCCTTAATGTTATGACATTTATCTTAGGGGTATAGTATATTTTCTCAATGTGTATATGGGTTGCTTTTGGGCTAGGATACCGAATTTGGGCAAACAGAGAAGGCTTTTCCTCTTTTTCAGTATTTGACCGTAACTATTTTAAGTGCTTGGGCCAAGCCATGTTCATTGAAATAGATGAAAGATTGTTTAGTAAAACTTTATTTATATATTTCTTTGCCACATCCTGTTGTGATACATTTGTACATTATCATTTAGATTTGCATTTAGACATCAGGTTGCATCAGGTGTTCCCTCCTGCCAATTGTCTCAAAGTTGCTAGGCATTTCATGTAGGGCTAGGTTTCCTTCGTGTTATGAAGGGATCCAGGGAAGTGTAATTGCTTCATGGTTGGGTAGAAAAGTACATGAGCCATGTTACCATCTCTTGGCTTGCTGATAAATATGTGGGTTAGTGGGGACTGGGTATTTTGATTCAAATATCATTCATTACTTGTACTAGATTATTGTACTTATTGTTCTTTATGATAACTCTTGGCATGTTTGCCATATGGACATTGTATGTTCTTTTATAGTGCTATCACCTTGTTATGACATGTGGATTGTAAGATGTAATTTAATCATTGTTGGTATGATTATGTTGATCTATCTTTTTACTTGATTTGATGTAATTAAATGGATTATTTACTTCAGTAACTTTTGAGATGATTGTGTACTTTATATCGAGATTGCCCAACATGGATAAATTAATTTCCTACATTTTCCTCACTATTTTCCTACATTATGTATCTCATAGTAATCAAGGAATGTGCGAACAAAAAATGAGTATTTATTCATCTAATTTCTTGCCTTGTGAAGTAGTTGTACAACCATTCGACCTAAATTTATCATGTAAGAATATTAGACACCTCTCCTAAGTTTAATTTGTTATTATATGAGGGCAACATTCAAGAAGTTTATTAAAACTTAGACAAAGATTAGTCATTATATTAGTTAAACCATAATATGCAACCTATAAGTTTACTAAGGACACTTGTTGACCTTGCCCTCACATGTATTTGTGCAGGTGAATTAAAACATAATTTGTGATGGGGAACATAAGGACTAGGTCAAGGTTGTTTGATCAAAGAAGTTCTAATGAAGAGAAAATTGTAAGAAGAAGAAATGAGAGAAATTCAAATTTAGGACTGGTTCAACATAGTCAAGAATAACATTTGATTCCAAAAATATGTTCTAAGACTATAAAAATCACTCTACAACTTTCTTGCTATAACAGGTTTTGAAGTTGCTTAGGTCATGATTGCCGTCTTCCTAGGGGTGCCCTCTACTCCTCCACCGGGCCCTCTGTTGGAACCTACTATTGCCTGTACTGCCTCAGGTAGTACTACAGAGCGGGATTCCCTAGCCTCTGGACTAAATCCCAAGGCTTGGAAAATGCTCTTTTGGGAGAAAAAGATCATATCGAGGAAGACCAGGCCAAATCTGCGCTGTCAGAGTCAAATAATAGAACTGACCTCCAAATCTTGGACCAAATGATGGAGAAAATTGTTTCAACTATGGAACTCCCACTGGTGGCCAAGTTACAATCCCTAAGACCTAACATTGACATGGTGAGGAGATGGATTGCCTCAAGGTGGAAGCTAAAAGGTAGTGTCACTACCAGTGCTATGGCTAGGGGCCTCTTTCTCTTTAAGTTCACTACCAAAGAGGACCTGTTGGTGATCTTGGCAGGTGGTCCCTGGCTATATGGTAAACATAACTTTTGTCTGGGGTGATGGAAACCTAGATTTGATGCAACTTTGGAGCTGAATAGGTCAGATCTGATTTGGGTCAGGCTACATGGCCTTCCCTTGGAATATTGGGATGAGGAGATCTTCACCTGGATCAGGAACACGTTTGGAAAGTTCATTGTATTGGATGGTACCACCAAACACAAAAAAGGGTTAGTATTTTCTCATTTTTGTGTTGGCGTATACATAAACAGAAATGTACCTAACACTATTAACGTAAAGTCCAAGTATGGGAGCTAGGAATAGCCCTTGGTGTATGAGAATGCTACCACATTCTTTTAGAAGTGCTCTAGGAAAGGTCATTTGATAAATGAGTGCAAATTCCTGAGGAATAGGAAATCTAAAGAAGCAAGTGAAGAGGAGGTGAGTGCTAAGGACTACCCATTTAAGGACTTGCTCAGCATTATTAAGTCCTCAAAGAACCCTAAACAATTGGTTAGACCCCGGGAGAAGGGCTCCCCAATAGCTAATCAACTGTTGTCGGACCACTGCTAGCTCAAGACTGTTGACTCAAAAGAGACAAAAGAAGGGGAAATCAGATGCCAAACTCCCAAAGAGAAGCATAAACCCATATCCTAGAAAGGGGATGCTGGGGTCAAAATGACTAATCCAGAGCAATCTGAGGATCTGAAGAACCCAAAGAAAAAGACTGTTCTCCCCTACCAGAGTGCTATCACCTAGTGCTAGCCCTAGCTCCACATGGTCCAACCAAGAAGGATGGGTGACACCCAAAATAAATGGAAAAGGAAATTAGAAAAAACTTTGCAAATGTGGGGACAAAAGGAAAGGTAGGTAGACTTTGCTAGAGAGAAACAAGAAATAGGGAAGCCAATAAGGAAATAGCCATTAGGAGACAAAGCACCCTGGAGGCTCTCTCTAGGTGAGGTAAGAAATGAGAGTCCTCTCCTAGAATGTGAGGGGGCTCAACATCCCCCAAAAGCAGTTCATGGTGAAGAACTGCATTTACAAAAAAAAGGTTGACTTAATCCTTCTCTAGGAAGTCAAGATGAACGAAGAGAACTTCAAAACTATTGCCAACAAAGTCTAGCCCTTGGCTGATTACCTTATCATCCCCTCTGTAGGGGCCTTGGATGGCCTTATCACTATGTGGAATAAGCACATCTTCTCTAGTTGCTACTGCTCTCATAGAAAAAATAGTCTGGAAGTGAAACTCACTATCAATACGTAGAAAGCTTGGAAAATTATAAATATATATGCCCCCAATACTAGAAGTGCTAGAAAGGACCTCTAGGAAAGCCTTGTTCCTAGACTAAATGCTGAAAAAAAGACTAATTGGATGCTCACTAGATATTTTAATACATCATTGTTCCCTTCAGAAAAGTCTAGGGGCATCACTGACTACTCTGACAACATGGTGGATCTAGCTTACTTTCTCATCTAGACAGGGCTGATGGATATTGAGGTCAACAACCAACCCTTCTCTTGGACCAACAGAAGAAGGGGAGACCAGTTGATTCAGGTTAAACTAGATAGGTTCTTGGTCTCTTCCAATTGGGACATAGTGCAACATTCTACTCTAACATCCTTACCCTGCACCATCTTAGACCACAATGCGCTCCTATTCTCATGGAGAGGAGTCCCAAAATGACCTTTCCCATTCAGATATGAAATCATGTGGGCCTCCCATCTTGATTTTAGAGATTGTATTACTGACTAGTGGAGCATCTTGATTCATGGATCCCTAATGTTTAGACTCACCCAAAAACTTATTTATGTTAAATAGAAAGTCAAAGGATGGAATAGGTTCTATTTTGGCAATATCATGAACCAAAAGAAGCACATCTGTAACAGTCTCTCAAAAATTCATGAAAATATGGCCAAGGGAGACAAAAGTGAGGCTAATTTTAATAAGGAAGAGACCCTTCTAAAGGAGATAAGGGAAATAATGAAAAAGAAAGAGATCTTCTGGAAATAGAAGTTTAGAGTCCAATGGTTGATTGAAGGTGATAGAAACACTACTTTATTCCACCAATCAGCCATGAAGCATAGGAAAAGGAATAGAATCTCAAAAGATTATCGATGAAAACAACAAGGAAGTCATCTCCAAGGCTGAATTGGGGCATTTGGCCTCCAACCACTTCAAGAACTTCCTAGCTGAGCAAAGGAGCACTATGGACTAGGTTGACGTGGAAGAATTATTGGACAACATCCCTTCTATCCTCTCGGTTGAAGACAATTGTAGGTTGTTGAATCCCATTACCTTGGAGGAAGTCAAGGCGGTTGTGTTTTCTATGGGGGCTTCCAAATCCCCGAGCCTGGATGGGTTCCCTCCAACCTTCTTCCAGGGCTTTTGGGACATAGTTGGTTTTGATGTCACTACTGCTATCAGAGACTTCTTCAGGATAGCCAAGATTCTTAAGAAAATTAACACCACTTTCATAGGTCTTATCCCAAAGAAGAACATTGTTAAGAAAATGGTTGATTTCCATCCTATCAGCCTCTGCAACACTATAAATAAGATTTTCATGAAGACGTTGGTCCTCAGACTCCAACCCTTGCTAGAAATCCTTATTTTGGATTGCAGAAAGGTTTTGTGTTGTTATATGGAGCCTAATCAAACTCAGAGGTTAAATTTTCCCCACTTTTATCAGTACAATTTCCCCCCAAATTATTTAATGGGGGTTTGGGGGCAACACACCCAAGATAGGATCAAGGGGCAGCACCCCTGAAACCTCAAATGACTTATTATTTTATAAAGGCATCAGGAGTTATTTTTCTATTGGCTGACATAAAAATCCCTATTTTGTAACCGACATAAGTCTTGATAAAAACGAATAAGGGTTAGGGTTTCTGTTGATATTGTATTGTAGCATTTGCAATGGTATTGAGTTGCAATGATTACTGGTTGTAATCAGTTTGATTTGTTGGATAATAATATTGGACTCTCTGTTGGTGGTTGTAGCCTGAGTTTGGGTGAACCATGTTAAAAATTATCTCTCACTATTATTATTTCTGTGTATTTTTCATTCCTCTATTTAATCTTTATTTGCATTTAATTGATATCTTTTGCATGCAATTCCTAACAAGTGGTATCAAAGCGGGTTGTGTTCGATTATTGTCTACAAGAAGGTCTCACGGTTGAGTGGGAGTCTCATGATTAAGTGGGAGGAATGGCAGACAAGAGTAAATTGAAGGTAGATATTTTCAATGGGCAGAACTATCAGTTATAGAAGATGCAGATGGAGGATTATCTCTATCAGAAGGATTTATGGACGCCATTGGAAGGAATAGCCAAGAAACTGGTAGCAATGACTGAAGAGGATTGGGAACTTCTCGATGGAAAGGCACTTGAAACCATTCGGTTGTGCTTGACACCATCTGTGACATTCAATACAACAAAAGTGAAGACAAGAAATGAACTGATGAAAGCTTTCGCTAAATTGTATGAAAAACCCTCAGCCTCATATAAAGTATTTCTCATGAAGCATTTGTTTAATCTAAAAATGATTGAAGGTGGATCTATGACAGATCATTTAAATGAGTTTAATACGATTACCAATTAGTTAACTTCTATAAAAGTGAAATTTGATGAAGAGGTGAGGGCTCTCTTGGTTTTATGTTCTTTGCCAGAAAACTAGAATAGCTTGGTAATGGCTGTAAGTAACTCTATCTCTGGTTCAAATACTTTGAAATTTGATAATGTTGTTTGTGTTATCCTTAGCGAGGAAATGTGACAGAAAAGCTCAGGAGGGTCTACATTAGGTAGTGTTTTGAATGCAGAAAGCAGGGGCAGATCAAAGGAGAGAGAAAAAGGTTCTGGAGGTCATGGGAAGTCATGAGAAAAATTAAAGCACAAGAGGTCCCAATCTAGAGGACAGAAGGATTGTTGGTACTGTGGGAAACCAGGTCATCTAAAGAAAGATTGCTGGTCTTAGAAGAATAAAGGAGATAAACAAGAAGGCAATAAGGAGGCAAATGTGGTAAGTAATAAATATAAAAATGATTCTTTGATTCTTTCCCTAGATAATCTTGATGATTCATGGGTTTTAGATTCAGGGGCCTTATTTCATGCTATGCCCCATAGAAGATATTTTCTTGATTATGTCCAAGGGGATTTTGGGCCAGTTTATTTAGGAGATAATGAACCCTTTCAAATTGTTGGATAGGGAAGAATTATGATTAATTTGTAGAATGGTAATCGTTGGCTACTACAAGAGGTAAGGTACATTCCAAGGCTAAGTAGAGATTTAATTTCAGCAGGGCAACTAGGTGATGAAGGTTGCACAATTACTTTTAATGATAAAAATTGCAATGTTTCAAGAGATGCCTTAATAGTAGAAAAAGGTGTTAAAGTAGGAACCTTATATCTTTGTATAGGTCATATTGTTCCTTCTACTTTAGTTGTAGAGAAAAAATAAATAGGTTCAGGAACAGTTGTTGCGGGTTCACAAGAAGAGACTAAAATAGTTGCTGTAGGTTCTGAGACAACACTGTGGCATAACAGACATGGGCATATGAGTAAAAAAGGTATAAAGGTACTTCATTCTAATAATTTTTTACCAGGTCTAAAATGTATTAATATAGATTTCTGTGAAAGTTGTGTGTATGGCAAACAAAAGAGAGTTAGTTTTTTCAAGGATAGTGGTGGTGCCTACTTAGGGTTATTGAAAATCTATTGGTCTTTTTATTTAAACCCTCAAAATTCTAATTCCCTCAGCCTTCTGCATTGTATCTACTATTGTGTCATTGGCCCCCTTCACCTTGTGTTGCCTCCTTTTCCCCCCGCATCAGAAAAATGTAGGTCCAAAAAATCTCTATGCAGCGATGGGGTCCACAGTTGCATGTATCATTGTATGTTCTGGATTGTATCTAATGCGCAGGTTCAAATGTACATTGGCGGACCCGAAAATGGAGTTAAATCAGCTTCAAAAAGTGAAAAATTAGTTGTATGCATCTTTGTAGGCATATCAGGTTTGTACATGGCATTCAGGTACATTTTTGAGTGTGAAAAGGTGGTAGCGCATCGCATATTCCATCATAGATTCCGTGCTTGTATGTAAAAGTGTGTATGTATATGTTGTTGTATATTTAATATACAATGATAGATACAATGCTAGATTTCAAAGAAGTTTCAAATCAGGTTAAAATGGTGGTTGGGCCCATAGGTATGTGCAAAGGGGATTGTATGTATGTGACCTTTGCATATGACATACAAAACAAAATGTACAATCCTGGATTTCAAATATTATCAAATTGGGACTGGCGAGCATCCATACAACGACAAAGTTGAAAAGTTAATGTGTTTCCTTGTATCTTCCATTGTATGTATCTACGACATACAATTGGACATACAAGTAAAGATACAAATGAAATATGCAAAGTAGACGTGGCCAAGGAGTTAACAATATTTGTGAGATGGGTGAGATTCGTAGTTGTATATTGGGATTGTATGTTCCCAATATACAATTAGACATACAATGAGCAGATACAAAGAAACATACAAGGCAAGAGCGGTCAAAGTCAACATTCTTCAAGAACCTGGTGGGGCCCGCACAGTTGTATGTCCCGTGATTGTATGTATGTGCAATATACAAGGAGATATACAAAGAAAGGAGATACAACACTTGGACCTGATTGAAATTTCAAGTTGATTCATAATGATTTGGGGTTCGCCCTTGTATGTGGTGATTGTATGTATATACAAATTGCACATACAATTTCAAATGCAAATGAAGATACAATGGCTTGCCGATGGAGATACAAATATTCAGCGATGGCAAACGAATCAGGTGCTGACACGTGTCCAAAGGTAGTTGTATGTACATCCAACTGCATATGCGAAGATTTGAAGGCAAAAAAGGCAAAATGGGTGAAAAAGGTAAAAATGTTTGTTTCAAGCTATGAAAAGTCTGCAATGGGAAAAAGCTGCCTACATGGCACGTTTTCATTAGTCGAGGACCAGTCAGCATGATTTGAAGCCACAGATCTTGGCGATGAGGAGGAAATCAATGGCCTTGTTTCAAAATTTCATAAGAGGGTTTCCCTATGCATGCGTAGCTGCATTCCAGGTGGGAAAACTTCCTGAACACGTAAACTACTATGTTTCCAAAAGCCGTGGGTAGGTTGGTCATTAATGGCAAATTTGCAGAGGCATGGTCAATGAATGGTAGGCCACCTACCATTGTTAATGGGAAAATCTCCAGTCGGTTGCATGTTCCCCAATTTCACCTGTTTTTCCTCCTTTTCTTTGCCTAGAGCATTGAATGTTTTTGGCGCCATTCTCATGGTGCATTGTATCTAGTGGAATTTTGAAATAACATTGTACTTAATGCTGAGTACATGTTCTTGTTGTATAAGAGGACTGTGTCACTCATTTTTTAGGGCGAGGAAGCGGGTGAAGACTGGAAAAATTTTGGTGGAATAATAAGGTACAGTTTTGCTAGTGGCTCTGTTGGGTGTCTTGTGAGTTTATGAATCATATGTTGAATGTTTTATGCATAGTTTTGCTGGTTTCATGTTGTTTTTATATGAGAAATGCATCGTTGCATGTGTTCGGTTGTTTGTCTCCAAGTTGTGGGCATCTTTTCTTTTGAATCTAAATAGCTAAGGGTTATTTGGGATTCAGGAACATGGATTTTCTGTGTTGAATGTCTAATCTCTTCTCTTTGTTCAAGGAACAAATTAAATGTTTTAGGTTAAGCATTGGGAAAGGTATGCTGCAACAGGGATATCATCAAGTATGAATGACTAAATACTCAGTCTTGGGAAGTATCTGTAAGGCAGACACTAAAAAATTTCCCTTTGAAACTTAGTTATTGATTCAAGTTTATGGTAATCATTCACATGTGTATGTCTATTGACTCCGAGCCCCCAAGATAGGCACCAATCTGGTCTTGTATTGAGGATATAACCCAAGGTCCCAGTCTTGCATCCAAATACAAAATACAAATTCAAACTTCAAATATAAACCTTTAGGACATTAGAAGTAGTTTTAGGACTAAAATCCTCCATTTCACAACTGAGCATAGGCCTAAAGCTAGCCCCTTTGCAATTATTTTATAGTTTTGGTCTGCATAAGAGAGGGTTTATTTGCTTTGTGTCAACATCCCAGTAAGTTCACATGCATATTTTACGGATGTGGAATAGGGAATACCCCACTTAGTTCTGCAGAGCCTAAAGATGGAGAGGAGCTATTTATAGGGTCTATCTCCTGTACTATTGGCCCTTGGCCTGAAAAGCCTGTTGATCAATGATGGCTACCTTGTAGGGATAACTGGGAAGCATCCAATTTGGGAAAAAAATGCAACAGATTTGGTGACTCTACCGGGGAATGCTTTGTGTGAGAACCTTGGTTTAAAAAACTAATTCCTAGTGTAGGTGGCAACTCCGAACAAATCTCCCAACCAGTAAGGTGAAATTTGTATGCAAGGGAGAAGATCCCTACGTAATCCTTTGCTTGAAGAATTACCCAGAAAAATGATGTATAGGAGAAAAGGGACCATTCAAGCCAGTCAAGAAGGTTCTCCCAACCCTAGAAATAATGATAATACCCAAGATAATCCCAGATCTTTAGAGCAGCAGGCACCTTATTTTTCAAACACAGAGGCTAAAATTCAAGATGTATATGAAAGGCAACAAGGTGATAGATTGAGAATAAGATCAGAGGTGTTTCAGGAATGCCCTTTCTTAGATCCCCTTGACAGTTTTGAAGAAACTAAGTCCCCAAGGGATGATGATGATGACCAAAATGGAGAGGGACCATCCTCTTCTATGCCTAAAGATGAAGAATTAGCTAAAGAAATCAAGAGCCTGAGGGCTAAATTAGAATATTTGCAGGCTTTGAGGATTAGAGATGATATGAGACAAAAGGTGCAAGCTCTGAAAATTGCTCAACATTATTCAGTTCCCACCCTTGATAATGCAAATGTGCTGAGAAACCAGCAAAGAAATGAAGTTCAAAATCAACTGAATGATAGAGACAAAATACAAACAATGTTAGGGTACCATTGAACAATGTGAGAAATCAGAATGCTAATAGGAACACAAATGTTAATCAATTTGGTAGATAGCCTATGCAGTTGGATAGATTTAGGCAGCTAGTTTTTAATGGTAATCCTAGTTACCCTAACCCCATTGATAAACATGTAAGGTCTCAGATACCAAAGTTTTCAAGAAACAATGCTGTGTCAGGGGAAGATCATTTGAAGGCCTTTTAGAATGTTATGGACAACTTTGAGGTTGAACATGAAGATGTTTTTATGAAATTGTTTATGCAGTCCTGTTGGTTATGATGTTAGTCACAAACAAGCATAGAATAAAAGTACACATTAACCTTTATTCATCTTGAAAGATACTATGAATTCAAGGAATTCATGATCCCAAGTCTCCAGTGATTAGGTCTTAATCATCTGAAGTTACTCAGAGGTTAATGTGAGTTGCTGTTTCCATTTTGGGGCCTTACGTGAAAGTTTAACGTCATCATGACATTCCTGCAGCAAATCTTTATGGAGAAGTCATATTATGCAGTTATTTGGTGAAAAGATGCAGAGATACCTCAATCTTTACATGATATTTTCAATTGTGCATGCTCTATATTCAAATATGCTAAATATTTGCAATTATCTACGAGATATCTGCATATCTGTATTATTTGCTTAAGATCATCAATTATTTGCAATTATGAAGATGAAATGCCTTGAAATTTAAAAGAAATTAAAGAAATACTTCTAATTAAAGTGAACCTTCAGCTTTTGAACCACATGTATATTAGATACTGTCATGAAGAGAAGAAAACCAAACCATATTTTCAACAGGACATTCCACAGCTAGATATAGTTGATGCTAACTTCAAAGGAATTTGTATGAAGACAACATATGTAAGTAGACATGAACTCCAAGGGACGTGGCAAATCACCACATATATCAGGAAATCATACACTGATTACTTAAGATTTACTATGAATGGTAATCGACACAGTCTTCTCATTCATTAAGCATGCGAAAATATAAATGTATACAAAAACTTTGAAATGAGCTCTGAATGTTTCAGCAGACGGATTTCAATTAAGTTTCGAATGTTTACAATAAGGCATTCCACCACCTTTTATAGAATAAGGTGAGGAATCCATTACAAAAAATCTACGATCTTGATTTATCAATGCAAATCCACGGTCATCATTTTCTTGACTTTGTCAATCTTTTTAAAAAATGGCACAAGTTGCCAGCTAGCAACTATCTATATTACTTATGCTTATATCCCCTTTATGATGTATCTTCATCATGTTCCTGAGCTGATTCATGTGGATCATCATCGTGTGCATCACTTCCTGAACTTTCGCTATCCTGATGATGATGATGCCGCATATGGGGCTGCATGCTATTCTGGATCTGCTCATATGAATGCACAACTTGATCTATTCCTCCGCCATCTTGAGTCTCTGCTTTGATGATGGCGTGCTTATGTGCTTCATACTTATCTCTGCTGTTATCCAGCTTGTTTTTCCTGTCCTGCAGTGTTTCATTATATTTCTCCATCTTGACCTTGATCCTCATTATTTTATCTATAAGTTCCTCTGCCAAGTGGACAGGTGGACCACCTGCCTCTGATTGGAAGTTACTGTGTAGAGCTTTGATGGCAGACTCTTCATCTTGATTTTCTATTTTCCCTTCCACCTTTCCTTCCAATGTTTCTAATATCTCTGCCTCTTCAGCCATTAAATTGTGTAGCCTCATGCTGATATCTATCAGCTTATTATTGCATCTTTTGAGGACTCCGCATTCAAACTGAATGTCTTTGTACCACATGTCTACCAACAATGCGGTATTACTGTTCAATACCTACTTACTGATAAGCAGTTGAGGATTTATCCTCTTTATTTCTCCCAAAAGGCTTAGGATCCTTTCCAATTTGTAAGACCTTTTCCCAGTCTGCATTTGCAATTTATCCACCTTGGTCCTGGAGTCACTTAGAATGCTCCACCTCTTCAAAGAGGCCTTCACTATTTCTATAGCATCATCCAATGTGGATGACATCCATTTTCTTATTACAGATGCCTCACGTTTCATGAGGTCTAACTTATTTACCTCTTCCTGAGAAATGGCAGTCAATGGGACTGCATGTTCAGTTGTAGTATCATTAGGACTGGTTAGCCTCCTTAAGTAGGCATGCAACTGAGCAATGTGCTCTTTGTGTTGCTTATTCTTCTCCTTCTCTTTTTTCATCTTTTGGATCAAAGAATCGATAATGTCCTTGCCCTCTTGACCCTCTTGGTCTTCATTGGCAAAACCCAAATCTACTGTGCTAATTTGAAATTCATCTACAGTAATTTTACACTTTTCTTTCTCCACCGTAGGTATGGCAATTTGTGCAGTCCTTCTCCTGGTTGCTGGATATCTCTTGACGGCCGATGTCATTCTGGCCTTCCTCCTAGGCTTCATTATATCCGCGGAGAACAAGGTGGAGACATCAAATTCCTGAATTTCAAGTTCTTCCTCTATATTTACTTCTTTTGCCAACCACAGAGGCACCTGATCATGTTTTTCAGCATCATCATGATGTTCACCCATATCTCCCATTTCTGTTAGCAAATGTTGTGGAGACGGTGATTTTCCTATTTCTTCTTCCTGATGCTCACCCTGTTGCTGATCCTGTGGTATATCCTCCTGTTGAGGAATTTCCTTCTCCGGAGGAGCATCCTCTTGGTGTGGGGAATCATGTTGTGCATCTTTATGTTGATCATGATGATCATGATCTTTCTCCGTCATTACTTCATCTGTTCTCAACTCTTCCCCTTGTTGAGGTTTATCGTCCTCTTTTGGCTTTTCTGTTTCTTGATGCATGCCCACCGTATTGGATACTATGGATCCTGCCTGAGGTGTCGGTGGTTGTTCTGCAGCCACTATTTGTTCCGCACCTGCACTATCGACCTCTTGTGTTTTGGCAGCATGATCCTCTATTGTTTTCTCCTCTTCATCAGCCTTCACTTCCTAAACCTCTACTATAGCAGGTTCTGCTGATGTATCATGCTGACTTTGTTGTCTTAACTCCAGAGTATGGCCCTCTGATTCTGCCATCTCTATTTCTTCTGCTGGGTGTCCTTTGTTAGGTGATCCTGCCAGATGTTTAGGACTTGCGTCCTATTTCCCTGTTAAATCAACTACTGCAGAACTTGTCACCTCTGTGATTAATGCTTCCAGCCCTATTTCTTGAGCTACCTGCGCTGGGCTCTTTTCTTGCTCTTCTTCCACTTGCTTCATCTCCTCAAATACAGTTTGAACTGGTGGAGGCTTGTGAGGGGTCATACTTATACCAGCAGCAAGTGTCTCCATCTTTTGTGCAGCCACATCCTGCACGACCTCATCATCAGACAAATTTATTGTCTCGTCTAGCGAGACATGACCTTCTGCTTGTGTCTGATCAGTTTCTTTCATTTGTTCTTCTGCAATTTCAGTTTTGAACTTGACGATGGTAGGAAGTGGAACATTATGCTGAAGTTCCTTAGGTACTTCACTACCTACCCCTTGTAATAATGTAGGGGGTTGTTTTATTTCACCTCTCATAGAGGTTCTTTGTTTCTTAGGTGGGGTGGACACCAACACCTGTGGAGCTTTTCTCTTCCTCTTTATTATTAATGGAGCCTCCTCTTCTTCAAGCTCTTCCTCCATGAGGATATCTTCTGTATCATGTTTCCTTGAGGATTGACCCTCTTCTAGGGTCGCAGTGCTTCCAGCCTCTGCTGCCTTACTCTTCTTGGGCTTTTCTTTCCTTGGAGGGGATGCTGATTCTGATCCTGAACCTGATGCTGCTACCTACTCAGCTACAAATACTGCCCTTTCAATTATAACCCCTTTGGGTTCTTTATCCACCTTCTTGCCCCTTGGGGGTCTTTTGCTCTGTTGTTATGGTGGAGGGATTCTATCTCCCTTAGTCTTCCTCTTCTCATTCAAGAAGTCATATTCATCCCCAGGAATATCCTATCCCTTCTTCTTGTTGTCCACCATAATGGCAACACCTTTCTTTTTCAATGCCTCCACCTTCTCATCAACCCAAGCTTGAGTCAGTTGTATGGTCCTGGCAATGAATGGGTCCAAAGATATGTCTTCCTGCATGGTGAGGTCAGGTGTAGAGATGGTGTCATTATATATCTTCTTCTGTTCATATTCATCTGCAATTATCTTGCCATCATCCTTCTTCAATTGTTGGGGAAGGGAGATGCAATCAAAGGTTCTAATTTGGTTCAGAGTTAACCTCTGATACCTTCTTCTCCTGGCCTCTACCTCATCTTCACAGTCGCCCAAAAATCCTCTAGGTGCCTCTGATGAATAGGCTTTCCTAGTATTTTCTGCATCCTGCCGTAAGGATCATATGGTCTTGTTAGTGGAAACGGTTGCAGATTCATTTTATTTAGGGTGACCATCACCTTCTTTATATTATCTAAGTTAGGGCACATATAGTAGCCAATGCTGACTGGGAACAAAATTGGTGGCAGCTTCTTGGCATCCTTGTACATTTTTATCATTGTGGAGCCCTGCCAGATAAATTCCATTAGTATCACTGCATCAGTAGGATACCTCGGCAGCATCAGGGGATGTCCCTCAAAACCTTCAGCCCTTATGTATGAAAAGGTTGCAAACTATATGTACTAGGCCCCATGCCTGTAAACAATCTCTTGAGCCTCCATGCTCAATCTCTTTGTTCTGTCTTCTTCCATGGTCCTCACCAGATGCATGGAGAATGCATCATTGACCAGTTTGTAATCTTTGAGGTAATTGGTCCTTTGCAGCTGGGGATGATGATCCTAGATATATGCAGCATTTGTGCCTGTAAGCTTTTCGTCTATAACTAAAGCATCAAAAGTGCCTTTGTAAGCATAAGAATAAACAATGTAAGATGTCATATAGAATACACAATTTGAACCTCCTAGGTTCATCAGCTGCTCATGCAGAGCATCACTTATTATCTGGCCCCATAGTGGCTTGATATCTGAATATAGACACATCATTATTATTCTGTACATCCAATCCCTGAAACTACCAGCATTAGGCTGGCCTATTACTCTATTCAGGAGTGCAATCATGTATTGGTATTCCTCACTGAAATCATACTTGAACAGGTGCACAGGAAGTTTGGCTGCTGCAGGATATGTGCTGTTCTCAGCCCGCCATTGATACATGTTCTTCCTGGCTGATTTCTTGTTGGCTTCATATTCCTTTTCAGACTTCCTCAGGTCTACGCTCTTAACTTTATTGCCCAGTGGCAATCCAAATGTCCAGGAGAGACCCTTGATGGAGAGGTCTGCATATATCCTCCCATGTTTCATCACTTGCCTTGTCTCAGGGTTATAATTCTGAGCACACTCGATGACTAGCTCTGGAGATTCCATAGAGTATGGAAAACTGGCAACGTTCCACATTCCTGATACGAACACTGCGTCTAGCGCAGGACTCTTGTCATTCCCATCATTCAGCCTAGCTGACCAGGCCTCCAAATTGGTGCTCCCCTGATGGGTATCTGTAATTGCTCCATATTTGAACATGACCCCCCTCTGAGAAGAGAACATGGGCCTACTGAATTCCTCCTGACACTTAACTAACTGCTTGTCCGCCATGAGTACCTGTAATTAACAAAATCCTATCTCACAACGGGTATACACATGCATGCATATTGCAATTAAAATCACCATGCCTACTGTATCTTTCAACATTACTTAATCATATGGATGCATAAACCAGAACATACATCATCATACTTGAACAAAAAAACAACATGATGAGGGTTTCAGTTACTTACCTGGTTATGCAGATTTTTCTTTTATACCAGTAGACTATTAACAATGCTCTTAATTCAACTGATGATAACTTACTTCCTTCTTTCCGTGAGCTCAAATCGTGCAACAATCGCTTGTATGCAGATATGGAAGCTAGTGCTCTATAAAACAATTTTATTGCAAGGTAAATGTAAAAATGACGGTTGAATTACCTTTTAACCTTGCAATTAGGGTAAATTTAGGGCAACTCTGACAAATTAGATTGTATTCATTGATTATTCGTGCGAAAACGCAGAATCTCACTAGGTGTTTCATTGAATTCCGGGGTCGACGGGAACCACCTACTATGTCTGCGCGCATTAAATGATAATGGCGCAACGGGAGCGGGGGGATATCCATATGACAAGATATCATGGAGGCAGGATGATATTCACAAATATTAGGTCGAGTTTCAATGTCATCCTCCTCCGGCAAATTGGAATGGTTATCGCGACAAGATTCAGGTGACAAAGCGCCTTTTGATTATGTTTAGTACTTCAAGAGGATATTTCGATGTATCAGGTGATGTTTCAAATATGATGATGATGGGACAAACTTACATGTCTCTCTTTTGGAATATCAGGATGACGTCATCCTGATATTTGCTCTTTGTATGGGAGGGCATCATGACGTCATTGTCATATTAGGCAAACATGATCATGTTTAGAAAATATCCTATCGAAATGTAAATGTGATGATGATGTCATCGTCATGTTTGTTTCTTCGTTTATCCAATTTGGATGACATCATCAGGATATTGGCTTAGGGTGATATTTCACGGCAGGAGGATATTAAGGAATATCGGGTTACATTTGGAAATATTATGCCCGCGATATATAAGACTGTTTGACGAGGAAGACTCAATACCATTTAAAATTGACGTCCGGATATCTGGACCGCATGACTTATTGGGTGATGTTTCAAGATCAGGATGATCTTCGATAACATGACTGAGGTTATAAAAGTATGATTCTCCTCTTGCGAATATCATGTTTGACCAAAACTTTGACTGTTCATAACTTTCACATCTTGAGGGATATCAGGGTGATGTAAAAGGCAAACCTGCATAGAATTTAACGCTCTTTCCAAATATGAGGTCACATAAATGGAATATGAACTTTGACAAACTGACCTCATGATGATGACTTTCCTCATCCTGGTTCTATATGATGATGCACATGACTTACTTTTACCAAACTGCCACAAAGCAGACAACACAAGCCAAGCCAAAAAGAGTTGGGTCCCTGTTTTACCAAGTCAAAATGGGGCATGTTGTGTAACCACACAACAACTTGCCACCAAAGAAAAGAAACAAATCCCAATGATTCAAGTGATGTGATCACATTCATCTATAGTATTCTAATTCCATCTAAGCATAGGCATCATGATCCTCCGAATGATAAAATTCATCATGGTAACAATGCTAACAAAGGATCAGGTCTTTGCATATGATTAATTATCCTCATCTTGAAAGCAAGTTGAAAACATAAGTAACTAGTGTTAAACTACATAGTTGGGGATTATCCCTCATAGCCAACCTGGATAGAGCCTTGCTACCAGCAGGCATCCATAGCCCCGGCAAGGTTATCTATACAATCTCCCTAAGTAGAGCCCCACTGCCAGCAGGCGTCTATAGCCCTGGTAGAGTTACTTAGATGGCCTAATTTTATTTCTTTTCTGATTTTCTCTTTAAAATTTGTATCTGATATCATTATGTCAGCTCATTTATACAAGGTACAGTCACTTGCAGCTTTAGGTTGGAGATTGTATTGGTAGCAAGGGAGTCCCTTTAGATTTTTCACTTAACACTTATACTTGTGTGTTCAACAAACCCAAGGTTGTTAGGTATTTCATTGTGATTGATTCACTTTGACCAAGAAAAGGCACCCTGATGAATGGATATCACAAACCTGATCATGAATACTTCTTAGAATGAATCATAACCTATGTCTAAATGCGATCTCATCACTTGAATCCTAACAATTTAGTTATTTTCTTCAGTGATGAAGTGCATCATCCTGACTTACTAGAACAAGGTCTCAACCAACAAAACAAAACAAGCAAAACAAAGAAACTGTACAAACAACTATACAAATATACAATATGATACATATGACTGTCATGAAGTCATTTAGGCTTGGAAATAATGCTTGAGGAATTGTCCATTAACTGGCAATGGGACATCCTCACCTGTCAGGGTCTTAAGCCTATAAGTACTATCTCCTAATATCTTAGAAATTTGAAAGGGACCTATCTATAATTTATCAAACTTACCATGGTCACCTTTCTTTTCATGGGCTTTATCCCACATCAGGACTAAATCAGATATCCTGAAAGCTTTAATTTTTGCTCTCTTGTCAAACCAGTGTTTGACAACAGCCTGATGTTTTGCAAATTGGTCAATTGCTTGACTCCTTTTTTCTTCCAGGTGCATCAATTGAAGCAACCTGACTTCTTGCTTATTGTCTATGCCTAGGTATTCTTGGGCAAACTGCAGAGTAGGAATTTTTATGTTTACAGGGAGGATGGGATCCACCCCATATACTAGTTGGAAAGGTGAGTTTCCTAATGTAGTTTTCACTCTAGTTCTATCAACCCATAAGGCATACTTTAGAAATGAGTTCCATTCTCTAGGGTTCTTTTCTATTAATTTTCTTACGATACTCAGCAAATTTTTATTGGTGGATTCTGCTAATCCATTCCCTTGGGGATAGTAGTTGGATGAAAACTTAAGTATAATCCCATGATCAAAAGCCCAACTTGATAACTTGGTGGAAATGAAGGCAGAACCATTATCACTTACCAAAGCATAAGGAGTTCCATACCTGGTGACAATATTGCTCTCCAGAAATTTAATGACATCATCTGCAGTACAAGTTTTGCTGCTAAAAGCCTTAGTCCATCTAGTACAATAGTCAGTAATCATTAATACATACCTATGACCTAAGGAGGACAGAGGATTGATTGGTCCTATGAAGTCCATTCCCCATTGTGCAAATGGGCGCTCTTCCATCACTGGCTACAAGGGTTGTGCAGCATACTTCTCTCTATTGGCAGCAACCTGGCAGACATGACAACATTTAACATGATCAGTCATGTCTTTAAAAATTGTAGGCCAGTAATATCCTACTCTGAGGATTGCATGTGTTGTGGCCAATGCTGATCCATGTGCTGTTCCAAACTTATCATGTAGTTCTGATAGGACTTTATTTGCTTTTGGCTTTTCTAGACATCTCAGGTATATTCCTTCATAATTCCTCTTGAATAGGGTTCCTCCCTTCATCATGTACTTTTGGGATTTTATCTTCAAGGCCCTTCTCTGTGAAGCCTGTATTCTTGATGGACATCTTCCAGTGATCAGGATGTGCCTGATATCTGCATACCAATCTCTATTGTCTTTCTCATTAATCACATATTGCTGACTAGTGATGTTTGGGTCAATTTCAGATATCATCTGGCTCAGAGCTTGTCCTCTTACCAGCTTCATTGGTGTAATTTCCATATCATACTCTTCTAATACAGTAATCCATTTGGCTCTTTTCTCACCAGGCTCACTTTGCATCAGTAATATCTTCACTGCTGCATCTGGTACTATAGCAATTACTTTACTTCTTAGTATGTAGTGTCTGAATTTCTTTACTACTCTGACCAACACAAGTGCCTATCTCTCAACATCTACATATCTCAATTTAGCATCCCTGAAAGGACAACTCATGAAAGTAATTGGTTTCTCTTCTTTCTCTTCATTTCTTTGAGTTAACACTGCTGCTGAGGTATGTTCTAAAGCAAACGAATAGATGTAGAAATCTTTTGTGTAATCTGGACTGATAAGGACTGGAGCATCAGAAATGGCTTTCTTTATATCTTCAAATGCAACTTTGGCCTCTGGTGTCCACTCAATTTGTGCATCTTTTTTCAACATGGCATTTAATGGTCTGACAATCTCAGCAAAGCCGGTGATGAACTTCCTCACAAAGTTTATCTTACCAAAGTAAGACTTGAGTTCCTTTTTGCTTCCTGGAAGTTGTAACTTCATAATAGACTCCACCTTGTCAGGATCAATGATAATTCTATCTTCTGTGATCAGGTGGCCTAGTAGCTTTCCTGTTGTCACCCCGAATATACACTTCTTGGGATTCAAAGATATTCCATACTCTTCGCACTTCTTCAGTACACTTCTGAGATCAGCGACATGATTTCCCCTTTCCTTGGAGAATACTATCAAGTCATCCATGTAGATGACTATACATTTTCCTATTAAGCCTTTGAAGGCTATGTCCATTGCTCGCTGGAATGTAGCTCCAGCATTTATGAGTCTGAACGACATACGTTTATATGCAAATATCCCCCACTTTGTAGTGAAGGTAGTTTTCAATCTGTCAATTTTATCAACCATTACCTGGTTGTATCTTGAAAAGCCATCCAGGAAGGACATCATTTTGGCTCCATTTACAATCTGTAGAACTTCATCTAATGAGGGTAAAGGATAATTGTCCTTTTCGGATGCTCTGTTCAGATTCCTAAAATCTACACATAACCTGATGTCTCCATTCTTCTTCCTAACTAGCACAAGATTTGCCACCCAAGTGGAATGCCTCACAGGAAATATTATCCTGGCGTTTAACAATTTCTTGACTTCTTCAAGAATTATTGGTTCAAGCAGAGCATTGACTGGCCTTTGCTTCTGTCTGAAAGGTTTAGCATCTGGCTTGAGAGGTATGGTATGAGTTATGACAGAGGTGTCATACGTCTTTAGCTCATCATAAGTCCATGCAATTACATGTATGTAATCCTTGAGTGTCTGAGTTATTCCTTCTAACTCTTCTGATGTGCAAACCTTGCCTATCAAGACATTTTTCTTGTCCTCATCCTGTCCAATATTCACTTGTGAATACTGACCTCCATCTGCCTTGGGCAAATCCTTCTGTTTAAGCATATTATCCAAATCAAAGGCTCTTTCTAATTCAATCATACCTTTGGGGATCCTGTTGCTAGGCAATTCTAATATCTCATCTTCTTACTAGACATGATCTTCTATACCATTCTCATCTATAATCTGAGCTTCAAATATATCTCTATTTGAAATGAAGTCAAGAATGTGCTGATCATCATCAAACACCTAGAGGTTGGTCACATTATCAGGTACTGAAGGTACTGATACCAGTTCTACTAAAAATCTTTTCAGACCTGATATAGATAGTGGCTCCAATGTACTGGTAGCTTGGGCAAGTGCATCTGCCCTATGGTTTTGTTCTCTGGGTACGTGGGTGATATTAAAGGCATCAAAATCCTCAATCAGGTCCCACACTCGATGTTTGTAGTTGGACAGCTTTCTATAGTTACATGAGTAGATTCCTCTCACTTGCCTCACAACTAGTTCTGAATCTCCAAAGACATGCAGAATCTTTACTTTCTTCTTATGGGCAAACAGTATCTCGTGAATCAGAGCCTCATACTCTGTTACATTGTTAGTGTAGGGGAACTGTAATCTATAAGCGGCTAAGTAGGATTTTCCAGTTGGATCAATCAAATCAATGCCTACCCCAACACCTTGCTTGGATTTGGATCCATCAAACCTCAGGATCCAGGGTTTATCTTCAGCAGGATATTTAGTGAACTTTCTTTCTTCTTTGCAGCTCTAGCTGCTGCTCCGCCTAATATCCACTTTAACTTAGGGACAGCATCATGCTCCAATTTCTTCTCTCCTTTTTCTCATGAGCCTGATGGTTTTTCTACTCTTTCTTTCACTTCAGCTAGAGGATGATCTTCCAGATCTGTGGTTGCATGCTTTTTCAAAATGTGTAAACATAGTGAGCAAGTTGTTTCTGAGTGAAGTGCCTCGTGCAACCTACACCACCCTTTAATTAAGACCTCCTGGGGAGATCTATGCTGTCGTGTCATCTTTTCTATTTTTTTTACTAGAAATTCTTCGAACTTAGTCAGGTCACTACCTTTGTCTTCATCAGACAATTCATAGTCTGGTTCCATAAAACAATCACTCCCAGGGGTGATCTTTTCCTTCCTCACATCATTTACCTGGTCAGACACCAGAACTTCTTCTACCTTCAGGATATGATCTTCATCATGAACTGTCGGCTCCTCTGCTCCTGCAGAAGACATATAAGAATTAGTATCATCGTCGTTATCATCAGATGTAGCATTTACCTCAGAACATGATGACGATGCCTCACTGCATGTCTGCTCCAGCATCATCATATCTAAGCATGTTTCACAAGTCTTTTCTGAATGTGCTTCATCGTGTAATCTGCACCATCCATCAATCAAAATATCATTAGCGGGTATATTTAACAATTGACAATGCTTTACCTGGTTAGACAGATGCATCTCGAAGTCTCTGAAGCGATCTATTTCATCCTTATTATCAGGATTATTATCAGGTTCTACAATTGGCATGTCCTCCTGATGATGATCATGATGATGATGATAAAGGTTAAGCATAAGGATTTCTTCTATTTTGACAGTTTGCGGCTTGATGTAGTAAACTCTAGGTTCTACGTCTATGTACATGATCTCATTTGTTCTGTTGTACTCGATGATCATATGCTTCATTCTCAGCTCAGTATCAATCCTGATCTGATTAGGTATACCCTTCCATGGTAACCACATGTGACTAAAATATGTGGACATATATCCGTTGAGCGTTTTAGACCAATCTCGGCTAAGCAGCATCCCATAGGTATCAGGTATGTCAATTACTTGAATGTCAATGTAGTACTAGACTCTAGGATCAGATGCTAGCTGCATGTGGATATGAGTTAACTCTCCTACTACACTTACTTTTGTTTTGTCCAGCTGTGTGACCTTCTTTAGAGATTTAGCAGGATGAAGTCCTAAAGCATTACATATTGACAAAGGCATAACATTCGTGGAAGCTCCTGAATCAACCAGACAGTTGTGCAGGTTCTTGCTGAACATTCTTATGGTGAGGAGGAACGGAGGTGACTCAGTTTTGTCCTTATACAAGGTCATGTGGGATGTTTCTGCAGCTTGGACTGTAGCTGACACTTTAGGCTTAACAGTATCATCCCTAGCAGCATGATCTTTGCCATTGGATTGACTTGAAAGATGGCCACCCTCTTTAAGAGCAGGATCATCTAGTGACTTCATGAATGCCCTTTTGATGGTAGGAGTTTTCAGTAACTCAGACAGGGACAGGCTGATCTTAATTTTCTTCATTTCATCGGCCAGATAGGTGACTAAATTGTCAGATTCATGAGGTGCATTTAGAACCCTTGATCCTGTGTTCTGAGGTGACAAGTACTGAGCATTTACCTTGGGGAACCCAGGGCTATTACTAGCTTTAGGATTAGGAGGTGTATTGAAGTTATTTGGAGGTAAGGAGGATGTTAGTGGACCAATCGGTCTATTAGCATTACTCCTCAAGTTATAATTATGCTTACTAGGATATTGCTGCTGGTATGCATGCACTTCCTCATGTTCTCTTGCAGGTTCATTTTCATCCTCAAAGGGGAAAACATAATTTGTTTCAAAAGTTAAGGCAGATTCCTCACATGTTTGGTTATAACTCTGATGAGGTTGATTAGTATAGGCTTCTAGCACAAAAGCTGAGTCATATCCACAAGGAACAATCTCATTTCCTTCTGCCTGAGGTGGATTTCTAGAAGTGTTAGACACTTCAGTCTGAAAGATGCTGGTAGCAATTCTAAATTGTGGATAGTCTAATTCTGCATGTGCATTTGTATTGTGGATCCTACACCAATTAGTAAGGGCTACCTCAGCAAGATTGACTCTAGTAGTCTGTTTGGCTTCACTAGGAGGCTGATTGTCCAGGGGTGATGGTAATGAGCCATTATTTGGCCTAGAGCTCCACACTCTGGGTTGTCTTTGGGGATTATTGTTATTTCCACCACCATTATTGAAATTATTGGTGTTATACCCTTTGTCAGGATAATTTGGTCTATCATTGGAATAACTTCTATTCTAGTTTGACTGGGAATAAAAACCTTGATTTCTCAAATGTGTTACTTCTATGGTGAGTTTTCTCAGTTGAGCAGAAATTTCTTTAATCTCCTCCTTTTCTTCTTGAGCTTTGGCCACCACATTTTCATTCTAGGGCTTAAAGAAAGAGGATCCATGGTTATTATTGGACAAGTCAGCACCTTGAGGTGTTTGAGCTTGTGCAGGATATTGTGGCAATTGGCCATTTCCATTAGGAGGGGGCATAATGCTCAGTGGAGGTACTTGCAAGGGTGCAAGCATGACTGCTGGGGGTATCACTGCTCCATTAGGATATTGTGTAGGATACTGTGCAGAATATGATGCAGGATATTGTGAATGCATGCTAGGCAAGGTAGGAAATACCATATTTGGAGTAGGAGCAGGTATTAACTACTGGTTTACTTGTATGGCTTTTTGAAAAGCTAAGGCTAAAGTTGTGATTCAGGGATGTGTTCTCCTTATGAACATGGAGGTCAAAGGATATAAAGCCGAATAGTAAATGCTCCTTGCAACCTCATCAGACACCGTATAAGGAGTGACCACTCTAGACAACATTTTCTGGAACCTAGCATTGAAATTGGTAATAGGCGCATTCTCAAATCTCTTGATAGTGGCAAATAAATGATAGTTTATTGAGGGATCGACTGGAACCTTAAATCTATCAAGAAAAGCTTTCTCTAATAAGGCCCAAGAATCAACAGAACCCTAACCAAGACTAATGAACCAATTATAAGCCTCTTCCCCCAAGGAAAAAGGAAATAATCTGCACACCACATCTTGATGTTCTATTCTAGCTCTACAGCAAGTTAAAAGTCCTGATATGATCTTCAGCATCTTGGTAAGGATGATATTTTGGACAGAGTTTGTCTGGATTCTTTGGTAACTCATGATATGTAGTAAAGGTCAAAGGTGATTCCGTTGCAAAGAAAGACATTGCAACCAGAGGAGGTTGAGCTGGTGGTGCAGCTGGCTGAGGTTGAACTAAAGGTGCGCCCTGAGGTTGAAAAGGAGGTGTCACAGTTATTCCAGAAGGTATTTGTAAACTAACAGGAGTTACAGGAGGAGGTTCTGGTGAAGCCGCTGACGCACTAGACCCTGGAGTATGATGAATGTCTACAGTTCTAGGTCTGAAACCTCTAACAGGCAATTCTTTGAAAATTCTGCTAGGTCTAGACCTAGTATTTATCTTGTGAGCCAGGATTTCTCAATTTTGAGGCAATTTGGCTGAAACTTTGCAAATATTGGTTGAATTTCACCAGATGAGGTGATATTTGTGGTCAGACGGCTGATCAGACTAGATATTTATGAAATATTTGCAAAGATACTACAAATATGAAAGGATATTTGAAGTATAATGACCCCTAGCACGAGATCTCAAGTTTCTAAAGCCTAAATTCTTCAAAGCTTGAACAAATTTATGTATCTTTGGCTGATATTTGTGAATTCAGAATAATCTACCGTAAAGCTTGCAATATTTATGTGAGATTTGGAAATCTTTACATAGAATGAGCATATTTGAGCTTCTTACAGTAAATATTTGCGTAATATTTGAAATTTACAGACGGTTCAAGGCTACCTTACTCTTTGTATCATCAAACCTGAAAATAATGGTGATGAGCATAGTCTTCTAGATCGAGCCCTCCTTCTAGCGCCAATTTATGTTGGTTATGATGTTAGTCACAAACAAGCATAGAATAAAAGTACACATTAACCTTTATTCATCTTGAAAGATACTATGAATTCAAGGAATTCATGATCCCAAGTCTCCGGTGATTAGGTCTTAATCGTCTGAAGTTACTCAGAGGTTAATGTGAGTTGTTGTTTCCATTTTGGGGCCTTACGTGAAAGTTTAACATCATCATGACATTCCTGCAGCAATTCTTTACGGAGAAGTCATATTATGCAGTTATTTGGTGAAAAGATGCAGAGATACCTCAATCTTTACATGATATTTTTAATTGTGCATGCTCTGTATTCAAATATGTTAAATATTTGCAATTATCTATGAGATATCTGCATATCTGTATTATTTGCTTAAGATCATCAATTATTTACAATTATGAAGATGAAATGCCTTGAAATTTAAAAGAAATTGAAGAAATACTTCTAATTAGAGTGAACCTTCAGCTTTTGAACCACATGTATATTAGATACTGTCATGAAGAGAAGAAAACCAAACCATATTTTCACCAGGACATTCCACAGCTAGATATAGTTGATGCTAACTTCAAAGGAATTTGTATGAAGACAACATATATAAGTAGACATGCACTCCAAGGGACATGGCAAATCACCACATATATCAGGAAATCATACACTGATTACTTAAGATTTACTATGAATGGTAATCGACACAGTCTTCTCATTCATTAAGCATGCGAAAATATAAATGTATACAAAAACTTTGAAATGAGCTCTGAATGTTTCAGCAGACATATTTCAATTAAGTTTCAAATGTTTACAATAAGGCATTCCACCACCTTTTATAGAATAAGGTGAGGAATCTGTTACAAAAAATCTACGATCTTGATTTATCAATGCAAATCCACGGTCATCATTTTCTTGACTTTGTCAATCTTTTTAAAAAATGGCACAAGTTGCCAGCTGGCAACTATCTATATTACTTATGCTTATATCCCCTTTATGATGTATCTTCATCATGTTCCTCAGCTAATTCATGTGGATCATCATCTTGTGCATCACTTCCTGAACTTTCGCTATCCTGATGATGATGATACTGCATATGGGGCTGCATGCTGTTCCGGATCTGCTCATATGAATGCACAACTTGATCTATTCCTCTACCATCTTGAGTCTTTGCTTTGATGATGGTGTGATTATGTGCTTCATACTTATCTCTGCTGTTATCCAACTTGTTTTTCTTGTCCTACAGTGTTTCATTATATTTCTCCATCTTGACCTTGATCCTCATTATTTTATCTATAAGTTCCTCTGTCAAGTGGACAGGTGGACCATTTGCCTCTGATTGGAAGTTACTGTGTAGAGCTTTGATGGTAGACTCTTCATCTTTATTTTCTATTTTCCCTTCCACCTTTCCTTCCAATGTTTCTAATATCTCTGCCTCTTCAGCCATTAAATCGTGTAGCCTCATGCTGATATCTCTCAGCTTATTATTGCATCTTTTGAGGACTCCGCATTCAAACTAAATGTCTTTGTACCAGATGCCTACCAACAATGCAGTATTACTGTTCAATACCTGCTTACTGATAAGCAGTTGAGGATTTATCCTCTTTATTTCTCCCAAAAGGCTTAGGATCCTTTCCAATTTGTAAGACCTTTTCCCGGTCTGCATTTGCAATTTATCCACCTTGGTCCTAGAGTCACTTAGAATGCTCCACCTCTTCAAAGAGGCCTTCACTATTTCTACAGCATCATCCAATGTGGATGACATCCATTTTCTTATTACAGACGCCTCATGTTTCATGAGGTCTAACTTATTTACCTCTTCCTAAGAAATGGTAGTCAATGGGACTGCATGTTCAATTGTAGTATCATCAGGACTGGTCAGCCTCCTTATGTAGGCATGCAACTGAGCAATGTGCTCTTTGTGTTGCTTATTCTTCTCCTTCTCTTTTTTCACCTTTTGGATTAAAGAATCGATAATGTCCTTGCCCTCTTGACCCTCTTGGTCTTCATTGGCAAAACCTAAATCTACTGTGCTAATTTGAAATTCATCTACAATAATTTTACCCTCTTCTTTCTCCACCGCAGGTATGGCAATTTGTGCGGTCCTTCTCCTAGTTGCTAGATCTCTCTTGATGGCTGATGTCATTCTGGCCTTCCTCCTAGGCTTCATTATATCCACGGAGAACAAGGTGGAGACATCAAATTCCTGAATTTCAAGTTTCTCCTCTATATTTACTTCTTTTGCCAACCACGGAGGCACCTGATCATGTTTTTTAGCATCATCATGATGTTCACCCATATCTCCCATTTCTGTTAGCAAATGTTGTGGAGACGGTGATTTTCCTATTTCTTCTTCCTGATGCTCACCCTATTGCTGATCCTGCGGTATATCCTCCTGTTGAGGAATTTCCTTCTCCAGAGGAGCATCCTCTTGGTGTGGGGAATCCTATTGTGCATCTTTATGTTGATCATGATGATCATGATCTTTCTCCGTCATTACTTCATCTGTTCTCAACTCTTCCCCTTGTTGAGGTTTATCATCCTCTTTTGGCTTTTCTGTTTCTTGATGCATGCCCACCGTACTGGATACTGTGGATCCTGCCTGAGGTGCCGGCGGTTGTTCTGCAGCCACTATTTGTTCCACACATGCAATATCGACCTCTTGTGTTTTGGCAGCATGATCCTCTATTATTTTCTCCTCTTCATCAGCCTTCGCTTCCTGAACCTCTACTATAGCAGGTTTTGCTGATGTATCATGCTGACTTTGTTGTCCTAACTCCAGAGTATGGCCCTCTGATTCTGCCATCTCTATTTCTTCTACTGGGTGTCCTTTGTCAGGTGTTCCTGCCAGATGTTCAGGACTTGCATCCTATTTCCCTGTTAAATCCACTACTGCAGAACTTGTCACCTCTATGATTAATGCTTCCAGCCCTATTTCTTGAGCTACCTGCTCTGGGCTCTTTTCTTGCTCTTCTTCCACTTGCTTCATCTCCTCAAATACAGTTTGAAATGGTAGAGGCTTGTGAGGGGTCATACTTATACCAGTAGCAAGTGTCTCCATCTTTTGTGCAGCCACATCCTGCATGACCTCATCATCAGACAAGTTTATTGTCTCGTCTAGCGAGACATGACCTTCTGCTTGTGTCTGATCAGTTTCATTCATTTGTTCTTCTGCAAGTTCAGTTTTGAACTTGATGATGGTAGGAAGTGGAACATTATGCTGAAGTTCCTTAGGTACTTCACTACCTACCCCTTGTAATAATGTAGGGGGTTGTTTTATTTCACCTCTCATAGAGGTTCTTTGTTTCTTAGGTGGGGTGGACACCAGCACCTGTGGAGCTTTTCTCTTCCTCTTTATTATTAATGGAGCCTCCTCTTCTTCAGGCTCTTCCTCCATGAGGATATCTTTTGTATCATGTTTCCTTGAGGATTGACCCTCTTCTAGGGTCTCAGTGATTCCAGCCTCTGCTGTCTTACTCTTCTTGGGCTTTTCTTTCCTTGGAGGGGATGCTAATTTTGATCCTGATCCTAATGCTACTGCCTGCTCAGCTACAAATACTGCCCTTTCAATTATAACCCCTTTGGGTTCTTTATCCATCTTCTTGCCCCTTGGGGGTCTTTTGCTCTGTTGTTGTGGTGGAGGGATTCTATCTCCCTTGGTCTTCCTCTTCTCATTCAGGAAGTCATCATATTCATCCCCAGGAATATCCTGTCCCTTCTTCTTGTTGTCCACCGTAATGGCAACACCTTTCTTCTTTAATGCCTCCACCTGCTCATCAACCCAAGCTTGAGTCAGTTGTATGGTCCTAGCAATGAATGGGTCCAGAGATATGTCTTCTTGCATGGTGAGGTCAGGTGCAGAGATGGTGTCATTATATATCTTCTTCTGTTCATATTCATCTGCAATTATCTTGCCATCATCCTTCTTCAATTGTTGGGGAAGGGAGATGCAATCAAAGGTTCTAATTTGGTTCAGAGTTAACCTCTGATACCTTCTTCTCCTAGCCTCTGCCTCATCTTCACAGTCGGCCCAAAAATCCTCTAGGTGCCTCTGATGAATAGGCTTTCCTAGTATTTTCTGCATCCTGCCGTAAGGATCATATGGTCTTGATAGTGGAAACGGTTGCAGATTCATTTTATTTAGGGTGACCATCACCTTCTTTATATTATCTGAGTCAGGGCACATATAGCAGCCAATACTGACTAGGAACAAAATTGGTGGTAGCTTCTTGGTGTCCTTGTACATTTTTATCATTGTGGAGCCCTACCAGATAAATTCCATTAGTATCATTGCATCAGTAGGATACCTCGGCAGCATTAGGGGATGTCTCTCAAAACCTTCAACCCTTATGTATGAAAAGGTTGCAAACTGTATGTACCAGGCCCCATGCCTGTAAACAATCTCTTGAGCCTCCATGATCAATCTCTTTGTTCTGTCTTCTTCCATGGTCCTCACCAGATGCATGGAGAATGCATCATTGACCAGTTTGTAATCTTTGAGGTAATTGGTCCTTTGTAGCTGGGGATGATGATCCTAGATATATGCAGCATTTGTGCCTGTAAGCTTTCTGTCTGTAACCAAAGCATCAAAAGTGCCTTTGTAAGCACAAGAATAAACAATGTAAGATGTCATATAGAATACACAATTTGAACCTCCTAGGTTCATCAGCTGCTCATGTAGAGCATCACTTATTATCTGGCCCCATAGTGGCTTGATATCTGAATATAGACACATCATTATTATTCCGTACATCCAATCCCTGAAACTACCAGCATCAGGCTGGCCTATTACTCTATTCAGGAGTGCAATCATGTATTGGTATTCCTCACTGAAATCATACTTGAACAGGTGCACAAGATGTTTGGCTGCTGCAGGATATGTACTGTTCTTAGCCCGCCATTGATACATGTTCTTCCTGGCTGATTTCTTGTTGGCTTCATATTCCTTTTCAGACTTCCTCAGGTCTACGCTCTTAACTTTATTGCCCAGTGGCAATCCAAATGTCCGGGAGAGACCCTTGATGGAGAGGTCTGCATATATCCTCCCATGTTTCATCACTTGCCTTGTCTCAGGGTTATAATTTTGAGCACACTCGATGACTAGCTCCGGAGATTCCATAGAGTATGGAAAATCAGCAGCATTCCATATTCCTGATACAAACACTGCGTCTAGCACAGGACTCTTGTCATTCCCATCATTCAGCCTAGCTAACCAGGCCTCCAAATTAGTGCTCCCCTGATGGGTATCTGTAATTGCTCCATATTTGAATAGGACCCTCCTCTGAGAAGAGAACATGGGCCTACTAAATTCCTCTTGACACTTAACTAACCGCTTGTCCGCCATGAGTACCCACAATTAACAAAATCCTATCTCACAATGGGTATACACATGCATGCATATTGCAATTAAAATCACCATGCCTACTGTATCTTTCAACATTACTTAATCATATGGATGCATAAACCAGAACTTACATCATCATACCTGAACAAAAAAACAACATGATGAGGGTTTCAGTTACTTACCTGGTTATGCAGATTTTTCTTTTATACCAGTAGACTATTAACAACACTCTTAATTCAGCTGATGATCACTTACTTCCTTCTGTCCATGAGCTCAAATCGTGCAACAATCGCTTGTTTGTGGATATGGGAGCTAGTGCTCTATAAAACAATTTTATCACAAGGTAAATGTAAAAATGACGGTTGAATTACCTTTTAACCTTGCAATTAGGGTAAATTTAGGGCAACTCTGACAAATTAGATTGTATTCATTGATTATTCGTGCGAAAACGTAGAATCTCGCTAGGTGTTTCATTGAATTCCGGGGTCGGCAGGAACCACCTACCATGTCTGCATGCATTAAATGATAATGGCGGCAACGGTAGCGGGGGGGATATCCATATGACATGATATCATGAAGGCAGGATGATATTCACAAATATCAGGTCAAGTTTCAATGTCATCCTCCTCCGGCAAATTGGAATGGTTATCGCGACAAGATTCAGGTGACAAAGCGCCTTTTGATTATGTTTAGTACCTCAGGAGGATATTTCGATGTATCGGGTGATGTTTCAAATATGATGATGATGGGACAAACTTACATGTCTCTCTTTTGGAATATCGGGATGACGTCATCCTGATATTCGTTCTTTGTATGGGAAGGCATCATGACGTCATCGTCATATTAGGCGAACATGATCATGTTTAGAAAATATCCTGTCGAAATGTAAATGTGATGATGATGTCAGCGTCATGTTTGTTTCTTCGTTTATCCGATTTGGATGACGTCATTATTATATTGGCTTAGGGTGATATTTCACGGCAGGAGGATATTAAGGAATATCGGGTTACATTTGGAAATATGATGCCCGCGATATATAAGACTATTTGACGGGGAAGACTCATTACCATTTAAAATTGACATCTGGATATTTGGACCGCATGACTTATCGGGTGATGTTTCAAGATTAGGATGATCTTCGACAACATGACTGAGGTTATAAAAATATGATCCTCCTCTTGTGAATATCAGGTTTGACCAAAACTTTGACTGTTCATAACTTTCACATCCTGAGGGATGTTAGGGTGATGTAAAAGGCCAACCTACATAGAATTTAACGCTCTTTCCAAATATGAGGTCACAAAAATGGAATATGAACTTTGACAAACTAACCTCATGATGATGACTTTCCTCATCCTAGTTCTATATGATGATGCACATGACTTACTTTTACCAAACTGCCACAAAGCAGACAACACAAGCCAAGCCAAAAAGAGTTGGGTCCCTATTTTGCCAAGTCAAAATGGGGCGTGTTGTGTAACCACACAACAATTCCTTAGTTGATGAAGCTAGAGAGTGGTATAGAAGTCTGCCTGACTAGAGTGTCTCATCATGGGATGACTTCAGAAGGATTTTTAAAGAACAATATGGTGATAAGACTGATCCAAGCTTTTTTATAAATGAATTCACTAGTATTACTAAGGGGTCAAATGAGCATGTTGTAGATTTTAATGCTAGGTTCACTAGAGTGTTGAACAAATTACCATTTCACATGAGGCCTAATGAACCAATGTGCATGGTACTATAATGCTTTTGATGCTAAAACAACTTATGGGTTAAGAGATAAGGGTCCTACTAGCCTTAGGGATGCTTTTAGAATTGCAACCAACATTGAAAATAATATGAAAGCATATGGTAAGACAAATAGAAGGGATGATGTAAAGATTCTGCAAAATCTGAATAATAAGTCTCAAAGTACTCAAGGTAATGCATCTACTTCCGAAGAGAAATTGGATAAATTGACAACTATTGTTAAGGACCTAAGTTATAGACTTGCTAAAAATGAAAAGGGGATAGGTCCCGAAAGGCGGGTTTACCAAAGACAAGAGAAGAGACCATCATTGCATGATATGCCATATAACACTAATTGGCATAATGGTAAACCCGTTCTCCCAAATAGAAACACTAATCAAAGAGCTCAAAATGTTAAGGAGACTCCTAATCCTTTGAAGAAAGCTGTTAACATTGTTGATGATACCCCATGGTGCATAATCTATCAAATGCCTCACTCACAATCGTAATGTATGATTGTTCAATCTTTGTATAATAATGTTGTCACCTGTTATGAATGCAATGAGCCACATTATATGGAGGATGATAGTGTCAATATGTTGTTCACAAATGGGGAGTATTCTTCTTATGATGCTGATGAAAGTACGAATTATGTGACTTAGGTCTGCCAGCAGATTTCCTGTGATGAGGATGATGAAGATAACTATGCTTATGCTTAGGACTCACGCATCTTTTTGAATAACTTGAGAAGGCCTTCTAATGAAGAGATTAGAGCTCTCATAGCTACATCAGTGGCTCAAGTCAAGAGCAACTATAACATTAGAGGTAAGGCTCAGGTTGGTGATCCACGTCAACCAGAAGACACCTTTGTGAATCAACAAATGCATAATCATAAAGGGGCTGAACAACATAAGACGCGATGGAATAATAATAAGAAAAATTCTAAGCAAAAACCAAGTCATGATTCTTAAAGACCAGAAAATGAAGTTCCCCAAAATGAGGATCAAAATACGAATTCTCAGGTCATGGATGACAGTCAGAAGGCCATTAAAATTAAGGCTGGATCAGCTTAGGATAAGAATAAAACCACGGCTCAAGCTACAATTGTTATACAAAATTATGCTCCCTTTGACATAACTCAAGTTTAATCCTAGATAAAGGTCTCTGTTCCATTGATGGAGATGATGAAAGTTGAAGAATTCAAGAATAAAGCATTGTCCCTAATTTCAGGAGTAGCTTGTCAGGCCCAGCAGAATGTTGAGACTCAGAGTAAGAAACAAGCCTTGTGTATTGATGAGGATGAGGTTCCTGAAGTCTATCTGGGGGTGATAATCACAAAATTCCCTTCACAGGTTGAACCGTTTTATGTCTCCCTTGTTATCAATAGAAAAGTAATCAAGAATTGTATGCTTGACTTAGGAGCATCAACAAATATTATGCCTTTAGCTATCATGCAACAAGCTGGATTGAAAATAGATAAAGGCATGTGGAAAATACTATGTAATGGATGCTAGGGAGGTACCATTTATAGGAATCATGAAGGATGTGGATTTTATGCTAGTAGCATATCTAGAAAAGACTTATAGAATGAACATGACAGTAGTTGACATAAAGCCACAGTATGGTATGTTGTTGTCAAGAAGATGGGCAGCATTGGTTGGAGTAAGTATGCAGTTAGATTTATCATATGCCGTGATCCCAATGAATCATAGAGATGTCAAACTGGTCAGAGAAGAGAGGTCACCAAAAATAGTTGAAGATCAAGATTCAGAAGAGCATATCTATTTTGTGGATACTGACTGTGAGAATTTTAGAATTGTCTCAAATGATCAAGGAAGCGAAGGGAGAGATTTTTACATTCAAGAACTTGACCAACAGGGTCTCTGGACTATGTATTTTGACAGAGCTTGTTCAAAGGAAGGTTATGGTGCTGGAGTTGTGTTTTTGTCTCCAGCAGGTAAGCTTTTGAAATTCTCTTTCCTGTTAAAGTTTGCCTGCACAAATAATATTTCAAAATATGAAGCTCTGCTACTAGGATTAAATGTTGCTTTGAAGCATGTGATTAATATGCTAAAAGTGTTTGGAGATTCAGAATTAATTGTCTCCCAGGTGAGAGATAAATATGCTTCAAAAAATAAAAGGTTAAAACAGTATAAGCATGCTGTATGGGAAACAATTGAATTATTTGATGCTTTTTCAATAAATTGGATAGAAAGATCAAAGAATGTCATGGCAGACTTTTTAGCTAATGTGGCCATAAGGCTGGATGATGTCACTCTATCTGATGTTACAAATGTTGAAGTTAAAATGAGACCTGCAGTACCAGATAATATATGCAGTTGGAAGGTGTTTGATGATGATAGAGATTTGTTGAAGTTCCTACACTGCATAGATGAATACGAGAACTAGGAGATTGATTTTTAGAACTTTGTAGAAGTTGTGAATGGAAAAGAAACTCTTTTGGGGAAAGAAGTAATTCAACTTAAAACAAATAAAATTCCTAGAGGGCTAGTTGCTTTAGAAAGATCATTTGACAATAGAGACCAATTTGTTACGAAGGCATCTCCTACAAACAAGGATGGCTTGGAGGAGATAAACTTGGGGACATGCCATGCCCCCAAAAGGGTATATATTAGCAAATAGCTCAAGCCACACATCAGGAGTATGTTGATTGCATTATTGAAAAAATATAAGCATTTCTTTGCATGGTCATATGAGGACCTAAAAGCTTATAGAGAAGACTTATTCCAGCATGAGATTCCTTTGAAGCCTGGAGCTAAGCCATTCAGACAGAAACAAAGACTTATTAACCCAACTTTGGCTCCAAAAATGCAAGAAGAGCTTCTAAAGCTTAGGGAGGCTGGAATAATTGTGCCTATTAGACACTCAGCTTGGGTGTCTAATCTTGTCCTAGTTAGAAAGAAAAATGGTGATATAAGACTTTGTGTGGACTTCAGAAATTTGAATGTATCTTTTTTAAAGGATAATTATCCACTGCCTAACATGGAGGCTATGTTACATAAGGTAACTGGTTGTGAGCTTTTATCTATGATGGATGGATTTTCAAGATGTAATCAGGTGAAGGTAAAAGAATCTGAACAATACAAGACTACCTTCACCACTCCATGGGGGACTTATGTATATGTAAGAATGCCATTTGGACTAACAAATGTAGGTGCTACATTTTAGAGGGCTATGGATGTTGCTTTTGCAGGATTGATTGACTCAATTTTGGCTGTATATCAAGATGATTTAACTGTTTATTCAAAAAAGGAGGAGCAACATTGCATGCACCTAGAACAAATTTTTATTAGGGCATTGGAATATGGCATTTCACTTAACCCAAAGAAATGTATTTTTGGGGTAGTAGAAGGAAAACTATTGGGACACACTGTTTCCAAGGATGGAGTCAGGATTGATCCTAAAAGGGTTGCTGCAATTGATAGAATTCAAATTCCTAAAACAATGAAAGGCATTCAGTCTTTCTTTGGGTAGATTAACTTTGTTAGAAGATTCATTCCCAACTTTTTAGAGATTACAAAGGATATTTCTAAAATGTTGAAGAAGGGTGAAACTATCAAATGGGAAAGTGAAGCAACTAGATCATTTCAGAACATCAAAGAGGCTATAAAGGTGGCTCCTGTGTTGAGATCTCCTAATTTTTCTAAGCCACTTCAGTTGTTCTCATTTGCCTCTTTTCACACTATTGCTGCATGTTTATTATAGAAAAATGAAGATGGTTTTGAGCAACCCATTGCTTTCTTTAGCATGTCGTTGCAGGCAGCCAAATTGAAATATGATATCATGGAAAAGTAGGCATACACATTGGTTAGGGCAGTCAAAATCTTTAGGCCATACTTAGTAGGATCTTAGATAAGTGCATATGTGCCCCATGCAGTAGTTAAGGACATTTTCATTCAGCAGGAAGTGACAGTAAGAAGATGCAGGTGGATTAACAAGTTACAAGAGTTCAACATTGAGATACAAATTACAAAATTGGTAAGGGGACAGGGTTTGGCTAAGATGATGACACAATCAAATTTGGAGGCATGCCAGGTAAATGTAGTTAAGGATGAAGTTGTTAACATGTCAGAATCTAGATGGTACAAGGATATTGTGTATTATTTGTAGAATTTGAATTGTCCTTCCCATCTCAGTGATAGTCAAAAAATGACCTTAAAGTTACATGCTATCAAATACATCATTATTCAAGGAGAATTATATTGGAAGAATCCTGATGGTGTACTACTTAGGTGTGTGGATGAAAATCAAGCTACGGATATTTTAAGTGTCATGCACAAAGGAGTGTGCGGTGGACAATACACTACCAAGACAACAACTCACAAAACTCTTAGAGCAGGCTATTGGTGGCCGACCCTTTTCTCAGATGCACAAAGGATGGTAAGAAAATGTGATCCATGTCAAAGGTTCTCAGGAAAACCTAAGTATGAAGGTGCATTACCCCTTAGAACTGTAACTGTGGAGGCTCCATTTCAGCAATGGGGAATTGATTTTATAGGGGAAATTTCAGAAAGATCAAGTGGAGGACATAGTTGGATTTTGGTCGCTACTGACTATTTTACTAAATGGATTGAATCCATTCCAACTAAAAAAGATACAAGTAGGGTGGTGATGGATTTCATTTTGGAACACATTATTATCAAATTTGGAGTGCCAGTCAAAGTGGTCACAGACAATGCCATGTGTTTCAGATCTGGTGAGTTTGTTGATTTTTGCAACAACTATGGGATTAATTTGTCATATACATCACCATATCATCCACAAGGAAATGGTCAGGCAAAATCAAGTAATAGAAGCCTTATGAAAATAATCAAAAGGATAGTAGACAAGAACAAAAGTGTTGGGAATTAAGGTGTCTCAACCTTGGTAATTCTCTGCATCTATAATGTTTGTATTTATTATTTAATTGCCTATGTTGTAAATAATTAGAAATTCCAAATTGTCATGTTGTGGGATGTGGCGCGGCGATGTGTCAACCTACATGGATTATGACAACTTGTTATTTTGTCCTCACATGAGGAGATAGGCATCCCACTTAGTGGTAGGAATATTCTTCCATATGTTGGCATCTTCTATGTCGTGTAAGGAATGTTTGAATGAAACAGTTATGACGGATTCCTATGATGAATCTATGACATGTAAGAGTCAGAAATAGAAGGTTGTATGACAGGTGATGACATGTGTCATGAAGCATCTTTGAATGAGGCATATTTGGGTGCCCCAAGGTGGAATATGACATGTTGTAATAGAATATGCTATTTCTAGCATGTGTATGACAGATTCTCTTACAGTTGTAAGTTGTAACCGCTATGACAGATTCCATGACGGTCGTAAGTGTCGTAAGAGCATCTGTCATAGCCCATTTTGGAAATAGGTGACCTCTTTGGGATGGGAGATGTGGACAAGTGTCAGGCACATTCTACAATGTTGACCAAGTGTCCCTAGGTGTGGGTTTTGGTCCAAGATGCCATGTTGGACGCCCATTCCAAGAAAGGTCCAATATTGCTTTGTATTTCCTGTTTATACAGGTGCTTGGAGATGGAGTTTGTATCACAAGTTTACAGGTACTGTTATGCTGCTAGATTGACTCCAGACATGAGTGTTGAAGACCATTGAAGCTTGCATTGCAAGTGTGTTGTAAACATTCTTTTAGATTTGCTAATACACTGTGCAGGTTTCTGAGTGTGGGGTTTTTCACCCGATAAGGGTTTTCCCCACCGTAAATCTTTGTCTCTCTTCTTCTGTCTTCTTTCTAGCTCTTGTGTTTTGCTGTTATATCTCATGTTAATTTTTTAACATAGCTGTAATAGCTAGGATAAATTTGAATTTGCATAGCCCTCTCCTCAATAGATTAGTGTAGGAAGCATTTCCGCACACTTAGCTTCCTTTCAGTTGGTATCAGAGCTTGATCACCTTTGGTCCTAGTTGTTGGGTAGGGGTTTTTTGAGCTAATCTTAGGTTGAGTGGGAGTTTGTGCAGAGCATTCTATATCTTATTGTAGCAAGGAGATGGCAAGCACATCAGGAAGGTTTGAAGTAGAGAAGTTTAATGGCAGTAATTTTGAGTTGTGAAAGCTCAAAATGGAAGACATGTTAGTTGACCGAGACCTTTGGGAAAGTGTGAACGAAACTAAACCAAATACAATTACTCAAGATGAGTGGGATCTCAAGGATCAGAAGGCTAAGGGTCTCATAAGACTTAGTCTTGCCAATTCTATGTTGTTAAATGTCCATGAGAAGACTACTGCAAAACTCCTTTGGAAGAAGTTGGGGGATGTGTGTCAAGCCAAATCCCTAGTTAATAAAATTTTTATGAGAAAGAAGTTGTATTCTCTTCTAATGGAGGATGGAGGATCCATTGCTGAGCATATGAATGCCTTTAACATGTTGGTTGCACAATTGACATCTATCGGTGTAAAGATGGAGGAGGAGGATCGGTGTATGACCCTGCTTTGTTCTCTGTCGGACTGATGGGATCATCTTGTCATGGAATTCAGAAGCACCACATCCACATTCAAAATGGAAGAAGTGGTTTCTTTGCTATTGTCTAAAGAGATGTGGAGAAAGTCTTCTGAGGCAGCTAAAGAGGCCCTTGCAGTTCATAGAAGACCCAAGGAGAAAGGGAAGAAGAAGGACCAGAAAGATGAGAAGGGTAGATCCAAATCCCGTGGGAGATCCAAATCTCCTGGAAAGTCCAAGACTCTTTGTTCGAACTATGGAAAGACCAGACATCTTTGAAAGGAATGCAAAGAGGAGAAGAAGAAAAAGAAGAAAGCTCCTGATTCAGATTCTGACAAATCACAAGATGATGGTGATGCTTTCATCGCAGCCTTGGCAATCCATGCATCTAATGATGTGTGGCTAATCAACTCTGGTCCATCATTCCACATGACCTCACATCGAGACTGGTTCACTAAGTATGAGGAGTTTGATGGTGGAAAGGTGTATTTGGGTGACAACTCTCATCTGAAGATCATTGGTCATGGAAGAGTCTCTATCTAATTCCTTGATGGTTGAGTGAAGGGGATCTCTGGGGTTTTGCACATCCCAGGCTTAGTACAGAACTTGCTTTCTATAAGTATGTTGAATGATGCAGGTGTGCAGGTTGTCTTTTCAAAAGAAGGATGCAAGATGACTAGAGGAGCTATGGTGCTTGCTAAGGCTACTAGGAGAGGTACTATGTTTCAGTTGGAGGCATGCATTTCACAATGCAATAGTTATTTTGACTCAAGGAAGAGGGCAACAGTCACTTCATCCCCACCATCTGAATGCGCAGTGAAGAAATTTATTGTTTCTAGTCTTAATGGTTGTAATCGTGCATTGGAAGTTAAACTTCCTACAGAAAAGATAATGTTATGGCATAAGAGATTTGGCCACATTGGTGACAAGGGTCTACGTACCCTGAAAAATAAGAACCTCATTGAGGGGTTAGATGATTGTAATCTTGAGTTTGACTTTTGCGAACATTGCATTTATGGAAAACAAAACCATGTTCAGTTTTACTCGAGTTCTCATAAGTCTTCTGGTGTGTTGGACCTCATTCATTCTGATGTGTTTGGTCCTGTTAATGTTCCTTCATTATCAAAATCTATATACTTTGTATCTTTTATAGATGATTATAGTAGAAGGACATGGATTTATTTTCTCAGAAGTAAATCTGAAGTCTATAGCAAGTTTAAGGAGTTTAAAGCCTTTGCTGAATATCAAACTGGTAAAAAGATTAAATGTTTGAGAACTGACAATGGTGGTGAGTTCTGTTCTATAGAATTTGATAATTATTGCAAGGAACTTGGGATTGAAAGGCACAAGACAACTCCATACACATCACAGCAAAATGGAGTTGTAGAGAGGATGAATAGGACACTGATGGAGAAGGCTAGGAGTATGCTTAGTGGAGCTAGTCTAGAACAAAAGTTTTGGGCTGAAGCTGTTGCCACTGCTTGCTATCTGGTGAACAAATCTCCTACATTAGCTCTTGTTGGAAAGACATGCATGGAGGTGTGGTCTAGTAGGAAGCCTTCAATAAGGCATCTTCATGTTTTTGGTTGTGAGGCATATGCACATGTGACTAGGGAGAAGCGGTCAAAGTTGGAGAACAAAGTTGTTAAGTGTATCTTTATCGACTATGGTGTTGGTGTGAAAGGATACAAGCTTTGGGACCCCGTGGCTGAAAAAGTGTTGTATAGCAGAAGTGTCATATTCAGAGAGCTTACACCTTCTTCCACTGTTTTGTAGCCAGAAGAAAGAGAAAAGACAGAGGATGTTGTTCAGTTTCCTCTCACCCCTGAGAAGACTGAACAGAAAGACAATGTTGGACCTGATAATGATGAGAGCTCTAGCAGCTCTAAAAGCTCATATGAAGAAGCTAAACCTCAACCTCAGCTCTTGAGGAGGTCTACAAAGATAAGGAAGCAACCTGAAAGGTTTGGTTTTACTTTGCTTGATTCTAGTTGTGCTTATGCTTTGCTCACTAACAGTGATGAACCTAGAACTATATTAGAGGCTTTGGATATGAAGGATGCAGGTTCCTGGAAGGAGGCAATGGAGGAAGAAATGGCTTCTTTAGAAAAGAAGCAAACTTGGGACTTGGTGCCTTTGCCTCTTGGATAGAAACCTGTTGGATGCAAATGGGTGTTTAAGAAGAAGATTGGTGCAGATGGCAGTATTGAGAAGTATAAGGCCAGATTGGTTGCGAAGGGGTATTCCCAAGTGGAGCGTATAGATTATGGTGAGATCTTCTCTCCCGTTGCAAAGCTAACATCCATTTGATTCCTATTGTCTCTAGCAGCAGCTTATGACTTGGAGGTAGAATAGATGGATGTGAAGACAACTTTCCTTCATGGTGACTTGGAGGAAGAAATCTATATGTCATAGCCAGAGCATTACATGGTAAAAGGTAAATAAAATTTGGTTTACAAACTTAAGAAGTCTTTGTATGGTTTGAAGCAATCCCCTAGGAGATGGTACTTGAAGTTTGATGCCTTTGTGTTGTCAATTGGATTTGTGAGATGGAAATCGGATCACTGTGTTTATTATAAGTTTGATGGTGATCGTATTCTCATTGTTGCAATGTATGTTGATGATATGTTGTTCATTAGGAAGGGTAAGAATATGATTTCTGATTTTAAATCTCAGTTGTCAACTCAGTTTGAAATGAAAGATTTAGGGGCAGCCAAGTACATTCTAGGAATGGAAATCAGAAGAGACAGAACCAACAGAAAACTTTGGTTAAGCCAGAGTAAGTATGTGAAGACCATGTTGGACAGATTCAACATGGGAGATTGTAGACCATTGTGTGTTCCTGTTTCTTTGGGGACAAAGTTGTCTATTGAGGATTGTCCAAAATCTCCTAGTGAGTTGGAGGACATGAGCAGAGTACCTTATGCTAGTGCTATTGGCAGTCTGATGTATGTTATGGTTTGCACAAGACCAAACATTGCCCAAGCAGTGGGAGTCCTTAGTCGATTTATGGCTAATCCTGGACGGGTTCATTGGGATGTAGTTAAGTGAGCGTTTAGGTATTTGAGGGGTACTTCTGAGTATTCCATTTTCTATCATGGTAATGTTTCAGGACCTCCACATTCTATTGATATTTGTGGATTTGTGGATTCAGATTGGGCAGGTGACATTGATAGCAGGATATCCACTAGTGCTTATATTTTTACACTGTTTGGTGGTGCTATTAGTTGGATGAGTAAGCGACAACCTGTTGTTGCTTTGTCCATGACAGAAGCTGAGTATATTGTAGCAACTCATGCTTGTAAGGAAGCCATTTGGCTTAAGAGATTGTGTTTTGATATTGGTGTTGATGCAGGTTAGATCATGATCAGTTGTGACAGTCAGAGTGCAATTTGCCTTGCAAAGAATCCAACTTTCCATGCTAGAACCAAGCACATTGATGTTCAGTTTCACTCCGTATGAGACATGGTTGTGGATGGCAAGGTAAATTTGGAGAAGATAGATACTTTGAAGAATGTTATAGATGCATTGATGAAACCAGTGGGCACAGAGAAGTTCAGATGGTGTTTAGAGTCTATGGGCCTCTCGGCCTATAGCAGTTAAATCATGTTTTTCTATTGGCTCTTACAAGGTGTTTGATAAGTGGGAGAATGTTGGGAATTAAGGTGTCTCAACCTTGGTAATTCTTTGCATTTGTAATGTTTGTATTTATTATTTAATTGCCTATGTTGTAAATAATTGGAAATTTCAAATTGTCATGTTGTGGGATGTGGCACGGTGATGTGTCAATTCTACATGGATTATGACAACTTGTTATTTTGTCCTCACATGAGGAGATAGGCATCCCACTTAGTGGTAGGAATATTCTGCCATGTGTCAGCATCTTCTATGACGTGTAAGGAATGTTTGACCAAAACAATTATGATAGATTCCTATGACAAATCTATGACATGTAAGAGTCAGAAATAGAAGGTTGTATGACAGGTGATGACATGTGTCATGAAGCATCTTTGAATAAAGCATATTTGAGTGCCCCAAGGTGGAATATGACATGTTGTAAGAGAATATTCTATTTATAGTATGTGTATGACAGATTCTCTTACAGTTGTAAGTTGTAACCGCTATGACAGATTCTATGATGGTCATAAGTGTCGTAAGAGCATCTGTCATAGCCCATTTTGGAAATAGGTGACGTCTTTGGGATGGGAGCTATGGACAAGTGTTAGGCACATTCTACAATGTTAACCAAGTGTCCCTAGGCATGGGTTTTGGTCCAAGATGCCATGTTGGATGCCCATTCCAAGAAAGGTCCAATATTGCCTTGTATTTCCTTTTTATACAGGTACTTGGAGATGGAGTTTGTATCACATGTTTACAGGTACTATTATGCTGCCGGATTGACTCCAGACGTGAGTGTCAAAGACCATTGAAGCTTGCATTGCAAGTGTGTTGTAAACATTCTTTCATATTTGTTAATACATTGCGCAGGTTTCTGAGTGTGGGGTTTTTCACCCGATAAGGGTTTTCCCCACTGTAAATCTTTGTCTCTCTTCTTCTATCTTCTTTCTGGCTCTTATGTTTTGTTGCTATATCTCATGTTAATGGTTTAACATAGCTGTAATAGTTAGGATAAATTTGAATTTTTATAGCCCTTTCCTCAATAGAATAGTGTAGGAAGCGTTTCTGGACACCTAGCTTCCTTTCAAAAAGGACATGGGATTCAAAGCTAAAGATGGCACTATGGGCTGATCGGATAACAGTGAAAAAAGCAATTGGAAGGTCACCTTTTGAGCTAGTGTATGGCGCACCAGCTAAGTTACCTGTGAATAATCTCTTGCCAGTTTATAGATTCATACAAGAAAATGATAAAGAGATTGAGGACTCAATGAATGAGAGGATAAATCAACTAGTTGCATTAGACAAAATTAGAAGAGAAGCACATAAGACAAATATCAAGAAATAATAGAAGGTGAAATATTTGTTTGATAAAAGGGCTATAGAAAGGAAGTTTTAGATAAGTGACTTAGTCCTTGTTTGGAATGCAAAGAGCCAGGATAAGGGTAAGCATGGTAAATTTGAGCCCTTATGGATGGGCCCATATCAAATCAGCAATACTCATGAAGAAGATTCCTACTTTCTCGAGGCCCTAAATGGTGAACTACTGGAATTGCCTGTGCACGATAAATTCCTTAAAGCTTATTTCTCATGAATGAATATCTTGTGTGCACATTGTAAATTACATGTGAATAGTCTGTACATTCCTTGTATGGTCAGGGTTTTTCTTTTGTGCATTTTTCCTGGTATGTCTCGAGGTGGTCTTGTTCTCATTGTAGCCTTGCGCCTGCACGTCCCCAGTCAGAGCCAATGGTGGTGCCTACTTAGGGTTAGGATTTCAAGCTTGAAAATCTATTGGTCTTTTTATTTAAACCTTCAAAATTCTAATTCCCTCAGCCTTCTGCATTGTATTTGCTATTGTGTCATCGGCCCCCTTCACCTTGTGTTGCCTCGTTTTCCCGCCGCATCAGAAAAATGTAGGTCCAAAAAATCTCTATGCAGCGATGGGGTCCACGGTTGCATGTATCATTGTATGTTCTGGATTGTATCTAATGCGCAGGTTCAAATGTACATTGGCAAACCTGAAAATGGAGTTAAATCAGCTTTAGAAAGTGAAAAATTAGTTGTACGCATCTTTCTAGGCATATCGGGTACATTTCTGAGTGTAAAAAGGTGCTAGCACATTGCATATTCCATCGCAGATTCCGTGCTTGTATGTAAAAGTTTGTATGTATATGTTGTATATTTGATATACAATGGGTAGATACAACGCAGGATTTCAAAGAAGTTTCAAATTGGGTTAAAATGGTGGTTGGGCCCACAGGTATGTGCAAAGGGGATTGTATGTATGTGACCTTTGCATATGACATACAAAGTGGAATGTACAATCCTGGATTTCAAATATTATCAAATCAGGCCTGGTGGGCATGCATACAACGGCAAAGTTGAAAAGTCAATGTGTTTCATTGTATCTTGCATTGTATGTATCTGCGACATACAATCGGACATACAAGTAAAGATAAAATGAAATATGCAAAGCGGACGCGGCCAAGGAGTTAACAGTATTTGTGAGATGGGTGAGATCCGCAGTTGTATATTAGGATTATATGTTCCCAATATACAATCGAACATACAACAAGCAGATACAAAGAAACATACAAGGCAGGAGCGGTCAAAGTCAACATTCTTCAAGAACCTGGTGGGGCTCGCGCAGTTGTATGTCCCGCGATTGTATGTATGTGCAATATACAAGGAGATATACAAAGAAAGGAGATACAACGCCTGGACCCGATTGAAATTTCAAGTTGATTCATAATGATTTGGGGTTCACCCTTGTATGTGGTGATTGTATGTATATACAAATTGCACATACAATTTCAAATGCAAATGAAGATACAATGGCTTGCCGATGGAGATACAAATATTTAGCGATGGTGAACCAATCAAGTGCTGACACGTGTCCAAAGGTAGTTGTATGTACATCCAACTGCATATGCAAAGATTTGAAGGCAAAATAGGCAAAATGGGCAAAAAAGGTAAAAATGTTTGTTCGAGCTATGAAAAGTCTATGATGGGAAAAAGCTGCTTGCGTGGCACGTTTTCATTGGTCAAGGACTAGTCAACATGATTTGAAGCCACAGATCTTGGCGATGAGGAGGAAATCAACGGTTAAAATTTCATAGGAGGGTTTCCCTATGCATGCGCAGCTACATTCCAGGCCAGAAAAATTCCTGAACACGTAAACTGCTATGTTTCCAGAAGCCACGGGTAGGTTGGCCATTAATGGAAAATTTGCAGAGGCATGGTCGATGAATGACGGGCCACCTACCATTTTTAATGGGAAAATCTTTAGTCAGCTGCACATTCCCCAATTTCACCTATTTTTCCTCCTTTTCTCTACCTGGAACATTGAATGTTTTTGGCACCATTCTCATGGTGCATTGTATCTGGCAGAATTTTGAAATAACATTGTACTTAATGCTGAGTACACATTCTTGCTGTATAAGAGGACTGTGTCACTCATTTTTGAGGGTAAGGGAAGTAGGTGAAGACTGGGAAAATTTTGGTGGAATAATAAGGTATAGTTTTGCTGGTGGCTTTGTTGGGTGTCTTGTGAGTTTATGAATCATATGTTGAATGTTTTATGCATAGTTTTGCTAGTTTCATGTTGTTTTTATATGAGAAATGCATCGTTGCATGTGTTTGGTTGTTTTTCTCCAAGTTGTGGGCATCTTTTCTTTTGAATCTAAATAGCTAAGGGTTATTTGGGATTCAGGAACATGGATTTTCTGTGTTGAATGTCTAATCTCTTATCTTTGTTCAAGGAACAAATTAAATGTTTTAGGTTAAGCATTGGGAAAGGTATGCTGCAACAGGGATATCATCAAGTATGAATGACTAAATACTCAGTCTTGGGAAGTATCTGTAAGGCAGACACTAAAAAATTTCCCCTTGAAACTTAGTTATTGATTCAAGTTTATGGTAATCATTCACATGTGTATGTCTATTGACTCCAAGCCCCTGAGATAGGTACCAGTCTGGTCTTGTATTGAGGATATAACCCAAGGTCCCAGTCTTGCATCCAAATACAAAATACAAATTCAAACTTCAAATATAAACCTTTAGGACATTAGAAGTAGTTTTAGGACTAAAATCCTCCATTTCACAACTGAGCATAGGCCCAAAGCTTCCCCTTTGCACTTATTTTACAGTTTTGGTCTGCATAAGAGAGGGATTATCTGCCTTGTGTCAACATCCCAGTAAGTTCACATGCATATTTTATGGATGTTGAATAGGGAATACCCCCCTTGGTTCTGCAGAGCCTAAAGATGGAGAGGAGATATTTATAGGGTCTATCTCTTGTATTGTTGGCCCCTGGCCCAAAAATCCTGTTGATCAATGATGGCTACCTTGTAGGGATAACTGGGAAGCATCCAGTTTGGGAAAAATGCCACAGATGGGAAGAAAAAGAAAGATGAAAAGTTGGATCTTGTGCATATAGATGTATGGTGACCGGCTCCTATATCTTCTCTCGGTGGCTCTTGATATTATGTTACATTCATAGATGATGCAACTAGGAATGTTTGGATTTATTTCCTTAGATAAAAATCTAATGTATTTGAAACATTTAAGAAATGGAGAAGCTTGGTTGAAAATGAGACGGGTAAAAAATTAAAATATCTCAAATCTAATAATGGTGGTAAGTGTTGTAGCAAAGAATTTGAGGATTATTGTTCCTTTAATGGAATTTATAGGTAGAAAATAGTTCTAGGGACTCCACAAGAAAATGAAGTGGCTGAGTGCATGAATAGGACAATTATGGAGTGTGCAAGGAGCATGAGATTGTATGTTGGGCTGCCTTTAAACATGTAGGTAGAGGCTGTCAAATCTACCGTTGTATATTTAATTAATAGAGGCCCTTCAGTTCCTTTGGGCTGTGGTATTCTAGAGGAAGCATGAACAAGAAAGAAGGTGAGTTATTCTTTTCTCAAAACCTTCGGATGTGAAGCATTTGCACATGAAGATTCTAAAATTAGAACCAAGTTGGATGCAAAATCAAAAAAGCGTATCTTCATTGGATATGGCATTGATGAGTTTGGTTATAGGCTTTGGGATGTTAAAAATTTAAAAAATTGTGAGAAGCAGGGATGTTGTATTCAATGAGAAGGTGTTGTACAAAGATAAGTTGCAGCAGCATGAGAAGAAAGAAAAAGATTATGTGGTGCTGGATGATACTCAAGATAATGATGTTCCAGTGGTTCCTCATGCTCCACAACAACAATAAGAAATACCACAAACTCTAGTGAATGTTAGTTGGTCAACAAGGCTAAGTAGACCTTCTAAAAGGTTTTCTCCCTCTTTGTATTCTATTTTGTTAATAGATGCTAGTGAACTAGAAGGGTATGATGAAGCTATGCAGGTGGATACAAAGGTTCAGTGGGATCTTGCAATGAAAGAAGAAATGGACTCCTTACTGAAAAATCAGACTTGGCAACTATGTAAGTTGCTTGTAGGTAAAAAGGATTTACCAAACAAATGGGTTTATAGGCTGAAAGAGGAAGATGGAGGTAAGAAAAGATTTAAAGCCATGTTAGTTGTAAAAGGATTTGCAAAGAAAAAAGGTATTGATTTTGATGAGATTTTTCTCTGGTTGTTGAGATGACTTCTTTTCATACTATTTTAAGTATTGTGGTTGTTGAAGATTTGCATTTGGAACATCTAGATGTAAAAACTACCTTTCTCCATGGTGATTTGGAGGAGAAGATATATATGGGACAACCACAGGGATTTGAGGTCAAAGGTAAGAAGAAATTGGTGTGTAGATTGAAGAAGAGTTTATATGGCTTGAAACAAGCACCTCGACAATGGTATTTAAAATTTGATAGTTTTATGGCTAAGCAAGGCTACAATTGGTGTAATTCTGACCATTGTATTTATTTTAAGAGGTTGGATAATGAAAGCTACATTATTTTATGTTTATATGTTGATGACATGCTTGTAGCAGGGTCTAATATGGATCACACAAGAGAGTTAAAACAACAATTAGCACAATCATTCACTATAAAGGATTTGGGGGAAGCAAAACAAATCCTTGGTATGAAAAGTTGCAAAGATAGAAAGAATTGAAAATTGACTCTATCTTAGGCTGATTATGTTGAAAAGGTGTTGTAGAGATTCCATATGGAGAATACAAAAGTTGTCAGCACACCTTTGCCTAGTCGTTTGAAATTGACTAAGGAGATGTGTCCTACGACACAAGAGGATGAAAAAAAAATGTCCAAGGTACCATATGCTTCTACTGTAGGAAGTTTAATGTACACCATGCTATGCAGAGACCGATATTGGACATACTGTAGGAGTTGTAAGTAGGTATATGACTAATTCCAGATTGGAGCATTGGAATGTAGTAAAATGGATTCTTAGATATTTGAGAGGTACATCCAATAAATATTTATGGTTTGGGGGGCTCTAATACTAATTTAGCAGGCTATGTGGACTTAGATTTTGTAGGGGATATTCATACTATTGAACTGCACTAGATAGCTTAGAGGGGGGGTGAATCAGTTGTCCTAAAACTTTTAACCAATTTCAATCATCAACTTATCAATTACTTAAATTTAGATATAACCATGAAAACATAAAATGAAAAGCTCAACACAAATGTATAATCAACATAGGAGACACTAGATTTTTACGTGGAAAACCTTAAAAGGGAAAAACCACAGTGGGTGTTAGCCCACAGAAATATATAAGTTATATCAATACCAAAAATCAGAGGCTCACTGCCTACAGGGCTCACTACCCAAATTGCTCACTGCAAAGAAAGGCTCACTGCCTAAGGATGGCTCACTGCCAAAGGGTGGATCACTGCCAAAAGAAGGCTCACTACCAAAGGGTTGAACTAAGATAACAACATCTACTTCATACCAAAGTTTAGTTCCATTGAAGCGCAAACACCTCTGCTTTGCTCTGTTACTTTACTTCACTTTATCTTCGCATCTTTGCACTTGGATACATTTTCACAACTCAATTACAAGTATTTATACACTACATCAACCTTGGAATGATCATCAAGGTCATCATTACAATCATCTACTGTTGGAACAATCTCCAAGGTCGGCATTACAAACATACATAAAATAGGTTTGGACCTAATACAATTTTAGCTAAGGAAAAGATGGAAGAATGTATGTGGATCACACCATGCCTTAGTTGGGACTCAAACATAATCTTCCATGCTATAACACACTATCACAATCTTCGATGCATCTTTGCAAGTGACAAATTCAACTAGGTCAGCCAAGACTGATGTTAACACAAGTATTCTCAAGAACACGCTTATGCACAATCTGAATTACACCTTACAGACCAATCCAAATGTAGGAGCATGATCAAGAGAGATCAACAAGCACATTATAATCACCAAGAACAACCGCATGATCTCTAACAACTTTATCAACAAGATTCTTCAAACCAGAGCACAAGAACAACACTGCCAGCCACTGTCATGAGTAAAAGATAGCTTGCAGATCACCAAATCATGAACCATTACACTTGAAGGCATTTATCATCTAAGACTTACTTCTAGAACCACAAACCAAAATACTTCAATGCGGAGGAATGCAGAGCAAAACACTTCTCCTTGTCACCACCAAACACAAAAAATTTTGTTTTCACTCGGGTGAACATAACTCACTCAATTCTTCATACCAGAGGCTCAAAATAAGAATATAACATCTTCAGATAGGGTTCTAAATAACTTCCAATCCACATGTAAAGATATTAATTCTTTAGGAAATGTAGAGCATTTTTCTGTACTGTTCTTCTCCATCTAAAGCACTATTTTTACTGCAACACATTGTTATCACCGGAGGGGCTAGTTTTCTCAATATCCTTAACAAAGTATGAGCACAATTGACACCAATGGCAACACATATATGTTGACATCAATGAAAACACTGATTAGGAACATACTTGTAACAATATCTCCCTTTGTCATTGATGGCAACATATGATGTGAAAAACTAAAAAGACCATCAAGATAAGATTCTCCCCCTTTCTCTTTACACAACTACATTCTTTCTCCCCCTAAGTTTTTTACATGATTTCTCTCCCCCTTTGACATTAATGGAAAAGGGAAAATACTTGCACACTACTTCTCTAATCCATTCACTTTACCAGAAACACTTAGCTACTCCCCCTGAGAGGTAGCCTTTAGAACATCAACCCAGATCAAGAAATGACACTTTGAGCTCCACTAGATTGATGCATTCCTATGCATCTTAGTTCAGGATAGGAGGGGTGATGACCCCTAATTTCTCTCTGAGATACTCAAAGGTATCTTTAGGCAAAGGCTTAGTGAAAGTGTCTACAATCTGATCCTTTGTGGACACATATTCTATCTTTACTTCATTCTCTGTCATCTTCTCTCTCAAAAAGTGATACCTTATTGATATGTATTTTGTTCTTGAGTGCATTACTGGATTCTTTGAAATATTTATGGCACTTGTATTGTCACAAAATATTGCAATTGGATCTTCATACACAACTCTTATATCCTTCAGAGTCTACTTCATCCATAATACTTGAGTGTAACAACATGTTGCTGCAATATACTCTTCTTCTGTAGTTGACAAAGAGATTGAATCTTGTTTCTTGCTTAGCTATGAGACCAATCTATTACCCAGGAAGAAGGTACCTCCACTTGTACTCTTTCTATCATCAACATCTCTGGCCCAATATGCATTTGTATAAGCACTAAGAGTGAAATCATTGTCCTTTGGATACCATAAGCCATAATCTAGAGTACCTTTCAAATACCTCAGAATTATCGTAACTATCATCACATGTGATTCTCTTGGATTAGCTTAAAACCTTGCAACAAGATAGACTGCATGCATAATATCAGGTCTAGTTTGAGTTAGATAAAGCAATCCTCCAATCATGGATCTATATTTTTTCTGATCAGCCTTAGGTGATTCATCAGTTTTGCTCAACTTACAACCAGTCACCATGGGAGTACATACCAGTTTAGAGTCTTCCATCCCAAACTTCTTCAACAAATCCTTCACATACTTAGACTGAGATATGAAGATTTCTATATCTAATTAACTAATTTGTAGACCCAAAAAGAAATTCATTTCACCAAACATGGACATTTCAAATTCACTTTTCATCTCATCGGCAAAGCTTATGCGCATACCTTCATTACCTCCAAAGATAATGTCATCAACAAAGACCTCAACAATCAAGATCTGATCATCATTGATTTTGAAGTGCATATTCCTATCTACAATGCCTTTAATAAATCCCAATTGCAATAAATACCTATCTAACCTTGCATACCAAGCTCTAGGAGCTTATTTGAGTCCATACAATGCTTTCTTCAACTTGCATACCATATCACCTTGATCTGACAATTTGAATCCCTCTGGTTTCTCAATGTAAACTTCCTCTTCTAATTCACCATTTAGGAAGGCAGATTTCACATCCATCTAATATACCTTAAAACCTTTGTGAGCTACAAATGCTAGAAACATTCTGATTACTTCAATCTGAGCTACTGGGGCAAAGGTTTCTTCAAAATCTATCCCTTCAATTTGAGAATATCCTTTGCATACAAGTCTTTCTTTATTCCTTACAACTTCTCCATTTTCATTCATCTTGTTCTTGAAGACCCATTTTGTTCCAATAACATTTTTGTCAACAAGTCTAGGAACTAATTCCCAAGTTTCATTCTTCTCTATCTGCAATAGTTCCTCCATTGCCTTAACCTAGTTTTCATCATTGCATGCTTCATTTACATTTTTTGGTTCAATCTTTAAAAGCAAACAATAATTGACCTATTCCCTTATAGCTCTTCTTCTTGTTAGCACACCTTTGTTTTTGTCACCTATAATATGATCTTTAGAATGATTGATCCTTACATAATTGGGAGTCTTGAAAACACTTTCTGAAGCCTCTTCTTCATCCTGACTATCTGCTTGCTCATCTTTCTCTTCAATTTCTATAGTCACAGGTTCATTTGGTTCATAACAACTCAGGTCTAATATTCTTTCTTTGCCTTCATCTACCTTCACATTTGCACTTTCAACAATATTTTTGAGCCTTTGGTTGAAGCACTAATAAGCCTTACTCTTGGTAGAGTATCCAAGAAAGATTCCTTCATCACATATTGTATCAAACATTCCTAGATCTTCATCTCTCCTAATATAACATTTGCTCCCAAAGACTTTGAAGTATTTTACTATGGCAATTCTTCCATACTACAATTCATAGAGAGTTTTATACCATTACCTTTCACTTGAACTCTGTTTTGAATGTAGACAATAGTTTGAATAGCCTCTTTCCAAAAGACTTCCAGCAAACCTTCTTCCTTCATCATTATCCTAGCAGCCTCCTGAACTGTCATGTTCTTCCTTTCCACAACTCCATTCTACTAAGGAGTCCTAGGTGCAGACAACTGTCTCTTTATCCCATGCTCTTCATAGAAAATGTTGAATTCATTTGATGTGAACTCACCTCCTCTATCCAATCCCAATCATTTGATCTTCAAATCTATTTCATTCTCAACCATTGCCTTGAGAGATTTGAATTTCTCTAGGGCTTATGATTTATCTCTTAGAACAGTAACCCATGTCATTCTACAATAATCATTAATAAGCAACATGAAGTACTTGTCACCTTGTAGACTTCTCACCCTTGTAGGACCACAGAGATTTGTATGCACTAGATCCAACAAACCAGTAGAAAATTGTTCTTTTCTTTTGAAACTTGTCCTTATCTACTTTACAAACTGATATTTCTTACAAATTAAGTTGGATGGTTTCACAAGTTTTGGTAAATCTCTCACAGCTTGACTTAAGCTTATCTTTACCAAACTATCAAAGTTTATATGACACATCCTTCTATGCCACATCCGACTTTCATCTTCTTGAGCTAATAAACAATAATCATTTGTTCCTCTCAATTGGTAGATGTTACCTTTTGTCTTTTTACTAGTAGCAATCACAATTCTGGAACTTTCTATGATCTTGCACCCATTATCTTTGAATCTCAAATCATATCCTTTATCACACGTCTGACCACCACACAAAAGATTATGCCTCAAACCCTTCACATACAGAACATTGTTAGTATTATGCTTTCCATCAAATGAAATGGATCCTTTTCCACAAATCTTACCAGCTGCATTATCTCCAAACCTAACCAGTCCTCCATCATACTTCCAAACTTCCAAACTTACTTTTGTCACTAGTCATGTGATGTGAGCATCCACTATCAATAATCCATTCATCCTTATCTTTCTCAACCTAGATAGCCAAAGCACTTTCTTCCACTAGTTTTTCTTCCTTCACACAGCTAGAAGAATTAGTAGATATAGGATCTTCTTTAATAGCAATAAACAGACATTCATTTGCAGTAGTACTAGCATCATCAGATTCATCATTAGTCACACCTTCATCATCAAAATCTTTGACGTAGTAGCATTTCTTTGGAACTCTAGGTCTTCTCTCATATCTTTTCTTATTTCTGTTTTGGGGTAAAAAGGATGAGGGTTAATGTTTTCTTTAGTTTAAATCCTCCTTTCCACAAAACATTTCAAGGGTTTTTCAACCGAGTGCCTTGCCTATCAAGAGGAGAGTCATCTATTAGATTTGAGTTGCCACTTGGTTTTTTGTTGGGAAATTTAGATGTGATCATACAAGTTTGCTAATTAATGCCTTTATGTCCTTGAAACCCTAATTTGAAAAAAAACAATAATCAAATCTATGAATTACGACAAATGCTACATGAAATAGACAGAGGGTAGAGAACCTTAACTCACTATTTTTCACAGTCAAAAAATGAAGAAATCTGGGACAATAGTGATGGCATCCTAGTCCAATGTGCCACTTTTTTTGCATAGTCTTGATCTCCTTCTGGCACTGATCTCTACTATGTCTTCTGTTTCCTATGATCAGAAATTTGAGGACAAGGTTGATGGTGCCCTTGTCCCAAAAATTTGAACAGTGTCCGCTTCTTTTTAGATCAAGTCTAGAATCTTCAATGTCTACCTTCCTGCTCTGTAACTCCACTTCCTCTAGATCCGACACCTGTAACCTACAATCACAAGGAGTGTGGGAGGGGGTTGTGGTGTTTAGAGGCTTTCCTCAGTCAAGCCCTAGAGAGACATTCAAGTCTTCTGAACACCATTGTTAGAAAGAGTGCGTGCCCTTGGGAGGAAGAGACAGAAACTAAATGATAATGATTGATAAAGCACAATAAATGATACATTGATGATGAAGCTCTCATGGAAGGCAAAAGCTCTTCAATTCCAACCTGCAAACAAACACAATAACAATGCTATGCTCTACAACACAATGATAATCAAAAGTATACCAATAGATCAAGTTCACCATAATCTTCTAGTTTGCAAATGATAACCTAAACATGCTTATATATGCAACTATTAAGATTGCTGCCAAGAATTTCGTATTTGAAACTTATGATGTCAGCTTGGAGACCAAATAACAGTCACAAAACTGACATTTCAAATTAGGGTAGACCTAAAATAGGGCAAGACTAGGGCGCTAGCACCCTTGTCCACCCCACTACCTTTGCTCAAAATTTAATGAAGTGCAGCCCCCTAGGTCCTATTTGTCACAAGACCATGGGTTTTCTCATTGGGAGTTTGATTTAACATGTAAAATGCTCTAAATGCAAATCTAAAGACCTAGGAGCTAAACCTTTAGGAAAAAAGCCCCCAAGGGTGCATTTTTCTGACATAACATTTAGCCCCCACTTTAATGTATGCATTAAACAGAAGGCCAATACATCCATTAAAGTAGGTCCGAAAACACAAAAAACATGCCAAGCATGAATAAGACATGCCAAACACATTGAAGACAATGACAGGCACGCAAAACATAGAGAAGATAGTTATAGTCACACAAAACATGGAGAAGACAACATTGAAGACACGTAGAGCACAAAGAATACAATAAATGCAATGATTATTTTCTTTTTGATTTTTCCATATGAAATGCAAGATGGAAGTACAAGGAAAGTAAACAAACAAATCCCAAAAGAGTGTAGAGGAGCTCATCGCCACCGGTCTTGCACATTTTTGAGAGCAAACATGCCAAAAAAAATCCCAAGGTGTAGAGGAGTTGTTCACCACCGGTCTTGCACCTTGAGAACAAACATGCCAAACAAATCCCAAAGTGTAGAGGAGCTCATCACCCCTAGTCTTGCACTTTGAGAACAAGCATGCCATATACACACACACTAAAGACACGAAGAAAACATGATAGACAAGAGATGGAGTGTTCCTATTGCTAGGCTCATCACCATCTCAGGCACATTATAGGCACACATCAATGATTGGGATTCACCACAACAACTGTCGAAAACACACTTAAGGGTTGAGTTAGTCATAGAACCGCTCCTCGCCTCGCGATGAGGACTTTTGAAAATGATAGGATAATGCAATCTGCTCTGAGAAATACACCATCCCCGCCTCGTAATGAGGGCTTAAGATAAAAGGATATGCTTGATATCCCACCTTCAGAGAGGGCTTAAATGATTGATTTGTTTGATTTCAGATTGTTCAAACATGCTTTACTACGATCTAAAGTAGACAGCTTACCTTATATATGCCCCCACCTTAAGGTGGTTGATATCATGTACCGATATCAAGAACGTTAAGGTAGGAAGAAAACACACAAGGGAACACAAACTCTCGCAAGGCCCATGCCCCATAGAGGTGACATGTACTTTACAATCACCAAATGTTCCCACAAACACATCCCTGTAAGAAAAGTGTTAGTGTCCAAATAAACATGATAAACAACAATGCATATGATCAACTACATGAAAGACCCAAGCAAGGCAATAAACAAAGTGCATAAAGCAGCAATATTGTTAAAGTGTTGTCAACAAGATAAGATAACATCAACATCAACATCAAGATAGAGAAATCACACGGAGTGATTCCATTAGCCAAGCGTCGGATAATATGTTGCAACCCCATCATCATATATGGACTAGGTCCATTTTTTGATTGCTCTCAAAAGGGACGCTAGGTCCATATCAGTATAATATGTTTTTCGTCATCCACCCGCTAGGTGGAAATACTAGAGGAAGGTAAACAATAAATCAGAGAGGAGAACAAGTGTCTTAGGGACAATCACGTAGGAGGGTGCCCCCAATTCATGAAACACAACGCTATGTCTGTAAGACACAACACACAACAATGAAATCAAAGGAGAGGAGATATAAAAGAATGATGATGCAAATAGAAGGTCATAATAGAGGCGGTCTCCTAGTATCCTTGACCTTACAAGAGAATTAAGGGTCATCCTAGGAGGCCTAACAGCACATAGCACATCACGCTGGAAGCACATCATGAAGAGATAAAGGGTTAGAGATACTTACCTGTAGGAACTGTCAGACTATAAGTCATCATCGAGGAGGTCATCATCATCCTCCCAATCTTGAATGCTAGATGAAAGTGGTATGTAAGGTACCAAAGCCCAATTGTTGTTCTTTTTATCAACTTGTTCGTCTTTAAGCTCTTCTTGATTCTCAATGTTAGGTTGAATGTTCTCTTGTTCATTTGCAATCCATTGGGCATAAGCTTGTCTTCTCCTCCTCCTTTCTTTTTCTATTCTATTCCTTCTTGTATTGTTGCTTATTTCACCATTGTTGTGTTTTTCTATTGTTTGTACAATAGAGGAGGAAGCACCATGTTCAAATCTCATTGGTCTAGGTGGGATATTTTGTTGTTGATGAAAGCCTCCCGATCCATTGAAGGATGACTGGGGAGGAACCTCAGCATAGATGCTATCTCTCCATGGATGAGGTGGGTCATGAGACCTTTCCTTATCCACATTCCTTTTGTCAAAAATTTCCTCAAAGCCATAATAGTCTTGTTTAATACTCGTTCCTTGTTTTTCTCTTATTGGATGCAAAAGAGACCTGGCCACTCGAGCTAATTGTTTTGCTTTATATTTTCTATATTCTATGAAAGTTTTATCTCTTTGTGGCTTAGGATCTATCTTAGGTTGTAGCCAAAAGTAATCAAGAGTAAATTTTTTGTCCTTAACTAGAGGTTGATAATCATTACGACGGATATCACAAAGGAAATTTTATACATTTGTGAATAGTGGAAGGAACAACATTCATAGCTTTAAGCCAAGGATGTCCAAGTTTTACATGGAAGAGGTCAGATAAGGGGATTATATCAAATGATTTATCCACAACTTTATCATAGACTGAGACCATTAGAGTTATCTCGCCAATCGGTTTCATGAAAGCTCTATTATGTCTTTTAATTCTCAAATCTGATGGTTCATAGGATTCTTGTACCATTTCATGTTTAAGGAGGAAATATTCCATTAGCACATTTTTCATGAAATTAGGATCTATGAGTGTTCCATGCATAGGTTGTTCCATTATCTTTATCATAATATAAAGAGGCCCTTCAGTATGTACCATTCTTTGTCATGAGGTGTGAATGCTATTTCAAGCTCAGGGGCTCTTCTTTTCAAATGAGGCCTAGGAACAAACCTAGAATTATTATTATATTGAGAAGTCATTTGTAATTTTTCAAAGGAGTTTCAAATCAGATTTTCAATATCTTCCAAAACTTACGCAAAAAGAAAATGCAAAAGTGATGTCGAATATGCTCTAAAATGCTTGATTTTTCAACTTTTCTCAATGCAAACAACTAAATGAAGAGGTGTTGTGAAGATTTTTAAGAGGGAAAGGAAATTATATGCCTAAAAAAAATTCACTAATGCAAAAATACATTTCACAACATGCTTTTGAAACAACTCTAGAAAGTTGATAAGCCAAAACCTAGTGAAAATATGCGATTTTTCACCAAATCTTCATGCAAACAAATGAAAGAAGAGGTGTTGTGAATATTTTCAAGAGGGAAATAAAATTATATACCTAATAATAGTCCACTAATTTAATAATACATTTCACAACATTCTTTTGAAGCAACTCTAGAGAATTGATAAGTCCAAACCTAGTGAAAATAGGCCAAAATATGCATTTTTTCACTAGATCTCAATGCAAAAGAGTAGAGCAGCGGGTGTTGTAAGGAAAATGATGATGGAGAGAAACTTATAAAGTAATAACAGTCAGCTAATTCCAAAAAATCCATTACAACATGCTTCTAGTGCCTCTCTAGACCAAACCCTAGTGCAAAGATAGCAAAAATATGTCGATTTTTCCAAAATTTCAATGCAAAGGCTCAAAATAAAGGGTGTTGTAAGGAGATTAAGAAGGGAAGAAAATTATAAGGCTAATAACATCCAATTAGTTCAATAAAATCCCTTACAACATTCTTGGAGTGCAAATCTAGCAAGATGATAGGCTCAAATCTAGTGAAAAATGCAAGTTCTCAAACCCTAGACATGGAATTTCACAAGGAGGCCACTATAATGCAACATTACCATCAGAGATCAGACATAATGAGTGTTTTTACAAGGTAGTAAAATCTGAGACAAGATTTTGACTACAACCCTAGTTCATGCAAAACTAGGTTTTCACAAAAAAATGCAAGATTTCAAGCAAATTTCGACAAATCAAGCATGCAAATGAATTGTAAATGATGAATTTCTATGTTTTGTATCAGATATACTATAAATTATAGAAATTAATTTAAATTAGATGCCAATTAATTTAAATTTCACAAAAATGCAAGCTTAATATGCTAATTTTTGCAAATTTTCCAAATATATCAATTTTTTTGTAAATTTTCCAATGCAATAGAATGAATGAATACAAATTTGTCAAACAACACTTAGCAAGGTGCCAAAAAGTTCCAAACATAGGTTCACCAAAATTTATTGGTGTAAAAAGGATGAGGGTTAATGTTTTTATTAGTTTGAATCCTCCTTTCCACAAAACATTCCAAGGGCTTTTCAACCAAGTGCCTCGCCTATCAAGAGGAGAGTCAGCTATCAGATTTGAGTTGCCACTTGATTTTTTGCTAGGAAATTTAGATGTAATCACACAAGTTTTCCAATTGGTGCCTTTATGTCCTCGAAATACTAATTTAACCAAAACAATAATCAAATCTATGAATTACGACAAATGCTACAAGAAATAGGCAGAGGGAAGAGAACCTTAACTCACTATTTTTTGCAGTCAGAAAATAGAGAAATCTAGGACAATAGTGATGGTGCCCTAGTCTAATGTGCCACTTTTTCTACATAGTCTCGATCTCCTTCTGACACTGATCTCTGCTATGTCTTGTGTTTCCCTGACCAGAAATTTGAGGACAAGTTTGATGGCACCCTTGTCCCAAAAAGTTAAACAGTATCCACTTCTTTTTAGATCTGGAATCTTCAATGTCTACCTTTCTGCTCTGCAACTCCACTTCCTCTAAATCTGACACCTATAACTTGCAATCATAAGGAGTGTGGGAGGGGGTTGTGGTGTTTAGAGGCTTGCCTCAGTCAAGCCTTGAAGAGACATTCAAGTCTTCTGAACACCGTTGTTAGAGAGAGTGCGTACCCTTAAGAGGCAGAGGTAGAAACCAAATGATAATGATTGATAAAGCACAATAAATGATACCTTGATGATGAATCTCTCATGGTAGGAAGAAGCTCTTTAATTCCATGAGGAGAAGTTGTAATCCAACCTGCAAACAAACACAATAACAATGCTATGCTCTGCAACTCAATGATAATCACAAGTATGCCAATAGCTCAAGTTCACCATAATCTTCTAGTTTGAAAATGATAACCTATACATGCTTATATATGTAACTATGAAGATTCTCACCAAGAATTTTATATTTGAAACTTATGAGTCATCCTGGAGAGCAAATAATGGTCACAAAACTAACATTTCAAATTAGGGCAAACCCAAAATAGGGCTAGACTAGGGCGCTAGCACCCTTGTCCACCCCTGTATTTGCTCAAAATTGAATGAAGTGCAGCCCCCTAGGTCCTATTTGTCACAAGAGCCATGGGTTTTCTCATTGGGAGTTTGATTTAACATGTAAAATGCTCTAAATGCAAATCTAAAGACCTGGGAGCTAAACCTTTAGGAAAAAATCCCCCAAGGGTACATTTTTCTGACATAACAATTTCTTTCAATTCTTTCAGGACATCTGGAAGCATCATGACCTACCTTACCACAAGAGAAACATTTGAAAGGTAATTTACCTTTGAACTTACTGGAACCTCTTTGCATCCTGTCAACAAAGTTAGCTTCAATTTCATCAAAATCATCATCCACTTTATATTTCTCAACTCTGGAAATCTTTTTTGAAGTACTTGCTTTGAAAGTTGATTCAACTTTTGGAAGAGCATCACCAAATTGTCTCATCTCAAAGGATGTAAGCTTTCCAAGTAACTGATCTTTGTCAATAGTTTTCACAGTCATAAATTCTTCAATAGCAACCACCTTGTGACTAGGATTTTGGTAGTGATCTGAGAATTTTCATCACAACTTCCTTATCATTGAGAGTTCCTCCCATACCTTTTATTCCAGTGACAAGTTCATCAACTCTTTGCATAAAGGCTATTATGTTTTCATCTTCATTCATCTTTAAACCCTCATAACTTACTTTCATGCTTTGTAGCTTGGCTTCTCTTATAGAATCATCTCCTTCCTACAAATTTTTTAGCTTCTCCCATACCTCATTTGCAGTTTCAAGGTCCACAACTTTTGTCACCATTGAGTCACTTAAGGAACTTAACAGAGCATCCTTTGCTTTGACATCCAGCTCATATTCTTTGATATCATCTTCAATTGTCAAACCACCTTCAGGCATGACAAATTGTGATTTTGTAGCTAGCCATACTTTATAACCAAGACAGAGAAGATGGCTTTTCATTTATACCTTCCAAAGTGCATAGTTTGTCCCATGAAAATGTGGAGCTTCCTTCTTATACGATATCTTGGATCTTCCTCAAGCTATTAGGCCTTCTTTAGAGGAACTTGGCTCTAATACCAATTGTTGAACTGTACTGGACAATTAAGAGGGGGGGTGAATCAGTTGTCCTAAAACTTTTAACCAATTTGAATCATCAACTTATCAATTACTTATATTCAGATATAACCATGAAAAAATAAAATGAGAAGCTCAACACAAATGCATAATCAACACAAGAGATGCCAAATTTTTACGCGAAAAACCATAAAATGGAAAAACCATGGTGGTTGTTAGCCCATAGAAATATATAAGTTATATCAATACCAAAAATTAGAGTCTCACTGCCTACAAGGCTCACTACCCAAATTGCTCACTACCTAAGGATGGCTCACTGCCAAAGGGTGGCTCACTGCCAAAAGAAGGCTCACTGCCAAAGGGTTGAACAAAGATAACAACATCTACTTCATGCCAAAGTTTAGTTCCATTGAAGCTCAAACACCTCTACTCTACTCTGCTACTTTACTTCACTTTATCTTCACATCTTCACACTTGGATACATTTTCACAACTCAATTACAAGTATTTATACACTACATTAACCTTGGAATGATCATCAAGGTTAGCATTACAATCATCAACCATTGGAACAATCTCCAAGGTTGGCATTACAAACATACATAAAATAGGTCTGGACCTAATACAATTTAGCTAAGGAAAATATGTAAGAATGTATGTGGATCACACCATGCCTTAGTCGGGACTCAAACACAATATTCCATGCTACAACATGCTATCACAATCTTCGATGCATCTTTGCAATTGACAAATTCAACTAGGTCAGCCAAGACTGATGTTAACACAAGTATCCTCAAGAACACGCTTCATACATGATCTAAATTACACCTTACAGACCAATCTGAATGTAGAAGCATGATAAGGAGACATCCACAAGCACATTATAATCACCAAGAACAACTGTATGATCTCTAACAACTTTATCAACAAGATTCTTCAAATCGGAGCACAAGAACAACACTGCCAGCCACTGTCATGAGTAAAATATAGTTTACAAATCACCAAATCATGAACCATTACACTTGAAGGCATTTATCATCATCCAAGACTTACTTCTAGAATCGCAGGCCAAAATACTTCAATGCGGAGGAATGCAGAGCAAAACACTTTCTCCATGTCACCACCAAACACACAGAAGAAGTTGTTTTCACTCTGGTGAACATAACTCACTCCATTCTTCATACCGGAGGCTCAAACTCAGAATATAACATCTTCAGACAGGGTTCTAAATAACTTCCAATCTACATGTAAAGATATTCATTCTTCGGGAAATGCAGAGCATTCTTCTGTACTGTTCTTTTGCATGTAAAGCACTGTTTTTATTGCAACACATTGTTATCACTAGAGGGGCTAATTTTCTCAATATCCTCAACAAAGTAAGAGCATAGTTGACACCAATGGAAACATAGACATCAATGACAACACCGATTAAGCACATACTTGTAACAGATACCAGGTGGAGTACTACAGGTTATGTCTTTACTGTAGGTGGGACAATGATGAGTTAGATCTCTAGGTTACAAAAGGTGGTTGCTTTATCCACCATGAAGGAAGAGTATGTAGCTGCAATAGAGGCAAGCAAGGAGATAATATGGCTACAATCTTTCATCAAAGAATTGGGAAAACAACAGGCTAACAATTATTTGTTTATAGACAGCTAGAGTGCCATACATCTTGCAAATAATTCTACCTTACATTCAAAGACCAAACACATATAGCTAAGGTATCACTTCATCCAGTCGGTGTTGGATGATGGACAGTTATGACTGGAAAAGATACATATAGATGAAAATCTAGCGGATATGTTTACAAAGGCAGTGACAAGGGAGAAACTAAGCTGCTCTTCAGCTTCAGTTGGTCTTCAAAAATGAAAACAATAAAATCATAACAACAGGGTCCGGGGTGTTTATTTCTAGTGGGAGCTACAGGGTCAGTGGTGTTATGATCAATCCCTAAGTGGGAGATGATATGTTGTGGAGTCTGATCGGTCTCCAAGTGGGAGATTGTTGTTATATGGAGCCTAATCAGACTCGGAGGTTAAATTTTCCCCATTTTTATCGGCGTGGTTTCCCCCTAAATTATTTAATGGGGATTTGGGGGCAGTGCCCCTTGTGGGGTTTAGGGGTAGCACCCCTAGCGTGCTCCCTGTCAGGATACAGGGCAAGGGGCTTGGGGGCAGTACCCCCAAAACCTCAAATGACTTTTATTATTTTATAAAGGCATAGGGATTTATTTTTTTATTGGCCAAGATTAAAAACCCCTATTTTGTAACCAACATAAGTCTTGATAAAAAAAGCTAAGGGTTAGGGTTTCTGATGATATTGTATTGTAGCATTTGTAGTGGTATTGAGTTGCAAGGATTGTTGGTTGTAATTGGTTTGATTTGTGGGATAATAATATTGGACTCTCTGTTGGTGGATGTAGCCTAAATTTGGGTGAACCACGTTAAAAATTATCTCTCGCTGTTATTATTTCTTTGTATTTTTAATTCCTCTATTTAATCTTTATTTGCATTTAATTGATATCTTCTGCATGCAATTCCTAACATTTTTTCCTGACAGATAGATAGTAGACGCGGCCATCTCCACGCATGAGATTATCCAATTGATGGATAGAAGCAACACCCCCAGCATGGCTCTCAAACTGGATATTTCTAAGGCCTATGACATAATTTCTTGGGACTTTCTCTTTAAGGTTCTTAGGAAATTTAGATTTTTGGATAAAATGATAACCTTGATACAAGAATGTGTCACAACTATTAAGTATTCAGTTCTAGTCAATGGTTCTCCCTAGGGATTATTTAATGTGGGTAGAGATATTAGGCAGGGGGATCCCCTTTCACCCTATTTCTTCATCATTATGGCTGAGGTCTTGGGTAGGAACATTCTATCCCACCTAGATAGATAGGACCTGAAGGGGATTAAAGACGCATCTATGGTGGGGCCCTCAACTATCCAACAGTTTGTTGATGACACTATGTTGTTTGGTGCGGCCTTGGTTGTAGAAGCTAAAAGATGGAAAGACCTGCTAAACTCTTATGTTGATGCCTCGAGATAGTGCATAAATTATGAAAAGAGCAATGTGTTCTTCTTCAATGCTAACCTAGAACTCCAGGAGAAGGTAAAAAGGATTATGAATTATAGTAAGGTCAACCTCCTAGCTACTTACCTTGGTCTCCCCCTCACTGTCAAGAAAGTGACCCTCACTTTTTGGAACTCTATCCTGGAGAGAATTCAAAAAAAGATGCAAGGTTGGAAAGGTTAACTCCTGAGCCAAGATGGTAAGCATCAACTCTTGAAGGCTTTCTTGCAAGGTATCTATTGTGATGTTCACAACATGCCCCATTTTACCCTTTAGGAAAATGAGGATCCCTTTTCGTTGGTTTTGATTTTGTGTTGGTTTGGTTCTACTTGCTTGACGGTATAGGTAAAATGTCCTTGGTTCTTGAAATTAAAGATACATAATGATTGATGAAGAATAGCTATTATCAATGAAACCAAAATTAAAATTCAGCGAGGGTTGCCTTTTGAATGATTTGAAAATTTTGCATATTTTGAGAGTTATGCCATTTTTTTGTGAAAAGTCAATGCCAGATGGTTCAGTCAAAGTTTATCTCATATGCATTGTCATTTGCATGTATCCTATATACTTTGTATTTTCATTCTATCGGCTGATGATGTTCATCGTGTTAAAATCTTGTTTTATGTTTGTATCTTAAATGGTTCAAAACATACTTATGCAAATTAAGACCTGATAGCTTCTTAGGGTGTACTTTATAATGGTAAAAATTCTGAAGTTGTATTTGTATATTACAACACATGTATATTTTATACAAATACAAAATATGCATCGGTGGATGTCAAAGGAAATTCAAAATTAGCATATAAAGTTGCAGTCATCTCATATGAATAGTTAATACATTGCTAGTATCATACATTCTTATACAAGTGTATGAGCGGACTTGAAGTGAAAATTCAATTGAGTCTAGAAAGAGGAAGTGAAGGGTTATATTTGTATGTATCTTTATATGTATAAGTGCATGTATCTAATATATAGATACAAATTCGGATGCGATTAGAGAGTTTAAGACTTTGTGAACTTTAGGTGAGGTCTGTGCTTGTATGTCTAAGATGCATGCATAAAATATACAAAAGAGGCAATCATGGATGTGAACTTATGATTAAACTGCGAAATAAAGTGCATTTATACATAATGAAGAATTAAAAGTCAACATTGCATATGTGGGTTAGAAAGTGCATGTATGCAATATACAGAAGGTGATACAAATGAAATATATACAAAACCGGATCTAAAGATAATTCCAATTTGTTTCATAAACCCAATGGAGTCCGTGTTTGTATGTTTAAGAAAATGTATAAGATATACATAGACATATACAAGAGAATATGAAAAATGAAAGGTAAAGAAATTGCATAAATGCATAAAGGTAACTCGTGCATGCTCTAAGATACAAAAGTGAACTTAGCAGTGAAAAAGGTCATTAAGTCAAAATGTTTGTAATGACATCATCACTTCTTTTCTACATATTAGTAAAATTGAATGTATAAGATATACAAAACCAAAAAGTGCAAAGAACCAATGTATACAAAATTTTAAAATATGCATAGAACTATGAAATAAAGTGAAAATCAAATTGCATATACTATTTGGAGAATTTAATGCATATCTACTGGAGGAAAGACCTAATTTCAAAGGAGTAAAAAGGAATTGCAATTGCGTTAATTTCATAATTTCATTTAGAATTTAGTTGCAGAATATTCCACAAAGCTAAGGATACACAAAGGTGAATTGCAATTCCCAGGCGGTTGTAGTGAGCTTGAACGATAAAGTCTCTTGTCAACAGGGTAAAGTCAATAGTTACAAATCCAGGTATGTATGTAAAATTCCCACTTGTGCTTAATGGAATGCAATTATAGTATGTTGTTCTCAAAATTAGTTGCGCTCGTTTTTGTAGACAACCCCTACGAAACTTGTCCGTTTCATGAATCTACACTCTAAGCTCGCAAATTGAAACAAGATTCCCTTGATCTCGTGCGAAGTCATTTGGTATTCTAAATTGGTCTGCGACATTCCCTTGAATTGGTTTCTCGATATTCACGAAGATCATTCAAGTTGTAAACTGATGAAGATTGTCAATTTTTAGTCAATTTTAGATGTTAGAAAGGTTTTGAGTTTTAATATGTAAGGACAGTGTTTTTCGCCGCTATTACATGTTAAGGGATTTGTGTTAATATGTAAGGGTGGTGTTTTTCACCTGTATTACATGTTAAAGGTTTTGTGTTAGTATGTAAGAGCGGTGTTTTTTGCTGCTATTACATGTTTGAGGTCTTTTTGTTCTGACATGAAGGAATGGTGTTTTCAACCGCTCATACATGTTTTTGATGCTCGAAGCCTAGTGTAGAAGTGGCAAAAACACCCGCTAATACATCTTTTAATTCACGACAGTTAACTTGTGTGCAATAAATGCATACTTAGGTTTTGTATGTGAGGAGGTTTTAAGCCATTTTGACCTTTTTGTTTGTTTGTTATTCTTCTTTTATCGTTTATACTTGAGCCAACACCACGGAGGAGAGTCCGAAAGGAAATTACCGCAATCCGGATCCATCATTGGCGTTTCTTCCTTCTGGTAGGTTCATCTTCTCATTGTTTCAAATTTCTTTCTTTCGTTTTGCATTTTCGACTATACTCATGCTAGGTTTCTATTTTTGTTGTATGGGATAGGATTTTCTTGTTTCTCTTGTTGATTATCTCTTGTGATAACCTAGGGTTTGTATCATTTGGTTTTGAAGGTTAGGAAAGATTTAATTGCTGCTCATCCATAAATAAAAACCCTTATATCATTGACATGCAACGTCGGCGCTGTTCACCGCTTTACCAATTCCACTTGGCACAAAACGTGCCATGTTTAAAACCCTTAGAAAGTTAGTCCATCACCAAGTGTATGGGCGGTGGTTCCTGCCGCCTTTGCATAAAGTATGAGGTATTCCACTTGTATAAGTGGTGAGATCACCCGCCTTGACACTTGTTGTAATTTCCTTGTTACCTGCCATGTCGGTGTTTCCCACCGCCCTTGCACAAACAGTTGACTTAACATGCAGCAGTGGTGAAAACACCCACCCAAACATCTAAAGTTTTAACCTTCCTCATCACTTGCAATGGTGGCGTTTTCTGCCACTCATACAGGTTAACAATAAATCCCCCAAATACATGCAATAGTGGCTGAATCACCTGCCTTTGCACATGAGTATTCTTCCCACATGCAGGAGCGGTCATTTTGACCGCCCATGCATATTTTCTTGTAGTTTTTCCTAACACTGGAAAAACTCATTTTTTCTAAGACTTTTAGCCTGCTTTCACCCTTGCCTTGATTTACGTGCACTCAAGCCCTCCAAACGCGTGCTTTCCTGTCCATGATCATCGAATCGCAGTTGACCCAGTTTTACTCAATTTTTCCCCTAACTACGAGATCATGGCCTTTTGCAGTTTTCAATCAGCGTTCGTGGTGAAGTTCAAACTCAAAGTTTTCTCTAGAGCTCATGACAGAACCATCTCCATCAAAGGCCAAAGCCATGAAGTACAAATACCAGGGTGTCTTTCTGGTGACAGCAGTGCAATCAAACATTGATGAAATCAGAGACACATAAATTGGGCATGTGGACATGGCAGAATTCGTGGATAGAACAAAATAGGCAAATCGCTCCAAGCCCATGCAGAAAATCATTGACAACAATATTCATTTGGTTGCATCATTTCCAGTCTCTACGCACAATCCTGAATTTGTTCTGCAAGTGGCCAGTCACTACAACAGAGACACCAGAGTGGTGGTAGATTCTCAGGGAAATTTAATCATGAGATTGGATGTGGAATTCCTCGACAAAATCTTCATGTGTCCATCTATTGAAAACATTAGACGAGTTGATTTTGCTCAGGGTCAACAAGACTATGATAATGATGTGGAATCTGCCAGGAGGTATATAAACAACAAGTGGTTAAAGATTCCTAGAGGTAATTTCACTAGATGGGGAAAGGATCTTCATAGGAGTGATTTTGTAGAGGAAGTGTGCGATCTGATTACTCTATTGAGTCACATCAGAGGGCTCCCTTTTGCTTCTAAATTCCAAGAATGGATGTACACCTACATCAAGGTGATTCTTCAAGGAACACAAAAGATATTCTAGGGGGAACATATAAGCAATGCATTGCACGAGCAACCGGTAAGACTCAATACTACCTTCAAATTTTATATGACCTATTATCTTGTCTATGCTGCTGCAAGCATGAGAAACTTTCTAGGTTTAACCCAAGTGGGAGATAGGAGATTGGTCCCAGTGTATGAATATTACCCCCAAATCACTCTGAAGGGGTTAATTCATCATTTCTGAAGAGTCAATGATTCGTTCTTTTCAGTTTTCATGTGCTTATGGGATGGTGAACTAGTTCAAAAAAGGGTTTCTGATGAAGCTTGGCAGGTTGTGAATTCCTTTGGCTACTTATTCTTGCAATTTCCCACCTTCACATATCTTCAGGTAGGGTATTATCCCGGTTACCCTTATATGCTTCAACGGTATCCTAGTGACTGCGTTGTCCTTATGGAGCTATGCAGACAATTGATTATGGTGCACAACAAACAGATGGAGCTGAAGAAGTCAGGGATAAAGTTTCCCGTTGAAATTGGGAGGTACTCAGTTCAATCCACCAATAAAGAAAAAATAATTGACTCTGAATTGCAACCAGTCACCATGAAGACCTACAAGAAAATAGACCACTTTGACTTCAGAAGAGTTCAGGATAAAATCAAGAGGAAGTCAAACTTCCTTGTCCCAATGGTTGAAGACATATGGTCTGACCTTAGGACACAGAATAAGATCAAAAAGCTAGACTTTTGTAGACTTCACCTGAGTCAGATTGAAGAACTAGGCCTCGCTGATATTCCAGATGGAATTGAGGATGACGAGGACATTCTGGATCCCAAGTAGAACACAGAAAATGTTGAGGCTTCACCTCTTCCAAAGGTGAAATGGTCAATCAAGGAAGAAACATCCATTAGTGATGCAGAGGCATCCACACTAAAACATTAACACATAGCATGGACGTCTGCAGCCCATCATCATCATCATATTTGACTTCACACTGTCAGCATCATCATATTTACTGTCGCCGACCGATATCCTCCTGCAGACAAGCCTTCGCACTTTCGCCTGTCAACAGCATCATCATATTCGGCAGCATCATCATGTTCGACCAGCGCGAACATCCTCCTGACGTCCACTGTTCACTTCAGCGACAACTTCCGTCTTCACTACCTTCAGCATCATGATATTCAACATCATGATAATCAACAGGATAAAGAACATCCGGTTCCTTCCATTTATCCTGATGATGACAAACCTTAACTCCTCGCACCTTCCCCTTGATGCTTGCGTCACCTGATATCCTGATGACATATATCCTGATGACGATGACATCACTGGCAGCTCCACAATATCCTGCTGCTCCGAGATATCCTGATGACGTATATCATGATGATGATGACGTCATATCCTGCTGTTGGCCAAACTTAGTTTTTTCGGCCCGCGATCAACCCGATCTTCTTCCTTATGCCGATGCACTCCTCGGCAACTCCTGATGATGATCACCCCGATGCACTTGCACTTCAAGCAATCGAAAGCATCATGCTCTCCTCCACTTCACTTATCCGGATGACGATACCCGAAGCGACTGCAGGATATTTGTAGAAATATCCTGATGAAGCCGTTTTGACGAACTTTCAACCTTAGCGGATTTTCACTGTTCTGATCCGCCGAACCTCCTGGGATGACTCGATCCACTTCCAGGGTGATCTTCCACACTTTATCAGCTTGACCTAGCACATACCCATGCTAGGGTCTTCAACACCTCTCGACGGCGATCCTGCACACCTGCATGCAAACAAACAAATTAACACCTACCCTACTGTACATAACCATTCCACCGATCAGACAAATCAACCGGTGGAATGGATCAGCAAATCCATGAAACCACCCAAACCAGCAAATCAATTACACAAAGGAGATCAAACAGAAAACAAAAACAGGATCTTTATTGATTTCAAAGATGCAATACAATGATCAGACTCTCTCTCTGCCTCACTCTCTGTAACCTAGCTCGATCGATGATATCTATCTGTATGCAATATCGACCGATCCTCATGCTTAAATAGATTTTCCTACGAGTACTACTGACCCGACTCCAAGCGGCTGGGAACTCTCCAGGCGGCTAGGAGATCCAACCGACCCTACAGCATGACAGCTATTCTAACAAACTAACTAAAAATAGTAAAAGCCTGGTCAGCATGATCTTATCATGATCAGCGTGACCTTATTACATGCATTTGGTCTTATCAGACCTTCTTGAAAACATAAACAAGACTCAAACTAACTAACTGCCTCATGAAGGCCAGCTGTCAGGTAGGTGCTCCTGCACCATACTCCCCAACAGAAAAGAACTCATGTCCCATGAGTTTAGTATGTGGAAGTCCTCCACCTTTACACTTTGCCTTTGCAATGTTCTGCCCTGTTCCAGCGTTATCCTCTGCTGGCTCTTGGCTTCTCCAAGACTTCTGAACTATAACTTGCTGTCTGGCAAGTAAATCCTCATGCCTGTTAATGTAGGCCCTTCTCAGGTTGTCTCTGTGTTTGTCAGATTGTCTGACCAGAACCTCTGTCTGAACTACCTCTTGAACTTCTGCTGTAATGTTCAACTCTATCTTCCTGTCAACCTTTATAGGACAAGCAATAGTCCCAACTATGACAACATCCTTGTCATTCCTCTCAACTGGTTGCTGTGTGCAAACCTGTTTCTGCACCTGCTGCTGACCTCTGTCAGTCAAAACTAAAACTTTCTTCACCCTGTTGTCCTGAACAACTCCTTTTCCTGCAGTATCTTTCTCTGCCTTTATGCCTGCTCCTCTAGGCATCTGCACAAACTCCTTCTTTCCCATTAAAATGATTTGGGCTGCCTTCTGTACTGCAGCATCTGCCTGTAATGGCATCAACTTAATAGTCTTCCCATCTTTCTTGATGGTGTAGGTATTAGCATACCCATCATACAGTACCCTCCTATCAAATTGCCATGGTCTACCCAACAGTAGGTGACAACATTCCATGGGCAATATGTCACACAAAATTCTATCATGATATGCTCCAATCTGAAAATCCACATATGCCTGTTCATATACCCAAAGTGATTGACTATCACTCACCCAAGATGCCTTGTAAGGGTGCTGATGTGGAATCCTTTCCAAATTTAGTTTATCCACCATTTCCTGGGATACCATGTTGTCTGTTGAACCAGTAATAATGACAACCTTACATACTTTACCTTTGCTCTTGCATGTGGTCTTGAAAAGAGCTCTTCTTTGCATCATATCCTTTGATGCCTGCAAACTAGTTCTCCTTAGCATCAGAGACTCTCCACTCTCTGGGTATCCATAATTATCAGGCTCCTTATCCTTTTGATAAGTGTTTGAACTCTGCACACTTTGCTCTACTGTCTCTTCTTGCACAAGTTGTACTCTCTTGTCATTAGTTCTATCATTTCTGGATGATGAACCTTTGTTTTCTGGACATTTGAAAGATGGATGACCAAACTCACCACAGGTGTAACACTTTCCTGAAAATGAAGTAGAACCTCTACCACCTCCAAATCTTCCTCTATTACCTTTCCATCCACCTCTGAAATCAGACTGTCCCTGTCCTTTACCAGTGTCTTCTTGACCCTCATTGGTTTGCTTTTGTGTAGGGGCTGCTCCTCTTCCCCTCATACTATTTCCTCTTCCTCTCATGGACTTATCCTGTCTCCTATTCATCTTTTCTTCAATCCTGATTGCCATTTGGTAACAATCCTCCACATTCTTAGGGTTAGCTAAAACTAACTCATCCTGTATGTTCAACCTCAAACCAGCCAAGTACCTAGCCACCTTTTCTACCTCATTCTCATGATGACCAGATCTCATACTCAACTTATAAAACTCCTCAGTATATGCCTTCACATCCATTTCCTTCTGCCTTAAAAATTGCAGCTTCTTAAACATCTAGATTTCATAATCCCTTGGCAAGAATTTACCTTTTATCCTTGCTACCATCTTATCCCATGAAGTGATCTTTGACTTCCCTTGTTTCCTTCTCTCGGATTGTACATAATCCCACCATACCAAAGCATGACCTCCTAACTTGGTCTTTGCAATCTTTACCTTCTGATCCTCAGCAACATCTTCACATTCAAAGTGATTATCAAGTGCAGCAATCCAATCCAGTAACTCATCTTCATTCAAGCTTCCATTATACTTGGAAACATCAACCTTTACCTTAGGTTTATCACTCTGTACTGCCTTTAACAATTTTACAAATTTCTGGTCTTCAGCATCCAGTTCTTCAGCTACCTCTTCATACTCTTCAACAGTATCTTCATCTTCTTCAGACTCACTGTCTGCCACTTCCCTCTTTTTGTTCTTTTCCAGGGCTACAAGCCTGGCTTGAAGTGCTTCAGCAAGCTCCTTCATCTTCCTCATCTCTCTGGCATGTTTTTCCTTCATCTCCTGCAATTCCCTTGCAGTACCATTACCTTTCGGAGGCATTTTGTCAACCTCTCAGTCAACACACAACACACACTCAACTCTACCTCTGCCCTTTCGGTGACAGAATCAACACACAACAGCCCAGACCTTTTGCTGAGCTCTGATACCACTATGATGCAGAGGCATCCACACTAAAACATTAACACATAGCATGGACATCTGCAGCCCATCATCATCATCATATTTGACTTCACACTGTCAGCATCATCATATTTACTGTCGCCGACCGATATCCTCCTGCAGACAAGCCTTCGCACTTTCGCCTGTCAACAGCATCATCATATTCGGCAGCATCATCATGTTCGACCAGTGCGAACATCCTCCTGACGTCCACTGTTCACTTCAGCGACAACTTCCGTCTTCACTACCTTCAGCATCATGATATTCAACATCATGATAATCAACAGGATAAAGAACATCCGGTTCCTTCCATTTATCCTGATGATGACAAACCTTAACTCCTCGCACCTTCCCCTCGATGCTTGCGTCACCCGATATCCTGATGACGTCACTGGCAGCTCCACAATATCCTGCTGCTCCGAGATATCCTGATGACGTATATCATGATGATGATGACGTCATATCCTGCTGTTGGCCAAACTTAGTTTTTTCAGCCCGCGATCAACCCGATCTTCTTCCTTATGCCGATGCACTCCTCGGCAACTCCTGATGATGATCACCCCGACGCACTTGCACTTCAAGCAATCGAAAGCATCATGCTCTCCTCCACTTCACTTATCCGGATGACGATACCCGAAGCGACTGCAGGATATTTGTAGAAATATCCTGATGAAGCCGTTTTGACGAACTTTCAACCTTAGCGGATTTTCACTGTTCTGATCCGCCGAACCTCCTGGGATGACTCGATCCACTTCCAGGGTGATCTTCCACACTTTATCAGCTTGACCTAGCACATACCCATGCTAGGGTCTTCAACACCTCTCGACGGCAATCCTGCACACCTGCATGCAAACAAACAAACTAACACCTACCCTACTGTACATAACCATTCCACCGATCAGACGAATCAACCAGTGGAATGGATCAGCAAATCCATGAAACCACCCAAACCAGCAAATCGATTACACAAAGGAGATCAAACAGAAAATGAAAATAGGATCTTTATTGATTTCAAAGATGCAATACAATGATCAGACTCTCTCTCTGCCTCACTCTCTGTAACCTAGCTCGATCGATGATATCTATCTGTATGCAATATCGACCGATCCTCATGCTTAAATAGATTTTCCTACGAGTACTACTGACCCGACTCCAAGCGGCTGGGAACTCTCCAGGCGGCTGGGAGATCCAACCGACCCTACAGCATGACAGCTGTTCTAACAAACTAACTAAAAATAGTAAAAGCCTGGTCAGCATGATCTTATCATGATCAGCGTGACCTTATTACATGCATTTGGTCTTATCAGACCTTCTTGAAAACATAAACAAGACTCAAACTAACTAACTGCCTCATGAAGGCCAGCTGTCAGGTAGGTGCTCCTGCACCAATTAGGAAAAGGTTTCAACCAATACTAGCTAACACAAATGTATGGTTGGAAAGTAAAGGGGTTAAATTGAAGGAGTTCCTCACAGGATTAGAAACACAAACACAGGAGCAGACAGGCAAGAAGGCTGAGAACAGAACCAAGAACAAGAGTGACGCCCCTTCTTCTTCCAAGATACGCAAACCAAAGATCAAATTTGTATCCAAAGGAGGGAAGAAGAAGGAAACTGAAGATACTTCCAATGTCATTGAGTCAAATGTTGAAGATACTAATGTTGATCAAATGGAGATGGAAGATGCTGAGGCTGAAGAACAAAATATTCAAAAGTCTAAGGATGATCAACAGGCAATAGTATCTGATGAATCTGACAAGGAAGAGGAAGCTGAACAAGGTAAAGGAGAAGATGCAGAAGTAGAACAACTTGATGGTTCCCCTCAAACTCCTGTGAAAGATCTTCCCTCTGAAACACAAGTTTCTACACCTCCTCATGTTTTGGTTTCTGACCGTTTGCCAGTAGTTTTGAATGTTCCTCTTTCACCAATTTTTGTCATTTCTTTTGACAATAGTCCTCCTTCTATGAAAGCTTATCTTCCCCATCTTTTGACATTGGGAAACAAACTGTTTTAGAAAACCTCTTGGATGCTTCACAAAAGGTTGTTGATATAGGTGTGGTGTTTACCAACACAAGTCCTATTGTGACTATCACAGGTACAAACATGGAACTAGCCAAACAGGTAGTAGATTCATCTCTGGTTGTTGGTGCTTCTATTCTTCCTCCATGGTTATCTACATATACTCCAAAGAGGAAGAAACAAGCTATCTCACCTGACGAGATTGATATTGAAAAGCTGTTACCTGTGAAAGCAAAGAACCAGAAGAAGAAGCCTAAGACTATTTCTAGGCTTGTCAATGAGAAAGGAATCAGGTACGCAGAAATTGCCAAACCTCCTAAAGATGCCACGGTTGACACTTTTGACATGAGTAATTATGTCATTTCAAGGGTTGAGTTAGGTAAGCTGACTCATGAGGGTATAAAGGCAGATTTTCAGACCACTGCCAACACTTTACTTGAAGAGTATGATGAAGTCAAGAAAGAGAAGGAACAGTACAAAGCTAAAGTAGAACAACTTGTTGCTGTCCTTCAAAAGATAGTAAAGTCATCAGAAATTGTAGAACCCATGGCAGTGATTGTTGAAGATCCCCTGATATAGAAGGTTGAAAACGCACAAGCCAGAGGTAAGATAGTGGGGGATGTAGTGGAGCAGTTGTTGGCTCAAGGTGTTGGCAAGAGACACTATATGGATTCATGGTTGTTGTCATTGATGGCAACAAAGGTCATCCCACATATCCGCAAGTCATGATGTGTCTCTACCGGAAGTCAGAATAAAGAAAGTTGTGGTCCGGTGAAGAAGAACAGAGCATGTGGCAAGGTCTGACAGATTGGTCCGGACCTCTCAGAGGAAGTGTCTTGGTGCAGTGCGGATTTGGGGAAGTCAAGAGGACTACCTTGAGTGGTATATTCCAAGGATTTAGCCTCCGGTGATGGACAAGGAAAAAGATATGAATGGTTGAGTACCGGATTCCTGAGAGACAGTGAAAACAGAGGAAGAACTGACTGGCAGAGTATCAGACTACTTTCCGGATGGGTTACTGTTGATGACAGAGGTTGTGAAGGCATGAATCATGTTTGGCCGACATGATTAATGATATCTACAAGTATATGCTTGATCCGCATTGCTTGGTGAGGAAGGATTCAGCCGACAGAATGAGAGTTTGTAAGAAACTAAGACTGTTCCGGATGCCGACTAGAAAGGTGATGAAACTACTTGTGCGGATATATATAGAGGATGGATTTAGTTGTGAAGAGTGTGTGGATGTGGAGAGATATGCGAATAAGTCCAGAGAAAGAGCAGAGGTAGCAAAAAGGATCCGGTATGTGAAAGATAGCAGAACAAAGAACAGAGGAAAGATGAAGTGCAGCAGATCAGTGTACTGAGCCTAACCGGAACTGAACTCCAACATATGCAGATGCTTCCAATCAGTTCAAGACTGTGATTATCATCACTTTGTAGACAGTGTGTCTTCTTGTAGGCAGTGGGCCTCTTGTGAGCAGTGTGCTCGGGCAGTGAGCCCTAATTGGCAAGTGCCATTTTGTAATTTCCTATTCTTCTAACAGAGAATAATTCTTGGGTTAATCACCCCGTGGTTTTCTCCCTTAACAGGGTTTCCACGTCAAAAATACTGTGTCATGTGTTTCTTACTTCATGGTTAATGTTTTGTGTTTGATTTTATGCTGCTTCAATTAAGAGGAAAGTTCAATAAGGGAAATAATTAGGATAACTGATTCACCCCCCCTCTCAGTTATCAACACAAGGATGAGTTCTGCTAAAAACCACTATGGAAAGGAAAGAGAAAATGGACAAAGCTAAAGCTGAGCTGGATAATCTGGTAGATCTACTTTCACAAGAGCTGCAAGATCAAGAAGAGAACCTGGAGGAGTGGATAGATATGAAAAAGATTAAGGTAAAGAACTTGATCACCATTGGGGTTGTTGAAAATAGAGAATCATATCTGAAGACCAAGGAGACTCTGGCTCATCATGTCAACATAATAAAGGGTTTACTTGAAGATTTATGTCAAGCCCGAGAAGCCAATTAAGATAGTGATGTCACACTTCTACATAGGCTAGAAGAACTTCCATGCACCCTAACGGGTGAAGATCACACGTTCCTCTCAGCAGAGGAGATGATAAGATCCTTTGAAGAGATGGTCTGAAAGAAATTTGAAGAGGAGGTGCCCTCAGTGCTTTCTATGGACAATCTATATGATCAACATTCAACTTTAGAAAACTTGAAGGATAATTTGGACAAGCATGAAAAATTAAAAAAGGCGGTAAAAGATGTGATTCTTCGGGCTCGCACCATCTCGAAAAACATAGGAAAACCAGATGCATGCGAGATGGCAACCATACAGGCTATGTTCTAGAATTTTTTGAAGAAGAAATGATGGAGGAAGCTAGTGCCTTAGTTTATTTTTCTTGTATATAATATGTAAGTTGAACTTTATTGTAGACATATCCACATGTAATTTTCCAAAATGTAATCACATGTGAGATAAAAGAAGTCCCAAGTCAAATAAGACTCTTTTGTTGAATAAGTCAAAGTAGTTGTAGAATTCCTATTTTTGCTCCAGGATCCTCCCTATAAATAAAGAGGGCCTCTATTGTAAATATTTTTTTTATCTATTGTAGCAAAACTTTGCCGAATTGAGAAGCAAGTTGAGACTTTGTGCTTATTTGTGTAAATCAATTTTCAAATATTTATCAATACAAGAGAGCAAGTGGAATTCCAATCTTTGTCTTGGAGTCATTTATTTTATGATAGAATTGTTCTTATGTGTTTGCTATCATATCATCTTTGATAAGTAATTGAAGTGTGAGGGTTTATTTCAAGTGATTAAGGAGTATTCTAAATCTGATTTTAATAGACTCTGAGCTATAAAATCATTTGTGAGAATTGTGTTGTGTTCGTGAATGAGAAATAGCTTGAAGACTTTGTGTTGCAAGTTGTTATCTTTAATCTATTTATCTCATCTTGGCGTATAGTGAAGACTTCGAGCTGCACTCTGCTCCGAATCATTTTATTTTCCATTGGTGAACAAAGTAATAGAAGACTTTGTGTTTCCGTAGATTTTGTGGTACTTCATAGTTCTTGGCATTATATTAGTTTTGTTGAAATTGTAATATATTGTAAACATCATTTCTGAAAAAAGAGAAATGGATGGTATGATCTCACCCCCAAGTTAGTTTTAGTTTAAAATAAAGTCGTAATAATTAATAGGGAACCTCCCCTTGCTGAGAGGAGAGATTTATCTCATTGTATTGTGGTTGATATAACCATTTTGCCTTCAGTTAGTTGAAGACAAAATATTCACCCAACAGTTTTTGGCGACTCTACTGGGGAAGGAACGCGCAACTTGAGGCCTCATGCTTCGAGTTGAAGCATTTTCAGTTCTTTTTCATTTGTTGCAAAATTGTGTTGAGCATACTACATTCTGGTAGATTCCCGGTATACCAGAAGCAAGAGAGCTTAGGGTATTATTGATCTTGCATTTGAATTGATGCAGTAAAATAATTTTGGATTCTCGCCTCCACGACCTCATCTTCAGCGTACCAGGAGTTTTCCTCCTACTAACGCCAGGTCTTCGATACCAGGTGAAACTTCTAGTTCTAGTGCTAGCATAGTTTTGTCTATTCATACTTCACAAAGATTTGTTATCCCGCCTTTTAATCAGCGCATCATGGCAGCCCAAGGCCCTTGGGGTAATACTTTTGGTCCTCTAAATCTAACCCCACCATTGCATGAACTACCTCGTAGTTTAAGAAAGAATTTCCCCAAATTCTATGTTGATGGGAAGGTTCATCTTGATGAACACATTGCAGCTTTTTGTATAGCTTGTGGTGTGATAGGTGTCGAGTACGGAGATGTAGCTGTACGACTTTTTGTAGAAACACTATAAGGAGCTGCTGCAGACTGGTTTTATCATCTTCGAGCTCAGACCATAACGAACTGGAATACTCTCAAAACCAAGTTTGAAGCTAGGTTTAAACCTGTGGAAGATGCACATGCATTGTTGGCACAACTAACACAAATGAAAAAAGAACCTCATGAACCTATGCAAGACTTCATCGCTAAGTTCAATAAGTTGAGAAACAGGATTCCCGCCACTGCTGAGCCAACAACAGAGAATCTTAAGTGCTTCTTTATCAATACACAACTTCTTGAGGTGAGTTTTCTGTTAAGGCGAGCCGGTCCTGCAAATCTTGCTGTGGCTCAGATTCTGGCAACTGAAGTGGAAGATGATCTTATCCTTGCGGGTAAGATAAGAAGGGATTCTAATAGAAATAGAAGCTCCTCTTCTATTGAGAATTCTTCCACAAGCACCACGGACCCTATGGTGCAAAAGCTAGCAAATGAATTGCTAGCTCTAAAGAGACAAATGTCCCAAGGAATGTCTTCCCCTCCTTATCGGGATATACCAAGGAGGACATTTCCAAATAATTCATATCAAGGCAACGCTGCTAGAAATTAAGGACAACACAATCGTCTTCCGCCTACACAGGGGAAACTTGCCATTGAAGCAGCATCGGTCAACTCAGTAGTTGGTTATTATGAAGCTGAAAATGAACTTTTTTTCCAACCTGAGTTGGACTATGAAAATGGTGCTAATCTCTTCACAGAAGGAGAAGAAGAATTAGCTGGCGACTCTACCATCAGCTTTCTAAATTACCAAGACGAAGATGAAAAAGGAGAAGTTTGTGAAGGAGCATATACTATCTTTACCAGGTCCCAAAATCAGCCAACTCTTCAAACTGATAAAAGAAAGGAGAGAGAAGAATCTCAACCAGTAATTTCAATCACTAAACGGGGGACTCCATTGCCTTTCCAATCGAAGGACCCAGTGGGTAACAAACAAGTAAGTGCATCTAATGAATTTGTACCTTCCACTTCTACTCCTCAGACTAGTACTATCTCTACCAAAAATTAGAATGATGGATTTTCTTCCTCCGTTTCTAATTCTTTTCAGCAGTTTGATATAATAGATCATGCTAGGAGTAAGATCCAAATGTCTAAAGTTGAGTATTTACAAGCTAATCCTGAACAATTTGATAGATTAGCCAAATACCTCAAAAATAAGACTGTCCCTGCAGGACATGAGTTTCCAAATGCTGCTCATGACTCCTCAAAAAGAAAACCTACCCAAAATAATCTTGTCACTACTCCCCTTGAAGCTTCTAGAAAAATTGAACCTTTCTATGTTTCCTTATTAGTAAATGGTCATAAATTGAGCAATTGCGTAATAGATTCTAGAGCCTTTGACAATGTTATGCCTACTAAGGTAGCAAACGCCCTTGGCCTCACCTTAACCAAAACTTTTGGGAGGTGTTTCTCTATGGAGAATAAGAAAGTTCCACTTTTGGGTCAAATCAAAGAGGCCCAATTTGTATTTGTAGCTTTTCCAGATAAGAGAATTAAGATGACAGTCCTCGTAGCTGATGTTCCAGCTTCTTACGGCATTCTACTTGGGCATAATTTCTGCAAGGATGTAGGTGGGGAGTTGAACATGGATCTATTTGAAGCAAGGATACCTATTAAAGGTGTCATGCAGAAGTTGCTTCCTGAGAAGGAGGCAAGATACATTGTTACCCAAACATCAAATCCCAAAGCTCAAATTTTGTTTGAGTCCTCAGGAATGGGTAACTATTTCCTGTCTACTGAAGACGGTTCTAGTTCATCAGATGAGAGTTCATCAAGTGATAGCTCAGACCATTCAGATGAAGAGTCAGGTGAGTTTTCAAATGAAAGTTCAAGTGAAGGTATAGTAATGCTGGATTCTTCCCTCACTGATGAAGAGGAATCTCCTAATCAAAGAAATTCCAAAAAGTCAAATTCTACTGAAGTTTGGATTTTAGAATTTGATGGCAATTGTTCATCTACCAGTTCTGGAGCTGGGGTGGTTTTGATATCTCCTCAAGGTGATATCTTACCTTTTTCATACAAGTTACAATTTGACAATACCAATAACACCGCCGAATACGAGTCCTTGTTACTCAGATTGGAAGCTGCTCATGCTAGATGTGTTAAAATTCTTCATGCTCAAGGGGATGCCGAATTGGTGGTTTGTCAAGTGAGGAATTTGTACCAAACCAAGAATGAAAGATTGAGACACTATCACAATCACGAATGGGATTACATTGAAGGTTTTGATGCTTTCAACGTTTCTGCGGTGCCATGAGAGTTCAATGATCGTGTAGATTCGTTGGCTGTTTCCGCCACTCTCATGGTTCCTCATAAGGATTTCAAAGGAAACAAGTACACTATTGAGCTGGTCTTCTAACCAAGTGTACTTGATAATGCTGACCATTGGCAGGTGTTCAATGGTGATAACCAAATCATTGCTTTCTTAGAAAAGATAGATAGCTTTGACGAACTCTATTTTGAAGGCAGTGAGTCTCCACCACGGGAATATGTTTCTGAGATAGATTCACAAACTGGCAAAGAGTTTCTTCAGTTAAAAGGGAATAAGATTCCAAAAGGTTTGGTTTCCCTTGAGAAGTTATTTGATAAGCATGACAGGTATATCAAGCAGCGTCAACAACAACAGGATTCAAGTTCCTCTATGGAATTTGAACAGGTAAATTTGAGTTCGAAGGCAGATCCCAAAATGGTCAATATTGGGAAATGTTGCACTGTCGATGAAAAGTTCAAATTCATCACACTCCTTCGCCATTACATTGATGTTTTGGATTACTCCTATGATGATTTGAAGTCTTTCAGGCCTAAGGATGTTCAACACGAAATTCCCCTCAAAGCTAGATTGTTGCCTCACAAGCAGAAGCAGAGGCAATACAATCCTAAGATATCAGGTACGATCCTTTCTGAGATTTAGAAGATGCTGAATGCAAGGATAATTTTTCCAATTCATCATTCCACCTAGATCACAAACATAGTTCCTATAAGGAAGAAGAACGGAAAAATCTATATCTATGTTGATTTCAGGAATCTCAACCAGTCTTCCCTAAAAGATAACTACCCCTTGCCCATCATGGACCAAGTGTTGCAAACAATAACTGGTTCAGAAATGTTGTCTATGCTAGATGGTTTTTTAGGGTATAACCAAGTGGAGGTCAATGAAGCAGATCAGTTCAAGACTGCTTTCACTACACCATGGGGCACATTTGCATATCGCAGAATGCCTTTTGGTCTGATCAATGCTGGAAATGGATCTTGCTTTCAGAGATGAGATGGGAAAGTTCATCGTGGTGTATCTCGATGACTTTACTATTTTCTCCAAAAACTGTCACGATCATGTGCACCATTTATGACAAGTGCTGGAACGCTGTCAACAAAATGGTATCTCTCTTAACCCTAAGAAGTCAGTTTTTGGGGTTATAGAAGGTAAACTTCTCAGACACATTGTATCCTGAGAAGGCACTAAAATTGACTCTGAAAGAGACAAATCCATTCAAAGTCTTACTCTGCCTGCTAGTAAGACTTCAGTTCACTCTTTCTTTAGAAAGGTGAATTTCCTGCGAAGGTTCATTCCTGAATTTGCAGAAAAAACCCGTCACATCATCAATATGATGAAGGGTAAGGCTACTTTCTATTGGACTGCGGAAGGAAAAGAAGCATTTGAGGATATCAAGAGGGCTATTACTCATGCTCTAGTTCTTGTATGTCCTTATTACACCAAAGATTTCGTAGTTTATAGCTACACTTCTAAACATACACTTTCAGCTATTCTGGTTCAGCAGAATGAAGAAGGTGTGGAATCCCCCATATCATTTAGGAGTTGTCCTCTCAAAGCTCATGTATTGAAGTATTCAAATATGGAGAAACATGCTTATGCCATGGTCAAAGTGGTGAAGCATTTCAGGTTCTATATTCTGAACTCACATACTGTTGTCCTGGTGCCTGATACAATAGTCAAGTCTATCCTAACTCAATAGGAGTTCAGAACAAAGAGAGGTAATTGGATAGCTAAGATCCAAGAATTTGATCTGGATATCAAGCCTACCAAGTTTGTACATTTAAAAGGTTTGTGTCAATTGATCGCTGATAACGTTCCAAAAGAGACAGGGGATGAAGAAGAAGAAGTTGAGGACACACCAACCGTTCTTTTTGTCACTACAATTGATGAGTGGTATTCAAACATTGCTCATTTCCTTACCTATGGTGAGTGTCCTTTTCACTTGTCTTATAAGGAAAAAAGAACTGTCAAGTTGAAAGCTGCTAACTACGTCCTTTGGGACAATGGTTTGTACAAGAGAAGCCTTGATGGGGTATTTCTCCATTGCGTGGATAAAGCGCAACAAAGTAGACTTTTGGAGTCTTTCCACAATTTGGCTTGTGGAGGACATTTTTTTGCACCTGTAACGGCTCACAAGATTCTTTGAGCTAGATACTATTAGCCCACACTATTCCAAGATGCGTACAATTGGGTATGTAGGTGTGAGTTGTGTCAACAGTTTGTTGGGAAACCAAAGTTGGCAGCCCTACCTCTTAAACCAGTGGTTATTGAAGAACCTTTTTAGCAATGGGGCATTGACTTCATTGGCACTGTGAATCCACCATCGAGTGCAGGACATAACTATGTTCTCACTGCGACGGACTATTTTACCAAGTGGGTGGAAGCCATTCCGGTCAAACATGCTACTTCTGAAGTGGTATGCAGTTTCCTTAAGGAAACCATTATTTCCAGGTTTGGAGTTCCAAACAAGATTGTAGCAGATAATGCTACATGTTTTTCTTCTCATGAGATTACTAAATTTTGGTATGAGCATGGGGTTATTCTTTCCCATTCTTTAGACTATTATCCACAAGGTAATGGTCAAGCAGAATCAAGTAATAAGAATCTGGTCACTATCATCAGGAAACTAGTGGATGAAAATCAGAGAACTTGGCATAAAGCACTTTTTGATACTTTATGGGTAGATAGAATTACCCCCAAAAGGGCAATAGGCATGTCACCATTTCAGCTTCTATATGGCCTGAATGCGGAGATACCAATTACCTTAGAATTTCCAGCACTGAAGTTGGTAAAGGCATTAGAAGATAGAACTTTTGATAGTTCTATTGATAAACAGATTATGTACTCAGCTGAACTTGATGAGCAACGAACTATGGTAGTGGATCGTATCGTTGAACACCAAAGTCAAGTAAAGAAACTCTTCGACAAGAAGGAAAAGGCTCGTGAGTTTCAGGTTGGAGATCAAGTCTTGTTGTGGGACAAGAGGAGAGAACCAAAGGGAATGCATGGAAATTTTGATTCCTTGTGGAGAGGTCCATTCACCATTCATCAGTTTTGTGGTGAAAATAGTTTCTTGCTGGAATATCAGGATGGGACACCATTCTTGCTACCTCACAATGGACAACATCTGAAGCACTTCAATCCTTGAATTATCAGATAAGTTAAATTGTATATTTGTACAGTTGTGTGTTTATTTTTGTATTTTTGTTGAGTCTTTTGTGTCTTTTTCTTTTTAGCTTGACTTTATAGCCCAATGGCGTGGATGAAGGCACTTAGAGACTAGATTCTACTCCCTTCAATCATTTCAAAGTTTGATCGAAAAAAGTTCCCTAGTTAGAGCTAGCTATTGTTCTCAAAATCAGCTGTGCTCATTTTTGTAGACAACCCCGACGAAACTTGTCCGTTTCGTGAATCTACACTCTAAGCTCGCAAATTGAAACAAGATTCCCTTGATCTCGTGTGAAGTCATTTGATATTCTAAATTGGTCTATGACATTCCCTTGAATTGGTTTCTCGATATTCACGAATATCATTCAAGTTGTAAACTGATGAAGATTGTCAATTTTTAGTCAATTTTAGGTGTTAGAAAGGTTTTGAGTTTTAATATGTAAGGGCAGTGTTTTTTGCCGCTATTACATGTTAAAGGTTTTGTGTTAATATGTAAGGGCGGTGTTTTTCGCCTCTATTACATGTTAAAGGTTTTGTGTTAATATATAAGAGCGGTGTTTTTCACCGCTATTACATGTTTGAGGTCTTTTTGTTCTGACATGAAGGAATAGTGTTTTCAGCCGCTCATACATGTTTTTGATGCTCAAAGCCTAGTGTAGAAGTGGCGAAAACACCCACCAATACATCTTTTAATTCACGACAGTTAACTTGTGTGCAATAAATGCATACTTAGGTTTTGTATGTGAGGAGGTTTTAAGCCATTTTTGACCTTTTTGTTTGTTTGTTATTCTTCTTTTATCATTTTTGCTTGAGCCAACACCATGGAGGAGAGTCCGAAAGGAAATTACCGCAATTCAGATCCATCGTTGGCATTTCTTCCTTCTGGTAGGTTCATCTTCTCATTGTTTCGAATTTCTTTCTTTTGTTTTGTATTTTCGACTATACTCATGCTAGGTTTCTATTTTTGTTGTATGGGATAGGGTTTTCTTGTTTCTCTTGTTGATTATCTCTTGTGATAACCTAGGGTTTGTATCATTTGGTTTCAAAGGTTAGGCAAGATTTAACCACCGCTCATCCATAAATAAAAACCCTTATATCATTGACATGCAACGTCGACGATGTTTGTCGCTTTACCAATTCCACTTGGCACGAAACGTGCCATGTTTAAAACCCTTAGAAAATTAGTCCATCACCAAGTGTATGGGCGGCGATTCCCACCGCCTTTGCATAAAGTATGAGGTATTCCACTTGTATAAGTGGTGAGATCACCCGCCTTGACACTTGTGATAATTTCCTTGTTACCTGCCATGTCGGTGTTTCCCGCCGCCCTTGCACAAATAGTTGACTTAACATGCAGCAGCAGCGAAAACACCCGCCCGAACATCTAAAGTTTTAACCTTCCTCATCACTTGCAATGGCGGCATTTTCTGCCACTCATAAATGTTAACAATAAATCCCCCAAACACATGCAATAGCGGCTGGATCACCCGCCTTTGCACATGAGTATTCTTCCCACATGCAGGAGCGGTCATTTTGACCACCCATGCATATTTTCCTATACTTTTTCCTAACACTGGAAAAACTCATTTTTTCTAAGACTTTTAGCCGGCTTTCACCCTCACCTTGGTTTATGCACACTCAAGCCCTTCAAATGCGTACTTTTTTGTCCATGATCATCGAATCGCAATTGACCTAGTTTTACCCAATTTATTCCCTGACTGCGAGATCATGGCCTTTTGTAGTTTTCAATCAGCGTTCGTGGTGAAGTTCAAACTCAAAGTTTTCTTTGGAGCTCATGATAGAACCATCTCCATCAAAGGCCAAAGTCATGAAGTACAAATACCAGGGTGTCTTTCCGGTGACAGTAGTGCAATCAAACATTAATGAAATCAGAGACAGAAATTGGGCTTGTGGACATGGCAGAATTCGTGGATAGAACAAAACAGGCAAATCGCTCCAAGCCCATGCAGAAAATCATTGACAGCAATATTCATTTGGTTGCATCATTTCCAGTCTCTGCACACAATCCTGAATTTGTTCTGCAAGTGGCCAGTCACTACAACAGAGACACCAGAGTGGTGGTAGATTCTCAAGGAAACGTAATCATGAGATTAGATGTGGAATTCCTCGACAAAATCTTCATGTGTCCACCTATTGAAAACATTGGACGGATTGATTTTGCTCAAGGTCAACAAGACTATGATAATGATGTGGAATCTGCCAGGAGGTATATAAACAAGTGGTTAAAGATTCCTAGAGGTAATTTGACTAGATGGGGAAAGGATCTTCATAGGAGTGATTTTGTAGAGGAAGTGTGTGATTTGATTACTCTATTGAGTCGCATCAGAGGACTCCCTTCTGCCTCTAAATTCCAAGAATGGATGTACACCTACATCAAGGTGATTCTTCGAGGAACACAAAAGATATTCTAGGGGGAACAGATCAGCAATGCATTGCACGAGCAACTGGTAAGAGTCAATACTACCTTCAAATTTTATAGGACTTCTTATCTTGTGTATGCTGCTGCAAGCATGAGAAACTTTCCAGGTTTAACCCAAGTGGGAGACAGGAGATTGGTCCCAGTGTATGAATATTACCCCCAAATCACTCTGAAGAGGTCAATTCATCATTTTTGAAGAGTCAATGATTCGTTCTTTTCAGTTTTCATGTGCTTATGGGATGGTGAACTGGTTCAGAAAAGGGTTTCTGATGAAGCTTGGCAGGTTGTGAATTCCTTTGGCTGCTTATTCTTGCAATTTCCCACCTTCACATATCTTCGGGTAGGGTATTATCCCGGTTACCCTTATATGCTTCCACATTATCCTAGTGACCGCATTGTCCTTATGGAGCTATGCAGACAACTGATTGTGGTGCACAACAAATAGATGGAGCTGAAGAAGTCAGGGATAAAGTTTCCCATTGAAATTGGGAGGTACTTAGTTCAATCCACCAATAAAGCAAAAATAATTGACTCTGAATTGCAACTGGTCACCATGAAGACCTATAAGAAAAGAGACCACTTTGACTTTAGAAGAGTTTAGGATAAAATCAAGAGGAAGTCAAACTTCCATGTCCCAATGGTTGAAGACATATGGTCTGACTTCAGGACATAGAACGAGATCAGAAATCTAGACTTTTGTAGACTTCACCTGAGTCAGATTGAAGAACTAGGCCTCACTGATATTCCAGATGGAATGGAGGATGACGGGGACGTTCTGGATCCCAAGTACAACACAGAAAATGTTGAGGCTTCACCTCTTCCAGAGGTGAAATGGTCAATCAAGGAAGAAACATCCATTAGGAAAAGGTTTCAACCAATACTAGCTAACACAAATGTATGGTTGGAAAGTAAAGGGGTTAAATTGAAGGAGTTCCTCACAGGATCAGAAATAGAAACACAGGAGCAGACAGCCAAGAAGGCTGAGAACAGAAACTAGAACAAGAGTGACGCCCCTTCTTCCAAGATACGCAAACCAAAGATCAAATTTGTATCCAAAGGAGGGAAGAAGAAGGAAACTAAAGATACTTCCAATGTCACTGAGTCAAATGGAGATGGAAGATGCTGAGGCTGAAAAACAAAATATTCAAAAGTCTAAGGATGATCAACAGGTGATAGTATTTGATGAATTTGACAAGGAAGAGGAAGTTGAACAAGGTAAAGGAGAAGATGCAGAAGTAGAACAACTTGATGGTTCCCCTCAAACTCCTGTGAAAGATCTTCCCTCTGAAACATGAGTTTCTACACCTCCTCCTCATGTTCTAGTTTCTGACCGTTTACTAGTAGTTTTGAATGTTCCTCTTTCACCAATTTTTGTCGTTTCTTCTAACAATAGTCCTCCTTCTATGAAAGCCAGTTTTGGAACTATTTTTGATTCTTCTGGTACCATTCCAAGCTTATCTTCCCCATCTTTTGACATTGGGGAACAAACGGTTTTAGAAAACCTCCTGGATGCTTCACAAAAGGTTCTTGATACAGGTGTGGTGTTTACCAACACAAGTCCTATTGTGACTATCACAGGTACAAACATGGAACTAGCCAAATAGGTAGTAGATTCATCTCCAATTGTTGGCACTTCTATTCTTCCTCCATGGTTATCTGCATATACTCCAAAGAGGAAGAAGCAAGCTATCTCGCTTGACGAGATTGATATTGAAAAGCTATTACCTGTGAAAGCAAAGAACCAGAAGAAGAAGCCTAAGACTGTTTCTAGGCTTGTCAATGAGAAAGGAATCAGGTATGCAGAAATTGCCAAACCTCCTAAAGATGCCACGGTTGACACTTTTGACATGAGTAATTATGTCATTTCAAGGGTTGAGTTAGGTAAGCTGACTCATGAGGGTATAAAGGCAGATTTTCAAACAACTGCCAGCACTTTACTTGAAAAGTATGATGAAGTCAAGAAAGAGAAGGAATAGTACAAAGCTAAAGTAGAACAACTTGCTGCTGTCCTTCAAAAGATAGTAAAGTCATCAAAAATTGTAGAACCCATGGCAGTGACTGTTGAAGATCCCCTGATACAGAAGGTTGAAAAAGCACAAGCCAGAGGTAAGATAGTGGGGGATGTAGTGGAGCGGTTGTTGGCTCAAGGATGAGTTCTGTTAAAAACCACTATGGAAAGGAAAGAGAAAATGGACAAAGCTAAAGCTGAGCTAAATAATCTGGTAGATCTACTTTCACAAAAGCTGTAAGATCAAGAAGAGAACCTGGAGGAGTGGATAGATATGAAAAAGATTAAGGTAAAGAACTTGATCACCATCGAGGTTGTTGAAAACAGAGAATCATATCTGAAGACCAAGGAGACTTTGGCTCATCGTGTCAACATAATAAAGGGTTTACTTGAAGATTTATGTCAAGCCCAAGAAGACAATGAAGATAGTGATGTCACACTTCTACACAGGCTAGAAGAACTTCCATGCACCCTAATAAGTGAAGATCACACGTTCCTCTTAGCAGAGGAGATGATAAGATCCTTTGAAGAGATGGTGTGAAAGAAATTTGAAGAGGAGGCGCCCTCAGTGCTTTCTATGGACAATCTATATGATCAGCATTCAACTTTATAAAACCTGAAGGATAATCTAGACAAGCATGAAAAAGCAATAAAGGCGGTAAAAGATGCGATTCTTCGGGCTCGCACAATCTTGGAAAACATAGGAAAACTAGATGCATGTGAGATGGCAGCCATACAGGCTATGTACCAGAATTTTCTAAAGAAGAAATGATGGAGGAAGCTAGTGCCTTAGTTCAGTTTTCTTGTATATAATATGTAAGTTAAACTTTGTTGTAGACATATCCACATGTAATTTTCCAAAATGTAATCACATGTGAGACAAAAGAAGTCCCAAGTCAAATAGGACTCTTTTGTTGAATAAGTCAAAGTAGTTGTAGAATTCCTATTTTTGCTCCAGGCTCCTCCCTATAAATAAAGAGGGCCTCAATTTTAAATATATATATATATTTTTATCTATTGTAGCAAAACTCTACCGAATTGAGAAGCAAGTTGAGACTTTGTGCTTATTTGTGTAAATCAATTTTCAAATATTTATCAATACAAGAGAGCAAGTTGAATTCCAATCTTTGTCTTGGAGCGATTTGTTTTATGATAGAATTGTTCTTATGTCTTTGTTAGCATATCATCTTTGATAAGTAATTGAAGTGTGAGGGTTTATTTCAAGTGATTAAGGAGTATTCTAAATCTAATTTTAATAGACTTTGAGCTATAAAATCATTTGTGAGAATTGTGTTGTGTTCATGAATGAGAAATAGCTTGAAGACTTTGTGTTGCAAGTTGTTATCTTTAATCTATTTATCTCATCTTGGCGTATAGTGAAGACTTTGGGCTGCACTCTACTCCAAATCATTTATTTTCCATTGGTGAACAAAGTAATGGAAGACTTTGTGTTTTCGTAGATTTTGTGGTACTTCATAGTTCTTGGCATTATATCAATTTTGTTGAAATTGTAATATATTGTAAACATCATTTCTGAAAAAAGAGAAATGGATGGTATGATCTCACCCCCAAGTTAGTTTTAGTTTAAAATAAAGTTGTAATAATTGATAGGGAACCTCCCCTTGCTGAGAGGAGAGATTTATCTCATTGTACTGTGGTTGATATAACCATTTTGCCTTCAGTTAGTTGAAGACAAAATATTCACCCAACATAGTAAATTTTGTAGTAATTACAGTAGGGTAACATAAATGGTTTAAAATTAGTTAATTACTGTGATGAATTGTAAAAATAAAACACAATAGAGTTGCCATACAAAATTCAAAATTGTGAAAAGAAAACATTTAGGGTAAAACAACGATGGTAAATCTTTATGGTAAAACCCTAGAAAACATGAACATTATTGTAAATGAATATGTTTCTTGATAGGATGCCTCCCAAAGGAAAGAAAACTGAGAAGACGGCTGGAAAAGGAGAAAAGAAAGATACGAGGATTAAGGAAGAATTTTTGATCAAGGGTTATAATTCACAAATCTACTCTGCGGGAGGAAGGGTAGTTGACACAGAAATTAGGGATTTTGGCACTGAGGAATTTGATGGATGTGGGATTGTTCAACGCTGCGGGATTCCCACTTACAATGGAGGCTAGAGATTTAGTTATTGAATGAATCCAAAAATATGGCATGAACTCCAAGAAGGTGAAGCACAATGGCGTTGTATATGTAGATTTTTTGGTGGAAGGAATAGTTGAAACCTTCAGTCTGAAAGTTACTAATAAAATGAAGGAAACAAATGTGGAAAAATATGCAGCTAATTTTAAAGGAAATGAGGCATCTTGCAAAAGCACAATATTCTATGGATGGTATTCTCAGGACAAGAAACTAAAAGTAGCTGCTAGAGTCCCAATGCATTTGTATAGGATGGACTTCAAAGAAGAAATTTACATTATGAATACATTATTAAGTAGATTAATGGGCCTGGTAGATGCAAATCAATTCGATCCATGGACATTTTCTGTAATTCAGTTTATCAGAGAAGAAATAGGGGCAGTTCATTGGGCTTAGGCCATTAGTAATGCTATTTTTGCATAGGTCATGAGATGGAATGAGCAGAGGATGTTCTTTATGTCATCATATATAGTATACTCATGTACAACAAAGATGTAATTGAAAGGAATACCTGTTGATGGTGATGTTAGTCATAAACAAACATAGAATAAAAGTACACATTAACCTTTATTTATTTTGAAAGATACGATGAATTCAGAGAATTCATGATCTCAAGTCTCTGGTGATTAGGTCTTAATCTTTTGATGTTACTTAGAGGTTGAAGTGTGTTGCTTTTTCCATTTTGGGGCCTTACGTAGATCTCATCAGTAAGATAATGTTTCCTGTAATGATGCTACATATAAAGTTATTTTACACAGGATATGCTTCAAATAATGCATCTATCTTTAAATCTTTGCATGATATTTGTCATTTCGACATGCTTTAACCTCAAATATGCTGAATATGTTCAGTTATCTACGGGATGTCTGCATATTTGTATTATTTGCTTAAGATTGTCAATTATTTGCAATTATGATGATGAAATGCTCTGAAATTGAAAGAAATTGAAAAAAATACTTCAAATTAATTTTGAACCTTCAGCTATTGAGCCACATATACATCAGATACAGTCATGAAGAGAAGAAATCAAACCATATGTTCACCAGGACATTCCACAGCTAGATACAGTCAATGCTAACTTCAAAGGAACAGGATGGAAACAACACATGTAAGTAGATATGCACTCCAAGGGACGCAGTAAATCACATGTATCAAGAATTCATAAACTAATTACTCAAGATTTATGATGGATTGTAATCAAAAGAGTCTTCTCATTCATTAAGTATGCAAGAACATATGTATACAACAACTTTGAAATGAGCCCTGAATATTTCAGCAAACCAATTTCAATTAAGTTTCCAATGTTTAAAATGAGGCATCACTGCACCTTTTATAGAACAAAGTGAGGGAGCGGTTACAATTGATCTACGATCCAGAATTATCTATTAAGATCTACAGTTCACATTTCATTGACCAAGTCAACTCTTTCCACGTGGCACAGGTTGCCAGCTGGCAACCATCTAGACAACTTATTTTCTTAAGTATCATAAGCTTATGTCTTTTCTTGGTAATGCATCTTCATCTACTTTTTATCTTTCAAGTTCCTCATCTCCATCATCAGGAGCATCAGGATCATCACTTTCCAAATCTTCATCATCCTGATGAGATTCTCCTTGTATATGGACTTGCATGGATGTCCGGATATTCTTATATGACTGTACTATCTGTTCTATCTCCCCGCCATCTTGAGTCCTTGATTTGATGATGGCGTGCCTATGTATTTGATATTTGCCTCAGAGATTCTCTAACTTACTTCTCCTGCTGCTAGATGTCTCGTTATAATTCTCCACCTTGACCTTGATCCTCATGATCTTATCCATAGTTTCCTCTGTCAGGTGGTTTAGAGGATCATCAACTACCTGCTGGAAATTGCTATGTAGAGCTTTAATGGCAAACTCCTCATCTTGATTTTCTATCTTACCTTCTACCTTTCCTTCTAATGCTTACAAAATTTCAGCCTCAAATGACATCATATCATGTAGCTTCATGCTGATATCTCTTAGTTTACTGTTGCATCTTTTAAGCACATCACATTCAAACCTGATGTCTTTGTACCATATGACTATTAATAGTGCATTAGTGTTATTCAATACCTGATCACTTATGAGAACTTGAGGATTAATCCTCTTTATTTCCTCCAAGGCAGTCAAAGCTTTCTCCAACTAAAAGGACCTTTTCCCGATCTGCATCTGTAATTTATCAACTTTTTTCTTGGAGATACCTAAAGAATTCCAGCTCTTCAAAGAGGCTTTTACCACTTCCTCTACTTCATCAAATGTGGATAACATCCACTTTCTCATTATGGATGACTCATGCTTCATGAGATCCAATTTATTTACCTCATCTTGAGAAATAGCAGTCAATGGGACTGCATGGTCACTTGATGTATCCTCAGGATTAATTAATCCCTTTGTGTAAGTATGTAACTGAGCAATGTGCTCCTTGTGCTGTTTATTTTTCTCCTTTTCCCTTTTTACCCTCTGGGTTAATGAATCAATTATATCTTTACCTTCTTGGCCTTCTTGATCTTCATTGGAAAATCCCAAATCTACTATACTAATCTGGAATTCATCCAGAGTGATCTTGCCTTTTTCTTTGTTAGCTGTAGGAACGTCTACCTATACAGTCCTCCTACCCATAATAGGATCTCTTCTTATTGTAGAAGTTATTCTAGCCTTCCTCTTAGGCTTTATTAAGGTTTCCGAAAATAATGTAGATACATCAAATTCTTGTGCCTCTATACCTAATTCTGCGCCAATTTCTTTTTCGAGCCACTGAGGAATTTGATCCTTTGACTGTTGGTCTCCATCATCATCATCATGATCACCTTGATCTCTAGTATCCACCATCATGTTCGATGGGGAGGGTGATTTCTTTATCTCTTCCTCATGATGCTCCTCATGAAGGTGATCTTAGGGTATATCGTCCTGTTGAGGAATTTCCTTTTCTGGAGGGTGATCCTGCTAATCCTCTTCATGTTTATCATGATCCTGATCTTTTACTTCCTCCATGGGTATCTCATCCACCTTAGAATTTTCCTTTTCTTGAGGTATGTTAGTATCTGTGGATGTTAATTTATTCATCTTAGGCTCGTTGACTTGATTTGCAACTATAATTAGCTCTGAACCTGTGTTAATTACCTTTTGAGCCTTGTGATCTTCAAGACCTGATATTTCTTTATCTTCTTTGTCCTTTGGTGGGACTTCTATTGCTTTGGGCTCAGCTGATGCATCCTGCTGTTGCTGACCCACACTTGGAGTTTTGCTCTCCACTTCTTTCTATTTGAGTTCTTCAATATTCTTAGCTTTCTCAGGTGCACCTGCCATATCCTTAGGATTTACATCCTCTACATATGTCAAATCTATAATTGCATGACTTGTCACCTGATCAACTAAGACATCCAGCCCTATTTGCTGTGCAATATTTTCCGGGCTCTTTTCCTTTTCTGATTCTACTTGCTTCATCTCTTCTAATACTGCCTGTATTAATGGGGTCCCCTATGGAGTTACCCGGGTGCTAGCAGCAAGGGTTTCCATTCTTTATGAAGCTACATCATTCACCACCTCATCATCAGATAGGTCAACTGTCTCATCTAATGAGACTAGACCACTTTGAACTGCCTTAGAGGCTTCTTTTATTTGTTCTTCTGCTTGTTTAGTTTTAAACTTTACAATGGTGGGAAGTGGAACGTTATGCTACAATTCCCTATTGAATACTTCTCCACCTGTTCCTTTTAGCATTATAGGGGTTTGTTTTATTTCACCTCTCATTGAAGTTCTTGGTTTCTTAGGTGTAGTTGCTATCACTTGAAGTGTTTTTCTTTTTCTGGTGAGGGGTTCAACATTTTCTTCCTCTTCTTCTTGCTCCTCATCAAGAGGAATATCCTCTTCTATTTGCTTATGTGAGGCTTGACCCTCCTCATATGTTTCAGTAGGTTGTGTAGCTGGCCTCTGGATCTTTTTAGTTTTTTGCTTATCCATTGGAGGCAGTGCTGATGATGCTAATGCTCGTCCTAATGTTGATGCATCTTCAGTTGGCATTATCACTCTTTCAATTATGACCCCTTTTGGTTCAGTATCAATTTTCTTACCTCTTGGAGGTCTCTTGCTTTTCTCAGGAGGTGGTACTCTCTGTCCTTTAGACTTCCTCTTTTCATTCAAGAAATCATCATATTCATCTCTAGAAATCTCCTGTCTTTTCTTCTTATTGTCCGTCGTGATGGCAACACCTCTTTTCTTCAGTGTATTTATCTGGTCATTGACCCATGCTTGGGTCAGCTGCAATGTCCTTCTTGTAAATGGATCTAAGGAGATGTCCTCCTACATGGTGAGATCCGGTGCTGAGATGGTATCATTGTATACCTTTTTCTCCTCATATTCATTACCCATTATCTTTCCATCATCTTCCTTCAATTGTGCCGGGATGGAAATGCAATCAAAGGTCTTGATCTGGTTGAATGTAAGCCTTTGCTATCTTCTTCTTCTGGCTTCAGCTTCATCTTTACAATTTGCCTAGAAGTCTTCAAGATGTCTTCGATGGATGGGCTTCCCCATGATCCTCTGTATCCTCCCATATGGATCATATGATCTTGTCAATGGAAATGGCTGGAAATTCATCATAGTCAGACCAGCTATGGACCTCTCAATATTCTCAGAATCTGGGCAAATATACTAGCCCATTGTAACTGGAAACAATACTGGTGGAAGCTTGTTGTTAGCTTTGTAAGCATTCAGTATTGTGTAAATTTGTCTTAAAAATTCCATTAAGACAATTGCATCTGTAGGGTATCTTGGGAGCATGAGAGGCTCTTCCTCAAAGCCCTCAATTCTGATGTAAGAGAAAGTTGCAAATTGAATGAACCAGGCTCCATGCCTGTATATGACTTCCTAAGCCTCCATGCTCAGTGTTTTAGTTCTGTCATCCTCCATTGTTCTTAGCAGATGCATAGGGAATGCATCATTCACTAGTTTGTAATCTTGGAGGTAATTTGTTCTTTGCAGTTGGGGATGATGATCCCATATATGTGCATCATTTGTTGTGCCACCAATTCTCCCAATTGTAGTCAATGCATCAAATGTATCCTTGTAGGCACATGAATAAACTATGTATGAGGTCATGTAAAATGAACAATCTGGACCTCCTAGGTTCATCGGCTGCTTATCTAGAGCATCACTTATCATCTTAGCCCACACTGGCTTGTTATCTGTGTAGAGGTACATTAGGATGACTGCATACATCTAGTCCTTAAAACTTCCAGCATCAGGCTGTCCTGTCACTCTGCTGAGCAGGGCTATCATGTACTGGTATTCATCGTCAAAGTCAAATTTATATAAGTGTACTGGAAGTTTAGCCACTGCAGGATAAGGACTGTTCTTCGCCCTGCATTGGTACATTTTCTTACTAGCAGTCTTCTTGTTATTTTCATATTCTATTTCTAATTTCTTCAAATCTATGTTGGCAACCTTCTTGCCCAATGGCAAACTAAATGTAGTAGCAAGACCTTTGATAGACAGATCAGCATATACTCTACCATGCTTCTCTAGCTTCCTTGTTTGTGGGTTATAGTTTCTTGCACATTCAATGACTAGCTCAGGAGTTTCCATGGAATAAGGGAAACTAGCTGCATTTCACATTCCAGATACAAGGACTGCATCCAACAAGGTGCTGTTATTCTTTTCATCACTCATTTTAGCCGACCATGCAGCCAGATCTATATTTCCTTGGTGTGTATCTGTGATGGCACCATATTTAAACTAGATAGCCTCGGGTTGAGCAAACATGGGCTTTAGAAATTTTGCCTCTGACTTACCCAACCACTTATCCACCATGGATGCCTGCAATTAACAAAATTGGTCTTACAATTGATATCTTACAAGCATGCATATATGCCATATCTTCATTATTCATCATGCATATTATACTCTTTTAATATCTCATTTATCCCGATATGCATAATTTAGAACTTTAAACTAGAAAACACCATGATACCTGGATATGTAGAACACGACAACAAGAGGGCTTCAATTACTTACCTGATGTGTTTATCCTCTTAATTATGCTGATAACTGTGTGAAAGGAATTCAAATACCCTCAATGTACATGTATCCCATTTTGGTACAAGCTATATGCGTCCGCAGGTAGTCTTCTGGGGGTTTGCAAGCTGTGCTCTGTAAAAACTTGTTTAATCGCAAGATAAGTGTAAAATGATTTTGTAAATCACTTTTAACTTCCTCTTTAGGGTAAAATTAGGGCAAAATTAGGGATGAATTGATTAAAATCATGGATTTCCTGTATGGAAACTCAAGATCTCTCCAGGTGTATATATCAGGTTTGTAATCGGTGGGAGCCACCTACCACATCTGTGTGCATTTAATGTTATGGTGGCAAGGCGTGGGCTGATCTTTACAGGATAGAATGATATATAAATATTGGGTGATGTTCAATTATGATTCCCTGAACTAAAATGACCTCCTGTCGAAATATCAGGATGACGTCATCCGGATAATGACTTAGTTCAGTGTTATGGCCCTATGACATCATCGTCATGTTATGTAAGAAGGGTCATGTTTGGAAATATACCTCCGCAAGGTAAAAAGGATGGTGACGTCATCATCATATTTATTTCTTCGTTTACCGGGTTTGGATGACATTACTAGGATATTGGTTTGGGGTGATATTTTGCGACAGGCTGATATTCAAATATCGGGGTGATATTCAATTATCGGGTGATATTCAAGAATAAGATCCTCGCAAAATATATGATGTTGTTTGTTAGGTAGATATTGCTATCACATAAAATTGACGTCCGGATGTTCGGAGCAACTGATTTTATCGGGTGATAATATTAGATCGGGGTGATCTTTTATAAGATGACTGATATTAAGAAATATGATCCTCCCCTCAGAATATCAAGTTTGACCAGATCTTTGACTCATCATAACTTTTGTTTCCTAAGGAATATCAGGGTGATCCAAAAGGTAAACCTGCATGAAATTTTGTGTTCTATCCAATCATGAGGTTATTGTCATGAAATATTAACTTTGAAAAACTAACCTCATCATGATGACTTACCCAGTCCCCTTTATGCAGGATCATCTACATTACTTTCTTTTACTAGACTGCCAGCAAGCAGAAAACACAAGCCAAGCCAAAAAAAAGGTTGGGTCCCTGTTTTGTCAGGTCAAAATGCGGCGTGTTGTGTAACCACACAACAACTTGCCACCAAAGAAAATACCAAAATTCCAATGATTCAAGGATCATATTCATATATAGTATTCTAACTTTCTTCAAGCATAAGTATCATAATCTTTCTGAATGATAAAATGTCCTCATGGTAACAATGCTAACAAAGGATCAGTAGTGTGCAAATGATTAATTATCCTCATCTTGAAAGCAAGTTGAAAACATGAGTAACTGATGTTAAGCTACATAGTTGGAGATCATCCCTCATAGCTAACCTGGATAGAGCCTTGCTACCAGCAGGCATCCATAGCCCTAGCAAGGTTATCTATACAATCCCCCTAAGTAGAGCTCCACTGCCAGCAGGCATCTATAGCCCTGGTAGAGTTACTTAGATGGCCTAATTTATTATATTTTTGGATTTTTCAACATTTATACTTCATATATCTGATATCATCATGTAAGCTCAGCATGCAAGGTATGGTCACTTGCTGTTTTAGGTTAGAGATTGCATTGGTAGCAAGGGAGTCCCTTTAGATTTTTCACTTAACACCTATACTTGTATTTTCAATAAACCCAAGGCTGTTAGGTGAGTCATTGTGAAGAAATCACTTTGGTTAAGAAAGGCACCTTGATGACAGGATAACACAAACGTGATCATGAATACCTTCTCAAAATGAGTCATAACTTATATATAAATGTGTTCTCATCACTTGAATCTTAACAATTTTGTTATTTTCTGGGGTGATGAGCTACATCATCCTGACTAACCAAAACAAAACTCAACCAGCAAGCAAAGCAAAAACAAAACAAAACACTGTACAAACAACTATACAAATATACATTATGGTACACATGACTATCATGAAGCTGACTCAGGCTTGAAAATAATGTTTGAGGAACTGCCCATTAACTGGCAATGGAACATCCTCACCTGTCAAGTTCTTATACCTGAAGGTGCTGTCTCCTAATATCTCAGAAATTTGGAAGGGACCTATCCATAATTTATCAAACTTACCATGGTCTCCTTTCCTCCCATGGGCTTTATCCCACATCAGGACTAAATCAGATATCCTAAAGGCTTTAACTTTGGCTCTTTTGTCAAACTAGCATTTGACAACAACCTGATGTTTGGCAAATTGATCAATTGCCTGACTTCTTTTCTCTTCTAGGTACATTAGCTAAAGCAACCTGACTTCTTGGTTATTGTCTATGCCTAGGTACTCTTGGGCAAACTGCAGGGTAGGAATCTTTAGGTTAACAGGGAGGATGGGATCCACCCCATACACTAAATGATAAGGTGAGTTTCCTAATGCAACCTTGTTTCTGGTTTTGTCTACCCATAAGGCATATTTTAGAAGTGTATTCCATTCCCTAGGGTTCTTGTCTACTAACTTCTTTATGATATTTAACAAACTTTTATTGGTGGATTCTGCCAATCCATTCCCTTGGGGATAATAATTAGATGAGAACTTTAGTATGATCCCATAGTCAAAGGCCCAACTTGACAATTTGGTTGAAGCAAAAGCAGAGCCATTATCACTTACCAGAGCATAGGGAACTCCATACCTGGTGACTATATTACTTCCCAGAAATCTAATGACATCTTCAGCAGTACAGGTCCTATTGCTGATAGCTTCAGTCCACCTGGTACAATAATCAATAATTGTTAAAACATACCTGTGGCCTGAGGATGATGGAGGATTAATATGTCCTATGAAATCCATGCCCCATTGTGCAAATGGGCACACTTCCATCACTGGTTGTAAAGGTTGTGCAGCGTATCTCTCTTTGTTGGCAGCAACCTGACATACATGACAGCATTTAGTGTGCTCAGCTGTATCCTTAAAAATTGTAGGCCAATAATATCCTGCTCTGAGGATAGCATGTGTTGTAGCCAAGGATGAGCCATGTGCTGTACCAAACTTGTCATGTAATTATGATAAAACTTTGCTTGCTTCAGGCTTTTCTAAGCATCTCAAGTATATTCCTTCATAATTCTTCTTGAAAAGAACTCCCCCTTTCATCATATACTTTTGGGATTTTATCTTCAAGGCTCTTCTTTGTGAAGCCTACAGTCTTGGAGGACATCTTCTAGTAATCAGGATGTGCCTGATATCTGAGTACCACTCTCCACTGTCCTTCTCATTAATAACATACTGCTGACTTGTGATATTTGGATCAATCTCTGATATCATTTGGCTTAGAGCTTGTCCTCTTACCAGTTTCATGGGTGTAATTTCTATGTCATACTCTTGTAAGACTGTGATCCACTTAGCCCTTTTTTCACTATGCTCACTCTACATTAACAACATCTTCATTGCTGCATTAGGTACCACATCAATCACCTTGCTTCTCAAGATATAATGCCTAAATTTCTTTACTACTCTGACCAAAGCAAGTGCTTGCCTTTCAACATCTACATACCCCAATTCAACATCTTTGAAAGGATAGCTCATGAAGGTGATTGGGTTTTCTTCCTTTTCTTCCTTTTCTTCATTTCTCTGAGTTAGCACTACTACAGAGGTATGTTCTAAAGCAAATGAATAAATATAGAAGTCTTTGGTGTAGTCTGGACTAATGAGGACAGGAGCATTAGAAATAGCTTTCTTTATGTCTTCAAAAGCTGCTTTTGCTTCTGATGTCCACTCAATCTTGGCATCCTTCTTTAGCATAGCATTTAAAGGTCTGACTATCTCCGCAAAGCTAGTGATGAATTTCCTGACAAAATTTATCTTACCAAAGTAAGATTTGAGCTCTTTCTTGCTTCCTGGAAGTTGTAACTTCATAATGGACTCCACCCTATCAGGATCAATGATAATCCCATTTTCAGTTATCAGGTGGCCCAGTAACTTTCCTGTTGTCACCCCAAATATGCATTTCTTGGGGTTCAGTGATATTCCATATTCTTCACACTTTTTCAATACATTTCTGAGATCTACTACATGGTTTCCTCTACTTTTAGAGAATACTATTAAGTCATCCATGTATATGACTATACACTTTCCTATTAAGCCTCTGAAGGCTATGTCCATTGCTCGCTGGAATGTTGCTCCAGCATTTATCAGCCTGAATGGCATACGTCTATAAGCAAATATTTTTAATCTGTCAATCTTGTCAACCATGACCTGATTGTAGCTTGAGAAACCATCCAGAAAGGACATCATTTTGGCACCATTAACAATCTGCAAGACTTCATCTAAGGAAGGCAAAGGATAATTGTCCTTCTTTGATGCTCTATTTAGGTTCCTGAAGTCTACACACAGCCTGATGTCTCCATTCTTTTTTCTTACTAGCACTAGATTAGCTACCCAAGTGGAGTGCCTCATAGGAAATATAATCCTAGCATTTAACGATTTCTTGACCTCCTCATAAATTATTGGTTCAAGCAAAGCATTGAAAGGCCTTTGCTTCTGTCTGAAAGGTTTAGCATCTGGCTTGAGAGGTATAGTGTGAGTTATGACTAATGTGTCATACGTCTTCAACTCGTCATAGGTCCATGCAATGACATGGATGTAATCTTTAAGAGCCTGAGTTATTCCTTCTAACTCTTCTGGTGTGCAAACCTTACCAATCAAGACATTTCTCTTGACATCATTTTGTCCAATATTCACTTGTGAATACTGTCCTCCATCAGCTTTTGGAAGATCTTTCTGTTTTAACATGTTATCCAGGTCAAATGCTCTCTCTAGCTCTATCATCCCTTTGGGAATCTTGTTGCTAGGTAACTCTAATATTTCTTCCTCTTCCCAGACATGCTCTTCCATATTATTTTCATCTATAATTTGAGCATCAAATATATCTTTGTTAGAGATGAAATCTAGGATATGCTGATCATCATTGAAAACCTGGAGATTAGTAACATTATCAGGTACTGATGGCACTGATACCAGCTCTACTGAAAATCTTTTTAGGCCTGATATGGACAAGGGCTCTAATGTACTGGCGGCCTATGCTAAGGCATCTACCCTATGGTTCTATTCTCTAGGTATGTGGGTGATATTAAATGCACCAAAGTCTTCAATCAAATCCCACACTCTGTGTCTATAATTTGACAATTTCTTATAGTTGCAAGAGTAAATTCCTCTTACCTGTCTAACAACTAATTTTGAGCCTCCAAAGACATGCAGAATTTTTACCTTCTTCTTGAGAGAAAACAGTATCCCATGAATCAGAGCTTCATACTTTGTCACATTGTTAGTGTAGGGGAACTGTAATCTGTAAGCAGCTAAGTAGGACTTTCCTGATGGATCAATGAGATCAATCCCTACTCCAGCACCTTGTTTGGACTTGGATATGTCAAATCTAAGGATCTAGGCTTTATCTTTAGCAGGAGGCTTAGCTGATCTTTCTCTCTTCTTTGCAGCTCTAGCAGCTGCACCACCTGATATCCATTTTAACTTGAGAATTTCAGCATTCTTAGACTTCATCTTTCTTTTCTTCTGTGAAGCTGATTCTTCTTCTTTCTTTTCAACATCAGGAGGATGATCTTCTGGATTGGGTGCTATATGTCTCTTTACAATATGTAAACATAGTGAGCATGCAATTTCTGAATGAGGTGCCTCATGCAATCTGCACCACTTCTCAGTTAGTGCATCTCGTGGAAGTTTCCCTTGTTCTATCATTTTTTTAATTTCTCCTGATAAAAACTCTTCAAATCTGGTCAGGTTACTACCTCTATCTTCATCAGACACTTCATAATCTGATTCCATCAGACAATAACTCCCTGGGGTGATTTTCTCTTTCTTCTTAACATTTATCTAGTCATATACCAGAATTTCTTTTGTTCTTAGAATATGATCCTCATCATGATTTATTACCTCACTTGCGTTTCCTATAGAAGACAAACAAAAATGAATATCATCATCATCATTAGATGCATAACTTACCTCGGATGATGATGATGCCTCACTGCATGTCTGCTCTAGTTTCATCATATCTAAGCATGTTTCACAAGTTTTCTCTGAATGTGCCTCATCATGTAATCTGCACCAACCATCAATCAAAACATCATGAACATGTATATTTAACAATTAACAACATTTTACCTGCTTGGACAGGTGCATCTCAAAGTTTTTGAAGTGATCTATCTCATTCTCATTCTCAAAATTACTATCAGGTTCTATAGTCGGTATGTCCTCCTAATGATCATCATCATGATGATGAAAGTCAAACATCAGGATCTCTTCTATCCTGATAGTCTGCGGTCTAATGGCATAAACTATAGGTTCAACATTCACGTACATGATCTTGTTTGTTTTGTTATACTCAGTGATCATGTACTTCATTCTAGGCTCAGCAACTATTCTTATTTGATTAGGTATCCCTTTCCAAGGTAACCACATGTGACTGAAGTCAGTAGACATATATCCATTAAGAGTTTTAGACTAGTCTCTGCTGAGCAACATCCCGTATGTATCAGGTATATCTACTACCTGGATATCGATGTAATATTGGATCCTGGGATCAGATGCTAGTTGCATGTGAATATGAGTTAACTCTCCTACCACACTTACTTTTGTTTTATCTACTTGTGTCACTTTCTTTAGGGATTTAGCAGGATGTAGTCCTAAAGCATTGCATATAGACAGGGGCATGACATTTGTAGATGCACCTGAATCTACCAAACAGTTGTGTAAATTCTTACTAAACATCCTTATGGTAAGGAGGAAAGGTGGTGACTCACTTTTGTCCCTGTACAAGGTCACGTGAGAGGTTTCTGCAGCTTGGACTATAGCTGGCACTTTATGTTTGACAGTGTTATCTTTAGCAGCATGATCTCTATTACTAGGCTGACTTGGGGAATGACTATCCTCTCTAGGAGCAGGATCATCTAGTGATTTCATAAAAGCCTTCTTAATTGTAGGAGTTTCCAACAACTCTGATAGAGACAAGATGGTCTTTACCTTCTTCATCTCATCTGCTAGATATGTGACTAGTTTGTCAGATTCATGAGGTAGGCTAACAGATTTTGATGCTGTGTTATGTGGTGACAGATATTGTGCATTTACCTTTGGAAATCCTAGATTGTTACTTGCCTTGGGATTAGGAGGTGTGTTAAAATTATTTAGGGGCAAGGAACTGGTTAATGGACCAGTAGGTCTGTTGGAGTTACTTCTCAGATTATAATTGTACTTACCCTGATATTGCTGCTGGTAAGCATGCACCTCTTCAGGCTCATTAGATGGCTCATTCTCATCTTCAAAGGGGAAAACATAATTGGACTCAAAAGCCATGGCAGATTCTTCACATGCCAGGTTGTAATTCTAGTGGGATGACATAGTCTGCTGATGAGGTTGATTAGTATAACTTTCTAATACAAATGCTGAGTCATATCCACAAAGGACAATTTCATTTCCCTCCACTTGAGGTGGATTTCTAGAAGTATTAGACACTTCTTTCTAGAAAATGCTAGCAGCAATTCTAAATTGTCGATAGTCTAATTCTGCATGAGCATTTGTATTGTGTATTCTACACCAATTGGTGAGGGCTGCCTCAGCAAGATTGACTCTAGTAGTCTGCTTGGCTTCAGTAGGTGGCTGATTATCTAAAGGTGATGGTAATGAGCCATTATTTGGTCTAGAGTTCCATACTCTAGGCTGTCTTTGAGGGTTATTATTATTTCCACCATTATTGTTGAAATTATTGTTGTTGTACCCCCTATCAGGATAACTAGGTCTATCATTGGTGTAACCCCTATTCTGATTAGATTGAGAATAAAAGTTTTGATTTCTCAGATGAGTGACCTTTGTAGTTAGTTTTCTCAGCTGAGCAAAGATTTCTTTGATTTCTTCTTTCTCCTTCTGAGCTTTAGCCACTACATTTTTAGTTTGAGGCTTGAAGAAAGAGGATCCAGTGTTATTGTTCTGATCCACACCGTGAGGTGTCAGTGCTTGTGTAGGATACTATGGCATCTAACCATTCCCATTAGGAGGTGGCATGATACTTAGTGGAGATATCTGTAATGGTGTTGGCATGACCGTTGGAGGTACCATAGCTCCATTAGGATATTGTGAAGGATATGCAGGATATCCAAGCAGTGTAGGAAAAGCTATGTTTAGTGTTGGAGTAGGTACCAGCTGCTGATTGACTTTGATAGCTTCCTGAAAAGCTCCTGTCAAAGTTGTGATTTCAGGATGTGCTCTCTTGATGAACATGGAAGTCAATGGATCTAAAGCTGAATAATAGATACTCCTGGTAGCAGCATCTGCTACAACATATGGGGTAACTAGCTTGGATAGCATTTTCTGGAACCTAGCATTGAAGTTGGCAATAGGTTCACCTTCAAATCTTTTGATTGTAGCAAACATGTTATAGTTCATTGAAGGATCTATTGGTACCTTGAACCTATCAGTGAAAGCCTTTTCAAGAACGTCCCATGATCTGATAGAGCTTCGACTGAGACTAATATACCAATTATAAGCCTCTTCCCCTAAAGAAAAAGGAAATAATCTGCATACAACATCCTGATGTTCTATTCTGGCTCTACAACAGGCTTCTTTGAAAGTTATGATATGATCATTAGCATCCTGATAAGGATGATACTTTGGATAGAGTTTGTCAGGATTCTTTGGTAAAGCATGATATGCAGTAAAGGTCAAAGGTGACTCTGCTGCAAAGAAGGACATTGCAACTGGAGGAGGTTGACCCTGAGGTATGAAAGGTTGAGGTTGGACTTGGGGCTGAACCTAAGGTTGAGGCTGGATAGGAGGTGTCACAGATAGTCCAGAAGGTACTTGTAAACCAATAGGAGTTACAGGAGGAGGCTCAAGTAAAGCTCCTGACGCGCTAGACCTTGGAGTGTGATGGATGTCTACAGTTTTAGGTCTAAGTCCTCTAACAGGTAATTCTTCAAAGATTCCACTGGATCTAGACCTGGTATTTATCCTGTGAGCTAGGATTTCTTGATTTTGAAGAAAATTGGTTGGATTATTGTAAAGATTGGTTGGAATTCACCAACAATGACTATATTTAAGGTCAGGATTGGAAATTGACCAAGTATTTCTAGAATATTTGTAGCTATACTGCAAATATGAGGTGATTTTTAGGTTTGGTATCACTTGCAGGTTGATACTGGGTTTCTAAAGAAAGATACCTCAAAGTTTGGACAAATTCACCTGAAATAAGATTGATCTTTGCAAATACATGATGATCTACTATAAAGATTGCAATATTTTCAATCAATTATGAAAAATTTGCAAAGGATTAGCATGTGCAAGCTTAGAACAACATATATTTACGTCTAATTTGAAATTCAGCGGTGTCTGAGCATTACCTTATGATCTTTATCATCACCTGAACTACTGATGATGATCCTCGTCCTATGGCCCTCGTTCTAGTGCCAATTTATGTTGATGGTGATGTTAGTCATAAACAAACATAGAATAAATGTACACATTAACCTTTATTCATCTTGAAAGATATGATGAATTTAGAGAATTCATGATCTCAAGTCTCTGGTGATTAGGTCTTAATCTTCTGATGTTACTCAGAGGTTGATGTGTGTTGCTGTTTCCATTTTGGGGCCTTATGTAGATCTCATCAGTAAGATAATGTTTCCTGTAATGATGCTGCACAGAAAGTTATTTTACATAGGATATGCTTCAAATAATGCATCTATCTTTAAATCTTTGCATGATATTTGTCATTTTGACATGCTTTAACCTCAAATATGCTGAATATGTTTAGTTATCTATGGGATGTCTTTGTATTATTTGCTTAAGATTGTCAATTATTTGCAATTATGATGATGAAATACTCTGAAATTGAAAGAAATTGAAAAAAATACTTCAAATTAATGTTGAACCTTCAGCTATTGAGCCACATATAAATTAGATATAGTCATGAAGAGAAGAAATCAAACCATATGTTCACCAGGACATTCCACAGCTAGATATAGTCGATGCTAACTTCAAAGGAACGGGATGAAACTAACACATGTAAGTAGATATGCACTCCAAGGGACGCAGCAAATCACATCATGTATCAAGAATTCATACACTGATTAGTCAAGATTTATGATGGATTGTAATCAAAAGAGTCTTCTCATTCATTAAGTATGCAAGAACATATATGTATACAACAACTTTGAAATGAGCCCTGAATGTTTCAGCAAACAGATTTCAATTAAGTTTTCAATGTTTAAAATGAGGCATCCCTGCACCTTTTATATAACAAAGTGAGGGAGCAGTTACAATTGATCTACGATCTAGATTTATCTATTAAGATCTACGGTTCACATTTCATTGACCAAGTCAACTCTTTCCACGCAGCACAGGTTGCCAGCTGGCAACCATCTAGACAACTTATTTTCTTAAGTATTAGAAGCTTATGTCTTTTCTTGGTAATGCATCTCCATCTACTCTTTATCTTTCAAGTTCCTCATCTCTGTCATCAGGAGCATCAAGATCATCGCTTTCCAAATCTTCATCATCCTGATGAGATTCTCCTTGTATATGGACTTGCATGGATGTCTGGATATTCTCATATGACTGTACTATCTACTCTATCTCCCCGCCATCTTGAGTCCTTGATTTGATGATGGCTTGCCTATGTATTTGATATTTGCCTCAGAGATTCTCTAACTTACTTCTCTTGCTGCTAGATGTCTCATTATAATTCTCCACCTTGACCTTGATCCTCATGATCTTATCCATAGTTTCCTCTATCAGATGGTTTAGAGGATCATCAGCTACCTGCTGGAAATTCCTATGTAGAGCTTTAATGGCAAACTCCTCATCTTGATTTTCTATCTTACCTTCTACCTTTCCTTCTAATGCTTCCAAAATTTCAGCCTCAAATGACATCATATCATGTAGCTTCATGCTGATATCTCTTAGTTTACTGTTGCATCTTTTAAGCACATCACATTCAAACCTGATGTCTTTGTACCATATGTCTATTAATAGTGCATTAGTGTTATTCAATACCTGATTACTTATGAGAACTTGAGGATTAATCCTCTTTATTTCCTCCAAGGTAGTCAAAGCTTTCTCCAACTAAAAGGACCTTTTTCCGATCTCCGTCTGTAATTTATCAACTTTTTTCCAGGAGATACCTAAAGAATTCCACCTCTTCAAAGAGGCTTTTACCACTTCCTTTGCTTCATCAAATGTGGATAACATCCACTTTCTCATTATGGATGACTCATGCTTCATGAGATCCAATTTATTTACCTCATCTTGAGAAATAGCAGTCAATGGGACTGCATGGTCACTTGATGTATCCTTAGGATTAATTAATCCCTTTATGTAAGTATGTAACTAAGCAATGTGCTCCTTGTGTTGTTTATTTTTCTCCTTTTCCCTTTTTACCCTCTGGGTTAATGAATCAATTATATCTTTACCTTCTTGGCCTTCTTGATCTTCATTGGCAAATCCCAAATCTACTGTACTAATCTGGAATTCATCCAGAGTGATCTTGCCTTTTTCTTTGTCAGCTGTAGGAATGGCTACCTATGCAGTCCTCCTGCCCGTAATAGGATCTCTTCTTATTGCAGAAGTTATTCTAGCCTTCCTCTTAGGCTTTATTAAGGTTTCCGAAAATAATGTAGATACATCAAATTCTTGTGCCTGTATACTTGATTTTGTGCCAATTTCTTTTTCGAGCCACTGAGGAATTTGATCCTTTGACTATTTGTCTCCATCATCATCATCATCATGATCACCTTGATCTCTAGTATCCACCATCATGTTCGATGGGGAGGGTGATTTCCTTATCTCTTCCTCATGATGCTCCTCATGAAGGTGATCTTTGGGTATATCCTCCTGTTGAGGAATTTCCTTTTCTAGAGGGTGATCCTGCTGATCCTCTACATGTTTATCATGATCCTGATCTTTTACTTCCTCCATTAGTATCACATTCACCTTAGCATTTTCCTTTTCCTGAGGTATGTTAGTATCTGTGGATGTTATTTTATTCATCTTAGGCTCGTCCACCTAATTTGCAACTATAATCAGCTCTGAACCTATGTTAATTACCTCTTGAGCCTTGTGATCTTCAAGACCTGATATTTCTTTATCTTCTTTGTCCTTTGGTGGGACTTCTACTACTTTGGGCTCAGCTAATGCATCCCACTATTGCTGACCCACACCTGGAGTTTTGCTCTCCACTTCTTTTTGTTTGAGTTCTTCAATATTCTTAGCTTTCTCAGGTGCACCTGCCATATCCTTAGGATTTACATCCTCTACATATGTCAAATCTATAACTGCAGGACTTGTCACCTAATTAACAAAGACATCAAGCCCTATTTGCTGTGCAATGTTTTTTAGGCTCTTTTCCTTTTTTGATTCTACTTGCTTCATCTCTTCTAATACTGCCTATACTGATGGGGTCCCCTGTGGAGTTACCTGGGTGCCAGCAGTAAGGGTTTCCATTCTTTGTGAAGCTACATCCTTCACCACCTCATCATCAGATAGGTCAACTATCTTATCTAATGAGACTAGACCACTTTGAACTACCTTAGAGGGTTCTTTTATTTGTTCTTCTGCTTGTTCAGTTTTAAACTTTACAATGGTGGGAAGTGGAAAGTTATGCTGCAATTCCCTATTGAATACTTCTCCACCTGCCCCTTTTAGCATTATAGGGGTTTGTTTTATTTCACCTCTCATTGAAGTTCTTGGTTTCTTAGGTGTAGTTGCTATCACCTGAAGTGTTTTTCTTTTTCTGGTGAGGGGTTCAACATTTTCTTCCTCTTCTTGCTCCTCATCAAGAGGAATATCCTCTTCTATTTGCTTATGTGAGGCTTGACCCTCCTCATATGTTTCAGTAGGTTGTGTAGCTGGCCTCTGGATCTTTTTAGTTTTTTGCTTATCCATTGGAGGCGGTGCTGATGATGCTAATGCCCGTCCTGATGCTGATGCATCTTCAGTTGGCATTATTACTCTTTTAGTTATGACCTTTTTTGGTTCAGTATCAATTTTCTTACCTCTTGGAGGTCTCTTGCTTTTCTCAGGAGGTGGTACTCTCTCTCCTTTAGACTTCCTCTTCTCATTCAAGAAATCATCATATTCATCTTCAGAAATCTCCTGTCTTTTCTTCTTATTGTCCACCGTGATGGCAACACCTCTTTTCTTCAGTGTATTTATCTGGTCATTGACCCATGCTTGGGTTAGCTGCAATGTCTTGCTTGTAAATGGATCTAAGGAGATGTCCTGTCGCATGGTGAGATCCGGTGCTGAGATGGTATCATTGTATACCTTTTTCTCCTCATATTCATGTTGACCCATTTTTTCCTCTGACTAAAGTCAAACAATCAACCTGGTATTTTCCTTGAAAAGCCTTTGGAAAGTGTCAAATTGCCTAAAAACCCTTACCATTGGAAAGAGTTTGAAAAAATAGGCAGGTTTGCTTTTTACATCACCCTGAAATTTGGACAAATAAAGAAGTTATTGAGGGTGAAAATTTCGGTCAACATATAGTTCAAATATACATTTGGCAGGGTTGAAAATCTCCATCGGCCTTAGGAAATAATGAAAAAATTAAGTTATATACATTTTTTGAATGTATATCGGGCCAGGGAAATGCATATACATTTCAAGAATCTTTCGCAGATTCCTAGGAATATTTCAGGTTTGTATATCGGTGATATACAAGTGGAGATTCAAGTGAGACATACAAGGCCAATATATACATTTGCTACAGTGCCGCAAAGGGAGATGCAAGTGGTGGGTCCCATGAAGATACAAAGAGGTTTGTATATCATATACATACAAAGGTTCAAATGCTACAGTGGAATGTATATCGACTTGTATGTTCGCACATACAAGCCGATATACAAGGAAACATATACAATCCGGACCCAAATAGAAGTTTTAATCTATTCTATGTTGTTCTCGGGTCCACCTTGTATAAAAGGTGTTTGTATGTCTTGACATACAAAAGAGCATGTACAAGCCAGATTTCAAGACAGGTACAATTTGGCAGAATGCAGCGCTAAGTCCATGGTTTGTATGTATATGGCAATTGTATATTGCGATATACAAGCCAAAGATGAAAAAGAGTTATACAAGATGGATCCGATGTGAAAATCAATTCTGGCACATTCAGGCTTCAGGTCCATGGCTTGTATGTTTGCATATTCAGAGGGGGAGATACAAATGGTGGGTCCCGCGCATATACAAGAAGGATTGTATGTTTTTACATACAAAGGGTCATGTGAACAGTAGCTTGTATGTTGCGATATAAAAAAAAAATATACAAGCCAGACCCGACAGGTAATCAAATATACTTAAAGGTCAGTTGGGGTCCGATTTGTATGTATATGGCGCTTGTATATGGCGATATACAAGTCAATGATGCGTTGCATATACAAGGCAGATTTGAATCAAGGATCAGTTTCAGCACATAAGACTTTGGAGTCCGCCTTGTATATATGGGTGTTTGTATATTTGCATATACAAAGAAATGTACAAGTAGAAAATATGCAAGCTAGACCTGGCAGAACAATGAAACACAATTCAGTGGTGTTTTGAGGTCCGCGGCTTGTATATTCAAACATTCAAAGGAGCAGATACAAGGTTATATGCTGGGCATTTTCAAAGAGGTGGGGCCCGCATATACAAGGGGAAATTGTATGTATATACAATTTCAAACATACAAGGCATATACAAGGGCTGATATGCAAAGTACCATGTATGTGTAGAAGGAGTTGCAGGATGAGTTTTTGAATGCTGATTCAGGCACCAAGATGCAGTGATATACATAGAAATGCAAAAGTGATATATACAGGTAGTTGACCAAAAGTTTGACCACATGTATCTCCTTCATTTTGGCAAATTTTGGCATGCTCCAGGAGGCAAAGTTGCATATTTTGTCCCCTCTTTCATTTGGCAGGGTTTTTAGGAGTTTTGTCACTTTTTCAAATTCAGATCTAGAGTTGCATATTTTGGATGACTGGACGTTTCAGCGACTTCTTGAACGAGATATAGATAGTTTTTACATTTATTGCTGCAGGTAAGGGAAGCTACTCGCATTCATGATCAAAATATCTCCTCACTGATGCATTGGCTGAAGATTGGCGATGAGTAAGCAGCTGCAATAAAGACTTGAAATATCTCCTATCTGCCCAGCACCAGATTTTGACGCCATAGTTGTTGTAGCTGGATAGTCATCGATTGAGATATTTTTCTATGACAGCTCTTTGAGCGAAATTTTGTAACTGACTTAGGATAGTTTTAGAATGCTATATGTATGCATTCAAATGTTGTAAAAAAGGTTGGAAATTTTTTGGCATTAAGGCTTTTCTGTTTCCAAACAGAGTTTTCATATGCTGTAACCATACCTTTCCATTGAATATATGCAAGTCAATTTTACCTCTTTACTGATTTTTCTAGTTCTGTGTCAATCTGCATATGGTTTGTCTGTGAATATTTCATTCCTCTCAATCATATTGCTTCTCACCTCTGCTAGAGTCATCTAACCTGTTTATACCTACTTGTTGTATTTGATTACATTATGCATCTTCTTAGTGTTGTGGAAGTTTGTTTAAATCTATTTGGTGTATCACCCTTTTATGTTTTCAAGCTTTTATTTATTTTCATTACAAGCATTCTCTCTCCCTTTTCCCCCTCAAAATTTGGTAGTTTCAAGTGATAGCTAGACAAGGAAGCCGGCCTTCTCCAGAGGTCTGATCTCATTTAGCAAAGTCCCACACTTAGAGATCATTCCCATGTTATTCCAGTTTGCATAGAGAGGTTTCACAACTGTATGCAAGGGTGTAAAACTGGGTGATGACAACTTTGGCACACCCGGTGGGACTCAAGAGATCAGAGTAACAATCAAATTAACAAGTATTATTGCTGGTTTTGATGTGCAACCAGTAATTGCAGACCTTTAAGAGGTTAAAATTTACACATCTGGCGACTCAGACTGAGGAAAGGAGAAGCGGATCAGTTCTGCCATTACATTTTTTATGAGAAAGGTACAAAACAGGAGTTCAAGTTCAGGCTCATTCAAATATTTGCAGCTCTCTCCACCTAGAAGACCGAGTAGAGCTGCAGCAAGGACTCCAGTTTCCAAAAGAGTACAGTCAACTCCACTAGGTTTCAGACCAGTTGCTTCTGTAGTTCCCACAATAACTCAAGCGAATCTGCCTATAGCTCTTCAGATGGCAAGAAATTAGCCATTTGTGACTTTTGATGGGGGGAGTCCTTTGAATCTAACGGTGCATGATGTGATACCAATGGCAGTTTTGAAGAATCTACTCTATTTCACAAGGGAAAGTCAGACTACCCCGATCGAGCACATTAGAGACAGCATCTTTGTGTGGGGTTCATCATGTCACTCAGGAGAATGTAGCCATCAGATTAATGGCTGCCTCCTTCAAAGGGAAAGCATTGCAGTGGTTCAGGAGTCTACCAGTGCAGACTATAGGAACCTGGGATGAGCTAGGAGAGAAATTAAACAAGCAATTTCAAGAAAAATAAGATAATCTATCATTGGTTGAACAAATGACCACCATAAAGAGAGCTCCACAGGAGCAAATGATGGATTTTAACTTCAGATTTCAGAAGACATGGGACAGAATCCCTGCCATGGTAAGACCTCCAACTAAATATGCATTTCTATATTTTTTGAAAGCCCTAAATAGTGATATTTCAGTAATGATTCAATCACTAGGAGGTAATAGTTTACCAGATGCGTATGAATTAGCAATTAGGGTAGAGAATAATCTCATTCAGGCTGGAAAAATAGCGCCCAGACCACTAGTGCCTATCTTTCCTGAGATTCAGGTTTCTATGCCTTTGCCAATTCCATGTTTTCCCCCTGTGCCTACTATCACAACATTACCTAATATTGCTAATTTTGAACCTGCTGCCTCTAGTTCATCTCAAGAGTTGAAAGAGATTAAAAATAGTCAACAAAAGATTGAGGGTATCCTTCAAACTTTTAGAAATGAACTGGTAAACATAAAGAGGCAATAGCTCCACAGGCCCTTTCAGCCTTATCAACAATCTAGCCAGAGGCAGAATCAACCACTTCAAGGCCACAATCAACCGTATCAAGCTAATAGGCCACCTTATCAAAGCAACTATCAAGGTGCTAGATAGAATGTAAATCAAAGGCCTTTTCTGCCTTATAGTCCAGCACCTATTAACACTGTAAGGGACCTTGTCTCTGCTCAGAACAACCTAGCAGCTGAATATGAGTGGTGCTACCCATGCAATCAGCCACATAGTCAAGCAGCCTACCCAAATGGAGTCATAAATCAGGCTTTAATGGTGCAAAAAGTGTCAGCCTCATAGCCAAGTACACCAAATGATGGGGTTGTGCAACAACAGGAGCAACCTCAGAGTGATTCTGCTTTCATGAATTGGCTGCAGGGTGAATTTTGTGGCATAAACAGCGATAACACCTCAGTTGCAGTAAATACAAGAGCAAAGAAAAGGGGTTATGAAGTAGAACAAGTAGCAAATAAAGGAAAAGCGTCTGCTAATGTTCCTGCACCCCAAATTCCCCATATTCTACAAAGAAATGACCCAACAAAAGCAAGGGAGATTCCTCATTTGCAACTAGACGTCGCTGCTACAAAATCAAATCAGAAGGTGAGTGCCATTCCACCTTTCAATATTATTGAAAATATAAAAAAGATGAATGTGACAATGTCTATGTGGGATTCTTTAGCCATCCTGGGCCAAAAAGACATATTGCAATCTACCTTGTCTGATTTAAAGGTGTCCAAAGATACAACTGTTGACCCAAATAGGGTTGTCCTTACTAATTCCTCCGAGGATAACAACAAACATCCTAACAAAAGTACTAAGCCACTCCCATTTTATATATCATTGATAATTGGGGATAAATTAGTTCATAATTGCATGGTGGATAGTGGAGCAAGCAGTTCTGTGATGCCTAAACAAATTGTAGACCAATTAGGGCTCAAGTACCAGCCTCTTGAGAAGGGTGTACTCTAATTAGATGGCACAGCTGTTAGTACTGTGGGTCTAATAAAAGACCTAGGTCTTACTCTACATACCTGTCCCAATGTTTCCATCTTCCAAGAGGTCTTCATTATTGATTTGCCCCCTATTTTGCCATGTGCCTATCAAGAGAATTCACAGCCAAAATAGGAGGATACCTATCCTCTGACTAGTCCCATATGTTTTTTAGGACTAGATATGGCACTAAGGTGACCCTAAGATCTGAATTACTTTCAAATCATCACATAGAACCCTATACACCAAGTGTGGTTAATGCAAATCAAATTATTTTTGATGATCTTGAACTTGTGGTGGCTCAAGAGTTACAAGCTGAGAGTATACCAGAAATGTTATTAAGGGAATGGTCCTCAGAAGATGTTGTAGATGATCCTGAAGCACATATTCAAGAAAACGGTATGGGGGTCTATATACTCCATGAGCCTGAGGCGGCAACTCCAAGTATGGTAAAGGATGCAGAACAACAGACAAAGCAGCAAGGAGAAGTATGGAAAATGTACTTTGATGGCTCAAGGAGTAGAAATGGATCCGGTGGTGGTGCAATGCTGGTGTCACCACAGGGTGAAAAATATTATGCTACTTTTTGTTTTGCCTTCTCATGCACCAATAATACTGCTGAATATGAGGGGCTAATCCAGGGATTGCAATGGGCAAGAAGGAAGAAAATTGGCTGTTTGCAAGTGTTTGGGGACAGTGAACTAATTGTAAATTAGGTAAGAGGACTGCATCTTACCAAAAATGATACCTTGAAGTGCTATAAGCATAGGGTATGGAACATGATTGAGGAGTATGATGCTTTTAATCTGATTTCCATTCCAAGAAATCAAAACTCCCATGCTGATAGATTGGCTGCAATTGGGGCACAGTTTGACATCCCTAGTGACATTCAAAAGGAGAAAATATAGCCTCACGTAAAAATAGTTGACAGACCCTCTATCCCTTACAATAATGTTCACTGGTAGGTCTTTGAAAGTGATGAACAGATTCTAAGATTCTTGTTAGAGGAAGATGAGTTTTCCATGATGAATCAAGATAAACTCAAACAACAGTATGGCAATGATCATATTATTCAGCTGAAGACAAACATGCTGCCCAATGGATTGGTGACTTTGGAGTCTATTTTTGGCATTGATGATCAGATGAAGAAGACTAAGACCGGTATGCAAATAAAAGAGGAACATTATGAGGAGTTAGATATTTTTAAAGGAAAACTCCTCAAGATAGGTAAAATCTGTTCAACTGAGGACAGGAGAGCTTTTATTGCTCTTTGTTAGGAATTTAAGGAGGTATTTGCTTGGGATTATTCAGACCTAAAGGGATTTGATCCTCATATTGCCCAGCACACCATAGAATTGGAACCAGGTACAAAGTCTATAAGGCAGAGGCAGAGGCCCCTAAATCCAAAGCTAGAGCCCCTGATGATTAAAGAATTGACTAAGCTAATTGAAGGAAGGATCATTTTTCCCATCAAGCATACTTCTTGGGTCTCAAACCTTGTCCCTGTGAGGAAGAAGAATGGAGAAATCAGGCTGTGCGTTGATTTCAGGGATCTAAACAGAGCCTCCCTAAAAGACCACTACCCACTTCCATCAATGGAGTAGATTTTACAAGTAGTGGCTGGCTCGGAGAGATTTTCTTTGCTTGACAGATTTTTTGGTTACAATCAGGTGTTAGTCAAGGAGGAGGATAGGTTCAAAACTACTTTCAGTACCAAGTGGGGCACCATGGCCTACAAGAGGATGCCTTTTGGTCTCTCTAATGCTGGCTCGACCTTTCAAAGAGCCATAGATATGGCGTTCAAGGGTTTGCTATACAAACTGGTGCTGGTGTACTTAGATGATATAACATTTTTTTTCCAAGAATGCATCTGACCATTTATCCCACTTAAGGCAAGTTTTTGAGAGATGCCGAGAGTTTGGGATATCCCTTAATCTAAACAAATGCATTTTTGCTATCCATGAAGGCAAGCTGTTAGGGCACGTTGTCTCAAAAGAAGGCATTACTATTGATGTTGAAAGAGTAAGGGCCATTTTGGAGCTGCCTTTACCAAGTCATAAGAAGGGATTACAAAGTTTTATTGGCAAAATTAATTTTCTGTGAAGGTTCATCTCTAATATCACAAACCTTTTGAAACCTTTGACATCCATGTTGAATAAGAATATAGTCTTTAATTGGACAAAAGAGGCCAGACTTAGTTTTGAGTCTATAAAAGAAGCATTGTCAGTTGCATCAACTTTGGTACATCCTGACTTTTCCAAAGATTTTATCCTATATGCTTATGGTAGCCTAGATACAATCTTTGCGATTTTAGTGCAGAAGCAGAGTAGCGGCTTTGAGTAGCCAATTGCTTTTTTCAGTCAGGGGCTGGAAGAATATGAGCAGAGGTACAGCTTTGTTGAGAAGCACGTCCTTGTAGTGATAAGGAGCCTCAAGAAATTTTGGCATCTTGTTTCCAATAACAAGATACATTTAATGGTGGCTCATCCTAGCGTGAAAGAGTTCCTATTGAGTAAAGATGTTAATGAGAAGAGAGTGGGTTGGATCACCAAGGTCATGGAATATGACGTAGATATCCAACTAACCAAGCTTGTCAGAGGTAGAGGACTCAGCGAGCAGCTCGCTACTAGTTACAATAAGGAGGATGAGACACTTTTTACCATTGAGGATGCACCTCAAGATAATGCAGTAGTAGCGAGCATAGGCTGGGTTACTGATATGACTAAATTTTTGCAAACTGGCAAATGTCCAGTGGGTCTGGATAGAACTAGGAGAAGATACTATAGACTGTAGTCCATTCCATACATTTTGATTAATGGCACCCTTTTTAGGAAAGATTTTAATGGTGTATTGCTAAGATGCATTGCTGAAGATTAGACTGATAAGGTGCTACGTGAATTTCATAATGGAATAGCAGGGGGTCATTTTGCCCCGAAGACTACTGCCTGGAAGATATTGAGAGATGGCTATTACTGGCCCAACTTATTTAAGGATGCCCATGCATGGGCAAGGAAATGTGTAAAGTGTGCCATTTTTGTAGGGAAGGAAAGGCTGCCAACCTTACCTTTACGGCCAATTCAAATAGAGCAACCCTTCATGAGATGGGGTGTTGACTTCATAGGACCCATTAATCCACCATCAAGTGTAGGCCACAAGTGGATTCTTATAGCTACAGATTTTTTCACAAGATGGACTAAAGCAGTAGCGCTAAAGGAATCAAATGAAAATGCTATTTTAAATTTTTATCATGACTTGATTTCCAGATTTGGAGTGCCTGAGTCAATAATTTCTGACAATGCTTTAGCCTTTATTGGCCTAAAGATAACTGATTGGGCTGTCAAAAATGGGATCTATCTGAATACTTCTAATTATTACCCACAGGGTAATGGTTTGGCTGAGTCTACCAACAAAAATCTCATAAGGATTATTAAAAGATCAATGGAGGACAACCAGAGGACCTGGCACACTAATTTGAAATATGCCTTATGGGTAGACAGAATAACTCCTAAGATGTCCATTGGAAATTCTCCCTATATGTTAGTATATGGGAAGGAAGCAAGATTGCCTATCTCTGTAGAACTACTAGCACTGGACATCATGAATCAGCTAGAAATATTTGAAGAAGAAGATCCCATGGCTGTCAGATATGCTCAGCTCATGGAGCTTGAAGAAATCAGAGACAAGGCTATGAAGACTATGGAATATCATCAGCTATAGACCAAAAGAAGTTTTGATCAAAAGGCCACTCCCAGGATCTTTAGAGAAGGTGATATGGCGCTCAAATGGGACAAATTGAAGAGTAGGTCTGGAAAGCACTCCAAATTTAACAACATGTGGAGTGGTCCATTTCTCATTACTGAATGCAAGGAGCACAATGCATTTCAGTTATCAAATATGGATGGACAAAATTTGCCTATCCCAGTCAATGGGATACACCTAAAGAGGTGTTTTGAGGTATGAGTGCCTTGTAAATCAATAAACTAGGTCTCTATGCTTTCAATAAGTGCTGCTACACATTAGTTTAGATCAACTTTTGCTTTCCCTAAATGCTGTCTAGCATAGTTGAAAGAGTTTGCTTTCAACATTTTGTTTTGGTTTGGCCTTCCAAGTGTTCTTCATTGCTTCTATCTTGTTTTGCTAAGGTCAGAAATATCTAGATTTTAGCCTCTGTATGACACTATGCCCAATAGATGTATAGGCCACTGATCTAACTATTTAGCAGACAAACATCCCATAGAGGTCGCCAAATTGTTGACCCATTTTTTCCTCTGACTAGAGCCAAATAGTCAACCTAGTATTTTCCTTGAAAAGCCTTTGGAAAGTGTTGCCTAAAATGAAAAGTGTCAAATTGCCTAAAAAACCTTACCATTGGAAAGAGCTTGAAAAAATAGGCAGGTTTTCTTTTTACATCACCCTGAAATTCGACCAAATAAAGAAGTTATTGAGGGTCAAAGTTTTGGTCAACATACAGTTCAAATATACATTTGGCGGGCTTGAAAATCTCCATCGGCCTTAGGAAATAATGAAAAAATTAAGTTATATACATTTTTTGAATGTATATCGGGCCAGGGAAATGCATATACATTTCGAGAATCTTTCACAGATTCCCGGGAATATTTTAGGTTTGTATATCGGCGATATACAAGTGGAGATTCAAGTGAGACATACAAGGCCAATATATACATTTGCTACAGTGCCGCAAAGGGAGATGCAAGTGGTGGGTCCCGTGAAGATACAAAGAGGTTTGTATATCATATACATACAAAGGTTCCAATGCTACAGTGGAATGTATATCGACTTGTATGTTCGCACATACAAGCTGATATACAAGGAAACATATACAATCCAGACCCGAATAGAAGTTTCAATCTATTCTATGTTGTTCTCGGGTCTGCCTTGTATAAAAGGTGTTTGTATGTCTTAACATACAAAAGAGCATGTACAAGCCAGATTTCAAGACAGGTACAATTTGGCGGAATGCAGTGCTAAGTCCATGGCTTGTATGTATATGGCAATTGTATATTGCGATATACAAGCCAAAGATGCAAAAGAGTTATACAAGACGGATCCGATGTGAAAATCAATTTTGGCACATTCAGGCTTCAGGTCCGCGGCTTATATGTTTGCATATTCAGAGAAGGAGATACAAATGGTGGGTCCCGCGCATATACAAGAAGGATTGTATGTTTTTACATACAAAGGGTCACATGAACAGTAGCTTGTATGTTGTGATATAAAAAAAAAACAAACATACAAGCCGATATGCAAGCCGAACCTGACAGATAATCAAATATACTTAAAGGTTAGTTGGGGTCTGATTTGAATGTATATGGCGCTTGTATATGGTGATATACAAGTCAATGATGCATTGCATATACAAGGCGGATTTGAATCAAGGATCAGTTTCGGCACATAAGAGTCTGGAGTCCGCCTTGTATATATGGGTGTTTGTATATTTGCATATACAAATAAATGTACAAGTAGAAAATATGCAAGCTGGACCTAGCAGAACAATGAAACACAGTTCAGTGGTGTTTTGAGGTCCGCGGCTTGTATATTTAGACATTCAAAGGAGCAGATACAAGGTTATATGCTGGGCATTTTCAAAGAGGTGGGGCCCGCATATATAAGGGGAAATTGTATGTATATACAATTTCGAACATACAAGGCATATACAGGGGCCGATATGCAAAGTGCCATGTATGTGCAGAAGGAGTTGCAAGATGAGTTTTTGAATGCCAATCAGGCGCCAAGATGCAATGATATACACAGAAATGCAAAAGTGATATATACAGGCAGTTGACCAAAAGTTTGACTGCCTGTATCTCCTTAATTTTGGCGAATTTCAGCATGCTCCAGGAGGCAAAGTTGCATATTTTGGTCCCCTCTTTCATTTGGCAGGGTTTTTCAGGAGTTTTGTCACTTTTTCAAATTCAGATCTGGAGTTGCATATTTTGGATGGCTAGATGTTTCAGTGACTTCTTGAATGAGATATAGATAGTTTTTGCATTCATTGCTGTAGGTAAGGGAAGCTGCTCGCATTCATGATCAAAATATCTCCTCACTGATGCATTGGCTGAAGATTGGTGATGAGTAAGCAGCTGCAATAAAGACTTGAAATATCTCCTATCTGCCCAGCGCCAAATTTTGACGCCATAGCTATTGTAGCTGGATAGTCATCGATTGAGATATTTTTCTATGACAACTCTTTGAGCGAATTTTTGTAATCAACTTAGGATAGTTTTAGAATGCTATATGTATGCATTCAAATGTTGTAAAAAAGGTTGGAAATTTTTTGGCATTAAGGCTTTTCTGTTTCCAAACAGAGTTTTCATATTCTGTGTGAATTTGCATATGGTTTGTCTGTGAATATTTCATTCCTCTCAATCATATTGCTTCTCACCTCTGCTAGAGTCATCTAACCTATGTATACCTACTTGCTGTATTTGATTACATTATTCATCTTCTTAGTGTTGTGGAAGTTTGTTTAAATCTGTCTGGTGTATCACCATTTTATGTTTTCAAGCTTTTATTCATTTTCATTACAAGCATTCTCTCTCCCTTTTCCCACCCCAAAATTTGGTAGTTTCAAGTGATAGCTAGACAAGGAAGCTGGCCTTCTCCGGAGGTCTGATCTCATTTAGCAAAGTCCCACACTTAGAGATCATTCCCATGTTATTCCAGTTTGCATAGAGAGGTTTCACAACTGTATGCAAAGGTGCAAAACTGGGTGATAACAATTCATCAGCTATTATCTTTCCATCATCTTCCTTCAATTGTACTGGGATGGAAATGCAATCAAAGGTCTTGATCTGGTTGAATGTAAGCCTTTGATATCTTCTTCTTCTAGCTTCAGCTTCATCTTCACAATCTACCCAGAAGTCTTCAAGATGTCTTCGATGGATGGGCTTCCCCATGATCCTCTGCATCCTCCCATATGGATCATATGATCTTGTCAATGGAAATGGCTGGAAATTCATCATAGTCAGACCAGCTATGGACCTCTTAATATTCTCAGAATCTAGGCACATATACCAGCCCATTGTAACTGGAAACAATACTGGTGGAAGCTTGTTGCTAGCTTTGTAAGCATTCAGTATTGTGGAAATTTGTCTTTAAAATTCCATTAAGACAACTACATTTGTAGGGTATCTTGGGAGCATGAGAGGCTCTTCCTCAAAGCCCTCAATTTTGATGTAAGAGAAAGTTGCAAATTGAATAAACCAAGCTGCATGCCTGTATATGACTTCTTGAGCCTCCACGCTCAGTCTTTTAGTTCTGTCCTCCTCCATTGTTCTTAGCAGATGCATAGAGAATGCATCATTCACTAGTTTGTAATCTTGGAGGTAATTTGCTCTTTGCAGCTGAGGATGACAATCCCATATATGTGCATCATTTGTTGTGACACCAATTCTCCCAACTGTAGTCAATGCATAAAATGTACCCTTGTAGGCACATGAATAAACTATGTATGAGGTCATGTAAAAGGAACAATTTGGACCTCCTAGGTTCATCAGCTACTCATCTAGAGCATCACTTATCATCTTAGCCCACATTGGCTTGTTATCTGTGTAAAGGCACATCAGGATGACTGCATTCATCTAGTCCTTAAAACTTCCAGCATCAGGCTGGCCTGTCACTCTGCTGAGCAGGGCTACCATGTACTGGTATTCATCGTCAAAGTCAAATTTATATAAGTGTACTGGAGGTTTAGCCACTGCAGGATAAGGACTGTTCTTCACCCTCCATTGGTACATTTTCTTCCTAGCAGTCTTCTTGTTATTTTCATATTCTATTTCTGATTTCTTCAAAGCTATGTTGGCAACCTTCTTGCCCAATGGCAAACTAAATGTAGTAGCAAGACCTTTTAAAGACAGATTAGCATATACTCTGCCATGCTTCTCTACCTTCCTTGTGTGTGGGTTATAGTTTCTTGCACATTCAATGACCAGCTCAGGAGTTTCCATGGAATAAGGGAAACTAGCTGCATTCCACATTCCAGATACAAAGACTACATCCAGCAAGGTGCTGTTATTCTTTTCATCACTCATTTTAGCTGACCATGCAACCAGATCTATATTTCCTTGGTGCATATCTGTGATGGCACCATATTTAAACTAGACACCCTCAGGTTGAGCAAACATGGGCTTTAGAAATTTTGCATCTGACTTAGCCAACCGCTTATCTGCCATGGATGCCTGCAATTAACAAAACTGGTCTTACAATTGATATCTTACAAGCATGCATATACGCCATATCTTCATTAGTCATCATGCATATTATACTCTTTTAATATCTTGTTTATCCCGATATGCATAATTTAGAACTTCAAACCAGAAAACACCATGTACCTGGATATGCAGAACGTGACAACAAGAGGGCTTCAATTACTTACCTGATGTGTTTATCCTCTTAATTATGCTGATAACTGTGTGAAAGGAATTCAAATACCCACAATGCACACGTATCCCATTTTGGTACAAGCTATATGCATCCGCAGGTAGTCTTCTAGGGGTTTGCAAGCTGTGCTCTGTAATAACTTGTTTTATCGCAAGATAAGTGTAAAATAATTTTGTAAATCACTTTTAACTTCCTCTTTAGGGTAAAATTAGGGCAAAATTAAGGATGAATTGATTAAAATCATGGATTTCTTATACGGCAACTCAAGATCTCGCTAGGTGTATATATCAAGTTCGCAATCAGTGGGAATCACCTACCACATCTGCATGCATTTAATGTTATGGCGGCAAGGCGCGGGATGATCTTTGCAGGATAGGATGATATTCAAATATCGAGTGATGTTCAATTATGATCCCCTGAACTAAAATGACCTCCTGTCGAAATATCAGGATGACATCATCCAGATAATGACTTAGTTCAGCGTTATGGCCCTATGACGTCATTGTCATGTTATGTAAGAAGGGTCATGTTTGGAAATATACCTTCGTGAGGTAAAAAGGATAGTGATGTCATCGTCATATTTATTTCTTCATTTACTAGGTTTGGATGACGTTACCAGGATATTGGTTTGGGGTGATATTTTGCAACAGGCTAATATTCAAATATCAGGGTGATATTCAAGTATCAGGTAATATTCAAGAATAAGATCCTCACAAAATATATGATGTTGTTTGTCGGGTAGATATCGCTATCACATAAAATTGACGTCCGGATATTTAGAGCAAATGATTTTATTGGGTGATAATATTAGATCGGGGTGATCTTCTATAAGATGACTACTATTAAGAAATATGATCCTCTCCTCGGAATATTAGGTTTGACCAGATCTTTGACTCATCATAACTTTTGTTCCCTAAGGAATATCAGGGTGATCCAAAAGGTAAACCTACATGAAATTTTGTGCTCTATCCAATCATGAGGTTATTGTCATGAAATATTAACTTTGAAAAAACTGACCTCATCATGATGACTTACCCAGTCCCCTTTATGCAGGATCATCTACATTACTTTCTTTTACCAGACCACCAATAAGCAGAAAACACAAGCCAAGCCAAAAAAAAGGGTGGGTCCCTATTTTGTCAGGTCAAAATGGGGCGTGTTGTGTAACCACACAATAATACCAAGGATTGGTACATTAGGAAATGGCCCAAGGAAAATGCTAGTATATGATCATTACCTAGATTTGCAGGAGAAGAATGTGATGCAGAATTACATGAGGGTTAATGATGTATTCTATATGTACCTAGTGAGAATACTACCAAGGGATAGAGACAAAAGGTTACCAGAGCAATCAGTTGGCATAGTGCACAGTACATCCAATTCCCTACCTTCACCTACATCAAAACAGAAGGATTCATGGGTAAACCTTTCAAATTGCTAAGGTATCCAACAGACAAAATGGTGTTGTTAGAATTCACTAGGCAAATCTTGAACATTTATGGTATGTACAAAGCAAAGTTCAACAAAGGTAATATCAAGTTTCCCTTTAGTATTGGTAGATACAAATGTTTTATTGAAGAAGTAACTAAAATATCAGAAGAAGAATTGCAATATTATGGATTTCAGACTTTTGATTTGGCTCAGTCATTTGATCCATTTAAAAGGATACAAAATTATGTTGATGAGAAATTCAGACACTAGCCACACATTGTGGATTTTTGGGCAGATTGTGATAATGAAGCAGAAGTCAGGAAAAGGGCCCATCAAAGGCTAACTTTGGATCAAATAAAGACACTAGGAGTACTTGAGGTACCCCAAGAAATTAAAGATGATGACAAGAAAGTGTTGCAAAATAGTTATGAAGCCAAAAGGGTGGCTAATGAAGTTATAATAGAACCAGATTGGAGTCAATCTGAGGAAGCTTCACTGGATAATATCTCAACGTCAGTGATAACTTGTTTAGATGTATGGGTAAAAGAGAAAGTAGAGGAGCTAAAGGCTAAATGGACAAAAATCACCTACCAAGGGAAGAAAGGTAAAAAGAGAAGTTTAGAAAGTGAGGATAATCTTGATGATTTCCTAAGAAAAAAGAGGTAGATAGTAGAGGCCAAAATAGCCAAGACAAATATAGGTGCTACATTTTTAGATCCTCATGCATTGGAGGTAACAGTGGCTATCTCCTCAGGAAAGTTTACATCTGTAAAAGGAGGAACATCAACTACAGCTACCACAGGGGAGTAGACTCCACTACAAACACTTGCAATGACTCAACAAACACCAAGTGTTCAAATTTTACCAATAGCTCAACAAACACCCTTGGTGGAAACACAAAAAAAGCAAGAGAAACTACAAGAATTCATCCAAGTCAAACAGGAAATAACTAAGGAAATGTTACAAAGTACATCCATGCCTCAAGTGTTCACCGAAGAGAATGTAGAAGTAGTAGATGTGGATAGGGTTGTGGGTGTTGTTGACGATGTTGAAGATGTTGAAGATAGTAGGGATGAAGATGATGATGAAAGTGATGATGACAACCTAGATGAGAGTAGTAAAGAAGAAGAAAGACAAATACCTAAAAGTCATCTCATGATATGGGCATTCGATGCTAGAATGACACAAAAGACAACATAAACCTCAACAGTTCCAGAGCTTACCTCACAATTAGCTAAAGATACAGAAATGGTGGATGTATTTGACAATTTAGTCCTTGAAAACTTCATGGAAGAAGTAAAAAAAGCTACCAAAGAGATATTGAAAAATTAGGCAGAAGAGAAAGAGGGTGAAGACATTGGTAATGTACTAGCTTCTCGGGTAGAAGATACACCAGTTTAGAAAAGTGTTCCTGTAGATAGAGTAGTGGAACAAGAGAATAAAGAAGATGAAGGAAAGGATACATCACATGAGGTTCCTAATCCTAAACCGCCTTATGAGGAAGAACAAAAAATAATTGAAGAATAGAATGTTCAACAACAACCTCCTCAACAACAACATGATCAAGAACTACATCAAGAAGAGCAAGAAGAGAAAGAAAAAGAAGTTATAATAGAAGAGCCTCAAGATGAGGTGATGAATGATAAGGTTGTAGATATAAGCATGGTGGTGCCATCTTGGATTGGATCTGAAGTTCACCAAGAGTCAACAATACAGGTAGTGCCAATTGATATAAAAAGATTATTAGCTAATGAGGTTGCCAAGAGAGACAGAAGGAAAGGAAGGATTATGTCGGCAATAAAAGAGATCCCTATAGTACAAGGACTATGCAAATTACAGTTCCTCAAGATGACAAAGAAAAAAGTGAAATAAGCATGGAGGAGTATAATGTTATAAGTATGAATCTTGGGCATGTAAATAGGGAGCAACATATTGAAGAGTTATAGGAAATGACAGAACTAACTGGCACTAAAATGAGGAATGATAGGCAGAAAATAGTAAAGTTGAAAGGGTAGATTACCAATTGCAACAATTTATCCAAGGAATGATAGATCCTGGGTAGGGTTTACTTGAATCACCTTCAAAATTGACAATTTTATCTAAAGAGCAAATAAGTGACATGGAAAATAAAAGACATGAAGCAAACATGTTTGAGGAATGGGTAAATATATTTATTCAGAGAGGAGAAGATGTAATAAAGATTGCAATTAGTAATTTGGACACCACTCTCATAGAGAAGAATAATTGTGCCAGCCTTATTCAAAGATGTCAATCCAGAATAAAACAAAATAAGGATTAATTGAATAAACTCAATTCCATGGAAGAACATATGGAATCATTGGTTAATGAATGGGTCATGACCATAAAGGTTGCATTTCAAGTACTTCGATGGAGAATGGAGCTAAAATTTTAGGAGGGTATACTTAGGCCTTGCATTATTAGTGTGCAAGAATTGGAGAGTACTACTCAAGACATGTTAGATAAACATGTAAAGATGGTACAACATGTGATGTGGCATCCTTGCTCCAAAGCCTAGGTATATGATGTATCTACTGCAATTAAGGAGTTTAAAGATATCTTTCAGTCTTGCATTGATGATTCTATTAATAAATTGAGTGAGGATGTAATGGAATTCATAATGGAATTGAGTGTCAAAATCAAAAAGTATCAAAAAAGAAGAGAATATATGGAAGGCAGAGAACAAGTGTTGAAGAAAAGTGTGGAGATGTAGCAATATACATGGGAGGCATCTCAAAGGATAGGCCATGCACCCATAACAACCCGAGAGATATATAAACTATATGAGACAAAATGAAGGAGATCAACAAGTGGAGGATACCCGTGATAGTGATTGATATGCTGATTCATTGATGGTTTCATTCTTTATTTTGTTATTCTTTTGTATCTTTAGAAAGTCAAAGATAGAAGGTCAACCATAGGAAATATTGTGATACATCAAGGTGAATTTAAAGGCATCTTTGTGGTCAAAGGAATATGCTTTCAAGATATTTTGGAGTGACAACTGGTAGAGAATATTCCAAGGATATTCCCATGTGCCAGCTAGTGCATAGTTGCTAGGTCTTTCTCCACCATTGATATTGTATTTTGAATCTAGACCCTTGATGGGATTTTGTAACCATAGCAAAGGATCTAGATCTATATAAGGATCTTTGCTTCATTATTTTGGTACACACAGCTTACATAGAAAACATACCAGAGTGTTTGCAAGAGAAGTGATTGGAGAAAATACTTTGAGCATAGTTAATTTGAGAAGGAATTCACCTGTGTCTATAGGAAGGAATATGTGGAACATCCTGTTTCCTTTGTATATTTGTGAAAACATATGTAAGTTTTGATGATACTATTGATATATTCAAAAGATTTGAAGTCATGAAATATTGTGAATTTGAAATGGCTAGCATATATTAGTAAATACAAACATCAAATTTCTACATCTATTCCAGAGTGCTATTTGATTTAAGTATTTCTGATATATTTCCTTGAAGATTGCAATTTTGTATTTGAATTTGTGAAAATCATCTAGATTAGCATATAAGAATTTATTTTCTTTTGAATTGTCCAAGATAATCAAACTTGTCCATGTGAGTAATAGAGCATCATATTTTGTTTTAATCATGTTTCTAACCCTATGTTTTATCTTTCTTTTACCAGTAGTTTAAATAAATAGCCAAAACACAGTCATCTAAAGGAAATTGTTAAAGATTCTGATAAATACATGTGAATGCTAAAGATCTTTGATAATTTTCATAAACTTGAGATATAGAACATATTTCCTTGAAATTCATGCAAAGATTGATAGTAAAGTTGCAAATATATGTAAAGGATCAACACTTGGAGAGTAGTTTGAAAATATTTGTAAAGATTGAGTAGTGATAGCCAGTAAATAGCAATTAAATCATGCAAGGCCCCTTGTTAAACAACTTCACATTGAACCTTGAGTAATCTGACATAGTCATGATCTAACTACTGAAGCCTTGGGATTGTGAATTATTAGTTGATAATTCTCCATGTCTTTCAAGATAGACGAAGTTGATAGTGAATTTTATCTCATGTTGTGTGTATAACATTTGCATCAATAGTTTTTCTCGCTGGAAGGAGGGCCTGATAGGATTTAAAGTAGGCTTTTGCGAACTGGCTAACATGACTAGTCAAATGACTAGGTCCATGTCAAATCTAGGGGATATTTTCATTCAATTACCTGACAGATGAGGTAAAGGTATAAATAATCCCTTAATCTTAAGTCCTAGAACTTTTTAGGTAGGGAGTTCATCATATACTCCTCCAAGTCCAAGTTATCCTTTGGTTCAATCTAACTTGATAAGTCCAAATGTTTCCATGTTCAGACCAGTGAATTTTGGTTTAAATCCTCAAAATTAACCAAACTTTGGCTTAGTTCCTCCTAGAGGTCCCGTCATGGCATTGTTCAACATAGAATCACCTATACACTTTGTGGTATTTCCTGAAATGCCAAAGAATCTAGACAAGAAATGTCCAAAATATCAATTGCATCAAGATGCTGAAGATCACATAAGAATCTTCAAAGAGACTTGCTTTAGGGCAAGGTTAGTGTTAATGATTGTTTTTACACATTCATAACAAAAGTTAAAATTCATAAATGAACCTAACTATCTTGAAAGATATGAAGAAATCAATTAAGATTACTTAATCCCAAGTTTTCGCATGGTCAGGTCTTGACCTATTGGATAGTTCAATAGGTTACTATGAAGCTGTAATATGCAAGGGGCCTTACGTGATTTAAGGTGATAACTGACTTACTGGACTCTATTTATGCAAATTGTTACAAATATCGACAAATTATCTATCTCTTTGCACAAATCTGTTACTGTATATCAAAGCTTTGAATGATTTATGTTAAAACATGCTTTTCTTTTCAAATATGTATAAAGATTGCCAAATATCAACTCAATTGATCTCAATTCTTTCAAATGTTAGACAATCTCCTTTAGATTTCTGCATTTCAGCTAATTATTTCAAAGTTTGGGAAAAGTTAGAGAAAATTCAAATTCATCATCACTTGCTACAGGATCTAAATGCTCTGTTATGCACATGGTAAAGATTACAGCAAATTCAATTAAATCAGCAGACTAAATCGTTAAATGCAAATGTCTTGAATATTTTCACAAACATGCATTCAAGATTGCGAGCTCTAAGAGAAACTATTTCAAATATAACAAAGAGCTAGAAGAGACTCAAAAAATAGACACAGACTTCCAGATTCACTTATATTCAAAACACATAGCCATAAATGGTTTACAATGTAGGAATGACTCTTAGCTTCATTAATCAAATTCACAAAACTTACAATGCTTTATAGATACAGTAAGAAAGATGGACATTTCCACGCGTTCCTTAGTGCAGACACAGGTGACCTCCTCTAAACTAAAATACTCCTTCTATTCAAAGTTTCAGAACAAATTATAATTACTAGCTAGTTTCTATAAATCCCTATGTAAATAATATACATGTAGCAAGGTCCCTTATATAGAATTTGAACTTTCAAATTGCTACGACTATAACTTTCATCTACGGCTGAGCTTTCTCCATTCTTGATCAAGGGTGCATCTTTGTCTCATAACCGTCTACCAAAATATCTATTTGGCATCTTTTCCCTCCCTCAAAGGATGCCATTGGAATCTTTTACAACATAAGATTCCCATTTTTCTTATTGACTTTTTCCCGCCAAGGTTCTTTATTTGACCTCTTTTCAAAAACCTTACACTTGCTTGCTTTTCACTTTTTCAAATATTTTCTGAAATTGCCAATTACTCCTTCCACAAAGGTGCGGTCCCCTCCTGGACTCTTTGTCAAAATGTACTCTTGCATCACAACTCCCTCTTTCAACCTCTTTTCTTTATTCTCTGAGCCCTCTCATCTCTTCTGGTGTTTCTTCATTTTACCTCTCTCTTCCATCAATGTATCAATCATCTGCTTACTGAGATTGGCATCAGGGTTCTCTATGCATGGTACAAATATGGCATTGAAATATGTCAATGCCCTTTCTAAGTTATACACTGGCATCTCTATACATTCATGTTGAAGTAATCTTTCTGTTATCCTCTTATGTATCCTGATCATTTCATCTGCTTTTTCTTCTAAATTCTGTATTACTGCTGCACATTTCTTGAGGTTATCTTCCTCAAACTTGAGCTCTAATATTATTTGTGGCACTTGATTTTCCAATGTGACAGTAAGTGCTCCTTCATTAATCAATTCTTCTACTTTCCTTCCACTTCTATCAACTGTTCAATTTCAGACCTGCATTCTTCTTTTCTGTTTTGGCATTTATGTGTAAGCATCATACATTTATTCTTTTCTTCTGCACTTACTTTCCAACTGCTTATAGCTTACCTTATTGTTTGTTTCCCTTCTTGCATGAAATCATTAAACCATTCATAGAAAATATTAGCCTTTAGTCTTTTATTTTGCATGTCTTTTATTTCATCTTTTGACACTATTGCTACACTATCAGGCAATTCCAGAATTGGGGCACTGGGATCAAATATCCCTTTAATAAGTTGTTGAAGCTGGACAATGTGTCCCTTCAAGTAATCCTGTTTATTTGTCTTTCTTCAGCATCTCTGCTGTCACCTGGTGCATGTCTTCCCATTCATTAATATGTTGTTCTCTTTTGCTATGCCCAAGGTCCAAATTCAATATTTTATATTCCTCCAAAGTTATTTCTCTTTTTGGATTTTCTTTCTATGGAATTGCTAGGTTCAACATTCTGGATCCATCTAGACTTCTCCTTATGGCTGACATTGTCCTAGCTCTCCTCTTTTCTTTTCTTGGAGTATTACCACCTATCAAGCTCTTAATATCTATTGGTACTAACTGTACTTCTTTATCTTTCTTTCTTATTTCTTTTTCTAACCATGCAGGAACCTCCTTTTAACCTTCTGCAACTTTATCTTCATCAGTTACCTCCTCATGAAGTTTCTCTGTTTCAACTTCTTCCTGTTGTTGCTATTCCTGTTGTTGCTCTTGTTGTTGTTCTAGAATTTGCTGTTGAAGTGGAGGCTCTTGTTCTGTAGGATTATTTGGTTTCTCTCTTGATTCAACCTCATCATCTTCTTCTATTTCAGTGTCCCCTCCAGCATCAATCTCTTTTTCATGATCTTCTCCTTCTGATTTCCTTTTCTCTTGATCATCTTCAGCATGAGTTTGTTCTTCATCTTATAGCTTAATATCTTCTGCTTGTTTATCAAGTTCATTTTCATCTATCTCTTATGTTGCCTCTGTACCTTTAGGCATCTTAACCTCACCTTCTATTTTGTCTATATTTTATGTCCGTGCTTGCTTTGTATGTACAGGTGAACCTACTTTTGCATCCTCTTCTTTTTCTTTTTTCTCTTGTTCTTGCATATCTTCTATATTTTTCTCCTCCTCACCCGGCTCACCATACATATTCAACGTATTTAAAGCATCAATATCTGAGGTATCTTCTTTTGTTTCCTCTTCTACTGAAGAAGGTGTTTCCGTAACCATTTATTCATGTACCTCCTCTTTCTTAGATTTTTCAATTTTATGTGCTTCCTCCTGCACATCTTTAATTATTTCAGGTGGAACTAAAGTACCAAATGGATCTACTGATCCTGTTTCTTCCTATACTTTTTCTTCTTCATGTTCCATGCCATGCTCAATTCCTATTTCAGCTTGATTACTTGGTCCTTCTTCTTTGCTCAGAAAATCACTAGAATCTTCTTCTATGTCAATTTCTTTGCCTTTATACATTTTCCATTCCTCACTATCACTACTCTCAATATTCATAGTTTCCACTGTTTGTTGAGCCTTATAAATTTCTGACTCCTTTTGTATTTCTTCGGCCAATTCTTCTTTCACTTTAACATATGTTTTTCTCTATTCAGGTGAAGTGGAGGCACTAGATATGTTTCCCATCTTTTCATCTACCTCTTGTGCTCCAATTACACCAGCTGATTTAGAAGCTTCACCTTTAGACAAACTTATTGGTATTGCCCTTCTGACTGGCTGTCCTGCAGTTTCTTTAGCAGTCAGTGCTTCCTCTACACTTATTTCATGACTTATTGATTTTGCATCAACAAAAGTGTCTGATGCCACTGCTATTGTTATTCCCAAAGCATACGGATCCATCAACGTAACATTTTTATCCTTTTCTACAATTTTGGCCTCAACAATTTTTCTCTTCTTTTTATAAAAATAGTGTAGGTCATCACTAGGTTCCACCTTGCTTTTCCTCCCCTTCTTTGGGTAGGTGACCTCTTTGCCTTCAGCTTTTAGTTCTTCAATTCTATCCTTCAGCCATGTTTTTGAAAATAATATTATTGGTTCAGATACTTCATCCAGAGATGTATTCCATGGTTTTGACCAATCAGGCTTTGTAATAGGAGCCAACCTTGCTACTGCATAGCTGTGATGTAACAATCCATCATCATCCTAAACCTCTGGAGGCACATATATATTACCATAAGACTTCATCTGTTCAATAGTTAGTCTTTTGTGAGCTATTTTCCTCACTTCTCTATCAATCTTACAGTCAGCCCAGAAATCCTCAATGTGTACCTGATGTTTATATTTCTTATCCACAAAGTTCTAGATTCTGTGAAAAGGATCAAGTTTTCTGACTAAATCAAATTCTTGAAATCCATATTATCTCAGCTCTTACTCTAAACAACTAGCAACCTCTTCACTATAGCAAGAATACCTACCAATAGCCCAAGGTAGCTTTACATTTCCTCTATTATTAAACTTCCTCTTGTATATCTTGAGAATCCTCAAGTTCTGTCTTGAAAATTCCAACACAATCAGCTTATCAGAAGGATATCTGGGTAGCATAAATGGTTTTCCTTCAAAGCCCTCAGTCCTTATGTAAGTAAAATTCTCAAACTGTATAAACCAAGAACTGTGCAATCCAATTGCATCTTCTGCATCTTTAGATAATCTCCTATCAGGTTCTTCTCTCAATATTCTTACCATGTAAGTATAAAAAATATCATTAACCAAAGAAAAATTCTTTAAGGCATTTTCCTCCTGTAGGATAGGGTAGTGTTCATACACCAACTTCTGATTAGGACCATTTCCTAAGGTACCTACCCTTTCTATTCCATGAATGTAAGGTCTAATCTCTGCAGCACATGAGTATAATACATAAGAAGACAAATAAAATGGCAAGCTTTTCTGTTGTCTCATCATGGCCTGCCTCCAAATAGCAGTGCTAATTGCCTTGGCCCAATGGATTTTCCCTTGCTCCTTTTGTCCTACTCTTATGAATTCAATGACAGTGAACATCCATGGTTCACACCTAGTGCCATTCCTTAATCCAACTAACCTACTCAGCATAGTTATCATCAAATGAATTTCTTCTCAGAAGTAAATCCTCATCAGGTTCTTAGGTATTCTAGCTACAGCCTTAGGCTTGTTTTCTGGGCTATACCAGTTGTGCAATATTTTACCTTTACATTCTGCTTCATTTGTGAAAAATTCTCATTATATTGGTCAATATCAATATCCCTCATTTTTTCATTAATTTCTAGTCCAAAAGTTTTGGCAATACCCTCAGGGGTTAAATCGGAAATTAATCTGTCATGTAACATGATCTTCTTGGTGGATGGATCATATAAAATCACACAGTCCAAACATAAATCCTTAGCCTCCATTGCCAATGGGAAACCTACAGCTCTGTACAGTCCACTTTCCCAAATACGTTTCATATCTTGTGACGCATCTGCAGCAGTAATTTTCTTCAACACATCCTCTGCATCATAGTTTCCTATGTTTGTATCTGTGCCTAGCCCACTTGTACTAATCAGGGACGGACAACCTCTTTACAATGGCAACTCCTCTTTCTCTACTTCTTTTCATGGCTTTCTTTCTTTTTTCACCTCATCCCCTGTATCTTTCTTTTGTTTCGGGGCCATCCTATAGAAGCACACATCTTTTAACTTTCATTTCACTTCATGTCTAGGGTTTTTACTGTGAATACCTTTCTTTTACCATTTACCCTAACTTGTTTGTCTGTTCTATCTTTTACCCTTCAAATTCGTTAAGCTCTACTTAGCTAATTAGCAATTAAAACAGTAATTTGACCAATGCCTATGTTTTGTAACGAAATTATTGAAATAAAAATATTAAACCAACTGAAAATAAATGACATTTTGGATAAATACCTATTTTCCATGACCGTTTACCTGTTGACTTACTTTTACCATTTTCACCTTTATCTAGCTACTGTAACTTTGTCACTCTAGTAAATTCTGCTCATTCACTACAACAGTTCTCTTTTCTGCAATTTGTCACTCCTCACAATATATTCAAAAGCGAAATAACATAAAAGTTGCCCTAACCCTCGTTAAATTTCCCTTTGTTTGAGTGTTAAATTCGCATTAATTACAACAATTAATGCACTACAACCTTCAGCTTTTTCATTCAGTGTTTAAGTTTCTTGAACTTTTCATCGTTAGCTTAATTCAACATGCATACCCTTTTCTTTGTATATTCCCTTGTATGTTTCATTTGTATATTTTCGTTATATCTTCAAACATACAAGCATTTTATGCATACAATCAACTAACGCTCTTTTTCCTTTACGCTTTTCCATACTTCATTGTATCTTTTGTTTTGTATATCGCACTTCTATATTTTGTTGTATAAGTGCACATAAAAACCCTTATACAAACATTTCCTTACCTTTTACTCTTTTGTGATGCATTTGATTCTTTGTATATCGGGATTGTATATCGCAAACATACAAATGCCCAAACATACAAAGAATTTACCGTTTTTAACTTCTGTGACAAATCTACTTTGTATCTCCGCTTTGCATCCTTTAAATGTACAACTGCTTGTATATCACAAAATATACATGGTTATTATACAAGCAAACATGTACCTACAGTGGGGTCCACCCAACCTCTCAATAGTGTCTTTTCGCGATGCCTTTACTTCTTATTCAACTTTCGGACTTCAAACTGTTATAAATCGTATTGCATTTACCTTCGTATCCGCAATGTATATAAAACCTTGTATATTTCTCCTTGTACATTCCGAAACATACAAAGACCAAAACATACAACAGTTTAACTTCATTCCATAATAATTTCAGTTCCGGTTTGTATAAAGTGCAATGTATATCGGCATTGTATATAAGAAATATACAAAGTGCAATATACATCGACTTAACTACCTTTGATAACTCTTTGGTTCCGTGGCTTGTATAAATTAATGCATCCTGCAATATACACTAAATCCCGATGCATTAATTATATCGTATTTTAATTTTCTCTCAATTCCACGTTGTATGTAAAACAATGCATACCTCCTGATACACACATACAAAGCCTCAAATGTACAACCATTATTCCATATTTCATACCCTTTTCAGTTCCGCTTTGTAAATAAAACTTTGTATATAACTGAACATATACAAAGTGCAAAACATACAATGAATATGTCAATTTTAATATCTTTTCAGATCTGCGCTATGTATAACTCATTGTATATTTATCTTGTATGTCTACCATCTACCAAATATACAAGCCAAAATATACATCGCGGATTTCAATGTTTATTCATTCCAATTTTGACTATTTTTGGGCCCGACTTGTATATTAAGATAAAGCGTTAGCAAGATATGTATACAAGTATAACAACATACATTTCATAAACCTGATGACCTCTTTTTTACGACTAACACAAAGACACAATATACAAACGTATTTGTATATGAAATGACTTTGTATATACAAAGAACTTTGTATATACAAAACACAAACCCTCTGATTGTACATTTACCAAAACACTTATAACTTGCAAAATACAGGGAATTTTGAGATGGTTCAAAAAGCAACCCCTATTCATTTTTCACAAAGAATTCACCCATACTATGCACTGGTACTCAATGTTATTTTTTCTCTATTTTCAACAAGGTTTGTACTTTTAGTTACCCTTTTCCTTTTACCACCAAGCAGTCCCACACACAAAAGCAACCAAAAACTAGCTACAACAGGGGTCCTCATTTTGCTAAGAAGTAAAATGGGGAATGTTGTGAGCATCACAACAACTAACAACCAAATAAAATAATTAAATTAAAACCATTAAAGAAAACTGAAATGAAATAAATTCATAATTTCCAACTATCTTTTTCTGCAACTCATCATTTAACTTGAGACCTAATGTATTCAATAAGGTACATGAATTTTCATTTTCAGTTTAAGTGGGTGCACATGATTAATAAGCCTCATCTTGAAAATCAGTTGAACAAACTAGTGACTCACATTAGACTACCTAGTTGATGTCATTCCCTCATAGCCAACTAGATAGAGCCTTGCTGCCAGCAGGCGTCTATAGCCCTAACAAGTTTATCGTTACAATTCTCTTAAGTAGAGCCCCACTGCCAGCAAGCGTCTATAGCCCCAGTAGAGTTACTTAGATGACTTAACTTGGATTTCAATAAAATCTTTTTTATTTTTTATATTTATTTTTATATTTTGCATTTGACAAATATTTCATAAGATATTTTAGTTGTAACATCATGATGCAAGGAACAGTCACTTGCTAAAGTTAAGCTGAGAATTGTAATGGTAGCAAGGGTGACCTCTGATTTTTCACCTAATATCTACACTGGTAGGTTCAACTAACCCAAGGATTTTAGATGTGTCATTGTGAGAAACTTCCCTTGAATACTCAACCCATAGTTATTGAATAAAAAATTTCATAAGTCAACTAACCTTTTACATTCATGACAGTCACAACAAATTATGCACATATTTCAAATAATTCACCTGAATGTTCTAAATTTTATGTTGTTTTTAGTGGTTGTTAGTCTGCCCCTATAAACTCTAAAACAAAACAAACAACTTTGCTACAACAACACAACAAACAAACCAAACCAAACAAACAATAGAAAGCAAAAAAATGAAAACAAAACAAAAACAAAACCAACAAAACAAGCAAAACTATACATTATTCACATTATGATACAACAGACCAACCACCCTTACCTCAAGCCTAAAAGTAGTGTTTCAAGTGTTGGCCATTAACTGGTAATGGCACATCTTCTCTAGTCAAGGTCTTGAGCCTGAAAGTGTTATCTCCTATTATTTCTGACACTTGTAATGGACCTAACCATAACTTGTCAAATTTTCCATGACTTCCCTTTTTCTCATGTGCTTTATCCCAGCACAGCACCAAGTCTGAAATTCTAAATGTTTTGACTCTTACCCTTTTGTCAAACCATCTCTTCACCACTACCTGATGTTTAGCAAAATTTTCAATGGCTTGATCTCTTTTCTCATCTAATTCCAACAGTTGGATTATTTTGGCTTCTCTGTGATCATCAAAGCCTAAGTATTCGTTAGCAAACTTCCAAACTGGCATTCTTAAATTAACTGAAAGTATGGGATCAGTCCCATAAACTAAATGATAGGGTGCATTGCCTAATACTAAATTAACCCTGGTTCTATCTACCCACAACGCATATTTTAGTAATGTGTTCCATTCTCTGGGGTTCTTTTCAATGAGTTTCTTGATTATATCTAATAAAATCTTATTTGTTGACTCAGCTAACCCATTCCCCTGAGGATAATAGTTTGAAGAAAACTTTAAAACAATTCCATGTTCAAATGCCCATTTAGAAAACTTTAAAGAAGAAAATGCAGGGCCATTGTCACATACCAGCGAATAAGGAGCCCCAAACCTGGTTATTATGTTCTCTTCAAGGAATTTGTTGACTACCTCAGTAGTAGAGAATTTGCAACATGTGGCTTCAGTCCACCTTGTATAGTAATCAGTCACTATCAGTATAAATTTGTGTCCTGCAGATGATGGAGGATTTATGACTCCAATGAAATCTAAGGCCCACTGTGCAAATGGCCTAGACTCAATGATTGGCTGTAATGGATTAGCTTGATTTCTCCCTTTATCTGTTGTAGTCTGATAGATGTGGCCACTTCTAATGTGATTCTCTGTATCTTTAAATGTAGTAGACCAATAGTAACCTGCCCTCAATATCTTATGTGTGGTGGCTAAATGGGAACCATGAGCAGTTCCATATTTATCATGCAGTTCTAGCAACACCTTATCTGCTTCATCTCTATTCAAACATCTTACATATATTCCTTCATGGTTCTTCTTGTATAGAAGACCTCCTTGCACCATGTATTTTTATGCTTTGATCTTTAAAGCCCTTCTTTGTGAAGATTTCATCTTGCTTAGATACTTCCCTGATATCAGAAAAGTGTTCAAATCATCATACCACCCTAATGTCTCATTAGTATTCAATACATATTGCTGTTTTACCAAATTTGGGTCTATTTTGGCTATGGTTTGCACTAGAGCTTGTCCTCTGACTAACTTCATAGGAATGATTTCCATGTAAAATTCTTGCAAAATTGTGATCCACTTAGCTCTTTTCTCTCTAGGCTCATTTTGCATCAGCACCATCTTCACTGCTACATCTAGCACTATGGCCTTAACCTGACTGCATAAGATGTAATGTCTGAATTTTTTTACTACTCTTACCAGTGTGAACGCTTGTCTTTCTATATCTAGATACTTCAACTATGCATCTTTCAGAGGTGCACTCATAAAAGCTATTGGCTTCTCTTCATCATTTTCTCCTTTCTGTGTCAAAGCAGTTGCAACTAAATGTGTGGATGCAAAATAATAAATATAGAATGGGTTTGCATAATCTAGACTTGCCAATACATGAGCTTCATAAATTGCCTCCTTGATATCTTCAAATGTAGCTTTGGCTACTGGTGTCTATTCTATATCCGCATCTTTCTTCAACATAGCATTTAATGGTCACACAATCTCTGCAAACCCTGTAATGAACTTCCTGACAAAATTAATTTTACCAAAAAATGATTTTAATTCCTTTTTAGTGTTTGGTAATTGCAATTTCTTAATTCCTTCTATTCTATCAGGATCAATTGATATCCCATTCTCAGAAATGACATGTCCTAATAGTTTTCCTTCTGTTACTCCAAATACACATTTCTTAGGGTTTAGTGAAATTCCATACCTTTCGCATCTCTTGAAGACTCTTCTCAGATCCTTAGCATGAGTGGATGCATCTTTAGAATAAATAGTTAAATCGTCCATATAAATTACAATGCACTTACCTGCCAATCCACGGAATGCAATATCCATGGCTCTTTGAAAAGTGGCACCTACATTAATTAGACCAAACGACATTCTTCTATAAGCATAATTACCCCATTTACATGTGAAAGTAGTTTTCAACCTATCCTCTTCATCAACCAAGACTTGGTTATACCCTGAAAATCCATCTAGAAAAGACATCATTTTGGCCCCATTCACTACTTGCAGCACTTCATCCATGGGAGGCAAAGGATAATTATCTTTTTTAGATGCTTTGTTTAAATTCCTAAAATCTACACATAACCTGATATCTCCACTTTTCTTTCTAACAGGTACTAAGTTAGCTACCCAAGTTGAGTGTCTGACAGGGAAAATTATTCTAGCAGACAACAGTTTTTTCACTTCCTCAAATATCAAAGGTTCTAAAATTGCATTCACAGGGCTTTGCTTTTGCCTGAATGGTTTGATATTTGGCTTTAAAGGTATCACGTGAGTGATGATGGATGTGTCATAGGTCTTTAGATCCTCATATGTCCATGCTATAACATGTTTATAATCTTTCAGAACATCAATAACCTCTTTTCTAATCTTCTCAGAACAGGCCTTTCCAATTTGTACATTCTGGGGATTTTGCTCTGTTCCTAAGTTATAGGGATCACACTTACCTCCCTCTGTTTTAGGCAAGTCCTTTTGTTTTACTACTCTGTTAAAGTCAAAGATTTGTTCTAACTCAATCACTCATTTAGGCAGAAAATTACTTTTTAAGTTGATTATGTCTTCTTCGTCCCAAGACATATCAGGCCTCTCTTGTTCATCAATAATTTGGGCCTCAAATACCTCATTGCAAGTTAGAAAATCTACAATTTTCTGATCCCCCTCAAATACCTGAAAATGAGTTACATTATCTGGCACACTGGGCACATTCACTAATTCTACAGAAAATCTTTTCAATCCTGATAGTGTTAAAGGTTCTAGAGTGCTAGCAACAACTGCTAGTGCATCTGGCCTATGGTTCAATTCTCTAGGGATATGCTCTATATTAAAAGCATCAAACGACTCTATTAAATCCCATACCCTATGCCTGTAACAAACCATCCTGTTATAATTGCAAGCATATACTTTCATTACCTATCTAACTACTAGCTCAGAATCTGAAAACACTCTGATCATTTTTACCTTTTTCTTTATAGCCATGACCAGTCCATAAATTAGAGATTCGTACTTTGCAACATTGTTAGTACAAGCAAACTGTAGCCTATATGCTACTAAATATGATTTGCCATGAGGATCTATGAGTTCTACCCCAACACCTGCACCCTATTTAGATTTGGAACCATCACATTTTAATGTCCACATGCCATCCTTATTCTTTTGACATTTTGCTTTAGCATGTTTTACCTTTTCTATCACCTGTGCAGCGCTATCTTGTTTATTCCTAGGCAATTCATTTTGGCTTACTTGTACAATTATCTTTTTAGTTTGAAGATCAGAATGACAGACACCTTTACCTTTTGACTCTTTTCCTAAATCTGGAGTTGATCCATTTATGTTGTTCTAAAAGCAACTCTCTGGGTGATTAACCTTTCCTTCTTGGGGTTCCATCCCCTTTGTGCATTTTATGTACTAATGTTTAATAATGTCTTTGCACATGCCACAATTTTCTTCAGAATGTGGCTTATCATGAACTCTACACTTATTTTTGTATAACTTGCATTGAACTGGAAGATTTTGTTCTATGTACTTTTCTATTTCTTGTCTGATGACCTAACTAAAATTATTCAATGCATTGTTTTCTTCATCAGAAGAATTTCCATCAGACTCAATAAATAATTTTGTTTCCTTATTTACAGGTTTTTCTCTGAAGTTCAGCATTAAGATTTCTTCAATCTGTACCCCTTTGTTAGTAACCCTGTAAACACTAGGTTCAATAGAAGAATACAATATTTCGTTAGTCCTATTGTACTCTATGATCATATGTTTCATCCTGGGTTTAGCTTCTATTCTAATCTGATTTGGCACACCTCTCCAAGGTAACCACATATGTGAGAAATCGGTGGCCATATATCCATTCAAAGTCTTTGACCAGTCTCTACTCAATAGCATCCCATAATTTATAGGTATATTAACTACTTGGATGTCAATGAAATGATTTACCCTAGGGTCTGAAGCTAACTGCATCTGCATATGCATTAATTCTCCAATCACATTAACTTCAGTTTTGTCCAACTGTGTAACAACTTTGGCAGATTTAGCAGGGGTCAGCCTTAAAGTTTTACATATCCCTAATGGCATTACATTAGCTGATGCACCTAAATCTACCATGCAATTATGTATGTTCTTTCCACACAGTCTAACGGTTAACAAGAAAGGAGGAGCATCCTTTTTATCAACATACATTACAACATTGGTGTTGGATGGCTACTCAACTTTCTTACTCTTTTCTTTGGACTGTGCATCCCTATTAGGAACATTTACCTCAGTAGAAACCTCTCCTGTCATAGATGCATCCAAGGATTTAATAAAAGCATTTCTAACCCCTGGAGTTTTCAACAATTCAAACAAAGGTATACTGACCTTAATTTTCTATATCTCCTCTAACAGATAACTCATCAATCTCATAGTCTCTACAGTCTCTGTTTTATTTGTTTGAACTTTTGTGTAGTTATTCCATTATTTGCATTATGATTGGCTTTCAGTATGGCAGGATTATTGCTAGAATTTTGGTCTGGAGGGGTATTAAAATTGTTAGGAGTGGAAGTGGTGAAAGGACCTCCTGGCCTAGGGTTATTTCTCAGGTTGTAAGTATGATTCTTACTTGACTGTTGGAAGGCTTGCACCTCCTCTGTCTCATACAACACCTCATTTTCAGTTTCAAATGGAAATTGAAAAGCATTAGGTACTAAGGCCATCTCAGGATATAAATTTTCACAAAAATATGGTTCATCCTCTAACAATTGGTCATCTTCCTATTCTCTAAATGTGAAAGTCTCTAAGACTAGAGCAGTATCATATCCTGATGGTACTATTTCATTACCTTTGGGAACCAAGAACTCAAAAGTAGGAGCCTATACATCTACATTAAAAATACTTGCTGCCAGATGAAACTGAGGATAGTCTAATTCAGCATGGGCACTAGTATTATGGATTCTACACCAATTCTTCAATGCTACATTGGCCATTTGAATCCTAGCTGTTTGCTTCGTATCCTGGTTATCCACATTCTCAAATGGAGAAGCCAAAGTGCCATTATTAGGCCCTGTGTTCCAGGTTTTAGGTGGCCTAGGCTGATTCTGATTCTTGTTATTGTTATTCCAGGCTCTGTTATCTATAGTTGGTCCTCTATTTTGCATCTGTTGCCCCTGATTATGACTCTAATGTTGACTGTGATTTTGACCTTGATTAGAACCTTGACCCTGGTTATAACTTTGATTCTAGTTTTGGTTATGGTTGGGGTTGTAATTTTGGTTTTGACTCTGGTTATAGTTCTGATTATATCCCTAGTTGTTTCTACCGTAGAAATTCTCATTTCTCAATTGTGTCATCTCAGTGGTCAATCTTCTTAAATGTGCAGTAATTTCTTTGATATCCTCCATTTCCTCTTGTGCTTTTGCTATAAATGTATCCTGAGGTGGTTGCAAGAAGGATTGGCCATTATTTTGATTTAGATTAGCAGTATTACTAGTGTAAGGTACTATAGCCTGAATTGGGGTAGGATTATACACAGGTGTGTATGTAGGGATTGGATTTAGCATTGGAGTATTTTGTGTAGGAACTCCATTCCAAGGTTGTGCTTGATTTTGCATTCCAGGATTTCCTCCATTGAGGAATGGATTATAGGTTGTCTGCCTCATTTCCTGGTTTACAAAGGCTACCTCTTTGTAGGCTTTGGATATTGTGTCTATGTTAGGCTTTCTCTTGACAAACATGGTCGTTAATGGATCTAAAGCAACATAATACATAGCTAACAATGTGTCTAGAACTACTGTGTATGGTGCTACCAACCTAGAATAAGCCTTTTGAAACCTGTCATTAAAATTATCAATTAATTTCCCTTCACCTCTTTTGATTGTGGCCAATTTATGATATAAGATAGAAGGATCTACTGGTCCCCTAAATCTAGACATAAATGCTTCTTCCATAAGTGTCCAAGAAGAAACGTAGCCATTAGGTAAATTCACATACCAGTTGGAAGCTTGTTCATTGAAGGTGTAAGGAAATAGTCTACACACAACATCTTCATGTTCTAGCCTGGCTCTAAAGCATGCCTCCTTAAATACCCTAATATGATCCTCTGAATCTTGATGTAACTGATATTTAGGACATATTTTCTTAGGGTTCTTTGGCATCTCATGGTAATCCACAAAATATATGGGAGAGTTGACATTGAAATAAGCCATTGAAGGTACCTGTGCTTGACCTGGACCTGTAGGAATGCTTGGATTTCTAGGTAGACTTGGATTTTTGGGAGGACTGGGACCTCTAGGAGGACTAGGACCTCTGGGAGGACTTGAACCAAGATTTAAGAATCTGTATGAAGAACTGTTAGGACTTACAATATTGTGGATGTTAAAAGGTGATCCAGGAGGCGTTCTAGATGAACTTGTGTTTGATATTTTAGGATTCCACACTAAAGGACTTTTACTTTGTCTCCTGTCAGGTAATTGCACAAATATGTCCTTTGAATTGGATCTAGACCTGGTCACTCTATTGCTGTTATGAGCCAGCTTTACTTAAATTCAACCTTAACTCCAATCAGGCCCTCCTTCTAGTGCCAAAAATTGTTGATGATTATTTTTACACATTCATAACAAAAGTTAAAATTCATAAATGAACCTAACTATCTTGAAAGATATGAAGAAATCAATTAAGATTACTTAATCCCAAGTTTCCGTATGGTTAGGTCTTGACCTGTTGGATAGTTCAGTAGGTTACTATGAAGCTGTAATATGCAAGGGGCCTTATGTGATTTAAGGTGATAACTGACTTACTGGACTCTATTTATGCAAATTGTTACAAATATTGACAAATTATCTATCTCTTTGCACAAATCTGTTACTGTATATCAAAGCTTTGAATGATTTATGTTAACACATGCTTTTCTTTTCAAATATGTATAAAGATTGCCAAATATCAACTCAATTGATCTCAATTCTTTCAAATGTTAGACAATCTCCTTTAGATTTCTATATTTCAGCTAATTATTTCAAAGTTTGGGAAAAGTTAGAGAAAATTCAAATTCAACATCACTTGCTACAGGATCTAAATGCTCTATTATGCACATGGTAAAGATTACTACAAATTAAATTAAATCAGCAAACTAAATCATTAAATGCAAATGTCTTGAATATTTTCACAAACATGCATTCAAGATTGCAAGCTCTAAGAGAAACTATTTCAAATATAATGAAGAGCTAGAAGACACTCAGAAAATAGACGCAGACTTCCAGATTCACTTATATTCAAAATACATAGCCATATATGGTTTACAATGTAGGAATGACTCTTAGCTTCATTAATCAAATTCACAAAACTTAGAATGCTTTACAAATATAGTAAGAAAGTTGGACATTTCCACGCGTTCCTTAGTGCAGACACAGGCGACCTCCTCTAAACTAAAATACTCCTATTCAAAGTTTCAAAACAAATTACAATTACTAGCTAGTTTCTATATATCCCTATGTAAATAATGCACATGTAGCAAGGTCCCTTATATAGAATTTGAACTTTCAAATTACTACTACTATAACTTTCATCTATGGCTAAGCTTTCTCCATTCTTGATCAACAGTGCATCTTTGTCTTATAACCGTCTGCCAAAATATCTATTTGGCATCTTTTCCCTCGCTCAAAGGATGCCATTGGAATCGTTTACAACATAAGATTCCCCTTTTCCTTATTGACTTTTTCCTGCCAAGGCTCTTTATTTGACCTCTTTTCAAAAACCTTTACACTTTCTTGCTTTTCACTTTTTCAAATATTTTCTGAAATTGCCAATTACTCCTTCCACAAAGGTGTGGTCCCCTCCTGGACTCTTTGCCAAAATGTACTCTTGCATCACAACTCCCTCCTTCAACCTCTTTTCTTTATTCTCTGATCCCTCTCTTCTCTTCTGGTATTTCTTCATTTTACCTCACTCTTCCATCAATGTATCAATCATCTGTTTACTTAGATTGGCATCAAGGTTCTATATGCATGGTGCAAATATGGCATTGAAATCTGTCAATGCCCTTTCTAAGTTATACACTGGCATCTCTATACATTCATGTTGCAGTAATCTTTATGTTATCCTCTTATTTATCCTGATTATTTCATCTACTTTTTCTTCTAAATTATGTATTACTACTACACATTTCTTGAGGTTATCTTCCTCAAACTTGAACTCTAATATTAGTTGTGGCACTTGATTTGCCAATGTGACAGTAAGTGCTCCTTCATTAATCAATTCTTCTGCTCTTCCTTCCACTTCTGTCAAATGTTCAATTTCAGACCCGCATTCTTCTTTTTTGTTTTGGCATGTATGTGTAAGCATCATACATTTATTCTTTTCTTCTGCACTTACTTTCCAACTACTTACAGCTTGCCTTATTGTTTGTTCCCCTTCTTGCATGAAATCATTAAACCATTCATCAAAAATATTAGCCTTTAGTCTTTTATTTTACACGTATTTTATTTCATCTTTTGACACTATTGCTACACTATCAGGCAATTCCAGAATTGGCGCACTAGGATCAAATATCCCTTTAATAAGTTGTTAAAGTTGGACAATGTGTCCCTTCAAGTAATCCTGTTTATCTTTGTCTTTCTTCAGCATCTCTGCTGTCACCTGGTGCATGTCTTCCCATTCATTAATATGTTGTTCTTTTGTGCTATGCCCAAGGTCTAAATTTAATATTTTATATTCCTCCAAAGTTATTTCTCCTTTTGGCTTTTCTTTCTGTGGAATTGCTAGGTTCAACATTCTGGATCCATTTGGACTTCTTCTTATGGCTAATATTGTCCTAGCTCTCCTCTTTTCTTTTCTTGGAGTATTACCACCTATCAAGCTCTTAATATCTATTGGTACTAACTGTACTTCTTTATCTTTCTTTCTTATTTCCTTTTCTAACCATGCAGGAACCTCCTTTTCACCTTCTGCAACTTTATCTTCATCAATTACCTCCTCATGAGGTTTCTCTGTTTCAACTTCTTCCTGTTGTTGCTGTTCCTGTTGTTGCTCTTGTTGTTGTTTTGGAATTTACTGTTGAAGTGGAGACTCTTGTTCTATAGGATTATTTGGCTTCTCTCTTGATTCAACCTCATCGTCTTCTTCTATTTTAGTGTCCCCTCCATCATCAATCTCTTTTTCATGATCTTCTCCTTCTGATTGCCTTTTCTCTTGATCATCTTCAGCATGAGTTTGTTCTTCATCTTGCAGCTTAATATCTTCTGCTTGTTTATCAAGTTCATTTTCATCTATCCCTTTTGTTGCCTCTATACCTTCAGGCATCTTAACCTCACCTTCTATTTTGTCTATATTTTCTATCTGTTCTTGCTCTGTATGTACAGGTGAACCTACTTTTGCATCCTCTTCTTTTTCTTTTTTCTCTTGTTCTTGCATATCTTCTATATTTTTCTCCTCCTCACCTGGCTCACCATACATATTCAACATATAAGCATCAATGTCTGAGGTATCTTCTTTTGTTTCCTCTTCTGCTGAAGCAAGTGTTTCCGTAACCATTTCTTGAGGTACCTCCTCTTTCTCATATTTTTCAATTTTATGTGCTTCCTCCTGCACATCTTTAATTATTTTAGGTGGAACTAAAGTACCAAATGGATCTACTGATCCTATTTCTTCCTATACTTTTTCTTCTTCATGTTCCATGCCATGCTCAATTCCTATTTTAGCTTGATTACTTGGTCCTTCTTATTTGCTCATAAAATCACTGGAATCTTCTTCTATGTCAATTTCTTTGCCTTTATACATTTTCCATTCCTCACTATCATTGCTCTTAATATTCACAGTTTCCACTGTTTGTTGAGCCTTATGAATTTCTGACTCCTTTTGTATTTCCTTGGCCAATTCATCTTTCACTTTAACATATGTTTTTCTCTGTTCAGGTGAAATGGAGGCACTAGATATGTTGCCCATCTTTTCACCTACCTCTTGTCCTCCAATTACACCAGCTGATTTAGAAGTTTCACCTTTAGACAAACTTATTCGAATTGCCCTTCTGACTGGCTGTCCTGCAGTTTCTTTAGCAGTCAGTGCTTCCTCTGCACTTATTTCATGACTTATTGATTTTACATCAACAAAAGTGTCTGATGCCACTGCTATTGTTATCCCCAAAGCATATGGATCCATCAACATAGCATTTTTATCCTTTTCTACAATTTTGGCCTCAACAATTTTTCTCTTCTTTTTATAAAAACAATGTAGGTCATCACTAGGTTCCACCTTTCTTTTCCTCCCCTTCTTTGGGTAGGTGACCTCTTTGCCTTCAGCTTTAAGTTCTTCAATTTTGTCCTTCAGCCATGTTTTTGAAAATAAATATTATTGGTTTAGATACTTCATCCAAAGATGTATTCCATGGTTTTGACCAATCAGGTTCTGTAATAGGAGCCAACTTTGCTACTGCATAGGTGTGATGTAACAATCCATCATCATACTGAACCACTGGGGGCATATATATATTACCAATAGACTTCATCTGCTCAATAGTTAGTCTTTTGTGATCTCTTTTCCTCACTTCTCTATCATTCTTGCAGTTAGCCTAGAAATCCTCAATGTGTACCTGATGTTTATATTTCTTATCCACAAAGTTTTGGATTATGTGAAAAGTATCAAATTTTCTGACTAAATCAAATTCTTGAAATCCATAGTATCTCAGCTCTTACTCTGAACAACTAGCAACCTCTTCACTGTAGCAAGAATACCTACCAATAGCCCAAGGTAGCTTTACATTTCCTCTATTATTAAACTTCCTCTTGTATATCTTGAAAATCTTCAAGTTCTGTCTTGAAAATTCCAACACAATCAGCTTATCAGAAGGATATCTGGGTAGCATAAATAGTTTTCCTTCAAAGCCCTCAGTCCTTATGTAAGTAAAATTCTCAAACTGTATAAACCAAGAACTATGCAATCCAATTGCATCTTCTACATCTTTAGATAATCTCCTATCAGGTTCTTCTCTCAATATTCTTACCATGTAAGTATAAAAAATATCATTAACCAAAGAAAAATTCTTTAAGGCATTTTCCTCCTGAAGGATAGGGTAGTGTTCATACACTAAATTTTGATTAGGACCATTTCCTAAGGTACCTACCCTTTCTATTCCATGAATGTAAGGTCTAATCTCTGCAACACATGAGTATAATACATAAGAAGACAAATAAAATGACAAGCTTTTCTGTTGTCTCATCATGGCCTGCCTCCAAATAGCAGTGCTAATTGCCTTGGCCCAATGGATTTGCCCTTGCTCCTTTTGTTTTGCTCTTATGAATTCAATGACAGTGAACATCCATGGTTCACACCTAGTGCCATCCCTTAATCCAACTAACCTACTCAGCATAGTTATCATCAAATGAATTTCTTCTCTGAAGTAAATCCTCATCAGGTTCTTACGTATTTTGGCTATAGCCATAGGCTTGTTTTCTAGGTTGTACCAGTTGTGAAATATTTTACCTTTACATTCTGCTTCATTTGTGTAAAAATTTTCATTATATTGGTCAATATCAATATCCCTCATTTTTTCATTAATTTCTAATCCAAAAGTTTTGGCAATACCCTCAGGGGTTAAATCAACAATTAATCTGTCATGTAACATGATCTTCTTGGTGGATGGATCATATAAAATCACACAGTCCAAACATAAATCCTTAGCCTCCATTGCCAATGGGAAACCTGTAGCTTTGTACAGTCCACTTTCCCAAATATGTTTCATATCTTGTGAGGCATCTGCAACAGTAATTTTCTTCAACACATGCTCTACATCATAGTTTCCTATGTTTGTATCTGTGCCTATGGCACTTGTACTGATCAGGGATGGACAACCTCTATACAAAGGCAACTCCTCTTTCTCTACTTCTTTTCGTGGCTTTCTTTCTTTTTTCACCTCATCCCCTATATCTTTCTTCTGTTTCCAGGCCATCCTGTAGAAGCACACATCTTTTAACTTTAGTTCACTTCATGTCTAGGGTTTTTACTATGAATACCTACTTTTACCATTTACCCTAACTTGTTTGTCTTTTCTGTCTTTTACCCTTCAAATTCGTTAAGCTCTACGCAGCTAATTAGCAATTAAAATAGTAATTTGACCAATGCCTACATTTTGTAACGAAATTACTGAAATAACAGTATTAAACCAGTTGAAAATAAATGACGTTTTGGATAAATACCTCTTTTCTGTGACCATTTACCCATTGATTTACTTTTACCGTTTTCACCTTTATCTAGCTACTGTAACTTTGTCACTCTGGTAAATTCTGCTCATTCACTGCAACAGTTCTCTTTTCTGCAATTTTTCACTCCTCACAATATATTCAAAAGAGAAATAACATAAAAATTGCCTTAACCCTCGTTAAATTTCCCTTTGTTTGAGTGTTAAATTTGCATTAATTATAGCAATTAATGCACTACAACCTTCGGCTTTTTCATTTAGTGTTTAAGTTTCTTGAACTTTTGATCGTTAGCTTAATTCAACATGCATACCCTTTTCTTTTTATATTCCCTTGTATGTTTCATTTGTATATTTTCGTTATATCTTCAAACATACAAGCATTTTATGCATACAATCAACTAACACTCTTTTTTCCTTTACGCTTTTTCATACTTCATTGTATCTTTTGTTTTGTATATCGCACTTGTATATTCTGTTGTATAAGCGTACATACAAACCCTTATACAAACATTTCCTTACCTTTTACTCTTTCACGATGCATTTAATTCTTTGTATATCAGGATTGTATATCGTAAACATACAAACACCCAAACATACAAAGAATTTACCATTTTTAACTTCTGTGACAAATCCTCTTTGTATCTCCGCTTTGCATCCTTTAAATCTACAACTACTTGTATATCACAAAATATACATGGTTATTATACAAGCAAACATGTACCTACAGTGGGGTCCACCCTACCTCTCAATAGTGTCTTTCCGCGATGCCTTTACTTCTTATTGAACTTTCAGACTTCAAACTATTATAAATTGTATTGCATTTACCTTCGCATCCGCAATGTATAAAAACCTTGTATATTTCTCCTTGTACATTCTGAAACATACAAAGACCAAAACATACAATAGTTTAACTTTATTCCATAATAATTTCAGTTTCGGTTTGTATAAAGTGCAATGTATATCAGCATTGCATATAAGAAATATACAAAGCACAATATACATCGACTTAACTACCTTTGATAACTCTTCGGTTCCATGGCTTGTATAAATCAATGCATCCTGCAATATACACTAAATCTCGATGCATTAATTATATCATATTTTAATTTTCTCTCAATTCTGCGTTGTATGTAAAACAATGCATACCTCCTGATACACACATACAAAGCCCCAAATATACAACCATTATTCCATATTTCATACCCTTTTCAGTTCCGCTTTGTATATAAAATTTTGTATGTAACCGAACATATACAAAGTGCAAAACATACAACAAATATGTCAATTTTAATATCTTTTCAGATCCGCGCTATGTATAACTCATTATATATTTACCTTGTATGTCTGCCATCTACCAAATATCCAAGCCAAAATATACATAGCGGATTTCAATGTTTATTCATTCCAATTTTGACTATTTTTGGGCTCGACTTGTATATTAAGATAAAGCGTTAGCAAGATATGTATACAAGTATAACAACATACATTTCATAAACCCGATGACCTATTTTTTGTGACTAACACAAAGACACGATATACAAACGTATTTGTATATGAAATGACTTTGTATGTACAAAACACAAACCCTCTGATTGTACATTTACCAAAACACTTATAACTTGCAAAATACAAGGAATTTTGAGATGGTTCAAAAAGCAACCCCTATTCATTTTTCACAAAGAATTCACCCATACTATGCACTAGTACTCAATGTTATTTTTTTTCTATTTTCACCAAGGTTTGTATTTTCATTTACCCTTTTCCCTTTACCACCAAGCAAACCCACACACAGAAGCAATCAAAAACCAGCTACAGCAGGGGTCCTCATTTTGCTAAGAAGTAAAATGGGGCGTGTTGTGAGCATCACAACAGTTAGCACACAAAGATGTGATATGCAGATTGTTTCCTTTCACTTTATCTAAGAAAGCTTATAGCTGGTATGTTAATTTGCCTAATAATCACATCACAAGTTGGCAAATTATAGAAGAAACATTCTTGTCTAGGTTTAGAGTTCCAATAGAGCCAGCATCCCTATATCATAGGTTAGCAGAGATTAAAAGAGGTGCAGAATTCATAATTACATTTAATGATCATTTTCTAAAGGCTTATTTTAGATTAGTAGCTCCTTATACTATAACTGATGATGCAGTGTTACAAATGTATTATATTGCTTTGGATCTATTAACTGCAATGTTTGTTAAGAGACAAGTACCTCAAGTGACAAATTTGTCTCAAGCATATAAAGAAGCAGTGAAAATAAATCAGGAGATGCAACAAACAAGCCATGGTCCTTTAGTGAGCCTTGGAAATGCTACAATTCCTAATCAAATGTAGTAGTTGAATAGTGCACTGGTGCATCATACTCCTGTTATCACCTAGATTTGCACCCTTTGTTGCGGTTGTGAAACTTCAACAATCTGGAGTAACATGGGAATGATCTCGAAGTGTGGGACCTTGTGAAATGAGATCAAACCTCTAGAGAAGGTTGGCTTCCTCTCTCTAAGCCTAGTGCTCAGAGAAATTCATCTAAACCTAGTGCTAATGCTTGCTGGGAAAAGGGAAAGAAGGAATGCTGAAATAAACTAAGTGATACACCAGATTTAAATGTGTTTGGCTACAACTGAATAGACACAGTAATAATCTCATAGCTGGAAAGGATTACACAGACTCATATTAATTTTAGGGAGGTCCAGAAAAGCAGACACAGTACAAACAAATAATAAGAGAGAGGCAAAAATATCAGCTTTTCATTATAGAGGCCAAGTAACCATTACAAAGAATAGCCCAAAAGAACAACCAAAAACTAATACATTTGTTTTACATGTATATATATCATTTTTACATTCTCAATCAGTTACAAAATTCACTTTAAGAGATGGAATAGAAAAATATCTACATGAATGACTGCCCAACTACAGAAGTTATGACGTTGAATATCTGGCACTAGGCAACTAGAAGATATTCTTTAATCTTTAATACGGTTGCTTCATCGTTGATCCTTAGCAATGCATACATCAAAATATCTGAAGTAGGATGGTGGAGAAATATCTTTTACCATCAATGTGAGCTACTTCATCTTTGTGCTGCAATGAATGCAAGAAATATCTCTATCTGCTCAAAAAATGGTCGCTAAAATGTCCGGTTGCTCAAAATATGGAAAGCCAGATCTGAAAATGGAAAGGTGAAAAAAAATCCTAAAAACCTTGCCAAATGAAAGAGGGACCAAAATATGCAACTTTGCCTTTTATAGCATGTCAAAATTCGCTAGGACAGAGGAGATACAAGCGATTAAAGTTTTGGTCAACCGCCTGTATTATCGCTTTGCATCTATGTATATATCACTTGCATTTGCCACCTGAATCGGTATTCAAAAACTTCTCTGCAACTCCTTTGTATATGCATGGCGACTTGTATATCAGACTTGAATATGCTCTTTGAATTTTGAAATTGTATATCCATACAATTGCCTTTTGTATATGCGGGCCCCAACATTTGTATGTTAACTTGCATGTATGTCTGCCGCCACGTGGCACTGCCTGATTCATGTCTGAGCTGGTTCAAAGAGCATCGCTGAAAACTGTATCTGCCCTTTGCATATTGCAATATACAAGCACAATTGTACATGCAAGCCGCGGACTTCAAATTTTACAAAATAGCCTGAAAAGATGTTGAAATCTGGCTTGTATACCTCCTTTGTATGTTTGCTTGTATATCGCATGATATACAAGCGCTAAATATACAAGCCACGGACCCCAAATATTTATCAACTACTTTGACTGCTGGGTTGGATCCAACTTGTATCACTTTCTTTGTATATTTCCCTGCATGTTCAAATATACAAAACACTTATACCTATATAAGGCGGACCCAAGACCTAAAATGCTGAATTTGATCTTCGATTCAAGTCCGTCTTGCATGCAACCCTTGTATCTTTTCTTTGTATATTGGCTTGTATGTGAAAACATACAAGCGAAATATACATTCTACTATTCATGCTCACTTGTATCTTCGAACATACAATCAGCCTTGTATGTGCGCGAGCGCCACCTCTTGTACATTCAGCCTTGTATGTTTCTCTGTATGTTTCACTTGTATGTGCAAAACATACAAAGCGAAATATACAAAGAAACATACAAGGCTGAATGTACATTCCACTATAGCAGATGCACTTGTATGTCAAACCTTGTATCTTTTCATTGCATGTGCAAACATACAACATTATCTGCATTTGAAACCTGATATACATTGAGGGAATATTCCTATAATGTATCTTCTACTTTGTATAATTTTCCTTGTATGTATCTCCTTGCAACCAAATATACAAACTGGGAATATCCCAAGAATCTGCAAAAGATTCCTCCTTATACATGCACCCTCCTAAGCCCAATATACATTCATAAATGCATAAAACTCACTTTTTTCATCATTTTCTAAGGCCGATAGAGATTTTGCAAGCCCGCCAATATAAATTTTGCCTTGTATATATGCTTTGCATATTCCTTTGTATGTACAAAGGTGAATGTATATGCAAATGTACATTCAAAAATACATACAAATACAAGCTATAGAAATGAGAAAATCCCAGTGATAGAAAGCACATGAAAATAAAAGATTTTTGGGGTTTTCTGCAAGGATTCCTTTATAGGCAAGATCTTGGGATTTTTGACAAGGCATGCATGAGTATTTAAAGAATTTACACCTTGTACATGCATTTCTAAAAGATTCTCAATGAAAATACAAGGTGAAATATTTGGTTCTGGGCAGAGGTAAAATAGGTCAACAATTTAGCGACTTCTATGGGATGTTTGCCCGCTAAACATAAAATCAGTGGCCTTATTGCATCCATTGGGCATGGGCTCTAGTCTAAAACCTATTGGAAAACTAGAAATTGCCTCCAAAATATAAAAAGGGGAAAGGGCCTGCATTCTCCTAATGACAATGCAGCCTGTGCAGAGCACTTATGGGAAGGGAAAACTAAAATAGAAATGAAAACCTACTCTAATCCTAAACTAACTAGTCAGACGTGACCTTAAACAAAGCCATTAACTAGTTCTTAGAAGTAACTACCCTTTTGTAACATTTTACAATGTTTCCCATTCATGTGGGTAGTTAAAAAGAGGTAAGGGGGAAATGTACATATGATAAATTGATAAAACACCCCCTCAAAGTGGAGATAAACTCACCTATCCACCTAGACTGATTACTGATGTTGCTAACTTGTGGTGAATAAATGGGTTGATCCGACTCATTTTGATGCTCAACTTCATGCTTAGAGGTAAGCATGACAAGTGGTGACTCCTCTTGATATGTCTCCAGCTGAGCTAGATGCCTGATTGGGCATCCCCTTGAAATGACATGCAAATCATGTTGGATCTCATGTTGCTTCTTTGATTCTTTCTCTTCTTGCTCTTCATTTGGTATGACGGTGACCTCCACCTTTCTGTCATGTTGCTCTTGTGTGTGAAACAGCTGACCTGAGACCTCATGGTTTTCTCCTTCATCCCTCAAAGAACCCAAGAAGGCTGATATAATGTCATCATGGCTGCATTCTTCCTCTTCTTGCTGGTCTGGAAACTTTAGCTCTTGAGATTTTACTACAAATATGGCTGCCTCCACCTTATGAACAAAATGTTCATGATATTCTAACTTAGACTCAGAAAATGAGCCATGCACATGCTCAAAAGAGAAGACCTCCCCATCAAGAAGCTGATATCCCTATCCCTTTTTACATGCCAGCGACTCACAATCATGCTCACTGCCTCCCTCATCCCTTTCAAAGTGGTTGGGGAATTCATCCAACAAGGCAGCATCATCTGCTTTATGAGCAAATTCAACAATAGCCTCCACCATAGCACACTCATCCCAGAAAAGAGCTTCCTCCAAGTCGTCAAGAGCTGGAAACTCACTGCCGTGCTGGGCCTTTATGCATAACAAGTGGTCACTACTTTCATTGTTCTCTTGTTGCTACCTATTCACAACGAGATTCACATATTGTTCATCTTCAACATAATTAGGTAGCTCATGAAGTAGGGCAACATCATCCATCTCTGAAGTGAACTTAACAACTTGTTTCCCTATGCCTCCATCCTTTGATTGCAGCTCTTCTAAATTTTGGTTAATTTGTCTCTGTAGCTGAAGACTTTCCCCATGCACTCTTTGCATTTCAACCTTGTTTGCTTGATCAGATGCATGAGAAAAGGCTTCAAAAGATTTAAAGTTTAGAGGACTCAATCCCTTATTTGGGTTAACATTACTCACAAGTGTGATAGATTCAAATAATTTTATCTTTGTGAGGGTAGGAACAAACTGCTCCTCATTAGTTTTATCATCTTCCACCACCTCTTTTGGCTCATCTTTCCAAATATCTTGGTAGACAACTTGCCCACCTATTTTGACTGAAGTAGTATCAGGGAAAAAAGCCTGAATCACTTCTTGAATTTCTTGGAGGGGAGAGGGTTCTGGACAAATTTTTTCCTAGGAAGTGATAATTTGAGTTTGCACAGGAACAGGGACTTGTGAAGGGATATAGGCGTTGAAGCCTGGAAACTTGTGGAGTCTAGGTTGCTCTGTAGGCTGAACATGTGCAGAAGAAAGTGACTGGTTGAAATTTGGAATTGTAAACACATGCTCCTTTAACTTAGCAGTCTCATCATAACCGTCCATGCTGGGTCCATCTAATAAGGGAATTTGAAAGGGCTGCTTGAAACTTGGAATTTTAAAATTTGGGACTTCTTTAGCAGCAGGCTGAGCAGGTGTCGTCCTTATAGCAAGGTTTTCTTGAAAAACCTCTTCTTGTGCTTCTCGCTGCTGGTCACATGTTAACATTTCTATAAATTCATCAGCCTCCCTATTCAGATCTAGAGACAGCTTGTTGAGACCATACATGCTTATGATGCTGAGGTCATAAAACCACTGAGGCCGACTGTACCCTGCTGCTCTTTTGGCCTTATCTAAAATTTCGTCAAGCTTTAGAAAACCTTCCATGAGCTCATTGAAAGCATCAACATTCTCAGGGGTAACATTAGGGGTAGGAGGAAGGTAAGTACCATGAGGATGCTGATATTCTGCAGCGGCAGGGTTGTATGACATAAAATCAAAGGCATTTGGGGCCTGGTATTGCTGATATGGGGACCAATAGCCTGTATTTGGACTAGGGGTAGGGAAATAACCATAATTCCCATAAAATTCTGACATCTTATAGCATCTAAATGCTGGATATTCATAAATATGTCAAAATTAGAACAAAATAGGTCTGCAACCTAGAAAAGACTGGATACATACCAAAAAGGGAGTCGCCAGGTGATTGCAATGCTTCTTGAAGCTGAATAGGCCAGGAAAACCACCAAAATCCTGATCTTTAAAAATTATTTAGGTACTTGGGCTGCTGAATCCAGCTGATTTGTTCAATAGAGTTGCCATGGTGTTGTTTGTATCGCCTCCAAAGGTTGGTAATACTAGGAGAAACACCAAATCTCTTAGTATCTTGATGAGAAGTTCATCGAACTTGTCCCACCGAGCATGCCAAAGTTGTTATCACCTAGATTTGCACCCTTTGCTGCGGTTGTGAAACTTCAGCAACCTGAAGTAACATGGGAATGGCCTCGAAGTGTGGGACCTTGCGAAATGAGATCAAACCTCTGGAGAAGGCCGGCTTCCTCTATCTAAGCCCAGTGCTTAGAGAAATTCATCTAAACCTAGTGCTAATGCTTGCTGGGAAAAGGGGAAGAAGGAATGCTGAAATAAACTAAGTGATACACCAGATTTAAATGTGTTTGGCTACAACTGAATAGACATAGTAATAATCTCATAGCTAGAAAGACTTACACAGACTCATATTAATTTTAGAGAGGTCCAGAAGAGCTGACACAATACAAACAAATAAAAAGAGAGAGGCAAAAATACCAGCTTTTCATTATAGAGGCCAAGTAACCATTACAAAGAATAGCCTAGAAGAACAACCAACAACTAATACATCTGTTTTACATGTATATATATCATTTTTACATTCTCAGTCAGTTACAAAATTCACTTTAAGATCTGGAATAGAAAAATATCTACATGAATGACTGCCCAATTGTAGAAGTTATGGCGTCGAATATCTGGAACTAGGCAGCTAGAAGATATTCTTTAATCTTTAATATGGCTACTTCGTCGTCGATCCTCGGCAATGCATACGTCAAAATATCTGAAGTAGGATGGTGGAGAAATATATTTTACCATCAATACGAGCTGCTTCATCTTTGTGCAGCAATGAATGCAAGAAATATCTCTATCTACTCAAAAAATAGTCGCTGAAATGTCCGGTCGCTCAAAATATGCAAAGCCAAATCTGAAAAATGGACATGTGACAAAAACTCCTGAAAACCCTGCCAGATGAAAGAGGGGACCAAAGTATGCAACTTTGCCTTTTACAACATGTCAAAATTTGCCAGGACAGAGGAGATACAGGCGGTCAAAGTTTTGGTCAACTGCTTGTATATATCACTTTGCATCTGTGTATATATCGCTTGCATTTGCTGCCTAAATTGGCATCTAAAAACTTATCTGCAACTCCTTTGTATATGCATGGCACCTTGTATATCAGACTTGAATATGCCCTTTGAATTTTGAAATTGTATATGCAGACAATTTCCTTTTGTATATGCGGGCCCCAACATTTGTATGTTAATTTGCATGTATGCCTGCTGCCACGTGGCACCACCTGATTCATTACTGAGCTGGTTTAAGGAGCATCGCTAAAAACTAGATCTGCCCTTTGCATATTGCAATATACAAGCACAATTTTACATGCAAGCCGCAAACTTCAAATTTTATGAAATAGCTTGAAAACACGTTGAAATCTGGCTTGTATACCTCCTTTGTATGTTTGCTTGTATATCGCATGATATACAAGCGCCAAATATACAAGCCACAGACCCCAAAAATTTATCAACTGCTTTGACTGCTGGGTCAGATCCGGCTTGTATCAATTTCTTTGTATATTTCCCTACATGTTCAAATATACAAAACACTTATACCTATATAAGGCGGACCCTTCGATTCAAGTCCACCTTGCATGCAACCCTTGTATCTTTTCTTTGTATATTGGCTTGTATTTGAAAACATAGAAGCGAAATATACATTCTACTGTTCATGCTCACTTGTATCTTCAAACATACAATCGGCCTTGTATGTGCGCGGGCGCCACCTCTTGTACATTCGGCCTTGTATGTTTCTTTGTATGTTTCTCTTGTATGTGCAAAACATACAAAGCGAAATATGCAAAGAAACATATAAGGCCAAATGTACATTCCACTATAGCGGATGCACTTGTATGTCAAACCTTGTATCTTTTCATTGCATGTGCAAACATACAACATAATATGCATTTGAAACCTGATATACATTAAGGGAATATTCCTGTAATGTATCTTCTGCTTTGTATAATTTTCCTTGTATGTATCTCCTTGCAACTAGATATACAAACTAAAAATATCCTAGGAATCTGTGAAAGATTCCTCCTTGTACATGCACCCTCCTAAGCCTGATATACATTCAGAAATGCATAAAACTCACTTTTTTCATCATTTTGTAAGGCCGATAGAGATTTTACAAGCCCACCAATGTACATTTTGCCTTGTATATATTCTTTGCATATTCCTTTGTATGTACAAAGGCAAATGTATATGCAAATGTACATTAAAAAATACATACAAATACAAGCTATAGAAATGAGAAAATCCCAGCGATAGAAAGCACTTGAAAACAAAAGATTTCTGGGGTTTTCTGCAAGGATTCCTTTATAGGCAAGATCTTGGGATTTTTGATAAGGCATGCATGAGTATTTAAAGAATTTACACCTTGTACATGCATTTCTAAAAGATTCTCAAGGAAAATACAAGGTGAAATATTTGGTTCTGGGCAGAGGCAAAATAGGTCAACAATTTGGTGACTTCTATGGGATGTTTTCCTACTAAACATAAGATCAGTGGCCTTATTGCATCCATTGGGCATGGGGTCTAGTCTAAAACCTGTTGGAAAACTAGAAATTGCCTCCAAAATACAAAAAGGGGAAAGGGCCTGCATTCTCCTAATGACAATGCATTCTATGCAGAAGCACTTATGGGAAGGGAAAACTAAAATAGAAATGAAACCTACTCTAATCCTAAACTAACCAGTCAAATGTGACCTTAAACAAAGCCATTAACTGGTTCTCAGAAGTAACTACCCTTTCTTAACATTTTACAATGTTTCCCATTCATGTGGGTAGTTAAAAAGAGGTAAGGGGGAAATGTACATATGATAAATTGATAAAACACCCCCCTCAAAATGGAGATAAACTCACCTATCCACCTGGACTGATTGCTAATGTTGCTAACTTGTGGTGAATAAATGGGCTGATCCCACTCATTTTGATGCTCAACTTCATGCTTAGAGGTAAGCATGACAAGTGGTGACTCCTCTTAATATGTCTCCAGCTGAGCTAGATGCTTGATTGGGCATCCCCTTGAAATGAAATGCAAATCATGATGGATCTCATGTCGCTATTTTGATTCTTTCTCTTCTTGCTCTTCATTTGGTATGATGGTGACCTCCACCTTTCTCTCATGTTGCTCTTGTGTGTGAAATAGCTGACCTGAGACCTCATGGTTTTCTCCTTCATCCCTCAAAGAACCCAAGAAGGCTGATATAATGTCATCATGGCTGCATTCTTTCTCTTCTTACTGGTCTGGAAACTTTAGCTCTTGAGATTTTACTACAAATATGGCTGCCACCACCTTATGAACAAAATGTTCATGATATTCTAACTTAGGCTCAGAAAATGAGCCATGCACATGCTTAAAAGAGAAGACCTTCCCATCAAGAAGCTGATATCACTGTCCCTTTTTACATGCCAGTGACTCACAATCATGCTCACTACCTCCCTCATCCCTTTCAAAGTGGTTGGGGAATTTATCCAACAAGGTAGCATCATCTGCTTTCTGAGCAAATTTAGCAATAGCCTCCACCATAGCACACTCATCCCAGAAAAGAGCTTCCTCCAAGTCGTCAAGAGCTAGAAACTCACTACCGTACTGGGCCTTTATGCATAACAAGTGGTCACTACTTTCATTGTTCTCTTGTTGCTGCCTATTCACAACCAGCTGCACATATTCTTCATCTTCAACATAATCAGGTAGCTCATGAAGTAGGGCAACATCATCCATCTCTGAAGTGACCGTAACAACTTGTTTCCCTATGCCTCCATCCTTTGACTGCAACTCTTCTAAATTTTGGTTAATTTGTCTCTGCAGCTAAAGACTTTCCCCATGCACTCTTTGCATTTCAACCTTGTTTGCTTGATCAGACACATGAGAAAAGGCTTCGAAAGATTTAAAGTTTAGAGGACTCAATCCCTTATTTGGGTTAAGATTACTCACAGGTGTGATAGATTCAAATAATTTTATCTTTGTGAGTGTAGGAACAAACTACTCCTCATTAGTTTTATCGTCTTCCACGTCCTCTTTTGGCTCATCTTTCCAAATATCTTGGTAGACAACTTTGATGGTGACTGGTTGTCATTGATGTCAAAAAGGTTGGTTGATGAGTGGTCTTGCAAAGAATGTTTTAGGGATGCAGAATGGTTGATAGATTTGTGTTTGATCTTGTGCAAATACTTCATGGATAAATCCTCAAAGATGGTGCATTTTTTAATTCAGGATGTCTTCAAGTGGTAGTGATTTAATGCAGAGACAATGTGTGTCTTGTAGATACAGAGAATGGACTTATACTCTTGGTCTTCATAGGTTTGGGCTTCTTGGTGCCTTAGAAGTTGATATGTTGATCATGATGCAAGGTTGGTTGAAAGTAAGTTCACAAGATCTCATCAGAACTGCGGGTCATGGAGTGATCATTATCATTATGTTGATAACATGTGTTGTTGCTTTGGATATCATAGTTCAAAGTTTTCATGAGTTGTTATTCAAGACACTTGTCAGTTGTTCTTGGGTTGATATTAGGTCACCTTTCAGGAGCTTGGTCAGTGTGAATGCTTGTCAAGACAGTGCAATAAAGTAATCTTTGTTTAAAGTTGTCATCATCATTAGGGATCTTCATCAAGAGGATAAATGTTGTGCATTGCATATGGCAGAGGTATTAAGGTTTGATCATGGCAGATGGGAGAGTTAAGTTTTGTATTACAAATGGCAGATGGCAGAGCACTTCATATGATTGTGTTAGTTTTTGATAAAATTCAAAACAATAAATCTCTCAACATTTTTACAAGGTTCAAGTTTATGCATAGTATTTCGGAGTTCAATGTTAATTTTTATACTGTTGATCTGTATGGTTATGTGTTTGATTGGACATAAGTTTTCAATAGGCAAAAGGTCTCTATTATTAGCTATATTCAGTGGCAGAGGTCTTGTACATATCAAGGCAAACTTAAAGGATATTGATGTGACCTAAAATCTTTTGAAACATATTTCAAAGCATCTATTTTAAGATGTCATGCACTTTATGTCATATTTTTGTGGTGACTTGAAGCAAAGGTTAAGGATGACTTAAGTCATCACTTGAGGGTATAGGCATCGTATGCAAACCAGCCCTCTGTTTATGCTTAACCGACTCCATTGGTCCTCATCCAGTTTGATTATGGGCGGCAAACACATTTCAAATATCTTATGAAATGAGCGGTCATCATAGTTTATGAAGTGAGCGATCATCATAGTTATAAAGTTTTGAATATTTTTTAATACATCAAAATCTTTAGAGAGCCCGAATTCTATGAAGGGAAGTTTGCTTTATTCAAAGAGGAATGCATTGAATTTTATGGAGCCCAATATATTTGTTATTAAAAAAGCTAAAAGTCCAACTATTATTAAAAGAGTTTGGATTTAAAAAGAAGACCGCAATTTATGATCTAAGGGAGTTTGAGTAATTTTTTTTTTTAATTTAGAAACTCATTTTATTGCCTCCCTCAATGAGGTCAATCTATGAGAAGATTGAAGTTGCTTTTTACAAAGATTTTTTTTCTTCTCTTCACATTTAGAAAGGATTTTTTCTTATTCTTTTGAATAAGGAATTTTTATGAAGAGATTTTTTTTGAAGTGTGAAGAATATATTTTTTGAGAAGATTTTGGTGGAGATTTTTCATTTTGCAGGATATGAAGAGTCTTGTCGAAAAGAAAATGAAGGGCTTGTGTTTTAGAAGATGAAAGTTCTCAGAAATTGTATTAGATTTTATTGAAGATTGATTTTCTTGAGAAGATAAAGAGTTTGATTGCGGGAATTTGCAGAGAAGGAGATTTATTTTTTTTGATAGAAGATGAATCTTTGAAAATGACAAAATGTTTTTATTGATCATTTATTCTGTGAATAAGATTTTCTTCTTGCAGATGGATTGGCGTTTGGATTTCTTGATGTTTTTATTATTGCAAATGAAAGGGTTTTTGATTTACAGAGAGAAGGTGAAATGTTTTGTTTGTAGAGAAGATGTAAATGATTATAAAGATATAATGGCTTTGCAGGTGGATTAAGAAGATGATGTGAGTGACGTTGTGCAGATCAATGATGAACTGACAGGGATCAAATACAGACATAGAGATTGACAAGATGATCAGAAAGACAATATGCAATTGCAATGATAATCAGGTGCATGAATCATGAATTTGATTGAACAAAGACATTGAAACTAGTAAGACAGATGAAACATACAGAGTATGCAGTGTGGTTGAAAGGATCCGGAAAAAGGATTGATTTTGAATAGAATGGCCATTTGACAGACATATGTTTTGTATTGAATGGAAACAGAGTGTCCCTCTGAACTTGTTTATTACTTCTAGTGAAGATTCAGTTTGCCAGTGAGGCCTTGTATTAGCCAGTGAGGCTTATAGGTCAGTGAGACCTATTTGTTTACCAGTGAGGTATATTAGTGTTGGAAGTGGGTGCTTCTGTTTGGTATTGGAGTTGGTGCTCCTAGATACAACTTGTATTGCCAGTGAGGCATGTTTTTTAGTTAAGCCAGTGAGGCAATTCTAGAGTGGTTTTTCTACCCCTGGAGGGTTTTCCACTCGTGCAATTCTTGTGTCATGATCTTCTCTCTGTGGATATATGTTTTACTTATGAGTTTTTATTTTTCATTCTCAGTTATATGCACATGTATGTGAGAAATCAATGATAGCTCTCTCTCTCTTTGTACTCTGCAAGTTAAAGTTTGTAAAAAGATTAGAAATTTCACACAACACTGATTCACCCCCCCTCTCAGTGTTGTCCTTGACTCCTACAAACTTGCCCACCCATTTTGACTGAAGTAGTATCAGGGAAAAAACCTTGAATCACTTTTTGAATTTCTTGGAGGGGAGAGGGTTCTAGACAAATTTGTTCCTGGGGAGTGATAATTTGAGTTTGCACAGGAACAAGGACTTGTGAATGGATATAGGTGTTGAAGCCTGGAAACCTGTGGAGTCTAGGTTGCTCTATAGGCTGAACATGTGTAGAAGAAAGGGACTGGTTGAAATTTGGAATTGTAAACACATGCTCCTTTAACTTAGTAGTCTCGTCATAACCGTCCATGCTGGGTCCATCTGATAAGGGAATTTGAAAGGGCTGCCTGAAATTGGAATTTTAAAATTTGGGACTTCTTCAGCAGCAGGCTGAGCAGGTGTTGTCCTTATAGCAAGGTTTTCTTGAAAAACCTCTTCTTGTGCTTCTCGCTACTGGTCACATGTTAACATTTCTATAAATTCATCAGCCTCCCTATTTAGATCTAGAGATAGCTTCTTGAGACCATTCATGCTTATGATGTTGAGGTCATAAAACCGCTGAGGCCGACTGTACCTTGCTGCTCTTTTGGCCTTATCTAAATTTTCGTCAAGCTTTAGAAAACCTTCCATGAGCTCATTGAAAGCATCAACATTCTCAAGGGTAACATTAGGGGTAGGAGGAAGTAAGCACCATGAGGATGTTGATATTCTGCAGCGGCAGGATTGTATGACATAAAATTAGAGGCATTTGGGGCTTGGTATTGCTGATATGGGGACCAATAGCCTGTATTTGGACTAGGGGTAGGGAAATAGCCATAATTCCCATAAAATTCCAACATCTTATAGCATCTAAATGCTGGATATTCATAAATATGTCAGAATTAGAACAAAATAGGTTTGCAACCTAGAAAATACTAGATACATACCAAAAAGGGAGTCACCAGGTGATTGCAATGCTTCTTGAAGCTGAATAGGCTAGGAAAACCACCAAAATCTTGATCTTTAAAAATTATTTAGGTACTTGGGCTACTGAATCCAGCTGATTCGTTCAATAGAGTCACCATGGTGTTGTTTGTATCACCTCCAAAGGCTGGTAATACTAGGAGAAACACCAAATCTCTTAGTATCTTGATGAGAAGTTCATCGAACTTGTCCCACTGAGCATGCCAAAGTTGTTATCACCCAGATTTGTACCCTTTGCTGCGGTTGTGAAACTTCAGCAATCTGGAGTAACATGGGAATGATCTAAAAGTGTGGGACCTTGCAAAATGAGATCAAACCTCCGGAGAAGGCTGGCTTCCTCTCTCTAAGCCTAGTGCTTAGAGAAATTCATCTAAACCTAGTGCTAATGCTTGCTAGGAAAAGGGGAAGAAGGAATGCTGAAATAAACTAAGTGATACACCAGATTTAAATGTGTTTTACTGTAACTGAATAGACACAGTAATAATCTCATAGCTGGAAAGGCTTACATAGACTAATATTAATTTTAGAGAGGTCCAGAATAGCAGACACAATACAAACAAATAATAAGAGAGAGCCAAAAATACCAGCTTTTCATTATAGAAGCCAAGTAACCATTACAAAGAATAGCCCAGAAGAACAACCAACAACTAATACATCTATTTTACATGTATATATATCATTTTTACATTCTCAGTCAGTTACAAAATTCACTTTAAGAGCTGGAATAGAAAAATATCTACATGAATGACTGCCTAGCTGCAAAAGTTATGGCGTCAAATATCTGGCACTAGGCAGCTAGAAGATATTCTTTAATCTTTAATACGACTGCTTCGTCGTAGATCCTCTACAATGCATACATCAAAATATCTGAAGCAGGATAGTGGAGAAACATCTTTGACCATCAATGTGAGCTGCTTGATCTTTGTGCAACAATGAATGCAAGAAATATCTCTATCTGCTCAAAAAATGGTCGCTGAAATATCTGGTCGCTCAAAATATGGAAAGCCAGATCTGAAAATGGAAAGGTAACAAAAACTCCTGAAAACCCTGCCAAATGAAAGAGGGGACCAAAATATGCAACTTTGCCTTTTACAGCATGTCAAAATTTGGCAGGACGGAGGAGATACAGGCGGTCAAATTTTTGGTCAACTGCCTGTATATATCGCTTTGCATCTGTGTATATATCACTTGCATTTGCCGCCTGAATCGACATCCAAAAACTTATCTGCAACTCCTTTGTATATGCATGGCACCTTGTATATCGGACTTGAATATGCCCTTTGAATTTCAAAATTGTATATGCATACAATTTCCTTTTGTATATGCGGGCCCCAACATTTGTATGTTAACTTGCATGTATGTCTTCTGCCATGTGGCATCGCCTGATTCGTTGTTGAGCTGGTTCAAGGAGCATCACTAAAAATTGTATCTGCCCTTTGCATATTGCAATATACAAGCACAATTGTACATGCAAGCTACGGACTTCAAATTTTATGAAATAGACTAAAAAGACGTTGAAATCTGGCTTGTATACCTCCTTTGTATGTTTGCTTGTATATCGCATGATATACAAGTGCCAAATATACAAGCCACGGACCCCAAAAATTTATCAACTGCTTTGACTGCTGGGTCAGATCCAGCTTGTATCACTTTCTTTGTATATTTCCCTGCATGTTCAAATATACAAAACACTTATACATATATAAGGCAGACCCGAGACCTGAAACGCTAAATTTGATCTTCGATTCAAGTCCGCCTTGCATGCAACCCTTGTATCTTTTCTTTGTATATTGGCTTGTATGTGAAAACATACATTCTACTATTCATGCTCACTTGTATCTTCGAACATACAATCGGCCTTGTATATGCGTGGGCGCCACCTCTTGTACATTCGGCCTTGTATGTTTCTCTGTATGTTTCACTTGTATGTGCAAAACATACAAAGTGAAATATACAAAGAAACATACCATTCGGCCTTGTATGTTTCTCTGTATGTTTCACTTATATGTGCAAAACATACAAAGTGAAATATACAAAGAAACATACAAGGCCGAATGTACATTCCACTATAGCAGATGCACTTGTATGTCAAACCTTGTATCTTTTCGTTGCATGTGCAAACATACAACATAATATGCATTTGAAACCTGATACACATTGAGGGAATATTCCTGTAATGTATCTCCTGCTTTGTATAATTTTCCTTGTATGTATCTCCTTGCAACCAGATATACAAACTGGGAATATCTCAGGAATCTGTGAAAGATTCCTCCTTGTACATGTACCCTCCTAAGCCCGATATACATTCAGAAATACATAAAACTCACTTTTTTCATCATTTTCTAAGGCCGATAGATATTTTGCAAGCTCGCCAATGTACATTTTGCCTTGTATATATCCTTTGCATATTCCTTTGTATGTACAAAGGTGAATGTATATGCAAATGTACATTAAAAAATACATACAAATATAAGCTATAGAAATGAGAAAATCCCAGTGATAGAAAGCACTTGAAAACAAAAGATTTTTGGGGTTTTCTGCAAGGATTCCTTTATAGGCAAAATCTTGGGATTTTTGACAAGGCATGCATGAGTATGTAAAGAATTTACACCTTGTACATGCATTTCTAAAAGATTCTCAATGAAAATATAATGTGAAATATTTGGTTCTGGGCAGAGGTAAAATAGGTCAACAACTCTAGTATACAATCTAGTTCCTACATGCACAGTGGTTCCATATACCAGTAATGTTGCTAATGATGACAAGTTCAATGGACGACCATTCTTTCAAGCTCCACAAGATACCTATTTAGCCAAATCACAGGAATATAGAGATGAATTAAAGGAGATCATTGCTCACTTGAGAAGATTGACTACAGAAGTGACTTAGATGAGAAATTAGAGTTTCTATGGCTAGAATCATCAAAATAATAATCCTTAGAACCATGGACAAGGGCTATAGAATAGAAGTCATAATGGAGAAAACAAAGCTTATGGAAATGATAATAGAAATTCAAATCAACCTAGGCCTCCTAGAGTTTGGAATACAAGCTCAAATAATGATTCTTTGGCCTCTCCTTTTGAGAATCTAGATAATCAAGAATCTAAACAACATGCCAGAGTGCAAGTAGCAGACATGGCTCTTAAAACAATTGGTGTAGGATCCACAACACAATTGCTCATGTTGAGTTAGATTGCCCACAATTCCACTTAGCAAGGAGTATTTTCAAAGTAGAAGTGCAAATCCCTACATTAGAATTCCTTGTTCCTAAAGGAAATGAAATAGTACCGTCAGGATATGAGTCAACAATAGTTTTGGAAAGTTTCACATTCTCATCAAAAGAGGAATAAAACCAAATTGAAGAAGATGAATCATACTATCATGAAAGTTTGTATCTTGAGTCATCTTTGGTATTGGAAACATTCCAATTGCCCTTTGAAACTGACAATGATGTACAAGTTGAAATAGATGAAGTCTTGGCATTTCAACAGTCTTAAAGAATCACACGTATAACTTGAGAAGTAACAACAAACTGGGAGGTCCTTTCACTACCTCCACACCTCCAAACAATTTGAATACATCACTGGATGTACATTCAAGTAACAATCCTTTACCTCCAAAGGTAAATCATCAGGGTACTTGTACTTTAGCATCACAAAAGGTCTAGGAAGTAAATAAGAACCTAATGATGCTACTAAATTGATCAATTATTTATCTGAGGAGATTAGGAAAATAAAAGTGAATGTTCCTTTGTAAAAATTGCTGAGAAGTCCAAGAGTTAGAACTGCTTTTATGAAGTCCTTAGATGAATCAAACCCTAGGGAAAACTCAATAGGTCTAGATGTTCACAATAAAGATGTGCAAATTAAGGACAAGAATAAAAGTCTTAACCAGCCTACAAATACTAATGTAGTGTTATATACAGAAAAGAAGGAGTCTCCTCCTTTCGTGTTAACCTTAAGAATCTTTGGGAAAAACCTGTACAATTGCATGGTAGACTCTAGAGCCTCTACTAATGTCATGCCATTAGGAGTGTAAATCTTTCGGACTCACCCCTACTAAGTCAGCCAAAGTTGTAACTCAATTAGACAAATCTGAAGTAAACATTGTAGGAAAATTGATGCATATTCGGATGTAATTGGCCATTGATGCTAGAGTACAACAGTATATTGACATCCAGGTAGTTGATATTCTTGTGAATTATGTAATGTTGTTGAGCAGAGATTGGTCCAAAACTCTAAAGGGATATATGGCAACAGATTTTTCACACATGTGGCTACCCTGGAGAGGTATCCCTAACTAGATTAGGATTGAGGCAGAACCAAAAATGAAACGCATGATAACAAAGTACAATAAAACAAATGAGGTGTTGTATGCTACAATAGAGCCTGGTGTGTATAGAGTTTCTAATAGGGGGTCCAAATAGAGGAAATCCTAGGTTTGATTTTGAAAAGAAACCTATAGACAAAAGAACGAATGCTCTCATTGAATCTGATCTTGATTCTTCTAATGAAGAAGAAAATACCACGAGTACTTTTAACCAGATCATGAATCTAGAAATTTGGAAATGTTCACAGTAGGGAACTTCTATTCAGGATGTGTTGATGATTGTTTTTACATTTTCATAACAAAAATTAAAATTCACAAAATGAACCTAACTATCTTGAAAGATATGAAGAAATCAATTAAGATTACTTAATCCCAAGTTTTTGTATGGTCAAGTCTTGACCTCGTGGACAATTCAGTAGGTTGATGTGAAGCTGTAATATGCAAGGGGCCTTACTTGATTTAAGGTGATTAATGATTTACTAGACTCGAATTATGCAAAATATCACAAATATCAACATTTTATTCATTTCTTTGCACAAAATTGTTATTGTATCACAAAGATTTATATGATTTATACTAATACAAGCTTCTCTTTCAAAGATTATGAAAATTGTCAAATATTAACTCAATTGTTGATGTTTCCTTCAAATATTAGACAGTCTCCTTTAAATTTCTGTGCTTAAGCTATGTATTTTAAATGTTTGGGAAAAGTTAGAGAAATTTAAATTGAACTTCATTCTCCTATAGGATCTAAATGCTCTGTTATTCATGTTGCAAGAAGTACAACAAACTTGATTAAATCAACAAACTAAACCTTTAAATGTAAGCCCTGAGTATTTTCATGAACATACATTCAAGATTGCAAGCTTTTGAAGAGATAATATTTCAAATACAAACAAGAGACAGAAAACACTCTAAAGTAGATGCAGAATTCCAGATGTATTTGTATTCAAAATATACAATCACATATGATTTACAATCTATGAATGACTCTTTCCTTCATTAATCAACTTACAGAAAACTTACAAAATGTCTTACAAATACAGTAAGGAAGCTAAATGCTCCACGCATTTCTTAATGCAGACACAGGTGACCTCCTCTAAACTAAAATATTCCTTCTACTTAAAGTGTTTGAACAAATTACAATTGCTAGCTATCTTCTAAAATCCCTGTGTAATTAATGTACAAGTAGCAAAGTTCCTTATGTAGATTTTGAAACTTCTCATTGCTACAGCTACCAACTTCATCTATGGTTGAGATCCCTCCATTATTTATATATGGTGCACATTCATCCCCAATAGTTTGTCAAAATATCTAAATGGCATCTTTTTCTCTCTCAAAGGATGATGTTGGAATCTTTTCCAAAAAAAAAAGATTCCCTTTCTCTTTGACTTCTGCTTGCTAATATTCCTTACTTGACTTTCCTCAAAACTGCTACCTCCTTTGTCTTTTCATTCCTTTAAGTATGTTTTTAAATTATTGATCACACCTTCTACAAAAGTACGATCCCCTCCTAGACTCTTTGTCCATATATATTCTTGTAATGCAACTCCTTTTAATTTCTTTTCTCTGTTCTCTGATCCTTTACTCCTTTTCTTGTACTTCCTCATTTTAGCACTATCTTCCATTAATGACTCCATCATCTATTTACTCATATATGCTTCCGAATTTTCTATGCATGGTGTAAAAATGGCATTAAACTCTGTTAAGGCCCTTTTCAATTCATATACTAGTATATCCATGCATTCATGCTTTAAGAGTCTTTCTATTATCTTCTTATGCATTTTAATCATTTCATCTGCTTTTTCTTCTAAATCCTGGGCAACTGTTATACACTTTCTAAGATTATCTTCTTCAAATTTAAGTTCTAATCTCCCTTGTGGCACTTGACTTGTCAGTGAAGGGGTAATTACTTCTTCATTGATTAACTCCTCTGCTCTTTCTTCTATTTCTGTCAACTGTCCCAATTCAGACCTGCCTTCTTCCCTTCCAAATTGACAATTATGCACAAGTATATTACATTTGTTCCTTTCTCTTGCAACCACTTCCCAACTTTTCATAGCCTGTTTTATTATTTGCTCACCTTCTTGTATAAGATCTTTGAACCATTCATCAAAAATATTAGCCTTGAGCTTCTTATTTTCCATATCCCTTATTTCTTCTTTGGATATAACTGCTATGTGACTGGGCAATTCTGGGATTATGGTATTGGGATCAAATATCCCTTTAATAAATTGCTGTAATTGGACAATATGTCCCTTTAAATACTCTTTCTTGTCCTTGTCTTATCTTAGCATCTCTGTTGTCACTTGGCGCATATCCTCTCACTCAGTGATGTGTTGCTCCTATGTAGTATGCCCAAGGTCAAAATTTAGTATCTTATACTCCTCTAAGGTTATTTCACCTTTTGCTTTTTCTTTCTGTGGTATGGCTAGGTTCAACATTGTACTAGCCTTTCTTCTTTCTTTCCTTGGTGTGGTCTCACCTAACAAACTCTTAATGTCAATTTGTACCAACTATAACTCTTTCTTTTCCTTTCTTATCTCTTCTCCCAACCATGCAGGAATCTCCTTGGTGCCTTCTGCATTTTTAACTTCATCAATTACCTCTTCATGAGGTGTTTCTACTTCTCCTTGTCGCTATTGTTCCTGTTACTATTCCTGTTGTTGTTGTGGAATTTGCTGTTGAGGTGGAGGCTCTTGTTCCATGGGGTCATTTTGCTATTTGGACTCGCCTTCATTTTCTTCTTCTTCAATTTCCGTGTCCCCTCTAGCCTCATCTTCTTCTTCAAGACCTTCCTCTTTTGATGATTCTTTCTCCTTGTCCTCTTCCTTATGTGTTTGTTCTTCATTTATCCTCTTTGTATCCTTTGTTTTCTCTTCATCTTTACTTTCTTGAACATTTTCTATGGGTGCTTCCTCTTCAGGCCTTTTGGTTACATCTTCTGTTTTATCTGTATCCTCTATATGTAACTATTCTGTATGTACAGGTGAAATTACCTTTATATCATCTTCCTTTACTTCTTTTTCTTGTTCCTACATATTTTCTATGTTCTTCTCTTCTTCGCTTTATTCATCATACATATTCAAAATATTCAAGACATCTACACTTGAGGTGTCAGCTTTTGTTTCTTCTTCTGCTTGAGCATACCTTTATGTGATAATCTCCTCAGGTGTTTCTTCTTTTTCAGATTCCTCAATTTTATGTGCCTCCTCTTGCACATCTTTAATTATTTCAGGAGGTACTAGGGTACCAAATGGATCCACTGCTCCTACTTCTTCTTGTACCCTTTCTTCTTCACGCTTTGGGCCTTGTTCAATTTCCATTTCGGCCTGAGTGCTTTGTTCTTCCTCTTCACTTAGGAAATCACTAGACCCCTCATCTATTTCAATCTCCTTTCCAACATACATTCCTCTTTCTTCTCTTTCATTAGTAACACTCCCAATGTGAACAGTTTCAATAGTTTGTTTGGCTTTGTGTGTTTCTGACTCTTGCAACATTTCTCTAGGCAACTCTGTTTTCACTTGAACATATGTTTGTCTTTTTTTTGATGAAGTGGAGGCCCTAGGTATATTACTCAACTTTTCACCTACTTTTTGTGTTCTTATTACCTCACTTATTTTAGAAGGCTCCCCTTTTGATAAACTTATTGGGATTGCCCTTCTAACTTGTTGTCCTGCTATCCCTTTGGAAGTCTATGCTCCCTCTGCACTAACTTCATGACTTAGTGACTTTACATCTACAAAAGTATCTGATGCCACTGCTATTGTTATTCCCAATGCATAGGGATCCATTAAAGTAGCATTCTTATCTTTTTCAACAATCTTATCTTCTACAACTCTTCTTTTCTTCTCATAAAAGCATTGAAGATCTTCATTGGATTCTCTTACTCTTTTCCTCCCTTTCTTTAGATAGGTGATTTCTTTTCCTTCAGCTCCGAGTTCCTCAATTCTGTCTTCTAACCATGTTTTTGAAATCAATATAATTGGTTTGGATAATATGTCCAAAGATGTGTTCCAAGGTTGTGACCAATCAGGCTCTGTAATAGGAGCCAGTCTAGCCTCTGCATAACTGTGATGTAGCTATTTATCATCCTCTTGAACTTATAGGGGAACATATATGTCACCTATGGATCTTGTTTGCTCAATGGTTAATCTTTTATGGGCTCTTTTCCTTATTGCCTTATCATTTTTTCAGTCTACCCAAAAATCATCAATATGTACCTGATGCTTATACTTTTTATCAACATAATTCTGGATCCTATGGAAAGGATCAAATCTCCTGACTAAATCAAATTCTTGAAAGCCATAATATCTTAATTCTTACTCTGAATATCCTGCAACCTCTTCACTGTAATAGGACTATTTGCCAATAGCCCAAGGCAACTTCAGATTTCCACTATTGAACTTCCTCTTATACATTTTAAAGACATTCAAATTCTGCCTTGAAAATTTCAAAACAATCAATTTATCAGAAGGATACTGAGGTAGTATAAAGGGTCTTCCTTCAAACCCTTTAGTCTTGATATAAGTAAAATTTTCAAACTGAATGAACCAGGAACTATGCAATCCAATTGCATCCTCTGCATTTTTAGACAATCTTTTATTAAGTTCCTCTCTCAAAATTCTCACCATGTAAGTATAAAACACATGATTGACCAAAGAAAACTTCTTCAATACATTTTCTTCTTGTAGTTTAGGGCAGTACTCATATACTAATTTCTGATCAGGACCATTCCCTAGGGTTCCCACCCTTTCTATTCCATGTATGTATGATCTAATCTCTGTTGTACATGAATATAACAAGTATGAAGATAGATAAAAGGGCATCATCTTTTGTTTTCTCAGCATGGCTTGTTTCCATATAGCTGTGCTTATTGCTTTGGCCCAGTGGATATGTCCTTGCTCTTTCCCTCCTTCTCTCATGAATTCAATAACAGTAAACATCCATGGCTCACATTTGGTGCCATCTCTCAGTCCTACCAATCTACTCAGGATTGTGATCATCAAATAGATTTCTTCCTTAAGTATATTCTCATTAGGTTCTTGTGCACTCTGGCTACAGCCTTGGGTTTATTTTCTAGGTTATACCAATTGTAGAATATCTTTTCTCTGCAATTTCTTTCATTTGTATGAAAATCTTCATTATATTGATCTATATCAATATCTCTCATTTTCTCATTGATTTCTAATCCAAATGTTCTGGCAATCCCCTTCGTGGTTAAATCAGCAATAAGTCTGTCATACAACATAATCTTCCTAGTAGCTGGATCATATAGAGTTACATAATCTAAACACAAATCTCTAGCCTCCATAGCCAATGGGAAACCTGCATCCCTGTATAGTCCACTCTCCCATATACATTTCATATCTAGCGAAGCATCTACAACAGTGATTTTCTGTAAAACATCATCTGCATCATAATTTTCTATATTTGTATCAGTTCCTACTCCACTCGTGCTAATTAGGGATAGATAACCTCTCTACAAGGGTAATTCCTCTTTTTCTATCTCCTTTCATGGTTTTCTTTCCTTTTTTTACCTCGCCCCCTGAATCTACCTTTTTCTGCTTTGGGGCCATCCTATAGAAAATGCATCTTTTAACTTTCTATTTTACCTTTTACCTAGGGTTTTACTATGAATTTCCTTTTCTTTACCATTTTAACCCCACCCAGTTTGTCCTTTCTATTTTTGACTTTTAAATTTGTTAATCCCTACCCAATTAATTAACAGTTAAAACAAGGATTTAACAAATGCCTATGTTTTATACTGAAATTGCTGAAATTAACATGTATTTTACCAACTGAAATGTAACGGCATTTTGAGATAAATACCTATATTTTCTTTGACTACTTGACTTCAGTTGTTGACTTTCTTTTACCATTTTCTTCCGTCCAGCTACTATAATCCCATCGCCTTGGTGAATTCTGCTCAACTTCTGTAGCAATTCTCCTTCTCTGCAATTTTAATTCTTAACAATGTATATCTGAAAGTGAAATAATGTTAAATTTACCCTAACTCTCATTGAATTTTACTCTTTTTTGAGTTTTAGATCTGCATTAATTACAACAATTAATGCGCCAAAACTTCGGCCTTCTATTTCAATATTTGTGTTTTTAAACTTTTTAATCGTTAGTTTAATTTTGGCATACATACTACATTTCTTGGTATTTTCCCTTGTATGTTTTCTTTGTATCTTTAAACATACAAGCATTTATTCAAGAAATCAAACTAAAGTTCCCTCCCTTTTCCGCTTTTCATACATGTATCTTAGCTTTGTATATCACCCTTCATATATTATCTTGTATAAGCGCATATACAAACAACCCCTTTACTCTTTGTCTCCCGCGATGCTTTTTACTTCTTTGTATCCTGGATATGTATATCATAAACATACAAGCGCTCCAAACATACAAAGACTTTTCTATATTTAACTTCCTTTCACATCCGGCATGTATCTCTTATTTGCATCTTTTAACTTGTACATCAGCTTGTATATCGAAGGTTACATTGTTATTATACAAGCCTGACATGCCAGTGGTGGGGTCCACTTTACTTTTCACTTGTATCTCTGATACAACAATACTTGTATCAAACTCTAAGATACAAGTCTAGATACATACAAACATTTAAGTATCTCCTTTTTGGACTTCTCATTTTTATAAACCACAGTTTACTTACTTTTCGGCTCCGCGATGTATATAAAGTGCAATGCATCTTTTGATATACTTTAAGGTATGATGCATCATTTATACCAACTTTAACTTCCTTTGAGTTCCATGTTGTATGTATACCACAATGTATGTCTCCAAAACATACATACAAAGCACGAAACATACCTCAATAAAACTTCATTTCATAATCCTTTTGGTTCTGTGATATGCATATACTATTGTATATCACATTGTATGTTCCCTCTGCCAAACATACAAACTTAAAATGCATCCGACGGACTTGACTGATTATTCATCTCAACTCTGAATTCTGTTAGGCCCAATTTGTATGTAAGGATAAAGCGTTAGCAAAATTCATACAAGTATAATGATGTAATAAACCCGATGACTCCCTTATGCAACTCATACAACAACACAACATACAAATGACTTTGTATATGCAACATACAAACCCTCCCATAGTACATTTTACCAAAAACACACATATCTTGCAAAATATTAGGAATTTTAAAATGGTTCAAAAAGTAACCCTTACTCATTTTTGACAAGGAATTCACCTATATTCTGCTCTGGTACTTAAAGTTATTTTTTCTTTATTTTCAACAAGGTTTGTAACATTCACTTCATTTTCCCTTTTACCACCAAGCAGTCCCACACACACAAGCAAAAAGCCTAGCCACAATAGGGGTCCTCATTTTGCTAAGAAGTAAAATGGGGCGTGTTGTGAGCATCACAACAGGATGTTCTATGTAAATGATGGTGCAGGGTTCATAAGACCACCCATTCTGAAGAAGATTGTGGAATGTGTAGGGAAATAATTGAATATCAACATAGAAAATGTATGGTACAAATTGAAAACCAGGAAGGTAGGCATACTGTTGATAATCCTAAAAATTCTTGTGTCATACTAATGGATCCAAGTGATTCCATAGAAGAAAAAGATAAAAAGCATTCTATAACCCTCACAAACTTATAGAGAATACCACAGTATCTATAGGTCAGACAAAAGTGTATAGGGATAAACATGACCCTGCAAAACCTGAATTGAATAAAGTGTTTCCTTTAAAAGTGAGAGATCCAGTTCACAAAAGAAACAACATGTGGATTTTAAAGTGTGATGGATCAAAATCTAAATAGGGAGCAGGGGTAGGAATATAACTTATTGACCCTAATGGGAAGTCATTTTTGGCAACCTATAGATTGCAGTTTCCATGTACAATTAATGTAGCAGAATAGAAGGCTCTAGCACATGGGTTAATAATGGCCATCAAAAAGAAAGTAAAAGTCCTTCAAGTGTTATCTAATTCAGAATTAGTGGTTAGACAGGTTAGGAAGTTGTATGCTTGCAATTTTTAGAAAATGGTAAGCTATAGGCATAGAGTCCAGGATTTGATAGAATACTTCAATGCTTTTAATATTATACACATTTCTAGAGAATTAAATCAATGCCTAGATGCCCTTGCAGTTGCAGCCAACTCACTCGAACCATTAACCTTGTCTAGACTAAAGAAATTTGTGGTAGAATTAGTGTCTATTCCTAGTATACCTGACAATGTAATGAACTTTCAGGTATTCGAGGGTGACCAACAGATCCTTGATTTTATAACAAGTCATGATGTCTTTGAAGCCCAAATAACTGATGAATATGATAGACCAGAAGTATCTTTGGATGAGGAAGATATCATTGATTTGAAAAGTAACTTCTTACCAAAAGGAGTAATTGAACTAGAAAAGATTTTTTACTTTGATGGGGTTGTTAGACAAAGAGACCTTACTAAAATAGGAGGTAAGTGTGAACCTTTGAACATAGGTACTAATAAAGACCTTCAAAATGTGTTAATTGGAAAGACTTGTTTTGATGAGTTAAGAAATGATATAATTGTTGTACTAAAAGCCTATAAACATGTTATTGCATGGACATATGAAGATCTTAAGACTTATGATACATCTATCATAACTCATGTGATTCCTCTCAAACTAGGAGTACAACCATTTAGGCAAAAATAGAGACCATTGAATGCCATATTAGAACCCTTAATTTTTGAAGAAGTCAAGAAATTGTTATTTGCAAGGATAATCTTTCCTATGAGACATTCCACTTGGGTAGCCAACTTAGGTCTTGTAAAAAAATAGAATGGAGATATCAAACTTTGTGTAGACTTTAGAAACCTCAATAAAGCATCAGAGAAGGATAATTATCCTTTACCACCTTTGGATGAGGTTTTGTAGGTAGTCAATGGTGCCAAACTGATGTCTTTCCTAGATGGATTCTTTGGTTACAATCAGGTCTTAGTGGATAAAGAAGATAGGTTGAAAACCACTTTTACTTGTAAATGGGTTAATTATGCTTATAGGAGGATGTCGTTTGGTTTAATAAATGTAGGGGCTACATTTAAAAGAGCCGTGGATATTGCTTTTTGTGGACTGGTAGGAAAATGCATAGTGATTTATATGGATGATTTGACTATTTTCTCTAAAGACAGGTCTACTCATGCAGAAGATTTGAGGAAAGTACTGTAGAGATGTGAAAAATATGGTATATCCTTGAACCCAAAGAAATGCATCTTCAGGGTGATAGAAGGTAAGTTACTGGGACACATCATTTCTGAGAATGGGATTTCCATTGATCCAGACAGAGTTGAAGGGATAAATAAGTTGCAGTTGCCTGCTAGTAAAAAGGAATTGAAGTCATTTTTCAGTAAGATAAAGTTTGTGAGGAAATTCATCACTAGTTTTACTGAGATAGTACAACCTCTAAATGCCATGCTAAAGAAGGATGCCAAGATAGAGTGGACACCAGTGGCTAGAGAAACTTTCAAAGATATAAAAGAAGCTATCACCAATGCTTCGGTATTGAATAGCCCTAATTATACTAAACCATTCTTTATTTACTCTTTTGCATCTAAACATTCTTGCGAAGCAACCTTGACACAAAAGGGTGATGAAAATGAAGAAAAGTCAATAGAATTTATGAGTCCTCCCCATAAAGGTGTAGAATTAAAGTACTTAGATACTGAAAGGAAATCTTTTTCCTTGGTAAAGGTAGTAAAGAAGTTACAAGCATTACATTTTGAGGAGTCAAATCAAAGCCATTATGCCTGATGTTGTTGTAAAGATGCTACTGATGCAAAATAAACTAGGAGATAAAAGAGCAACATGGATAACATTGCTATAAGAGTTTGATCTGGAAATCATTCCAATGAAATTGGTTAGAGGTCAAGCTTTAATGCAGACTACAACCAACATAGATCCTAAGATTGTTAGCCAACAATGCCGCGAATACAAGTACTACAATTGGATGGTATGATCACCTTAATTCATTTTTGATATTAGGAAAATATCTAATTCATATGAAGTCTTCTCAGAGAAGGGCATTGAAGTTGAAAGCCCAAAAATATATGATACAAGGAGGTCTACTATTCAAAAAGAATCATGAAGGGATATATCTGAGATGTCTAAATAGAGATCAAGCTGATAAAGTGATGTTAGAATGACATGATAAGTATGGCAACACATAAGATCTTAAGGGCTGGCTATTATTGGCCCACCATGTTTAAAGACATAGAGGAACATATTAGGTCTTGCTGTATCTGTCAAACCACTACTGATAAAGGAAGATATATGACTCATCCTCTGCAGCCTATGATAGAAACAAGACCTTTTACACAATGGGGGCTAGATTTCATTAGACTCATCAACCCTTCATCTTCTACTGGACACAAGTTTATCCTCATAGTGACTGATTATTGCACTAGATGGATAGAGGCTACTTGCTGTAAGTTGTCTACTACTGAATTTGTCATCAAATTTCTAGAAGATATTATCATAACCAGATTCAGAGTACCTTATGCACTGGTATGTGACAATGGTCTTGCATTTTCTTCTCTGAATTTTTCAAAATAGGCTTTTGAATATGGTATAGTGTTGAAGTTTTCATCGAATTATTATCCACAAGGTAATGGGTTGGCAGAGTCTACTAATGAAATTCTGTTAGACATCATTAAGAAACTGATTGCCAAAAATCCTAGGGAGTGGAATGCCTTATTCAAGTATGCTTTGTGGGTGGATAGAACAAAGGTTAAAATAGCATTGAGTAATTCCCCATATCATTTGGTATATGGTATAGATCCTATTCTGCCTGTCAACTTGAGAATTACAACTTGGAAGTTTGCTAATGAATACTTAGGCTTTGATTGAAAGGAAGCAAGGTATGCGGAACACACTTCCTATGCTAATCTAATGAGGGAAGTAGAGTGCAAATTCTTTTAAATCCTTACAATTACAGTGATGTTAACACAACAATAGAGATATTGCAGCAATACACATACACATAGAATGACACAGAAGAAAGAGAGACAAGATATAATGTGGGGAAAACCCTTTTGAGAGAAAAACCCCACACTCCAAAACCTACACAATGTATTATCAAAATTGAAATCGTTTACAATACACTCGCAATGCAAACTCTCATGAGTCTTTGACACTCATATCTGGAGACAATTTGACAGTATAATAGTACCTATCAATCACATAATACATCTCCACTCCAAAGCACCTGTTTATATAACAAATACAAGGCAAAATGTCTCCACATTGGGATGGGCGTCCAACATGGCCTCATGGCCCAAAACCCACGCCTACGGATACTTATCCAACACTATAGGATATTCCTAACACTTGTCAAGTCACCCCATCCCAAGGAGGTCACCTATTTTCAAAATGGGCTATGACAGATACTCTTACGACTCTTACAGCTATCATAGAATCTTTCATATCTATCATAACTTACAGTTGGAAGAGAATCTATCATACACGGGCTATACATAGAAAATTCTCTTACAACATGTCATAGTCCACCTTGGGGTACCCAAAGATGCCTTTTTTCAAAGATGCTTCTTGAGACATGTCCATACCTGTCATAGGATCTTCTATTTCTGACTCTTACATGTCATAACTTTGTCATAGGAATCTATCATGACCGTTTCGGTGAATATTCCCTTACACACATTCTAAGATGCTGCCACATGGAAAAATATTCCTACCACTAAGTGGGACACCTATCTCCTCATGTGATGACAAATTTACATGTGGTCATATGCCATATAGGATGACACATCACCGTACCAACTCCCACAGGATGACAACATAGGATTTGCATCCTAATTATACAATAGGTAATAAATAAATAAATATAATGAAATAATACAAGGAATTACTAAGGTTGAGACACCTTAATTCCAAAAATTCTCCCACTTGTCAAACACCTTGTAAGAGCCAATAGAATTAATAGGATTTAACTGCTATAGGTCAAGAGGCCCATAGACTCTGAACACCATCTAAACTTCTCTATGCTCACTGGCTTTGTCAATGCATCTGCAACATTCTTCAAAGTATATATCTTCTCCAAATTTACCTTCCCATCCTCTACCATGTCTCACACGAAGTGAAATTGTACATCAATATGCTTTGTTCTGGCATGAAAAGTTGGATTCTTCGCAAGGCAAATCGCACTCTAACTGTCACAACAAATCATAATCTGTCCTGCATCAACACCAATATCTGAGCACAATCTCCTAAGCCAAATGGCTTCCTTGCAAGCATCAGTTTCTGCCATATACTCAGCTTTTGTCATGGACAAAGAAACCACAGGCCGTTGCTTACTCATCCAACTAATTGCACCACTGAACGTAATGAACACATAAGCACTGGTGGATCTCCTGCTGTCAATGTCACCTGCCTAATCAGAATCCACAAATCCATGAATACAAACCTAATGCGGAGGTCTTGTAACATTACCATGATAACATATGGAATACTTAGAAGTACCCCTCAAATATCTGAACACTCTCTTAACTGCATCCTAATGTACCCATCTCAGATTGGCCATATATCAACTAAGGACTCCCACTACTTGGGCAATGTTTGACCTTGTGCAGACCATAGCATACATCAAACTGCCAACAACACTAGCATAAGGTACTTTGCTCATGCCCTCCACCTCACTAGGATATTTGGGACAATCATTAATAGACAACTTTGTCCCCAAAGAAACAGGAACACACAATGGTCTACAATCTGCCATGCTAAATCTATCCACCATGGTCTTCACATACTTACTCTAGCTTAACCAAAGTTTTTTGTTAGCTCTGTCGCTTCTGGTTTCCATTCTCAGAATGTACCTAGCCACCCCTAGATTTTTCATCTCAAACTGTACTGACAACTGAGACTTCAAATCAGAAATCATATTCTTACCATTCCCAATTAACAACATATCATCAACATAAAATGCAATAATGAGAATGCGATCATTGTCAAATTTATAATACACACAATGATCCGATTTCAATCTTAGATATCCAATTGACAACACAAAGGCATCAAACTTCAAGTACCACATCCTAGAAGACTGCTTCAAACCATACAAAGACTTTTTCAACTTGCAATCCAAATTTTATTTACCTTTCTCTATGTAATGCTCTGGCTGTGACATGTAGATTTCTTCCTCCAAATCACCATGAAGGAATGTTATCTTCACATCCATTTGCTGCACCTCTAAGTCATAAGCTACTGCAAGAGATAATAGGAACCGAATAGATGTCATCTTTTGAATGAGAGAAAAAATTTCACCATAATCAATTCCCTCCACTTGTGAATACCCCTTCAAAACCAGTCTGGCCTTGTACTTTTCAACACTGCCATCTGCACCAAATTTCTTCTTGAGCACCCATTTGCATTCAATAGGTTTCTGTCCTTCAGGAAAAGGCACCAAGTCCCATTTTTTATTCTTCTCCAAAGAAGCCATCTCTTCTTCCATGGCCTCCTTCTAGGAACCTACATCTTTCATGCCCATAGCCTCTTTCATAGTTCTAGGCTCATCAGTGTTAGCAAGCAAAGTAAAAGCGCAACTAGAATCAAGCAATGAATAACCAAACCTATTAGGTTGCTTCCTTGTTTATCTAGACCTCCTCAATGGTTGAGGTTGAGGTTCTGCCTCTTCTTTTGAGATTTTAGAGCTACTAGAGGTCTCCTCATCATCAAGTCTCATAGGGTCTGTCAATTCAGTCTTCTTAGGGGTAGAAGGAAATTGAACCACATCCTCTTTCTTTTCTTTCTGTTTTGGCTGTAAAATAATGGAAGAAAGTGTTAGCTCTCTAAAGATAACACTTCTGCTATACAACACTTTTTCAGCCATAGGATCCCAAAGCTTGTATCCTTTCACACCAACACCATAGCCAATGAAAATACACTTAACAGCCTTGTTCTCCAATTTAGACCATTTCTCCCTAGGCACATGTGCATATGCCTCACAACCAAAAACATGAAGATGTCTAACTGAAGGCTTCTTACCAGACCACACCTCCATGAGTGTCTTACCAATAAGAACTGATGTAGGAGATCTATTTACCAGATAGAAAGCAATGGCTACAGCTTAAGCCCAAAAATTTTGTTTGAGGCTTGCTCCACTAAGCATACTCCTAGCCTTCTCCATCAGTATCCTATTCATCCTCTCTACAACTCCATTTTGCTGCAGGGTGTAGGGAGTTGTCTTATGCCTTTCAATCCCATGTTCTTTACAAAACTTATTGAACTCTGCTGAACAAAACTCACCACTGTTGTCAGTCCTCAAACACTTAATCTTTTTACTAGTCTGATTCTCAACAAAAGATTTAAACTCTTTGAACCAACTAAAGACTTTAGTCTTGCTTTTGAGAAAATAAACCCATGTCCTTCTACTGTAATCATCTATGCAAGATATAAAATATACAGATTTGGAAATTGAAAGAACATTAACAGGACCAAACACATCATAATGAATAAGATCCAATACACCAAAAGACTTGTGAGAACTAGAGTAAAACTAAACACGGTTTTGCTTTCCATATACACAATGTTCACAAAAGTTGAACTCGAGATTACAATCATTTAACCCCTCAACGATGTTTTTATTTTTCAAGGTACGCAGACCCTTCTCACCAATGTGGCCATATCTCAAATGCCATAATATAGTCTTTTTAGTAGGAAGTTTAACTTCCAAAGCATGTCTACTACCATCAGAAAGTGTTACAACAGATTTCTTCATTGCTTGTTCAGATGGTGGGGATGGAATGACTGTAGCTCTTTTCTTCGAGTCAGAAGAACTATTGCACTGTGAAGTGCATTCCTCTAGCTGAAATAGAGTACCTCTCTAAGTACCGTTAGCAAGCACCATAGATCCTCTAGTCATCTTGCATCCATCCTTTGAAAAGATAACCTGCACACCTACAACATACTTACAGAATGCAGGTTCCATGCTAAGCCTAGGCTATCCATAACCCTAGTGATTCCCTTCACTCATCCATCAGGGAATTAAATTGAGACTCTTCCATGACCAACAATCTTCAGATGAGAATCATCACCCAGGTACACTCTTCCACCATCAAACTCTTCATATTTCATGAAACAGCTTTGATGCGAGGTCATGTGGAATGATACACCAGAATCAATCAACCACACATCATCAGATGCATGGGTAGCTAGGGCTGTGATGAAGGCATCACCATCATCTTGTGACTTGTCTGAATCTAAATCAAGAGAATTCTACTTTTTCTTTTTCTTCTCCTCTGCATTCCTTTCAGAAATGCCCAATTTTGCCACAGTTCCAATAGATAGCCTTGGAATTTCTAGGAGATTTGGATCTCCCACAGGATTTGGATCTGCCCTTCTCATCTTTCTTGTCCTTTTTCCCTTTCTCCTTGGGTCTTCCATGAACTGCAAGAGCCTCTTTCTCTTGCTTAGAAGACTTTCTCCGCATCTCTTTGGATAATAGTGAAGATACCACATCATCCATTTTGAATGTGGATGTGGTGCTCCCAATAGCCATGACAAGATGATCCCACAAGTCTGGCAAAGAACAAAGCAAGGTCATACAACGATCCTCCTCTTTCGTCTTCACACCAGCAGATGTTAATTGTGCAACTAACATGTTGAAAGTATTTAGGTGATCTACAACCGATCCTCCATCCTCCATCCTCAAAGAATACAACTTCTTTCTCATAAAAAGTTTGTTGACCAGGGATTTGGCCTAATAAACATCACCCCAACTTCTTCCAAAGGTCTTTTGTGCTCTTCTCCTCATGGACATTTAATAGGATAGAATCAACTAGACTAAGTTGTATGAGACCCTTAGCCTTTTGATCTTTGAGATCCTAATCTGCTTGTGACATTGTGGTTGGTTTTACACCAGATACAGTTTCCCATAGGTCACGATCAACTAGCATGTCTTCCATCTTAAGTTTCCATAACTCAAAATTGGTGTCATTAAACTTCTCCACCTCTATTCTTCCAGATGTGTTTGCCATCTCCTTCCTGCAACAAGATTATAGAATACTCTGCATAGACTCCCACTCAAACTAAGATCAGCTCAAAAAACCTGTACCCAACAACTAGGACCAAAGGTGATCAAGCTCTGATACCAATTGAAAGGAAGCAAGGTACGTGGAACACACTTTCTATGCTAATCTAACGAGGGCAGTAGAGTGCAAATTATTTTAAATCCTTACAATTACAGTGATGTTGACACAACAACAGAGATATTGCAGCAATACACATACACATAGAATGACATATAAGAAAGAGAGACAAGATATAACATGGGGAAAAACCTTTCGGGAGAAAATCCCCACACTCCAAAACTTGCACAATGTATTATAAAAAATGAAATGGGTTACAATACACTTGCAATGCAAGCTCTCAGGAGTCTTCGACACTCATATCTAGAGACAATCCGGTAGCATAATAGCACCTTTCAATCACATAATACATCTCCACTCCAAAGCACTTGTTTATATAAGAAATACAAGGCAAAATGGCTCCACATTGGGATGGGCATCCAACATGGCCTCATGGCCCAAAACCCACGCCTATGGACACTTGTCCAACACTATAGGATGTTCCTGACACTTGTCAAGTCACCCCATCCCAAAGAGGTCACCTATTTCCAAAATGGGCTATGATGGATGCTCTTACGACTCTTACAACCGTCATAGAATCTGTCATAGCTATCATAACTTATAGTTGTAAGAGAATCTGTCATACACAGGCTATAAATAGCAAATTCTCTTACATGTCATAGTCCACCTTGGGCCACCCAAAGATACATTTTTTCAAAGATGCTTCTCGACACATGTCCATACATGTCATATGATCTTCTATTTCTGACTCTTACATGTCATAACTTTGTCATAGGAATCTGTCATGACCGTTTTGGTCAATATTCCCTTACACACATTCCAAGATGCCGACACATGGCAAAATATTCCTACCACTATGTGGGATGCCTATCTCCTCATGTGAGGACAAATTTACATGTGGTCATATGCCATGTAGGATGACACATCACCGTGCCAACTCCCACAAGATGACAACATAGGATTTGCATCCTAATTATACAATAGGTAATAAATAAATAAATACAATGAACTAATACAAGGAATTACCAAGGTTGAGACACCTTAATTCCCAACATTGATGACCAAAGAGAAGCTAGGTTAGTTCAATTACTACACTTGGATGAAAAAATAAATCAAGCAATATATAGGTTTGCTAAGCATCAAGTGAAAAATCTAAAGATTTGCCTTTGCTACCATTATAATCTCCACCCTGCATATCAATAACATGATTCTATTACCTATTAAACATGAGCTTCATTGTAATATCAATAGCATCAAAACAAAAGATAATGAATGATCAAAAGAAATCATTTAAAACATATGAGGACTACCAAATAACTCCACCAGGGATATGGACGCCTAACTGGCAGTGGGGCTCTATTTGGGGAGATTATAGTGATAACCTTGTCAAGGCTATAGATGCCCGACTAGCAGCAAGGCTCTATCTAGGTTGGCTTAGAAGGTTAAATCCATCTATGTAGTTTAATGCAAATGGTTGTTGTTTTTTGAGTATGTTCCAAAGAATGGTAATAAATCAGTTGTACACACTTAAATTCCTTTGGAAGATTCTTTTAAGTTAGTGAATACATTCTTTCTGTGATTGAATAACATTCTTGCATATAAGAAAGTTGGAAATCTATGTTTTATTTCATTTTGTTTCCTGAGTTCTTTAAATTTGGTTGTTTTATTTGGTTACTAGTTGTTGTGATGTTCACAACACACCCCATTTTATCCTTTAGCAAAATGAGGACCCCTTTTGATTATTTTTGCTTTTGTGTTGGTTTGGTTCTGCTTGCTTGGCGATATAGGTAAAATGTCCTTGGTGCTTGAAATTAAATATGTATAATGTTTGGTGAAGAAAAATTATTATCAATGAAACCAACGTTAAAATTCAACTAGGGTTTCCTTTTGAATGATTTGAAAATTTTGCGTATTTTGAGAGTTATGCTATTTGTTTTGAAAATTCAATGCCGAATGGTTCAGTCAAAGTGTATATCATATGCATTTCCATTTGCACGTATCCTATATACTATGTTTTTTCAGTCTATCGGGTTATGATGTTCATCATGTTAAAATCTCGCTTTATGTTTGTAGCTTAAACAGTTCAAAACATACTTATACAAATCTAGACCCGATAGCTTTTTAGGGTGTACTTTATAATGGTAAAAAGTCTGCAGTTGTATTTGTATATTATGTAACGCATGTATCTTTTATAAAAATCCAAAATATACATCAACGGATGTCAAAGGAAATTCAAAATTAGCATATAAAGTCACAGTCATCTCATGTGTATAGTTAATACATTGCTAGTATCATACATTCTTATACAAGTGCATGAGCGGACCTGAAGAGAAAATTCAATTGACTCTAGAAAGAGGAAGCGAAGGGTTATATTTGTACATGTATCTTTGTATGTATAAGCACATGTATCTAATATACAGATACAAATCCAGATGCGATTAGAGAGTCTAAGACTTTGTGAACTTTAGGTTAGGTTTGCATTTTTATGTCTAAGATGCATGCATAAAATATACAGAAGAGGCAATCACGAATGTGAACTTATGATTAAACTATGAAATAAAGTGCATTTATACATAATGAAGGATGAAAAGTCAACATTGTGTATGTGGGTTAGAAAGTGCATCTATGCAATATACAGAAGGTGATACAAACGAAATATATACAAAACTGGATTCGAAGATAATTCCAATTTGTTTCATAAACCTGATGGAGTTCATGTTTGTATGTTTAAGCAAATGTATAAGATATACATAGACATATGCAAGATAATATGCAAAATGAAAGGTAAAGAAATTGTATAAATGCATAAAGGTAACTTGTGCATGCTCTAAGATACAAAAGTGAACTTAGCAGTGAAAACGGTCATTAATTCATATTGTTTGTAATGATGTAATCACTTCTTTTTTGCATATTAGTAAAAGTGCATGTATAAGATATACAAAAGCAAAAAGTACAAAGAACCAACATATACTAAATTTCAAAATATGCATTGAATGGTGAAATAAAGCAAATATCAAATTGCATATACTGTTTGAAGCATTTAATGCATATCTACCACAGGAAAGACCTAATTTCAAAGGAGTAAAAAGGAATTGCAATTGCGTTAATTTCACAATTGCATTTAGAATTTAGTTGCAGAGTATTCCATACAGCTAAAGATATACAAAGGTGAATTGTGATTCCAAGGCGGTTGCGGTGTGCTCGAATGGTAAAGTCTCTTGTCAACAGGGTAAAGTCAATGGTTACAAACATGTATGTATCTAATATTCCCACTTGTGCTTAACAGAATGCAATTACAGTAAATTTTGCAGTAATTACAGTGGGGTAACAGAAATGGTTTAAAATTAGTTAATTACTATGATGAATTGTAAAACTTAAACATAGTAGGGTGGCTGTATAGATTTTAAAAAAGTGAAAAGAAAACATTTAGGGTAAAACAACGATGGTAAATCTATATGGTAAAACCCAAGAAAATGTGAACATTGTTGTAAATGAATATGTTTTTTGATAGGATACTTCCCAAAGGAAATAAAACTAAGAAGTTGGCTGGAAAAGGAGAAAAGAAAGATACGAGGATTAAGGAAGAATTTCCAAACAAGGGTTATAATTCACAAATCTACTCTGCAGGAGGAAGGGCAGTTGACACAAAAATTAGGGATTTTGACTTTGCAATCCTATTTCAGAAAATTAGAGTTCCTAGAGCGTCTTTGGCATTGAAGAATTTGATGAATGTGGGATTGTTCAATGCTGCGGGATTCCCACTTGCAACGGAGGCTAGAGATTTAGTTATTGAATGCATCCAAAAATATGACATGAACTCTAGAAAGGTGAAGCACAATGGCATTGTATATGAAGATTTGTCGATGGAAGGAATAGCTAAAACCTTCGGTTTGAAAATTATTGATAAAATGAATGAAATAGATGTGGAGAATTACGCAGCTAATTTTAAAGGAAATGAGGCATCTTTCAAAAGCACAATATTCTATGGATGGTATTATCGGGACAAGAAACCAAAAGCAGCTACTAGAGTCCCAAAGCATTTGTATAGGATGGACTTCAAGGAAGAAATTTAGATGATTACATTGTTAAGTAGATTAATGGGCCTAGTAGATGCAAGTCAAATCGAGCCATGGATGTTTTCTGTAATTTAGTTTATCAGAGAAGAAATAGGGGCAGTTCATTGGGCTCAAGCCATTAATGATGCTATTTTTTCATAGGTCATGAGATGGAATAAGCAAAGGACGTTCTTTATGTCATCATATATAGTATACTCATGTGCAGCAAAGATTCAATTGAGGGGAATACCAAGGATTGGTAAATTAGGAAATGGCCTAGGAAAAATGCTAGTATATGATCATTACCCAATTTACAGGAGAAGAATGTGACGCATAATTACATAAGGGTTAACGATTTATTCTATATGTACCTGGTGAGAATACTGACAGGGGATAGAGACTAAAGGTTGTCAGAAGAAGCAAGGAACGTAATCAATTGGCATAGTGCATGGTACATCCAATTCCCTACCTTCACCTACACCAGAACAAAAGGATTCATGGTAAATCTTTCAAATTGCCAAGGTATCCAACAGACAAAATGGTGTTGTTAGAATTCACTAGGCAAATCTTGAACATTTATGGTATGTACAAAGCAAAGTTCAATAGAGGTAATATCAAGTTTCCCTTTGGTATTGGTAGATACCAATGTTTTAGTGAAGAAGTGGCTAAAGTATCAAAAGTAGAATTGCAATATTATGGATTTTAGACTTTTGATTTGGCTCGGCAATTTGATCCATTTAAAAGATACAAAATTATGTTGATAAGAAATTTAGACACCAACCACACATTGAGTATTTTTTGGACAGACTGTGATAATGAAGCAGAAGTCAGGAAAAGGGCCCATTAAAGGCTAACTTTGGATCAAATAAAGGCACTAGGAGTACTTGAGGTACCCCAAGAAATCATAGATGATGACAAGAAAGTGCTGCACAGATGTTATGAAGCCAAAAGGGTGGCTGATGAAGTTATAACAGAACCAGATTGGAATCAGTCTGAGGAAACTTCACTGGATAATATCTCAAGGCCAGTGATAACTCATTCAGATGTATGGGTAAAATAGAAAGTAGAGGAGCTAAAGGCTAAAGGGATAATAGTCACCTACCAAGGGAATAAAGGTTAAAAGAGAAATTTAAAAAGTGAGGATAATTTTGATGATTTCCTTAAGGAAAAAGAGGCATTTAGTAGAGGCCAATTTAGCCAAGGCAAATACAGTAGCCACATTCTTAGATCCTCATGCATTGGGGGTAATAGTGGCTATTTCCTCAGGAATGTTTACATCTACAAAAGGAGGAACATCGACTATAGCTACCACAGGGGAGAAGACTCCAATACAAACACTTGCAATGCCTCAACAAACACCAAGTGTTCAAATTTTATCAATAGCTCAACAAACACCCTCGGTGAAAACACAACCACAACAAGAGAAACTACAAGGATTCATCCAAGTCAAATAGCAAATGACTAAGGAAATGTTACAAAGTACATCCATGCCTCAAGTGTTCACCAAAGATAATGTAGAAGTCGTGGATGTGGATAGGGTTGTGGATGTTGACGATGTTGAAGATGTTGAAGATAGTAAGGATGAAACTGGTGATGAAAGTGATGATGACAACCTAGATGAGACCAATGAAGAAGATGAAAGACAAATGCCTAAAAGTCATCTCATGCTAGGGGAATTCAATGTTGGAATGATACAAAAGACAACAACAACCTCAAAAGTTTCAGAGGTTACCTCACAATCAGCTGAAGATACAGAAATGGTGGATGTATTTGACAATTAGTCCCTGAAAACATCATGGAAGAAGTAAAAAAAGTTGCCAAAAAGATATCAAAAAATCAAGCAGAAGAGAAAGAGGGTGAAGACATTGGTAATGTACCAGCTTCTTGGGAAGAAGATACACTAGTTCAGGAAAGTGTTCCTATAGATAGAGTGGAGGAACAAGAGAATAAAGAAGAAAAAAGAAAGGATACATCCCATGAAGTTCCTAATCCTGAACCACCTCATGAGGAAGAATAGAAAAATATTGAAGAACAGAATGTTCAACAAAAACCTCCTCAACAACAGTATGATCGACAACTGCATCAAGAGGAGAAAGAAGAACAAGAACAAGAAGAAGTTATAATAGAAGAGCCTCAAGATGAGGTGATGAATGATAAGGCTACAGATACAAGCATGGTGGTACCATCTTGGATTGGATTTGAAGTTCACCAAGAGTCAGCAATACAGTTGGTGCCAATTGATATAAAAAGCTTATTAGCTAATGTGGCTGCCAAGAGAGGTAGAAGGAAACCAAGGATTATGTCAGCAATAAAAAGAGATCCCTCTAGTACAAGAACTATGCAAATGGCAGTTCCTTAAGCTGACAAAGAAAAAAGTGAAATAAGCATGGAGGAGTATAATGTTATAAGTATGAATCTTGGGCATGTAAACATGGACCAAAATATTGAAGAGTTGAAGGAAATGACACAACTAACTTCCACTAAGATGAGGAAAGATAAGAAGAAAATAGTAAATTTGAAAGGGCACATTGCCGAATTGCAACAATTCATCCAAGGAATGATAGATTCTAGGCAGGGTTTACCTAAATTACCTTCAGAATTGACAATTTTATCTAAAGAGCAAATAATTCATAAGGAAAATAAAAGACATGAGGCAAATATGTTTGAGGAATGGGTAAAGATATTTATTTAGAGAGGGGAAGAGGTAATAAAGATTGCAATTAGTAATTGGGACACCACTCTCACAAAGAAGAATAATTGTGTCAGCCTTCTTCAAAGATGTTAATCTAGAATAAAACAGAATAAGGATGAACTGAATAATTTCAATGCCATGGAAGAACATATGGAATCATTGGTTAATGAAGGTGTCATGACTGTAAAGGTTGCATTTCAAGTACCTCGATGGAGAATGGACCTAAAATTTGAGGAGGGTATACTTAGGCCTTGCATTATTAGTGTGCAAGAATTGGAGAGAACTGCTCAAGACATGTTAGATAAACATGTAAAGATGGTACAACATTTGGTGGGGCATCCTTGTTCCAAAGGCAGGTTTATGATGTATCTACTACAATTAAGGAGTTTAAAGATATCTTTCAGTCTTGCATTGATGATCCTATGAATAAATTGAGTGAGGATGTAATGGAATTGATATTGGAATTGAGTACCAAAATCAATAAGTATCAAAAAAGAAGAGAAGATATAGAAGGTAGGGTACAAGTGCTGAAGAAAAGTGTGGAGATGCAACAATATACATGCGAGGCATCTCAAAGGATAGGCCATGCACCCATAATAGCCTTGGCTAAGAGATATAAAAACTATATGAGATAGAAGGAAGGAGATCACCAAGTGGAGGATACCCGTGATAGTGATTGATATGTTGATTCATTGATTGTTTCATTCTTTATTTTGTTATTCTTTTGTGTCTTCATAAAGTCAAAGACAGAAGGTCAACCATAGGAAATATTGTGATACATCAAGATGAATTTAAAGGCATCTTTGTGGTCAAAGGAATATGCTTTCAAGATATTTTGGAGTGACAACTGGAAGAGAATATTCCAAGGATATTCCCATGTACTAGTTGGTGCATAGTTGGCAGGTCTTTCTCCACTGTTGATATTGTATTTTGAATCGGGACCCTTGATGGGATTTTGTAACCGTAGCAAAGGATCTGGATCTATATAAGGATCTTTGTTACATTATTTTGGTACACATGGCTTACATAGAAAACATACCAAAGCATCTGCAAGAGAAGTGATTAGAGAATATACTTTGAGCATAGCTAGTTTGAGAAGGAATTTGCCTATGTTTGTAGGAAGGAATATGTGGAACATCTTGTTTCCTTTCTATATTTGTGAAAACATCTGTACATTTTGATGATATTGTTGATATATTCAAAAGATTTGAAGTCATGAACAAGGATTTTTTTAGTTGTGAATCTTCTCCAATTGGTGAATAGTTCAAATCTAGAAATTCAAATTTGGCAAATATATTACAACCAGCGAGGGGCTAAATCACCTAATTTTTTTTTAAAAAATTTCTTGGTTAAATCGCTAGAGAATTATTTCTTTAAAGCAATAAATCAAATTGTTTCTCCAAGTAAATTATTCATGATTAGAGATGATTCACCAATATTTTATAATATAATTATAAATATTAATTGAATTCACCATTAATATTATATTCTTGTCATTACTTTCGAGGTAATATCGCCATTACTAATAAGTTATCCTATACTTTATCCTACTAATTTTGCTTTGAAAATGCCTTTCACTCAGTACCGTTGATTATCATTTTAATCAAATGGTTATGGTTCAATTTAGTGACCCTCTTAGAATGTGCCTTTTAAAAGGCTTGCTGGGGCCCAAAATTTGTTTTGGACCACACAATTTGATTATGATCGTGTGGCCCAAAACAAATTTTGGGCCCTAGTATGCCTTTTAAAATGCACATGTTAAGAGGGTCACGGAATTCAATCACACCCATCTGATCAAAATGATAATTAATTGCAAAAATTTATTTTTATTTTAGTCTTTTTTTAAAGTGAAAGAATTAAAAAATACTTAATCCAATGCATTTTGGATAGTGAATGTTGTCCCCAGACCCCGCGAGAGGGCGCTACCCCCGCAAGGGGGAATTGCCCCCTTAACCCTCATAAGGGGTGCTACCCCTTGACCCTGCTGGTGGCTGCCGCCCCTAGGCCCCCACTTCAAAATTAAAAAAACAAAAGAATATATGGGGGATCATGTCGAAAAAATATGCAATTTTTTAAAGGAAGGATTCGCCATTAAAATTAATTTCTTTAGTAACTATTTGCTAAGATTCACCATTGGTTTTTTTTAGTGATATTTTCCTAGGATTTGCCATAATTTTACAATTTTTTTAATAATGTGCATAGATTCGCCAGAAAAATTAATAGTTTTATCAAAAAAGGGGAAAGATTCACCAGGAAAATTATGGCACTTAGCTAGGATTCACCAGGATTTTATAGGTTTTTTTAGGGGGGGTTCCTTAAAGTTATCCCTAGTCATGAAATATTGTAAATTTGAAATGGCTAGTGTATATCAGTAAATGCAAACATCAAATTTCTATGTCTATTCTAGAGTGTTATTTGATTTATGTATTTCTGATATATTTCCTTGAAGATTGCAATTCTACAAGTGAATTTGTGAAAATGATCTAGATAAGCATATAAGAATTTATTTGCTTTTGAATTGTCCAGGATAATCAAACTTGTCCACTTGAGTAACAGAGCGTTATATTGTGTTTTATCATGTTTCTAACCTTGTCTTTTCTCTTTCTTTTACTAGTAGTTTAAATAAATAGCCAAAATGTAGTCATCTAAAGGAAATTGTTAAAGATTCTGATAAATACATGTGAATGCTAAAGATCTTTGATAATTTTCATAAACTTGAGATATAGAACATATTTCCTTGAAATTCATGCAAAGATTGATAGTAAAATTGCAAATATATGTAAAGGATCAACACTTGGAGAGTAATTTAGAAATATTTGTAAAGATCGAGTAGTGATAGCCAGTAAATAGCAATTAAATCACGTAAGGCCCCTTGTTAAACAGCTTCACATTGAACCTTGAGTAATCTAACACAGTCATGACCTGACTAATGAAGCCTTGAGATTGTGAACTATGATGCAGAGTCAACAGCGGGTTGTGACAAATTGATCTTCAGTCAGTCGCTAACATACAATTTTCTGCGTATGTTTTTTCATCGACAAAATCCATCCCATCGGCCAAACTAAAATTCCTCATGCCAATATGAGTATTTTGCTTTAGGCAAACCACTGAATCCATCACTTTATTGAACCAGCGCTATCTCTGAACCTATCGCTACTCGCCATACCCTTGAACCTCAGAACTGTTGAACCATTGAACCATTGTACCAATTCAATGAATGGTTCAATTGTTGCTAGCTCTTTAGCACTATCTTTGTCACCGAATGGTTGAACCAAACAGTCGATTGAACTATTGAACCCTTTGAACCGTCGAACCAGTTCAAAGCTTCAATCAAACACTTAACCGATTCAAAACTTCCTTCGAAGCTTCACTTAATTTCTTACAAACACTTGTCGAGCCAAAATGAACATGATTTACTCGTGAACTGTTGAACCTTTCACCAAAGGTTCAAACAAAGACTTTTCCTCTGATTTTAATCAACTGCAGAACCCAATAGACTACTTGCTAACTCTATTAAACAAAAAATCCATTGAATCTTTGAAAACAGTTCAAATATAGAAATTTTAATTATCTGCGACGCCACTACGCATGACTAAAACTTGCGCAGCTTCACCAAACTGATTCTCCACAAACATACAGATTTTCTAACTTTCACAACCTAGCACATGAGGATGCTAGGGTTCATCTCAGCATGCTACAAATCAATCCTGTGATCACACAAAATAAATAGAAACAAAATAGAAAACCTAATCTAATATATATAGCCATTCCACCGATTATGAAGAAATCAACCAATGGAATGGATAAAAGAACCCATCTCGGTTGCAAACCAGAAAAATGACTACACAAGGAAATCCAACACAAAATAGGATCTTCTTTTATTGCTTCTAGAAATGAAATACAATTATCTGGTTTCATAGTTTTAGAACTAAACTACACACGATTACTTTGGTCGCTATCTCTCTCTATCTCAATTTTAATCCATCTCTCCAAATGATCTGAGCTGAGCTATTTAACTACTTTCCAACAGTAGTACACACTTGATTCCCAGTAGCTGGGAGACAATTCCAAATGGCTGGGAGAGATAACAAACTTCTAACAAACTAACAACCTTATCATGACAGTTCGATGAGTGTCCTAGGGATTACAAACAAAAACTGAATTACAAACACCAAAGACAAGTCTGGTCAAACAGACCTTATTACATTAATATAGAAAATGCATAAATTGCATAAGACCCTAGTCTACGTGGGGTGCTCCTGCACCATACTCCCTGAGAAAAGAAATCTCAAGTCCACTTGAGATGAGAGTTTGAAGAGCTGCACCCTGTTTGATGATCTGTTCTTTAGTCATCCAAACTACCTCTGAATCAAGTCACCAAGTATTCCATATACTCTCTGTTCCTCATCTTCTTTGCCATTCTTGAATCTAAAATCTTCTATAATTTTGGTGGATCATGCTTAGGAATATCATCTTCTACTGTGCCCTGTAGTGGTTCCTATTCTACATCTGCATTAGGTTTGTATGGAGTTAAATCACATACATTAAAAATATGCGACAATCCAAGATCAGAAGGGAGTTGGATCTCATAAGCATTCTGTCCATATTTCTTCAAAATCTAACATGGTCCAATCTTCCTCTGCATTAGCTTAGTATATTTTCCTTTTGGAAGTCTTTCCTTTTTCAGATAAACCCATACCAAATCCCCCACATCAAATTGGACATCTCTTTTCTTCTTATCAACATGTTCTTTATACTTCAAAGTAGTCTGCTAGAGTTGGTTCTTTACCTGATCATGCACCTCTTTTATTGCTGCTGCAAAAGCTTCTCCATCTGCACTAATTGAGTCTCCTATAGGGAGATTCCTTAACTCTTAAATACCTCTTGGATGCATACCATACACCACTTGAAAAGGTGATTTCCTTGTACTCTGATTGATGGTATCATTATAAGAAAATTCTACGTATGGTGGGATGTTATCCCACTTCTCGCCATGTTGTTTTGTCAAACATCTGAGCAAATTTCCTAATGAACGGTTAACCACTTCAGTTGGTCCATCTGTCTTAGGATGATATGATGATGAGAAAGATAAATTTGTGCCAAGCTTCTTCCAAAGAGTCCTCCAAAAATGACCAATAAATTTCACATCTTTATCTGACACTATGCTCAATAGCAATCCATGAATCCTCACTATCTCCTTGAAAAATAGGTCTGCAACATATGAAGCATCACAAGTAGTTTTGCATGGCAAGAAATGTGCCATTTTACTAAATCTGTCTACTACAACAAAGACACTATCACAACCCTTCCTTGTTCTGGGTAAACCCAACACAAAATCCATACTTACGCCTTCCCATGGCCTAGAAGGAATGGGTAAGGGCTGATATAAACCTGCATTAGTAGATCTCCCTTTTGCTTTCTGACATATCACACATGCCTCCACAAATTTCCTCACATCTGACTGTAACTTAGGCCAATAGTAATGTCTCTTGACCAGATCAAGAGTCTTATCCAGACCAAAATGTCCTACCATGGCTCCACAATGTTTCTCCCTAATTATGTTCAGTCTCATAGAACACTGTAGGATACACAACTGTCCTCCTTTGAAAAGTAATCCATCCTGTATTAGAAATTTAGAGTACTCAACGTGATATTTTTCTCCAAAAGAAGTGCATACTTTGTAGATCTCTCCAAAGTTTTTATCAGCATCATACATAGTCTTAAGGAATCGATACCAACACTTTCCAGTTTAATCTAATTTACTATTAGAGGTCTTCTGCTCAAAGCATCTGCTACCTTGTTCTTTACCCCTTTCTTGTGCTTAAGTGTGAAAGTAAAAGCTTGCAAAGTTTCTACCCATTTCATATGTCTGTGATTCAGCTTCTCTTGACTATTTATGAAACTAAGAGCCTGATTATCTGTAAATACTATGAATTCTTTTGGCATTAAGTAATGTCTCCACTTCTTGAGTGACTGGACTATAGCATACATCTCCAAATCATAAGATGAGTATCTCTTCTTAGCAACATTTAGTTTCTCACTAAAAAATGCAATAGGCCTACCTTCTTGACTGAGTACTGCTCCAATTGCCATGTGACTTGCATCACATTCAACCTGAAAAATCTTGTTGAAATCAGGGAGTGCAAGGATTGGCTGCTGTGCCACTTTCTTCTTCAATGTTTCAAATGAATCATCTACTTCCTTTGTCCAAGTAAATCTGCACTTCTATCCTCCTTTTATGGTATCAAGCATGGGTGCACAGACATGACTAAACCCTCTTATAAACTTCCTATAGAAGGTTACTAACCCATGGAAACTTCTGACATCATTCATGGTTTTGGGAGTTGGCCAAGACAATATGGCACTTACCTTTTCTTGATCCATTTTTAGTTTTCCCTATGAGATGACAAAACCCAAGTAGATAATCTCTTCTTGCATAAACAAACACTTCTCTAAGTTTATCATGAGTTGCTCTTCATGTAACCTTTTGAGAACCAGGTCTATATGCTTGAGGTGCTCTTCCCTTGTATTGCTGAAAATCATAATGTCATCAAGATATACTATGACAAATTTGCCTATAAATTCTCTCAAGACCTCATTCATTAATCTCATAAATGTACTAGGAGCATTGGATAAACCAAAAGGCATGACCTTCCACTCATACAACCCTTCATTGGTCTTAAATGCAATTTTCCATTCATCTCCTGGCCCAATCCTGATCTGATGATAACCACTCTTCAAATCTATTTTAGTGAAATACTTAGCAGCTCCTAAACAATCAAGCAAATCTTCTATCCTAGGTATTGGAAATCTATACCTGATTGTGATCTTGTTAATAGCCCTTGAATCAATGTAAAGCCTCCATGTGCCTTCTTTCTTTGGTGCTAGTATAGCTGGTACTACACATGGGCTTAAACTTTTATCAATCAGACCTATACCTAACAATTCCTCAATCTGTCTTGCTACCTCTACATTCTATTCTGGTGTAAGCTTGTATGCTGCCTTGTTTGGAAGTGTAGATCTTGGGATTAGATCTATGCAATGGTTGATATCCCTTACAGGTGGTAGGGATCTTGGCATTCCATCAGAGATGATGCCTTTGTATTTATCCAACAACTTTTGGATAGCAGGATCTATGAACCTCTGTCGCTTCTCGCCCTTGATTTCTTGCTAATGTTCCTTATCCACTTTTAGGCATGGATTAGAGCATATGCAACTGCTCCTTCTTCTGCTATTTCTGTCATAAACTGTTTGCCTTCTACCATCATCACCTTGACTTATTTTCCTTTTGAATCTACCTCCTTCTCCATTAATGGTAGTAACTCTGTCTTCTCACAATCCTTGGTGATTGAATAGGTGTTTTTAACTCCATCATGTTGGGCTCTAAAATCGTATTGCCATGGTCTTCCAAGTAGGAAATGGTAAGCATCCATCTGAGCTAAGTCAAACAATAATCTATCCTTTTATGGTCCAATTTGAAACTCCACCCAAGCCTATTCTTCCACAATTGTTTGCTGACCTTAAGTGAGCCATGAGACCTTATATGGGCAGGGATGTGGTAGCCTTCTAATCTTAAGCTTTTCTATCATTTCAACAGACACAAAATTTTTAGTAGATCCAGAGTCAATCAGAACCTTACATACCTTTCCTCCTGCCTTCCAAGTAGTTTTGAAAAGAGACTTTCTTTGTGGGGGTTCGTTGTCAGGCACCTTCATAGTGGCCATTGCTCTCCTAATCATCAAAGCTTCTCTTATCTCAGGATACCCATATCTGACAGTATCATTCACACTCTGATAAGTGTTGGAGCTTGTCGCACTCTGACAATTAGATTCTTGGATCAGATTTGTCCTCCTTTCTCCCATTGAACTTGATGCTTTCTCTGGACATTTGCTAGCTATATGACCTTCCTAATTACAATTGTAACATCTGATAGATCTTCTGCCCTAGGATCTTCCTTTGAATGGTGGCCTTCTGCCCCTAAAGTTTCCTTACTGATTATAACTTCCTTTTTGATTTTGACTATTGTCTCCTTTGCTACCTTCCTGATTAGATTCTCCGTGATATCCAAATCCATTGCCTCTGCCTCTGAAAGGATTTCTTCCACCCCTTTGTTGTCTTCCTCTTCCTCTATTGTTTTGTTCTTATCTTCTCCTTAACTTCTCTTCTACCTTCAGTTCCAATTGATAGCACTTCTGAACTGTATCTGGACTATGCAGATTTAAATCTTCTTAGATGGCAAGTCTCAACCCATTGAGATATCTTGCTACCCTTTCTTCCTCATTCTCCTTTACCTTTGTCTTGACACAGAGTTTCATGAATTCTTCAGTATATGAGATGACATCTAACTCTTTCTACTTCAAGCTTTGCCTCCTCTTATGTAATTGGATGTTGTAATCCAATGGAACATAGGATTCCTTCACTAAAGCCACCATTTTCTTCCAAGTAGCAACTTTGTTCTTTCCTTCCTTCACTCTGTCATCTTGGATGAAATTCCACCAAGTCAATGCAGCCTCTTTCATTTTGGACTGTGCCATCTTTACCTTTTGATGCTCTAGTATTTCTTCTATTTTGAAGAAATTATTCAAGGAGTCTATCCACTCCATCACTGAATTAGGATCCATCTTTCTTGTAAACACTGGTAAATCCAGTTTCACATCCATGGTTCTCCTCTCCATGGATTTGAGGGCATTCAGTAAGGGTCTCTAGTCTGCAGGAACCTCTATCTCTTCTCACCTAGGGATTTCCTCTTCCTCCCTATCATCTTCTTTACCAGAACTTACTTTGTCCCTCAATTTCTCCAACTCATCTTTCAAAGCCTGATTCTAAACTTTCACTGCTTTGCTCTCTGTAATCTACTTCTTTACCAGGATAGCCAGTTCAACTTTGGTCATCCTTGCTGGGTACTCTTCTGACCCTTCTCCTTCTGACATTTTTTTGTCGTCTCCTTCCCAAAGATACAACCTTTTCTCTGATACCACTATGATGCAGAGTCAGCAGCGGGTCATGACAAACTAATCTTTAGTCAGTCGCTAACATACAATTTTCTGCATATGTTTTTTCATCGATAAAATCCATCCCATCGGCCAGACTAAAATTCCTCGCGCTGATATGAGTATTTTTCTTTAGGCAAACCACTGAATCCATCACTTTATTGAACCGGTGCTATCTTTGAACCTATCTCTGCTTGCCTTACCCTTGAACCTCGAAACCATTAAACCGTTGAACCATTGTACCGGTTCAATGAATGGTTCAACTCTTGCTAGCTCTTTAGCATTGTCTTTGTCACCGAATGGTTGAACCAAATGGTCGATTGAACCGTTGAACCCTTTGAACTGCCAAACCGGTTCAAAGCTTCAATCAAACACTTAACTGATTCAAAACTTCCTTCGAAGCTTCACTTAATTTCTTACAAACATTTGTCAAGCCAAAATGAACCCAATTTACTCGCAAACCGTTGAACCTTTCGCTAAAGGTTCAAACAAAGACTTTTCCTCTGATTTCAATCAACTACGGAACCCGACAGACTACTTGCTAACTCTGTTGAACCGAAAATCCATTGAATCTTTGAAAACAGTTCAAATATAGAAATTTTAATTATCTGTGATGCCGCTACGCACAACTAAAACTTGCACGGCTTCACCAAACTGATTCTCCACAAACATAAGGATTTTCTTACTTTCACAACCTAGCACATGAGGATGCTAGGGTTCATCTCAGCATGCTACAAATCGATCCTGCAATCACACAAAATGAACAAAAACAAAACAAAAAACCTAATCTAATATATATAGCCATTCCATCGATTACAAAGAAATCAACCGGTGGAATGGATAAAAGAACCCATCTCGGTTGCAAACCAGAAAAACAACTACATAAGGAAATCCAACACAAAACATGATCTTCTTTTATTGCTTCCAGAAATGAAATACAATTATCTGGTTTCATAGTTTTAGAACTGAACTACACATGATTACTTTGGTCCCTATCTCTCTCTATCTCAATTTCGATCCATCTCTCCAAATGATCTGAGCTAAGCTATTTAACTACTTTCCAACAATAGTACAGACTTGATTCCCAGTGGCTAGGAGACAATTCCAAGTGGTTGGGAGAGATAAAAAACTTCTAACAAACTAACAACTTTATCATGAAAGTTTAATGAGTGTCCTAGGGATTACAAACAAAAACTGAATTACAAACACCAAAGACAAGTCTGGTCAAACAGACCTTATTACATTAATATATAAAATACATAAATTGCATAAGACCCTAGTCTACGTGGGGTGCTCCTGCACCATTATTATTTGATAATTCTCCATATCTTTCAAGATAGATGAAGTTCATAGTGAATTTTATCTCATGTTGTGTGTGTATAGCATCTACATCAATAGTATCCCCACTGACTTTCTTACCCTCTTCAAAATGCCTAGATACATTGTGAACATGTTTGAAAAGATTTAGAAAACCTTTCTGTAGACAAGGGTTGAGAAAAAGAAGAGAATTTCTCTCATCAGATGGGATAAAATTTGTCTTTGTTGCAAGTATGAGCAGTAAGTGTTGCCATTAATGTCAACACCTAAGGTCAACATTTAAGGAAGTTATTTGTATGAGTTTGAGCACTTGTGTATGAGAAGAACAATGCAGTATTTTTCTCCGCATATCTTGTAGATTGAATATCTTTGTGTTTGGTTTGGAAGTTATGTTAAGGGATGTCTGTAGTTTCTATGTATGAATTTTTAGCCTCGAATGTGAAGATTCGAGTGATTTCTGTTCACAAAGTAAAAACTACTTTCTTAGTATTCAATGGTGACAGGGAGAATGTATTCTACTCCACATCTCTCTGCATTTGAGTTTTATAGTCCGCAGTTGTGAGATTAAGTTTGGAATGATGTTATGTGCCTTCAATTGAAGTGGTTCATGATTTGGTGCTCCACAAGTGATCATTCCTTTATGGCAGTGGCTGATAGTAATGTTTAAGTGCTTTGGTTTGAAGAATCTTCTGGATAGAATGTTTGGGGGTTGTACAGAAGTTCTTGGTGATTGTAATATGCTTTGTATGTCTCTAGATTGTGTTCCTACTTTTTTGATTGGTCCACAAAGAGTAATTCATAATGTAGTTGAAGTGTGTTCCTAGAGATCTTAGTGTGAACACACCAGTTTTGGTTGACTTGGTTGTTTTCACTATTTGCAATTATGCTTTGGAGTTTGTGATAGCATTTTGTTGTGTGGGAGATTGCATTTGAGTCCCAACTAAGGCATGGTGTGGTCCACATTCATTATTTTCCTTCACAAATTTGTTTAGGTCCAGACCTATTCTAATGTATGTATGTATGCCGACCTTGGAGATTGTTCCAATGGTTGATGATTGTAATTCTGACCTTAAAGTACATTCAAAGGTTGATGAATTGTATGAATACATGTAATGAAGTCATAAATAAGGTAGGATGTTGTGAAGATGTGAAGCTAACGGTGTTTGTGTGAAGAAGACAGAAAAGAAGAAGAATCAGTGCACTTCATTGGAACTAAACCTTGGCATGGTGTAGATACTACTATCTTAGTTCACCAACTTCTAGTAGTGAGCCCTTTTGGTAGTGAGCCTCTTCTTTTCATAGTGAGCCCCTTTTTTTGTAGTGAGCATTTTTGGCAGTGAGCCCTAAGGCAATGAGCCTCCGGTAGTGAGCCCTATTGTAAATTTTGATATATCATTTATATTGTGAGTTAATCCTCACCATGGTTTTTCCCTCATTGTGTTCTCCACGTAAAAATCTGGTGTCTTATGTTTTGAATGTGTGAATGTGTTTAATCTTCTGATTTCATGGTTTCATGGTTAAATCATAATAACAATGATTAAGTGGTTGATGTGTTGATGTTTGAAAAAAGTTAAGTTTTGGTTACAACTAATTCACCCCCCCTCTCAGTTGTCTTGTGCATTTCAATAATTGGTATCATAGAAAGGTTTCCTTGGAAGAAAGCCTAACAACTTGAGGTAGATCTAGGATGGTGCACAAGAAGGAGTCATCACAGTTCGATGGAATGGACTATGCTCTCTAGAAGGTACAGATGAAAAGTCATCTTGTTTATCTTGGTTATATTGTTTGGAAGATGACAGATACAAAGTATACTATCCCTCAAAATGGTCCATCGTCTGAGGATGAAGTAGTATGAGTTAAATGGAAAAGCTAGAGATGCTCTGTTAAATGCTTTATCCAACACTAAGTTAGTGAAAGTTATGGATCTGGAAACTTCTCATGAGATCTGGGTTAAGTTAAAAAAATTATATGAAGGAGATGATTCTGTAAAGAGTGCCAAATTACAAAACCTGAAGGCAAGGTATGAAACCCTGAAGATGAATGATGATGAGAACATACAATCTACATGCAAAAAGTTGATGAAATTGTCAATGGAATCAAAGGTCTTGGAGGAACTATTGATGAAAATGAGGTTGTGCTGAAGATTATTAGATCATTGCCCAAATCCTATAGTCACAAGGTGTCTATAATTGAAGAACTTATGAGTGTGAACAAGATTACAAAGGATCAATTGCTTGGAAAGTTTATTGCTTTTGAGATGAGAGAGTTCGGTGATGCTCTGTCGAAGACTGAGACTGCTTTCAAAGATAGCACTTTAGAGAAGACCTCCAGATCTGAGAAGTATGATGTGGAACCAGATGATGGCCTTGATGAGATTGAAGCCAACCTTGTCGATAGAATATAAAGAGGTACTGGTAAGTTCAAAGGCAAATTACCATTCAAATGCTTTACTTGTGGTAAGATTGGTCACTTTGCCTCTAGGTGTCTCGAGATAAGTGAGAAAGGCAAGGAGAAATTTGAAAGTAGACCTAGGATCATAAATAAATGCTATTATGTTAGATATGATGATGATGATGGTGTAACGGATGATGAGTCTAATAATACTAGTGCAAATGAATGTCTGTTTATTGCTATGAAGGAAGAACCTGTATCTACTAATCTTGTTAGCTATGTGAAGGAAGAAAAACTAGTGGAAGAGAGTGCTTTGTTTTTTTGCCAGGTTGAGAGAGATAAGGATGAGTGGATTATTGAGAGTGGATGTTCACATCAAATGACTGGTGATAAAAGTAAGTTTGTAAGTTTGGAAAAGTATGATGGAGGACTAGTTAGGTTTGGAGATGATGCAACTAGTAGGATTTGTGGAAGAGAATCTGTTTCTTTTGATGGAAAGCACAATATAGATGATGTTCTATATGTGAAGGGTTTAAAGCATAATCTTTTAAGTGTTGGTCAGATGTGTGACAAAGGGTATGATTTAAGATTCAAGGATAATGGATGCAAGATCATGGAAAGCTTTGGAACAATGATTGCTACTGGTAAGAAGACTAGAGGTAATGTTATCATTTGAGAGGAACTAATTATTGTTGTTTGTTGACTCAAACAGATGAGATTTGGTTGTGGCATAGAAGGATGTGTCATATCAATTTTGACAATTTGGTGAAGATAAGTTTAGTACAAGTTGTGAGAGATTTTCCTAAGCTTGTGAAGCCTACTAATACTATTTACAAGGAATGTCACTTGGGGAAATAGACAAGGACAAGTTTCAAGAGTAAAGAAAAATTTTCTGTTGGATTGCTTGAGCTGGTGCATATAGATTTGTGTGGTCCTACAAGAGCAAGAAGTCTACAAGGAGGCAAGTACTTTATTTTTTTTATTAATGATTATTCTGTTGATAACTGAGAGGGGGGGGGTGAATCAGTTATCCTAATTATTTCCCTTATTAAACTTTCCTTTTAATTGAAGCAGCATAAAATCAAACACAAAACATTAACCATGAAATAAGAAACGCATGACACAGTATTTTTGACGTGGAAACCCTGTTAAGGGAGAAAACCATGGGGTGATTAACCCAAGAATTATTCTCTGTTAGAAGAATAGGAAATTACAAAAATGGCACTTGCCAATTAGGGCTCACTGCCCGAGCACACTGCTCACAAGAGGCTCACTGCCTACAAGAAGACACACTGTCTTACAAAGTGATAAGAATCACAGTCTTGAACTGATTGGAAGCATCTGCATATGCTGGAGTTCAGTTCCGGTTAGGTTCAGTATACTGATCTGCTGCACTTCATCTTTCCTCTGTTCTTTAGTCTGCTGTCCTTTCACATACCGGATCTTTCTTGCTACTTCTGCTCTACTCTGGACTTGTTCGCATATACTCTCGCACACTTCACACTCTTTACAACTAAATCCATCCTCTATATATATCCGCACAAGTAATTTCATCACCTTTCTAGTCGGCATCCGGAACAGTCTATTTTCTTACAAACTTAGTTCTGTCGGCTGAATCCTTGCTCACCAAGCAATGCAGATCAAGCATATACTTGTAGATATCATCAATTATGTCGGCCAAACATGATTCATGCCTCCGCAACCTTTATCATCATCTGTAACACATCCGGAAAGTAGTTTGATACTCTGTCAGTCAGTTCTTCCTCTGTTTTCACTGTCTCTCAGGAATCCGGTACTCAACTATTCATATCTTTTTCCTTGTCCATCTCCGGAGGCTAAATCCTTGGAATATACTACTCAAGATAGTCCTCTTGACTTCCCCAGATCCGCACTGTGCCAAGACACTTCCTCTGAGAGATCCGGACCAATCTGTCGGACCTTGCCACATGCTCTGTTCTTGTTCACCGGACCACAACAATCTCCAATCTGACTTCCGGTAGAGATATATCATGACTTGCGGATATGTGGAATGACCTTTGTTGCCATCAATGACAACAACCATGAATCCATATAGTGTCTCTTGCCAACAATCTCCCCCTTTGGCATTGATGGCAACACTTAGTGAAAAATGACTAAGTGTTTACACTATGCTCCCCCTTTGCTGATGCTCTGTCTTTATATACAATTTCCGGAACTCCCCCTGAGTTGGATTCCTCATTTTTCACTGCTCCTCACTCCCCCTTTGACATCAATGGCAAAGGGTAGGGTCCGCACACCAAAATTTTCAAAAATTTTCTATATATAGCCGCATATTTACATACTCACATATACTGCAGAATGTCTGCAAAGGATGTCTGCAGTTGAACCATTTCAGTAGCCCAACTTAGCTTCATTCTGTCCAAGATTGAAATGTGACCACTCAACAAAAATGTAAAAGCTTCTGCCCGCCTGAGATCTGTCGGATCTTTTGTATGGGCGGTGGTCTGGGCATCACTGATGGCCTCATGCATAGTTTCCAACTTAGGGACTATAATCCTTCTAAGTTCTCCCATCCGGATGGTAATGTTCTTCCTCTCCTTCTCAAGATTCTTTATTTCATTCAAGACTGCAATAGTCTGACATTCTTGATTTATTATAGAGGAAGAGAGAGGATCAAAACTTTGAGATAAGCTTTGAAGCTTGTCCTGTTCCTCTTTTATTTTCTTGTCAATTGCTGCTGTTGCCTTTGACCAAGATATACAAAATTTGTAGATGTCACCGCCATCCTTAAGAGCATTTTCTAAGCTCTTTATTCCAATGCTTACAATCTTCCTATCCTTAGAGATTAATTCTAATATTTCAGAAAATCTCTTATCCAAAAATTCCTTCCGGACCTTTTCTTCAGCAGATTTTTCTAGAGAATTAAAATGTGTATCAATACTGCTGACTAAGGTTTTTAGATTACCGGAAGTGGAGGCTGTCGGATCTATCTGGATTGATGGCATGATCTTTACAAGTACTCCGGAAGCAGCCTCTATCAACTCACAGTCTTCCATATGAGACTTCAGGAGCTTTTCATTTGCCTTGGCATTTGCAAATGAAGCTATCTTCATTGTTTGTACCGGAGAGAGAGAGTCAAAATCAAATGGACCTTTTAGAAGCTCCGGTTCATCAATCTCTAGAGTTTCTTTGCTCAAAAATTGTTGAACAGTTTGTGCAGTGTCTCTTGCCGGAGACAGATGTTTCTTTTCTTCTGCAGTCTTAGAACTGTCAACCTCTTTGTCTGTCACCACTGCTTCCTTCTCCTGCAATTGCTCTTCTTCTTTGGATCCGGAGACTGTAGGGGAAACCGGAGGAGAGATGCTTGCTTGTTCATGGGCCACTTCTTCCGGAACAGAAGATTCCAAATCAGCAGCTGTTTCTGCACCTAAGTCCTCTACAACAGGAAGATTGAACCTTTTGAAGGCCTTCCGGAGGATCTCTTCTGTCTCTTGTGCCACTTTGTCAGTCTCACCAAGCATGAGCTGATTCATCCTGGCTTTACTTCTGAACTCATCTCTGCAGTCCTTGAAGATCATGTTCATTGTCTTGGGATCAATTTGAGGATATAGCTGAATAGCTATCTGTTCCCGGATCTCAAGATCTTTGGCATGAGCATTATTCTTTCTTACTTCCATTTCCTTCTCTAGGCTTTTAGGAATGAGAGATATGATCTCAATGAAAGCCTTATTGTATGTGTTCAGATATTTAACTGTGGCTTCCTGCAGAGTCTTTTGGTCTGCCTCACTGAAGTCATCATAGGATTCAGTCATTGGTTGAAGGTTTCCATCCACCGTGACCGACTTGATTATGCTCTCTAGTGACAGAGTGGGCTTTTCAACAGTTACCTCTGCCATTTCCTCCTTGTCTTGGCCTGTGGAGGGCTTACCGGATCCTTTCTTTTTCTGTTTCTTTACTTCTCTTACTCCTTCATCTGATTCTGTCTCCTCTTCATCCTTTTGGCTTCCATAAGCCCTTGTGGCTTTTGCCTTTGATCTCTTTCCGGATGCCTGGACTTCCGGTTTTGAACTTTTGGTTGAGGGAGGTGCAGATCTCTTTGTTGATCTGGTCCGGGTGGGAGCTCCAACTGGAGCACTTTCTTTGCTTTTCTCTTCTTCCTCAGCCTTTCTCCTCTTTTCCCGGCTGGCATCAAGTGCCTCTTTTGAGATGCCTAGGCCTTGAGCAATGTGCTCTACTTCTTTTCTCACTTTTCTCTTAATCTCAGGTTTCCTGAGTTCTACATGTAATTTCACGCTCAGCTCCTCAAAGGTTCCAAACCTTTCTGCCTTAGGATCTTTGGGCTGACTTAGCATGTGTTGAACATGCAGCTCTACTATCTGTTCATCAACTTCATACCCCATGGGCATGATCCAGACAGTCCTTGGCTCCACTGCCTCCATTAGGCACTGATCAGTGTCAACCATAAAACATACTGAGTCCTTGTATTTCTCAATGAGAGACTGGGGAATTCTCTCTCTTGCTTGCATCATGCTCTGAAAGTTTTTGAAGTATCCCCATAGAGCTGTATTTCTCGCTTTTGCATCCCCAAGTCCATGCAAATAGTCTCTTATCTGGACTGCAACAGGTTTGTCATTCTGCCATACCCATCCACTTGTTCCGGGTAGCTCATTCATGAAGTAAAAGAATAGACATACAATGAGAGTACCATACTTAAAGGAGTTCTTCTTGTCTTTCTTGATTTTCTGTACATTTTCCATCAATTGGCTTAGTAGTAGTTCACAAAGATCATAATCTGCATTCTTTCTTAGCATTTCATATGCTGTGTATATTGCAGTTCCGGATACAGAGTTCTCCCTGCTGGAGTGATAGATCTTGTATCCTATTATCATTGATGCATATTTGATATCCGGATCCGAAATATCTTCAATGGTCATTGCCCTCTTATCATATTTTGATCCGGTGGCCTCAGTTACAATGTTGTTCTTGACAGATTTGAGGATAGGTACCCCCCCGGAAGAGTATAGACCAGTTACTGCTCTAATTGCTTCTTTTGTGATCTTACAGGGTCTATCTAGCCAAAGGAAGTTGTCATGCATCCTGCTCAGTACATACCGGACCCATTCATCTTCTTCAAAGCTAGGGAAATGAATGAATTGCTCAAATTGTTTCTTCTGGATACCCTTATACTCTGGTTTGAGCTCAAAAGCATTGTCTATCAGTTGCTTGTGATAGAGGTCTCTTAATTTGAATTCCCCAAATTCCTCAATGTTTGCGTGTATGTAAACCCTAATATCTTCAGTATGTAAGACTCCGTGGGGAACACTAGAGAAGGCTCCTAGTGGATCTACCTCCAATGATTTGTAGGGATGTTTCTTGAATGAGGGGCGAGGTCTATCAGAGATCTTAACTATGTTTGGAGTAGCCATTCTTCAAAGATTTGCAGTGAGGCAATGAAAAACGAAGAATACCTTATGCGCCTTCGGTTTGCATGGAGTGGTTGGATTGATTTCTTTATGCAATAGCTTCGGCAGGAGATCCTTGGTGTGCTTGATGAACCTTGTTGCAGAGCTCCACTATTCGCTTCTTCTCAAGTGTAGAATGAGCAGATAACTTTTGAGAAATTCCTTATATTGCTCCGCAAACCCTAATATCTGTCTGCAATAAATGCTTCACCTGCATTATTCCGGTTTACCATGTCTGGACAGCTTGGAGTATCCCGGATTAGTCCTGATCACTGAATATCATCCGGATCTTTAAATCATGAATAAATCTAGGTAACATATTACAAGAACATCCCAAACACTCTGTCCAATCCGCAAGACAAGATCGTGCACTTCCGGATCTCTCCGGACCTTTTTGTAATCCTTTATCATACCGGAGCACCTCCCTGAACAGGTCTAACTTAATCGAACACAGCTTCTTCATAACTCCATGCGGACCTCTGAAAACTTGACTGAAGCATCTCAGGACTTATATCTACAAACCCTTTAATCCGCATCTTGTGCCACATCCGGCACAACTTGTTTGGCTGGGGGAACAGAATCTTCTTTGAGTCTCCCCCTGAGCCTGAGCTCACTTTTTAATTTCCGGAAGAAATATCAGCACCAGAATCTGGTGCGGATCCAACCTCTACATTCTCTGGGCTTTTCTTCACCCAAATCTTGCTCATCTGATTCCTAACTTCATCCGCATTCATCTTTTGTTTACCCTTGTCTTGATTCTGATTATACACCGGACCTCTTTTGTCCTGATTCTTGTTTCTGCAGACTTTAGCATTATGACCGGACCTATTGCAGATTTGGCAAATAACATTTCTTTGCATATTTAACTGATATCCCCTTGATCTGCATTGATTAGCCATATGACCTACTCTATTGCATGTAAAGCATCTACCTTTGAATGATTTGTTTACTTGCATAATTCTGCATTCATGGGATTTGTGTCCATACCTTTTGCAGTTGAAGCACTGTCCGGAGAAGGATGAATTAATCTGATTCATTCTCATTCTGCACTGATTAGCTTTGTGACCAAAATGGTTGCAGCTGTGGCAGTATCCATTGAAGGATGGATATTTTTGAGCATTTGGCTGTCTTACCGGAGGTCTTCTAGGCCTGCTCCTTAGATTTTCTGATCCAAGATTCCTCTGACCAGATCCGGAGCTTTCTCCTTTCTCATATCCCAACCCATACTTGTCATCAGTCTTCTTTTGACTTCCAAGAAGAACTTCAAGTTGAGCAGAACTTATCTTGAATTTCTCTTTATATTCATTTGCTGTTTGAAGATCTCTTTTGAGAGAGGTAATTTGATCCTCAAGTTTTTCTTCATTATCTTTGGCATCTTCAAGATCAGATTCAAGATGTCTGATAATCCTGTCCATCTGGTGGCATTCTTCTGATTTTTCCTTAAGAGATTGTCTTAGATTGTCTTCAGCCTTTCTTTTTTCTTCTATCTCTTGAGTGAACTTTATAGTTCCTGATTCCATTTCATGTCTTAACATAATGACTTCTTTTGATAACTTTTCACATAACTTGGTTTGCTCAGTCAATTCTTCATTTGTATTGCTTTCTTCACTTTGTCTTGCCAACTGTTGGAGCAGCTCTTTTCTCTTTTTCATAGAGAGACTTAATTTGTCTTTTAATTCCCTCATGAATTCATCAGCCTGTTTGAGTCTTTCTCTTAATTCACTGACTTCAGAATTTGACTGTTCAAGATCCTCAAGGGCAGTCTTGAGTTGCTCCTTTAAACCATATGCATCCATTTGAAATCCCAGATCTTCCTCAAGCTGTTAGGCTCTATTAGGAGGAACTTGGCTCTGATACCAATTGTTGATAACTGAGAGGGGGGGGGGTGAATCAGTTATCCTAATTATTTCCCTTATTAAACTTTCCTTTTAATTGAAGCAGCATAAAATCAAACACAAAACATTAACCATGAAATAAGAAACGCATGACACAGTATTTTTGACGTGGAAACCCTGTTAAGGGAGAAAACCACGGGGTGATTAACCCAAGAATTATTCTCTGTTAGAAGAATAGGAAATTACAAAAATGGCACTTGCCAATTAGGGCTCACTGCCCGAGCACACTGCTCACAAGAGGCTCACTGCCTACAAGAAGACACACTGTCTTACAAAGTGATAAGAATCACAGTCTTGAACTGATTGGAAGCATCTGCATATGCTGGAGTTCAGTTCCGGTTAGGTTCAGTATACTGATCTGCTGCACTTCATCTTTCCTCTGTTCTTTAGTCTGCTGTCCTTTCACATACCGGATCTTTCTTGCTACTTCTGCTCTACTCTGGACTTGTTCGCATATACTCTCGCACACTTCACACTCTTTACAACTAAATCCATCCTCTATATATATCCGCACAGGTAATTTCATCACCTTTCTAGTCGGCATCCGGAACAGTCTATTTTCTTACAAACTTAGTTCTGTCGGCTGAATCCTTGCTCACCAAGCAATGCAGATCAAGCATATACTTGTAGATATCATCAATTATGTCGGCCAAACATGATTCATGCCTCCGCAACCTTTATCATCATCTGTAACACATCCGGAAAGTAGTTTGATACTCTGTCAGTCAGTTCTTCCTCTGTTTTCACTGTCTCTCAGGAATCCGGTACTCAACTATTCATATCTTTTTCCTTGTCCATCTCCGGAGGCTAAATCCTTGGAATATACTACTCAAGATAGTCCTCTTGACTTCCCCAGATCCGCACTGTGCCAAGACACTTCCTCTGAGAGATCCGGACCAATCTGTCGGACCTTGCCACATGCTCTGTTCTTGTTCACCGGACCACAACAATCTCCAATCTGACTTCCGGTAGAGATATATCATGACTTGCGGATATGTGGAATGACCTTTGTTGCCATCAATGACAACAACCATGAATCCATATAGTGTCTCTTGCCAACATATTCTAGAATGACATGGGTCACTTTTCTAAAGGATAAATCAAAAGCCCTAGACAAGTTCAAAGCTTTCAAGGCAATGGTTGAAAATGAGTTAGAATTGAGGATCAAATGCTTAAGGTCTGATAGAGGAGGTGAGTTTACATCAAATAAATTCAATATTTTTTATGAAGAACATGTGATAAATAGACAATTGTCTTCTCCTATAACTCCTCAGCAAAATAGAGTTATTAAAAGAAAGAACAAGACAATTCAAGAGGCTACTAGGTTAATGATGAAGGAAGCCAACCTACTAGAAGTGTATTGGAGAGAAGCCATACATACTACTATATACATTCAAAACAAAGTTCAAGTCAAAGGTAATGGTACTAAAGCTCCTGAAGAATTGTGGTATGGAAGAATTCCTACAGTGAAATATTTCAAGGCTTTTGGAAGCAAATGTTATATTAGAAGAGAAGAGTTAGGCAAGTTTGATGCTAGATGTGATGAAGGAATTTTCCTTGGATACTCTACTAAGAGTAAGGCCTACCAGTGCTCCAATAAGAGACTAAGAAAGATCATTGAGAGTGCTAATGTAAAGGTTGATGAAGATAGGGAAAGAATATCAGATTTGAGAGGCTATGAATCAAATGAACCTATTGTTACAGTAAATGAAGAAAAAGTCGAACAACAAGACAATCAAATTGAAGAAGAAAAGGCTCTAGAAAGTGTTGTTAAGACTCCCAGATATGTAAGGATTAATCATTCTGAAGATTAGATTATTAATGGTGATAAAAGCAAAGGGGTATTGACAAGGAAAAGAGTTGTAAAAGAACAAGTGAACTACTGTTTACTTTCAAAGATTGAACCCAAAACTATAAGTGAAGCTTGCAAAGATGAAAATTGGCTAAAGGCTATAAAAGAAGAGCTGATGCAGATAAAGAAGAATCAAACTTGGGAATTGGTTCCTAGACCTGCTGATAAGAATGTGATTGGAACTAAATAGGTTTTCATAAATAAGTTGAATGAAAATGGAGATGTAGTAAGAAACAAAGCAAGACTGGTATGCAAAGTAAGAAGTGAAGTAATAAGAATGTTTTTGGCATTTGCAGTACACAAAGATTTCAAGGTGTACCAGAAGGATGTGAAGTTTGCATTCTTGAAAGGAGAGCTGGAAGAAGAGGTCTACATTGAACAACCAAAAGGATTTTAGTTATCAAACCAAGGTGATATGATGTGCAGATTGAAGAAAGCCTTGTATGGACTAAAGCAAGCCCCTAGAGCTTGGTATGCAAGGTTGGATAAGTATTTGTTGCAATTAGGGTTCAGTAAAGGTACTATAGATAGTAATCTCTATTTCAAAATCAATGATGATCAAATTCTGATTGTTGTAGTCTTTGTTGATGATATTATCTTTAGAGGCAATGAAGGTATGTGTAAGAAATTTGTAGAGGAAATGTGAAAGGAGTTTGATGTTAGATTCAAGATAGAGAATTAAGAAGGGGGGTGAATCAATTGTCCCAAAACTTTCTTCTTATTAATCACTTAAATCCTTCTTGTAATTTAGCAGCATAATAATAGATCAATCATGGAAACATAATGCAACAATTCAAGAGTAGAAACACATTAACACATATGACACCAAGATTTTAACGTGGAAAACCCAGTTAAGGGAAAAACCATGGGGTGACTAACCCAAGATTGTATTCTCTGTTAAAAGAATAAGAAGAACAAATGACACATGCCAATTAGGGCTCACTGCCCGAGCACATTGCTCACAAGAGGTCCACTTCCTCTAGGAGACACACTGTCTATAGTAATAAATATTACATACTTGAATTGAAGAATAGCATCTTCACCATCCTTGAGTCATTTCTATTTAAACTCAATACTTCTACTCTGCCTTTCACTCTACTCCTCTCTACCACACTCTCATCTCCCCCAAGATACCTTTGAAATGACTTCACAAGTTATTTATACAAGACATCGACTTTGGGATAATCATCAAAATTGGCAAACTTTACAGAGCAAATACACAAATACAACTTGATTAAATTACAAAAGACTTCATGCAGATCATCACACTGTCGGCCACATAGATCTGGGACTTTAAACTTCTTTAAGGAACATGTCATGCTTTGCAGAACATCTTCAAGATCATCTGCAAGAGGTGTAAATCATCCGGTTGGCCAAGTTTAGGAAGAACATCATCATCCAAAAGTAATCCTTCAATTACTAGCTCAATCTTCAATGCGGACCACCAACACAAACTAGACATAATCCAAAGACCTCCACAAGCTTGCCTGAATCACCAAGAACATCCACACTACTTCTGATTACTAAAATCATTCTCTCCTTCATCTGGAACTTCAAGAACATAGTCTGTCATCATTGTCATATTGGAATATATGGTTGCGGACCTCTAGACCATGAACCAATTGAGTTGTCAATTCACATTAACTTCCTAAACACTCCACCAAATCTGCAGAACAAGATATTGCATTTCTGGATCTCACCGGACCTATTTGTGTTACTCTATCACCTCTGAACATCTGCTAGAACTAGTTTTACTCAAGTGGCCATAACTTCTTCAAATCTTCATGCGGACCTCTCAAATCTTTACTGGATCATCTTAAGACACATATATACAAACCCTTTCATGCACAACCTCTGATCTTCATCTTAGTTGGGATCTTTACTTCACTATCTTCACTGTTCTTCTCTATTCCTGATAGGACTAATTTTCTCAATATTCTCAGCATACAACTTATCCAATCTTTGTCATCAATGCAACAAGAGTATGTTGACATCAATGACAACACCGGTTAGGCCCATACTTGCAACAATCTCCCCCTTTATCATTGATGGCAACATATGATGTGAAAAACTATTTTGACCATCAACACAAGAACTTCTCCTCATTGACTGACATAACTCCCCCTATCAACAACAACCATTCACATGTCTTCTCTTTCTTTACTACTCCCCCTTTGATTAGCAACCACTTTTTGTTTTTCACATATCTTCTCTCCCCCTTTGACATCAATGGAAAAGGGCACATACTTGCATTGCTTAGAATCATACCAACTGCTCCCCCTAAGTAGTCGCTTCCCATCATCAATCCGGACCACAAGATATGAGTGTGAGATCCACCATACTGATGCACATCAGTGCACCTTAATTCAGAACTGGAGGGGTAATAACCCCTAACTTCTCCTTGAGATACTCAAAAGACTCCTTAGGTAGAGGTTTAGTAAAAATAACTGCAATCTGATCCTTGGAGGGCACAAACTCCAATCTAACTTCATTTTTGTTCACCTATTCTCTCAAAAAATGAAACTTGATGGATATATGTTTTGTCTTTGAATGTAACACCAGATTTTTTGATATATTTATTACACTTGAATTATCATAGAAGATTGTGATAGGTTCCTCATACTCCACTCTGATGTCTCTTAGCATTTTCTTCATCCAAAATACTTGAGTGCAACTACCTGTTGCTGCAATATATTCTTGTTCTGCAGTGGACAGAGATATTGCCTCTTGTTTCTTACTCAGCCAAGAAACTAATCTTTTTCCCAAAAAGAATGCTCCACCACTGGTACTCTTCCGGTCATCCACATCTCCTGTCCAATCCACATCTGTATAAGCATGAAGAGAGAAATCATGATCTCTAGGATACCATAAACCATAATCAACTGTCCCTTTTACATATCTGAGAATCCTCTTGATTACCATGACATGAGATTCTCTGGGATCAGCTTGTCATCTAGCAACAAGACCAACAACATTCATAATGTTAGGTCTAGTTTGAGTAAGATATAGTAGTCCTCTAATCATTGACTTGTACTTTCTTTGATTAGCCTTAGGAGAGTCATCATCTTTGCTCAATTTACATCATATTGCCATGGGAGTACTCATTGGTTTTGAGTCTTCCATCCCAAATTTCTTCAACAATTCTTTCATATATTTGGTCTGTGAGATGAAGATTCCTTTCTTTGTTTGAATGATTTGTAGACCCAAGAAGAAATTCATTTCCCCAAATATGGACATCTCAAATTCACTTTTCATTTGATTTGCAAAAGTTTTGGACATATTATCTCTTCCTCCAAAAATGGTATTATCAACAAATACTTCAACAATCAAGATATTTTCATGATCAATTTTGAAGTACAAGTTATTATCAGTAGTACCTTTGTTGAAACCAATCTTCAAAAGATGATTATCCAGTCTTTCATACCAGGCTCTTGGGGCTTGTTTGAGTCCATACAGTACTTTCTTCAACTTGCAGACCATATCACCATGATCAGACAATTGGAATCAATCTGGTTGCTCAATGTAAACTTCTTCTTCCAAGTCACCATTCAGGAAGGCAGACTTGACATCCGTTTGATATACCTTGAAATCCTTGAAGGTAGAAAAGGCAAGAAATAATCTGACTGCTTCAATTCTTGCCACCGGAGCAAAATTTTCTTCAAAATCAACTCCTTCTACTTGGGAATAACCCTTGCAGACTAATCTGGCTTTGTTTCTGACTACTTCACCATCTTCATTTAGTTTATTCCAAAAGACCCATTTGGTTCCAATCACATTTTTGTTTCTAGGTCTGGGAACAAGATCCCAAGTGTGATTTTTGTCAATTTACATCAGCTCTTCCTTCATTGCTTTAGTCCAGCTTTCATCATTGCATGCTTCATTCACTGTCATTGGTTCAATCTTTGAAATCAGAAAATACTCTTTTGAGTCTTAAGAAATCTTTCTTCTTGTTTGAACACCTTTGCTTTTATCACCTATGATCTAATCTTCAGAGTGATTCAGTCTTATGTACCTAGGAATTTTAGGAATTTCTTGCACTTCTATTTCTTGTACAGGTTCATTCAAACTTATCTCTTCTTCCTGATTCTCCAGATCAGTCCTGATCTAAATTTCAGAAGGGGCTTGGACTTCTTGGACCAAAACATCATTTTGATCATCTTCATCATATTCATGAAACCTTGAGGGTTTTTCAATACCTTCATCAACCTTCACATTTGTACTTTCTATAATCTTTCTCTATCTCTTGTTATAACACTGGTATGCTTTGCTTTGAGTAGAATAACCCAAGAATATTCCTTCATCACTTCTAGGATCAAATTTACCAAGTTCTTCATCTCTTTTAATATAACATTTGCTACCAAAGACTCTGAAATACTTCACAGTGGGAGTTATGCCAAACTAGAGTTCATAAGGGGTCTTACCAGTATTGTTTCTGATTTGTACTCAATTAAGAGTAAAGATAGCAGTGCTTACAACTTCTCTCCAGTAGATCTGAGGAACATTTGCTTCCATCATCATGGTTCTAGATGCTTCCTGGATGGTCCAATTCTTTCTCTCCACTACTCCATTTTGTTGTGGAGTCCTTGGAGTAGACAATTATCTTTTTATCCCATGTTTCTCACAGAATTCTATGAACTCCCCAGATGTTAATTCTCCACCTCTGTCAGACCTAAGACATTTTATGTTTAATCTAGTTTCATTCTCTACCATAGCCTTGAATATTTTAAATTTTTCAAAAGCCTCAAATTTCTCTTTCAGAAAAGTCACCCACATCATCTGAGAGTAGTCATCAATTAATAACATGAAGTATCTATCACCTTGCAAACTCCTTATTCTTGTCAGACCATATAGATCAGTATGTACTAAGTCCAACAATCTGGTAGAAGACTATTCCTTTCTTTTGAATGTGACTCTTCTCTGCTTACCCAACTGACATTCTTTGCACAAACTATTAGTAGGTTTCACCAGTCTTGGAAGATCTCTTACAACCTGAGTGTTGCTTATTTGATGATATTATCAAAATTCACATGACACATTCTCCTATGCCACAACCAACTTTAATCAATTTAAACAAATAAACAACTTTTACCAGTACCAACCAAGTGGAAGATATTACCTTTTGTTTGAGTACCGGATGTAATCTCTGTTCCAGAACTTTCAAAGATCTTACATTTTTCATTTTTGAATCAGAGATCATAGCCTTTGTCCACCAACTGTCCAACACTAAGAAGATTGTGCTTCAGACCTTCAACATACAGTACATTACTAGTTTTGTTCTTTCCATCAAAAGAAATAGTTCCTCTACCTTTGATCTTGCCAACAGAATTATCACCAAATTTTACCACTCCTCCTTCATATCTTTCCAAATCTATGAACTTATTTTTGTCACCTGTCATATGGTGGGAGCATCCACTATCAATGACCCAATCATCCTTTTCTTCAACTTGGGCATCCAGAGCTCTTTCTATTTATGATTGACAGATTTAGAGGGCATTGAATCTTCTTCCTTGATGGCAATAAACACCCAATCACTTCCAGATTTGTTTCTTGTCTCTAATTCATCATCTGTTACTCCTTCATCATCATCATCTTCATGAACATAGTAACATTTCTTTTGGAATCTTGATCTGTTAGGATTTGGTCTTGAAAATCTTTCCAGACACCTTGAGGCAAAATGACCAATCTTATTGCATTTGAAGGGCAATTTTCCTTCATACTTACCGGATCCTCTTGGCAGTCTTTTTGCAATAAGGGCTTCAAGTTGAGCAACTTCTTATTCATCTTCTTCCAGATCTTTTCTTGCTTTTTCATACCATGATAGTTTCTTTGAAGAGTTCTCTCCCAGATCAAACTTTTGTTTGCCTTTTACAGAGGCACTATCTTTGAATGCAGATTCAGTCTTGGGGGGTGCATCTCCAAACTCAGCCAATTCAAATGCAACTAATTTTCTAACCAATTGATCTCTTGTGAAATTTGAAAAAGATCTGAATTCTTCAATAGCAGCAACGTTGTATTTGTAAGTAGGAGGTAAGGATATGAGAACTTTGGCAACAATCTCATCTTCATCCACAATTCCACCAGCACATCTAATGCCACAAACAAGCTCATTTACTCTTGGCATAAATGTAGTGATATTTTCATCTTCACTCATCTTTAGGTTTTCAAATTTTCCTTTTAGACTCTATAGCTTGGCACATTTAACATACTTGTCTCCTGCATGTAGAAGTTCCAATTTTTCCCAAATCTCATATGCAGTTTTTAGATCTTTAACATTTGTCAGCTCTGAATTAGATAAGGCACTTAGTAGAGCTTCTTTAGCTTGAAGATTGTTTTTAGCATCTCTGATTTCACCTACGGTTCTTAGACCATTCTGTGGAGGAACCTACTTCTTTGATGCCATGATCCAATATTGCATTCCCATACATTGCAAGTGACATTCCATGCATCTTTTCCAAAGAGTGAAATTGGTTCCGTCAAACCTTGAACTATCCTTCTTGTAGGAAGACATCTTAAATCTCCTCAAGCGATTAAGCTCTCTTAGAGGAAGTTAGCTTTGATACCAATTGTTAGATTCAAGACAAACAACTGAGAGGGTGGGTGAATCAGTTGTCCCAAAACTTTCTTCGTATTAATCACTTAAATCCTTCTTGTAATTTAGAAGCATAATAATAGATCAATCATGGAAAAGAAATGCAACAATTCAAGAGCAAAAACACATTAACACATATGACACCAAGATTTTAACGTGGAAAACCCGGTTAAGGGAAAAACCACGAGGTGACTAACCCAAGATTGTATTCTCTGTTAAAAGAATAAGAAGAACAAATGGAACATGCCAATTAGGGCTCACTGCTTGAGCACACTGTTCACAAGAGGCCCACTACCTACAAGAGACACACTGTCTACAGAATAATAAATATTACATACTTGAACTGAAGAATAGCATCTTCACCATGCTTGAGTCAGTTCCATTTAAGCTCAATACTTCTGCTATGCCTTTCACTCTGCTCCTCTCTACCACACTCTCATCTCTGCCAAGATACCTTTGAAATGACTTCACAACTTCTTATTTATACAAGACATTGACTTTGGGATAATCATCAAAGTTAGCAAACTTTACAGAGAAAATTCACAAATACAACTTCATTAAATTACAAAAGACTTCATGCAGATCATCACACTGTCAGCCCATAGATCTGGGACTTCAATCCTCTTTGAGGAACATGTCATGCTTCGCAGAATATCTTCAAGATCATTTGCAAGATGTGTAAATCATCTAGTCAGCCAAGTTTAGGAAGAACATCATCATCCAAAAGTAATCCTTCAATTACGAGCTCAATCTTCAATGTGGACCACCATCACAAACTGGACATAATCCAAAGACCTCCACAAGCTTGCCTGAATCACCAAGAACATCCACACTACTTCTGATTACTGAAATCATTCTCTCCTTCATCCAGAACTTCAAGAACACAGTCTGTCATCACTGTCATATTAGAATAGATGCTTGCAGACCTCCAAACCATGAACCAATTGAGTTTTCAATTCACATTAACTTTCTAAACACTCCACCAAATCCGTAGAACAAGATATTGCATTTCCAGATCTCACCGAACCTATTTGTGTTACTTTGTCACCTCTGAACATCTGTGAGAACTAGTTTTACTCAAGTGGTCATAACTTCTTCAAATCTTCATGCAGACCTCTGAAATCTTTACTAGATCATCTTAAGACACACATAGATACAAACCTTTTGATGCATAACCTCTGATCTTCATCTTAGCTGGGATATTTACTTCACTGTCTTCACTGTTCTTTTATGTTCTTGATAGGACTAATTTTCTCAATATCCTCAGCATACAACTTATCCAATCCTTGTCATCAATGACAACACTGGTTAGGCCCATACTTGCAACAATTGATATGTCTATGTTTGGTGAAATGAATTTCTTTCTAGGATTATAGATTACTCAATCAGAAAAAGAATTTTCATTTCTCAGTCCAAGTATGTGAAAGAGTTGTTGAAAAAGTTTGGAATGGAGGATTCTAAACTAGTAGGTACTCTTATGGTAACTGGTTGCAAGATGCCAAAAAAAGTATAGGTCCATGATTGGAGGACTACTTTATCTAACCTATAGCAAACTAGATATAATGCATGCAGTTTGTCTTGTGGCAAGATTTCAAGAAGATCCTAGAGAGTCACATGTGATGGAAGTTAAGAGAATAATGAGATATTTAAAAGGCACTTTAGACTATGGATTGTGGTATCCTAAAGATATTGACTTCAATCTTAGTTCTTATACAGATACAGATTGGGATGGAGATGATGAAAGAAAAAGTACAAGTGGAGGTGCTTTCTTCTTGTGTAACATATTGGTTTCATGGTTGAGCAAGAAGAAAGATTTAATTTCTCTGTCTACTACTGAAGTAGAATATATTGTTGCAGCATGTTGTTGTACTCAAGTGCTATGGCTGAAGCAAACATTGAAGGATATAAGAGTTGTGTATGGAGAACCAATTTCAATCTTCTGTGATAATACAAGTGCTATAAACATTTCAAAGAATCCATTGATGCACTCAAGAATAAAGCATATATCAATAAGGTATCACTTTCTGAGAGAAAAGGTAAGAGAGAATGAAGTAAAGATGGAATATGTGTCTACAAAGGATTAGATTGTAGATATTTTCACAAAGCCTCTGTCGAAGGATACTTTTGACTATCTCAGGGAGAAACTAGGGGTTATTACTCCTCCCACTCTAAACTAAGATGCATAGGAAGTGCATTAGTGAAGTTGTACCCAAAGTCTCATTCTTTTGATCTAGATTGATGTTTTGAAGGCTGCCTCTGAGGGCTAATAGGTAGATGTTGCTGATATGAGTTCCTGATAAAGAGTAGTAAGTGTTGTAGTGATGCTAATAGGGGGAGTAGAGTAAGATCTGAATTGAGCCTTGATAACTAAAGAGAGAGAAAAGGTCTGACAACCTTTTCCATTGATGTCAAAGCAGGGAAGAAGTTCATGTGAAAAACTAAAGGAGAGAGATTCTGAGAAAGTTGTAGCTAGAGAAAGCATAAAGTAAGGGGGAGCAAAGAAGCAAATCAAGTTTGTTTATCTTGATGGTTTTTCACATCATGTGTTGCCATCAATGACAAAGGGGGAGATTTTGCAAGTATGAGTAGTAAGTGTTGTCATTGATGTCAACACTTAAGGTCAACATCTAAGGAAGTTATTTGTATGAGTTTGAGCAAGTTTCTAAGAAGAACAGTGCAGTATTTTCTCTACATATTCTGTAGATTGAATATCTTTGTCTATGGTTTGGAAGTTATGTTAAGAGATGTCTATAGTTGCTATGTCTCAAGTGAGTTTTGTTCACTAGAGTAAAAACTATTTTTTGAGTATTCAATGGTGATAGGGAGAATGTATTTTGCTCCACATCTCTCCACATTTAAGTTTTATAGTCTGTGGTTTTGAGATTAAGTTTGGAATGATGTTATGTGCCTTCAATTGAAGTGGTTCATGATTTGGTGCTCCAGAAGCGATCTTTCCTTTATGACAGTGGCTGACAGTAATGTTTAAGTGCTCTGGTTTGAAGAATCTTCTGGATAGAATGTTTGGGGGTTGTGCGGAAGTTCTTGGTGATTGTAAGGTGCTTGTGGATGTCTCTAGATTGTGTTCCTTCTTTGTTTATTAGTCCACAAAGAGTAATTCAGATCGTGGTTGAAGTGTGTTCCTAAAGGTCTTAGTGTTAACACTAGTTTTGGCTAGCCTGGTTGTTTTCACTACTTGTAATTATTCTTTGGAGTTTGTGATAGCATTTTGTTACATGGGAGATTGCATTTGAGTCCCAACTAAGGCATGGTGTGGTCCACATTCATTCTTTTCCTTCACAAATCTATTTGGGTCCAAACCTATTCTAATGTATGTATGTATACTGACCTTGGAGATTGTTCCAATGGTTGATGATTGTAATGCTGACCTTGATGTACATTCCAAGGCTGATGAATTGTATAAATACATGTAATGAAGTTGTAAATAAGGTAGGATGTTGTGATGATGTGAAGATAATGGTGTTTGTGTGAAGAAGATAGAAAAGAAGAAGAATCAGTGTACTTCAATGGAACTAAACCTTGGCATGGTGTAGATGCACTATCTCAGTTCACCAACTTCTAGTAGTGATCCCTTCTAGTAGTGAGCCTCTTCTTTTGGCAGTGAACCCCTTTTTTTGTAGTGAAAATTTTTGGCGATGAGCCCTAAGACAGTGAGCCTCTGGTAGTGAAACCTATTGTAAATTTTGATATATCATTCATATTGTGAGTTAATCCTCACTACAATTTTTCCCTCATTGGGTTTTCCACGTGAAAATATGGTGTCTTATGTGTTGAAAGTACGAATGTGTTTAAGTTTCTGATTTCATGATTTCATAGTTAAATCATAATAACAGTGATTAAGTGGTTGATGTGTTGATGTTTGAAAGAAGTTAAGTTTTGGTTACAACTGATTCACCCCCCTCTTAGTTGTCTTGTGCATTTCATCAGTCTTCCCAAGTTCCAAGGGGGATTGGGTATCAAAAGGACATAGATGATGAACAAAGCTTTACTAGCCAAGGTTGGATGGAATTTCCTTAAGGATGATAAGGACTGGGTGCAGATAATGAGAGCCAAGTACCTCCATAATGGATAAAAGATTGGGATAATTGAGAGGGAGAGCCTTTCTAAACACTGTCATTTGGAACAAAATGATCAAAACAAGAACTCTGACTCAAGACATTAAGTGGAAGCTAGGAAAGGGAGACAAAATCAGGTTCTGTGAAGACAATTAGCTGCATGGGGTCCCTCTGTCCAACTAGGATAATATCAACACTAAAGCTAGAGATGTCACTCATTTTGGGAGGTTTGTTAGCAATTACATCACAATTCAAACTTAGGGCCAAAGACAGTGGAAGAACATAACCAATTTCTAGAAGGATAGCTAGCCTAGAGATCAGGGGTGCTTGTCTTTGCAATTGGAATTGAGCAATTACAAAATACTTTTATTCCCTAGAGAGGATGAGATGCTTTGGGCCCAGGATAAGAAGGGGGCCTTCTTGGTTAAATTAGCTTACAATATGCCAACCAATAGCGGTCAGGATAGTAGTTTGTATAATAAATTTTGGAACAAAAACTTGACTCCTAAGATCAACTTTTTTGGTGGTTTGCCACCCACCACAAAATTCTTAGTACTGATAACCTCAACAAGAGAGGTTTACAACATGCTAACATATGTGTTCTTTTCCGGAAAGAGGAAGAGTCTATACAACACATTCTTTTCCATTGTGACTTCACCAAAGAGGTCTAGGAAAGGACGTTGGATACACTAAACATAGTCTGGGTTCACAATGAAAACCTCAAGGATTTCATTCATGGTTGGCTCTCTCCCTTTACACACCTGAGGATCAGAGACCTATGGAGGAAAATTCACTTGCACCTAGGGTGGAGTGTTTGGAAAGAAAGGAATAACAAATTTTTTAGGGAAATGGCTAAGAGTGCCAATGATGTCTTCTCCTTTTGCAGAATGGTCTCAGAAAATATGTCCATCAACACTCTGAAAGCTGCTAAGGAACCCCCCAATCAACTGGAAATCCAAATCGCCAAGAACTGAGGTTTGATAGCTAATATGACCACCTTTGACAATTGTAAGCAGCTTGTTAGGCAAAACACCATTTGGAGACCTGCCCCCAAGGATTGGGTCAATCTCAATTTTGACAGTGCAGAGAAAAAGACCACTAGCCTGACCAGTGGAGGTGGGGTCATCAGGAGTGATAAAGGGAAACTTATTACTGCTTATGCTAGGAGCATTAGTACCCAGTCCAACAATGTGGCTGAGGGGTTGGCCCTGTTATGGGGGCTTAAGTTGGCCCTCTCATTGGGAGTGGATAAGTTATAAATCAAGGGAGACTCAAAAATTATTGTTGATGCTGCTCTAGGCAGGACTAATAGTGGAATGAAACTTAAGAACATCACTAAGGATATTAAGAGCTTACTGACTGGGTTCACACAGAAGGAGATAGGACATACCTATCGAGAAGGTAATAAAGTGGCCAATCGCATGGCCAACCTGGGTCAGAACTTGAGCAATTGGAGATGCTGGAAAAAGCCAAAAAACCTCCCTACACATATCCAAAACCTCCTTTGTAAGGAGAAGGATTCTATACCAAATTCACCATGAGTTTAAATCAGGTTAGGTCAGATGCACTGGCTATGGTTTTCCTTAGGAGCCATATGAGGATTACTCCTAATAATATTGATTGTAATATTATTAAAGATTCCAAAAGATTTAATGGTAGGATGGATTATTGTCAGATCAACTTGAAGAGAATTATTATTTGCAATAGTATGATGTGTAACCAAAGAACCATGAGGACTTAGACACTTCAAGGGGTTAATCACATGGCCACTCACATGACATATTGTCGGATTAACACTTCTAGTCTATGTAGAACCCATATTCTTGATTTTCTCAAGGTTCATAATCATAATACGGGTTGGCATACTAATTCAAATGAGGCAAATTTATGGAATTATGTCATTTAAAAATGCTGAGGTGACAATTCGCTCATTAATCTTTGTGCTTCATGCTACTCTCCATTTCATATCTACAATGGTAAAGATCATCGGCTACAAAGAGCTTTCCTATTGTCTAAAATTTCTGCTAAGTATTGTTGCTTACTAAAAATGGGGGTTGATAGGACCTATACTAAACCAGAGTCTTGCAAGGAATTCAGAAGGAATGAAACCCTCGAGCATATCTACCAAGAGGGTGGGATGACATCATTTTTGGAATGCCTTCAAGGGCATGGCAAAAAATTATCCATGCAATTTGTACAGTCTTGGGTGGATAGACATATTCAAGTTGGCATAATAGGATTTGAAGTGTCTAAAGAAGTCATAGGGATGGCAACGGGTATGCCTACAGATGGTGTGAAGCATAAGAAGACTAGTAAAGTCTCAGACCCAGAGGGAATGGCTCTATTTTTGAAAAAAGGAGAAGTATTGCATAGCTTGCAAGGTGGGTTCAACATAGAACAACTTCCCAAACCCTGGGATTACGTCTTCCATATGATCATCAAGTATTTTACAATTGAAGGTAGGTTTCACCACTTCTTCCACTACCAGTTTGTTTTGCTGAATCAATTTAGACATAGCAAATTTGAATGAGGTGAATTTATAGAATTGTCATTTCAAACTAGTGAGGTGATAAGTTGCTCATTAATATTTGTTCTTTTTCTACTCTCCATTTCATATCTACAATGGTAAAGATTAGCGGCTACAAAGAGCTTTCCCATTGTCTAAAATTTTTGCTAAGTATTATTGGTTACTAAAAAAGGGGGGTGATAGGACCCATATTGAACCAGAGTCTTGTGAGGAATTTAGAAGGAATGAAACCCTCTAGCATATCTACCAAGAGGGTGGGGTGACATCATTTTTGGAATGCCTTCAGGGGCATGACGAAAATTTATCCATGTAGTTTGCACAGTCTTGGGCAGATAGACATATTCAAGTTGGTAGGGTAGGATTTGAAGTGTCTAAAGAAGTCATAGGGATGGCAATAGGTATGCCCATGGATGGTGTGAAGCATAAGAAGACCAGTAAAGTCTCAGACCTAGAGGGAATGGCTCTATTTTTGAAAAAAGGAGAAGTATTGCATATCTTGCAAGGTGGGTTTGACATAGAACAACTTCCCAAACCCTGGGATGATGTCTGTCATATGATCATCAAGTATATTACAATTGAAGGTAGGTTTCACCACTTCTTCCACTACCACTTTATTTTGTTGAATCAATTTAGATATAGCAAATTCATAAGCTTTCCATTTTACTTGCTTTCTTCCCTGGAAGTCTCTGTTGAGGCAGGCATTGAACAACAAAAGCTTGACCCTAAGAAACCCCCCTTCCACTACTTCAGGGGCTTATTTCTAGACTGTACAAGTTTCACTTAGCCCTTTGTCCCCCCAAGACTATCACCACCACCTACATTGACAGCTCCTCTATGATGCCTAAACCTAATATGAAACCTACCCATAGCAACCTTGTGATTATCATTGAAGTAACTCTTGAAAATACACCCACTCCCACAAAACTGCTAAGGCCTCTTCTGCCAAAAAGAAACCCTTTGTACTGAATAGCCCTGAAACTCAAAATGTGGACAAAATAGACCCTAAGGTGGCCAACCCTAAACCCACCAAAAGAAAGCTTTTTGTTGTTGATGCTAAGGGTGACACTCCCCAAAAGAAGGTTAAGGAGGGGAAGGATGGGGGTAGCCTCTCTATGAATTCTGAGGATAATCCCAAGATGGAAGTGTGTAACCTGGAGATTGAGGCCAAGGGTTCTGTGGAAGGTGGGGATGGTAGTGAAGATAAGAAAGATATGGAGTATGTCATACCTCAGAGCAAGGTTAGGGCTCCATCATCTAAAAGGTCAACCAGACTAACTACTAAACCTACCCCTATGCGCAAGGAGAAAATGTATTCTACAGAGTTGGAAGGCTATGACGAGAACCTAGATGGTGAGGTCAAAACTAGGAACTAGGAGGAGATTGTGTTCTTGGAGACAGTGGATGAAGGCCCAAGTAATTTCCCTGAACTGAACATCCAGGTGTCAAAGACGGATAGCTCTGAGAAAAAAAATAGGATACTGGAAAGAGCAACAAGGGTAAGAAGATTACCATAAAAGGTAAAGAGACCGAGGACATCAAAAGCAGAATGATGAATCTGGAGAAGAATTTCATGATCCTAGAAAGGTTCACCTCTAAAGTGATGTAGAGGTCTACAACGACTCTAGCTGTGTTGTAGGACATAGAGTTCACCAGGCATGTCATGAAGGAAAAGGAGTTGGAGTATGAGGATATGTACCAATTTCTTATTGAGGATTGGGAACAACTTTTCAATTAGCCCAAGGGGATTTTCTATGTTTTTATGTTTAGTTTTCTATTTGTCTACTATTAAACTTCTATTTCTACATTTTTTGTTGATAGTGGTTCTTTTTACTGTGATGGTCTCTTTTTGTTGACACTCTGGCGTGCCCTTGGGGCTACTATGTAATGGGATCGGCAACCTTGTTTTTTCACTTATCTTATCAAAAACATAGTCAAGAAGAACAAGTTGAAATTATTGAAGAACACAAGGAAGAACATGTTGGGTTTGAACAAATTCAAGAAGAAATTGAACAAGGTGTAGAAAAGAATGTGACTGAGGAGGAAATTGATGACACAACATATTTTCATGATATGGAATGTCTAGTGGATTTGGATAAAGATGTTCTTTCTATTAACATTTCACCTAAGGACATGTTATAGGTGAAAGCACAATAAAATTGCATTCTAAAAGAATTTGGGATGAATTTTTTGAAGAAAAATATCTAATCGGAAGAGCACAATTATGTTCAAGTAGGTGAAAATAAATGACCCCTGTTTTGGAGTTTCTAAGGGTTGATAATAGGAAGAAGAAAACAAATTTAGAAAAATAGATAATAATTGAAAACTTGCAAGACACATTGAACTCTATTCAAAGTAGGGCATTGATAAGATTTAATAATTTACACAATTTAGTGTAATGGTCAACATAGGCTGAGGTGCTCTACTTCTTAAAGTATTGGTTGTTGTTCAATGCTTATAACTTCCAAGATAATTTATCTTTTCAAATATTGTGATAAAGTGAGAATATGGCATGACTTAATAAGACACATCACCAGTTCCTAATAAAGACATTATTTGTACTTTAAGATATCCTAGTATTAATTTATCCATGGGTAGCACAATAATTGGGAAATATTGTATAGTAGATAGTGATGCTTAGGTTAACTTGAGTTTATCTTTAGAACATATGTAATGTTTGACCAAGGGCATTCTACTATTACTAAAATATTATGTCTAGTGCAATGCTTAAATATGGATAGTTATTTTGGATAACTAAATAATCTAATTCCCTTTCCTTCTGATAAATTATATGGAAATAATACATTGAGATATGCCCCAAGATTATGTAGCTCTCTTCTAGTAATATTTATGAGGTAACTCAAAAGAGAATAATAGGTTATGATATCACCTTACTTATAGTCAACACTATGTATCAAGTACTTAATCACAAGGAGATGTATTCTTGATCTACAGGGTAGGTGATAGATATATGTATTAGGTAATAAATAGGATATTGAATGTTGCATGATATCTTGAATATATAGTTATTAAGGAATGATTGTCTTAGATATTGTTTAGTGGAAAAATTGGTGGTTTGTTTAAACTAGTCAAGTATTACCATTTCTCCACTAAGCATTGGGGAAGACAAGGATTGAATGTAAGGTTAATCTATAAGTTGCTTGTCTACCCCTTTATGCTCGCGGTGTCTAATTTGAAGAGCCTAACTAAGGTTTTGTCAAGTATTTTGCTCATAAACCAAGTAAAATCCTAGTTATGCCTTAAATCAGAGATATATAGAAACTGATAACAATATAGGCAAAACTGATCATAGAAATATAGAAAGAGAGTATCAGAGACTGTGCACCTAAATCTTGAGGGCTGGCTAGACTAGGGCTCCCGTTCCTTAGTCCTGAAAGATCCTGAAACTGGAAATCTTTTGTATAGGCTATCTGACACTCCCAAATGGCTTCCAAATCCTAGAGATTGCCCCTAGTTGGACTAAGGCGCCCGCTCCTTAGTCCCACAAGTGTCAGTCCTACAAGTGTCAAAATCCAAAAACTCAAAAGTCTGTAATGACTATACCCACAGTAACTTCCTTCCTATAGCTTCTTTCCGTTGGAACCTGCAAAACATGATCTGCACCTACAAAAGGAGAAAGATGTTGTGGCTATATAGGAGCTTGCCTTGGTCAAGCCCTGTCTTTGGTATTTCTACCTCAACAATAGTTAGAGATAAAGATTTGTAGAGGTGTGTGCAAACCCTATAATGTGCATGCAGAAATATCAAACCCTAGATGTTTCAATCAAGGGAAGATCAACAACTTGCTTTCCATCAATAAACACCTACAACTTCACCTCAAGGAGATGAAACAAATGAAGACTTGCATGAACAATAAGACAAATCAGCAATGTCCATGGAGGATCTCCAAGCTTGATATTGGAGGCTTCAACCATTCTCCCAATCATGCAAAGAGTGTACAAACTCTAGGAAGAGCAAGATAGTCTCAAGATCTTGATTCATAATCTCCATCCATTGTCTCCATGATAGAAAATATAGAATACTTTCAAGAGATTGAACAAGTCACTGATCTTCAATAGCAATTTTGGTAGAGTTTTGGCATCAAGCTTGCATAAGAATTGTGTATGTTAAAATGATTTTCAAATGTCTTTTTATATCTAGCTTTAGGGAATTCAAATTTCAAAATAATGTCTCGATATTGCGTGAAAACGAAGAATTTGAAAATGAAATCCCAAGGCACTCAACGGGAGCTGACATCCCACCAAAATTCAAAATCCTAGGAAATATGGGAGGACTAGGGCACATGTGCCCAAGTCCAAGACCCCTATTTCCACTCAGATCTGCTTTTTGGGGGTCCCAGGGACCTATAATTCAAATTCCCTTTTCGAGTTTCATCCAAAGGTTACCTCAAAAAGTGAATATTTTGCAACCAGACTTAGTCAATCAGGGTTTTGGGATGGTCAGAAAGAAAAAGGTTGAGAGGTCACCAAAGCGAGGAGCTAAATTGAGGGAAATCGTACCATTTCATATAGGAGGACAATTTTTGGCATTACATTTAGCCCCCACTTTAGTGGCCATATGACACTATGTGCATATGCAACTAAAGGAAAGTAAATACATCAATTATGAAAAGGATACCCAAAAGGATATTATAGAGGAAGCTGAAGTGTTGTCACTGAGAAGGAAGGAGCCCCCAAGTCTGTAATCCTACAAGACCACAAAGTCAGGAACCATAACCTGCAAAGGAACACTTGTCAGAAAATCAAAACTAAATCAGCCTGCAACCACCACCAATGAGTTAGTATAGAAAACAGTAAGGGGGTTGAGTGATGAGACATGATGAGGGAGGAAATCGAGGGAGATATAATCCCCCTTGTTTTTGATTGCTTAGTCTGAGAGTAGAAACAAGGAGATATCCACACATATCAATTTTAGGGAAACTTGATGAGAAATGTGTTATGAGGGTCATTTGGAGAAACAATGCTCAAACATAACACATTGGGTAAGAAAGAGAGTGGAACCAGGATTCCAATGCAACAAACGACACTAAAATTGGGGTTTGACTGGTCAAGATAAGGGCTCAAGAGGAAATGAGATCAATCTTGCACCTAGTTAGGGATAGGAATTCTCACTCATTTACTTTATGTAAAGGGAGTTGTCACTTATCACTTACTCATTTTAATTTCTGGTCATTGTAGAAAAGTAGAGGAGAGAGAGAAGGAGAGAATAGGAGGACAACCATGCCAAGCCAACGTCCATATCAGCCACCATGACTAGAGATGTTCCGAGCTTGAGTAGTAGAGAGACGTTTCGAGGCCAAGGTAGGGTCCTAATCCTATGCTTCTGTCATCTTTCAGTTTACTTTGTTTTGACTTTTATCATTTTCTATGCCAAGAGGGAGGAATGGACAGGGGTCCCTGAGAGGGGCACCCGGGTCTAGCTAGGGCGTCAGAGTCTCTTTGGGGCGCCCTAGTCCCATAGGGGTGCCAGTGTCCCTCTAGGGTGGACTAGTATTCCTGGGGCACCCGGGTCCATAGAGGACACAGGCCCTAGGCACAGGCACTCTTTTTTTGTCTTTGATAGTTACTTTTAGTTTCTGAGGAGATTCTGATGTTCTTGTTTGCTTTTTGATCTGCAGGACATCCCCGAGTTATGTGAGCACACAGGCGGTCACCTGATGGCACTTCTATGAGAGTGTGCTAGTTCATTGTCCACTGTAGAGAGAGAGCACCTACAGACAGTGGGCCTATGGTGGGTGTTTGATATGCCCACAATCAGATTCTACTACACTATGTTGATGGCACTGATGGAGAGATGGGATGCAGATACATCCACATTCCACTTACTTATGGGCAAGATGACCATTATGCTAGAGGATGTATTCAAGATCCTTCAACTTCCCATCTGAGGAGAGACAGTGAGGATAGTAGGACATCACTCAGCAAGGTACACTCGTGAGAGTCAGCTATACTACTTGGGTCGCACTGTTTCTCAGGTAGAGCAAGGACACATTCAGGTTTGACTTCTAGAGTAGGGATTTGGTGACATTCCCTTACTATGGAGGATTATGATAGTCACAATCGTATTAGTCATTGCATCAGATGGTCGAGGCACTCACCTACACGGGGGTCTTGTTCACACCATTAGAGAGATGGAGGAGCATCAGATTGTCTATGCATGGGGGCGCAGTATACTTGCACACCTTTATCGTGACTTGGGGTGATATGTCCATTATGAGATGCATAGTCTTATGATCTGCACATTACTACAAGTCTAGGCCTTTGAGCACATCAGATGCACATGATCGGTGGTTTATCCCATAGATGCAGCATTCACCCATCCACATGTGTACACCTATCCACTGGTTAGTTGTTGGAAGCAGGGTAATCTGCTATACTTGAGAGTTGTTTTTGACATATTACAGCCTGGCGACATCGTCTAAAGACTGTATCACAGCTACATCGGATGGCTCGGCCAGCAAAGGTAGTTAATGAGGATGCAAAGGGATCAGTTAATGGCCAGTCACCTCAATCATGTCATGGCTTGGTGCTATTTTGACAAGGTGGCACAATAGTTTGAACAGATACAGGATGTTCCCATGATTCGTCTGAGCTATGCATGTGCAACTCGCAATGCAGTCAGGGTAAATACCATCTAACGGTCAATAGTAGCAAACATACCACTTAGTGACGATGAGGGTTCTAAGGATGTAGAACTAGTGTCAGACACAAATGATGTCAGGTGTACCTGAGCATATTGGACCTGGTGGCACATAGTGTGACCTACTCCTATCTTTCCACCTGGTCACCCTACAGGTGATGCTTGACCTTGGGTCGATCACGCTAGTGACACAAGGGTAGAGGATGACGTCAGTGATTTTGCAGGATACTACGATCTTAATGAGGATGATGAGGATGAGTTAGAGGAGGTCCCACCATAGTACATCTTTAGAGTGAGACCACGATAGAGCCAACAGGAGGTAGACGTTGACAAGGAGACCGAGTTGAGACTACGGTCAAAGGCTCGTGGTCCTATGCCTACAGGTGATGCAAGACCTAGTTGGGAAGAGCAGGGGGAGAGTAGTAGGTCTATGCCCCCAACTACAGATTAGACTATAGAGCTCACCACACCTTCGACGATCTAAGATCCATCTTGGTGAGATGGAGATCCAGGTTAGGTTTGGTTTATTATTTTGATTTTATGTATAGTTTATTATTTGTGATAATTTATGAGGTTTTGATATCTATCTTATACTCTATTTTGCATTTGGGATAGACGCTTGGTGAGACTTTTTGGGTTGTGTCATAGTAGACATAGTACCTACAGATGTGTCAAATTAGTGAGTATAGGTAGGTTATTCACCATGGCCATCCATTGTGTGACATGTAGAGATCTTTATGCCTTTCATCTGATACAGGACTGTTACAGAGGCTATGCTAGAGCAATCTACACAAGAGAGGAGTTTCAATAGAGAGATGAGTGCGCTGAAGCTGAGATTATGACACAATGAGAGCAGACAATAGTGGTACCTACATCAGAGGGAGAGCTAGTTGTCAGTGAGTTCTTACTGCATGAGGCTCATCAAGCGAGAGCTGACAAAGATAGGGTTCAGTCTGAGAGAGACTAGTACCAGAGGATGTACCAGGAGGAACATGAGTAGATGATAGAGATGAGAAGCAAGATCAAGGGGTTACGATTGCAAAGCGTCTCTAGGAGTCATTCGCAATCCGTAGCCACACATGGTCAGGCTTCTATCACTCATACACCATGAGGGTCTGAGGGTACTGGTGATCAAGGCTCAGCTATGTAATATATGTATTTAGGCACTACGATATCCCATTTTGTCTTGAGGGATAGTCGACTCAGATGTATATTTAAAATTGAGGATATATATATGATGTTTATTTATTTTCATCTATGTGTAATGGCTTTTGATCTATCACATGTGATTTTCATAAAAATGCAACTAGTGATGATATTTAAATGATATAATTAATGCTATTGTGATATACTAACAATTCAAAAAAAGAACATATAGTAATAAGCACAATGATCAAGCATATTACACATAATGTAAATTTTAATGCTATATTCAGTTAATACAAAGATGATCTAAGTAAAGAATACTTAAGTAGAATACAACAATGATCAACTGAACAAAAGATGTAATGTTAAATGAATTAAGACAAAAAAGTAAATTCTTGTCAAAATTGAAGCTAATCTATGTAATAAATTAGCTCAGAAATAGTTAACATTAGATCTTTAAGCATAAAACCTTTTGAGGTGTGCTACATTAATAGGTTCTTTAAGTAGCGTACCTTGCTAATTAGCTAACTTATATGCTCTAGATCTAAAGGTCTCAGTAATTATGTACAGTCCAAGCCAATTAGGGTTGAACTTACCTTTTTCACCAGGCGGTGCGTTTACATTGCGTTGATTTTCATAGAGAACCAAATCCCCAACGTTGAATGAATTTTGTATGACTTGTGCATTAGAGGATTGTTGTACACCTTTTTGATAAGCCTTAAGGTGCTCAAGAGTATTAATTCACCTTTCGTCAAGCATCTCAAGTTCTTGTAATCTTTTCTCATGTTCTATGTCATTGTCCATGATGTCTCTTAGGGAAATTCTTAAGGAATTTCTAACTCCAAGAGCATTATCACTTCTGTGCCATAGATGAGATTATATGGTGTATTAACAGTAGACATTCTAATTCTTGTTCTATAATCCCATAATGCATAGGATAATTGAGTATGCCAATCTTTCTGATGTTTATTAATAGTTTTTCATAAAATCTATCCAATAACTTTGTTTAAAGCTTCTGCTTGGTTGTTTGATTGAGGATAATAAGGCGTAGAGAAGCGATGTTGTATATGGTGTTTTTTGATGAATTTTTTCACATCCTTATTCTTAAATGGTGTACCATTGTCTGAAACAAAGGATGAAGGTATTCCAAATCAAGAAATAATGTTGTCTTGTATAAATCGACAGATTACATCAGCGGTCATAGATCATAAAGGGACTGCTTCAACCCACTTTGTAAAATAATCAGTGGCAGTAATGATAAACATATGTCCTTGAGAGGAGGGTGGTGAGATTTTACCAATTAGATCCAATTCCTAAATAGAGAATGACCACGGTGACACCTGGGCACGAAGTTCTTGAGCGGGAGCATGGATTAGGTGTTTATGTTGTTGACAATGCAGGCATCTCTTGTCGTAAGCAAAGGAATCTTGTTCCATGTGCTGCCAATAGTAGCCCATATGTAACAATTTTTGTACCAATGATTTTCCTCCAAAATACCCTCCACAGGCACCAGAGTGAGCTTCTTCTAAAGCTATCAGAATCTCTGAATTGCTTAAACATCAGAGTAAAACACCATTGTAACTTTGTCGATATAAGACATTTGACAATATAATATATCACGTTGCTATTTTATGTACATGGATTCGGGCATTCTTAGATGTTGAATTAGGAATAGTTCCATCATGCAAATAATTATATATGTGGGAGAACCATTCGTCTATGTATGTACAACCACAGAGTTTTGTATTCACAACTATAGGACATGCAATTATCAATTTTTTAAGGTTATGAACAACAAAAGTAAATTCCTCAGGAGAATCATCAGGAGATATAAGGGAAGTTGCACTTACCATTGCATCCGCATGTCGATTATCTTTCCTAGGGATAGTGCTAATTGAATATGATGTGAATTATTTTAAGAAAGATAAGGCCAACTCATGGTACTAAGATAACTTATCATGCTTAGTTTGATATGATCCTGTTACCTATTTTACAATTAACTGAGAATCACCGTATATTGCAATGTTTTTTATATTAAGAGCCAGGGTTACATGAAGTCCTTCTATAAGGGCCTCATATTCAGCTATATTATTTGTGCATAAGAAATCTAAGTGGTACGATAGGGGAATCAACTTACCAATGGGGGTATCAATATAACACCAGTCTCAGAGCTAGTTCGACATTTTGATCCGTCAAAGTATAATTCCCATTTTTCATCCGCACAAATTGTTAAGATTTGGTCATCAGGAAATACATCTTGATGTTGTGTAGAGAAGGGTGAAGGAGCTTCAACTAACTGATTAGCTAATGCTTACCCTTTAATTGGTTTTTGGGAAATGAACTTGAGATCAAATTTTGTTAGTAACATAACCCATTTAGTGAGATGACCCAATAAATTTGTTTTCGTAAAGAGATGTTTTAGAGGGTAAAATTTTACCATCACATGTACTTCAACATTTAGGAGATAGTGCAAAGGTTTTGAGTTACAAACACTAAGGCTAAGCAATGCTTCTCTATAACAGTGTATCACACTTCATAATCGAGCAAAGTTCGACTAATGTAATAAACAGTGCATTATTTTCCTTCAACATTATGTTGTGCCAATAAAGTTGCTAGGGCATTGTTAGATGCTAAGATATATAACAGGAATGGTTTATCAAAGACATCAGGTTGTAAAACTAGAGGATTAGCTAGATAATCCTTTAAGTCATTGAAAGATTTTTGACATTTACAATTCCATTGAAAATTAGAATCCTTCTTCAATAGTTGCGTAAAGGGGCGAGTCCTATCCGTGAGCTATGAAACAAATCTGCGGATGGCCTGTATCTTTCCCTACAAACTATGAAGTTGAGATATGTTCTTCGGTATTGGCATATTGACAATTGCATCTATCTTTTTCATATCCACCTCAATACGATGATCTGAGATAATAAATCCTAGTAACTTTCCACTATCCACACCAAAAACACACTTATGGGGGTTCAATCGCATATTACATTTCCTTATGCGCTTAAATATTTGTTGAAGATCTATAGCAAGATCCTTACGATGGATAGACTTCGCCAAGATGTCATTGACGTAGTCTTCTAAAATATTGTGCATATAATCATGAAATATAAGAGTCATTGCACGTTGATAAGTAGCTCCTGCATTCTTAAGTCCAAACGGCATGACTACCCAACAAAATGTACCCCAAGGTGTTATAAAAGATGTTTTATATTGGTCTTGAGGATTTATTAGAATTTGATTATGTCTTGAAAAACCATCCATGAAAGATAGCAATTCATGTCTGACTATTGAATTGACAATCATGTCGATATTAGGAAGCGAAAAATCATCTTTCAAGGATGTTGAATTCAAATCTCAGAAATCTGTGCACATTCTTATATAACCATTGGGTTTAGCAATGGCGTCAATATTTGAAATCCAACGTGAATAGTCAATAGGTAGTATGAAACTAGCTTGTAGAATCTTTTCTATCTTAGTTTTAACAAGCAATGTAATCTTAGGACTCATCTTACGAATCTTCTGTTTAAATGGGTTAGCATCTGGTTTCAATACGATATTATGTGTTACAATTTGAGGATCGATACCAGGCATGTTAGAATGTTTCCAAGAAAATAGTTATGAGAATTCATGCAATAACTTAGTCATCTCATATTTTTCTTCCACATTTAAACAACCGCCAATAGGGAGAACTTTTTTAGTATCATTCTTATCCATAACAACATCAACAGTCTTTCCACTAAGGAGAGTACTATGTGTAGACACCTAAAAATGTCTTCATCGTCAAACCGACTCCCGACATCCTTAAACATACCAATTTCCCTTCTAATCAATTAATTAAATTTTTATTTAATTAATTATCCTTTCATCACCTAATTTTTCATTATTCTATCCCCAATAATTGGATTAATTTTATTAATTCAATAGTTCAAACCTTAGCCAATTGATTTAATAAATATGCAATATTTATTTGGTCAATTTCTCCCTCCTCACTAAACCTAATTAATTAGCTAAATCATGTTTAACTAATTAATTCAGCCTATTAATTGACCTATCCCTACCCTAGGTAATTAAATAGCTATTATTTAATTGCCTACCCTAGCCTATCTCATCCTAGCCTTAGGATTAATTAAATAAAGCCTATATTTAATTAATATTAACCACTCATTTAAATAGTCAAACCTAGCTTAACACCCTTCCCCACATCCTCCAAATAAAAAATTGAAATATATGCCACATCACAATTAATATCCTTTCATCACCTAATTTTTTATTATTCTATCCCCAACCATTGGATTAATTTTATTAATTCAATAGTTCAAACCTTAGCCAATTGATTTAATAAATATGCAATATTTATTTGGTCAATTTCTCCCTCCTCACTAAACCCAATTAATTAGCTAAATCATGTTTAACTAATTAATTCAGCTTATTAATTGACCTATCCCTACCCTAGGTAATTAAATAGCTATTATTTAATTGCCTACCCTAGCCTATCTCATCCTAGCCTTAGGATTAATTAAATAAAGCCTATATTTAATTAATCTTAACCCCTCATTTAAGTAGTCAAACCTAGCTTAACACCCTTCCCCACATCCTCCAAATAAAAAATTGAAATATATGCCACATCACAATTAATATCTTTTACACCCCTTACCCATGCCATGCCTCATTTATGTCCACTCATCCCCAAATGAATTTTTAATTCATTTTACCCTTCCCCCTGTGAATTCTTAATTCATACATTTTCCATCTCACCAATACTCATTTAATTCACCCTTTTGCCAAAAATGAATATAAGATTCATATTTATTCCTAGCCCTCCACATCACCTTCATCCTCCACCATTGATCTCCCAAATCAATCTCAACCCTTAGATCAAAATCTCTCCAAAATGCCTATAAATACAACATCCTCCAACCCATTTGAGCATCCAATTTTCATGTAATGTTACCATGCCAAAATATCTATTGAGCTAGCTTGTGAGTTGCAATTAGGATAGAGCATTTCACATTTGTCTTCATCAACTAGGGTATATCTTAGGAGCTCTTGGGTGTAAAGCTTCTTCCCCTTTGATGAGATTGGGTCTTCTTATCGAGGTATAACTTCTTGTTTGTATGCATTTTAGTTTGTGTTTCACCTTTGATTTGGATTTCCTAATCAATTGGCATGCCCGGTGGGACCTGCAAGGTCTATATCTAATCCTTTTTTTGTGAGTTTTGTTTTGGAGACATGTTTTTGCAGGTGTGGCACTATCTACCTACACAGTGGTGCTATCTTTGGCACATTTTAGCGCTATCTATTGTTTTAGCACTATTTAACAGAGCACTTTCTCTCTTAAATTTCACTCACATATCCGTCTAACTCTTGGTCTTCCTACTATTTTCTGGGATTATCTACTCTCTATTTTTGCAGGCACCTTGAACGAAAGAGGGGGAGGTCATGCCAAAATTTCATTAAGAACCAAACATGTATTTTAGCATTTATCTTGTCTTGCTTTCTATTCATTAGACTAACAAGACTAACAAGCCCTTTTTCTTTGCAGTCTAACCCTCTATTTTGGTTAGGAAGACCTCTATTTTGTAGGACAGATAAGTTCAAGCTCATATTGGTGCTATCGGCACTCAGAGCAGCACTATTTTTGACTGTGACCAGATCCTTCAACTGCATGCACAGTGGTGCCTTGTTATGTTCATATTAGTGCTATTTTCTATTTTAGCACTTTCTGTGTATTAGTTTAGCGCTAATGTCTATATTAGCACCTTTTGTATATTATTTTAGCGCTATCATGTATTCCAGCGCGTTCTGTATCCTGTTTCATCGCTATTTTGTAAATCAGGGCTATCTGTATGTATATCAGCGCTATTGTCTAGGGTGTCAGGTTTTTTTTGTCAGTTTTTGTCAGTAGCACCATTGCAGTCTACAGTGGCGCCATTTGGCCTCTATTTTAGCGCTATGTTTATAGGCTAACTTTCCATTCTGTGTAGGAACTGATAAGTTGTTTACAAGTCATCACCATCATTTTGCGCCCACTAACAAGTTTTTGCAGTGTTTATCTTTAGTTTAAAACAAACACTTCAATTGGGACTTAAAAAGAACCCTTGCATGTTAGCTTAGAAATAAACATTTCAATTTGGTGCAATAAAATCGATTAACTACCAACAAACAAATCTTTGTGTGCCTTAGCTTAAACAACATTTGAATTTGGTGCTCTAAAATTCACAAGTGTTTGCCAACAAATCCACAAATATTTTGATTTTGGGCTTTAAAAAGAACCACAAAGTGCATCAATAAACTCATTGGATTAAAAAGAACAACAATCTACATTTTTCACTCATCTAAACAAGAAAACAAATCAAATTGGTGTGAAGTGTTTTCGTGATTATGTTTGTAGTGTGAAAAGTATATGCTCTTCCCTCGCACCATTAGTGATCTTAGGAATCAAAAGCTTCTCACAACACTTGCATAAATCACCCCAAACATAATCCAAAGAACTAAAATGAACCTTGTTTAGCGTGACATAAGCACAAAATATACATATGCTCTCCCCTCGCATCCTTGTATGAACTTGGGAATCAAAAGTATTTTTGTGGTTATGTTGCTTTTGTTAATCCTTTAGAGGGCCTGCCACCCCACTTCGAAAGGTGGGAACAACCCAAGTGGCAACAAGCTAAAGCCAAGCTCTTTCGACCTGCTATATAAAATAATGTGTTTGTGACGAAAGTCACAAGCAACAGGTGTTGTTGTGTCATATCGACAGCCAACCTCCCCCAAAACCCTCCAAGGCATAACCCTTGGAGGCTAGGAGACTCCATAACGGAGAGTAGCGCTACCACACATATGGCCACCTAAACGAATGCACTTACTACGAACCTTTGTTTTAGCAAGCCAAAAACCTTCTATTTGTTGACATAGAAGGGAAATCTTTGAAGTGGCCCTGATTCATGCGGTTCTTAGCTGAGGTAGTAGGGACAATCCTAAGGTTTGGTGAGGGACAAGCCTTCGTGGAAACATAGATCTTGGTATGTGTGAGAAGTGAGTACACTGTAAGGGGGAGCCGGTGCTACCAAGATCTTGGAGCTACCCACTTTGAATAGGCACAGCTAGGGGATTCAACAAATACTATCCTATCTTCGCCTTAGGTTGTGCAAAATGCTTGTTGAACAAAATCACACGTCTTTTCACAAACAAAATCTTATTTATTATGTGTTATTGTGCTTAAATTGTTTTTAAGAAACTTACCAAGAGACAATAAAAATCATTTGATCAAACTTCATATCAAAACAAATCCAAATTTGACATCAAAATCCACCTTTTTCAGAGCCTTGACCAACACTGACCTGTTTTAGTGCCATCTCTATCTACTTTTGGCACCATTTCACCTGTGGATTGGCCCTATTTGCAGATTGACTTGCCTGAAACTAGAGAAAATTCCATTGTGATCTTTAGGACCTGCTTTGCCATAATCCACAATCACCTTCCAAAAATCCATCAAATACCCCACTCATTTTATCCAAATTTTTCCAATCATACCTTCATCTTGACCTTAGAGAATCAATCATTATCATTATCGAACCCTTTTCTATATCATAATCCACTCAATTTCATATCCATTAATCCTCATTAATCTTTGCATACCTTTTTGGACCAAACAAAAAAAAATCTTTGTCACAAGAAATCATTCCAAAATCCAAAAACATATCCAAAAATCTTCCAAATCCAAACACCCATCAAAAAAATCATCAAAAAACTCGTCATCCCTTTGAGCGAAAGCTAGATCTAGATTTCATCTTTTACATCATATTTTGCTTGGAGAGTCATTAGTCAACCTTTCAAGTGAAATAGTAATCCTTCTTTGTGTAAGGTTATTAGTCTACCCCAAACAAAGAGAAACATCCATTTGTATGACACAAAACTAGATCTTACTTGAGCTCATCCGTTGACCTTCAAAATCCTTTTCAAAAACATCATCCTAATCTCTCATACCAAACATCAAAATCAACATCAAAATCCCTTCCATCAAATCATCCTCAAGAAAACATCATCTATCATCTATCTTTTGGTCCAAATATGTGCAAAATGTCAATACCATCCGTTCTTATCATCCTTAGATTAACACTTTTTTGAATACTTATCATCCTTCATCACGATACAACCATCCCTTCATCTTTTTCTCTACTCCATCTCACTACCACATCCATAATTGGGTCCAACAATTTAATCCAAATTCTCTAAGGTCTCCATCCCCATTGCACTCCACCTCTAAATCAAATCCATAATTTGCATGCCCATAACTAGATCACAACACAAGAAGAATCAAGAAATGGCAGACTCTAGACAATACATGGGCATAGGAATGCCTAATACAAACAACACCAACGCACAATCAAATGACAAGCCATGCTATTGGGGAAAGAACAAAAACACCTTGAACGATGGCCTCATGGATGTGAAAGCCGTCCAACATGTACAGAATCAAATACCTGCGAATACATATATCGCCAATGTAAATAATCCAAGGGGGTAATCTAAACAAAACAAACCTTGAAGGCAATTCACACCTTTAGGGGAACCAATTGAGGATATCCTTGATAGATGTCTTTAGAAAGGTTTGATAACTCTCCCACCTATTAAACCCCATCAAGAGAATGAGCTCAAAGCTGCATGGTACAATGAAAATGATTATTGCAACTACCACCGCATTGTGGGCCATAAAACTACTGACTACATGAAATTAAAGCATTGTGTCAAAGATCTTATAGATCAGAATCAAGTCAGCCTTGACCAAAGCACCCAACCATCATCCAACACTAATCTAGGAGCTTACAAGGATCCACTGCCCAACCATAACAAAGCCTCCTGATCCAATCAAGCCTACAACGTCACCGCACCACCCGCATCCTATGACTCTATTGTAGGACAGATAGAACCATTGTTTAACTAGGTCAACACAATCACCATTCAGGCTCAAGCACCTAATTGCATTATCACAACTTGTGATGGCCGTGCATCCATCCGCACAGCCCCTACTACTAATCAAATGCCCGCCTCCATGTCTGACTCCCTATCCCCTCATCCAACCACACGTCCATCGCCTACCAATCAGTACAACCTCCTAGAACATCTAGGAAAGACCCCTGTACAAATCTCCATACTTAAGCTGATCCACATGTCACCTCTCCATAAAGAAGTCCTTGATAAAGCACTCTTGGAAACCGAAGTTCCCGCCAACCTGAATGTGAATCAATTCCAAGTCATGGTAGGACATATCACTGTGCCGCATCATTTCACATTTTCAAAAAAGGATCTTCCCGCTTTAGAACACTTACATAATGACGCCTTACACATCGAAGTCTGCATCCACAAGAATATCATCAAGAGTCTTAATAGATGGTGGCTCTGGCCTAAATATATGCACTCTTAAATTACTAAAACACTTGGGATATTCAGATGTGGTTGTAGACACCAATGAATGCATAACAATCAAAGGATATGATGACATTGAACTACTATCTGAGGGTACTATCAAGCTCCCTATTCAAGTGGGATAAAAGATAATGGAAACAAAATTTCAGGTCCTTGATCTTGATCTCCCTTACAACATTCTTCTCAGCTGACCATGGATCCATGCCATGCAAGCAGTCCCCTCTACATTCCATAAATGCCTAAAGTTCCCTCATAATGGTATGGAAGTAACTATCTATGCTGACCCCCGCCCCTTCCAATACTGCAGTTTCTTGGAAGGCCATGACCACACCTTCTGTCTATACAACAAAGCCATCACAAAAGCCAATGTCACAACATCCACCTCATACATTGACCCCGCCAACATTGCCACCACTTCATCCCATACACCTCCACCACCCGAGGTCAAGATCAAGCTTAGTGACATGGGATGTGGGGAATACGACCTACACGACACCTTTTGTGTGGGCACATTACCCAACCCTAAAATGTTCAAAATCCCACAGAAAGAAGTAGCCAATACAATTGTCATCAAATATAAACTATCACCTACCTTTGAGAAGAAACATCTACTGGATCAAGATGTGCTCGAAGACATATCATCCTGGCTATATAAAGATCAAGAAACTAACCAAGAAGCTCCCACAATACCAATAGAGATCTATGGAAAAGGGTCAAAAATTGTCAAAACCATGGGCTATAAAGGACAAGGTGGTATAGGCCTTCATGAACAAGGGATCGTGGAACCAATCCAAGAAACAAGAAATCCTTATACCCAAGGGTTAGGATATGGTCAACGACAATGTATCCTCACTACTGGTGAATGTATCCTAGTCGAGGTCACTACGGTCTCCCCTGAAGTCGATGATGTCAATGAAACGGGCCATCAAGATTCCTTTAGTGACTTTGTCAATTTCTTTGACTCATCCATATGCACCATATACATAGTCACCACCCTAGCCTCTTCATCCAATGACTTACCCCTTGTATACCTGAACCTCATAGACTGGGAGCAACAGGGACCTCATGTCTTCGATGTAGCACCAAATGATGAAGCCATCGCTGAAATGATGGGGGTGAGAGATCACTTCCCCTTGGGAGATCATAGAGCAGGATACATCATGGAACTTGATATGGATACCTATTTCAAGGAGACAACTCCTATTTCCAGTCACAAAAATATAAAAATCAAACATGGATCTAATGGTGAAAACTGCTCTGCAGCAATGTTAGATCCCAAAAAAATAAAAATAAAGGACGTATCTCCTGGTGAAAACCTCCACAAGGAAATAGGAGATGGAAGCATGGGCCTTCCCAAGATAGACAAGGTATATCCTGACAGATCACCCATCCTAGTGGAGCCAGCTCAAGAGATGAATCTTGGGATGGAAGAAGAGCCAAAAATCACTTTCAGGGCAGAATCTCTCAGCACAGTAGAGCAAGAAAACTTTTTAGCCTTCTTCAAATGCAGAAATCACAATTTTGCATGGACTTATGTAGACATGCTAGGGCTCGATCCTGCTTTGGTAGTCCATCACCTTGCAGTATGGCCTGATACAAAACTAGTGAAATAGAAGCTCAGAAAAATAAACCCTTAGGTGGCCCTCCTAGTCAAAGCAAAATTAAAGAAACTACTGGATGTTGGGTTCATCTGACTAATTGATTATCCTGAATGGGTTTCCAACCTAGTACCAGTAGCCAAACCTAATGGCCGAATCCGTTGCTGTACCAACTTCTGAGATCTCAACAAAGCCTACCCGAAGGATGACTTCTCGTTACCAAACATTGACATGATAGTGGATCTTACTGTAGGACATGAGATGTTATCCTTAATGGATGGCTTTTCAAGGTATAACCAAATTCAAATTGCAGAAGAGGACCAACATAAGACAACCTTCATATGTCCATGGGGGACATACTACTAGGTGGTAATGTCGTTTGGACTAAAAAATGCTGGAGCCACATATCAACGAGCCATGACTGTCATCTTCCATGATGTTTTCCAACACATCATGGAAGGCTATGTGGATGACTTGCTAGGAAAATCAAAGACACGGGAGGAAACCTAGATGTATTAGCAAAGATCTTCGATTGACTGGAGCAATACAATGTTTACCTGAATCCAAAGAAATGTGCCTTTGGGGTCACCTCTAGAAAACTTTTGGAATACATAGTCTCCAGAAGAGGAATTGAGGTAGATCCCATAAACGTCAAGGCCATCACTGAAATGCCTCCTCTGAAAACACTAAAATAGCTAAGAAGTTTGCAAGGGAAACTCCAGTCCATTCATCAATTTATTGCTCAACTTGTTGACAAATGTCAACCATTCCAACATCTACTTAGAAGGGATACAACTTTTGTCTGGAACAATCAGTGTCAGGCTACCTTCGATTAGCTAAAAGAATACCTAGCTAATCCCCCTGTTCTAACTCCACCAAGGCAAGGAGAACCTTTTCTATTATGCATCTCAGCAACAGAGACAACTATTGGAGCCTTATTAGCACAACACGATGAGCAAGGGAAGGAAAGAGCCATCTATTACATCAGTCGTACTCTGATATCCTATGAGCTAAACTATACACCAATTGAACGAGCATGTCTAGCCCTGGTCTTTACTTCACAAAAACTAAGACACTACATGCTCAATCACAAAACTAAGCTCATTGCCAAGATTGATCCATTAAAATATCTACTAAACAGAGCTTCTCTTACTGGGAGAATGGAAAAATGGGTCATGATCCTCACTGAATTTGACATTGAATATACTAAGAGAAAAGCCATCAAAGGATAGATTATCGCTGATCAGCGGGCCGAAGTACCCATTCCTGCAAAACATCCTACACTGGTAGAGTTCCCTGATGAAGCCATCTTGACAATAGCACCAGCAATAGAAACATGGAAAATGCACTTTGATGGGTCATACACACATAGAGGCTTGGGGGCAGGTGTCTTGTTTTTTACCCCTCAGGGTGACGCCATCGCCAAGTCATTCAAAATTACATTCCCATGTACAAACAACATGGCAAAGTATGAGGCCCTTATCACAGGTCTCTGAATGGCAATCAAATGGAGAATTGAGAAGCTGACTGTGTATGGAGACTCTCAACCGGTCATCCGGCAAGTAAACAATGAGTACAAGACCAAGGATGATAAAATCCTACCTTATAAAAAGATGGTCAATGACTTTAAAGACTATTTTGATGACATCCACTTCGAGCAAATCCCAAGGCTAAACAACAAAGCTGCAGATGCCATGGCCACCATTGGGTCCCTGGTCGACATGAAGAAGGATAGCAAGAAGTGTGAATTCTTGATAGAGGAGCTCCCTATTCTAGCATATGATGTTCCCCAATCGGAGCTAGTGTGCGAAGTCATTGGTCCACTATCCCTGTGGTATCAAGAAACCTATCTATATCTCTATGATAACATCATCCCTCCTAACCTACCCACTTCACAACGAAAATCTTTCATCCGTTGAGCCTCCTGCTTCACCCTTGTAGGAGATACCCTATACAAAAGGAGTCTTTATGGCATGCTTTTATGATGTTTAGAATCTAGGGAAGCTGAAGTGTCCTTGCAAGAGGTACATCCAAGCATTTGTGGGGCACATTCAAGTGGACCCACTCTTGCTAAAAAGATCCTGAGGACCAGATACTATTGGCCAACCATGGAACGAGATGCCTATCGGTTTATAAAAAAATGCCTACCATGTCAACAGCATGGAGATCTCATTCACGCACCAGCACATGAATTGCAACCAATCACAATACCGTGGCCTTTTTCACAATGGGGACTTGACCTCATAGGCAAAATTCATCCACCATCATCCAATGGCCATAAGTTCATCATCACAGCTACCGAGTACTTCACTAAGTGGGTGGAAGCAATACCACTCACCTTCACCACTGGAACCCAGATATCCAAGTTCATCCTCCATTATATCATATGTCGTTATGATATCCCTCATTCCATCATCACTGATAATGGAAAACCCTTCAAGAACCAGGAAGTTCACACTTTGTGTGAAAAATTCCAAATCAAACACCACTTCTCCACTCCATATTACCCTCAGGGAAACAGTCAAGCAGAAGCTTCAAATAAAACCATCCTCCACATTCTAAAGAAAATGGTTAATGAAGCCGGTCATGATTGGCACCTCCAGCTCGACCCCACCCTATGGGCCTATTGCACAAGCATCTATACCCCCACAGGAGCCACTCCATAGTCCCTTGTATTTGGATCTGAATCCATTTTACCTATTGAGGCTAAGCTCCCATCCCTAAGAGTATCTCTGCAAAATATAATCAATGATGAGGAATACCGAGTCGCAAGGTTGCATCAGCTAGAATTAATGGATGAGAAATGTTTGGATATGTTGAATCACCTACATGCCTATCAAAATCACCTCAGAAGAAGCTACCACAAGAGAATCAGAAACCAAAAATTTAAAGTCGGTGACCTCCTTATGGAGAACCAGAAAAACTTGTAGGAGCACCCTAAGAAAGGAAAATTTGAGCCCAATTGGCTAGGGCCCTATGTCATCACAACTAGTTATGGATCAGGAGCATACCATCTTGCAACACTTGAGGGGCAGCCTCTGGATGAACCTATGAACATTGTACATCTGAAGAAATTCTATGCATAACCCATCGAGTACCCCAATCAAAAAAATAAAAAAATAAAAAAATAAATATCAAGAAAAACCCGAGTGCAATAAAGACTTCCGATGGTGAAAATCACTTCGGTGATGCTTTGGATAAGTACCATGGTGAAAACCTGTGTCAGGCGCCATGTGTAGTGGCTAGTTCTACCATCTAATAAGTCCTCTTTCCGTCACAACACTCCATCTCATACACATCCCATGGCTTGGAATTCTGAAACATCAAGTCCTATCACCCACCCTGCACTATCCCACTCAAGGCTAACTCATGGAACGAGGATCCTTGTAAGCTTCCTTTTTGTACAACTGCAAAAATCCAAAAATAATAGAAAATCAAAAAATACAAAAAATACAAAATCACCAAAATCCAAAAAGTCCTTCCTAATAATTTACTACAAATCACCCCCATACATCGATCTCACTGCAACTCGCAACCATCTACACCTATCAACTCTCAGCATCACACCCATTCTAAACCATTCCCATATCACCAAGTCATGCTAGAACTACATATTCATCTCGCCTACATCTTGAAAGTACCTTAATCTTGTGGACACAGGGTATGTAGGTAGTTTGGAATATGAAGGAAGTTTCCAGTACTCAGGTACATAAGATGCACCCATCCAACCCATTTGGATGGTACCCATTCACTGAGCTTGTTGGACCCAATAAATGATACACATGCTAAGTATACACTTGAAGCATGGTCACTAACACAAAAATCATCAATCAACATACCAACTATAATCCTACACACGGCCTGACTATCCTTTTGCCCACCTTTTCAAAAATTATCCAACAAAATCCAACTGATTCGTGTCCTAGGATATATCCTTCCTACAATGGACAAGAAACTGTCATCCTATCAACATGTATCTTGGCAAGAGCACACAAAGGCTATTTATATCTTTTCGTTGGTCTTTTTTATTATTGATTTTTTTATCTTTTTGTCTCACTCTAGGTCATTTCCAAAGCTACCTTGATCTCATTATATCATGGTAAGTGGCGGACAACACCTGCAGTAGACAAGTTCATTGTTTCTGTATGCTGTACTTGTGGGTTATTTTCATTGTTCCAAGAACAGTATTCATATCTTGAATCCTGGGTCGGTTCTAGTATGATGTGCCTCATATGTATATATAGGCATCAATACCTTATATTGGCACTCATCGCTATGAGTCCTCTTCCTAGGCCAGACAAGGTTATACTATCTTGGGCATGCATGAAATCACCCTATTGTTTGTGGGTCTAGTCCATGCAATCGTGGGATATATATCATCACCTAGGTCATTTCATACCTTTGTGAAATGTATCCTACATTGCTATAATAAACCAAGAAATACTCTCAATTAATGTTATGCAACTACTATCACTAGCTCAAATCATTACGCTAATCATCTAATCAACTCTACCATCTGGGCCTAGATTTTGTAACCACCCAGCCTACCCCCCCACCCCTCCCAACTCCCCTTACTAATTCCATCCCTCCAACTTATTTCCACTCAACACATCCCAAACCAAACCATATCCCCCTCAATGATGTGGTGTCATGACCTTGCCACTCCCTCATTAACCATCCCACTCCCCCCCAAAAAAAAACAAGCCTTAGCCAATCACACCCGTACCCCATCCATCCACCCTATTCCCCTATCACACAACCCCACCACCCAGGGTCCAACAAAGAACATCATGTGTATCAAGACTTAATCATCTCATATATCATCTAGTTTGAATCTCACATATCACCTAATTTGCATCTCTTAAATCACTTAGTTTCAATCCCACATATCATTTAGCTTACATATTATTTAATTTGCATTTCATTAGGTGCATTTTAGAGTCATTTAGTTTCCATATCATAATCATTTAATTTGCATTTCATTAGGTACATTTTAGAGTCATTTAGTTTCCATATCATAATCACTTCATTTGCATTTCATTTTAGATGCATTTTAGAATCATTTAGTTACACATTATATATCATTTAACATTGCATATCACAATCCTTTAAGTTTGCAATTCATTTTAGGTGCATTTTAGAATCCTTTAGTTGCATATCATAATCATTTAGATTGTCATCACGTACGTGCATTGTAAAATCATAAATCATTACATTCCATAATCATTACATTGCATGTCATATATCATTTCATAATCATTTAGTTACATTACATAATCACAATCATAATCATTTACCTACATTTTACAATCATCTAGTTGCATATCCATATTTTCCATACATAACATGTGTTTATTTAGATAAACATACATTTCCATTGCATTACATTTTACATCCATAATAAATGTTTATTAATCTGAACATTTATTTGCATTATACATCATAGTCCATAGAACACAAACATATATCAAAACAACTAAACCATCATTACATCCATCATATTACATCAATAGGTAAATCCATAACATCAAAATCATACATTGGATAAACACATCCATAGCATATAATCTATAAAGCATACTGCATCCATCAACATAAGCATCATCATATAAAACCATAATAAATAAACAAGTAGGCCATCAAACAACATCATATCATATATCATCATCACAAAAATGTACATCGCTCATCAATATACATAAAAAAATATAATGTCATGATACAATGCCTCTAAGGGCCAAAATGATACAATTATCACATAGAGGAACCTCTCTCTAATGCACTGGGAGAGCCTGGCCCTGGTGGTGGTTGTGGTCCTATCTATGGCTGTGGCTACAGCTGTAGCTGAACTGAACCTATGGAACCTGATGGGGCACATGTGATGGAGGACCCATCACCTACTGAACACTCTGAATCGATCTAGATCTGTGTGGCCTAGATGACCTGGACCCATTGAGCTCACTGTAGCTCGACGTACGCCGCTCTATTGGCACTGTCACATGATAGAGAACTTGATAATAATCCACCCATCCACTAGCCTCTGACAATTGTCCCTGTGCCTAAGACAACTGTGTCTACATGACTGTCAAAACTGGGACCATACTAGCACCTGGAGCCTGCAAACTGCCCACCATAGCCTCTGCTTGTCGAGCCCTCCCAAGTGCAGCATCCCACTCCCCTATCAAATTGGCTATCTCACCCTGTGCCTGGGCTAATTGCGCCCCTAGTGCAGCCACCTGTGCCTACAGAGTCTCAACCTCCTCCTCCTCTCCACCTCGAGGCCACCAATGAGATGAAGGCCCTTGAAGCTCTACCTCCCTACCTACCCCTGAAGGGCCTGCCTCTGCCTACTGCCCTACTGCAATAGCCTGGAACTGTTGCGATATCTGTGGTGGGGGTAGAACACCCTTGTCCACCCTTGGCTATCCCCCACGCCGTCGAGGCCCTCCATGCCATCGTACCACTCCAATATGAACCTGCTCAATAGGCACCTACTGTACAAGTACCTGCTGTCTCACCTACTACTGGGGCACCTGTCCAGCTGCCATTGCTGCTAGCACATCCATCGGCTGTCCATCCCTCCCAACCTCCCTCTCCTCTCCATCCCCCCAACCTCCACAATATAGTTTGCAATAATCTCCTCACCCTCCTCCAGGAAATCATCTCCATCCTCCTCAGACTCCTCATTCCCTGAACCTACCGCCTCCTCTGCAGGGACTACCTCATCTGATGGGTCAATGAACTGAGTCGGTCACTACATCTGCCACCATGTCTCATATGCAGGAGTAGTGTCTGCATCCCTAACAATACTCTACCAATCCCACTACAATGGCTGCAAAGCCGCAAAGTCCTCCAAGGTAACCCACGGCTATATGGCTACAGGCCAATAACGCGCATCTCGACGGGTCCATGCAAAAATAGCCATTTGCTTTGGAGTATCCTGCCGCAACCCAAACTATCGCATAACTTGCGATGGTAGATACATGTCAATCATATGGTCTCCTTGACCTATCAAATAACATTGTTGGAAAGTAAAAGGCATGTGCACATCATCATCCAGCCACAGCTCCACTTTGATGTATGGTCGCCATGTAACCTAAATGACATCATCCAACACCCGCCACCAATACCAAACCTGACCAGTGTATGTGTACTTAGCATCTTGATATAGGAACACAAAGGCCTCAAATGGATGGCAATAGTACTCACACCTCAGTCGAGTGACCACAATATGCTCCTAGATCCACACATGCAACAAAGTAACCCCAGCTGATAAAGCTGAATTATAGTGATTGACAACTGTATGCATCTCATGATAGAGCTGTGCCAACATCGTCAGTCCCCAGGTGTACATGGTCTCATGTCTGACCATCCCCTCAATCATCTCTCCCTAGCCAACTAGAAATCCCCTACCCCTCCTATCAGGTATCACTACACCACCAATCAATGTGCACAGGAGTAAGGCAAAGTGGTTTGCACCCGTCGCCAGTGTCCCCTCATAGCTCATCTCCCTCTCATCTGCTGATAAAGCCATGTGATCCTGGCCAAACACTTTGATCAAGGCCCTTCGTCCCCTCCTCATGTCGTATCTCACCCGATGGCCATGAAGAGGTAGCTTGAGGATTCCATAAACACCCTCAAGAGTGATAGTGATCTCCCTGGTAGGTAGCAAAAATGTGCAAGTCTCCGGCTGATGCCCCTCCACTACCGGTGTAATCAGAGCTCTATGAGCTCACAACACTGGCATCGATGCAACTATCAAGAGCCCTATCCTCACTAATTGGGCCTGAGTGGCATCATCAAACTAATCAAATAATTCCATCACTGATGGCATGCGTTGCTCCTATGAGGACACTATAAATGACCTTGTCTCCTGCATCCACAAAATTTTGGTAAAAAATCTACCTATCTTTTTTCTAAATCAACCCCTTTCTTCTAATGTTGAAAGCCAAAATCATTTGGCACCACAACAAACCATGTTTCATGCCATTTTTAAGAATAGCACTACCACATCTCCCTAAGGCACTAATATAGACAATAGCGCCACTGCGCGAGTCACTTTGCGCCATTTTCAAAAATAGCGCCACCCTTCCACTTGACGCTAATCTAAAGAATAGCGCCAATTCTCCCGATAGCGTACATATCACATATGGTGCTAATCCTCTACATTGCGCTAAACCTAAATATAGCGCCACTATCTAAAATCGTACTAGCCTAGAACATAGCGCTACCCTAATACCCATTTGGCACCAAAGCACCAGAACCCCGAACCATGCACACATTGCGCCAATACAGAGGATGGTGCCAAAACGCCAAGCACTTGGTGCCAATCCACCTCTATTCTACCCAAGCAAATAGTGCCAATCTAGAGGATTGTGCTAATCCACTTACTTTTGGCACTGCGTGATCTTGCGATAGTGCCACAATGCCAATACCCAATTCTTGAAGCCCAAAAAAGTAACAAGATTGAAAAATCACAAAGCTAGGGTTAGGCCCTACCTGGGGTCCAGCCTCTAGTGCCTAGCCATACGATCAGAAATGCTCAAAAATGTGTGTAAGTCACAGGAATTAGGGATTGCACTTTGTCATCTCTCCTTTGCTCCTTCTTCTCACAAGTTCAATGTGTGGAAATGTGGCAACCTTAGGGCCCACTTGTCTAAATATAGTAAGCCATGTCATCCTTTCGTCCACTCTTTTTCCTCTCCAGGGTGCAGATCACAACCTTTTTCCTCCATTTTTCTTCCTATCATCTTCTTTTTCCATCCCCTATTCAACTTTCAATCCCATTGCGTCCTTTCGAGAGCTCACCTAAAAAAAAATTATTTTTTTGCCGATCTCTCGAGGGGGCATCCTCACCCATCTTATTCCTTCCCGGTAGCTGGGGCATATTTTTCTTTGACCTGACACCACTTCCCTGCTAGATCCTGATGCCACATCAAAGAGGGGCAAATGTAGACACCTAAAAATGTCTTCATCATCAAACTGACTCCCGACATCCCTAAACATACGAATTTCCCTTCTAATCAATTAATTAAATTTTTATTTAATTTTTTTTTAAGATAATGCGCTTGGTAAACTTTTTAACGTGACCGGCGACGCTGGTGCGACACGCCCTCTGGCTCCACGTGAATGCTTTTTGCTCGGAGCAATGAATTGGTGAGGCCACAACTGGGGGACCTCATCCCCTAGGAAGAACACTTCAAACCTACGAGCTCATTGGCCCAGCGAAGGTGTAAAGCCTTGCAAGCTCGTTGGCCCAGCGGGGGTTTGAACTCTGGTGGCCGCCACTACATCCTGAGTGACTTAACCACCGAACCATGCCATCATCGGCTAAATTTTTATTTAATTAATTATCCTTTCATCACCTAATTTTTCATCATTCTATCCCCAACAATTGGATTAATTTTATTAATTTAATAGTTCAAACCTTAGCCAATTGATTTAATAAATATGTAATATTTATTTGGTCAATTTCTTCATCCTCACTAAACCCAATTAATTAGCTAAATCATGTTTAACTAATTAATTCAGCTTATTAATTGACCTATCCCTACCCTAGGTAATTAAATAGCTATTATTTAATTGCCTACCCTAGCCTATCTCATCCTAGCCTTGGGATTAATTAAATAAAATGTATATTTAATTAATCTTAACCCCTCATTTAAGTAGTCAAACCTAGGTTAACACCCTTCCCCACATCCTCCAAATAAAAAATTGAAATATATCCCACATCACAATTAATATCTCTTACACCCCTTACCCATGCCATGCCTCATTTATGTCCACTCATCCCCAAATGAATTTTTAATTCACACATATTCCATCACACCAATACTCATTTAATTCACCCTTTTCCCAAAAATGAATATAAGATTCATATTTATTCCTAGCCCTCCATCCTCCAAGATGAAATCTAGGCCCTCCACATCACCTTCATCCTCCACCATTGATCTCCCAAATCAATCTCAACCCTTGGATCAAAATCTCTCCAAAATGCCTATAAATACAACATCCTCCAACCAATTTGAGCATCCAATTTTCATGTAATGTTACCATGCCAAAATATCTATTGAGCTAGCTTGTGAGTTGCAATTAGGGTAGAGCATTTCACATTTGTCTTCATCAACTACGGTATATCTTAGGAGCTCTTGGGTGTAAAGCTTCTTCCCCTTTGATGAGATTGGGTCTTCTTATCGAGGTATGGCTTCTTGTTTGTATGCATTTTAGTTTGTGTTTCACCTTCTATTTGGATTTCCTAATCACACTATGGTCTAATGGATTGTAGGATTGTAATTGTTCTTCAAATTCTCCATTAGGTTCTATAGTAGCATTTATTGTGCTATTAGTTTTTCCAAAGTATGCACTGTTGTTTAAATAATAAGGTAGGCTACGTTTATGATGATAACGAGGAATATTGTCATAAGCACCCAAGAATTCTACTATTGCTTCATCTATTGAGAATACATCCAACGAAAGTGTTCCTGGAGGACAATTGATGTCAATCATATCATGAAATATCAAACTAAGTGTTGATATAGTATTCACATTAAGAGTAGGGCATTTACGGGCTTTTTATATCCAATGCCACTATAGCAATGTCACAAAGTAGATTCTATAGGGACTTTGAATCCTTGTTGATTAATACCACAACCTTTACCTATATAATCACAATCTTTATAAAGGATTTGGAATCCTCGACCATAAAGAGAAATCATTTCCTTAGAGGAAGGTGGAGCTTCATAATTGTCGTAATCAGTAGTGTAAGTAAGGGTGTTATCCTTATTTGTTACCAAAGAAGCTTTATGTTTATCAATTGAAGCGTGTGATGTGATTGATGCAATATTTGATGTTTTGGGGACAGGATTTTTAGGTTTGTATTCTCTTGTAGAAGAAGATGTAAAATCCAACAAACCCCAGTCATCACCAACAAATGCATTCGATTGTTTAGGCTCTTGTACAACATTTTTGGTAGAAAGAGGAGTTGTCAAATCCATTTTTAGATTGTTTAGTCTTAGGATAAACAACATGCTTATGAACTTCCATTTCCAAACAACTATCTGGTTCAAGATCAACATGAATAGTATGTAACTTATCTTTGAATATAAACTTGATTGAACAATGTAGAGTAGAAGGAACTACTCCTAATGCTTGTATCCAAGGTCTACCAAGAATCATCTTATAAGATAGAGAGCAAGGCATGACATGAATTAGGGTAGGCACCATGACAGGTCCTACTTGTATAGGTAAAGTTATAGTGCCCACGAATTGTCGTCAAATATTGCCAAAACCATGGATACTTAATGATTCCAGTTTGATTGCAGATGTATCAACGTTAACCTTATGTAATAAGTCAATACCATAAATGTTAAGGGCTGATCCATTGTCGATCATAACTCTCTTAACCAATGTTTTGTTTATTGTAATAAAGATGATCAAAGGATCATACTAATTATAAACTGTAGACACCCAAAATTGTCCCAAATTTGTGTATGTCTAGCAACACCTTTTTAAAAACATCACTTAGACATCATGTAACATTTTGTCCTAAATCCCACTCTTAACCCCACTTATTCCATTAGCCAATTAATTAAATAAATTTTATTTATTTAATTAAAATCTCATTTAATCCCATCCTTATCCTACTTAGCCAATTAATTAAATAAATTTTATTTATTTAATTAATATCCAACTCATATCCCAACTAATTCAAATATTTTATTTGAATTAAGTTCTCACATTTCATTATAAGCCGACTTTCCAATTAATTAAATAAATTTTATTTATTTAATTAATTTATCTTATCATTTAGCCGACATGTGTGCCTCTTTCATTTAAAAAAGATAAGTGGTACTACAACCTTTTATTTAATATCTTTCATATGTAGTACTTTTTATGTACACAAGCACACATGAGCCCTATTCTCCTTGACACTTGTCAAATGACTACAACTCCCTTGAAGAGTGGGATAACCGAATCAATCCTAGCCGTCCACATCAATCATTTAGTTTTTTAATCTCAACCATCCATTTGAACCAAGCCTTTCCTATAAATCCAACCCCTCATAAGCCATTAACATGCATTGAGCCTCAAGTACCCTTATTATGCTAGATTTTCTATAATGCATTGATCCTCAAGTATCCACATGCTGTTAAAATATCATTAGAGCCTTTGTATCTTCATCTTAATGTTATGCTGCAGAAGTGAGCACCCAACATTCTTCCAACAATAATCCTTCAAAATCTTGCATGCTTATGCGAGGTGGAGAAGAGCAATGGAGATAAATCGAGCATAGCATGGAGATCAGTTTGCATTTACATTTGTCATTTTGATTTTCATGTTGTCTTGTGCTTCATTGTGCATTGCTAGGGTTTTTATCATTGCCGTTTATTCATTTGCCCTGATTTGCAATTTTACCCTAACTACATTTGGCACGCCCGATGGGACTCACTTCGCTTGATCTTTTTGGCAAGTTTTTGTAGTAAAAATTTACATTCATATAACCCCCATTGTTGAGTTTTGCAGGTTTAATTAACTTTTTGTTGTAGATCTGCTACTTTTTGGACAAAACCCTAGGTTTTAAAGATTTCATTATAACTTTCAAATGGCTATGAGTTTTTTTACAAGATTTTAGCAAAAGTTTGTCCATGATATAAGGAAGCTACAACAGAAAAATTTTGGGTTTATCACAATTTTTGTGGGATTTATCACATTTTTATGTTTTTTCATAAAATTGCAATTCTGGGCGCAAATTAGAGAAGTTTTTAGAAATTGTTACATTTCTGGAAAGATCTTGAAATTATAATGGGGGTCTATGTTTTACAGATTTAATTTGGAGGTCGTTTACAGTGCAAAAAAATTAGATCTTTGCTGACTATACCATTTTCATAAATCCACATTTCTGGGCGCAAATCAGGGAATTTCTCTAATTTCTTTACATTTTCAGAAATCTCTCTAAAAATTAATAGGGGTCTCTTCTTTGATTTTTTAATTTTTAAACAAAAAATGTATCAAAATAATCAAATCTAATTCTGCAATGCATCTAAAATTACAATTTTCCTTGCCTGAAGAGCCTATTTTTTATGCCTGCATTATAATATCATTTTTTTATGTTGTAGGTGATCATAAGGAGTTGGAGCAACATTGACATCAACATCTACAGAAATTTGGATAGTGAATTAACCAGGTGCAATCATTTCATTTCTCATCTTCTAGTCATTGTTTGCAAACACATTTGGATTTTAGGCATAATATGAACAATTGTTTACAAATTCACATCAAAAAATTGGGCTAAAACAAACCATTGTCTTTCATCACATTTAGATTTGGACTTTAAAACAAACAAGTGCTTGCATTGTCTTCCACACATTGAATCTCTAAGGTTAATGAACCCCATGCGAGTGTGACCAAGTAAATGTGTATGCTCTCTCCTCGCATCCCAACATGAACGTGGAGATCAAAAACATTTACTTGTGTTTCTTTTGTTTAGCCTTAGAGAGGCCTGCCTTGGTATCCACCCCAAGGGAATGACCTCAAACGGTACTTTCATCCGGTCCGCTATAAAAATCAGAGGATAAGGCGAACGCCAAGTCTAACTAGTATTAGCGCTCACCATACAGTGCTAACTCTAAAGGAGGTGTACTTTTGTGTATATTAAATCTCATAGTAGGGTTAGTTAAAGTCTTAAGTGGCTTGCTGGATGCTCGTGGGGTGCCAGTCCCCTGAATTTTCACTAGAACCTCCTTGTGATAGTGGCCTTGCCTTGACTAGGACTTGTTGAAGTGTCTTCACGTGCTTGCTTAACCATCATCACATTCTTCCAAACTAAAACTTGCTTATGTGTCTTGTGTGAGTGATTCATGTGTGTATATGCATAATCATTTGTTTGAACATTGCCAAATCAAGCTATAAACACAAAACACATAAACAAATCAATCTAAACATTCATCCTAGTCAACACACATCATATCCAACTCAATTTCATCCACATCATCCAAACAATCCACATCATCATCCAAATCCCTAAACAAGCACTTGTTAAAAAGGACTTAAGACAAACACTTAGTGACAACATGTCTACACTAGAGGACCTAGAAATCAAATTCCAAAGATTCCTCCAAAATCTTTATCAAGGATCACAACCCCTCAGCCAAGATGCCATTGAAATATTACAATTCTTCCTCTAAAGAGCTCAACCCCACGCAAGCCAATCACCTCAACTACAAAACTTCATAGCCCAAGTCCAACACCTTTTAGCCACTAGTCAAGCTCAACAAGTACATCAATCCTTAGCCAATCCATACCAACCTAATCCATCTCATAGCCACATGTCATATCCATCCACTTCCTATCAACTTAATCCACTTATCCACCAAGTCAATGCCACATCAACCTATGAAAATCCACCTCAAGCTTATCCAATCCCTCATGCCATCATTCCAATGCACTACTAAGCCCATTCACAAGGCAATCAATTGATTTCACAAACACAACATGCAAGTACCAATGGCCCTTTGTACATGAATCAAGTGAGCACAAATCAACCTTGCCAACAAGATCAAATGCCCGCATCTTTGGGTCCACCTCAAGATATTTTGTCTACATATCCTACCATTACACCTAGCTTCCAAGACTATCAATGGCCTCCACAACAAGCACAAATGAGCCCAAATCCACCTTTACAACAAGAAACACATCCAAGTCCAAGTAGTCCCTTGTACATAAATCAAACAAGCCCAAGTTATCCTATGCAAGATCTAATAACCTTTGAAAAGGGAGATACCAATCTAGAGTGGCCTTCATCATCTAATCACCCACCAACACATGAGCCAACTAATCCTATCCCAACACCACCATGTGATCCTACCCCTAGTCCATTAATCTCTCTACCTTCCAAACCACCAAGCCCTCCATTACCTTCATCACCATGTCATTCTAATCCTTCACCAAAGGATATGGCTGAGAGAGTTTTAAAAAGGATGCTTGAAGCAAAACTCATTGAACTTCCCAAAGTCAAACCATGTGAAGAAAGTCCATATGATGAACATGATTATTGTGCATACCATAGGACCAAAGGCCATGATACAAATACATGCCCCATATTTGTCCCAATTGTTTACAAGGTTTACATACCTATAATGGGAAAACATGCCACATCATCCCAATCCCATGTGTCACCCCCATCTAGTCCAAATCCTAATCCACCCAATCCAATTAGCCCTCAACCTAATCCTAATCATAAGCCTACAACACCATCTACTATTATCATCCATCCATTATATTGCCCATCCACTCATACCCTTGCGAAGGATGTGATCCATTGGCTACTAGCAAGGAACTACTTATCCCCATGCCAAACACCTATCCTTGAGCCTATCCAAGAGCCCTCAATTAACATGCCTAGTCCTTCAAGCCCATCATGTGACATACAAGCCATCAAGCCTATTTGCGAATATTCTATCATTAATCCAAGTCAAGAGTCATCATGTTCTCATGTTGTTGACCAAAATCCTATCCAAGAACCTTCCACTTCCATTCAAGCAACCCAAGAGATATGTCAAATGTTTAATCCTAAGCATGTGGAAACATTAAGCCCTAGTCCAACTCAAGATCAAAACACTTTCATGCAACCCATCCATAACATTTACCTTCTTTATGATCAAGATGATACCTATGAAGAAGCTATCCATGAGCACCTTGATCCTATCCATAATCCTAGATCTATCCATGAGCAAGATATCCACATTGCTCCTAGTCATCTACCATCTAGCCCTATCCATAATGAGAAAACATCCCCTTTTCATGATGAGACACTTGTCCCCCAAGTAAGCATAAAAGATCAAATCAATACCTTGGATCTTAGTGAACACAATGCTAATCAAGATCCTAATGATCCTCCTTCCACATCCACCATCGATTCCACTTCAAGTCCACCATCATATCCCCTTGTTCTTACCACTTTCATCCATGAATGTTCTTCCTTAGGACAACAACAACCTTTACCCACTTCACCTTCTCCATCCAATAAAGAGCTCAAGTCTAGCTCTCGAAACACATCTAGTCCCATAGTCAATCGCATTCTTCAAAACATGAACTACCAAGGCAAAGGCCTAGGCCTTTATGAACAAGGTATTTTGGAGCCAAACCATGTCAAGGCCCCCCCACGCTCATACGGCCTTGGATACACACCCCAAGGTAAACAAGGCCAAGATGTTGGTAATCCCTTCATGCATCCTAAACCTACCACTTTCCATCACAAACCCCATCATCTACCCAAAATATATGTTGCCATTCTACCTCCATCATCCTATAAATGTCAAAAGCATGTGACCATACACCTTTCGCCATCCACTTTGCCTCCACTTTTACCAACTCCAAATATCCCTCCATCCACCTTGCCACCATTGCTTCCAACACCTAACATACCTATCATTCATAAGTATCCTTACATCCCTAATCATGGCCAACAAAGGCACACATCATTTAAGCATAAAGCTTCCAATCATTCCATCCACTCCACCCACCCCATGGGATTCAAAAGCAAAAATTTTGATGCCTCTACTTACAAAGCTAAAAATCCTACCAAAAATCCTAAAGGTCTTCATACCTTAGGACATGAAGAATCAAAATCAAAGCAAAGTTCATCTAAACAGCTATCTAAGCCCATACCTCCAAAAGCAAAGCCCAAAAGCAAAATGTTTTGGGTTCCTAAGCAAATAGCTAGCAAGTCAAATGAGGCATCCTCATCCACATCCCAAGAATCCCAACCACCTATATCCATCCAAAAGCCTACTTCCATCCAAAACTTCCATTCCCATCAAAAATCCCACAAGCAAAGCAAATGCACTAAAAATGCTAAATATATGTGGGTACCTAAATCACTTCATGAACCACCCCCTAAGAAAACATCTCCATTGCTTCCTACACCACCATCCCATCAAAAGCTTCAATGTTTATCATGGTGTGTGCAACCATTGGTCATGGTTCCCTTCCACTCTACAGCACCTCCACATAACTACATCTCCCCATATTCCATCCATTATCCTACATATCTCCCCCATGCTATCCCTATGGTCCATGCTTTGGCATAAACTTTTCATCCATCTTCTTTTGCATAAGCCTACATAATCCACATCATAGTCCACTATCCCCATCCATCTATCCTTGCATGACCCTTTCATAAATCCACACCATAAGCCACTAGCCTACCCTACCATCATTCCACATTATAATCCATTATCTACCTAATCCATCTCTCATCCATGCAATCCCTTACCAACATCTATGAGCACACTTGACATGGTCCATGCGATGACATCCATCTCTAATGGGACACTATCACCTTTCATAGCACTATACACTTGAGTCCCTCCTATCCATTACCATGGTGAAAACCTGGCAAACAGGCGCCATGTGTAATTGTCAACCCATCTAAAAGCAAAAAAAGAAAAAAAAAGAAAAAAAGCAAAAAGAAAAAAAGGTCAAAATAGTAAAGAGAAATCCCTTCGTCCAACGGTGAAAACCTTGTAAACAGGCGCCTTGGATAAGTACCATGATGAAAACCTGGCAAACAGGTGTCATGTGTAGGTTGATCTTCTATGTCACTTACACTTGGGGGCACATTGTCTCATTCTTGACATCCTACCATCCTTAGCCATTACACCCATACACCTATCCTATTGAGTCTCTTCATCCACCCTTCCACCTTTTGATTTTGATAAAGACATAGGGGTAAAATGTTGAAACATGTTTGGATATTTCTTGACATACCTTCTTTCCAAACTAAGTCCTATCCATTGACAATTTATCCATCCCATTTAAACCAATCTATCATGTCATCCCTTGGTCATGAACTTTGTCATGTAAAAATCCTAAGCATTACCACCTAGAATGGGGCAAGTTATTCTTCCTATGCAACATAGCCTTTGAAGATCACATCCTAGCTCCCTTATGATCCATCCACTATGGTATATCCTTATCACGAGCTTTACATCTATCATGAGCTTTCCACTATAGTCTACCTATCCATTTATCATGAGGCATGCATACATACCTTATACGGCCTATCCTCTTATCTATCCATCTATCATGAGCCTTTCATCCCATTTACTATGAGTCCATCCTTTTATCCATCCATCCTACATCCATCCTTGCACCTAGACTTGGTTTTCTCCCTTGTCATTGGTATCAAGCTCAAGGCTACCCAAATTGTAAATCCATTGATGTTTCAAAACATTCAAAAACACAAAAAAATTAAAATATCCCAAAAAATATAAAAAAAATCAAAATATTCCAAAAACACAAAAAAATCAATATCCAATGAAAAATTCAAGCAATAAAACCAATCATCATCAATCCAAACCAATCCACTCCATCAACATTCAATAAAAATCAAATCATCATCATCATCATTTCTTTCTATCAATAACATTCATTCATCCATTTCAATCAATCACTTCTTCCAATCATATCAATCAAATCAATCTAAGCAATGATCTTAAATCCAAGTCACACTAATCCATATCAAGCAAGCTAATCAATCAAGGAACATTATCCAATCAAATCAACAAGTTTTTGAGCCGAATCTTGTCATGAGCCCAATCAATCAAACATCAATCATCATCAATGGGATATAGCGTTCCCACATCCTTGTGTTGATCTAGGGATATAGCTTTCCCCACAATGACAACATTATCTATTATTATCAATCAAACAATCAACCATTGGTTTATGATTTGACAAGGGCAACACCTTGTTTATTTTACATCCTTTGAGCATACTAAGAACACTTGCTTATGCTTAGATTGAGTGGATACTCTCATCATCACACCATCATTATCATCATTCAAAACAATCAACCCAACAATAGAAAACATCAAAACCAAAACACATCAAGCCAATCATCAAGACAAATCCTATTAATCATTAGCATCAACACCAAAGCACATCTAGCCAACCATCAAAACAAATTGAATCACTTCAGTAAATCAAAATTAGCTCAATCCACCACATATCATCCCACAATCCAATCATTCATCCAATCAACTCAATCCAAAGAATCAAAGCAAAGATCCAAATGCAAGTCATCATAAAGCCATACCAATCAAGTTAATCAATCAAGCCAAGTTATCCAAATGCAATCAATGGTCTTGATCCAAGCCTTGTTGTAAGCCAAATCAATCAGCCAATCAGCGAACCAACTCAGCAAACAACTTTGTGTTGATCTAGGGATATAGCTTTCCCCACAATGACAACACTCTCAACACTATCATCATTATCAATCAGCAATCAATCATTGGTTTACAGCTTGACAGGGGCAATACCTTGTTTGTTTTTGTATCATTTGTGCATGCTTGCTTGCTTGCTTGTGTGTGCTATCATTTTATCTTGCATTTGTATCACATCCGATCATTCCAGCTAATATTCATATCTTGTATCCAGACAAGGTTGTATTATGCTGGGGCATGAGACACATCGTCACCTTAGATCCTTATACCTTGGTGCATAACATCTAGTGCTATATCAAACATCATGGTTTCTCACTTTCATTGTAGCATAACGCACCATCATTTCTTCTATCTACCCCCTTATCTTTCTTTTGTAGCCAAGCCATTTCTTTTCGAGAGCATACTTGTGTTTGTCCAACCCACCTATCCTCTCGAGGGGGCATCACCAACCTATCCTTTCTATCATCATCATCATCATCATCATCATCATCATCATCATCATCATCATTAGTATCCCTATCAATTATCCATACCTTAACTTCTTTGAAATGATGTTACTCGACACAAAGCTCATCATCTCAAAGAGGGGCAAAATGTAGACACCCAAAATTGTCCCAAATTTGTGTATGTCTAGCAACACCTTTTTAAAAACATCACTTAGACATCATGTAACATTTTGTCCTAAATCCCACTCTTAACCCCACTTATTCCATTAGCCAATTAATTAAATAAATTTTATTTATTTAATTAAAATCCCATTTAATCCCATCCTTATCCTACTTAGCCAATTAATTAAATAAATTTTATTTATTTAATTAATTTCCACATCATATCCTAATCCCACTATTCAATTAATTAAATAAATTTTATTTATTTAATTAATATCCAACTCATATCCCAACTAATTCAAATATTTTATTTGAATTAAGTTCTCACATTTCATTATAAGCAGACTTTCCAATTAATTAAATAAATTTTATTTATTTAATTAATTTATCTTATCATTTAGCCGACATGTGTGCCTCTTTCATTTAAAAAAGATAAGTGGTACTACAGCCTTTTATTTAATATCTTTCATATGTAGTACTTTTTATGTACACAAGCACACATGAGCCCTATTCTCCTTGACACTTGTCAAATGACTACAACTCCATTGAAGAGTGGGATAACCGAATCAATCCTAGCCGTCCACATCAATCATTTAGTTTTTTAATCTCAACCATCCATTTGAACCAAGCCTTTCCTATAAATCCAACCCCTCATAAGCCATTAACATGCATTGAGCCTCAAGTACCCTTATTATGCCAGACTTTCTATAATGCATTGATCCTCAAGTATCCACATGCTGTTGAAATATCATTAGAGCCTTTGCATCTTCATCTTAATGTTATGCTGCAGAAGTGAGCACCCAACATTCTTCCAACAATAATCTTTCAAAATCTTGCATGCTTATGCGAGGTGGAGAAGAGCAATGGAGATAAATTGAGCATAGCGTGGAGATCAGTTTGCATTTACATTTGTCATTTTGATTTTCATGTTGTCTTGTGCTTCATTGTGCATTGCTAGGGGTTTTATCATTACTGTTTATTCATTTGCCCTGATTTGCAATTTTACCCTAACTACATAAACTTTGAGAGATGGTAATTCATGTTGTTGAAATAGGATATCTATTTTTGTGGTATGCATACAATGTAATAAAGCAGCAACATCATTTGGTTTAACAATAGGGGGAACAATCACCTTTTATAAAGCTTCTTGTAGCATGCCATGGTAAGTAGGTGAAGTTTGTTTAAGTTCCCAAAGAGATATCTTTGCAGGGGTAGCACGAAGCTGCTCTACAAAATCATAGTCTTTACCACCCTTATATGTTAAACGAGGTGCTTGAGGAAGCATAGGTTGAGATGCCAGTAAAGATATCGAAATACTTGATTGTTGTGTACTTTGTCTATATTCTAAGTATTGTATGCATGAGCAACCACATTATGATTATTTTGTTGTAAGTTTTGTTGTGCTATCTGTTGAGCATAATCATAAATGTGATAAGGAGTCTGAGAAGTAGATGGACAACCTTTAACAGTAAGCACAGGTTTAGAAGATGGTTGCACCGCATTTGCACATAAAGTGACCACAAATTTTGGTATTTCAAGCTCTTCTTTAGATTTAGGAACATAAATCACATTTACAAATCTTTGAAATAATGATGGCTTTGAGGCCGTAGTGGAGTGTTCAATCGAGATAAAGTCCTCAAGGGCTTCATCTAACATATCAAAGTCATCACAACTAAATGACTCATCATGAGAATGAAAATCTTGTAAAAAGTAATCCAACATTTTTAACATGCTCTTTTTAACCCAAGATTCAAATGCACAATGATGGCCTATGAAAACGAAATACCATGTAAAATAATGATTAATGATTTTTCCAATTCTTTTAGTGAAAAAGATAAAGAATATGATTCTCAATTCAATGCATGCAATTTCACCAACACTTTTCAATCTAAATATGCTCTAGGAAAACAAATTATTTCAGATTTGAAGTTTAAAAGGATGCAAATTCTTTAAAGTTTGGGTTCACCAAAATGTTTAGTGGAAAAATTGGTGGTTTGTTTAAACTAGGTCAAGTACTACCATTTCTCCACTAAGCATTGGGGAAGACAAGGATTGAATGTATGGTTAATCTATAAGTTGTTTTTCTACCCCTTTATGCTCGTGGTGTCTGATTTGAAAAGCCTAACTAAGGTTTTGTTAAGTATTTTGCTCATAAACCAAATAAAACCCTAATTATGCCTTAAATCAGAGATATACAGAAATTGATAACAATATAGGCAAAATTGATCACAAAAATGCAGAAACAGAGTATCAGAGACTATGCACCCAAATTTTGAGGGTTGAATGGACTAGGGCACCCACTCCTTAGTCCTGAAAGTTCCTGAAACTAGAAATCTTCTACACAGGCTATTTGACACTCCCAAATGGCTTCCAAATCCTAGAGATTGCCCCCAGTTGGACTAGGGTACCCGCTCCTTAGTCCTACAAGTGTCAGAATCTAAAAACTCAAAACTCTATGACAATTGTACTCGTAGTATCTTCCTTTCTATAGCTTCTTTCCACTAGAACCTACAAAATATGATCTGCACCTACAAAAGAAGGAGAAAGATGTTACGGATATATAGGACCTGGCCTCGGTCAAGCCCCATCTTTGGTATTTCTACCTCAACAATAGCTAGAGATAAATATTTGTAGAGGTGTGTACAAACCCTACAATGTGTATGTAGAAATATTAAACCCTAGATGTCTCAATCAAGGGAAGATCAACAACTTGCTTTGCATTAATAAACACCTATAACTTCACCTCAAGGAGATGAAACAAATGAAGACTTGTATGAACAAGAAGGTGAATCAGCAATGTCCGTGAAGGATCTCCAAGCTCGATGTTAGATTCTTCAACCCTTCTCTTGATCATGTAAAGAGTGTACAAACCCTAGGAAGAGCAAGATAGTCTCAAGACCTTGATTCCTAATCTCCATTCATTGTCTCCATGATAGAAAATATAGAATATTTTCAAGAGCTTCAACAAGTCACTGATCTTCAATAGCAATTTTGGCAGAGTTTTGGCATCAAGCTTGCATAAGAATTGTGTATGTTAAAATGATTTTCAAATGTCTTTTTATATCTAGCTTTAGGGAATTCAAATTTTGAAATAACATCTCGATATCGAGTGAAAACCAAGAATTTGAAAACAAAATCCTGAGGCACTCAGCAGGAGCTGACATTCTACCAAAATTCAAAATCTTGGGAAACATGGGAGGACTACGGCATGGGCACCCAAGTCCAAGCCCCCTATTTCCACTCAGATCTACTTTTTGGATGTCCCAGAGACCTATAATTCAAATTCCCTTTTTGAGTTCCATCAAAATGTTACCTCAAAAAGTGAATATTTTGCAACCAGACTTAGTCAATTAGGGTTTTGAGATGGTCAGAAAGAAAAAGGTTGAGAGGTCACCAAAGTGAGGAGCTAAATCAAGGGAAATTGTACTATTCCATATTGGAGGACAATTTCTGACATTATAGGTATGACTTGGGCATTGTTCATATTTAGACAAAGTTTATAATTCTCATTGTAAATTTCTAAAAATTGAGATGATTGTCCTATGGTCTTGTAATCTATGCATGTTTTGATTCTAATCAAGAAGGATGTCATTAATACCATTGAATCAAATTATGATAGGACATCACATGGAGCCACATTAAGGCTTGCATAATTGTTCTATTGTGAAGATATTATGTCTACTAATGTCATGTTCTCTATTATGACTAGGTTTATTTTATATTGATTATGTTATGCATATATTTGTGTATGCATTTGATTATGGGAATATTTAAAGTATTGTTATGAATTTGTGATGACCATGAAACCCTGAGGGTAGGAACCTATGTGTATAACCCTTGAGACATTAAGTGAGGAGAACTGCATGTGACTTCGATCCTATTGGAAGCGAGTATGTAGGTAGTTCTTGGGCGAAGGATGCCCCTTGACCCCAAGTCTATAGGGGAGGGGTTTAGGGAATTTCTCCAAGGTCAGGGTATTCCTAAACTTGATCAACCTTCCCTCTTTAGTGCATTTCAGTTTGAGGATGAAATTGAATCAAATGGTTGTGAAATAACCTTTCAATTGATATGTCCTAACTATATAAGCCTAAGTAGATAGAAGGCACACCATTATCATTAAGCTTATGTACTTTGAGGTTTGTGGGTTTTGGATTTCACAATCTACTCTAATCTTGGATGAACTTTTATATTCACTATCATCATGGCTCATCTCCAAGGTGAATGTATATGAGTACCTATTGTGTGGTTACACAACACGCCCCATTTTGACTTGACAAAATAGGGACCCAACTTTTTCTTGACTTGTTCTGTGCTTTTTGGCAATTTGGTAAAAAGTAAGTCATGTGGATCATCATGCAAGGAGCATGTGGTAAGTCATCATCATGAGGTTAGTTTGTCAAAGTTCATATTTCATTCTAGTAACCTCATATTTAGAAAGAGCATCAAATTTCATGCAGGTTTGCCTTTTGCATCACCCTGATATTCGCTAGGGTGTGAAAATTATGAATGGTCAAAGTTTGGTCAAACCTGATATTCGCAAGAGCAGGATCATATTTTTTGTAACATCAGTCATGTTACCAAAGGTCATCCTGATCTAATTTATCACCTGATAAATCATGCGGTCTAAATATCCAGACGTCAATTTTAAGTGATAGTGTCCTTTACCCGTCGATGGCCTTATGCATTTCGTGAGGATCATATTTCTCAATGTAACCCGATATTTAAATATCCTCCTGCCGCGAAATATCCCCCTAAGCTAATATCTTGATGATGTCATTCAAGTCTGATAAACGAAGAAACGATATGATGATGACATCATCATCACATTAACCTCTTGGTAGGATATTTCATAAACATGATCCTGTTCGCATAACCTGACGATGACGTCATCATACCTCAATGATATAGTGAACGAATATCTGGATGATGTCACCCTGATATCCTTAGAATAAGAAAAGGAATGGCTTTGGTCATCATCACCATCTCAACGTGACCCAATATTTTCTAATATCCTCCTGACGTATAAAGCACGACTTAAGGGTGCATTTATCACCCGATATTGTCAGGATGGTTTTTCCTCTCGAGGAGGATGATCATGATCCTGCTCACATAATATGACGATGACGTCATAAGTGCCATAACGCTAAACCAAGTTGATATCCTGATGATGTCATTGTGATATTTCGACACTGGGTCATTTTTGTTGCGGGGGTCATATTTCTTAACGTCCTGATTTCCTTCAGTATGACCATGACGTCAGCCTTTCACATTTTAACGAATCCCGTCCATGATGATGACATCATCATCATATCCTGATCTATGAAGAGATTCATATTAGTTAATATCCCTCATATTAGCTAATGTGCTTACAGGACCCGATAGTGTTATTCAATGGAATTTAGTGAACAGAAGCGCATGTATTGCATATGCATGATCTTATGCATGCGATAACTGAAAATGTAAGGCTTGCAGATCATATGAAGGGTCACATCACCCTTGGAATACAAAAAGAGCTACCGGAAGGTGAAACCATTTACAAAAATTTAGAGAAATTCAAAAAATTAGGAAATTTTTGATCTTCTCCTTGGCAGGGTCATAACTCCTAACTACTGTGTCAGAATTTAAACTTTTTGGACTCATTGGAAAGATAAACTGGTTATCTAGTTTGACTTCCTCAGTCGCTTAGGCTTAACGCCAAGCACCGATGAAGTCTTGAGCCCTAATTTTGCTTTGAAGGCCTCCAAAAATGCGATTTACCAAGATGTAGAAAATACCGAAAATCATATTTTTGATATTTTTATTAAAAATCACTCAAATGATCCTAGACCTGATCAGATATTGAGCCATTTTAGGGCCTGATGGCATGTTTTCTAGTCAACGATAGTCACCCGGACCCTCTTGACCACCTATGGACATTTAATTACGTGAATTTTCACAGATGCTCAATATTCATAACCCGATATGTATAGGTTTGCACATTCACAGCCTGATAAAATTTAAATGTTTATTTTCCTGCTAAAGTTTTTTAATGATGATGATGCTTAATCCTTGTGTCTGTTATCAGGTGCGTAGATATCTGGAAAATGACAAAGTGGCAAGGGCGTATCAGAAGGTGAAGTTTGCATGGGAAATGGCAAAATTTACAAAGATACAAGCTGCAGAGTTGCATGCGGAGGCAACCTGAACCAGAGCTGAGGAGGATATTGTCAAATGTGCTATTTGTTAGCTGGAGGATGGACTAGTTCAAAGTTGCTGGAATATTCTGTGCCAGCTATACATTTGCCAACTGGCAAAGCACGTGCTATTCATCTCGACCATTGATTATTCTGGGAGGATCCTGATCCTTGGATCATTGTAACTATTTTCTGGCATTTGTTCTATATATGGGCCAGAACTTGTCATAAAGGATACATTGGAACATCTGGCAAAATAAGGCCAATTACTGTAGAATCAAATACGAGGCTGAATTGCTAAGACTAATGAGGATTGAATTATTGAAATGTCAAGGTTCTTTCTTCAGATCACTGTAAATGTACCTATTCTTGAGCATACTGAATGGATATGAAGCTTCAAATTATATCTTGATTGTAAATTTTACGTAATCTTCAAGTTGATTTCTAGATATGTACTGGTGAATGCTGTGTTCAAATAGAAGCGCTTTCATTTCATTACATGTTGTTGTCAACTTTTCCTTTGAAGATTTGCACTAGATCATGCGGATTTGTGGAATGTCCTGGTGAAGTATGATTCTAGTTTCCTTCTTTTCATTGCATGTATGGGAGCTTGTATGTGGATCAGTGATCTCAGTCAAGTAGTTTTGTGAATCTCATTCTTTAACCCTTTTCCTTTTTTTAATTTCATAAATTCATCACCATAACTACAAGTCATGACAAATAATAAGCAGAAATAGAGAGGTATGCTGACATCCCGTAGGTAACTGAAAATCATTAGCATATTTGAGTTAAATGCATGTAGTATTGAAAATATCATGCAAAGAATCATAAATAATGGTAGAAATCATGCAAACATCAACCTATAAGCACATTATTTGACAAAATTGACAGTGCAGATGTAGAATTATTGGAGATTTATGCAGAGTAGACATATAGAGCAGGATATTTGGAGAAATAATGATGAACTTTGCAGAAATTACTGAAGAACGTAAGGCCCCTGAATGGAAAACAGCAACGCACATCAACCACTAAGTAACGTCAGTAGATTATGAACTAATCAACGGAGACTTGGGATCATGAATTCTTTGAGTTCATCATATCTTTCAAGATGATTAAAGGTTGTTGTGTAACTTTTATTCTATGTTTGTTTATGACTAACATCATCATCAACAGTACCTTTGGATTTTTCTAACTATACTTATTAAAGTTGAGTGTGTTGAATACTATGGCATTATGTTTGGGATTAATAACAAGTATAGGAAGGTATATGCTAGCCTCAAGACCATGGAGTGGTCTATTCTACTAAGAAATAAGGGCATGATAGGGTTATGAATGAGTTATGAAACCTATTAACCTTACATTTAACGATGACATTGAATTAATCAATTATGATCTAATGGTGTGAATAACTCTTAATATGTGTGGGAGATCTTTTTTCTATAAATATGTCCTTGGATTTGTGTTGAGTTAGGATGCAATTCCTTATGATTGCCAATATCAAATGTGGGCAAGTATCGGTAAGTATTACCAAACATGGTATAGCGTTTAACTTTATATCTATTTGGGTGGGTAATTGTATGTTAAATTTTATGATTGGTAATGTGTAAATGTTATGTACTCAGAAGTAGAATGTTATATATTATTACTACTAGGGGTTTAAATTTCTATTTTATAAATACTATGTTTTTAAGTAGAAATGAAATGATGTGAGTGACATGTGAGCGATCTTTGAGATTACTCTATGAGTTGTTTTGTTATGTATAGGTGACCTTGCTCCTATGGGTACAATGTGTTACTTGCATGTTGGTAATTTTGACCTCAATACCTATAAGATCATGTGTATATGTTTATGATCCTTGTGAGGTAATTGTAACTAGATTAACTAGTCTAAGGTGTTGTTAAGCATAAAAAAGGAGAGTGATAACAACTAGAATGCAACCTAGATAAAAAAAACTTCTCCATATAGCATTCAAGGACAAGACTAGGCCAAATCACTATCAAATGAAGGTGGACTTAGTTGTTGACCTTGTGCTCATGTATGCTATAGATGGATCATATTTAACTTAGTCCTTTTGTCAGACCCTAGGTTAACAATGAATGAAACCCTAGTTCTACAATGATTTTCTTATAATAGAGAAAATATAATAGAAACCTAGAGAATAATTACACAAGGATGATCAGGAAGATGATAGAAACTATCTCTAGAAAGCAGAGGTGTTGGAGCACATCAATGGGACCGCCCAGGTCCTGAATGAAAGAATATACCAAAGGTGCAAACTGGAAAGATCTTCAGAATGACATCCTGATGCTAGATCTGAACTTAGAAAGGGTAGGAGGACATGGGTAGTATCGCCCAATTCCTTGATGAGGGAATATTCTAAAACTGTCTCTGGATCACGAAACCTTGATCTACACTCAGTCTTCCTATAGCTCTATATTTTCTAGATCTCACTCCTGTAACCTATACACAAGAAGATAAGAAGGGGTTTGGGGGTTATGGTGATTAGGGACTTGCCTTAGTCAAATCATGGGATAGCATTCAAACTTTCCAACATCGCTAATTGATAAAGAGTGTGTACCCTCGTGGAGATAGAGGCTAAAAATAATGATGATATGATGATTCAAATTATGATAAACAAACAATAATACCACCTTTGTGATGATCCCTTAGAATAATGGAGATCCTTCAACTCCTAAAGAAGATATATGATAGCTCCATATCTGAAATAACAACACAATATCAATACACAAATCTTCTCTAGAATTACAATGAATGCTCTTACTTGCTTCACTTCATGATCTCAAGCTAGATCTTTCCATCCTAGTTAAAAATGAACTCAAGAAAATACTTATATGTGCTTTCCCACTCATAATCGTAAACTCAAACCAAAAGATCTGATAAGGAGAAACCTCTAGAGAGGTGTTATGCTAACATACATTTGAAATTGCCTCAACCAAAAGGGAGGGACCTTGGTGGTACCACCTAGGTCCTTTAGCCTTGTTTAGATATGAGGTAAGGTAAATGAAGTAGCCCATATTCCAATTCTATCTCGGTGTCAAACAATTTTGCATTGGGAGAAACACTTTGAATGTATAATGCAACCAAGGGGACCTAGGAGCTAAACAAGGAGGTAAAAAGACATGTGGACACTTTTTACTCCATGACATTTAGGCCCCACTTTAATGTATGTATGATCTTATGATCCATATATGCATTAAAGTATGGTCAAAACACATCAAGCATGTCAGACACTAGAGTGAAAGCACACCCTAAGTTTGGAAGACCATTTCTAGCCCCCAAGCTTAAGAAGACACATGACAAACATGTAAACATGAAGAAGAAAGTTTAGAAGTGTGCAATACATAGAGAAGTCATGAGCATAGTCACACAATACATGAATCATACACAAAGAGAAGATATGATTAAACAATTACTTAACACTAACAGGTGATGGGGGGAGTTCATCGCGATGTGCCACCATCAAAGCATGCAAAAAACATAGTAGGGGGGCTCATCACTACATGCCACCATAAAACACATAAGACATAGGGAATGGGTGGATCTCATCATTACGTGCCACCACAAAACATGTTAAACACACATAAAGCATGTGGAAAACACACGGAATACACAAGCGCCATAGAGCATGTCATTAACCCACTATATGTCTTATACATAGCAAACACGATCGATGAGGAGGAGATCATCTCTACATTCCTCCATCTAAGATATGCCAAACACACCTGATGGTCAAGCTTCTACTACAATGACCACCAAAAACACACTTAAGGGTGAGTAACTCAAGACCCAACCCTGCCTCCTATGAGAGGACTTTTTCAAAATGGATTTGCAACCACTCAATGAAAGACACAACCCTGCCTTCCACATAAGGGATTTCAAAATCATACAACCCCACCTGCATCACAGAGATCCCTTACAGTGTAAAGAAAGCATGTGTACAAAGTATACAATCCCACCTACATCAAGGAGATGCCTTACAGTGAAAAGGAAGCATACGTAATGCACAAAACAAAGTATACAACCCCACTTGCATCACAAAGATGCCTTACAGTGAAAAGGAAGTATACACAAACACACAAAATAAAGTATACAACTCCACCTACATCACATATATGTCTTACAGTGAAAAGGAAGCATACAAAAACACACAATTCAAAATATACAACCCCACCCACATCACGAAGATGCCTTACAATGAAAAGGTAGTATATAACACTTACCATATATAAGATATCCAAGCATTTACCACAATATATAGGTGAAAGTTCAAAGTTGTGTCACACTTTTATAAAGGAAATGACCAACACTAATCTAACTTCTTAACTTGGATCTCTATAAAGTAACATATATGGCTATAGGGGACCTGGGGGGTCTCCTGCCTCCCCTCCCCTCTCCCCCTCAATACGGGTTAGTCTGGGGAAAGTCTTGAGCTACCTTTCTAAACCAGTGACTCAGGGGTTTGAGTTAGTTTCCAAGGCATGGAATAATGCCCTATTGGGGGACAAAGACTGAGAGAATCTAGGGTTTTCCCCTCAACTATTGGAGATGGAGGAAAGCTTAGTGCTCAAACTCCTTGATATCATCATGGAGAGAATAGTTTCCTCAATGGAGCAAGCTCTTGTGGGTAAATTCTTCTCATTTAGACCTAATATAGATCTGGTGAGGAGATGGGTTGCTACTAAATGGGATGTGAAAGGCAGCTTTTTAGTTAGTGCCATGGCTAGGGGAATGTTCCTTTTCAAGTTCACAGCTAGAGAAGACCTTAGTACTATCCTTGTCGGGGGACCATGGATGTATGGAAAGCACAACCTCTCTCTCTACAAATGGAGGCCAAGGTTTGATGCTGCTACAAATCTAAATAGAACTACTCCAGTCTGGGTAAGGCTCCCAGGTCTCCCATTGGAATATTAGGACAAGGAAGTCTTCACCTGGAAAGCCAATACCTTCGGCCACTTCGTTGCTTTGGGAAACACTACCAAGAATAAATCTAGGTTAGTGTTTTCTTTGTTTTGTGTTAGTGTAGATATTAACAAGACCCTCCCTAATTCCATTACACTTGAGTCTAAATTTGGTCAATGGACTCAACCTATTCAATATGATAATTCCACTATCTTTCATCAACACTGCATCAAAAAGGGCCACCTGATAACCCAATGCAAAGTCAAGAAAAATTCTGCTGCTATACAAAGATAAAACAATGAATATGAGGAAGATTATCCTTTTAAAGAGGACATTTTGAATATCATAAGAATGCCCCAGAAGGATAAAAAATGATAAGAATGAAGAAGAAGATAGAGACTTGCCCCATGATGCTATGAAAGACCTAGAGGTCTCCACCCTTATGAGTGAGACTCTCATGACTTCTACCATGGAGCTCAACTAGAAGGAACAACCATGCTCCCATCCTATAGAGAAGTCCTCTCCATGTGGAGAACTAAAGGATGGGGAGATTCATCAGGAGGCTAATCCTAATGTTGAAGTAATAGCTATGATGATAATTTGGAGAACAACAACAAAAACCTATTAAGTTTACCACAAAACTCTAAATTTCTACTCAAACAAAAATCACCAATGAAACTAATAGAAAAAAATAGAATTTGAAGCAAACATAATTTATACATTCAAAATGGAGATTTTCCCTTCATGTCCCATTGTGTTCTATCTTCTTGAGATCTTGATTTTGTTGATTGTAAATATGCTCTTAGAATGCATTTCTTTGTTTCAAGATGACTCTAAGATGAATGGACTTGTGGTGGATTTTATGCAAAGTGAACAATTCTACAATGCTAATGCTGAGAGTAAGGAATACTGAGAGGAAGGGGGTGAATCAGTATTCTACAAAACCACTTCACAAATTTATTTATCCAATTTCCAAAGTGAATAACATGAAAGCAGAATAAACATAGGAATAACAACCATAAAGACATAACACATGAACACTAGGATTTTTACGTGGAAAACCCAAAAAGGGAAAAACCACGATGAGTGTTAGCTCACAATATATTAATATAGTACAATACCGAATTGCAAGAAGGCTCAGTTCCTTAGGGCTCACTGCCCAGAGAAATACTCACTACAAGAAAGCCTCACTACCAAAATAGGGTCACTACCCAGAAAAAGAAAGAAGAAAGAAGAATGGATCACTTCCAAGTTGAACTACTTAGATTGCATCTACACATGCTTGGTTGTAGCTCCAATGAAGCACAAAAATACTATCTCAAAACTCTTCATGTCTAACTGCTCTATTTCACAGCTCTACTTTTTACATGGGAATAAGATCTCTCTTCTTTTGCTCTTTATTACTTCCACAAAATTGCCTTCCATTGTATGTCACACATATATCTATTCACATTCACATCATCCACACTCAAACACTGAATTTGATCCCATATATATATATATATATATATATATATATATATATATATATGTACGCACCACTTAAGATCTTCATATTAGGTCGGCATACTCAAATGAAGTGTATAGTTAATAAACTTGTAGCTTGTTGGTCAAATCCATTCACCAAAATACATGGAGGACCTAAATAACATTTGAAGCACCTTCTCATATGTCAGCTCCAACTATAGAACCACTTAGGATTAAGTTCTAAACAATAGAGATTACTGCATATAATTCAAACTTATCATGTCAGCCTCTAACTCAGACTGCTATTGATTCAGTTCATCCATCAAACTACATCTTTTACTACAGATGACAAGGCTTACTCAAAATTGTATCAAAGACTCCTCAGACATCACCAATCATACCTTCAAAGCCACAGAGCAAAATATTCTTTAGCAGAAAAATGCGGACCATCAGAACTTAGACTCTGTCACAGTCAAACTCTGTCAAACACTGTAGTGATACTCAGCAGCTTGTAACTATCTTTCTAGTGGACTTCAGATCTTACAACTCTAGATTTAGACATTTAATTCAAGTGTTTACAACACCTCAACACCGCATAACAAAATATGCACTTGTGGATAAATATGGATCATTTTACTTCGTACTGTACACTGTCACTGTCCTACTTCTGTTCATCCAAACTTAGATATTTTCTTCAAATGACTTCTGAAGGAAGTCATGACCTAACCACTAGAATATATCATCATCAAGTGGCTATGAGTCAGTATACTTGAACTACATTTGTAGGTCTTCATCTACAGAGGCATACTGATCCACTTTCTATCCCTTACTCTAAATGCTATCCATACTTAGTCATTCTAGCCTTCTGGTCTTGAATACCCTTGTGCCTTGTCACCAAATCAAGTTGGTCTACCAGAGTGATGTCTTCTTTTCCTTGTTGCCAACACTCAATTATTCACATAGCAGTGTCTCTTGCCAACAATCTCCCCCTTTGGCATTGATAGCAACACTTACTGAAAAATGATTGACTGCCTTGACTACTCCCCCTTTCTATATACACTCTATATTTCTTCTCCCCCTAAGATGTTTTCCTATTTTTCATTGATCTTCTTCTCCCCCTTTGACATCAATGGAAAAGGTGTAGGTTTTGGAGTCAAAAAATGTCAAGACTGTAAAATTTGCTATACTCTGCCGCATATATACAAATATACATTTGTATCTTAATTTACAGTTGAAGGTAGAATATCATTATAGATAGTCTTTATCAAAGCTATCTCTCCATTCCAACTATTCCTTATAGTCTCCAAAATATGGATGTGGATATTTATCAAAAAGACTAGCTTTTTTGCCTTCTGCACATCTGATGATGTATCAATTAATGGTTGTGATTTCAAGGCTTCATCTGCCAGATTGGTTATGGAATCAATTTTTGGACTTATCAGCCCCTTTAGCTGGCACAACATGTCTTTGAAAACCTTTTCTTCATCAGAATGCTCAGATCATTGTGAATATTTACAACCTATATCTCTTTGGCACTTATTGACTCAATTGTCAGATTATATGTAATAGAAATATTAAGAAGGTTGAGTTCCATGTCCTTGATTTTATCTTCTAATTCCTTTGTAACCTTTGGCCAAGATAAACAAAATTTGTACAAGTCACAACCTTCTTTTATGGCACTTTGCATACATCTTATTCCTTTCTTGAAAGATATTTTATCATTGATCAACATGGTTTTCAACTTGGCTAATCTTTTCTCATCAAATTCTTTTCTGACCTTTGTTTCTACAAATTTTTCAAAGGATTCAAAATGACTGTTGATTGATTTTATCATACCTTTTAGTTGATTAGTAGATGATGTCAAAGTGTCTTTCTAGTATTTAGGCATCAATTCTCCCAATATATTAGATACTATTGTAATGAGCTAATTGTTGTACATGTGAGTTTTCATCAATTCTTTCTGAGCCTTTGCTTGGGCAAATGATACTAATTCATTTTTCTATTCTGGAGACAAGGAATTTAGATTTATTGGTTCTTGAAGAAACTTGGGTGGATCTAGGATTTGTGCACTTTGTAGCTTTTCCAAGGTTTCTGTAACTTTCTTTCTCTTCTTTTCTTCAGTTGTGGCTTCTGTAATGGATGAGGTCCTTATTCTTTTTCTAGGACTAGATGTTGGTCTCTCCTCTTTAGTTCTCTTATCTTTCCTTTCTAGAGTGCTTGATGTCCATTCTACTAGAGCACTTATGGACTTGGATCCTCCTGATTTGATTTTTTCCTTACTTAAAACATTCTGGGAGATAATTATGAGAATGTCCCAAATCTGTCCTCTTTGGGATCAATAGGTTTCCTTAGTAGTGCATTAGCTAATTCAGTCAATACATCTTCTGCAACTTCATAACCTAGTGCAATGACCCATACAGTTCTTGGTTCCATAGCTTCCATGAAGCATTTGTCTTTATCCACCATGAATACAATATCCTTTTCATACATTATCGCTACTTTTTTAGATATCTGAAACCTTCTTACCACATTTTTTGTTGAAAATCTTTGAAATCTTTCCATGTATGATTTTGTTTTGCATATCTGTATTACCCAAACTCTGTAAGTGATTTCTTATTTGAGTAGCTATCGGTATGTGATCAAGCTAGACAATATTCCATAAACTAGGTAGCTCTCTTCAGAAGTAAAAGAGTAGACATGTAATCAATGTTGCATATTTAAAAGGGTGATTAGTTTCTTTTGTTCTTTTCAAATTCTCCATGAGTTCACTCCAGAGCAATTCACAAAGGTCATAATATGTATTGTTTTTTATCATGTCATATGTTGTGTATATAGTTGATGCAGACATAGAATTTTCCTTGTTGGAGAAGTATACTTTGTATCCAACAATCATTGATGCAAATCTGACAGTCAGATCCTTGATATCACTTACTGTAAGGCCATTCTTCTCAAATTTGGCTCCTTTTAGCTGCATTATCATATTGTTCTTCATTTTCTTTATGCATAGAACCCTTCTGAAGGAGCTCATACCAGTTATAGCTTTAGTGGCTTCTTTAGTTATCATATAGGGTTCACCAAGCCATAAAGATTCATAATGAATTCTGCTTAGAATAAGCTTGACCTAGGCATCAATCAGAATTGCTTGAAAGTCCAACCAGGTGTCAAGTTTCTTTTCTCCTAGAACTTTGTAATCATCTTTTAGCACAATGTCCACAATAGTTAGTTCGTCCAAATATAGTTTTTCTAACTTCATGTGATCATATTCTTCTAGACAGATATGAATGTATGCTCTGATATCCTCCATATGCATGACCCCATGTGGAGTGATTGAGAATGCCCCTGACATATCATTTTCCAGTGATTTGAAGAATTGTTTCTTAATCTTGGGGCGAACCATTTTTCCTATCTTGATTACATGAGGAGTAAACATTTCCCTAGACAATTTAATATTCATTGTAGGGTTTCAAGTTGTAAATACCTCTTTCACCAGATTTTGTTTCCTTGATCTTGATTTGAAATCCTTTGGAGAATACTGTAGTCACTTTGAATTTTTCATTGGTTCGCCTTAGGAGTATAGAATGATTTTTCCTTCAGACACAACTCCTTTTAACCTTCGCATGCCAAAACCTAAGTGTCATTAATGTCATCTTACAAAATGTTGTTGAGCACTTTCCTGACAACCACAAACACCTTAGATTACTCTGCAAATCATCTCAATTGGTCCTTTTATTTTGGAACTTGCTTCAAAGGATTTGTCATGTGATTCTTTTTATCATATCTTCATGTCAGATTCTAGCAGTAAGTATCTGGATGGGATTTTTAGATTTTCAACATCGCTCCCCCTGAGCTAGAGCTCATAATTTACTTCCCAGTGGAAGTATCTACACTAGATGGTGGTGCAGATTCATCCTTGACTTCAATCACATCTTTCTTAATCCAGATCTTACTCATTTCCTTCTTGGTTTCAATCAGATCAACCTTTTCTTTTCATTTATCATCGCTTTTCTCTGTTTCCTCATTTTCAGTATGGTAGTTTCTTTTTACATTTTTTATTCTACAGGCTCGTACAATATGTCCATATTTGTTGCAATTGTAGCACACCACATTCCTTTGTCTTTGCTTCCTTCTATTGATTCGATTTGATATGCATTGATTGGCCATATGTCCAAATCTATTGCAAGTAAAACACTTTCCATTGAATGATTGACTATTCCTTGCATTGTAGGAACCATTCCTTATCATATTTTTGTATTCATTTAATTTGTGACCAATTTTATTGCAATTGAAACATTGACTAGAAAATGATGGAACATTCTGATTTACTCTACTCCTACATTGAGTAGCTTTATGACCAAACTTATTGATATTAAAACAATGGCCATTGAAAGATGGATACCTTTGAGCATTTAGCTATCTGATTGGAGGTCTTCTAGGTTTTCTTCTTTGATTTTTGAACTGGTTTCCTCTATTTTGCTTTAACTCAATATTTGTTTGACTAGATTTTGAACTTTCTCCTTTCTCAAATCTCAAACCTTGCTTATCATCAGCACTCCTTTGACTAGAAGTCACCTCATCAAGCTTTGTAGAACTTAGTTTGAACTTTTCTTCATAGTTCTTGGCTGCATCTAGATCAAATTTCAAAAGTAGCATTTCTTTGCCCAATTTTTCACATTCCTCTGATTTATCCTTAACAACTTGATTCAAATGTCTTTCAATTTCTTCCCTCTTTTCAACTTCCAGTGTCAACCCATTTAGAAACTCATGTGCTTCATCTAATGGATCATTTAGCTCCTTTCTTTTCTCTTTGAACTTCCTAATTTGCTCTCTTGGCTTTAGGATGCATTCATCAGCTTCTTGAATATTAGCTTTTAGATCCTTGATTTCTACTTCAAAAATTTCAAGATCAATGAGGGTTGCTTTTAGTTCCTTGTTGCTTTAATAATTTCTAAATCTTCTTTTTGCCATGATTACACTACCCTAGGTCTTCCTCAAGCTGTTAAACTTCTTCCAAGGAACCTTGCTCTGATACCAATTGTTGAGAGAAAGGAATACTAAGAGGGGGGTGAATCAGTATTCCACAAAACCACTTCTTCACAAATTTATTTATCCAATTTCCAAAGTTAATAACATGAAAGTAGAATAAACATAGGAACAACAACCATAAACACAAAACACATGAACACCAAGATTTTTATGTGGAAAACCCAAAAAGGGAAAAACCACGGTGAGTGTTAGCTCACAATATATTAATATAGCACAATACTAGATTACAAGAAGGCTCACTGCCAAAACATACTCACTGCCTAGAAAAAGAAAGAAGAAAGAAGAATAGCTCATTGCCAAGTTGAACTACTTAGATTGCATCTACACATGCTTGGTTGCAGCTCCAATGAAGCACAAAAATACTATCTCAAAACTCTTCATGTCTGACTTCTTTGTTTCACAGCTCTGCTTTTTACATGGGAATAAGATCTCTCTTCTATTGCTCTTTATTACTTCCACAAAATCACCTTCCACTCTATGTCACACATATATCTATTCACATTTGCATCACCCACACTCAAACACTAAATTTGATCCCATATATATATATATATCCACAACACTTAGGATCTTCATATTAGGTCAGCATACTCAGATGAAGCCTATAGTTAATAAACTTGTAGCTTGTCAGCCAAATCCATTCACCAAAATACATGGTGGACCTAAATAACATTTGAAGCACCTTCTCATATGTCAGCTACAACTATAGAACCACTTAGGATTAAGTTCTAAAAATAGAGTTTACCACATACAATTCAAACTTATCATGTCGGCCTCTAACTCAAACTGCTATTGATTCAGTTCATCTGTCAGACTACATCTTTTACTGCGGACCATAGGGCTAAATCAAAATCATATCAAAGACTCCTTAGACATCACCAATCATACCTTTAGAACCACAAAGAAAAATATTCTTTAGTAGAAAAATGCAGACCATCAAAACTCAGACTCTGTCACAGTCAAACTCTGTCAAACACTGTAGCGATACTCAGTAGCTTGAAACTATCTTTCTAGTGGACATTAGATCTTAGAACTCTAGATTTAGACACTTCATACAAGTGTTTACAACACCTCAAAACTGCATAACAAAATATGCACTTGTGGAGAAATGTAAATCATTTTACTTCACATTGTACAATGTCCCTGTCGTACTTCTGTTCATCTAGACTTAAATATTTTCTTCAAATGATTTCTGGAGGAAGTCATGACCTGAACACTAGAATATATCATCATCAAGTGGCTATGATTCAACATACATAAACTCCATTTACAGGTCTTCATCTGCAGAGGCATACTGATCCATTTTCTGTCCCTTACTCTAAATACTATCCATACTTAGTCATTATGGCCTTCTAGTCTTGAATACTCTTGTGCCTTGTTGCCAAATGAAGTTGGTCTACTAAAGTGATGTCTTCTTTTCCTTGTTTCCATTAATGGTAACACGTAATTATTCACATAGCAGTGTCTCTTGCCAATAGCCAAACTATGATAATGATTTGTATGAAGCTAATACAATGCAACAATGGAGATGGCTAATGGTAATGATATGCTAATGGAGATTTCTAATTGATAATACTATGCAAATAAAAATCCAAAGACACACTTTTGATATTTGATATGATTTCAGCAGCATGAAAGTATGATCTCTCTTGTATTCTCCCAAAATGAGGATGGGAGGTTTCCTTTTTTAGGCAAAGGAAGGCTTAGATCCAAGTGGTAAAAGATCAATGATTGAGGAATTGGTCTTATGACATGGAGGGTCAAGATTGAGTTGGTTGGATGAGGAGAGATATAGAAGGAGGATGTTCCTACTACATTGACAAGGTGGAGAGATATGCGAGACAAGGAGCCACATGGTGAGATGCTCACAAAGACCATGAGAGAAAGATGGAAGAAAGAGTCTATGTTTGTTGAGATGTTAGAGGGAATATAGGGCTCATGAGACAAGTGTCTCATAGTCAACTTTGACCATGATGATGTGGAGAAAAAAACTTCTACAAAGTAGGGATGGTTGAGAGAAAATATGACATGTGTTGAGGATAAATGTTTAATTAAAATTATTAATTTAATTTATGGTACAACATGGAGGTGAGGTGTCAAATGATGTGTAGGGTGATGTGGATTTTAGGAATATGACTTTGTCTTAGAAGAATAATTAAATAATTAGGATTATTTAATTAGAGATAACTTTAGAAGAATTAAGATATTTTAATTAAATAAATTATATTTGATTTAATTATTGGAAAAATAGAATAAATGTGAATCAAATAAATAAATTACTATATTTATTTATTAATAGAGGAAATAAGAATAAAATAAATATAACATATTTATTTAATTTATCTCGAGCTATTTATAGGTGTATATGTTTTGCCCCTCTTTGAGACAATGTGTTTTATCATGTTGTTTCAAAGAATAAAATTTTTAGGAGTATGATACATGCCCTAGTTTGCCCCTGATATAGGTTTGGTGTTGGTAGTATGCCCCCTCAGGAGATTGATCAGGATAAAAATTGTGGAAAAAATAATGGACAATCTCATGACGAAGAAGAATTAATGATAGGATCATCATGTGAAAAATGTAGGTGATGGAAAATGAGAAATGAATGAATAACAAAGCATGCACATGTCAGCAACAGGTAAGGTCAAGACATCCCCAATTAGGGTTGATTAAGCTATAAATAGTGATGAGGAGACCCATTCTAATTCATTTGCACACTTGGCATTAGAAGAGTGATTATAGAGAGCCTCAAAGCATAGCAGAGAAGAGCAATTCTAGCGAAAATGGAGATTCCAGTTGCTAGCCACAGATTCAAGCGGATTTGTCGATTCGATCACCCAAAGGAGTATGGTTCCCTGATATGTATATGGTCATTTTAACATCAAGTGCATTTATTAGGTCACAGTGAACAATTTCATATGCACAGGTTGAATGTTTCTATGAATATGTGCAATATAATTGTGCATATATCCTCAATTTGCACATATGAACCCTGCAACTACACATATGCCCAAACTATGCATATGTCCTTTATTTTGGTGCATATGCCCTAAAATTGTGCATATGTTGTAAAGTTGTTCTTTTGACTCCTGAAGTTGAACATATGATAAAAATTATGCATATGAGTGTTCTTTCTGTGCATATGGGCTAAATTTGTGCATATTATTATTGAAACTGTGCATTTGATAAAAGTAGGTCAATTAGTTAGCGATTGAATTGAGTCGGTATCATGGTCGATGTTAGCCAACTGATATGTGATCTTTGAGATTGATAGAATTTTAGAAGAGATGATAGGATAGATTTTGATAGGATAGCTAAGTAACTAATTTGATAGATTTGATAAATATTCATCTTAGTTGATTGTTGATTAACACATTAGAATTTTTGTTTGCAGGAGGTGTTAGATGTTATGATGTCTCAAGAGAGATTTCCACCCACATAGTTGTTACGACCATACTTGTCTGAGATTGATCATTATGTGCTTGGATCGACAGGATTATGGTATGTTGCATTTATGCCTGAGATTCAGGTAAATGTAGGCATGCTGACTACTTTGGCAGAGAGATGGCACAATGAGCATTGTACTTTTCACTTGCCCACTGGAGAGATAACCGTGACCTTGGAGGATGTGTATAGGATTCTGAGGATTCCTATTTATGGAGAGCTAGTGACCTATGAGCAACACACATGAAATGGTCTAGATGTCTACTACAAAGTATTTGATGATGATGATCTAGATGGGACAGAGATCACTTGGACAGATATGGTTGATTATTATGAGCCATTGTCATCTATATTGGCAGGATTGATTGGAGGTGTGATTTGCCTAGATAAAAGATCACATGGGTTAGTGGTTGGATGGGGACAAACCTTAGAGCAGATGGTGATCGAGGGGACATTATTTACTTAGGGTGTCTGCTTACTGGCTCACCTATATTATGATTTGCATCAGTATGTATATGATGGGACTGCTAGTCTACGTACCAACATTTCATTTCTATAGATATGGGCATAGGGGCACATAGTAGTGACACATCTGATATGCATGGGAGTTAGAGGTGAGGGATGACCATATGCTTATGCTTATTAGGGTATGATTTCCAAGCCCAAGCTAGGAAAGCTGGAGTACTAGAGACATGTGTTGGATAATGTGGATGCGGTTGATTGGCGCCCTTATCTAGAATGTGAGCCATGGGAGGATGATGCAGCAGAGTTTCCTTTTTGTTTTCAGATGAGATGGTTGATTGGGCAGACTCCCTACATCATAGACTAACATATTGTTACTTGTGTGTTTCTGTAACTTAGCAGGACTCAGGGGATGCCCTAGGGTACTTCTATATTTGCTTGAATGCACAAGGAGCATTCTCAGTGGGGTTTGGTAACTTCATTTGAGCAGGCATGGGTAGACTTTCTGATCATCCCATATTAGGTGTGGGATGCGAGGAGTCATATTGTAGATACCAAGATGATAGAGGATTATGCTACATACTTTGTAGCGCATCCATTATCGAGATATTTAGGACCTAGAGAGGTAGCTCTGAGATTAGATGAGGAGGAGGGTCCACCGAGGAGGAGGAGATGATGAGGTGGAAAAGGTGGGAGAGGTGGTGATGGAGAGGATGGAGGAGGTAGAGGAGATAGAGGAGATGATGTAGATGGAGGTATGTAGAGGATAGTCTAGAGGAAAGTTGAGAGGCCTCCACAGGCATAGCCTCAACCATACGTGCAACCATAGGTGTAGGTTTAGGGTGAGGATTAGCCATAGGTATAGTCTCAAGCATAGGCACATGATGATGGAGAGGTAGCAGCTTTACGAGCCTAGGTGTCTTAGCTACAGGGATAGGTTGCGTGGCTACAGGTGTGGGTTACTTAGTTGTAGGGGTAGGTGGGAGTAGTGACATTAGGTAGAGATGCTGCCATACAGAGATACACTAGGGTAGAGGCTCTATTACAGTAGGTCTAGCAGACTACAACCGAGGGTCCCAATGGGTAGACCATTGTAGAGATGGTTCATGTGGGACAAGAGATCTTTTACTGGAGATCCATATATGAGAAAGAGGTGCCCCTGAGTGGAGAGCATGTAGCTTCTCTTGGAGTTCATATGGTAGATCTAGGCGAGCATAGAGCGAGAGTGGAGGGGTTATGGGGCCTCCACCTCCTCGAGGACCACCAAGGATAGGTCCTTCAGCTTCTCAACCTCATCATCCATCACCTTCTGGAGCCAATGCCTCATAGGCACTCAGACATATATCACATATATCATTTTGTATACTCATTATTTTTATAGTTCAAGTTATGATTCATGATATCATTGTGTACTTGGACATTTTATTGATTATATATATATGAGTTTGACAGACTATATGCATGTTCGATATGGATGGATGTTTTCTATATTATTGATCTTATGATGATGATTCCATTATGATGGTTCTACCATCTTAATTCTATGATGCATATGGTATTTATGATATGATGCTTCCATTATTCTTACGATAACATGTTTTTATGAGTAATGTTCTTATACGCTTATAGTTTATGATGATTTAATGCATATTCTGATGAATCCTAAATGCAATACATGATGTTTTAATTTTCTATGTATGATTTTAAAATATGCAAATGCTATGACAATGTGATCTTTGTTTTTGATTTTGATGATAATGTTATGTATGAGAGCTATGTTGATATATAACCTCACTATATGAATTAGTTTTGAAATTGTGATCTAAATATTTTTAGAAAATAAACTTATGATGCCTATGATATGCACAATGATAATGATTTGTTTTTGTTATGCCAAGTATACTCAATCATGATTAAAAGAACACTTTAGAAATAGAAAATGACTTGGATAAAAGAACAACTTGGAGGAATGAAAGAAATGATTTTGATGTTAAGCCACTTGGAAAATGATAACTATGAAATGCTTATAAATGAAATGAAATGTAAACTTAATATGCACAAATGAGACCTAGTCATCTTGTATATTTGTTTGAAGTGTTTTTTCATCATTGAGCTTTTAAAATGTTGTAAGAGAATACAAGCATCTAGGTATAATTAAACTGAGATGGCCTGAGTATCTCTTACATAGATTTTTATTTAGCAAGTTAATACAAGCATCTAGGTATAATTGAACTAAGATGACCTGATTATTTCTTACATGTATCAATAGACAAGGACTGTACTCTTTCATGCTTAGACCTATAATGTCCTTGATGATCTTTTGCTAATCATGTTGTTAGACAAGTCTTCACATTACTAAAGATTAACCTACAAACAACCAACAAATGAAATAAATCATGCCCCATCATAGCTCCTATAGTCCTGGACATCCTTAAGTAGCATAGGAAGTTACATGATAACAAAAATCAAGACATAGGACCTACACTTATAACAACCATTAAATCCTCTTGCCATAGATATGGTTTCTTGTCATAACAAATATAATCATCCATATAGTTTAGGCAAGTTGTTGTTGTCTGGTATAGGTTAATTTCTTATGTCAAGATTCTATTTAAAAGCTTATTGTTATGTTGTTTATTATCTAAAGATAGTATCATGATCCAGATTGTGGCATTTAAGAATCCAATTCTTAGAACTAGGTTGAAGATTTTTCCCCCAGTCAAGTAAAGGAACTACTTATTATGGATGAAATGATGAGAGACTCAATGCGATAGGCCTTAAGGGACTGAGCTAGTGCCTTAGGGGGCTCATCGATGATGGCCTTGCCTACGTGAATTCACAGAGGCAACATAGTTAGACCATGTAGACTGACATTGATGATGTAATTTTTATTATGGAGTGTAACAGATTATGGTAAGACATGAGGTATGGATGGAAGCTTCAATATGACGGGCCCTAAGGGACTGACCTAGTGCCTCAGGGGCTCATCGATGATGGCCTTGCCTACATGAAGTCGCAGAGGCAACATAGTTCAACTATGTAGATGAACAGATGGATGAAGAACTGGATGGATAACTTTATTAGAGGATAGGTGAATACACTTTATTTGGTAAACGAGAGAGAGCAACAAGCCATGATAAGTATTTTTATGCGTATTATGGATGTAGTATAAAGATCATTATGGATGAAAACCTAAAATTCTAAAAGATGGAGGAGGCTAGTTTATCACAAATAGTGCTTGTTTCCAGGTTTTCACCATTTTCTTTTATTGTACCATTTTTTTCGGTTCCCTTGCATCAGGGTTTTTATAAAAGCTAAGTGTAAAACTTTCAAAGATGCATACTGTTGATGGGATCATCCAACAACTCACATTCTGATGTTGCCAATTGATTTCTCCTAATCCATAAGCAGTAATGATTACATAAGGACCAAGCCAATTTGGTTGAAACTTACCCTTCTTTTCTCTATCCTATTGATTTCTAGGGTTTTCTCTTAGAACTAGATTACCAACTTGAAAAACTATGGGCTTCACTCTATGATTGTAGTTTCTTAACATACATTGTTGATAGGCCTTGAGGTGATTAAAAGCATTTTGGTGTCTTTCCTCCAACAACTTTAAGTCTTGAATCCTAGAAACTTGATACTCTTCATTAGTTATTAAACCTTTAATGATACTTGTAGAGAGGGTAACTCGACCTCGATAGGCAAGATTTCTTTGAGCCATAGACAAAGGCATAGGGTGTTACACCTATGGGTGTGTAGATACTTGTGCAATAGGCCCATAAAACAAGATTCAGTTGTACATACCAATCACGACCGACATCATTACTATCTTCTTTAAGATTTTCAAAATTGTTTTATTAGAAGCATTTGCCTGACCATTTCCTTGGGGATAGTATGGTGTGGAGAAATAGTTTTGGATATGAAACTTGTCATAGAGCTCTTGGACATCCTAATTTTTGAAAGGTCTTCCATTATCAGTAATAATGGATAGAGGAATTTTGTAACTACAAATGATATAATTCAAGATAAATTTGGTAATTTGCTTGTCTGTGACATTGATTAAAGGTATGACTTCAATCCACTTAGTAATATGTTTCCATACTTCACTAGTAATATCCCATAGACATAGGTTTCTTTGCCAAGGTGGGACCACTAGAGAGCATTTCACAAATACCTTCATGAACTTCCCTTAGGCCAGTTTGATATTCCTCATTCTCTAGACACCTAAGGAGAGTACCATCAAGACCTCATCGATAAAGGGTATTGGCAACTATGGTATATGAGTGGCTTGATGGATAAAGGTTCTACGTTGATTATTTGATAGGCTAGGTGGCAATGTGTTTTCTTTTAGGTAGGTATAAATGTTTCCATACAAAGGATAATCCGATCCTACTATTTGACATATAATTCATGTTTCAATGTTGTTATATGCAAGATTAAGCAATTGCTCCATTAAGAACTCATAATGTGACTGATTTTTTGGTATATCCAGGAGTGAGGCAATAGTTGCCATGACATTTGCAGCTTTATTATCCAATCTAGGTATTTGTTCAAAAGAAATCAAGATAAAGTACCCTTTCAAGTCATATACCATGTGCTTGTAAGGTATTAACTTATCATCCTTAGTCTGATAATCATCATTTACTTGGTTGATGACTAGTTGTGAATCTCCATAAACATGCAGCTCTTGAACTTTCCACTCTACAACCATCTTGAGACCAATGACCAATGCTTCATATTCTGCCATGTTGTTGGTGCAAGGGAATAATATTCTATTTGATTTTGGTATGGTATCTCCTTGTGGTGTAACCAACAAAATTCCTTCTCCTAAACCATGTTGTGTATAAGATCCATCAAAGTAAAGCTTCCATGTTTGAGTTGTTATATTGAAGATGGATTCATCTGGAAACTCAAAACTTAATGGATTTTCATCATTTAGTGGTGCATTTGCTAGTTGATCCTCAATTACTTGTCCTTTTATTGCCTTTCTATCCACATATTCAATGTCAAATTCACTTAGGATCATGACCCACTTTGCCAATCTACCTGTTAGAGCTGCCTTACTATGTAAATATTTCAATGGATCTATTTTTGCTACTAACTTGATTGAATGAGTTAGCATATAATGTATTAGCTTTTGAGATGAAAATACTATAGGAAGACATGTTTTCTCAATAGGTGTATACTGTAACTCATAGCCTACTAAGGTTTGACTGATGTAATAGATAGCCCATTCTTTTCCTTCATAATCCTATTGTACTAGTAGAGCTCCTAGAGAGGTTGTTGTAGCTAAAACATAAAGTAAAAATGGTTTGCCTTGGATTGGTGGCATCAATATTGGTGGATTCATCAAATATTCCTTCAAGAGTTGAAAAGCCTATTCACACCTCTCATCCCATCTGAAAGGAACATTCTTGTGAAGTATATGAGTGAAGGGATGGCATTTGTCTGCTAACTGTGAGATAAATTGATGGATAGATTGCAACTTTCCTTGTAATGATCTCAATTGACTAATATTTTTAGGAGGTGGCATTTCCATTATAGCTTTCACTTTTCCATGATCCACCTCAATTTCATTTGCTAAAACTATGTATCCTAAAAGCTTGTCAGATGTCATTCCAAACACACACTTCTTCTGATTCAAACAAACATTGAATTTCTCCAATCACTAAAAGATCTTGTCTAATACATGTAGATGTTCGTCACATTTGAGTAATTTTACTAGAATGTCATCCACATAATCTTCCATAATAGTGTGCATCATATCATGGAAAATGTTGGTCATTGCTCTCTAATAGGTAGCTCCTGTATTTTTCAACCTAAACAGCATCACATTCCAACAATATCTACCCCACACACATGTAAAGGTAGTTTTGTGTTGGTCTTTTGGTGCTACTTTGATCTGATTATAACCAAAAAATCTATCCATTAGAGATAACATAGTATGTCCTGTTGTCAAATCTACAATGATGTCTATATTGGGTAAAGGAAAAACATCTTTGGGGCATGCTTTATTCAATTCTCTAAAATCTGTGTAAAGTATGATTCTCTTGTTTGGTTTAGAAATAGGAACAATGTTGGAGATCCATTCAGGATAATCAATTCATCTGATAAAACCTACATCCAACAACTTCTTCAACTCTTCTTTGACTAAAAGTGCTATATGCGGATGCATCTTCCTTAACTTTTGTTTCACTGGTTTAACTCCTAGAGCTACGGATAAATGATGCATGATGAGATTTGGATCAAGGTCAGGCATATCCACATAGGACCAAGAAAAATTAATCTATCCATTTTTAAATAATTTGATGAATTCTTCCTTTTCTTGTTATGATAAAGATGCCGCTAGATGAATTATCTTTGAGCTATCCTTTGTACCAATGTTCACTGGTTCTGCTAGTTCTACTAAGACTAAATACCTCTCCTGATGTATAGGGTTGGGGATTGTGTCAAGCCTTTCATCCTTTGGTGCCTCAGAGAGGTTTTCACCATTGGATATGTCCTTTATTTTTATTTTTTTCATGATCTAATACTACTGCAGAGTAGTTTTCACTATTAGATCCATTTTTTATTGTTATATTTTTGTGACTAAAAGGCTTGGTACTCTCTCCAAAATAAGCCACGTTATTAAGTTCTATAGTGAATCCTACCTTATGATCTCCTGGAGTTAGATGATCCCTAAGACCCAGATAGTCAACAATAGCATCATCATTGTGAAAGGTATCAAGTTTAGGGGCCTCTTGTTGTTCCCAATCTATAAGTTTGGGATATACTAATGGAAGAGGATCATTTGGTTGGTTTGGATCAAGAGAAATAATGGTTAGGATGGAAGAGTTATCTAGGTTTATGGTGGTATCTCCAAGGTCCAAATCAGTACTCTCCTCAGGATTATCTATCACATGGGATATCTAACCTTCCTCATGGGAATCACTCTAGATATTCTGCAAATCTAACTCCATTGGTCTAGACCTCAAACTTTGTCCCTCATGGTATGTATTGGTGGAGATGTATGATTGAACTACATCAATGTGCTTATCTTCATGAGATAACTTAGAAAGACTTTCCCATTCACATTCACTAGAATCTGTTTCACTTCCCTCTTGGAATTTATGGATTTGTTTCACTAGATTTGTAGTAGCCTTTTCTATGACATCTCCTTTATAACCTAGTCCTTTAGTGTCTTGGGTAGATAATAAAAAAGGTTGTATGGGTTCAATAATTCCTTCTTTTCTTAAGCCTATGGTACTATGACCATCATATCCCATTCTCTACATAATAGTGAAACCTGTGCCATATTGCTTAGTTGGTAATTGTGGTTTTTGTTCTTATGACTTGAATTTACTTTCTTCTTCCTTGTATAACCATTGGAAGATGTCTTTCTCTTCACCTTCTTCTGAGAGATTTCCCATCTGCTAAAAGGACCTTAAGATGCTTCAATGACTATTGTTTAGATATGGATGGTTTTCCATAGGATTTGGGTGAAAGAGGTAATTGCCCAATACAAAAGGATTGTTTAATAGAATACTCTCCAACACCTTTGTCCTTGAGCTCAACTTTCATTTCAGCATATTTGGATGTAGAGGCTAATGAACTTATATCAATATGGGATATAGATGGTGAGGCTACATAGTTAGTGGGTATAATGAATTCAGGTTTAGGTTTGATGGTATTGCAATATTGAAAGGGATCTGGATCTCCTTGGATTGTAATGTCTTGACCATTGTATGGAACTTTTATGCATTGATGATAAGTAGATGGTACATATTTCATTGCATGAATCCAAGGGCATCCAAGGAGAATATTATAGGCTAAATCCATGTCAAGGACTTGACAAACCACATTTTTTCAATTGGTTCAACTCTTATGGATAAGAAAATAGATCCTTTAGAGGCTCTTTCCTCTTCATCATATGCTTTGATAGTGATTTTCTTCTTTGAATCTAAAGCAGTTTCAGAAAATCCCAATGCAAGGACTAATTTTAAGGTTCATATATTTATACCAGCTCCTCCATCTATAAGGACTCATTTGATTCTATGCTTGTGAATAAGTACTTCAATGTGGCTAGGTGAATTATGAGGTTGGTTAATGGCCATATCATCATTTTTAGTGAAAGATAGGAAATGAGGCATGGTGAGATGTCCCACCATGGCTTGAAACTTTTCTTGGTTCAAATTTGTGGGTATGGTAGTTTCTAGTAGAGCCTTTTCTAAGATAGCTTTGTGAGATGGTGAAAGACACAAAAGTTCTAATATGGATATGTGTGTAAGATACTTTCGTGTAATTAGCATTATTACCACCGTTATTGCTTGTTTTTGAGGCACTTCCTTTTTCATAGTTAGGGAGTGGATTCTTAACTGCCACATGTTCTTCATTAGATGTATGACCATGAATCAATATATCTCCTTTGTCTATTAAATCTTGAATTGTGTTTTTTCAATCTTTGACAATCATTTGTTTTGTGACCTTTGCTTCTATGAAATTCACAATAATTAGAATCTTTCCACCATGAGGGTTTAAATTTGGGTTCATAGTCTCTTGCTATAGGAAGCATTGTGAGATTATTTGAAATGATTTTTCATAAGGAAGATTTAATGGATTCTCCCAATGGTGTAAATATTTTGCAGGAAGGATTGAAGCATGTTGATCTATGTTCATTATTGGTTGGTTTATTTGAAGAAGCATTATTTTGTGAACTTGATAAAATTAAAGTGGGTTGTGTTGGTGTAACATGTTTGGCATATACAACCCCATCATTCACAATGTTCTTATTCTTGGTCCAAAATCTAGATTTGTCAGTGTTGTTGTTTGAACTAGTAACATCCTTATAGATCTTAATTTGTCCTTTAGCTATCAATGTTTTTTCTATGAGTAATTCCATCTCAATAACCTTACTAAAAGAAGTGGGACATTATATTTGGAGTTGATAGCTTAATTTTGTGTTTAAATTATGGACAAACATTTCTATCATTTATTTTTTAGGGACGTGATATGGACATTTGCTTGCAAGCTGTCTCCATCTTTGCAAGAAAGTAGAGAAGGATTCTCCACTCTTTTGTTTATTGTTGTAAAGATCTAAAATTGATATATCATGTTCAATGTTATAGGAGAAGTAAGCTACAAATTTGTCTACTAGTTCATTAAATGTATGAATTCCAGGAGGTAGACATGAGAACCATTCCATGGCTTGACATCCTAAGCTATATGGAAAGAGTCGCATTAGATATGTATCATTGTGAGTAACTTCTAAACATGCAACACTAAATTCCCTAATATGGTCACGAGGATAACCTTTTCCCCTATATATCTCAAATTTGGGTACTTCAAAATTTGAAGGAGAAAGGTATCATAACCAAGCCTTTATCAAAAGAATAGGGAGATATGTCCTCTAGTGAATATCATTTTGTTGAGGATCTGGTTTGTAAATCTACAAATTTTTGTTGCAAAGATTGGATTTGTTGAGTAAGTGCATCTAATGAATTTGTCACATCCTTAGCTTCCTTGTTCTTAGGAGTTTCAATTTCATTTGTTTGAATTGTTTCTCTCAATTTGGCAATGTCAAAATCATGAGGTAACTTTGATCCTTGTTGTGCAAGCATAAGGAAATATTTGTGTGGATCTATTGCTATGACTTTGTCCATTATTTTTTGAAACTTTGGGTCTTGTTGAGCACTAACAACTTCTTCTTGGGAGATTTCTTCTTCTTCATCACTAGAAGAATAATGGCTACCACTAAATGGATCCATTTTTTTTCATGTTTTCTTTTGAGCCCTAGTCTCAACCATATGAAAGTTTACATGAATGATGTTGAATGTAGGTGGTGTAGATATAAATGATGACTTTGATGAAGTATAGTTTGGGTGAAAGATGATATGACTAGATTGAAGTATTGATGGTAAGCTTTCTAAAGTGTTGTTTTGATCTTATTTAAATAGTAATCTTGAGCTATGATAAATAACTATCAAAGGGTGATCCAAAGGAAGTCAATAGAGATGATGGATATCACTATGATGGAGACTAACTTTGTCAAGATTTATAGTATAGCTCCTAGATAAAGGATGATGAATCTTGATAGGTGGAAACTAACTAAATTGTTGTAAATGATAAGATCTCAAAAGCACTTTGTGAAAATCATGTTTGTTTGTTTTGGGAAGCTAAGTGTGAGATGTAAGTGTGAATGTTTAAAATGGGATCTCTGTATGATTTGTATGACTCTTGACCTGAAATCTATGATGAAAAGGGTATCCAAATATGTTTTTTTATTTGCTCAAGACCTCGGAAAGTATCCTCTATTGTGTATGTGTAGGATCAAATGCACAAGAATAATAATTATATGTGCAGAAATAGAGGGCATATACATAGGATCAAATGTGTAGAAACAATGATTACAAGAGTAGAAACAAAGGGTATATGTACAGAAAGATCAGATGTGTAGGAACAGTGATTGTATGCACAAAAACAATGATTGTATGTGTAGCTCTATGTCAGTGACTGTGTTTGATCAATTTTGGTTTGTTTTTGGTTCGTTTTCCTAAGTAAACTACTATTTTTTGGATGATTTTTCTCTATTTTTGACAAGAAGACATAATAGACAGTAAACACAATGGTTGTTTGCAAAAATGAGTGTATGTTCAAGGCTCACAAAAATCCCAAATTTCCATCAGTATAATACAATTTGAAGATAAATCAAGCACTTTTTATACCTAAGGACACGGCTTCACTACAATACATCAGCCCACACTTGGAATCTCCCTTGACTCAAGTTTCATCACACCTAATGTGGGTGTATACACTTTTTTTCTTTGCGAGAGAGGATAGATAGAGACCTCTAAGACTGAAAGGATAACCCAACCACCCTTCCCTTGGAAAGCTACAAGTAGCTTATTCTAAGACATGGATTTATATCTCATCTCAAGGGAGCCTTATGGTGAGTATATTGGGGGTGAAATACCCTTGCATTGAAAATTATTGCAATGTTCGGAGGTAGATTGGGTAGTCACTAACTATGACATTTGTAGTTGCTTTTTGGGGGACCAACGCCTTGCGAGCATCTGACAAGCCACTAAAAGTTGTAACCAACTTTACTAGGAGTGGAATATACCTTACACAAATGCAAAACTTCTTTCACAAAAGTGTTAGTATGCCTCCTTTCAAATTGACACCGTATGGCAAAGGCTAACATTGGTTAGGACTTAGCTTTCGCCTTGACTAGTTTGTATAGCAGTCCAAAAGAAAAATCCACTTAGGGTCATCCCCTCTTGGACAAAATGCACTCCAAAAGGTAGGCCCTTCTAAGAACAAAACCAAAAGATCATATCCAAAATCCACAAAGTGAAGAAAGGATACTTTCTAAGGATTTTGTTGGGGATAAACAAAAAGTAAAAAGAGATGACTCTAGTTTTTGGTCACCTAAGTTTTGTACAAGGGGAGACCATACACCTATCACCTCACAAGCATGAAAAAAACTTGATGAGGGTCGCTGTAGTCCTTGTCATTTAATTAAAAATGTCAAATTAGAATGGTGTCCATGGCGATATGTAAGAGAGAGAAGAAATCATTTGCATGACATTCTTTTTCTACAAATAGAATTGAAAGGCAATGCATGAAAGAAATTTCTGCAATCAAATCTAATCTAACAGCTTGTAAATGAAAATGCTAGAATCAAATCTATCCTAAGAAGCATTCAAAGGAAAATTTTGGAAATGTAAATAATAGGGAATGGAAATATTGTTGGAAAATAAACTATGAAATGAAAACTACAAACAACTACACTACTGTGGCTAAAAAAATGAACTCTATTATTTCATAAAACTCTTCCCATTTGATTCCTTGATTACAATGAATTTATAGAATTCTTATTCTCAATCAATCTACCAAGAATGTGGATCTAAGATCCTATTTTTGGGGAGAAAAAAAAATCTTCTTCCTTTGATTTTGCTGCCTTCTTTCATGCCACTTTTATTTAAGTCAAATTCAGTCATGAACTGTGCATTTATTTTGGTGAATCTCTTCAAACAATTTCCAAGTTTTTTCCCTCATTCCCAGCTTTCTAGATCATTTTGAAATTCAAAATTTCATTGAGAAATGAGGGAGATATTGCAATTTTACTGAGACTGCATTTTTAACTTCCTCTTTTCATGCTTCTTTTTAGGAAGTTTTTTGGCATTCCAACTTGATAGAATTTATTCTTCAGTCTATTGATTGTTTATTACAATGTAAAACATATAATAGCATTTATACATATAATGGATCTAATTGCACAAAAGACATGTTTTTATTTAGCTAATAGATGAGATATTTTTTTGTCTCATTATCTCCCCCACACCTAAAATGTTGCAGGTCCTCCTACAACTCATAGAGAGATTTTGAAGCCAATCTCTTTACTTTTATTGCAATTACTTCTGGAGATGTACTAGAGATGCTCTGAAGATATCTGAGTTACTCCGGAGCTATCCAGAGCTTGTTGTCTTTTCTTCATGGTCAGTTATGAGTTCCTCTGGGGCTATCCAGAGCTCTCTGAAGCTCTCCGGAGCTTATCTGTAGCTATCCAGAGCTAACTATTTTTTCTCCCTTAACAGCTCTAGAGAGATCCAAAATGTTCTAATAATAGAAATAGAGCCCATGGATAGCATGGAGAGATCCAAAATATCTTCAAATGCCAAAAGAAATCTTCAAAATTTCTTGGGAACAACTTTGGTGGAGAAATGCATGTTTTTGAGCTTTAGAGAAGATTACATAGCATGTACAAAGCACTTATTTGTAGAAAAGAAACCTATACTATCCTACTCTACTTATTGATGTAGAGATAGGTTACACAAAACCATTAATTGGTTGTGGAAAATAACATCCTTTTCTCAAAAGATGGATCCATACATTCAACTTTTTTAAAGAAGAAAACCATGAGAAGAAGATGATTGAAGATTTAAACTCGGATGCTTCACCTTCCTTTGAAATGGCAGCCTTCTCCATAATATCTAATTCTAGTGGATGCATGGGCTGATTGGAAAGATATTGCAATCCTTCCTCCCATTTTATTGCATGCATGACTAGATGCAACTCCTTGTCCTTCAAATATCTAATCAGTCAACCCTCCTTGGACTTTGAAGGCATCCAAAAAATAATCTTTCTCTTGTTGGGGCTTGAATTCATGGTTCTCCAATTAAGGAGGTTGCACAAGAGTTGTCACCTTTGCATGCAAGAACCTCTTCTTTTGGATCTGTTGTTTTGGGGGGAGTTTCTAAAATAATAAACCTAAAAAGACTTGCCAAACTAATTTTTCCTTTTGATTTGCTATCACCAGGTCAACGGTAACTCCCTAATGACACCTATCCCTAGCAACGATGCTAAAAATGATGAGGGTCACTGCAGTCGTCATCATTTAATTGAAAATTTCAAACCAGAGTGATGTCCATGGCAATATGCAAGAGGGAGAAGAAATCGTTTGTATGACATTATTTTTCTACAAATAGAATTGAAAGGCAATGCATGAAAGAAATTGCTGGAATCAAATAAAATCTAAGAGCTTGTAAATGAAATTCCTGGAATCAAATCTATCCTAAGAAACATTCAAAGGGAAATTCTAGAAATGTAAATAATAGGGAATGGAAAGATTACTAGAAAATAAACTATGAAATGAAAACTACAAACAACTACACTTCTGCTACTAAAAAACTAAACTCTATTATTTCATAAAACTCTTCCCATTGGATTCCTTGATTACAATGAATTTATAGAATTCTTATTCTCAATCAATCTACTAAGAATGTGGATCTGAGATCCTATTTTTGGGGAGAAAAACTAAATCTTCTTCCTCTGATTTTGCTACCTTCTTTCATGCCACTTTTATTTTAGTCAAATTCAGTCACAAATTGCACATTTATTTTGGTGAATCTCTTTAAATGGTTTTTGCATTTTGTTTTCCTCATTCCCAAATTTCTAGATCATTTTGAAATTCCAAATTTCATTGAGAAATGAGGGAGATATTGCTATTTTATTGAGACTGCATTTTTAACTTCCTCTTTTCATGCTTCCTTTTACAAAGTTTTCTGGCATTCCAACTTGATAGAATTTATTCTTCAATCTACTAATTGCTGATTACAATATAAAACATATAATAGCATTAATACATACAATGGCTCTAATTGTACAAAAGACATGCTTTTATTTAGCTAATAGATGAGACATGTTTTTGTCTCATCAACACTTGTTCATTTAACGTCTGAGATTAAACTAAGTGCAACTAAGCTAATCACACAAGATGCAATACTAGTATAATAAAAAAAAAACAATGTCAAATTAGCCTCCTAGATTAAACTATGTTTTGATTGTATTGAACATATGCAAAATAGATGTGTAAGATTACTTTCCCCTACTTTATCTAAATGCTACTAAACTACCAATGTAAGAATGAATGCAAAAATGATGTCCTAACAAAGGTAATAAACCTACAAAACAACTATTAGTAGTCTTAGCATATAGTTTTGGACATTCAAAAATAGCTACACCACAGATTAGTAACCAAATTAGTCCAAAAACATAAACCCAAAGTGTTAGATGTAAATGTGCAGAAACAAAGAGAAAATGTGCAGAAAGATTAGATGAACAGAAACATGGCTCATATGCACAGAAACAAAGGTTAAATGCATAGAAAGATAGTATTTTCTCCTGTAGGAATTGTCTTTGGTATGGATGCACAAGACTAGAACACAAATGCGTAGGAATCCTCTGTTATGACTGTAAACACACAAAAACTCAAATTTTAATGTTAAATTTAGGGTAAGGGCCCCACGGTGGGTGCAAAAAATGTGATGATAATTTGGAGAATAGTAAAAACCTATTATGTTACCACAAAACTCTAAAGTTCTACTCAAACCAAAATCAGCAATGAAAATAATAGAAAAACATAGAATTTGAAGCAAACATAATTTATACCTTCAAAATGTAGATTTCTCCTTCATGTCCCATTGTGTCCTATCTTCTTGAGATATTGATTTTGCTGATTGTAATTATGCTCTCAGAATGCACTTCTTTGTTTCAAGATGACTTTAAGATGATAGGACTTGTGGATTTTATGTAAAGTGAATGATTCTACAATGCTAAACTATGATAATGATTTGTATGAAACTAATACAATGCAACAATGGAGATGGCTAATGGTAATGATATGCTAATGAAGATTGCTAATTGATAATACTATGAAAATAAAAAACCAAAGGCACACTTTTGATATTTGATATGATTTTAGCAGCATGAAAGTATGATGTCTCTTGTGTTCTCCCAAAATGAGGATGAGAGGCTTCCTTTTATAGAAAAAGGATGGCTTAGATCCAAGTGGAAAAAGATCAATGGTTGAGGAATTGGTCTTATGACATCGAGGGTCAAGATTGAATTGGTTGGATGATATGAGATATAGGAGGATGTTCCTACTACATTGACAAGGTGGAGAGATACGTGGGAAAAGGAGCCACATGGAGAGATGCTCACAAAGACCATGAGAGAAAGATGGAAGAAGGAGTCTATGTTTGTTGGGATGTTAGAGAGAATATAAGGCTCATGAGACAAGTGTCTCATAGTCAACTTTGACCATGATGATGTGAAGAAACCAACTTCTACAAAGTAGGGATGGTTGAGAGGAAATAGGACATGTGTTGAGGATAAATGTTTATTAAATATTATTAATATTTAATTTATGGTGCAACATGGAGGTGAGGGGTAAAATGATGCATATGGTGATGTGGACAAATGATGTGGATTTTAGGAATATGACTTTGTCGTAGAAGAATAATTAAATATTTAGGATTCTTTAATTAGAGATAACTTTAGAAGAATTAAGATATTTTAATTAAATAAATTTGATTTTATTTAATTATTGGAAGAATAGGATAAATGTGAATCAAATAAATAAATTACTATATTTATTTATTGATAGAGGAAATAAGAATAAAATAAATATAAAATATTTATTTAATTTATCTCGAGCTATTTTAGGTGTATACAATAGCAAGAAGCCATCAGATGTTGAATGTGGATAATGGACACAAATCTATCTTCAAAAGGATTGGAAGACCATACAAAGGAGAAGGAATCAATAGCAAGTTGCAGGGCTTCTCATCACCAAGAAATAAATCCCTCAGCTTAACCCCTAGGGTGGGAACACGCAAGAACAGTAAAGACACAGATTCAGAGGGATGGGCCACTGCCAAAAAGAAGGGAAGAGGTCAAGGAAGGAAGACTATTGATGTTGGTGTGGAGCCCAAAGTTGGGAGACCATCCCAAAGAGAAAATAGATAGAAAGTTGTCAATAAGGACATTGTTGTGGGTAAACAGTGGACTCTAGAGATTGGCTATAGGAAAGTCCAAAATAAATGAGGATCCTTTCATGGAACATTAGGGGGCTCAATAGCCCCCATAAGTAGTTCCTTGTCAAGAATTGCATTTATGATAACAAAGTTGATATTCTTCTACTACAGGAAGTCAAGATGAAGGCAGAAGGTTTCTAGCTTATTGCTAAAGGAATTTGGCCCAATGTCGAGTACTGCATTAGTGATACTTTGGGAGCTTCAAGTGGTATTGTCACTATGTGGAATAGTAAGGTTCTAAAAGGGAGTCTCATTGCTAGATGTAAGAATAACTTGAGTGTTAGAATGGATTCTCATAAGAAATCTTGGAATTTATTCAATATTTATGCCCCCAATCAGAGAAAAATTAGGAAGGAGTTGTGGGATCTCCTCTCCACTCTGATTGAGAGCAATAAGAATGATTGTTGGATGCTAGTAGGCAATTTTAACTCCCCTCTCTATCCTTCAGAAAAGATTGGTGGTATCTTAGACTATACTGATAGTATGGCCGACCTGACCAATTTCCTCAATAAGGAGAGTCTTATGGATCTTGATCTCCAAGGACATCATTTTACCTGGTCTAATAAAAGGAAAGGTGGCAACCTAATTCAAGTTAGATTGGATGGAGTCTTGGTTACATCGAATTGGGACTACATCAATGCCTACAATCTTGAAGCCCTCCCCAAGATGACCTCAAACTACAATCCTCTACTTTTATCCTGGAAGGATAGGGAGGTTAAGGGCCCCTTCCCCTTCAAATTTGAGATAATGTGGACTTAGCATCTAAACTTCAAAAATGAGTTGGCTATATGGTGGAATATCACTATCCAAGGTACTTCCATGTATAGGTTGGCTCATAAGTTAAACATGGTGAAAAACAAAGTCAAAGGGTGGAACAAGTTCACTTTTGGAAATTTATATTTGAAAATAAGAGAAGGATTTATACAAACCTTGTTGATATTTAGTTGCAGATGGCCAATGGGGACTTATATGAAGATACTATGTTGCTAGAGGAATCTTTGAGGAAGGAATGGAGGGAAATTCTTAAAAGGAGGAAATCTATTGGAAACATAAATCTAGAGCATAATGGCTTCAGGAGGGGGACATAAATAATACCTTCTTTGATCAATCTACTATGAGGAATAGGAAAAGGAACAAAATTTTAGACTTATGGATGAAAATGGATCAATGGTTGAGTCAGATGTTCAAGTGGGACAGGTGGCTGCCACCTAATTTTAGAATTTTCTTGCTGCCTAGGATAGATTGGAAAATAAAGAGTTAATTGATATCATCCCCACCCAACTTAATGTTGAAGACAACACTCTACTTACTAAACTAGTGACTGAGGAAGAAGTCTGTGCTTGTCTCTTTTCTATGGGTACCTTCAAGGCCCCAGGCCCATATGGTTTTCCTCTAGCCTTTTTTTAGGAGTACTAGGACATTGTGGGGAAGGATGTTACCGAAGTGGCCATGGACTTCTTTAGGACTAGAAAGCTACTAAAATAGCTCAGTCATACCTTCATAGAACTTGTGCCCAAGAAAATAGATCCTATGAGTATGGGGGATTTCAGGGCCATCAACATCTATAACATTATCTAAAAGATATTTTCTAAGATTTTGCTTTGCAGATTGCAACATATCCTAGACTATTTGATCAACAATAGTTAGAAGGGGTTCATCTTGGGCAGACAAATTTTGGATGTTGCCATATCCACTCATGAATTTATTGATTCAATGGAAAGAAATAAGTTGCCTGGGATGGTCTTTAAGCTTGAAATTTCCAAAGCTTATGATAGGGTGGCTTGGGACTTCCTTTTCATAGCTTTGGAGAAGATGGGGTTTCAAGACAAAACTTTGCAGCTCATCAAAACTTGTGTCACTTCTGTTAAGTACTATGTCCTTGTTAATGGGGTCCTTAGGGATTTTTTAATGCAGGGAGGGGCCTAAGACAAGGTGACCTGTTGTCCCCCTACTTATTCATTCTTCTGGAGGAGGTGCTTAGTAGGAGTTTTAAGAAGTTGCTAAGAGTTTAGGAGGTCAAAGGTATTAAACCTGCTTACACAGTAGACCTGCTACCATTCAGTAGTTTGTGGATGCCACAATCCTATTTGGGGTTGCCTCTATGGTCAAAGCTAGGAAGTGGAAGAAAGTGCTAAAGGATTATGCAGAGGCTTTCAGTCAATGTATTGACTATGATAAAAGCTTGATCTACTTCTTCAACACCTCTCTGGACCTTTAACATAAAATCATGAGAATCCATCACCGTCCTAGTGGTGAGCACCCAAGTACTTACCTTGGCCTCCCTTAGCTGTTAAAGATGTCTCTCCCACATATTGGAATTCCATTTTGGAAAGGATCTAAAAGAAGTTGGTTGGGTGGAAAGGAAAGTTGTTGAGTCAAGTTGGAAAATATCAACTTTTAAAGGCTTCCCTTCAAGGAATTTCTATTTACTTCATTTCCCTCTTCAAAATCCCTAAATATATTGTGAAGAAGTTTGAGAGAATTAAGTGAAATTTTATTTGCACTGGGATGGAAGAGAAAAAAAGGATGGCCCTAGTTAGTTGGGATAAAGTTTTAGACCTAAATTACAAGGAGACCTTGGTATTAGAAAAATCAATCTGATCAACAAAGCTCTCCTAGCTAAGATTGGGTGGAATGTCCTAAGTGGAGGCAAGGAATGGGGAAATACCATGAGGACCAAGAACTTGTCTAATCTTAACTTTGATGAATTCCTACACATCATTGGTATCCCTAAGGGTTCAGTGATCTGGAACAATGTCTTAAAAAGTAGGACCTTACTATTGTAGGGTGTTAAATGGAAATTAGGGGATGGTAGAACTATCAAGTTTTGGGAAGACAATTGGCTTAAAGGCCCCCCTCTTTGTAAGAATCAAAATGTCCAAAGACTGGTTGATGGGGCTATTACTTTCTTTGGGAAATAGTTGTCATACTCCTATCAAGAGAATAATGACCTTATACCAATTGCTGAGGAGGTGCAACTCTCCCTCCGTGCTTGTAGGATTCCCATATTCCCCCAGAAGGACAAATTGTTGTGGGCTAAGGATAAGATAGGATTTTTTTATAGTCAAATCTACTTACAACCTGTTTATGGAGTCTAATGAGAACTCTAACCTTTGGAGAAGGGTTTGGAACCACAACCTTGTTCCCAAGATCAACCACTTCTAGTGGCTTGCTATAAAAAACAAGATCTTAACTATGGACAACCTTCAGTTAAGAGGATTCCAAATCCCTAACTTCTATGCTCTATGTATGAAGGATGAAGAAATAGTTTCCCACTTGTTGTTGCATTTTGAATTCTCCTAGGAAGTTTGGATTTTAGCTATGTAGAATCTAGGAGTCCCTTGGAGCATGAATTTTGATCTTTTGCTCTTATAAGATGCTAGATGCCACCCTTTACACATCCTATTTGCAAAGAGATATGGGGTTAGGTTCCCTCATTCTATCCTGGGGTCTTTGGAAGGAACGAAATAACAGGTTGTTCAGGGAAAAGACAAAATTCCCAAAGGAGGTCTTTTGCATGTTTGCTAAACATTTGAAGGAAAATATCTCTAACAACACTCTGAAAGCTCCTAACTATCCTCCTAGTAAGCATGAAGCTAGTATCATAAGTCAGTGGAGTGTCACAGCTCACATTTGTAAGATGGATGACTCTAAAAGGAAAGCTCGCTCCAACACAAAGTGGTCTCCCCTTCTCTTGGTTGGATGAAGCTCAATTTTGATGGAGTTGCTAAAGGGAATCTAGGTTTGGCCAGTGGAGGTGGATTCCTGAGATCAACTAAGGGAGAGCTTGTTACGACCTATGCTGTTGGTCTTGGAGAAAATTCCAATAATGTTGCTAAGGCTATGGCCCTTCTCTAGGGCTTTAAGGTGGCCCTTGCTATTGGTATGAAAAACCTTCTTGTTGAAGGGGACTCCAAACTTATTGTCGATGATGTCAAGGAGAAAGCTAGGGTGGGCTAGCAAATTGATGATATCATTCAGGATATTAAGAAACTTCTTCTTGGCTTTGAGGGATTTGAGATTAAACATGTTTACAAGGAGGGCAATCAAGTGGTAGACGCCATGGCCAATATAGGGATTAACCTCTTATCTCTAAGGTGCTAGAGGAGTATCAAAAATCCACCTCCTAATGTTAGAAATCACCTCCAAATAGAGGCCCAACCTTATACTAATTAATGACTTTCTTTAAGTATTATTATTTTGAATATATTTTCATATATATTCTCATCTATTCTCTCATGATCTGGTTTAGTCATCAAAGGATATATAAGGAGGCTATGGTCATCATGGCCATGATGATGTATGTCCATCCCATAAGGATTGGAGACTTCCACATAAGAAAAATACAAATCATCGAGACCTTGTGGTAGTTGCTTAGCTGGCATATGGGGTCATTTCAAATCCTGGCAACTTTCCTCTCTATTGAAAGACCACACAAGCTTCATTATGACATTAATTTTTATTCAAAATGTGAAGGTGATTTGAAGGACAAGCTTGGGGGTTTGAGTGGCCTCAAGAGAAAGTTTACTGATGATATCCAAATCATCATTTCTAGACCATTTGGAAAGGAGTTGCATTTCTTTTGGGTGAAAAATCTTGGGCTAAGTGATTTTCCCTCTTAGATTGCGAAGAACATAACCATGGGTATAGATAAGGTCTGAATTGAACCATCTTATTGCATAGAGTTTAAGGTAGACTCTGTTAGTGCCTGAATTGACTGACAGTTTTTGAGCAATTTTCATGCAGGCACCTTCCTTAAAAATGTTCTAAGTGTTGGACCTTCTCAGCATTTTTCAGCTGCATCATCATATTTTCTTCGAAGAGGAGGTCATCATCATCATGTTTTCTTCGATGGTGGTCAGCATCATCATGTTTTCTTTCAACTTGTTTTTCATCAGGATCATCATGTTTCAATATCGGGTGATGTTTGGATATCATCCCGATCCTGCTGATGAGCTACAATGTGCCCTGATTTGCTTGCGGGGGTGATTTTTCAAGTATCCGGTGATCTTCCAATTATCACCCTGCCCTTTTATGATGATGATGTTGCCCCGATCTTCCGAAGGGGTTATTTTCTGAGTTGATCGACCTGACCTATTTTTCTAAGGGTCGTCATCATATGATCATATTTCCAGTTATCGCTGTGTTGCTTGCGAGGGTCATCATATTTTCTGCCTGCATGATCTTTCACCGGGGTGATATTTTAACATTGGGTGATCTTTGTTAAGATCATCCTGATGATGTTGCTGTAAAGTTCTAAGTGTGACCCGATATTCACCGGGGTCATCATATTTGAACGTCAGGATGATCTTAGTCAATATCATCCTGATGTTGTTGTATCACTTCATGTTCGTTGTTTTATCATCCTGATGATGCTGACGTCATTCTTATGTCAGGCTGATATCTATTTCTCTGCCTATCTGCATCATGATATTTCTGAAGGAGGGGGTGATATTTTCATTTTTGAATATCACCCGGATGTATGTTTGTTCAAGCATCATCATATTCATCTATCGCCCCGATCTTATAGTGGAGCTATAGTGCAACCTGATATTTGTGCATCAGGATGATATTTCCAAATATCCGGTTATCTTCCAAATATCATCCTGATGTCGATATGATGATGACGTCATCAAGGTCCGGGGGGGTCATATTTCTAACACTGATCATCTTGTGGAGATCCCCCGATATTTGTCGATATGCTGATGACGTCATCCGGATATGAGGAGGTGCGCAGTAGGCAGATATGATGATGACGTCAGCAGGATATGACGGTGACATCATCAGGATGTTCATCGGCCAGACTTTTGGTATAGGCTCAGCAGGAGGATGTTCCTCCGATGGATCAGGTTGTGCCGATGAAGGCGATTATCATGCAGGTTATATTGCGATATGATGCTGACGTCAGGGTGATATTTCAAGTGACAGGATATCATGCTGTTGGAGGATGATGATGAAGTCTTATACTAGTGTCGTCAGGAGCAAAAGTACCGACATTATATATGCTCATGACCTAGTATATAAAGTGTTAAAGAGGTCACCGCGGGGTGCATGTGGGATAATTGATATCCTGCATATTTGAAATATCATGACGATGAATCTTGGTGGGAAGTTGTTGCGATCGACTGTTTGATGTTTTTCCCAAGGCCGCGGGTTGGTGCGCCATTAATGGAGTTTGTTGCAGAGGTATGGGTGATGGTGTGGACGGATCTGGTACCCGATTGAAGATCAAGATCCCTAGGCGGCGGCGCAGGGCTCGAGATTTCTTCCTGTCTCCTCTCCCACCTGCTGCATTGAATGTTTGAGCGCCATTTTTCTGATACTGTGTATCTGGCAGGATTTTTGGTCAACCATGTAATTAATTGCTGTGGTACACTACCTTGCTGTTATAAGCAGGAAGTGTGGCCCATTTGAAGGTTGTTGAAAACTGGACATTTTGGCTCTGTAATAAGATACAACTGGTTTTGGTTGCTCTGTGCAGCTAAACTTGTGAGTTTATGTATCTCCTGTTGTACGATTTGGCATGAATCCACTGATTTCATGGTTAATCTTATATGAATAATGCTATATTTGCATGTGTTATGCTGATTCTGTCTCCAGTTTTGCATGTATCTTTCTTCTGAGTCTAGGTATTCAAGGAATGTCCGAGATTCTAGAACATAGAATTCCTATGTTGAATGTTTAATCTTTTAACTTCTGCTCAAGGAGTAGATTAAATTGTTTTCAGATTGAATATTGGGAAGGGTATACTGCAATAGGGATGCCATAAGTATCGACAGCTTAACACTCTGTATTGGGAGATATCTGTAAGGCAGATATCATGTGTATCCCCCTGAAATCCAGTTTTATCTATTCATGCTGATCATTCACAGGTGTATGTCTACCGACTCCAAGCCCTGGATAGGCACCAATCTAGCTCTGTGTTGAGATTATACACCAGGTCCAGGTTTGCATCCAAACACCATTTCAAACCATCTCATCCTTCCATCTGTTAGTTGTAGGAGTAGGATTAGGAACCCCCTGCATGCTCTCATACCCAACCAGACATCATGTCCAAGAATGTTGCCAGCCTTGTGATCTATCATACAGATCTTGGTCCATACATGAGAGTATTTTGCCTGTTGTTGTCAAGTTAGATCTTTCTATCTTTGAGCTAGTCAAGGTTACATCTTGAGTTATAGGGATACCCCCCTTGGTGCGGCAGAACCAGAAGTGAAGGGGAGGCAGCTCACGCAACCTCCTGTATTTAGTTGGCTGAATCTGCCTGTGCATTAGAAGTGGCAAACCCTAATGCTGATTCAGAAGAAAAAACCAACAGACTCAATGCTGTGGAGCATATGGTATGAGGAAGGAATCACATGATTCCTGGAATGCCTTAATGTTTCGATGAAAATCTTTCTGTGTAGTTTGCAATGTCATGGGATGAGGAACATAAAGTCTAGGTTGGAGGTGTTCAGTTCAAAGTGACTGAAGATACTATCGCCAAAGCCACAATATTGGGTTGCGAGAGGAAAAAGTTGGGGAAACAAACCAAAGTGTAGGACTCTAAAGGGATGAAGAAACTATTCAAAGAGGGGGAGTTGTCTGTTTGTATGTAGGGTAGCTTTGAAAGGGAAAGCCTTCTCAACCCCTGGGACAAAGTCTGCTATCTCATCATGAAGTATATCACCATGGAGGGTAGGTTTAGGTGCTACTATCGTTATCATTTTGCCTTAATCATTTTAGGCATAAGGTTCTTGTGAAATTTCCCTTTTATCTCTTATCTTCCTTAGAGTCTTCTGTTAAGGTGGCTAAAAAGACCCATGAAGGTAACCCTGTTGTTTTCATTGTCCCGCTCTATCAAGGCCTGATCCTTTGCTTGTTCCATTTCCACTTGACCCTTTGCCCTACTAAGCCTATAACTGCTTGTCTTGTTGATGAAAGCATTGATAACAACTCAGATGATAAGATCCACTTGAGCGTTAAGTGTTAGGATTAGCTATGGAGGTATCTATCCCAAGATCAAGATGTATAAGAGCTAATCACAAGAATCAAAGAAGATCAACATGATAGAAAAATATTCTATACAAAAGACAATGACTTGATACAATATTATGATATGATACAATGAGAGGCCTTGGTTATAAAGACCAAGGTTGAGAGCTAGGATGTTATAGTCATGTAACAAGTGTCACATTCCTATCACATGTGACAACTAGAGGATAGGATGCCAACTAGATCACATGTGTAGGATAAGACAACTATCAACACCTAGAAACAACTAGACACAACTAGAAACAACTAGAAACATCTAGTAGACCCACTAAGTAAACTTAAGATGTGAACATGGGTGTGAGTATTGTTTAACTAATAAATAGTTAAATAATATGAATTATCCACACAACAAAGGTTAAACCGGATAGGTAATAGCCATGTTCACACCAACACCCCCCCTTAAGTGCAACTTAGGGATGAACAATCAAATGTAAACATGCAAAGATGGGTCTCGACAACAGGGCCATTTTAGGTACCCATGTACAAAAGATCTCTCGCAAGTGGAGAAAAGGAGAAAACCTCATGGGAAAAACTCCTCCCAAAAAGAGAGAAAAACATGCAAAGAAAGCATGAATAAGTGAAGGAAGGAAGGAGGACTCAACATGATCCCCCAAAGACTACTTCCATCACAAAGATACAAAAAATATCCCTGCTATAGGAGATAAACGAAGGACTAATACGCCCCACAAAGGATGTCCCAAAAAGATTAGGAACATGAAGATGCACATGAATAACTCCATTGAAGCACAAAAAAGATGCAAACAACTATCAAAGAACTGCTACACTGCTGAAGAACCTTCCCTAAAAATAAGAGGAAGATCAGGATCAAAGAGACAAAAATTGACATGAATGACCCCAACAACACTACTCAACCAATTTGATAGTTGAAGAAGCAAATGGCACATCAATCTGTATGAGTGACCCCAACGACACTACTCAGCCAATGTGATAGTTGAAAATATAGGTGCTACTAGTCTCAATAACTTTGATCATTTGAATAAGGTAGAAGGTTGCCTCCATAATCAGGAATGCAAGAGTGTCTATATGGTATGTGTTCCATCTCACTGAAATGCATGGGTAACCAGCCACTGCATCCGCCTAGTATATAGGAACAAAAAATGGATACATAGTTCACTCCAAGAGAAACCAAGGAAGCATTAGCACAAGTAGTATGATACCCCCCATAATGCTAACAAGGGAGAGGTATAGCAGCTCCATAGAAACTATGTGTCATAATGTAGTACAAGAAGGTGAAGAAGCAACATTAGAAGATGCACATAGTAGTACTTGCAACTAATAAAGGGTAGGAAAATAACAAGGCACACACGCATGAGGCTAAAATGTTGTCGTGGAGAGACACTCACCGGACAAGATTGTGATGGCAAATAACAAGGCACTAACACAACCCCCCATGACATTTTATAAAGTAGTGCAAGTAAAAAGAAGGCACAAAAATGTGTAAGAACCCCAAACTACAAGTACAATATGTGGCACTTTATCTCAGTGCGTTTACAAATAAAAAAATGCATTCAATGGATACATGCAATGTCCAAACCAAGGACAGAATGAGTTGATGTCATGAGGTGGACAATCAATACATAGACCATGTATGCCTTACAAATGACAAAAAACTACAAAGGATGAACCCCCCAAAAAAAATAATGCTGCAAAATATGCCCCCCAAAATGAAATACAAGATTCAATATAATGTTGTCAATGTGGAAGCCTAAATCGACCATTTATAACATATGGTTATTTTACAAATTTTCAAAAAAATGGCTTATCAAAACAAAAAATTACATACACCATTAGATTCCTTGCATTTTTCTGATCAAATTCCAAAAAAAATTGCTCAATTTCAACATCGTGGGCAAAAGTTATGCCCTGTCAAAAAATGTCAAAAAAATCAAGCAAAAATGACATTGTGAGGCAAATTTTTAAAAATACAACAAATTGAGGAAAAATAACCTACTCCATGGTGAAGTACTTAGAACCACCTGTCCAATGACTATAAGAACATGAAAAACTAACTCCCTGGGTGCAAGTTGTGGCAAAAAGAAAACTCCCCCTCCTTTGGCACTTTGCAAGAAAAATGAACTACTTGTCCCATTTTGGGACAGGCTATCCAGTTTCGGGACAAGTTGTCCTAGGCAAACAAAAAGGCCATCTAGAGCACTGGGGCAGACAATTCATGTGGACTTAAAGTCTTGTGTCCAAGTAGGTCGATTGTTCAAGATCGGAGTCTTGACTAGAGCTAGGACTGGTAGACTTGAATAAAGAACTTTCCACGGTCTGAACGATGAACACCACATGCTGATTGTTGAAGGTAGAAATACAACCAAACAACATAGGATGATATCCAATGTTGTAAAGGCCTTCCAATTTACTTGACACATTCGTGACCTCCCATTGCCTGGTAAAGAAGAGCGAGTTCAATAAACTAGAACAGTATTAGAGTGTTGAGATCTAAATCCTATGAATAGGAACCAGGTCTACATGGGTCAAATCAACATAGGACAAAGTCACTTAGACAACCCTAAGCTATGGATCTAATCAAGAAAAAATGTGGACGGTGGTTGTGATGATCTCACCAAAAGCATTGAGATGCATTTGCACAATTTTGTGTAAGAACAACCAAAGTTTCCACACCACGAGAAGTAGCAATTGCTTCATGATTTCTATCATCAAATGACAAGTTCCTTAATGCTCCAGCTGCCTCTTGCCTTCTTTCAAACACATATACAAGCACCGTTGGCCCAAAAAAACACCAAGCATAGCTTTGAAAAGGATAGCAGGTCGAAACGGAGGTGTAGAAATCCGTCATGGTTGATTGGCTGAGAACCAAATGGAGAGGCCATACTGGATCCAAATAGAGAAGATAACATGGGCCTGAGAGGGCCAACTCAAAGTTTGGGAAGGCCACGCAGGTCAGAACAAATAGATCCAAAAGAATGTAGCAGAATCAAGCTACGAACAAAGAACGTCGATCCAATTGATAGGGATCCCAGACGCCAATTTGAAATTGCCCAAAAACTGGGTCAAAAGGGAGCCAGATCAACTTAAAAAAGGTGAGGTAGAGACTTCATAGAAGCCTTAAATACTATTGGTGGTGACAAACCAGAAATGAAACCTGCAACCAGACAAAAAATTCACCCCAAAAGTTTAAAAATTTCACCCAATCGATCTAATAATTTTGCCTCCAAAGACTGTTGTTGTTTGGAAGAGTTGGCTCTTTAGAGAGCTTGAAGCTGCAACAAGGGACTTGAAAGATTGCGTGTGGATGAATAATAGTGGCTAGTTTGAAGAATGCTAACCTCTAACTACACAAACCGTGGCCAAAACAATGACCTTGAGGATCCCATTGATTAACACAAACACTACAATAAAATGACTCAAAACCTTCAAAAAATTCTTGAGTGGTCAATGTGATGAAGAAGATCTGGTGCTTGGAGATTTGTGAGCATGTAACCACATGTATACAATGACCACTGTTGAAAAATGGCTAGTAATCTTTCCAAGCCATTATCCAAAACAGACCAATGGGTTGATGTTGGGCTGAACATGACAGGTCAAAAGAACCTAAACTGAACTATGGGTTGTCACCAAGGAATAAAGATCAGTCAAGCTATGTATGCAGGTTAAGAGTTGAATGTATCCCAAAACCACAGACAAAGGCCAGATCGAGCTTACTTGAATCTTGAATATAGGAGGCCAAAGAATCTTGGAGGAAAGTGCTTAAAAGGAGGACTTGGAACAAAGACTTTCGACCTCACGCCACTATGAAGGTGTAAACCATGACCAATGCTAACCAGAACAAGTGTTGGATCGGCTCCGAGAAGATCGATGGGATCCAAAAAAGGCCTGAAATGACAACTGATCACAAAGTGTCCTCAAATGAGAGATTTGGACCAGATTGGTGTTTGTGTGTTCACAGAGGCCCAATTTGGGCTAGATCCCATTGAAAGAGGCAAACACAGGTGCAGATCTGGGCCTAGGAGGCCTACGAGGGCTGAACTATCCCAATAAATAGGTCAAGGACCTGGAGGGCCTAAAAAAATTGAAGTAGATAATCAACCCACAAAATTTGCAGGGGGCAATATTGCCCTCTGCTAAATTTTTTTTGCCTTTTCCACTAATAAATCTGCACAAGGGGTAAAAATTACCAGATTTGACTGTGACCAAAGTATGTCCAGTTTATAGTCGATCTTAGTAGATTTGACCCTTCTGATCTCAATGGTGAGGTTAGTTTTTCTCCAAAATGCACCAAAAGAAACCTACAAATTTAAATCACAAACAAGAAGGCTCCCAAAAAATTGTTATTTCTCTCAACCTTTCTGATTCTCCAGGTCATCCAAGGATGCAAAAGAAGAGCATACTTGGTTTCAAGAAAGAAAAATAAATCACTATCTAAGATCTTCTAAAAATGAACTAACTCTAGACAATCTACTAGCTCTGATACCATGTTAGGATTAGCTATGGAGGTAGCTATCCCAGGATCAATATGTCTAAGAGGTAATCACAAGAATCAAAGAAGATCAACATGATAGAAAAATATTCTATACAAAAGACAATGACTTGATACAATATTATGATATGATACAATGAGAGGCCTTGGTTATAAAGACCAAGGTTGAGAGCTATGATGTTGTAGTCATGTGACAAGTGTTACATTCCTATCACATGTGACAACTAGAGGATAGGATGCCAACTAGATCACATGTGTAGGATAATACAACTATCAACACCTAGCAACAACTATACACTAGAAACAACTAGAAACATCTAGTAGACTCACTAAGTAAACTTAACATGTGAACATGTGTGTGAGTATTATTTAACTAATAAATAGTTAAATAATATGAATTATCCACACAACAAAGGTTAAATCGAATAGGTAATAACCATGTTCACACCAACATTAAGTATGGTAGCCCTAGTAAAAGCAAGGTCACTAGCCCTAGTGTCAAAGATCTCCAGGGCCCTACTGGGCCTGCCATAACCCTAAGGTTTAGCCTACTGATAATCCTAGATCTTGGTCCCATAAGAAAAAAGGCACCAAGAACCTACTGGACTCCTAGAAAACTATCCCTATCTTGAAGGACCTTGCTAATTCAGTTACCCATTTGGAGGGGTCGCTGGGCCCCTAGGTCAATCCTAGAAGGTGGCCACTGAGGGTTTTTGTGGTTTGAAGAACAACCCTTCACACTTAGGTGGAAAAAAGAGAAAAGGGAGTCTCAAGGAACACCTTGTGCCCAGGAAGGTTAGTAAAAAGAAAGGCAAAAAATCTGTTGGAGGTGAGAAACTGGCTGATCCTGTGGTGGACAAGGGGAATATTGAATTTCAAGAGCAAAGGGTTGATGCTGCAAAGGTGGATAAAGATGTTGATATCAAGGGGAGCATTGTGAGGAGATCAAGTATCTGAAGGTCAACCAAGTTGGCAGGGGGCAAAGTGCTCGTTCTAAAAATTGTGGATTATTCCTTGGCCTCGAACCCAGAGGATGAGGTGGAAATCAAGGAGGTTAAGTCAATCCCTGAATAGCTAGAGGATAAGGAGGGTGCTAGTCATTTCAAGGAGAAATAACTCTTATTATGAAACTGAACAAGAGGAAGTTGAGATCCTGGATACCCCTGAGAAGGAAGCTTCCAGTGTTAGGAACTGTGTTAATTATAGCCTTCTTAATAAGGAGTTGGATGATGTTAAGAAGAGGATGCTCCATGTGGAGGACAAATGAAAGTGCTTGCTACTATGTGTTTGAAGGTTATCCACCATGCTGCCACATCACTAGCTATCTTACATGATGCTCAAAATGAACAGGTTGAGAAGGAAGGAAAGATTGTTGGCAAGGAGGAACTTCTGGGGTTTCTCAAGGATGATTGGAATGAGCTACTTAAGTAGTTTCTATTTATGTTTCTTTTTTGGTATTGATACTCTTTTGTTACTATTATGATAGTTAGTTGTTAATCTATTATTTTTTTGCTACTTGTGGTCACCGGCCTATTTTATTGCCCATGTGGCTTTTGTAATAGGGATCTGCACCCTCGTTTACAGCTTACCAATATCAAAAACATATATGTTTTGAATTTTAAATTGATGTAAACTAATAAAATGTACATTTTTTAGTGTATTTTATGTTTGTAATTTAAAAAAAAAATGTATTATTTATAAAATTGACACTATAATTTAGTTGTTGATAAAATGCTGAAAAATAAGGTTGAATGGGACGTTGCACATTATATAGTAAATTTCATTTATTTTCCTTCTATATTTTTTGTGTATTCATAACTCAAAACTTCAGTGAATGGATTAATTGTTTCCCCAATTTGATAATATATATTTTTGAATAAATCTTGGGAGTTGTGTGTAATGAAAACACAACTGTTTCGATGGGACACTAACTTTTGTCTTGATTATTTATCAAAAATAGAAAAAAAAATATCATCTTGATAATGAATCTCTCATCTAGTGCATCATACTTTTTATAATTTTTTTTATAAACTTTACTATTTTTTCTTGAGAGGACAATGAACACCATATTTTGGTATTCATGACCTACTTTTAGTAGAAATACAAAATAAAATATAAACACTAATTGAAATGTTTAAAAAAATATATTTTTACAAAGTAGACTTATAGATCTACAAAAGGGTATTTATAGACTCTTTTAAAATAATTATTTGCACAAGTAGGGGTCGTTAGAATATCACATTTTCAAATAATTTCATACTATTGAATTAATAGGGTATGTTTATAGTCGATGAGGATTAGATGAAAATCCTTGAATTAGATCAAACATCTAACTAATCTCATAAAGTTATCGACCAAAATTGGTCTTGATTATTGAAAATCGAGAAAATTTAAACTATTGCAATAAGAAATAGAGTGATGTGGAGTCACAGGTTCCATGTTGCAGATGCAACAAGAAAATTTTTAGTGTCACGTCTTGTTTTTATGAACAATATGAACAATATAATTATTGTGATTGACTTTACCTTAAGTAATTTTGCATATGTGAAGGTAATTATTATGAGTTTATATTGAAGAGAATTGGAAATTGATTTAAATGTTAAATATTGTAGACATGATTACATTGATTTTCCTCAGCTATGTTTTTGGAGACACTAACTTATTGATGTCGAGTTGAGTGCAAATGGATGCAGGTACTCGTTGAAGACGAAAGCATGATTGAGGTAGAGGTGTTCTGGCCACTTGGCAAGAACTGATATATGGATTACCCTGATGCAATCACACACACCACATAGTTTTCATATGCATTTTGAATGGTTTTCTTATGCATCTTTGTGTGGAAAATAAGTGTGACTGATGATTTAAATAATTAGAAAATATTGTGTTTAAATTTATACAATAGTTTATATTACATGCATTCTTTAATTTAATATCTTCTTTTTGAATTGTGATTAAAATAGGTATTACAATTTGAATAAATGAGATATATATGTTTATTTGTAGCTTTTATTAAATAAATAATAAATATTGTCTTTATTTACCTAATTTTAGATGTTTGGAAGACAATATGCACATTAGATTTAAATTAATTATATTAACTTATAATTAGAGGTATTTATATTATTGTATTATTATTTTTATTTACTTGTTGATTTTTTTTTAAATGCACCTGGTAAACTTTTTAACATGACCAGCGACGCTGGTACGACACGCCTTCTAGCTCCACGTGAATTCTTTTTTCCAGAGCAATGAACTGGTGAGGCCACAACACGGGGGACCTCATCCCCTAGCAAGAACACTTCAAACCCGCAAGCTCGTTGGCCTAGTGAAGGCATAAAGCCTGCGAGCTCATTGGCCCAGTAGGGTTTGAACTCTAGCGGCTGCCACTACAACTAAGCAACTTAACCACTACAACTAAGCAATTTAACCACCGAACCATGCCCTTATCAAAAAAAATTCAAGTAGGAGTAAAATTACCATTGATTGATTCACTACACAATCCTGACCTCATCCCTTATGGTGTTGGGGGACTTGCACTCAACAAGACCTGATCCCTGGCGGGCTCATTTAGAACCTTTCAACTTCACCAATAGACCAAGGGCCCTTTGACACTTCTTGATTTATTAAAATAGATATGTATTAGTTAAATAATTAAATTATGTTAATAATAGTGTTATTATAAGTAGATAATTTTAAATAAATACATAAGAAAGAGTTTAAAAAGTAGCTTCATGTTATGCAAACCAAATTTACACTGCATAATAGTAAACTACATAGAAAAATAATTAATTGTTTTAAATAGCATTTTTCCTCACTTTTATTGGTCAAATTATCATGCAAAGAGAATAATAACTTCAGATCTAAATTCTATAATCTTGAGACTCCAAACCTAATTGATGGTCACCAAAAATAAGGAGAGATTTTTTGTTAAAAAAAGAGACTTCTGGTAGCAAGAATGAAACCATGATTTGATAACAGGAACCATGATTTGGTAGTAACAGGAAGAGCGAATTGTATAACAGGAAGGGCATTGTGGCAACAACAGGAACTCGTCCTTTCAGTAGAAAATTTATCATCAATCGCCATATTTATTTTCTAGGTTTTTATTTCATATTTTTGTCTTCTTGAATCATGTTTTGTGGTTGTTAAAGAAATGATGTTTGGTTTGTAAATCGACCCATGTTTACCTGAGCCATTTTTTCTCTATTCTAGCCACTTTTCTTATGATGGATAAATTGACCCCTTGATTTTTACTTGTTGTTTGTTGTTCTTTGTCTTGGTTGAATGATGTTTAAAAATATATTACCTTCTTCCTATGCTTTAACTAAAACAAGGATATTAAAACTTAGATTTGATTATTAATTTGAATAAAAACCAATGATAGAATCTTCATATGGCTTCCATAAACATATTTGCAAACCTTAGTATGATTGTATTTTTCTTTAATTATGTTGATTGAAAACTTTCTATTTGATTAGAAAATCGACCCACTATATTTAAACTCTTAAAAATCTCAAAGGATAGACAAAACCCTGCTTCCTATTATGGACTATTTTTCAGTGTATTTTCCTTTACATTTCTAGAAAACAACAGTAAGCAGTATATTCTATGTTTTATTTATTTTATAACTTCTGCAATTCCTATTATTGAGAACAGAAAATAACAGAATAATACGAAGTTTTTTTAATTTTCTATATTTAAATTTCTACAACAACAGGAAGTTTAAATTATATTTTTATGAATTTCCACCACAAATTTGATAGCAAATAAAAATAATAGTTAGATTACATATGATTTTTGAGGAATTATGATTGAATAAATTGATATTAATATTAGCTAGATTTCATATGATAATTGGAAATTTTGATTAAATAATGGATAAGAATTATATCATAATACTATATCGAGTTGATAAACTTGTGAATGAAATTTTATATGAAATGATGATTTATTGCTTGCGGAAAGTATGATTTTCAAATGATGTTTTGGGAAGGGATTTTTATTGATTTATTGAAAAACTTGATTCTTTTAATTTATTATTTATTTTCTTGCTTCTTGGGGAAAGAAGTAGATTTTTATTTAGGAATGTAAATGGGTTGCTTTCTGGGCTAGGATGCCGAATGTGGATTTATCACATATGGCTTTCCTCTTTTTCGAGAATTGTACCAGGTTACTTATAAAGAATTAGATCTAATCAAGATGACATTGAAATAGATGTTTATTATCTAGCAAACTTATTTATTGATATCTCTACCACATCCTGTTGTGAGACAATTTTCTTTTCATTATTTAGAATTGCACATTCAGATATCAGGGATGCATCAGGTGTTCCCTCCTACCAATTATTACTAGGTAGCTAGACATTTTGTACAAGGTTGGGTTTCCTTTGTTTCATGAAGGGGTCCAGGGAAGTTTAAATACTTCATGGTTGGGTGGAAAAAGCACCTAGGCCATGTTCCCATCTCTCGGTTCGCAGGTGGTGGACGACTTGGTTCATTCAACTGATGAGCGTATTGATTTATTATTCTTGTTGTACATTAATATTGTACTTGATTGGATGTATTATGACATGCTTGCCAATGGAAATTTATGTATATTATTTTTGTAATGCCCCACCATGAAATCCTAGAGAGTTAAGTTTAACCTAGCAATATAAAGGGTGATTTTTATTTTAAAATACAAATAATGATAACAAAACATAACATAGTCTAATATCAACAAGTTAAACTAGTATCTCTAGGGATTACACAACTACATTATTGAAATCAAATAATAACCAACAATATACATAGCTTAGCCAAATAACTCAATTTGACAACTTGATTACAAAATTAGATAAATACATCAACATTTTATCAAAAAAGATTATAGTACAGGTTAGTTTATCATACAAAGGATTTGCAGAATTACAATGATAAAAAAGCTCTTTCTTTCAAAATACATCAAATTACATAATAAATCTCTTTGATACACAGATCTAATGCAAATGGTACAAATATCTATCTTCAATTACAGGTACAAACTAAGATATACATCTTTACACATGAGCCATGATGCCAGAAAACCAATGGAAGAAAGCACAACCACCCAACCATGTGGAACCCTGAGGTCCACCCCCCATGCTAGGAGATAACGTAAGGTCCCACGAAAATAGATGGTCAAGTAGACAGTAGTCTACAAGGAACAAGGACTACACATGACTCTAATGCAATACATGTAACTAACACAATCAACACTTCTAAAGGCCACCACATAACGAATGGGGAAATACAATTAGGGAATGCTAGACTATAGCAGGGATGAGTGTCATCTCATGGTCCTAACATGGGTTACCCTGATAGTTTCTAGCTAGACGCAAGCCCCCATCCATGAGTTACCCTGAAAGTCTCTCGCTAGGCCCTAACAGTCTCTTACTAGACGCCGGCCCCATAAGGTGACACATGTGAAACCAACATTCTTTTCGTGAGGACAAGGAAGTTGATCTTGCCAACCACGACCTTCTCATCCCATCTCAAGTGTAAGTGAGCACTTGAGCCATGAGTGAGGCATCCACTTATCTTGTTTAGTGTGAAAGCTCCCCAACCCTTCAAATTTTATTATTAAGTTATCACTGGATTAACAACTTCCAATGGGTTATCCTAGCAGCTACTTTGGGCACTGGCCCCACATTTGAAGCCACTCCCCCACCTGCATCTAGAAGACCCTAACCATCAAGCATAATGACAAGTATCCATATACCATGCAAGGCATTTACCTTCTTGCATACAAATCATATTCACAAGGACCAATTCTTGGATCAATGTCCCAAGCTTCTAGTTGGATCCATCATAACAACCATAAACAACATGTATCCAGAGCAAGGCATGGGTCATCTTGTACAGTCGTCACAACCACATAATCCATAAACAAAGGAAAGTCAACATTACATACAACCAATTCATATTAAATTATTAACAAGATTACAATATCACAAGAGTCATACACATGACTATCCCTCTTGGCCTCTGGAATCTACTTTACAAACACTTAACACCATTATAACACAATAGATTCACATAACATTCACTCACAAAAGGACGTCATTATCTAATAGACCATACAAGATCCATTATTGCATAACAACAATTCAATTACAACATAACAAATCCATCATATGATATATTCAACTTCAAAACAAAAACTATATAGGGACAACATCTCATATCTACAATAAAAGTTTGCATTCATATACAATTGTTCTTTATCTATGTCTCTCAAACACTCATCTCAAAATGCATTCTATACCCTAGCATATCATTACACTACTACCATAAAACTCCTTCACTTATATCATTAAGCATTTTCTATACAACATCCTAATATCATTAAGCATTTTCCTATATGGACTCTAAATCCATCTTTACTACTTTCAACTTAACCAATAACACAAAACATTAAATTATCCCCCCCTCTGCCCATGTAGTGAACATAAGTCCTCCATCATTATTCTAGTCAAGATATAATTAAATACACATTAATTTTAAATAACCAATTCACTATATCTATACATTTTGAAGTCTTCTCAAATTCAATTTCTACAAGAAAAAGACAAGTTAAAAGAACATGAAATTAATTAAATACAAGATATAAATAGGACTAACATACATAGTCTAATTCATATTCTAATTATCCCATGATTCTCCTAGTTCTTTCTAATGGGTCATATTCCAACTTTACATTTTATTCATATAAAAGAACACAAATTTCCTAATTAAAGTAACACTGAGCCTTTCTATTCCTATAAGTTGACAATTACACAATTCTATAGACATCTCTCCCAAAAAAAAAAATCATTAATAAAGATTTGCTAACATTTCCATACTAATTACGCCGAGAGGCGTTTCTACAGTCACAGCAGGGGTGGAGTTGACAGTAGGGGTGGAGTTGAAGAGCGCAAAGATTCCAAGATTCCGTGTAATTTTATAAGATTCTAATTTATATATATATATATATATATATATATATATATATATATATATATATATATATATATATATATATATATATATATAAGATTCTATATGTAATAATAATAAATGTGGCAGTAATGCCTCTATGCGTAACAGCTGCAATGGCACATGGTAAGGTATGGCAATAAGCACAAGAATGATAGCAAATAAAAAAAAATTAAAAAATAGCAAGCTGGCTAGGTTATTAAAACCTTTCATTTTATTAAAAAATAGCTCACTAATAGTAGTTGTTTTAATTTGAATTTAATTTAATAAAAATAAGTTAAAGATTTAATTTTTAATAAAATTATTAAGTTATACAATATTAAAGAGAAGTTAAAGATAAAAACAATGGTTAAAAATAAAAGAAAGCATGCCAAAAGAACTTAAAGATAAAAACAATGGCTAAAAATAAAATAAAGCATGCCAAAACCACATCATAATCCTACACAAAAGGAAATAAAAAATATTAAATATAAAAAACAACAAATAAAAATTCATAATTTTTAAAAAATAAAAAAATGAAAAAAATAATAATATATATATATTAAATCAAGGAAAACTTTAAAATAAAAAGGGAAACAATAATGGTTAAAAATAGAAGAAAGCATATCAAAATAAAAAGAGAAAATCAATATGGATTCCTATAATGTAGCCAACTTGACTTAATTATAGTAAATGTTGTTTAAAATTGATTTTTTTTAAAGGAATGTAATCATATTATATTGTGTGCTAAATGAAAATTTGGATTTGAAATTACCAAGACTTAAATTTGATGTTAACTTATTTAACTTTTTATTTTAAAATTTTATTTTAAATTTAAGAAAAAAAATTATTTTCTTATTTGTTGTTTAATTTTATATAAAATATTAATTGTATTTAAGATATTGGAATCAAATCAAATCAAATCTGTAGTAAACCATTTTGCTTTTAAAATAAGAAATAAGTATTAATGTTAAATTTTGTATTGATCCATTCCTTACAAAAGAAACAAGAGAGATTTCATAATATTTAAATCTTCTTCTTCTTCCTTTGGTGAATTTATCTTTGTAGACCATTTTTGCATCATGCAACACTTGAAAGCTTTAGATCTGTGATCTTAACACAAAACAAGAGAATTCAAAATTAGGGTTTCAAAACAAAAATAATGTAAATTAATAAACACCTAAATAAGGAGTGACAAAAAAAATATAACTCCAAGAATGGGGTAAAGAGATGAGAATAGGGCATTTCAACATTGTTCCAGAAGCTTCTCCTCCAAGAGAAATGAAACATAAGAAGAATTGAGAAAAATGAAAAGGAATTGAGTAGGAGATATGTTTTATATGCTTCTTAACTAATTCTATTTCTTTTCCTTAAATTTAGCTTCATATACTTATTCCATGAATTTAGGTTACCAATTTATCTATTTAGTAGTGTTTTTTAGAAAGGTTGCCTTTAAATTTAAATTTATTATAATTAGTGCTATTTTTATTATTCTTTTTAATAAGTTTTTTTTTTTAAAACCTACATTTAAGTGAGAAAGTTATTTAATTGTAATTAAATTATTTAAATTAAAATTAAATTAAGTAATTAATTTAGTTGTAGAATAAATATAAGTGAAATCAAATGAGATTATTGGTTTATTTAAATTAATTTAGGAGTGTATTATTTTTAAATTAATGTATGCAAATAATTTTAAAAAGGTAATTATTATTTTATTTAATGCAAACAATATTAGGGGGAAGTCACCATTGAGTGCAAATGAAATTAGTATCTAAATTCATTTTGGGTTGATATAATACATTAATTGGTATTTCCTTTTTATTAAAATAGAGCAAAGTAGAGTATAGAATGCACTATTTTAATTAAGGTTAGGGTTAGCCTAAAAATTAGGGTTAAGGCTAAAATTAGAGTTAGAATTAGGGTTAGGGTTAGAATTATGGTTATGGTTAGGGTTAAATTAGGGTTAGGGTTACAACTATAATTAGGGTTAATGTTAGAATTAGAGTTAGGGTTAGGTTACAATTAGGGTTAAGGTTAGTATTAAGCTTAGGGTTAGGGGTTGAATTATGGTCAAGGGTAGGATTAGAGTTAGGGTTAAGGTTAAAATTAGAGCTATGTTTAGGGTTAGAATAAGCTTTAGGGTTAGGGTTAGGGTGAGAATCAAGGTTAGGGTTATAACTAAGGTTAGGGTTAGGGTTTAAATTAGAATTAGGGTGAAGGTTAGAATTAGGGTTAGGGTTTGGATTATGGTTAGGGTTATGGTTAGAATTAGGGTTAGGGTTAGGACTATAATTAGGGTTATTTTTAGAATTAGAGTTAAGGTTAATGTTACAATTAGGGTTAAGGTTAGTAATAAGGTTAGGTTTAGGGTTTGAATTATGGTCAGTGTTAGGGTTAGAGTTAGGGTTAGGGTTAGGGTTAAAATTAGAGCTATGTTTAGGGTTACAATTAAAAATAGGGTGACAATTACAATGAGAATTATGGTCAAAAGTAGGGTTAGGATTATAATAAGGATTAGGGTTAGGGTGCTAATTAGGGTTAGGGTTAGAAATAAGGTTAAGGTTAGGGTTTGGGTTTGGGTTTCACTTACAATCAATATTAGGGTTAGAGTTAGGATTACGGTAAAAATTAGAGCTATTTTTAGGGTTACAATTAAAAATAGCGTGAGAATTAGAATAAGAATTAGGATCAAAAGTAGGGTTAGAGTGATAATCAGTGTTAGGGTTAGAACTCAGGTTTGGGTAAGTGTTAGGGTTTAAATTAGTATTAGAATTAAAATTATGTTTAGAATCAATTTCATCGTTGGGCTTAGAATTAGGATTAGCATTAGGTTTAGGATTAGGTTTAGAATTAGGGATATAGTTATGGTTAGAATTATAGATAGGGTTAGAACTAGGATTGCATATAGGCTTATGATTAGGGTTAGAATTAGGGTCAAGATTCATGTTGGGATTATAATTATAATTAGAGTAAGAATTAAAATTAGGGTTACTAATAGGGTTAGGGTTAGGGTTATTATTATAATAAGGGTTAGAGTTAGGGTGAGAATTAGGGTTAGGGTTCAAATCAATGTTAGAATTAAGTTTATGGTTAGAATCAAGTTTATGGTGAGGGTTAGAATTAGGATTAGTGTTAGGGTTAGAGCTAGAGTTAGAATTAGGGTTAGGGTTATAATAAGGGTTAGAATTAGAATTAATGTTAGGGTTAATCTTAGAAATAGGGTTAGAGACAAAATTAGAATTAGAAATAAGGTTAGGGTTAGTGTTAGAATTAGGGTTAGGGTTAGAGTTATGGTTAGAATTAGGGTTCAGGTTAGAGTTATAGTTAGAATTAGGGTTAGGGTTAGAGTTAGAATTAAGGTTACTATTAGAATTAGGGTAAGAATTAGACTTACAATTAAGGTTAGGGATAGAATTCAATTTAGTGATAGACTTAGGGATAGGTTTAGAATTAGTGATATAGTTATGATTAGAATTATAGATAGAGTTAGAACTAGGGTTGCATATAGGATTATGATTAGGGTTAGAATTAGGGTCAAGATTCATGTTAGGATTATAATAGGGTCAGGGTTATTATTATAATTATTAATCTAACCCTAATTCTTACAATAACTATAAGATTACACTCAACATTATTTTATAAGCCTCAAAACCCTCAATCTAACCGTATTTATAAATCTATCCCTATTTAACATAATTCTAACCATAATTTTGGTCGTAATTCTAATACTAACACCTACCCTAACCCTATTTCTAATCATAACTCTAACCCTAATTATCACCCTAACTCTAATACTAATCATAACCCTAAATCTAACCTAAGCACTAACCCTAACCCTAACGTTAACCCCTAACTCTAATCCTAACTATAATATATAATATAATATAAAATTTTAATTATTAATATATTATAATAATAAATTTTATAAATATTATATATAATTATAATATAATATATTATAATAATATATCTAATCTATATTATAATTAATTATAATAATTCTTATACTTATATAATATAGTTAGAAATAGGCTTGCCGCTCCGGATGCTACTAGCATACCTATATTTAAAAAATATATCTAAAGTACACTGAGAGATATCCTTCTCGAGGCGCCTATTTCTTTTATCAATTTACCACAAAAAGGTGCCTCGAGAAGGGTATCTCTCGGCGTACTTTAGATATATTTTTTAAATATAGGTATGCTAGTTATATAATCATTTTTATGTTAAAGACTTACACGTGAACATTAATCAATATAGATAGAATTCGATATGAGTATCTACATTATTGTAAAATCTCTATTAACAAGTTAAACTAGCAATTATAGCATTTACTCTCTACCAACACACTTTCTAAGACTATCATGACATTCTAAAATAAAGGATTAACTATTTACATATTCAACGAATGATAATCATTCAAGTACATTTAGGGAAAATGAATATATCGAACAATGGTTGCAGTAAAAAAACATCTACGGGTTGTGGAGAATGGACTTCAAAAGATATAATAGTAATTACTATCCTGCTGGAGGAATGATCATGGCGTTAAATAGCATAATGCATTCATTGATGGGCATCCTAATAATTGATAGGAAAGCTCTCTGAAGACCACAGAGAAGTTGTCACGATGGTGGAAAAATGCATATTGAAGCATGTGATTTGGATTAGTTACATTTTATAGGGTTTCACAAGCTAGATTCATAGTAATGGCTCCAAAAATTTTCAAGCAATAGCTATGGTCAGTGATTATGCCAATGAAGAACGCAGGCATGACTCATTTACTATTTGATAAAATGCCTCAAAGAAATGTTATAGCAAAGTTCACAGTATACACCCAAAATGGAATTTGTTGAAGCAGGCTTGGGACCAACTCAGCATCTTTGTCACAACCTATTTGATCTGAACCAAAATGGGAGCTTGGAAAAGGTAACGACCACCTTCTATGCCTAAAAAGATGGGATTCTAAACAAATATAATAGTTGATTTGCTCTAGTCGACAATATCTAAAAGAGAAAGTACTGAGTAGCATGTTATCAGCTGGATAGAATACCTCAAGAATACATGAAATGCATAAATTGCATCGTACTCTCAATATGGATCAGTTGAGAAGACTTTGGAGGCCACCCCAAAACTTTGTCATTAGGATGCTAGTTAAACCGGCGGTGGTAATGGAGAAAATATGTTTTCTTGGTGCTAGTAGATCACATAAGAATATAGGTTTAGGAGTATGTATAGTGACGCTATTTTTTTATTTGGATCCTAAAATTTCTGTAGAACATATGTCCTCTCAAACATCTATACAAAGGTGGACAGATATGGTGAGGTGATTGATGATAGGAAGAGGGATTAAAATGATTGTAGGATAAGCAAAAAATGGATTTGGCACGATAGAAATCATTGTAAGTGCTATGAACCATTTCCAACATTTATGCAAAGACAATATTCTCATGAAGACAATGATGATGCTACGTAAAGAAATCTGCAAAAGGCCAAGCTTGCACTAAAATAGTGTTTCGTACAATACATGTAGAGATTATAGGTGATGCTAAATAAAGAAACCTAAAAATTAGCCCTATGATAAAATAATATGCGATGTCAGATCACCAAAAATGAAGGTTTAACCATCACAACATCGAAGACTGTAAATTGCTCTGATTGGAAAGAATGTAAAATGAGGGAACACATGCAAGGCCCGTGATCTATGGCCTAAAAATCTCCATGAAAAAGTCATCTCATGACATGCAATGATTATAGGATAAGCACAAATTGAATTTTATAGATCAGGCTTAAGACTTTCATTCACATGCATTCGGTAGAGGTAATGCCCAATTCTATGACCTTGGTCAGCAAATGCGAATGGCAGTTGTAAAAAAAAATGAAATCCACATCCTTGGAAATGTCCTCCCTACCTACACGCGCGGGAGCTTAGGAACATGGTATGGATATCTTTTAAAGAATAAAGGTAGAGAAAGATTTTTATCAGATGAAGTAATAAGTGAATGGTTATATAATGATAGATGAAATTTTCCTTCAGATAAATATGGATGGAGAAGCACTATCAAAAAATGCAGAATCATAAGTAAAGCATGCAAACTATTTGACAGAATATCTTAAAATAAAGAGGTCAACAACAAATAAAAAAACTCATTGAGCATAATATCATCTTATGAAATGCATTGATTAAACATGTAGTGCTCAAGAAATTAAAACCCAAAACATATTGTTGTTTAGTCAATAATCTCATAAATCTCTAATCATAAGGAATTCTACAAGCACCAAGAAAATACCTAGCGTAGACTCCTTCTATGGCGTGACTTATATAGGTTAAGAACAAAATGGACTAAGAACTACTTAAAAATCTTTCTTGGAAAGAAGCAAAATCATCCACACATATTCCATCTATGGTTATCTATCTGAATATGCCTTAATGCGATGAATTGAGTCGAACATACCTAGATTGAGATAAAATGGAGAGAAAACTCAAAAATGAAAACCTCCCCCTTTTCTTTTTTTCATAATCCCTGTAAAATCTGCAATTATTCCCCACCAATTCCTCTCCCTCTAGTTCTGAATTCCATCCTTCTTATAAGAAGAGGACCTTTTCTTTATTTAAAAATACAAATTCCCCCCATTAATGACCATAAATCCTGCCTTATTACACTCTTACAACTAACTATTTATTTTAATCGCAACCAGGCAACAAGATTCTTTTCTACAACTTTTATTTATTTAATATTTACTATAAATATGACTTACAACAACTCATAAATATTATTATTATTATTTTTATCAATAAGATGTGGGATTGGGCCCATTCCCTATATAGATAACAAACAAATAAAAATAAAGAGCACAGCTTCAGACCCTCGAGAGGGGAGCACCTAAGATAATGAGCAAGCTTATGAAAGTAAAAGGAACGGAAAGCTAAGCACTCTAGAGAAAAACAATCCAAATCAAAACCCCCGAGAGAAGAAAAGGAAAATAACCACAACGAAACCCCCTGGAGAAACCTTTCAGGGCCATTACGCCTAATTGGCTAAGACCTTCTTTCTACTTCTGGTAAGAAGGGCATCCATTGTCCACTGAGTTCCATCATCAATAGCATCCCGGCCCTCTATACGAAGCTTCTCCGCTTCAAATTTTTGACCTTTTCTCTTTGGGATGTTGATGTTAGGTTTAGAGATACCACTCGCTGATTGAGCAATGGAGCACTTCCTTAAGGGAACAACCATGTCATCCTAGTCAAAAGGGATATATGGATCATCATCTAAATCCTCCATCAAAGGAAAGGTGCCCCCATCATTAGAACAATCACCCTCCCCCTCAGAGGGAGGAGTAAAAAAACCAACTTTTTGAGTAGGAGAAGACTTCTCTGGGATAGTGTTTCCCACGCTAGCCTCAAGGTCCTACCTTATCTCCTTTTGGCCTTCCGAAAACTTCCCCTGATTGCACCATAAAAAATCTACATTTGGAGAGCTATTCTTCTTGATCCATTTTTTAAAATTTATGAATCTAGAACTATGAGGCCCTTTGGAAGAACAACCTGCTATTTTGTGTCCCAACAAGTTGCAACGAAAGCATCTGAAAGGAAGGCCTTCAAAATTTAAGAACTGAGTCCAAAGGCCAAAGGATGATTGAATTCTTATAGAATGAGGCATAGGCTTCGAAATGTCAACCATTGCACAAACCCTTATGTATCTGCTTGGAGAGTCCACTGAAGCAGAGTCCCATTTAATGAAGGAGCCCACTTGTTCAATCAGACTCTTGATGAGGCTTGAATCCCACATGATTAGAGGGAGATTGTATAACCTGATCTAGAGTGGAAAGAGAGTGATTTTTGCTATTGTTGGATCAAAGAAAGGAGACCAAGGGGTCATAAAAAGGCCTGACTGTCCAAAGAACCAAGGGCCATTCTGTTTCACAAAATTACAGTCATTTGTTGAATTAAAATGTAGGAGAAAGAAACCAAAATCCAAAAAGTCAACAGTGGGAGTAGCCAGATTGCAATAGGTTTCCTTAACCCAGTCCACAAAAACACTGTAAGGTGGGTGTTTTCTTAAAAGATGAAGGATAAGAGAACAACTTCCCACGTCCTCAAAAGTAGCAGTGATGCAAGAATCTGAAATGTGGAAGTTAAGGGGATCTTCAGAAAAAGACACCGCAGCATCCCCCAAGGAGAAAGAGAGATTGCCCGTGGGAGGGGTGGAATCTAACACTGGGCAAGAAGAAGAGATGGTCGGCTCCCGCGGAATCCATTTGGGGGAAAAGCTAGGGTTTTCCTTCCTAATCTGTGCCTCACAAAAGTCATTACAAATGTGGAAGGGATTGCCCCTATTCCTGCAAGCCGCAAGAGAATGGGCCTTTTGACTAGTTTCATAGGGATTCTCCTGTAAGCCCTCCAATGCCGCCACAGGAGAGCCTCCTTGAAATTCCTGCACCTTAGAAGGCAGGTTGCATCACCTTTTGTCACTGTTTCCCCTGACATCAGATCCGCCAGTCTTCTTCTGCTCCGTGCGACGATTGCCTGCTCCTAAACGCTCGCTCATGAGATCCTTAGGATTTGCTTAACTCATAAATATTATTATTAATTTACATAAAGACAATCATATTTATTTTATTATCCAAAAATACCTTCATAACTAATAATATTATTTTAATGCAACGATTAACCAAACCATCAATCAAACAATCCAACTAAATAACCCAATTGCCAAAGAATACCTGACAAAATGTATGATCGAAAGCATGACCGAATGACAATATAGAATCAAACAATAGAGACTCGCAACACGACCATACAGACAAGACATGGGACTAAAAACTTATCCTCTTCGAGGATGGTGACAAGTTGAGGGAAACCTTATGTTATCTCCATTCAACAATTTTCTATTGGTTAAGGCATGCTCAGACTTGTTAATTCAGGTGGAGTCGATGCCTGATACCTGTTCACTCAAGCATACCAATTAGATTACACATAATAGCTGAAGCACATGGAAAGGAACTCTGACATTCGTATCTCATTCTCATATGTCCTCCATACGTTCAATGGTACGATGCCGCCCTTTCCACCTATCCTAACCACAACTACTGCATCACCTGACTATAATAGTAACATAACAATATGCATCTTACTTACAAAAGTTCATGTTCCATCTTCATCTTCAGATTCCTTAGTCAGACTACCTACACAGCCATGGTGAAAACAGAGGGGCACTACATCCTCTCCCCCTAAAACTTGACTTACTCCTGGAAGTCACAGACTAGGGTGGAAACATAACACATTAGTATTGCAATATTCTATTGCCAACATACTCATCCATATTAAGCAATTGTTCATAAGATAGGCACAATCATTCAATAAAGACAAGAAGGACATCAATTCCTCACGATTAAGACGCATCATGTGATCTACTTGTATCTAATTACACATATTCAAGGATTTCATATGATTTAAAGAATTGCATTCACATATAATCAAGGAAAAAATACATCTCATATCTTATTCCCAATATGCTTTCGACTATTTACCAAAATACAAAGTGTAATCCTCCATGGAGTCCTCCCTTGAACATACTATCAAAGGTTTGAAATGAACATGATAGAAACAACACTTAATACAAAACGGGGCCAATAGAAACAAACATTCAGAATAGCCACCTGAGAGATTTTAAAAATAAATGCAAACCAAAGTGGGAAAATAATCAAATCCAACTTTAAGTCACAGAGTGCTGACAATTTCCAACAATAAATCAAGTATAAAGGAAAGTGTTTTAGTGACCACTCCTATCATAAGAAAGTTCAAAGAAAGAAAAATCACTGCTAACCCCTAACAACACCTAAAACAACCATTAAAATTTTTGAAACAACCAAATTACACAAAAACTTCACATCACGATGTGACTAATTTTAGCCACAAAAGGGAGTATCCGCTACACAACACTCAAGGGCACAAGGTCCAGAATGTGTTAGAGAATGTACACCATCACTCAAAGAATTAAGTTAACTACATCCTCTTATCTAAACAACTTTTATCCAAGGATTTAAGGCAACACAATTGCTACTTATTTACTTGAACAACTTCTATCTTTAATACAATACAATTTCTTTTTACTAAACTATGGAAATATGCAATTACTTCCTTATTCAAGAAGATATTCACATAGGACATGTATGATGTCACATACAAGAATAATTCAAAACTACAATTGACTTACATTATCACATTCATGATCTCATGGGTTCAACACAAGCTCCCATTTGATCTCCTGCACGTAGTTCTTACATAGACATATACAATGATAACTTTCATAAACCACAATAGATATTCCATATGCAGTCATGACCAACTAGGAAATAGATGTCAGGTTATCAACAACCATGTTAAGATACTCTGCACATGACAACATCACATAACCACATGACTCATCAAATGATTAAATCACTCCAATACTTAATTTCTTGCACTAATAGTAACCATGCTCCTTTCCTATAATGCACTAATGATCACAAGAGAAACTCAAAGCTTCAACAAAAAAACAAGTACCAACATTCAGGGAAGACATATTGTCAAATATATCATCACATTATCAGAGAAGAGGAAGAGAGAACACATAGGCACATAAGTAAAAAAGACATAATCAAAGGACAAGTCTATAAACTTATCAACCTTATAATGTCATACTAATGCACATAGGCAAAAGGTACCATTACCAACTCACCACAAAGAGAAAATCACTTAACCTAGAGCAACAACAACAATCCAGAGGTCTCAGTGTTACAACCTGGCTCTGATACCAAGGGTAATGCCCCGCCATGAAACCCTAGAGAGTTATGTTTAACCTAGCAATAAAAAGGGCAATTTTTTTTTTAAATAGAAATAATGATAACAAAACATAACATAGTCTAATATCAACAAGTTAAACTAGCATATCTAGGGATTACACAACTGCATTGTTGAAATCAAACAATAACCAACAACATACATAGCTTAGCCAAATAACTCACTTTAACAACTTGATTACAAAATTAGATAAATACATCAACATTTTATGAAAAATGATTATAGTACAGGTTGTTTTATCATACAAAGGATTTGTAGAATTACAATGATACAAAAGCTCTTTCTTTCAGAATACATCAAATTACATAATAAATCTCTCTGATACATAGATCTAATGCAAATGATACAAATATTTATCTTCAATTATAGGTGCAAAATGAGAGATACATCTTCTTTAAACATGAGCCATGATGCCAGAAAACCAATAGAATAAAGCACAACCACCTAACCATGTGGAACCCTGAGGTCCACCCCCTCATGCTAGGAGATAACATAAGGTCCCACTAAAATAGACAGTTAGGTAGACAATAGTCTAAAAGGAACAAGGACTACACATGACTCTAATGCAATACAGGTAACTAACACAATCAACACTTCCAGAGGCCACCACATAATGAATGGGGAAAAATCATTAGGGAATGCTAGACTGTAGTAGGGATGAGTGTTATCACATGGTCCTAACATGGGTTACCCTGACAGTTTCTATCTAGATGCCATCCCCCATCCATGGGTTAACCTGACAGTCTCTCGCTAGACGTCAACCCCCATCTATGGTTACCTTGTCAGTCTCTTCTTAGATGCCAACCCCATAGGGTGACACATGTGGAACCAATATTCCTTTCGTGAGGACAAGGAAGTTGATCTTGCCAACCATGGTCTTCTCATCCCATCTCAAGCCTAAACGAGCACTTGAGCCATGAGTGAGGCATCCACTTATCTTGTTTAGTGTGAAAGCTCCCCAATCCTCCAAATTTTATTATTAAGTTATCACTGGATTAACAACTTCCAATGGGTTATTCTGGTAGCCACTTTGGGCATCAGCCCCACATTAGTAGCCACTCCCCCACCTGCATCTAGAAGACCCTAACCTTCAAGCATAATGACAAGTATCCATATACCATGCAAGGCATTTACCTTCTTGCATACAAATCATATTCACAAGGACCAATTCTTGGATCAATGTCCCAAGCTTCCAGTTGGATCCATCATATCAACCATAAACAACATGTATCTAGAGCAAGGCATGGGTCAGCTTGCTCCAAAAATCTCAACCAAAGCAAAATGTATCTAACATAGTATTTTATTACATGCTCAAACAATAGCCACAAGAATAGGTACATTGAGCAAGGCATGGGTCATCTTGTACAATTGTCACAAGCACATAATCCATAAATGGAGGAAAGTCAACATTACATACAAGATTACAATATCACAAGAGTCAGACACATGACTACCCCTCTTGGCCTCTAGAATCTACTTGACAAACACTTGACACCATTATAATGCAATAGACTCACATAACATTCACTCACAAAAGCACATCATTATCTAATAGACCATACAAGATCTATTATCACATAACAACAATTCAATTACAACGAAACAAATGCATCATATGATATATTCAACTTCAACACAAAAACTATATAGGGACAACATCTCATATCTACAATAAAAGTTAGCATTCATATACAATTCTTCTTTATCTATGTCTCTCAAACACTCATCTCAAAATGCATTCTATACCCCAGCATATCATTACAATACTACTATAATACTCCTTCACTTATATCATTAAGCATTTTCTTGTATAGACTCTAAATCCATCTTTACTACTTTCAACTTAACCAATAACACAAAACATTAAATTATACCTCCCTCTATCCATGTAGTGAACATAAGTCCTCCGCCGTTATTCTAGTCAAGATATAATTAAATGCACATAATAATTTTAAATAACCAATTTACTATATCTATACATTTTGAAGTCTTCTCAAATTCAATTTCTACAAGAAAAAGACAAGTTAAAAGAACATGAAATTAATTAAATACAAGATATAAATAGGACTAACATACATAGTCTAATTCATATTTAATTATCCCTTGATTCTCCTAGTTCTCTCTAACGGATCATATTCCAACTTTACATTTTCTACATATAAAAGAACACAAATTTCTTAATTAAAGTAACACTGAGCCTTTCTATTCCTTTAAGTTGACAATTACACAATTCTATATACATCTCTCCCCCCCACAAAAATCAATAATAAAGATTTACTAACATTTCTATAGTAATTATATAATCATTTTTATGTTAAAGACTTACACGCAAACATTAATGAATATAGATACTATTCGATAAGAGTATCTACATTATTGTAAACTTTCTATTAATAAGTTAAACTAGCATTTATAACATTTACTCTCTACCAACACACTTTCTAAGACTATCATGACATTCTAAAATAAAGGATTAACTATTTACATATTCAACAAATGATAATCATTTGAGTACATTTAGGGCAAATGAATAGACCGAACATTGGTTGTAGAAAAAAAATGTCTATGGGTCATGGAGAATGGGCTTCAGAAGATATAATAGCAATTGCTATGCTGCTAGAGGAATTATCAAGGCATTACACATCATAATGTATTCATTGATGGGCATCCTAATAATTGATAGGAAAGCTCTTTGAAGGTCATAGAGAAGTTGTCACGATGGAAGAAAAAGGTGTATTGAAGCATGCAATTTGGATTAGTTACATTTTGCAAGATTTCACAAGCTGGATTCATAGCAATGGCTCCAAAAAATTTCAAGCAATAGTTATGGTCAGCGATTATGCCAATGAAGAATGCAAGCACGACTCATTTACTATTTGATGAAATGCCTCAAAGAAATGTTATAGAAAAGTTCACAGTATACACCCAAAATCAAATTTGTTGAAGCAGGCTTGGGACCAACTTAGCATCTTTGTCATGACCTATTTGATCTGAACCAAAATGGGAGCTTAGAAAGGGTAACTACCACCTTCTATGCCTAAAAAGATGGGATTCTAAATAGATATAATAGTTGATTTGCTCTGGTCAACAGTATCTAAAAGAGAAAGTACTGAGTAGCACGTTATCAACTAGACAAAATACCTCAAGAATACATGAAATGCATAAATTGAAGCATACTCTCAATATGGATCAGTTGAGAAGACTTTGGAGGCCACCCCAAAACTTTGTCATTAGGATGCCAGTTAAACCAGCGATGGTAATGGAGCAAATGTTTTTTTTTGGCGCCAGCGGATTGCATAAGAATATAAGTTTAGAAGTATGTACAGTGACGTTTTTTCATTTGGATCCAAAATTTTTTGTAGAACTTATGTCCTTCTCTCAGACATCTATAGAGAGGTGGCCAGATATGGTGAGGCAATTGATGACTGGAAGAGGGATTAAAATGATTGCAGGATAAGCACAAAATGGATTTGGCACGATAGAAATCATTGTAAGTGTGGTGAACAATTTACAACATTTATGCAAAGACAATATTCTCGTGAAGATAATGATGATGCTAAATAAAGAAATCTACAAAAGGATAGGCTTGCACTAAAATAGTGTTTCACACAATACACGCAGAGATTATAGGCGATGCTAAATAAAGAAACCTAAAAATTAGCCCTATTATAAAATAATATGCGATGTCAGATCACCAGAAATGAAGATTTAACCATCACAACATCGAAGATTGTAAATTGCTCTGATTGGCAAGAATGTAAAATGAGGGAACACATGCAAGGCCCATGATCTATGGCCTGAAAATCTCCAGGAAAATGTCATCTCATGACATGCAATTATTGTAGGATAAGCACAAATTGAATTTTACAGATCAGGCTTAAGAACTTTTAATCACATGCAATCGGCAGAGGTAATGCCCAATTCTATGACCTTACTTGCAAATGCGAATGGCAGTTGTAAAAAAAAAAAGAAATCCACATCCTTGGAAACGTCCTCCCTACCTGCACAATCGGGAGCTTAGGAACAGGGTATGGATATCTTTTAAAACATAAAGGTAGAGAAAGATTTTATCAGATGAAGCAATAAGTGAATGGTTATATAATGATAGATGAAATTTGCCTTCAGATAAATATGGATGGAGAAGCACTATCACAAAACACAGAATCATAAGTAAAGCACACAAACTATTTGACAGAATATCTTAAAATAAAGAGGTCAAAAACAAATAAAAAACTCATTGAGCATAATATCATCTTATGAAATGCATTGATTCAACATGCAATGCTCAAGAAATTAAAACCCAAAACATATTGTCATGCAGTCAATAATCTCATAAATCTCTAATTATAAGGAATTCTACAGGCACCAAGAAAATACCTAGCATAGACTCTTTCTATCATGTGACTTATACAGGTTAAGAATAGAATGGATTATGAACTACTTAAAAATCTTTCTTGGAAAGAAGCAAAATCATCCACATATATTCCATCTATGGTTATCTATCTGAATATGCCTTAATGTGGTGAATTGAGTTGAACATACCTAGATTGAGACAGAATGGAGAGCAAACTCAAAAATGAAAACTTCCCCCTTTTCTTTTTTTCATAATCCCTATTAAATCTGCAGTTATTCCCCACCAATTCCTCTCCCTTCGGGTTCCATCCTTCTTATAAGAAGAGGATCTTTTCTTTATTTAGAAATAGAAATCCCCTCATTAATGACCATAAATCCCACCTTATTACAGTCTTACAACTAACTATTTATTTCAATCACAACCAAGCAACAAGATTATTTTCTACAACTTTTATTTATTTAATATTTACTATAAATATGACTTATGACAACTCATAAATATTATTATTAATTTACATAAAGACAATCATATTTATTTAATTATCCAAAAATGCCTTCATAACTAATAATATTATTTTAATGCAATGATTAACCAAAGCATCAATCAAACAATCCAACTAAATAACCCAAATGCCAAACAATACCTGACATAATGTACGGTCGAGAGCATGACCCAATGAAAATATAGAATCGAACAACAGAGACTCGCAACACAACCATATAGACAAGACACGGGACTGAAAACTTATCCTCTTCGAGGATGGTGACAAGTTGAGGGAAACCTTACGTTATCTCTGTTCAACAATTTTCCATTAGTTAAGGCACGCTCAGACCTATTAATTTAGGTGGAGTCAATGCCTAATACATGTTCACTCAAGCATACCAATTAGACTACACATAATAGCCAAAGCACATGGAAAGGAACTTTGACATTCATATCTCATTCTCGTATGTCCTCCATACGTTCAATGGTACGATGCCACCCTTTCTACCTATCCTAACCACATACTACTGCATCACCTAACTATAATAGTAACATAACAATATGCATCTTACTTACAAAAGCTCATGTTCCATCTTCATCTTCAGATTCCTTAGTCAAACTACCTGCACAACCACGGTGAAAATGGAGGGGTACTACATCTTTATAGTTCTTGTTATCTGGATTAAGCATGTGATTATGTAAGATTTAATTACATTGAGATTCATATTTATGTGATTATCTTTTATTTAAGATATTGTGATTAAGGGGATTAATTACGTCTTTTTTTTTTATCTTTGATATGTTGTATCTAACTAGATTGTTTACATCTTTTTGTTTTGGATATTGTGATGTTGTATTTAAGTGGATTAATTACTTCATTTGCTTTCGAGTTGGTTTTATGGCTTTTACATGTACTTGTGAGGCTTTACATTTGGTATCAGAGTTCTAGGTTTAACACTAGGGCTTCTATTTCTTTTTTGGACTATTGTGCTAAAGTTGCAGACTTGATGTAGATTATCCATCATGAATACTAGAACCATTGATCATAGTGAAGGATCAGGAAGTGGTCGAGGTAGAGGATCACATGGAGGTGCCCATGGAGGTGCTCATGGTCGAACTGCGGTAGATCATGGAGATGCTAGTGATGATCAGGATGGAAGATCTGACCATATTCTTGCACTCTTGACCCCATAGGACATGAGGATGAATGATCTTGAGCAGAAGATCATAGGGAATCATAGAGAGCTAAATGCTAATGAAAATCTTGGAAATGCTAATGCAAATGAGAATCCAAGGATAGAAGTTCAAGTTCCTGAAGTTGGAGTTAATGCTAATAATCAAGCAAGGATTGCAGAAGAATTGGAGAAAGACCTCAAGAAAGTATCACTGCCAAAATTTGATGGAAAGACAATTGGAGATGGAGCTGAATACTAGATAATAGAAATGGAGAAATAATTTGAGATCTAAAACCTTTTAGATCACATTAAGGCAATGTGGGGATCTTACCAGTTGACTGGTGAAGTAGCAAGATGGTGGGATAATGAGAAGGAAGATAAGAAGCTGTTACCTGGTGAGATAACTTAGGAGATTTTCTTGCAACTGTTTAGAAAAAGATGGTTACCACAATTATTCTTTGACAAGAAGATGATAGAGTTTTAGAATTTGGTTCAAGGAGGTATGTCCATAACCAGTTATTGGGAAAGGTTTTCTTATCTACTTAAGTATGTTCCACATTATAAGACACGACAGATTTCAGATCAGGAAGTTTATTCTGGGATTGAGGCCACAAATTGGAGCTGAGGTAGACATACATAACCCACTCACTATGGATGCCACTTTTGAGAAAGCAATAAAGCAAGAGCAGAGGTTACATCAAGTAGCTAGTTACCGTAAGCAAAGAGATGCCAAGTTTTTAAATAAGAAACCATAGAATAATCAGCAAAACAATCAACAAAATAACAACCAAGACAATAATAGACAGATCAGGAATCTGAATAGAGGCAATAATTCTTAGGATGGAATTGGTGGAAACAAAAGAGGTGGCTATAACAACAGAAACAACAATCAGAGGGAAAGAGTTGAAGGACCAAGAGCACCTAAGGGTGGATGTTACAATTGTGGAGGAGAGCATTATGCAAATGTATGTCCACATAAAAGAGGAAACAAGAATCAACAAGGAGCACTGTAGCATCATATTCATGCCACAGTGGATAATCGGCAAGCAGATTTTCAAGCAGCACCTATTCGGTTCCAAGGTAAGCTCTATGGACTACCTATTTCTATTTTAATTGATACTGGTGCCATAGAATGTTTTTTAGATCCTAGAGTAGTATCTAAGTTATCTATTAGACTTGGACATGGAAAACTCTTAGATGGTACAATATGGCAAGAGTGTAGAAAAAAGGGTAGACTCATGTCTAGCATGCAGTGAGTTAGAGCTTCCTAGTTTTCAGATGCAAGTAAATATGTATGCAGCACCTTTAGGCTCATATGATGTAATTTTGGGAATCAATTGGTTAAATGAACATAAGTCTCTAGTAAACTATGAAGACAAGGTTGTTAGATGTTTGGATGACCTAGGGAATCAAGTGGAAATTAATGGATCTAAGAGACCTTTAGAGCTTAGACAAATCTCGGCTATGCAATTAAATAAAGAAAAGAGGAAAGGATGTGCCATTTATGTTGTCCAAGTAAAGGAACTTGACAAAGAAGAACCAGTGTTCAATGACTATCCAATTCTTAGATATTTCAGAGATGTATTCCCTGTAGAGTTGACAGAGTTACCACCGAAGAGAGAATTTGACTTCTCCATTGACTTGCTACTAGGGACTAAGCCTCAATCTAAGGCATCCTACATGATGAGTACTATAGAATCGTATGAGCTTAAGGCACAATTTCAAGAGTTGCTAAATCAAGGGTTCATTAGGCCTAGTGTGTCACCATGGGGTGCACCAGTTATCTTTGTAAAGAAGAAGGATGGTACTTTGAGATTATGCATTGATATATAGGATTCTTAACAAAGCTATGATAAAGAACAAGTATCCACTTCTAAGAATAGATGAGATCTTTGATTAGATGAAAGGAGCAATAGTGTTCTCGAAGATAGACCTTAGATCCAGCTATCACTAATTGCAGATTAAGGATGAGGACATCTCTAAAATAGCTTTTAGGACTTGATATGGTCACCATGAGTTCATAGTAGTACCATTTGGGTTGACTAATGCTCCAACATCTTTCATGAATTTGATGAATAGCATATTCAGAGATTGCTTAGATGATTTTGTGTTGATCTTCCTTGATGACATATTGATATACTCTAAATCAGCGGAAGAGCATGAAAGGCATTTGAGGATTGTTTTGCAGTGTTTGACAGAGAGAAATCTTTTTGGAAAATTATCTAAGTGTACATTCTTTCAAGATAAAGTGCACTATTTTGGTCATGTGATCTTATCAAAAGGGATTGCAGTTGATCCTGAGAATATAAAAGCAATAATGGAATGGCCTACACTACAAAGTGTGACAGAAGTCAAAAGTTTTATAGGAATTGCAGGTTATTATAGAAAGTTTGTGGAAGGTTTCTCAACCATAGCAGGACCAATTACCGCACTACAAAAGAAGGGTAAGAAGTTTGAATCGACAAAAAGGTGTAAGAAAGCTTTCCAAGTGCTAAAGGAAAAGCTCACAACTACTCCTATCTTGACCATACCAGATCCTAATGGGTACTTTACAGTTATAACAGATGCTTCGGCGGATGGATTAGGAGGATTGTTGATGCAGAATGAGAAGTGGTTGCCTATGAGTCAAGAAAGTTAAAGCAACATGAGTTCAACTATGCGCTGCATGATCTTGAGTTATCTGCCATAGTTCATCCACTTCATATGTGGAGGCATTATCTTCTAGGTAAGCCCTTCGAGTTAAAGATAGATCATCTAGAGCTCAAGTATATATTTACTCAACCTAACCTTAATGCATGACAGAGAAGATGGTTAGAATTCCTTAGTGAGTATGACTTTGGAATTGAGCATATAAAAGGAAAGGAGAATAGAATAGCAGATGCTCTTAGTTCGAGAAGGCATCTAGCTTCCATAGTTACCATGAGATCCAATTTGAAGTAGAAAATGATTCAGAATCTTCAAGGGGTTGAGAATTATCAAAGAGTAAGGCAAGCTTTGGAAGTAGAGCCCTTAGATCATAGGTTTTATGGTTATGTTGTTGAATCAGATGGACTTTTGAGATTTCAGGGATGGATGTATATTCCTAACTCAAGAGAATTGAGGAAGTTAGTGCTTGAAGAGATCCACAATACACCTTATTCAGGTCACCCTGGAGTGACAAAGATGGTCAAAGGTTTGAAACCTTTAACTTTTGGCCTATAGTTAAGAGGGATGTGACAGAATTTGTGGCTTGATGTTTGGAATGCCAAAGAGTCAAAGTTGAGCATGTGCATCCAGTAGGATTATTGTATCTGCATAATATTCCTGAGCACAAGTGGCAAGTGATAAGCATGGATTTTATTCAGGGGTTACCTATGTCTAAGAATAGGCATGATGTCATATTAGTGGTTGTAGACAAGTTGACCAAGGTAGCACATTTTATTATGGGGAATCTTTTAGATGGTTCTATGGTCTTAGCTAAGAAGTTTGTTTAGGAGATATTCTGATTGCATGGAGTGCCTGAGATGATCATTTCAGATCGTGACACTCGCATGACATCTAGATTTTGGACAGCTCTTAATGTAGCTTTGGATACAATGTTGAATTTCAATTTGGCTTATCATCCTAAAATAGATGGTCAAACTGAAAGAGTCAATCAAGTGGTAGAAGACCTTCTCAGAATGTATTGTATAGATCAACAGTATAAATGGGAGGAGTATCTTCCATTGGTAGTGTTTGCATACAACAATTCATACCATGCATCATTTGGAATGGCACATTTCAAATCTCTTTATGGGTGTAGATGTCGAACACCTATCAGCTGGGATAAGGTGGAGGACAGAATTGTGATTGGTCCTAAAATGTTAAGAGAAATGGATGATCAGATGAAGTTGAAGCAAGTTTCAGATCATCAAAAGAGTTATGCAAATAAGAATAGAACTCCTAGATAGTTCTCAGTTGGTGACAAAGTCTTTTTGAGGGTCAGACCTCATAAGAGTTTAATATCATTTGGCAAAGCATCCAAACTTGCTCCTCATTTTGTAGGACCATTCAAAGTTCTGGAAGTGATCAATCCTGTAGCTTATAGACTTGCTCTACCACTTGCACTTGCCAGAATCCATAATATTTTTCATGTGTCTTTACTTAAGCATTATTATCCTGACATGTCACATATTCTTGATTGGCGTGCTTTACAGGTTTAGGATCTAGGAGTGGTGCTAGTGGAGCCCACTCAAATTCTAGGGAAGTGCAACATTAAGTTGCATTGTAGAGATGTGGTGCAATATAAGGTCCAATGGGATCAATATTTGGAGGACAGTGCCACATGGGAGGATGTGGAGGAGATTGATAGATCTTTTCCTTATTTGAGGATATAGCATAGATTTGTTATTCATGCATGGATTATGATACTTTGATTTTAGTTATTGCTTTGATACTTTGACTTGTTATGATCTTTTGATACTTTGAGTTGATGTTATTGTTTTATGACACCTTGATACTTTATTGGTGGTTGATGGATACTTTATTATTTTGATGTTTAATAAGACATCGGGATGATGTCTCTTCCAAGTGGGGAAGGATGTCACATCTCATTTTTATGAACAATATAATTATTCTAGACTAGTGAACAATTATTGTGATTGACTTTACCTTAAGTAATTTTGCATATGTGAAGGTAATTATTATGAGTTTATATTGAAGAGAATTGGAAATTGACTTAAATGTTAAAAACTGTAGACATGATTACAATGATTTGCCTCAGCTATGTGTTTGGAGACACTAACCTATTGATGTCGAGTTGAGTGCAAATAGATGCAGGTACTCATCAAAGATGAGAGCATGGTTGAGGTAGAGGTGTTCTAGCCACTTGGCAAGAACTGATGGATGGATTACCCTGATGCAATCACACACACCACGTAGTTTTCATATGCATTTTGAATGGTTTTCTTATGTATTTTTGTGTGGAAAATAAGTGTGATTGATGATTTAAATAATTAGAAAATATTGTGTTTAAATTTCTACAATAGTTTGTATTAAATGCATTATTTAATTTAATGGCTTTTTTCGAATTGTGATTAAAATAGATATTACAATTTGAATAAATGAGATATATATGTTTATTTGTAGTTTTTATTAAATAAATAATAAAGATTGTTTTTATTTACCTAATTTTAGATGTTCAGAAGACAATATGCACATTAGATTTAAATTAATTATATTAAATTATAATTAGAGGTATTTATATTATTGTATTATTATTTTTATTTACTTCTTGATTTATTAAAATATATATGTATTAGTTAAATAATAAAATAATTTTAATAATAGTGTTATTATAATTAGATAATTTTAAATAAATACATAAGAAAGAGTTTAAAAAGCAGCTTCCTGTTATGCAAGCCAAATTTGCAATGCATAACAGTAAACTGCACAGAAAAATAATTTATTGTTTTAAATAGCATTTTTGCTCTACTTTTATTGGTCAAATTATCATGCAAAGAGAATAATAACTCAATTCTAAATTCTATAATCTTGAGACTCCAAACCTAATTGATGGTCACCAAAAATAAAAAGGAGAGATTTTTTTGTTAAAAAAAAAGACTCCTGGCAGCAAGAAAGAAAGCACGATTTCATAATAGGAACCACGATTTGGCAGTAACAGGAAGGGTGATCTGTATAATAGGAAGGGTGTTGTGGTAGCAAATTCATCATCAATCACCATATTTATCTTCTAGGTTTTTATTTCATATTTTTGTCTTCTTGAATCTTGTTTTGTGGTTGTTAAAAAAATGATGTTTGGTTTGTAAATCGACCCATGTTTACCTGAGCCATTTTTCTCTATTCTAGTTGTTTTTCTTATGATGGATAAATCAACCTTTTCTTGGGTAATCTAGTAAATTGACCCCTTGATTTTTACTTGTTGTCTATTGTTCTTTGTCTTGGCCGAATGATGTTTAAAAACATATTACCTTCTTCCTATGCTTTAACTGAAACAAGGATATTAAACCTCAGATTTGATTATTAATTTGAATAAAAACCAATGATAGAATCTTCATATGGCTGTCATAAACATCTTTGCAAACCTTAATATGACTGTATTTTCCTTTAATTATGATGATTGAAAACTTTCTATTTGATTAGAAAATTGACCCAATGTATTTAAACTCTTAAAAATCTGAAAGGATATACAAAACCCCGCTTCTTGTTATGGATTGTTTTTTAGTGTATTTTCCTTTACATTTCTAGAAAAAAAAAGTAAGAAGTATAATATGTGTTTTATTTATTTTATAACTTCTGTAGTTCCTATTATTGAGAATAGAAAATAACAGAAAAATAGGAAGCTGTTTTAATTTTCTGTATTTAAATTTACTATAACAAGAAGTTTAAATTATGTTTTTATGAATTTCCATCACAAATTTGATAGCAAATAACAGTAATAGTTAGATTGCATATTATTTTTGAGGAATTGTGATTGAATAAATTGATATTAATATTAGATAGATTTCATATGATAATGAGAAATTTTGATTAAATAATGGATAAGAATTATATCAAAATATTATATCGAGTTGATAAATTTGTGAATGAAATTTTGTATGAAATGATGATTTATTGCTTGCGGAAAGTATGACTTTCAAATGATGTTTTGGGAAGAGATTTTTATTGATTTATTGAAAAACTTGATTCTTTTAATTTATTATTTATTTTCTTGCTTCTTGGGGAAAGAAGTAGATTTTTATTTAGGAATGTAAATGGGTTGCTTTCTGGGCTAGGATGTTGAATGTGGATTTATCAGAGATGGCTTTTCCTCTTTTTTAGCAATTGTACCAGGTTACTTATAAAGGATTAGATCTAATCTAGATGACATTGAAATAGATGTTTATTGTCTAGCAAACTTATTTGTTGATATCTCTGCCACATTCTATTGTGAGGCAATTTGCTATTCATTATTTAGAATTACACATTCAAACATCAGGGTTGCATTGGGTGTTCTCTTCTGCCAGTTGCTACCAGGTAGCTAGACATTTCATGTAGGCCTGGGTTTCCTTCATTTCATGAAGGGATTCAGGGAAGTTTAAATACTTCATGGTTGGGTGGAAAAAGCACCTGGGCCATATTCTCGTCTCTTGGCTTGCATGTGGTGGACCACTTGGTTCATGCGACTGATGAGCGTATTGATTTATTATTCTTGTTGTACATGATTATTGTACTTGATTGTATGTATTATGGCATGCTTGCCAATGGATTTATGTATATTATTTTATAGTTCTTGTTATCTGGATTAAGCACATGATTATGTAAGATTTAATGACATTGAGATTCATATTAATGTGATTATCTTTTATTTGACATATTGTGATTAAGTGAATTAATTACATCTCTTTTATCATTGATATGTTGTATCTAAGAAGATTATTTACATCTTTTTGTTTTGGATATTGCGATGTTGTATTTAAGTGGATTAATTACTTCATTTGCTTTTGAGTTGGCTTTATGGCTTTTACATGTACTTGTGAGGCTTTACATTTAGAATGCACTCCAGGAATCAGAGTTAGAAGTCCAAGTTAGATGGACTAAATGAGAAGTTTAATTAAGTTATCCCATGACCAAAAAAGGTCAAAGTATAATCACTATAGGAAGAGATAGCTGCTAAGTTGAGTTAGAAGTGTGTGAACAATCGACTATGTTCATTGTGAAACATCTATTTATATTAAATATTTGGACAAAGTAATGTATCTGTCTCTACATGCATTAGTCAAGTCACTATGTTCCAGATGGCATAACCATCTAGTAGTGTCATACATAGTTAGAGGGGATCTATAGTTTTATGACTGTGATGGGTTATGTAGGACACAACACTAGAAACTCAGATGGCAAACCTATTGATTCTTTATATCTATTCCCTTCATGAAGGGTAGGGCCACTTCCAGGAAGGAAGGTGTGTGGGGGACTGTTGGTCTGTGGTTAGAGGAAAAGTACTCTAGTGATGCTCTCTGTAGACACCCAAAATTGACTCATTATCATTAACATTCAAATATCGCATTATCACACATCTACATTTGTCTAACACACTTGAGAAATTTCCCTAATACATCTATTTCTTCTATTAATTAAATAAAATTCTAATTTATTTAATTAATTCATTAGCTATTTCCTTTATTTCTTCTAAACTATAATTAAACAATCTTCAATTATTTAATTATCTTCATTCTATCTATCTTTAATTAAATAAATCTTATTTATTTAATTAAAGATTCCTTTTATAAGCCCACTTTCCAATTAATTAAATAAATTATATTTATTTAATTAATTTATCTTATCATTTGTCTTATGAGCTGACATGTGTGCCCCTTTCATTTAAAAAGATAAGTGGTACTACATCCTTTTATTTAATATCTTTCACATGTAGTACTTTTTATGCACACAAACACATATGAGCCCTATCTTCCCACCACTTGTCATCTTCACATTCACCTATGTCTATCATTTAATCTTAGCCATTCACATAGCCACCGAATCTCCACCGTTGATTGATTTTGGTTGAGTTCTATATAAACACCCTGTCATTCCATACTACAATCTATCCAGCATTCATAGAGCATCTACATTATCATCTTGAGCATATTGAGCATTTGAGAATCCATAGTATCCATTGAGCTTTCATCATTATCATCCATCATGGTAGCTTTTATCTTCATAAGTGTTCATTGTTGAAGAAGCAATCCACATCATAAACAAGGAATCACACAATTTAGGTGATGTTGTGCTTGAATTGCATTACTTTTGATTTCATTTAGATTAGATTCTTTGATGATGGTCGGGTTAGGTTTTCATGGCTATGCTTGATCTTATCAACTTGATTTTTTACCTATCACATTTTGGCATGCCCGGTGGGACCCACATCTTTGATTAACTTTGTTGTTTGAAGTTATTTTTATGAAGATTAGATTTTTCAAGCATTTACGGCAAGTTCCAACCACTTTTGAGAAAAAAACCATCGTTGTCTGCATACCTGCATCGCTTCTACACTAAAATCTACTGCCTTTAGCCATTCTCAGATCTCTTATAAGTGGACAGCGATCACCTTTTGTCTATTCTGCATCATTTTTGGACTAACAGTGGTCACCTTTACATTTAACCTAATCACTTTTGATCTTACAGTGGCCACTTTTAGATAATTGAATCGCTTTCTACAGAATTAGGGCTTTTTGTTGTGTATTGTCTCTTTTGTAGAGCCAGGTCACTTATGAGCCGAAACCAACTATTTTATGATTTTTCACATCGCTTCTGAGGCTAAACAATCTACATGTGGAGTTTTCGAGATCACTTTTGATCTGTAGTATTTCACCTGTGACAAAAATAGAGATCACTTCTGACAGATAGTAAATCACCTCTGGTAAACTATGTGCTTTCAGTCTGTATAATTTGCAATTTGTTTTCTTAGCTACTAATTAGGTATTTGTGCAGTATCTTATCGATTTGTCCAAGAAAAGGAGGTTATTAAACTACTAACATATCTGTTGCAGATCCGATCAGTCCAAGACTTGTGGTTTTTCACTAAATTAGGAGCATTTGGGCTTGGTGCTTAAAATGAATCATTGCTTGCTCCATGCTTGATTTATCTTTTTTGATTGCTTGCATGTGATTGATTGTAACCCAAATTTAATAACAAAAGTATCCTCTCCCCTTGCCTATCAAATGGATCTTGGGTGTATGAGAACTTGTTATTATTTTTAGAGGGCCTGCCTTCCCAATGTGAGAAGGGATACAACCCAAGTGGTAACGGGCTAAAGCAAGTCCTTCCGAACTGCTATATAAGAAAAGTGTTTGTGTCAAAATCCATAGACAATGGGTGTTGTTGCGTTATCTCGACAGCCAACCTCCCCCCAAACCCTCCAAGGCATAACCCTTGAAGGATGGGAGACTCCACAATGGAGAGTAGTGCTGTCGCATGTATAGCCACCCGAACAGATGCCCTTATTAGCAACTTTGTGTAGTAGCTAAAAACCCTCTATTTGTTGATGCAAAAGGTGGGACCTTTGAAGCAGCCCTGATTCACGTGGTTCTTAGAAGAGATAGCAGGGACAATCCTAAGGTTTGGTGAGGGATAGACCTTTAAGGAAACCTAGATCTTGGTATGCGTGAGAAGTGAGTGTCATGGAGGGGAGCCAGTGCTACCAAGATCCTGAAGCTATTTGCTTTGAATAAGCACAGCCAGGGGATTCAATGAATACAGTCCTTTCCTAGCCTAGGTTGTACAAGTTTGTGATTGTTGTGAGTGTGAGTGACTGCAATTACTATTTTTTTGTCACAAAATAAAAAATTAGATGTCTTTCTTGATAGACATAGTCACTTTATAGCCTAAACTGCTCGCATATAGACAACAGAATCACTCTTAAGCTGTAGTTATTCACTTTTTGCCTGAACTAAATCACCTTTGAATAGCAGTTAATCGCCTTTTGCATAAATAGATTTGCATATGAATAGTAGTCTGTTGCCTCTTGCCTGAATCAGCCATCATTTAAACAGCAGTCAGTCACCTTTGCTATGAATCAGGTCACTTTTAAACAATAATCATTCACCTTTAGCTTAACTTGAGTCACTTCCAATCAGTAGTAAACTACTTTTGAGCCAACAATCATTACCTATGAACATTTGGATCACCTTTGGTTAACACTATAACCTATTTCAGACCCTAAATCAGTCTGCATTTGAGCTATTACCAGTCACCTTTAGCATTCTCTGAGTCACATATGAGCTATCACTTGTCACTTGTGGTCTAATACTAGCAAATCTCAAGGACTCGGTCAAATTAGCTACAAATCTAGCTTGCTCAACTTCAGTATTAGCGTTCAGACCTGTCTCTGATCAGTAGCAAATACCTGGACTTTGTCTCCTTGTTTTGAGCTTACCAATCAATCACATTTCATGATCTTTTCATCTTTTTAAGATCCCAAACCAGCAAACCAAACATCAAATCAATCATTTTGATCCATCATCAAAACATCAGCTTTAGCTTCAACAAACATTAGCAACATAGCAATCTTTAGCAAATAACTTTTCCCTTGAGTGTGTGAGCTATTCTCTAGGGAAACCAACCAACAACAAATCAGCCAACCAAGCAAAACAATACATCAACTAAAGCAAACCAACAAAACAACAAATCAACAACCAAGCAAACCAATCAACCAACCAATCAACAAACCATTATCTTTTGGGTCTCAAAACTTTGACAAGCTAAGCTTCAATTTTCAACATCAACATCATGCCTCAAACTAGGAGTCAATATAGAGCTAAAATGGAAGCTAACTATAGAGCTAAAATGGAAGTCAAATTGCAAGCTGAGATGCAACAACTTAGATTAACACCTCTTAAGGATGCAACTCAATTCACGACTGGTATGCCTCCTCATATGTTTACACCTCATGGGTATACCCTTGGAGAATCATCCTCACAACAAGTGCAACCTCCAACAGCTTTGGAAACTTTCGAAGAACAATCCCAAGAAGACTTATCAGAATTTTAGGACACCCATGTCTGGGATCAAGTTGAGAGACTTGTTCTATCTGAGCCTAATCACTACTTCTTGCAACGTGCTCGCATGGGCACTAAATTACCAAGAGATTTTGACATATCCGCTATTAGAGAACATGATCCAAACACTCCCATTGTTGTTGCAAAGGGACCATCCACTATAGTTACACCATCCCCCACTATATCACAAGCTCCATCTTCTACCACATCTCTTTCACTACCTATTGTTACTTCATTTGATCTACCACGCTCAGAGCACACTTTAGAACCTTTGATCATACCAACCAATGTGCTCCCTCTCATGTCACAAAATCTAAACATTCCACCTTTCCATGTTCCTCAACATATTCCTCCTCCTACCATGACCATTTCTATGCCTCAAGTAACACAAGCTGTCCATGTGGCCCAAGCACATACGCTCCAAACATCACAAGCTATCCCCATGTCTCATAGTGTACAAGCCTCTCAAACTATACCAACACAACCAATCGTCCAAGCTTCATGACCATCACAATCTACCATATCCCATATACCAACTGCTAATACGCTTTCTACCATCTCTACTAATCCTTCCACTACACCATATAATCCCAATGTTAGTATTATTGATATGAGTGACCCCCCTATCATTTCTCAAGCTAATCCTAGCTCTACGGTCACTTATGTTGGGCAACTTACATCCATTCCATCATACTCTTCCAATCCTTCACACACTATCAATCCATCTTATGCTACCCAAGGCTTGCTTATTGTCAACCAACACATAACACATACCAATCCCCATGTTGTCCAAAATACCAACCCAACTATCCATCCTTCTTTTGCATCTACCAATCCTTCCATCACTTATCATGTCACAAATCCAACTCCAACTTCCCAACCATTAACTAATGTCAATCCGTCTTCCACTTCGTATGTGATGCAAAATCTTGATGCACATTCATCCCAATAGACTCAACCACCACTTGTGCCTCAAGGATAGCAATTCTCAACTACATATGTGTCACATCCCAATCCTTTGACATATATTGTGAGTACGCAACCTCAACAAATAGTCATGGCTCCATATATCCCACAATAGTAACCTCAATATACACCATACCATGTTTCACCCCCTTTACAACAACAGTAATTATCTTCAGCAGATGTTCAACACATGATTAACTAAGCAATAGGACAAGACAAGAAGACATTTTCTTTAGATAACATATGCGCTTATCCATTTGACAAGTCTCTTCATATGATACCTTTTCCACCGCACTTTGAAATTCAACAATTCGACAAGTATAAAGGAAAAGGAAATCTGAAAGACCATCTTAGAGCATTCTTTGTGGCATGTCTCGATGTTTCTTATGATGATACATATCTTAGCAAGACAAGCTCTTAAATGGTTCTCTCATTTACCTCCGGGGATTAAGTCTAATTCAGAGTTAGCCAATAAGTTTTGATCTCACTTTGCTTTCAACATTGACCATGAGATAAACATGAACGACCTTGTCAACAATAAACAATGCAATGGTAAAGCATTTTCTTCATTTACTCAATGATGGCGTAATATGGCTAGCAAACTATCATGGGAAATCCCTGAGAAACAACAACTCGATATCTTTGTTCAAAATCTTCATCCTGAATCATTCCAACTACAATTGCAAAGTGCTAGCACCTTTGATGAACTTGTTTCCAAAGGAACCATCATTGAACGAGCTTGAATTGCTAAAGGAACTATCAAGATCTTTCACGATAATAAAGACTATCCTCAAAACTCCAACGATAAGTCTCACTTTTGGAACAAAAATAAGAATATTGTTAACGATGGTGTTGTCGATGCAAAACACATCCAAAATATGAAAGCTCCTATCAACATTCAAGTTGTGTCTACAACAACACAACCTTTTCAACGAGTGTGACAATGCCAAACTTCCAATCCGCGTCGATAATTTACACCATTAGCGGAACCCATGGAAGTTATCTTTCAAAAGCTTCTCCAAGCGGGCGATATTGTCTTATCGGATGCACCACCCAATGGTGAACCACTCTTCAAAGCTCCTTGGTACAAAGAAAATGAGTATTATGATTTCCATAGAGTTAAAGGACACAAAACAAATGGTTGTCTACACTTAAAACATGTCATCCAAGATTGCATTGATCAAGGTTTAATCAAGGTCACACCTTCAACAACTCAACCTTCACAACAATCAACATCAAACTATGATCTAGAGACCTTCAAGAATCCACTTCCATCTCATGACAAAACAAGTAACCCTCATGCTAGAAATGCCATTCAGTATACCTATGAATCATCTACCATTGGCTGTATTGACCATGCTCACATTTCTACCATTACTATCCAAGGTAAAGCACCTGATTGCGTTATAACCACTTGAAGAGGTCAAGTCACTATTCAAGGAGCACCTGTTCATCCTCCTCAACCATTCCCTAACTATAATATCCTGGATCACCTTGATAAAACACCCGCGTACATATCCATTCTTGAGTTGCTTCGCATATCCCCTGCTCATAAAGCTATCCTTGACAAAGCTCTACAAGAATCTTTAGTGCCTAATGATATTGATATCTCACAATTCCAATCTATGGTCACTAGCATTGCAGCCCCTTGTCATTTAACCTTTTCTAACAAAGATCTTCAGCCCTCCATCCATCATTCACACAGCGAAGCCCTCCACATTGAAGTGTTTGTCAAACAATGCGGTATCAAATGAATTTTGGTAGATGGTGGAGCTAGTCTTAATATATGTTCTTTGAAATTGATAAAACAACTAGGATATTCTAAGAAAGATGTTGACACCTCCAAGGTTATTACTATCAGAGCATATGATGATGCCGAGAGAGATACTGAAGGAATTATTTTCTTGCCTATCCAAGTTGGGCCGATCACTATAGAAACCCATTGTCAGTTCCTTGATATTGATCTTCCTTATAACATCATCCTTGGTCATCCATGGATACATGCCCTCAAGGTAGTTCCTTCCACATACCATCAATGCCTTAAATTCTCACACAATGGTGTTGAAGTTACTATCCAAGCTGATCCAAATCCATTTGAATTTTGTCATGCCTTCCAAGCTAAATATCAGAGTCCAAACCGCATTCCTATCAACATAGAGGCATGTCTGTCTTCATCCTATGTAGATCCATCTGACATACTCAAGTCCTCATCTAGCAAAACCCCTTCCAACCTCCATATCAAGTACACCGAACATGGCCCTAGTGAATACACACTTCAAGAATCTTGTTGTGTAGGTACCCTTCCATTATCTCCTAAATCCTATGGTAAACCTTCCACATCCAAACCAACTTCAGCCCCCACTGTCATCAAAGCTCCACCTACCATATTCCTTAAAGGTGGATTCCTAGATGATGAAGACATTGATGATATAGACTCTTGGATATTTTTTGATGAAAATGATCAAGTCCAACTGGAAGTAGAGAGATACAACAATGGGTTCCGCATCATAAAGAACATGGGCTACAAAGGACATGGCAGATTGGGATCACAAGAACAAGGACCTCTGGAACCTATAATTGTGTCTAAGAAGTTTAATAAGAAAGGCCTTGGTTATCAGCCAGAGGTACCGTGACTCAAGGACATTAAGTGTATTTCTGATATTGACGCTGGACCTTCCTCGGTAGGAGAGACTTCTTATTCGGATACTATCAATGACTCCCCCTTTCATATTACCAACCTTTTCCAAGAACACTCCATCTTCATGATCTCCGCAGCCTCCTCTAGCCATAACCATTCCTCCATTAACCTCTCACTCATATATCCTGACCTTGTCAATTGGGACCAACAGGGGGCACCGATATTAGATACATTTGAAAATGATGAAGCTATTGCAGAATTCATGGGCTTGCGACAAGACATTCCATTAGGTGATCACAAAGCAGGTTTCATGATGGACTTACCTAAACTAGCATATTTTGGTGGAAGTATCAAATCATTCAATCGCAAAAGTGAAATAAACAAAATCAAACAAAATAGGTCACTAGGTGAAAACTAAAAGGCACCTCTTGACCGTGAAAAAGTAAAAATAAAGGACATATTTGAAGGTGAAAACCTCTCTGAGGCACCTGAGGATGAGGGATTTGATCTTCCTGTTGCCACTGATTATCATGAGAAATCAATAGTGCTAGTTGAATAATCACAAGACATGAACTTTTGTACAGAGCAGAATCCAAAGATCACTTTTTTGGTAGCATCACTATCAGAGCAAGAAAGAAGAAACTTCATAGCATTTTTTCTTAGAAGAGCTATAAATTTTGCATGGACTTATGCTGACATGCTGGGTTTAGATCCATCACTTGTGGTACATCATCTAGTAGTATCTCCTAATGCAAAACCTGTCAAACAAAAATTGCGCAAAATGCATCCACAGGTAGCTTTATTGGTCAAGACAAAAATTTAGAAACTATTAGAAGCTAAGTTCATAAAGCCTATTGATTATCCAGAATGGGTTTCAAATTTGGTACCTGTAGCAAAACCTGATGGACAAGTTCACTGTTGCACAAATTTCAGAGATCTTAATAAAGCATGTCCTAAGGATGAATTTCCACTACCAAGCATAGACAACATTGTAGATCTTACAGCCAGACATGAAATGCTATCTTTGATGGATGGATTTTCAGGGTATAATCAAATCAGAATAGCAGAAGAAGATCAAGATAAAGCATCCTTTATTTGTCCATGGGGCACATATTGCTAGGTTGTCATGCCTTTTGGTCTCAAGAATGCTAGAGCTACTTATCAACGAGCCATGATAGTTATCTTTCATGACCTTTTTCAGACTATCATGGAAGACTATGTTGATGATATCCTAGGAAAATCTAAGACAAGAGAAGGACATCTACAGGTATTAGCACAAATCTTTGATTGATTAGAAAAGTATCAAGTCAGATTGAACCCAAATAAATGTGTATTTGGTGTAACATCTAGAAAATTGTTGGGATATATTGTGTCTTGATGAGGAATAGAAGTGGATCCAGCTAAAGTAAAAGCTATCATGGAAATGGCTTCACCAACAAACCTCAAACAGCTTCACAGTTTACAAGGAAGGTTACAGTCTATCCACAGATTTATCTCACAACTAGCAGATAAATGTCATCCTTTTCAACATCTTCTACGTAAGGGTGAACCTTTTAAGTGGTATGAAAAGTGTCAACAAGCTTTTGATAAAATAAAGGAATATTTGGCAACACCTCTTGTGTTAGTACCTCCTGTGCTTGACCGCCCACTATTACTCTACATACCATCAACAACAACAGCATTGGGTGCCCTTTTAGCTCAACATGATGATTTAGGAAAAGAACAAGCCAACTATTACATCAACATAACTCTTGTGGGATATGAACTCAATTACTCATCTATGGAAAAAGCATGTTTAGCATTAGTGTTTGCTTCCCAAAAGTTGTGACACTATATGTTGAACCAAACAACTAAGCTCATATCAAAGGTTGATCCGCTCAAATATCTTCTTTCTAAAGAAATTCTCATGGGAAGATTAGCAAAATGGGTCATGATCTTAAGTGAATTTGACATACAATATGTGGACCGAAAAGCCATCAAAGGACAAGTCATCACTGATCAATTAGCTACAGCACCCATTACAGATATCCATCCAATATATCTAGAATTCCTTGATCAAGGATTGTTCAATTTAACTCCAACAAAGTGGCAACTATATTTTGATGGATCATATACACAACATGGATCAGGAGCAGGCGTCTTGTTTTCTACCCCTCAAGGAGATTGTATACCCAAATCATACAGAATTGCATTTCCATGTACCAATAACATAGCAGAGTATGAATCTTTAATCACAGGATTGTGGATGACAGTACAATAGGCTATCAAATAGTTACAAGTCTTTGGTGATTCGTAGATGGTTATCAAACAGGTCTTAGATGAATATCAAACAAAAGATGAGAAACTTCTTCCATACAAGCTAATGGTTGATGATTTTAAAAGGTACTTTGACAATATCACTTTTGGACAAATCCCAAGACTACAGAATAGAGCAGGAGATGCTATGGCTATGATTGGGTCTCTCCTAGACATGCCATCTAATACACATAAATGTGAGTTTTTGGTTGAACATCTTTTGATTCCAGCATTTGAAGTTCCACAGTCTAAGCTTATATGTGACATTGTTGGTCCCAATTTACCGTGGTACGAGGATTTATACGAGTATCTCCATAATCAAACCTTTCCACTTTAAGTAACTAACAACCAACACAAAACCTTTATTGGCTGAGCCTCTCACTACACTATCCTAGGAGACACCCTTTATCGCCAGAGTCTCGATGGTATCCTTCTTAGGTGTCTTGATTCTGAGGAAGCAAAAGTGGCTTTACGTGACATACATGAAGGTGTCTGCGGCTTGTATTCCATTGGCCCTGCCCTTGTTAAGAAACTTCTATGAGTAGGATACTATTGGCCAACCATGGAAAAAGATGCACAACAATTTGCAAAGAGATGTCTACAATGCCAGAAACATGGAGATTTAATACATGCACCAGCACATGAGCTTCAGCCTATCACTACTCCATGGCCTTTTTTGTAGTGGGGACTTGATCTCATAGGTAAAATCCATCCTATTTCATCAAATGGGCATAAGTTCATTATCACTGCCACTGAATATTTCACAAAGTGGGTGGAAGCCATACCAATGACTTATATAAGAGGCAAGCACATATCTAAGTTTATTCTACAATATATCATTTGCCGTTATGGGGTTCCTTAAGCTATTGTTACATATAATGGTCATCCCTTAAGGAATCAAGAAGTCCAAGATCTTTGTAACAAGTTTCATATCCAACATAGATTCTCTACTCCGTACTATCCTCAGAGCAATGGCCAAGATGATGCTTCTAATAAAACAATCGTCAAGATTCTCAAAAAGATGGTCAATGAAGCTGGTCAGGATTGGCATCTACAACTCCATATTGTATTATGGGCATATAGAACAAGTATCAAAACTCCCACTGGAGCCGCACCTTATGCTCTTGTGTATGGCACTAAAGCTATTTTACTTATTGAGGTTGAGATCCCCTCACTGCGAGTATCCTTACAACATACCATCTCAAAGGAAGAATATCGAGTATCCAGACTCCATGATCTTGAGCTCCTAGATGAACGTCATCTTACAGTACTCAACCATCTCCAAGTCTATCAAAACTATCTACACTACAGCTAGAGCAAAAAAATTAGAGAACGTCGATTTCATGTTGGAGACCTTGTCCTTAAAGTAAATCAAAAGAATTAGTAACACCGGGAGAAACAGGGCAAGTTTGAACCAAATTGGCTTGTCCTTTCATCATCACAATAGTTTATGGATCAGGCGCCTATACTCTCTCAACACCTGAAGGCATTCCCTTGGATGAACCAGTCAATAGCGTTCATCTCAAGAAGTTTTATACTTAAATCCTAGCTATGCCCCAAAAAAAAACTTCATCCAATAGTGAAAACCACTTTGTGGTGCTTTGGATAACAAAAAAATAATAGTCTAAGATAAATAATCCATCCTCTAGTGAAAACTTGGTCAATAGGCGCCTTAGATAAGTACCATAGTGAAAACCTGGCAAATAGGTGCTATGTGTAGTGAACAGCTTCCATCGTCTCCTTGGTTCGTTTGATCATCACTCATAGTCCATATCATAATCCACATTTCATTGCAATAAATAGCCTTTTCCACCTTCATCTATGTCAATGCTATCTTTCATACTTGAGACATTGTTGTGATAACTATATCTTTGGCACCTTAGCATCTTGACCGTATGCCTTCGCCGTCGTCTCTCCTTCATAATAAACATCATCCCACACTAGAGGCATTTTGTTGAGTCTTATTTGGAAGTGGATACCGCTATCTCTAGCTCATAACACATCAAACACCTTAGCTCACAACACAACAAACTTTCAACTTCAACCATGGCATTCATCCAACAACAAAAGTGGCCAAACATTTTGTAACCAGGCTTCATATCTTTCCAATCAATTCATGCTCATCTAACATCCAAAAATTGCAAGACCTCCCCTCCTTAGCGTAATAAGCAAGAACTACATCCCAACTCTATTGTTAAAGCCTTGATCCTGTGGATACAGGGTATGTAGGCAATCTGAGATGCGAAACAAGCACTCTGACTTAGGATAAGACAATAGTCCCTTCTTTGATCATCCATCTTTCATCATACATTCTTCTATCTTTCATCACTTACATCATCAATAAAACCCAGAACTACATATTCATCATGTCTCATCTTCATCATAAATGTACTTTGATCTCGTGGATACAGGGTATGTAGGCAGTCTGGAATACGAAGGAAGTTTCCAATACTCAAGCACAGATGATCCATCCCATCTTCTTCATCTTCTTTCATCTTCCATCTTCTTCTCTTTGATCAGCTCAAGCACTTTAACCAATCAAGAATAATCCAAGGGCTATTTGTTTGCATGCCTTAAGCCACCATTTTCTATAGCAGTTTATCAACATCTTTAGCCTTCAACAGGATGCAACTTTCCTCTCAATAAGGTGCCAGATTAAATCCATCCAAGAGCACCTAAATTTGCCAAGAGAATAGGATGACAGTATCTTTTGTTTTATCTTTTGATTTATCTTTTGTTCCTTGTCTATGCCTAATCAAGATTGCCTTGATTTATCTATATCTTGGTGTGTTGCGATGAAGTGAGGAATGGGGCATGGTCATATTGCTTTCGTATGCCATGTTTGAGGGATGATCTTATTCTATTCCTAAGCATATTGGTATCTTGTACATGTTGGGATTAGCATCTTACATATCAATATCTCTAGCATCTGAGAAGCTAAACAGTCTCTTATGCACTTGAGACTATTCTACGTCAAGACTAGCTCCATACATATAACTAGCAAGCTATCACTATGTGTAGTGGAGATAAGCTCAAACCATTGCTTGTAGCGTCAACGTCCATCTCACAACACTAGCTGTTATTCATATCTTGTGCATGTTGGCTCAACATCTTGACTTCATGTGTTCAGACAAGTTTCGCATTGGATATCTCGACACCTTGATCTTCTATACCCTGGTGCATAACATCCACATGCTATATCAAACATAAGGATTGCATTTCTTCTCATTTTTGAGCAATTATTTAAAAAGCTACCTATCATATCATAGATTCATCCTATTATTCGCCCATATAGTCCTTAACCAAGATCAATCCTTTCCATCGTCCTTTCCTCACATCTCATATCCTGCAAAACAAGTGTGTTAGACATACATAAGTCCATTCTATATCATCTCATTACCATTTATCTATATGTGTAAGTCCATTTCATATCATAACCATTTACATACTTACATTATTATACCATTTCCATACATAGCATTTGCATCAACATCCATACATAATCCATGAGAATACAAATACAACATGTATAACCATCATAATACCAATAGTGCATCCACTATAACATCATATAGATCTCCAATACTCCATCATATATATATATATATATATATATACATGTGTCAATATACAAGTGTCTACATATACAAGCTGAGCCATAAAGAATGCATGTACAATCAGCACTAGGCCTCATCATGATACAATATAAACAAGGTCACCCTAGTGACTACTAGCAGCTCCCTCGCCCTGACCACCACCATTGGGTCCTGCACCTAGTCCTCTGTCTCTCGGTCCTCTGTCTCTCGGTGGCCCCATCACTAAGGCTACTGATTGAGATCCACCTGACCTCCGTGAACTTGAAGCCCCTGACCTGCTCCTGAAGCTAGGCTGCCTCTGTTCTACTAGCACAGCCCCATAATATAAGCCTCTATAGTACTCAGCCTCACCCTATACTCTCTGCAATTCTGCCTGTAGCTGTGTCAACTGTGTAGCCAAGTACATCATAGCCTCATCCATCCCTAGTGTAGTCACTGCTCTATCTCGCTCACTAGTCATCCCTTGTAGCTGCTACACAGCCATATCCCTCACTGCTTGCAGACCATCTCTCTCTGCCCTTATAGCTTGCACATGTTACACAACTGTATCTCACTCTATCCTCATCATTTGTTCACTCCGTCTGGCTGCATCTCTCTCTCTCTCTCTCTCCTGTCACCCTAACAAGTGTACCATCATCCTGTCCATCCCTAGCCTGTGCTCTCAACTGTAACTAAGCCTGATATGTCTGAGCCTGAGCTCTCGCATGTCGCAATCCAATCACCACCTGGTGTCTATCTATCTCCACCCTCCTCAACCTCATCTAAGCTCTCTAACTCCATCTCCTCTCCTCTCTAATCTACATCCACAGCTGCATGATCCCAACATCATCACCTGCCAATATCTACCCCTGAGACTGTGCAAGTATTTGAGGCTATCTTGGCATCTGTCCTAGCATCTGTATCCCTGGCACTGGTGGTACAATAGCCTGTGTTGGTAGAGCCTGTCTTCACCTCCTCCTAACCAATCTCTCCATCCCTATCTCCCCAATCTCTCCAACCCATGTCAACCGAGTTAGTCTAGCTGTCACCCAGTAAGCATCATAATCTAGTAGCGTCCCTTAATTTGTAAGACCCTGTCCCCACTATCATACTACTAGCTGTAGTCCATCTCTCTCCACCAAATCCATCTCAACCACAACCTCTGGCCCCCAATCAAAAACCTCCTGTCTTGTCCTCCCAAAAATGGCATCACCAACTGGTACTACCTATGCCAACCTAAACTGTCTCAAAACCCTCTCTGGCAAATAGCGCTCTATAATATATATGCCACGTCCAAAAATATATCTCGCCTGCCTAGCATAGACAAGCTCCATATCCTCCTCATCCCATCTCTCACATCCCAACCATGGCCTCCATACAAAGCTATCTACCTCATCCAATCTCCTCCACCAATTTATCACTCCTCGCCACTGTCGATATGTCAGAGTTCCTCTATACATCCTAGCATAAGGCTCTCCTACAGCTCTCACCACCCATCCCTCGGGCTTCATCACTGGAATATGCTCATAAGCCTATACATGTAACACTGTAACCCCTGCAGGCATACTAGCTCTGAACATATATGCGTAGTCATGCAGGTAATGATAGAGTTGTCCTAGTAAACACTCCACCCATGCATATCTCGTACCATAGGAGAACATCCCCTCCATCACTGTCCCCCATCCTACTGGAAAGCCTCTAGCTCGCCTATCTCCCACTAGCCATCTAATGATAGCCACTACCACTCGTTGCAACCTATCACATAGCTCCTCCATCCTCACCATCGGGATCTCTGAGCCCTCTACTCCAATGTCTGGTGTCTCGAATAATCTCTTGAATACAACAGGACCCAAATCAGGATCATAATCAACTCAGTCTCCATCTATCGGGATCCACATAATCCGAAACACATCCTCCAGCATGATCGTAGCCTCTCCTGTTGGCAACAAGAAAGCACTATGCTTGCTCATCCATCACTCCACCATCGCCATCACCAGTCCTCGATGTGCCTACACTAGCTCCAATCTCAACACATGCTCTAATCCAAGGATCTCTAACACTAGCCGCTCCTCTGCATCAAATAATCGCACTAATCGCAAATCCCTCGGATATGGCTCCTGTGATAACAAAGGTGGTAGTATATCCTGCATCATTCCATTCATCATGTTAGTCCCTTGTGCTACTTAAATGCTATCAAAATTTGACCGTTTATTGCTCTCTTAGCCTCTATCTACCATAAGCAGTTTAGTTTTTCCTATGCGCCTATCTGTTAATCAAAAGTGACCCCTTTTACCATATGCATCTCCATCTTGTTCATAAGCGATCTATTCTGCATATGTGCTCACTGTTGGGCTACAAGTGAGCTGAACTCCCTATGCACGTCACCTTAGTCTATAGGCGAGCTAATCTACCGTATGCGAGCTTCACCTCTATATGTGTCTACTGTCTGCCTAAAAGTGACCTATTTCTATCTATATGCACATTTAGCCTGTATCTTTCCTAGCTGACTGGAAGTGACCTAGTTTTTCCATAAGTGACCAAGTCATGCTTATAAGTGATCTACACTACCAATAGCGACCTCTCTTCCTACACAAGTGACTTGCACTGCCTATCCTAAGAACTAGTTGCTTCTGGTGAAGTATGTGCACTTATGATGCTTCTAGCCTATCAAAAACATGCTTTTAGAAAAAGTTTTGATTTGCCTAATCCCTCTGGTCACCCATGTGTCCTCACTCGCTCGGCATGATGATCTCTGCGTGGAATCACCATCCTGATAGCTCTCCAACTCTTGTTGCACACCACCTCTAAGGAGCTCTAGATCTCTATAGCTTTCTGAGCACAACTGAGCACAAATGAGCCTATTTGCCATTGATGAACCTACTTATAGTCCTATCCACACCCTAATTCTTCTATGCCAAAACCTTATTTCAATTATTTCATCCCATTTTCTCCCACCCAACCCTTGTTTTCTTCATGTCAACCTTGTGTCTTAGCTTTTTCTTCTATCGCAAGCCAACCCAGCCCTTCCTGGTTAGCCCAGCTTACCTCTCAAGGGGGCATCACCTGCCAGTTACACTAGGGCATAATCTTGTTTATCAAGCAAAATATCATATCTTCTTTGACACAATGCTCTATCGAACATTGTATCAAAGAGGGGCAAAATGTAGACACCCAAAATTGACTCATTATCATTAACATTCAAATATTGCATTATCACACATTTGTATTTATCTAACACACTTGAGCAATTTCCCTAATACATCTATTTCTTCTATTAATTAAATAAAATTCTAATTTATTTAATTAATTCATTAGCTATTTTCTCTATTTCTTCTAAACTGTAATTAAACAATCTTCAATTATTTAATTAAAGATTCATTTCATAAGCCTACTTTCCAATTAATTAAATAAATTGTATTTATTTAATTAATTTATCTTGTCATTTATCTTATGAGCCGACATGTGTGCCCCTTTCATTTAAAAAGATAAGTGGTACTACATCCTTTTATTTAATATCTTTCACATGTAGTACTTTTTATGTACACAAGCACACATGAGCCCTATCTTCTTGCCACTTGTCATCTTCACATTCACCTATGTCTATCATTTAATCTTAGCCATTCACATAGCCACCAAATCTCCACCATTGATTATTTTGGTTGAGTTCTATATAAACACCCTCTTATTCCATACTACAATCTATCCATCATTCATAGAGCGTCTACATTATCATCTTGAGCATATTGATCATTTGAGAATCCATAGCATCCATTGAGCTTTCATCATTATCATCCATCATGGCAGCTTTTATCTTCATAATTGTTTATTGTTGAAGAAGCAATCCACATCATAAACAAGGAATCACACAATCTAGGTGATGTTGTGCTTGAATTGCATTACTTTTGATTTCATTTAGATTAGATTCTTTGATGATGGTAGGGTTAGGTTTTCATGGCTATGCTTGATCTTATCAACTTGATTTTTTACCTATCACACTCTCCTTCCCAAGAAGATGACAAGACAAGACTTATGAAGATAGATATCAAAACTCCAAATGCAGTATATTCAATTTATATGACTTGACAGTCAAATTTTATGTAAATTTATCTTTATTTCCACAAGAAAAACATTGTGATTATAAAGTGAAGGGATTCACTAACATGCTATATTTGAATATGTTATAAATTATTAGTTTGAAAATATTAAAAAATATATATATGTTTTTTATGTAATGATTATGCAAATGAATATTGTTTATTAAAACAAATGTTTAAGATGATCATGATTATTTACTTGACAGTAAATTGGGTATGTAAATCTAGGTAATATAAGTTGACATGTTACAAAGATAGAGATATATATAGAGACCTAGAGAGATAAATAAGGAGAGAGAGAGAGAGGGAGAGAGAACCTTTCAATTTCAAGTATAGAACATGGTTACATGCATATCCTTCCTATGAATAATTATTTCCAAATTTTACCTTTACCACCCATCACAATTGAAGAGACATTTCCTAAAAAAAATCATAACCCATCATGGGATTATAAAACTAAGCTTAACTACATAAACATAGTGACAAAAAGTGTTGCATTTTCTGATAGACTTGAGGTTACAATCAAGCATTCTAATGGAAAATCCTACAGTAAAGATCAGGCTATGGTACTTTTACAATGTAAAAAGTGGAGCTTGGTATGTGTTGGTCCAAATCATCTACTCAAACTTTACTTACTACTATAGAACAAAAACATGCCTCATTACATTGTTTCAATGTTCAAATGATGACCATGATTCAACAAATCAAAATAGACCCTGTTGGTTCCCAAATCTATAGATTGCAAAACCCTAAAAGTATGCCAGGCTTTATGATTGGGTTTAACAACTGATTTGGCCAATGAATAGAATCAACCCAAATGGTTTGGATTCCCTGCACTTTAGGCTCTGCTATGCCTAGGTGGGTGTACCTCTTTATCACCACTGAATGTTACAAAGCTATGTCACACTTTCAGCCAACTTATCAGCACAAGTGAATTTAAGTATTTCTAACTAAAAATTAATTTTGGTCAAACATATGATCTTATAAGATTCATTCTTGCTAAGTTAGATATGTCCACAACTTTTCCAACTAAAATTGTTGGCTAAATGCATATGTAGTACCACTATGAGGCCAATTTACCCAAAAAATAAAATTATTTGAAAAACTAGATATTTCAACAACTTCTACTCATGTAAATAACATTTTTTTAAAAATATAAAAATACCCTTTTGTAGATCTATAAGTTTAGTTTTCAAAAATATATATATTTTAATAGTTTAATTATCATTTATATTTTCCTTTCTATTTTTACTAAAAGTAGGTTATCAGTACAAAACATTAGGTTGATTACCATGTCAAGGAAAAATAGTAAAACTTATTAAAAAAATTGAAAAAAATATGATGCACTAGATAAAAGAATCTATATCAAGATGGTATAATTTTTTTTCTATTTTAGATAAATAGTTAATATGAAAGTTGATGTCAAATGGAAACAACTACGTTTTAATACACGCACATTTTATTATTTATTTAAAAATATATATTTATCAAAATTGGAAAAAATATATCCATGCACTAAAGTTTCAAGTTATAAATACACAAAAAAAATTGAAGAAAAAAAATAAAATTTACTATATAAAGATTGGCGTGTCATGTAACTTCATTTTTCGGCATTTTATCAGCGACTAAATTATAGTGTCAATTTATTAAAAACTATATTCAAATAATTTTTAAATTTTTTCAAAAAATACAAACATAAAATATACTAAAAAATAAATATTTTATTAGTTTACATCATTTCAAAATTTAAAACATATATGTCACTTTTTAGTGATTCAAGTTTAAAAGTTGGATCAGCATTAGTCATTTCCTTTATAAAAGTGTGACACAGCTTTGTGCTATGACCACCCTCAAAGACTGATTAGTGATGATTAAGCAAATTGTAAATTTTATATAATTTTGTCAATTAAATCATCCTTTTCAATCTAATTCAAACTAGCATAAAGGTCTGAAATAGATTACTTCAAACTATATTAACCACTACTCCTACTGCTACAAATAGAAAATCAAAATGATATTGGAAAGAATATACAGGGAATTCCTTTGGAATTGAAATGATTGGTGTCTTTTCTTCCACATGGCAATGGAGTCAAAAATACAAATGAATAGGTGTCTTCCTTTTGGCTACAATTCAAATTGTTTGGCACTATAGTCTTTGTGGCTAGCATAAACATGCAAAAATATCAATTATTTGGTTCTTCTTATTGATCCAAGTGAATTCTCTAGGTTACTATGATTTATTTAAAGGAATTTAGTTCTTACTTGAAGAAACCTAGTAAATAAACCAAACAAAATAGGAATATGTTTTGATAAATTAGACATACACTTGATACACTGATCTAAATATCAAGGAAAGAACAAATTGGAGACAACCAAATAAAATTTTACCAATAAATTTAACAAACAATTGACACCAGAATTTAGGCACTAGATTAATGCAGTCTTTCCATTACTATACTTCAGAAAATGGGCCTTTACAATGTCTTCTTTTCCAAAATCCAATTCCCAGAACCCCAAAATCGGTCTTAGTTTCCTTCTTATAGGAACGAAGGAAGAAACAAGCTTCAGACCATTCACATTCCAAAATGGTTTTTCAATTTCCCGCCCTTTCATATTACAATTTTACATTGATTGTTTTTTCTTGTCTTAATAAGACATTTCAAAATACAAATACATTTAATGAAAGAACAACATAAAAGAAAGCATGAAAAAGAACTGGGGTATATCTAAAGCTTGTTGAAAGTCAATCAAGGGTTGAGCACTCCAGCAGAGCTATGATGCACGAGGTCCAATTGCTTCACCACCTTTTGAACTGATTAATCCTCTTGGGGAAATAAGTATTCTTTTTCCCATTGATACATCATGTAGTCACTTGGCCACTTGTATTCTTGAATCTAAAGCACATTCCCCAAATGATCCTTCCACCTCTTGTTTAGTAGACCCCTAACATCTGTGATAAATTTGGCATACCTTGCATCTAGTGCAATTATCCTATCTAGGATCACATTGAAACTATGAACACTTATTTCTTCATCCTTTGGCAAATGACCAATAATATGAGAAACCATTTGATCACACTCTTTCTTCCAGTCCTCAATGTTTTTAAGCTGATTATTTTCATCAATAATTCCTAGGATGAATTGATGTTTGAAGGTGCTAAAAGATTCTATCTTTGCTTTTATCTTCTAATTTTCTCCTGATACATATTGAATTTCATTGATGACCATTTTGACCATTTTTTCCATGGGCTTCAAAGTAGTAGAGGCATCTGGACTCCTTTGCAAAACCTTGCATGGTGTCATCAGAGTATGATAAATAGGTTGCCACTTTTTTGACAAAGGTTCTAAAATAGGAACATGAGCATTCATCTGCTCCAGTGCTTGAGACAAAGAGTCATAACAATTATACACATCTCCTATCTTATCTAACACAAATTTGACTCTGTGTTCAAGAACCTAAATTCAAATACATAAAAAATCTTAGATCTCATTTCCTTTTTTGTGGCTTCATTTTTTTTCTTTAGTTCCTCAACCTCCTTTTCCAAATTTTGTTTCAATGCATTCATCTGATCAATAGGGATTGTATCAACATCATCATCTTGAGACATATGAGGTTGATAAGGCACAATTGCCTTACTCTAAGGAGGACCAATTCCTTTTACTTGTTGTTTCAACTTGACATTTTCTAAATAGAATTTGTTCACTTCCTCATTCATTTCTATCATGCTTTTTTCATACTCAATCATTTTGAGTTCCATATTCTTGACAACAGCTTGGGTGAACATGGCTAAGTGCATTGTCAAGGTGGCTACTTCTAATACTAATGTGTCCTTTAGTGTTTTGACCATTGTAGTTCCTCTCATTTCCTAGACCACATCCAATAACCTTGGCTTTTGTGTGCTTTTCTATTTTGGCCAAAGGGCCAAAGTTTGAGTCTTAGGATTGTATCCTGTGCCACTTACACCTTCCAAGTTAAACACAACAACCAACATGGTGCAGTCACGGTAGGAGGGTTCACAGAATGAACTGTTTGGACTGTGCAACAAGAGTAAACACAATGGAAACAACTCAAATAAATGAAACAAATGCAGATTCAATCATTTAGTATATCATAGAATTCAAATACAATCAGGTTGGCATCATGCGAGCTTATAGCTAGGGCTCAAAGGCCTGAATATAGAATATGTACAAGATATAGCTTTGAAGTTCCTTCACACAAAAATCTAGACTATGAACTTATGCGGATGATTATAACTTGATAACTACTTTCCTAATGATCAATTACATCAATATGTATCATCTCCAGAAAAATAGATTCCTCCGCGTTGGCCAAGGAAGGTCACAAACTCCAATGAAGAGCTGTAACATGTGAACATGGATAGGTCAGACCTAAATGCATAGAACACCTCTGCAAATGTATGGAATGATGTACAGATCTTAGGGAAGGTCAGCCACGAACCAAGGATCATTGAATGATGTGTCATTAAGCTCCACAAGTCAAGGAATGCTCTGCAAGTTTTCTCCTTTAGTTGATTATCAGAGACTGTCAGGATGCTCTGTTCTGAGAAAACGGTTGATCTTCTGATAGCGATATCTTTTCGGTAATGAAGTGTAGGTATTTGAATTCTAGATATGATGTAGATGAATGAATTTAGATGCTAAGTCTAGCTCCGCAAGGTCTGAAATGTAGCTGGACCAAAATACAGAAACTACTTTTGACTGAACTGCCTGAACTCAACTAGAAAATGAAAAGAAACAAACTAAACTGCAAACAAACTGAAATGCAAATGTTTTTGGTTGATGCAAGATTGCTCTTGAACCAGGGATGCTCCTGCATCAGACATCCAGGGTTATTAGGAAAATGAGTCCCTCACTTTGTTAGGGCTAAGGGAGAACCAAGATGGTCCACCTCAGCCTGAGAAATCCATGATGAATCTTCTTCCGGTCTGCCTTTCCACTTCACAAGATACTCTTTGTATTGTCTTCTTCTCGTGTTGCATCCAACTCTGCTATCCAAAATGTCTTCAATCTGCTTCGGTGCTTCTTGTGGTAATTACTTCTTCAAGTCTTCTTTCATGTTGTCACTTAACTCTGCTTCATGATATTGATAAAGATCTATAATGTTGAAAATAGGTGATATACCCAAAGTCTTTGGTAACTCTACTTCATATGCATTTCCTGAATCAAATTTCCTGAGTATCTTACAAGGTCCAAACTTATTCATCTTCAACTTGTTATATGTTCCAAATGGAAATCTTGCTTTTCACAAGTACACCATCACATCATCTCCAACTTCAAATTCCTTATGTCTTCGCTTCTTATCTTCCTTTTCCTTATACTTACTGTTCATATCCTCCAAATGCTTCTTCACATGATTATGCATTATCTTCATATGATCTACAAATTCTTCTACTTCTACACTTCTCTTTTCTTCCATGCTAATATCTCTTAATTCTGCTACTCCTCTAGGATTCACTCTGGTCACAATCTCAAAAGGTGTTCTTCCAGTACTCCTATTCATTGAATTATTGTATGCAAACTCTGCTTGTGAAAGAATCAAATCCCAACTTCTAGCTTTCTCTCCAACCAAACATCTCAACAAGTTTCCCAAACTCCTATTCACTACATTTGTCTATCCATTAGTCTATGAATGAAAAGTTGAACTAAACTTCAAATCTATCTTCATCTTCTTCCAAAGCGTTCTCCAAAAGTATCCAACAAACTTTGTATCTTTGTCTAAAACTATACTATTAGGTAATCCATGTAATCTCACAATCTCCTTGAAAAATAGGTCTACTACATGCACTGCATTAGTTGTCTTCTTATAAGGTATGAAATGAGCCATCTTTGAAAATCTGTCAACCACTACAATTATTGAATCATGTCCTCCCTATGTCTTAGGCAGTCCCATCACAAATTCCAAGCTTATGTCTTCCCAAGGTCTCTCCGGTACTGTCAAAGGATTATACAATCTAGTATTCTAACTACTCCCTTTTGCAAGTTGACAAACTCTACAACTCTGCACAAATCTCTGAACATCCTTATGTATCTGAGGCCAAAAGTAGTTTTCACTCACCAAAGCCACTATCTTATCAATGCCAAAATGTCCTGCCAATCCACCACTATGCTTCTCCTTGATCAAATTATCTCTCATTGAACTTCTAGGTATGCACAACTAATTTCCTTTGAACAACATATCTTCTTGAATGAAATAGTCCAACCACTTACTCCTATCGGTCATAACAAGTTCCTTACATGATTTCCAAGGTTCTGCAAAATTAGTGTCTCCCTCATACATGTTCTTCAATTCATCAAAACCCAACACCTCAACTCTCATATCTGTCAACAAGTTTCTTCTCCTACTTAAAGCATCAGCAACTTTGTTTGATTTACCACTCCTATGTTTCAACACAAAAGTATAACTCTGCATGAACTCTACCCACCTCATATGTCTCTGATTCAACTTACCTTGACTATTCAAATACTGCAAAGCTTGATGATCTGTATACAACACAAACTCCTTAGGCAACAAGTAATGTCTCCACTTCTTCAAGGCTTGAATTATGGCATAGAACTCTTGATCATAAACTGAATATCTTCTCCTTGCATCATTCAACTTCTCACTGAAATATGTTACAGGTCTACCTTCTTGACTTAATACTGCTCCAATTGCATTTCCACTTGCATCACAATCAACTTGAAATACCTTATTGAAATCTGGTAAGCCAAAACAGGTTGCTCTGTCACTTTTTTCTTCAACAACTCAAAACTTTTATCTTCTCCTGATGTCCACTTAAAATCTTTTCTGTCACTTCTCATTATCTCTGTCATAGGATTACAAACTGAACTAAAATTTCTAATGAACTTCTGGTAGAAACTAACCAATCCATGAAATGATCTAACTTCTCCAATGCTCTCCAGTATAGGCCATTCAACAATTGCTTTCACTTTCTCAGGATCCATCTTCAATCCTTCCACAGAAATAACAAATCCCAAATATACTAGTTCTTCCTTCATGAAACTACACTTCTTGATGTTTATCAGCAATTTCTCTTCTCTCAGTCTCTGCAAAACTTGTCTAATATACCACAAATGTTCATCTTTTGTCTTACTAAAAATCAGAATATCATCCAAGTATACAATCACAAACTTACCCAAGAATTTCTTCAAGACTTCATTCATCAATCTCATGAAAGTACTCGATGCATTTGTCAATCCAAAAGGCATCACTAACCACACATACAATCCTTTATTTTTCTTAAAAGTAGTCTTCCATTCATCTCCTTCTCTAATTCTAATATGATGGTACCAACTCTTCAAGTCTATCTTTGTGAAATATCTTGCTCCACTCAAACAATCCATGATATCATCTATCCTATGTAAAGGAAATCTATACTTAATTGTGATCTTGTTTATTGCTCTAGATTCAGTACACATTCTCCATTCTCCATCTTTCTTAAGTGCTAACATTGCAGGTACTGCACAAGGACTCAAACTTTCTCTGATCAAACCTTTACTCAACAATTCTTGTATCTTTCCATTTAGTTCTTCATTCTCTGTTGGTGTCATTTTGTGTTCTGCTTTGCTAGGCAAACTTACTCTTGGTATAAGATCCATGTGATGACCAATACTCCTTATAAGCACATTGTCTAATATGATGTCTTCATAGTCTAGCAACAACTCCTTTATCTCCTTCGATTGTGTCTCTTTAGTCTTCTTCTTCAATGTTTCAGGCTTCTTAGGAATCAAAGCATAGCACATATTCTCATGTCTCAAACCATCAAGAAATTTTCTTCCATCTACCAAACAGATTCTAGCATTCCCACATACTTCACTCTTAGGATCATCCTCCAAAGGAATCAAATTAATTCTCTTTCCATTTGATGTTATGGTATATGTATTCTTTCTCCCATCATGCATAGATTTTCTATCATACTGCTAAGGTCTACCCAACAAGATATGACAAACATCCATAACCATAATATAATACACGACTTCAACATGATAAGATCCACTATGAAATTTCACCAAACATTGTTCACTCACCAGTACCTTATGATCATCCTAAATCCATGCTATCTGATATGTCTTAGGGTGTTTCAATCTTTCCAACTTTAGCTTAGTCACCATCTCCTCTAAAACTAAGTTGTTTGAACTACCACTATCAATCATAACTTTACAACATTTACCTCCTGATTTGCATCTGGTTCTGAATAGACTCTTCCTCTGCGGTGGTTCCTTATTTGTTTCAACTTGAAATAGTGCTCTCATCATCACAAGTGATTCTCCTTTCTTAGGTTTTCCAACTGAACTGGGTGATCCAACAGGTTCTTCTTCCACATATGTTTCTCTTCCACTATTTTCTGTCCTCTTACTTGTACTACCCTGATTGCATTCAAATGCTCTATGTCCTTCACCTCCACACTTGAAACAAGTATGTATGAATGTTCTCTTATCAAATCCTCTTCCTTCTTTTTTGTATCCTTTATTCTGGTATGCACTAGGGTTTCCTCTTCGGTAAATTTTTTTGTTATCTCTCCAGTAAGCATTGTTATCTCTGTCATCCTTCTTAAATGGGTTGTCAAACTTGTTCTACTTTGGATGTGATTTGTCTCCTCTAGAAAATGTTCTACCTCTCTAAAATTTACCTCCTTGACCTCTTTGTCTCTGATCATGCCTCTTATTCAGCTTCTCTTCAACCTTCAGGGAAAACTGATATGCTTCTTCCAAAGATGTCATCCTTACCAAGCTTAGTTTTTCTTGAATGTTCAATCTTAGTCCATTGATGTATCTAGCCACTTTCTCCTTGTTTGCTTCACTATGTCCTATCCTTATGATCATTTTATGGAATTCTTCAATGTACTCCTTAACAGATTTCTCCTTTTGCCTCAGGTTTTGCAATCTCTTCAACGGCTCCAACTCATAGTTAGTAGGTATAAATTGATTCTTCAATTTGTCACCATCCTATCCCACTTTGTAATCTTTTATTTCCCTCTTTTGTTTCTTTCCAACTAAACTTCTTTCCACCATATAGCAGCATGTCTTTTCAACTTTGTCTTTGCAAATTTCACCTTCTTTGGATCTACAATTTCCTCGTATTCAAAGTATTCTTCCATGTCATTTATCCAATCAATCAATTCTTCAGGGTTCAAATTACCAGTATAGTTTGGCACATCAACTCTAGGTCTTTTTCCAATCTTTAAAATAGCTTGCAACATCTTTACTTGATCTGATTCTTCTTCTTCATCACCTCTTAGGGTTTCACCAGTTTGTTCAATAGATTGAAATTCTTCTTCATCATTGCTTTCGACATTAGGTCTTGGTGTCAATCTTCTTCACCTATCTTCTTCAACAACATCCAATTGAATTCACATTGTTTTCATCATTTCCATCATCTCATCCATTATTCCAATAGCAGCAACTCTCCTTGGTGGAATTCTTCCTAGGATCAAGTGTAAACTACCTCAAGTTCAGCAATTGGGCTACAAGGTGACAATTGCCTCACAATCGGTGATCCATTGCAACACAAGTAACCTATCTCAATTCAGTGATCTATCCACAACAAGATCTTACAGAATTCCCTTGCCAACTTTTCTCAATTCCAAACTTTCACTCTAATACCATTTGGTACAGTCACAGTAGGAAGGTTCATAGAATGAACTATCTAGACCATGCAACAAGAGTAAACACAAAGGAAATAACTCAAAGAAATGGAACAAATGCATATCCAGTCATTCAGTATATCATAGAATTCAAATACAATCTAGTTGGCATCATGCAGGCTTACAACTAGGGCTCAAAGGCCTAATTACAGAATATGCACAAGATATATCTTTAAAGTTCCTTCACACCAAAATCTAGACTATGAATTTATACAGATGATTATAACTTGATAATCAATATATTTCATCTCCAGAATAATAGATTCCTCCGGGTCAGCCAAGGGAGGTCACAAACTCCAATGAAGAGTTGTAACATGTGAACATGGATAGGTCGGACCTAAATGCATAGAACACCTTCGCAAATGTATGGAATGATGTACAAATCTCAAGGAAGGTCAGACTTGAACCAAGGATCATTGAATGATGTGTCGTTAAGCTCCACAAGTCAAGGAATGCTCGCAAGTCTTCTCCTTTAGCTCATTATTAGAGACTGCTAGGATGCTCTGTTCTAAGAAATTAGTTGATCTTCTAATAGCAATATCTTTCCAGTAATGATGTTCGGATCTCTGAATTTTGGATATGATGTAGATGAATGAATGTAGATGCTAAGTCTAGCTCCACAAGTTCTGAAATGCAATTGGACCAAAATACAGAAACTACTTCTGACTGAACTGCCTAAACTGAACTGGAAAATGAAAAGGAACAAACTAAACTACAAACAAACTGAAATGCAAATGTTTTTGGTTGATGCAAGATTGCTCTTGAACCAGGGATGCTCTTGCATCACAACATAGGATCATCTTGAATCCTTACTTGATCTAGTAGAAACATCTTCTTCAAATCCATTGTGGAGATAATCAACATGTTGCTCTTCAAAACCATTTGTCTACTGACATTTATTTCATCAATTTTGATCTCCTTGAATTTCTTAGAAACAACTTGGTCATGTTGGGATTCACCAGTCCCCATCTTATTTATTTGCACCTTTTCTTCAAACTCCATCTTCATTTTTATCCAAAAATCTTTGAATTCAGGAGTTTTTATGAATTCATCATCATCCATCAACATGAGGGAAGCAATTACCCTTTCATCTTCCTACAATTATGGTTCTCCTTGAACCTATATGTCCATTCTAGCCTTGGGCTTGTTGGCTTCAGTTTCTTGACCAGCAAGGGGCTAATGAACTTCTATATCTTCACCCATATGCCTCAATATACTCGTAACGTCATGAGTATCCCCTACCCCTTCTGTCATTTCATAAGGCACTAGAGGAGGCACATTATCAATCTTCTACCTTTTTGACTTTGGTTTCTCTGGAGATGAGGGTTCTTGTACTGACATTGCATAAGGAGCAAGCTTAGCAATCAAAATCCCCTTTGATTTCATCATAGGAAGTTTGGAGGCCTTTTTAGGTTGGCTCTCTGCCTTACCATACAACCTCTCAAAATTATCAATTACCAGATCAATTCTCTTCAATGGATTGATTTCTTCCAAAAAAACCCCAAGAAACCAAGGTCCTTCTTTTTGTCCTCTTCTTCTATTCTCATCAAGATTTCCCATTTTCTTTTTCATTCATATACCTCTTGAGGAGTGAGGCAGTTTCTGATCACATCTTCTTCATAGTTCACTTCATGGGATATCCTAGTGTTGGTGAGGATTACTTGTCTCACAAAATTCATGTGGCCTTCAAGGTCACAGACCCTCTCTATTTTAGACTTCAATGAATACCTTGACTTCAAATAGGCTTGCAATTTTTCTAGAGTATTAGAGCCAATAGATAATTCATCAAACATAGTCAAATCAGGTAAAAATGTTCCTTTCTTTTGTTTTTTATTAAATGCCAAAAGAGAAGGAATAAATTTAGGTAAAATGTGTAGTGGTTGTGTGCATCCATAGATCCTCATCATAGTATGATCTGGCAAATAGAACTAGTCACCAAAATTGTGCATATGCCCCTTCTCAGGCTTTAGTGCATGAGGTCTCAACAATTCTCTGATTTCAACTGGTAGCCTTGGTGAAACATTCCCAAGGGTAGCCATTATTCTAACTATAAAATCATCATGCAATGTTACATAGCTGGCATTTTTACAATTGCTATCCCAAGTGTAACACCAACACTGCATAAGCAATCTTTTGCCTTTTTGGTCAATCATGCTGATATCCATTCTCTTGGTCCACCTTTTCCTATTTTGGTATAAAATCAAGTGACACAACAAAAAAAAATATCTAAAGGTGATAGATGCCCTATTCTCTCTCACCTAGAGGAATCTATCATGTAGTCCCTTTTCAATAACAGAAGCAAAGTCAAAGTCAATATTGAATATAGGATTTTGAATTCTCATTTCGATCATCATTAGCCCAATTGTCATCCTATTTTAAGCATCTATTCCCAATACCTAATAGAAATAAAAATATGTCCTTTTGAAATATACTGTAAAATCATCAATTGCAAATGGTTCAACAAAAGATGTGGAAATAGGTATTCTTTTATTATTTTCTCCCTTTCTCATGTATAGTGGAATCTTATCACTCCAATGAGTCTTCCTTAGCTTAGTGTAATCCTCCTCACTCTTTTGAATGTTAACTTTTGTGAGATCTTGTTTGTTCAACATGAAGCATTCAATGATGGTAGCTTTAGTTAGTGTCACCAAGGGTGGCCCATCTGGTGATCTCATAGTTCTTGTAGCTACATGATAATGTTGTTCTAGCACTCTGATGAGTTCAACATCTACAAAGACATTTGGGACCACAAGCTTTGCCAAATCAAGGGTCTATGGGTTCAAAATAGGGCCTTGAGCATCATTTTTCTCACATGAATACTAGAACAAGTTCCAACTTGAAATAGAGATTAGGGCATCTCTATAGCCATGTGCTTCATCCTTGATTGTTTTCTTATATCCCTTATCCACATATTGTGGAAAAATGTCTAGAATGGACTATTGGAGAGGTCTCGTTTTCTTCTTTGGAGCTGAAAGTTCCCCTTTCTTACCCACAGATTCACTATTTTTGGGTGGCATGATGAAATATATACTAGACAAGGGTTTTAAAAACTATTTATTTCACAAAATTACTTGAAAGCAAGACTGGACAAATAGTGTATCAGCTCTGACAGAGGAACAAGTGAAATGCACTTACCTATTCAAAAAGCAGTCGCAAAGCACATTCCAACTTTGAATTCTTTGTCTTTGAATGTCTTGACCTTGTCTAAATAATGAAAATGGCATGAAATTTCACATTTTATTGACACTGCCTCAATCATTTTGTCATTAATATCAACTTTGTACTGAGAGATACAAAGATCGATGTGGTCATTTGGTTTCAAATATACACCATTGATAAAAAAGATGTGATGGTTGAGAATATTTGAAAAGATTTGCTTTATATTCGTAGTCAATGCAAATGATATTGCAATCCCGTTGCAGTAAATGAAGACCTCCATAGGATGGTGGGATGCACATTTCAAGTTTTCAAGTCATCCCACACTACCGCAAGCTATGTTTAGCCTTTATCAATCCTTCAGTGGGCTTGCAGTAACCTTCATTATTAGGTTAGCCACTTACCTCTGTCCTGTGCATACATCAAATGGTATGACACTCACGTTGCGGGATGGTGAGAGCCTTTGCTTCCTTACCACCATCCTGCAAGTCATCCACAATGCTATGTTACCTTTGTTGCAGGGCTGTGATAACGTTAAATGTTAGGCTTGCTGTTTATCGCCAGCCCATAGCTATTCTTTGCTTTTGTTGCAGTAGTGCGAGGATAGTTTATATCATACCTCAAGCTCCCGCACTCCCACAAGGGACTCTTAGGGCATGCTACTTAGCTCTGCGGGGATGTAGTACTAGACCAAAACACAAGTTAGTCTAGAAATACAAGGGTATAACACATATATGATGGAAAATGAGTGGATGAAGGTATTACAAAAGGTTTTTTGGATCTTAAGGAAAAATGGAAAAAGGACCAAGACTCTTTTTGATGGATATTTTGGAATTAGGGTTTGACAAAACTATGTGTAACTAGGTGAATTTTACCAGTCCTAACATACCCAAAAAATAAATGCAAATATTCTATATACTCTCTTTTTGAGAATACTAATATTACAAACAAATAAAAAATTCCTCTTTGCTACTCTTACAAATATGCCCCCCTTATTTATTGCTCTTATCAACTCAATTTTACATATTATGTATACTTTAAGCTTCCCGTATGCAAAATAATGTTTGCTTTTATCCATATAGAACTCCTTTCCACGTCCATTTTCGGCATACCCATTGCACACTAAGGTGCAATTGCTAGTTAATTAAGATATGGTTGTAAGGATAAAAGCATATCTCATTTAGGTTAATTAAATAATTTAAATATATGAATAATATGCAGGAATATTGAGTGCATTAAATTATTATTAATGAAATGGATATGTTAATATGTATATGTAACGAGTGTATATGTAAATAAATATGAAATTTGAAATAAATGTAAGTCTTTTTTTTTGTCTTATTTTAATTTTTGGGAAAGAATAGAACTTTTTCAAGTTGACAATTCATTAACTTTAGAAGACTTACAAATAGAGTATCCTCACACATGGTCCTATCTAATAATAGACAAGTACAAAACTTATGAGTTTCTATTGCAAATTGTTGAACTTAAAAACCTTGTAGTGGAATTTAATTTCTTAAATGAAAGAGCATGATATTAAAATTGAGCATTTTACTTCTTCTTCTAAGTGTTAGTGTCAAAAAGAGAATAATGGTTTTTAGATGCTTTTCAAGCCCAATTATTTACAATGACTGGAACTCTGCATCTCTATAAATTTAACTTATATATATATATATATAGTGTGTGTGTGTGTGTGTGTGTGTGTGTTTTGGTTTTTTATAAAATTAATAAATATTATTTGTAAATTCAACTAGGAAATGTTTAGCTAAACATGGGCTCAACTCTGGTAGGCAAAGAATCATGACAAGGTTTTGGATCTGTACAATGTTCACACTCTTGCAAAATGATTTAAGTGTCTCCTGATTTTATGGCCACTTCCATCTTATTTACATAAAATTTTTGGCCATGAAGTCAATATTACATAAATAAATCTACAAACCCTCCTTTTAACATATTTAGGAGGTTTATTGGCTTGCCACCACAAGAATTTGAGTCATTCAGTATTACAGTCAATGTTAAATTTTTTTTAATAAAGTAGGATGCTTCTTTAACCTATTTTAACCCTAATGTATAGAAGGTATGATTGCAATAAAGTTTATTTTTAACATGTCTATTAGTTAATTGGATTTTGTTTAGATATTATTAATATTTTAACAAATTTAATTATAATTATGTTAGGGAACTCAAACATCATCCAATTTAATTATCAAATTGTTAGTAGCAATTTTATATTTCATCCACACTAAAAAGTTATAACTAGTTGTCCTATTTTTAATAGCTAAAAATTACCTTTAACTATTGAATGAAATACTATTTAAGAATAGCTGATGACAAATGTAATCATAAAAAATAAAATAAAAAATTATTTAATTAGGAATGAAAATAACAATTTTCTATATCTGCAAACAATAAATATAATAATTAATTTTTTGAAAAAAAATCAACACACCTAATCACATCAAGTATAGAGATATAGAGAGAAAAAGCTATATATATATATATATGAAGAGAGACACAAACACATATAAACAAAGAGGTAAAGAGAGTGAGAGATATAGAAAGAGTGAAAGATAGAGATATAGATAAGAGAGAGGGGGCAAATATATATAACCAAAAAACATTAGGGCCAAGATTAGGGTTATAGTTACTATTAGGGTTAGGGTTAGGAATATAATTAGAGATAGGATTACAATTAGGGAAAATATTTATAACAAAAAAATCATTAGGGTTAGGGATAGAATTATGATTAGGATTAGAATTAGGGTTATAGATATAATTAGGGTAAAGGTTAGAATAAGGGTTAGGGTTAGGGATACAATTAGATTTGCATTTATAGTTAGAATTAGGGTTACAATTATGATTAGAATCAGGGTTAGGATTAGATTTAGGGTTACAATAACAGTTATAATTAGGGTTAGGGTTAGAATCAAGTTTGGTGTTAGGGATAGAATTATGATCAAGGTCAAAATTAGGGTTACAAATATAATTAGGTTTAGGGTTAGGGATAGAATTAGTGATAGTGATAGATTTAGGGTTAGGGATAGGATTAAAGTTAGGGTTATGATTAGAATTAGGTTACAACTAGGAAAAATATTTATGCCAAAAAATTGTTAGGGTTATAGTTAGAATGAGGGCTAGATTTAGGGAAACAATTATGATCAGGGTTAAAATAAGGGTTGCAAATATAATTAGGGTAAGGGTTAGAATTTTAGTTAGGGTTATGGTATTGGTTAGAATTAGGATTAGGGTTGGGGATAGTGTTAGGGTCATAATTAGGGTTAGGGTTAGGGTTAGGATTGCGGTTAGGGTTATGGGATTGGTTATAATTTGGGAAAATGTATAACAAAAAGAAAATGTATAACAAAAATATATTAGGATTAGGATTAGGTTTAGAGTTAGAAATAGGGTTAGGGTTACAGTTCAAATTAGGATTACTATCAAGGTAGATGTATATAACCAAAAGATTGGGTTAGAGTTAGTGTAAGGGATACACTTAGGGTTAGTCATAGAATTAGGGTTAGGGTTGCATTTATGGTTAGAAATAGGGTTAGAAGTAGGAAAAATATATAACAAAAACTATTAGGGTTATAATGAGGGTTAGGGTTTTGATTAGAATGTGTTACAATTAGGGAAAATATATATATAACCAAAAAAGATAGGGTTATAATTAGGGTTATAGTTAGAATTAGGGTTAGAGTTAGGGATAGAACTAGAGTTAGGGTTATGATTAGAATTAGGTTACAACTAGGGAAAATATTTATAACAAAAAAATCATTAGGGTTAGAGCTAGAATCAGGGATGGGGTTAGGGATAGAATTATGATCAAGGTCAAAATTAAGGTTATGAATATAATTAAGGTAAGGGTTGGGGATAGAATTATGGTTATGGTTAGTATTATTATTAGGGTTAATGTTAGTATTAGAGTTAGGTCCATGATTATGGTTAGATTTATGATTAGAATTAGAGTTGGGATTAGGGTTAGGGTTAGAAATAGGGTTAATTAGAATAAGGCTTAGGGTTAGGGTTACAAGTAGAATTATGGCTAGGTTTAGAATTAGGGTTAAAATTAGGGTTAGGGTTAGGGTTAGAATTATGGTTAAAATTAGGGTTGGGTTAGAAATATGTTTCCATTAGAATTAGGGCAAATATATATAACAAAAATGTTAGGGTTATAATTAGGGTTACAGTTAGAATTAAGTTAGGGTTAGGGATAAAATTAGGGATAGAAATAGATTTAGGGTTAGGGATAGAATTGGAGTTAGGGTTACAATTAGAATTAGGGTTACAACTAGGGAAAATATTTATAACAAAAAAATTGTTAGGGTTAGAGTTAGAATTAGGGTTGGATTTAGAGATACAATTATGATTAGGGTAAAAATGAGGGTTACAAATATAATTAGGGTAAGGGTTAGAATTTTAGTTAGGGTTAGGGTTATGGTTAGAATTAGGATTAGGGTTGTGGTTAGTGTTAGGTTTATAATTAGGGTTAGGGTTAGAATTCGGGTTAGGGTCAAGGTTAGGGTTAGAGATAGAATTAGGATTATGGGATTGGTTATAATTAGGACAAATATATAATAAAAAAACATTAGGATTAGAATTAGGGTTAGGGTCAAGGATATAATTAAGGTTAGTGATAAAATGAGGGTTAGGGTTATAGTTCAAATTAGGGTTACTATCAGGGAAGATGTATATAACCAAAAGGTAGGGGTTAGAGTTAGTGTTAGGGATAGAATTAGGGTTAGGGTTAGAATTAGGGTTAGGGTTACATTTATGGTTAGAATTAGGGCTAGAAATAGGAAAAATATATTAAAAAAATTTAGGGTTAGGATTAGGATTAGGGTCAGGGTTACAATTAGAATTATTATTACAATTAGGGAAAATATATATAACCAAAAAAGGTAGGGTTATAATTAGGGTTAGGGTTAGGGATAGAACTAGAGTTAGGTTTATGATTAAAAGCAGAGTTACAACTAGGGAAAATATTTATACCAAAAAAGTCATTAGGGTTAGAGTTAGAATTAGGGTTGGGGTTAGGGATAGAATTATGATCAAGGTTAAAATTAGGGTTACAAATATAAATAGGGTAAGGGTTAGAATTTAATTTAGGGTTAGAATAAGGGTTAGGGTTAGAATAAGGGTTAGGGTTATAATTATGATTAGGGTTGGGGTTAGCATTAGGGTCAGAATTAGAATTAGGGTTAGAATTATGTTAGGGATAAAATTGAGGTTAGGGTTAGGGATGGAATTAGGGTTATCAGTTTGGTTATAATTAGGCAAATATACAACCAACAAAACATTTGGATTAGAATTAGGGTTAGACTTAGAATTAGGGTTAGGGATAGACATAGAATTAAGGTTAGTGATAGAATGAGAGTTAGGGTTACAATTCAAATTAGGATTACAATAAGGGCATATATATGTTCAAAGTAAGGAATACTGAGAGGGGGGTGAATCAGTATTCCACAAAACCACTTCTTAACAAGTTTATTAATCCAATTTCCAAAATTAATAATATAAAAGTAGAATAAACATAGAAACAACAACCACAAAGACATAACACATGAGCACCAGGATTTTTACATGGACAACCCAAAAAGGGAAAAACCATGGTGAGTGTTAGCTCACAATATACTATTATAGTATAATTTTAGATTACAAGAAGGCTCACTACCTTAGGGCTCAATTCCTAGAGAAATACTCACTACAAGAAAGGCTCACTATCTAAACAGGCTCACTACCTAGAGAAAGAAAGAAGAAAGTAGAATGGCTCACTATCAAGTTGAACTACTCAGACTGCATCTACATATGCATGGTTGCAGCTCCAATGAGGCACATAAATATTGTCTCAAAACTCTTCATCTCTGACTGCTCTGTTTCATTGTTCTACTTTTACATGGGAATAAGATCTCTCTTCTTCTACTCTTTATTACTTCCATAAAATCACCTTCCTCTATATGTCGCACATATGTATATATCACATTCATATCACATGCCCCAAACACTAAATTTGATCTCTTATATATATCTGCAACACTTGAAATCTTCATATTAGGTCGGCCTAATAAAGTGAAGCATGCACTTTTACCCTAAGTAGCTTGTCAGCCAAATTTATTTATGAAAACTTCCAACGGACTCAAACAACACTTGAATTACATTCACATATGTTGGCCTCAACTATTGAACAACTTAGGATTAATTTCTAAACAATAGAACTTACCGCATACAATTCAAACTTATCATGTCGGCCTCTGACTCAGACTGCCACTGATTCAGTTCATCTGTCAGACTGCATCTTTTACTGCAGACCATAGGACTTTCTTAAAAGCATGTCAAAGACTCCTTAGACATCACAAATCATACCTTTAGAACTACAAAGTAAAATATCCTTTGGTAGCAAAATGTTGACCATTAGAACACAGACTCTGTCATAGTCAAACTCTGTCAAACAGTGTAGCAATACTCAGTAGGTTCTAACTATCTTTCTAGTAGACTTCAAAGCCTACAACTCTAGATTTAGACACTTTATACAAGTGTTTACAACACCTCAAAACTGCATATCAAGATATGCAACACTGGAGGAATGTAGACCAAATCAACTAAGCGTTCTTCTCTGAATAGTACTAGATTTTGCTATGCCAGACTTAGGCCATTTGAAGATATACTTCTGAAATTAATCAAAGGCTAAAACCTTGTATACAAGATCAATTAAGGATTGCAAACAACATACCTAAACTACATGATCTGATCTTCAGTTATGGACCAATGCCAGTCATTACATTACATATCTGTCACTTTCTCATGTGAACTGCCAACACAGTCATTTTAGTCATCCAGACCAGAAGCCTTGCATGGCTTGATACCAAATCAATTTGGTCTTCTAGAGTAGAGTCTCTTTGCCTTGTTTCCATCAATGACAACACTCAATTATTCAACATAGTAGTGTCTCTTGCCAACAATCTCCCCCTTTGGCATTGATGGCAACACTTAGTGAAAAATGCTTGACTGGCTTGACTGCTCCCCTTACTCTGTACACTCTATTTTCTATTCTTCTTTAGATGTATGCTTATTTTTCATTGATTTTCCTCTCCCCCTTTGACATCGATGGAAAAGGTGGGTGTACAAGCAAAATTGTGTCAAAAATCCTTCAAGACTGTCATATTCTACTGCATATATATATACTCATTTCCACCTCAATCTATGGTTGAAGGTAGAATATCATTATAGATAGTATTTATCAGAGCTATATCTCTATTCCATCTATTCTTTGCACTTTCCAAAATGTGGATATGACCATTTATCAAAATGACTAAGTTTTCTGCCTTCTGCACATCTGATGGTGTATCAATTGATGCTTGTGATTTCAAGGCTTCTTCTACTAGATTGGTCATGGAATCAATTCTTGGACTTATCAGCCCTCTTAGCTGGCACAACCTATCTTTGATTTATTCCCTTTTCTTCATCAAAGTGTTCAAATCATTGTGAATATTTACAACCTATATTTCTTTGGTATTTATTGACTCAACTGTCAAATTATATGTCTCAGATATATTTAGCAGTTTGAGTTCCATGTCCTTGATTTTCTCTTCTAATTCTTTTGTGACTTTTGGCCAAGATAAACAAAATTTGTACAAGTCACATGATTCTTTTATCATTGATCAACATGATTTTTAACTCATCTAATCTTTTCTCATCAAACTCTTTTCTAAGCTTTGTTTCTGTCAATTTTTCAAAGGATTCAAAATGATTACTAATTGATTTTATCATACCTTTTAGATGATCAATTGATGATAATGATGTATCTGTCTGATATTCTGGCATCAACTTTCCTAGTACATTAGATACTGTTGTAATGAGCTTATTGTCTTGCATGTGTGTTTTCATCATTTCTTCATGTTCCTTTGCTTGGACAAATGATACTAAATTAAATTTCTATTATGGACACAAGGTATTTAGATTTATTGGTTCTTGTAAAAACTTGGGTAGATCTAGGATTTGTGCACTTTGTTGCATTTCCAAGAGTTTTGCAATAGTGTCTCTTACCACTTTTTCTTCACCAAGTGAAACTTTCTTCCTTTTCTTCTCTTCTGCTTCCTTTTCTTTCTCTACTTCAATTGTGGCTTCTATAATAGATGAGGTCCTTATTCTTTTTCTGGGGCTAAATAGTAATTTCTCCACTTCAGATCTCTTATCTTTCCTTTTTGGAGTGCTTGATGTCCATTCTATCAAAGCATCTATGGACTTTGATCCTTCTGATTTGGTTTTTACCTTACTTGATTGTTCAACTAATGTTTTCTATGACTCCTCAGGTTTCATAAACATTTTGGAAGATAATTCTGAGAATGACCCAAATATGTCCTCTTTGGGATCATTAGGTTTGCTCAGTAGTGCATCAACTAATTTAGTCAAGACATCTTCTGCAATTTCATATCCTAGTGTAGGGACCCATAGAATTCTTGGTTCCACAGCTTCCATGAATCATTTGTCTTTGTCCACCATGAATACAACATCCTTATCATACTTTATCACTACATTTTTAGGTATCTGGAACTTGCATGACATTTTCTCTTGAAAGTCTATGAAGAATTTCCATAAGATTTTGTTCTACTTATCTACATTACCCTAAATCTGTAAGTGATTTCTTATTTGAATGGCTACAAGTATGTGATCAAGCCAAACAATATTTCCTAAACTGGGTAGCTCTCTTAGGAAGTGAAAGAGTAAACATGTAGTCAAAATTTTGTATTTGAAGGGATGATTAGTTTCTTTTGTTATTTTCAAGTTCTCTATTAGTTCACTTTAGAGCAATTCATAAAGGTCATAGTCTATATTGTTTTTGACCATGTCATATGTTGTGTATATAGTTGATGCTGACATAGAATTTTCCTTGTTGGAAAAGTATACTTTATATCCAACAATCATTGATGTAAATCTGATAGCTAGATTCTTGATATCATTTACCACATTGTTCTTCATTTTCTTTATGCCTGGAATCCTTTCAAAGGAGCTCATGCTAGTTACAACTTTGATTTCTTCTTTAGTTATCATATAGGGTTCATCAAGCCATAGAGATTCATCATGAATTCTGCTTAGAATAAGCTTGACCCATGCATGATTCAGAATTGCGAGAAAATCCAACCAGGTGTCAAATTTATTTTCTCCTAGAACTTTATATTCATCTTTTAACACAATATCCACAATAGTCAGTTCATCCAAATATAGTTTTCCTAACTTCATGTGATCTTATTCTTCTACTGATATGAATGTTTGCTCTGATATCTTCCATATGCATAACCCCATGTGTAGTAATTAAGAATGCCCCTAACGAATCATTTTATAGTGTTTTGTAGAATTGTTTCTTAAACTTGGGGTGAGGCATTTTCCTTATCTCGATTACATGAGGAGTAAACATTTTTGTAAAGTAATTTAATTTTCACAGTAGGGATTTCAAGTTGTAAATAACTCTTTCACCAGATTAGGGTTTCCTTGCTCTTGATCTAAAATCCTTTGGAGAATACTATAGTTGCTTTAATTCTTTCTTTGGTTTTCCTTAGTCACTTGAGTGCATGGAATGCAAAATGATTTTTCCTTCGAATACAACTCCTTTTAACCTTCACATGCCAAAACCTAAGTGTCATTAATGTCATCTTACAAAAAGTTGTTATGCACTTTCCTGACAACCACATACACTTAGATTACCCCACAAATCTTTGCAATTGGTCCTTTTCTTCCAGAACTTGCTTCAAAGGATCTATCATGTGATTCTTTTTATCATATCTTTGTGTTGGATTCCAACACTAACTATTTGGCTAGGGGTTTTGGATTTTCAACACTGCTCCCCCTGAGCCAAAGCACCCAAATTACTTCCCAGAGGAAGTATCTACACCAGATGTTGGTGCAGATCCATCCTTAACTTCAATTACTTCTTTCTTGATCCAGATCCTATCCATTTCTTTCAGAGTTTCAATTGGATCAACCTTTTCTTTTCCTTTATCATTCCTTTGCTCTGTTTTCCTATTTTCAGTATGGTAGTTTCTTTTCACATTCTTATTTTCATAAACTCTTGCAATATGTCCATATTTGTTGCAATTGTAGCACACCACATTCCTTTGTCTTTGATACTTTCTATTGATTGGATTTGATTTGCATTGATTAGCCATATGTCCAAATCTATTGCATGCAAAACACTTTCCATTGAATGATTGACTGTTTCTTGCTTTGTAAGAACCATTCCTTACCAGATTTCTGCATTCATTTGATTTATAACCAATTTTCTTGCAATTGAAATATTAATGAGAGAATGATGGAACATTTTGATTTACTCTACTTCCACATTGAGTAGCTTTATGACCAAACTTATTGCAATTAAAACAGTGGCCATTGAAAGATGGATACCTTTAAGCATTTGGTTGTCTGATCAGAGGTCCTCTAGGTTTTCTTTTTTGATTTCTAAACTGGTTCCCTCTTATTTACTTTAATTCAATGTTTGTTTGACCAGATTTTGAACTTTCTCCTTTCTCAAATCCCAAACATTGCTTATCATCAGCACTCTTTTGACTAGCAATCATTTCATCAAGCTTTGCAAAACTTATCTTGAACTTTTATTCATAGCTCTTGGCTTTTTCCAAGTCTGCGTTTAGACTCATAATTTCTTTTTCAAGTTTGACACAATCTTCTAATTTTCTTTTCACCATTATATTCAAATCTTCTTATGCTTTTCCTCTTTGTATAACTTCCACTTCCAAATCATTCAAGGTTTCATTTGTTGATATCAATTGATCACTAACCTCTTTGTATTTCTTTTTGAATTTCTTGACTTGTTCTTTTAACTTTGAGATACATTCATCAGCTTCTTGTAAGTTATCCTTCAGATCCCTAACTTCTGCTTCAGACTTTTCAATATCAACAAGAGTTGTTTCCACTTCAACATTTTTTGATAAATTTCTAAATCTCTTGACTACCATGTGTGAACTCTCCCAGATCTTCGTCAAGTTGTTAGGCCTCTTCCAAGGAACTTGGCTTTGATACCAATTATTGATAGTAAGGAATATTGAGAGGGGGGTGAATCAGTATTCCACAAAACCACTTCTTAACAAGTTTATTAATCCAATTTCCAAAATTAATAATATGAAAGAAGAATAAACATAGAAACAACAACCACAAAGACATAACACATGAGCACCAAGATTTTTACATGGAGAACCCAAAAAGGGAAAAACCACAGTGACTGTTAGCTCACAATATATTATTATAGCACAATACCGGATTACAAGAAGGCTCATTGCCCAGAGAAATGTTCACTACAAGAAAGGCTCACTACCTAGAGAAAGAAAGAAGAAAGTAGAATGGCTCACTGCCAAGTTGAACTTCTCATACTACATCTACACATGCATGGTTATAGCTCCAATGAAGCACAAAAATACTGTCTCAAAACTCTTCATCTCTGACTACTTTGTTTCACTATTCTACTTTTACATGGGAATAAGATCTATCTTCTTCTTCTCTTTATTACTTCAACAAAATTACCTTCCTCTATATGTCACACATATGTATATTGATCATTCACATCACATGCCCCAAACACTAAATTTAATCTCTTATATATATCCACAACACTTGAAATCTTCATATTAGTTGGCCTAATAAAGTGAAGCATGCACTCATACCTTAAGTAGCTTGTTGGCCAAATTCATTTACCCAAACTTCTAGTGGACTCAAACAACACTTGAATTGCATTCACATATGTCAGCCTCAACTATTGAACAACTTAGGATTAAGTTCTAAACAATAGAACTTACCACATACAATTCAAACTTATCCTATCAGCCTCTAACTCAGACTACATGTCAAAGAATCCTCAGACATCACAAATCATACCTTCATAACTGCAAAGAAAAATATCCTTTAGCAGAAAAATGCGGACCATTAGAACACTAAATCTGTCACAGTCATACTCTGTCAAATAGTGTAGTGATACTCAATAGCTTGTAACTTTGTTTTCGGTGGACTTCAGAACCTACAACTCTAGATTTAGACACTTCATACAAGTGTTTACAACACCTCAAAACCACATATCAAGATATACAACACCGAAGGAATGCAAACCAAATTAATTAAGCGTTCTGCTCTAAATAGTACTACATTTTGCTCTACCGGACTTAGGCCATTTGAAGATATACTTCTAGAATTGATCAAAGGCCAAAACCTTGGATATAAGATCGCTTAAGGACTATAAACAACATACCTAAACTGCATGATCTGATCTTTAACTACAGACCAATTCCAGTCATTCCATTACCTCTCTATCACTTTCTCATGTGAACTACCAACACTTAGTCATATTAGTCATCCAGACTAGAAGCCTCGCATGCCTTGATACCAGATCAGTTTGGTATGCCAGAGTAGAATCTCTTTGCCTTGTTTCCATCAATGACAATACTCAATTATTCAACATAGCAGTGTCTCTTGCCAACAATATAAACCAAAGGGTTGGGGTTAGAATTAGGCTTAGGGATAGTTTTAGGTTTAGGATTATGGCTATATCTAGGGTTAGGGTTATGATTAAAATTAAGGTTACAATTAGGGAAACTATATATAACCAAAAAGACATTAGGATTAGAATTAGGTTTATAGTTAGAATTAGGGTTATGGTTACATATATAATTACAATTATTGATAGAATTAGGGTTAGGGATAGAATTAAAGTTATGATTATGATTAGAATTAGGATTAGATTTAGGGTTAGCATTAGCATTATACATACAATTATGCTTGTAGCTACAGATGCTACTAGCATATTTATATTTAAAAAAATATATCTAATTTCTATTTTATAATTCTCAAGGTACCTATTTTCTAATCAACTTACTATTAGAAACCTAACTTGTTATTGGTGGAGATTGTTGGAAGCTTGTTTGTCATTGAGAAGATTGTTGGTTGGCAACATGAGCATGATGATGTGAAGAGATTGTGAGTGGGGAGATTGATTGATAAGTATGACAATATATGGTGTTGTCATTGATGGCAATCCATGGTAGAGATGCATAAGTGTTGGGCTCAAGAAGACCAGATGGTTTGGATAATTACTTAAGTCCCAGAGTGCAGTTTTAGTCTTTCGTGAACTAGTTTTTGGGTCCACATTGCTCCAATATGAGGAATCTAGTTATGTGGCTTTGGGGTAACATTAGTACATGCTAGAAGATAATGTTGATAATGTTGATGTTACAAAGTTTCGTGACTTGATGTCTTCTGTAGTCAAAGATAATGTTGACAGAGTATTAGACTCTATAATGGTAGTGTTAGTGGTATAGAGTGTATGTTGGAATGCTCTGCATTCCACCATGGATCAATATTTTGTTATGCAAAATTGTGAAAGTGTTTACAGGTGTCATCTAGGTGTGTACATTCCTAGTGGCAAGTGTTTTGGTGATCCGTGTGTCAAGGTGTGGATGAACAATTGGCTTATTTTGTTATTACCTCATGAGTGGTGCCAACCTAATTATTTTAAGATTGTGTGGAGTTGAGTTATCTATGGATCATAATCATGGGAATTTCTATAGGTCATGCAAACCTATCTTAATGTGTTATACAATTTAGTTCTTTCCACAAGGCGTATATGGTGTTTTGAGCTGACAGGTTTTGAGGATGCACAGTACATGTAATTAAGCCAACCTAATTGATGTTTTGGATTGTTGTGGTATATATACAAGGTTAATTCTTTGTGTGGAAGATATGATGATGGGTAGAGATGCAAATGAGATGTGAATAAGTAGATGTAAGTGTGAATAGGAGAGAGCAGAGTGCAAGGTATGAAGTGTGTAGAATCAATTTGAAGGAATGTTTTGAGTAGAAAAGGAAGGCTGCATTATTAGTATAAGTTAGATGTTTACTTTGCAGCAATCCATATATTTATCCTTGTAAATCCTAAATATAGTGAGTAGAATATTCATTGAGTAGTAGCTTCCTTGGGTTGCAACCCAAAAACAAAGTTGTAATACTTTTATAGGGAGCATAATATATTGTGAGCTAACACTCACCATGGTTTTTCCCTATTTTAGGGTTTTCCATGTAAAAATCTTGGTGTTCTTGTGTTGATTCTTGTGTTGCATGATTTCCTTTTTGTTCTCTAAGTTATTTAGTTTTATCTGCAAATATATGTTTAAGTTTTAGTGTGTACCGATTCACCCCCCCTCTTAGGACCTCATTGTGTTCAACATTTGGTGTTAGATCTAAGTACCTTTGAGAATCCTAACATCTGAGGTAGATCCTACACTTGAACACATGGAATTTGAAGCTATGGATAATTGTGTATTTGTACTAGAACCAGATCTAGAAGTAATGGAACCTGAAGGTTAGGACCTTGAGCTAAATGAGCATGAAGTAGACCTCGAAGGAGAACTCAAGTTTGTCCTTGATGAACTGGATGAAGCAAGAGAATTGAATATAGAATATGAAGACATTCTTGAAAAAGTAAAGGAGACAATTGACAAATTGAAGACAAAGACCAAAGAATAAAAAGAAGAAATTGGAAAACTAAAAACTCTAATAGGAGATAAAGGAGGTGACATAAAGCTCAAAGAGGTAGAAGAAATGATCTCAAATTTGAAGGTCATGGTTGAAGGAAAAAAAGGTGTGAAGATTGCTTAAATATCAATCTCCATGAGAGATTAGCTGAATGTTCAAAACTTGAGGAAGAAGTTGTCACTCTAAGGAAAGAACTAGAAAAGGCAAAAGAACAGATTGACAAAGGACTAAAACTAAAATGAGGATCTAAAATCCTTGATTAGATAATTAACTCTCAAAAGCTAGCAAAAGAGAAATCAGGCCTTGGTTTTGAAAAGGGAAAGAGTCCTATGATCAGTGCTTGTGCAAATTTATATGATAAATTCCAATTAAAAGGAAAGTATGAAACAAAGAAGGAAGAGGCCTGCACTGAAGATCCTAAGAAGAATACCTCTGGAGATACAAAAGAAGATGAATTCACTCTTGTCTAGAGATAAAGGAATAATATGAAGAAGAATTTCAGGAAGCCTGCACCTAAACAAACTGCTCCTATCGGGTATCCTCAAGGTTTCAATGGTAATTGATATGCTTGTAATAAATTTGGTCACAAAGCTACTGATTATAGAAGTAAGATGAATCAAAATGTTGTAAGGTATTACACTTGCAATAAGGTTGGTCATAAAGCTATTGAATGTAGGAGAAAGTTACATTAGAATTATATAAGGTGTTATGCTTGCAATAAGATAGGACATAAGGCTAATGAATGTAGAATTAAAATGTTAAGGAATAATAGGGATAATGCTAAACCCTTTCATGAATACTATTACACTTGTAACAAGTTTGGCCACAAGGCAACTAATTATAGATCTAAGGTGCAGAGAAATGGTAATGCTTAGCAATCAAATTTCACTTATCATAAGTGCAATCAAACAGGGCACTCTAGAAAGAATGTAAGGCCTACTCTTCAAAAGAAGGTTGATATTGCTTAGCAAAAGAAGGAAATGAGCAAAGTATGGAAGAAGGAAGAATGTGAAGTTTTTAGACCTTTGCCTAGTGCAGATGGATCCTCTATTAACTAAAAAGATAAGGTACTGATTCAAGGGGAGTTACAACTGGAAGTTACTTCAAACCCCCAAATGAATAAGATGTTGAATTCCTTAGCATTTTTGCTAAATTTGGTATGAACATACTCAGATGATGATATGAAGAGATTTGGTCAAATTTTTGGAGCAATTGGTTAATTTGTGGAGGATTGTTGAACGATTATTGGTCTCTACATATGAAAAAGGCAAACTAGGATATACTTGCCAGTCAAAAAACTTCAAAGGACAAAGAAGGATTAGGATTTGAAAAAGGAGAAAGTTCAAACTAGAATCAAACTACAAATAATGTTGAAAAAAAGAATGACAAGAAGAACAATGTCAAATAGGTCCAGAACCAGAAGAAAGAATTCAAAAGGCCTCTTATCAGACAACCTGCTACACATTCAAAAGGCCTCTTATCAGACAACTTGCTACACAAAGGTACTCATCTTTTAATGGTTACTATGATTCCTACAATAAGTATGACATAGAACTATAGAGTGTAGAAGTAGAATGAATTAGAATGTCAATCCTTTCCCAGTCAGTGTTATACATATAATAGGTTTAGTCATAAAGCAAGTGAATGTAGAAGTCAGATGATGAATGGTTACAATAATGGCATGATGTTTAAATATTTCAATGGCTACTATTATACATGTAATGGATTTGGACATAAGGATTTTGAATGCAGATCTAAAATGGAAAGAAGTAAGCTTATTCAAAAAGGTGTCACTTGTTACAAATGCAACAAACCAAGACACATAGCCAAGTTTTGCAGATCTAAGAATGTGAAACCCTCTATTTCACACAAGAAGGCTAATTTGGTAGATAAGAAGGTTGATCCAGCTGAAATGAAAAAGCAAATTAACAAGACTTGGAAGAAGAAAGATGAGATTGAGGCTAAGAATGAGTTTGTGTGAGTTCCTGGTGTAGATGTTTCCTCCAAAAACTAGATGAAGAGCTTTGGCTCAGGAGGAGTTTTAACAGAAAATCCTTAAGCCCCCACCAAAGATATGGTGCTAATGCTTTCAATACACTGGTACATGTGTAGATCAATACTATTGATCTATTGATGTTATTTTTGGTATGATATTTCCTGTTATGGAGATTTGTAGAGTGATTTAAGGTGATTATGTCAACATAGTGAGGGTTTGCCATCTTTTTGACCTAACTTTATTCACTACAATTAATGCATTTTGTCTTCAAAAAAGCATTTATATCTAATTTCGCATATGATTGTCATTTGTGATCAAGCATTTGAAGAGTGAAGAGCAGAGTAGAAGCAATTTGAAGAGATTTTGAGTTGTGTGAAACCCTACTGGCAAAGAAATTCAAAGGTATTTATCATTTCTTGCTAAAACCCTAGTTTTAGAAGTGTTTCATGATGTATACCACTCAAGTGATTGATGTCTTGGAATGACCAAGACCTAAGTTTAAGAAGCACCATTACAAATCCATGGAGATAGATCCAGAAGGCACATTTTCAAGAGTTCCTTATGGTGTTATGCATACTGAGGATGTGTCAATCTACATCCACATGAAAATGGATGAATATGATCACACAAAGATGATGAATATCTAGGTTAATGAGCTAACTGAAGATGGCTTTGAGTTGAAACCTAAATTTGAGGGTTTGGCGGAGAAGAAGCTAGATGTGTGGAATAATTATCCAAATTTTTTTTATGAGAATGATTGGGTTAACTATGTGTTGAGTCATATTCATGACAAGTTTATGTAGTTGGATATGCTGCATATGATCAACAAGCAAGTTGTTAAGGTGGTTACTGGTTTATGTTCTGAAGAACCCATTTCGGCAATGAAGGCTATGAAGAATGAGATGCTTATCAAACTCACTGGTGCAAAATTTGACAAGCATGCCCTAACAATGAAGGACATGTTGTGTGGTTACATATCACACCCCATTTTTCCCTACCAAAACAAGGACCCAACTTTTTTTCTTTTTCTTGGCTTGTTTTGTTTCCCTTTACTTTGGGTGGTATGGTAAAAGCACTATCAGATGCATGTCTAGGTCATGCCTTGGGCATATCAAGATCTTGAAATATAGATCAAAGTTGCAAAGTCAAAATTTCCTCTCATAAACCTTGCCAAATGAAAGAGGATAAAATTTTAAGTAGGTTTTCTTTTTGAAGCATGATGAAATTCCCTAAAACCAAGAAGCTACACCCAGTCAATGTTTGGTCAATGGGTCATGGGGATATTCACATAGTCATAATATCCAGACATTATTTTAATGTCCAGACCTGAGAAATTGCTAAGTAACAACATCTCGACACTTTGCAAGAGTGTGGACATCAAAATTAACTCATTAACTGAGCTCAATGTCACACATGGATATTAGTTAACATCTGGATAATAACTTAATATTCAAATCTTAACTTAATATCCATATCCTTATGCTTTTAAATATCCATGTCTATATGATGTCATTCATCCTTATATGACATCATTCATCCTTCACTTATTCAAACAACTTACATCATATGGACATTTGTTCATATGGATATTAACTTGGTCGAATATCCATGCCTTTTCTTAATATCTTGATCCTGAATATCCCGAGCTTGCTTACATCATATGGATATTGTTGAAATATACCGGACAACTGAGAGGGGGGGTGAATCAGTTGTCACAAAAACCTAACTTCATATGAACATCAAACCATCAACAACTTAATTTCTTATAATCATATTTAACCATGAAAGCATGAAACCATAAACTTAATCACAAACACACATCCAACATAGTAGACACTAGATTTTTATGTGGAAAACCATCAAAGGGAAAAACCACGATGGTTGTTATCCCATAGAAATATATGAGTTATAAAAATACCAAAAAATAGAGGCTCACTACCTACAGGGCTCATTTCCCAAATTGCTCACTGCAAAGCACAACTCACTGCCAAGGGGTGAACTGATTAAGTAGCATCTACTCCATGCTAGGATTCAGTTCTATTGAAGCACAATATAACGTTTCTTCTCTCCTCTTTCACACCTTCACACTTATCTCTTCATATTTGCACTCCCACTCTTTTTCACAACTCTATTACATGCTTTTATACAATTTATCAACCTTAGAATGTACATCAAGGTGGGCATTACATTCATCAACTATTAGAACATTCTCCAAGGTCGGCATTACAAAACATACACAGAAATAGGTCTAGACCTATTACAAAATTTAGCTAAGGAAAGATGTAGAGAAGTATGATGAACACACCATGCCTTAGTTGGGACTCAAACGTAATCCTCCACTCCATAGCATGCTTCTATAATCTTCAATGCATCTCCGTAAATAGTGAAAACAACCAAGTCAGCCAAGACTGGAGTTAACACTAGGTTTTCTAAGAACATCCTTCCTTCACAATCCACACTTCTCTTTGCGGACCAATCCAAAGGTAGGAACAGAATCAGGAGATATCCACAAGCACATTGTAATCATCAGGAACAACCGCACGATCTATAACTACTCTATCAAGAAGATTCTTCAAACCAGAGCACAAGAACAACACTGTCAGCTACTGTCATAAAGAAAGGATAGCTTGTGGACCGCCAAATCATGAACCATTAGAATTGAAGTCACTTAGCATAATCCAAAACTTATATCTAGAACCGCAGATCAAAATACTTCAATGCGGAGGAATGCAGAGGAATGCGGAGCATAACACTTTCTCCTTGTCTTTGCCAAACATAGAGAAAAAGCTATTTTCACTCTGGTGAACATAACTCACTCAATTCTTCATACCAGAGCCTCAAACTTGGAACATAGCATCTTCAGATGGACTTCTAAATAACTTCCAATCCACAGAAAAATATATTCATTCTACAAAAAATGTGGAGCATTCTTCTAGACTGTTCTTCTGTATGCAATACATTGTTTCCATTGCAACTCACTCTTTCTACCAGAGAAGCTAATTTTCTCAATATCCTCAACATCAAGATTACTTACATAAGTAAATAGAAAGCATCTTACTTGTTACAAGAAAACAATAAGATAGGAGGATAGTTCACACCAATGACAACATAGATATTTTGACTTCAATGACAACATCGATTAGGCACATACTTGCAACAAATATTAACTTATCAAAGATCTGCATCTTATTTCTAATAACCATATGGGTGTGACATCACTTTGCCCCAACTTAACATAGAGGACATGTCTTCTTGATATCACATGGATGTTTTTCCACATGGATATTTCACACTCTTTAATGTCCTGATCTTTTAAATATCCATGCCCCTGCTTAACTAGTGATATAATGCCACGTGTCCACAGGGACATCCCGACCTGTTCCGAACAAAATTGAGACCTGATAGTGAATTTTTGGTCAATGATGGTTGACCCAACCCTCATGTTGATGTCATGTGGGTATATTCATATGGATATATCCAAATGGACATTTTAAAATAAAATCCACTCCATCGCTGTGAGCCCTTTTCATATTTAATGCAGATAAAAGTCGTTGGCTTTTAAATTTAAACTCGTGCCAATGAACACTTGTCCTAATCTCTCATAATTACATTGTTGGAACTCATCTAATCTCCCTGAGATTAATTAATAAGCCCTAAAATCCAAGAATTCATAAGTTTAAAAGGGTAAATTGATTTCATAATTTGTATTATTACATTCAGAAAGCTAATAGTTTGCACAGAGAGCTTAAAAAATTGAAGGAGCCACTACAACAAATTTGGGACAAGATTTCAACTGCATAGGAGATCACTTGCATATAGAAGGTTCTAGTATATGTTTGCACATTTCAATTAAGGTCTCATAATCTAGGTATGTACGGAATGAACCCTATCTAGTTATTTTCATAAGGATATGTCATGTTCTAGGTAGGTGAAGAGTTAAAATGTTAAAATTAAATGGATTTAGGGTTAAATCATGATTAAATGTTTATATTCAGGTGCCATGTTTATTCAAATTCATGGATTAAAATATGTTAACCCTAACATTATATATGCCCTAGTTAAGAGGAGTCTATGAAATTGTAGGACAAGATGCAGCCCCGCATAGACAAGCATGACATAGAGTTCAAACAAGACATGTTCCCAAAGGTACATAGTATATATAGTAAGCATGGCTTTGTGGAGGATATCCACTCTAGCAGCACTGACATTGAGGTATTAAGGAATAGAATCCATAGCAGAGAATATCACCCCATTTTGAAAAACATTTTGACCACAAGGATGTACTACGCAGCTAGTTTTCCATATGCTGCAAAAGCTTTAGAGTTCCTAATTGAGTCTGCTAATAATTATAATGTGGTGACAAGAATATTTGAGCACCATGGGAAAGTGTATGTAGATTTATCAATGGATGGTATAATAAAGGCATTCAATTTGCCTACACCAAGAGGAATGTATGTGCCAAACCTAGAGGCACTTGCAAAGGAGTATGATGGCAACTAGATAGATTGCAAGAAAGTCATTTTCTTGGGGTGTAGAGATCTAGCCAGCAAGGCCCAAGTAGTTTCCAAGATGCTAAAACATTTATACAAATGTGATTTCAATCCAAAGGTTCAATACATGATATTCCTACTTAGCAGAATGAGTGGTAGGTAGAATACTGGCAATTTTAAATCCTAGATGTATGGCCTCATCAGGATGGTGATTGAGAACAAGCAAATAGTCCAGTGGGATAAAATAATTAGTGATTCCTTGTATTCACAGATGGTGAAGTGGAGAAAAATGAAAGATAGGGTATTCAATATGACCTCTTATCTAGTGTATGCATGTACATCCAAGGGGGCCTTTGATGGGCTACAAACAGTTGGAAAACTGGGCAGGATACCACATGAAAAGACATCCTGGGAACATTAGCCCCAGCTAGAGAGGAGACAGTTTGCACAACACTACAAGGTTGTGAATGATTGTTTCATAATGCATATAGTTAGACTCTTGGAGGGAGGTAGAGCCAAGAGGTTTTTCCTGGGAGAAATAGATACGATTCATCCACATGGTGCCTAGTTCATACAGTCTAGGATATATTCATATATCAAGATGGAAGGATTCAGTGGGAATCCCTTCATGCTACCCAGGTACCCATCATACAAGGTTGTCCTAATGGAGATGGCTAGGTAGCTAATCCCTGCCCTAGAGATGTCTAAGAAGAAGGATGGAAGACCATATATAAAATTCCCTTTGGACATGAATTGGTTTATGATTGGATCAATGGATAATGCAAAAGTAGTTGAGGCAGATTTGAGGAACTTGCACTTGCAATTTTTCCCATTGGTCAGATATTTTGATCCTTATCATAGGATAGAAAAGAATTTCAACAAGAAATACAAACATGTCATGCATATGGACAACTACTGGGCTAACTGTGATGATGAACATGAAGTAAGGAAAAGGGAATACCAAAGGCTAAACCTCAACCAAATGAAAACTATAGGACAGCCAAACGTTCCCCATAAAATAAAGAAGGATGATGATGTGGTGCAGTCACGGTTAGGAGGGTCCACAAAGTGAACTGTCCAAGCCATGTAGCTAGAGTAAACATAATGGAAACAACTCAAAGATATAAAGCAAATGTAGATTTAGTCATTCAATATATTATAGATTCAAATTACAATTTGGCTGGCAACATGCAGGCTTACAAGTAGGGCTCTCAGGCCTGATTACTAAATCATAGAATATGCACAAGATATAGCTTAAAGGCACTTTTCGAAGAAAATCTAACTTATGAATTCTTTAACTATCAATCACTACTTTCCTAGGCATCTATTACATGATTATATATCATCTCTGGAACATAAGATTCCTCCGTGTTGGCCAAGGAAGATCACAAACTCCAATGAAGAGTTGTAACATGTGTACAAGGATAGGTCAGACCTAATCATATAGAACTCCTCCGTAAATTAATGGAATAGCATGTGGATCTCAAGGAAGGTCAGCCATGATCCAGACAACATTGAATGATGTGTCATTTATCTCCACAAGTCATGAAATGCTCTGCAGGTTGTCTCTTTTAGCTGATTATTTGAGACTGTCTAGATGCTCTATTATGAGAAAATAGTCTATCTTTTGATAGTGATATCTTTCTGGTACCTAATCCAAATGATCTAAATTTTGGATATGATGTGCATGAATGTGTCTAGATGCTAAGTCCAGCTCCACAAGGTCTGAAATGTAACTACAATAAAATGTGGACCAAAATACTAAAACTGCTACTAACTGAACTGATTGAACTGAACTAGAAAATGAAAAGAAACAAACTGAAATTGCAAATGTTTTTGGTTGATGCAAGATTGCTCTTGAACCAAGGATGCTCCTACATTAGACATCTAGGGTTGTTGAAAAAGTGAGTCCCTCACTTTACTGGGGCTAGAGGAAAACCAAGATGAGTCTTCTTTCGGTCTTCCTTTCCACTTCACAAGATATTCTTTGTATTGTCTTCCTTTGGTGTTGCGTCCAATTCTGCTATCTAAGATGTCTTCAATCTACTCTGGTGCTTGTTGTGGTAACTACTTCTTCAAGTCTTCTTCAATGCTATCATTGAACTCTACTTCATGATACTGATATAGGTCTACAATGATGAAAATAGGTGATATACCCAATGTCTCTAGTAGCTCCACTTCATATGCATTTCCTGAATCAAACTTTCTAAGCATCCTACATGGTCCAAACTTCTTCATCTTCAACTTGTTATATGTCCTAATTGGAAACCTTTCTTTTCTCAAATACACCATTACTTCAGCTCCCATTAAAAATTCTTTGTGTCTCCTCTTCTCATATGCTTGCTCCTTATACTTATTGTTCATCTCCTCCAAATGCTTCTTGTAACGTCAAAAAATGTCACATTGGGGGATTTTCCTTCATAAGGTTTAGCTCCCAGGTCTCTTAGCTGCATTTAGGACATATTACATCATATTTCAACATCCCAATGAGAAAACCCCTAAGTGTCTTGGCAAATGGGACCTAGGGGGACCACTTGAGACAACCCCTTCCCAAAATAGGGGGGAGGACTTGGGCACTCGCACCCTAGTCCTACCCTATTTTGGGGCAGTCCCAATTTTTAGGTGTCGACTTGTGACCGTTATTTGGGTCCTATGCTGACACGGTAAGTTTGAATTATGAAATTCTTGGTAGGAATGTTTGTAGTTGCATATATAAGCATGTTTAGGCATTCATTTGTAAACTAGATTACTACTAGATGGTCATTGTGAACTTTATGCATTCTAAAGGTGATTTAAGGCTTTTATTGTATTGCAAGAGCAGATTTGTGTTGTCTATGTGTTTGTATTTGCATATTTGAGCATCCATCTCCTCATGGAATGAAGAGCTTCTTCCTCCATGAGATCTTCACTACAAGGTGACATTCATTTGTGTTTGTAAGCATTTATCATTTGGTTTTTGCCTCTGCCTCCCAATGGCATGCACTCTCTATCTGACAATGATGTTCAGAAGGCTTGAATCTCTCTAGGGTTTGACTAAGGCAAGCCTCTAAACACCACAACCCCTCCCAAATTTTTCATGATTGCAGGTTATAGGGTTTAGTTCTAGAGAAAGTGAAGTTTCAAGAGGGTACAATAGAGTGTCAAAATTGCAAATCAGAGAAAGAAAAGCTCCCTGGACTAGGGTGCCTGCTCATTAGTCCTCAAAGTTTTATGACGGGAAAATCTTCAGGACAACAGGAATAGGTTGCGGGTCTTGTTTGTAAATCCCAACAAAAAGCAAGACCTTGGACTTGGGCAACTGCTCTTTAGTCCCTGACTGTTCTACTTTGGAACCCTAAAAACAAGTGCACAGTTATTTGTCATTTTACATCTTTTTGTAGCAGCATTTTCCATTATTCATTTGTTTACTGTCATATTTGCATAATTAGGTTTTTAAGGTATAATTGAGCATAAGAGAAGATAATTGGCAATCAAATCATAAAAATCCAAGTTTCCCTACATCTCATAGTGACCTAGGGTAGGATAGTACATTGCAACTCGACCCTAGGTACTGTTGGCAAGAGACACTATATGGATTCATGGTTGTTGTCATTGATGGCAACAAAGGTCATCCCACACATCCGCAAGTCATGATGTGTCTCTACCGGAAGTCAGAATAAAGAATGTTGTGGTCCGGTGAACAAGAACAGAGCATGTGGCAAGGTCTGACAGATTGATCCGGATCTCTCAGAGGAAGTGTCTTGGTGCAGTGCGGATTTGGGGAAGTCAAGAGGACTACCTTGAGTGGTATATTCCAAGGATTTAGCCTCCGGTGATGGACAAGGAAAAAGATATGAATAGTTGAGTACCGGATTCCTGAGAGACAGTGAAAACAGAGGAAGAACTGACTGACAGAGTATTAGACTACTTTCCGGATGTGTTACTATTGATGATAGAGGTTGTGAAGGCATGAATCATGTTTGGCCGACATGATTAATGATATCTACAAGTATATGCTTGATCCGCATTGCTTGGTGAGGAAGGATTCAGCCGACAGAACAAGAGTTTGTAAGAAACTAGACTGTTCCGGATGCCGACTAGAAAGGTGATGAAATTACTTGTGCGGATATATATAGAGGATGGATTTAGTTATGAAGTGTGTAATGGTGTGAAGATATATGCGAATAAGTCCAGAACAGAGCAGAAGTAGCAAAAAGGATCCGGTATGTGAAAGATAGCAGAATAAAGAACAGAGGAAAGATGAAGTGCAGCAGATCAGTGTACTGAGCCTAACCGGAACTGAACTCCAGCATATGCAGATGCTTCCAATCAGTTCAAGACTGTGATTCTTATCACTTTGTAGACAGTGTGTCTTCTTGTAGGCAGTGGGCCTCTTGTGAGCAGTGTGCTCGGGCAGTCAGCCCTAATTGGCAAGTGCCATTTTTTGTAATCTCCTATTCTTCTAACAGAGAATAATTTTGGGTTAATCACCCCGTGGTTTTCTCCCTTAACAGGGTTTCCACGTCAAAAATACTGTGTTATGTGTTTCTTATTTCATGGTAATGTTTCTGTGTTTGATTCAATGCTGCATCAATTAATAAGAAAGTTCAATAAGGGAAATAATTAGGATAACTGATTCACCCCCCCTCTCAGTTATCAACAATTGGTATCAGAGCCAAGTTCCTCCTAATAGAGCCTAACAGCTTGAGGAAGATCTGGGAGTTCAAATGGATGCATATGGTTTAAGGGAGCAACTCAAGACTGCTCTTGAGGATCTTGAACAGTCAAATTCTGAAGTCAATGAATTAAAGGAAAGACTCAAACAGGCTGATGAATTCATGAGAGAATTAAAAGACAAATTAAGTCTCTCTATGAAAAAGAGAAAGGAGCTGCTCCAACAGTTGGCAAGACAAAGTGAAGAAAGCAATACAAATGAAGAATTGACTGAGCAAACCAAGTTATGTGAAAAGTTATCAAAAGAAGTCATTATGTTAAGACATGAAATGGAATCAGGAACTATAAAGTTTACTCAAGAGATTGAAGAAAAAAGAAAGGCTGAAGACAATCTAAGACAATCCCTTAAAGAAAAATCAGAAGAATGCCACCAGATGGACAGGATTATCAGACATCTTGAATATGATCTTGAAGATGCCAAAGATAATGAAGAAAAACTTGAGGATCAAATTGCCTCTCTCAAAAGAGACCTTCAAACAGCAAATGAATATAAAGAGAAATTCAAGATAAGTTCTGCTCAACTTGAAGTTCTTCTTGGAAGTCAAAAGAGGACAGATGACAAGTATGGTTTGGGATATGAGAAAGGAGAAAGCTCCGGATCCGGTCAGAAGAATCTTGGATCAGAAAATCCAAGGAGCAGGCCTAGAAGACCTCCGGTAAGACAACCAAATGCTCAAAGATATCCATCCTTCAATGGATACTGCCACAGCTGCAACCACTTTGGTCACAAAGCTAATCAGTGCAGAATGAGAATGAATCAGATTAATTCATCCTTCTCCGGACAGTGCTTCAACTGCAAAAGGTATGGACACAAATCCCATGAATGCAGAATTATGCAAGTAAACAAATCATTCAAAGGTAGATGCTTTACATGCAATAGAGTAGGTCATATGGCTAATCAATGCAGATCAAGAGGATATCAGTCAAATATGCAAAGAAATGTTATTTGCCAAATCTGCAATAGGTCCGGTCATAATGCTAAAGTCTGCAGAAACAAGTATCAGGACAAAAGAGGTCCGGTGTATAATCAGAATCAAGACAAGGGTAAACAAAAGATGAATGCGGATGAAGTTAGGAATCAGATGAGCAAGATTTGGGTGAAGAAAAGTTCAGAGAATGTAGAGGTTGGATCCGCACCAGACTCTGGTGCTGATATTTCTTCCGGAAATTAAAAAGTGAGCTCAGGCTCAGGGGGAGACTCAAAGAAAATCCTGTTCCCCCAGCCAAACAAGTGGTGCCGGATGTGGCACAAAATGTGGATTAAAGGGTTTGTAGATATGAGTCTTGAGATGCTTCAGTCAAGTTTTCAGAGGTCCGCTTGGAGTTATGAAGAAGCTGTGATCGATCAAATAAGACCTGTTCAGGGAGATGCTCCGGTATGACAAAGGATTACAAAAAGGTCCGGAGAGATCCGGAAGTGCACTATCTTGTTCTGCGGATTGGACAGAGTGTTTGGGATGTTCTTGTAATATGTTACCTTGATTTATTCATGATTGAAAGATCCGGATGATATTCACAGATTAGGACTAATCCGGGATACTCCAAGCTATCCAGACAAGGCAAACCGGAATAATGTAGGTGAAGCATTTATTGCAGACAGATATTAGGGTTCGCGGAGCAATATAAGGGATTTCTCAAAAGTCATTTGCTCATTCTGCACTCAAGAAGAAGTGAATAGTGGAGCTCTGCAACAAGATTCATCAAGCACACCAAGGATCTCCTGCCGAAGTCATTGCATAAAGAAATCAATCCAATCACTCTGTGCAAATCGAAGGCGCATAAGGTATTCTCCGTTTTTCATTACCTCTCTGCAAATCTTTGAAGAATGGCTACTCCAAATATAGTTAAGATCTCTGATAGACCTCGCCCCTCATTCAAGAAACATCCTTACAAATCATTAGAGGTACATCCACTAGGAGCCTTCTCTAGTGTTCCTCATGGTGTATTGCATACGGAAGATATTAGGGTTTACATCCATGCGAATCTTGAAGACTTTGGAGAATCAAAACTGATGGATATCTATCACAAACAATTGATAGATGACTCCTTTGAGATCAAACCTCAGTATAAAGCCATCCAGGACAAACACTTTGCACAGTGCATTCATTTCCCCTGTTTTGAAGAAGATGAATGGGTCCGGTATGTACTAAGTAGAGTACATGACAACTTCCTATGGTTGAACAAGCCCTTCAAGATCACCAAGGACGCCATTAGGGCTGTAACCGGTCTGCACTCATCCGGTGGATTACCTGTTCTCAAATCTGTCAAAAATCAGACAGTCAGTGATGCAACCGGATCCAAGTTTGACAAGAGAGTTATGACAGTTGATGATATCATTGAACCGAATGTCAAATTTGCAGCTATAATAATTGGTTACAAAATCTATCACTCCAGTAGGGAAAATTCAGTACCGGGAACTGCAATCTACACAGCCTATCAGATGTTAAAGGAGAATGCAGACTATGACTTGTGCGAGCTTCTAGTAAACCAACTCTTTGAAAATCTGCAGAAGATTAAGAAGGACAAGAAAAACTCCTTCAAATATGGCAATCTGATCCTTTGTCTCTTCTTTTACTACATGAATGAGCTTCCCGGATCCAGTGGATGGATATGGCAGAATGACAGACCGGTTGCCATTCAAATCAGAGACTATTTGCATGGACTTGGGGATGCAAAAGCAAGAAATACAGCTCTATGGGGTTACTTCAAGAACTTCCAAAGCATGATGCATGCAAGAGAAAGAATACCCCAATCCCTTGTTGAAAAATACAAAGACACAGTATGCTTCATGGTAGAAACAGATCAGTGTCTGATGGAGGCAGTGGAGCCAAGGACTGTCTGGATCATGCCCATGGGGTATGAAGTGGATGAACAGATAGTAGAGCTGCATGTTCAACACATGCTAAGCTAGCCCAAAGATCCTAAGGCAGAAAGGTTCGGAACCTTTGAGGAACTGAGTGTAAAGTTACATGTAGAACTCAGGGAACCGGAGATAAAGAGGAAGGTAAGAAAAGAAGTTGAGCATATTGCTCAAGGCCTAGGCATCTCAAAAGAGGCACTTGATGCCAGCCGGGAAAAGAGGAGGAAGGCTGAGGAAGAAGAGAAAAGTAAAGAAAGTGTTCCGGTTGAGACTCCCACTCGGACCAGATCATCAAAAAGATCTGCACCTCCCTCAACCAAAAGTTCAAAACTGGAAGTCCAGGCATCCGGTAAAAGATCCAAGACAAAAGCCACAAGGGCTTATAAAAGCCAAAAGGATGAAGAGGAAACAGAGTCAGATGAGGGAGTAAAAGAAATAAAGAAGCAGAAGAAGAAAGGATCCGGTAAACCCTCCTCAGGACAAGACAAGGATGAAATGGTAGAGGTATCTGTTGAAAAGCCCACTCTGTCTCTAGAGAATGTAATCAAGTCGGTCACGGTGGATGGAAACCTTCAACCAATGACTGAATCTTATGATGACTTCAGTGAGGCTGACCAAAAGACTCTGCAGGAAGCCACAGTCAAATATCTGAACATATATAATAAGGCTTTCATTGAGATCATATCTCTTATTCCTAAAAGCCTAGAAAAGGAATTGGAAGTAAGAAAGAACAATGCTCATGCAAAAGATCTTGAGATCCGGGAGCAGATAGCTATTCAGCTATATCCTCAAATTGATCCCAAGACAATGAACATAATCTTCAAGGACTGCAAAGATGAGTTCAGAAGTAAAGCCAGGATGAATCAACTCATGCTTGGTGAGACTGACAAAGTGGCCCAAGAGACAGAAGATATCCTCCGGAAGGCCTTCAAAAGGTTCAATCTTCCTGTTGTAGAGGAGTTAGGTGCAGAAACAGCTGCGGATTTGGAATCATCTGTTCTGGAAGAAGTGGGCCCTGAACATACAAGCATCTCTCCTTCGGTTTCCCCTACAGTCTCCGGATCCAAAGAAGAAGAGCAATTACAGGAGAAGGAAGCAGGGGTGAAAGATAAAGAGGTTGACAGTTCCAAGACTGCAGAAGAAAAGAAACATCTGTCTCCGGCAAGAGACACTGCACAAACTGTTCAACAATTTTTGAGCAAAGAAACTTTAGAGATTGATGAACCGGAGCTTCTAAAAGGCCCATTTGACTTTGACTCTCTCTCTCCGGTACAAACAATGAAGATAGCTTCATTTGCAAATGCCAAGGCAAATGAAAAACTCCTGAAGTCTCATATGGAAGACTGTGAGTTGATAGAGGCTGCTTCCGGAGTACTTGTAAAGATTATGCCATCAATCCAGATAGATCCGACAGCCTCCTCTTCCGGTAATCTAAAAACCTTAGTCAGCAGTGTTGATACACATTTTGATTCTCTAGAAAAATCAGCTGAAGAAAAGGTCCGGAAGGAATTTTTGGATAAAAGATTTTCAGAAGTATTAGAATTAATCTCTAAAGATAGGAAGATTGTGAGCATTGGAATAAAGAGCTTAGAGAATGCTCTTAAGGATGGCGGTGACATTTACAAATTTTGTATATCCTGGCCAAAGGCAACAGCAGCAATTGATAAGAAAATAAAAGAGGAACAGGACAAGCTACAAAGCTTATCTCAAAGTTTTGATCCTCTCTCTTCCTCCATAATAAATCAAGAATGTCAGACTATTGCAGTCTTGAATGAAATAAAGAATCTTGAGAAGGAAAGGAAGAATATCACTAACCGGATGGGAGAACTTAGAAGGATTATAATCCCTAAGTTGGAAACTATGCATGAGGCCATCAATGATGCTCAGACCACCGCCCAAACAAAAGATCCGACAGATCTCAAGCGGGCAGAAGCTTTTGCATTTTTGTTGAGTGGTCACATTTCAATTTTGGATAGAATGAAGCAAAGTTGGGCTACAGAAATGATCCAATTGCAGACATCCTTTGCAGACATTCTTCAGTATATGTGAGTATGTAAATATGCGGCTATGTATAGAAAATTTTTGAAAATTTTGATATGCGGACCCTACCCTTTGCCATTGATGTCAAAGGGGGAGTGAGGAGCAGTGAAAAATGAGGAATCCAATTAAGGGGGAGTTCCGGAAATTGTATATAAAGACAGAGCATCAGCAAAGGGGGAGCATAGTATAAACACTTAGTCATTTTTCACTAAGTGTTGCCATCAATGCCAAAGGGGGAGATTGTTGGAAAGAGACACTATATGGATTCATGGTTGTTGTCATTGATGGCAACAAAGGTCATCCCACACATCCGCAAGTCATGATGTGTCTCTACCGGAAGTCAGAATAAAGAATGTTGTGGTCCGGTGAACAAGAACAGAGCATGTGGCAAGGTCCGACAGATTGATCCGGATCTCTCAGAGGAAGTGTCTTGGTGCAGTGCGGATTTGGGGAAGTCAAGAGGACTACCTTGAGTGGTATATTCCAAGGATTTAGCCTCCGGTGATGGACAAGGAAAAAGATATGAATAGTTGAGTACCGGATTCCTGAGAGACAGTGAAAACAGAGGAAGAACTGACTGACAGAGTATCAGACTACTTTCCGGATGTGTTACTATTGATGATAGAGGTTGTGAAGGCATGAATCATGTTTGGCCGACATGATTAATGATATCTACAAGTATATGCTTGATCCGCATTGCTTGGTGAGGAAGGATTCAGCCGACAGAACAAGAGTTTGTAAGAAACTAGACTGTTCCGGATGCCGACTAGAAAGGTGATGAAATTACTTGTGCGGATATATATAGAGGATGGATTTAGTTATGAAGTGTGTAATGGTGTGAAGATATATGCGAATAAGTCCAGAACAGAGCAGAAGTAGCAAAAAGGATCCGGTATGTGAAAGATAGCAGAATAAAGAACAGAGGAAAGATGAAGTGCAGCAGATCAGTGTACTGAGCCTAACCGGAACTGAACTCCAGCATATGCAGATGCTTCCAATCAGTTCAAGACTGTGATTCTTATCACTTTGTAGACAGTGTGTCTTCTTGTAGGCAGTGGGCCTCTTGTGAGCAGTGTGCTCGGGTAGTGAGCCCTAATTGGCAAGTGCCATTTTTTGTAATCTCCTATTCTTCTAACAGAGAATAATTTTGGGTTAATCACCCCGTGGTTTTCTCCCTTAACAGGGTTTCCACGTCAAAAATACTGTGTTATGTGTTTCTTATTTCATGGTAATGTTTCTGTGTTTGATTCAATGCTGCATCAATTAATAAGAAAGTTCAATAAGGGAAATAATTAGGATAACTGATTCACCCCCCCCTCTCAGTTATCAACAGGTACTTGAATGAAAGGGTGAAAGGAGGATATACACCAAAACTACCAAAAACTAAACATCCAAATTTTACCCTTTACATTTTGGTGATCCCATGTTATTGGACTTGTTTGCACCTTGCTAAGTGTTTTGCTTTAGATTTACAGTGATTTCATTCATTGATATAGTCATTCATCTTATCGCATTAGAAAACTTACAAAAAAAAATTGAAAAAATGGAAAAATTGGAAAAAAATTGCATGCTAGGGTTTTGCATGTTGCATCAATTAATTTGAATTTTTTGCAATAGATATGATTTAAATTACAGAAAATTACAAAAATTCATTAGTTTCCGTTGTATTTTCATCATAAAATTGCTAGGGTTTTGTTGAAAATTGTGGCTTTTGCATATAACCTAGTAATTCCAAAATCTAGGGTTTGTAGGTAAAATATTGTTTCAGATTTTTCTACTGATTTTAGATACTTGTTTAAATTTGCATTTGGCTGTAGTCTTACATTTTAGAACAAATTTGCATTTTTGCTTAGAAAAATTCATCAAAAACTGGCATTTTCATTGATTTTTCACTAGATTTGCACTTGAATTTTACATGTTAGAGAATGAAAATCATTTTCAGATCTGAGAGCATGTAATTTTCATCATATATCATCTTTCAAAATATTCATATAGCATTTTACATCAAGATCTCAAACCTAGGGCTTGAAAAACATTGATTTTCACTAGATTTGGCTTTATCAACTCTCTAATTTTGCACTATAGGTGTGTTGTAAAGAATATTTTTGTACTAATTGACCAATATCAGGGGTATTATCTTTTTCCCTTCCTAAAATTCTTTACAACACCTTGTTATTGGCCTCTTGTATTGAAAATTTGGTGAAAAACTACATATTTTGGCTATTTTAGCCCAAGGGTTTGGCCTAGTTTGCACCCTAAGCATGTTGTAAAAAAATTTATGCTTGTAGGTGACTGATATCACTGATAATATTTTCTAAACCTCCTTAAATTATTTACAACACCTCTTTGGCTAGGTCTTGGAATTGAAAATTTGTGAAAAATTACCTATTTTTGCAATATTTTCACTAGGGTTTGACCTTGAGTGGCACTATAAGTGTGTTGTGATAGATATTTTGGAATTAGGTGGCTATTATTACTAATATAATTTTTTGTTCATCATAATTTTCCTCACAACACCCTTTTTCATGCTCTTTTGCATTGAGATTTGGTGAAAATCTGCTTATTTTAGTGTATTTTCACTAGGTTTTGGTCTATCATTATCTTAGATTTGCATCAAGAGTGTGTTTTGAAGGATATTATTGTTGTATTGGACTGATATCAGACATATAATTTTCTACCTCTGATTAAAATCCTTACAACACCTTTGTTTTCACTTATTGGCATTGAAACAGTACAAAAAATCAAGCATTTTAGGTCATTTTGGCATATAGTTTTGCACTTGTCTTTTGCATACTTTTTGAAAAGATATTAAAATATGATTTGGTACTCATGGCTTCATCCTCTCAATGCTCTTTAGAATCTTTACATGCATATATCACAAAATTTGAAAATCTCTACAAGTTTCTTAGCATGCATCCTCATGTCATTACCTATATACAAGCTATGTACAACAAGGATATATTTGTGTCCTCTTCCTTCGAAATCCTTGACTATGTATCTAATCTTAACAACTTCATATCTGTCATTAATACACACCCTTGGGTAGTAGAAGAATTGATAAAACACACTTTGAAGGAAGAACATGACATTTCTCTTAATAGTTTAGAATTGATAACTGAAACATATGGAGATGATATTGACAATGACTATGAGAGCGATGATGAATTCACTAGCCAGCCTACTTCTCCTGCATCTAAGAATTTAGATAACTCACATGAGAAAACTAGGGACAACTCTAGTAATTCAAATAATCCTCCTAACCAAAATGAAGCATTAATGGAGGACATCATGACAACACAAGACTATTTTGATTATCCTGACCTATTCGAAATGATTGATGTGGATAAGGAATAGTTTCAAAACCCACCTAGTCCACTAAGAGATGATATTTTTGTTGAAGTCCACCCTTCATTATCCCCTTAGGGATCAGGAGGTGATCAAAATACATAAGACAAACAAATGGAACAACCTATACCCCTTTCTAGCATTCAAATTTGGGAAGATGACCTCCTTGATGATTTAGTTGATGATGAGACTTAGCACGAAGATCCTACAGGTAAGTATCTCTAACCCTTTATCTCTCTTGTGATGTTCTTCCCTCCTGATGTGTTATGTGTTGTTTAGGCCTCCTGGGATGACCTCTGATTCTATTGTAAGGTCTGGGATACCAGGAGACTGCCTTTGTTGTGACCTTCTATTTGTATCATCATTCTTCTATATTGCCTCTCTCTTTAATTTCATCGTTGTGTGTTGTGTCTTGTAGACATAGCATTGTGTTTGGTGACTTGGGGGTACCCTCCTACATGACTGTCCCTAAGACACATGTTTCTCCTCTCTTGTTTATTGTTTCCCTTCCTCTAGTGTTTCCATCTAGCAAGTGGATGACGAAAAATATTTATACTGATGCAGACCTAGCGTCCCTTTCACGAGAAATCAAAAATTGGACTTAGTTCCTAATATGACAATGGGGTTGTATATCTTATCTAACACTTGGCTAGTGGAAGCACTTGTGCTTTCCACGTAGTGATTTTGATGATGTTTTTATCTCATTTACAAATCATAACAATATTGATGCTCTGCGCACTTTGTTTGTCTTTAAATCTAGCCTTGGTGGTACTCAATTTAGAGATCTTCTTGATATAGCCCCATGGTTATCCTCAAACTCCAAATTCATAGTATAACCTTGGCTCTTTATGTAGTTAATCATATGCATTGATGTTGTTTATCATGATTATGGACACTAACATGTTTCTTGCAGGGATGTGTTTGTGGGAACATTTGGTGATCGTAAAGTACATGTCACCTCCGGGCAGCATGGGCTTTGTGAAAGTCTATGTTCCCTTGTGTGTTTTCTTCCTACCTTAATGTGCTTGATATTGATACTTGATATCAACCACCTTAAGGTGGAGGCATATATAAGGTAAGATGTTTATTGTAGATGTTAGCAATGTGTTTATCCTCAAGTGCAGTTTAAGGACTTGTGCGATGAGTACATCCTGCACACTGAGTTTGTTTGCAATCAATCAATTAGTCATCTAATCCCTCTGTGGAGGTGGGATATCGCATATATCCTTTTTATCTTAAGCCCTCTATGAAGGCGGGGGTGGTGTATTTCTCAGAGCAGATTGCACCATCCTGTCATTTTCAAAACTCCTATGTGGAGGCGGGGAGTGATTTTGTGACTAACTCAACCCTTAAGCATGTCTTCATTGATTATTGTAGTGAAGTCCAATCGTCAGTGTGTGCCTATAATGTGCCTGAGATGGTGTTGAACCTAGAAATAGGAACACTCCATCGCTTGTCTGCCATCTTTTCTCTATGTCTTCAAAGTGTGTGTTTTGGCGTGCTTGCTTTGTTTGGCATGTATGTTGTCCTGGGATATGCAATTTAAAGACTTGTACAATGAGTATTGTAGACACCTAAAATTGGCTCAGGTTGAATTAAGTAAATATTCTAATATTTATCTTAATTCATATTTTCTTCTGTCAATTAAATAAATATTATAAGTTTATTTGATTGGTTCATTATCCTACAATTAAATAAAATTATTTTATTTAATTAAATTCCCTAAATTCTTCTAATGTCTCAAGTCCTAAATCCACCTCATCTTTCCACCTCATCCCTTCCACCCCACCATGTTGCACATATAATTAAATATTCTTAATATTTAATTAGCTAATATCCTCCAAAATCCAAAAATGAATCTTTAATTCAATTGTTCCCCACTATTCTCCACTCATTAAATTCTTAATCCAATTGTTCCCCACTATTCTCCACTCATTAAATCTTTAATTCAATTGTTCCCCACTATTCTCCACTCATTGAATCTTTAATTCAATTGTTTCCCACTATCCTCCACTATTGAATTCTTAATTCAATTGTTCCCCACTATTCTCCACTCATTGAATTCTTAATTCAATTGTTCTCCACTATTCTCCACTCATTGAATCTTTAATTCAATTGTTCCCCACTATTCTCCACTATTGAATTCTTAATTCAATTGTTCCCCACAATTCTCCACTATTGAATTCTTTAATTCAATTGTTCCCCACTATTCTCCACTCATTGAATCTTTAATTCAATTGTTCCCCACTATCCTCCACTATTGAATTCTTAATTCAATTGTTCCCCCCTATTCTCCACTCATTGAATCTTTAATTCAATTGTCCCACTATCCTCCACTATTGAATCTTTAATTCAATTGTTCCCCACTATTCTCCACTCATTGAATCTTTAATTCAATTGTTCCCGACTATCCTCCACTATTGAATTCTTAATTCAATTGTCATAATCCACTCTTCTCAAATAAAAATTTTTTAATTCATCCATTATGAATTAAAGATTCACAAAAAATGAGAGCCATTGATCTCATCTTTTGATCCTCACCCTCCATTCTATTTTCAGAAAATCTATAAATAGAACCCTCTTCTAAGCCAATTAAAAGGAACTTCATCTTGCACAATAACTATACCCAAATTTCTCTTCTTCTCTCTATTTCTAGTATCCTTCATTAGTGTGTTGAAGCTCACATTCAACACAAACAGGTATCAAAGCCATTCTTCCCTTGTCATCTTGAGGAATCAAAGCAAGGAAGCAAGCTCCCTGAGGGCCAACCTTCATCATTCAAGATCAAGAAAGATAGGCAAGCAATGGAAACCGCAGGGTAGCAAGTTTGTAAGTTTTGTGCTTTCATCTGTTTATTCTTGTTATTTACATATTCCATTGGTGTTTGGGTTTTTGTTTTCATTAATTGATCAATCCATTTACCCATTAACAAGTACATCCTACATTTTGGGAGGTTTTACATGTCTTGCATGTGTGTTTCCCCATATATGTAGTTTAAAGACCTGTGCAATGAGTATATCCTACATTATGGGAGGTTTGTTTACTTTCCTGTACTTGCATCTACATTTCATATATATGAAAAAAAGAAAAGAAAAGAAATCATTCATGTCTTCTATGCATTAATGTGTCTTCTTTACATTCACTATATTCTTCGTGTTTTGTGTGCCTGTGATTGTCTTCAATGTGTCTAGCGTGTCTTCTCCATGCTTGGCATGTTTTCTGTGTTTGTTGACAATACTTTAATGCATGTATCAGCCTTGTGTTTACACATACATTAAAGTGGGGGCTAAATGTAACATTGGAAAATGTCCCCTTGGGGGATTTTCCTTCATAAGGTTTAGGTCCTGGGTCTCTTAGCTGCATTTAGGACATATTACATCATATTTCAGCATCCCGATGAGAAAACCCCTGAGTGTCTTGGAAAATGGGACCTAGGGGGACCACTTGAGATAACCCCTGCCCAAAATAGGGGGAGAACTTGGGTGCTCGCACCCTAGTGTTGCCCTATTTTGGGGTAGTCCCAATTTTTGGGTGTCATCTTATGACCGTTATTTGGGTCCTATGCCGATACGGTAAATTTAAATTATGAAAATTCTTGGTGGGAGTATTTGTAGTTGCATATATAAGTATGTTTAGGCATTCATTTGTAAACTAGATTACTACTAGATGGTTATTGTGAACTTTATGCATTCTAAAGGTGATTCAAGGCTTTTGTTGTGTTGCAAGAGTAGATTTGTGTTGTCTATGTGTTTGTATTTGTAGATTTGAGCATCTATCTCCTCATGGCATGAAGAGCTTCTTCCTCCATGAGATCTTCACTACAAGGTGGCATTCATTTGTGTTTGTAAGCATTTATCATTTATTTTTTGCCTTTACCTCCCAAGGGAACGCACTCTCTATCTGACAATGGTGTTCGGAAGGCTTGAATGTCTCTCTAAGGCTTGACTGAGTCAAGCCTCTAAACACCACAACGCCCTCCCAAAGTTTTCATGATTGCAGGTTACAGGTGTCGGTTCTGGAGAAAGTGAAGTTACAGGAGGGTACAATAGAGTGTCAGAATTGTAGATCAGAGAAAGAAACAACTCCATGGACTAGGGCACCCGCTCATTAGTCCTCAAAGTTTCTTGACGGGAAAATCTTTAGTATAGCAAGAATAGGTTGCAGGTCTTGTTTGTAGATCCTGACAAAAAACAAGACCTTGGACTTGGACGCCCGCTCTTTAGTCCCCGACTGTTCTACTTCAAAACCCCCAAAAAAATTGCACAATTATTTATCATTTTACATCTTTCTGTAGCAGCATTTTCCATTATTCATCTGTTTACTATCGTATTTACATAATTAGGGTTTTAAGGTATAATTGAGCATAAGAGAAAATAATTGGCAATCAAATCATAAAAATCCAAGTTTTCCTACATCTCATAATGACCTAGGGTAGGATAGTACATTGTAACTTGACCCTAGGTCCTTGAATGAAAGGGTGAAAGGAGGATATACACCAAAACTACCAAAAACTAAACATCTAAATTTTACCCTTTACACTTCTTCACCTAATTATGCACTATTTCTATGTGTCCTACAAATTCTTCTACTTCTACACTCCTCTTCTCTTCCATATTGGTGTCTCTCAACTCTACTACTCCTCTAGGGTTAGTTTTTGTCACTATCTCAAATGGTGTTCTTCCAGTACTCCTATTCACTAAATTATTATATGTAAACTCTACTTGTGATAGGATCAAATCCTAATTTCCTACTCTCTCTCCAACCAAACATCTCAATAATTTTCCCAAACTCCTATTTACTACTTCTGTTTGTCCATCAATCTGTGGATGAAATGCTAAATTAAACTTCGAATATGTCTTCATCTTCTTCCAAAGTGTCTTCCAAAAGTATCTAAGAAAGCTTGTATCTCTGTCTAAAATTATGCTCTTAGGTAATCCATGCAATCTCACAATCTCCTTGAAAAATAAGTCTGCCACATGAACTACATCAGTTGTATTTTTACAAGGTATGAAATGTGCCATCTTAGAAAATTTGTCCACCACTACAAATATTGAATCATGTTCTCTATGTGTCTTTGGCAATCCCATTATGAAATCCATGCTTATGTCTTCCCAAGGTCTCTCTGGTACTGTCAAAGATTTGTACAAACTAATAGTCTAACTACTCCCTTTTGCAACTTGACAAACTCTACAAATCTACACAAATTTCCTAACATCCTTATGTATTTGAGGCCAAAAGTAGTTTTCACTCATCAAAGCTACTGTCTTATCAATGCCAAAATGTCCTACCAATCCACCACTATGCTTCTCTTTGATCAAATTATCTCTTATTGAACTCCTAGGTATACATAACTAGTTTCCTTTGAACAACATGTCTTCCTGAATGAAATAGTCCAACCACTTACTCCTATCTGTCACTACAGGTTCCTTACATGCTTTCAAAGGTTCTACAAAATCAAGATCTTCATACAAGTTCTTCAATTCTTCAAATCCTAACACTTCAACTCTCATCCCTATCAGCAAGTTCCTTCTCCTACTCAGTGCATCTGCAACTTTGTTTTATTTTGCACTCCTATGCTTCAACACAAAAGTATAAGTCTGCATGAATTCTACCCATCTCATATGTCTCTGATTCAGGTTTCCTTGACTGTTTAGATATTGCAAAGCTTGGTGATCTGTATACAACAAAAAATCCTTAGGCAACAAATAATGTCTCCACTTCTTCAAGGCTTGAATTATGTCATAGAATTCCTTATCATAAACTAAATATCTTCTCCTTCCATCATTCAACTTCTCACTGAAATATGCTACAGGTCTACCTTCTTGACTTAACACTACTCCTATTGCATTTCCACTTGCATCACAATCTACTTGAAATACCTTATTAAAATTTGGTAATGCCAATACAAGTTGCTCTATCACTTTCTACTTCAACAATTCAAAACTTTTATCTACACCTAATGTCCACTTAAAGTCCTTTCTGTCACCTCTCATTGTCTCTGTCATAGGGTTACATACTAAACAAAAATTTATGATGAACTTCCGATAGAAACTAGCCAATCCATGAAATGATTTGACTTCTCCAATGCTCTTAGGTGTAGGCCATTTAATAATTACTCTTACTTTCTTAGGGTCCATCTTCAATCCTTCCACAAAAATCACAAATCCCAAGTATACCAATTCTTCTTTCATGAAACTACACTTCTTGATGTTTATCAGCAATTTATCTTCTCTCATTCTCTACAATGCTTGTCTCAAGTGCCACAAATGTTCTTCCCTTGTCTTACTAAAAATTAGAATGTCATCCAAATATACAATAACAAAATTATCCAAGAATTTCTTCAAAACTTCATTCATCAATATCATGAAAGTACTTGGTGCATTTGTCAATCCAAAAGGCATCACTAACCACTCATACAATCCTTCATTTGTCTTAAAAGCAATTTTCCATTCATCTCCTTATCTAATTCTAATCTGATGGTATCCACTCTTCAAGTCTATCTTTGTAAAATATTTTGCTCCACTCAAATAGTCCATAAATATCATTCATCCTAGGTAAGGGAAATCTATACTTAACAACGATCTTGTTTATTGCTCTAGAGTCTGTACACATTCTCCATTCTCCATATTTCTTTGGTGCTAACACTATAGGTACTGCACAAGGACTCAAACTTTCTCTGATCAAACCTTTCCTCAACAAATCATGTATTTGTCTATTCAATTCTTCATTCTTTGTCGATGTCATTCTATGTACTACTTTGTTAGGCAAACTAGCTCCAAGTATAAGATCCATGTGATGAGTGATACACCTGATTGGTTGTAATCCTTTAGGTATATTGTCTGATATGATGTCTTCATACTCTGTCAACAACTCTGTTATCTCCTCTAGTTGTGATTCTTTAGTCTTTAAGTTTTCAGGCTTCTTAGGGATCAAAGCATAACACATATTCTCATGTCTCAAACCATCTAGAAATTTTTTCCATCTACCAAACAAATTCTAGCATTTCCACACACTTCACTCTTAGGATCATCTTCCAAAGGAATCAAAGTAATTCTCTTTCCATTCAAGATGTTATAGTATATGTATTCTTTCTTCCATCATGTATAGCTTTCCTATCATACTTCCATGGCCAACCCAACAATATATGACAAACATCCATAGGCATAATATCACACAATACTTCATCATGATAAGATCCAATATGAAATTTCACCAAACATTGTTCACTAACCAATACCGTATGATCATCTTGAATCCATGCTATATGATATGGCTTAGGGTTTTTCAATCTTTCCAACTTCAGCTTGGTCACCATCTCTGTTGTAAGCATGTGCCTAATCAGTGTTGTCATTGATGTCAACATATCCTTATTGTCATTGGTGTCAAATGTATCTTATTCTATTACTTGTTTAGAAGACTTGTATGTTGAGGATATTGAGAAAACTAGCCTCTCTGGAGGGAACAAGTGAGGTACAAAGAAGTGCAATACAAACAGTGAGTTGTATGCTAAAGAATAGTCTGGTAAACTACTCTGCATTTACTACTGCTTGAAGATTGTGGTCTACAGATTGGAAGCAAGTAAGAGGTATGACTAAGGAAGCTACATTCTGGGTTTGAGCCCTCTGCATGAAGATCTGAGTGAGTTGTGTTCACTAGAGTAAAACCTATTTTTTCTGTAAGTTTAGTTGGGATAGGAAGAAAGCATTCAGTTCTGTATTCCTCTACAATAACGTATTTTTCTCTATGGTTCTAGAAGGAAGTCTAGGATGATGATAAGTACCTTTAGTTGAAATAGTTTTTGGTTTGGTGGTCTGCAAGCTATCTTTCTTTTATGATAGTTGAAGATAGTGAAGTTCATGTGTTCTGATGAGAAGATTCCTATGGATAAAGATGTTAAGGTTCATGTGGATGTCTCCTAATCATGTTCCTATCTAGACTTTGTTTTGTGTTAAGAAATTAAGATTGTGTTTGAAAATTGTTCCCAGATAATGTAGCGTGTAACCAGTCTTGGTTGAATTAGTTAATCTGAGTGATTGTGGAGATCTTTAGAAGATTGTGAAAGCATGTTGTGGTGTGGAAGATCATGTTTGAGTCCTATCTAAGGCATGGTGTGATCCGCATTTCATTTCCTTTACACAATGTTGTAATAGGTCAGGACCTATTTTGTAAATGTTTATAATATAGACCTCGGAGATTGTTCCAATGGTTGATGATTGTGATACCAACCTTGATGATCATTCCAAAGTTGATGTAGTGTATAAATACTTGTAGTTGAGTTATAGAAAAAGTGTCCTTGAGTGAAAATGGAAAGATATTAAGAAAGGTCCAAAAGGCATAGCAGAGAAGAGGAAGAGGAAAGTAGAGGAAGAGGAGAATAGAGGTAGAGTAGAGTAGAGGAATTATTGTACTTCAATCATAGACATAAGAAGGTGTTGATCATGGTAGAGAGTCTGGCAATGATCCACCAGTAGGGTTTAATAGCCCTCAGGGTTTAACAACCCTTATTGTAATCTTGCTAGGTTAGGGTTGAGGCAGTGAACCTACTAGACATAGTTGTTCTTCATGGAAGTAAGGTAGTATGTTTAGGCCCGTGGAGTGACCAAGTCTGAATATCATTATTTCAAGATTGCAATATATATTGAGAGCTAATCCTCTCTATGGTATTTCCCCACCTTGGGGTTTTCCATATAAAATCTAGTGTCTCTTGTGTTTGATGTTATCTCTATGGTTAAGTCTCTAATTTCATGCATTCATTGTTAAATCATAATAATTGTGGATAAGTGATGAATGTTTAATTGCTGTAAGTTTTTAATTTTTTTGGGACAACTGATTCACCCCCCTCTCAATTGACTGGTACATATCAACAATTGGTATAAGAGCCAAGTTTCTTTGTAGAAAGTTTAACAGCTTGAGGAAGATCCAAAATGTCTTACAAGAAGGAAGCACCACATTTTGATGGAATGAATTATGTTCTCTGGAAGGCTTAGATGAAAAGCCATCTTATTTCTCTTGGTTACAACATTTGGAAAGCTACAGAAACAGAATGCACCATACCTCCAAATGGTCTGATGACTGAAGATGAAACCAAAGAATATGAGATAGATATCAAGGCAAAGGATTCTCTGCTAAGCTCATTAACCGACTCAATATTGATGAAAGTTGTGGATCTTGAAATTGCAAATAAGGTATGGGAAAAGTTGAAAAATCTATATGAAGGAGATGATTATGTGAAGGAAGCCAAGTTACAAAGTCTGAAAGTGAAATATGAAAGCTTGAAGATGAATGATGATGAAAACATATCAGCCTTTATGCAAAGTGTTGATGAACTTGTTACAGGGATAAAAGCCATAGGCGAAACTCTCGATGAAAAGGAAGTTGTTATGAAAATTCTTAGATCTCTGCCCAAGTCCTACTATCACAAGGTAGCCACAATTGAAGAATTCATGCAAGTAAAAATTGTTAACAGGGATCAGCTACTTGGTAATCTTACTACCTTTGAAATGAGGGAGTTTGATGATGTTCTACCGAAAGTTTAGATGGCCTTCAAAGCTAGTACTCCTAGAAGTACTTCTAGATCAAAAAAGTACAAGGTAGAATCCAATGATGAGTTTGATGAAGTTGAAGCCAACTTCATGGATAGACTGCAAAGAGGATCTAGTAAGTATAAAGGTAAATTACCTTTCAAATGTTTTTCCTATGGTAAAGTAGGTCATTTTACTTCCAGATCTCTTGAAAGAATAAGAAATAGAAGAAGATATGAGAATAGGCCTAGGACCCAAAAGAAGTGTTATTATGTTGAAGATTTTGATGATGATGAAGGAGTATTAGATAATGGTGAACTAGATAATGCTAGTTCCTCTATAAATGAATGCTTGTTCATTTCTATTAAGGAAGATCCCATGTCTACTAATTCTTCTAGCTGTGTGAAGGAAGAAAAACTAGTGGAAAGTGCTTTGGCTGCTTAGGTCATTAAGGACAAGGATGAATGGGTTATTGATAGTGGCTTCCCTCATGACATGACTGGTGACAAAAGTAAGTTTGTGAGTTTGGAAAGATATGATGGTGGACTGGTTAGGTTTGGAGATGATACAGCTGGTAGGATTTTTGGGAAAGGATCTATTTATTTTGATGGCAAGCATAATACTAAAGATGTCTTGTATGTGAAAGAATTAAAGCACAATCTTTTGAGTGTGGGTCAGATGTATGACAAGGGTTATGATTTAAGCTTCAAGGACAATGGATGCAAGATTAGGGAAAGCTTTGGAACAGTCATTGCAACTAGTAAGAAGACCAGAGGTAAAATCTATCACTTGAAAGGAACCGAGAACTATTTCTTGTTGACTCAGACTAATGAGAGTTGGTTATCGCATAGAAGGTTGTGTCACATAAATTTTGATAATATTATGAAGATAAGTACTACACATATTGTTAGAGATTTTCCTAAGCTTGTGAAGCATGCTAATCCTATTTGCAAGGAGTGTCAATTTGGGAAATAGACAAGAACAAGTTTCAAAAGCAAGGACCAATCGATTGGAGGACTACTTGAGCTAGTGCATACAGATTTGTGTCTAGACCTACCAGAGTAAGAAGTTTGCAAGGAGACAGGTATTTCATGTTTCTTATTGATGATTATTCTAGAATGACTTGGGTCACCTTTTTGAAAGAGAAAGCTGAAGCTTTAGATAAATTCAAGGCATTTAAGGCAATGGTCAAAAATGAGATGGATTTGAAAATCAAATGCTTGAAGTCTGATAGAGGAGGAGAGTTCACATCAAATGAGTTCAATTTCTTTTGTGAAGAACATGGAATAAAGAGACAGCTATCTGTGCCTAGAACTCCACAACAAAATGGAGTTGTCGAAAGGAAAAACAAAATAGTTTAAGAAGCTACTAGAACCATGATGAAGGAAGCTCATCTTCCAGAAGAATATTGGAGAGAGGCAATTCACACCACTGTATATATCCTAAATAGAGTTCAAGTAAAAGGTAATAGTTCAAAGACTCCTTATGAATTGTGGCATGGTAGAGTTCCTACTATGAAATATTTCAAAGTTTTTGGTAGCAAATGTTATATCAAAAGAGAAGAAGATTTAGGCAAGTTTGATGCTAGATGAGATGAAGGAATCTTCCTTGGTTATTCCACTAAGAGAAAGGCCTACTGATGTTATAATAAGAGGCTGAATAAGATCATTGAAAGTGCAAATGTTAAATTTGATGAATATAAGGAAAGTTTTTCAGAATCAAGTGAATATAGTCAGATGATCTAGATGTTTTAGAAGTGGTGCAGCATGAAGACATCCCAGATGAAGAAGAACAAGCTCCAGTAAGTGCTACCAAAACTCCAAGATATGTAAGAATCAATCATTCTGAAGATCAAATCATAGGAGATAAGAGCAAAGGGATCTTAACCAGAAGAAAAGTTATAGAGGAACAAGTAAATTTCTATCTGATTTCCAAGATTGAACCTAAATCTGTGGATGAGGCTTGCAAAGATGAGAATTGGATAAAGGCTATGGAAGAGGAATTGATCCAGATAGAGAAGAATCAAACTTGGGATCTTGTTCCTAGACCAGCAGACAAGAATGTAATTGGTACAAAGTGGGTCTTCAAAAAGAAGATGAATGAGAATGGTGAAGTGGTAAGAAATAAAGAAAGGTTGGTATGCAAAGGATGTGCTCAAGTTGAAGGAATAGACTTTGAAGAAACTTTTTCTCCAGTGGCAAGGATTGAAGCAATAAGGATGTTTTTGGCTTTTGCAACATATAAGGATTTTAGGGTTTATCAAATGGATGTGAATTCTAGTTTCTTAAATGGAGAGTTAGAAGAGGAAGTCTATATAGAACAATCAGAAGGATTTCAGTCATCAGATCAGGGTGACATGGTATGTAGCTTGAAGAAAGATTTGTATGGATTAAAACAAGCTCCCAAAGCATGGTATACATGGTTGGACAGGTACCTGATAAAAATAGGGTTCAATAAAGGTACTACAGATAGCAATCTCTACTTCAAGATTAATGGTGAACAAACCCTAATTATTGTAGTTTTTGTTGATATTATTTTTGGAGGGAATGAAGGTATGTGCTCAATTTTGCTAGAGAAATGCAAAGTGAATTTGAAATGTCTATGTTTGGAGAGATCAACTTCTTTTTAGGTCTACAAATAAGTCAATCAGATAAAGGTATCTTCATTTCTCAGTCTAAGTATGTGAAAGAGTTGTTAAAGAAATTTGGGATGGAAGACTCTAAACTAGTATGCGTACCTATGATAATTGGTTGTAAATTAAGCAAAGATGATAACTCACCCATGGTAGACCATAAAAAGTATAGATCTATGATTGGAGGATTACTTTATCTAACTCAAACTAGACCTGACATAATGCATGTAGTATGTCTTGTGGCAAGATTTCAGGTAGAACCCAAGGAATCACATGTGATGGTAGTCAAGAGAACTCTGATATATTTAAAAGGTACAATAGATTATGGTTTGTGGTACCCTAGGGACTGTGACTTTACTCTCAGTGCATTTACTTCAATGCAAATTGGGCTGGAGATGTAGATGATAGAAAAAGTACAAATGGAGGTGCATTCTTCTTGGGAAAAAGATTAGTATCTTGGTTGACCAAGAAATAGGATTCAATATCCTTGTCTACTATAGAAGCAAAATACATTGCATCAACTTGCAGTTGCACTCAAGTGTTATGGATGAAGCAGACTTTCAAGGACATCAAAATTGTGTATGAAGATCACATTGCAATCTTTTGTGATAACACAAATGCCATAAACATATCAAAGAATCTAGTGATGCATTCAAGGACAAAGCACATATCCATGAAGTATCATTTTATGAGAGAAAAGGTGATAGAGAATGAAGTCAAGTTGGAGTATGTTTCTACCAAGGATCATATTGCAAACATTTTTACCAAGCCTTTGCCTAAGGATACTTTTGAGTATCTCAGAGAAAAGTTAGGGGTTATCACCCCTCCTGCTCTAAACTAAGATGCATAGTAGTGCATCAGTCTGAAGGTGCTCAGAGGTCTGGATTGATGCTTTTAGGGCTACTTCTCACAGGGAGTAGTCAGAGAGTTCATAAGAGAGATTAGATAAGAGCAGATGAATGCAAGTATGTGCCCTTTCCCATTGATGTCAAAGGGGGAAAGAAGTCATGTGAAAAACTTAGAGTATAGATGTGTAAGAGAAAGGGGGAAAATTTTGGAGAAAGAAAGAGTGTAGGTGTGTAAAGAGAAAGGGGGAGAATCTTGTCTTGATGGCTGTTGCAGTTGTTCACATCATATGTTGCCATCAATGACAAAGGGGGAGATTGTTGCAAGTATGTGCCTAATCGGTGTTGTCATTGATATCAAAATATCCTTGTTGTCATTGGTGTCAACTATATCTTATTCTATTGCTTGTTTAGAAGACTTGTATGTTCAGGATATTGAGAAAATTAGCCTCTCTAGAAGGAACAAGTGAGTTACAGAGAAGTGAAGTATAGACAATGAGTTGTATGCTGAAGGACAGTCTGGTGAACTGCTCCGCATTTACTACTACTTAAAGATCATGGTCTCTGGATTGGAATCATGTTAGAGGTATGACTAAGGATGCTACATTCTTGGTTTGAGCCCTTCGTATGAAGATCTGAGCGAGTTGTGTTCACCAGAGTAAAACCTACTTTTTATGTAAGTTTTGTTGGGACAAGAAGAAAGTATTATGCTCTGCATTCCTCCACAATAAAGTATTTTTCTCTATGGTTCTAGAAGGAAGTCTAGGATGATGATAAGTTCCTTCAGTTGCAATGGTTCATGGTTTGGTGGTCCACAAGCTATCTTTCTTTTATGACAGTTGAAGATAGTGAAGTTCATGTGTTCCGATGAGAAGATTCCTATGGATAAAGTGGTTAAGGTTTGTGTGATTGCTCCCGATGATTATAATGTGCTTGTGGATGTCTCCTAATCATGTTCCTATCTGGACTTTGGTCCACATTAGGAAATTGAGATTATGTTTAAAGATTGTTCCCAGATAATGTAGCATGTAACCAGTCTTGGTTGACCTAGTTAATCCCAGTGATTGTGGAGATCTCTGGAAGATTGTGGAAGTGAGTTGTGGCATGGAAGATCATGTTTGAGTCCTAGCTAAGGCATGGTGTGATCCACATTTCATTTCCTTTGCACAATGTTGTAATAGGTCAGGACCTATTTTGTAAATGTTTATAATACCGACCTTGGAGATTGTTCCAATGGTTGATGATTGTGATGCTGACTGTTAGATCTCAAAAATGTTGGTTTCAGACCACAAGTGGTTGCCAATCTCTTGATACATTTTTGGTCAACAAGACAGGGTTTTTCTAACTAGAAACCCCCTACTCTTTAGGTTTTGTTGGGCCTAGGTGGGTGTACCTAAATAATATAGCAAATTTGGAAATCTAAATGGATTCTAATCTAGATAATTTAACTCACTATAGCACAAAGATGTGAGATAATTGTAGAGCTTACTAATTGAGTCCTAATGGAATAGCTTGAAGTATTAAGAATGTATATTAAACTTGTATAAAATGTCTTAAAGTTGACCAGTGCCTTACCTATTAGGTGGATGGAGTCAGTGGATGAATGATGATTATATGTATGGAAACAAATGTGGAGGATTGGTAGGTCTATTTTATAGTTTAACTCTAACTTGTTGGGCACTTGGATTGTTTGCACCTTGTACAAACATGCAGGTCTGTAAGTTATTGTGCTCTTCTTTAATTATCCCAATGATATTCCTCTAAATTACTTTGATATTATGAAAGCAATTTAATTCTTAATTTGAGGGAAACCAATCACAATAATTATTTCAAAAGGATTTTAATCCTTAGCAGGAACCAATCAGAATAAACACACACCAATAGCAAATGTGTTGTGACAAATTATGTAAATTTGAATAATTTAAAAGAACCACTATGGAGACAACACATCAGCATATAAGCATGTAAATCAACACAACAATTGAACACTGCAATAGATCACCATGTAATATCAATCTGCTCCATTATATTTCTTCAAATAATATATAGTAATTGCATAAGTCTTTGAGACATGAAAGTGGATGAGTGGGATGGGTACAATCTATCTTCTTACTAATGCCTTGCCTAAAAATATGAAATGGTAATGATGATCCTCTAACTCCTACTTCTTTGACTTATATAGCAATATTCTGAAGAGGATGCGCCTCTTCATATGTGTCTTTTGGAATTTTAATTAACAATTACAAATTATCATTAAGTTCTAATGAGCCATAAATGGGTTGGAGTAACATGATCCAAGTATTTTTTGGCTCATATAGGTATCTGTACACTCCACATCACTCTTTGACGCAAACACCATAGTAACCATTTTCTCCATGCATGCATAGGCCTCTTCCAATGCTAGATCTTCACTTTTCATAGCCTCCAAGGCTTCATTAGGATCAATTGGCATTCCTTCATCTAGTCTTGCTAACTTCTTAGATTCTTGTCATCATTGAATAATGCAGGTACTCCTTCTCTGGAAGGATCAATGAATTATTTAGCTTATGCTCAAAGATCCCCATAAAACTTTGTATGTGCCCTAATCAAGTCCTTAGCATTGGTAATGGCTTTAGCATCATGATTGTCTTTGTTCTATATTTCTTGGAGGTTTTTTTTAAGTCTATTAGCCAACCTTTTATGTTCCTAAAGAGCAGTTTGATTCTTGGAATAAGTAACCCAGAACTTATTCATCCATATCATCATGTTAGTATGTCTCTTTTTAAATACTGTGGAAAGTGCATTGAATCTAGCCTGGGCTATTTGAATGTTCTCCTATGATGCTTCACCCTTGTCCTTTGTCTAGGAACTTTCCCCTTAGGTTAATAGTTTGGTAGAAACTGAATCTCTCATAAAATCATTTTCCTTTTGCATTCTTTCATAGTTCAATTTATACATATCCCTTTCTCTGCTCAACATTTGAACCTATAATTTATTTAATTTAGCCACATTAATGCCAATATCTTCTATAATCACAAGATCAGTCTCACCCACTTTTAGTGTCATTACATGGCCAAATGCCTTTTCTATATCAATAATGGCAAGCTTCTGGTGTGGAGGGTATAGGGCCCATATCATAAGAGATTCTTCATCAGGATTGTATCATGATCCATTATACACCTCTGTCACACCTTCTAGACTAAGTTTATGTTTGGCATCATCATTATGTAGAAAGCTATCAAAAAATAAAGAAGACTTCAAATCCAAACTAGAAAAAATTATCACACCAACTTCTAAGAATTTTCTCCCTTTTTCTAGAGTCATATTTTTTATTTCATTTTCAACATCTATTTTGAAGGTGTTCAATAACTATTTTTTCTTATTTGGTGTGATATTTGAAACTGATTCCTTGATTTCTTTGCCTTTATATTTATACAAGAAAGATTTGAATTCAGGAGATTAAATGAATTGATCATCTGAGATAAAAGATTTGTAAGCCAATTGTCTGGCATTAGTGTCAGATGTCTCCTCAATCTCTAGCTCTCTGTCTGGGGGCATGTATTCCTCTATTCTTAGTTTGGGGATTTTGTCAGTCTAGCCTTGGGATCTTTTATCAAAAGATCCTTCATTGTCAGAAGATAACACCTTCGCCTCTTGTGTCTCCCTCCTCTTTTCAACTTCTTGATTATATTCATCAATGGCCAAATCAGCCTTTGCCTCCTCCATGTTCTTGATAATATCATCATGAGGAAATAAAACATGAACATATCCACTCAAATTTTATTTCTTTCTTGTAAAATCAATAAAACCTTCAGGATCAAACCCTTTTCTTGGTATTGCTCTCCTTAAATTAAAATGTAATAGTTTATCTCGAATAAGGTCATACCCTTCTCTTGACAACAGAATAAAATCTCCAAAACATAATGTGCTTGGCATAAAAGATTACTTGTTGTAGGCACTCAAATTCAAAACATTAGAATAGTCTAACTGCCTGACAATTTCTAAGTATGCGATTCTATCTGGTATAGTTTTAGGTAAGAAAAAAGGTGTATCTTTGAATCAATAAACTCTTATTATGGTGGAATCAAGGAAACAGTACCAATCACCCCAATTATGGTTCACAGTTGGTGGTCCACTAAAATCTTTGGGCCTTAAAAACCTTTTCATCTCATCAAATAAAGAATAACTACATGGATAACCATAACATCTGTATAATGTTTTGACAAAGAATTCTTTGAAATGCACATAACAGGATTTTACAAACCTACTATCCAAGATGGAAGTCCATAATTGTATGGGTAGCAGCTGACCCCCTTTATCCAAATGTGTAATTCTCAATTGTTTTGGCCACATGGTTAACTCATGTCCATAGTAGAACACCATATGGATAAGAGAAGAATAATGCTTGAAACTCATTGTGGGAGAACTATTTCTGATAGCCATCAATCTTGAATCGATTCCCCTAGAGATGTGTGAAGCATAATCAAAAGTTCTTGCATGATGGCATTGGATGTATGTAGAGATGCCCATGGGTACTATGGACATGAATTCAAGGACCTATGTTCCCAATACTTGTCCTACTGAATAGTAGGTAGATTTCATATAGGGTTCAAATAAATCAACATGAAAAGGAGGTCCATCACCTTCCTCGAGTGGCACTAATCCCTCTTCTCTGGGTCTATGTAGTGGCAATCTCCATCCCTTTTAAGTGGTGTCCATTCTCAAATACTCCTTTTCTAAATCCTCATATATTATGGGAGTATTGCATGTGTCATCCAGGCCAAAGACTTCACATACTACATTTTTAGACACATGAATAAATGTTTCCCCTTGCAGGTTACAGACAGCTTTTAGGTTGGGCTTATAGTGATAGGCCAAAAGTTTAATGAGATCCATATTTACAAAGACATCAGTGACAACTAGTTTTCCCAAGTTAAGATTCCAAGAGTTACAGACAGGTTCCAGTCTATTCCTTCTATAGTGAAACATAAACAATTTGTATCCCCTGTTAGGGATCCATATGTTTCCTACATGTTTATATTTGTCTTCTAACCTTTCCATGTCTGCCCTTAGTTGTGCAATTCTTCTTGCCTTAGGTCCCGATCCAAGCAATTGATCTATGAGGTCTTGATTGAGTTTTTCATTCCTGTGCTTTTCCTTCCTTTCCTATTTCAATTTTTGCTTTTTGCTTTTGGGTTGTCTAGTTTCAGTTTGTTGTTTCTTTTTTGTTTTTACAGAACCCTCCATTTTATATTTCTACTAGACAATGAATTTGACCTTATAATTTATCAGTAATAGAGAAGTCTGGTATGCTTACTTGTATGTTCTTAGCATCCTGAATTTCTTGACCTCTGGTTAGTTCCCCGCTCTTCCACCACAACCTTTGAAGATTTCTTTTGGTTTCAATTCCTTTTGATTCAGAGCATCTTATATAAGATTATGCTCAAGTAGCCATTAATGTCAGCCCCTGGAATTGAATGCAGTGGGTTTCTCAGGATTCAAAAATGTCAGAGTGATACAATGCCATTGTATTAGGGAAACTATTTTGATCTCAGGCTGATATGTCTGTTGATTTTGGCACCATCTTTTGTTTATACATTCTCAACTGATCACCAAGACTATCTTAATGTCTTTCTGATGCAAAATGTCCTTTTAGTTCTCTAATTTTATCAGGAAGACTTCTTGACACTTTCATCGATCTTGTACAAATCCTCTTTTCTTGCTTTTGTATCCTTAATATTTCGAGGAGACATTATGAATTTTACCCTGATATTGGGGTGGTCTGGACCATTGGAACTCTTTTTGAACATCGGCGAATATTTTCCCTAAAAATAATAATCATTTTGTAGTCATCAGGTTGACAAATACTATCAGTAAGAAAATAAAATGATCTTCCAATGTATTAAGTCTCCCCAATATGTTTCTTTTATATCTTCTGTTCATTGGGGTACATCGGTGGGACTCTCGCCAAACTTTTCAGTTCTTCCTCATTAGAGTGACTTGTATAATCGGGGAGATATCAAAAATCCATTCTGATGGTATATGTCACTCTAATACAAATCATGTCTCGACTTATCAGTGAGAGTACGTATATTTATTTCTGAACTTGTGTTCATCGGTATGACTTCTAAGATTGGCATAGTTTAATATTTTCATTCCGACTTCCCTTCTTTTGTTGATGAGTTTTTATCGGCGAGACCTTATGTAACGTCTTCCTGATTATGTGCCCTTGTTACCCTTTTGAAACCTTTGATCATTGAGACCTCCTTCATGTCTTCCTGATATGTATTTAATGTTTGAATAGAGAGCTAAAGTTTTTTTATCAGAAAGACATGCACATGATCTTGCTGATAAGGATCAATTGCTCATTTTGCACAACTATGGCCAGGGAAATGCTTATTTCAAAGGCTATATTTATGGAATCGTCAGTCATCACGGGCTATGATATGGATCTTGTCACACAAATTTTAACAATCTCTATTAATCATAAGATCAATGTGTGGCAAATTTCTATGGTATGTGGATGACAAGTGAGTGTTTGGCTAGTGAAAATGTGATTTTTTTCTAGTTCTAACAGTGGCTCTGATTAGGGATGTGTACTCCTTATGGGTATAACAAGAATCTAGGTCTCTGGGGGAGCAAATCAAATGTGTTATTTATATGGTATGAAATTTGAAGTGCATTTGAAGTGGGAGTTGGTACGGATGAGAAATGGAAGTGGATTGAAATCCTATACTACTGTGCATGGAAAAAAAAATTATTTTAAGAGGTTGTTCAAGAATTGTCCATGCATTGGACATTCTTGTTCTTAGAGTGAAAGTAGAATCCTATACTATTGTGCATGGAAAATTTGTTTCAAGAGGTTAGTTAAGAATTGTCCATGCACTGGAAAATCTTATTCCCCTTTATGATTTTAAGAAAAGAAGTTTTTTAAGAACTGTCCATGTACTGACAATTCTTATTCTTCTCCTGTCATGTTCTAGAGGTAGTATGAATCTTCACCAGCCTTACCAATAATGGAAAATGGTCCTAGCCATAGAGCTTCAAATTTCCCATTTTTCCCTTTATCTTGACTCCTGGCATTCCACATGAGAACCATGTCATCTACTTCAAATTTTCTATTTTTAGCCTTTTTGTCATATAGTTATTTCATCTACAATTACTTTTTTCTATTTTGTTGCTGGGCTTGATCCCTGACCTCATCAAGTTCTATTAATTCTTCCATCCTCTCCTCCATAGGTTCAGGAACTTCCAAATCTTCTTGTAAGATGAATTTGTACAGTGGTAAAAGATTATGCAAAGGGAGTCTGGCTTGAGTCCCATACACAAGCTCAAAAGGTGATTTTCCTATGGCTTTCTTCACAGTAGTTCTATTTGCCCATAAGGCTAGTCTCAACTTGGAATCCCAAGCCTTTTTATTGTTATCCAACATCCTTTTTAAGATCTTTAGGATGCTCTTATTGCTCGATTTAGGTTGCCCGTTTGCCTATGGATGATATGGTGAAGAATATGAGATCACTATACCATAGGATTGGAAAAATGCTTTGAACTCATCTGATCTAAAGCACATCCCATTATTAGTTATAAACCTTGCTGGTACCCCAAATCTAGTGATGATATTTTCTAGTAGAAAGTTTGTTAAAACTCTACTAGTTGCTTGTTTTGTGGGTACAACTTCTCATTTTGTAAAATAGTCTGTGGCTACTAATATCCACCTATGTCCCTCAGTAGATTTTTCAGCAATCTCTCCTATGAAATCAATCCCCCACTGGTGGAATGGGGCCTCAACTTGCAAAGGTCTTAAAGGCAATGCCCCCTGATACTTCAATTTCAGAGTAAATCTCTAGCATGCTTCACATTTCCTAGTATAATCATTAGCATCATTGAAAACCCTAGGCCAATAGTGACCTACCCTTAATACCTTATGAATAGTGGTCTTTGCTAAGAAATGCCCTCCACATTCTCCCTGATGCATCTCTTTCAAAACATGCCTTGTTTGATTCTCATCTAGGCACAACAATAGAACACCATCCTGGTTTTTCCAATATAGGTCTCCATTTATGAATACATATTTTGAAGCTCGAAACTTAAGTGTCCTTTTCTTGGTATCATCAAATCCTTCAAGACATTTCATATGTTTAAGATAGTATATGGTATCAGTGTACCATGGTGTATGCTCAATGCTAGAGATCATGTTATCTCCATCATTCAAATTGCACACCTGGGCAGCTTCAATATTTGTTTCTGCCATTAATTTAGCAAGACCCTGTCCTCTTACTAAGTGATTTGGATCTCTATGTCAAATTCTTGGATTCTATTGATCCATCTACATCTCCTTCCAGTCACTTTTGTTTGGACAAACACGTCTTTTACTCCAGCATTGGGCACATAGGCTATCACTTTTTCTCCCACCAGGTATGATCTAAATGTTTTGACAACCTTTACTAATGTATAAGCATATTTTTCTACAATATCATATTTCAACTCTGCATCTTGGAGAGATTTTCTAAAGAATGAAATAGGCTGCTCATACCCTTCATCATTCTTTTGTAGCATTACTGTTGCAATTGTGTGACGGGATGCAAATGAAAAGAATCTGGAATGGTTTATTAAAATTAGGGAATTTTAATACTGGGGCTTCTTTGATTTCCCTTTTAATGGATATGAATGCATCTATGGCCTCAACTGTCCAATCAATCTTTGCCCCTTTCTTCAACATCTTTGATACTGGATTCACTATTTCAGCAAAATTTGAAATAAGCCTTCTCATAAATTTAATTTGCCCAAAGAAGGACTGCATGGCTTTAATTGTCTTAGGAGTAGGAATTTTATCTATGGCTTCCACCCTTTCTAGATCAATCCTTACTCTGTCCTTGGATACTATATGTCCTAGTAACTTTCCCTCTATTACTGCAAAATGACATTTTTTAGGATTTAGGGAAATGCCATATTCCAATGCTCTGATAAATATTTTTTCAAGGTGTGCAACATGATCTTCTACTTTCTTGGAATATGCAGTAAGATCATCTTGGTATACTACCATTATTACATTGATCAAATGAGCAAATGCAACATCCATGGCTCTCTAGCAAGTTGCACTGGTATTTGTAATTCCAAATGGCATCCTAACATATACATATGTTCCCCATGATGTGGTGAAAGATGTTTTGTATCGTTCTAATTCTTTAACTTTCACCTGGTTATAAACTAAAAACCCATCCATCATAGACAGTAATTCACATCTTGTGACCCTCTGCAACAAGGCCTCCATGTTTGGAAGTGGGTAGTTATCTTTGAGAGAGGATACATTCAAATTTTGGAAGTCCACACAGAGTCTTATTTCTCCATTTTTATTTCTAACAGGGACTAAGTTAGAGACCCAGGATGAATGTCTGATAGGCTTGATGATACCCCCTTCCCTAAGCTTTATGAGTTCATCATGTATTTTGGGTTCTAAGGTAGGATTTATGGGTCTCTATTTTTGTCTGAAAGGTTTTGCATCAAGTTTAAGTGGAATTTCATGTTGGAATAGGTCTTCTCTATATGCCTTAAGATCATCATAAGACCAAGCAAAGACATGTTTATATTTTCTTAATAATGCAATCAACATCTTTCTGATTGTAGGTCTTATCCTTTTCCCAATGTATACCATTTTTGGTGCCATTTTAGTGGCCAAGTTGATTTCCTCAATGTCCTCCCTTTTTACTAGCATTTGTTTCATGAGAGATTTATCATTTCTATCAAACACCCTCTCTGATGCCCCAAGTCCCTTAGGAATCTTGTTAGTTTTGAGTTGCACAACTTCTTTGCCAAATAAAGTTTGCTTGCCATCTACTTCCTCCACAAATGCATTGAAATCAATTTCTTGAGCCTCATATTGGTCAATGCATTGTAAGAATTTAATCAGATCAGTGTCATCATTAAAAACTTGCCAATTATAGATGTTGTTTGGGATTGCAAGTCTAGTTTTGAATTCAACTTTAGTAATGCCTGCCAATGTGACATCATCCCTTTTTAAGGCTATATTTGCTAGGAAGTCTGCCATTATATTTTTTGATCTGTCCATCCAATTAATGGAGAAGGCATCAAATAATTCAATATCATCTCAGACGGCATTTCTATATTATTTCAGTCTTTTGTTTTTGGATGAGTACTTCCCTTTGATTTGAGATATGATCAGTTTTGAATCTCCATAGATAGCAAGGAATTTTATCTTATGTTTTATGGCAATGTTCAATCCTATGAGCAGAGCTTCATACTCTGTTATGTTATTGGTACATTCAAATGTTAACACGAATGAATACTTGAAATTTTTACCAGTAGGTGAAATAAACAATACCCCAGCTCCATTACTGGCCTTGCTACATGCACCATCAAAGTACATCTTCCACACACCACATTCATCAAGTTGGGCCTCTTGATGTATAGGCTCAATGTTCTATAATTTTGGTTGAGCTTTTTCAATTTTGAATGCACCAAGGTCTATATCACAGAAAAAATTACTTGATTCTGATCAATGTGTTCTATGATATTTTCATATCTTGGCTCTTTGCAAAGCTTAATTTCTTTTCCTCCCACTGGTATAGTAGCATAGGATAGATCCAACTGGACACTTCCTCTAGCTATTGCAGGCCATTGTCTAAATAACAACATTCCATAATAGGGTGGTATGTCCACTACAGTGATGTCAATCTTATATGTTGCTTCAGGGTAGGCAGCTAGTCTTATCTCCACATCCCACATAATGCCCACAACTGGGATGGATCTGTTGTCCATAGCATAACATTTTCCATATGTAGTGTCAACCCACATACCTAACTCTTTCATGATATCCATTGGCATAATGTTCATGGTTGCAATTTCTCACTAGTCTATTTTTTATCATTCGGGTGGTGTAAAAAGGATCTACCTGAAAGGGATTCCTTGTCAAAGTGTCACCCAGATACACTTTAGGAGTTCTAGCAGCTTCAGTTTGAACATTATTTATTTTGATTTTAGGTTTTTCTTGCTTCTTTTTTGGTATTTCTGAAATCATCTTGATTACTATATTTTTGTATTAATCTATCTTCATCATTCCAAGAAGTGGTACTGATATTTTTACTTGGGATACTGCTTGGGCTATATCAGATGAAGGGGTCATTGTTTGATCCATTTTTTCTACTTTGTTATGCCCCTTTTCTTCAGTTAGTATTTTGTCTTTTGTCCTACCCTATTCAGTCTTTGCTAGCTCTTTGGGTGCATGTTTCATATTGTCTTTATTATGAGTTTGTTCCTTTACAAACACACTCTTAGGTATTCCTTGATCTATGTTAACTATTATGTTTCTCATATTATAATTACTTTTTTCCTATGCCACTATAGCCATTGTAAGAGCCATCTTTTCTTCTTTAGTTGGTTTTCTCCATTGGTCAGCTGGTGGCATATTATGATTATAAATAGTTTCATCACAATTATCTTCTTGATCTGAGAATACCTCCTATCTTCCCATACTAGTGTTATATCTTTGATTTCCCACATCATATTCATATCCATCCTCCTCCGTGGATGAATATCCTTCATCAATCTAATGAGGTTTGAATGCTAGCATGTTTATAGTATGATTATCTATTTCCTAACCATAAGATATTTCCTCTTCCTGTACTTATTGTGCTACCACACAATAGTCAGGAGAGTGGGGCAGATTACATGGTAAGCACCATGGTTTATTTGCCACTATATGAGTCCCACTTCTTTTTAGGGGATTAGGAGTATCCTTCCCATAGTTTTGCTTTCTGTTATTTTCCAAAGGCCTTCCATCTTTCCAATTGGTGTTATAAGGCATGTCATGTAGCCTTGGCCTGTCATTTCTGTAATAATTGTTTTGGTTTGCTTGATTATTGTTTGGGGCTTGCACAACCTTTGGATTTTTTTCTGAGCTCATATCCAGTCTTAGGATCAAAAGCATTTAAGTATAAAACCAAGGCCATACGATCCTGAGGTTTCAATTCTAATGGGATTTTATGATATATTTTTGAAAACCTCTAGTTGAAATCCATCATGGATCCATTATTATTCTTCCGAATACTAGTCAATTCATGAACAACAAAATTTGGATTAGATTGGCTCCCATATTGTTCTTTGAATTGATCCTTGAAGTCTTCATAAGAGCAAATTGATGCATCAGGCAGAGTTTTACACTAGTCTCTCACATCTTCAACAAGGGATAACATGAATAACTTCATTAGAATATATTCATACTACACTTTGAAGTTATCCATGACTGTTTCAAAATTTCTAATGTGTTCTTTTTCAGAGATGTCATTGTTTCCAGCAAATTTTGGGAGAGCACTTCTTAAATCATTATCAATAGGATCAGGACATACTTGATATCTTGGTAAATCTAGCTATCTGTATCTATTGATGTTTAGGGGCCCTTATAGTCATTGATTTAGCTGGTACTGAATATGAGGTTGTTGGTTTGGTTGATATTGGTTATAAGGAGGATGTTGTTGTGGATTTATATGCGGGTTCACATTGTGATATTGAGGCATGACATATTGTTGGCTAGGGGGTGGGTATGGATTGACTATGTGTTGATAAATATTACGTGTGATAGGTGGTCTTGGATTTCTTGGAGGAATATTTTGTTGGACATGGCTTGTTGATGGTGGTTGTGGATTAGATGAACTACATGCATTCTGGTGTACATTTTTTTGTACATTCCTTGGAACATGCCCTCCATGCTTATGTGGAGGTACATATTTTTGGTTAGCTGCTTTAGTTCTATCTTTTATCTGTTGTATTTCTTGTTTCAACCAATTTTTAGCTTCCCTTAACTTAACAAGTTCAAGTTCCTCCTGTAATTTGAGTAGATTTTGTTCCATCTCATCCTTATTCCTCATATCTTTCCGGGGGTTGTCATTCACTTGTGTAAAAGTTTCCTGACTTATAAATCCTTATTGAATTCCTTCACCTTGTTGTAATGACATTTCATAGTCATATTCTACCTGCTTCTGATCTATTTCCCTCATGATCTGAGATTCATACTCAAGTTGTCTTTGGGGATTAGGCCTATATTGGTCTAAAATATTATCAGCTAACCCATGACTCTGAGACAAATTCACATTTGACTCATACAGAGGACTAAAACTATTATGAGTTATAATAGGTTATTTTGAAAAATTATCCTGGGTATTCTAATTATGGTCCAGTTGGGATTGATTTGATAACCTAGTTTTAGTTGAGGGACCTTTTAAAGGTGGGGATGATTGTAGTTTTTTCCCATCAGTTTTAGATCTCCTACTGTCCATGTTAAGACATTATCACACTTCAAGACATAAAATGATTGTGTTCTAGAATAGAGTCACCACCTCACTCAAGAGGATTGATTAGTGTCTGGATTATCCTCAACAGAGTTTCAACCTTTTGACTCTATAAACATGGTTTCTTACCAGATTTTATTATGTGCGATCCCTAGTAGAGTCGGCAATTTGTTGGATCTCAAAAACATTGGTTTCAGACCACAAGAGGGTTCCAATCTCTTGATACATTTTTTGTCAACAAGACAAGGTTTGTGTAACTAGAAAACCCCTACTCTTTAGGTTTTGTCGGGCCTAGGTGGATGTACCTATATAATATAGTAGATTTGGAAATCTAAATAGATTCTAATCTAGACAATTTAACTCACTATGGCACATAGATGTGAGATAATTGCAAAGCTTACTAATTGAGTCCTAATGGAATAGCTTGAAGTACTAAGAATGTAGATTAAACTTGCATAAAACATCCTAAAGTTGACCCGTGCCTTACCTATTGGGTGGATGGAGTCAATGGATGAATGATGATTATATGTATGGAGACAAATGTGGAGGATTGGTAGGTCTATTTTACAACTTAACTCTAACTTGTTGGGCACTTGGAATGTTTGCACCTTGTGCAAACGTGCAGGTCTACAAGTTATTGTACTCTTCTTTAATTATCCCAGTGCTATTCCTCTAAATTACTATGATCTTATGAAAGGAATTTAATTCTTAATTTGAGGGAAACCAATCATAATAACTATTTCAAAAAGATTTTAATCCTTAGTAGGAACTAGTCAAAATGAATTACTTGAAAGGATATTTAATTCTCTACAACCAGAAACCAATCAAAATAACCACACACCAAAAGCAAATGTGTTGTGGAAAATTATATAAATTTGAATAATTTAAAAGTGTTGTTATATGGAGCCTAATCAAACTCGGAGGTTAAATTTTCCCCACTTTTATTGGCACGATTTCTGCCCAAATTCCTACGGGGTCAAGGGGTAGTGCCCCTTGTGGGGGTTTGGGGAAAACGCCCCTGGCACACTCCCTATTGCGATACAGGGCAAGGTCGAGGGGTGGCATCCCCGTGGAGGCTTGGGGGCAATGCCCTCGAAACCTCACATGGTTTTTTATTATTTTATAAAGCACCGGGAGTTATTTTTTCATTGACCAACATAAGAAAACCCTATTTTTGTAACCGACAAAAAGCTTGATAAAAGAGGCTAAGGGTTAGGGTTTTGATTGATATTGTATTATAGCATTTGTAGCAGTATTGAGTTGCAAGGATTACTGGTTGTAATCGGTTTGATTTACTGGATAATATTATTGGACTCTCTATTTGGTGGATGTAGCCCGAGTATTGGGTGAACCACGTTAAAACTTGTCTATCATTGTTATTAGTTTCTGTGTATTTCCATTCCTCTATTTAATCTTTATTTGCATTTAATTGATATCTTCTGTCGGCTAACCCTAAAAAAAAGAACCACTATGGAGACAACACAACAGCATATAAGCATGTAAATCAACACAACAGTTGAACACTGAAATAGATCACCATGTAATATCAATCTGCTCCATTATATTTCTTTAGATAATATATACTAATTGCATAAGTCTTTGAGACATGAAAGTGGATGAGTGGGATGGGTGCAATCTATCTTCTTACTAATGCCTCACCTAAAAATATGAAATGGTAAAGATGATCCTCTAACTCCTACTTCTTTGACTTATATAGCAATATTTTGAAGAGGATGCACCTCTTCATAAGTGTCTTTTGGAATTTTAATTAACAATTACAAATTATCATTAAGCTCTAATGAGCCATAAATGGGTTTGAGTAACATGATCTAGGTTATTTTGGCTCAAATAGGTATCTACACACTCCACAGCACTCTTTGCCGCAAACTCCATAGTAACCATTTTCTCCATGCATGTATAGGCGTCTTCCAATGTTGGATCTTTACTTTTCACAGCCTCCAAGGCTTCATGTAGGATTAGTTGGCATTCCTTCATCTAGTCTTGCTGACTTCTCAGATTCTTGTCATCATTGAATAATGCACACACTCCTTCTCTGGAAGCATCAATGAATTCTTTAGCTTATACTCGAAGATCCTCATAAAAATATGTATGTGCCCTAATCAAGTCCTTAGCATTGGTAATGGCTTCAGCATCATGACTGTATCTGTTCTATATTTCTTGGAGTTTTTCTTGAAGTTTGTTAGCCAACCTTTTATGTTTCTAGAGAGCAGTTTGATTCTTGGAATAAGTAACCCAGAACTTATTCATCCATATCATCATGTTAGCATGTCTCTTTTTGAATATTGTGGAAAGTGCATTGAATCTAGCCTGGGCTATCTGAGCATTCACCTATGATGCTTCACCCTTGTCCTTTGTCTGGGAACTTTCCCCTTGGGTTAACAGTTTGGTAGGAACTGAATCTCTCAGAAAATCATTTTCCTTTTGCATTCTTTTACAGTTCAATTTATACATATCCCTTTCTCTAATCAACATTTGAACTTGTGCTTTATTTAATTTAGCCACATTAATGCCCACATCTGTTGTAATCACAAGATCGGTCTCACCCACTTTTAGTGTCATTACATGGCCAAATGCCTTTTTTGTATCAATAATGGAAAGCTTCTGGTGTGGAGGGTATAGGGCACATATCATAAGAGATTCTTCATCAGGATTGTATCATGATCTAGTATACACCTCTGTCACACCTTCTAGACTAAGTTTATGTTTGGCATCATCATTATGCAAAAAGCTATCAAAAACCAAAGAAGAGTTCAAATCCAAACTAGGAAAAATCATCACACCAGCTTCTTCTAAGAGTTTTCTCCCTTTTTCTAGAGTCATATTTTTTATTTCATTTTCAACATGTATTTTCAATGTTTTCAATAACTATTTTTCATTATTTGGTGTGATATCTGAAACTGATTCCCCGATTGTTTTGCCTTTATATTTATACAAGAAAGATTTGAACTCAGGAGATTGAATGAACTAATCATCTGAGATAAAAGATTTGTAAGCCAACTGTCTGTAATTAGTATCAGATGTCTCCTCAATCTCTAGCTCTCTATCTAGAGGCTTATACTCCTCTATTCTCAGTTTGGGGATTTTGTCAGTCTGGCCTTAGGATCTTTTATCAGAAGATCCTTCACTATCAGAAGATAACACCTCCACCTCTTGTGTCTCCCTCCTCTTTTCAACTTCTTGATTATATTCATCAATAGCCAAATTAGCCTCTACCTCCTCCATGTTCCTGATAATATCATCGTGAGGAAATGGAACATGAACATATCCACTCAAATTTTTCTTCTTTCTTGAAAAATCAATAAAACCTTTAGAATCAAACCCTTTTCTTGGTATTGCTCTCCTTAAATTAAAATGTAACAGTTTGTCTCAAATAAGGTCATACCATTCTCTTAACAACACAGTAAAATCTCCAAAACATAATGTGCTTGGCATGAAAGATTGCTTGTCGTAGGCACTCAAATTCATAACATTAGAATAGTCTAACTACCTGACAATTTCTAAGTATGCGATTCTATCTAGTATAGTTTTAGGTAGCAAAAAAGGTGTATCTTCAAAGCCATAAACTCTGATCATGGTGGAGTTAAGGAAACAGTGCCAATCACCCCAGTTATGGTTCACAATTGGTGGTCCACTGAAATCTTTGGCCCTTAAAAACCTTTTGATCTCGTTAGATAAAGAATAACTACATGGATAACCATAACATCTGTACAATGTTTTAACAAAGAATTCTTTGAAATGCACATAACAGGAATTTACAAATGTATTATCCCAGATGGAAGTCCATAATTGTATGGGTAGCAGCTGACCTCCTTTATCCAATTGTGTAATTCTTAATTGTTTTGGCCACATCCTCAACTCATGCCCATAGTATAACACCATATCCATAAGAGAAGAATAATGCTTAAAACTCATTTTTGGAGAACCATTTTTTTATGGCCATCAATCCTGAATCGATTCCCCTAGAGATGTGTGAAGCATAATCAAAAGTTCTTGCATGATGGCATTAGATGTCTATAGAGATGAACATGGGTGCTATGGACATGAATTCAAGGACCTCTATTCCCAATACTTGTCCTACTAAATAGTAGGTATATTTCATATATGGTTCAAATAAATCAACATGAAAAGGAGGTCAATCACCTTCCTCTAGTGGCACTAATTTTCCCTCTTCTCTGGGTCTATGTAGTGGAAATCTCCATCCCTTATAAGTGGTGTCCATTCTCAAATACTCCTTTTCTAAATCCTCATATATTATGGGAGTATTGCATGTGTCATTTGTTGGCAGTGAGCTGCCCCCTTGTCAGTGAGGCATTCAACACTGACCTCAGGATTCATGACATGGCAATGAGCCTCTCGTAGAACTGGGTTAAGTCTGACATTTGTAGTGAGCATTTATATCTCAAGCTTTTGGTGCAATGGCAAATGATTCCAAGAATTTGTATCAGAGCCATGGGTCACGGGTTCAAATCCCTCAGGTTGTGTTGAGGGGGATTGTTGGCAGTGGGCTACCCCCTTATCAGTGAGGTGTTCATTGTTGACCTAAGGATTTGTCACATGGCAGTGAGCCTCCCATGGATTTGGGTTAAGTCTGGTGTTTGTAACGAGTGTTGATAGCTCAATCTTTTGGCGCAATAGCAAACAATTCCAACATCATTTAGGCCAAAGACTTCACATACTGCATTTTTAGACACATGAATAAATGGTTCCCCTTACAAGTTGCAAACATCTTTTAGGTCGGGGTTATAGTGATAGGCAAAAAGTTTTATGAGATCCATATTTACAAAGACATTAGTGACAACTAGTTTTCCCAAGTTAAGATTCCAAGGGTTACAGACAGGTTCCAATCTATTCCTTCGATAGTAGTGAAACATAAACAATTTGTATCCCATGATAGGGTCCATATGTTTCCTACATATTTATATTTGTCTTCTAACCTTTCCATGTCTGCCATTAGTTGTGTGATTCTTCTTGCCTTAGGTCCCGATCTAGGAAATTGATCTATGAGGTCTTGATTGAGCTTTCATTCATGTTCTTTTCCTTCCTTTCTTATTTAATTTTTTTGCTTTTTGCTTCTGGGTTGGCTAGTTTCAGTTTGTTGTTTCTTTTTTGTTTTTATAGAACCCTCCATTTTATCTTTCTACTAGACAACGGATTTGACCTTATAATTTATCAATAACAGAGAAGTCCGGTATACTTACTTGTATGTCCTTAGCGTCCTGAATTTCCCAACCTCTGGTTAGTTCCCCACTCTTCCACTGCAACCTTTGAAGATTTCTTTTGGTTGTAATTCATTTTGCTTCAGAGTAGCTCATATAAGATTATGCTCAAGAAACCATTAATGTCAGCCCTTGAAATTGAATGCAGCAGGTTTCTCGGGCTTCAAAAATGTCAGAGTGATACAATGTCGTTGTATCAGGGAAACTATTTTGATCCCAGGCCGATCTGTCTCTTGATTTTGGCACAATCTTTTGTTTATACATTCTCAACTGATCACCAAGACTATCTTAATGTCTTTTTTTTATTTTATTGGGAAGACTTCTTGACACTTTCATCAATCTTCTACAAATCCTCTTTTCTTGTTTTTCTATCCTTAATATTTCAGGGAGACATTATGAATTTTACCCTGATATTGGGGTGGTCTGGACCATTGGGACTCTTTTTGAACATCGACGAATGTTCTCTTGATGAATAATAATTATTTTGTAGTCATCAGGCTAAAAAATACTATTGGTAAGAAAATAAAATGATCTTCCGATGTATTAAGTCTCCCCGATATGTTTCTTTTATATCTTTTGTTCAGTTCTTCCTCATCGGAGTGACTTGTATAATCGGGGAGATATAAAAAATCCATTCTGATGGTATATGCCACTCCAATACAAATCATGTCTTGACTTATTGGTGAGAGTACATATATTTCTTGCCGAATTTGTGTTCATCGGTATGACTTTTGAGATCGGCATAGTTTAATATTTTCATTCTGACTTCCTTCTTTTGCTGATGAGTTTTTATCGGTGAGACCTTATGTAAAGGCTTCCCAATTATGCACCCTTGTTACCCTTTTGAAACCTTTGATCACTAAGACCTCCTTCATGTCTTCCTGGTATGTCTTAAATGTTCGAATAGAGAGCTAAAGTTTTTTGATCGGAAAGACATGCACATGATCTTGTTGATAAGGATCAATTGCTCATTTTGCACAACTATGGTTAGGCAAAGGCTTATTTCAAAGGCTATATTTATGGAATTGTCAGTCATCACGGGCTATGTTATGGATCTTGTCACACAAATTTTAACAATCTATATTAATCATAAGATCAATGTGTGGTAAATTTCTATGATATGTGGATGACAAGTGAGTGTTTAGCTAGTGAAAATGTGAGTTTTTTCCAATTCTAACACCAACCTTGATGATCATTCCAAGGTTGATGTAGTGTATAAATACTTGTAGTTGAGTCATGGAAAAAGTGTCCTTGAGCAAAAATGGAAAGATATTAAGAAAGGTCCAAAAGGCAAAGCAGAGAAAAGGAAGAGGAAAGAAGAGGAAGAGTAGAATAGAGGCAAAGCAGAGTAGAGGAATTATTGTAATTTAATCATAGATATAAGAATGTGTTGATCATGGCAGAGAACCTGGCAGTGAGCCACTAGTAGGGTTTAATAGCCCTTAGGGTTTAACAACCCTTATTGTAATCTTGCTAGGTTTAGGGTTGAGGAAGTGAGCCTACTAGACCTAGTTGTTCTTCATGGCAGTAAGCTAGTATGTTTAGGCTCGTGGAGTGACTAAGCCTGAACATCATTATTTCAAGACTACAATATATATTGAGAGCTAATCATGTTGGCAAGAGACACTATATGGCTTCATGAGTGTTGTCATTGATGGCAACAAAGTTCATCCCACCCATCCGCAGAACATGGTGTGCCTATACTGGAAGCCAGATTGAAGAATACTTTGGTCCGGTAAGCAAGAATAGAGCATACAGCAAGGTCTGACAGTCAGATCTAGATCTCCTATAGGAAGTATCTTTGTAAAACGTAGACTTGGGGAAGTCAAGAGGAATACCGTGACTAATAGATTCCAAGGATTGAGCCTCCGGTGATGAAAGAGTGAAGAGATATGAGCATCTAAGTATTAAGGTCCGGTTTGGCAGAATAGATAGAGGAAGAACTGACCGACAGAGCATCAAAATTATTCCGGATGAGATATTGATGGTGATCAAGGTTCTTAAGGTATCATCCATGATTGTCCGACATGTTAGATGACTTCTATAAGTATCTCCTTGATTCACATCACTTGGTAAGCAAGGATTCAGCTGATAGACTAGAGTTTGGGAAAATATTGACTATTCCGGATGCCAACTAGAAAGAGGATGAAATCCTTTGAGCGGATATATATACCAGATAGATTTGGATGTGAAGGTGTGTGGTGTGTGAAGAAAAGAAAAAGAGCAGTACAAAGACAGGAAGATAGGTCTGGAATGTAACAGGACAGTAGCACCTAAGAGAGTAAGAATGAAGTGCAGCAGATCAGTATATTGAGCTTAACCGGAACTAATCCTTAGCATATGTGGATGTTTCTCATCAGTTCAAGTAACTAGTTTTCTTGTATAAACTATTGTAGGCAGTGAGTCTCTTGTGAGCAGTGTGCTCGGGTAGTGAGCCCTAATTGGCAAGTGCCATTTTGTACTATCTTATTCTTCTAACAGAGAATACATTCTTGGGTTAATCACCCCGTGGTTTTTCCCCTAACAGGGTTTTCCACATCAAAATCATTGTGTCATGTGTATTGATGTTATTTCCTTTTCAAGGTTATGTTTCCTTATTTGATTTGATGCTGCACTAATTGATAAGGAAATTCAAAAAGCTGAATTAAATAAGATAACTGATTTACCCCCCCCTCTCAGTTATCAACAATTGGTATCAGAACCAAGTTCCTCCAAATAGAGCCTAATAGCTTGAGGAAGATTTGGGAACTCAAATGGATGTGTATGGTATGAGGTAACAACTTCAGTCTGCCCTACATGATCTTGAGCAATCAAACTCTGAAGTCAATGAATTGAAGGAAAGACTCAAACAAGTTGATGTTTTCATAAATGAGCTAAAAGAGATACTGAGTATCTCTATGAAAAAGAGAAAAGATCTACTTTAGCAATTGGCAAGTCAAAGTGAAGACAATGGTACAAATGAAGATCTGAAGGAGAGAACCAAGTTATGTGAAAAGTTATCAAAAGAGGTCATTATGGTAAGACATGAAATGGAATCAGGAGTTATGAAATTCACCCAAGAAATTGAAGAGAAAAGAAAAACTGAAGATGATCTAAGACAATCTCTCAAGGAGAAGTTAGAAGACTGCCACAAAATGGATAGAATAATCAGGCATCTAGAATCTGATCTTGAAGATGCTAGAGATAATGAAGAAAAACTTGAGGATCAAATTGACACTCTTAAAAAGGATCTTCAAACAACAAATGAATACAAAGAGAAATTCAAGATAAGTTCTTCTCAACTTGAAGTTCTTCTTGAAAGCCAAAAGAGGGTAGATGACAAACATGGCTTGGGATATGAGAAAGGTGAAAGCTCTGGATCCAGTTACAAGAATTTTGGATCAGGAAATCCAAGGAACAGGCCTAGAAGACCTCCAGTAAGGCAACCTAATGCTCAAAGATATCCATCCTTCAATGGATACTGCCACAACTGCAATAACTTTGGTCATAAAACTAATCAGTGCAGAAAGAGAATAAACTAGACAAATACATCCTTCTCCGACAGTGTTTCAACTGCAAAAGGTATGGTCACAAATCTCATGAATGCAGAAATATGCAAATGAACAATTCATTCAATGGTAGATGCTTTGCATGCAATAGAATGGGACATATGGCTAATCAATGCAAATCAAGAGGATATCATTCAAATATGCAAATAAATGTTGTTTGCCACAATTACAATAGATCCGGTCATATTGCAAAATTCTGTAGAAGCAAGAATCAGGACAAAAGGGATTCGGTGCATTATAATCAGAATCAAGACAAAGGAAAAGGAATAGTGAATGTGGACGAAGTTAAAAGTGAGATGAACAAGATTTGGATGAAGAGAAGTACAGAGAATGTAGGGGATGGATCCACACCAGAATCTGGTGTTGATATTCCTTCTGGAAATTAAAAAGTGAGCTCTGGCTCAAGGCGAAACACAAGGAAAAACATTTTCTCCCAGCCAATTAATTTATGCCTAAAATTGGCACATGGGAAGTTGTGGAATAAAAGGTTTCTCAGAGAAACATCTAAAGAAAGCTTGGTAAAGATATGGAAGATTCACAGGAAGATTTGAAGAGTCTAATCTTCCAAGATTGATCTGGTTTAACAGTCATCCGGTAAAACAGGATTATCACAGTTAAATCCGGTATGATTCAAATTTGACGTATTTTTGTTTTGTGGATAGATCAAGTGTTTGGGGAAAGTAAGATAATTTGTTATTCATCACCAAGTATAACTCTAAGTATATCTTAGTGATCCAGAAAAAAATCTTTCTCAAAATAAGAAGAACTAGACAAACGGAATGACTTAAGTTGCACATTTATTGCAATATGAAATTAGGGTTTTCCTAGAAATAAAAGGGTTCATTCACTCGTCATTTGCACATTTGCATTCAAGAAAAAGAGAAAAGGAGTTATGCAACAAATTATCTCAAAATCTCAAAAGATCAACTGTTTAAGTCGATTCATCAAGAAAATTAGTCTGGCTCTTTCAGCGAACCCTAGAAGCGCAAAAGGTATTTTCCATTATTGAATATTTCTCTGTAAAATCTTTTGAAGATGACTGCACCGAATGTTGTAAAGATCACTGATAGGCCGCATCCAAAATTCAAGAACCATCCATATAAATCCCTAGAAGTTGATCCCCTAGGCGCCTTTTCAAGCATTTTGCATGGGGTTCTGCGTGTAGAAGATGTTAGGGCATATATTCATGCAAATATTGAAGAATTTGGGGAATCTAAGCTGGTTGATATCTATCACAAGCATTTGATAGATGACTCATTTGAACTCAAAACTCAGTATAAAGCCATCCGGGACAAGCATTTTGTACAATGCATTCATTTCCCTTGTTTTGCAAAAGATGAATGGGTATGGTATGTTCTAAGCAGAATGCATGATAACTTTATATGGTTGATGAGGCCATTTAAGATAAACCAAGGATACCATTAGGGTAGTAACCGGATTGCACTCATCCAGTGGGATTCCTATTCTCAAATCCATCAAGAATCAAACTGTGAGTGAGGCTACCAGATCAAAATTTGACAAAAGAGCAATGACAATAGAAGACATCACTGATCCGGATGTCAAGTTTGCCTCCATGATCATTGGTTATAAGATATATCACTCTAGCAAGGAAAATTTAGTACCTGAAACTGCAATTTACACTACTTATGAAATGTTGAGGAAAAATGCAGATTATGATCTTTGTGAACTCCTTCTGAGCCAACTAATGGAAAACCTACAAAAGATAAAGAAGGACAAGAAGAACTCCTTCAAGTATGGTGGGCTAATACTATGCTTGTTCTTCTACTTCATGAATGAGCTTCCCGGATCCAGTGGTTGGGTATGGTAGAATGATAGACCAGTAGCCATCCAAATCAGAGATTATATACATGGGCTTGGTGATGCCAAGGCACAGAATACAACACTCTAGGGCTATTTCAAGAATTTTCAGAGCATGATGCAAGCAAGAGAGAGAATCCCCCAATCTTTGGTTGAAAAGTATAAAGATACAGTATGCTTTATGGTAGAAACCGATCAATGTCTAATGGAGGCAGTAGAGCCAAGAATAGTCTGGATCATGCCAATGGGGTATGAAGTAGATGAGAAAATTGTTGAGCTACATGTTCAACACATGCTCAGTCAATCCAAGTATCCTAAAGCAGAAAGGTTTGGAACCTTTGAAGAATTAAGTGTGAAAATCCATGTGGAACTAAGATAACTGAAAATAAAAAGAAAAGTGAGGAGGGAAGTACAAGAGTTTGCCAAGAGGCATGGAATTTCAAAAGAGGCACTTGATGCAAATAAAGAGAAGACAGAAAGGGTAGAGAAAGAAGGTGCTCCAGTGGAAGTCCCCTCTCGGATTAGATCCTCTAAGACCTGTACACCTACCACTACAAAGAGCTCAAAGGCATCAAAACCGGAAGCAAAATCATCCGGAAAAGGAGAGAAGAGAACCAAGAAAAAGGCAACAAGGTCTTACACAAGCCAAAAGGATGAAGAAGAGATAGAATCAGATGAGGAAGTAAAGAAACTGAAGAAGAAAAGGAAAACATCTGGTGAACCCTCTACTAAAGAAATAACAGAAGAATTTGTTGAAAGACCCACTCTGTCCCTAGATGATGTAGTTAAAGAAGTTACTATGGATGGGAACCTGCAACCAATAACAAAATTCTATGATGCATACAATGATGCAAATAGAAAGATCTTGGAGGAAGCCACAGTTAAGTACTTGAACATATACAATAAGGCTTTTATTGAAATCATATCTCTCATTCCCAAAATCCTAGAGAAGGAATTAGAGATAAGAAAGAATAATGCTAGGGCAAAGGATCTTGAGATCTGAGAACAGATAGCCATTCAGCTCTTTCCTTCAATCACTCAGAAGTAAATGAATATGATCTTCAAAGATTGCAAGGATGAGTTCCAGAGTAAGGCTAGAATGAATTAGTTCATGCTTGGAGAAAATGATAAAGTGGGGCAAAAGAAATAGAAAAAATCCTCTGGAAAGCCTATAAAAGATTCAATATTCTTGTTGTAGAGGATTTAAGTGATGATCCCTAGGGAATGGATAACAAAGAAGAATCTACTGAGACAGTGGTAGAAGAGGTAAGGTAAGGACTTAGATTCCTCTACTCTGGATGAAGAGGTCCATGATCAAGCAAACATCTCTCCTCTGATTTCTCCTACAGACTCTAGATTCAAAGAAAAAGAAAGAGTACAAGAGAAGATCAATCAAGAAGCAAAAAAGAAAGAAGATGACAGTAGCAAGGCTGCAGAAGGAGAGAAAACTCCAACAGAGAAGGCCACAGATCATAGTGGTAAGGCTGCAGAAGGGGAGAAAATTCTATCTCTGGCAAGAGACACAGCAGAAGCAATCAAAGAGTTCTTGACCAAAGAAATGATGAAATTTGATGAACCGGAATTGCTTCAATGTCCATTCAATTTTGATTCCCTCTCTCTAGTCCAAACCATGAAACTAGCTTCCTTCACTCAAGCAAAGGCAAAAGAAAAAATGTTGAAGTCTCACATGGAAGACTATGAGCTCTTAGAAATTGCATCTGGTGTACTGGAAAAGATCATGCCATCCTTCCAAAAGGATCCTACAGCATCCACATCCAGTAATCTAAAGTCTCTTGTAAATTCTGTTAATACACATTTTAATTCTTTAGAGAAAGTAGTAGAAGAGAAAGTCAGGAAAGAATTTTTGGATAAGATATTCTCTGAAGTATAGGGTCTAATCTCAAATGACAGGAGAGTTATGGATATTGGGATAAAGAGTTTATAAAATGCTCTCAAAGATGGCAGAAATATTTATAATTTTTGTTTATCCTGGCCCAAAGTGACCAAAGATGCTGATAAGAAAGTAAAAGAGCAAGAATATAAACTACTAATTTTGTCTCAAAGTTTTGATCCTCTCTCATCTCCCGTAATCAATCAAGAATGTCAGACTATTGTAGTCTTGAATGAAATTAAGAAACTTGAAAGGAGAAGAAAAATAGAATAAGTAGGTTGAGTGAACTTAGAGGGATCATTATCCCTAAGTTAGAGGCCATGCATGAGGCCCCAAGTGATGCTCAGACTACAGCCCAGACCAGTGATCCAACAGATCTAAAAAGGGCAAAAGCTTTTGCATTCTTGTTGAGTGGTCACATCTCAATTTTGGATAGGATGAAGAAGAGTTGGGCGACAGAAGTGGTACATCTAAAGACCACTTTTTCAGATATATTTCAGCATATGTAGGTAAAACATGTATATATGTTTTATGCGGCTAAGTATAGATTGTTTTTGGAAAATTTAGTGTGCGGACCCCACCCTTTGCCATTGATGTCAAAGGGGGAGTGAGGAGCAGTGAAAAATGAGGAATCTAGCTGAGGGGGAGCTCCAGAAAATGTACATAAGAATAGAGCATCAGCCAAGGGGGAGTATAGTGTGACACTTAGTTATTTTTCACTAAGTGTTGCCATCAATGCCAAAGGGGGAGATTGTTGGAAAGAGACACTATATGGCTTCATGAGTGTTGTCATTGATGGCAACAAAGTTCATCCCACCCATCCGCAGAACATGGTGTGCCTATACCAGAAGTCAGATTGAAGAATACTTTGGTCTGGTAAGCAAGAACAGAGCATACAACAAGGTCCAACAGTCAGATTCAGATCTCCTATAGGAAGTATCTTTGTAAAGCGTGGACTTGGGGAAGTCAAGAGGAATACTATGACTAATAGATTCCAGGGATTGAGCCTTCAGTGATGAAAGAGTGAAGAGATATGAGCATCTAAGTATTGAGGTCTGGTTTGGTAGAATAGATAGAGGAAGAACTGACCGACAGAGCATCAGAATTATTCTGGATGAGATATTGATAGTGATCAAGGTTCTTAAGGTATCATCCATGATTGGACGACAAGTTAGATGACTTCTATAAGGATCTCCTTGATTTGCATCACTTGGTAAGCAAGGATTCAACCGACAGACTAGAGTTTGGGAAAATATTGACTATTCTGGATGCTGACTAGAAAGAGGATGAAATCCTTTGAGCGGATATATATACCAGATAGATTTGGATGTGAAGGTGTGTGGTGTGTGAAGAAAAGTAGAAGAGCAGTACGAAGATAGGAAGACAAGTCTAGAATGTAACAAGACAGCAGCACCTAAGAGAGTAAGAATGAAGTGCAGCAGATCAGTATATTTAGCTTAACTGGAACTAAACCTTAGCATATGTGGATGCTTCTCATCAGTTCAAGTAACTAGTTTTCTTGTATAAACTATTGTAGGTAGTGAGCCTCTTGTGAGCAGTGTGCTCAGGCAGTGAGCCCTAATTAGTAAGTGTCATTTTGTACTATCTTATTCTTCTAACAGAGAATACATTCTTGGGTTAATCACCCCGTGGTTTTTCCCTTAACATGGTTTTCCATGTCAAAATCATTGTGTCATGTGTATTGATGTTATATCCTTTTCAAGGTTATGTTTGCTTATTTGATTTGATGCTGCACTGATTGATAAGGAAATTCAGAAAGCTAAAATAATTAAGATAATTGATTCACCCCCCCTCTCAGTTATCAACAAATCCTCTCCGTGGTTTTTCCCCACCTTGGGGTTTTCCACGTAAAATCTGGTGTCTCTTATGTTTGATATTATCTCTATGGTTAAGTCTCTGATTTCATGCATTCGTTGTTATATCATAATAATTGTGGATAAATGATGAATGTTTAATTATAGTAAGTGTTTAAGTTTTTTGGGACAACTGATTCACTCCCCCCCTCTCAATTATCTAGCACATATAAACAATCTCCTGTAAAACTAAATTATCTGATCTACCACTATCAATTACAACTTTACAACATTTACCTCCTGATTTGCATCTGGTTCAAAACAAACTTTTCCTTTGTGGTGGTTCCTCATTTGTCTCAATGTGAAATAGTGCTCTCCTCATGACAAATGATTCTCCTTTCTCCAGTTTACCAACTAAACTAGATGATCCAACATGTTCTTCTTCCACATAGTTTGCTCTTCCACTGTTCTCTATTTTATTGTTTTTACTCCCATGATTACAGTCAAATGCTTTATGTCCTTCACCTCCACACTTAAAACAAGTTCCTTTGAATGTTCTCATATTAGGTCCTCTTCCTTCTCTTTTGTATCCTTCACTCTGTTATGGACTAGGATTTCCTCTATAGTAGAAGTTTCTATCATCTCTCTGATATGCATTATTATATCTATCTTCCTTTTAGAATACATTCTCTTGTTTATTCTTCTCTGCATATGATCCCTCTCCTCCAAAAAATGTTCTACCTCTCTAAATTTTACCTCCTCTACCTCTTTGTCTCTTACCATGCCTCTTGTTCAACTTTTCTTCAACTTTTAGGGCAAGCTGATATGCTTCTTCCAAGGTTGGCATCCTCACAAAACTAGGTTCTTCTTGAATGTTCAATCTCATCCCATTGATGTATCTAGCCACTTTCTCCTTTCTTTCTTCACTATGTCCTATCCTTATGATCATCTTATGAAATTATTCAGTGTATTCCTTCATAAATTTCTCCTTTTATCTCAAGTTTTTCAATCTCTTCAACAATTCCAATTCATAGTCCATAGGTATAAACTGATTCTTCAATTTTGTTACCATTCTATCCCACTTTGTAATCTTTAATTTTCCTCTTATTTTTCTATCCAACAGAACTTCTTTCCACCATATAGTAGCATGTCCTTTCAATTTTGTCTTTGCAAATTTCACCTTCTATGGATCTTCAATTTCTTCATACTCAAAGTATTCTTCTAGGTCATTTATCCAATCAATCAGCTCCTCAAAATTCAAATTTCTAGTATAGTTCAGTAAATCAACTCTAGGTCTTTTCCCAATCTTTTAAATAGCTCACCACATCTTGACTTGATCTGATTCTTCTTCTTCATCTCCTAGGGTTACTTCATTTTGATCAGCGGATTGAAATTCTTCATCATCATCACTTTCAACATTAGATCAAGGTGTAAGTCTTCTTTGATCTTCTTCAATAGCATCCAGGCAAACTCGCATGGTTTTCATCATCTCCATCATATCATCCATTCTTCCAACCATAGTACCAACATCAGGTATTCTCCTCAGTGGCATTTCCTCCTAAGATCAAGTATAACTACCTCAAATTTGATGATCAGGCTACAAGGTGACAACTACCTCACAATTGGCAATCAGTTGACAACACAAGTACTCTGCCTTGGACTTGGTGATCTATTCACAAGAAGATCTTACAAAATTCCTTCATCAACTTTGCTCAATTCTCCCAAAGATTCAAACTTCACTCTAATACCACTTGGTACAGTCATGGTTAGTAGGGTCCACAAAGTGAACTATCCAGGTCGTGCAGCTAAAGTAAACGCAATGGAAACAACTCAAAGATATAAATCAAATGTAGATTTAGTCACTCAGTATATCATAGATTTAAATTACAATCTGGTTGGCAACATGCGAGCTTACAATTAGGGCTCTTAGGCCTAATTCCTCAATCACAGAATATGCACAAGATATAGCTTGAAGGTGCTTTCTGAAGAAAATCTAACTTATAAATTCTCTAACTATCAATCACTACTTTCCTAGGTATCTATTACATGATTATATATCATCTCTAGAACATAAGATTCCTCCATGTCTGCCAAGGAGATCACAAACTCCAATGAATAACTGTAACATGTGTACATGGATAGGTCAAACCTAATCATATAGAACTCCTCCGCAAATGAATGTAATAGTGTGGAGATATTAGAGAAGGTTGGCCATGATTCAAACAACATTGAATTATGTGTCATTTAGCTCTGCAAGTCATGAAATGCTCTGCAGGTAGTCTCCTTTAGTTGATTATCTAAAACTATTAGGATGCTCTATTCTGAGAAAATAGTCAATCTTCTGATAGCGATATCTTTTCGGTACCTGATCCAAATGATCTAAATTTTAGATATGATGTCCATGAATGTGTCTAGATGCTAAGTCCAACTCCACAAGGCCTAAAATAAAACTACGGTAGAATGCAGACCAAAATACTGAAACTGCTATTGACTGAACTGACTGAGCTAAACTGGAAAATGAAAAGAAACAAACTAAAATGCAAATGTTTTTGATTGGTGCAAGATTGCTCTTGAACTACGAGTGCTCCTACATCATGATGACATCATGGATCTAGAATATGAAGACAATAAGATATAATGAGGCACTGGCAGCTCCAGATTGGACCCAAGAAGATGAGACATCTATTGATGTCATTACTACCAAGGTGATGGCAAGAATCAAGAACTGGTTGAATAAGAAGATCAGTGAATTGAAAGCAAAAGGAGTTGTTATCACTTTTGATAAAAAAAGGAAGATAAAAGAATGAGAAGAGATAGACTTCGACGACTTCTTGGTGCATAAAAGGCAGGTCCTAGAGACCAGCTTAGCACAACCTAGCTCATCAAGAGCTATAGAACGACCTACTTCTGAGGGTGTTTCACTAGTGTACAAGCCACCATCACCTCCTCAAGGTGCACATGCAAGAGTAATCCCTATCTTTGTGCCAAAGGTGGCAGTAATGGAAAGAGAAGAACCTATAGAAGAGGAAGAGCTTATGGATGAAAAAGAAGATCCATGTCCAATAGGGACTATCTTAGAAAAGGGAAAAGTTGTCCTACAGGGAGTCAATATCCCTAAATAATTAAGGTAACAGGGCCCACTCATGAGGGGACCTATACCCATGTCACCTCCTACTCACACATAGGGAGATCCAAATCTAACCTTGAATGTAGTGAAGGAGATCCAACTTGATGTGCCTATTGAGAACATAATAAATGTAAAGACCAAACTGGTGCAATAGGCCATGAGCAAGGTACTAGAGAGGGAGGTGAGTAGGTTATTTCAATTAATTGGAACTATAGACCTAACAAAAGATGATGTAGTTAGAGATGTAACTAATCATCTCATTGAGACTCTACTCCAACATATTGACTCTGTAGTTGGAGGTGTCACCACAAAAGCACAAGATAAAAATGTTAATAGGGTAGAGTCCCTTGATGTTGAAGTACAAATGGGACCTTTGAATGTCCTAATTGAAACAGTGACTAACCCCAAGGTATTAGATTTAACTTATCAACCTAAAGGTGGGGATAAAGAAGAAGAAGTTCTCAAGAATAACCAATCACAGGGACAGAACATCTAGATGGATGTTGATAATAGAAGTGGTGATGTCCAGACTAAAGAATCACAATAAGATATCCATGTGGATAGGGATAAACAGGAACAACAAGCTATCCAAATAGATAAACCTGAAAAAGAATTTGCATCCAGACCACTTATTGACATAGAAAGAAAAGTCAATGAGGGTGATCAAGAATAACAAATTCAAGAACCTCATTAGGGTGATCATATACAAGGACAACAAAACATCCAAGAGGAAACTTTACATAAAGAACAAGTTGAAGATATTCCTAATGATGATATGATCTAGGATGAACCAATGGACACATTACATGCTGATCAACCACCAGAACAAGAAAAGATTCATGAGGATAATGGGGTTGGTCAAGACAAGGACCAACATATAGGAAATCCTAAGGTTGTTCCTTCACAACATGATCAAGATAAAGACCAACAAGAGAATGTAGAGATTCCTTTGAGATAGGATAACAGAAGTAAAGATAAGGAGATGCAAGATGCTCAAATTGAGCAACATGACCAAGTAGAGTCTGGACCTACTATTTTGTCCTAGATATCATCAGGGGTTGGGCATCTACAAGATCAGCCAGTGCCCTTTGATTTCAAGTCTCTATTCACATATCCCACTAAGCCAAAGAGGAAGGCTAGAATAGTTTCAACAGTAAAGAGGGATGTAGTAATAGGGAAGAGAACAACTCAAATAGCTATATCCACAGTAGATAAGGTCAAGGGAGAAATAAGGCTAGAGGAATTTCAAGTCACAATAGTTGACCTAGGTCACACCACTAAGGAACAAGGAATCTAAGGATTGAGAGATCATACGGATACAGTGGAGGCCAGAATGAAGAAAGCTAAAGCTAAGAAGAAAATGTATAAGGAGCAAGTTACTCAATTACAAGCTTTCGTGAAAGGGTCGGTAGCACCAACCAATGTCCAGATCACAGCCACTACACGTTTGGCACTGGTATCTAAATAGGAGATAGTAGGATTGCATGTCTAGAAGCATCGGGCACATGTAATGGATAAATGGTTCACTGAATTTTTTAAGGAAGGAGAGAAAGTAATAAAGACCTCATTTTCCAATTGGGACATGCTTAGTAACTTGAAAAGTAAAGTAGAATAACTGAAGAAGGAGGTTAGCCAAAGATTAATAAAGAGTGGTCAAGACCTGACTACACGAAAAGATATGAGGAAAGCAAATGTCAGCACCCTCATGACAAAGAAGATTTTGATGCCTCAAACATTCCCACAAGTAGATACTTGGTGTAAGGACATAAGTTCTTAGGTAAGCATACTGAAAAGAAGCAATTCTAAGGTTGTAGATATTAGCATCAAGGTGCATGAACTCTTAGCAGAAGAACTAGAAATTTTGGTAGTTCTTGAAGGTGAGGTAGAAGGAAAGATTGAAAATCAAGATGAAGAGTTTGTTGTCAAAGAATTTAAAGATAATTTCAACTTAGTAGTAGACACTATGTGGCTTCATGAGTGTTTTCATTCATGGCAACAAAGTCTATCCCACACATCCGCATCACATAGTATACCTATACCAGATGTCAAATTTGACTCAATGATAATTGGGTATAAGATCTGTCATTCTAGTAGGGAGAATTTTGTGTCTGGGACTGCAATATATACAACATATCGAATGCTAAGGGAAAATGTAGATTATGACCTATGTGATCTTCTTTTAAACTAACTATTAGAAAACCTGCAGAAGATTAAGAAGGATAAGAAGAACTGCTTCAAGTATGGATGTTTAATACTGTGTCTATTCTTCTACTACATGAATGAGCTGCCTAGATCAAGTGGTTAGGTTTGGCAAAATGGCAATCCAGTTGTAATATAGATTAGAGACTATATGTATGGACTTGGTAATGCTAAAGCTCAAAGCACAGTAGTCTGGGGTTACTTTAAGAAGTTCCAAAGCATGATGCAAGCTAGAGAGAGGATACCTCAATCCATAGTTGAGAAATACAAGGATACAGTGTGTTTCATGGTAGATACTGATCAATGCCTAATTAAGGTAGTTGAGCCTGGAATAGTTTGGATAATGCCAATGGGATACAAGGTCGATGAGAAAATCTTGGAGCTACATATTCAACACCTGTTAAGCTAGCCTAAGGACCATAAGGCAGAAAGGTTTGGAACCTTTCAAAAACTAAGTGTAAAAAAACATGTTGAGCTAAGACAACTAGAGATAAAGAGGAAAGTTAGAAGGGAAGTTGAGTAAATTGCCAAAAGATATGGTATGTCAAAAGAGGCAGTAGATGTAAATAGAGAGAAAATTGAAAGAGCTGAGAAAGAGAAACAAGAAGCAGAGAAAGGAAGTGTTCCGGTACAAGCCTCCTCTCGGACTAGATCCTCCAAGAGCTCTACACCTACCACTCCTAAGAGCTCAAGAGCCACCAAACTAGAAGTCAAGACATTCAGAAAGGGAGAAAAGAGAATGAAAACACTTAGTCATTTTTCACTTAGTGTTTCCATCAATGCCAAAGGGGGAGATTGTTGGCAAGAGACACTATGTGGCTTCATGAGTGTTTTCATTGATGGCAACAAAGTCTATCCCACACATCCACAACACATAGTATGCCTATACCGAAAGTCAGATTGAAGATTATTTTTGTCCGGTGAACAAGAACAGAGTATGCAACAAGGTCCGACAATCAGGTCCAGATCTCTCAGATGGTGTAACTCAGCAAGTTGTGGACTTAGACAAGTTAAGAGGAGTATCATGACTACTATATTCTAGAGATTTAGCCTCTAGTGATAAATCATGGAAAATATATGAGCATCTGAGTGTTGGGTTCCAGACAAGCAGAGTAGACAGAGAAAGAACTGATCGGTAGAGTATCAGACTTCAATCCGGATGAGTAATTGATGTTGATAAAGCAATTTGAGGGATCATACATTGTTGGCTGACATGATTGACAAATTCAATGCCTATTTTTTTGATACACATCACAAATCAAGCATGGATTCAGCTGACAAATCAATAACTTGTAAATATCTTGAGTATTCTGGTTACTGACTAGAAAGTTGTTGAAATCCTTGATGCGGATATATATACCAGATGGATTCTAGTATGTAGGTGTGTGTATGTATAGATATGATGAAATAAATTGCGAAGAAAAGTAGAGACACGTGTGGAAGCAGCAATACAAGTCTGGTATGTGATAGAGCAATAGCACTAGATTAGAGGAAGAATGAAGTGCATTAGATTAGTATATTGTGTCTAATCAAAACTAAACTCTAGCATTTGTAGATGCCTCTCATCAGTTCAAACACCTGATTACCTTTTGCAAGTTCTATAGATAGTGAGTCTCTTGTAGGCAGTGTACCTCTTGTGAGTAGTGTGCTTGGGCAGTGAGCCCTAATTGGCAAGTGTCATTTTGTACTTCTTATTCTTCTAATAGAGAATACAATCTTGGGTTAGTCACCCCATGGTTTTTCCCTTAACAGGGTTTTCCACGTAAAAATCCTTGTGTTATGTGTGGTGATTTCATTTTTGTTCTTATGATCATATATGCTTATATGTTTTGATGTTGCACTAATTATTAAAGGAGAAAAGAAAGTTAAGATATTTTAGATAACTGATTCACCCCCCTCTCAGTTTTATGCCTTGTTCCCAACAATTGGTATCAGAGCTAAGTTCCTCTAAACAGAGCCTAACAGCTTGAGGAAAATCTAGGAATCTTAATGGATATGTATGGTATGAAGGAACAACTTCAGTCTACCCTAGATGATCTTGAACAATCCCACTCTAAAGTTAATAAATTAAGAGAAAGACTCAAACAAGCTGATGATTTCATAAATGAGCTAAAAGAAAAACTAAGTATCTCTATGAAAAAGAGAAAGGAACTACTTCAAAAATTACCAAATTAGAGTGAAGCTAATGATACTAATGAAGATCTGGATGAGAAAAACAAGCTATGTGAGAAGCTATCAAAAGAGGTCATTATGGTAAGGCCTGAGATGGAATCAGGGGTTATGAGATTCACCCAAGAAATTGAGGAGAAAAGGAAAATTGAAGATAATCTAAAACAATTCCTCAAGGAGAAGATAGAGGACTACCACAAAATGGATAGAATAATCAGGCATCTTGAATCTGATCTTGAAGAAGCTAGAGATAATGAAGAACAACTTGAGAATCTGATAGACACTCTTAAACAAGATCTACAAATAGTAAATGAATACAAAGAGAAATTCAAGATAAGCTCAGCTCAACTTGAAGTTCTTCTTGAAAGCCAAAAGAGGGTAGATGACAAGCATGGCCTGGGATATGAGAAAGGTGAAAGCTCCAGATCTAGTCAGAAGAACTTTGGATCAGGAAATCAAAGAAACATGCCTAGAAGTCCTCTGGTAAGGCAACCAAATATCAAAGATATCCATCCTTCAATGGATACTGCTTCAATTGTAACAACTTCGGTCATTAAGCAATTCAATGTAGAAGGAGAATGAATCAGACTAATCCATCCTTCTCTAGACAATGTTTCAACTATAAAAGGTATGGTCACAAATCTCATGAATGCAGAAATATGCAAATAAACAATTCATTCAATGGTAGATGCTTTGCATGCAATAGAATGGGACATATGGCTAATCAATGCAGATCAAGAGGATATCAATCAAATATGCAAAGAAATGTCATTTGTTACAATTGCAATAAATTTGGTCATATTGCCAAATTCTACAGAAGTAAAAATTAGGATAAAAGGGGTCCAGTGCATCATAATCAAAAACAAGATAAGGGAAAAGGCAAAGTGAATGCGGATGAAGTTCAAAGGGAGATGAGAAAGATTTGGGTGAAGAAGAGTATAGAAAATGTTCGGGATGGATCCACACCGGAATCCAGTGCTGATATTCCTTCCAGAAACTAAACAAATGAGCTCTGGCTCAGGGGGAGTCACAAAGAAAAATAAATTCCCCTAGCCAGTCAATTGGTGCCTAAATTTGGCACATGGAATGTTGCGGATTAAAGGGTTCTCAAAAAAAATCCAAATAACCCTTGATAAAAATATGAAAGATCCGCATGGAGTTTTGCAAGAGTTTAATCATCCAGGATTGATCTAGTTTGATAGTCATCTGGTAAAGCAAGATTTTCACAAACAAATCCGGTATGATTCAAAATTGAAATACTTTAATCTGCAGATCCATGGCATGATTGGAGAAAAGAAGATACATTGTCAATCCTCATTGAAAATGATTCTAAGTGCAACATAATGATTCGAAAAGATCTCTCTCAGAATAGGGCAACAGGATAACTTAAGTTATGCATTTATTGCAAAAGAAAATTAGGGTTTGCGCAAGAATAAAAGGGTTCTTTCACTCATCATTTGCACATTTTCATCCGAGAAGAAGAAAATAAGAGATATGCATCAAGTTTCTACAAATCTCTCAAAGATCAACTGCAAAATCCAATTCAACCAGCAATTTGTTCCGGCTCTTATTTTGAACCCTAAAGCGTAAAAAGGTACTTCCATTCTAAAAATCTCTCTCTGAATCTTTTGCAAAATGGCTACTCCAATGGTTGTTAAGATCACTGATAGGTCATACCCAAAATTCAAGAAACACCCCTATAAATCCCTAGAAGTTGATCCTTTAGGCACTTTTTCTAGCATTCCACATGGGGTGCTGCACGTAGAAGATGTTAGGGTCTACATCCACGCCAACATTGAGGAATTTGGAGACTCTAAGTTGATGCACATATATCATAAATAGTTAATAGATGAAATTTTTGATCTCAAACCTCAATACAAGGCCCTCTGAGATAAACACTTCAAACATTGCATTCACTTTCCCTATTTTGCAAAAGATGATTGGCTCCGGTATGTCCTTAGCAGAATGCATGATAATTTAATGTGGTTAATGAGGCCCTTCAAGATAACAAAAGATGCCATTAGGGCAGTAATTGGACTACACTCATTTGATCGATTACCTGCTCTCAAATCTATCAAGAACCAGAGAGTAACTGAAGCTACTAGATCTAAGTTTGACAAGAGAGCAATGACCATAGATGACATCATAGATCCGGGTGTCAAATTTTCCTCAATGATAATTGGGTATAAGATCTATCATTCTAGTAGGGAGAATTCTGTGTCTGGGACTGTAATATATGTAACATATCAGATGTTGAGGGAAAATGTAGATTATGACCTATGTGATCTTCTTTTAAACCAACTATTAGAAAACTTGCAGAAGATCAAGAAGGATAAGAAGATCTTCAAGTATGGTTGTTTAATACTATGTCTATTCTTCTACTACATGAATTAGCTACTTGGATCAAGTGGTTGGGTTTGGCAAAATGACAAACTAGTTGCAATACAGATTAGAGACTATATGTATGGACTTGGTGATGCTAAATCTCAAAGCACAACACTCTAGGGTTACTTTAAGAACTTCCAAAGCATGATGCAATCCAGAGAGAGGATACCTCAATCCATGGTTGAGAAATACAAGGATACAGTGTGTTTCATGGTAGATACTGATCAATGCCTAATGGAGACAGTTGAGCCTAGAACAGTTTGGATAATGCCAATGGGATATGAGGTCGATGAGAAAATCTTGGAACTACATATTCAACACCTATTAAGCCAGCCTAAGGACCCTGAGGCAGAAAGGTTTGGAACCTTTCAAAAACTAAGTGTAAAAATACATGTTGAACTAAGACAACTGGAGATAAAGAGGAAAGTTAGAAGGGAAGTCAAGGAAATTACCAAAAGATATGGCATATCAAAAGAGCCAGTAGATGCAAATAGACAGAAAATTGAAAGAGCTGAGAAAGAGAAATAAGAAGCAAAGAAAGGAACTGTTCCGGTATAAGCCTCCTCCCAGACTAGATCCTCCAAGAGCTCTGCACCTGCCACTCCTAAGAGCTCAAGAGTCACCAAACCGGAAGTCAAGACATCCGAAAAGGGAGAAAAGAGAATGAAAAAAAAGCCACAAGGTCTTACACAAGTCACAAGGATGATGAAGAAACAGAGTCTGATGAGGAAATTAAGAAAATGAAGAAGAAGAAAACATCCAGGGAATCATCTACTGGTAAAAACAAAGAAGAAAAGGCAGAAGAATTTGTTGAAAAGCCCACTCTTTCCATTGATGATATCATAAAGACAGTCACTATGGATGGGAATCTGCAACCAGTAACAGAATTCTATGATGAATATAGTGATACTGATAAGAGGATTCTGGAAGAAGTTACAGTTAGGTATCTGAATATTTACAATAAAGCATTCATTGAAATTATTTCATTGATTCCCAAAAGTATAGAGAAGGTACTTGAACTAAGAAAAGAGAATGCAAAAGAAAAAGACTTAGAGATTAGGGAACATATAGCAATTCAGCTCTATCCTTCTATTACTCCAAAGCAAATGGACATGATCTTTAAGGACTACAAGGATGAATTCTGGAGCAAAGCAAGAATGAATAAACTTGTGCTTGGAGAAAATGACCAAGTAGCAAGAGAAACAAAAGACATCCTCCAGAATGCCTTCAAAAGATTCAATCTTCCTATTGTAGAGGAAACAAATGAAGAACCTTCCACCATGGATGTTGAAGGATTAAATGCAACCAATGAAGAATCTTCTAACAAAAATGTAGAAGAGTCAAAAGAGATAGGTGAAGAGAAGTCTAAGGACTTGGATTCCTCTGTTCCAGAAGAGGAAGTTCATGAAGCAATAAATATAGGTAATATCTCCCCTCTAGATCCCACTATAGACATTCCAGATTCAGGAGCTGAAGGAGAAGGAAGAAAATAGGAGAAAGTGAGTCAAGAAGAGGAGGTAAAGGGAAAAGAAGAAAAACAAGCAGAGAAGACCTTTGATGATAGTTTTGAGATCCCAAAAGAAAAGAAGACTCAGTTGCTAGCAAGAGACACTGCAAAGGTAGTAAAGAACTTCTTGAACAAAGAAATGATGCAGATAGATGAACCTAAACTATTCCAAGGACCACTAAATTTTTATTCCCTCTCTTCGGTCCAGATAATGAAAATAGCATTTTTTTCTCAAGCCAAAGCAAAAGAAAAACTTCTAAAATCTCACATGGAAGACTGTGAGCTATTAGAGATTGTATCCAGGATGCTGGAGAAGATCATACCACCATTTCAAAAGGATCCTTCAACCACTCCATTTGGTAACTTGAAATCTTTGGTAAATTATACTCATTTTCATTCTTTAGAGAAATCAGCAGAAGCAAAGGTCCGGAAGGAGTTTTTGGGAAAAAGATTCACTGAAGTACAAGGACTCATTGCTAATGATATGAGGACCCTAGATATTGGGATAAAGAGCCTTGAAAATGCTCTTAAAGATGGTGGGGACATGTATAAATTTTGTCTATCTTGGCCCAAAGTGACAAAGGATATTGAAAAGAAAGTGAAAGAACAAGAAGGTAAACTATCAAGTTTATCTCAGAATTTTGATCCCCTCACTACATCCTTAATGATTCAAGAATGCTAGGCTATTGTCATTATAAATGAAATAAAGAGGCTGGACAAAGAAAAGAAGAATATAATAAACAGGATGAGTGAACTCAGAGGGATAATTATCCCTAAGTTAGAGGAAATGCATGAGGCCTTAACAGATGCTCGGACCATAGCCCAGACTAGTGATCCGACAGATTTGAAAAGGGTAGAAGAAGCATTTTTGTTGAGTGGTCACATCTCCATTTTGGATAGGATGAAGTATAGCTAGGCAACAGAATTTATACAGTTGAAGGCCACTATTGCAGATATACTCAAGTATATGTAAGTAGAACACATAATATATACTTATGCGGCTATGTATAGGTTAATCTTTGCAAATTTTGGTGTACGGATTTTGCCCTTTGCCATTGATTTCAAAGGGGGAAAGAGGAGTAGTGAAAAATGTGGAATCCAGCTAAGGGGGAGCTCAGGTAAAATAGTGCATAAAACAGAGCATCAGCCAAGGGGGAGTTTACTATGACAGTTATTTTTCACTAAGTGTTGCCATCAATGCTAAAGGGGGAGATTATTGGCAAGAGACACTATGTGGCTTCATGACTGTTGTCATTGATGGCAACAAAGTCTATCACACACATCCACATCACATAGTATGCCTATACCAAATGTTAGATTGAAGATTATTTTGGTCCGATGAACAAGAACAGAGTATGCAACAAGGTCTGACAATTAGGTCTGAATCTCTCAGATGGTGTAACTCAGTAAGTTGTAGACTTGGACAAGTCAAGAGGATTATCATGACTACTATATTCCATAGATTTAGCCTCCAGTGATAAATCATGGAAAAGATATGAGCATCTGAGCGTTGGGTTCCAGACAAGCAGAGCAGACAGAGAAAGAACTGACCGGTAGAGTATCAGACTTTAATCCAAATGAGTAATTGATGTTGATAAAGCAATTTGAGGGATCATACATTGTTGGCTGACATGATTGATGACTTCAATGCCTATGTTTTTGATATGCATCACAAATCAAGCACGGATTCAGCCGACAGATCAGTAACTTGTAAATATCTTGACTATTTTGGTTGTCGACTAGAAAGTTGTTGAAATCCTTGATGCGGATATATATACTAGATGGATTCTAGTATGTAGGTGTGTGTTTGTGTATAGATGTGATGAAATAAAGTGTGAATAAAAGTAGAGACAAGTGTGGAAGCAGCAATACAAGTTTGGTATGTGACAGAGCAATAGCACTAGAGCAGAGGAAGAATGAAGTGCATCAGATTAGTATATTGTGCCTAATCGCAACTGAACTCTAGCATTTGTAGATGCCTCTCATCAGTTCAAACACCTGGTTACCTTCTGTAAGTTCTGTAGAAAGTGAGTCCCTTATAGGCAGTGTGCTCGGGCAGTGAGCCCTAATTGGCAAGTGCCATTTTGTACTTCTTATTCTTTTAATAGAGAATACAATCTTGGGTTAGTCACCCCATGGTTTTTCCCTTAACAGGGTTTTCTACGTAAAAATCCTTGTGTTATGTGTGATGATTTCATTTCTATTCTTATGATCATATATGCTTATATGTTTTGCTATTGCACTAATTATTAAAGGAGAAAAGAACGTTAAGATATTTGAGATAACTGATTCACCCCCCTCTCAGTTATCTGTCTTATTCCCAACAGTTCTCAAGAATAACTAATCATAGGGAGAGAACATCTAGATGGATGTTGATAATAGAAGTGGTGATGTCTAGACTAAAGAAGCACAGTAGGATATCCATGTGGATAGGGATAAATAGGAACAACAAGCTATCCAATTAGATAAACTTGAACAATAATTTGCATCAGGACCACTTATTGACATAGAAAGAAAAGTTGATGAGGGTGATCAAGAACAACAAATTCAAGAACCTCATTAGGGTGATCAGATACAAGGACAACAAAACATCCAAGAGGAAACTTTACATAAAGAATAAGTTGAAGATATGCCTAAGGATGACATGATATAGGATGAACCAATGGACACATTACATGCTGATCAACCACCAGAACAAGAAAAGATTCATGAGGATAATGGGGCTAGTCAGGACAAGGACCAACAAATAGGAAATCCTAAGGTTATTCCTTCACAACATGATCAAGATAAAGACCAACAAGAGAATGTAGAGATTCCTTTGAGATTGGATAACACAGGTAAAGATAAGGAGATACAAGATGCTCAAATTGAGCAACATGACCAAGTAGGGTCTGGACCTACTATTTTGTCCTAGATATCATCAGAGGTTGGGCATCTACAAGATCAGCTAGTGCCCTTTGATTTCAAGTCTCTATTCACATATCCCACTAAGCCAAAGAGGAAGGCTAGAATAGTTTCAACAATAAAGAGGGATGCAGTAATAGGGAAGAGAACAACTCAAATAGCTATACCCATAGTAGATAAGGCCAAGGGAGAAATAAGGCTAGAGTAATTTCAAGTCACAGCAGTTCACCTGGGTCACACCACTATGGAACAAGAAATCTAAGGATTGAGAGATCATATAGATGCAGTGGAGGCCAAAATAAAGAAAGCTAAAGCTAAGAAGAAAATGTATAAGGAGCAAATTGCTCAATTACAGTCTTTCGTGAAAGGGTTGGTAGCATCAACCAATGTCCAGATCATAGCCACTACACCTTTGGCACTGGTATCTCAATAGGAGATAGAAGGATTGGATGTCTAGAAGCATCTGACACATGTAATGGATAAATGGTTCACTAAATTTTTTAAGGAAGGAGAGAAAGTAATAAAGACCTCATTGTCCAATTAGGACATGCTTAGCAACTTGAAAAGTAAAGTAGATAAACTAAAGAAGGAGGTCGGCGAAAGATTAATAAAGAGTGGTCAGGACTTGACTACATGAAAAGATATGAGGAAAGTAGATGTCAACACCCTCATGACAAAGAATATTTTGATGCCTCAAACATTCCCACAAGTAGATACTTGGTTTAAGGACATAAGTTCTGAGGTAAGCATACTAAAAAGAAGCAATGCTAAGGTTGTGGATATTAGTATCAAGGTGCATGAACTCTTAGAAGAAGAACTAGAAATTTTGGTAGTTCTTGAAGGTTAGGTAGAAGGAAAGATTGAAAATCAAGATGAAGAGTTTGTTGTCAAAGAATTTAAAGATAATTTCAACTTAGTAGCAGAGGATTCTATCCAACATTTTTTTGAAAATGCTATTGATAAAGCCATGCACATGAAGTCTAAAATTGAGGCATATAGGGAAGAGATAGATAGCTGGACTAATAAATGGATATCCTTAAAGGAGCAATTGAAAGCTCAAGAGTATGCAACCAATAAGGCTAAGGTATAGGATAAGGTAGAAATAGACAAGGCTCTTAGGGCTTATGAACTCATCTAAGGCATTGGATGTAGTATATATGAAGGGGCATCTATAGATGAAGAATCCAATGGAGGTGCAGATTGAAGAGGTCATATTGACCAAGTCAAAGATTTAAGGAATATACTAGAATGCTAGCTATCTTTAGCAAAAGATTGTTGAAAATGCAATCACGTGCCATATTTTCTTCCCTAACAATTAGATCATCCTGATTTGATCATGATCATTGGATTTGTTTTAACTACATCCTATCCCTGGTCTATAAAAGGAGATCAATTTGTTGCAAGTATGTGCTAACTAGTGTTGTCATTGATGTCAACATGTTTGTGTTGTCATTGGTGTCATCTGTATCTTTTGATATTGTTGTTTGTTGATTGATTAAAGAACACTCTCTAAGTATTTTTCTCCACATTTTCTCTATATTGAAGATCAGAGTATGAGATTTGGATATGATTTATAGAAGTATTTGAAGATGCTAAATCTAGAATTTGGTTGTCCAGATCACTATGTAGAAAAAGTTCTATTCACCAATTTGATGACTGTGCCTAACAACGTGTACAGAGTGACAGTGAGAAAATGTTTTACTCTGCATTTCTTCATAGATTGGATTTTGGCTTGGTGGTTCTAGACTTAAGATTATAAGGCCCTTAGTTATCTTCATTTCAAAGGATTTGTCATTTGATGCTTCGAAAGGCAAGTTAGTGACTAGCAAAGTTTGACAGTGTCTGATAAGAAGTTGTCTATTATGTGTTCTGAAGTAATATCTATTGCGATTGGATTTGTTACCTCCCAAGTGATTCTATGTTGTTCATAGATGTCTCCAGAATGTATTTAAGGCATGTGCTTGATCTGTAAGCTACAATGAAGATCTTGCAAGCATGTTTTTAAGTGTTCATGATATTTGCATAAGTTTTGGCTGACCTGGTTTGTCACACTTTTTGCGGAGGTGATTCGTAGAGTATAGAATCATGTCCAAGCATGCAACTATGTATTTGAGTCTAAGCTAAGCCATGATGTGTTCATCCTTCATTCATTTTCTCTACAAGTTTGTTTAGGTCCAGTCCTAATTTGATTTATGTATTTATGCCGACCTTGGAGAAAGTTATAATGGTTGTAGAGTGTAATGCCGACCTTGATGTACATTCCAAGGTTGATGATAGTTATAAATGTATGTAATGAGTTTGTAATTGAGGGGTGATTGTGTGAAGATTCAAAGATAAATGTGAAGTATAAAAGCATAGCAGAGCATAGGAGATATATTGTGCTTCAATGGAACTGAACTCAAGAATGGTGTAGATGTTACTAAATCAATTCACCCTGGCAATGAGCCAACCCCAATAGTGAGCCAACCCTTGGTAGTGAGCCACCCCCAGCAGTGAGCCAACCCTTGGCAGTGAGCCACCCCTAGCAGTGAGCCACCCTCTTGGTAGTGAGCCTTTCATTTGGGTAGTGAGCCCTTTTGGCAATGAGCCTCTTTTAATATTTGGTATTGTTACTATATTATATTATGAGCTAACACTCATCATGGTTTTTCCCTATTTCGGGTTTTTCATGTAAAAAATCTAGAGTTCATGTGTGTATGGTGTTGTTGTGTTCATGTTTTGATTATGCTATTCATGTTTAATGTTCATAACAAAATAAGGAGTTAAATTAAGTGAATGTGAAAGTGATATTGTGTAAAGAAGTTAAAGTTTTGATACAACTAATTGACCCCCCACTTAGTTGTCTTGTGTCTTTCAATAGGATTGCCATTTGTAAAATATTAGAAGCTTAATTGTGATAGAATTGGTGATTAGTGGACACTTAGTAAACATTTTGTTCTTAGTGATTCCTCACTATTCTCTCTTGAGATCATCTATATATGTGTACTCTTTTGCATACTTGAACGAAGATGGAGATTTAGATTACAACTTATCATGTAGCTTGCATATTCTGTGAATAAATGCCTGATGTGTAATTATCGATTGTTGTACTCAATAGAGGTGCATTCACAAAGTGCATATTGTGTTCATTCCTTTCCTTTGAAGATTAGCATTGATCATGTGTAGTCATGGACTATCCTGGCAAAGAATGGTTTGGTTTTTTATATCCTTTCATGAAAGTGTATAAGATGCATGTGGATCAGTGATCAAACTTCACTTAATTTCATTGAATTTACAATTTCAGTTTGTTTTCTTTTAAATTTCATAAATATCATCATCATAACTACAAATATTGACTACTGATAAGCAGAACATGGATAAATATGTAGATATCTATAAATAACTAAACATCCTATGCATATTTGAGAAAATTGCATGTATCATAGAAAATATCATGCAAACATTTGGAAATAATGACAAAGAACATGGAAATATCTATTTATAGGCACAATATTTAGAAGAATTTAAGGTGGAGAAGTAGAATTAAGTGAAGATTAGTTCAAATTTAAGTGATTTCAGAAGAACTAATCAAAGTTACAAAGATGATCACAGATAATCTCAATTGAAGTAAATATTAGGAGAATTGATCAAACTTAGGATAAATTCACATAAATATCTACATATCCTAGTTAAATATTATAGGATTTAACACAATTATTGAAGAAATCTATGCAAAGGAAGTACATAGGACAATATCTAGATCGAATTACTTCAAATTCATTTGTAAGGCCCCTAAATGATTAACAACATCATCACATCAACCACTGAGGGATTGTCATAAGGTCATGTCCTAACTATTAGAGACTTGGGATCATAAATTCATCTTGAATATATCGTATCTTACAAGATGATAAAGGTTTTTTGTGTATAAACTTTTATTTATGTTATATGACTAACAATTGTATAAACACAAATTGGTACTAGAAGGAGGGTTGATCACTTGAGAGTTAGAAGAATTTGTCACCTGAGTGTTTTTTCCCACGTTCTTGTGAAAAATTATTTTGAATTTCTTAAGTTTTCTCCTAATTCTTTGAGTGTTTGTGCAAAAATTCCACCAATATTCAACAATTTGAAGAATCTGACCATAAATATCGCTTCCTTGAGAATATTTATCTTGATATTTACTATCAGTTATCTAGATTTTAAATTTGAACTGGGAATTTGTGTTCCTATAAATACTCCATAGATATCTCATCATTTGAGATAAGTGGCCATAAATATCCACTTCTACAGAGGATTTATCCATATCTTTGCAGAGATCCAGTCAAGATATCCAAAGATCATTCTGCGTTATTGAGCTAGCTTGCTGCCCTTCCACCAGGTCAAGATCCATTGGACCCTTACAAGAATTACCTGCGATCATACCTAGACCATGTTCAGCTAGTGTCTAATCTAGACCTATAGGTTCTAATTCACCAGTTACACCACTAGTACTAGTCCCTGTGCAAATCTCGATGGCTTTCGTTAACAATGATTCACCCCTGAACTTTAGAAATTACAATGTCTTGCCAAAGAATCTATACAAGCTCTGGCCTAGATATCATCCATATCAAGATGTAGAAGATCATCTTAGGACCTTCAAGGAGGCTTGCTTTAGAGCAAGAATTCAACATGAGGACATAGTCTGCAGGTTGTTTCCCTATTCTTTAGGAGAAGAGGCATACCAATGGTATGTGAATCTGCCTAGGAAGTCAACCAACTCTTGGTAATTGCTAGAAGATGCCTTTAAGGTTGGATTTAGGATTCCTAAAGATGCTGCCATAGTTTACTATTGCTTTGTTGAGATTAGGCGAGGACAAGGTGAACTCATTATTAACATTAATGATAGATTTCAAAAGGCTTATGCTAAGCTTGTATCCCCGTATGTCATTGCTACAGACGTGGAATCACTAGTTTATTATTTAGCTTTAGATCCTTTGACTTCTATGTTTGTGAGAAGAGCTGCTACTCCTCCCATATATTTGGGTGCTACCACAATAATGGGTTATACTTTCTGGGACATCCTGATTTTTACTGAAATCACATATTTTTAGAAAATATAATGATTTAATCCTTGAAAGGTTCCATTTAAAGGATTTTAATTGAAGATCGTTTGATTAAACCCCCTTAGATTCAAATCCCCTTGGATAGAACTCTACTAGTTTTAAACCATACCTATAATGGATTCTCCTCTACACCTATCAAAATGCTGATAAAAAACCACTTTTGATTTACCTTTTGGGGGATCAAATGAATTCATTCAAAATTTATGTTTTGTAAGTATGTAGTCCTTATTATAAGTTTCCCAAAAAGTATAATTTTAAATATATTTAATTGGATTATTATATTTATTTTTTATTTCTTGTGAATGTAGGTTTTTCACCAAACATCAAGTTCTCTATTCTACACACATGGAAAATTATGAAATTAGTGAAAAAAAATCTAAAAAATATCTATGCCCTAGGTATTGATGTCCTTGTTTCAACAAAAAAAAATTGATACATACAAAAAAAGTTATGTTTTACGGAATACATCTATGTCTAAATTATAATTGGTTTGACTTCAAAACTTAATTAAAAAAATATTCAACAAAACATTATAAAACCAAATGTATGCCCTATATATCGGTGTTACCAATCTAAATTCAAAAGAATCAGAATTTTATCCTTTGTAGAAAAAAAGTTATGTGCTACAGAATACACATCACTTTAAAAAAATGTTGTTTACTATTAAAAACTAGTTATCAAAGGAGACACAAAAAATTTTACAATTTAACTCCAAATTTTATTTTTAAAATATATTTAGAATCTACAAACAAAATCTCACAAATCACTAGTTCGCATCATCTTCAAATTCCTAATGGTTTAGCAGCTATAGGTGTCAAAAAGTGAAGATTTAGTTCAAAATGTTGATTTCAATGTCAAGTTTGGCCAAAAAGTGTAACCCATTATTGTGGGATGACCCATTTATCCAGTGCCTATGTAGAGACTATGAAAGTTAACACATAGATGAAATAGGTAGGTCATGGACCTATACCTAGTATAGGACCTCCTACATTCCCTAACCAGATGTAGCATATTAATGGAGCTCTATCACATCCTGTCCCTTTGGCTAATCCCCCACAAGTCCCTCCAATCAGTGCAATTCCACCTCAGGGGAATGGCCAAATAGTTCCACACCCAAGATTTTCTCCTACTAAGAATAGAATAAATGGAAATGGTACTTCATTCTTTTCTCTGAGTCAAGATAATGTGGTATCTAAGGTTCAAGAAGAAAAGGAATATTTGAGAGAGATAACTACTCAATTAAAGAGATTGACCACTGAGGTAACTCAAATTAGAAATCAGATCTTTTATTCTCAAGGTAGTGGTTAGAATCGGCAAAATAGAACATATCTAGATAAAGGATACAATAATGATAGAGGATATAGAAATGAAAGATCTAGATATCCTGACATGGGACACAACAATGATAGGAACTACAACAATGATTCTAGGCCTCCAAGATTCTGGAATACCAAACCTAACAATGGTTCCTTACCTTCACCTCTGGATAACCAGCCTCCTTCTAAACTTAAATGGACCACTAGGGTCAATTTGGTAGAAGTTGCACTCAACAATTGGTGCAGGATACATAATACTAATTCATATGTTGAGTTGGACTATCCATAGTGTAAGATTATAGCAAGCATCTTCCAAGCAAAAGTGCATAATAATATAGGGGAGGTGTCTTTCCCTAAAGGTAATGAGATAGTACCTCTTGGATATGAATCTTCTATGGTACTTGAGATTTCCCTAGATGATCATCAGCATCAGATAGATGTGATACACGAAAATTACACCTTGGCATGTGAAGAGTCAGTCATGGCATTTGAAACTAGTCATGTCTTCCCATTTAAAGATGAGAATGAGCCTAAATAAGAGACTAAAGAAGTCCATGCATATCAACAGTATCAAAGAGGATATAACTATAATCTGAGGAGCAATACTAATCACCCTACTATTCCTTTGACTACTTCTATTCCTCTGAGTAACTTCAATACACTTCCAGATCCCAAGGTCAATAAAAATCCTAGACCTCTAAGGGTAAACTAGTAGCATTTTACACCACCACAAGTGACAGTGGCAAAAGGTATGAGTCAATTACCTGAATCTGACAAACTAGTTGCTTATCTTGCTGATGAGATGAAAAAGATAAAAATTAGTTTATCATTATCTAATTTACTAAAGACTCCTATTATTAAAAAATCTTTCCTAAAGTCATTAGATGAACCTGTAGAAAAAGAGGATATCCCTAGTCATAACCATGTTAAAGATCCTATACCTATGGATATTGTTGTTAAACCAAAAGAAAAGGCTTGAGTCCACATTGCCGATGTAGCACAGGTGACACTATACAAAGAGAAATCTAAGTCACCTCCCTTACTGCTCACACACATGATTTTTGGACAGAATTTGCACAATTTCCTTGTAGACTCAGGTGCATCCACCAATTTTCTACCACTGTCCATATGTAAGACATTAGGTCTTTCCCCTGCAAATTCACTCAATAAGGTCACCCAATTAGATAGATCTGATGTCAGTGTTGTAGGATAATTACCTCATATTCACATGTAGCTAGCATCTAACCCAAGGGTACAGTACTATATAGATATACAGGTTGTTGACATTCCTGATACATATTACATGCTCCTAAGTAGGGACTGGTTGAAGACTCTAAATGGCTATATGGATACTGATTTTTCTCATATGTGGTTTCCATGGAGAGGCATTCCCAACCAACTTAGAATTGAGGCAAAGCTGAGGATGAAGCATATGATAACCGAATATCACCAAAATAATGAGGTATTGTACCTAGATGTAGAGCTAGGAGTGTATACATTAAGGCATCAAACAAACACAATAGAAGAAGTGTTGAAGTGCATGCATGTGCATGAAGATTCTAGACAGAATGAAATCATGCCTAGAACAAGTATGATAATAGAATCTAGCCACAACCCATCTGATGATGATGGAGAAGATCACTTTCTAGAATTTGAAAGGTATTTATCTAGTGAAGTCCAGAAACATCAGTTACATGGGACATCTCTTAGAGATGTACTCATGGGAGGTTGGTGCAGACTGCATGAAGATGCACACTCAGAAAACACATGTACGTTGTGTCTAGATATAATAGAGAAGGCAGAAAGAACATGCATGAGAGACAAGAAGACATTACCAGAGGTAAATGAAATACTTAATATTGGTGGTAGTAATCATTTGTTACTTTTTATAGATGCAGGAGAATATGAGAAAGAAATGTGCAAGATGCAAATTCCAATGCTTGCTACAAAAGAGGTCTTGGTATGTAGTAAGGTGCATTGCAATGAAGAGGTAAGTACAACTACACCAGGGACAGATAGCTTCATTGACACAATTTGAGGAGTTTTTATCCAAGAGAATCCAAGGGTATATTCTCCAAGGGATCCCACCCAGTTAGATACTAATTGAGGGATTGTGCAGGCTACATGAAACTCCCTATTCAGAGACAGTTTGTGCTTTATGTCTGCATATAGTAAACAAAGAAGAATGGTTGTGTTCAAGTAGCAAATTGCATATGGCCAGGGATATCTTGGAAGAGACAGAGAGAAAAGTTGAAACATCCCCTAACAAAGGATATGATGACATTAAGTGTATGAAAAGAAAATATGTTCAAAAAATTGATGCTCATAAGAAGCAATGTGTGGATCTTTCAGTTCCACCGAGGTATCGAAATACCATAGAAAATAAAATGGATATCTGTAAGAAGTGTTTCACATGCCAAGAGAAAGAAGGAAGGTCCAGATAGGGACCCTTGTACAAAGAGACCGTGGATGTTGAGATTCAATGGGTCTAATTCAAAACAAGGTGTTGGGGTAGAGTAGATTTGATAGATCCATAGGGGAAGTCATACCTTACAGCCTATAGACTCCAATTTCACTGCACAAATAATGTGGTAGAGTATGAAGCCTTGATCCATAGCTTGCTCTCTTTGAAGAAGAAAGTCAGCATACTACATGTATTTGAAGACTCAGAATTGGTCATCAAACAAGTTAAGAAGCAATATGCATGCAACTACTAGAAGCTGTCAAACTATAGACACAGGGTCTGGGACCTAATTGAAGGATTTGATGCCTTCAATATTACACATGTCCCAAGGAGTCAAAATCACCATGTAGATGTACTAGTTGTAGCTGCTAGCACATTGGATCAATTAACAATGTCAGGACTAAAGAGGATCTTAGTTGAATTAGTATCAGTGCCTTCTATACTTGACAATGTGTTGAATTTTCAAATTTTTCAAGATGATTAACACATCATTGATTTCATTGCAAACAAGGATATCTTTGAAGCTCAAATAATGGATGAAAAGAATCTGGATGACCAGGTTTGGGATGATGAGGAGATCATCAAATTTCCTAACAATAAGCACCCCAAAGGAATGATACAATTGGAGAGAATGTTTGATTTGGATAAGATCACTCAGCAAAAGGATTTACCTAAAAATGATGGAGGTGAGTATCAACCCATCAACATAAGTCAGGGTTTGGATATCAGGAATATCCTGATAGGAAAAGTATGCACCATGGCTAAAAGAGAAGAGATAATTCAGGCTCTGAAGGATTACATACATGTAATAGCATGGACGTATGATGAACAACCAACATATGACACATCCATCATCACTCATATGATTCCACTCAAGCCTGACATTAAACCATTTAGAAAGAAGTAGAGGCCAGTGAATGCCCTACTAGAGCTGATCATATTTGAAGAAGTTAAGAAGCTCTTAGTAGCTAGGATCATCTTTCTGGTGAGACACTCCACATGGGTTTCCAATCTGGTTCCTATGAGGAAAAAGAATGGAGATATCTGTTTATGTGTAGACTTTAGAAATTTGATCAGAGGACAATTATCCTCTCCCTTCATTGGATGAGGTGCTCCATATGGTCAATGGAACATAGATGATGTCATTTCTAAATGGTTTCTCTAGTTATAACTAGGTCATGATTGATAAAATAGATAGAATGAAGACTACATTCACCACCAAGTGGGGGATATTTGCCTACAGAAGGATGCCTTTTGGTTTGATCAATGCTGCAGTAACATTCCAGTGTTCCATGGATATCACATTCAAAGGTCTAGTTGGCCAATGCATAGTTATCTACATGGATGACTTGACACTTTTCTCCAAACAAAGAGGCAATCATGTTGTAGATATAAGGAAAGTGTTCTAGATATGTGAGAAGTATGGTATTTCATTGAATCCCAAAAAGTATGTGTTTGGTGTCACAACTGGTAAATTACTAGGACACCTAGTATCAAAAGATGGGATCACCATTGATCTAAACTAGGTAAGTTCAATCATGAAGCTCCAGCTGCCTAATAGTAAGTGTAGACACCTAAAAGTGTCCTCAGGTTATGAAACTCTAAACACTTCCACATTCTAAAAACATCAAGAGTCACCAAAAACAACCAATCCGATTTACCAAGTGTCTTCTATTATTGATGTGTGTGCTTGCCTAATCATCACCCCCAACACATTATTTCCAACCCATTAATTCCAAGTCATCATACCCTAATCACTCTTCTTAACCACATCATCCTTGTCATCCCATCATACTTATCATTCACATATCCCATTTCTTAATCATTCTACTTGTCCTATCCTAATCACATCCTAATTACATTATCATCCTTCCACATCATCCTCTTTCTAATCCAATCAATACCATACCAAGTCAAACCAACCCCTAACCATCATCCTTGTCATTCCACATATTCTAATCCATTTTCATCCTAATCAATCCAAATCACCCAATCTTGCCATTCCTAATCATTCAACCTCATCCTAATCATACCCTATTCATCATTTCTATCATTCCACCTCATCCCTATCATATCCTAATCATTATTCCTAATCATTCCATTTCATCACCCTCGCCATTCAAATCCAATCAATTTCATCTCATCATTCCACATCATATCCTAATTGCATTATCCTAAACCATCCAAGTCACCATATCTAATCACCCTCCTAAGCCAACTGATTTCATCCTAATCACGTTATCCTATTCATCATTCCTAAGAACTAAACTTCATCCTAATCATCCCTAATCATTCCATATCATACCCTAATCATATCCAAGTCATCATAATTCAAACCTTAATCATCCCTTGTCACCTTCTTCCTAATCAAATCCAAATTATTTCTAATCGTTACATTTCATCATCCTCTCCATTCAAATCCAATCAATTTCATCTTATCATATCCTTATCATTTCAACCTCATCCTAATCATATCTTATTCATCATCCCTAATCATTATACCTCATCATAACTATATCCTATTTATCATTCTTCATCATTTGTCTTATCCTATTCTTCATTCCTAGTCATTACACATCATCATCCTTTTCATCTGATCAACATCATCCTAATCATTTTCCTAATCAATCCAAATCATCCAATCTCATCATTACACAACATCATCTTCATCCTAATCATTTCCTAATCCATCCAAAAGTCCTCTAATCTCATCATTACACATCATCATCCTCATCCTAGTAATCCTAGTCAACACCCTAATCATCTTCATTCATAACCCAATCATCTTCACTCCATTTCTTTTCCAATCACAACACACCACAACCATAGGGAATCTTTGAGCATCTACTCTTCTTATCAAATTTGATTGCAACTGTGTCAAAACATTATAGACCTACTGGTTCCATTCACACACTACATATTCAATTTCATTCCACTACATATTCGATTACCATTTAGCCCTCGACATCTATAGAGGTTCCCAAACATAGTCTTCCTAAGGTTGAAACATAGGGAGAAATAGTTGAAGCTTGATTGTATCACAAGTACAAATCTGTGGACCAAGAGGCCTTGACATATTTTTCAAATCAATCACAACTTGGGCTTAATACTCCAAGGCTAGTTTAAGTCTATCCTTCCAAGTGAATTCTAAAACTCATGGGTTCACTTTAATCAATCATTTCTTACACACCTCAAGGTCTTGATAAATCCAATTTATACTTTTACAAGGTCATTAGTAGATTAGAGTACCCTCTTGGAGCTAGACTTTTCAAAGACTAATATCTTTAGCCTCTATCATAGTCTAGGCCTCATCACCTTGCATTGACATCCCCATACCATCTCAAAATTCACAAGTCTTGTTTGGTAAAGACATGGTTGCAAAAAGAAGAGAAAGGGAGTAGATCCTCCTAGTCATCCCTCATTCCAAACATTCTAAATATTCCTTCCAACACATCATCCAACCAACACCATCCTTGTCATATTATAATCACATCCTACTCATATCTTCATAATTCAACCTTCACATCCTAATCACCCTTTCTAATCACATCATTCACTCAATTTCATACTAATCACCTCACCCTTAATCATATCCTAATCATTTCTAAGTCAACCCTAACCATACCCTAATCATCCCTAATCACTCATCTAATCATCCAATCAATCCCACACTATCACATTCCTAGTCATTCCATCTCATCATTCATCCTAGTCAAGAACTAGACAACATGGTCCTAATCCTTGGAAATCATGAAGACAAACCAAGACCTAAGATTATACTCCAGGGAGCCCCTCCTCCTAAGCCCAAGTGCATTCCTTGAGGAGGCTATCTCTTTCGTTATGAGGATGAGACAAACCCAAAACCTAGTCCATCTACATGCCAAGTCAATGCCACATCAACCTACCCATTCATACACCAACAAGCACATGAGAGTCTAAGTAGCCCTTTGCAACAAAATAAAGTGCCTTTGAATTTTAATACTACCTTTGACAAGGGAGACATCAACCTAGTCCATGCAAGCCATTCACTATCCTTACCATCCTCTAATTCCTTATCAACTCCACATCCTAAGTTCAAACATTACAAAAGTAAACATGTGGAGTCATCCAAATCTACCACTTCATCCAATCCTTTTGATCCTTCATCCAACCAAAGTCTAAACCCTAAGCCAACACTGTCCATCCCTCTTATCCCCCCACCATGGGAACTTTCTGCTCCATCTAATCCTAATCATGAGTCTACATCATATACCCTCACTGTGCATCCACTATATTGTCCTTCCACACATGCACTTGCAAAGGATGTGGCCCATTGGCTACTAGCTAGGGATAAACCCTCCCCAGGTCAAACACCCATTCATGAGCCTATCAAAGAACCTTTGGATGCCATATCCAATTCTTCCACCCTATCATGTGGTCCACAAACCATCAAGCCTCTCCAAGAGCCTACCCCCATGAGTCCTAGTCAAGACCCATTGCACCCTTCTATCATTGACCATCAAGAACATATTGAACTATCCAAGAGTCATCCACTTCACTCAAAGTCAAAAGCCATGTCAAGAGCATTATCCTAAGAATGAGTAAACATTAGTCCCTAATTCTAATCAAGATCAAACCCCTTCCATTCCACCCATCCATAACATGTACCTTTTCCATGATCAAGATATTATGCATGATGAAGAACCTATCCATGATAATCTTGATCATATTCATTCCCCCACAACTATTCATGAGAAAGACACCCAAGACCTACATGTTCCATCTAATGAAAGTCTTGTTGACCTACTTGAGCATTCACCCCATTTTATGGCCTTCATTCAAAGAAAAGAAACTTCTACACCTATCCATGATTAAACCACTTCCACTTGTCATGATGAGACATGTGCCTCCCAAGCATACATAGAAGATCAAACAAATAAATTGTATCTTAGTGAACACAATGATAATCAATCTCCTAATGATCCTTCCACCTCCACCACCAACTCCATTGCAAATCCACCATCATATCCACTTGGTCTATCCACTTTCATTCATGAGTGTTCTTCCTTAGGACAACAAAAACCTTTGTCATCCACTTCTCCTTCTCCATCAAATAATCTGCTCAAGTCTAGTTCCCAAAACACACCTAGTCCCATTGTCCATCACATCCTCCAAAACATGAATTACCAAGGTAAAGGCTTAGGCCTTCATGAACAAAGTATTTTGGAGCCCATCCATGTCAATGTCCCCCCATGCTCATATGGCCTTGGATATACACCCCAGGGACAACAATCTAATGATGTTGGTACTTCCTCCATTCCTCCTAAGTCCACCACTTTCCATTGCAACCCCTATCATATTCCTAAGACATATATTGCCATTTCACCTCCCTCATCCTACAAATGTCAAAAGCATGTGACCATACACCTACCACCATCTACTTTATCTCCACTTCTTCTGACTCCACATATCCCTCCATCCACTTTTTCACCATTACTTCCAACACCTAACATTCATATCATCCATAAATACCCTTACATTCCTAATCATGATCAACAAATACACACATCATCTAAACATAAAGCTTCCACTCATTCCACCCACCACATGGGATTCAAAATTAAACATTTGGATGCCTACACTCATAAAGACAAAAATCCTAAGGGTCCTAATGCCTTAGGGTACAAATGCAAAGAATCAAATCAAGGTACATTCAAAAATCCATCCAAGCCCATACCTCCAAAAGAAAAGACAAAAACTAAAATGGTGTGGGTCCCTAAACAAAAATGCAAGTCAAAAGAGGCGTCCACCTCTCAAAAATCCCAAGCATCCCCTTCCATTCAAAAATGCCAATCCATTCTAATGTCTCAAATTCCTTCAACCCACAAGTCAAGCAAAAATCATAAAAATACTAAGTACATGTGGGTCCCTAAAATCCTACATCATTCATCTCCTAAGAAAACATCACCATTGCTTCCTACACCACCATCCAACCACAAGCTTCCATGTTTATCATGGTATGTGCACCTGTTGGTCATGATTCCTTTTCACACCTCCATCACCCCATCATTCAACCATTACCCTACATATCTGCCTTATCACCTTCCTATGGTCCACGCTTTTGCATAAGCCTTTCATCCATCTTTGCATAAGTCCTACATAAGCCACATCATAATCCACTATCTTTCCTACATAATCTACATCATAATCCACTATCATTCCTTTCATAATCCACTATCTACCTCTTCCATTTCACTCTCATGTACCTCCCTACCAACATCTAGGGGCAATATGACATTTGACAGGGTCCATGCGATGACATCCATCTAATGGGACTATCACCTTTCATGGCACTAGACATTTGAGTCCCTCCTTTCCATATTCCACCTACCCCATTCAAAAAGTCAAAAAGCAAAAAATTCAAAAAAAGAAAAAAATCAAAAAATTAAAGAGAAATCCCTTCGTCAAATGGTGAAAATCTGGCAAACAGGTACCTTGGATAAGTACCATGATGAAAACCTGGCAAACAGGCGTCATGTGTAAGTGGATCTTCTATCACCTACACTTGGGGACATGTTGTCTCATCCTCCTATCATTTTTTCATCCTATCATTTCCTATCTTATCTTATCATGTCATTTTCATCCATCCACATACATATACCTATCATATCGAGTCCATCCATCCTCCGTTCCTCTTTTGATCTTGATAAAGATTGGGGGAACAAATGTTGACACATGTCATGGATATCCCTTCATATACCTCACCCTATCCAACCAATCCATCTAATCATCCTTGTGTCATAAGCATTGTCACAAAAAATTGTAAGCATTACACCTAGAATGGGGCATGTTGTTCCTATGCAAACTAGCCCTCAGAGATCACATCCTTGCCCTCTTACACATACATTCCTTTCCATCCACTATCACCTATCCTTTTATCCATTCATTCCATCCCATTCATTCCCTTGCACCTAGACTTGGTTTCCCCTTGTCATTGGTATCTAGCACAAAGGCTACCCAAATTGTCATCCATTGACATTCCAAAATTCTCCAAAAAACACAAAAAAAATCAAAACATTCCAAAAAATACAAAAAAAATCAAAACATTCCAAAAAACACAAAAAAAATCAAAACATTCCATAAACACCAAAAAATCAAAACATTTCAAAAATCACAAAAAAATCAAAACATGTCAAAATCTAAAAAAATCAAAATATTCCTCAAAACACAAAAAAAATCGAATATCCTACAAAAAATCCAAGCAATAAAATTAACTCTTCATATCAATCCACCAAATCATTCAATCCATTCATTCAAACCAATTCAATTCATCACATCATTCCAACCAAATCAATTCTTCAATTCATTCAATTCCTCAACCAAATCACTCTATCAAATTTCTCAATCCATCCATTCAAACATTCTAATCAATCACATCATCATATCATTCGAATTAGTTCTTCAAATCATCCATAGTCCACATGATCAAACTACATCACCTCTGAGCTTTCACATAGGCAAGGCCATCTTCGATGGGCCCCTGAGGCATTAGGTCATTCCCATAGGGCCTATCCTATCAACCATCATAATAAGTCATCCTTTCAAGAGATGGACACTTCGATCAGACTCAAGAAATCAATCTTTCAAACAAATGCGCACTCAAACCAATCTCAAACACCAACAAGACAGTTATCTAATCAGTTAAATCAATCAGTCACCTTGTGATAACCATATGTCACTATCAATCTATCCTTATCAACTATCACATTCCTACATGGAATGGGGCATCGTCGAAACTAGGATTTTGTTCCTTATACGACATGCATCATTTCTAAAATCAATCAATAAACCAATTAATCATCAATCAAACCCTGGTGTTGCTTGCATGGCCAACAACACTAGTATCAATCAATCATCTCACTTGCCTTATACAGGATGTTACATTGTCAAAACCAGACCAGGTGTCTTATATGGTATGCTTCTTTCCTGAAACCAGGATATACTCATCTATTCTCAATCAATCAAACACATATCACTTGGCAAAATGTCCAACTAGTTATTGGTCTAGTCTATCTTATTTTACTGGATTGTTGTTTGCAGTCTCATTCTTATGCTTCTTGAGGCAGTCCTTAAGTGATGAAGAGAAGCAAGGATAGAGTGAGACCTTTTTCTTTAATTATTTTTTGCAACTTGGTGCCTTGCGTGTGATCAGTATTCCATTGGGTGTGAATCAAAGACATCCTATGCATGTGAAAGAACAACTGCTTCCTTGCATAAGGACTCGCACACCTCATAGTTATCTCATCGCATGTTCTGACAAGGTACCACAGTCACTAGTCTGAGTCAGGCATTCCTTGTCTATCATGTACCTATTTCGCAAGGGATCACATTTCCACACTTTGGCATTTGTCACACCATTGTGTCTATTGTCCCTTGACATAATAAGTTCTATGATGATAAGTAGAAAAATTACAAGTGAGAAGCTAAAAATTTTGTCAAAGCAAGATCTCATTTCCATCCTTCTAGCCAATCTTTCATTCCTCTACCATCTCTCTCTCTCATAATGTATCATTCATTTCTTCTATCCTTTCTCTTATCTTTCTTCCTTCACCAACCCCTTTCATTTCGAGAGCCTACCCATGTTTGTCCAACCTGCCTATCCTCTCGAGGGGGCATCATCATCCTATCTTTCCATCACCATCCTTTTATTCTATCCACTTCCTTAGCTTCTTTGAAATGATGTTACTTGACATAAATCACATCATCTTGAACATCATCTCAAAGAGGGGCAAAATGTAGACACCTAAAAGTGTCCTCAGGTTGTGAAACCCTAAACACTTCCACATTCTACCAATTTTTCCCTAATTTTCCTTAATGGATGTTAATTAATTTGAATTAATTAATTATCTAATCACTCACATTCCATACATCCCCTTTCACTCACTTAATTAAATAAATTCCATTTGTTTAATTAAGGTTCACATGTCCCTTTCCTCTAAAAAATTAAATAAATGAACCCAATTTATTTAATTTAAAATCATTTCCCACCTCACCATTTATCTCAATTTAAAATTCATTTTGTCTTGTAGTGGTGAGGGAAACCCTAATAAACCTCCACCCTTGATTTGGCCTCAAAGTCAACATGTGATCTTGGCCATTCATTCTGTTGGTACTCATTTTGACCTGGAGGTTGATTTTTCATGTTTAGGGGGTTTCTTCATTTGAACCCTATATCTTCTTGCCCATTTTCCTAAGTGTTGGACCTCCTCAGCATTTTTTAGCTGCAGCATCATATTTTCTTAAGGAGAGAAGGTCATCATCATCATCATGATATTCTAAGGGAGGGGGTCATCATCATTATCATTTTCTATTGACCAGATGTTTCATCAGAGTCATCATGTTTCAATATTGGGTGATGTTTGGATATCATCCCGATCCTGAAGTGAAGCTACAGTGCAGCATGATATTTGCGCGTCAGGATGATATTTCCAAATATCTGGTTAATCTTCCGAATATCATCCTAATGCCGATATGGGGGTGACATCATCAAGGTCTGGAGGGTCACATTGCTAACACTAAGTCATTTTATGGAGATCCCCTGATGTTGCGAATATGACAATGACGTCATCTGGAAATGTATAAGGGCGGTGAACATGCTTCTGCTACAGTGCGATGTACAAGTGGTCTTGTATATCGAGCTACATACAAAGCCGCCAACATGCATTTCAAACATACAAAGAAAAGATACATTGCAGGTATATTCCCAGGAATATTCCCGCTTTGTATATCGGGTCATGCACAAGCGAAATGTACAAAGGAGGTGCGCATATACAATTGCTACAGTGGCGAGCGGAAGATACATTCATCAAATATTCTGTTGAAGATGTTGTAGTTGTATATTGGAGGTTTGTATATTTGTGGATGCAAGGAAAACATACAAAGGTGCAAATATACATTCGCTACAGTGCCACAGAGGAGATGCATGTGCTGGGGCCCGCGGATATGCAAAGGAACAAAATATACAATGGCTGATATACAAGTGATGGGGCCCTCCAGTTGTATATACAAGCAAAGGTACATAGGTCAAGATACAAGCCGGACCCGAATAAGTTTCCAATCTACTTCATAAAGGTTTGGGGTCCACCTTGTATATCAAACAGTTGTATATGCATAGGTGTGGGATTTCTCAGTTGGGCCGACAGAGGTGTTTGGCTGATGGAACTGTATCGGCGTAACATGTGATGTCGGTGGAAGGATTTTCGGGCTCACCGATGGAGTTGGTCTTGCCGATTGGGTCTTTAGTGTCGGCAGGAGTCACAGCGATGGGTATTTGGCGAAAGGGTTGTGTGTCGAGCATGGCAAAATGCTAGACACCTTTCATGTGTGCGACCACGTTTATAAACTAATGAAGTGATCTCGTCACCGTACATGTGGGATTATTCCCCTGTGTAGTTTGAACCTGCGAAGAAGCGTTTTGGTGGGAATTTCCTTCTTGAGTGTTGCGACAGTTTCTGAGTGGTCGCGGGTGGTTGAGGCCCTTAATGGAGACATTATAGAGTTATGGGTGATGGTACAGGTGATCAGGTTGCCCAATTTTTGAGCGGAGGCTCCAGATAATGGTGCATGGCTCGAGGCTCCTCTTTGTCTGCTGCATTTACATTTTCTGAGCGCCATTCCTTCTGAGGGCTGTATCTGGCAGATTTTTGTCAAAGCCATGTAATTAATTGCTTATGGTACACTACTTGGCTGTTATAAGCAGGAAGTGTTACTCATTTCTAGGTTGTTGAAAGTTGAACATTTTGGCTCTGTAATGCAATACAGCTGATTTGGTTGCCCTGTACAGCTAAATCTGTGAGTTTATGTATCTCCAGTTGTATGTTTTTTGCATGAATCCATTGATTTCGTGGTTAATTTTATATGAGAAATGCTATGTTAGCATGTGTTTTGTTAATTCTATCTCCAGTATTGCATATATCTTTCTTCTGAGTCTGGATATTTAAGGAATGTTTGAGGCTCTAGAACATAGAATTCCTGTGTTGAATGTCTGATTTCTTTACTTCTGCTCAAGGGGTAGATTAAACTATTTTTAGATTGAACATTGGGAAGGATATACTGTAATAGGGATGCCATAAGTATAGATAGCTTAACACTCTATATTGGGAGATATCTGTAAGGCAGGTATCAGATGCATCCCCCTGAAATCCAGTTTTAGTTGTTCATGCATATCATTCACAGGTGTATGTCTACTGACTCCAGGCCCTGGATAGGCACCAATCTTGCTTTGTTTTTGTGTTACAACCATGTCCAGCTTTGCATCCAAACTATAAATCAAAGTCAAACTCTAAAACAACCTTTAGGACATTAGAATTAGTTTTAGGATCCAAGTCCTTTGTCTACAACTGAAAATAGGCCCAAAGCCAGCCTCTTTGCTCTTATCTTGCAGTTTTGGTCTACTTACAGGAGGACTTATCTGCTTTCTGTCAGCATCCCAGCCTTTGTATGCATATCCCCATGGATGTTGAGTAGGGAACACCCCCTAGGTTTTGCAGAGCCTGAAGAAGAAGAGGAGATAAAATATAGAGTCTATCTCCTACACTGTTGGCCCCTGGCCCAGAGATCCTGTTGATCATTCATGGCTACCTTGTAGGGAAATCTAGGAATAAGCACCCAGTCTGGGAAAAAACCAACAGAAATTGGCGACTCTACTGGGGAATTGTGAAAGAACCCTGATTTACAAAAGAAAAAAGAAAACGGTTCCTAGTAATAGGTGGTGACTCCGAAGTAATCTCCTAACCGGTCAAAGTAAAATTTATATGCAGGGGAGAAGATCCCAACAAAATCCTTTATTTGAAGAGTTACCAGTAACAAGAAGAATGATGTACAGAAGAAAGGGAGCTGTCTCAATCAGTCGTGAGGGTTCCCCCAGAAAAAATGATGATATGCAAGACAATCCAAGGTCTTCAAACAAGACAGTACCTTATTTTTCAAACAATGAGGCTGAAATCTAGAGTGTGTATGAAAGACAGCAGGGTAATGGTTTGAGAATAAGGTCAGAAGTGTTCCAAGAATGCCCATTTCTAGACCCTAGTGACAGATTTGAAGAGGCAGAGTCTTTGAGGGATGATGAAGATGATGACCAGAATGGTATGAGACCGTCTACCTCCATGCCTAAGGAAGAACAGTTAGCTGAAGAAATCAGAAATCTGAGAGCAGAATTACAGTATCTGCAAGCCATGAAAATCAGAGATGACATGAGGAAGAAAGTGCAAGCTTTAAGGACTGCCCAAAATAATTCAATTCCTACCCTTGAGAATGCAAATGTGCAGAGACATCAACAGAGAAATGAAGTGCAATATCAGCATAACGATGAGAGACAAAATGTGAATGATGCTAGGATACCACTGAACAATGTAAGAAACCAGAATGTAAACAGAAATATCAACGGTAATCAGTTTGACAGATAGCCCATGCAGCTAGATAGATTCAGACAGTTGGTGTTTGATGGTATTCCTGGGTATCCTAACCCCATTGACAAGCATCTGAGGCTGCAAGTGCCTAAATTTTCAGGAAACAACACAGTGTCAGGAGAAGATCATCTAAAGGCTTTTCAAAATGTCATGGATAACTTTGAGGTAGAACATGAGGATGTTTTCATGAAGTCATTCATGCAATCTTTGGTTGATGAGGCCAAGGAATGGTATAAGAATCTGCCTGACCGGAGTATTTCATCATGGGATGATTTTAAAAGGATGTTCAAGGAGCAATATGGTGACAAAACTGACCCTAGCTTTTTTGTAAATGAGTTTACCAGTATCACTAAAGGGTCAAATGAGCAGGTTGCAGATTTTAGTGCAAGATTTACTAAAGTGTTAAACAAATTGCCACATCACATGAGGCCAAATGAACCAATGTGCATAATATTGTATATCAATGCCTTTGATGCAAAAACTGCATATGGATTAAGAGATAAAAGCCCTGCTACTCTCAGGGATGCTTTCAGAATTGCAGTGAATATTGAGAACAACAGGAAAGCATCAGGCAAGACTAACAGAAGGGATGATGTGAAAATTTTGCAGAATCCAAACAAGCCTCAGAACACTCAAGGTAATACATCTGCCCCTGAAGATAAGATAGACAAATTGGCAAATGTTGTTAAGGACCTGAGTTATAGACTAGCTAGAAGTGAAAAAGGGATAGGTCCTGATAGGCAAGTCTATCAAAGGCAGGAAAAGAGGCCATCATTGCATGACATGCCATATAATACCAATTGGCATAATGGTAAGCCTATGTTCCCACACAACAACACAAATCAGAAAGCTCAACATGTCAAAGAAACTCCTGATCCTCTAAAGAAAGCTATAAATATTGTTGATGATACTCCATGGTGTATAATTTGTCAGATGCCACATTCACAGTCACAGTGTATGATTGCCCAATCCTTGTGTGATAATGCCACATCTTGTAATGAATGCAATGAGCCACACTATGTGCACGATGATGATGTTAATATGGTGTCCATAAACAATGGATACCCCATTTATAGTGCTGATGAGAGTATAGATGATGGAATTCAGGCCTGTCAACAGGACTCTTATGATGAAGGTAATGAAGAAAGCTATGTGTATGCTCAGAGCTCACACAATTTTCTGAGTAACTTACAACGACCTTCTGATGAGGAAATTAGGGCCTTCACAGCTGCAGCAGTTGCTCAAGTCAAAAGCAACTACAATCTCAGAGGTAAAAATCAAGTAAGCAGCCCACATCAGCCAGAAGGTATTTCTGCAGGTCAGCCGCTGCATGGTCATAAGGGAATTGAATCACAAAAGAGGCAGTGGGTTAATAATAAACAGAATTTTAGACATAGAACAGGTCATGAATCTCAAGGACCAGACAATAGAATCCCCCAAGCTGAAGATCAAAGCAAAGATTTCCAAGACAAGAATGATGATCAAGGAACTATTAAAGTAAAAGCTAAATCAGTTCAAGATGAAAACAAGATTGTGGAGCAAGCTACAACTGTTATACAAAATTATGCTCCATTTGATATAGCTCAAGTCCTCTCCCAAGTAAAAGTCTCTGTTCCACTTATGGAACTGATGAAAGTGGAAGAAATTAAGAATAGGACAATATCCCTAATTTCAGGGGTACCTTTTCAAGCTAAACAAAATGTTCAGATCTAGGGTGACAAACATGTCATATGTAATGAAGAAGATGAGGCTCCTGAGGTTTATTTAGGAGTGACTATGACAAAGTGTCCTTCACAAGTGGAACCATTTTATCTATCCCTGGTTATAAATGGAAAAATAATCAGAAATTGTATTGTTGATTCTGGAGCATCTACAAATGTCATGCCTTTGGCCATCATGCAACAAGCTGGGTTGAAAATTGACAAGGCATGCGGAAAATGCTATGCTATGGATGCCAGAGAGGTACCAGTTATTGGAATCATGAAGGATGTAGATTTCAAATTGGCAGCATTTCCTGAGAAAAGATATAAAATGAATATAACAATGGTTGACATCAAGCCACAGTATGGTATGTTGTTGTCAAGAAGATGGGCAGCACTAATTGGTGGAAGTATGCAGCTGGACCTGTCATATGCCATGATTCCAATGAATGGCAAGGATGTTAAGCTAATCAGAGAACAAAGATCATCAGAGACAGTGGAAGACCAAGAAGCTGAGGAACAGATATGCTTTGTAAACACTGATTGTGATAACTTCAAGGTTGTCTCAGATGATAAGGAAGATAAAGAGAAAAATGTCTGCATTGAAGAGCTGGACCAGCAAGGTTTATGGACCATGTATTTTGATGGAGCTTGTGCAAAAGAAGGCTCTGGAGCTGGAGTTGTTTTCTTGTCCCCAAATGGCAAGTTCCTCAAATTCTCTTTCTTGCTAAGGTTTGTTTGCACAAACAACATTGCAGAATATGAGGCTTTACTCTTAGGCCTAAATATAGCTCTCAAACATGGAATCAAAATGCTAAGAGTATTTGGGGATTCTGAGCTGATTGTATCCCAAATTAGAGATAGGTATGCTTCAAAAAACAAAAGATTAAAACAATATAAGCATGTTGTTTGGGATACCATTGAACTTTTTGATGCATTTTCAATAGGCTGGGTAGAGAGATCCAAGAATGTTATGGCTGATTTCTTGGCTAATGTTGCAATAAGGCCAGATAACATCACTCTGTCAGATGTTATAAATGTAGAAGTTAAAATCAGGCCTGCAGTACCAGAGAACATATGTAGTTGGCAAGTGTTTAATGATGATAGGGACTTGTTAAAATTTTTGCACTGCATAGATGAATATGAGAATCAAGAAATTGATTTCCAAGCTTTTGTAGAAACCATAGATGGAAAGGAAACTCTTGTGGGAAAGGAGATAATTCAGTTGAAGACTAATAAAATCCCTAGAGGGTTGGTAGCTTTGGAAAGAGCTTTTGACAGTAGAGACCAATTGGTCACAAAGACATCTCCCACAAACAAGGAGGATTTAGAAGAGATAAATTTGGGAACATCTCAGATCCCCAAGAAGGTATATATTGGTAAGCAGCTCAAACCACACATCAGGAGTATGCTGATTGCATTACTGAAAAGGTACAAACATATTTTTGCTTGGTCATATGAGGACCTAAAGGCCTATAGGGAAGATTTATTCCAGCATGAGATCCCATTGAAGCTGGGAGCTAAGCCATTCAGACAGAGGCAAAGACCTATTAATCCTACCTTAGCTCCAAAGATGCAAGAACTCAAAAAGCTTAGGGAAGCTGGAATAATTGTGCCAATCAGACATTCAACTTGGGTGTCTAACCTTGTCCCAGTCAGAAAAAAGAATGGTGATATTAGGCTGTGTGTTGACTTCAGGAACTTAAATGTATCCTCTTTAAAGGATAACTATCCACTGCCTAATATGGAAGCTATGTTGCAGAGAGTGACTGGTTGTGAACTCTTATCCATGATGGATGGATTTTCAGGTTATAATCAGGTGAAGGTAAAGGAATCAGAACAGTATAAGACTGCCTTCACCACCCCATGGGGAACTTATGTATATGTTAGAATGCCGTTTGGGCTAACAAATGCAGGTGCTACATTTCAAAGGGCAATGGATGTTGTTTTTGCAGGGTTGATTGATTCAATCCTGGCTGTGTATCAAGATGATCTGACTGCATATTCAAAGAAGGAGGAGCAGCATTGTATGCACTTGGAGCAGATTTTCATTAGAGCACTAGAGTATGGCATTTCTTTAAATCCAAAAAAGTGTGCTTTTGGGGTGGTTGAAGGAAAACTCCTAGGGCACATTATTTCCAAGGATGGAGTTAGGATAGATCCAGAGAGAGTGGCTACTATTGACAGAATTCAAATGCCAAAAACTGTAAAAGGAGTTCAGTCCTTCTTTGGACAGATAAATTTTGTTAGGAGATTTGTTCCCAACTTTGCAGAAACCACAAGGAACATTTCCAAAATGATGAGGAAGGATGCAACTATCCACTGGGAAAGTGAAAGAATTAAATCATTTCAGAGTATCAAAGAGGCAATCAAGATGGCCCCTGTTCTTAAATCTCCTGATTTTTCTAGGCCATTCCAATTGTTTTCATTTGCTTCCTTTCACACTGTTGCTGCATGTTTGCTACAGAAAAATGAAGATGGTTTTGAATAGCCCATAGCTTTCTTCAGTATGTCCTTGCAGGCTTCTGAGTTGAAATATGATATTATGGAAAAATAGGCATATGCACTAGTCAGAGCCATCAAAAGTTTCAGACCTTACCTAGTAGGATCACATGTAATTGCATATGTACCCCATGCAGCAGTCAAAGACATATTCACTCAACAGGAGGTGACTGGAAGAAGGTGTAGATGGATAAACAAACTACAGGAGTTCAACATAGAAATACAAATTACCAAGTTGGTAAGAGGACAAGGATTAGCCAAGATGATGGCACAGTCAAACTTGGAAGCATGCCAAGTTAATGTAGTCCAAAATGAGAATGTAAATGTATCAAGATCTGAATGGTACAAGGACATTATATACTACTTGCAAAATCTAAATTGTCCTTCCCATTTCAGTGACAGTCAAAAGAGGACTTTAAAGTTACATGCAATCAGGTATGTCATTGTTCAAGGTGAGCTATACTGGAAAAACCCTGATGGTGTGCTGCTAAGATGTGTGGATGAAGATGTGGCTAATAATGTTTTAATTGACATGCATAAGGGATTGTGTGGTGGACATTATACTGCCCAAACAACAACCCATAAAATTCTCAGAGTAGGATATTGGTGGCCCACTCTCTTTTCAGATGCACAAAGGTTAGTGAGGAAGTGTGACCCTTGCCAAAGATTCTCAGGAAAATTGAGATATGATGGTGCTTTACCCCTCAAAACTGTAACTGTGGATGCTCCATTCCAGCAATGGGGAATTGACTTCATAGGGGAAATTGCAGACAAGTCAAGTGGGGGACACAGTTGGATTCTGGTGGCAACTGATTATTTTACCAAATGGATTGAGGCCATTCCGACTAAGAGAGCTACTAGTAAAGTGGTGACAGATTTTATACTGGAGAATGTTATCATCAGGTTTGGAGTGCCACTCAAGATGGTTACTGATAATGCTATGTGCTTCAGATCAGGTGAATTTGTTGATTTTTGCAACAAGTATGGGATCAATCTATCATATGCATCACCATACCACCCACAAGGAAATGGTCAAGCAGAATCAAGCAATAAAAGCATCATGAAAATTATCAAAAGCATATTGGACAAGAACAAGAGAGCTTGGGACTCAAAATTAAAGTTGGCAACATGGGCTGACAGGGTGACAGTAAAAAAGGCTATTGGGATATCACCCTTTGAGCTGGTATATGGTGCATCAGCCAGATTGCCCATAAACAATCTCCTACCAGTTTACAGATTCATCCAGGATAATGATGAGGAGATTGGAGACTCCATGACAGAAAGAGTGAACCAGCTGGTTGCACTGGATGAAAGCAAAAGGAAAGCACACCAGATCAATCTCAAGAGACAACAAGATGTGAAATATCTGTTTGATAGGAGAGCTACAAAAAGAAAATTTCAGGTCAACGATCTGGTGCTTGTATGGAATGCAAAAGATCAGGACAAGGGTAAACATGGTAAATTCGAACCCTTATGGATGGGCCCATATCAGATCTGCAGTACTCATGGGGAGGACTCTTATTTCCTCCAGGCCTTAGGTGGTGAATTTCTGGAATTGCCTGTGCATGGCCAATTCCTTAAGTTCTATTTTGCATAGATGGCTTGTCTCTGTGCACATGTGTAAAAATATGTATATATTGTAAGTGCCTTGTACAGTTTGTGCTTTTTGGTTTTTGCCTGGTCTGCCCGGAGATCTGGTTCTCGCTGCAGGTTTTCACCTACACGTCCCCATTCGGAGCCAGTGTTGGTACTCATTTTGACCTGGAGGTTGATTTTTCATGTTTAGGGGGTTTCTTCATTTGAACCCTATATCTTCTTGCCCATTTTCCTAAGTGTTGGACCTCCTCAGCATTTTTCAGCTGTAGCATCATATTTTCTTAAGGAGAGAAGGTCATCATCATCATCATGATATTCTAAGGGAGGGGGTCATCATCATTATCATTTTCTATTGACCGGATGTTTCATCAGGGTCATCATGTTTCAATATCGGGTGATGTTTGGATATCATCCCGATCCTGCAGTGAAGCTACAGTGCAACATGATATTTGCGCGTCAGGATGATATTTCCAAATATCTGGTTAATCTTCCGAATATCATCCTAATGCCGATATGGGGGTGACGTCATCAAGGTCTGGAGGGTCACATTGCTAACACTAAGTCATTTTATGGAGATCCCCCGATGTTGCGAATATGACAATGACATCATCCAGAAATGTATAAGGGTGGCGAACATGCTTCTGCTACAGTGCGATGTACAAGTGGTCTTGTATATCGAGCTACATACAAAGCTGCCAACATGCATTTCAAACATACAAAGAAAAGATATATTGCAGGTATATTCCCAGGAATATTCCCGCTTTGTATATCAGGTCATGCACAAGCGAAATGTACAAAGGAGGTGCGCATATACAATTGCTATAGTGGCGAGCGGAAGATACATTCATCGAATATTCTGTTGAAGATGCTGCAGTTGTATATTGGAGGTTTGTATATTTGCGGATGCAAGGAAAACATACAAAGGTGCAAATATACATTCGCTACAGTGCCACGGAGGAGATGCATGTGCTGGGGCCCGCGGATATGCAAAGGAACAAAATATACAATGGCCGATATACAAGTGATGGGGCCCTCCAGTTGTATATACAAGCAAAGGTACATAGGTCAAGATACAAGCCGGACCCGAATAAGTTTCCAATCTGCTTCATAAAGGTTTGGGGTCTGCCTTGTATATCAAACAGTTGTATATGCATAGGTGTGGGATTTCTTAGTTGGGCCGACAGAGGTGTTTGGCTGATGGAACTGTATCGGCATAACATGTGATGTCGGCGGAAGGATTTTCGGGCTCACCGATGGAGTTGGTCTTGCTGATTGGGTCTTTAGTGTAGGCAGGAGTCACAGCGATGGGTATTTGGCGAAAGGGTTGTGTGTCGAGCGTGGCAAAACGCTAGACACCTTTCGTGTGTGCGACCACGTTTATAAACTAATGAAGTGATCTCGTCACCGTACATGTGGGATTATTCCCCTGTGTAGTTTGAACCTGCGAAGAAGCGTTTTGGCAGGAATTTCCTTCTTGAGTGTTGCGACAGTTTTTGAGTAGTCGCGGGTGGTTGAGGCCCTTAATGGCGACATTATAGAGTTATGGGCGATGGTACAGGCGATCAGGTTGCCCAATTTTTGAGCGGAGGCTCTAGATAATGGCGCATGGCTCGAGGCTCCTCTTTGTCTGCTGCATTTACATTTTCTGAGCGCCATTCCTTCTGAGGGCTGTATCTGGCAGATTTTTGTCAAAGCCATGTAATTAATTGCTTATGGTACACTACCTGGCTGTTATAAGCAGGAAGTGTTACTCATTTCTAGGTTGTTGAAAGTTGAACATTTTGGCTCTGTAATGCAATACAGCTGATTTGGTTGCCCTGTACAGCTAAACCTGTGAGTTTATGTATCTCCAGTTGTATGTTTTTTGCATGAATCCACTAATTTTGTGGTTAATTTTATATGAGAAATGCTATGTTAGCATGTGTTTTGTTAATTCTGTCTCCAGTATTGCATATATCTTTCTTCTGAGTCTGGATATTTAAGGAATGTTTGAGGCTCTAGAACATAGAATTCCTATGTTGAATGTATGATTTCTTTACTTCTGCTCAAGGGGTAGATTAAACTATTTTTAGATTGAACATTGGGAAGGATATACTATAATAGGGATGCCATAAGTATAGATAGCTTAACACTCTATATTGGGAGATATCTGTAAGGCAGGTATCAGATGCATCCCCCTGAAATCCAGTTTTAGTTGTTCATGCATATCATTCACAGGTGTATGTCTACTGAGTCCAGGCCCTGGATAGGCACCAATCTTGCTTTGTTTTTGTGTTACAACCATGTCCAGCTTTGCATCCAAACTATAAATCAAAGTCAAACTCTAAAACAACCTTTAGGACATTAGAATTAGTTTTAGGATCCAAGTCCTCTGTCTACAACTGAAAATAGGCCCAAAGCCAGCCTTTTTGCTCTTATCTTGCAGTTTTGGTCTACTTTCAGGAGGACTTATTTGCTTTCTGTCAGCATCCCAGCCTTTGTATGCATATCCCCATGGATGTTGAGTAGGGAACACCCCCTAGGTTTTGCAGAGCCTGAAGAAGAAGAGGAGATAAAATATAGAGTCTATCTCCTACACTGTTGGCCCCTGGCCCAGAGATCCTGTTGATCATTGATGGCTACCTTGTAGGGAAATCTGGGAATAAGCACCCGGTCTGGGAAAAAACCAACACATTCAAATCTTCTCTTCTATAAAACACCTCATTCAGCTTAATTTTGATCCCCTATGCTCTCTATTGGTTCATTTTTCATCTCTTATGCTTTTAGAACTCTCTCACAACCCTCTAATATCTTGTTGTCCATAACCTTGAGCTTCTCAAGATTGTACAAAATCTACAAATCTAAGAACAAATAAAGCAAGATGGAGAACAATGAAGATTAATCAATGTTAACTTATATTTGTCATTTATTTTATGTTTGATTGGTTGATTTCTAGGCTAGATTGTACTTCATTGCAGTTAGGGTTTAGATAGTTTGTTATTTTTTACTGTAAACTTGATTTTTCCCTAGCATAGTAAGAAGGAATTAAAGTCCTACTTTGGAAAAATAAACTTTGTCAGAAAGCTTATCACTAGATTTGTAGAAATAATTAGGCCACTAAATGCAATATTGAAGAAAGATGCAAAGATAGAATGGAACCCTAAAGCCAAGGCTACTTTTGAAGACATTAAGAAAGTAATAGCTGATGCTCTAGTTCTTAGTCGCTCTGATTATGCCAAGGAATTTTACATATACTCTTTTTCTTCAGTTCACACTTGTACAGCTATGCTAACCTAGAAAAATGAGAACAAGGAGGAGAAACCCATAGCTTTCATGAGTGTCCCATTCAGGGATGTAGATTTGAGGTATCTAGATGTGGAAAGACAAGCTCTTGCCTTGGTAAGAGCCACTAAGAAGTTCAGACACTACATATTGAGAAGAAAGGTAATCACAATAGTCCCTAATGCAGTAGTAAAGATGTTGTTGATGCAAAGTGAACCAGGTGAAAAAAGGACCAAGTGGATCACTATCCTACAAGAATATGACATATAGATCACATTCATGAAGCTAGTCAGAGGACAAGATTTAACTCAGATGATAGTAGAAAATGATCCAGATTTGATTAGTTAACAATACACCCTAGATTCTAGTAGTTTAGATGACTAGTATTTAGACATTAAGCATATCTTGATCTCAGGAAAGCTTCCTAATAACATGAAGTTCTCATAGAGAAGAGCATTGAGAGTGAAATCCTAGAACTACATGATGAAAGGAGGAATTCTTTTCAAAAGAAACCATGAGGGGATATATCTAAGATGCTTAGATAGACAAGAGGCTGATAAAGTCCTGCAAGAGCTGCATGACAGGTTTGGAACTACACATGGGTCCTACCTTGCTACTACACACAAAATCCTAAGGGCAGGATATTATTGGCCTACAATATTCAAAGACACTATTGAACATAGTAAGCATTGTCTTACATGCTAAATAGCCACACATAAAGAGAGATATGTTGTACAACCATTGCAGCTAGTGATGGAGGCTCATCCCTTTGTACAATGGGGAATGGATTTCATAGGACCAATCAACACACCTTCCTCAACTGGCCATAGGTACATTCTAATAGTGACTGACTATTGTACTAGATGGACAGAAGTGATCAATAGCAAGACCCGTACCACTAAGGATGTAATCAAGTTCCTGGAAGGTAATATCATCATAAGGTTTGGCATCCCTTTCTCCCCAGTATGTGATAATGGTCTAGCATTTGCTTCTTTGAAATTCTCTAATTGGGCCTTTGAGTATGGTATAACATTAAAGTTTTCTTCTAACTACTATCCTCAAGGAAATGGATTAGTAGAATCCACTAACAAGAATTTACTAAACATCATAAAGAAGTTAGTAGACAAAAACCCTAGATAATGGCATACCCTGCTGAAATGTGCATTGTGGGTAGATAGGACGAGAATGAAATTAGCTTTAGGAAACTCCCCTTATCAGCTAGTATACAAAGTGGATCCAATTTTGCCAATAAACCTAAAGATCCCTACACTCCAATTTACACAAGAATATCTTGGTCTAGATGACAAACTAGAAGTCAGGTTACTATAGCTCATGTAGCTGGAAGAAAAAAGAGATAGAGCCATAGACCATTTCTCAAAACATCAGGTTATTGTCAAAAGATGGTTTGATAAAAGAGCCAATGTTAAAACCTTCATAATATCAAACCTTGTCTTATCCTAGGATAAATCCCATGAAAAGAAAGGTGACCATGGTAAGTTTGACAAATTATGGACTGGTCCCTTTCAAATATCAAATATATTAGGTGGCAGTACCTATAAGTTTAAAACCTTAACTGGTGAGGATGTCCCATTGCCTGTCAATAGGCAATTCCTCAAACACTATTTCCAAGCCAAGATAGGGAAAGGTCAGAACCATGTACAATATGTAAATATTTGTATAGCTTGCTTGTACAGTTTGCTTTCTTTATGTGCTTTGCTTTGTTTTGTGTGCTATTGAGTCCATGTTTTGGTTAGGCATATGGAGCACCTTTTCATTTTAGAAAACTAGTAAAATTGTTAGAATTCAAGAAAAGATTACAAATTCCCACATAAGTTGTAATTCTTGTCTACTTGAGTATTTTCTTGATCCTCTCTATGAAATCATATTCATCAGTAGTAACTCTTGTTGTTGAAGGAGGTCATCACATGAATACACCTAATAGCCTTGGATTAGTTGAAGGTACTAGTGTATGTGTTAAGTGAAAAATATAAAGGTCTGCCCTTGCTACCATTGTAATTCTTAGCCTAAATAAGCAAGTGCCTATATCTTGCAAATGAGCTTACAAGATCATAGCCTATGAATACAAAAAGAACTTATTGAATATCAAAAGAAAAGACTTTCCTAGGTCATCCAAGTAACTCTATCGGGGCTATGGACGTTTGACTAGAAGTGGGGCTCTACTTGGGAGAATTATAAAGATAACCTTGTCGGGGCTATGGATGCCTAACTGGCAGCGAGGCTCTATCCAAGGTTGGCTTAGATGGTTAAATCCAACTATGTAGCTTAACACTAACTACTGTTATTTGCAACCTTTCTTTAAGAAGAAGGAAATGAATCAAATGCACACACCTGATTCCTTCTCATCACATTGTTGTGTTAATGAATATGATATCAGTTATAAAGGTCAGGATTCTTATGTTTGATAGGAGTTGGAATTTTATGTATTAATTTATCTTCCTCTTTTGAATTATTGGAATTTTGGTGGTTTTCTTTGGTGGCAAGTTGTTGTGTGGTTACACACCACACCCCATTTGACCCTAGCAAAATAGGGACCCAACTTTTTTTCTTTTGCTTGGCTTGTTTTGTTTCCCTTTGCTTTGGGTGGTATGGTAAAAGCACTATCAGATGCATGTCTAGGTCATGCCTTGGGCATATCAGGATCTTGAAATATAGATCAAATTTTCAAAGTCAGAATTTCCTCTCATAAACCCTGCCAAATGAAAGAGGATAAAATTTTAAGCAAGTTTTCTTTTTGAAGCATGATGAAATTCCCTAAAATGAAGAAGTTACACCTTGTCAAAGTTTAATCAACTAGTCATAGGGATATTCATGTATTCATAATATCCAGACATTACTTTAATGTCCAGACCTAAGAAATTACTAAATAACAACATCTCGATACTTCGCAAGAGTGCAGACGTCAAAATTAACTCATTAAGCGAGCTCAACGTCACACGCATGGATATTAGTTAACATCCGGATATTAACTTAATATCTAGACCTTAACTTAATATCCATATCCTTATGCTTTTAAATATCCATTTCTATATGATGTCATTCATCCTTTGCTTATTCAAATGGCTTACATCATATGGACATTTGTTCATATGGATATTAACTTGGTTGAATAGCCATGCCTTTGCTTAATATCCCAATCCTGATGATGTCATGTCTACCAATTTTATAAAGACTCCTAATCCTGCTTACACATATAGATATTAGCTTATATGGATATTAACTTTTCAAAGATTCACATCTTATTTCTAATAACCATATGCGCATGACGTCACTTTGCCCCAACCTAACATAGAGGACATGTCTTGCTGACGTAACATGGATGTTTGTCCACATGGATATTTCACACTCCTTAATGTCATGATCTTTTAAATATCCATGCCTCTACTTAACCAACAATATTACGCCACATGTCCATAGGGACATCCTAACCCGTTATGAAAAAATTGAGACCTGATAATGAATTTTTGGTCAATGATGATTGACTCGACCCTCATGCTGATGTCATGTGGATATATTCACATGGATATATCCACATGGACATTCTAAAACAAAATCCACTCCATCTTGGTAGACCCTTTTCATATTTAATGTAGATAAAAGCCATTGGCTTTTAAATTCAAGCCCATGTCGATGAACACTTGTCCTAATCTCTCATAATTACATTGTTGGAACCCATCTAATCTCCCTAAGAGATTAATAAGCCCTAAAATTCAAGAATTCATAAGTTTAAAATGGTAAATAGCTTTCATAATTCACATAATTACATTTAGAAAGCTAATAGTTTGCACAGAGAGCTTAAAATTTTGAAGGAGCCACTATAATGAATTTGCAATGGGATTTCAACTGTACAACAAATCACTTGCATACAGAAGGTGTTGGTATATATCTACACATTTCAATTAATGTCTAGTAATCAAGTTATGTATGGAATGAACCCTATCTGGTTATTTTCATAAGGATATGTCATGTTCTAGGCAAGTGAAGAGTTAAAATGTTAAAATTAAATGGAGTTAGGGTTAAATCATGATTAAATACATATTTTTAGATGCAATGTTTATTCAAATTCATGGATTAAAGGGTGTTAACCCTAACATTATATATGCCCTAGTTAAGAGGAGTCTATCAAATTGCAGGACAAGATGCAACCCCACATAGACAAGTACGACACAGAGTTCAAATAGGACATGTTCCCAAAGGAACATAGTATATATAGCAAGCATGGCTTTACAGAGGATAACCACTCTGGAAGCATTGACATTGATGTATTCAGGAATAGAATCTATAGCAGAGAAGATCACCCCATTCTAAAGAACATTGTGACCATAGGGATGTATTGCGCAGCTAGTTTTCCATATGCTACAGAAGCTTTAGAGCTCTTGATTGAGTGTGCTAATAATTATAATGTGGTGACAAGAAGAGTTGAGTGCCAACGACGAGTGTATGAAGATTTATTAGTGGATAGTATAACATAGGCATTCAATTTGCATATACCTAGAGGAATGTGTGTGCCGGACCTAGAGGCACTTGCAAAGGTGTACGATGGTAACAAGAAAGATTGTAGGAAATTTATTTTCCTGGGGTGGAGAGATCCAGGTAGCAAGGCCAAAGCAATGGCAAAGATGCCACAAAAATTATACCAAAATATGATTTCAGTCCAGAGGTTCAATACATGATATTCCTACTTAGCAGAATGAGTGGTAGCAAGAATGCCAACAATTTTGAATCTTGGATGTATGGCCTCATCAGGATGGTGATTCAGAACAAGAAAATAGTCCAGTGGGCTAAAATAATTATTGACTTTCTATATACACAGATGGTGAAGTCAAGAAAAATGAAAGACAATGTATTCAAGATGATATCTTATCTGGTGTATGCATGTGTAACCAAGGGGACATTTGATGGGCTACAAACTGTTGGAAAATTAGGTAGGTTGCCACATGAAAAGACATCATGGGAGAATTATCCCCAGCTGGGGAGGAGATAGTCTATACAACACTACAAGCCTATGAATGATTGTTTCATAATGCATATAGTTAGACTCTTGGAGGGAGATAGAGCCAAGAGGTTTTCCCTGGGAGCAATAGAAAATATCCATCCACATGGTGCCTGGTTCATATAGTCCAGGACATATTCATATATCAGGATGGACGGATTCAATGGGAATCCTTTCATGCTACCCAGGTACCCATCAGACAAGGTTGCCCTGATGGAGATGGCTAGGCAGTTGATCCCTACCCTAGAGATGTCTAAGAAGAAGGATGGAAGGCCATATAAAAAATTCCCTTTGGACTTTAATTGGTTTATGATTAGATTGATGGATAATGCAAAAGTAGCTAAGGTAGATTTGAGGAACCTGCACTTGCAACTTTTCCCATTAGTCAGAGATTTTGATCCTTATCATAGGATAGAGAAGCATTTCGATAAGAAATACAAACATAGCATGCATCTGGAGGACTAATGGGTTGACTATGATGATGAACAAGAAGTAAGGAAAAGGGAATACCAAAGGCTAACCCTCATCCAAATGAAAACTATAGGGTAGCCAAAGGTTCCCCCTCATATAAAGAAGGATGATGATCACATTGGACCCAAGAAGATGAAACATATATTGATGTCATTAGTGCCAAAGTGATGGAAAGAACCAAGAACTGGTTGAAAAGGAAGATTAGTGAATTGAAAGCAAAAGGAGCTCTTATCACTTTTGATAAGAAAAGGAAGATGAAAGAATGAGAAGGGATAGACTTCGATGACTTCTTGGTGCATAAAAGGTAGGTCCTGGAGAGTAGATTACCACAACCTAGCTCATCAAGAGCTATAGAACAACCTATTTTTTAGGGTGTTTCACTAGTGTACAATCCACCATCACCTCCTCAAGGTACACATGCAAGAGAAATCCCTATCTCTAAGCCAAAGGTGGCAGTAATGGAAAGAGAAGAACCTACAGAAGAGGAAGAGCTTATGGATGAAAAAGAAGATCCATGTCCAATAGGGACTATCTTAGAAAAGGGAAAAGATGTCCTATAGGGAGTCAATATCCCTAAACAATCAAGATACCAAGGCCCTCTCATGAGGGGAGCTATACACATGTCACCTCTTGTTCACACACAGGGAGATCCAAATCCAACCTTGAATGTGGTGAAGGAGCTCCAACATGATGTGTCTATTGAGAACATAATAAATGTAAAGACCAAACTAGCACAATAGGCCATGAGCAAGGTACTAGAGAGGGAGGTGAGTAGGTTCTTTCCATTAATTGGAACTATAGACCTAACAGAAGATGATGTAGTCAAAGATGTGACTATCCCATTGAGACTCTACTCCAACATACTAAGTCTACAACTGGAGGTGTCACCAAACAAGCATAGGATAAAAATGTTAACAGGGCAAAGTCCCCTAATTTTGAAGTACAAATGGGACCTTTGAATATCCTAATTGAAATAGTGACTAACCCCAAGGTAGTAGATCTAACTTATTAGCCTAAAGGTGGGGATAAAGATGGAGAAGTTGTCAAGAATAATTAATCACAAGGAGAGAACATTCAGATGGATGTTGATAATAGAAGTGGTGATGTCCAAAATGAAGAAGCATAGTAGGATATCCATGTGGATAGGGATAAATAGGAACAACAACCTATCGAGATGGATAAACTTGAATAAGAATCTACATCAGGACCACTTATTGACACAAAAAGAAAAGTTGATGAGGGTCAAGGGGCAGCGCCCCTTGCAGGGTCCAGGGGCAGCGCCCCTTGCAGGGTCTAGGGGTAGCGCCCCTGGTGTGTTCCCTGTCGTGATACAAGGCGGGGTCGAGTGGTAGCGCCCCTGAAACCTCACACAGTTTTTTCATTATTTTATAAAGCACCGAAACTTATTTTTTCATTGACCGACATAAGAAAACCCTAATTTTGTAACCGACAAAAAGCTTGATAAAAAGAGGCTAAGGGTTAGGGTTTTGATATATTGTATTGTAGCATTTGCAGTGGTATTGAGTTGCAGGGATTGCTGATTGTAATCAGTTTGATTTACTGGATGATAATATTGGACTCTCTGTTTAGTGGATGTAGCCCAAGTTTGGGTGAACTACGTTAAAACTTGTCTGTCGCTATTATTATTTCTATGTATTTTCATTCCTCTGTTTAATCCTTATTTGCATTTAATTGATATCTTCTTCCGGCTAACCCTAACAAGTGGTATCAAAGCAGGTTGGTTCGATTATCATCTGCAGGAAAGTCTCATGGTTGAGTGGGAGCAATGGTGGATGAGGGTAAATTGAAGGTCGATAAATTCAATGGGAAGAACTATCAGTTATGGAAGATGCAGATGGAGGACTACCTCTATCAAAAGGATTTATGGATGCCGTTGGAAGGAGTAGCCAAGAAATCGGCAACAATGTCTGATGAGGATTGGAATCTTCTTGACAGAAAGGCACTGGGAACCATTCAGTTATGCCTGGCACCATTGGTGGCATTCAATATAACAGAAGTGAGGACAATAGATGGTCTAATGAAAGCTTTGGCAAAATTGTATGAAAAATCGTCAGCCTCAAATAAGGTATTTCTTATGAAGCATTTGTTTAATCTAAAAATGGTTGAAGGTGGATCTGTGACAGATCATTTAAATGAATTTAATATGATTGTCAGTCAATTGACTTCTATAAATATAAAATTTGATGAAGAAGTTAGAGCTCTCTTGATATTATGTTCATTGCCCGAAAGCTGGGATAGTTTGGTAATGGCAGTTAGTAACTCTGTTTCTGGTTCAACTACCCTAAAATTTGATAATGTTGTTGGTGTTATTCTGAGTGAGGAAATTCGTAGGAAAAGCTCAGGTAGATCCACATCAGGCAGTGTTTTGAATGCAGAAAGCAGGGGCAGATCAAAGGAGAGAGGAAAAGGTTCTAGAGGTCATGGGAAGTCACAAGGAAAATCAAAGGACAAATTTGTATTAGCCACAGATTTCATAACCCTTTCAAGAGAAAAACCCCACACTCCAAAAGTTGCCCAGTATATTATTCATAAATCACAAAGATTATAAAGATTACAATATACTTGTAGAGAAAGCTTCACATAGGAGTATCTCCACCAGAGATTTAGAGACAACATGACCTCTATCAAACTCTCAGAATACATCATGATACTATAGCCGTAATAGAATGCATCATAAAATAGGGTTACCTTCTAGGGCAAGACAAGCCAACAAAATATATACCATCAGATCTAAAACCTAATAATGAATGGTCCAAATTTACAATATATCATTAATTTAATGTATGTCAGCCATTTAATAGTTTTTGTTAACAAAAAAATGTTAACACGCATCCCACTCCACCCCATGCTCCCATTGTATATTACACCTATCTGTGTAACTAGGAAATATATATAAACGTATATATCCTATCAACAATAAACCTTATAATTGCAAGGTTGAGACACATTTTCCCAACAAATCTCCCACTTGTCGAACACCTTGTAAGAGAAACATAAGGAAGTAAACATCATCTCTTAATTGCTAGGGGCCAAAAGGCCCTGAACTTTTCTGTGCACATAGGCTTAGTTAAAGAATTAGTAACATTCATCAAAGTCTCTACCTTAACCAAGTTCACCCTACCATCTTCAACCATATCTCTAACAAGATGATACTGTGTTGTCCTCAAAATCAGCTGTGCTCATTTTGTAGGATGACCTCTACGAAACTTGTCCATTTCGTAGCCTACACTCTAAGCTTGCAAATCAAGGAGAGTCATCTCATCCTCATGCGTAGTCATCTCGCTCCTAAGCATTCATTTGAGTATCTTCTCGTTTTGGTTTCTTAAAATTCACGTAAGTTGTTGAACTAGTTTTCACAATTTTAAGGAGTTAGAGAAATTTTTGTTAACATGCAAAGGCGGCAAATTTTGCCGCCAGTACATGTTTCAATCCTTGAAATATGCAAGGGCGGAAATTTTCACCCCTAAGCATATTTTTTTGTCTATGTTAAAGTGCAAGGGCAGCGAATATTGCCACTCATGCATATTGCTTGTGCTATGTGTTCAAGCGGTAAATTTTGCCACTAGCGCATATCCTACATACAACTTTGAGTTATGTCAAGTGCAATTAATGCACTCTGTGTGAGCAATTGTAAAGACATTTATATTTTTTTTAATTTTTATTTACTTTTTGGTTTTCATTTTAATCTTACCTATTCTTGCCACTCACGTGAACTCTTGGTCGTTATCATCGAGTGGGTTTTTCTCTATGCTTTCATTTTGTATTCCTCCTTTCTCAAATCATTTTTTCCCTTTAAATGAAACGTTGTTAGTCATATTTGTTTCCTGTCAATTTCTTGTTTTCTTTTACATCTTGAATGTGATTTTTGTTTAGGGTTTCTTTTGATTTTTTTTACCTTAGTTGTTATGCATTTATATACCCTAGTTTTCATTTTATCTATCTTGTATGTTTAAGATGGTGATTTTGGTCATTTGTTGGCATTTTACAACTTAGATTTTTTGTTTACCTGTGTATCAGCTATAGAAATCACCACCAACACACATTCATATAGGTTGTGTATAGGGGCGGCAAAATTTGCCGCCCTTGCCTTTATTTTTTGTGGATGCAACATCAGATGCGAGAGTGGCAAATTTTGTTGCTCATGTCTTTCTCCTTTATGAAGATCTACCCTAAGTGTAAGGGCGGCGAAATTTGCCGCCCCTACACAAGTTTGATAAATTTGGAATTTCATGCAATAGTGGTGGAAATCATTGCTCCAAACACAAAACCTTTGCTTAACCTCAAAATGCACTGGTGGAAAAATTTTCCGCTCCAACATAATAAAGTTTTATTCCCTAAGTGTAAAAGTGGTAAATTTTGCTGCTTGTACATCTGCTAGAGTTTTATCTTATACATGCAAAAGCAACAAAATTTACCGCTTATGCATTTTGTCTTGCAAATGTTCTATCCTACATGCAGGAGTGGCAAAATTTGTCGCCCTGACACCTGCAATTCCCCTTAACATGCAGGGTGGGAAAAATTGCCACCCGTACATCCACTCTTCTGAATTTCTCTAACTCTGGGGAATTTTCTGAATTGCTATCCTGAGCCCGCTTTCATCTATTCTTTCGACTCGCTTTCTCTTTAGCCCTTTCAAGCTCATTCCTCTGGTCATGATCAACAATATGTAGTTTCCCAAAATTACCTATATTTCCCCTAACTGCAAGATCGTGACTTTTTGTTACAGTTTCTCCTACAAGCTACCGAGGTCTTCAACTCATCTGAAGGAGTCTTCTTTCCAAATTACCGATCTGTCTCCAAAGAAAGCCAAAGCAATGAAATGCAAATATCAAAGTGTCTTTCCTATAACTTCAGTGACATCAAATATTGATGAAATACGGGATATAGAGATCAGCCATGTGGATATGGCTGAATTTGTTGAGAGAACAAAGTCAGATAAACCCAATCCCTATATGTAGAAGATTATTAAAAGAAACATTCATCTGGTGGCTTCATTCCCTATTTCTACACACAATACGAAGTTTGTTCTCCAAGTTGCTCATTTCTACAACAGAGATATGAGGGTAGTGGTAGATGCAAACAGTATTGTGATCATGAGGCTTGATACAAAATTTATAGATAAGGTGTTCATGTGTTCGGGAGCTGAAAATGTTGCAGAACTAGATTTTGGTATTGCTTAGCATGAATATGATAAAGATGTTGAAAAGGCAAAAAGGGTTATCAATACTAAATGGCTCAAGACCGTTAGACCAAATCTGTCTAGATGGCCCAGGAGTTTTCCCAGGAGCGACTTTGTGGAGGAAGTAAGTGATCTAATAACTCTTCTCAGTAGAATTAGAGGTCTATCTTCATCTTCAACTTTCCATGAATGGATGTACCCATACATCAAGATCATACTTTAGGGTAAGCAGAATATATTCTGGGGAGAACAAGTTAGTAATGCTCTTCATGAGCAACTAATTAAGGTGTCAACTACTTCAAAGTTCTACATGACTTCATATCTGGTGTATATAGCAACTTCTATGAGAAGTTTTCCAGGCTTAGCATCTGATGGAGACATGAGAGTTGTACTGGTTTATCAGTACTATCCTCAGCTAACTTTGAAAGGTTCAATTCATCATTTCAGAAGGGTGAATGATGCCTTCTTTACTATTTTCTTGTGTCTTTTTGATCCTCAGTTAGAATAGAGGAGAGCCTCGGATGAAGCTTGGGCAGTGGTGAATGGTTATGGTTGCTTGTTTCTTTAATTCTCCACTTTCACATATTTAAGAGTTGGCTTTTATCAGGGTTATCCTTATATGCTTCCAAAATTCCCCTCTGACAAACTTGTCCTAATGGAGTTGTGTCAACAGATGATTGTTGTTCATAACAAACAGATGGAGTTGAAAAAGCCTGGATTTACGTTTCCTATTGAGATTGGTAGATATTCTGTAGCAACTACTACTAAGGCCAAGGCAATGGAAATAGATATGCAGATGGTCACTATGAAGATGTTCAAAAAGGGACTCCAGTTTGATTATAGGGGAGTGAAAGACAGAAAAAAGAGAAAGATTCAGTTTCATGAGCCAATGGTCAAAGATATCTGGGTTGATTTGAGAATAGAAGACGAGATTAGAAAGTTGGATTACAGTAGGTTGGCCCTAAATCAAATTGAATATCTAGGTTTGGTTGATATTCCAGAGGATATGGTGGATGATGAAGAAGTTGTTAGTTCAAGCTATGTCAATGAAAATATTGCTAACTCTCCCTTGCTTGATGTACAATGGTCAAAGAGGGAGGTAACTTCTTTGAGGAAAAGGTTTGAGCCAATTCTGGCTAATACAAATCTGTGGCTTCAGAGAAAAGGTATTCCTTTAAAGGATTTCATAACTAATACTCCTCCTATCATTACTACCACAAGTGTGAGTACAGTTCCTCCTACACCAACAATGTGTTCTAATCCAAATGTTAGTACATCAGTGCTTCCTCCATGGGTTTTAGTGTATACACCTAAGAGGAAGAAACAAGCCATCTATCTAGATGACTTTGATTTTGGTAAGTTGATGCCAGTGAAGGATAAAACTCAAAAGAAGCCCAAAACTCTTTCTCGGTTGCTGGAAGATAAAGGGCACAAATATGTGGAGATTGTTCGACCATCACAGGATGTAACTATTGAAAATTTCAATATGAATGACTACTCCATTTCTAGAATTGAACTTGGAAAAATCACGCATGAAAGTGCAAAAGATGATATGCAATCTACCCTGGATTCTTTAATTTAGAAGTTTGATTGGGAAAAAGAAATGAAGGACCACTACAAGGCAATGGTAGAATAGCTGGTTGTGGTGGTGAGGAAAATTACTTTGACATCTGAGTCAATAACTCCTGAAGCTATTTCTGTAGAGGATCCTATCATGTAGAAGGCTGAGAAGACTAACCTAAAAGGAAAAGTGGTTGAAGAGTATTTGGAAAAGATGCAAGCACAAGGAGTGTCTCTTCTCACGGAGACAGCTGAAAAGATGAGCAAGATGGGGAAGATCAAAATAGAACTTGATGACCTGGTTGATACTATTTCTTAGGACATTGAATATCTAGATGGAAGCTATGAGAAGTGGATCAAAATGAAGAAACTAAAGGTAAATACTTAGTTGTCAATTGGTGTTATTCCAAATTGTGATTCTTATGTGGAGACTAAAGAAACATTGGTCTATTGAAGTAATGTTTTGAAAGACTTGATCAAAGATTTAGAAAGTGCCAAGGAGCTAAGTGATCAAAGTAATGTTAGTCTCTTACATAAATTCAAGGAGCTTCCATGCAATTTGATATCAGAGGATCATCACTTCCTCCCTATAGACAAGATGATTCAAGAATTCAAAAATATGTTCCGAAAAGAGTTTGAAGATAAAGTTTTCTGAATTTCTTCTTTGGACAACATTCTGGACAATCAGTTAACATTAGTTAACCTAAAGTCTAAGTTAACTAGTCATGCAAAGGCAACCACAACAGTGAAGGATGCAGTGATCAGGGCTCGGGTGATCTTAAGGAACACTGTTAGTTTAGATAGTTTGGGGATGCAAGCAACATTTACTATGTATGATGCTCATTTGAAGAAAGATGGCAATACAAGTTGATGTAACTTTTTATAACTTAGTTTATTTTATGTTTTCATGTCTTTTATTTGTAATTATGGACATATTTACATGTACTTTTCTCATATGTAATTACATGTAAAAATATAGGAAGTCCCAAGTCAATAAGGACTCCTATTTTTGAATAAGTCAAAGTAGTTAGGTTTTTCCTAAATTTTCTCAAGGCCTCTCCCTATAAATAAAGAGGGCCTCTATTGTAATATTTATCTTTTGTCTATTGAAGTGAAGCACTACCATTTTGAAGAGCAATTTGAGACTTTGAGCTTATTTTGTAAATCAATTTTCAAGCAATATAAAGAAGCAAGTTGGCATCCAATCTTTGTCTTGGAGCAAGTTTGTAATGTTATAGAATTGTTCTTATGTCCTTTCTATTACATGATCTTGTATGAAAGTTTGAATTGTGAGCGTGGAAATCGAGTGTTCGGAAGGTGATTCAAATCTGATTTTGTAGACTTTGTGCTGCTATATCATATTTGAAATTTGCATTTAAGTTTATGAGTGAGAAATAACTTGAAGACTTTGGCTGCAAGTTATTGTTCGTGATTGTGTTATCTTACATGGGCATATAGTGAAGACTTTGGGCTGCACTCTATTCCAAAATCTTTTGTTTAAAATTGGTATAAGGAGCAATGAGAAACTTTGTGTTTTTGTGGGTTTCTTCATGGTTTAAGTACACTAGTATTGTTTTAATTATCTTTTTGTGTTGAATTTCATATTGAGAATTGTAAACATCATTTTTGAAAAAAGAGAAATGAATGATATAGAATCACCCTGAAGTTAGTATTTAGTGTAAATAAGTTTGTAATAGTTAAAAGGGAACCTCCCCTTGCTGAGAGGAGAGATTTATCTCATCACACTATGGTTGATATAACCATTTTTTTTTGAGTTAGCTAAAAGACAAAATATTCACCCAATAGTTTTTGGCTACTCTATTGGGGACTTACGCACAACTTAGAGCCTCACGCTTTGAGTTGAAGCATTCTGACCTCATTGCTTGAAATTAGTTTGTTCAAGTTTTTACCTTTGTTAAGTACTTTACATTCTGCCAGACTCAAGGTATATAAGAAGTAAAAGAGCTCAAGGAATTATTGATCCTATGTTTGAGTTAATGTAGCAAAGTAATTTTGGTCTTTTGCCTCCGATAACAAGACTTCAGTGTACAAGGAGTTTCCCTCCTACCAATGCCAAGTCTCCCATACTAGGTGAAGCTTCTACTGCAAATACTAACAGAGTATTATCCACTTGAGTTCATCAAAGTTTTGTTATTCCTCCTTTCAACTGGCGTACTATGGCAACTCAAGGTCCTTGGGGTAATTCTTTTGGACCCCTGAATTTGACACCACCGTTGCATGAACTACCCTGTAGTTCAAGATAGAATTTTCCCAAATTCTATGGCGATGGGAAAGTCCATCCTGATGAACACATAGCGGATTTTTGGATAGCATGTGGTGTACTAGGGGTGGAATATGAAGATGTTTCTGTGAGATTTTTTGTAGAAACACTTCAAGGTGTTGCAGCTAATTGGTTCTACCACCTTCCAGCCCAAACCATCAATGGATGGAATAATCTTAAAACCAAGTTTGAAGCTAGGTTTAAGCTTGCAGAAGATGCACATGCTTTGTTAGCTTAGCTAACATAGATAAAGAAAGAACCGCAAGAGCCCAGGTGGGAATTCATTGCCAAGTTCAACAAATAAAAAAATTGGATTCCAGCAACCGCTCAACCAACGGTGGAAAATATGAAATGTTTCTTCATCAATACTCAGCTTCCTGAGGTAAGCTTTTTGTTAAGGTAGGCTAATCCCATTGATCTTGTTGTAGCACAAAATTTGGCTACCGAGATTGAATATGATCTTACCCTTGCAGGTAAGATAAGAAGGGATTCCAATAGAAGTAGGGGGCAACCCTCTACTGATATTTCTTCCACAAGCACCATGGATCCTATGGTGCAAAAGTTAGCCAATGAGTTGTTGGCTTTGAAAAAGAAAATGTCCTAGAATATGTCCACTCCTTATAGGGACATACCAAGAAGGACATTCCCTAATAATTCATATCAAGGTAATGCCGTGAGAAACCAAGGGCAAAATAGGCTTCCACCAACACAAGGGAAGCTTGCTATTGAAGCACTGCCGGTCAACTCAGCAGTTGGCTACTATGAAGGTGAATATGAAAATTTTCTCCAACCTGACTTGGATCAGGAAAACACTGCCAACCTCTTTATGGAAGGAGGAGAGGAATTGGCTGGTGACTCTACTATTAGGTTCCTGAACTATCAAATGAAGCAGAAAGAGAAGATGTATACGGTGGAGCATATGCTGTTTTCACCAGATCTCAGAATCAATCAAATCAGTAAGTGGATGATAAAGGAAAGTAATAAGATCCTCAACCTGTGATTTCAATTACCAAATGAGGAACTCCATTGCCTTTTCAGTCAATGGATCCGGCTGTCAATAAATAAAGTAATTTCTTCTAACAATTCTACTTCTTCAGCTGCTATTCCTCAGGCAAGTACTTCCCCCATTAAACCCCAGAATGAAGGATTTACTACCTCTATGTCTAATTCATTTAAGCTCTTTGACATAATTGACCATGCTAAGAAAACTAAAATTCAGATGTCTGAGGTAGAATATTTACAAGCTAACCTTGATCAATATGAAAGGTTAGCCAAATTTGTTAAGAATAAGACTGCCTCTGTAGGGCAAGATACTTCTAAAACTACTCATGACTCCTCAAAGAATAGGTTTGCCTAGAACAACCTAGTTACCACTCCCCTTGTTGCCCTAGGGAAGATTGAACCCTTTTATGTTTCTCTGTTAGTCAACGGTCATAAATTGAGTAATTGTATCATAGACTCAGGAGCTTCTGACAATGTCATGCCTGCCAAGGTGGTGGATGCTCTTAGTCTCACCAAGACCTTCGATAGATGTTTTTCAATGGAAAATAAACAAGTGCCTTTGTTAGGCCAAATTAAGGATGCACAATTTGCATTCACATCTTTTCTAGAGAAAAGAATAAAGATGACCGTCCTGGTTGCTGATGTTCCAGCTTTTTATGGTATTTTTCTTGGATGAAATTTTTGTAAGGATGTGGGAGAAGAACTAAATATAGATTTGTCTGAGGAAAGGATACCTGTCAAAGGTTTCATACAGAAATTGCTTCCTGAAAGGGAAGAAAAATATATTGTTACTCAATCTGAAGATCCAAAAGCCTAAATTTTATTTGAGTCTTCAAGGTTTGGTAATTATTTCTTGATCACTGAAAACACTTCTAGTTCATTAGATGAAAGTTTAGATAATTCATATGAAGACTCAGAAGAAAATTTAGATGAATGTTCAGATGAGAGTATGGTTATAGAGGATTCTTCTTCTTCTTCTGGTGAAGATCCTTTTGATCATAGAAATATCAAAGTGGTAAATTCAAATGATATTTGGATTTTAGAATTTGATTGTAGTTGTTTTTCCACTAGATCTAGGGCTGGAATAGTTCTAATATCTCCTCAAGGTGATATTTTTCCTTTCTCCTATAAGCTACAGTTTGACAATACCAATAACACTGCTGAGTATGAGTCATTGTTACTTGGAATGGAGGCTGCTTGTATTAAAGGGATAACGAATCTTCATGCCCAAGGTGATGTGGAGCTTGTTGTTTGTCAAGTAAGGAATCTTTACCAAACCAAGAATGGAAGGCTAAGACATTACCGCAATCATGTCTAGGATTGCATTGAAGGTTTTGATGCTTTCAACATCTCCACAGTACCAAGATAGTTTAATGATCGTGCTAATTCATTAGCCGTCTCTTCCACCCTTATGGTCCCTCACAAGGATTTTAAAGGTGATAAGTACACAATTGAGTTGGTCTTCTAACCAAGTGTACTTGATAATGCTGACCATTGGCAAGTATTCAATGGTGATAATCAAATCATAGCTTTCTTAGAGAAGACATATATCTTTGATGAACTCTACTTTGAAGGGAGTGATTCTCCACCTCAGGAATATGTTTCTGAAGTTGATTCACAGACTGGTGAGGAGATTTACCAATTAAAAGGGAATAAAATTCCAAAAGGTTTGGTTTCTCTGAAAAAGTTATTTGACAAGCATGATCGATATATCAAACAACAATAGCAACTTGATTCAAATTCATCAATGGAATTTGAACAAGTGAACCTAAGTTCTGAAGTGGATCCCAAGATAGTTAACATCAGGAAATGTTGCACTACTGATGAGAAATTCAAGTTCATTACACTTCTTCACCACTTTATTGATGTACTGGCATATTCATATGATGATCTAAAGTCCTTCAGAACCAAGGAGATCCAACACAAGATTCCTCTCAAGGTAGGATCATTGCCTCACAAACAAAAGCAGAGGTAGTATAATCCAAAGATATCAGGTACTATTCTTGCTGAAATCCAAAAAATGCTAAATGCTAGGATTATCTTTCCAATTCATCATTCTACTTGGATGGCAAATATTGTTCCTGTAAGAAAGAAGAACAGAGAAATTTGTATTTGTGTAGATTTTAGAAATCTAAATCAATCTTCTTTAAAAGATAACTACCCTCTACCTATTATGGATCAAGTGTTACAAACTGTAACTGGTTCAGAGATGTTGTCTATGTTAGATGGTTTTTCAGGCTACAATCAAGTAGAAGTCAATGAAGTGGATCAATACAAGACTGCTTTCACAACACCATGGGGCACATTTGCATACTGCAGGATGCTGTTTAGTTTGATCAATGCTGGTGCTACATTCTAGAGAGCAATGAACTTAGCATTCAGAGATGAAATGGGTATGTTTATTGTGGTGTATCTTGATGATCTGACCATTTTCTCTAAGAAATGTCAAGATCATGCCTACCATTTGCGACAAGTCTTGGAATCGCCAAAATGGTATTCTCTTAATCCTAAGAAGTTAGTTTTTGGGGTTACAGAAGGTAAGCTTCTTGGTCACATTGTGTCCAAAGAAGGTACTAAAATTGACTCTAAGAGAGTTAGATCTATCCAAAGTCTTACTTTGCCTACTAGTAAGACATTTGTTCATTCTTTCTTTGGGAAGGTGAATTTTCTGGAGAGGTTCATTCCAAAATTCGCAGAGAAAACTCATCATATTGTTAATATGATGAAGGGTAAGACCACTTTCTGTTGGAGCGCGGAAGGTAAAACAACTTTTGAGGACATTAAAAGAGCCATATCCTATGCTCCAATTTTGGTTTGTCCTGATTATAGTAAAGATTTCATAATCTATAGTTATGCTTCAGAGCATACACTTTCAGTGATTCTGGTTTAGCAGAATGAGGAGGATGTGGAATCTCTAATTTTGTTTATGAGTTACCCACTGAAGGCTCATGAACTTAAGTACTCAAATATGGAGAAACATGCTTACTCTGTAGTTAAAGCTGTAAAGCATTTCAGGTTTTACATTCTGAATTCACATACTATTGTTTTGGTGCCAGACACAATAGTGAAATCTATCCTAACTCAACATGAGTTTGGAACTAAAAGGGGCAATTGGATTGCCAAAATTCAAGAATTTGATCTTGATACCAAACCCACCAAGCTTGTGCATGGCAGAGGTTTGTGTCAACTAATTGTTGATAATGTTCCAAAAGAAACAGGTGATAAAGAGGTAGAGCTTGAAGATGTTCCAACTATTCTCTTTGTTACTACGACTGATGAGTGGTATTCTAATATCACTTTTTTCTCATGTATGGTGAGTGTCCTACCCATTTGTCTTACAAGGACAAATAGACTATCAAGCTTAAGGCTGCAAACTATGTCTTATGGGATAACAGTTTGTATAAAAGAAGTCTTGATGGAGTTTTTCTCCGTTGTGTGGATAAATCACAACAAAGCAAACTTTTAGAGTCTTTTCACAATCTGGCATGTGGAGGACACTTTTCGGCACCGATAATGGCTCATAAAATTCTAAGAGCCAGGTATTTGGCCAACTCTTTTTCAGGATGCATACAATTGGGTGTGAAAGTGTGGATTGTGCCAACAGTTTATGGGGAAGCCTAAGTTAGCTGCACTACCACTAAAACCAGTTGTGATTGAAGAACCTTTTCAACAATGGGGCATTGACTTCATTGGTGTTGTGAATCCATCGTCGAGTGTTGGACATAGTCTTGTTCTTACTACAATAGATTACTTCACCAAGTGGGTGGAGGCTATTCTAGTTAAGCATGCTACTTCTAAGGTAGTGTATAAGTTCCTTAAGGAGAACATCATTTCTTGATTTGGAGTTCCAAACAAAATTGAAGTAGATAATGCTACATGTTTTTCTTCAAATGAGATCACCAATTTTTTCTTTGAAAATGAGATTATTCTTTCACATTCATCTGACTATTATCTGCAAGGGAATGGTCAAGTAGAATCTAGCAATAAGAATTTGGTTACAATTATCAGGAAACTGGTACAGGATAAACAGAGGACGTGGCATAAAGCTTTGTTTGATGCTTTATGGGTTGACAAAATTACTCCTAAAAGGGCAATTGGTATGTCACCATTCTAGCTTCTATATGGTTTGAATGCAGAAATACCTATTACCTTGGAATTGCCAGCTTTGAAGTTGGCAAAAGCAGTGGAAGATAGAACTTTTGAGAGTTCTATTGACAAAAGAATAATCTACCTTTCTGAACTTGAAGAGTAGCGGGTTATGGTAGTAGACTATATAGCTGAGCATCAAAGTTAGGTCAAGAAACTTTTTGACAAGAAGGCGAAGGCCAGAGAATTTCAAGTTGGGGATCAAGTCTTGTTATGAGACAAGAGGAGAGAGCCAAAAGGAATGCATGGGAAGTTTGATTCCCTATGGAGAGGCCCGTTTGTCATTCACCAACTTTGTGGTGAGAATAGTTTCTTGCTAAAGTATCAAGATGGGACACCATTCTTGCTGCCCCACAGTGGACAACATCTGAAGCATTTCAATCCATGAAGCATCAGATAAGTTCACTTGTATATTTGTATAGTTTGTGTTTTTCTTTTTCATTTTTGTTTAGTCTTTTTGTGTCTTTTTGTTTTGGTAGCTTGACTCTATAGCCCAATGGCATGGATGAAGGCACTTAGAGACTAGATTCTTCTCCCTTTGATCATTTCAAAGAATGATAGAAGGAAGTTCCCTAGTTAGAGCCAACTGATGTCCTCAAAATTAGTTGTGCTCAGTTTGTAGGACGACCCCTACGAAACTTGTCCGTTTTGTAGCCTACACTCTAATGTTGCAAATCGAGGTGAGTCATCTCATCCTTGTGTGTAGTCATCTTGCTCTTGAGTATCCATTTGAGTATCTTCTCATTTTGGTTTCCTGAAATATGCGCAAGTTGTTGAACTAGTTTTCACAATTTTAAGGAGTCAGAGAAATTTTTGTTAACATGCAGTGGTGGCAAATTTTGTTGCCAGTGCATGTTTCAGTCCTTGAAATATGCAAGGGCCGCAATTTTCACCACCCAAGCATATTTTTTTTGTCTGTGTTAAAATGCAAGGGTAGAGAATATTGCCACCTGTGCATATTGCTTGTGCTTATGTGTTCAAGCAGTAAATTTTGCCGCTAGCGCATATCTGACATACAACTTTGAGTTATGTCAAGTGCAATTAATGCACTCCGTGTGAGTGATTGTAAAGACATTTATATGTTTTTTATTTTTATTTACTTTTTGGTTTTCATTTTAATCTTGTTCTTACCACTCGCGTGAACTTAGTTGAAACCCTAGTGATCGTCATTCGCATTTTGGGTGCGTGATTTTTGGATCTAAGGGTTGGCACAAAGATCAACTCTTGGTCGTTATCATTAGGTAGGTTTTAATCTATGCTTTCATTTTGTATTCCTCCTTTCGTAAATCATTTTTTCCCTTTAAATGAAACATTGTTAGTCATATTTGTTTCCTCTCAATTTTTTGTTTTCTTTTACCTCTTGAATGCCATTTTTGTTTAGGGTTTCTTTTGGTTTTTTTACCTTAGTTGTTATGCATTTATATACCCTAGTTTTCATTTTATCTATCTTGTATGTTTAAGATGGTGCTTTTGGTCATTTGTCAGCATTGTACAACTTAGAGTTTTTGTTTACCTGTGTATCGGCTGTAGAAATTTCCACCAACACATGTTCATATAGGTTGTGTATAGGGGCAGAGAAATTTGCCACCCTTGCCTTTGTTTTTTGTGGATGCAAGATTAGATACGAGAGCGGCAAATTTTGCCGCTCGTGTCTTTCTCCTTTGTGAAGATCTACCCTAAGTGTAAGGGTGGCAAAATTTGCCACCCCTACACAAGTTTGATCAATTTGGAATTTCATGCAATAGCGATGGAAATCACCGCTCCAACACAAATACTTTGCTTAACCTCCAAATGCATTGGTGGCAAAATTTGCTGCTCCAACATAATAAAGTTTTATCCCCTAAGTGTAAAAGCGGTAAATTTTGCTACTTGTACATCTGCCAGAGTTTTATCTTATACATGCAAAAGCAGCAAAATTTACCGCTTATGCATTTTGCCTTGCAAATGCTCTATCCTACATGCAGGAGTGGCAAAATTTTCCGCCCTAACACTTGTAATTCTCTTTAACATGCAGGGGTGGCAAAAATTGCAGCCCGTGCATCCACTCTTTAGAATTTTTCTAACTCTAGGGAATTTTCTAAATCACTATCTTGAGCCTGCTTTCATCCATTCTTTCGACTCGCTTGCTCTTTAGCCCTTCCAAGCTCATTCCTATGGTCATGATCAACAATATGCAGTTTCTAAAAATTTCCTATATTTCCCCTAACTGCAAGATCATGACTTTTTGTTACAGTTTCTCCTGCAAGCTGTTGATGTCTTCAACTCATCTGAAGGATTCTTCTTTCCAAATGACTGATCTGTCTCCAAAGAAAGCCAAAGCAATGAAATACAAATATCAAGGTGCCTTTTGTGTAACTTCAGTGACATCAAATGTTGATGAAATACGGGATACAAAGATTGGCCATGTGGATATGGATGAGTTTGTTGAGAGAACGAAGTCAGATAAACCCAGTCATTATATGCAGAAGATTGTTAAAAGCAACATTCATCTAGTGGCTTCATTCCCTGTTGCTACACACAATATGGAGTTTGTTCTCCAAGTTGCTCATTTCTACAATAGAGATACCAGGGTAGTGGTAGATGCTCACGGTAATGTGATCATGAGGATTGATGCAAAATTTATAGATAAGGTGTTCATGTGTCCGAGAGCTGAAAATGTTGCAGAATTGGATTTTGGTATTGCTCAGCATGAATATGATAAAGATGTTGAAAAGGAAAAAAGGGTTATCAATACTAAATGGCTCAAGACAACTAGACCAAATTTATCTAGATGGAATAGGAGTTTTCCCATATGTGACTTTGTGGATGAAGTAAGTAATCTAATAACTCTTCTTAGTAGAGTTATAGGTCTATCTTCATCTTCAACTTTCCATGAATGGATGTACCCATTCATCAATCATACTTTAGGGTAAGAAGAATATATTCTGGGTAGAACATGTTAGTAATGCTCTTCATGAGTAGCTAATTAAGGTGTCAACTACTTCAGAGTTCTACATGACTTCATATCTGGTGTATATAGCAACTTCTATGAGAAGTTTTCTAGGCTTAACATCTGATGGAGACATGAGAGTTGTATCGGTTTATCAGTACTATCCTCAGCTCACTTTGAAAGGTTCAATTCATCATTTTAGAAGCGTGAATGATGCCTTCTTTGCTATTTTCTTGTGTCTTTTTGATCCTCAGTTGGAATAGAGAAGAGTCTTAGATGAATCTTGGGCAGTGGTGAATGGTTATGGTTGCTTGTTTCTTCAATTCTCCACATTCACATATTTAAGAGTTGGCTTTTATTAGGGTTATCCATATATGCTTCCAAAATTCCCCTCTGACAAACTTGTCTTGATGGAGTTGTGTTAACAGATGATTGTTGTTCATAACAAGCAGATGGAGTTGAAAAATCTTGGATTTAGGTTTCCTATTGAGATTGATAGATATTCTATAGCAACCGTTGCTAAGACAAAGGCAATGGAAACAGAAATGCAAAATGGTCACTATGAAGATGTTCAAAAAGAGAGTCCAGTTTGATTATAGGGGAGTGAAAGATAGAATAAAGAGAAAGACTTAGTTTCATGAGCCAATGGTTGAAGATATCTGGGCTGATTTGAGAACAAAAGAGGAGATCAGAAAGTTGGATTACAGTAGGTAGGCCCTGAATCAAATTGAATATCTAGGTTTGGCTGATATTCTAGAGACTATGGTGGATGATGAAGATGTCAGTTCAAACTATGTCAATGAAAATATTGTTAACTCTCCCTTGCCTACTGTACAATGGTCAAAGAAGGAGGTAACTTCTTTGAGGAAAAGGTTTGAGCCAATTTTGGCTAATATGAATCTGTGGCTTCAGAGTGAACGTATTCCTTTGAAGGATTTCATAACTGGATTTGAGGAAGAAGTCTTAGAGCAAATAGGGAAAAAGGTTGAGTTAAGGACAATGAATAAAAATGATACTCCAAGCACATCTAAGGTTTTCAAACCAAGGATCAAATTTGTGTCCAAAGGAAAAAAGACCAAAGTTACAGAATAGGAGTTTGATGTTAAGGAAATAGAAGTTGAAGAATAGGTTGTTGATGAACAAGCTATTGAAGAAATGGATATTGAAGATAATTCTTCAAGGGAGAAAAGAGATGAACAGGAGAAAGAAGAAAGAGATAGTTAGGAAGATCTACAGGACACAACCATGTCTCCACAAAGGAATGTGCCACAAGGAACTCAAAACCCTTCTCCTCTACCTAATGTATCTATTTCAACTCCTTTATCTTTTCTTCCTACTACCCCAATTTCACTCATCAATATTCCATCTTCTGAGTTGCCATTATCATCAAGAACAATTTTTGATAATCCTCAAGATGCTTTTGATAATGTTCTTCGTTCCTCAGATTCAATTCCTAGTTTGTCCTCACCCTCTTATGACATTGGTGATTCTTCAATCTTTGAACATTTTGTTTTGGGTACTGAGTAAGTTGCTAATGTGGATATGCTAGGTGTAGTGTTTACTAATAATCCTCCTATCATTACTACCACAAGTGTGAGTACAGTTCCTCCTACACCAACAATGGGTTTTGATCCAAATGTTAGTACATCAGTGTTTCCTCCATGGTTTTCAGCATATACACCTAAGAGGAAGAAACAAACCATATCTCTAGATGACTTTGATTTTGGTAAGTTGATGCTAGTGAAGGCTAAAACTCAAAAGAACCCCAAAACTCTTTCTCGGTTGCTGGAAGATAAAGGCCACAAATATGTGGAGATTGCTCGACCATCACAGGATGTAATTGTTGAAAATTTCAATGTGAATGACTACTCCATTTCTAGAATTGAACTTGGAAGATATACATTCTGCACTAGATTCTTTAATTTAGAAGTTTGATTGGGAAAAAGAAATGAAGGACCACTATAAGGCAATGTCAGAACAACTGGCTGCGATAGTGAGGAAAATTACTCTGACATTTGAGTCAATAACTCCTGAAGCTGTTTCTGTAGAAGATCCTATCATTCAAAAGGCTGAGAAGACTCACCTGAAAGGAAAAGTAGTTGAAAATTGTAGTTAGGGTAAAATTGCAAATCAGGGCAAATGAATAAACAGCAATGATAAAAACCCTAGCAATGCACAATGAAGCACAAGACAACATGAAAATTAAAATAAAAATGTAAATGCAAACTGATCTCCATGCTATGCTTGATTTATCTCCATTGCTCTTCTCCACCTCGCATAAGCATGCAAGATTTTGAAGGATTATTGTTGGAAGAATATTGGGTGCTCACTTCTGCAGCATAACATTAAGATGAAGATGATATGAGGATGATAGTTGAAGGATGCAAAGGCTCTAATGATATTTTGACAGAATAATGGTACTTGAAGTTCAATGCCTTTTAGAAAATTTGGCAGAATAATGGTACTTGAAGCTCATTGCATGCTAATGGCTTATGAGGGGGTTGATTTATAGAAAAGGCTTGGTTCAAATGGATGGCTGAGATTAAAAAGCTAAATGATTGATGTGGACGGCTAGGATTGATTAGGTTATCCGACTCTTCAAGGGAGTTGTAGTCATTTGACAAGTGTCAAGGAGGATAGGGCTCATGTGTGCTTGTGTACATAAAAAGTACTACATGTGAAAGATATTAAATAAAGTATGTAGTACCACTTATCTTTTTTAAATGAAAGAGGCACACATGTCGGCGAAATGATGAGATAAATTAATTAAATAAATAAAATTTATTTAATTAATTGGAAAGTCGGCTTATGATGAGAACTTAATTCAAATAAAATATTTGAATTAGTTGGGATATGAATTGGATATTAAATAAATAAAATTTATTTAATTAATTGGATAGTGGGGAACTTAATTCAAATAAAATATTTGAATTAGTTGGGATATGAGTTGGATATTAATTAAATAAATAAAATTTATTCAATTAATTGGCTAAGTAGGATAAGGATGGGATTGAATGGGATTTTAATTAAATAAATAAAATTTATTTAATTAATTGGCTAATGGAATAAGTGGGGTTAAGAGTGGGATTTAGGACAAAATGCTACATGATGTCTAAGTGATGTTTTTGACAAGGTGTTGCTAGACATGCACAAAGTTGAGACAAATTTGGGTGTCTACATTTTGCCCCTCTTTGAGATGATGTTTGAGATGATAAGCTTTGTGTCGTATAACATCATTTCAAAGAAGCTAAGGTATGGATAATCGATAGGGATGATGATGATGATGATGATGATGATGATAGAAAGGATAGGTTGGTGATGCCCCCTCGAGAGGTTAGGCGGGTTGGACAAACATGGGTAGGCTCTCGAAAAGAAATGGCTTGGCTAAGAAAAATAGATAAGAGAATGGATAGAAGAAATGATGATGCGTTATGCTGCAATGAAAGTGAGCAACCATGATGTTTGATATAGCACTAGACGTTATGCACCAAGGTATAAGGACCAGGGTGATGATGTGTCTTGTGCCCCAGCGTAATACAACCTTGTCTAATGTATGAGGAAGGAAACTTAGAGCATTAAAGTCCTAATGCACAAAAGGTATGATATGACCTTAGATGCAAAGGATAGTGCAAAAAGCTATTCCAACATACACAAGATATGAATATTAGCTGGAATGATACGGATGTGATACAAATGCAAGATAAAATAATAACACACACAAGCAAGCAAGCAAGCATGCACAAATGATTCAAAAACAAACAAGGTATTGCCCCTGTCAAGCTGTAAACCAATGATTAATTGTTTGATTGTTGATAGTTGAGAGTGTTGTCATTGCGGGGAAAGCTATATCCCTAGATCAACACAGGGTTGTTTGCTGAGTTGGTTGGCTAGTTGGCTGATTGATTTGGCTTACAACAAGGTTAGGATCAAGACCATGGATTGCGTTTGGATAACTTGGCTTGATTGATTAACTTGATTGTTATAGCTTAAGGATGGGCTTGCGTTTAGATTATTGCTTGGATTCTTTGGATTGATTTGATTGGATGAAAGGATGATTGAAGGAAATGGATGATTGAATGTTATTGATAGGAAGAATTGATGATGATGATTTGATTTTGATTGAATGTTGATGGAGTGGATTGTTTGGGATTGATGATGATTGGTTTTATTGCTTGGATTTTTTGTTAGATATTTGATTTTTTTTGGATTTTTTGACATATTTGATTTTTTTTGTGTTTTTTGGGATATTTTGATTTTTTTGGAGTTTTTGAATATTTTGGGATGTCAGTGGATTTACAATTTGGGTAGCCTTTGTGTTTGATACCAATGACAAGGGAAAACCAAGTCTAGGTGCAAGGGATGGATAAAAGGATGGATGATAGTAAATGGGATAGAGGACTCATGATAGATGGATAGATAAGAGGATAGGCCGTATAAGGATGGATGCATGCCCCATGATAAACGGATAGGTAGGCTATAGTGGAAAGCTTATGATAAACAGATGGGGATAAGCTATAAGATGGAAAGCTCGTGATAAGGTATGCCATAGTGGATGGATCATAAGGGAGCTAGGATGTGATCTTCAAAGGCTATGTTGCATAGGAAGAATAACTTGCCCTATTGTCAGTGGTAATGCTTAGGATTTTACATGACGCTTATGATGATAAGATGACATGATGGATTGGTTTAAATGGGATGGATAAATGGTCAATGGATAGACCTTGGTTTGGAAAGAAGGTATGTCAAGAAATATCTAAACATGTTTCAACATTTTACCCCTATGTCTTCAACAAGATCAAAAGGAGGAAGGGTGGATGAATGGGTTCAATAGGATAGGCATGTTTATGTAATGGCTAAGGATGGTAGCATGGTATGGTAATAGTTTGGAAATGGATAGGTTGGATGAGACAATGTGCCCCCAAGTGTAAGTGACATGGAAGATCAACCTGCACATGACGCCTGTTTGCCAGGTTTTCATCATGGTACTTATCCAAGGTGCCTGTTTACCAGGTTTTCACTGTTGGACGAAGGGATTTCTCTTTACTTTTTTATTTTTTTTTTAATTTTCTGTCTTTTTAGATGGGATAGCATGACAATTACACATGGCGCCTATTTGCCAGGTTTTCACCATGGTAATGGATAGGAGGGACTCAAGTGTCTAGTGCTATGAATGTTGGTAGTCCCATTAGAGATGGATGATGTCTTCGCATGGACCATGTCATTATGCTCATAGATGTTGATAAGGGATTGCATGGATGGGAGATGGAGTAGGTAGATAGTGGATGATGAAATGGATTATGGAAGGTTCATGCAAGGATGGAGGGACAAAAGGCTTATGCAAAAGCATGGACTATAGGGATAGCATGGGGGAGATATGTAGGATAATGGATGGAAGATGGGGAGATATAGTTATGTGAAGGTGCTGCGGAGTGGAAGGGAATCATGACCAACGGTTGCACACACCGTGATAAACATTGAAGCTTTTGATGAGATGGTGGTGTAGGAAGCAATGGAAATGTTTTCTTAGGAGATGGGTGATAAAGTGATTTAGGAACCCACATAGATTTAGTATTTTTAGTGCTTTTTCTTTGCTTGCGAGATTTTTGAAGGGAATGGAAGTTTTGGATGGAAGTAGGATTTTGGATGGATATAGGTGGTTGGGATTCTTGAGATGTGGATGAGGATGCCTCATTTGACTTGCTAGATATTTGCTTAGGAACCCAAACCATTTTGCTTTTAGGCTTTGCATTTGGAGGTATGGGCTTGGATAGCTTTGTGAATGTACTTTGCTTTTATTTTGATTCTTTATGTCCTAAGGTATGAAGACCTTTAGGATATTTGTTGATAGGATTTTTAGCTTTATAGGTAGAGGCCTCAAAATTTTTGTTTTTGAATCCCATGGGGTGGGTGGAGTGGATGGAATGATTGGAAGCTTTATGCTTAAACGATGTGTGCTTTTGTTGGTCATGATTAGGGATGTAAGGATACTTATGAATGATAGGTATGTTAGGTGTTGGAAGCAATGGTGGCAAGCTGGATGGAGGGATATTAGGAGTTGGTAAAAGTGGAGGCAAAGTGGATGGCGGAAGGTGTATGGTCACATGCTTTTGACATTTATAGGATGATGGAGATGGAATGGCAACATATGTTTTGGGTAGATGATGGGGTTTGTGATGGAAAGTGGTAGGTTTAGGATGCATGAAGGGATTACCAACATCTTTAGCTTGTTTACCTTGGGGTGTGTATCCAATGCCATATGAGCATGGAGGGATCTTGACATGGTTTGGCTCCAAAATACCTCATTCATAAAGGTCTAGACCTTTACCTTGGTAGTTCATGTTTTGGAGTATGCGATGGACAATGGGACGAGGTGTGCTTTGAACATTAGACTTGAGTTTATTATTAGGTGGAGAAGGTGAAGTGGAGGACAAAGGTTGTTGTTGTCCTAAGGAAGAACATTCATGGACAAAGGTGGTAAGACCACTAGGAAATGATAGTGGATTTGAAGTGGAATCGATGGTGGATGTGGAAGGAGGATCATTAGGATCTTGATTATGTTCATTATGTTCTCTAAGATCCAAGTTATTTGTTTGATCTTTTATGCTTGCTTGGGGGACAAGTGTCTCATCATGACAAGTGGATGTTTGCTTATTATGGATAGGGCTAGATAGCGGATGACTAGGAGCAATGTGGATATCTTGCTCATGGATAGATATAGGATTATGGATAGGATCAAGGTGCTCATGGATAGCTTCTTTATCATAGATATCATCTTGATCATAAAGAAGGTAAATGTTATGGATGGGTTGCATGAAAGTGTTTTGATCTTGAGTTGGACTAGGGCTTAATGTTTCCACATGCTCAGGATTAAACCTTTGACATACCCCTTGGGTTGCTTGAATGGAATTGGAAGGCTCTTGGTCAACAACACGAGAACATGATGACTCTTGAATAGGCTTGATGGCTTGTAGGTCACATGATGGGCTTGAAGGGCTAAGAATGTTAATTGAGGACTCTTGGATAGGCTCAAGGATAGGTGGACCACATGATGGGATTATAGGATTGGACATGACCTTTGGAAGTTCTTTGGAAGGCTCATGAATGGGTGTTTAACATGGAGGTAGTTTATTCCTTGCTAGTAGCCAATGGATCACATCCTTTGCAAGTGTATGAGTGGATGGGAAATATAATGGATGGATGATAAGGGTAGATGGTGTTGTAGTCTTATGATTAGGATTAGGTTGAGGGCTAATTGGATTGGGTGGATTAGGATTTGGACTAGTTGGCTCATATGTTGGCATGTGATTAGGTGGTGGTGGCCACTCTAGATTGGTATCTCCCTTGTCAAAGGTTATTAGATCTTGCATAGGATAAATTGGGCTTTGATTTATGTACAAGGGACCACTTGGACTTAGATGTGCTTCTTGTTGCAAAGGTGGACTTAGGTCTATCAATAGTGCTTGATGGTCTTGTTGAAGAGGTGTACTTGGACTTGCTTGATTTATGTACAAAGGGCTATTTGGACTTGCATGTTGTTCTTGTGATATCACTTGATTGCCTTGTAGATGGGCTTGGTAGTACATTGGAATGTCAGCATGAGGGATTAGATAAGCTTGAGGTGGATGTTCATAGGTTGATGTGGCATTGACTTGGTGGATAAGTGGATTAGGTTGATATGAAGTGGATGGATATGACATGTGGCTATGAAGTGGATTAGGTTGATAGTGAATGGCTAAGGATTGCTATACTTGTTGAGCTTGACTAGTGGCTAAAGGGTGTTGGACTTGGGCTACGAAGTGTTGCAGTTGAGGTGATTGGCTTATGTGGGGTTGAGCTTTTTGGATGAAGAATTGTAATATTTCAATGGTGTCTTGGTTTAGGGGTTGTGATCCTTGATAAAGATTTTGGAGGAATCTTTGGAATTTGATTTCTAGGTCCTCTAGTGTAGACATGTTGTCACCCAAGTGTATGTCTTAAGTCCTTTTAACAAGTGCTTGTTTAGGGATTTGGATGATGATGTGGCTTGTTTGGATGACTTGGCTATGTTTGGGTTGGATGATGACTAAGCTATGTTTGGGAGGAAAGTTTGGGTTTGAATGTTATTGGAAGAATGTGTAGGATGACTTGTCTTTATATGTTTGGGTGTTTAGAGCTTGATGTGGCAATATTCAAACAAATGATTATGCATATACACACATGAATCACTCACACAAGACACATAAGAAAGTTGTTAGTTTGGAAGAATGTGATGATGGTTAAGCAAGCACGTGAAGACACTTCAACAAGTCCTAGTTAAGGCAAGGCCACTATCACAAGGAGGTTCTAGTGAAAATCTGGGGGACCGGCACCCCACAAGCATCCAACAAGCCACTTAAGACTTTAACTAACCCTACTAGGAGTTTTAATATACACAAAGGTACACCTCCTTTCGAGTTAGCACTGTATGGTGAGCGCTAATACCGGTTAGACTTGGCTTTCACCTTATCCTCTGATTTTTATAGCGGACCGGATGAAAGTACCGCTTGAGGTCATTCCCTTGGGGTGGATACCAAGGCAGGCCCCTCTAAGGCTAAACAAAAGCAACACAAGTAAATATTTTTGATCTCCAAGTTCGTGTTGGTACGCGAGGAGAGAGCATACACATTTACTTAGTCACACTCGCATGGGGTTCATTAACCTTAGAAATTTAATGTGTGGAAGATAATGCAAGCACTTATTTATTTTAAAGCCCAAATCCAAATGTGATGAAAGATAATGGTTCGTTTTAGCCCAATTTTTTTTTGATGTGAATTTGCAAACAATTATTCATTTTATGCCCAAAATCCAAATGTGTTTGCAAACAATGATTAGAAGATGAGAAATGAAATGATTGCACCTAGTTAATTCGCTATCCAAATTACTGTAGATGTTGATGTCAATGTTGCTCCAGCTCCTTATGATCATCTACAACATAAAAAAAAATGATATTATAATGCAGGCATAAAAAATAGGCTCATCAGGCAAGGAAAATTATAATTTTAGATGCATAGCCGAATTAGATTTGATTATTTCGATAGATTTTTGGTTCAAAAATTAAAAAATCAAAGAAAAGACCCCCATTAATTTTCAAAGAGATTTCTGAAAATGTAAAGAAATCAGAAAAATTCCCTAATTTGCACCTAGAAATGCGGATTTATGGAAACGGTACAATCGGCAAAGATCTGATATTTTCACACTGTAAACGGCCTCCAAATTAAATCTGCAAAACATAGACCCCCATTAGAATTTCAAGAGCTTTCCAGAAATATAAAAATTTCTAAAAATGTCACTGATTTGTGCCTAGAATTGCGATTTTATGAAAAAACATAAAAATGTGATAAACTCGCAAAAATCGTGATAAACCTAAAATTTTTCTGCTGTAGCTTCCTTATATCATGGACAAACTTTTGCTAAAATCTTGTAGAAAACTTCTTAGCCGTTTGGAAGATATGATGAAATCTTTAAAACCTAGGGTTTTGTCCAAAAAGTAGCAGATCTGCAACAAAAATTTAATTAAACCTGCAAAACTCAACAATGGGGGTTATATGAATGCAAATTTTTACTACAAAAACCTGCAAAAAAGATCAAGCAAAGTGAGTCCCACAGGGCGTGCCAAATGTAGTTAGGGTAAAATTGCAAATCAGGGCAAATGAATAAACAACAATGATAAAAACCCTAGCAATGCACAATGAAGCACAAGACAACATGAAAATCAAAATAAAAATGTAAATGCAAACCGATCTCCACGCTATGCTTGATTTATCTCCATTGCTCTTCTCCACCTCGCATAAGCATGCAAGATTTTGAAGGATTATTTTTGGAAGAATATTGGGTGCTCACTTCTGCAGCATAACATTAAGATGAAGATGATATGAGGATGATAGTTGAAGGATGCAAAGGCTCTAATGATATTTTGACAGAATAATGGTACTTGAAGCTCAATGCCTTTTAAAAAATTTGGCAGAATAATGGTACTTGAAGCTCATTGCATGCTAATGGCTTATGAGGGGGTTGATTTATAGAAAAGGCTTGGTTCAAATGGATGGCTGAGATTAAAAAGCTAAATGATTGATGTGGATGGCTAGGATTGATTAGGTTATCCGACTCTTCAAGGGAGTTGTAGTCATTTGACAAGTGTTAAGGAGGATAGGGCTCATGTGTGCTTGTGTATATAAAAAGTACTACATGTGAAAGATATTAAATAAAGTATGTAGTACCACTTATCTTTTTTAAATGAAAGAGGCACACATGTCGGCGAAATGATAAGATAAATTAATTAAATAAATAAAATTTATTTAATTAATTGGAAAGTCAGCTTATGATGAGAACTTAATTCAAATAAAATATTTGAATTAGTTGGGATATGAATTGGATATTAATTAAATAAATAAAATTTATTTAATTAATTGGATAGTGGGGAACTTAATTCAAATAAAATATTTGAATTAGTTGGGATATGAGTTGGATATTAATTGAATAAATAAAATTTATTCAATTAATTGGCTAAGTACGATAAGGATGGGATTGAATGGGATTTTAATTAAATAAATAAAATTTATTTAATTAATTGGCTAATGGAATAAGTGGGGTTAAGAGTGGGATTTAGGACAAAATGCTACATGATGTCTAAGTGATGTTTTTGACAAGGTGTTGCTAGACATGCACAAAGTTGAGACAAATTTGGGTGTCTACAAAAATTATTTGGAAAAGATGCAGGCACAAGGGGTGTCTCTTCTCACATAGATAGTTGAAAAGACGAGCAAGATGGGGGAGATCAGAATAGAACTTGATAACCTGGTTGATACTATTTCTCAGGATATTGAATATCTAGATGGAAGCTATGAGAAGTGGATCAAAATGAAGAAACTAAAGGTAAATACTCAGATGCCAATTGGTGTTATTCCAAATTGTGATTCTTATGTGGAGACTAAAGAAGCATTGGTCTATTGAAGTAATGTTTTGAAAGAATTGATCAAAGATTTGGAAAGAACCAAGGATCTAAGTGAACAAAGTAATGTTAGTCTCTTTCATAAATTGGAGGAGCTTCCATGTAATTTGATATTAGAGGATCATCACTTCTTCTCAGAAGATGAGATGATTCAAGAATTCAAAAATATGTTTCGAGAAGAGTTTGAAGATAAAGTTTTCTCAATTTCTTCTTTGGACAACATTTTAGATAATCAGTTAACATTAGATAACCTGAAGTCTAAGTTAACTAGTCATGCAAAGGCAACCACAACAGTGAAGGATGCAGTGATCAGGGCTTGAATGATCTTTGGGAACATTGTTAGTCCAGATAGTTTGGGGATGAAAGCAACATTTACTATGTATGATGCTCATTTGAAGAAAGATGGCAATACAAGTTGATGCAAATTTTTATAACTTAGTTTATTTTATGTTTTCATATGTCTTTTGTTTGTAATTATGGACATATTTACATGTACTTTTCTCATATATGTAATTACATGTAAAAATATAGGAAGTCCCAATAAATAAGGACTCCTATTTTTGAATAAGTCAAAGTAGTTAGGTTTTTCCTAAATTTTCTCAAGGCCTCTCCCTATAAATAAAGAGGACCTCTATTGTAATATTTATCTTTTGTCTATTGAAGTGAAGCGCTACCATTTTCAAGAGCAATTTGAGACTTTGAGCTTATTTTGTAAATTAGTTTTCAAGCAATATAAAGAAGCAAGTTGGCATCCAATCTTTGTCTTGGAGCAAGTTTGTAATGTTATAAGATTATTCTTATGTCCTTTCTATTACATGATCTTGTATGAATTTTTGAATTGTGAGAGTGGAAATCAAGTGTTTGGAAGGTGATTCAAATATGATTTTGTAGACTTTGTGCTACTATATCATATTTGAAATTTGCATTTAAGTTTGTGAGTGAGAAGTAACTTGAAGACTTTAGGCTACAAGTTATTGCTCGTGATCGTGTTATCTTACATCGGCATATAGTAAAGACTTTGGGCTGCACTCTATTCCAAAATCTTTTGTTTATAATTGGTATAAGGAGCAACGAGAAACTTTGTGTTTTCATGGGTTTCTTCAAGGTTTAAGTACATTGGTATTATTTTAATTATCTTTTTGTGTTGAATTTCATATTGAGAATTGTAAACATCATTTTTGAAAAAAGAGAAATAAATGATATAGAATCACCCTAAAGTTAGTATTTAGTGTAAATAAATTTGTAATAGTTAAAAGGGAACCTCCCCTTGCTGAGAGGAGATATTTGTCTCATCACACTGTGGTTGATATAACCATTTTACCTTTAGTTAGCTAAAAGAAAAAATATTCACCTAACATACTATACATCAATTTGCTTGGTTCTGGCATGAAATTTCAGGTTCTTAGCTAGACAGATCACACTCTGACTGTCACAATAAATTGTCACTACACCTTGTTTTATTCCAATATCTGAACACAGACTCTTAAGCCAAATGGATTCTTTGCAAGCATGAGTAGCTACCATATACTCAACTTCAGTAGTGGACAAAGCAACCACAACCTACTAGTTACTCATCCAACTAATTGCACTACTAATTAAAGTAAACACATAAGCACTGGTGGATCATCTACTATCAATATCACCTTCCAAATCTGAATCCACATAACCATGAATATCAAGGGAATTATCGTCTTCACTCAAATTACTATGATAACACAAGGAATGCTCTGAGGTACCACACAAATATCTAAAAACTCTTTTAACTACATCCTAATGAACTCTACCACGATTAGACATATATCTAGAAAGAACTCCCACTACTTGGACAATGTCTAGTCTAGTACAAACCATAACATACATCAAACTTCCAAATGCACTTTGGTAAGGAAATCTTCTCATCTCTTCCATCTCTGATGGACATGTTGGACAATCTGAAATAAATAACTTTGTTCCAACTAAAAAGGGAACACACAATGGTCTAAAGTCATGCATGTTAAACCTTTATAAAATTGAATTGACATACTTACTTTGGCCAAGCCATAGCTTTCTATTTACTCTATCTCTTCTAATTTCCATCCCAAGAATATGTCTAGCTGCACTAAGGTCTTTTATTTCAAATTTAGTAGTAAGTTGAGATTTCAGTTCTGAAATCACACCTTTCCCTTTACCAATAAATAACATATCATCAACATATAATGCAATAAATAGGAAATGATCACCATTAGTTTTATAATAAACATAATGATCTGATTTAGAATGCTCAAATCCCAAACTCAACACTTATGTATCAAATTTATAGTACCCCATCCTAGGACTCTGTTTTAGGCCATACAAAGATTTCTTCAATTTGCAAACCAAATTACCTTTACCTTTCACTACGTAGTGATCTGGCTGTGTCATATAAATATCCTCCTCCAAATCACCATGAAGGAAAGCAATTTTCACATCCATTTTCTCAACCTCTAAATCATAAGCAACAATAATAGACAACAAAAATCTAATGGATGTCATTTTTGCAACACTTCTATTACCTTATACTATATATTACCTTCTATGCAATAGCATCCCAAAGCTTGTATCATTTCACACCATAACTGTATCCGATGAAGATACATTTCATAGCCTTGTTCACCAACTTTGTTCACTTCTCCTTTGGCACATGTGCATATGCCTCACAACCAAAAACTCTAGGATGTCTTAATGAAGGCTTGTGACTTCACCATGCCTCTATAGGTGTCTTATCAACAAGAGCTAATGTAGGAGACCTATTAATCAGGTAACAGGTAGTGGTAACAACTTCAACCCAAAACCTTTATTCTAGACCAAAACCACTCAACATACTCCTAGCCTTCTCCATCAGTGTCCTGATCATTCTTTCTACAACTCCATTCTGTTGTGGAGAATACAGAGTTGTCTTTTGTCTATGAATATCACAATATTTACAAAATCTATCAAAACCATTAGAGAAAAATTCACCACCATTATTAGTCCTTAAACATTTTATTTTATTTCCAGTCTATAACTCAACCATTGCTTTAAATTCATTAAATCGACTAAAAACTTTAGATTTACTCTTTAGAGAGTATACCCATGTCCTTCTACCATAGTCATTAACAAATGAAACATAATATGTGGATTTTTGAATTGAAGGAACATCTACAAAACCAAACACATCAAAATGAATAAAACCCAATACACCACAAGATTTATGAGAAATCAAGTAAAACTAAATACGGTTTTGTTTTCCATAAATGCAATGCTCACAGAAATCAAACTCGAGATTACAACTAGACAACCCTTCAACAAGGTTTTTATTTTTCAAGGTCCTTAGACCCTTTTCTCCAATGTGGCCAAGGCTCTGGTGCCATAACATAGTTTTCTCCATAGATAACTTTGATTCAAAAGAAAGAGCACCCTTGGGTACCTAAAAGCCATGATCATCTGCTGACGATGAAACCCTCACCTCTTCCACAAACTTGCTTTTCATAGAAGTACTATTACACTCAACAGTACATGCATCAAGCTTATGTAATGTGCCATATCTGACACCTCTAGCAATCACCAATATAGAACCTCTAACCATCTTGCATCCTACATTAGAAAATACTACCTACACAACTACATCTATTAGTTTACTCACAGATAAAAAATTTTGTGCTAATCCAAGGATATGCAACACACCATTAATCCTTTTTATTTTTCCATCAGGAAACCTGATTCTAACTTTACCATGGCCAACAATATTTAAATAAGAATCATCACCCAGGTACACATTACCTCCATCAAATTCTTCATATTTAGAAAACCAATCTATATTAAAGGTCATATGGAAAGATGCACCTGAGTTAATTAACCACACATCATTACCTGTACAAGTTGCCAAAGATGCAATGAATGCATCACCATCATCCTTCTCAGACTCATAATTAGAATTAAATCTCTTTTTCTTCTTCTTTGTTTCTTCTTTGCATTCCTTAGGAATATGTCCAGGCTTACCACAGTTCCATTAAACAACTTTGGACTTTCTAAGAGATTTGGATCTCCCCTTAGACTTGGATTTATCATGCTTCTCATTCTTCTTCCCTTTTTTCTTAGGTCTTCCATGAACATTTAGGGCCTCCTTGGCATTGATGGATACCTTCCTCTTCATCCGTTCAGAAAGTAAAGAACCCACCACATCTTTAGTCTTTAATATAACAGAAGTACTTCTAATAGCCATAATAAAAGAATCCCATGAATCAGACAAATAACAAAGTAATATCTGACATTTCTCCTCCTCATCCATTTTGACACTAATTGATGATAATTGAGCCACCAACATATTGAATACTTCTAGGTGGTCTATAATTCGTCCACTCTCTTCCATTCTCAAGGAATACAATTTCTTCTTCAAGAAAATCTTGATCACTAAAGATTTGGATTGATACATCTCACCAAGCTTCTTCCATAGTTTTTGTAAAGAGGTCTCTTCATGGACATTGATTAAAATAGAGTCTACCAAAAATAGTTTGATTAGACCCTTAGCTTTATGGTCCATAGCATCATATTGAGTAGCTAAAGTAGGATCTGCAAGCCTTGAAACCTTCTCATCAACAACATCCCATAGATCTCAACCTATCAATAGATCCTCCATCTTCAGTTTCCATATTTCAAATTATTTCTAGAAAATTTATCCACCTCTATTCTCCCTGATGAACTTGCCATCTAAAAATTCCTACAACAAGATCACAAAGTGTCTTCTGCACAAGCTCCCACTCAAATCTGGATTAGTTCAAAAAATCCAACAACCCACAACTGAACCAAAGGTTATCCAGCTCTGATACCACTTGTAAGGAAGCTAAGGTAGAGAAATAACTTCCTACACTAATCTTGAGAGAAGGATAATGCAAAACTTTACAGATCTTTAATAGTTACAAAAACTTAAACAAAAAAAATATAGATATCATGCATACGACAACACAGTGATTAATGTGGGGAAAACCATTTCAAGAGAAAAACCCCACACTCCAAAAGCCACCCAATATATTATTCAGAAATCACAAATATTACAAAGATTACAATATACTTGCAGAGAAAGCTTCTCATAGGAGATCACCACCATAGATTCAAATAAAACACGACTACTATCAAACTCTCATAATACATCATGATATTGCATGTGTAATACAACACCCTCATAAAATCTAGGGTTACCTTCTAGGGCAAGACAAGCCAACAAAATATCTACCATCAGATCTAAAACCTAATAATGAATGGTCTAGATTTACAATATATCATTAATTTAATGTATGTCAGCCATTTAATAGTTTTTGTTAACAAAAAATGTTAATTCGCATCTCACTCCACCCCATGCTCCCATTGTATATTACACCTATCGGTGTAATTAGGAAATATATATATATATATATATATATATATATATATATATATATATATATATATATATATATATATATATATATATATATATATATATATATATATATATATATATATATATATATAATTGCAAGGTTGAGACACATTTTCCCAATAGGTTCATGATTTTTGGCCTGAACCTTTCTCATGTGACATATGGTTCTTTTTGGAGATTGGACTAGAATCCCCACCAAGTTTACCTAAATTTGGCATCCTTTCAAGGTGGAAATTATTTTGAGCATTTGGAAGGATGCGAATTTTTCTATATTTTTGGCTATTCTATTGATATTTGTTTCTCACCTTATACTAAGGCCATGATTTGTTTTAATGTACTTATGCAAATTCAAGTGCAAGATAATAAATTTATACTTGAACTAACACATCTATAGGTGATTCTTGATCATTGGGGTAATGCCCCTTAGATGGTTGCTAGGTTTATATTGACTCCATCCTCTAGCAAGGGTCAGTCTCCCCTTGTGGATGTCATTGTGGATGTAGACAAGATACTCATGAAGAATTAGATGTTTACTCACATGCTTCTCTAAAACTTACTTAAAGAACCTAGGATAGGTCTATTCATAGATGGTGTCATCTGTCTTTCCCTTAATCTACCTCTCCCCAAGCTCGTGACTATGGGTTTGCTGGATGGCTAGATTCTGACAAGTTTCCTCAACTTTATTTGGCTATTTCCCCTACTCGTGATAGTTAGCCACATGAAGAAGAAAAATAATATGGTGTGATTTCTAGATGGTATGAGGCCTACCTTTTCACTCCCTTATTTTGATCATCTCATATTACTATTAGAGACATAGTTTAGACTTTTGGGGACTGTTGATCCTGATATACAAGATTATTAGACTATATGCTTTTATTTTGGTTAGCATTGTTTAGTATGTTGTGATTAGACTAGATCCTAATTTTGAATCACTGATGAGGATATTGACATGTGATTTGCATTATGATACTATTTGAGATACTAGTTATGCAATTATTGTTATAGATTTATTATCCGATATTATCTTGATATGGTTATAGAAATGCAAAATTATGAATGTAATTATGATGTGATTTTATGATTTTTTTCTATGATTATGTGAGTGTATGTTTCCTTTACTTCAGCTATGATATACATGTTGGATTAATCTTTGTTCAAGTGCACAAGTGTTCTAACCAAGCCATAGTTAATCAGAGATCATCCCACACATTTTGTGAATTCTCGTGTTAAGCCGATCTAGTTCCAAGAGGAACCAAGATCAACTATGTTATGCATGATGAAATTTTATAATGTTTATGTGTGGTGTTGTTTGGGATAGGTCTACCCCTTTTATATTTGATTTTATTTTGGTGTTGTAAAGGTGTAATGTTTAATTGATTTTATTTTTAATTTTTATTTTTGACCCCTTTTTATGTGATTTTACTCACCCTATGGTGCTCAAAATGGGTTAAAAGTGACACTGGGTTATACCCCTAGGGTCTAGGGACCATTTGCACTTGTATAACCTTAGGTAAACTCCCATTTGGTCACTTAAACTTCACTCTAAAGTAAAATGACGAAAATGAAAGTTTGGGAAGGAGTGAAAGGTTGGGTCAAACACTCAACCTCATCCACACCTCTTTCCAAGGCTTGGGGAAGTCTTCAACACCCCTAAATTGTGGAGGACTCAACTCCAAGGCTCTCCCACATTAGTGAGGGTACCTTGGGGTTTTGTGGGCTTTCATAGGAGGATATGATTGGGGCACTTGTAGTACCTACATCCTTCTTTGGCTCCACTTTTCTCTCCCAAATGTGTGAGAGAGCACAAGTGGAGGATGCAAGACTTGGTGGAATGGGAGGGTGACATGTGTCACCCCTACATTCCATGAAGCTTGCAAGTGGATTTGAGGAGGAAGGAGAAGGTGACACATGTCACCTTCTCATTCCTCAAGGCTCATGAGGAGAGCCTATTTTAATCCCTCTTGAAGAGAGGGAGAGGGTTTTTGATTTGTTTTCAATTTTGATTTTTATTTGAGTTTGGGGGAGAGAGTTAGAGGAAATTTTAAAAGCTCATTCAGAGGACTTGGAGGTGGAGTTGGAAGGGCTCTTCTTCAACTATCTTCCTTGTAGGCTATTTAAGGTAGGATTCAAGGCTAAATGCCTTTCCTTATGTAATTTACATTTCTTGTGTGATGGTTTTGTGTGTGTGTATTTTACATTTTGTTGTTGTGGAGACTTTTATGGGTGTTGTGAGAGCCTCTCCACTTGGAGAAAATGCTCAACATGCCTGGGGTGGGGGGGGAGTGAACCTCCTTGAGGTCACCTCCTAGTTTAGTATTTTAGCCTTGAGGGAAAGTTATGAGATTGAGTATTTTTGAATCGCTTGAGAGCCATGGAGAAATATGTGGAATTTGGTTTATATGTGTTGACTTGAGGGCTTGTAAAAATTAGTTTTTGAGATATTTGGAGTGGTACTCTTGAGTTGAGTGATGTCCACTCCCCTACCCCCTCAGGCTCATTTTTATGAGTTTTGTTTTGTGTAAGCCATGGGTGTTGTTCATAATTTTTGTTTTGAGTGTTTTGTTGTGAAGTGGAGTGAAGTGTTCCTTGTGTGTGGATGACCTCCAAGATCGGGGGTGACTCATGAGTGAGTCTATGGTAGGGAGGAGAGTAGTATTTCATGTCTTTTTCCCCTTCCCATATTTGTTATTGCAGGTTTATTGTATCTATGGAGCTTGGAGGAAAAAAGACTACATATCTTTGAGTTTTATCATTTTGACTCTTTGAGAGTTATGGTCAAGTTTGGCCTATTTGTAGTTTGTTTTGTTTGTAAAGAGAGAATATTGTTCCTCGATTTGTAAAAATAAATGTTTATATGTTGGGTTGAATGTATCTTATTTTAGAGTTGTAAATAATCATTATGGAGGCTGTTTTGTTTTATGGATTTTCTTGAAATGTTGCAAAAAAAAAACAAAGAATATTGTATGTAGTGTTTTGTTCAAAATTATTGTCAAAATATGCCAAAATAATTGGCTCTTCAATTTATATGTTTTCCAAGAGAAAGAATTTGTTAGTTTGCTGATTTTTGTGTTCCAAAAAGAAAATATGAAGCTTAGTGTTTTAATATATATATATATATATATATATATATATATATATATATATATATATATATATATATATATATATATATATATATATATATATATATATATATATATATACTCTTGCAAAATAAAGAAAAGAAGTTATTTCAAGCCTTTATATGAAAACAACTTTGTTATTTTTTTTACCAAATTGATTCAAGTAATATTGTAAAATTTCATCCTTGCATAGATGGCTATACAAATGTAATATTTATATCTACATATATATAGAGCCTTTCTATATATATATATATATATTTGTGCTTAAAATAATGCTGGAAATTTCTTTTGACCAACTATGTATAATATATATAATACAACATACATTGTATAATGAAGATTTAAATATATAAAAAAAAAGTATGTTAACCAATATATTTTTTTTTCTGTGCATATTCCGTTGTTGTGTGAAGAAAGAGGGCAATGTTCACACAGAGGGTTTTGGGGTTGGGTTTGTTGCCCCCAAAACCCCCATCATTTTCTTTGCTAAAGATGTTTGGTGGTGAGGGGGGGATGGAACCCCCCACCGAGGCCCCCATTTTGCCATTTATGAGTTTTGAGTGGAGTGTGGGGGATACAAACCTCCCCACATCCCCTTAGTCTCCACCTCCCTGATATTTGACAGCGGCAAAACCACTCCTCGGTGGCGTCTCTATGACATCGTCTTCCTCCTTGGCCGTTCGGCCCTTACTTAATCTGTAGCATATTCTTTATTGTTTATATATATATATATAAATATATCCTGTGTATACTCATTTTTGTGGCAGATCGAAATATGTTATCTTTGGTAGGTATATATATACATTAAAAAAAGGGGCTTAAATTAAACAAGTATATACAAAATGAGTATACCTCCGTGGCAAGGAGGAATCCATGGCTACCTCCCTTTCAGACCTGCAAGCAAAAAAAATCAAGAAAGAAGAAATGAGAGGATGGAGAGAAAAAAACAAAATGATGGAAAGAATAGGGTTAGGGTTAGAAATATCCCCATAAGGAAACTAATATTTTATTGGGGAACTTTTAGGGCAAGTGGGGATTTTAAAATTAAACTTATTCTTTTTTCCCTCTCACTTAACTTATGTGCTTTTTATTTAAATTATTTAATTTGTGATGTCTTTGAAATTTAAGTAAAAGGGATAAGTTTAATTTTGTGTGTGGGGATTTAAACTAAATCATAGTTGAATAGTTGTATTTTTACTTTTATTGATGGTTGGGAGATTAATTTATTCTTTTAATTGGTTGGTTTATTTTTAGAAATTAATTGGTTTAAGTATGAGGGGAAATATTGCCTTGTTTATTTATCCTTGGGATTTTATTTTAATATTGTTACCCTTGAATCTATATTAATGCAATTTTAAATTTAATAAGGTCAATTTAGTTAAATTAATTATAGGCTAGTTTTTTGATATTTTGTGTCATGACGACATGACAAATGTGGACATGACACGTGTGTTGTGTGTCGTGACCGCATGGGAAATGTGGGCATGACATTTGGTATCAGAGCCTAAGTTTAAACACTAGGCTTGTTTGGGCACATTACTTATTCTGCAAATTCTTCTGATTCGTGACTACCTTGTTCTTGTAGGATGCCACCTAGAACGAGGTGAACACATTCATACCGCACTGCATCTGTAGAGGTGCATAGCAACTCATCAGCCGAGGGTCAGGGACTAACAGCACTGCAAGCACCATAGGCACCACCCGCACCTGACATCGGACCACATATCTTACAGGCATTACAGACAGTGCTAGATAGGTTACCACTAGCCTTAGTTGAGTTGCATGTCGAGCCCTACATTGATCTGTGAGAGGAGCTACGTGAGGAGCCACATGCTAAGTCACGTGTGGAGCCACTTGTAGAGCCCCGGGTCGAGCCGTGAGTGGTGCCACGCGTAGAACCTTATGTTGAGATACCTGACACAACAGTGGAGGAGGTTGGTTTAGCTTATAGAGCCCATAGCAGGAGCCCTCCGCATCATACGAGGTGAGAGGAGGTGGTGAGAGTAGATCAGGTTTTTCATAGGCCTTATGGTTATGGTGTGGATGAGCCTATCAGAGGACACACAGACCGTGGGGACCCCATCAGAGATTTACTTAGGTTGAATCCACCCACCTTCGTAGGGACCATAGAGGGAGATGAGGCAGAGGCTTGGCTTATCAGTTTAGATAGGTGCTTTACGTTACATCCTTATGAGGGCAACACAAAGGCACGTGTGGTAGTTCACCTGTTGAGAGATGCATCAGTGACTTGGTGGCACACTTAGGAGTGCAAGCACCACTTATCTTTGGATACACTTTCATGGGACACTTTTATTAAGTGCTTTAATGCATGTTATCTATCAAACCATTATAGGCAATGTCGTATTGACGAGTTCCATAATTTATAGTAGCGAGGCTCTACTGTAGCACAGTATGAGGGCAAGTTCACAGAACTGTCACGTTATGTGGAGTATCTCCATGATGAAAAACTTCTGGTTCACAAGTTTATTAGAGGTTTGAATCATGGGATATTAGGGCTTGTGCACATGGTAGACCCCCAAACCTTGAGTGAGGCTGCTGAGAATGCATGCATTGCTGAGGAGATACAGGGACAAGGTCAGAGTTCACGCCCTTAGTTTCAGGATTGTAGCCAATAGCAGCAGTAGAATTACTGTAGACCACCACCACCACCTCAGAGAGGAGGGTTTAGTTCTACACCTTTACCTCCTAGGCCTCCATAGCAGCAGTATCAGTAGAGGTCTAGGCTGTAGTAGAGGGCATAGGGAGGATAGAATAGCAATTGGTAGCAGGAGGGCCCGCATAGGGATCAGAGATAGCATGGACCACCTATGGCACCTGTGAGATCATAACAGTCTTACAGGGGTTCTCAGGGGTCCACGGGTCAGACTGGACAATAGCAAAGTAGTAGGACACAGACTGGATAGTTCAAGCTCAGGGCCTGTGCTATGTTTGTGGTGGGGTAAGACATTTGGCTAGAGAGTGCCCACAGGGCTTTACAGTAGGGGGATAGCCTCATGTAGGAGGTTCAAAGTGGACAGTTGGTTATGTGGGTAGATCCCATGATATTTTTGCAGCAGTTGATAACCGCCAGGTTGACTTCCAAGCCTCAGTGATCGAGACAACAGGTATGATTGGGGATGTCCCCATTGCTATTTTATTTGACTCTGGTGCTATTGATTCATTTATATCTCCATCGTTAGTGGAATGTTGCAGGCTGGTGGTGTATAGGTAGGGTGATAGGTGGGAGGTTGAGTTGGCCACTGGGGCTAAGATGTCAGTAGATACTTTGGTTCATGACTGTGAGATTTCTTTAGAGGCCTTCACTACATTATACGACCTTAGGGTTTTGCCTTTAGGATCCTATGGTGTAGTTTTAGGCATGGATTGGCTTGCAGCTCATAGAGCCAAGCTAGATTGTCACCGAAAGGTGATAAGCTATTTAGATGATCATGGCATGTCAGTCAAGATAGTGGGCATTTAGAAGCCCATGATAGTTCATATGATATCCACTTAGCAGATTAAGCGCTGCATGCGGAAGGGATGTTAGTTGTTTGCCATCACAGTTGGTGACAGATTAGTGGATGAGCCAGAGGCATCATTAGATGACCATCCTATCTTGAGGGAGTTTGCCGATGTCTTTCCACCAGAGTTACCAAGTATACCTCCATGCAGAGAGGTAGACTTCCACATTGATCTAGTGCTAGGTACTGAGCCAGTGTCTCATGCACCCTACAGGATAACCACACATGAGCTCATGGAGCTCAAGTTGTAGTTAGAGGAGTTTCTTGAGAAGGGGCACATCTGACCTAGAATTTCACCATGGGGTGCACCAGTTATCTTTGTGAAGAAGAAGGATGGGTCTCTTCATTTATGCATGGACTATAGGAAGCTTAATAAGGTGATGGTGAAGAACCGTTATCCTCTACCTAGGATTGATGACCTTTTCGATCAGATGTAGGGAGCCAGAGTGTTCTCTAAGATAGACCTAAAGTTTGGTTACCACTCATTACACATCACAGAGGTGGACATCCATAAGACTGCCTTCCGGACTCGTTATGGCTACTATGAGTTCACTGTGGTACCCTTCGGCTTGACGAACACCCCTGCAGTGTTCATGAGTCTCATGAATGGGGTGTTCTGCACTTACCTAGATCAGTTCGTGATCATTTTCCTTGATGATATTTTGATCTACTCATAGACAAAGGAGGAGCATGGCGATCACTTACATCAAGTTTTGCAATGCTTGAGAGAGTAGCAGCTTTATGGCAACTTGGCGAAGCGTGCCTTTTTCAGAACTGAGGTACAGTATTTGGGACACATCCTATCTAGCGATGGTATCTCTATAGATCCATCAAAGATCAGGGCTATCAAACATTGGCTAACATCCATCAGTGGGACAGAGGTCAAGAGTTTCATGGGGTTAGCTGATTACTACCGCAGATTTGTAGAGGGCTTTTCTAGGATAGCGCACCCCATCACTTTCCTTCAGCGGAAAGGGAAGAGTTTCACTTGGACTGAGCAGTGCGAGAGGGCCTTTGGGGTCCTCAAGGAGCATCTTAGTAGTTCTAGATCTAGCAGAGGATTTTGTGGTTTGTACAGATGCATCACTTGAGGGTTTGGGAGCTGTGCTTATGCAGATTGGCAGAACGATCGCATATGAGTCACGAAAGCTCAAGACCCATGAGCTAAACTACCCTACTCAAAATTTAGAGCTCACAGTAGTGGTACATGCTCTTGTTCATTAGAGACACTTTCTATTGGGTCAACTCTTTAAGCTTCATTCAGATCACCATAGTTTATAGTACATATTCACATAGCTAAATTTAAATGCCTGCCAGTGGCGTTGGATAGAGTTTCTTTGTGAGTACAACTTTGATGTCCACTACATCAAAGGGAAGGAGAACGTGGTTACTGATGCTTTGAGTCGAAGGTGCCATGAGATCCTGACCTTGAGCTTGAGTGGGGACATGAGAGAGCACATCATTCAGCATCTATCGGAGGATGAGTGGTTTCTTGAGGTGCAATAGGA